>CM070875.1:219520995-222128495 GCA_036365515.1 Torymus aiolomorphi | reverse complement strand
GTCTAGAGTCGGTAACCTGAGGGTTATTATTTCTTTAGCCACTCTGACCGACCGGGGTTGAGCTCCTCAAACTTACTAGCCTAATATATATATATATATATATATATATATATATATATATATAATATTCAAGGTATAACGCCATCCATTTTTTATGTTAAGTACTTGAAGACGATCTTTGGAGGCAAAAGTGAAAAGATCTTGGGTGTTTTTTAGCAACGTTTCGTTGGCTTAGTACGCCAACCTCATCAGGCCAAAAATAATAAACGTATATATGTCGATCCGATGTTATTATCGACTGTTAAAAAATGCACGACATTCCTGTTTAATAATATATTTTTTACTTTTAATGGTCAAGCCTATCAACAAATTTATGGAACCCCGATGGGTTCACCGATCTCGCCTTTATTTGCAGATATTGCAATGGATGATTTGGAGAAACATTGCTTACGAGAATTAGAACTACAGTATGACTGTACCCCTATTTTTATTAGAGATATGTTGACGACAAACTTACTTGTGCCAAAAAACAACATATTGGCGCAGTAATTAAAGTGTTTAATGCTTATGACAAAAATCTAAAATTTACTTATGAACTAGAAGATAATAACAAAATTAATTTTTTAGACATGACATTAATTAGAAGTGACAATACAATTTTAACAAATTGGTATCAAAAATCGACATCATCTGGACATGTAATCAATTATTTCTCAAACCATCCAGCACAGCAAAAAAAGAATATTATCTTTAACTTAGTTGATAGGGCGTTTTTACTCTCGAATTCCAATTTTCACGTAGACAATAAAAAACTCATCAAGAAAATTTTACGTAATAATGATTATCCGATGTGGTTTATAGAAAAACATATTGAAATCAGATTAAAAAAACTTAAGTATGACGATACACCTAATACACACAAAAATCACTATGAAAAGTTACCAAAATTGTCTTTACCGTTTAATAAAGATTTTAATAGTCTATCTAAGGTTTTAAAATCTCACAACATTTGTACAATCCCATTATTGAATAAAAGTTTGTCTTCGATCATTCGGTTAGGTAAAGATATAACTAAAAAATGGGATCGTACGAATGTGGTCTATAAATTTGATTGTCTTAATTGCTCTGCTACTTATATAGGAGAAACCAAAAGATCGTTATACATGCGCATTAATGAGCACAAAACAAACAAAAATAAAGAGTCTGTTGTCGGTACACATCGATTGGAAAATAGACATGAATTCGATTGGGAAAATACATCTGTCGTAGATTTTGAAAGCAATTACAAAAAAAGTCGGATTTCCGAAATGATCTATATAAAAAACAATAAAAATAGTATTAACAAAAAGGAAGATATCCAAAGACTAAGCACAATGTATTTTCCCATTATTAACGAACTTGATACCATATAACTCTTTATGTAAACATCGTCCGGTGTATATAAATACAGCATATGTGTTATTGTTTTCAGTCGATAATAACATCGGATCGACGTATGATATATATGTTTATTATTTTTGGCCTGATGAGGTTGGCGTACTAAGCTGACGAAACGTTGCTAAAAAACACCCAAGATCTTTTCACTTTTGCCTCCAAAGATCGTTTTCAAGTACTTAAAATATATATATATATATATATATATATATATATATATATATATATATATATTCAGTGGTACGGTGAAGAATACCGCTGGCCTCCGCGGTCGCGAGTATGTAGTACTCGCGTGATAACTGAGCAGCTGGGGCAGCACGCGCGAGAGAGAGCGCGACGACGAAGTCGCGCGTTGCAACGGGTCGAAAAGGCGCGGCTGCTGCTGAAAACAGCCGACGGCGAGCAACAGCACGGAGCTGACGGGCCGCTAATCATCGAGGGTTGGCACGAGTAAGTGCTCGCGCCTGTCAATTGCTGCGCCGTTCATCGACAAGTCCGCGTTGAGATACAGCGCACCGAGGACAGCTTCTACCACGTTACAATATATATATATATATATATATATATATATATATATATATATATATATATATATATATATATATATATATATATATATATATATATATATTTATGTTTTATGTTAGTTTCCAGGACATTCCAGATGTTTAACGTTGGTTTCGGGGACATTTGTTAGTTTTGGGGACAGTCCCTGAATCTACATCACGTCGTCGCGCTCTCTCTCGAGTGTGCTGCCCCAGCTGCTCAGTTATCACGCGAGTACTACATACTCGCGACCGCGGAGGCCAGCGGTATTCTTCACCGTGCCACCGAATACGGAATTGAAAGTAGGATGCGTGAAATAATACGCGAACAAGTAAAAGCAAAGAATTATCTTTATTGCCCCTGGAGGCTGTTCACTATTTACACGCGGGGCGCGGACTCTAGGTACGCGCCGATTCGGGTGGTGCGCCCGCGCACGCGAAGTACGTGTGTGCTCTGCCGCACACCCGTACGCGCAAAAGCGGCTCGCGCCGACGTCGTCCGCGGGGGAAGCGCGCGCTCGCCTGGCCAGGACTTACCTCCTCAGCTGCAGCGAGAAGGCGCGGTTGAATGCGCTCGTCGGTGCCTACTGCAGCGCGTCGCTGTGTCTCTCTCTCTCCTTCTTCGCTGCTACGGGCCTCGCCTTTGTCTTTCTCTCTCTCTCTCTCTCTCTCTCTCTCTCTCTCTCTCTCTCTCTCTCTCTCTCTCTCTCTCTCTCTCTCTCTCTCTCTCTCTCTCTCTCTCTCGCTTCTGCGAGTATCGGCCGCGATGCTCTCTCTCACTCGCTCCCGTGAGTGAGCTCGGCCGCGCTGCTCTCTCTCGCTCTTTCGCTGCCTCGGTCGAGTGTGGCTCTCTCTCCCTCTCCCTCAACCACCGGCGAACGAGGTTCTCGGAGCTGTGCTGCGTCTCTCTCTCTCACTCTCGTGCACTACACTGCACTTACTACGCGATCCTCGTGCACTTCACTTCGACTCTCTCTCTCTTTCTCTCTCTCTCTCTCTCTCTCTCTCCAAGTTGTCGCGCACGGGGGACGAGCAGCTGCCTCAGCTACGGCAGAAACGATACTGCCGGGCTCTGTCTCTCGCTCTCCTTCCCCCTCGCGCAAGGTTGTCGCGAGTTTTCCTTTCGGGGCTCATTGTGTGTCGTAGTTGCGCTCGGTACTTTTCGCACAGCTACACGTGCGAGCAACTACACACACACACACGCAAGCCCCCGGAGAAATACGAGGACAAGCCCGACTCTGTTTGCGAATCCTCATCCCGCAATTGTCGGCCTTGCCTTCTCCAAGGCCGCGGTATGTTTATGTTTTCGGTCAACTATCTGTGTGTATACCGTGCGTCGGTGATCGGCTCGATCCGAGCTCCATGTTCGCGCACATACACAACAGACGCGCCTGCCGTTACACCCCCCGCCCAGACGTGGACTATACCCTGGATAGTCTGCTCTGCATCCTTGAATCCCTTACACGGGGGCGCGTCGGCTACCTCCCCGGAGAGATATCGCAGGACTCGAACTTCCATCCGTTCCTGCCTCGAACCGATTTACCTCCCTCTCCTTTTCGTCGTTGCCCTCGGAACTTCCGCGTTCTATAGGGCTTTCGGGGGTTTCTCGGATTCCTCCTCCTGCCGTCCGTATCGCGACGCGAACCGATCCGCGCGGGCGTCCCCAGGGTCGCTTTCACCCGATCGCATGACACTCGCTGCTCGGCGGCGCTCCGCCGGCTTTCGGTGGGTCGCTCTTCACCGGTCGATCCCTCGGCGGTCGCGATCTCTCATCCTTGAACGGCTCCTTCGTCTCTTGGAGGGGATGTCTCGTTGTTCCAGGGGGAAATCCCCCCTTCTGCTGGTTCGTACGATGGAAGGATTCGTCTCCCTCGCTCCGTACCCGATCCGTCAGTGTTCACAAGTTCACTGCGTGTCGTCAGCAGACGAACTCGTTTACCGAGGGCCTCTCGTTCGATTCGGGCACTCTCGGCAAATGTGACCAGGCACCCGGCAGTCCCAGCACTTCCACGGCCCGTACGCTACTGCCCTCTTGCCGACTGTTCCGTCGGAGCCTGTGCCTGCTCGGTCGTCGGTGTTCGTCCCGCTACTCGAGCTGAACGGGCCGCTGCTATCCGAGCTCTCCTTCCGATATCGCCGAAATTTTCTGTTCTTCTTCTTCTTTTTCTGGCTCTCTGGCGATTCGGTCCGAGACGCAGACGTCTCTGATGAAGAGGCTGACAGCGCGTATCCGGAGCTGATCTGCTTCATTCCTTCCAAAATCATTTGGGAGAAGCGCTCCAGCACCTCGTCCAGCGTTTCATTGCTCTGGGGAGACGGTACCGGCGGCGGCTCCTTGTCCTCAACCGCCGCTCTCTTCCCCCTTAACGGTGCCGCTTTGGGTGCACTGTGCGCTAACTCAGCGTAAACACGAGCATCTGGTGGAGGCGCGGGCTTATAAAGCTTTTCGGCGTGCCCCGCTAACTCGGCCTCCACCACTGTGTCGGATAGCGTATCGACATCGGAGAATTCCCCTCGTCTAACCCACTGCTGCAGCCGTGGCTTCGTATTTCGACGACACGTTCCCCGCTGGGTTTCGAGGGGCGGTGGTGGCTCCATCTTACTCATCATTGCCTCGGGGCAGGTGATGAAGTCACGCACCGAATCGTCGGGTCCTTGGGTGCGCATCGCCGCCTCGTGGGCTAAGCGCTGGTGGAACCGGTCTTTCCCGCCGACCCATCGATGAATTTTCCGGCGAAATTCATTCCACATGGACCAACCCTGTCTATGGGAACGGACCCACACCCCTACCACACCGACGAAGAGTTCGGGCAAAGCACTTAATTTCTCGTCTTCCGGGAGCTTCGCCAAGGCCCATTTTTCTTCGACTCTATCGAGGAACAAGTCGATATTTTCCTCTCGATCTCCGGCGAACCTCATTCCCCAGCGTCGAACTATTTGACCGACATCCCTTGGTGTTCCGCCGGTCGTATCTTTGACGTTGTGTCTCGCCGTCAGCAACATCGCATCCCGCGAATCGCGCCGTTGCTCAGAATCAGAAGTGTTCCGCACTTGATTCTGAGCTTCGCCCCCTCTCCAGGCATCGCCGAGGCTCGTTCGGCGCGGGAGCGGGATGGGTGGCGACGGTGATATTCTATCACCGGGGGATGGTTGCTGTATCCTGACTCTTCTTATCGTTCTTCCATCTTGTTCGGAGTTCCTCGCTGCGGTTTCTTCTGCCTGTGGCAGACAAGTGGGCGTCGAGTTTGCCGAATCATCGTGATTGGCTTCTCCACCTGTCCCGACGAGCTCTGTCGTGTCACTCGTCGGACGGGTTGTTGACTTGCCAGTCAATGTCCGGAGGGTCTCTTCTATCCTCCGCAATCTGGCTTCCATTCCCTCGACATATGCTGCCCACTCGTTCGGGACTTGAACCGTCGTACCGTCCGCCATCGTAATCGTGTGCGTTGTGCCATTTTCCAATTGACGTCCGGTACTCTCCTCAGCCTCTCTCGAGTCGCCCTCAACCTGTGCACCTGGGGCCTCCGCTGCCCGTACAGTGCTTCGCTCGAGGCACTGTGCTTCTGTCGCATCCGACTTCAGTATCTCGAGTGGATGTGGCTTGTCACTGGTGGAGATCACGTGATCCACGAACGCTTCACGTGCGTTCATGCGCTCCAACAGTGTCGAATCCTCATCATCGGCGACTAACCCCGCAAAATCCCTGGGATCGTAGTCGCCGGATAGCCACCGGCTGAGGCGGATCAATCTCGTGAACAGTCTGCCATCCATT
Organism: Torymus aiolomorphi; assembly: GCA_036365515.1. Taxonomy (NCBI): domain Eukaryota; kingdom Metazoa; phylum Arthropoda; class Insecta; order Hymenoptera; family Torymidae; genus Torymus; species Torymus aiolomorphi. The sequence continues at coordinate 222,122,744 of CM070875.1, read as the reverse complement.
CTTAAACCGAGGACTTGCATGTATTGCTGTAGCTCTTCATCGCTGAGGCACTTACACCAATCCTCGACGGCTTTTCTTACCGAACCCGCCATCGCTGATTTGACTACTCGCTGCCAAAATCTATTCAGCGCAACTCGTTTACGGGTTATTAGCCGCACGTAACTCGCTCTCAACAAGTTCTAATCTCTCTCGGAGTGTACCTGTGCGCAGCTAATCAATCGCACGCACGTATCTGGTTGGCGGACCAAAACTACAAAAAGTAAAAAATAAATACAATTTAATTTTCCCGCCAAACCAGGAACACTCCCTTTGAGTGCGTGTGTGTGTGTGTGTTTCGGTTCGACTCCCAGTTGAGGTCTTGCAATTTTGTACCTTCAGCTGGGCGACGCTAAACCGCTACTTTCATCTCGAAAAGTAAAGCAAAAATTTCCGTGAAACCGTTTCCCAAAATTTTAAATCGTAATTTTCCGGTCGAGAAAAAAAATGTATTTCTCACTGCCGGTCTCCGTGCCGACAGAATCCACACACACACGCTTACACACGTAAGTTACCGCGCGCTCACGAAATTTGGTACGCAACGCGTCGCGGTTATCAGCAGCACCCGCTTTTCCTTCAATCCTTAGGAAAAAAAAACAATTTCCCCGCACGCTCGTCGGTGGCAGGTGTCCGTGTTTCCACACGTTATGGGCGCCAGTTGTAACGGGGTAGAAGCTGTCCTCGGTGCGCTATATCTCAACGCGGACTTGTCGATGAACGGTGCAGCAATTGACAGGCGCGAGCACTTACTCGTGCCAACCCTCGATGATTAGCGGCCCGTCAGCTCCGTGCTGTTGCTCGCCGTCGGCTGTTTTCAGCAGCAGCCGTGCCTTTTCGACCCGTTGCAACGCGCGACTTCGTCGTCGCGCTCTCTCTCGAGCGTGCTGCCCCAGCTGCTCAGTTATCACGCGAGTACTACGTACTCGCGATCGCGGAGGCCGGCGGTATTCTTCACCGTGCCACCGAATAGGGAATTGAAAGTAGGATGCGTGAAATAATACGCGAACAAGTAAAAGCAAAGAATTATCTTTATTGCCCCTGGAGGCTGTTCACTATTTACACGCGCGGCGCGTACTCTAGGTACGCGCCGATTCGGGTGGTGCGCCCGCGCACGCGAAGTACGTGTGTGCTCTGCCGCACACCCGTACGCGCCAAAGCGGCTCGCGCCAATGTCGGCCGATCGCCGCGCACGATCGGCGCTCACACGCGCGTCGGCGGCCCCGCTCGCTCGCCCGTCTCCGTTTCCTGGACGCTCGTCGTCCGCGGGGGAAGCGCGCGCTCGCCTGGCCAGGACTTACCTCCTCAGTTGCAGCGAGAAGGCGCGGTTGAACGCGCTCGGCGGTGCCTGCCGCAGCGCGTCGCTGTGTCTCTCTCTCTCTCCTTCTTCGCTGCTACGGGCCTCGCCTCTCTCTCTCTCTCGCTCCTGCGAGTATCGGCCGCGATGCTCTCTCTCACTCGCTCCCGTGAGTGAGCTCGGCCGCACTGCTCTCTCTCGCTCTTTCGCTGCCTCGGTCGAGTGTGGCTCTCTCTCCCTCTCCCTCAACCACCGGCGAACGAGGTTCTCGGAGCCGTGCTGCGTCTCTCTCTCTCTCACTCTCGTGCATTACACTGCACTTACTCCGCGATCCTCGTACACTTCACTTCGACTCTCTCTCTCTCTCTCTCTCTCTCTCTCTCTCTCTCTCTCTCTCTCTCTCTCTCTCTCTCTCTCTCCAAGTCGTCGCGCACGGGGGACGAGCAGCTGCCTCAGCTACGGCAGAAACGATACTGCCGGGCTCTGTCTCTCGCTCTCCTTCCCCCTCGCGCAAGGTTGTTGCGAGTTTTCCTTTCGGGGCTCATTGTGTGTCGTAGTTGCGCTCGGTACTTTTCGCACAGCTACACGTGCGTGCAACTACACACACACACGCAAGCCCCCGGAGTCATACGAGGACAAGCCCGACTCTACTTGCGAATCCTCATGCCACAATTGTCGGCCTTGCCTTCTCCAAGGCCGCGGTATGTTTATGTTTTCGGTCAACTACCTGTGTGTATACCGTGCATCGGAGATCGGCTCGATCCGAGCTCCGTGTTCGCGCACATATACAGACAGACGCGTCTGCCGTTACAATATATATATATATATATATATATATATATATATATATATATATATATATATATATATATATATATATATATATATATATATATATATATATATATATATATATTAACGAAGTTCGAACTTCGCGGACAAAATCCTCGCGCGCACTTACGTACATAAGGTACAGGACTTGTGCACATACGCGCGAAGAAAGAATTGGCAATGACGTGCGCGCGAAAGGTATTCTAATTTCCGTCTAGCTCACGTGCGCACGCGGAGAGTTTTTTTTTTGGCCCCCGGGAAGAGAGAGAGAGTACCGCCAGCTTACCGGTCGAGAAGCACTAGTGACGTGAAGGTGAAGTGTTGGCCACACACCGACTCGCGAGTGTGGGAGAGTCAGCTCCAGCACCGACCGGAGGGATTCCGAGCGCCGCGCCGACACCGAGTGGCCACGAGGCAGGGAGCAAGAGAGAGAAAGAGAGAGAGAGAGAGAGATATCGCCTCCCTCATTGCTCCCCGGCTGCCCCTTTCGTCGACGGGGTGATCTTCGCCGTCTACCAGCTCCTGGCGAGCAAGGTTAGTGCCTGCAGGCCCCAGCGTACGAGCGAAGGCCTACCTCGGCGCGCGAGGTAGAACGCGACGGAGACGTGACGTGCACCACGTCTCCGGGAGTGTGTGTGCGCGCGACATCCGCGACGCGTGCGACTCGCGAGGCTGCGTGATCTCACGAGAATAATCCCCGCGGCGCTGTATCTCGGTCTATTGTGAGAATTTCTTCTCACGTGGATGTTGGGAGGTGGGAACCGGATATATATATATATATATATATATATATATATATATATATATATATATATATATATATATATATATATATATATATATATATATATATATATATATATATATATATATATATATATATATATATATATATATATATATATATATATATAATATATGAAACGCTAGTTATGCAGACACTTTCCGAAATTTAAATAGACTTATGCAGACAGAGACCGACTTATGCAGACGTCAGCATAAGTAGAGGGATTATTTCTTTAGTCACGCTAGACTTGTGCAGACACTTGTATAAACGGTACTACACTTATGCAGACAGGTCACGTGGTCTTATACATTGGTGTCAGCATAAGTCGATGTTCATATGATTATATATATATATATATATATATATATATATATATATATATATATATATATATATATATATATATATATATATATATATATATATATATATATATATATATATATATATATATATCTTGCTATATTATATAGTTGTGTTAAAAATTAGTAGATTTTCACCCCTCTCAACCCCCTCTTGCCCTCCTCTCAACCTCCTCAAAATAACATAATATAGTGTCAAAATTTACGTTATTTTGAAATACTCTTCCACCCTCCTTAACCCTCCTCAACCCTCCTCTCTGCCTCCTATTGTCCCTCCTCACAATCTTTTTCATTACCTTCTTATAACAATATTGTAGTTGTAATCGTTTTTCTTACGACCTCGCTGCTCCCCTCCCCTCGCCCCGGTTCCCACCTCCCAACATCCACTCCCCATTCGCTCCCTCGCTCCCCAAAATGACGTAAAAATATCAATAGAAACGACAATTTTTGATGTTCATTTCAGACAGTCGCTCCACTTCTGCTCTTCCAGCTTCCCAGCTGCTCTCGTTAGCTATTGGCCGTAGCCGCTTCCCTTATCGCTCAAAATGAGGATTTTGAGCCACCTTCTTACCGTCCCCTTTCTGCTCCCCGGCCGATCTCCAACCGCCTCCTCTCCACTCATCAGCCACTCATCTTCCGGTCCCCGGTCACATTTCAAGCTTTGAAAAGAGCCAGACAGTCAGCTAGATAGAGAGACTGTTAGAGTCAGCGACAGAGATACAAAGTGATAGAGTCAGCGGCAGAGATACAGAGTGATAAAGTCATTGATAAAGAGATAGAGAAAGAGGCAGTAAGATATAGACAGAAAAAAGGTCTGGAAAGACGGCGATAGAGACACAAACAGAGAGATAGAGACAGGAACAGACAGATAGAGATAGCAGCACAGGGATAGGCAAGGAAATAGAATAACAGCTAGAGCAGCGGAGACCGAGAGACAATGAAAGATAGAAAGAGAGAAAAAGAATGAAAGGAAGAGACAAACAGTCAGTGACAGCGTCATAGAGGCAAAGTCAGAGACGCAGAAAGAAAGTGACATATGAAAGTGATAGGAGCTGAGAGCTGCTACAACGAGATAGAGATATACAAAGAGATAGAGACAGAGAGTGAGATACAAAGAGACCTAGATGGAGAATGGGAAACAGAACCGAAGAGTCAGAGATAATATCAAGGAGACAGGACCAGAGAGGCAGAGACAGAAAGGCAGAGATATGCGGTCAAAGATATACAGACACACGGAGAAAAATGTTATAATAAATTTTATTATAAGTATAATAAAAATACTATATAGTATAGGAAAAGTGTGACATTTCCACTGTATGCTGCATTTTTGTTACAACTATATGAATAATTACAACATTTTTAGTCATTTTTATTACAGTATTGGTTAAAAAGTATTACGACATAAAAGAAAAATTGCTATACAACATAGCAAAAACTGCGATATAGTAAAATTTGAAATATATTCTTTTAATTTTAGCCACCCGTCATAAGAAATTTTTTTATCCAATATAGTAAAAATTGCCACAACTATAGTACTTTCTGCGTACGTCAAGTCGTGCACATGGTCTAATTGAGGTTATGTACTCCATTGCAATTTCACTTGGCCTTGCTTTTAAGTAAACAAAACTTTGAAAATCTCGATTCAATCATTTTATTTTTTATTATGTATATTGATGATGAGTATTTTTTTATGTAATTGTAGTTATTCAATATTATCATTTAAGAGATTTTGTAACCAGGGGTTTGACATATGTCAGTTCCAAAATTTTGTACTCAAGAATCCTACTTGGGTAAGTGGTTAGCGCGTCCGATTACCATGCTGATGGTCCCAGGATCGACCCCAACCGTCGTCAAAAAAAAAATTTTATTTCTAATTTTAAATTTATTTTCACATTAAGTATTCTATTAAAATGCAAAAATAGTTCATAAATGAAAAAAAAAATTAATTTTTTGAAATTTAGTCAGCCATAAAAATTACTATGTTGTGTAGCAAAAATTATTATAATTTCGATATATCACAGCGTTCCTATAAAATATAGTAATTTTTCTCACAATTTATAATAAAATTAATTATAACATTGTTCTCCGTGCAGCGACAGAGAGATAATGGCAAAGGCTTGGGAAGGTTTACATAGCGGTGCTTTAGCATACTTTAATCTTGATACAATGAAACAAAATTTGAATTTATTGAGGAAAGACCATGAGGGGAGACAAAACGTCAGAGCCAGAGACAGTGATAGAAAAAACAAAACAAAGAGACAGAAACAGAGACAAGGAAGGCGAAAGAGACAGATAGAGAAATAATGACAGATGGAGAGATAGAGACAGTGGCAGGGACAATAAAATGGAGAAAGGATGATATAATTAATAAATGACAGAAGAATAGGGGCAGATAAAGTTAGACAGACATAGAGATAAAGATAGAAACAGAGAGATAGAGGCAGGGACACACAGATATACACAGGAACAGACGGAGATATACAACTAGAGCGACAGAACCCCAAGAGAGAGAAAGGTAGAGAAAGCGTCAGACAGAAAGCAAGAGACAAGCAGTTAGAAATGTTGAAAAAAGGTGACAAACGAAGAAGTATGTAGTCGCCGAGAGCAGATACAAAAAAACAAATAGAGAGGCAGATACAAAGAGGTATGGACGAAGATAGGGAGACACAGTAAATAATCGACAGAGAGGTAAAAAAACAGTGAATACAGGCAGAGAGAGAGAGAGAGAGAGAGAGAGAGAGAGAGAGAGAGAGAGAGAGAGAGAGAGAGAGAGAGAGAGAGAGAGAGAGAGAGAGGAAAATCTAGAGTGGTAAAGATCGAAACGTAGAAAGATAGAGACAGAGAAGAAGAGACTAGGAGTCAGAGACAGATAAAATAAGATAACTTTAAATAAAATTTTTTCAGGCATTATAGATTACTGCATGCAATAAATTAAGCAATGAAATTTCTTTGTTGGTTGGGGGTTGACGAGCGGAACGAGCAGAGGGCGAAGCCCGCCTAGTGTGTGCGTGTGTGTGTGTGTGTGCGCGCGCGTGTGTGTGTGCGTGTGTGTGTGTGTGTGTGTGTGTGTGTGTGTGTGTATACATAAATCTGTCGTACCAATAGCAGAGGCGGTATATTATTTTAAAGGAGCGAATTTATTTATATCTAAAAATACTGTATATTTATAATAATTTTTTTAATAATATCCTCGTGTTAATTTTCCATGGAAACGAATCTGTCTTTCTCGGACGTGACAAAAAAGGTTGGTTCCCTTAATCAACTGATTATTTAAATAAGGCACAATAGTAAGCGCAATAAGACCAAACAAAAATGAAATAATTGTCAGAGTCAATATTCTGTTTGTTGTATGTAATGAAAATTCGAAATTTTCCGTTTTTTTTCAATAAATTTAAATATATAATAAATATATAATATAACATATATAATATATATGTTGTATAGCACACTATACAACAGGAGAGTAAAGTCGTAGATTTACTGCGACAGGCAGAAATCACTCCAGGGAATAATCAACTTTTCTCCTTTGTTGCATATAGAATTTTATTTCAAATTCAACTGTGACCACTTTGTTGACTTGGAAAGTGGGATTAATGAGAAAAGCGAAAAATAAGGGAGAAAGACAGGGAAATTGAACGGTTATATTCATATGAGAGAAATGAAATACTCTAGGGTCCTTATCATTAATTACTCAAATGTCAAGTCCTATCGAATTTTATTATTTTATATATTTATTGGAATATTTCTCCGTTACGTTGAATATTCAAATAATATGAATTATTCATAATCAGCAATCCAGAAAACTATAGAATTGACATTGCTTGTCATCTACGTGCTTTAAAATACCTCATCATTTTACAAGTAATTAAATCTTAGAAATGCTAACACAAGGAAGTTGACGAAAACTATTTAATTTTTATATTTAAGGAATTAAATGTGTTTGATCTATATAGTCAAATGAACACTTACGTCAACGTCTGAGCAGGACCAAAACCTGTAAGAAGTACCCCACTCTTCAGCTTCTCTGAGTAACCTGACAGTACAGTCAGTGCAGGTGAAATTCGTCGGCAATTCCACCAGGTAACTTTGCGCGCTGCAAGCACATCAGTCAGAAATTGCAGGATATAAAAAACGTACATAAAAAAATATTGAAAATAAACTAATAGACAAAAGTCACAGTATTGAACCTAACTTACGTTGCGTCATTTTCTACAAATTCACTTTGTTTGGTAACAGGAGTAAGGTCAACTAGTGGTCGGTCCAGAGCATCCAAAATTTGCAGTCTAAATCCTCCCTGAAATGAATCAATGAAAAGTATGATAAAAGTTTTTGTTAATCATGATGAAGTACGTTTCAACTAGAGCAGAGGTGAAAATTTTCTCATTAAAAAAATTATCGACTTCGAGTCTACACATTTTGGTTAATAGCAAAAGAGTAATGAGCTGAAAGAAGTTAAATTTCCACTCCTGAGAAAATATCTGACACGCAACAAATATCTTTCGTCGATCTACCTTCGGATATTCGATCACTGGAAAAGCGTGCAACCTAGAACGTAAAAAGTCTCTGGGTGAACAGAAAGGTGCAGTGCGATTCCAACGGAGACGGGGAGATTCATTAAGCGCGAAGCTAGAAGCGCAGCAGCCGTAAAACGGTAAGATCGAACGGCGGCAAAAAATGCACGAACAGCAACGCGCGAGTTTCTCACAATCCTGCAGTTCGTTTCGAAATAGCCAACGAGTTGGCGTTCGCGCTCGCGCGCGAAACTCATAACATAAGAATGTTCTCCTGCTCGGTGGCCGCGTGCGCTGGCGCACATTCCGTGCGTACTCATTTTCCCCGAGCGCTCGCCGCTCTCCACCTGTGCGCCAGCGCTAGCCCTCCACGCGTGCGTTCGCTCGTAAATCGCGAGGGGAATAATGTCGCGCGCTAACGCACGCGCGAGCAGGGTAAAGAGGCACTGCACACAGCACAGGTGCCGAGCGCCGAGCGAGAAAAGCGACCGCGAACAGTGTGCGAAGCAAGAACCCGGGAGAAAGCCGCGCGCGAAGAACTGCTAGTGGCTCGGCGCCGCGGCTGCCTATAAACGGAATAGACTCTTTAGCGCGGAAGTCCCATCGAAACTCCGCTTTCGCCAGGATTCACTCATTCTCTTGCCGCTTTAACGAGAGGAACGCTGCTTCAAACTCCTTTTCAGCCATCTGTTTGCCTACTCCACATTCTCGCCTCCGCGCTTTTTCTACATATACCTCCCCTTTGCGACCTGTTCTATCTCAATCCAGAAAATTCCGACATAGCCCCTTCCTTACCCTTGTTCAAATTCATTTCTTTCCCTAAATATCGTAAAAGCCGAACTCGCCCGGGGATTCACGCTTGTTTGTGCTAGCGCTTCCGATGGATTTTTACTCTTACATAAACGGCGCAAATGGATGTGGTTTCAACTGCGTATTTACACTTTATAATGCAGCTACTTTATAATGCAGATTTCGGTTGGGATGGGCAAGCGTCATAATATTTCCTGCTATAAGGATCGCAGGTATTTTGCCTTAAAATAACCATTAAGAGTCAACAAATTTATAATAAACAAATCAATAATATTAAATAATATTCAACTAATACCTTAGGAATCCTGTGTAAATTCATTTTAACTCAATTTCTATCAACTCTTTGGTGTTCTAACTGATTAAACAGTAATACTTATGCTTTTTACTTCAACATAAGCATAATTAAACAAAGAGAAAAATCCGATATCAGTAAGAGACCAGATCACCATACTCCCATATATTTTGACCTCCCAAATTCAAGTCCGGGGTCAGAATTGCTCCATCAGATCGGGACTTTAAAATATTCTAAAAACCAAAGTTTAGTAATTTTTTAGCAACTTTACTAAGAAAATAATATAGCACTTCTTGTCTCCTTTGAACCCATTTTGAATTCTCTTTTTACGTTTTTTTAATTACGTTGATATCACTGTATGTACGACTATGTGTGTTAATTTTGAATACTTGCATATTATGGGTCTTGAAATTAGACTTATAAATCAAAACCGGACGCAATTAAGTAACTTTGACTCCGGATTCGTATTTAGAAAACCAAAATTATACATATAGAAGAATAGTAATCTAGCCTCTTGTGTTTACCGCGTTTTTTGTATGCCTATATTATCAATACAATCCTAATTTAATTGTAATAAATAATTACAACTAGTGATCAGTAGGAATGATGGAAGTTATTATAATATCTACATTGAAAATTCATATTTCATAATGAAAAATATGAAAATTTGGAATACTTATTGAAAATTTCACTCTTTTTGAAAAACTAGACACAAGTTTAAGAGAAAAGTGAACTGCTCAAGCTCCGCACTTTCAAAGAAAGTTCGCGTTTCTTAGAATTGGGCCGCGGCAATCCCTATCGTAGCTTTCATCGCACGCGCATTCGACTGTTTGGATTACGAAACAAGCTCCGGTCGTATCTCTTCCGTTGAAAAGGATTACCAAATGGGGGATTGTAGGTAGACTATACCTGTCTTTAAGTGCTGAAAATTGAATCCTGCCAAATAATGTAATATAAACTCTAAACAAGACGCAAGTAAAAGCGCTTATAGGTGAGATCGACGCGACTTTTAAGTACTAAAAATGTCCTGTTATAAGAGTAATTTCATAAAGAAATGCCAATAACGTTTGATCACCGTCATGCAATAAGTCCGCAGAGATTTCTCGACACTTTAAGAAGTCTGTGCGATTGATTGGATAATTTAACCCACTAGCTACTTTTAGCGCGCTTCGCGCGTATCATTTATCTCTTTGTTTTTTTGTTTTTGAGGTTATGAACATGATCAAGTTTCATTTTAAAAGTTTGTTTTAAATAGTTTAAATTATACGATAATAACGTAAGTCTCATAAATAAAATCATGAAATTTTTCTTATACTATTCAGTTTTAAATATTCAAAGTCAAGAATCCAATCTTCAAAATTCAAACATACTCGATTTTGGCACACTGAGAAAACTGTCGTAGGAAAATTTACTGAAAAGCTAATAAAAATTACTATTTTTTATAGCAACGATGGGATATCATGGAAATTTAGGTACTTTTGCTAACTAATATAGTAATTTTTGTAGCCAAGCTTAAACTTAAAAAAAATTGATTTTCATGATTTTATATCTATAGGATACCTAATATTTATACAATATTTAATATATTATTAATTAAATTTAGCTATACAAGAAATAAATAAGGAAATAAAAATTTTTTTTTTACGGTGGTTGTGTATTCGAACCCTGGACCCTCCGCACGCTAGGCAGACGCGCTAACCTCTTACCCACGTGAGCTTCTTGAGTACAAAATTTTGGAACTGATACATTGGCTACCTTCGCTTACGAGAGAACTTTGATGATTATTTGATAGCAATAAATAACTATGATAATATAAAAAAATAACTCATAGCTCACCTGCACAACGTAAAAATAAAACAACTGAATCGATATTGTCGATGTTTTTGATAACTTAAAAGGAAGATAATCTCAAATTGCGGGAGAAACATAACCTCAATCAGACACGTGCTCCCGGCGTGCACGCAATAAGTACTACATGTAGAGGGCACTTTTTGCTATGTGTAGTAGTAAAAATTATTAAGATACCTTGTAAATATTCCTGAACTATAGCAAAATTTTTTATAATTTGCTTATATCCCCGCGTTGCTATCAAATATAGTAATTTTTGTTAGTTTTTCAGTAAATTTTCCTACGACAGTTTTCTCAGTGCACTTATTCTATGTAGAACAATCAAATGAGCCAGCAACAACCAATCAAAACAGTCTTATTGTGATGACAGATTTCCTCCATCACTTTTTTAAGAGAGGATTAATGCGAAAAAGAGAAATTTGTGCACGCAAGTTCAAATGTACAATTCTAATAGAAAATGGGGGTAATTTCCTTCCAAAATGTCTCTTTCAGAATCTGGCATTTATTTTGCGAAAAACCTTCAAAAACCCTATAATCTTTTCGATTTTTCCGTCTTTTTTGTCAAAGTCGATTATTTTGTTGTTGCTGCTTTTGAATAATCATACAATCACGAGAAATCGTGGTCCGAATGTCTAAATTTTCTGAAATCGTGGTTATGAAAGCTTGTTTTGTACAAACAACCTAATAAAAAACTTCGTGATTTTTTTACTCGAAAAGGAACAACTTTACAAAAAAAATTTGTGACAATAAATGCTTAGAATCAGACCAAGAATACGTATGAGTTTTATCAGAATTTATCAGGAAATTTTTGGATTTTTCGAAAAAATGTCCAATTTCAAAAAACCAAAAATGGTCCAAAAAAATTCTCAAAAAATTCACACGTATTCTTTGTCTAAATTCTAAGCATTCTTTGTTTCATAAAATCTTTTGGTAAAGTTATTCCTTTTCGAGTAAAAAAATCACGAAGTTATTCATTAGTCTGCTGTACAAAAATGGCCATTTTGCAAAAACCTAAGCAAAATAAGCTTTCATAACCACGGTTTAAGAAAATTTAGACATGCGGATCACGATTTCTCGTGATTGTATGATTATTCAAAAGCAGCAACAACAAAATAATCGACTTTGACAAAAATAAATTCTTCGCATAATAAATGGCAGATTCTGAAAGAGCATCCTCGAAAACCCCCTATATGTGATTTTGGAAGTAAATTACCCCCATTTTCAATTCGAATTGTACCCTTGAACTTGCGTGCACAAATTTCTCGTTTTACGCATTAAAGGGTTAATGTTCAAACATTTCGAGTTTCAATCATAAAACGCATCTATACGCCACATATGATGTATTTATAAGCTTTCATACTTGAAATATACAATCTGACTATAAAGTGACTATTTGCATGGAAAATAGTGTTGAAAAGGCAACTTTCATAAGCATTTCTTTGTAATACTCGTCATGAGCAAAGCAATAAGTGCCTAAAAACATATGCTCTTGTTTCCGAATCTGGTGAAATTTACGAATACGGGGATAAATCGGGCATAAACACCCAAGGCCCTTATCGACCATAAGCCCGGCAAAATTTTCTCAGCCACTGATCTACTGCAATGGTCCCGGGACGTTTGGCATTTATCTTTTGGCCGCGCAAGGATCTTTGAAAAGGTATAGCTGGCAGGCAAGCCGATACGTGTTTCGCGTAATAAGCGGCGATTAATATGTTGAAGGGAGCCGAGGCCTTTGCGATTGCCCGCTTGATGTTTATGCACACGCACACGCATACACACAAACACAGATACATGTGCGCGCGTTTATTTAATCGCGAGAGAAAAAGACGCGGGGGGCGTTCCACGAGGGATTCCAGGTCATAACGGTGCCGGGCAACGAGATACTACTCGCCGCCACTTGTGCGCGCGCCGAAGAAATCGTGACGTGCGTACTCGCTCTCACCCAGGCGTCTGTGTGTATCAGCGCTTCCGGCGCCGCGACCAACCGCTGGAATTCGCATTAACATTTTTCCGGAGAGAGCCGCGCAGATGAACTACACGCACGCGTGGAGAGAGAACATGAGGTAGATTTACGACCATTACGGATTTTTCGTACGATTAGAATTTCAAATGAATCCGAGAGCGGTCCTCTGGACTCGTAGACGATTTCCAAGCGATCGTTGTCCCCAATTCTGACGCCAGGCCCATGTCGAAGATTGGCCATGACTCTCTAGCTTTCCATCATAGTTAACCGTTTTTTATATCAGGTGTTATATTTGACGCCGATATTTTTACTTCTCTTCGTTTGTTTCTGGACGTATCATGAAGGCTGGATTTTATCTTTTTTTTTAATAGACCAGCATATTCAAACGCACGTCGCTCATACTATTTTCTTTCTGGCCTTATGGCCACTATTCTTCACTAGGATTTAGTTTTAATTAGTTTAAATGATAAGATAATTAGATACATTTTGTAAGCAAAAAATCAAATGCTTTTATTCTATTTTAATTATTTAGTAGTTTTTATAAATACTTGAGTTTCAAAATTCAAATCTAGTGGATCCTCGCACCTATTTCACATAGATCAATCAAATCAATTTTTAAATGCTTCATAACATCCGACCATAATTTTTTTAAGAGAGGAATCACTAAAAACTTGATATACACGTTTATCGATAAGTGTACAACTTAATGAAATTTCATTCGTAATAAATGAGACTTCATTAAAGTCTTCTCTTGTCAAATATGAATGGACGGATGGTCGAATAAGGATGATTCAATGTATTGAAGCAATATTCATATTTATTTAAAAATAAATGACCTTGGCATTACATACATACCTAGACACATCTAGTTTTCATTTTTTATTATTTTCTCGAAATTTTCGAAATAAAGACATCATTACCTTAAATAATTTAAGATTTTAAAGTGCAAAACTCACCCTATTATTTAAATGTCAGTTATATGGGCCTTCACACAGCTCTGAGGAACAGATATAAAGTACAAGAATAACATGGGTTAGTATATCTATATATACGAGGAACAGCGAGATACACAAGGAACAAGAGTCTTGTTCCTTGCTGTTCTTCGTATATATAGATATATAACCCATGTTATTCTTGTTCTTTTTATCTGTTCCTCAGAGCTGTGTGAAGGCCCTATCAGTTACTTCAGTATGTGAAGAACAGATATAAAAGTGAAAAGCGTAAAGAGTCAATAACGTAAAGGCATGCACGCACGCGTAAATAAAATGGTGGTACAAGTTTTACAGGCGTTTACAGTTGAAATGCAAATTCAGTGACAGAGACTCGCGGTGAGAAGAGAGGCGACAGAATATACAAATTTATGCAAAAATACTTCCCTTAGAGTGAATGGAAGTGTTGATTTAGGACAAGAAGGATGTAACGGTATTCTCGCAGCGAGATAATCGCATAGTTTTTTGCTGCATTCCAATGATGTGGTAAATGAAATCTTACAACGACACAAGGTCGATCAAATGTCCCTCGTGCTTAGAGATTGGAGAATCGAGGATTAGTAGAATCTTAAAAGTGGCAGCTGTACGTGTATCTTTAATTGCGCGCGTCTGCCAAGTATTCCTTCGATAGATCGATCTTTTTATTGCCAGAGCAAGTGACGATACGTCTTATCTTTATTATTACACGTACTTGCGACAGAATACAAAAAGTGTACCAAAAAACTTGTTCTGAGAATTTTCGTTGACAGATTAACGAGGACTAATTGATTTTTTTAAAACTATGCTTATTTTTTAATTGACTAAACATAATACTCTACATCTTATGCATCTCAATTTTAATTTACTCAATCTAAGAAGCAACTTTTTATAGTAATCTGAATAATCTAATAAAAATCTGACCTGCTTAAAGGTTGTTACTTGATTACATGCAAGTATTTAGATTATTTTTACTATTTTTCATATCTTACGTTATTTAACTTTTGAAACTTATAACTGTTAACTGCAAGCTATTCAAAAATTTGCAATGGCTAACGTTACTTGATAAAGTATCTATGAAATTTAAAAATATGTTCCCATGCATGTTAATTAAATCTACTTACTTGGTAAAATTAGAGGGTATTTCTATTCTCATTTATTTTATTTAGAGAACCATTATGCGTGAGCAAATTAATGTAATATTTTGGTAATTATAGTTATCTAAATAGGAATTACTATTCTTGAAGCTATTGATGATACTGTACACGACAACGCGATTGACAAAGTTAACCCTAAGATATTTATAATTCACTGTATATACATGTGTAATTCTGCCGTAACTTGCCCATTCTGTGTTCAAGCTTCTGAAGCCTTTATGTATTTGGAAAAAAAAAATCTCCCATAATTCTTTATGGTGTATAACATCACTAAATACAATCGGCGACAGTCATAAACGAATATTACTTTAATTTAATACGAATCCACAAAATAGGCCTCAAATGTCAGTTCCCTAGCATGTCCGAAATTCCAATTTGGGTATGAAATGACGCTATACACAAAGATGTGCTATAGAGCTAACACAATACATTTCTTATAGTTTTACAATGAAAGAATGCTATTTATAATTAAAACGAAAGGCTTACTTTTTGTCCACCAATTTTCGACAAAATGATGAATACTACGCTACAGATATTCAAAAGCGCGCTAGTTCACTATAGGGCGCCACCTACCCGTGGATTCTTATACTATATGTTATGCCATTCAAATACTCTTGAGTGACGCGCCGGAAATTGGAAATTTTTGCAAATGCGAGCTAATGTTCCACTCCGAATAAGTTTAAGAAAAAGCACAGCAGGTCAGTTTCAAAACAATACTTAACTGCTATTTCAATGCAAATATTGTTTGAATATTAAAAAATAAAACATATCTTTTTCATGTTAATGGTAAGTACTTTGAAATCTATACTTAGGAAAATTTTTTATATCACCTGGTTAAGATGTACGAGCTAATAATTGCTAAAATGTCAGTTCCGTAACCGTCCGTAACGGCGAGTTCCGATAAACACGAAAAACAATCATTTATACCACTCTAACATCAAAATCATAACTTTAATATGATTATTCGACTCTCGTAGTATAAAATACGGTTCGAAACTGGTGGGTAAGAAGATTTTTAGCTAAAATAATTTAAATAATCACCTTCCGCACCAGTGTCGAAATGTACTATTATAACACTATGTAACCTAAGCCCGCACTTAGGTCACGCCTATCCATGACCTAAGTAGTCCTTTTTTGCACCGTGTTTATCGCACTAGCTACGCTCGTGCGCTAACCTCACGATGCAAAAAAGGACTACTTAGGGCGATGTGAAATACCGACATAATTTTTGAATGTGTACGTCTTATGCAAATACTAATAGAATTACTCATAAAAGTTTTAGAGTATAATATTTACACATACGGAGGCCTGACAATCCTGTTATTAAAAAAAAAAATACTTAAAAATTATTTAATTAAATAAAAACCGCAATGCCGGTAAGCAGGAATCTGCATTTGTATAATTTTGATCTAGTTTTTAAACGAGCATATCTGACGGAAATGCTAATAAAATCATTCAAAAAATTTTCTGCGCATAGTATTTACATATACGGAGCGCCTGACAAAATTATTTTTCCAAAGAAACGTTTGAATATTAATTTATTAAATAATGAAATTGGGTTAATTTTGAACTTTTCTGGTTTCGCTTTGCAAAATTTATTTGTATGTTATAATAGGGTAGAATAAACATGCTCGCACTTAAAATAAAGCGATTTTAGCAATAAACTTTTTGAAGCCTGTTTTGGTCAAGTTACGGCGGAATTACACATCTATACAGGTAAAAGACGCCAAACGATCAACGTACAGTGTTTGACCCGAATTCAGAAAAAGACACATTTAACAATCAAACCACGCATATGTATGAGCCTGCCCAACCAAGTGAGGGCTCAATGACTCCGTTATACGCTACTTCTAATTGGGAACCCAAACTACTGATTACCTACATATATTTGGAGTAGAGTACATTCACGGATGATATATTAAAACATGGGTAGAAAATATAAGGAAAAGTAAATATGTCTCGCGGAATCCTCAGCTAATTCGAATAGCATATAATTTGCCCTCTTTTCTGATTGTAGGTGTGTATGTCTATGTAATAATTACTACGTATGTATGTTGAGCTATTGGTGCTGTTAGAACCCCAATCAAAATGAGATACTACTTGAGAAAGGTAAATCCGGGAATTAGGAATTAATATCATTTTCTATGACATGATTAATTTGCACCTGATTATGGTGATATTATTGGAGAGATACTAAAGTGGATTCGGAAATGAAATTATTTTTGTCAATGACAAAAGATTTAGCTGTCACAGCCGTGTCGATGATCTCTGGATTCATATAATGTACTTTGATTATGAATGCCTAGCTATTTGTATCTTATAGTTACGTTATTGCCGCATCATACTCCGTACTTTTCGACACTATAAGGGGTTGGGTACGCAGGGAGTTGGAAATACTCTTCATTATATCTATAAATAAAATATTTCGTTCAGATTTTTTCAGAAGGAGAATAATTGAGATTGTTAATTTTCGTTTTCTTATAAGATAATTTATATATATAGCCAAAACATAACATTTAAAAGTCAGAGGCATCTGTCGAAATAAATTTCAAAGAAAGCAAAATTATAAATAATATAGATGCTTCGGAGGATTGAAATATGATATGTATAGATGTTATTTTTAAGATAATATTAGTATTAAACTGTAACTTTTTAAATAATCTTTCTAATTATTCAAAATAACATTGATTCACGTCTCTGTATTTCGAGCTGTATTTATTTCAGCCATGAAAGTGGAAAGGGTTGCTGTAACGAGATACGGATGAGTTAAAGCATACATCAAGACCGGCTCGTGAGGGCTTCAGAACAATGACGAATATCAGCAAGTATACTCGAATCAATAATAGAGGACGACTTTGGCACATTTCCACGTGCCACAAACACGTGCGAAGGAATCATTGAAGTAAAATTGTAAAATACATTTCTCCATCTCTGTCCTTGTGTGGTGCGTACGTGCGATTATGAAAGGAATCGCTGTTGGAAAAATCGAAAGACCTACCTAATGGTGACGCGCGCACGCTTAGAGCGTGTATGGAGAGAATAATGATTTCGAAAGTCATTGGCACCTTTCGCGTAGGCGTTCGTTACACGCTCGGCAGACACCTTCAAAGAAACAACGGGACGGAGACCGCGAGCCAACTGGCAAATACCAAAAGCATCTGCTTTTTTGAATAATTCAGGGCACACAAGTGGCAGAAATGCAATTGAACTCGTAGTTGCGCCAATAATCTGGGCTAAGAGCTCGTTAATTTCGGCGCGAAAAGCTGTCTCTTTACCTGTAAACTGCAGAAAGCTAAGCATTCTGTTTCCATTACTTTTTTTTCTTTGACAGACTACTATGTTTTCTTACCCGATTGGAAGTATTGGAATCAACTTGTAACGTACTTTTCAGACATTGATTATATATCTGTTATAAATATTCTCTGAAAAGGAATCTCCCATTCTAATTTCTCGACATATACTTTTTAATATATCCATGTCTTAAGTATTTTCTAATAAGACTAATTCTAAATATTTTATTTTACATCTTATTTTGTCAAAAAAAATTCTTTTTTAATATTTTGAGTTAAGAATATTTTAATTTCACTAGTAAGATTCGCACTCGCTTCCCGCGATTTATTTCTTTTTGCCCAACGTTTTAAAATTTAAATTAACACTTATAACCATTGTATTTTACATTTAGTTCTGATCGTCTTTTTAATTATCTCTTATTTTTAAACTCAAAGTTTATAGTACTTTTCGATACTAATGCGAATATTACGTCGCTTCGCTCGAGCAAAAAGCTCACACTCGTGCAAGGATCATTTTTATCACCTGTATCAAACATTATCTTTTGACATAACGTGTATAGAGTTCTATTGCTTTCTCAAAGAGAAAGCTTGGTAACGGTGAAATTTTTCGACCCCGAGATTTCGATGATTTTCGATATTTCTGAGCTCCCTGAGTCGAAATATGCGTTTTCTAGAAAACGTCTGTGTGTGTGTGTGTGTGTGTGTGTGTGTGTGTGTGTGTGTGTGTGTGTGTGTGTGTGTGTGTGTGTGTGTGTGTGTGTGTGTGTGTTTTGGCAGATATCTAAAGTTCATTTTGAAGTTGAGCAAGTTCAATTATATAGTTGATCGGATAATATTAAGTCGGTTAAAAAAAATAAAGAAAAATATGGAAAAATCGAAAATATTTTTTTTCGGCTCTGGGTTTGGATATCGGTCTAAAGTAGTTCCATTTTCTGAAAGGTCTTAAAATTATCTATCAATCCATATTTTTGTCGACCCGATCGCATCATTTTAAGTCGGTTAAAAAAAATAAAGAAAAATATGGAAAAATCGAAAATATTTTTTTTCGGCTCTGGGTTTGGATATTGGTTTAAAGTAGTTCTATTTTCTGAAAGGTCTTAAAATTACCTATCAATCAATATTTTTGTAATTTAATAATTACTACATAACTATTTTAAATATAATTTTTTAGATAATTTTGAATAATGTATTTATGGAAAATGAGATATGAAGAAAAAATGAAATTTTATATTAAAATATACATTTTAAAAAATTATTTGATGTAATTTATCAATTCTCTTTGAGAAAGCATTCTGCTAAAGCAGTTAGCAGCGGTTTTTTAGCGCACACTTGCTAACCTAAGCATGCGTAAAAGTAGTACTTTACGCACGGAGTGTAAACAAATTTTTATGCTTTTTATTACAATTTTTAGCGAAACATACTTTTTCGTTCGAATTTTATAAAAATTTGTATATAGCGGTTTTTCGAGCCGCTGATCATAAATTTATAATCGGATTTTTCGAATTCAAAATGGTGGATCCAATATGGCTGCCAAACATTTTGAACAATTTTGAGTTTTCATAAAAAATTGTAAATAGGAGTTTTACGGGTCGCTAATCACGAATTTGTAATCAGATTTTCTGAATTCAAAATGGAGGATCCAATATGTTTGCCACAAAATATGAAAAATGTTCAATTATTCTGAAAATTAGTATATTATATGGGTTGCTAAACATGAACTTTTCATCAAGTTTAAAATTAAAGTTGATAGAGGCACCCTCCATTGTTAATGTGGTAATATAGTAATATATATGGGATCCTGTGAGGGCCAATACGTAGAAAAAAAACACAATTGTAGCTTGTGCGGCGTTTCGTCAGCTTGATTACTGACCTCTTCAGGCTTTATTAAAAAATATACAAAATGGTTAGAATTTATTTTACAATTAAACAGAGATAATAAATTAACAATAATAATTAGACCAGGCTTACCATAACAAAAAATCTATGCTAATAAAAGATGACTTTATTAGCAACGTCAACGAATAAAGTCAATGTTGTGGGAAACCGTACACATCTCTACTTATATATATATACGAGTCAGTTTGTTTACATACATAAAGTCATAATAGAAAGTTAAAGAGGGATTTGTATACATTATTTAAATTTTGCGTATCCTCTGTTTTGTTAACTGTATTTTTAGTACTATTGATGTAAATCATTTCCGAAATTTTTCGTTTTTTGTAATCAACTTCGTTATCCAATATTCGTGTATTATTCCAATCTATAATGTGGGAGTTGTTTTTAGCATGTACAACTATCATGGATTTGTCTTTCTTATCTTTTTCATATTCTTTGATTCTTTTTTTTCTACGTATTGGCCCTCACAGGATCCCATATATATTACTTTCATGAAGTTGTTTGAATGCAAGATGACGGATCCAATTTGGCTCCCAAAAAGTATTAAAAATTAAAAATTCAACATGGTGCAAATTTTCATGCTAATTTGGATTGCAGATTGCAGATTATAACTTTGACATCCGATTTCCTGAATTCAAAAAGGTAAACCCAATACACCTACAAAACAATATGAAAAATGTTTTGATCGAGTGGTTCAGTTAAGTTCCTATTTACAAATCATTTTATTATTTCTAGCATTTTATAGAAAGAGTTTAACGCGGCTGATAATTATTCGAGCGTTTCCGTCCGCAACATATGAAGACAGATTGGTGGATCACCGATCCATAAACTATAAAATTCAAATTTTCTCGAAAATTTTGAATTTTTCTTAATTTTTAACAGCGGTATTGAATCCACTATCTTGAATTTGAACGATCTAATGATCAATTCACAAAGAGCGACTCAACAAATCCCTAAACACGTAATTTTTATGGAAATTAAAAAACTTGCCATTCCTAATTTGTGACAGTCATATTGGATCCGCGATTTCGAATTTTCAATTTTGTATACTTTTTGGGAGGCAAGTTGGATCCATCACCTTCCACTCGGGCAACCAGATAACAGATTCGTGTTTAGCAAGACAAAAAACCGCTGCCAATTCATTGGCCCGTGGCTTCCTCAAACTTCATTTTCTTATTTCTTTAATGAATATTTAATAACAAAATTTATAATTTTTGCAACAATGTATGACATAATTATAATTAAATTAATTTATGAAGATTAAAAATTATTAATTTTTAAATTACGTATAAAATATAAATAAAATAATAGGTATGATTTTTTTTTTAAATTATGTGTGAAAAATAAATAAAATAATTGATTGTAATATTACCATCAAAACCTTTTAAAATTCCTAAATAACCTTTACTTCAAATTATATTTTCTTTGTGAAATTTCACACATAGGGTACTTATCTCTAGTAGTATGCCTGTCCGCATTTGTGCTCTTTCTGGAATTTCTGATGTAAGAAAAAGGTTCTAACCTTAAAAATAATAAACGGCTATTACAAAATAAAAGCAGGTATACAACACGCGCGCATCGACGCATAGCGCATAGCGCATGTCATTTCCATTTTCTAGTATACATAAATGCGTTCCCGAATAATTACCATTTTAAAAGAGGGCTAAAATAGTTCTAACCTCAAATATTTATGAAATTCATACACGAATTCTTTTACCCTAAGAACTTTTCTAATAAATAATATACAAACTCTACATCTCCACCAAATTTCAAAGAAATTAAAACAATTTTAATGTAGTTATATTGTGCGACAACAAAGAAAGTCATTTTCAAAAAGACTAAAATTTTAAATATCAAACATCTCAAAAAATAACCATATAATCTGGATGAAATTTTATACAGGTATGTATTGCCTATATTGCATACAAAATAGTCTGTAAATTTCAAGCTGATACATGAAGTCGTCATTGAGAAATTACGATTTTGAAAAAAACCGTAAAAGAATTTTAACCTTAAATATCTCTAAAAATCATGAGACAATTCTTTTACCTAAAGGATTTATACGATAATATATAGACTTTACATCTTCACAAAATTTCAACATGATTAAACCAATTTTTGTTTTCTCTAGTTATCATGCGACAAAGAAAATAGCTTTGCAAAATACGAAAATTTTCAAAATCAAATATCTCAAAAAGTAATTGTACGATCTTATGAAAATTCTCACACATATTATCTATATCACATACAAAATTGTCTATAAATTTGGAGCTGATACATGGACCTGTTCTCGAGAAATTACGATTTGAAAAAAAGGTTAAAAAAATTTTAACCTCAAATATTTCTGAAATTTCTGGACTAATCATTTTGCCCAAAGAACTCGACTGAGAGCTATCAAAAATCTATCTCTATAAGGAATTTCAAAGCGATTATGTCAATTTTACTCCCGTAATTGTTGGACATACAAAACTCATTTTTTTCACATTTCAATTTTTTTCTCAAAAACTAGTCGACAAATTGAATTCCAATTTTTACATATTACAGCTATTTGTATTCTGCATTATCGTGATCTTTATCAAGAAAATTAATCGTTTAGTTTAGGAGTTATAAGCTTTTAAAGAAAAAAACACGTTTTGGTAATAACAAAAGAACCGTGATAGCTAGAGAAATTTTTTTTAGAAAATATAGGTATTTTAATGCTCTTTCGAATGCTGTCCATTCGATTCAAATATCTCGATCTTATCATTAAAAAAAAGCTAAAATCAATTTTGAGAAAATCGAAACTTCGAAATAAAACAAAAACGCATCGGTGAATCAAAAAACGAATTTGTAATCCGCCATCACACAAAAAAGACAAAAAACTAGGGGGGCTGCGCCCCCCAGCGTGCCTTCGGCACGCCATCCCCCCCGCCCCCACACACACCTGCTCCTCGCTTCGCTCGTCGCCCGCCCCCTCCCTATGTAAAAACTTCGTTTTTACATAATAGGCACGACCGCAATACTCAGGAGAACCTTGTATTTTTATAAAAGCGAAAATTGCAACACTTCCGATATTTATAATAAAAAAAAAATTAAATATATAATAATAATACAAAACTAGCTGCTCACGGACTCACGGGTGTTTCTAACGACATATACCTATACAATCTCAATTACAAAAAAATACTTGCGCACATATGCATATATATACACTAATACCACGAAAAGGAGAAAAACAGAAGGAGAATGCTCAATACTGATGCATTCGGCAACGGCAATCTGGCTTAGCCCTGCGACCTGCGTGCATGAATACTTATACTGCAGCAGTCGTAACGGCTACGCTAGGTACCTCGGCTCGGACCTATGTATTATGTATATTACCGTGCCTCGGCTAGGCTGCGTTCGCACACCAAGAACAGCGGAAAAACACATGCGACTCGTGCGACCGCGAGGTATTATATATATATATATATATATATATATATATATATATATATATATATATATATATATATATATATATATATATATATATATATATATATATATATATATATATATATATATATATATATATATATATATATATATATATATATATATATGTATATATATATATATATATAATCATATGAACATCTAATTATGCTGACACCAATGTATAAGACCACGTGACCTGTCTGCATAAGTGTAGTACCGTTTATACAAGTGTCTGCACAAGTCTAGCGTGACTAAAGAAATAATCCCTCTACTTATGCTGACGTCTGCATAAGTCGGTCTCTGTCTGCATAAGTCTATTTAAATTTCGGAAAGTGTCTGCATAACTAGCGTTTCATATATTTATATGTATATATATATATATATATGTATATATATATATATATATATATATGTATATATGTATATTTATCTGCAACGGTTCGTTCCGGGACGTTTACACTGTACATCGCTGTTATTTCCGGGACGCGCTGTTTTTTCCGGGACGTCCCGGAAAATCTGTGTCTGCAACTGTTATTTCCGGGACGTGGTATTAGTCCCACACCCCAGGGATATTATTTCTTTAGTCACGCGCTTATATAGGGAACTCTGAAGAGATAAACTATAGGACCCTGTAGATTACCAGAAATAACGTTTATAGGTCTTTATATATATATATATATATATATATATATATATATATATATATATATATATATATATATATATATATATATATATATATATATATATATATATATATATATATATATATATATATATATATATATATATATATATATATATATATATATATATATATATATATATATATATATATATATATATATATATATATATATATATATATATATATATAATCGCGCGCGCTTTCTGCTACTGGTGAGTAGTGCGGCGTGCCGTCAGCCGTCACATGTGTCCATGGTGTGTGGTCAACAATCGAATCGTCTGGCTCCCAGCGTCCCCAGCGATGACTGTGGCTGCTGTAGTATGCCGCCCTGGTGAATCGTATTCGCCCTTTCATCGTGTTCGTCGATTGTCAATGATTCGTCGGAGATGGGAAGGCAGTGTGTCAGCGGCGAGAGCAGATTTAGTAAGCATTTTTTCGTTCCTAACCTCTCTGATGGGTGAGCTGATGGTACTTTCGCTTGTTGCAGGTATCTGTGGCAGTGAGAGTATAGTGTAAACGACGGGCACTGCTGCAGACTGTTTCTTGGGTATGTAAATGTTGTCTGAGTCATCTATTTATTAATTATATGTGGTTTTTAGGTGCTCAACTTTCCTTGTTTGGCTCTTACACTAGTAACTATGTGTACAGTTAAGCTGCTGCTTGTGTCTTCAGCGTCTTCAGTGAAACAACGGTTTAAGGTCTCCACCAGTTCTTCCCCTCTAGTTGTTACAGGAAGCTGGTACTTTTCTTTTGCATGGTATGTTTTTTTGAGTCATCTATTTATTAGTCATATGTGGTTTTTAGGTACTCAGCTTTCCTCGCTTGTCCCCCAGAATAGGAACTGATCTGCTGTTCATGCGCTTTGCTGATCCCTAGGCTGAGGCATTCCCTGACATTGAAACACAATTGACGGTCTCTGTCAGTACTTTCCTCCTAGGTGGTGTGGTTACTGACACAGTGGATCGCTGTTAGATGATTCTCAGCAGACTGGCATCCATGGAGTAGTGCCAGCCTAGACCGTCTAGCCCTATTTTGCAACTTCTGCAGCTCTAAGTGATCTTCGAGTGTTAGTGCTTTAAAGTGTGAGGGGATAGGTAATAGGAACTGGGAAATATTATATAAGTGCTGTGTGTGTTGTTAAATGCGATAAGGGTAGGTAGTTGTCCCTGGTAATATTAGCTCGTCTATTTAATTTTTAAGTTTAGTCAGAGTGTAAGAACTCGTTTCAGGGTATCTGTTGTATTAAAATACATCATTATGTATTTCGCAGACTTCTACCCAGTGAGACTTGCCTATTTAATAGTTTTCTACATGCTGTAAGACTGAGTCAGCTAGAACATTGCATTCTTTATGCATTGAAATTCACCATATTACAACATTTATAGCTCATACATTACACAAAAGTTTTTTTTGTATATATGATATTCCTTTAACATGTACTTATATAATATTACACAATTTTGATTCTTTTAGTTCAATCGCTTAGGTCCTGGGAACATAGTTAGTAGGTTAAGCTGGGTAATCTTATATCAAATTTTTTAAATTTGTTATTAAAAATCTTTTTGTAGAAAACAGGGAAATAGATATTTTGTTTCTTTAATTATTCTTCCAATGTGTTTATCCCATTGAATATTGTAATGAAATGTAATTTTGTATCTTATTATTATGTTTTTGTAATTATATTATCTTTGGAATGTTATGTCGATTTTTTCCATCTTATTTAGAGCTATTGTATCGAATACTTCTATGTAAATCTAATTCTGTGAAATAATAAGCGAAAATTCACTATACGTGTATTGGGGTATTAGAAATCATGTTTATACGTTTAGATGATCCAGTAATTATTGTACATAAAATTGTTAATTGGGAATAAGTTTTGTTTAAACTATATCTACATGCTTTGTATTTAACAGTTTTATTGAAAGTCAAATTCTCGTATGATAAGCGAAAATCGACTATTTCAGGTGTATTTAGGCATTAAAAATCGTTTTTATAGGTCTAAGCGGTCAGGAATCCATTTTATATGAAAATCTTAAATGGGAAAAAGTTTTGATTAAATATTATGTAGAACTTTTGTATTGAACATGTTTGTGTAAAATCAAATCCTGTTAAATTTTAGCCGAAAATCGTCCATTTTATGTATGTGTTGACGTTTAAAATCGTTTTTATAAGTCTAACCCGACAGGAGTTGATTTTACACGAAAATATTAAATAGAAAAAAGTTTTGTTTAAATATTATCTACAACTTTTACATTTAACATTTTTGTATAAAATCAAATCCTGACAAGTTATAGCCGAAAATCGTTCATTTTATGTGTATTTTGGCGTTTAAAATTGTTTTTATAAGTCTAGCTCGTCAGGAGTTGATTTTACAAAAAAATGTTAAATGGGAAAAAGTTTTGTTTCAATATTATCTACAACTTTTGTATTTAACATTTTTGTGTAAAATCAAATCCTGAGAAGTTATAGCCGAAAATCATTCATTTTTGACCATTTTTGGCGGTTTTTCGCAGTTATCTTGGCAAATATTACTCGTACAAAAAAGTGTTCTACATAAAAAACCTGTATTTTAATTAGTTTTAGCAGATAGACCTGTACATATTAGCTTAAAATTAATTTTTCTAGACATTAGGCTTAAAAATCGATTTTCTGAGATATTTCTTTGTGCTCGCATTTGAAAAATTTTTCATCGATCTATCTCAATGTAGAACCAGCAGTTAGGTATAATTAGAGGAGTATTTTCCCGCAATCCCGATGAAATAGGTCGAAAATTCATTGAGATAATCGAGAAACTTAAGTACATACGGACGTACAGACATACATACATCTCAGAAAACGCTTAAAACGCACTCACTCTGAGTGGAACATGGTTTTTACACATTAATTTTTCAGTATTTGAATTCTTACAATTTTCGCTCTGGCGAAATTATAAGGCTCTCCCGAGTAGCGGTCGTGCCTAAAAATGAGACCTATCCGGTCAAAATCGATCGAGTAGAAGTTGACATCCAGGCGTACACACACACACACACACACATCCATACAGACATTTTTCAAAAATCATGTATTTTGAATCCTAACACCTCGAAAAACAATTATAACATGTTTTTACAATAACTCAAAAAATTACTATCACAAAGCTTCCTCTAGGAGGAAGCAAAAATCCATATATACAAATTTTCACAATAATTTAACATTTTTCATATATTTTGTCAGTCATATTGGATTCTTCATTTTAAATTCGGAAAATCTGATTACAAATTCGTGATGAGCAACCCGTAAAACCTCTATTTACAAATTTTTATGAAAATTAAAAATTTTGCCATTTTTAATTAAAAAAATCGGATTACAAATTTATGATCAGGAACCCGGAAAATCCCTGTATATAAATTTTTCTGAAATTCGAAACGAAAAAGTTGTTTTGCTAAAAATTGGGATAAAAAGCATAAATATGACAGCTTCGAGCTGTCATTTTGAAAGTCGCAATCTTGTATTGTTAAAAACCTACTTGTATATTTTGAAGCAAAAATGACACAATCTAGAGCTTTTTATTTGCATTTTTCAAAACTCTGATTCCATCGATTCAAAAGTTCACACTTTTTTATGTTAGAAATGAGTATTTTAAAATTTTTTAATAAGCAATTTTCTAGTTAATAAGGCGGCTGCAAAAGCGTCCGTCCCGGACTTCACGGGTTAATAAAACTAAAAATAAAATTTAAGATTATTATAGGAGGGGATAGCTCTAAAAAACGTGCTAGCTATCTACCTCTTGGGTGGCTTAGATAAGAAAAGAATTTTGTAAGTTATTAAGGCGCTGGGGGAGTGGCATGAGATGTCGGAGGGGGGTCTGAGGGGGTGGAGAGGGGGTGAGGGGGCTGAAAACACGAAAATCTCTTACAGCTATATAATATAGGAAGATACCCGCGTAAAAATTGAAGCTATTGCAACAACATTGCTACTGTATTGGAAACTAATATCACTGGTGTATTGGCAACATAGAAGTACAACAATTGCAATTAGCGCTATTTGCCTTGGGTACTATTTCCAATGTATTGCTAATATCTTAAGATTTAACTATCTAAAAAAAAAAAATTCTTGGATGGATGCGAACTAGGAATCTTCGGATTACTACCCGAGCGGAAATGAAATCAGTCCAGCCTTAATTGAAATCAGACCTTGATCAAGCTTCTTGATCAAAGCCCAATCAGGATGGTGACGCTTTTTTTATCAAGCCTTGCACTGACAAGTTATATTTCCCTAACGACTGATTTAATTATATTTCATAACCTCATTATTTACAATAATTAATTATCGTCGTTTACATACACTTTTTTAAGGCGATGTGCAGTCCAAAATCAACCCAATTTCATTATTTAATAAATTAACCCATTAATTCCTGAGCCGAATATAGGCTAGATAGCACCAAACTAACTATTGGATTGGTGGCATAGCCGAAAAAAAGTACCTGTGTTTTTTCTTTTATCATTTGCAATTGTTTATAAAAAATTATTTAAACAATGGATAACAAATTTGTAATTTTGAAAAACTAAAAGCGGCAATCGATTCTACGGGAAAAATCATAACGAAAACCTTACTGACGTTTTTCTGTCGAACTTCAAATTGTTAGTGTAAAAATGGTATAAACAAATGCATCCTCATAGACATAGCTGACTTCGTCAAATCTTGAGCTGAATCGAGGCTAGATAGCATCAAACTAACTATTGGATTGGTGGCATAGCCGAACAAAAAAGTACTCTTGTTTTTTCTGTTATCATTTGCAATTGTTTATAAAAAATTATTTAAACAAATAGATAAAAAATTTGTAATTTTGAAAAACTAAAAGGGGTAATCGATTCTACGGGAAAAATCATAAGGAAAACCTTAGTGACGTTTTTCTGTCGGACTCCAAATTGTTAGTGTAAAAATGGTATAAAGTTGTAGTTGGAAGATTTAAAACCGCGCATAGTGTATTTATGTATACCGTATGTATAGATATACTATATCTATATTTATACCGTATAAATAATTATATTATATCTATATATACCGTATAAATAGATATACTATATTTATCTTTATTTTACGTATAGATATACTAATCAATTAGTATACATGGTTATATTTGTTTTCATTTATTGTACTTACTCAAAATGTCTTGATTTTCAGAAATTATTCTATATCTGAAATCAATATAGCACTTTTATTCGAAAAAACTATATAGTAATAGAATTTTCATATTTTTTCGATTTACATATTAGCATCATCCCGTGTCTCTGCTCTTTTGAGGCACTCCGGTAAAAAATGTCAAGGCGAAGAGTTGACGATTTACTCGATTTCGTTTGGACATAGGCTGGTTTGTCTGAAGGTGCATGCAATAGTATGATATAAAGGAGGAGCGGGTCTAAGCAGGAGGGTCCGAAGAGCCGCCTGTTCGAGCCGAGAGGGTGCGGGTGCGTGGTTAGGGACCGAAGTGCCCTTCCACTCAGCCGTTGGAGGATGCGGGTCTAAGTAGACGGGTCCAAAGAGACGTCTGTTCGAGCCGGGGGTATGGGTGCACGGTTGGGAACCGAAGTGTCCTTCCGCTCAGCCGTGAAAGTAGGAATGGGTCTATGCAGGCGGGTCCAAAGAGCCGCCTGTTCGAGCCTAGGAAAGGGGCAGGTGGGTAGAGATGGAGAGAAGTGATGATTTTAATTTATAAGCGTGAGTGTATTTATCAAACTTTATTGACGCATAAATTATACATAGTAGCACGAGCAGTCAAGGCAGAGCAGAGCTCGTGTGCCATGGTTGCTCGGTGAGCAAATGCGTGCGCGTCGTGCTGCGCTGTGGGCTTTATATACCCGAGCAGCGTATAGCCATCTCTCTCGCTCGTACAGTTGTCGCCGGTGAGCGTCGGTGGAGGATTCCCCTTGTATATGTGCTGTGTCGTAGACTTGCGCCTCGCCGGGAGTAGGGATAGCGTGTGGGAGAACTAAGTCACAGCGTAGGCGGCGAGGAGAGGGAAGCGCGCGCGTACGTGTGCGCGCGTGTGTGTTGAAGCGCTCGCATACGAACTCAGCGTCGCACGCATACGCTTTGCATGCTGCCGCATGCGCCGCATACACGAGAAACTAGTAGGTTGCCGATGGCGCAAGGGCTCGGTCAGGGCCGTTGCAAACATAACCTCAAAAGATTGACATGATTGACTTTGATTCCTCGGTGTAGCAGATTCCAAATCCAGTTGTTCGATAAGTGATTTATGGGCTAGATTACTTTACCGAAGGAAATACTTTGACTCGATGGACCACATAACTTTATATTTGACATGATTCTTTGGATTTATAATGTTATATTTTGGTAAAAACATCCATTCCCTTTCATTTTAGATTAATTATTTTTTAAAATCATTTGTATTTTCTTTTAAAACCCTTTTTTGAAAATGTAATTTATATAACAATTATAAATCCAAAAAATCATATCAAATATAAAGTTATGTGGTCCATTAAGTCTAAATATTTCCTGCGGTGAAGTCATCTAGCCGATAAATAACTTAATTATCAAACAACTGGATTTGGGATGTGGTATACGAGGGATCAAAATCAATCATGTCAGTCTTTTGAGGTTATGTCTTATGATTTTTAATTAAGGTTTAAGGTTTATATTCATTTTTCACGTCTGATTGATTAAAATAGAGTTGAGGAATAAAGATCGCTTCATTATTAGCTTCAAAACATTATCCAAATTTATATATTTATGCATTTAATACTCATGCTTATGAATATCATTTTTGTATGATTGTTTCGCAATATAATTATGTCCAAAATTTAATTTTTTCTTTGGTGTTCCATAATAGCGGACCTTATATACAAAAGCAGCACATAACCTCAAACTACAATCACTCAAAAAACAAAGTTGTCGATACAAATTAATTCTGTAGTTCAGTTATTTATTGCATAAATTTATACTTGCAAGGAATTAATCCTTGACGTCATTTGATAAAATTATAGGGCAATACTTAGCAAAAAAAACTATCCATTTCCGCATAGAACCAGTACTTCGTTTAAGAAGTATAATAGTTGCTCTGGTATAAAGGGTGCCTATCGCACAGACAGGTCGGCGCTGCGTCTATGCCGTATAGGTGTAGCTGGCGCGTCGATCGGAGTAGCTAGCGCGCCGATTGGCAGTACAGCCACTAACGGGGTAAATCGGAGCGTCACATACACCTAAAGAGTAGACGACACGCCGATATTCTCTCAGTGCAATAATATTTAAGAATATTAAACTTTGAGGTTAGAATTGTCATCACTTCGTTTTAAGAGAGGATTTGACAACAATGAAATAGAATCTATAATATTCGTTTTGTTGATGACAACAATATCGTTACCGCGACCCTACCCTCAAATTTCATAAGGAACAAAATGAGCCGCAGTACATTGTAATTGAACGAAAAATAAAAATTTCCATAGAAGCAACGTGTAAGTAAATTTAATTGTTTTAATAAAGTTTGTTGAGATGGCTGGTCGCACTGTTCATTAATTTTGAGGAGGGTGGCAAAAATATAAAATATAAAAACATATTTCAATTTCTAATCTTGGAGCACATTCGTTTCTGGAGTAGCAGTATTTGTATAAAGTATCTTAGACTTTTTCAATAGCTTTTTTTTCTTTTAAATATTTTTTTTTGTTAAATTGTCTTATTAATATAATTGTAAATTACACCATTTAAAAAATTCTAAGCATGTTTTGTGGAAATATTTATACGAAATTTTACTTTTAGTTAATTGCTAGTTTGACACACGTTATTTTAGATGCTTCCAGTTCTTCAAATATCTTTTTTGGCCCAAAATAAATTTTGAGCATGTAAATATGTTACAAAAGAAGTGCTTTTCAAGTGCAAAGGTATTGATTGATACATTAGATTTTAACGAAGATAAACATAAAATATGAAAATATGTAAAATCCCCATGTCATTTAAATGGAAAATGTAGACGCTTAGAGGCACGTGTTAATGACCTCCAAAAAAATTCTGCAAAGTAGCAAACTTCTACTTTTTGACCAAACATTCGATCTAGGTAGCGACTGCACCGATTACAATAATTGGGAAAATAACGGATACCCTAATATATATATATATAATATACTAGGGGGCTGCGCTCCCTACTCGCTCCGCTCGTCAACCCCCAACTTTGAAAAATAAGACCTTGAAGACTTTGAACCTATTTATTTTCAAGGTAGTGATTTTTTTGAATATATAAGAGTACATTTACGCTATCAATTTTGATCTAAAAATCTTTTGTTGTATTTTATTTTTATTATTTTATGTATAAACTGAAACTTAAATAAATTTCGTATACCGATTTCATTTAGGTATTGATTTAGATCTCTTATAATATCGTTTAAACAATTTCTCATTTATTTTATACTATTATTGCGTAAATTTTATATTGGGAAATTTGTTTTTTGAAAATATAAGAGCATAATCACTTTAAAAATTTTGATTTAAAAATCTTTGAGATTGTTTTTTGCCTTTATGCACATTAGCGCCATAACAATTATTAAATATTACACTAGGCAATTAGCTTCACTTAAATTTATATTTAACGCGGTGCTTGTGTTAGTAACGCACCGACAGATGGAGCCTCTCTTTTCCACTAGTGAAAAGAGCGGCTCAGTCTATAAACCTTTGGCCGCTACGATGGAGCGCTAGGTGTCTGATGACGGCTACTAGATCATCACTGATGAGTCCAATCTAGTAGCCTGGACGAAACACCTGTGAATTTTTTTTTTTTTTTTAGACTGCAATAAGTGTCTGACTTATTGTTATAATGTCTTATTTTTGACAACTTTTTTCGATTTGGGCCTTTAATAAAAAGAACATGAGATTGTTTTTTGCCTTTATGCACATTAGCGTCATAACAATTATTAAATAAAAATCTTTTCTTTTATTTTATTTGTATTTTTATATGGATCAAATCGAAACTTAATTAAATTTTATATACAATTTTCATTTAGCTAATTATTAAAATCTCTTATCATTCAAATAATTTCTCCTTTATTTTATACTTTTATTGCGTATATTTTATATTGAGAAATTTGGTTTTTAAATATATATGAACATATTTTTTAATAAATATATGCAATAAATATATATACTGTAACGGACTAAAAGCTGTCCCCGGTGCGCTATATCTCAACGCGGACTTGCCGATGAATGGCGCAGCAATTGACAGACGCGAGCACTTACTCGTGCCAACCCTCGACGATTAGCGGCCCGTCAGCTCCGTGCTGTTGCTCGCTGTCGACTGCTTTCAGCAGCAGCCGCGTCTTTTCGCTCCGTTACAACGCGCGACTTCGTCGTCGCGCTCTCTCTCGAGCGTGCTGCCCCAGCTGCTCAGTTATCACGCGAGTACTACGTACTAGTACTAGTACTACACGACCGCGGGGGCCGGCAGTATTCTTCACCGTGCCACCGAATAAGGGATTGGACTCGGGTTGCGCGAAATAATATGCGAAGAAGTAAAAAGCAAGTTAACTTTAATATAAAAGAATTTATCCTTACTGCCCTTGGAGGCTATCCACAAATTACATTCGCTAATTACGGCGCTTGCTATTAGTACGCGCCGGTTCGGGTGGTGCGCCCGCGCACGCGAAGTACGTGTGTGCTCTGCCGCACACACGTACGCGCGAAAGCGGCTCACGCCGACGCACGGTGTTCTATTTTGAAAAAAAATGGACAAAATGAAATATCTCGCGAACGGATATCGATAGCCGGATGAATCCAACTGCATTTTAAAGTTGAAGTAATGTACAATAAAGGAAAAATAGTCCAGTACTGATCATTTGATCCTGTGACCTTAAAAATGAAAAAGGAAAGTCGAATAAATAACGAATTTTCGGCTTTTTCATTGTAGACTTTGTGGCTATCAATTTTTTCGATCAAAAAAATATGTACTCCTGTAGTGTTTGATGCAAGGAATCCGAATTTCATGTCAGAATTGTCCTATCGCACAGCAATTTGTTTTTAAAGCTGAAAACTCCATAAAAAATACGAAAAATTCACCCTGGAAGAAATGGAATATTATTGAGTAATTTCGACTTCGGATTTGGATTCAGCTTATCATAATACATGGGTACACAAACGCTTGTATTTAATATAATTTTATTAAAGAGCATGAAAATATTGTAAAAAATGCCATTTTTAATAACCCTTAAATTTTAATAATTCATATATGCACCTACAAATTTTTGTACTTGTATTTATGTCCCCATGTATTTTGATTCGCTGAATCTGAATTTGAAGTCGAAATTACTCAATAATGCTCCATTTTTTCAGGGTGAATTTTTCGTATTTTTTATGGAGTTTTCAGATTTAAAAACAAATTGGTGTGCGATAGGACAATTCTGACATCAAATTCGGATTCCTTGCATCAAACACTACAGGAGTGCATATTTTTTTGATCGAAAAAATTGATAGCCAGAGAGTCTACAATGAAAAAGCCGAAAATACGTTATTTATTCGACTTTCATTTTTCATTTCCAAGGTCACAGGGTCAAATGATCAGTACTGAACTATTTTTCCTTTATTGTACATTACTTCAACTTTAAAATGCAGTTGGATTCATCCGGCTATCGATATCCGTTCGCGAGATATTTCATTTTGTCCATTTTTTTTTCAAAATAGAACACTGTGCGACGTCGGCCGATCGCCGCGCACGATCGGCACTCACGCACGCGTCGGCGGCCTCGCTCGCTCGCCCGTCTCCGCTTCCTGGATGCTCGTCGTCCGCGGGGGAAGCGCGCGCTCGCCTGGCCAGGACTTACCTCCTCAGTAGTCTCGGCGTGGAGGCGGGCGCCGGTGCTGGCTTGCGCGCCCCTTGCGTCTCTCTCTCTCTCTCTCTCTCTCTCTCTCTCTCTCTCTCTCTCTCTCTCTCTCTCTCTCTCTCTCTCTCTCCACCTTTGAGTAAGTGTGTCGTTGATTATCGCTCCGTCAGTTTTTGTCGCTGGTTTCTGTTTCGTCGCGCCTTTGGGCGTTTCTGTTGCAGTGATGGTTCGTGAGTGTGGCCGCTTCCTTCGCTGTGATAAATCATAACTGCAGTCATCTCGGAACTTCTGATTTTCTTGGATTTTTTCATCGGGCCTTCATAACCTCACTTTGCAATATTGGATTTTCCCCGGTGTTCGATATTGATGAATCACCTACTATTTCATAGACGACATCTATTGAAGATGATACCAGCTACCATTCGGTGCCTCGTTTGATAAGGAACCATGGCTGCGAAGAGGTCGCGCCTAGCGGCAGATCTCGACTCATCAACATACCTGCCTACCGCAGCTGAAGTCCAATGTTTACTAAACAGGATGAGCGGGCATCGTACCACCTTACTATACCTGTTGGGAACGGAGAAGCAAACTGAGCGTAAAGATAAGTTGTGTTCTGCTATAACTGAGATTAGCGACATATTTAGTAAACTGTCGAGCGCATATTTATGCTTGTTGGCTTCGGATGATTTGGTAGAGTCTTTTACTGACAAACTGGATAAAACTTGCGATGCATTCCAACTAATTAGTTCTTCTTTGTCGAATAATGCGCCCGTAAATTGTAAGGCTTCGTGTAATGCTTCGTGCGCAAGCAACTCTTATGCAAATGCTGTAAATCAGGGAATGCCGAAGCGCTCTCTTCTTCCAGGCAAAATTACTCTCGATCGCGGCAAACCCATTCCAATATCATCGGCGACGCGTGTAGTTGTAGGCCCGTCGGACAGTGCTAAAGATAAATTTTCTTCTGCTAAAGACACGAAAGAAATGTTGCTTAAAGCTTTAGATCCAGTGCAACTTAAACTTCAAGCCAACAGAATGCATTTTGGGGCTGAAAACTCCGTCGTGATAGAAGCTGAGAACATCAACGTCGAAGCTTTACGAGCTAGCACTGCCTTATCTGAGGCCGGGTTAGAAATCAAACCGGATCTTAAGCTCAATCCACGTATTATCATTCACGATATTCCTGTCGATTACACCGAGGAGGATATTTTACAAAGTATTATAAGCTTAAATTTGCCCGATCATAGTTTAGCCGATATTAAAGTAGTATCACTCTACCCTGCTCACAAAAAAAAAGCATCGCTCTTGTGTCGTCGAGATTAAACCGGAATGTCGCAAATTACTTGAAAAACAATCACGCATCTTTATTAAATGGCTTTCTTGCAGATTTGCTGACCATATCTCGGTGCTGCAGTGTTATAAATGCCTTCAGTTTGGTCATAAAGCCAAAGACTGCACTAAGGATGTATGCTGTAGCCACTGTACTGGAAAACATGAATATGGCATGTGTAAGAAGGAAGGCGACGCCCGCTGTGTCAATTGTGCATCTGCGAACATCAAGAACGTAGCACACTCAGCTCTTGACAAGTCAAAGTGCCCGTTACTAAGGAGTAAAATCGAGCGGAAATCTACCCGTATAGATTATGGATAACACGCCAGTATGTAATATACAGTCCACGCCTTTCTTCAATGTTGCTCACCCGAATGCCCACTCAATCGACGCCCACCTATTGGATCTTCGTTCTGCGGCAATAGATAATAACATCCACGTGTTCGGCATTAGTGAATCGTTTCTCAAACCTGGCTTTCTCTCTAATCTTGTCGAGATCCCAAATTTTACACTCTTCCGTGTCGATCGACCAAGCATAAGGCAGGGCGGTGTAGCTATTTATGTACACAACTCGATCTCAGCAAAAGAAGTATGCCGCTCTAATCAGCCGGAGGTATACGTGCTGAGGCCAGAGTTTTTGTTCCTCGAGCTGACTTTCTCTGGACTCAAAATACTATGCGGTACGATCTACAGCCCTCCGAAAGCTGGTTATTGGTCGGACGTCGAGGAGGCTATAATGAGCTGCCCGAGCGCGTACGACTTCTCGTTTATCATGGGTGACTTTAATATTGAATGGAGGTCCAATTGCTCAACTAGGAATACACTCGCCGACTCTCTTACATGCTGCCACCTTGAGCCGCTGGTTTTCTCGCCGACTCACCACCACGATGAAAATACACACCATACTATAGACTACATCTGCGTATCCGATATATCAAAAGTCTTATCGCACCATCAAACGCACATTCCGAGTATCTCTAAGCATGATGTACTTTTTGCCAGCTTTTCGTACATTGTGCCGATTTTCGAGCCATCTCCCATCAAGCGCCGATGCTATAAAAACTTTAGTGTAGAGAAACTTCTGGCAGATCTAGCAGCGGTTCATTGGGCGGACTTTTATTGTTCAGACGACATCGACTTTAAAGTGGCTTTTCTTACAGAATCAGTTCTGAAAGTGTATGACACGCATGCGCCGTACCGTACTTTCACACCTAAGAAGCCTCCCAGTCCATGGGTAACTTTTGAAATTAAGAAGATGATTTCGTCAAGAAATAAGGCTTGGCGGGCGTTTAAAAGGAACCGCTGTGAGATCACGCATGCACGTTACAAACGCCTTCGTAACACGGTAAAAATTACGGTTAGAAATGCTAGATATAATTACTACAAAAATAGGCTTCGAAATTGCGCAACATCAGCAGATATGTGGAAAATTATACTTGAGATTGGCATCTGCAGCTCCCAAGAAAATATGCCAATGCCTGCTGATCCCGATACCTTCAACAACCACTTTATAGGACCATCGAGTATTTCTCAGACGCCTTTAGTTCTATCGCCACCTACTGTTGAGCCCTCCATCAGATTTGACTTCAAGCAGGTTGGAGTGAATGATGTTCTGGAAGCGCTAGCATCCTCACGCTCTAATGCCCTCGGTCCAGATAGTATACCTCTTCGTCACCTCAGAGAATGATGCCCTGTTATTTTGGAACCTCTAGCAGATATTTTCTCAAGCTCATTAATTAGTGGCTACTTTCCGATGGAGTGGAAGCGGGATATTATTCGCCCTCTCCCCAAGTGCAAGTCCGCAGCGGGACCAGCGAATTTTAGGCCGAAGCTACTCGAATCTGTAGCCCTTCGCCAAATCTCCAATTTTGTGGAGGATCAAAATTTGCTCGACCAGTTTCAATCTGGTTTTCGCAAGGGATACAGCACACACTCTGCAGATATCAAGGTCGTTGATGATGTCAAAAATGCAATTGATAAGGAGCAAATTACCTTAGCTATCGCCATCGACCAGACTCGCGCTTTCGATCTGGTTAACATCGATATTCTTATCGAAAAACTAAGAGATTAGGCTTCTCAGATAGAGTTTGTAATTGGACTAAATCCTATCTCTCTGATCGCTCCCAAGTGGTGGTTTTTCCGAATGGAGATCGCTCAGCCTCTCTGTCTAGAAATTCTGGAGTACCTCAAGGCAGCCTCCCAGGACCGCTGCTCTTTTCGCTGTTCATAAACGATTTGCCTAAAGTTTTGAGATACAGTAAGCATCACCTTTACGCTGACGATTTCCTTATTTACATTCACTGCAACCCTTCGGAAGTTCTTGATGCCATCTCTAAAATCAATGACGATCTCAGATCTATCTCTCGCTGGGCTCAAGATAATGGTCTCTTAATTAATAGCCGCAAGACTAACGCACTGTGGATGGGGTCGCGTTACTTTATTGATCACCTTCGTGACTACGATCTGCCTCCCATTCTTATTGAGGGCGTACAGATAGTCCCTAGCGTATCTTTAAAGTTCCTCGGAGTAACTTTGGATCCCACGCTATCTTGGAGAGAACATTGTAATTTGACCGCCAAGAAATGTTTCTCTGCCCTTGCACGGCTTCGTAGATGCAGGGATTATCTATCCAGAGATACCAAGATTATGCTGGTTAAAACCCTCGTTTTTCCTCACTTAGATTACTGTGCGGGTGTATTTCTCAATCTCTCTTCCGAACTCACCGAGAAGCTAGGCAGATGCAAGAATGCAGCCCTTCGTTTCATCTCTAACGTAAAAATCTACGAGCATATTACGCCAACATATCATGATCTGCAGATCATGAAATTTCCAACGAGAAGAGAATTTATCATCTGCCTAGTTGCAAAGATGCTGCGTGATGGCGGTCCACCTTACCTGCGCAGTGATCTAAGTTTCATTCCATCAAATAAGCCAGGCAGTTTGAGACGCTCCCCACATAATTTGGAAATCGACAGGTTTAAAACGGAATTTTACAGAGGTTCCTTTCGGGTTGGGGCTTCTTATGCGTGGAACGCATTACCGCGTGATTTGCAAGCATTGTATGTACGCCCGTATTTTAAAACCAAGCTGTACGAGTATCTTCTTGCGCGGGATACTTAATATCATGGTATATAGTACTGTATTTTTAACCTGCGGCGCTTTTTACCTTTTGTTATGTTTTCGTTTTATTTGTAAATATTATTTATTTTGTTATTTTATTTTATTTTATTTTACTTTATTGTATTTTATTTTATTTTATTTTGTATAAAATATAATAATTTTATTATGCGGCTTTGAACAGGGTTACTATGCCCTCCTTAGGTCACTTGTACAAATAATTTTTTGTTTATGGCATGGGCTATTATGGACCTTGAGTCTTTGGTCAAAAATAAATTGCATTCTATTCTATTCTATTCTATTCTCTCTCTTTCTCTCTCTCTCTCTCTCGCCGCTAGGCTCCCTTGCCTACCGCGTGTCTCTCTCTCTCTCTCTCTCTCTCTCTCTCTCTCTCTCTCTCTCTCTCTCTGTCTCTCCTCGTCGTTGATGGATCGGTTCGGCCGCAGCTAGCCGTCGGCCATGTCCCCGAGCTGCGTGCGTTGCCTCTCTTTCTCTCTCGCTCCCGTGAGTGGGCCCGGCCGTAGCTGCTCTCGGCCGCGTCGCGCACACTCTCTCTTCTCGCGCTGCACCGCAGCTCTTGCTCTCGCACTCTTCCGCGGCTCTCCCGCTCCCTCTCCTCACTGCACCCTGCCGCTGCTCTCTCTCCCTATTTCGCACTCTCTCCGCGCTGCACACTCGAGCGACTCTCTCTCTTCGCACTGGTGCACTCCCGCGACTCCACAATCAAAGGAGAACTCTTTCTTTCGGCGCGGATAGAAGGCAGCTAGCTACCACGGCAGCAAAAGCAATACTGCCGGGCTCTGTCTCTCGCTCTCCTTCCCCCTTGCGCAATGTTGTCACGAGTTTTCCTTTCGGGGTTTATTGTGTGTCGTAGTTGCACTCGATACTTTTCGCACAGCTACACGTGCGCGCAACTACACACACACACACACATGAGCCCCCGGAGAAATACGAGGATAAGCCCGACTCTATTCGCGAATCCTCATGCCGAAATCGTCGGCCTTGCCTTCTCCAAGGCCGCGGCATGTTTACGTTTTCGGTCAACTACCTGTGTGTATACCGTGCGTCGCAGATCGGCTCGATCCGAGCTCCGTGTTCGCGCACATACACACACACACAGATGCGCCTGCCGTTACAATACATATTTACTTATATAACTAATTGTTTTTTGAATTATCAAGAATTTCTTCCCAAACAATATTTTCAATTTCTAATGAATTTTCTAAATTATTTTGTATATATATGTTATCTGGATTTCTACATCGTGATAAAGCAACATATAATTGACCGTGTGAGAATAATTGCCTTTTGATGTATAACCCTACATAATCAAAACTTTGTCCCTGAGATTTATTAATGGTCATGCAAAATGCTAATGTTAATGGAAACTGTTTTCTATAAAGAATAAACGGCAATGAAGAAGATTCTTCTGTATTTAATGTAATTCTTGGAATAAAAAATCTATTACCTACTTTTTCTCCTGTTAATATTTCTGCTTCAATATTATATCTAAATAATTTGGTTATTTTAAGTCTAGTACCGGTACACAAACCTTCGTGTATACTCAAATTTCTAATTAACATAACAATAGCATTAACTTTTAAATCTAATTTATGAGGTGGTAAACCTTCATAAATATTGTTTAATGTTTCTATTGGAAAAAGTAGATGAATGTTGTCATCACTTTGATCAACACCTTTATGAGTCGCATAATCTGTACTATAATAAGTCTTCTTATCACCATTTAATAAGATTAAAATTTTTTTATTCAAAAATTTAATGTCTTCATTATGAGGTGCTAAAATAACACGATCATAATCATTTATTTTATTAATATTTTTATAAATTTGTAAGCAAACATCGTTAGTTCTCCAATTATTAGGTATTATAAAAGGATTTATATTACCGTCTTCAATTTGTAATAATAATTTTGAGAATTCATTATTCTGAGAATGAATATTGTGTTTTAATTTGAAAATTTTAAATAAATGCCAAAGTTCAGAATATTTAATAGTGTCTTCAATTATAGCACTTCTAAATCCGTTTTTCATTACTGGGAGTATTTGTCGAAAATCATCTCCTAAAATTATTAATTTTCCCCCAAAAGGTAAATCTTTTGTACATAAATCTCTTAAAGTTCTGTCAATAATTTCTAAAGCTTTTTTGGGTATCATAAATGCTTCATCCCAGATTATGACTTCTGTTTCTCTTAATTTCTTTTTATCTGATTCTAATTTTAAAAAAGAATTTTCAATACTATTTAAATCTTATGGTAATCTAAATGTTCTATGAGTAGTCATTCCTTTGGGTAATAGAATAGACGCTATACCAGTCCAAGCCATTGATATAATATTTTTTCCTTTTGATAGTAAATAATAAATTAAAGTTTTAAATAAAAATGTCTTACTCGAACCTCCAGGACCGTCTATAAAATTTATTTTATTTATATTTTTTATAAGTTGTTTGAAAATAAATTTTTGATCTTCATTTAATTTTGTAAACATATCTTCGAATATTTCCATACTAATTGAAATTGTTTTACTATCGTATTTTATATCATTTATGATGGGATCAGGTTCAGGTAATCCCAAATCTGTACAAGATAAATCTTCCAACAATAATAATTTATTTATATGATCTAAAACTAAGTTATCTTTATTTTCATGAAAATCTTCACTAAAGTATTTTTTAAAATTTTCCCAAATAATATTGGTTTGAATATTTTCTGTTAGTAGAAACGAAGTAAAAAATTTACGTAATTGAAAAGGTAACATGGTACGACATGCTTCTTCAAAAATTTTTTTGATTTGTAAATCGTTTTCTATTAAATCCATTGCAGTCGCAGCTTCTTTATGAGTATTATACGTTACATTTTTATATGTACGTAAATCTTTAAAGGAAGTAGCGCCTTTTATACGACTTAATATTAATTTTAAAGCGAATCTTTCAGAATCTTTTGGAGATACTATATTTAAACGTCCAATAGCATAATGTTTTTGTTCACGTTCACGTTTTACCCAAACTTTTTTTGCGTTAAATATATAATAATGCGGTATATTAACGTATTTTATATTATTTGCAAATTTATCATTTTTATTCAAGTCAAACCACGCTGTTAAAGTTGTTTTCCAATTATCAAGAGCATCTATTTCATAATTTTCTTCAAAAACAATTTTTTGTTGATTTTCTATATGAACTGCT
The DNA here is from genome assembly GCA_036365515.1 of Torymus aiolomorphi. Lineage (NCBI taxonomy): Eukaryota > Metazoa > Arthropoda > Insecta > Hymenoptera > Torymidae > Torymus > Torymus aiolomorphi. Next base: position 222,080,114 of record CM070875.1, on the reverse strand, counting down.
AAACGGATAACAGTATGACTCCTTCCACATGAGGGAAATTTTTGTAACCGCCATGCTGCTTCCATTGGGCTCAAGTACCGGCCATCAATATATTCAGTAATTTCATCATATATTCCATTTCTTTTGTCATCATTTTTTTTTTAATGTACAAAAAGCTCTATCACTACCTTTATGTATATAATCAAAAATATATTTGATGCTTTGAATTGAAGCACAATATTCAACATTAATATGACATTTATATTTTTCTAATAAAAATTTATTGTAAGGATGTTCGGGACTGTATAGTACCGCAAGTGTCCGCTAGATGGCAAGCGCCAAATCGCTACCCGCAATGAAAAACATCACCCCGAGTGTATAAGTATAGGCACGCGACTTGCACTCGGGGGAGACATTAAAACATACACGGAGAGAAATTTTGTAGTGAAAATTACAAATATTCGAGACAAAATTACCAGTTTCTATGGTAATGGATGGACAGACTGACAATTTCAAACTTTTTACCAAAGTGCCTTGGTAAAATTTTTTTTTAGTTAATTTAAATTAAAAAAATTAACTTTTTTTATCCATATTGATGGATATATAGTATTTTAATATAGAAATAGAAACAGAAACAAGGATGAAAAAACATTAAACTGAAAAAAAATTTTTACGGAAGCGGGATTCGATCCAACGATCTTTGGGTTGAGAGTCCGACGTTCTACCGACTGCGCCACGGAAGCTGTTACCAAGAGTCATTTGAATCGCCGTTATTACTTACTGAAAATATGTGTATTGTTTTCATTTTAACGTCGCGCACGCCTCTAGTATCAATCTTCTGAAACACAATAATGCGCAGTGCGCATGCGCGAATACACAAATACCAGGTTATTTGGTAAAATTTATCAGTTTTCTTAGTAAAAATTCTTAGGTTACCTTGTAAAAATGACTAGATCTCAATTTTTACCAGTGTGTCTGGTAATTTTTATTCCGATAATTTGGTATTTTTTTTAAGTGGTTATGGTAGTTTTTCCTGGGAAACTTATAAATTGTATTAGAAACTTGGGAATATCACGGCATTTGACAGTCTATCCATGCGCTACCAAGGCACCTTGGTAATTTTTACTCTAAAATTTCTCTCCGTGTACAGTCTCCTCTACTTACCAATATTACCCATACCCCTCTAACCGCTATATACAGACATTGCCTATACTTTTGCCTATACTTGTTGCTTACATTTGCCTACCCTTGTCTTAGTTGCGACTAAGACATATTATTGCCTTTACTTACATATTTATTAGGTGCTTTATGCACATGCCTTGTTACTTTTCCCCTATACTTTTGCCTATACTTGTTGCGTACATTTGCCTACACTTGTCTTAGTTGCGACTAAGACATATTATTGCCTTTACTTTATTTATTAGAACGTGCTTTCACGTTCAACCTTTCTTTCTGCTCCATCTCTACTCTCGAGTGGGTTGGAACAGAGACTCCAAGAGTCACACTTATTCATTTCTTCTCGTTGACAAACTCTAACAATATAAATAACTCGTACACGTTCATTCGTGCACAAAGGAACTACCATTGAATTATCTACTGGAATAATTTTTTTACTTCTTTTAAGTCGATATGTGTAATTATCAGAAGAATTATTTGTTCGTTTATATTGAGGATAACCATTTTTTGCTTCCTCCTAGAGGAAGCTTTGTGATAGTAAATTGCTTCCTCCTAGAGGAAGCTTTGTGATATTAAATTGCTTCCTCCTAGAGGAAGCTTTGTGATAGTAAATTGCTTCCTCCTAGAGGAAGCTTTGTGATAGTAAATTTTTGAGTTGTTGTAAAAACATGTTATAATTGTGTTCCGAGGTGTTAGGAATCAAAATACATGGTTTTTGAAAAATGTCTGTATGGATGTGTGTGTGTGTGTGTGTGTTGTGTGTGTGTGTGTGTGTGTGTGTGTGTGTGTGTGTGTGTATACGCCTGGATCTCAGCTTCTACTCGGTCGATTTTGACCGGACAGGTCTCATTTTTTTTGTTTTTTTTTGAGTGATGGCGGGTCAAAAATCCGTTTTTTGATTGGGGCGATGCGTTTTTGTTTTTTTATCAAATTTTCGATTTTCTCAAAACTGTTTTTTGATTTTTTAAAATTGTGACGAGGAGCACGCATTATAGCTGTGCCCTCGTCGCCTCGCATTCCTCGTTGCCCGCGCTGGCCAGAGCCCGTGTACGCACAAGTAAATGTTCATATATTTACACGGGCTCTCTTGTTTTGAGGATTCGGCAACGATGCGAGGTGTGAGAGAAGACACACACACATCAAGGGCGCTGGAGAGGAAAAGAGCGGCCGAAGGAGCACGGCTGCCGCGGCGAGAAAAGGAGCCGCGGGCAGTGAGTACCAAGTGATTAGTCGAAGTGCGCGCACGTGAAGTTCCCCTCGCGCCGACCAACACACAGTGAGACAGAGAGAGAGAGAGAGAGAGAGAGAGAGAGAGAGAGAGAGAGAGAGAGAGAGAGAGAGAGAGAGAGAGAGAAGCACTTGAGAAGCTGCTGGTGCGGAGAGAGAGAGAGAGAGGTGCTCTCCTCCGCCTTTAGTCAGCTGCCTCCTGCATCACCGCTGCACGTTCATCATCGGCCATCAGCACCGCAGGGAGCAGCGAGCACGACTCTTCGGCGAGCAAGGCGAGTAGCCGTGGTTTCGGCCTTGCGTTGGCCAGCGCGCGCGTGCGATAGTGAGAGCGAGGGTTTGTATCGCCGTTGAGCGCCGAGAAATCGGCAGCGCACGGCGATCACCCTCGACTTAGAGTGCGGGACCGAGAAAACCCCGATTGCGAGGTCACGCTGCGGCGTTGACATGTAGTGCGCGTATCGCTATCATTACCGGCGCGGTTCGCCGGGTACTCAAATCATCGGAAGTGAATTGTCGGGTTTATATGTTAAAAGGATAAATAAAGAAATAGCATTTGTGAACGAGAAGTGAGTACTTGTGTGCACCCTTTTTTCCGCCTTTCCTCTCAGCACAGGAGTCGGCCTCCCACCGACTCCGCAGCCGTCGGAGCTTCAGCCTCCGGTCCTGCTAAATAAATAACTTGTGCGTTGTTGCCAGGGAAAAGTGAGGTGCAACGTTACAAAATGATAGGATCGAGTTATTTGAATCTGATGGGTAGCGTTCGAAAGAGAATTAAAATACCTATATTTTCTAAAAAAAAAAAGTTTCTAGCTATCACGGTTCTTTTGTTATTAACAAAAATGTGTTTTTTTTAGAAGCTTATAACTCCTAAACTTAACGGTCAATTTTTTTGAGAAAAATCATGATAATAGAGAATATAAATAGCTATAATCTGTTAAAATTTGAATACATTCTGTAGGCTAGATTTTGAGTACAAAATTGAAAAATGAAAAAAATCAGTTTTGTATGTCCAACGATTACAAGAGTAAAATTGACTTAATGGCTTCAAAATTCCTTTTAGAGGTAGATATTTTATAGTTCTCTGTCGAGTTCTTTGGGCAAAATGATTGGTCCATAAATTTCAGAGATATTTGAGGTTAAAAATTTTTTTACATTTTTTTAAAATCGTAATTTCTCGAGAACGGCTCTATGTATCTGAATGGGGTCGGTGGCATTAGAAAGAGAATTAAAATACCTATATTTTCTACAAAAAATTAATTTTCTATCTATCATGGTTCTTTAGTTATCATCAAAAACAAGAACGTGTTTTTTTTTTTTAAAACTCATAACTCCAATGATGTTATCATCAGTATATTATAGACGTGTTCTTGTTTATGCACATACTGATTGTGCACATATTAATTGTACACACTTTAACATTGGTATATATCTATATATATAGATCTGTACCAATGCTATCTGTGCACGATAAATATGTGCACAATCCTTATGTGCACAAACAAGAACATGCCATATTATAAAAGTATATAGTATATCTATTATAATATATTATAATTATGAATTATGCATTATGAATGTATTATATTCTGCATTATTATAATTTATTTGTGAGTTATGAACTTTTTTAAAAAAACACGTTTTTGTTAATAACAAAAGAACAATGATAGCTATAAATTTTTTTTTTTCTTAAAAAATATGAATTATGAAATATAAAAAAAAACACGTTTTTGTTAATAACAAAACAACAGTGATAGCTATTTGTTTTATTATAAAATATAGATATTTTACTTCTATTTCAAATGATAACTTTATTTATCAGCTCAAAATTTATATAAATTTGATATAAATAAATAATAAATAAATAAATAAATTTAAAAATTAACATTTTTTAATATTCATAAATGAATTTAATTATAATTATGCAATACATTTTTAGAAAATTATAAATTTGTTATTAAAAATTAATTAAAGGAATCAACAAATTACGGTTGAGGAAGCTACGGGACAATGTATTGGCAGCGGTTTTTTAAATGTTGTTGACGATTGAAAAGGTTTAGGAAAATTTTTTTTACAAACGTCTTTACATTTATCGTAACACGGAGAATTTTCACTATGTGGTCCATGTAACATATGTTTTATAACTAATTTTTGTAATTTTTTATCATTATTATAGAAGGTATCTCAGCAGAAATGTGTTTATTAATAGCTTCTGGTGTCATTAATTTATTTTTATGATCTAATGTTACTACAAGATGTGCATGCGGTAATCCTCTTTTCTGAAATTCAATAGTATACACATAAGCTAAAGCATTTCCAAAAATTTGATGGTTTTCTACATCATTAAGTAAACACTTAAATTTTGTATAAAATAATCTAACTGTAATATTCGGTATATCATTGGGCGTAGTTCCGATAGGAAATGTCGTTAATACATTTTTTAATTCTTTCCACTTAGGATTACACGTCATAGTTATAAATAAATCAGGTCGACCAATATTTCTTACTATTGCCATTGCATCTTGATAATGTTGCTGCATATATCTAGGACTACCTATATAAGTTGCTGGTAGTACAAAAATATTTCCTAGTCTTTCTTTTTTTTCAAAATTTTCTGATATATTTAATGCACTATTTATAACATGATCCCTCAAACCTTGATAACATTCAGTACGTAATTTTTTTTGTTTCTGCCCAAAATAATTCATTCTATTGTTTTCTATCATAATATAGGCATGTAAAAAGAATTGTTGGGTTAGTCTCCCTCCAAATAAAAGTGGATTGAAATTTGCTGAATTTGGTCTGTAAGCTAATCTATAAGAATAGTGCTGTAATATTGTTAGAAGGTTTTCTTTTGAATCATATGGTTTTTTTAGTATAACCAATACTCCAGCCTAAATCTCCTGAAGGAAAAAATAATGGAAATACCATTGGGTCAACATGATGTGATAATTTACTTAAATATGTGTATTCTTTTTCATTAGAACTATTTTTCGGATAAACGCATATATCATAATTATGAGGGATTCCTAATTTGGAAATAATTATAGCTGCACATTCCGACGTTAATGGTTTAGTATAATTATGTTTTTGATTATTATTCTTATGAACAAAATATAATTTATAATTTGAAAGTTTCTCTGTATTAGTTATTTCGTGTAAATATTTATACTGTTTAGCATAAGGATTACTATTTAAAACTTCAGTCAATAATTTTAAATGTTCTTGAGTTAAATCTTTATGACTCTTTATTTTCATTTCAATTCCAATATTGTCATCATATATATGAGAAATTCTTGGGAAATTTCCCTTTTACGTCGCCAAAAAAAATGAAAAATTTTTTTGAATGCACACTTACCACACAAGGTTTTTCTCGTTTTTTGAACCTTACAGAACATGAAAAAACGTGTGTTCCAAGCCGATTGAGTGGTATCATTTTTTATAGCACTTTTAATTTTTCTTATGGAAATTTAACATGGGAAAAATGGGTGAGAATTTGTCATTGATAATGAACCAATAACAAGCTATTGAAGAGGCCAAACCAAATTCCACAAAAAAGCGATTAAAGTTGAAGAATAGAGCTTTAATTTGAGAGGGCAATCGTCAAAATCGGTCGATTCGGTGCAAAGCTACGTGAATTTGAAAATGAATGAAAAGTGCGAAAAATGACGAAAATTTTAAGAATTACGATGATTTGGCAAAAATCGCTCATTTTTGGTCATTTTTCGCCATTTTCAAATTCACGTAGCTTTGCACCGAATCGACCGATTTTAACGATTCCCCTCTCAAATTAAAGCTCTATTCTTCAACTTTAATCACTTTTTTGTGGAATTTGGTTTGGCCTCTTCAATAGCTTGTTATTGGTTCATCATCAATGACAACTTCTCACCCATTTTTCCCATGTTAAATTTCCATAAGAAAAATTAAAAGTGCTGTAAAAAAATGATACCACTCAATCGGCTTGGAACACACATTTTTTCACGTTCTGTTAGGTTCAAGAAACGAGAAAAACCTTGTGTGGTAAGTGCATTCAAAAAAATTTTTCATTTTTTTGGTGACGTAAAAGGGAAATATCCCAGGAATTACTCATATATAATTGACCACACGAAGGTTCTGCATTTTTTTTGTAATAAAGTATTTGGCGTTATATGACAAACTTGTTTTTGAATTTTTAAATTATAAATAGCTTTTTTCTTTTCGTATTTTACATTTGCACTAAATGTAGCAAAGCAAAATAAGTTATTATAATATCTGATTAAAGTTCGAAAATTATTATCATAGAATAATAGATTTTTTAGTGTTTTATTATATATACTTAGCGGAGACAAAATTATTTTACCCTTACTACAACAAATTGATTTATTACTTTCTTCTTTCCAATATACTGCCGAACAAAATTTACAAACATAACTCATATTACGAAAATATGATTCATACTCTAAATTTTTATTTTTACTACATTTCTGTTTATTTACTTTTAACGTAGAAAAGGATGATGACGCGAGATGTTCGAGGATGAGCTCGGCAACGCCTCTCCTACACTATATGTATATGGGAGAGTCTAGCAGAAACGGGCCACCGAGCGCGCGCGGTGCCTTTTTTCGCGTAAAAGGCGCTCTGTTTAACTCGTTCATAATCGTATGCTGCGTCTTTGAAAAAAAAACCAAGCATCTATATCGATAGATTTTTTCCTGCTCTTTCCAATGGTGCCATTGTTTTTATTGCGAAACGCTTTCTTCCGGACGAAAACTACACCATTGGAAAGTACAACTCTTAAGCTTCAAAACCCTATCTTGGAGAAGTTGGAGAAATAAATGGTTTAAAAGTAACAACATGAAAAAGACAGCGCCGAGGGTCCGCGCGAGCCCCTCGCGCCCGTGCGTACGGCACGTTTAAGTGCACGCTCTATTCAATTCGCTAATAATCGTGTACCAAGTCTCTGAAAAAAGAACTAAGGACATAGATCGATAGATTTTTTCCTGCTCTTTCCAATGGTGCTATTATTTTTATTCCGAAATACTTCTGTTCGGGATTAGTACCCGAAGTGCAAATGGGCAACTGAGTATTTCAAAAATATTGAGTGCTTTTTTTCATCAAAAGACGATTACTTAAAGGCTACAGAAAAGCTACAAAACAGGCTAGCCTCAGCTAAGACAATACCTGGAACTCAATTGTTTCATTGTATTAAATTATTAAATGATGCCAAAAAATTAGAACTTAAAAGATTTTCAGCGTCAGAAGATTCTCAATTATATCCACCGATCAAAAAAGAAAAAGTACTTAAAACTCAAACAAAGAAAGAAGCGGATGTCGCAAAAAGGACAATTCTTATAAAATCAAAAAAATGTAAAAAAATTAGAATTTAAAGGAAAATGTAATATTGTTATGCCAGATTAAACAATCTATAAGGTTATTTTAAATTTCTGTTTCACTGCTTTCAGTGCGTTCATGGATATTTTTATGTTTAATATATTATGTTTTTCAAATTTTGTTATATAAATGAACAAAGTTCATTGTAATATTATACTAACTGTTACAACTAGATCCACAAAATTATGTCCACGCATTGGCACTATAAGTTACAAAACATTTTATATTTACAAAAAAGAAAGGGCGAAATAGCACATCGCGTGTATTAATCCGCTCTTGAGCATAGCGTAAAAAGTTCGGGCAGCCGCTGTCTTTTTGATCTTACAATTTTTGAACTTTTCATGTTTCAACTTAAAAATATAATATTTTATAGTTTAAGACTTGTACTTTTGAAGAATATAATTCATTTTGAAGAAAAGACTGATATTTTATTGAAAAAATAGAGTTTAAACATTCAAATGGAATTTTCAACTAGAAGGAAGCATTTCGGAATAAAAATAATAGCACCATTGGAAAGATCAGGAAAAAATCTATCGACATATGTCCTTAGTTCTTTTTTCAAAGACTTGGTACACGATTATTAGCGAATTGAATAGAGCGTGCACTTAAACGTGCCGTACGCACGGGCGCGAGGGGCTCGCGCGGACCCTCGGCGCTGTCTTTTTCATGTTGTTACTTTTAAACCCTTTATTTCTCCAACTTCTCCAAGATAGGGTTTTGAAGCTTAAGAGTTGTACTTTCCAATGGTGTAGTTTATTTTGAAAAAAACATGATATACTTTGAGAAAAATGGCTTTCAATATTCAACTCGACTTTTCGTCCGAAAGAACGCGTTTCGCAATAAAACCAATGGCGCAATTGGAAAGAGCAGAAAAAAATCTATCGATATAGGTGCTTGGTTTTTTTTCCAAAGACGCAGCATACGATTATGAGCGAGTTAAACAGAGCGCCTTTTACGCAAAAAAAGGCACCGCGCGCGCTCAGTGGCCCGTTTCTGCTGGACGCTCCCATATAAGAGAAAGAGAGAGAAAAAGAGAGAGATAGAGAGAGGGGGAGAGAAAGAACTAACGAAGGCACTCAATCCGTCTCTCGCCGTTTTCTCATGCTCTGTTTGCAGTTGCTGCACTTTTCTTTGGGAAGAAAAAATACGGACAGCGTTCGACTTGTAATTGAACTGTCAAATGAATGCGCATAGGCCGCGCTGCGCTCGCGTGAGTTTGGCATTACCCTTGATTTGAACAATTAAGAAGTTTCCTTTCAAAAAGTTGCTCTGTAATTAATTGGTCTCGTTAATTGCGGAGAAAAGGCGCGCATTATAATAAATGCGCGAACGCGCTTCTTGCGCTGATGGCAGGAGAGTGGCATAGTTTGTTTTCAGAAAGCAGCCTGTTACTTGTGTATCGAGGTGAAGAACTGACAACGGAGCAATGCAAAAGTTGTCGACAGAAGTGTCTTCTGCATCACAGATAGTTGTCATTAGAGGGACAATGCGGAGGGACAATGCGGAGGCACGCGGAGGGACGCGAAGGGATGCGGAGGGACAAGACCCTTTTTGCGGAGGGACGCGGAGGGATGCGGAGGGACAAGACCCTTTTTGCGGAGGGACGAGGAGGGACGCGGAGGGACATGCGGAGGGACAATGCAGACCCCAAATAACGCAAAAAAACAGTGAATTTTACGTTATTTTGTGGAGGGCACTTTGCGGAGGGACGCGGAGGGACGCGGAGGGCCGCGGAGGGACGCGGAGGGATGCGGAGGGACGAGGAAGGACGCGGAGGCACGCGGAGGGACGCGAAGGGATGCGGAGGGACAAGACCCTTTTTGCGGAGGAACGCGGAGGGACACGGAGGGTTAACGACTCAATTCAGCTTACAACTATATAGTATAGTAAGATATATATATAATACTGTTGAAAATAAATGTTTGGAGTACATTTAATATATATTTTGACAAAATTCAGTGACACGATACATAACATATGGAATTTATGAATAATATTAACTTCTTAAATCCACTAACCGGTCAAAAATACCAATTTTTGATATTTTTTTATATTTAAAAGCATGTAACTTTTTCAATAAGGTGCAACAGTCTAAGTTGAAGGTGCGTGTTACAGTTTGTTAAAAAACAAAATAAAAAAACTTTGTCGAACAAAAAATATTGTGTCGCAAACTTTTTTTTTCTAATATGAAGGTATACTAAGAAGCAGCCAATCAGAGACTTGCAAAAAGGGTCATAAAATAAATACTGGCACATTCTAGAAGTAAAATGCAAACTTTTTCCCAATCAATGTTCAATACAAAAAGTTTCAAGATTTTGAGTAAAAAAATGAATAAAGTTAAATTTTAACCAAAAATTTGAAAATATTTGAATTTTCAATGTTCCATAACTTTTTTATTTTTGAATAATTCGGTCTCAAACTCTAGGAACATTATTTTTTCATAAAAACTAGAAGTAAACCAATTTTCAGCGATTTTAAAATTTTGAGCTGCTCACCTCACCTGAAATATCCCATATATATATACACACACACACACATTTCTCGAAAGGGGTTTATAAAGCCCGTTTTTTTATATATAGGGGTTTATCGAGCCCGATTTTGATTATGCAGCCCGGGCTTCATAATATTTCTAAATATAGGGGTTTATGCGGCCCGACCTAGAGTCTATAGCCCCAGGGTCCATTATTTCTTTAGTCACTTGCCATAGGGAACTCTCGGCTGTAGGTACTAATATACAGGGTTGGGCTCCATAAACCCCGATAAGTGTCTCTCTCTCTCTCTCTATATATATATATATATATATATATATGGATTGGAGCCCAACCCTGTATATTAGTACCTACAGCCGAGAGTTCCCTATGGCAAGTGACTAAAGAAATAATGGACCCTGGGGCTATAGACTCTAGGTCGGGCCGCATAAACCCCTATATTTAGAAATATTATGAAGCCCGGGCTGCATAATCAAAATCGGGCTCGATAAACCCCTATATATAAAAAAACGGGCTTTATAAACCCCTTTCGAGAAATGTGTGTGTGTGTGTATATATATATGGGATATTTCAGGTGAGGTGAGCAGCTCAAAATTTTAAAATCGCTGAAAATTGGTTTACTTCTAGTTTTATATATATATATATATATATATATATATATATATATATATATATATATATATAGAGAGAGAGAGAGAGAGACACTTATCGGGGTTTATGGAGCCCAACCCTGTATATTAGTACCTACAGCCGAGAGTTCCCTATGGCAAGTGACTAAAGAAATAATGGACCCTGGGGCTATAGACTCTAGGTCGGGCCGCATAAACCCCTATATTTAGAAATATTATGAAGCCCGGGCTGCATAATCAAAATCGGGCTCGATAAACCCCTATATATAAAAAAACGGGCTTTATAAACCCCTTTCGAGAAATGTGTGTGTGTGTGTATATATATATGGGATATTTCAGGTGAGGTGAGCAGCTCAAAATTTTAAAATCGCTGAAAATTGGTTTACTTCTAGTTTTTATGAAAAAATAATGTTCCTAGAGTTTGAGACCGAATTATTCAAAAATAAAAAAGTTATGGAACATTGAAAATTCAAATATTTTCAAATTTTTGGTTAAAATTTAACTTTATTCATTTTTTTACTCAAAATCTTGAAACTTTTTGTATTGAACATTGATTGGGAAAAAGTTTGCATTTTACTTCTAGAATGTGCCAGTATTTATTTTATGACCCTTTTTGCAAGTCTCTGATTGGCTGCTTCTTAGTATACCTTCATATTAGAAAAAAAAAGTTTGCGACACAATATTTTTTGTTCGACAAAGTTTTTTTATTTTGTTTTTTAACAAACTGTAACACGCACCTTCAACTTAGACTGTTGCACCTTATTGAAAAAGTTACATGCTTTTAAATATAAAAAAATATCAAAAATTGGTATTTTTGACCGGTTAGTGGATTTAAGAAGTTAATATTATTCATAAATTCCATATGTTATGTATCGTGTCACTGAATTTTGTCAAAATATATATTAAATGTACTCCAAACATTTATTTTCAACAGTATTTAATTGGCTTATCATTTTATTCATATTTATTTTCCTGAATATTTGATGCAAGCGGCACATACTGCTACATACACTCTATTCATATTTTTCTTGTCTTCTTAAATTTAAATTCAATAATCCAATAAAATACTGTTGAAAATAAATGTTTGGAGTACATTTAATATATATTTTGACAAAATTCAGTGACACGATACATAACATATGGAATTTATGAATAATATTAACTTCTTAAATCCACTAACCGGTCAAAAATACCAATTTTTGATATTTTTTTATATTTAAAAGCATGTAACTTTTTTCAATAAGGTGCAACAGTCTAAGTTGAAGGTGCGTGTTACAGTTTGTTAAAAAACAAAATAAAAAAAACTTTGTCGAACAAAAAATATTGTGTCGCACACTTTTTTTTTCTAATATGAAGGTATACTAAGAAGCAGCCAATCAGAGACTTGCAAAAAGGGTCATAAAATAAATACTGGCACATTCTACAAGTAAAATGCAAACTTTTTCCCAATCAATGTTCAATACAAAAAGTTTCAAGATTTTGAGTAAAAAAATGAATAAAGTTGAATTTTAACCAAAAATTTGAAAATATTTGAATTTTCAATGTTCCATAACTTTTTTATTTTTGAATAATTCGGTCTCAAACTCTAGGAACATTATTTTTTCATAAAAAACTAGAAGTAAACCAATTTTCAGCGATTTTAAAATTTTGAGCTGCTCACTTCATCTGAAATATCCCATATATATATATATATATATATATATATATATATATATATATATATATATATATATATATATATATATATATATATTCTAACGGGATTACAGATTTCGGAGAAACAGAAAAAAATAGGCGATGGCATCGGGATTTAAACCCGATTCGTCCGGACGAGAGTCGAGTACCCTAACCACGGGGCTACCGATCGCACACTCACCCAGCCCAATATGTGCGTGATTTCCCAGAATGCCGGTATCACAGAGCTCTACTATGCGCTGATTAGCGCCGAATCTGTGATCTCCGTTATACCCCCCAGCTCAAACGCGACCTATCCTTAGGAGCGCAAGGTACCTACAGGAGGCGCTTTTTAATTTTCTCCTGTCTCGAGAGGGCAGCTAGGGATTAACTCCATCGATCTCGAGACTCATACTTATCTGTGTGCACTACTCTGCTTTGTGTAGAGAAATGATGTGCTCGATGCAGCGCGCAATGCAAGTCCGATACACATTCGCTAATAAGTATAACTGGTGAGCGACGCAGCGCGATCACCACCCGAACCACAATTGATGCATTCGGTCGGCCCACGTTTCTATATTCACAAGCACGGCCATGATAGACGCGTTTTTGCTTTTTATCCTAGGCGACCCTTCTCAGACTAGTATACGCGGTAGTAACCCTATCGTGCGATGCTGAAGTACTTATCACGTAAACGCATACACAACTACGAGGAAGAGGCGACAAGTAGTGCTTTGCCTGTGACAATTTTACCTGTGCACACAGTCATCCACGGGGTCAATTTTCGGGGGAGCGAGACGTGATGCGCGGCATAATGGCTGTGGGAGGAATAAATATTGAGGACCGGAGGTCCGAAAGCATCGGAACGAAAGTTTCCGATCGCGGGTTATTTACGTTGGTCGCCACTGTAACGAGATTACACATTTCGGAGAAACAGAAAAAAATAGGCGATCGGGATTTAAACCCGATTCGTCCGGACGAGAGTCGAGCGCCCTAACCACGGGGCTACCAATCGCACACTTACCCAGCCTAATATATGCGTGATTTCCCGGAATGCCGGTATCACAGGGCTCTACTATGCGCCGACTAACGTCGAATCTGTAATTTCCGTTATAATATATATATATATATATATATGTGTGTGTGTGTGTGTGTGTGTGTGTGTGTGTGTGTGTGTGTTTGTGTGTGTGTATGTGTGCGTGTGTGTGTAGAACGGGGTACCCCCTACTCGCTCCGCTCGTTAATCCCCAATCAACAAAAAGAAATTTCATTTCTACTGCCATAGGTCCATCAAGATTTTTTTAATTCATTTAGAATTGTCTTGTTTCATCTCTGCCTGTGTGTGTCGCTGTTTTTGACTCCTAGTCTCTTCCTCTCTGTCTCTATCTATTTTTTCTGTCTCTACCTCTGCCTCACTGTTTTTCAAGATTCATTAAAGATCTTTATACCACTCTAACCTCAAAATCACAACTTTGGTATGATTTTTCGGCTCTCGTGGTATAAAATACCGTTCGGAACGAGTGCGGAAGTTGATTATTTACTTCGTGTGACTTTTCGCACTCGCTTCGCTCGTGCGAAAAACATCGCACGAAGTAAATCATCACCTTCTGCACCAGTGTCGAAATGTACTATAAAATACATGAATATAGGTGGATTTTAACGATGTTTTGAGGGGCGCTAAGGGAGGCCATTGGCGGCGAGGGGGGGCCTGATCAGTCAGATTTTTTCTTACAACTATATAATATAGGGATATATCTCCCTATAGTATGTAGCGTAAGGATCAAAATGGGTGCTACCCCCTCTCCGCCCCTCCACTTCCCCTCCACTTTCCCTCCACTTCCCCTCCATTTTTTACCGTTAAATTCTTTTAAATTCTACGTTATTTTGAAGGGTGTCTGCCCCTCCACCCCCTCCACTCCCCTCCACCCCTCCACGCCCCCTCCACCGACCCCTCCATACCTAATCCATCCCTCATAGATATCTTGCTAAAAATTGTTTATAGTGGGTTTCCAAATTCGCTAATTAGGAATCTGAACTCAGATTTTGTAACTACAAAATAGTGGCAAAATATTTAAATAATACTGGATTTTGCTAAAAATTGTATATAGAGTGTTTCTTGATTCGTTGATTACGAATCTGAACTCACATTTTCAGAATTCATAATGGCGGATCGAAGATGGAGGCCAAATATTCAAATATTACTGAATTTTGCAATTGTATATACGGAATTTCTGGATTCGTTGATTATGAATCTGTACTCAGATTTTGAAAATTCAAAATAGAGGACCCAAGATGGCGGCCAAAAATTTAAATTTTACCGGAATTTACTAAAAATTGTATAATGTGAGTTTCCGAATTCGCTGATTAGGAATGTGAACTCAGATTTGGTAAATATAAATTGGCCGCCAAAAATTGAAATATTACTAGATCTTGCTGAAAATTGTATGTAGCGGGTTTCTGGATTCGCTAATTAACCGCGGAAACGGCGGATCGAAAATGGTGGCCAAATATTGAAATATTACTGGATTTTGATGAAAATTGTATATATAGGATTTTTGGTTTCGCTGCTTATGAATCTGAACGTATATTTTGAAAATTCAGACCGGTGGACCCAAGATGGCTAACAAAAATTGAAATTTTACTCGATTTTGCTAAAAATTGTGTATAGTGGGTTTTTCGGATTCGTTGATTAGGAATCTGAAATCAGATTTTGATAATTGAAAATGGCGGATCGATGATGGCTGCCAAATATTCAATATTACTGGATTTTGCTGAAAATTGTATATATGTAATTTCTGGATTCGCTGATTACGAAACTGAACTCAGATTTTGAAAATTCAAAATAGAGGACCTAGGATGGCGGCCAAAAATTGAAATTCTACCGGAATTTACTAAAAATTATATATTGTGGGTTTCTGGATTCGCTGATTAGGAATCTGAATTCAGATTTTGAAAATTCAAAATGGCGGACAAGAATTGAAATATTACTGGATTTTGCTGAAAAATTAGTTTATAATCAATAAATAACAAATAAAATCAGAGCTGACGTAATGAACTACATATATGTTATGCATTATTTTGTTAAATATAAATATACTGACTATTTTAAAAATTAATAAGGTAAAGGAGGGAGTACTGGGACAAAACCTATTTTGGGACCAGAAGTGGGACAGCAGTAAAAAACTACGATGAACGGTTAAGGTGATAAAAGCATTACTTCATTAGTATTCTTTATGATTTTAGCTACGTAGTCACTTCATTATTGTGTTGATTTACTTCTTAAACTAATGTATAACAAGATTCAAACTTTTTGAGGTTATGTTTGAGCTTTACGCATAGCGAAAACTTTATCCCACTATAGGTACCTCTTAATTCCCATATAGTAGTAGTGGGACACGTTTAAAAAGTATTGTCCCACAACTGCGTCAAATGGGCGTCCCACTACCGGTCATAAATAAGTTACCGTGTTCCACTGCACTAGTCGATAGTTATTTTCTTTTAATGAGATTCTTTTAATACATCAACAACGGAAGAAAGCATCTTTTTTTCTTAAAATAAATCTTGAGACACGAGCTACCTGCTGAGGTAATTAGTTTTTATGTATTGTGCTTAGTTTTGGCAATAGAAAAGATTATAAAAAAAGTATGGTCAAAACCGTTCCACTACTACCTACTTTACCTTAAATGTTAAAAATATTTTTTTTTTAAAATTATTATTCATATTTATCTCTAAATATGGGGGTTGGCGAGAGGAGCGAGCAGAGGCGAATCCCTTCTAGTATATATATAGGACGTTCTTTGTCAACCGTAATAGTGCTCCTTTCAAAATTCCTGTTGATGGATTATAGTGCGCTCTTCAGCTTAAAAATTTCATTTTTGGACCTGCTTTGTGGGAGCGTATGGCTTTTTGAAAATTTCAAAATGGCGGCTCAAATGGCGGCCGGAAAAGAGAGAAAGATTGAGTATGCGGATCAAAAAGCTTGTCAAAAAAAGAGTTGGAGACCGATCCGATTGGTTCTTGACTCGAATTGTTGGTAAAGTAGGTTGGCGGAATGCAACATGGCGGATCCAAGATAGCGGCTAAAAGTCCAATAAGTTGGACGAATTTTTAAAAATCAACCGATTTGCACCAAATTTGGTATGCGAGGGTTTTTGGGATCGCTGATTACGAAGCTGAGGTCAGATTTTCGAAATTCAAGATGTTTCCACCAAATTTGGTAAATTGAGATTTTTGGGGTCGCTATAACGATGAATCCGAGGTCAGATTTACATAATCTTTGACCATAACACACTGTGCCGTGATTTTTAGTAATCTCGTCCACCATCTTAGGTCTGCCATCTTGAATTTTACAAATGTCTCCGGATTCGTGATCAGCGACCCCCATATACTAAATAGTATATAGTATACCGACAGTTATATAGCGACAGTTTATTTTGTGCAAGCCACTTGGCCACATGATTAAGGTAAGCACACATTTTTTCTTGAGCTGAGGACCACATGTTATCACTTGATATGATAACCGTGTCATCAGCATAGGACATGATTGTGTCATTTTGCATACTTCCTAGTAAGTCATTGACATAAAGTATAAAAAGTAATGGTCCTAATATAGTTCCTTGGGGAACACCCGTGGTAAATTCTTTATATTCACTTTTACAGTCTTGAATTTTTACTCTTTGCCGCCTATCTGTGAGATAGCTAGTCATCAGTTTTAAGGCACTACCCCTTACTCCATATCGTTCAAGCTTATCTAATAGAACTCTATGATTAACAGTGTCAAATGCTTTGTGATAGTGTACCTGGCACACTAAACATCAAAATAGGAACGCAATTAATAAAAAGAGTTGAAAGTCATAAATACTTAGGGCTGTATTTCGACTACAATATGAAATGGGATAAGCATATAAGATATATCATTAAAAAAACCAAATACCTAATTTTTGTCTTTGCCAAGATAAAAAATATGATGGATACAAAAACATTAATGATAATATATTATGCTTTCTTTCATAGTCTAATCAATTATGGGGTAATTGCCTGGGGTGGTGCGTACGATAATAATATGAAACTAATACAATCAACACAAAACAAAATATTGAAAATCATAAATAAAAATAAATTCTCTCAAACTAATCCACCTCTTGAAATAAAAAAATTATTCCAGTTAGAGTCAATATCCTTACATTATTCTACATTAAGAAATAAATATATAAACAGTGCGAGCAAGACCAGAAACAAAACAATTCAATTACCTAAATGTGATAAAAGAATTAGTGATAAAAATAGCTACAATGAAGCTATAAGGGTCTTTAATGGGCTATCTAAGGATCTCAAAGTTATGAATTTAAGTAGACAATTAATGAAGAAAAAATTAAAAATGTTTATAGTAAAAGATGCAATATAATTTCAAAATAATAATTAAATCTTAACCAATATATCTAACAAATTATTTAACTGTTATTTATGTACTACAATGGATTTTATCGATGTTAACTAACACTACGCACATAACATTATATAGTTTTTTTAAGAATTTTGTAGATTGTAATATTTTTTTAGTTTGTAAGTTTTCTGTGTACCAGATCTACACACAGGCAATAATATTTGCCTCAGTAGGATTTACTTACTTATGTATATTTCGTATATAATAATGTAATGTAAATATTTCTGGAAATAAATAAATAAATAAATAAATAAATACCTAGTAAAGGGCTTTCGTGGGCGCTAAAAATGATTCGGACAACCATTTAATCATCATCCACTTTATGTATAGTCTGTCATTACCATCAACCACTCTAGGGGTGGAAAGAACGGGGTGAGAGGCTGAAAGCGTGAAAAATCACCAAAAACTACTGTAAACATTTCATCATCATCCCCCACTGTATGTGCTCACTCCCTCTCTACCTCTCTTTACCTTTCTACCTCTCTCTCTCCCTCACTCCCTCTCTCATTCTCTCCCTCTCTCTCACTTCCTCTCTCCTCCTCTTCATTACTCTTCATAACTGCCTCTCTCTCTTTCTCTCTCTCTCTACCTTTTTCCTTCTCTAGCCCTCTCTCCCTCACCTTCTGTTTCCCTTTGAAATGGTTTTACAAATCGTTTTCAACGCCAACGAAAACTCTTTACAGTTTGACGTCGATTTTTCACGTTTTCATCCCTTCTTTCTACCCCTAGAGTGGCTGATGGTAATGATAAACCATACATAAAGTGGGGGATGCTGATTTAATGGTTGTACAAATCGGTTTCAGCGCCAACGAAACCCCTTTACTAAGTATAGGTTGATGGTAGATCTAAGATGGTGGACGAGATTACTAAAAATCACAGCACAGTGTGTTATGGCCAAAGATTATGTAAATCTGATCTCAGATTCATCGTTAGCGATCCCAAAAATCTCCATTTACCAAATTTGGTGCAAATCTGTTGATTTTCAAAAAAACCGTCCGCCATCTTGAATTTCGAAAATCTGACCTCAGCTTCGTAATCAGCGATCCCAAAAATCCCCGTATACCAAATTTGGTGCAAATCGGTTTATTTTTAAAAATTCGTCTAACTTATCGGACTTTTAGCCGCTATCTTGGATCCGCCATGTTGGATTTCGCCAACCTACTTTACCAACTTTTTAGGGCCGTTAATTACCAATAATTTGAGCCAAGAATCAATCGGATTGGTCTCCACTTTTTTTTGACAAGCTTTTTCCGATTCGAACACTCGATTTTTCTCTCTTTTTCGACCGCCATTTTGAGCCGCCATTTTGAAATTTTCAAAAAGGTCACACGCTCCCACAAAGCAGGTCCAAAATAGTACATTACGATACTAGTGGCATAAGTAGTACTTTACGGCACGGCGTGTATAAGCGCCCGAGCGTATACGAGTGCGCTTAACGCCGTGCCATAAAGAACGACTTATGACACGTGAATCGTACATTATTTTATAGCACTGACTGCATAAATCCGCCTTTTCATGTCATTAGCAGTCCATTTTTGTACCGTGCAGTATTGCCGGAGCGACAGCGAGGGTGATAAGTACGGTGCAATAATGGACTGCTTATATCACGGATAGGCGTGACATAAATGTGAATTTATGCCACGCAGTGCTATAAATGAAATTTTTAAGCTGAAGATCACTATAATCCATCAAAAGGAATTTTGGAAGGAACACTGTTACGGTTTACAAAGAACGTCTCATATATATATAGTGTCTTTATTGAACTGTGGGTCAAATTTGGAATTTATGTTGAATCAACTTGAATCTCCAAGAAACCGCCTTGTGTCATGAAACATTATCCAATCAAATATTACAGATTGTAATAATCAGCTAATCACAATCACTTTACTTTGGCATCACTTTTCGACCATCACTTTTTTTTTAAAGAAGAATGAGAATTCAACAAAGCAAGACTCTTTAAAGACATACATTTTATAATTCTACATTGTTATTTCATAGTTATTGTCTTATAATAAAAGTAATATGTAAAGTTTATGCAGCCTTTAAAATTTGAACAATCTCCATTTTCAACTATTATTCATACTTATTATCTAGAAAACATGCATAATTTTCAATCACGTAATCTTTTGCCCAATCACGTGCACACTTGTAGACATCGAAATGACACGTTGATACGAGTGGCTCATCCGTGCTATTTGAACAATACATTCCGGACACGTTACAATCATTGAAAAAGTACTTGGCAATTACGAGAGACGTGAGTTTTTCGGGGTTTAGTCTTTAGTAAGGTAAAGTAGCCTAGGGTAGTGGCCCGTATTAGTGTGCCTGTCCATATTTGTGTGCCCTATTATTAAAACATATCCTAGAAGTGAACGAATAAAAACGTAACACTAAAATATTTTTTTTCATAAAGTATAGTTAATTAAGTTTAAATAGAATTAATTACTTAATTTGTTTTCATTTACTATAACATTAAAAAAGAACTTTCAAAAATATGTTTCACGGTTTGCGGTGCGTCACGGTGTTTCTTTGTCCAAACCTGCTAAGAAATGACATTTTTAAAAGTAACATTAAATAATGTTTCGGAAAGATTTTAATGTGGGATACAATTGATTATATCATAAAATAATATTATGTTATATAATAAACCTTAATATAAAGGTTTTCAATTGATTTTAATATTTAATTAATGGTGTCTACTAATAGGGCCAGTGAAAAACGACTTGTCCAGATTTGTGTGTGCACAAATACAATACGAGCATGCTCGTATCGGCGCTTGAACAGAAAAGTTAGGTTAGGTTGTCTGCGCACAAACGTTGTTTCATATCGCATTGACGACCTTCAGCAGTTTTTACCGTATTGGAATTAATTAATATTCAATGTAAACAAGGGTTAGAAATTGATTATAAATGCACTACAGTTAACAAAATAATTTTGTTGGCAATGATAATATTATCAAGACACACTAATGTGGGGCACACAAACGTGTATATCCACATTAATACGGGGCACACAAAAATGTACTTTGATGTCTGCTAGGGCACACAAATGCGTACAAATTTTTTTTTTTTATATTGCTTGTAACTTTCGTAAATATAAATATTTTTCTATAAAAAATATTGTTTCGTGTAGATTATTACTTTTATTATCTATATAAACCACCCGGAATCTCTGATACAGCTTAAATAGTCTACTATTATGCGACAAAACTGAAGAGTTTCTTAAACCAACACTAATACGGACATCTACCCTATTATGAAACGATTTTCGGGTACTTTTTTTTTCAATTAAAAAAATGAATAACTAAATCACATAAAAGTGAATACTATCATAGCTCATTCGAAGCACTAATTCTCGTCTAATTATCTTTTTTCAAATTTGAAATTAATGTTATATTTCATAAATTATTATCAAAATAGTGACAGTGATTTTAGTGTCTATTATGAAACACGATTTTCCTTCTGGCACCTATGTTTCATAATTACAACCCCTATTATGAAATAGAATAAAATATCCTTTTTCTAGCTTTTATCACGTTTTTGGAACTTACACAACTTATCCTTAATGTTAAAATTGTTTATAATATACAAAAAATGTGAAAAAGTTTCATTTTATATTAGTTTTCAAAATTTATCAATACTTCTAAATTAAGTGCTTATACAGAGTAATAGTTCCTACTGTTTCATTTATAAATTGGAAATTATATTGATTCTGGTGGAATTCGCCGTTTAAAAACTTATATAAACATCATACAAATATTCTATCTTCATTTTTCTGTAAAATAAAATATTTACCTTATATATTACAAAATGTGCACAAGTAGCGTAGGTGTGCACCGCCTATTCCTATGTACACACGTTTTAGAGGTTAGATTTCTGGACAAATAATTTATACTTTTAGAAGAATTTGCAGGTTTAACGATGAAAATATAAGTTCAGAACAACATATAAACTACTATTTTAGTTAAATTAATCTGAAATGATTGAGGGAATTCTTAAAAAAGACCATTTTTACCGTTTCATAAATAGGGCCCCTCGTAAATGTTGGCACCTATTGTGAAACAGCTATTTATTTTATAGAAAAAGTAAGAAAAACTAGTAAATGTGTATATAAACTGAATCTATGGTTCAAAAACTATGGTATGAACTATAATATGCGCTTAAAAAATGCTAAAATATCAAATAATCACGAAAAAAGTCAACAGTAAAAATGAACAGTTTTGGCTCATCTCGCAATCAATTTATATGTACTTGTAGATAGCAAGTTTTTATGATTTTTTTTAAGATCTCACACCACTAAGAATGATATATATTTTTATATATTTGGAAAGCATATAGTGCGTAGATAATAGTATATTTTTTATATTTATTTCTATGATGTTTAATTATGTATAAAATTCATTTTTATATGACTGTTTCATAATAGGAACCACTTTTCACGTTGTGTCATAATAGGGTACTTTACTTTATATAAAATCGAGTGTAGAAAAACAAAATGAAAGACACTTACCCTATGCGGATATGCTAAATGCCATGTCACGTTGAAACTACTTCCAGACAGTAACGAGGTCTTGATGTCACCTGGAAAAAAAGAAAGTCATATTGGTTTATGTTGAGAGACACAAGCGAGATATATGGACGAATAATCGTCAGAATCTTTCCTTTTCCTCTTCCTTTACTTTTCAATAGAATGAATTTGTCTCATGCAAATGCATTTGGATGTAAATATTTTTAATTTTATCGCAGATAATAAGTATTAGATGAAAAAACTATAGTAAGCAGAAAGCTATAGATTATGTGACTCAATATTTTGATAGTCTCATCTGTATTAGCCCATTTTAAAAGCGTGCATAGAAATTAAGTTAATAACATAACTGTAAGTGGAACACTATATGGGCAAGGCTAAGGAATGATAAAAGATCATACACAAAATCGCAACATAAATTTCGAATTCCATCCATATCAAAGTGGTGATCACCCAGAATTCACGGAGGCATAATTGTTAGACTTTTAAGTAAAAGTATGCCAGAGCGTAGCAAGAAAGACTATTCGATATATCCTGTTTTGACGACTACGGTGCTCGTGTATCAAGGTCACTGCGGCGAGTTTTCCGCGACCTTCGAACGAAACCGTACTATAAGAAACTCAACGGAGGCGAAAGAACGGCTAGGACGTGAGATGCTTGGCTTCTCGTTCCTCCGAGTGACAAGGAAGAGAGAGAAGGGGAGAGAGAGCCCCTTCTGCAGAGGCGTGCCCGAGTCATTTTTCTCTTTTCCACTCTTATCGACAATAAGTATAGGCATTTTCCACATTGTGATACCTATTGCAAAAAAATGAATTTCATGCAAATGTTTTACTGCGCGCGGGTACTTGCAAAATCGACGATATGTATACGAGGAAATTTTTAATTTGTCCGCACTTAGAGGGTTCAAAAAATAAAAAAAAAAAATTTGAAGACTCACCTTCGCGACAAGTTTCTTCTCATTCTATAGGTCATAAAATATACGAAAAAACTCATCAACATTAAAAAACGGTCTTGAGACTCCGTTTTAGAAAAAAGTCCATTTTTCTTATGGAAATTTAACATGGGAAAAATGAACGAAAAGTAGTCACTGATGGTGAGCCAATAGTAAGCTTTTAAATGTGCCAACAAATATTCCACAAAAAAGCGATTAAAGTAGAAGAAAAGAGCTTTAATTTAAGTTAAAGATCGTTAAAATCAGTCGGTTCTGCGCTAAGTGGCGTGCATTTGAAAATTGCGAAAAATGTCCAAAAATGAGCAATTTTTCCCGAATCCACTTCAATCAAATTAATCAAATTTCAATAAAATTTCCCAAATTAAAAATTTCCTCATATGCGAATTGACTGCAATAAATGTCCAAGTAAACAAATTTATGTTACTTACACCGCTACTCGGAGCATACAGTACGCACAGTGATTCTTCGAGCGTCTTTAATCGCATTTTTCGCAATGCTACTATGAAATAATAATGAACGATTCCAAAGCACAGGCAGGTAAAAACGGGAAGACGAAATAAAACGAGTCGGAGAAGTTTCATGCATTGTTTAATGGCAATTAGGAAATTTTGACCGTCAAACGTTGGTCGTAATCCGTAAAACAACAATTGTCCGTGAAATTAGTCAGGGTATGTAAATAGAAAAATCCAAATACTCCTTGTAAAACATCCTTTTTCTAGAAAACTGACGCTATAACTAGATGTCTACTTTTGTATCAGCAGTGCACCTTTCAATTCATGCCAAGGTTGCGTTCCGCGTGATTCTATTTGCACTTGGCAAATAACGAATTTCTTTAGTCACTGCAAAGTCATCTCAGCGGTTTTCTCATTTCATTCGGAAGCATGAATGTAATAGTTAATAGGTATGCTTATGCCGTAAATTAGCAGGGATACACCGCTTTTTCATATAATACGTAATAATACAATATGTACCAGTAACAGAATGAAGACGCATGAGACTTTTACAACATATATCTTTCTTTCACAATACAAATCATCATTATGGTATTTTCAGGTAGAAAACATATTCCGTTTAATAGTGCTAGTATCTGCAGTAAATAGACGTATTTTTTGGAGCGGACGATTTGCAGCTCTTGCCGTTGGCCATTCGCGCCCGCGTTTGCGTATCTTATTATCTCCTTTCAAGTATGCGCTGCTGGTTTTATTAGCATGCGCACACGTTAGAAACTTACTTTATTCTACTTTTTCCAAAATGATTTTTTTTAATATACTAGGACTTGGCAGTTGCGCAAAACTCAATGTTGAGATAAAATGGCAAATTGAAAGAAACAAAAATGAAAGAAAATTGATTGAATGAACAGGGAAGTCGCACGTATGTCTGTTGATTCGTATTCGGTAGAATTAGCCCGCAGCTTGTCAGACCGGTATACCTATAAGAGATTATTCTTTCGTGTTATTTAATCAACTTTCTCTAGGGAAAGGTGCTTGAGGGTAACTCTCGAAAAAGTCGTGATGTTAATGCCGAAAATTATAACTGGAAAATTCTTTCAGATCGCACATGTGGCTGGAGTGGTATTTGAATGTTCATTGGAGTTAAGGCATGAACTTCTTCAAGAAGCATAACAAATACAAGACCAGATGAAGAATTGCTTTTACACGCTCTCATCGTTATATAGCTGATAAATGTGTCGGCAATCTAAGGGAATTAGTGTAGGCTATTTAGTTAAGAAGAATGGACGAAAGAATTATTTGTAAGAAAT
The DNA here is from genome assembly GCA_036365515.1 of Torymus aiolomorphi. Taxonomy (NCBI): domain Eukaryota; kingdom Metazoa; phylum Arthropoda; class Insecta; order Hymenoptera; family Torymidae; genus Torymus; species Torymus aiolomorphi. The sequence goes on along the minus strand of CM070875.1, from coordinate 222,054,892 downwards.
GATTAAATAGTGACTAGTAGAGCAACGAAGGGAAGCCAGCATACTGTCCGGTAGATCTTGAGCCGCGCATGTGCACGGCTCATTTCCTTCCATTCGTGATGCATACACTGAGAAAAATGTTGTAGTAAATTTTATTATAACTGTAATAAAAATTACTATAAAGTATAGGAAGGATGAGACAAATACACTTTATGCTGCATTTTTATTATAATTGTATGAATAATTACAAAATTTCTTGTAATTTTTATGACAGTTGTTGATTAGAAAGTATTACGAAATAAAACAAAAATTGCTATACACATAGCAAAAACTGTGATATAATAAAATTTAAAATATATGCTTTTAATTTTTATTAAAATAGAATATAAATTTTATTTTGTAGCGTTTAAATTTTATTTTGTAGCGTATAAATTTTATTTTGTAGCGCATTAAAAATTACTATAAACATAGTAAAAAGTGCCACATTCAAAAATTGCTACAGGCCATAAGAAAGTTTGCTATCCAACATAGTAAAAATTGCTACAACATTAGTACTTTCTGCGCAGATCAAGGCGCCCATGTGTCTGATTGAGGTTATGTTTCTACGGGAATTTCACTTTGTCTTGCTTTTAAGTTTACAAAACATTCAAAACCTTACTTCAATTATTTTATTTTTATATTATGCACATTAATGATAAGTTTCTTTGTGTTATCAAAGTTATTTATTGTCATTATTTAATATTATCTGAAATTTTCTTGAAATCGATGGTTTGACATGTACAAGTTCCAAAATTTTACACTCAAGAATCCTATTTGGGTAAGTGGTTAGCGCGTCCGATTGCCGCGGTGAAGGTTGCAGGTTCGATCCCAACGCTCGTAAAAAAAATATTTTTATTTCTCATTTTAATTTATTTTTACATTAAATATTGTATGATTAGAGTCTGAAAATAGTTCTGAAAACAGAAAGAACGAGAAAAAATTTAATTTTTTGAAATTTAAGGTCATTCATAAAAATTACTATGTTGCATAGCAAAAATTGTTATAATTTCGATTTGTCCCTCCGTTCCTACAAAATATAGTAATTTTTCTTATGTTTATAATAAATTTTACTACAACATTTCTCTCAGTGTAATATATATACGGCACTCGTTGCGTAACGCAATCCGGATTCCAGAAGTTTGCCTGGCGAAGCACGCAGCCATTCAGCGTTAGAGCGATTCACGGCTTCTCCGCGCCGTTCCGTTCGGCGCCTTCTTTCCACTTTCTGCTCGCGTGCTGCGATGCCGGCGCCCGATACTGGAATATGTAAGCACATAAGAGCGAAGGAGAGGATTTTACCTCGCGATTACACGTTCACCCTCGAGTGCGCACCATAGCGCGCAAGATACGTGTGTAGATCCACACCGCGCTTGCGGATATTATGCGAGAATATCTTCCGCAGCTAGCTGCGCTGTGCATATAACGTAACGAGCTAGCGAATGCGCCGCGAAGGAATAAAGTCTGCTAACGCGCGTATATTCCAAAATCGGGAACGAGCATGCGCTCATACGAAAGCAGCGAAAGTTCCTTGCTGCTTTAGCTCGGCTTACACCTTCGTAGTATCGCGCAATTTTTCTTTCATTTTTCCTCTTCTAGCCTTCTGTTTTGTCTCTCGGTTCCGCCTGCGCGCTCAGTTAAGAAAAAAACGTTTTATTCCCGGACGCCCGGCGCCGATGCGATTAATAGAAACCGACTACAGTATATAATGAGAAAGTTGAGCATGATGCGCGCGTAATAGCAAGAATTATGCGTTGATTGTTTTCCATTGCATGTTCCAGCTTTACATAATGCGTATCATCTTTAAATAATTTCTTGGCTATTATCTTATTATGTCTTACTCGCAGATATTCTAAGAAAAATCTGCAAAACTTGATTCATATTTGTATCTATTCGACAGGTGCAATACCTATAGAAATGACCAAGTTACTTTGTTCGCTTTCATTAATAAACTGCTGTCTACTAACTATAAAAAGGAGAGTGAAAAGCAAACTAAACTTTCCATAGTCATTTTGACACAGCCATTTTGTCACCTTAATACAGCCACACGTTGGAAGTCGTTTAAGCAGATAACAGCGGCAAGCCGATAATCGCCGCTTTCGTCGGACGACTAGAAGGAGCTGCCTCCGTTAAGGCTGCTGGCATATAATGGTCCTTTGAGAAGAAATGCGCGTTACCAAGATCTCACGCGCCGCGTCGAGAGAGCCGCGCTCCAGCTTCGGCAATTATTACGCTATTACGGCGCTTTTGCGAGCGTTTCTCGCTTGGATATATCGGCTGATTAATTATACGAACTAGCACGGCCAGAGTACAGCGTGCGTTGCGCAACGTGAAAATCCCATTTACACACAAGGAGCGCGCGTGCGCAGTGCATTCCTTGGCAGCTCTCGCATGGGCCCGTTACGGCCATCGTCACAGCTATCTCAAAGACAGCTCATTAGACTCTTCCGTTTATGTATATATTTACACGCGACTTTGTCAGCAGGCTTTCCGCCTCCCCAATTCGTTAACCTCACACGCTCTGTCATTTGATTGCACATTAAGATTTTTCACCTTAACGCCGCTACCTTTTACACCCGAGCTCGCAACTTTTTGCCACCTTTTTGTCCTACGCGCTAGGATTTCCATATATTATGAGCCCTGTACTTAACTTGAAGCTTGCCCGCTTGCAGCACGAAAAAACATCGCTATAATATTATTTATACTGCAGGGAGACTGGACAAAAGGCACCAACATTTTTCCGACTGTTTTTCTAGAAGAGAGCTAATCTTAGTCTATTTGAATGTTTAAGTTTCACTGATTTCTACACTGAAAGGGATTTACTATTACCAACTCGTCTTGCCTCGAACGATAATAAATACTTGATTAGATTGAAAATAAAGTTAAATAATAACCGCGAGCTTGAATATTAGGAAAATTAATAGCGTGTGACATATACTAGGCAAGCCGATCATCAGTGCGTCCCGCATAGGTATATTTGTGTAATATGAAAGGCATAATTTGGTGCTCGTTGATGGAAATAACGCATCACACGAGGGGGCATTCACTACGGAGGCCAAGCGCATAGGCTGTTTTGCAATATTGCTGGCACTCGCTGAGCTGGCAAGCGGACAGCATCGATCTCATTCGACGTGCTCGCGCTGAGGTTAGAAAGAATCTCTCCGGCAAACGCGCGTCGCTCGATTATTAAATAATCACTCGGCCGCCGCACGCTGCCCGTGTCACGCATCAATTTCCGCCTCGATCGATTATTCAACGCGAATCGCGCGAGTGCGCCGTCCGCCCCGCGCAACTCGATGGGAATTCGACGCTGTTGTTCATTTGTTTTCGGTTGCATAAGATACGTGTATCCTGAGCCGTACGCATAACAATTAACGATGCTTCGCGCTCTCGCTCTCTGTGTATGCCTGCGTGCTGATAATCATTTTAATTATTATGATCTTCTGTTAGTCCCGGTTTAATTAGTGTGAAAATTCCTCTCTAGGTATAAGCCTAGAATATATTGGAATTGGTGGGAAAAGCTTTTATTCAGAGATACGCACTATAGAGTTGGATTACCGAAGCGTTGCTTTACGATATCTCTAAGCAAATCTTGAATGATTGATGATTCAGATAGCATATGCGTTTCTATTTTAGTCGGTTTGCGTACCATTTTCATTGTAATCTAACAGTCAGTGAATTATTCAAGTACTTCAAGACTTACATCAAGATGTTTTATTTATCAAGAATTTGTCCAATGCATGTCTCTAGTAATAAAAATAAATGATTTAGCGAATGTCAAAATGAACGGCCAAAGTGTTTGATAGCAGGTAGGAGCATTACGCATATCGACGCATCCCCTTGAGTGCAAAGCATTGGCGCAGGCGCATCTCGTTAATTGCGAGGGAATGTTTGCATTATGTAGCCGATGTCCCAGTGCTCAGAGCCACATGGGTATACGCGCATAGTCGCACGCGGGCCGCAACATCGAAGCCTTGCTGGAGCAAGTCTCGCTCAAGTTTCCTCGTCTCGACGGTGAAAGTCTCGGCTTTGAATCGCGCGCAGCTTCCCCACCACAAGCGAGCAGCAACTTCTCCGTTCATAATGCCGTTTTCCCATAAGCGACCCGCCAGCCCAGTCGCTGATTATGCATTGTACGTGTGCGCGCACTCACACCTGCACGTGCGGCATGACTATGTACCTACGCACACGGTGAATAACTTGCCGACGGCGATACAATACAGGTGCGTATGACTTTGGCGACGAGTTCTTGACTCTTTCAACTATCGAACCCTGCCAAAAATCGTCTTTGGAAAAAGTTATACCTAACAATGAACGATTTATCAGCGTTTATCAAATATTCATGTCCCAGAGAATATTCACTAAATATTTTACTGCGTAATACGAAAACTTTCTAATTCTATTTCGTATAATATAATTATAAGCTCAGAGGAAACACAATAGATGTACTTTTTTCGATTAATCAAATACTTCGCGCCAAATTCAAGGTTTAATTATTTTCTTTATTTTTCCAAATTAAAATCTTTAATCAAATACTAAGTCATAGACAAACGTGAAAACATGTAGTACTTACGATTTAATGAGAAGCAAAACTTTAACCACTACAAAAAGAGGTGGTTATATCCAATATTATTCGATAGATATTTTTCCTTACATCCTAATTTTCTTGATTCAATCTACTGACCTTTTTGAAAATTACACAAGTCATTAAATAGTACTGTGCATAATCTTTTTCTCCGAGCTAAAATAGTTTGTTTACGAAGAGTTATGCTTTAAAAGAGCAAGATATAGCATCTTCAATTATTTTGAATCGGCATCATTTTTCAACCTTTCCGTATACGACCTACTATACAAAGATATTGCTATAGGTAAATGATTACTAGAAATCCATCGTATTTTTCATATGGGACCTCTGTCTCATGTGGGATGCTTAGTTTCTTTTCCAATTTAAGAAGATAAGCATTGCAAAACATTTCCACTGACCCATATACAACTTTCAAAGTACTACTAATTTGCATAGAAATTAATTTTTTCAATAAGGTTTATGACATATTTGTATATCTAATTAGGAAGTTTTCTTTTAAGGTATTCGTCCTTTTCAAGGTATTTATGTCAGAAAGATTAGTGCAATCAATTAGTTTTGACAAACCGTTGCTTAACACTTAAACATCATTTCGAATTAAAACACCGAGGTTATCCGATTTGACATTAAGGCCATTATTAGCGTTTAATGGTAGGAAAAATATGTTATTTTTTATGAGAGCAAAGTCAATAAATATAAGCAGTGCATTGCTTTACAAATGTTACAAAGCTCGTAAAGTCGGTATGAAGCAGGTTACGAAATATTCTCGCAACAATTTTTATTGTGCCGAATCAGCAGAAGCAGAAGCAGCAGCAGCAACAGCAGCAGGAAATGACCAAGTACTCGTAAACTCGAGCATGCAACCGGAATGTTTTTACACTGATAAATAATTCATCATGCATATCGTCGTCTTAGGAAGTCATAATGCAAAAACAGAGGGCACAACGGACCTCTCACGTAATTATCCTCAACGATATTCGCAGCTTGCGTCTGCGTTATTTGCGCCTCAGTTGTCGCGAACTCCCCACGTGTAATAACTTGGAGCGAGGCACGCAGCCACTTTCTCTCATACTTGCTTTTGCCAACTGGAACCACGTTCATTCAATTACTATCGAACGACGAGAAGCGACTTTTTCTAGCGATGTTTTTCCTCCGTCGCTTCGATTACATGTATAGGTGCGTAAGCTAATGCATTTCGGTGCAAGATGTTTGTCGAGAATCTTTTTTCTTTTCCTGGCTAAATTTTCCTTCGCTTGGGCTATAAACTGTCAAAATATGATATAAGTCCTCCAAGAGCAAAAACTTTCCTTCCAGCGGCAACAGCTCGACATAAAATCACACTCTACTTATTGAATGTTGCGGAAGAGCTTGGAAACTCGAGATTCAAGAACAACAGTTGATTAAGGAAACTATGCGTAATGGACTTGTGAAAGAAAATATTGTTATTCGTGGGCGCGCGCATTGTCGCCGAGCGGAAATCCGAGTTGCCTGCCGGTGAAGAGGCGCGGCGCGGTTTTGCATAGAATAAAAAGACCTTGTTCTTCACTACAGCTAGTTTTTGTTTTTTGTTTAATTTATCCAGCTAAGTAGTTAATCGACGATAATGTTTCTTTAAAGCTAATCTTCTTCAGTTTCTAAGAAAGTAGCCTTAATAAAATATTTAGTTGTAAAGATCTTTTTCTAAAAATATGGCGCCTTTTCAGATAAAGGAAAAGTACGCCATCGAATAAATAAGGAATTAACTAATAACCTTGATGGAAAATGTTCGAATTTGACCGAGTATTTTTGCTCTGTTCAGTATCATCCATAGAAGTCTTTGAGGCATGCAAGAATAACGTAGAAAAAATATTATTAAATATAATGAAGGAATGTTTATAAACTCAATAAAAGTTGCTCTGATGGAGCAGGAAAATGTAACCGAAATAATTACGAATCTATGAAATAAAGAAATGTACATTGTAAATTTTTCATCGCACTCGTTAGTTGGATAAAAAGCTTGAAAAACGCAAAAAGCAGTCGACTTGAGGGGATATCGGAGCCAATTACAAATACCTACATCAAATTTTACATTATTTAAATTCACTTTCAAGTTTTCCTGTATTGGGTTAACGAACGCCGTATCACAAAGATAATGAATGAAAATCAAAAATATTACAGCTTTTAAAATCTTACTTATTTATGAATGTTTTTATGTAAAGGACGTGCATTATTTTAGATATTAGTATAAATATTTGTTAGATGTGGGAATGAATTTGGTCGAGTGTTGAGAAACGTCTTTGAGCGGAAAAAAGTTTGACACGAATGTGCAAGATAATAGCAGTGTGCGTATGGTGGTACGGCATCTGTCATTACATAGCTCTGACCTCGTTGTGGAAAAGGTTGACGAGCCGTTTCTTCATCGTCATCATCCTCGCTGGGTAAAAAAGGATCGGCCGGTGACCGCATTTTTTTTTCCAGCAATCGAGGATGCGTGAATAGCAGGCTCGTCTTTAGCGCTGGCATGTAATGAATAAAGGATAAGAGTCTGCGTACCTCTAGGCATGCCACAGGGTCCGGGCGTCCTGGCGTTGTCGAGGAAGTCAAGGTCCAGGGAGCGCGCACGCGGAAAGGTGAGCGCCACGTGTGCGCCGGTGCGGGCCACCAGCGCGAGCAGCAGGGCCGCGAGGAGTAGTCTCGGCTGCGGCTGCTGCATCTTTACTTCGGCGTCTCTGTCCTCGCGTCGCTAGCAGGCGGCGGTGATGCTCCGGCGCGCGCTCCTCGCCGAGATGTCTCGGAGGGACCGCCTCATGGGGCCCGACCTCGCGCCTCTCCTCGACTCTCTTCCACACTAGCTGACCGACCTGCAACTCGTTTCCTTCGTTACACCTCACCTTATTACGATCTTCATTTCATTCACGGGGGGGGGGGGGGGGCAGAGTTTCGACGATTCACTATAAAATTGAAGTCAACTATAGACGTTTTTCAGTTCGACATATGATAATGCAGATTGTTCTTAATTTCGAATTCTAAATTACGAAAATCATATTTACGGAAGTAACACTTCACCTAGTGTCCAAAACATCGCATTTCATTAATAGAATTTTAATATAGGGATACAATATAGACATTTCGAAATAAATCATTAGAAACAGGTTATATTTGCTTTGAGATCGTATGGATGAAATTTGATGTTTTGGACAGTAGGTGAACTGTTACATTCAAAAATATGATTTTCGTAATTTAGAACGTCGAAATAAAGAACAATCTGCATTCCCATATGTCGAACTGAAAAACGTCTATAGTTGACTTCAATTTTATAGTGAATCGTCGAAACTCTGGACCCCCCCCCCCCATTCACTTATTTCAAAATATCCTCAAATTTTCAATGGCCTTTGTGACATAACAATGTTATATATCTTTAACTATTGTGACGTCATCGGCTAATAATATTTCGCTCACTGATATTTTCTTTGATTGTTCCTTGAGCGTTATTAGAAAAAATACAATAGCATTAGCCAATAACGCAATGAATTATTGAATTTACTTAGAGCATGGGAAAAAAGGAAGACAAATTTTTTACTCTAATGCAACTCACGAGTAGTTACAAACAGTTTTACAACAGTTTTACACACTCATATTTTTTACAGCATATACTTTTATGTTTATTTCGCAAATTAATCAATTTGAAGAATATAATTATACCTTTTTTACTTTCATTCTTAACGCGGTATACTCATGCATGGATTTACAACGATATAAATTTGAAAGATCCATAGGCCCGTTGACCATGTGCAACACGGCAATAATTCTAACGAAATATGACTTTGCAGATGAGATGAACATTAAGAACTTTACCTACTTCTTCAAATTAATGTTTTTCTTCAAGTTTTTCATTTGGTTACACAAGTTAGTTACTTTCTTAAAAATTTACTGTTATTGCGCGTTCTATTCCTATTAGCTTAATTTCCAAAAGTTATATTGTGAAACGTGAAATGATGTATACTCGTTAAGATTCACGTATCCGTAAAACGATTTCATTATAATTATAAGTAAACGTATGGCAACTTTACCGTGTGTATATAAAATATTTATATTTTATACACACAATTGCAAAAGTCTTACGATGAAATTTTATTACTCAAGATATATAATTATTGAATTGTCTCGGATATAAAAGATAAAAACTATAAAGACATTAAATTTTACAATAAATTTAATTGCGTCGCTTGGTGTTTATGTTTTGCAGAGTACGATGCATAAGTATAATATAACGAATACGCGCAGCATCGTATGATTAAATGAAGGTAACGAAACAGGAAGCAACCAGCGGCCGCGAGCAACGCTACGTAGCGGTATAGCAAATTTCTTCCTTTATAGATGCAGTCATAACGTGAGCCTCGTCAATGCCTGATCGCTTGACTACATCTCGGTGCTCACGCTTTCTTTTTCGCAATCGCAAGTGCAAGCGATTCTTAGAGCCAGTGCACTGTACGTTCGCGATTCATTTTTCAGGATACGTCAAATTCGTTCACGATGGAGCGGAGAAGGGAACGGACTCATTTTATCATTTATGTGTCATAATTGAATTTATCGAAGTTTCATGTTACATTGAAATCTACTCGGAATAATTATGACGACGTAATCTGTATTTTTCAAACTTGTAATTTACAAAAGTATTCATAATCTTACAAGCAAGCATTATTACAAGACTCGTAACTCAGATTGAGATTTGCAAATATATTTTTTCACAATAATGTATGCAAGGTAAATTATGTTGATGTTATCACATCTTTCACTTGAGATTCTCTTTTAATTCCTCAGATAAGTGAGATATAAAATAGCGCGCGATAAAAATCGCGCTAAACAATTATGCAGATATCCAAGCGATCGAGTTTGATTGAATTACCGATTGAAAATCATTCATTTATTGACATGAGGAAGAATGCGCCCGAATGGCACGGACGGACGCAAGTGTGTAAAGGTGTGTTGCGGCTAGCGTGAGGAATGCATGCCGCGCATATAGAAAGAGCGAGGGGGACGGAGCGCGCAATGGAGACTTGACTAGAGACGTTGGCGGTAGCGGCGCTGCCGATTGCGCGCGGTGCCGCGGTCCGGGCTGGGGGCACGCAGATAGGCTCGGCCGCAGATACCAAGGATGCCGAGCTCGGGCTCCAAGGCCGCGAATTCCCATTGGATCGACTCTAAAGTCTACATGCTCGCGCAGCGCACTTTCGCGAATGCGTGTTCGACCGGCTTCTTTTTCCCGAAGACACGCTGCACTGCCCGCGAATACGAATCTGCTCATTTTGTTCTATCGATCGATTTGGCGCTCGTCTCACTTCTGGACTGTTCCGTGGGAACAACCTCGGGTAAGCTGAACAAGAGGCGAATTCCAAGCACCACAGTACAGCGAGCCAAGTCCATAAATAAAAGTCGAAAATGATTCGCGGTGCTCGTGCGCCCGATCTTTTATTCATAGGACATTAACACAGCACAAAGAATGTTTGCGCAATCAGCACTGCGGCATTCGCCCGTCTCAACTGGATCACTCGTTTTTCGTCACCGGCAATAATAGGCACAGCACGCAGTAATGGCCAGTAATCAGCACTTTCGAAACTTTCGCGAGGCGCTAATTGCGATAATCCGGCCCCGGCGGAGTCTGCAGGCGCCCATCCACGTGGGAATCGGCCCTTGCCCGCCCGCCCGTTGCGCAACTGCACGAGCTCCCATCCAGCGGGCCGCGGTCCACTGCTGACCCGCGGCAGGCTTTCGCTTATTTACCTTCTCCAGCGGCTGAGAGCAGAAGAGCGAGGCGACTCGTCGGACGGCGACGAGGAGGAGGATGCGGCGGGCTTCTTCCGGGCTCTCCGCTCAGGGGAGCTCAGGAGACGGCCATTTTGGTAGCAGCAGCTGGCGCGCCTCGGTCCCGCGGCAGGCTATGGGCTCGTATCGTCGGGGCACTCGCGCGCGCGCACACACGCGAGACAGGCAAGTACGGAGCCGCGGTGAGAACGTGAGGGGGATCGGCCGAGGACTGAGACGGTGCGCCGCGGTCCCGCTCTCTCCTTGCCGCGATCGGCCGGGCTCGGCGCGCCTCGTGTGTCGCCGCCGCGGCAGCTCTCCGCGCGATCGCCTTAGCCGCGGCCGTCGCCGCCGGCGAAAATGAGCCGCGCACTTCACCGTTGCGCGCCCCTCCCCCTCCTCCCGCGACTCCACGATCTCCCCGGCGTGCTTCGCAGATTCCTGCGAGGCGAGCTGGCCGGACCGGGCCGAGCGGGAGCTGGCTTTTTGCGCCGCTCTCCGCTTGCCAGCTCGAAGAAAATTCGGAGCACGAGAAGGCGGCGATGCGCGCGGCTGCACCTTGCGCGCCTCCCGCGGGGCCCTTCTCCCGCTCCTCGCGGCGCAGCCTCCATTTTTCAACTCGCGCCAAACTTCGAGAGGCCCCGATGTCGGACTTTTTACAACGGCCGGAAAAAATGCCGCTCTCCGATCAAGTTTCATGTTAAAGAAACGAGCTATCTTCAGCGGAATCGGGAGCGCAAAGCGGTTCTACTAGTTCTAAACAAGTTTTCTCCTACGAAAAGAATCTCGTAAACTTAGCATACTATGGAATGCATATAGATATAGATGCGTGGATGGCCATGTAATGCCCAAGCCATATAACTGGAATTTTCTTATGAAATTTTCACATTATGGAAACATTTATCTACATTTTTCTCTTTATTCCATATAATATATCTTCAATCTGTGTATTTATTTATATAAGACAACTATTTCATTCATATGCAGGGAAACATAAAGCTGGTTCTATATTTTTCTTGCAAGGTAATTCATTCGAAATTGGATCCGAGGACCGCAGTGATACCAGCACGCCTCAAGTACGTCAATAGAGAATTGATGGATCAAACGTATAGCGCGCAGTCCAGCTTCGAGCTCCTTGCCCTATTTATGATGCTCGAATTTGAAGAAAAAGTGTCCGTTGGCTCCGCTTATTCATGAGGAACGCGCTCGCGGATACCTCGGGCGGCACACACAGAGCGGCGCGCGCGCTGCAGCAATGCGGATCGAAGGCGGCAGCGTGCGTTGTGAAACGCGCACTTTGTTTTGAATAGCGTGCACGGAGAGAGCGGGGGCCGAGAAGGAGCGAGGCGGAGCGTGGCGGAGGGGAAAGGAGGAAACGTGCGCGTATTATGCACATAGACGACAAGAATGTGTAATGGGAGAGGCCCGCTCGGCGGATGGCTTTTTACGGGCAGCCGTCGCGAGGCGGGCGACGGAAGAGAGGAAACGCCGAGAGCGGAGAGTTCGATGCCGCCGGGAATGGCTGCGGCCGCTCCAAAGCCCGATCGTCCGCACTGGCCGCGTGCATGTTGATTAGCCGAGCTGCCGTGCCGAGGTCACGCACCTTCGCCAAGCGGCTATTGCGGAAAATAATCCGAGAGCTAACGGCATGACAGGCGCGACGTTGCTCGGGAAAAGCGGAAGCGCGCCGCGGCCGATGCAGATCGAAGCGGCGTCCGCGCGAAAGAAGGCTCAATGTCGTTTGCGGCGAGCCTTCGGAATGCGCCGCGGAACGAGAGCGACGCACGCCAGGGCAGCGAAGCCGTAGCCGTGGCCAGGTCTGCGGCTTAGCCGCCACAGCTGTTGCGCAACGCCGCGCGAGGACGAGCGCCGAAGAGGCACTGCATCGGTGTGTGTGCGCACCTGCGGTAGGTAGACCTGTACACGTATGCGCAGGGCGGCCCCGTCGGGAGGAAGGTGGAGATTACTTTCTTTATCTCCGCCTGCCTGCGGGAGAGCGCAGATCGGCGCGGCGACGCGGCCACGCGGCGGCTCGCATACTTACACACCCGAAAGAGACGGGAGAAAACTGAAAAGTCTCGTGAATGTATGCGCGAGGAGCGCTGACCTCCTGCGCAACGATTTTTCTCCCGAAAGCTCAAGCCTTCCTTCGACGCTTCTCACCGCTTACGCACTGCCGAACCGTTATAACCATACGCATTTTTATTTTCATTCCTTCCTCCGCTTCTTCCTCTGTAAACTCGAACAATGCACATTTTATTAAGGAACCCGCGGTCGTGATCAGAATATCCAATTACAATAAGAAATAACGTTCTCTACATTACTCCGTAACGACCTAATAGTCGCAATATCAACGTCATATGTTTCAGTCTACTTATAAGGATGATCATTAAAGTTTCCTAAAATTGTTTCCCAGCAGTAGGAAGTGCCGGCAGCCTTAGAGCAATCCTCTCTAATTTGGTGTGAAACTGCAATTTTAACTAGACGATTCCGCGATAGCAAACTTTTTCTCCAGCATCAAATACTTTTATTGAGAAAAGTGTCTATTCTATTCTATTCACTCGCCTTCCGCGGACACGTTCACTAAGCTGCCGTGTCTGTGCGATTATCCAGCACTTGCAGTAGGACTTGCACAGGTAAAATATGCATTGCAAGCTCCGATTCTGCATGTGGGAGCATATCGTAGTTGAGTAGCTGTAGATTGTGCAACAAAATGGCAATAAATGAGCCAGAATTTTGCCACGACGAGATATAATACATATATATTATACATATGAGAGCAAGTAGAGTGTCGGAGTAAAAAGAAGCGTGTGGGCTTTAGGCATGCGAGACAGCCGTTTATCTCAAGCGGATTATTCCCTCTTTGATTAATGGCTGAAAAATGGTTTAATATTTTGAATTAGTACGAGGGTCATTTGATAAGTACCTAGCCTACAAATGAAAACACCAAAATTTTACAAAAAATAAAATTTATTTTTCAATGTAGTCTCCTTTTAGTTGAATACACTTGGTCCAGCGGTGTTCCAATTTTTTTAACCCCATTGAAAAAAATGTTTTCTCTTGGTTTGCAAAATAGGCCTCCGTCGCGGCGATTATTTCGTTATTGGAGTGTCTCTTCCCGGCGAGCGAATTTTTAGGTTCAGAAACAAAAAAAAGTCGCACGGAGCCAAATCTGGAGAATACGGTGGATGGGGCAGCAGTTCGTAGCGTAATTCGACCAATTTAGCCGTGGCGAGTGCAGAAGTGTGAGCCGGTGCATTATCGTGGTGGAAAAGCACTTTCTTTTTAGACAAATGGGGCCGTTTTTCTTCTAACACGGCGTCAAATCGGCTCAATAGTTCGGCGTAGTACTGTCCTGTGACCGTTTTGCCCTTCTCCAGATAGTCAATAAAAATCACACCTTGAGAATCCCAGAAAACAGTGGCCATCACCTTTCCGGCCGACGGGACCGTCTTCGCCTTCTTCGGAGCAGGTTCACCGGGTAAGGTTCACTGTTTTGACTGCTCCTTGGTCTCTGAAGTGTAGTAGTGAATCCATGTTTCGTCGACGGTCACGTAACGACGCAAAAACTCTTTTGGATTGCGATTAAACAGCTCCAAACACTGCTCTGAACTGGTCACACGGATGCGCTTGTTGTCTGCAGTCAGCAAACGCGGCACCCACCTTGCTGACAGCTTCCTCATGCCTAAAATCTCATGTAGGATATGCCACACGCGTTCTTCTGAGATACCTACTATCGCAGCTATCTCGTGCACCTTTAATCGGCGGTCTGACAAAACGATATCGTGTATTTTGTCACGTTCTCCTCCGTAGTGGCTGTTTTCGGAGCACCTGGGCGTGGATCATCAAAAACCGACGTACGACCACGTTGAAACTCGTTATACCAAAATTTAACGGTCGCCATCGAAGGAGAAGCATCCCCATACACTGCATCCAAGCGTTCTTTAATTTTACTACGCGATTTCCCTTCCAAAAACAAGAATCGAATCACCGACCGATATTGTTCTTTCTCCATTTTTTCAAAAATCAACGGACACATTTGCTTTCACACGCTCTCAAAAATAAACTACAACTCCGATCCGGCTGAAATTTCGTCTGTAACCGTTTACAGGAAGATACTGCACTGTAGTGTATTTCTGATGCGATAGTGGCACCATCTGGCGGTGAGGCTAGGTACTTGTCAAATGACCCTCGTATTTAATTTGACGCAGAACGCTAATAAAATAACACGATCTGACGCATGAATAATGCGAGGACAGTCGTATTCGACTAGGATCATGCGTAAAGAAGTAATACCGTCCGTAAAAAGGGAGCGTATGGTAGGAAATGAAGTGATTATAGGATAGGTGAGGAAAAAATGTAATAAGCGCACCGCTAGAGACGAGTGAGGCAAGTGGAGAAGAAGAGTCGCGAGCTCGCAAGGAGCAAGAAGAGCGACGAGCCTGAGACGTGCGGGCACGCGAGGCCAGGCTCGTCCCTGGCTCGGCTCTCTCCATACAAGAAAGATCGATGAACGAGAAGGAGGCCGGTGCGGTAGCTCTGAACGGCGGCCGCACGTGGTAGGAGGCGCATTCCGAACTCGGAGAAAGCCTCTCTTACGTTTGCCCGCTCGTGGATAAACAACCTCGGTGCGCTCATTCGTTCCACTACAAGCACCACCATACGCGAGTCTTTTGAGCGAATGCCAGCGACTAACGAGCATATGGCAGCGTTTTTTATCCGTACCGAGCTCCCTACCAGCAGCACTCCCCGGAGGATTCCGATCGCGCTTCTGCCGCCAAACTATCGCCAAAATAACTTTATTACGCGAGTTGCGTCAGCCATCGATAATTGCGCGCATCCAACTCTCGCGTTCCACCAGCCGTCTCCCTAGCTCGGATCATGAGGAAAACACCGACTCTCTGTTTTCAATCATTCGCAATAACGCATTCTTTCCTGGCCGAATTCAGCATTCCCGCGCAAAAAAAATGAAGACTGGCCAATAATATATTGCTCGGAATGTGGGCAATATATGGGATATGTCATTTCCCATACGTGGCCGAAATTTCTCCAGATTGCTCTCCGTACTCTTTTCCCATATATGGGGGAACTTTTGGGGACTTCTATATGTATAACGTAGTTCCGAAGCCGCCACTAGGAAAAAATAATAAAAGAATAATTAAAAATAATAAAAATAATAAAAAATAATAAATAAAAAATAAGTTATCCGCCATCAGGCGGTACACGTCTGAAGCGGTCAGAGTTTCTCCTAAAAACCAAATTCTCAATTCTTCGGATTTATTCCTAATAATCTCGTTGGAATCGACTCACAGTTACACGTACGCTGCGTGTTGATAATTAAAGGAACTTCATATTTTATAATTTTATCAATTTTTTGCTTCCTCAAAGAGGAAACTTTGTAACGGTGAAAAAATTTTTTGAAACAAAAAATGTTCAAAAACGTGCTTTAAAACTTTTGGCGCTAAAATCTGTTGTTTTTGATAAAAAAAAATTTCGTGTCTGTGTGTGTGTGTGTGTGTGTGTGTGTGTGTGTGTGTGTGTGTGTGTGTGTGTGTGTGTGCAGGCGATAATTTTTGAACCGATCGACATATTTACATCGGAAAAGGCTAATTCTCTTCGTTTCGGAGGAGAATAGAGAGAGCATAACCTACTTTTTGATTTTACCAATTTTTTTTTTATAACCAAAATCGATTTTGAATTTTTCGTTTTTTTTTTATTTTGTAATTCTTTTCAGCCAGTATTACTTAATAAACTAAATTTTTATTAAAAGGTCTTTAAATTACATACAATTTCTTTTTTTTTAATTTAAATTATCTCCAGCCTGTCATTTGTTATTAATGAAAATATGGTTTATATTTCTTTAATTAATATCCCAAAAACTTTTTCATTTTTCCACTCAAAATTTTTACCACTTATTACACTTATCGAGTACAACATTGTGTTAAAATTTGAAGAGGTTATGTTGATTTGTTTCCGAGAAAAAAATTATTTTTGAAAACAAGTGCGTTTTCTTTCCTTTACGATAACAAGAGTAAAAGTCAATGAGTCGTTTTGAAATTTGGCAGAGAATTAGCTTTTTTATGTCTAAGGAGTCAGTTCTTTGCCCAAAAAAATCTGATCGTTGTGACCAAAGATATTTGAGGTTAAAATTTTTTTATAAATTTCTTATATTTGCATTTTTAAAAAGAATATTCGATTGATTGACTCAAAATTTTTACCACTTATTACACTTATCGAATACAAAATTATGTTAAAATTTCAAGAGGTTGTGTTGATTTGTTTCCGAGAAAAAAAATTTTTTTAAGTACGTTTTCATTCGTTAACGATATCAGGAGTAAAAGTCAATGAATCGTTTTGAAATTTGGCAAAGAATTAGCTTTTTTATATCTAAGGATTCAGTTCTTTGCCGAAAAAAATCTGATCGTTGTGACCAAAGATATTTGTGGTTAAAATTTTTTTATAAATTTCTTATATTTGCATTTTTAAAAGAATATTCGATTGATTAACTCAAAATTTTTACCACTTATTACACTTATCGAGTACACAACATTGTGTTAAAATTTCAAGAGGTTATGTTGGTCAAAATTTTTTTACTCATTCCAAATTAGCCCCAAAACACAAATATAAAGTTTTAGAGCAAAATATGCAATAGTTCTATTTAATTTGTATATCACATATAAATAAAATAATTATTGTGTACTAGGGCTGTCCCCGAGAAACTAATTTCAGATTGAGTCCCGCGGCAACGTGTACTAGGACAACGATAATAATTGACTTTCAAAATATGAATTTCGTAAAAATTTCGTAAAAATATTTCATAAAAATATCGATTCTTAAATATGAAAAAAACTACCTCTCTGTTAAATTTCCAAACGATTCATTGTTTTTGTTAAGAAGTATAACTTAGTTATTATATTTGTACACTGAGAAAAAAATTTGATTGAATCAAAGAAACGCGTGATTGAGTCAATAAAATCGTGAAATTATTTAGTATTTAGTTGAATCAAATTATTTTTTCATTGAATCAATCATATATTTACTTGAATTAAAAAAATATTTCATTGGATTAAAGAAATGACAATATTATCTAAATTCAATCACATATTTATTTGATTCAAAGTGATTATATTCGATGCAATGAAATGCTTTCATTAATTCAAGAAAAATACTTTAATTGAAAATGAGAAAATTTTTCAATTAAATATTATATTGATGCGATAAAATTTTTCTTTAATTCAATATTATATTTTATACATTTAATAAAATATATAGGATTCCAATTTTTGTAAGTATTGGATTTAATTGCCTATTTATTTGCCACAATACAATAATTATTTAACACAAAGAAACCATTTTCTTGGATCAAGAAATCGAATTGTTAATGGGGACAGTGGAATTTCAATGAAACCTCTATTTGTCACAGTCATACAACAATTAAATTCAAAATAAAGAGTTTTATTGATTTAAATAATCCTTTTTTGAAATTTTAATATAGGAATTCAAACGTTTGCAAGTATTGGATTTAATTGCTTATTTATTTGACTCAATACAATAATCATTTAACATTAACAATCCATTTTATTGGTTCAAAAAAACAAATTGTTAATGCGGACAGTGGAATCTGAATGAAATCTCTATTCGTCTCAATCAAACAACAATTAAATTCAAAATAAAGAGTTTTATTGATTTAAATAAGCTTTTTTTGAAATTTGAATATAGGAATTCAAACGTTTGCAAGTATTGGATTTAATTGTCTATTTATTTGACACAACGCAATTCTTAATAAACACAATGAAACCATTTCCTTGGTTCAAGAAATTAGATTTGTTAAGGCGGGCGTCACATACTCAATAAAATATATATTCATCTCAATCAAACAACAATTACATTCAAAACAAAAAGTTTTGTTGATTTAAATAAGCCTTTTTTGAAATTTCAATATAGGATTTCAACTTTTGCCACGTATTGGATTTAATTTCCTATTTATTTGGTACAATGCAATAATTATTTAACACAAAGAAATTATTTTCTTGGTTCAAGAAATCAAATTTGTTAATGCAGGCAGCGCATACTCAATAAAATATCTATTCATCTCAATCAAACAACAATTACATTCAAAATAAAGTGTTTTGTTGATTTAAATAAGCCTTTTTTGAAATCTCAATATAGGAATTCAAACGTTTGCAAGTATCGGATTTAATTGCCTATTTATTTGACACAATACAATAATTATTTAACACAAAGAAACCATTTTTTTGGTTCAAGAAATCAAATTTGTTAATGCGGGCAGCTCATACTCAATAAAATATCTATTCATCTCAATCAAACAACAATTACATTAAAAATAAAGTTTTGTTTATTTAAATAAACCTTTTTCAAATTTAAACATAGGATTTCATCATTTACAAGTATTGGATTTAATTGCCTATTTATTTGACACAATACAATATTTATTTAACACAATAAAACCATTTTATTATTTCAAGAAATCAAATTTGTTAACGCCGGCAGCGCATACTCAATAAAATATCTATTCATTTCAATCAAACAACAAATTGGAATTAAAATACTGTGGCCGGTATGGTAGAAATCTGCGTTGGTATATATTTGTGTTTTGAAATCAATAAGTTCAAGCGTGCGATGGCGTAGCGGTTAGCGTTCTTGCGTATGAACTCAAGCGTCTAGGGTTCGAATCTCGGTCAGGTCGTTTTTATTTGTGAGTTTTTTCTGCGATGTAATAAATTGCGATTATTATATAGTATATAATTAATTAACATGATTGTAAATCAAGAGCGTTTAAATAATTGTGAAAAAATAAATCTTGTAGAGTATGTCTATTATCTGTATAATTGGTAATAATCATCACAAAAATCTCCTATCGTCAATAACAAAGATGGTAAGTATTAATTTGAATAATAGCAGCTAATAAATAAAATATTCAGTATAATATTTTTTTTTAAGAAAAATAGGATTTATCTATTAAATAAATATTTTTATCTATTTTATAGTAATAATTGTATGAATTTATTTTACATTGAGTACAGCACAAAAAGATTGAGCATACATTTAATGAAATATTTAGTTCATATAACCAAATATTTTATTGGATACATTAAATATATGTTTGCTTTAAAGAAATATTTTTTATGTGGATTAAAGTATTCGTTGGATTGAAAAAGTTAAACTTACGTTCACTTATGTTCAATAAAATATTTAGTTATTTCAAAGAATATTTTATTCGATACAGTGAATATATGTTTGCTTCAAAGAAATATTTTTTAAGTAAATTAAAGTTCTTGTTGAATTGAAAAGGTTAAAATTACGTTCAATAAAATATTAAGTTCGTTAAAGAGAATATTTTATTGGATGTATTGAATATTTAGTTCCTTTGATGGAATATTTTATTGGATGTATTGAATATTTAGTTCCTTTGATGGAATATTTTTTTGAGCCAACTAAATATTTCGTTGCCTTAATTATGTTAAACATTCGTTCAATAAAATGTTTAGTTCTTTTAGCAAAATATTTTATCGGATCCATTGAATGTTTAGTTGCTATGAAGAAATGTTTTGTTGAGCTAAATATTTTTTGGGCCAACTAAATATTTCGTTGATTTACGAATGAAAATATTCGTTCAACAAAATATTTAGTTCTTTCAACAAAATATTTTATCGGATCCATTGAATGTTCAGTTGCTATGAAGAAAGGTTTTGTTGAGCCGACTAAATATTTTTTGGTCCAACTAAATATTTCGTTGACTTAAAAATGCTAAACATTCGTTCAACAAAATATTTAGTTCTTTCAGCAAAATATTTTATTGGATCCATTGAATGTTCAGTTGCTATGAAGGAAGGTTTTGTTGAGCCGACTAAATATTTTTTTGGGCTCACTAAATATTTCGTTGACTTACGAATGTAAAACATTCGTTCAACAAAATATTTAGTTCTTTCAGCAAAATATTTTATTGTATCTATTAAATATTTAGTTGCATTGAAGAAATATTTTTTTGGTCAAATAAATAATTTATTTACTTCAATTAAATCATTTAACCAGACGTATTCAAGCATGCGATTTAGTTGATCCAAAGAAATTTTTGTTGATTCAATTAAATTTTTTTCTCAGTGTATGATTGTTACAATGATGGGTTATCTTTAAACCACTAAGTCGAGTAGGATAGTAGTTAAATACCTGTTTCAAAACAAATATTTATTAGATTATTGCCAATACATACTTTTCTTTCTCAAACTAATGTTTTGTTTAACATTTTTTATAACAATAACTAATTGTTTGTATAGGATACATAAATGAAAAAACAAAAAAGATATTTTTTATATTCAGTCAAATTGTTTAACAAACAACAAAGAACCACAAAGAAAACAGTTTTATTTATTGATAAAGTTTTGTTGTAAAAAATTTACTTTTGTTTTTAAAATTTAAAAAATGGAACCGATAAATTAGTTTGAGTCGGCATCTTGCTAATGAATTGGCAGCGGTTTTTTTTATGTTATCATTATATATAGGTTATGTTAGGAAAGTATGTATTCCTTATAAATACGAATGGAATTCTGACTTTTAAATGCAGTCATCAATGTAATATAAATGAAAAACACTTCGATTTGATAAAAGTACAGATGAAAGAGATTCTTTATAATTACTATCCATTTTTCAGTACGTGCTCCACTGACGTTGGAATATCTCTCAATTTCTACGCAAGGTAATTCCATACTATTATACTTGAAGCTATTCTAAGCTGGTGTAACATAATTGAATGAAGGTTCACTGGGGAAAAATTTGATTGACTGAATGAAACCCATATTTAAATACGGAAAATCAAATAATTTTATTTAAACAAAAGATACCAGACTGAGTCGGATGCATATTTCATTGCATTAAGTGAAGAAAATATTCGTTCGATTCAATCTAATATTTTTGTTGCAATAAAATGATTTAACTATCCATATTCTAATCGTTAATCCGAAACACAGTGATAGAATGCAAAGGGAAATAATATAGGGGAGGCCGGGGCTAGTTGGCTGACTTTCCACATTTTATTTTTTTCTGCAAAACAGTATTAGTTAATTAACAAAACTATTTTAGTACATGAAAGTACTTCATATAGAGCATCAGAGCATCTTCATGATTTTTTTTTCAAATTTGTAAATTGATCACAAAAAAAGGTAGAAAGAAGTTTCTAATTGCACGATTTTTGGTCAACCTGGCCCATAAGTGGGGTAAGTTGGCCACGTGCCTGTGGTAAGTTCACTAATAATAAATCATTGAGTAAATAACGATATTATTATATTATATAAAAGAATCACATATGAGAATGTGACATTGAATAGAAAATAAGCTATAATCAGTTAAAAACTATATATTACCCAAAATGTATAAATAGAGGTTTTATTAGACTTCCTTAGATTTTCTGTATCAACATTCAAGAACTTTTATATATAAAAATAATGTTGTTAATTAGGTATTAAAATAGTAAAATGATTAGTTAAACAATCTGCCTGTTCTCAATGGATCAGCCAACATGCCCAAAGCGAACACTAATTTAAAAATTCTCCTAATAATATTAAAATTTGAAAGATAAAAAAAATACCAAGTGGTAAAATTGTAAAAAAGCAATCATTTTCCCTACGTTAAGAAAAAATAGATTAACAAAATGTTTTAAAGAATTACACGATATTTTTCAAAATGTAAAATTTTCACTAACATCTCCAAAAATTTTAAAACTTGCGTATTTCCAAAACGCATGATGCTTTCCATTTTACGTTACTGACATCAACAGTTTTGACCACGGTTACTCCAACTATACGAGTTATTAACCTTTGGTCAACCTACCTCGTATGCCAACTAACCCTGGTCTCCCCTGTATATTTTTTTGAGCAAGCAACGCGTTTTTAGAAAGGGACTTTCCAACCGACCCCACTCCAGTCGTTAGCAATTTCATATGTTTAACATGTTTTTACTAAAAAAATCATCTCGTCTGAAGTGGGGTAGCTTGAGTGACTTTCAGAATTTCTCACACCTTCTAATTCTCGGAACACTCTGAATGGACCAGCTTACTGCATTATTTCTTAAAATTATGTTAAGATGATCAAAAGAAGGTGTAAAATCTCTCCGTTAAAAAATTTATAAAACTATAATAGAAATATCAAGGAGAAATATTGTTGAAATGTCCCATCAAATGAATAAAATGAAAGAAGCGATAACAAAATAAATTCGCTCCCTCAGTGTCTTCCCATACACGTACTTGTAGGAGTAATTTGCAATGGCGGCAAACTGAGCGCGAAAGACAGGCAGACTTCCCGTATACGGGCAATGCAGTTTGCCCATCGGTGCGCACACAGCGGGAAAAGAGCCTGCACTTCCAAGTCGAGCGCGCAGTTGCGTAATTGGCCTCATTCAACGAGAGACTTGAATTTCCAGCACGAGCATACACGCAGAGGCGCCAGATTCAAATCTCATTCGTGATTTTCAGGAAAAAAATACAACTCCTCTGGGTAAACATAATGCGCACCCAATCTTGCGGCGAATGAAGGTACAGTGAAAAATCGAAATATAGCGAAAAAAGAAAGATATAGAAGACCGCGAGTTTCATTCAGCACTCTTATGTACGCCAACATTTCTTTTGTTCACTGAAATGAAGCAGCAGACGCATCGCGTATGAGCTGGATGGCTCGCTTCTCTAATTGCAAGGTGTTGCAGCTCACTTGCAAGAACATTCTTTCTAGCTGATTGTCTCTTTCGATATTTCCTGTGAGTCTTTACTTTTTTTAGCACGCGCATATGTAGATGCCTCCTTCCGCATTCAGGATTGACAGTTGAATAAATAATAGCATGTTCATTACAAACATATATTGCTTCCTCCTAGAGGAAGCTTTGTGATAGTAATTTTTGGAGTTATTGTAAAAACATGTTATAATTGTTTTTCGAGGTTTTAGGAATCAAAATACATGATTTTTGAAAAATGTCTGTATGGATGTATGTGTGTGTGTCTGTGTGTGTATGTGTGTGTGTGGTATGTGTGTGGTCTGTGTGTGTGTGTGTGTGTGTGTGTGTGTGTGTTTGTGTTTGTGTGTGTGTGTGTGTGTGTGTGTGTGTACGCCTGGATCTCTGCTTCTACTCGAACGATTTTCACCGGGTGGTTCTCATTTTTTTTGTTTCTTTTGTGTGATGGGAGGTCAAAAATTCGTTTTTTGATTCGCCGATGCGTTTTTATTTTATTTCGAATTTTTGATTTTGTCAAAATTGATTTTTGTTTTCTTTTTTTAATAATAAGATCGAGATATTTGAATCGAATGGATAGCATTCGAAAGAGCATTAAAATACCTATATTTTCTAAAAAAAAAAAAAAAATTCTCTAGCTATCACGGTTCTGTTGTTATTAACAAAAACGTGTTCTTTTTTTAAAAGCTTATAACTCCTAAACTAAATGGTCAATTTTCTTGAGAAAAATCATGATAATGCAGAATGTAAATAGCTGCAATCTGTAAAATTTGAATTCATTTTGTTGACTAGTTTTTGAGAAAAAAATTGAAATGTGAAAAAAATGAGTTTTATATGTCCAACGATTACGGGAGTAAAATTGACTTAATCGCTTTGAAATTCCTTGTAGAGGTAGATTTTTGATAGCTCTCGGTCGAGTTCTTTGGGCAAAATGATTAGTCCAGAAATTTCAGAAATATTTGAGGATAAAATTTTTTTAACTTTTTTTTCAAATCGTAATTTCTCAAGAACGACTCCATGTATCAGGTTCAAATTTATAGACAATTTTGTATGTGATATAGGTAATATGTGTGCGATTTTTCACCAAGATGATACGATTATTTTTTGAGATATTTGATTTTGAAAATTTTCGTATTTTACAAAGTTATTTTCTTTGTTGCATGATAACTGGAGAAAACAAAAATTGGTTTAATTATGTTGAAATTTTCTGGAGATGTAGAGTCTATATATTATCGTATAAGTCCTTTAGATAAAAGAATTGTCTCATGATTTTTAGAGATATTTAAGGTTAAAATTCTTTTACGGTTTTTTTCAAAATTGTAATTTCTCAATGACGACTTCATGTATCAGCTTGAAATTTATAGACTATTTTGTATGCAATATAAGCAATACCTGTGTAAAATTTCACCCAGATTATTTGGCTATTTTCTGAGATATTTGATATTTAAAATTTTAGTCTTTTTGAAAATTACTTTCTTTGGTGTCGCACAATATAACTACATTAAAATTGTTTTAATTTTTTTTTTTAATTTGGTGGAGATGTAGAGTTTGTATATTATTTATTAGAAAAGTTCTTAGGGTGAAAGAATTCGTTTATGTATTTCAGAGAATTTGAGGTTAAAACTATTTTAG
Organism: Torymus aiolomorphi; assembly: GCA_036365515.1. Classification (NCBI taxonomy): domain Eukaryota; kingdom Metazoa; phylum Arthropoda; class Insecta; order Hymenoptera; family Torymidae; genus Torymus; species Torymus aiolomorphi. Next base: position 222,030,150 of record CM070875.1, on the reverse strand, counting down.
CCCTCTTTTAAAATCGTAATTATCCAGGAACGCATTTATGTATATTAGAAAATGAAAATGACATGCGCTATGCGCCGATGCGCGTGTGTTGTATATCTGCTTTTGATTTTTAATAGTCATTTATTATTTTTAAGGTTAGAACCTTTTTCTTACATCGGAAATTCCAGAAAGAGCACACAAATACGGACAGGCATACTACTAGAGACAAGTACCCTATGTGTGACATCTCACAAAGAAAATATAATTTGACGTAAAGATTATTTAGGAATTTTAAAAGGTTTTGACGATAATATTACAATCGATTATTTTATTTATTTTTCACTCATAATTTAAAAAAAAGAATCATACCTATTATTTTATTCCTATTTTATACATAATTTAAAAATTAATACTTTTTAATCTTCATAAATGAATTTAGTTATAATTATGTAATAAATTGTTGCAAAAATTATAAATTTTGTTATTAAAAATTCATTAAAGGAATAAGCAAATTAAGTTTGAGGAAGCCATGGGCCAATGAATTGGCAGCGGTTTTTTATTTTTAGTTGTAGGAATAGCTTATACCATTTCGTAGCCAAAGAAATGATATATTTTCTCGGAATATATAAAATAAAAGCAATAGCAGTAATTAAAATACATATTTCAGAAAGATATGAGGAAACTTTCTCTTTATGATATCGTAAGTTGTTTTGAACAAATAAACACGCATTTAATGCTGGTTATGATTATCTAATATAATTCAGCTTTGTGGAAAAGCTTCTCTTTGATAACTCATTACTGTTTTCATTAATCTTATTCTGCGTTAATTTATCCATTAAATTACTTTGTAATGTATAATAAAGGAAAGAGTTAAACGTGTAAGAGACTAGCTTTGAAAATTAGAAACGTTTAACATAGGCTAACATTTATATCGCAACAAAAATAAGAGTTTATAAATGTCAACGATTTATAAAATTTGAAAGAATTAAAAATGATTTTCCTAGAAACTCATTATGATCGTTAATTATCTTTTCTCTTGGGAACTTTTTTCATATATGCTATATACACTTGTTATGAGTGAAGTAAAGTGTATAATTTCATAAGGAAGATTACACATAACATTTATCTAAACGGAGAATCTCTTTCGCTTGTTACACTGTTATATTACCACAAATGAGGTGCCATTTTTCACTTGGAGAAACGATGATCCCGCCTGCACTTGCTAGTTAAAGCTCAGTCTTTTGAATGTAGACATCATCGCACCTACATCTATGCTCACCAATTCTGATATCAAATTGCAATACGCACGATGCCGATCACATCGCACAATATTTCCGAGCGATTCCCATTTTCGAATTAACGAGCTGGAAGACGATTACTTGAGATCAATTTAAATGGGAGAAAGTCATCGTTGTAGCCCACTGGCGTGGCTATATTGAGCTTGTAGCACTCATGCAATTAGATTGCACATTAAAACGTTGCATGCAAATAGACAAAGCCGTGCGCGCGAGCGCGCCTTTAGCGTTATTTGATTGGTGGGAGCAGTCAGCCGCTGCTGCTGCATCATGCGCGCTTTTTTACGGCAAACGAACGCAAGAAGGAGGGAAAAAAGATTGCCAACCCGAGAGAAAGTACTTTGTTCGCGGCGGGGAAAAGAAAATGTCGAGAATCTCGCGCCCCGGCTACATAATAGCTGCGAGGAGTAAATTTTTTATGACTCGGAAATAGTCGAGCGTTCGGAGAGCCGTTTACAGTGCAAACAGGTGCGATTTTCTCGCAGCATTCCCCTCGGGCGCCCGCGTGGGAAAAATCGCGCGGCGCTCATCGCCAGAATTTCCACTCCTAAGCAGTGCATCATCCCGAGCAATCTGTGTGCGTGCACTTTTTACGCCGAGCGCCAGTCCGGGAAAGCTGCATGACTTTTCTCGCTGTCTACCGTCTGTCGCGATGAATCGTAAAAGTCTGCGCAAAAGACGCGCGCCGGAAAGAGAGGAGAGCTCATCGCCATTATTCATACCGCGCAGAGACACGAGTTTCAAGGAAGGTAGCTTGACAGTGAGATTCCCCTGCTGTTCGAGCGATGACCCAATTATTCCTTTTCCTTTGTTAATTAACGGTCGCTTTGAATATTCATTGGCCTGAGCGGCAGAAGAAAGCTAGCGTAGTACGGATCTCTGAAAAAAAAGGAAAACGTGAGAAGCGTACTTTAGGAAGGTTGATAGAGGAAGGCTATTCGTGGATGAAAAATAAAAGCGGAATAAAAGAAACGAGCCGCTCGGCGCAACAATAAGAACATACTGGCTAAATAAAGAGAAGAGGCCAGATAAGCAATCGGAATTGCGCATTGTTTTTACAGAGGAGAACTTTCATCGGAGCTCGGCCAGCACGCAGAGGCACGTGCGACACTACTGCTGTACCCGTCCGGCATCATCCACTTTTGCGCTGCTCATTGATTCGTCCTCAAAAGCGAGTTTGGCATCTCCGCGCGAGAGAAAGCGCGAATCGCCGCGAATCTGAAGAGTCGTCGTCCTCGTCCAGCGGTACAGAATAATGCCGCGGTGTGTCCCTAATAGGGCCGACTTTCGCTGTTTCCGTTATTCGGTATACTAGAATGTCTTGTTTTCACTTTCGTCTAGACGCGCGCTCGTGCTCTAGGCGAGCTGGCAAGCGAGCTCGAGAGCCGGCTCTCGGTAAAAGAAAAGGGAAAACGGAAGCGATTTGCCGCTCCGGCGCGAGGTCCCGCGATCCGACTCCGGCGTTTGTTGCTGCCGCTTCGCACTGCTCCCGCTCCAACTGCAGCATCCATGTAGTCACTCGTTTCACGGGCTTTATTTACTTGCAGTAACGACCGTTACTTTACTTTCTTTACGGCGGCACTCTGCGCTTTCTATATGGAAATATTCTTCAGAATGCGGCTGCAACAAATTGCATATTATCTCATTTACTGTTCCATAAATTTTTCATCGTAGAAAGTCCATTGCATTTTATAAAGCGTGACATCAAGCCGGCAGTGTCGTTAGCGGGCAAGTGGCGCTGAATTCCACTCTACTTTAAATTTCTTCAGTCTCCGGCTTGGCGGTTCGAAAGAGAGGCACAGGTTGTTCTCCTTTTTTGCGCAACGTAAATGTCGGGGTCAGCGCTCTTGGCTCGCGCAGCGCGGGTGTTTCGAAAGGAGACTTTTATCAGCGAGGAAATTATTGGAATCAAGTTTGAGCTCACAAATAGAAGACGTCGCAGTTGCGCGCGAGCCTCGCGTACACAAGTTGCGAGGGGAAAGAAAATGCAAATCGTGACTCTCGACCGAGCTGTTTTAGCTGTTCTCGCAGGGAAAGAGGATTTTTGTTGCCTAGGCTTCAAACGCTGAATGAAGAATCACTGTTATCGTTCCTTTCGACAACTACCCGCATTCTTAATGTGGGGCCTCGCATGAGCATGAGAAAAGTATATAGCTTGCAGAGCAGCCATTGCGAAATGCGGATAATTGCGAAATGAGGGGAAGCCGAGATTTTCCTAGTGTTTGCGTACCACGTCTGTATACGTTAGAAAGTGATCTGTGCTTTCCTTTAAAAAAATGTGATGTGCGTCATAAAATCAAATAATAATTGCCTTTTAATTGCACCTGGTAAGAGCGCCGAGTATGGGTGAACGAGCGTTGCGCGTACTGTCTTTCTTTTACAAAATAAGTCGTGTACGCTCGCGCAGTAAAACGTTTTCTGTGAATGGCACAAGAGAGGAACCTACGTAAGGTAAGAGGTTACACTATGATTTCTTTATCGACGTGGATGTAGACATCTACCTCTTGAGTAAATCCAACGTACAAGTATGTTGATTTTACCAGATGCTGGTTAGGAAGTGATTCTCCGTACCGACTGGTAACCAACTTTGACAGTTTGGTGAATTCGCCGATAGAAAGCCTTCTCAAAATGAACAAGGTATTAGTCGTATTATTTTATTCTAGATTTTATATATTAGAATTAAATTTTCATATGTTGTCAACTTGTTATTATGAAATATATTCTTCTCAGGACGCAAGGAATATTAATTTCATTAACAATTTCTTAACTCTTTTAATTTACTTATACTCCAAGATTACGTTTTAGTATATATTAAAGAAATGTTCACTATAGCCACTAGAAGAATGCTTTAAATTATTAAATAAATGCATCCCTACCTACAAATAACCAACTGTTTAAAGTCAATTATTTAATATACTTCTGAACATGACATTTATTTCTCATTTCAATAATGGATTTTACAAGAATGATAACAATAGTTCTCTATATTAGAGGGATGCCTTGTACCGACAGGATTTGTCTGAAATTTAGAAGTAATATAATAAGTTTCTCTTTGTGCGTTAATTTATTGTCGACTGTATAGTTCACAAAAACATTTCTTACATTAATAATATATCTTAGTTATATTAATACCTGAGGATTTGTCACCATGTATTATTGTGGATTTATTGGAATGTAGTAATAGTATTAGTAAGAAAAATATAGGTATATATTTAAATATAAAAAATTCTTTGTCGCAAAATAACATCAATCAATTGTAAATGGTTTTTATTAATCAGCGACAATGATTAGTACTACTGAAGTGAGGTAGTTTATTAAATATAAAATCTCTATTGTCTAATTATATATTAAACAACTAAATTGACTTCAACTTTCACGGAACATTTTTCTATAGCCTATTCTTTTTTAAACTACGAAAATTATCATTTCTGAACTTATAATGATAAATGGATTGCTATTGTAAGTAATAAAACTAACCTCCATTTTTTTAAAGTTAAAGTTATTTTCTTTACTACAACAACTCTGGTAGAAATGTGAACCATAAATGATAATTATGTGCGAATTTGAAGCAAATGTTGGCTTTTACAATTGACAACATTGATATTTTAACTACTAATAATGCCTTTAGGTGCAGTGTGTTATTGTTAGATATTGGTTTCTATTAAAAATGCTTCCACTTGATTCACACATTAAGGTGGTTCCAACGTCAAAATTGACGTCAAGTGCCCTGGTGGAAATCGATTCCATTATTTATCTAATAAATAGCTAGTTTCCCCAATAATCGTCAAAAACTAGACACTTTTCTTGGCCATTTCTATCCATTGATGAAACGATTTTTCCGATCATGTTCGCCATTTAATAAACAGAATAATAGAATAAGTTTTTTCACAAATTTACACTAGCTCATTTATGAGTATTTAAAAGATATTAAAGTTGGCCAATTTTTTTAGTTAGGAAATGGCTAATAAGAGGCTTGGTAGTATGGCGAGGAGTGAGAGAGACCGAATCAAACGGAAAAACCATTGTTTTCGTTTGATCCCCTGAAACAATGCAATAATTCATTAATTTTCGTACTATTAATCGAGTACCATTATAAAGACCATCATTCAAATTAATATTTCGAAGAAGAATTACTATAGCACCCTCTTTTAATTGCAGTTTATGAGACAGTAAGCCATTTAGTGTTAATGAATTCAAAAACTCCACTGATAAAGTTTCTTCTAAATTTTGATCATTATCATCTCTAGATGAATCAATACTAATGTACTCTTTTACATCTCCTTCTATTTTTAATAATATTTCATTATTACATCTACGTTTTACGGAGCTAAAATTGCTTTCTTGCGGATCTCCTCGTCATTGACATTCAATTTTTCACTAATATTTCTGTAAATATCTTGGTTAATTAAAAATTTTTCTGGAATTTGAATTGCTTCATTCTCCTCTGCAAAATCACAAAAACATTTGCCATCGTCAATATTTAAGAGCCATTGTTTGAATTCAAAATCATTGTCATCTACTCTAAGATTATCTTTTAAAGATATGTGTTGAAAACAAAATCATAACTTACTATTTTTTACACAGTTTTCTATAATTTTTGTCCTATTGCCGTGTTTAACTACAGGTCATGTTTGTCGCAAATCTCCAGAAACAATCATTACTTTAATTCAAAAAATAATATTATTTTTACACAAGTCTCTAGATAATCTGTCTACAGTTTCAAATGCATCTTTTGATGTCATTGTTATTTTATCACAAATAATAACTTAAATATTTTGTTAGTTTTTTCCATACTCCGAATTAGGTTTTATATTGCAAGTTGTATCTTCAGTAATATTTAATGATAATTTAAACGTTACATGTGAAGTTTTTCCATTTAATAATAAATTGGCTGCTATTCCAGTCTATGCTAGAGGTAAAATATTAATGTTTTTGTTATTTAAATGAGTAATTAATGAGTTTAATAAATAAATTTGTTCACTACCTCCAGGGCTATCAATAAAAAAACATTTGTTATAATTATAATTATTATTAAAAGTCAAATAACGTGGATCCTTGTGAGGGCCAATTCCAAAAGAAATAATTTGAAAACAATCGTTAACTTGATTGCGACGTTTCGCCAGGATTTTCCCTGACCTCTTCAGGCTATATCGTCGCGTGGTACGAAGAAAAGCCAACTTGGAAGTTACAGGCGAAGAAGAGCCAAAAACGCGTCTAAGACGAAGAAAAGTCAGTTTGGATCCTCATAGATGAAGAAAAGCCAGTTTGCGCTCTCCCAGACGAAGAAAAGCCAGTTTGACTTGTCTCAGACGAAAAAAAGCCAGTTTGCGCCATTCCTGCGGAGGAAAATCCCCCAACTGACTTCATCTAATCAATTACTAGTTATCTTATTATCTTGATTGATCATCTTTTTATCTTTTTAAAAAGATTTTTAATCTTTTTTGGCTATCTTTTTATCTTTATCTTATCTTATTATCTGAAAGTTATCTATAAGATGCCATCTAAATGTTACTTTTGTTTGTCAAGTCAAACTGGCTTTTCTTCGTCTGGGAGGGCGCAAACTGGCTTTTCTTTGTCTGGGAGGACCCAAACTGGCTTTTCTTCGTCTTAGACGCGTTTTTGGCTTTTCTTCGCCTGTAACTTCCAAGTTGGCTTTTCTTCGTACCGCGCGACGATATCTAACTTCTCGATATTAGTAAGACGTACCAGTAGAGTCGAAGTGGTACGAAAATCATTTTTGTACCACTTTGGTTTTTGTACCACTTTGACTCTACTGCTACGTCTTACTAGTATTGAGAAGTTAGATATAGCCTGAAGAGGTCAGGGAAAATCCTGACGAAACGTCGCAATCAAGTTAACGATTGTTTTCAAATTATTTCTTTTGGAATTGGGCCACACAAGGATCCACGTTATTTGACTTTTAATTCAACATGGAGCGTGCCACTCAACACTATATAATTGTTATTATTTATGCTTTCCATTATGGCATTAAAAATGTCGCGTTGTTTATTTGATAAAGATAGTATGTTAAATAAATTCCTTCGTATTATATATTCTGATGTATTAACATCTTCATATGTCATTTCATCGTTTTGATATTCATTAATTTCAGGTAAATTAAAATCGTTTAAAGAATATCCGTTTGTAGATAAAATAGCATTAATCTTGTGTAATGCTATATTTTCACCAATGTCTTGGATAAAGTGGATTGTAAAAATGATGTTTATATTTATCGAATAATTCTTTCACATTAACTGGATCATGGAAATCACAAATGTAAGCAAACAGATTACACAAGGCATTTGGAAATTCTATTTGGATAGCTTCTTGTAAGCATTTATCCCATTCCCCATCAGTTGTTATTAACTTTCTGGCTATTGCTGTTTTATAAAATGTTGGATAGATAACATTTTGAAATGTTCTTAATTCTTCGAACGATTGAGCTCCTTTAACAGATAATAATAACAGTCTTTAGAAAAACCGTTCACGATCCATTGGATTAACAAAATACATTCTACTAAAAACTGGTTTGTAATTTTTTTTCTTACAGTCCATTTTTTAAGTTGTTCACTAAAAAAAACCGCTGCCAATTCATTGGCACGTATCTTCCTCAAACTTAATTTACTGATTCCTTTAATTTATTTTTAATTCCAATATTTAAAATTTAATACTTTATTTTGTACGGTGAGACTGTGTTAAATGGTTTGTGACTTTCTATTTTGACTCTTTCCATTTTTTATCATTAAAAAGCAATTATTATTATACAATTTTATATTTTACAAAAAAAAAATTCATTGCCCACAAAAAAAAACAAAAAAAAATGATCATCACGACCACATATTCGAGATTAAAAAGTTTTTTTTTAATGTTTTTTAATACTGATATCTCAGAGAATATTTGATCAATTTGAAATTTTAACCAATTATTACAATTATTTATTACAATTGTAACGGACGGCTCGTGTGCGTGCGCGCATGTGTGTGTATATCGGTGTGTGCTGATGAGACTCGAGGCGAGTCTCAGCACACCGCGACGGCACGCGCAAATACGTAAGAGGTAAACATCTCTCAACCTTGCGCGAAGGGCAAAGCCCGAGAGATGATCGCGCGTGCCGACGAAGGAACAGGCAGGCAGTATCGTTTCGGCCAGTGCCGCGAGCAATAGCCTGCTCTGAGAGAGAGAGAGAGAGAGAGAGAGAGAGAGAGAGAGAGAGAGAGAGAGAGAGAGAAGTGCGAGATAGTGCACGCGAGTGCAGGGAAGTGCAGTTGAGAGAGTGAGCGCGAGCGAGAGAGCGGCGCAGCAGCGTAGCCGAGAAGCAAAGGGAGAGAGAGAGACGCTATCAGCAGCTACCGCGGCCGAGTGAGAGGGAGAGAGAAAGACGCCGGCCGATCCTCTGCGACAGCCGGACTGCCCTCGTAGGAGCAAGAGAGAGAGAGAGCTACGACGCGCGGAGCGTCCCGCACCGCTCGGCTTGACTCCCTGCATCAGCCGGGACTTCGCGAGGTAAGCCCTGGCCAGGCGCTAGCGCGCTTTTCCCGCGGATGACGGGCGTCCGGAGAGCGACCTCCCCCCCCCCCCCCCGCGCGAGCGAGCGAGGCTCACCGACGCGCGCGTGTGTGTCGATCGCGCGCGGCGATCGACCGACGTCGGTGCGAGCCGCTTAACCGGGTACGTGTGTGCGATCGCGCGCACACGTACATAGCGTGCGCGGGCGCACCACCCGTATCCCCGCGGGGCAATAAAGTTACAGTCTTCTTTTAGCTTCGAGTCTGCCTATTATTTGGCGCGCATTCCCTTTCCTTTTCCACGTCGGTGGCGCGGCGGTATAGAATACCACCGGCCTCCGCGGGCGCGAGTACGCAATACTCGCGCGTATCTGAGCAGCCGAGGAAGCACGCACGAGAGAAACAGCGCGACAGCGAAGTCGCGCGTTGTAACGCCGGTAGGTACGGCTGCCGACGAAGACAGCTGAAGGCAGCCGACGGCGAGCGACGGCGCGCCGGCGAGAGCGAGGAGATTTCGCCGAGGGTTGGCACGAGCAAGTGCTCGCGCCTGTCAACTGCTGCGCCGTTCATCGGCAATTCCGCGTCGGGGATTTGCGGCACTGAGGGGAAAACCTACCCCGTTACACAATATATTATTATTTAGTTAAATTTTCAAGAGATTACCTTTATTTCTTTTGATAAAAAAAGTTATTTAAAAAGAAACTTGTGTTTTTATTAAAAAAAAGCAGAAAATTTTGTTATAGCTTTGATTCAAAAACTTTCAAAATTAAAAAAATTTATTTGTCTTTGAGAATTTTCCATTTATTTTCCATTTATTAATCAAAAATTCAACGCTCATCGTTCGTCATCGCCTTCGGCTTAGAAACATACGCATGGAAAATATACGTTATTACCATCTATTTATTGTTTTGATATCATTTCCACACCACCTAGCGGTAGATATCATGGCGCGTTTTTTTTTAAAGAAAATATAAAGCTTTTGTATTTTGAGATTAATATTAGTTTTTGTTACAAGAGCGTAAAGTTGAACTTTACGTCCGCTTTACGCTCGTTTTGCGAGCATTATTTTTCGTTATATTAGACTTAAACATAAAGTAAAACGCGAATATGTGTATGGATTGCTGATGAAAAATTTAATTTTACGCTTATAGTACGTAAATAAATATTTTAATATTTTTAATTTACTTCAACTAAGCGTAAATTTCAACTTTATGCCCGTAAATCATAAATATATTCGCTTATTTTACGCATAGTATTACGAAAATTAATTTATGCGTTTATATTTTCTGAAAACAAGGTTTTATATGTTAGAAAATATATAGTTTTTTTGCAGCAAATGGCAGTCAGATTAGAATATATTGTAGGATAGGACGTTAATGGTTCTAATGCCCATGTAGTAAAAAAAAAAAACAAATACCAATTATTTATCCAACATTTCGGACGATTTATTTTCATCCCTCTTCAAGGTTAAAACATATCGTAAAAAACTATGTTTAAGTGGGCATCCTAAGTGACCACTAGTCAATATTAACTTATATAATATTACTTAGGATGCCCACTTAAACATAGTTTTTTACGATATGTTTTGACCTTGAAGAGGGACGAAAATAAATCGTCCGAAACGTTGGATAAATAATTGGTATTTGTTTTTTTTTTTTTTTTACTACATGGGCAGTAGAACCATTAACATCCTATCCTACAATGTTAGAAAATATGATTTATTTGAAATGAATTATTTAAATAAAAATAATATATAAATAATATTAAATAAAAATAATATAAAATAATATTATATGTGATATATAAATTTTACAAATTAATTTAAACATTTAAAAAAATAATAATAATTTCCATCAAGTGCTCCCAAACAATGCGGTAATTGCCATAAGTCTTGATATCCTTTTGCTATTAACCAAGTTCTTCTATTTAAAGGAGGAAAATAAAGTGGCATCAGTTTTTTTGAAACTACCGAGCAAACTTCATTAATTACCTGAAACATTGTTGATAGTCCAATCCGGTAAAATTTTGAAAAGAATTGAGGGTTGCCCCCGTTATGTAGAAAACTAAAAAGTAGAGATATTTTTTATTAACTATTAACTAGGATTAAGTATAGTACTATGATATTTTAAATTTATATAAAACATTAACACACCTTAAAACTACAGCAAGTTTCAACTCAGCTGATAGAGGTTTACGTGGACCATGTTTGGTTAATTTTCTTTTTACTATTTTAAAAAGATAATTAAACGATGCAACAGACATTCCAATTAATCTATAGAACTCTTCATGATCTCCAAGTTTGTCATAGATAAAAATCTTATTATAACCACCTATTGCATCTCTAATGTTATTTCTAAAGTGTGGTTTCACCCACCATCTTCTAGAACTTAGAACAGCTTTCCGTAATTTTATTAAACGCTTTAATTTTAGCAACAGTAACAATGTATAAAATAGATTTAAAAGTTGCAAAATATCCATGTTGCTAATAGTTAGAATTCTATAAAAAATAAAATTAAGTTACTGAAAACTATCTATTACTTGCATTCATAATTTTCAATAAAAAATAAAATTAACTTACTGAAGTCTAAGTATAATCTATTTTTTAATCCATTAACAGCATTCTGAGTATAATTGCAGAATAATGATGAGAAATTTGCCACTGATCTGTTCAAAGTCCAATGTAATTCTTGTGCATATAACCTCTCCTTCGTACCCCAATACTCCAAAACAAGTATAGGTCTGTTCCACTTTAGCCTCTGACGCTGACTTTAATAGATGTCGAACAACAATTTTTTTTCGGTTGCTCACATGTCACAACTCACAGCGCACAAAGCACGTAATGTGGATTCACGGTAATGCAAATAGGGAAATGTACTATAGGTGAAGCCAATAAAGTGTTCAAAACTAAACTGAAAAAATTCTGCTATTCGTAATATTTTAACTTTTACTCAAAATTTCTTAAAATGTTATTACACTTTTTCTAATGTTTTCTAATGTTTAAAATAGAAATTTTTCTTAACAAAATTATTACATTTCTGAAAATTATACTTTAACATGAACATAATTTAAATTTAAGATATATGTATCTTACAAGAGATATATTCATTTTTACAAACTATGTAGACCCAAATGAAGAATATCAACGGGCAAAAATGTCCCAGGTTAAAAATAATATATACATACAACACTTAACTTTTACTTCACATCACATCACTGTAGTAATCTCTAAGCGCGCTTAGCACGCTATAATTTTATCAAAACTGCACCACTTTTTTTTTTAACTTAGCAACCCATTACTCCCACCAATCAAATCACGAATAAATTGATATCATAACTACCCAACCATAGAAAATAAACCAACTCGGATGGCTTATCTACTAACTGTTGGCCAATAATTTAGGCCAACGAATAAGAAAAATATTGACCAACGGTTAACCAACGGTTGGTGGACTATCAATTAATAATAAAACATTGAGTAACTCATAAAACAATAATAGAAATTAATAAGAAATATAGATATGTAAAAAGATTTTGATACATAAACAATAATAAAAATTATTGTAATGCATTAAAAAAATATTTGAATGAAGTTGGGAGTAAATTTATTTGAAGGTTAAGTAGACAGCGTAGCACGTGGGCTATGCTCCGAAATTACTGTCCGCATCCCGCTTTCCGCAAGACAAGCACACATGCACATAAATACACACATATTACATACACACGAGTGCGATCGCAGGTTCATGTGTTATGTATAGGTAAAAGTATTTAACTGCGCAGACTCATACGAGTCACGTGACGGGATTGCCGGGATCGCGTAGTTTTGCTTCACTGTAAAGGTCAGATGATAACGGAGCACCGTGTAGAAAACGGAGCAATACGAGTACGAAGAATTTATGTAGGATACTTTCAAATTTTAAATGTAGAATACCTTTTATGTAGGATTCTTTCAAATTTTAAATATAGGATACTTTTAAATTTAAAAAAATGTAAGTATCCATCTGTACATGTCCTGACTTACGTCAAAAAGTCACACACACTACACATTAACACGCCCTAACCTCAATTTAAACAAACAAAACTATACCCGTTACCGATTTAACCATATTTATCATATTCATTGACCAAGCGCAAGGGTGATTCCGTGACGAAATAAGCAGTATTTATCGCTAACTGTTGGTTAAACGGTTGGCCAAATCCTTGCGATTTGGCGAACGGATGGCGTACGGTTGGTTACAATTTCTACCAGGGTAATCCATTATTTTTTAAGATAAGTGATAGGATTAGGAAGTTATAACCTTTTTTTAAAAAAAGCAGATTTTTGTTTTTGTTAATAACAAACGAACCGTTACAAGCTAGGAATAATTTTTTTTTTAAATATAGGTATTTTAATTATCTTTTGAATGCTACCCATCCGATCCAGATACATAGAGCCGTTCTCAAGAAATTACGATTTGAAAAAAACGGTTAAAAAAATTTTAACCTCAAATATAATATAGCACATAGTGCATCTGCTCACAGACGTTGCACTATGTGCTATATCATTACATGATCGACGTCACCTATGTTTGTCTACGAACCATGGTGTAAACTTTCGTTAATTTATTAGCCCTGATGAAGGTATTGACATTAGTACCGAAACGTCGGCCAATAAACGAAGTTTTAAATGAATTTTTCTTGGTTCCTCGTTGATCGTTTTATTGCAACCTCCTTCAAAATTGTTTTATTTTATCATAATCATAATTTTCATTTGTGCTTTCCTTTTCGAAGTCACCCATTTTAATAAATGCACAGTTGTGACCTTTAAAACAATATTTAAATAAATATTTTACACATTGAACTGTTGAATAAACTTCTACATTAACATGATAATTAAATTTTAATAATAGATAATGATTATATGGAACTACAAATCTGTTGTCAGCTTTTGTTTTTTTACTAAACGAAATTTATTTTCCATCGTGGCTTCGTCGATAATTTGGATAACCATTGCTATTAAAAATAGATTGTAAATGCTTTAAAAAAATGTTTAGTACATTGTTTTTTGTCTTACTATCCATAAAAGGTGAATTCACATTGTGTTTACCACAGGGTCCATGTATCATAAATTTTTTAACTATATTATATAATCTTGGATATCTCACTTGATCAGGTATTTCAGCGCTAATAATAGTAATCTACATTACTAACTTTATTATCTTTATCAATGAATAATAACATGTGCATGTGAGACAGACGCCTTTTTTGAAACTCAATAACATGTGTATAGGCAATGCACTTTCCGAAAATTCCTTTTTTATTCCCATCTTCTAAAAGAATTTTAACTTTTTGATCAAAATCTTTTAAAACAATTTCGGGTCTATCGATTGCGGATTCAAAATCTTCTAAATTTTGTGCAATTTCTTCCCATTTTGGATTACATGTCATTGTAATGAAAAATACCGGTTTACCATATTTCTGAACTATTGTCACTGCATCTAAAAAATGTTGCTTTAATGATCTAGGACATCCATAAAACGAGGATGGTAAAATAACCATTTTTCCAATTCTCGTATCTTCATTTTCATATTTTTTTTATATAGTCCATAACACCTTTGTATAAATCTGTTCTTAAAGAATGTTGTTTTCTTAAATAATGTAATCTTGATCCTTCAACATTAACCCAAGCCTCTACAATAAGTTATTTTCCATTTTGAAATATAAGTGGATAGGTCATAGGATTTAAATGTTTACTAATATAAGACATACTTGTTGTTTTGTTATATTTTTAGTATATATGCATATATCTCGATCTTCTGGAGGTTGGCCTTCTTAACCAACAAATATAGCAGCCACTTCATTGAATCTAGCTTCGTTATAAACATGTTTGTTAAAATGTAAATTGCGAGTTATAAACATTCTGATCTCATTAGAATCAATTGCGGTCTCATTATGTCGCAAGCGATTTGATTTTATTCTTCCTTTTCTACTTCATGCATCATTTTATAAGAAATTGCATAAATCTTAATATTTCGAAAATAATTGTCCAATTCTTTTAATAGATTTAAGGTACATGGAATGTTATTATGCAATCGCGATTGTGTTACCATTTCATTATCAAGAATATATAATTGGCCATATTTTCTAGCATTATTTTCGTTAGGATGTAAAGAATAAACATTATGATAAACTTGTCCACATATATGAATAACCTGAGGTCCTCTACCAAATAAAGCATCAAATTTTGCTCCAAAACTGCCGAAAGCAAGTGCATTATTGCATATTATCTTATATGTTGTCTAAAATGTTTACTTTCAGGAGTATTTTCTAAGAATTAAATTTACTTTCCCTCTGTTGCAACAATTTTGAAATTTGTGGTCAACTGTTAGTTAAAATTTAAAATGTTTGACTTGAAAAAGTATGCACACCTCATTAATTTCTCCTAAACAATTTTCAGTAATAATATTCTCATCAAAAGCAAAATAAAAAGTAGCAGCAATAGTTAATGGTTTTGCTTTTGTTCTTCTTATTTTATTTAATTCTTCTTTTTCTTCTGCACTTCTTTTCTGCCTATTAATTTTTTGTTTTAATACTTTTGTGCTTTTAGCTTCTTCAATTTTTGCTTTATTTAATGTTTCTTTTTTAAGAGTTTCCTTTTGTTTTCTTTTTTCACTTATCTTAGCTTTGTATTCTCCACCACGTGCCTGTCTTTTCATCTTTTGTTTAACTGCTTTTTCCATTTTCGATTAAACTAATCGATATCTTATAATATGATTTGTACATGCTAATATATATGTTATTAAGTAAATTTTTTGAAAAATTTAAGACTCAAGAGACTCGTCGGACATCTTAAGTTTCAAGTAATTATGTAGACTGTATTAAATAAAAATTTATTATATAATATTTGTTACTGACAACGAATATTAAAGTCAAAAGTAAATAATTAACAACAGCATCCAAAGTAGAATAATCCGGTTTGAATGATGAAGATTGAATTATAAAAGCTTAAAAATAGAAGATGTTATTATATTAATTAAATGAAGTATTAAGTGACTTTTTGGTAAAAACGGTATTCAAATATAACACATTAAACTTAAAAATTTTTACGAATACTAATTAAGAAAAATAAAAAAAATATTTACCGAACGAGCGTCAGCGAGTGAGGTAAACCTTGCTAGTAGTATATTAAGCTACAAGAGCATAATAGTACATTTCGATACTAGTGCATGAAAGTGATTTTATCCTGGTGTGGACATATGCGCGCGAGTGTAGCAAGGGTGAAAAGGTCACACGAGGTTCAAATCACCTTCTCGCTCGCTTATCGAATAGCATTTTTTGACACGACGTGTACAAAGCTTGATTTAGCACATGCTTTTTTATTCAAGCATTTGCCAAATTGCGCTTTGCCACGGACTGTCAAATAGTATATTGTCTACCAAGGGCGTAATGTGGGCCTTTTTAGACCGAGTGTGGAGTTTGCAGTACGAGTCATAGGAGAGCAAGCACGAGCCGAAGGCGAGTACCGCAATCACACGAGATCAAAAAGCCCACTTAGGCCTTGGTGCACACGATATTTTTTGTGATACAGGTTTAGATTTTCGCTACGACACTTTTGCATCCGCTACGGCACTTTTGCACCCGCTCGGACACTTTTGCGCTCGCTGGTCTAAAAACGGTTACTTTTAACCAATTTTTTAGGTTCAAAAAACACGAAAATGGTGCCTGTGTCACAAAAGAAAACTTTTGCACACGACTAGCGTGTTAGCTAACATTGCAAAAAAATTGTTGGTACTCACTTTTCGCACCAGATACAGGCATCAGAAGTACTTTTGCGTACTAATTATATGTACAGAATTGCAAAAAATGTTTTTTTGTAACACATGCACGATTTTCGCTGTTTTTCGGCCTAAAACGAGGTCCTAAAGTAACTTTTTTTGGACCCCGAAAATCAATACATGAGTCACAAAAAATATGGTGTGCACCTAGGGCTAATGGGCCTTTTGACCTCATGTGTTTGCAGTACTCGTCTTCGGTTCGCAAAACGACTCGTACTGCAAACTCCACACTCGGTCTAAAAAGGCCCACTTTACGCCCTTGGTATACAATAAACTATTTTGAACCTCCGGGCGCGAAATTTCACTTTCGATGCCTGTTTAGCGGGCGTAAAGTATCCAATTCACGCCAAGTAAAGTACTTCGCGCTCACTAAACAGACATCGAGATATTATAATATTCTAAACAGTTGTTAAAATAAATGTTTATATTTGACGTCAATTTTGGCGTTCGAATCACCATAACTATAAAATATCCTTAATTTTCTACCAGGAAATGCACAATGTTTTATCAGTAAATATTATTAATTATAAAGAAGTATTAATTAGAATAAATATTTGATAATTTGATCTGTACTTAATTGGTTTTTATCTTTAGTGAACGTACTAGATAAATATCATATTAAACGGGTTTAGTTAACGTAAAATTATTGGATTTCGTGATTCATTCTTAATTTGAATTTCATCTGCAAAAGTAATAGTGATAAGATTAAACTTAACGTCAAATAAATATCGTTTGATATTTTTCAGATGGTTTTATTGTGTCTCAAGTGAAAAGTCAGTACACTACCACTTTCGAAGTGCAATTCGTAATTTTTCAGGATTTTCTCCACCAGTACTTCCGTATTGCTTTTAAAAGATGACGAGACAGTTTGTAGCCAAGTCCAATCCAATACCTATAGCTATATAGATAGTCGCAATGAAGATGCGGCTTTGGAGTACGACCGATTGGTAAGAAAAAATGCGTAGACGTTTCCCTTTCATGTCTGCAACATACAGTATCAAAAGCTTACTAAATTAATCAAATAAGAAATACTAAGTACCAAGGGCAAAAGGAAATTGAATGAAGCTCCAGGAATAAAGTATAAATTAACTGTTCCGTTCTCAATACCTCAATATTGCAGAAAGAAGAAGGCATAGTGGTAAAAAGATAAAAAAGAAAAACAATGTCTTATCGCGCAATGAAACAAAAGAAAGAAAATTTAAGAACATAAGAATGAGTTAAATGAGAAGAAATTCATATGGTATGTGCAAGAGAGAAAGAGAGAGAGAGAGAGAGAGAGAGAGAGAGAGAGAGAGAGAGAGAGAGAGAGAGAGAGAGAGAGAGAGAGAGAGAGAGAGAGAATGGAAAATAAGCGTTAGGAAATTGATGTTTTGCCGATCAAAGCATTCTACATTGCGAAATATATTACTTTTATCTTCTCCCGGCTATATTCTGTGAATTTTTTTATGAGATACTTCTTCATGTTTTTGTGTATGCGAAGAACTCCGCGCCTTAAGGGGGTCCGAAAGTCAATTAAAAATTCAAATTTCGCGCCACATTATAGCAGACGAAAAAATAAGTAATTTGCCTATAACAAATAGTAAAAACAATATTACGGAAAACCAGGACTGCATTGCCCTCCGTTACATTATTATCTATCATTTTACAAAGTTTGAAGTTTCTATATAAATATTTCGCTGAATGGCATTTGAATTACTTGATTTTGAGACATTATTCAAATGCCATTCAGCGAAATATTTATATAGAAACTTCAAACTTTGTAAAATGATAGATAATAATGTAACGGAGGGCAATGCAGTCCTGGTTTTCCGTAATATTGTTTTTACTATTTGTTATAGGCAAATTACTTATTTTTTTGTCTGCTATATTGTGGCGCGAAATTTGAATTTTTAATTGACTTTGGGACCCCCTTAATCATTTTCTTCTTTTAGTATTTTTTAAAAGCATCCTTGTTGTAAAAAAAACACGCATTTGTGATTATAGCACGCGTAAATATATAAATACGCTTTGATGGTTCGTGCAGGGATTCAATGCAATCTTAGCTGTGCTTATGAAAGTATATATTGGCTCAATTTAAAAGCAAAAAATTTAATTATAAATTTAAATTTAAGTGAAGCTAATTGCCTAGTGTAATATTTAATAATTGTTATGACGCTAATGTGCATAAAGGCAAAAAACAATCTCATGTCCTTTTTATTAAAGGCCCAAATCGAAAAAAGTTGTCAAAAATAAGAGATTATAACAATAAGTCAAACACTTATTGCAGTCTAAAAAAATTCACGGGTGTTTCGTCCAGGCTACTAGATTGGACTCATCAGTGATGATCTAGTAGCCGTCATCAGACACCTAGCGCTCCATCGTAGCGGCCAAAGGTTTATAGACTGAGCCACTCTTTTCACTAGTGGAAAAGAGAGGCTCCATCTGTCGGTGCGTTACACAAGCACTGCGTTAAATATAAATTTAAGTGAAGCTAATTGCCTAGTGTAATATTTAATAATTGTTATGACGCTAATGTGCATAAAGGCAAAAAACAATCTCATGTCCTTTTTATTAAAGGCCCAAATCGAAAAAAGTTGTCAAAAATAAGAGATTATAATAATAAGTCAAACACTTATTGCAGTCTAAAAAAATTCACGGGTGTTTCGTCCAGGCTACTAGATTGGACTCATCAGTGATGATCTAGTAGCCGTCATCAGACACCTAGCGCTCGGCTAGGTCTAGATGACGGCTACTAGATCATCACTGATGAGTCCAATCTAGTAGCCTGGACGAAACACCCGTGAATTTTTTTAGACTGCAATAAGTGTTTGACTTATTGTTATAATCTCTTATTTTTGACAACTTTTTTCGATTTGGGCCTTTAATAAAAAGGACATGAGATTGTTTTTTGCCTTTATGCACATTAGCGTCATAACAATTATTAAATATTACACTAGGCAATTAGCTTCACTTAAATTTATATTTAACGCAGTGCTTGTGTAACGCACCGACAGATGGAGCCTCTCTTTTCCACTAGTGAAAAGAGTGGCTCAGTCTATAAACCTTTGGCCGCTACGATGGAGCGCTAGGTGTCTGATGACGGCTACTAGATCATCACTGATGAGTCCAATCTAGTAGCCTGGACGAAACACCCGTGAATTTTTTAGACTGCAATAAGTGTTTGACTTATTGTTATAATCTCTTATTTTTGACAACTTTTTTCGATTTGGGCCTTTAATAAAAAGGACATGAGATTGTTTTTTGCCTTTATGCACATTAGCGTCATAACAATTATTAAAAAATTTAATTGCTTCTCGTTTCGTAGAATTCAATTCTACAATTATTATTAATTTATTGTTAATTTATTTCAAATGTTGTTAACTTTAAATGAAGACATAAAGACGTAATAACTCTTAACACTTTTTGCTTCCTTATAGAGGAATCTTTGTAACGGTAAAACAAATTTTCAAGACAAAAAATATTCGAAATGATGTTTTAAGGCAATATTTGTCGAAGATATGTCGATTTTAAGAATAGTACATTTCAATACAAGTGTGCAAAGCGGGTGATGCATGCATGGGTCGGGTTTGTGACAAAAACATCCGTGCAACGATCACCCGCATCGGCCATATGTATCAAACTTTATTTTGGTTGACGGAGTGAGCGAAACTCGGAGAACCATAAGTAGGTATGTATTGGACGAGTGTTAAGTTTGTCGCCCAAACGAAGCGACGACGACACACAGAGAAAAGAAAATCTTTACATCTAATCAGCCATTACTTTGAAAACTACAAGCAAGTAGTATTAGCCACAAAACCCAAATTATGTAAATATTATAAAATATTTCATATTGTTAACTTCTCCTCGTTTTAATAGAAAATATCCGTTTTTTCATATTTCTTAATAGTTAAAAAATATGATTTGACCGTGTTATTAAAATAAATTTACTCGATAGTTCGCAAATAACTATGAGGAATCAAAATAATTTTAATAAAATTATTTTAAAATAACTAATAACGTTTAATAATATAATATTTAGATTAATGGGAACAAAAGCTGCATCAATGTATGGGGTCTTTATTTATATATATCGTGGCGTGGGAGAAAGAACGTCACATCTCACATCCGAGGTCATTCAGGGGGTTTTTTGAATCGCTGATTTCGATTTTGAGATCTATTTTAGTGTACAATGCAACGTGCATGCGCAGTAGACGATTTTTGTGCAAATAAAGACCTTAGCACTAATCTGAGGGTACCCAGGAGGTTTTTCGAGTTGCCGAGCTCGTTTCCGAGGTCTATTTACGTGTATGACTACACGCGCATGCCCAGAAGACCATTTTTCCGCAGATCATAGCCTTTAGCGCGAATCTGGGAGTTCTAGGAGATTTTTCGAGTCGCTGAACTAGATTTTGAGGTCTATTCAAGTGTATGACTGACTGCACGCGTATGCCCAGGAGATAATTCTTGCCCCAATCAAAGCTTTTAGCCAGAATCTGAGGGTATCCGGGGGGGTTTTTTGAGTCGCTGAACCGGATTTCTGCACTGAGAAAAATGATGTAATAAAAATTACTATAATACATAGTAACGTCAAGACATATATCAAATATTGCAATATCAAAATAATTACTATGTTATTATAGTAAAAATTCCTATGTGTTCAATAATTTTTACTAAGTACATAGCAATTTTTACTATAAAACATAGTAATTATTTTGATATTACAAGTATGTCTCGACATAACTATCTATTATACTAATTTTTATTATATCATTTTTAGATTTTTAGATTTGCACAAAAATCATCTCTTGGGCAAGCGCGTGTAGTCATCCACTTAAATAGACCTCGGAAACGAGCTCAGAGACTCGAAAAACCCTCTGAGTACCCTCAGCTACGCGCTGAAACCATTGATTTGCGAAAAAATCGTGTCCTGGGCACGCACGTACAGTTATACACTTAAATAGACCTAAAAATATAGTTTAGCGGGTCAAAAACCCACTAAATACTCCCAGACTCGAGCTAAAGGCTATGATTTGTTCAAAAATCGTCTCCTGGGCATGGGCGTGTAGACACATACTTTAATAGACCTCGGAAACGAGCTCAGCGACTCAAAAACCTCCTGGGTACCCTGAGATTCGCACTGAAACCTGTGATTTACGCAAAAATCGTCTCCTGGGCATGCGCGTTGCATTGTACACTAAAATAGATTTCAAAATCTAAATCAACGGATCAAAAAACCCCCTGAATGACGTCGAATATAAATTATATATGTAAAAATATAGTCTAAGTCATTTTTTATAATTAAAAAAACATTTTTTACTATTAAAAAACGTGTTAATAGTAAAAAATTCATAACATTAATACACGGAGAGAAATTTTGTAGTGAAAATTACAAATATTCGAGACAAAATTACCAGTTTCTATGTTAATGGATGGATAGACTGACAATTTCAAACTTTTTACCAAAGTGCCTTGGTAAAATTTTTTTTTAGTTAATTTAAATTAAAAAAATTAACTTTTTTTATCCATATTGATGGATATATAGTATTTTAATATAGAAATAGAAACAGAAACAAGGATGAAAAAACATTAAACTGAAAAAAAATTTTTACGGAAGCGGGATTCGATCCGACAATCTTTGGGTTGAGAGTCCGACGTTCTACCGACTGCGCCAAGGAAGCTGTTACCAACAGTCATTTGAATCGCCGTTATTACTTACTGAAAATATGTGTATTGTTTTCATTTTAACGTCACGCACGCCTCTAGTATCAATCTTCTGAAACACAATAATGCGCAGTGCGCATGCGCGAGTACACAAATACCAGGTTATTTGGTAAAATTTATCAGTTTTCTTAGTAAAAATTCTTAGGTTACCTTGCAAAAATGACTAGATCTCAATTTTTACCAGTGTGTCTGGTAATTTTTATTCAGATAATTTGGTATTTTTTTTAAGTGGTTATGGTAGTTTTTCCTGGGAAACTTATAAATTGTATTAGAAACCTGGGAATAACACGGCTTTTGACAGTCTGTCCATGCGCTACCAAGGCACCTTAGTAATTTTTACTCTAAAATTTCTCTCCGTGTATATAAAAGCTTCTCAAACGAATCATTTCTTAACTGTTAATGAATTGGTTTAACTATAAATGAGCATCCATTTGTCCGTACCCAAACATCCGTTCGTTAATAGTTAATGACGCGTCTTAACAGTAAAGATTTTCTTTTCTCTGTGCAATCACACGAGTTGGGGATAAGATAAGGAGGTGGGAGCAAGGCGTGGAAGGCTGCAGTATATAGAGTATACTTTCCGGGTATACTAAATTGATAGGGTAAGTAAATTGATCTGCGCATGCACGTACTACGCACGCCGTGTGTAAAACAGTTACTTCGCGCATGTAAAATAAGCATGAAAAGGCAAGTGTCGCGCACTTCGTTAAACAATAGTACATTACGATATAAGAGTCTTAAGTGGCACTTTAAGAGCGCAGCGAGGGCACTAACACCGTGTCAGAAAGACACGTGTATCGTAAGTTATTTTATAGTACTACCTGCCTTAAGTCCGCCGACACGTCTTTTCGTGTCTCCAGTAGTCCTTTCTCGCATGGTGAGGTTAGCGCACGCGCGTAGTGAGTGCGATAAACACGGTGCCAGAAAGGGCTACTTACCGCACGGAAAGGCGTGTCTAAAGTGCGGACTTAAGTCGCGCAGTGCATTAATTTTTTTTTACGCTCCGTGCGGAAAGCTTTATTTCGCACACGCTCGAATAAAAAAGCATGCGCTAAATCAAGCTTTGTACACCTCGTCTCAAAAAATATTGTTCGATACACGAGCGAGAAGGTGATTTGAACCTCGTGTGACCTTTTCACCCTCGCTTCGCTCGGCTGCAAACGTTCGCACAAGGTTAAGATCACTTTTGTACACTAGTATCGAAATGTACTATTATCGCACTATTATCGAAATAGTACATTACGCAACTAGTGCGTAAAGCGAGTCATTTTTGCACGGGTATTGCTTATCAAGATACCCGTGCAAAGATTACTGGCTTTCACACGTGCTGCGTTTACTACTTTTTATAACTGAGCACGTGAAACTCTACGTTAAATGCTTGTTCAGCGTGCGTAAAGTATTCGGATTTCTTTCTCTAGTGCTTAAAGTGAGTACTTTACGCACTGAGTGCGTGAAGAACTCACTTGACGCACTACGTCACGCACCGAGTGCGTAAAGTAAACACTTTACGTACTAGTGAAAAAAGGGGGTACTTTGCGCACGCTAAACAGGCATCTAAAGTCGAGTTTTACGCACTGCTATAAAAAGTACTATTTCGTGTCTGCCTGTATGTGCGTGCGCGCGCGCGCGTGTGTGTGTGTGTGTGTGTGTGTGTGTGTGTGACGTATGATAACTTAGCGAGCCTATTTTCGAAAACCGCAACTTTAACTATTGGATTAATTGCCGTTAATTAGCCGTTAATTGGCCGTAAAGCTAAGAAATTTGCCGCTCTTCATTCTTAAAAAAAACGGGTTGGTCCGCTAACTTGATATCCAAGCTAGCGAACCACCTTCCCAAAACCCTAAAAAAATCATAGCATGAAAAAACTAATCAAAGCAATAATTGCCGCTTAATTAGCCGTTCATGATACAACTGCTCAAAATTCGAAAATATCAAAATTACCAATCGTTTGTTGAATAGTTTCAAATGGCGCGCTAACTTGCTAAACAAGTTACCGGACCACCTCCTTAAAACAAACAATATTATCAATAGATAAAAACGTGTCGGACCATTAATTGCCGCTTAATTAGCCGTTAATAATTCTGCTATATAAAAGTAGAAAATATTCAAATTCACAATTATTTGTTGGAAAAAAGTGACTAATCCGGGGACAAAAGAGGGTTTTTTGTAAGTTTGACGTTCATGGCTCCACCAAAGTTTTTTTAATGTTTAGTGACCACCTGAATCTCAAGTTCGAAAGCGAAATGTCGTACGATGATAAGGTAATTGTAGTTATAAATAATTTTTATAAATAAATCCATAAAATATACTTTATTACAAAAAATACAATCATATTCTTGCGATCATGTTGAGTAAACGATGTCAGTACACATTTTAACACACGACAAGCAGTTTTCGAATAAAAAAATTATATAAATTGTTTCGCAAAAGGCGATTTTTTGAAAATTCGCCAATTTAGTTACTCAAAAAATCGTGATTTGTAAATTTGACGTGATGCGTATGTATGCCAATAACGACACTAAGCATTCTCAACAATACAGATAACTGCCGTTTTACCTCTACTATTTAAACGTAAAATTTGTTTATTTTGCAGTGCAATATAGTAGCCTCTATTCGCGAACGTCTAAAATTATTTCCCTTCTCGTGGTCCGCTAACTTGATGTACCGAATACAGACAGTAATATCGAGACGAGGCATTTTAAACAATACAGATAATTGCCGTTTTAGCTCTATTATTTAGCCGTAAACTTTTCTTATTTTGCCGTATCCCACAGTTAGCCTGAATCTCCGGGAAGCTAAAATCTTTTTCCTTCTTGTGGCCCGCTAACTTGATTTGGCTAGTACATACACCTATATCGAGACTCGGCATCCTAAAAAATACGGATAATTGCCATTTTTGCTCTAGGAATTAACCGTAAACTTTGTTTATTTTGCCGTGCCCTGCAGCAGCCAGAATCTGCGAATTGCTAAAATCTTTTCCATTCCTGTGGCCCGCTACCTTGATGTGCCGAGTACATACATTAATATCGAGACGTGGCATTCTAAACATTATAGATAATTGCCGTTTTAGCTTTACTATTTTGCCGTAAACTTCGTTTATTTTGCCGTGCACTATACCGCCAGCCCCTGTTCGCGGGTTGCTTATGTTTTTTCCATACTCTTGCCCTGTTAACTTGATGTGGCTAGTACATACACTAATATCAAGACGACTCATTCTAAACAATAGAGATAATTGTTGTTTTATATCTACTATTTAGCCGTTAACTTCTCTTATTTTTCCGTGCCTGAATCCGTGGGAAGTCAACGTCTTTTTCCTTCTCGTGGTTCGCTATCTTGATTTGGCTACTACATACACTAATATCAAGACTAGGCATTCTAAACAATACAGATAATTGCCGTTTTAGCTCTACTAATTAGCCGTAAACTTATGAAACTGAAGCCGTTCGGAGAGTAGCAGTTTTCAGGGCGGAATAGGGTATGCACGGGACCCCGGGCTTGCAATTCTTCTAATTCCAATAAAAAAACGTGTATACTAGTTTATATGTATCCAAAGAGTGTAGAACTGTTTTCCCAATATTACACAGTCAGCGCAGTCAGACTGTAAGAAACTTTCCACCGTTTTTCCAGCGCCTCGCTACATGATGCACCCTTCAAACATTCACTGCAATTTTTTGAATGCGTGTGCCGATTCGAAACCAATTCCAGCTTATTGATGAGTGTTTTTATTACACCTAGGAATATTTGCCGATGACTGAAAATCCCGCCATGGCCAGCATTGCGCGATTTTCCGCCCTTTCTCCAGCGCACCGCTACGAGTTGCACCCTTCTAACATTTACTGCAATTTTTTGAATGTGTGCGCTGGTTCGAAACCAGTTCAAACGTATTAGAGAGTGTTGTTACTACACCTACGAATATTTGCCGATGACTGAAAAGCCCGCCAGGGCCCGCGGTGGACGATTTCCCGACGATTTTCCAGCGCCCTTCAAACATTTACTGCAATTTTTTGAATACGTGTGCCGATTCGAAACCAATTACAGCGTATTAGGGAGTGTTTTAACTACACCTAGGAATATTTTCCCGATGACTAAAAGCCCGCCAGGACCCATGGTGGATGATTTCCCGACGATTTTCCCGCATTTCGCTACGAGTGGCACCCTTCAAACATTTACTGCAATTTTTTGAATCCGTGTGTCGATTCGCAACCAATTCCAACTTATTAGGGAGTATTTTAACTACACCAGTGAATGTTTGCGGATTCCTGAAAGACCCGTCAGGGCCCGCGAAGGACGATTTCCCATCGATTTTCCAGCGTTTCGCTACGAGTGGCACCCTTCAAACGTTTTCTGCAATTTTTTGAATGCGTGTGCCGATTCGCAACCAATTCCAGCTTATTAGGGAGTATTTTAACTACACCAGCGAATGTTTGCGGATTCCTGAAAGGCCCGCCAGGACCCGCGAAGGACGATTTCCCATCGATTTTCCAGCGTTTCGCTACGAGTTGCAATCTTCAAACATTTACTGCAATTTTTTGAACGCGTGTGCCGATTCGAAACCAATTCCAGCTTAGTAGGGAGTGTTTTTAATGCACCTACGAATATTTTTCGATGACTGAAAAGCCCGCCAGGGCCAGCATTGCGCGATTTTCCGCCGTTTTTCCAACACACCGCTACAAGATGCACCATTCAAACATTAACTACAAATTTTTGAATACGTGTGCCGATTTGACACCAATTCCAGCTTATTAGGAAGTCTTTTTTCGCCATACCCCGGCCGAAAGTACCACATTCCCTCCCGGCCCAAAAACAGGAATGCGGTATTTTCGGCCTGGGTATAACGAAATATAGTATACGCACCACGGGAGTAAAATTGGCCAGCCCGCAGCTCGTGTAAATTCCCCCCTCGCCTTCGACTCGGGTGCTGTGGACTGTCCAAGCTTTTTCCTCCCATGGTGCGTAATATACTATTACTACACCTACGAATATTTGCCGATGACTGAAAAGCCCGCCAGGGCCCGCGGTGGTCGATTTCCCGACGATTTTCCAGCGTTTCACTACAATTTGCACGCTTCAAACATTTACTGCAACCTTTTGATTATCGGGAGAAATTCTAATGTGAATTGAAAACAGTCTCCAACAAGCTCGAATTGGTTTCGGAAATCAGCCACCGCGGATCTTGGCGGGCTTTTTGATCATCGGAAAAAATCTATAGGTGTATTAAAAATATTCCCTAATAAGCTTGAGGATGTTTCGAGTTGGCACACGCATTCAAAAATTTTATATCAATGTTTGAAGGGTGCAACTCGTACCATGGTGCTGGAAAAGCGTAGGAAAATTGTTTACAGTCTAACTTTGTAGACTGTATAATATTAGGAAAACACTTCTATACTTTTTGGATTTATATAAAGTATTATAAACCTTTTTTTTCTTGAAAATTGAACATTTTAAGCCCTGGACCCCGCGCACCTTATTCGGCAATGGAAGCGGCGACTCGCGGAGCGCTATCTTCAGTTTCATTATTAGTCAAAGATTGTTAAGATTACAGTATCGATTCTTTACATTAATTGCATGGTGCTTACCGATAAAAAACTTTTAAAACGACGAGATTTATTAACCAATTAACTAATACAAATACCGCATGTGATATTAGATAAGAGGATTCCTACCTGGTTGACATTCGATTTTGTAGTCAAGTTAATGGTCACGAGAACGAAAAAGTAAATTACGCATCAAGGGCGCGAGTCAAGAGAGTGAGTTATGCCCGAGTCGAGTTTTGATGGCGCCCCTTGGTGAGTATACAATTTTTTTATCCACGGGGCGCAAATATCGATTTTGATGCCTATGTAGGGGGAGCTAAGTGCTCGACTCACACCCTAGGGCGTGAAAACAAATACGTGAACAAGGCCTCAAAAGTCAAATTTCGTGTAAAGAGGATCAACAAAATTATTAGCAACCCGCGAATTGTGGGTGCTATAAGACACGGCAAAATAAGGGGATATTACGGCTCAATAGTAGAGCCAAAACGGCGATGTTAATGTATGTACTCGACACACGAAGTTCGCGGGCTATTAGAAGGAAAAAGATTTTAACTTCCCACAGATTTAGGCTACTGTTGGGTACGACAAAATAAACATAGCTTACGGCTAATTACTAGAGCTAAAACGGCCACTACGTGTATTGTTTAGAGTGCCTCGTCATGATATTAGTGTATGTAGTTGCCACATCAAGTTCGCGGGCCACAAAAAGGAAAAACATTTTGACTTCCTACGGATTCAGGCTACTGAAAGGCACGGCAAAATAAGAGAAGTTTACGGCTAAATAGTAGACCTACAACAGCAATTATCTGCATTGTTTAGAATGTCTCGTCTCGATATTAATGTATGCACTCGGCACATCAAGTTAGCGGGCCACGGGAACGGAAAGGATTTTAGCAACTCGTGGATCCCGCCTGCTGCAGGGGACGGCAAAATAAACGAAGTTTACGGCTAATTACTAGAGCTAAAACGGCAATTATCTGTATTTTTTAGAATGTCTAGTCTCGATATTAGTGTACGTCGTCGGGTGGGTGGAAGAGGCTATTATCTCGGAAAAGCGCTGAAAAGGCTATTATCTCGGGAAAGCGGTGAGAAGGCTATTATCTCGGCTGAGATTTGAAGAGTATATTATCTCGAAAAAAATTCTTGTTATTTGAAATAGTTTTTAGGTTAGTAACCACTGCACGATTTTCGAATAAAATTCAAATTTAATCTAATTGAGTGACTGTTAATGCACATTAAATACAAACATATCTAATGTATTTATTTAAATATAACCATTTGTATAACACAATTACATTTGAATTTTATTCGAAAATCGTGCAGTGGTTACCAACCTAAAAACTATTTCAAATAACAAGAATTTTTTTCGAGATATTATACTCTTCAAATCTCGGCCGAGATAATAGCCTTCTCACCACTTTTCCGAGATAATAGCCTCTTCCACCCACCCGACGATGTACTCGCTACATCAAGTTAGCGTGCCGCGAGAACGAAAAAAATTTTAGTAAACATGAAAGAGAGGCTGCTGTCGAGTACGGTAAAATAAACAAAGTTTATGGCTAATTACTAGAGCTAAAACGGCAACTGCGTGTATTGTTTAGAGAGCCTTGTCTTGATATTAGGGAACGTACTCGCTAGGTCAAGTTCGCGGGTCACGAGTACGACAAAAATTTAAGCTACTCGCGAACAGGGTCTGGCATAGTGCACGAAAAAATAAATGAAGTTTACGGCTAATTACTAGAGCTAAAACGGCAATTATCCGTATTGTTTAGAATGCCTAGTCTCGATATAGGTGTATGTACTAGCCAAATCAAGTTAGCGGGCCACAAGAAGGAAAAAGGTTTTTAGCTTCCCGGGGATTCAGGCTAACTGTGGGATATGGCAAAATAAGAAAAGTTTACGGCTAAATAATAGAGCTAAAACGGCAATTATATGTAATGTTTAAAATGCCTCGTCTTGATATTACTGTCTGTATTCAGTACATCAAGTTAGCGGACCACGAGAAGGGAAATAATTTTAGACGTTCGCAAATAGAGACTACTATAGTGCACTGCAAAATAAACAAATTTTACGTTTAAATAGTAGAGGTAAAACGGCAGTCATCTGTATTGTTGAGAATGTGTAGTGTCGTTATTAGCATACATACGTATCACGTCAAATTTACAAATCACGATTTTTCGAGTAATTAAATTGGCGAATTTTCAAAAAATCACAATTTGCGAAACAATTTATACAATTTTTTTTATTCAAAAACTGCTTGTCGTATGTTAAAATGTGTACTGACATCGTTTACTCAACATGATCGCAAGAATATGATTGTATTTTTTGTAATAAAGTATATTTTATGGATTTGTTTATAAAAATTATTTATAACTACAATTACCTTATCATCGTACGACATTTCGCTTTCGAAATTAAGATTCAGGTGGTCACTAAACATTAAAAAAACTTTGGTGGAGCCATGAACGTCAAACTGCCACAAAAGACTCTCTTTTTCCCCGGACTAGTCACTTTTTTCCAACAAATAATTGTTAATATGAATATTTTCCACTCTTGTACAGCAGAATTATTACCAGCTAATTAAACGGCAACTAATGGTCGGACACGTTTTTTATCTATTGATTATATTGTTTGTTTTAAGGAGGTGGTCCGCTAACTTGTTTATCACGTTAGAGCGCCATTTGAAACTATTCAACAAACGATCGATAATTTTGATATTTTCGAATTTTGAGCAGTTGTATCATGAACGGCTAATTAAGCGGCAATTATTGCTTTGATTAGTTTTTACATGATATGATTTTTTTAGGGTTTTGGGAAAGTGGGTCGCTAGCTTGGATATTAAGTTAGCGGATCACCGCGTTTTTTTTTTTTTTTAATGAAGAGCGTCAAATTTCTTAGCTTTACGGCTAATTAACGGCTAATTAACGGCAATTAATCCAATAGTTAAAGTTGCGATTTTCGAAAACGGGCTCGCTAACTTATCATACGTTGGTAAGAGTGTAGTTCTTTGCCGGCCGCTTAACGGCGAAGAACTCCACGCTCCCACTGCTTTCCAAGTGAGGCATCGGTATTAAATAGACGTGCGGCCCGGGCAGTCCGCATTACCCGCTCGACTACTCTCAGTAGACGATCGGGCCATTTCATCGCTACTGATGAAGATCATTTTCTGTGAAATTAGACATATAAGGTAGAGGAGGAATTACTAGGACAAAACCAATTTTGGAACCAGTAGTGAGACAACTGCACTTCATAACCAATCACAATCGACCTCTCTTCACAGCTCAGAGATAAGAGACGCTGCGTTAACGATGGAAAGTCAGTCCTCTGCTCAGAGTAGTTGAGAGCAGTTGTATCAAGATGGCACAAATGTTTATGTATATAGGTCTTAACCTATGGAAAGTGTACGTGAACACATTGAATGATGTTGCGAATGGTGATGACATCAACAGATAGTTATGCATGGTAGGTGTCGCTCTACGCAGAGCCCAAAATGGTGTCACGCTTATACAAAACGTTATCAATTTGTTGAGTGAACTTCGCATAGGTGCTAAAGCGAATAATCCTGCAGTCGCTGGTCATGCTTCGAGTAGCCCAAATCAATCTAACATGACTTAATATTGTAAGGATACAGCTCTTACGTTGTGGAGAGCGTACCAGAATTCTCGCAGTGATCACGCTGTTGATGATGACATCAACAGATACTTAGGGTTGGGACATGACGCTCTACTTAAAGCCCAAAATTCATCACTAAACTTATCAGTGCCGGATAAGCAGAAACTTTAAGCTGGGATTGAAGTGAATATCGAGTAGGGGCAGGTCTAAGCGGAAATATTCCTGCAGTCGTTTGAGACGACGTTCAGTCACCCTTTCAAAATAGAATAAAGACGGATGTGATTACTAACCAAAGGCACCTTAATCTATTATCTTTCACGAATGATGCTAAAAAACGGTTTATTGCGAAAGTGACTGAAGCTCTCAAGGACCATCCTGCTCTGAAAGTTAATACGGTCTTGGCTGCTGAGTATACAATAGTAAAGGATGACGAGGAAACTGTCGATATTAAATATTTCAATACAAAGACTGCCCCCAAATATTCGTCTACAGACTTAAGGTGGTTCTCCTCGGCACTACAGTTTGTGCGCTCAGCGAGAGCACAAACTATACCATGGGCATCGTTCTGTCTCTCTCGCTCTCGTGCACGTCGTCTGCTATTTGTGTTTATAATCATTAATATCTTTTTAAAAAGATCGGCTTGACACATATTTGATAAACTTAACAGAAAGAGCATAATTTCATCTTTCTTAAGCTATGTTTTTCTTTTTGAAGTCCAGTTTTTTTGATGAGTTACTAATACTATTACTTTCTGTCACAGTTGATATAGCACTCATTTACTCTCATGTAAAAATAACCATTTTCAAGAATTTTTTTCTCAAAAATTTGTTCCGCAATATATGTAAACAAACATATGGTATCATTTCTATAACTTTGAAGAATATTTGTATATTTTTCTTAGAAGCTTTTGTAGTTTTTGCAATATGAAGAGAACTACCTTAACAATGCTGGCTAATCAGCACGAGAACTAGATCTATTATTTTCTGTAGTATATATTATTGGCTGTAACAGTTTAGTATACTATATAAAAGTGCCGGCAGAAGTTTTTGAAATGGGGTATTAATCACATTGATAATACTATTGGTTTTTAATTCTTGACCTTTCTGGAAACTGATTTCGTAATAATTAAGCGTTCTTGCACTCGATGTTTCTAGTTTTTCTATTAAAATTCTACTCATGAAGTATTTAACGTATTTTTATATGGTAAATCTCATCTGTAAATCTTGATTGACTTTTTATGCACGAAAAATTGATAGATCTAAAATATAGATAATTCAATTTTATAATTATTTTACAATTCTCAAATTCGAACTAAAATTTCAAAAATATCTAATATTTTGTCATTACGATTTCGTAATTTTATTAGATTACAAATGAAGAATGATATTTAAATCCAAAAAGAGTGAGACATTTTTTCCAAAATGTCATACATTTTTCTGTATATCCAGTTGCCGTTTCGTAGCTTTGAACATCTACATGTTTTGATCACGAGAAAGAGGCGCGAAATACAATTGTACAATTAAACGAACTTACCTGTAAGTGAAATTCTATTGTAATTGTATGAAGCGCCTATTCCGAAGTGATCAAGTCCCACCCTGGACCCTTATCTATAAGTATTTATAGATTCCCAAACTTGAAACGACTACCCCGTGGCGGCGCGATGCGGCCACTAGCGCTCCTTTTTGCTTTGGACGTTGTGGTACATCGGGCCGGAAGAGGGGGTACTACGTTGATCATGAATAAGAGGCGCTTCATACAATTACAATAGAACTTCACTTACAGGTAAGTTCGTTTAATTGTACAATTTTAATGTTACCGAATAACTCAAATAGGCTATCTATCTTTCGACTACCCAAGATCTGTAACTATATGTACTAACCATAATGGAGCGTACAAAACTACTTGTGCCCTGTATAACGTAAAGCACGTGAAACAATTTTACCGCAACGATTCCAAGTGGGAAAACGTTATGGAATGGGAAGACATTGAAGAATAAAATTTTAAGGTAATGGTGGGGTTAATACACAGGTAGAACCTCACAGGATAGGAGCGAGATAGGGCTTCTATCCACTGTCAAATATTTTTTTTAAATCAGTAGTTTCCTAACTGACCCCTAGGTGGCTGCGATACTCTCGCAAGCAGTCAGTCGAGGCTTCCATTATATAAGGTTATAAAGATACAAGTTACCTTTCATCAAAATGGGTCAAAACAGCTCGACCGTTGCTCCTCAGCAACAGCAACAACAAAACAACGTCAAGAAAAGTCGCAGTAAAAAAAATTTACGGAAAAATTTTCCAGAAACACGCGTTCTTTGCCTGAACAACAGGGTTATAAAAAGTTCTAAATGTTTACTAGTAGATAGGCTATGGGATAAAAAAACGCAGGCCTCATGCGATTGAGTACAAAATCGGCAGTGAGAATACATATCTCAGCAGAGTGGTGAGATGGCTGCTCAGTAATCTATAGATTACTATCTTATCTCTATAGAGATCGGTAGGTCGAATCCACCTGGGCACCCGTTTTTTTCTTTTATTTTAACGTAATCCTCGAAATTCACACACACGTACTTTAAATGACCATCCGCTACCAAAGCTGCCAAGGTCGCTGGCCGCTCGCCGCTGGCCGCTCGCCGCTGACCGCTCGCCATCATGCCGCTGGCCGTCCTGGCCCATTGTGGTTCTAGCCCACGTCGATTCTAGCCCCGTAGATTCTAGCTCTTAACACCTGGCATGCAATTCTGGCTCACTGGGCTAGAAATGCAAAGGGCCAGAACCGCTATGGGGCAGAACCGTCATGGGCCAAGACCGTCGTAGTTTATCTACTCTCTTTGAAAAAGTAGTAAAATAAACCTTATATCTTCGACATTACAAAAACTGTTCCATCTCAAATACTAATAGATTTATACTTTAATATTATATTTTGACGAAAACTATAACGAATTCATGAAAAATTATTTGTTTTCTATAATGGCCAAAAATCGACTATTTTGACTGTATTTAAGCGTTTTTAATTCGTTTTAGGTTTAACTTACTAGAAATTGTTTTACGCAAGAATGTTCATCACGAAAGAGTTTTGTTGTAAAATCAAGATATTTGTGTGTAAAATCAAATCCTATCAAATATAAGCGAAAATCAACTATTTGAGGTGTATTTACGCGTTAAAAAATCGTTTTTATAAGTTTAGTTCATCAGGAGCTGATTATACAAAAAAACGTTCAATAGAAAAAAGTTTTGTTTTAATATTATCTATAACTTTTACATTTAACATTTTTGTGTAAAGTCAAATCATGTCAAGTAACGAGGAAAAATAAACTATTTTATCGATTATATCACTATTCTGTTCACAAACATTGTTCGTAGAAAAAATGTACAATGTAAAAAGACATGTTTTAATTAATATTAGCAGAAGCATGTGTGAGATTTATACTGAAAATGAATTTTCGATCCATTACGCTTAAAAATAAATTTTTTCAAAATTTTATTTGTGCTCGAATTTCTATATTTTTGAATAGATCTTTTCCAAAATAGGACCATCACACACATATGTCTAGACAAAGGTATAATATAATTGTGATCAGATTTGATAAATTTTTCGATATGATAATGTGTACACAAGATTCCCAATACTTAAAATGGATTCATTGTAGGTGGAAAACAGTTTTTATACAATAAATTATTGATTTTTGAGGTATTAAAATTTTCGCTCTAGTGAAAATATAAGGCTTTCCCGAGAAGCGATCGTGCCTAAAAATGACAAATCAATCGTTGTGCACAATGGTCCGGAAAACAAAATCGAAAGCAAGTAAGAAGACCTATAGGAGAAGAATATTCGAGGCTGGAGCGCGATAATTACGAAGGGCTGTGAAACAGAGGCTACAGAGTGGGGAAGAAAGGAAGCGTGAAGATGAAAGAGCAATGTTCGGTCTTTGTCGTAGACGCGTACGGTTGTGTGCGGAGCGCGTAATCGATGAGAGATTTCCTATTTCTGGGCGAAAAGAATAGGCGAAGAAAGAAAAGGCGTTGCAGCACCAGCGCGGAATCTATTCAGGAGCGCGCACACTCACACACACACACATGAGAGCTTGTACGCACGCGCGCCCTCGACAAGCTTCTTACGCGAATTGGACATGTCGCGAGGGATGAGTCTGCGGCAGCTCTATCTTTGGATTTCTGCCGCTGCCAGCGTGTGCAACGGTGAACTGTCGGGCGAAACAATGCGAGTGGGCGGAAGTGAGCTGCCTGCGCGAGAACCCCGCAGCAGTGTAGACATCGGCCTCAGGGGTGAAGAGAGAAGAGCTCGAAAGCAAAAGAGAGAGAGAGAGAGCAAGGGAGAAAGGTATAGAGGGCCAATGGCGAGAGCTCGAGAGCTTACAGAAAACGTTCGTAATTAGAGCGTGAATGCCGCCACTGTCTATCTTCCACCCGCGATTCTCACTACTTACATTCTCTCTTGGGAGGCAGATAGCAGCCGATGAGAAAAAGCGACGACAGAGATAGGAAAAGGCGGAAAGTGCCGCAGCTGAATTCTCGATCACTTTTTCAAGTGTGCTAATTGTTTTTTCCTATCCTACACCAGACTAGCCACGTCAGTTCCTTACATGCCCACCAAATTTACTTTTTTTCTTTCGTTTACGCCACTGATTGCAAGCCTTAACTCAATTGACTGCAGCTCTGGCTCTTTGAATATACCTTCTCATACTTCTTATATATGTATCATAATCTGTATTATTTATTTATTATTTTCAATAAATGACTCAAATGTTTATTTTAATTAATTATAGGTTAAAATAATAAAATTATTTTTAAAATGAATTTACCTTTTATATCTAAAAATCAATTCTAAGCAAACAGTGTGAAAATGTTAAGCTATTATTTTATTGAAAAGATATGATTGAAGCAAGAAATTCAGAGAATGTGTTATTCAGCACTATATCAATCACTATAATTACATTTCAAGCCGACCAAATAAAATTAAATAATATTACTTTAATTGCAAATTTATTGTGAATAGAATAAATGTATAACAATATTTTTTAGACATAAAAAATTGATCCACAATGTTTACAAAAGAAATTTTGGAAACATTATTTTGTGTCATTTAGAATCAAAACGCACTATTTTTATAAAATGCACGCATGGCATTATGTGTGGATATGCGTGCGTGCATTATGTTTTATTATATCAGAATTGTATCGACAATACCTTCTTTGGTTTTTAACTTCTTCACTAACAATCATGAATAGTGGTGTTGGCTCAGGCCGCTTTGCTAGACTTGCCTCCCAAGACAAACATTATTCAGGTCGTGGATTCGATTCCCCGTCAGTCCGAAAAATTTTTCGGTGGCAGAGAATAAACCTACATACCGGTGTTAAGGTAGTTCTCTAACGCGTTATAGTTTGTGCGCTCAGCAAGAGCACAAACTATACCATACGCATGCCATACGCGTCGTTCTGTCTCTCTCGCTCTCATGCATGTCGTCTGCTATTTGTGTTTATAATCATTCATATCTTTTTAAAAAGGTCGGCTTGACACATATTTGATAAATTTAAAAGAAAGAGCTGAATTTTATCTTTCTTAAGCTGTTTTCCTTTTTGAAAACCCACTTTTTTATCAAGTAATACTATTACTTCCTGTTATGCGTTATATGGCGTCATTTACTCTCAATGTAAAAGTAACCATTTTCAATAATTTTTTTCTTGAAAAATAGATCGGCAACCTACATTTTAAAAAATAAAGGAAAATTATTTAGATTTGAAAGAACACGCTAGAATTTTGTTACTTTCAAAACCCACTTTTTGATATATTAGAGAACTACCTTAAGTTTAAGATTACGGATGTGCCTGATCTCTGGGTGGCATTACTATATATGTACTATGATTGCGCCGAGCGCATATACACTAATATGTATTTGAATTCAATCAAATGCAGGTGCATTAACAGTTAAGGAATGGATCATTCGATAAAAGTAACGCTTGTGACAAAAAGCGATCGCGCATTAACTGTTAATGAATATTTTGTAACTGTTAAGAATTATTTATCTAGGTCAAATACTTGAAAAAATTGCCTTTCAAATGAATCGCGCATTTGCTTTAAATATTTCTTTCTATCAGTGTGTATACACACTCATCATTGCAGGTTTCGCTCGAGAATCTCACTCCATCTCCCGCTTTGCTTACTCAAAAAACCATCCGTTGATGGCAGTACACTAAGCTCGTGGCACTAAACCACAAAACAAACAACTAACAATCATGGTTTAACAAATAACTAAAGAACGACTAAAAAACGACTAACCTATTAACAAATTGTTTGTTCGAATTGTAGAAAATTGCATCCTACTTTTGTTGCACTAGTAATATGTACATGATATTAACTAAATTAAAAATAAACTTTCAAAATTGAAGAGAAAGGGAAAAAATAAAATGAAATTTGACAAGCAACTCTGAGACTTGAGCGTACACATATACACATCCATACGGACATTTCTTAAAAACAGTATATTTTTTCACTATCACGACGCTTCTTTTAAGAGGGGAAAATTTATTCTCAGACCTTGAAAAATTATAATTATTACGTGTAACATACGTAATTGTATTTTGATATGATCAATGCGATTTTAAGGTACAGGAAAGGCCAATTTTTTTTACTATCCAGGAAAATTTTTTTTTATTGAAATATATACATATATATACAAAAATTAGCCCAAAACCAACTTTGTTGGTCCAATTTTAGAGATTTTATAAGCTGCACTGACCATAACACCTGTAAAAAAGGTATATATTCAGTTAGCATTCTGCGCAATGGCTTTCGATCAATGTGTGCCAGTTCGAAGATACATATTTTTAGCACCCAAATAAAGAAATTTACATTGCAATATTAGTCAAAAGCTGATTTTATTTTTTCTATTGCTAATAAGTCATAAGTTACTTTTTATTTATTCAGAAACTTGTATTTTTAATGATTTTATGGTGGAAAAGGAATTGAAAATTAAGGTGTAACCTAAAAGTCTCAATGTAATTTTGTAGTAAACATATTCTGGTTGCACTAAACAACACAAACAACACAAACTGATCATGCTTAAAAATTACTTTAAACATAAGCAAACATATTTTAATAAAAAATTATATAAATTATGTATCAAACAAGTATTTACCGATTAATGTTTACCAGCTCTTAGTCTGTACGCTTGTTTTGTTTCGCTTCTCTGCACAATAAAGCTTCTCTGATGTTTTGGAATATGCCAATACTCTCTTTGATCTGTTTCATTCTCCTTTATTAAACAAGCACCATGATGAAGAACCCTTTGGACATCTGCTGCAGCTCTTTGGTCTGTCGACAAACAATGGTATAAACTAGCTTGGATGGCATCTTGCATACTCTTCAAATCATACGTATTATTGACAATTGCTCTTCTGCAATATTTCTGCAACTCATTCATTTTAGTAACTATAAGCGCTCCATCTGACTTTCCACCAAACTTTTCTTTAGTAGCAAATTCTTTGTGACCTTAATTACCCATTCGCTTTTGTACATGGTTGATGCATGCTTCTTATTATATTAAAATAGATTTTCGATAAGGTGCCACTTCATTAAGCCGAGTCCATCTTTTTACATCTCCATCAGACAGAAGTGTTAAATACCTCATACCATTCTTCAACCAAGCGACTCCAAATGTTCACAGCAGTCTGGACTTCCATACTCTCTTGTGCTCTTGTGAGCTTCAAACCAAAAGTTATATTCTGGATATCATTGGTAGATTCTACAGCTTTTCGGTTCACCACAAATGCTGCTTATTGTAAAATTTTCTCTGATAACAGTTTCACAATTTTTACAGTATAACACTAGTTTTACAGACAATCCGTTTCTCTCAGTTATTGAAGCACTATCACATTTTCTAGAACAAGCACTACAATTTGTTTCTTTTTAAAAATTACAAAAGAAACATGTGTGAACCAGAATTAATTTTTCACTTTCACTTAATCAATCAATTTTTTCGTTTATCCACCATCATTTGCATTTGTTTTTTCTTTTTTTTTTAGAAACATATTTGCTTCTTGGCACATGCCACTTACTGGATAAAATGTGCATTTTCAAAACAAAATTGAATATTTACAAGAAGCAAACACTTTTTAATAATGATTTTTATTATTATTTAATTATTAATTAAATATTAATATTGTGTGATAAGTGTTATTAAACTTTTTCAATGAATTTTAATTATAATTTTACTGCAGCAAAATTAAACAAATTTTTGAAGATAATATATACGATTTTTTTATCAACTCAGAAACACAATAAACGTGAAGTTAGACCCGCTATGTACAAAAAGGAACGAAACAAATACAGCAAGTAACATAGGTTGCTATATCTATATATGAATATGAGGAACAGCACTTGTATCTTATGTATATAGATATAATAGTACCCATGTACTATATCTGTTCCCTCTTCCTTATTGCGTGTAACGAACGGGCCGTAGTCGATAAGACGGTCGATATAGATGGCTCGATTCAAATGGAGTTTATTATAACAGCTGGACGATTTATTTATAAAAGTATATGAGCAAACTAAGTTTAAATATCAAAATTGAATAGTAATTGTGTAGTTTCAAAGAGAAATTAGCCACATAGAGAGGTATAATTAATTGTACATGAACTGGATTTGTCAAAAAGAGAAAAGTATTATAAAAAATGCAAAAAACGCTAAATTGTGTTTTTAACGATAAATCTTAAAATAAATCAAATTAAAAAATTATATGAAAATTATGACATTAGGAATAGATTTTCGGGTAGAAAAATGGTTAAAAAATAGTTTAAAACGATAAAAAAAACAGATTTTTTTGCCAAAAATCGGTACCTTCTTCCCTTAAATGAGTATAAATATATACGATTAAACAGTATTTTAAGGCTTCGTAGAGGTTAACTTGTCAGAAAAATGAATACAATCGCAAAAGTAATGGAAGAAAATATCCTTAAAAAACGAAAAAATTAAAAATCCTAATTTGAAATAATGGATTTTCTAATACCGAACACTGTGACCAATTATTGTATATTACGATACTAATGCCATAAGTGACCCATTGTATTGCACGCCACTTCCTCGTGATCAACACGTAGTCCCCCCTCTTCCCGCCCGATTTTATCACAACGTCCAACGGTGCAAAGCAAAAAGAGCGCTAGCAGCCGTACCGCGCCACCACCGTAGCCGTCTCCTGGTCCTGCCGCCACTTGAACCTCATTCCTTTTCTTTGTGCCGGAGGATCCGCACGTCTTACAGAAAAATGTCATCGTGAAAAGAATTTCCATCTCTTTTTTAACATTTCTACTATTCTTCAGTGTTTATTAAAAGAGTGTTTAATTTGTGTATTCAAAAAGCAGAGTCAAACCACTGGAATAATCGACGAGGCGTCATAAAAGAGTAAGTTAACCTAACTATTTGTGTTTGTGTTTTCTCTGTTCAATCCTCGCGCAGCTGCCGTCGACTAAGCCGCGGACATTTTCAAAGGCATCTTGTTCAGACTCTAATCTGAACAAGATACATAGTTATTACTATGTATGCCTACAGTCGAGAAGACTAACCTTGCTCAGGCTCTAACCTAATAAAGATACATAGTTCGTCGCTCCCGAATAGAAAGGCGTTATCTGGGAGTCCAGCCGAAGAAGGCGTTATCTCAAAATCTGGCCGAAGAAGGCGTTATCTCGGAATCCGGTCGAAGAAGGCGTTATCTGAGAGACCGGCGGAAGAAGGTGTTATCTCGCACGCAAAATTTTTCGGCCCAGATTTAACTTGGCAGCACCGCCTATATATATATTTGTGCGTGTGTGAGTGAGTGAAGGTGTTTGTGTGTGTGTGCGTACGTATCTGCATGTGTGTGTACATACTATACATATTCTATATATCACGGTGCAAGAATCGTGGTCTTTCTTATAGTCTAAATTATACGCTTACGATCGCTTTTATAATTCTAGCAAGCAGGAATTTAACAAACAAATGTTTAAGAGTAAAAAGTTTTGTTTTAATATAATCTACAACTTTTGTGTTTAACATTTATGAACACTTCAAAGTCCTGACGATAATAGCCGAAATAGATAATTAATGTTTCTTATAGCGAAAATTATCTGCATACAAACGAAGGGGTTCAATTAGTTTAAGCAATCCCAAGTGTTAGATTATTATCATATTAAGGAGTATCTTTCGCAAAATCAAAACCAATATTTTTTAATAAAATTGAATTGCGTGATAAATAATGATTATTACAATCTCTGTGCGGAATTTCAATGTAGTTTGACGAAGGAAAAAATGAGTATAAAAAATTCATGCACTGAGAAAAGGATATGATTATAGTTAACATATATTGTAACTGTTAACATACGTATTTTTAATTATGGCGAGTTGTACATACGTTAACAAATAATGTATGAGCTATTACGACAATCGTGTGCGTATGTTAATATCAAAATGTCATATTGTAACAGTTACAATATGAAAATTTGCCCACAAATGTATATTTTGTAACTGTTACAGTACTAGTATTCTTTGAAATATAGTATTTATAATAAAACTGTTTTCTTTGTGGTTCTTTGTTGTTTGTTAAACAATTTGACTGAATATAAAAAATATCTTTTTTGTTTTTTCATTTATGTATCCTACACAAACAATTAATTATTGTTATAAAAAATTTTAAAGAAATACATTAGTTTAGAAAGAAAAGTATGTATTGGCAATAATCTAACAAATACTTGTTTTGAAACAGGTATTTAACTACTATTCTACTCGACTTAGTGGTTTAAAGTTAATCCATCATTGTAACAATCATACAAATATAATACCTTAGTTATACTTCTTAACAAAAGACAATGAATTGTTTTGAAATTTAACAGAGAGGTAGTTTTTTTCATATTTAAAAATCGATATTTTTGTGAAATATTTTTATGAAATTTTTACGAAATTCATATTTTGAAAGTTAATTATTATCGTTACCCTAGTACACGTTGCCGCGGGACTCAATCTGAATTTACTTTCTCGGGGATATGCCCTAGTACACAATAATTATTCTATTTAAATATATGATATACAAATTAAATAGAACTATTGCATATTTTGCTCTAAAACTTTATATTTGTGTTTTGGGGCCAATTTGGAATGAGTAAAAAAATTTTGACCAACATAACCTCTTGAAATTTTAGCACAATGTTGTACTCGACAAGTGTAAGAAATCGTAAAAATTTTGAGTCAATCAATCGAATATTTTAAAAAAAAATGCAAATATAAGAAATTAATAAAAATATTTTAACCTCAAATATCTTTGGTCACAACAGTCAGTTTTTTTGGGCAAAGAACTGACTCCTTATATATAAAAAAGCTAATTCTCTGCCAAATTTCAAAACGATTCATTGACTTTTACTCCTGATATCGTTAACGAATGAAAACGCACTTGTTTTAAAAAATAATTTATTTCTCGGAAACAAATCAACATAACCTCTTCAAATTTTGACACAATGTTGTACTCGATAAGTGTAATAAGTGGTAAAAATTTTGAGTGGAAAAATGAAAAAGTTTTTGAGATATTAATTAAAGAAATATAAACCATATTTTCATTAATAACAAATGACAGGCTAGAGATAATTTAAATTTAAAAAAAAGAAATTGTAGGTAATTTAAAGACCTTTTAATAAAATTTAGTTTATTAAGTAATACTGGCTGAAACAAATTCAAAAATCAAAAAAACGAAAAATTCAAAATCCTTTTTTGGTTATAAAGTAGGTTATGCTCTCTCTATTCTCCTCCGAAACGAAGAGACTAAGCCTTCTCCGATGTAAATCAGTTGATCGATTCAAAAGTTATCGCCTATGTACACACACACACACACACACACACGTACGCACGCACGCACACACGCGCACACAGACACGAACATTTTTTTTATCAAAAACAATGGATTTTGGCGCCAAAATTCATAAAATATGTTTTTGAACATTTTTTGTTTCAAAATTTTTTTTCACCGTTATAAAGCTTCCTTTTTGAGGAAGCAAAATGAGTTTTGTATGTCCAACGATTACGGGAGTAAAATTGACTTAATCGCTTCGAAATTCCTTGAAGAGGTCGATTTTTGATAACTCTCGGTCGAGTTCTTTGGGCAAAATGATTAGTCCAGAAATTTCAGAAATATTTGAGGTTAAAATTTTTTTTAACTTTTTGTCAAATCGTAATTTCTCGAGATCGGCTCCATGTATCAGATCCAAATTTATAGACAATTTTGTATATGATATAGATCATATGTGTGTGAATTTTCATCAAGATCGTACGATTACTTTTTGAGATATTTGATTTTGAAAATTTTCGTATTTTCCAAAGTCATATTCATTGTCGCATAATAACTAGAGAAAACAAAAATTGGTTTAATCATGTTGAAATTTTATGGAGATGTAGAGTTTATATATTATCGTATTTAAGTTATTTAGGTAAAAGAATTGTCTCATGATTTTTAGAGATATTTAAGGTTAAAATTTTTTTACGGTTTTTTTCAAAATCTTAATTTCTCAATGATGACTTCACGTATCAGCTTGAAATTTATAGACTATTTTGTATGCGATATAGGTAATACCTGTGTAAAATTTCATCTAGATTATATGGTTATTTTTTTAGATGTTTGATATTTAAAATTTTAGTATTTTTGAAAATGACTTTCTTTGTTGTCGCACAATATAACTACATTAAAATTGTTTTAATTTCTTTGATATTTGGTGGAGATGTAGAGTTTGTATATTATTTTTAGAAGAGTTCTTAGGGTAAAAGAATTCGTTTATGAATTTCAGTGATATTTGAGGTTAAAACTATTTTAGCCCTCTTTGAAAATCGCAATTATTCGGGAACGCATTTATGTATACTAGAAAATGGAAATGACATGCGCTATACGCTATGCGCGCGTGTTCTGTGCCTGCTTTTGTTTTGTAATAGCCATTTATTATTTTTAAGGTTAGAATCTTTTTCTTACATCGGAAATTCCAGAAAGAGCACACAAATACGGACAGACATACTATTAGCGACAAGTACCCTATGTATGGAATTTCACAAAGAAAATATAATTTGAAGTAAAGGTTATTTAGGAATTTTAAAAGGTTTTGACGATAATATTGCAATCAATTATTTTATTTATTTTCCACACATAATTTGAAAAAAAAATCATACCTACTATTTTATTCATATTTTATACATAATTTAAAAATTAATACTTTTTAATCTTCATAAATGAATTTAATTATAATTATGTCATAAATTGTTGCAAAAATTATAAATTTTGTTATTAAAACTTAATTAAAGGAATAAGCAAATTAAGTTTGAGGAAATCACGGGCCAATGAATTGGCAACGGTTTTTTGTTAATGGTTCTCATGCAAATAAATATG
Organism: Torymus aiolomorphi; assembly: GCA_036365515.1. Classification (NCBI taxonomy): domain Eukaryota; kingdom Metazoa; phylum Arthropoda; class Insecta; order Hymenoptera; family Torymidae; genus Torymus; species Torymus aiolomorphi. The sequence goes on along the minus strand of CM070875.1, from coordinate 221,985,313 downwards.
GGACTAACATGGGAACTATAATGGATACTAGTGGCTCGATTCCAGCCCGAATTCGGCTCAGGCGCCGGAGCCGAGTATCTCCCATATATTGCTCTAATGTGACTTGCAATGGCTCATATATTGTCCATACTTATCGAACACTGTGGGCAATATACGGCCCACAAATTTTTTTTTTTTGCGCGGGATTGAATTCGATTAACTTTGGAATGATGGTTTTCTTAAATCTTAAGCAATATTTGGTTCTGAATCTTTTGGGCATGATCGTGTTAACGATAAAAAAATGAACACTCCATCTTCACGGTAATCGGCATGAAAGATAGGTGGTCTCTTTCCCAGTGTCCCTTCGGTTGTGAGATGCCTACTCTTCACGTAGCTTATGGCTCTCCACAGAAGATTTAAGGGATCACATGTGGAGGACCTCGACGATGCAAGAATCCGGTAGAAGACAAAAAAATAAGTGTACACGAAGCAAGACCAGCTCACATTGCACGGAGACAAAATTAACTTTTCAAATTAATAAATATTAGAGTGAAATAACTTTCTTTAATTGAAAATGTCGCAAACGGTACGGCGATGTAAATGAAAGTAGAAAAAAGGTATTTCTCTGCAGCATGTGAATAGAGGCATACGTAAATACAGTTCGTGGGGCTTAATTCTGAGTTTCCTCTTTTTGATCAAGTGGACATTGGAATTTCAATGTTGATTCGGGGACACTCATGGAGTATGAATATTTACAAATTAAATGTAGGTGCATACTCTTCAAGGTTTTGTTGCAAGTAAAGAGATAAAAAAGCTGTAACGTGAATTATGCAACGTCTTTACTAGTCAATTGATCTCGGTCAAGTAGCAGTAAAATGATAGAAATTGAACGTGGATGTGAGCGAACATGAGAAAGAGAGAGAGAGAGGCGGAGAGAGAGAGAGAGCCTTAATAGAAAAGAAGCAGAAAAAGTTGAAGGTTCTCTCCCCGATGCGAGTGTCGTGGACAATCCAATAAAGCTGGCTACAAATTGAATCAGCAGCACACGGCCATAGCGTTTCGTTTCACAGCTCTCCGTTCTGCCCTTCGCCAGTTAAAGAACATTTTTTCCCTTTTCTCTCTTGCTCTCGCTAAATTACACGAGAGAATTTGCACAAGTTTCCTCTAGCATTTGCCCCTCGATTTACGCAGGCGCGAGCGCCTGCGAGTCTCTAAGCGTGGAATGGCATCTTGCGGTAAATGCATGTTAGAGTTACACGCGAATTCTTTCGACTCTCGAGAAAACCCAATGCCAGTATTCGTAATAAAGGCAGGACTACACGAGCAAACAACCTGCAGGGTTATTACAAGTGTTATGCAGTACCACTGAAGTAGCCCACTCTACCTCAGGATCTCTATATGGGCTTTGTTATCAATCGACTCTGTGGCGCTAAATTTGAGGCACTTTCTAGCAAAGCGCTGTAACGTTTAATCTAGTTGCTCCTCATTATTGTTCACAGTATATAGATCTATAGGTATGGCGGAGCGTGAAGATGATCGATCGAGATGAGAACCTTCTATTGTAGTCATCAATTTTACGGAATAGCCGAAAAATTTAAGCTCCATAGTATTGCTAATAGTAGCTATTTATTTAATTAACAGTATGTTTTAATATTTTACATTTCGGCGCTTGTATACGGACTTTAAGTTCAATTGTGCCATGTATCGTGAAAGCAAGCTCTTTTCGAGGCTCGAATAAATGTAAAAGCTCGAAAAAAGCCGAGCTTATGAAATATAAACGAGGACGTTTATCTGAAAAGATTACTTCACCCCGGCTGTGATATTTGAAGCTGAAATTCCTGGCAGATTCAGCAACACTAGAGTAAAAAAGTTCGTTTAAAAAAAGATGCAACCAGCGTGGGTAATTTAATTTATTCCACGATGAGTCGCAGTCTATTAAAAAGCCACAGCATTTAATTATGCGTTGGACACATGCATATCGAGGACTCTCGTAGCTATTTTTACTGCTGTTAAGGATAACTGGGTCGGTACTATACGGAGATAAAACAATTAATTTGCAGAAATTAGAGAAAAGATGTAGTCGATTTCCGTAACTTTGCAGTCAGCATAGATTTTCTATCGTGAATACTTTGACCATAGCTCTGATAAAGTCAAAGTAAGTTTATAATAGGTAGAACATCGGTGCTGCGAAACAGGAAAGTCATTCATCAAAACAGCAATTTTATAAAAACGTATTAAGCAGCGAGTTGTAAATCGAGCTGAGTTCATCGAGTCGCGAGCTAGGGCGCAGGCGCAACGAGCGTCGTTCCGCGAATGAAACATCGCAATGTACCATATTACGCGGGCCACACACGAGGCCTTTCGGCTTTACTACAGTTGCAGATGCACGTTTAGGTAGGCTCTAACACACTCGGCAGATGTACGCGAAGCGCGCAACAGAGACAGATAAAGAGTTTTCGCTCGCTCACGCTCCCTCAGTTGCGCGCGCTGTGCCACTGGCAGGGGATTTAGGAGGATGCGTCCGTTTCCATGACGACCGAATAGAGAGAGAGAGAGAGAGAGAGAGAGAGAGAGAGAGAGACAGAGAATCATGGCATCAGGCCTTGATCGCCTAGCACGCGCCCCTCTGCAGCGCACGAATACATACGCACAAGCGTCTGTATTACGGTTCCATCCTTGTGGTCCTCCATACGTGCAATGCTGTACAAGATCGCGTGCACGTAGGTGTATATATATATGAGCAACAGCGAATGTATTTAGTGTAGGCCGCAGGCAACTTGAGATCATTCTCTCTGATCTCGGATACCTCTCTCTCTCTCTCTCTCTCTCTCTCTCTCTCTCTCTCTCTCTCTCTCTCTCTCTCTCTCTCTCTCTCTCTCTCTCTCTCTCTCTCTCTCTCTCTCTCTCTCTCTGCTGCGTTTACATTTCTTAAAACATACCGGTATGGGTAAATGACAGCATATTCACAGTTGAAGAAGAGATTCAGTTTTGACAATTTTAATGTCAATAACACACTTTCCTGTGTAATTAAGATTTGGCCGGCAAAAAGTACACAAAATTTATGTAGAACTACCTACTAATCTAAAATAAATGGAGTGTTGTTACATACATTTCGTGTTTTTAGTCTACATAGAATTCATGTAATCGTTTGTTAAACTATACACAAATCACATGATTTTCAACCATTCGCATGCAATGGCAGCCTCATCTTTTGCCAGATATTTTTGAAGGAAGAAGCGAAAATAATATTAAAATCGTGAAAAAATATTTGTATTAAACACTATCAGACCGGCTAATACATAAGACAGTGTTTTTAACATTTCAAACTTTAAATTAAAATTTGAATACAAAATAAAATTTTTAATGTTACTTCTATTTTCTAAGATTTTAAGAAATACAACAGTCAACCGTACAAGAATATTTTTGTTGGTGAGCATTTTTTAAAGAGCATAAAAATGAAAGAAAGGAATATAATAATTCATGACCCATATATGGATCATGCCGTCCTGAGCGGTGAAGTGTTGAAGTATTGAAAGGAAATAACCTATGTAATGTTATTTTTCATCACGACGGAGTTTAGTTAAACACAGTAACTATTATTGATCTTTTAATATAAACAAAATTTGTACACCAAATAATGTATAGCACTCTTCAACTATTATTTAAAATTCTTTTATTTTTTAATTTCAAAATAAAATGAAGTTGCATACAGTGTAACTATTCTCACTTTTTCTAAACTTATTGGCCATTCGCATCGTTAAAAGAAAAAAAGGCATTTCTTTCATTTGTATTTTTATTCCAAAACTGATTCGGACAATTTACTAAGATATTTGAAGTCATGTAGTGCTGCTATAGCTATATGCGTCTATGCGTATTGACACACTTTTTTCAGAGCAAGTAATATATGTGTCACCCGGATAGCACAAGACGTTTTTTAAACGTCATTATGACGTCGAATTTTAAACCTCGCGACGTCAGAAATATAAGTTGCTCAAACGTCATAATAACGTCAGTAAGACGTTGAAAATGTCCGCAGTATTTTTCTACCGATATTTCTTTTTATTTTTTCGACGTCATAAAAAGGTTAAAAATCTGTTAGAAGGACGTTAGAAAAATGTTGGAAGAACATACAATAAACGTTATAGAAACGTCATATAAAACGTGATAAAAACGTCATAAAAACGTCATTTATACATTACATCTTTATATATATGTCTAAGCAGGCGTATAATACTTATGTATGAAGAAGCCCCCCCACCCTCTCTTTCAATATTTACTCTTAGACTGAACCTCATTTTTCTACTTTGAGATTGTTCGACGCCACCTAGCGAGAAAAAAGATGGATTAATTCCAAAGATTTCGAAAAATATATGAGTATAATGCCTTTATGACGTATTTATGCCGGTTTTATGACGTTTTATGACGTTTTTATGACGGGTTTATGACGTTTTGATGACGTTTTTATGACGTTTTTATGACGACTAAAGTAATTAATATTACAGGATAAATAATTCTTCGGACATTTTCAACGTTTTACTGACGTCATTATGACGTTTGATCAACTTATATTTCTGACGTCGCGAGGTTTAAAATTTGACGTCATAATGACGTTTAAAAAACGTCTTGTGCTATTCGGGCAGTGAACGAACGATTCGAAGGCGGATCATTAACGAAGTAAGTTTGAAAAATGATGAGCGAAGAATCGAAAGGAATTAGAAAAGGAAGACGTAAAAGGTCCGTAACAAAGCTATATCTTCAAAATAACACTGAGTATAACACACGTGAATCCGCTCACATACACATTGGTTTGAAATATTAATGGCTTTCCTTCTTATAAAATACTCAATTTTAGTCCTGTACCACAAAGAAATATTAACCGTAATAAGGCGACTGCCGCAATGAAACGCTGTCGTATATCAAGCCGCGAAAATTGCAAGACCCCGTGTAGACTCCGACAGGCCGACTGCGAGGACAATGTTAATAACACCAAGCTCCATCACTTGTTCTACGGCAACGCTGGTTCGGTCACCCCGTTGTTTCTCGCAAATAGTCTTCCACGCGCATGCTTTCTTTGCGCTCGTGTTCCCCGCATTTTTCAACCATTGCACGAACCCTTTCGCGTTACACTGAAACTACGTTTTTTTTCTCGATACAAATCAAAGTAAACAGTGTCAGCAGATTGATGGTAACAGGATGCTAACGAAGGGGCTTTTACTTCTATAGAAGTCGAACTAACTAAGGTAAACGTACCGGTTGTGGAACGATTTTTGGTTAGGTACTCACGTTCTCATTAATTTTATGTAAAAAATATGACATAGGCTGATTTGTGCACGTGAGAATTGTGCACCGATTTATTGTGCACAGAGAAAAGAAAAGAAAATTTTGTTCACAAAACGTTTTTACTTTTGCACAAAAAATTGTGCACTTTACGGAAAAAAATGAAATTCAGTAATGTGCACAAGATTGTTGTGCACAATAACATAAAATAATATTTCAACCAAAAAAGTCTAATATTTTTAATGAATTTATTTGTGCACAATCGCCCAGCCCTATATTACGAGCACGATAAATAAGCACAGTGTGCAATACTTTTTTTTGTTGAAATATTATTTTATGTTATTGTGCACAACGATCTTGTGCACATTACTGAATTTCATCTTTTTCCGTAAAGTGTACAATTTTTTGTGCAAAAGTAAAAACGTTTTGTGAACAAAATTTTCTTTTCTTTTCTCTGTGCACAATAAATCGGTGCACAATTCTCACATGCACAAATCAACCTATGTCAAAAATATTCTTATCACCTAGACATTTTTTTTTATTTCGTAAGACTTAGTCTTCCTCTATCGGAAACAATAATTAAGAAACGATTTTAAGACTATTAATTTAATATAATAATGAAAAATTTAATGTGTCTATATGTCCATATTATGGAACCCCGCAATCGTGCTATGTCCCGACTGTTCCACTTTCATGCCCCGATTGTGGAACGCTAGTTTAAACAAACCTTTTTCATTATTGCATTGATTATTCTATTTTTGTATGCTTTTAAATTATTTATTTTCAATAAAATAATTTACAATAATTATTAAAGTAAGACTTATCACATAAAACTTTATTTTTTAAAGAAAAATATTTAAATAAAGATTTAATTTTACTATTTTAACACATTTTCTAAATTTTGTTTTCAAATTATACTTGAATAAAATTTTATGAAGATCTATTTTATGTAATAAGTAGTTAAAGAATATAACGGGGAATGAAATAAATAAGAATAAATTTTTATACTAAATATATTTTTAATATTAGTGATAATCTCTATTAAGGAGCACAACGTATTATAGATTGACACTTAGTAATACTGTTAAATTATTAATAAATTAATTTAAATCAGACAGATTCTGTTTTTATATTTATTTGTATATCCTTCATCTTTTATTGAAGTTTCTTCTTCTCTTCAGCTAATTTTTTTCTCTTCCTGTAACTGTTTCTTTCTTGCAATTTTTTCTCCTTTAATTTTAGTTTCTTCCTTTTTTTCAAGGTGCATCTACCACCATTCATCAGAAGTTCCAACTGACGGCAACTTTGGTTTGTCTTTCACTAATAATTTAGTCCGTTTTTTTTTTTTTGTAAATATTCAATTGGGAGCATAAAGGTTTTTGAAGAAACACTTCTCGTTTCAAGGTCACTTTTGGCTGCAAAATATAGATGTTTTATATGTATTTATAAAAAGAATAATTAAATTTTATATTTATTTTATAAATTAAAATTTTACGAACCTTCATTTATTAAATTTTGGCAATTTTCTTCATTTTCTAATCAATTAGAAGTATTTTCGATTTCTTTTTGTCGGGGTTTTATCGCTTCATTTTTCTTAGTGACTTCTAAAACAGATTCTGAAATAAAAATTATAATTGATAGATTTATGTGTAATTATATCTGCAATTAGTATCAGTATAAAAATATATAAACCTAGCTTAGTGCTCATCGGACTATTTATTAAGCGAGGTGTAACATCTTCTATTACAGCAGTTATTTCTAAATTAACTATTGCAGGAATATCGCTGCCTTCTGAATGATTGGAGACAGCACTTGGTGTATTGGTATATAGAGTTGTATCTTCCACTAATATATTGTGCTTAGTTGCCTCCAAAAAATAATCTAACAATAAATAAAATTATTAATAATTTTAAACATAAATTACATTATAAGGTTCTAAATAAGAATAAAGCATATAAATCTGTATTAGTGTTTCCAGAAATATCAACATATTGAAGTGTATGATTATCTATTTGAACAGGTATTTGTGTAAGATCAATAATAAAGTTATCGTTGCCATCTGATTTATTGGAGACTTCACTTGCTACAAGTGTATCCAAAAATATGTTATTTGGTGACATATTGTATTCACTTAGAATCGTGTTGTCATCAAAACTTTCCTCCACTGTAACTGATGAGTTCTCAACCAGTGAAACTGTATTACTACTACATTCTTCAAAATTATTATCTAATAACACTATTTCGAATCCAGGTGTAATATTCTTATCATGCAACTTAAGTACTACTTTCTCTGACAATTTTATATAAATATTATCAGTTACATAATAAAAATCCAATGAATCTATTTATTAAATAATATAGTTTTCAAAAAGTGATTCAATTTAAAAACAATTTAATTGATAAAGTTTTGCTAAGTATTGTAAAAATCTTTTTATGCGAATAATGATTGAATTTTCTAAATAAGTTCATTTTATACAAGTAAAAGTTTGTAGATGTATAACAATATGTAAATTTTGTAAATAGTAAAATTTTCTATGCGAATGAAAAAATTGTATATAAATTTAAAATTGTTGTATACCACAAGCATTGCTTTTAATGTTGAGCCAATATTCAAACAACCCTTTCATGTCATCGGTACCAGTTCACATTTTGGTTAATTCAGCATTTCTAAATTCTTCTAATAATGCCGAAGCCAAATTTTTTTGAAAAGTTTGTAAGTGTAATCTACTATCTTCAAGCGGAACCTCTGGAAGTTGCTGATTTTATGTTTCATTGCACACTTCTTTTGCATTCTTTTTTTCTTTTTGAATACATTATAATCTGTAGCATTACAATGAAATGGCATTAAGCCAGATGCTCTGAATCCACTTATAACAGCCTTTTTTTGTTCGACAAAAGATTCAAGGGATTCTTCAAGAATTGCAGGAAATATTTCCTTTGTGACCCGAGACAGATTATTTTGTAATTTTCATTTTGGCACAGTTTTCTTTCATGTCTCCTTAAATGGGTGGAAAAAAGAAATGTCGAGAGGCTGCATAATGTGAGTAGCATTGGGGAATAATGAAATTAACTCGATGCTTTTCTGTCTGCAAAATGAAGCTAGCGGTACACTGATATGAGAGGAATGATCATCGAGGTAAATAATCACTGGAAATTGAACCTTGTTTTTTATTAACCAAGGGTAAAAAATAAATGTTGATTGCAGCTAATGGCCAAGGTTACTACCAATATTTTGTTGTACGAGATGGTAAAATAAATAAATTAAGCAACACGTAAGAACACTTAACAAATGGCACTTACAACGTCTGTTTTTGATGTAGTGCGGAGAGCTGTCCGTTTGTCAAAGTAAAAATTAAATCAGAAAATCTCGTATATATACTAATAATTTTGAGTGTGTGTACAATATATACGAGATTTTCTGATTTAATTTTTACTTTGAATTGTAATTCGTCTTACGTTGGTCAAACTTGTAAACGTCTCGGCGTAAGAATCAAGGAACACCATAAAAAATACATTATATATATATATATATATGAAGCTAGCGGTACACTGATATGAGAGGAATGATCATCGAGGTAAATAATCACTGGAAATTGAACCTTGTTTTTTATTAACCAAGGGTAAAAAATAAATGTTGATTGCAGCTAATGGCCAAGATTACTACCAATATTTTGTTGTATGAGATGGTAAAAAATAAAACAACAAATTTATTTCACATTAACAACGTTTCGGACATCTTGTATTACTGAATGTCCCACTTCAGGTAACTAGTAAACAAAAAAATAGATACAATTTTATTTTATACAACACGTATGAATAAATAAATTAAGCAACACGTAAGAACACTTAACAAATGGCACTTACAACGTCTGTTTTTGATGTAGTGCGGAGAGCTGTCCGTTTGTCAAAGTAAAAATTAAATCAGAAAATCTCGTATATATACTAATAATTTTGAGTGTGTGTACAATTTATATATATATATATATTTTTATCTCCTTCCTAGTATCATAACGGCAGAATTTGGTTGAGCGGATATCAGGAGAACATAAACCGTAGTTATACCGGGTGTCCCATTTTAAAACCACCAGGCAAATATCTCGAAAACTAAGGGAGATGGAAAAAAACTTTTAATACAAAAGTTGTAGGGTTCAGAGGGGCCCAACTGATCGTGACCTTGGTTATGACCTTGAGGTCAATGATCAAGGTCATTTGAAGGTCAAATCGATTTTTTCAAATGGGAACCCCCACTTTTGACCTCGTAAATGGAAAGAGCGGAAAATTTTACGTTCAGATATGTCCTTGAGTCAAGGTCATGGTCATGGTCATGGTCATGTTTAAAATCAAAATCAATCAACGCATCAAAACATTCCCATAATTAGGCATACGAGACAAATTGTTAAATACAAAAGTTGTAGGGTTCAGAGGGACCCAACTGATCGTAACCTTGGTTATGACCTTGTGGTCAATGATAAAGGTCATTTGAAGGTCGATTATTTCAAATGAGAACCCCCATTTTTGACCTCGTAAATGGAAAGAGCGGAAAATGTTACGTTCAGATATGTCCTTGAGTCAAGGCCATGGTCATGGTCATGGTCATGTTTAAAATCAAAATCAATCAACGCATCGAAACATTCCCATAATTACGCATACGAGTGTTAAATACAGAAGTTGTAGGGTTTGGAGCGGCCCAACTGATCGTGACCTTGGTTATGACCTTGAGGTCAATGATCAAGGTCATTTGAAGGTCAAATCGATTTTTTCAAATGGGAACCCCTATTTTTGACCTCGTAAATGGAAAGAGCGGAAAATTTTACTATTTTTACTATTATCAATATTTACCAGGGTTAACCACTTATATCAAATAATAACAAAAGTTAATAAGTGTTGACCACCTGCATCCAATAGTGACCGGTAGTATTCAGCATTGATCGGTAATAGTCAATAATTATTACTGTTTACATCAAATTGTTTTCAAATTGAGCACACTTATATTGGCACAGAAAATTAAACTTTTTCGTTTTAAAATATTGTATAGTATAATAACATATTATTTCTTTTGTGGTGTGTTTTGATAAATAATTGCATTTACAACTAAAAAAGAATGCCTGACTATTCTGCTAATGAAATAGTTGACATTCTTCTTATTTTAGGAGAATGTCGACGAAACTATCGAGAGGCAAGCAGATTGTATCGTACTCGGTTCCCTCAACGACAACATCCTGATCATACGGTAATACGTGACATTGAACTGCGCGGTCGACAAGGAAACTTCGTTCGAAGAAGGAGGACAATGAATGAACACGATTATGAAAATAATCCTCGCTTTCTTGCTGTTCTAGCCATGGTACATTTAAATGTTCATGTCAGTTTACGCGAAATCGAGTTAACAATGGGTATTCCAAGATCTATGGCCAGTAGATATTTACGATATGTGCGTTACCATCCTTACCACATTACTCTAAATCAAGCTTTAACTGTGGAAGATTATCGACGGAGAATAACATTTTGCCAATGGGCAACACAACAAATTACTGATGATGAAAATTTCTTTAACAATGTTCTTTTTAGCGACGAGGCTACATTTCAGACTACTGGTATGTCGAATCGCCATAATTGCCACCACTGGTCTCCTGTTAATCCTCATTGGATGCGAGAAGTTGGTCATCAGCATCGCTGGAATGTAACGGTATGGTGTGGTATTATTAACGGATGTCTGATTGGACCTTATTTTTTTGAAGGTCACGTAACTCAACATACTTATTTACAGTTGCTGAGAGACGAGCTGCCACTCTTTCTAGAAAACGTTGATCTCCATACAAGGGCCAGAATGTGGCTACAACAAGATGGTGCTCCTCCACATTATGCCAGAATTGTCAGAGATTTTCTTAATGAAAGGTTTAACGGTCGATGGATTGGTAGAGGAGGTCCCGTAGCATGGCCACCAAGATCTCCAGATCTGAAATCTCCAGATTTTTATTTATGGGGCTGCCTAAAAAATACAGTCTACCGCAACAGGCCAACTACAAGAGATGACATGATTCAAAGGATTACACAAATCTGCTTAAGTATTCCACGTCAAGTATTATTAAATACTGTTAGAAACTTTAAAAGGAGAATAGAATGTTGTCAACAAGTAAATGGTGCAACTTTTGAGCATCTTCTTCAGTAAATGGTGACCGAAATACTTGGATCCTATGACTAAATACACATGAACGTGGAATTTTCCAATGAATTTTTAGCTGGCCTGATCATCCTCGACCTTGCCTTAACTGGCCGGGTCATCTCCGACCTTGCCTTAACTGGCCGGGTCATCTCCGACCTTGCCTTAACTGGCCCGGTAATCTCCGACCTTGCCTTAGGTGACCGGGTCATCTCCGACTTTGCTCTTAACTGCATGGAAACTGACCATAACTTTGACCATGACCTTGACCCAAGGTCATATCAGAATTTTTCGGTTTTTCTACTTACGAGGTCAAAAGTAAGGGTTGCCGTTAAACAAAATTGATTTAACCTTCAAACGACATCATCCTTGACCTCAAGTTCATGGTCAAGGTCAAGATCAGTTGGGCCCCTCCAAACACTACAACTTCTGTATTTAACACTCGTATGCGTAATTATGGGAATATTTGGATGCGTTGATTGATTTTGATTTTAAACATGACCATGACCATGACCATGGCCTTGACTCGAGGACATATCTAAACGTAAAATTTTCCGCTCTTTCCATTTACGAGGTCAAAAGTGGGGATTCCCATTTGAAAAATTCGATTTGACCTTCAAATGACCTTGATCATTGAACTCAAGGTCATAACCAAGGTTACGATCAGTTGGGCCCCTCTGAACCCTACAACTTTTGTATTTAACAATTTGTCTCGTATACCTAATTATGGGAATGTTTTGATGCGTTTATTGATTTTGATTTTAAACATGACCATGACCATGACCATGACCTTGACTCAAGGACATATCTGAACGTAAAATTTTCCGCTCTTTCCATTTACGAGGTCAAAAGTGGGGGTTCCTATTTGAAAAAATCGATTTGACCTTCAAATGAACTTGATCATTGACCTCAAGGTCATAACCAAGGTCACGATCAGTTGGGCCCCTCAGAACCCTACAACTTTTGTATTAAAAGTTTTTTTCCATCTCCCTTAGTTTTCGAGATATTTGCCTGGTGGTTTTAAAATGGGACATCCGGTATATAGTCACGTCTTATAGCCATTTAATAGCAACGCGCTTCTAAGCTATACTTCTATATCAATATGTTTTCTTGATACCTCTAATTTGCGTTCGAACTCGTCGGAGTGGACTGCGCCCCACCTGAATCATTTACCTATGTCATTGAGCCACACATACATTGTTACACGTGTGTGTATATATATATATATATATATATATACACACACGTGTAACAATGTATGTGTGGCTCAATGACATAGGTAAATGATTCAGGTGGGGCGCAGTCCACTCCGACGAGTTCGAACGCAAATTAGAGGTATCAAGAAAACATATTGATATAGAAGTATAGCTTAGAAGCGCGTTGCTATTAAATGGCTATAAGACGTGACTATATACCGGATGTCCCATTTATATACTATCGTATATATACTAATAATTTTGAGTGTGTGTACAATATATATATATATATATATATATATATATATATATATATATATATATATATATATATATATATATATATATTGTACACACACTCAAAATTATTAGTATATATACGAGATTTTATGATTTAATTTTTACTTTGACAAACGGACAGCTCTCCGCACTACATCAAAAACAGACGTTGTAAGTGTCATTTGTTAAGTGTTCTTACATGTTGCTTAATTTATTTATTCATACGTGTTGTATAAAATAAAATTGTATCTATTTTTTGGTTTACTAGTTACCTGAAGAGGGACATTCAGTAATAAAAGATGTCCGAAACGTTGTTAATGTGAAATAAATTTGTTGTTTTATTTTTTACCATCTCGTACAACAAAATATTGGTAGTAACCTTGGCCATTAGCTGCAATCAACATTTACTTATCACTACTACCATTAGCGTCTTCTTGAAATATCAAAGGTAAAAAACATTAGTTATATACTCATAGAAGGATTCTGTTGTCATCCAACCAGAGTCGCTAATTCCAATTCCCCAGCCAGTTGGACAGTTCTGTGAAACTTTCTTTGGTATATGCTCTGCATATTTATACATGATCATGGGTGGTGCTAGAGTCCCGTCAGCACCATACATGAAAAGTACTGTAAGACTTTCTTTCTCATTCGCATCCACCACTTTGTACACTGAACATGCACCTTTTGCTGCTAGAACTTTTTCAGGCTTTGGGCACAATGTCTAACAAATTCTTTTTTTCCAAATAATCTTTTTGTTCAGAAAACCAATTTCTTAAATTGTCTTCTGTCACAGATGCTCTTGAAGTACTTAGATGTGGCGCTGTTCTAGTTACAATACTTGGGTAACGCTTGACGATTCCCTCATACCAATGCCTTCCAGGCTTGTTCTCTGTGAATGGATTTGGCTTTTTAATGTTTTTTAAATAATACTGTATACCATCCAGTAAATCTGATTTAGTGACTGGATAGCCTCGCTCGGCTCTGAGAGTGATCCACTCAACAATGTTATTTTTTTCTTCTAAAGACGTAACAGGGGCAGGGCCATTTTTTGTTATTACACACTCTGGATTTGCCTTCTTTCGATGAAGAGTTGCCAGTGGAATTCCGAAAGTGCGTGCTGCATTTCTAAATGAAATTCCCAAATCAACTGCATTAATAGCATTCTTAAGGGCATCCGGAGTGTAGGTTTTGAAAGAACGCCTTTCGCTTTTTTTAACATTTCCCTTGCGCTTTTTCTTTGCTTTCAGCTTCCTCTCACATTTTTGTTTCATCTTATTCAAACGATTAAGCTGTAACACAGACGAATAACACATGCTCCAATTTGCTACTTTTTATAGGTTAGGTTTTTTATTTGGGTCAAAAAATATTTATGTCGCATAACTTACCTTTGTACAATCACTCTGTGTATGCAATAAATTTAGTTAAATTTAAAATTGCGTTGATTCCGTAATGATAATGCCAAATACCTTTACAATCCCTTCGTAAAAAATATTGCGTGCGCGACGTATACACGTATTCCAAAACCCGGGGCAGTGGTAAAAGTGAGTACGTTAGAGTTGGAACACGGCTGTTCAGCGTTCCACTAATACGGTCATATGACGAAATTAACGTACGTATTATGTAACACCAATATTTTAAGGCGATGTGAACCTCAAAATCAACCCAATTTCATTATTTAATTAATAAACATTCGAACGTTTATTTGGAAAAACAATTCTGTCAGGCGCTCCGTGTATGTAAATACTATGCTCAGATTTTTTTTTGTGCGATTCTATCAGCATTTCCATGAGATACGCTCGTTTTAAAACTGGCAAAATTCGAAGTATTACAGATCCCTACTTATCGACATTGCGGCTTTTATTTAATTAAATAAATTCTGAGTAGATTTTTGGAAAAACAGCTCTGTCAGGCGCTCCGTATATATAAATACTATACTCAATTTTTTTTTTTAGTAATTCTATTATTATTTGCAAAAGATATATATGTTCTAAAATTTGTCGGTAAATACACATTACCTTAAGTATAAAATCGTATAATTATTAAAAAATTGTATTAAATATTTAAAATATAAGTATAAAATGATACATTAGAAAAGTTTATTTCGTTTAACCTATTAAAACATGTATATCCTATCTAAAGAAAATCAATGATAGAAATCATCAATTTTCACTCGGGCAGCAGTAAATTTCCTATGAACTTTTTAAAATATGCTTATTTAGATAGTTGCAATCTTGAATAGTTAAGCATTATAACATATTTTACTTTATAAATTAATTCAGTACAATATATTATTTAAATATCATTTTTTTTACAAAAGCGTTCCACAACAGGGCACCGTTCCACAACCGGTACGTTTACCTTATCATTGCTACATCCAAAGAGGTGCTTGTCGACTCCAATATTTTAAATAACCGGAGTCATGCATTTTTATAGTTAAAACAGTTTGTGACAACTGTTTATCTAGAATTGTTTAATAAATATTGCGTAAGTTTGTATCAAAAAAATTCTGCGATAATAAATAATAATAATACGATTACAAATTTTAGAAAGTTTTACGAGTGATCCCTGGTGGAAATCGATTCCATTATTTGGCTAATAAATAGTGTAGGAAAAATGGCGAGCTTTTAGTTTTTAAGAAAAAAAAGTTTGTTTATGTCAAGCGGCAATTCTCGAAACTCCGAGAGACGCGAGCAGTGCGCTGCTTTCTTCTCCCACCGCGACGACACGGAGACTCGAGCGGCGCTATTATGTATAGCGCATCGTGGGGGCCTAAGGGCCAATAGTTGAGTAAGCGCGTCTCTGATTGGCCGCCGAAAAGCACGAGCGAAGCCGCGACGCCCCGCTAATCAGTCCGATTGGAAATTGCGCACGCGTCGGTCGATCTGCATTTTTTGTACTTGTATTTCCAAGCGTTTTTTTTACTTTCAATAAACCAACCTAGTTAATCAACATCATTCTTCTTTTTACTTAAACTCCCATCCCCTTACAGTCTAGTTGTGGGGTAAAGGACGTGTAACGTACACGAGTACAAGTACGTGCGTGAGAGTAACGAATCGTGTCGCATCGAGAAGAGTCTGTGTGAATTCTTGAGCGTGGTGGTAAAAGCGACTCCCAGTTTTCCACGGTGATCGGACATTGTACGCGTATTGCTGTGTGCTCGACTGTGTGTCGTGGCTTTACGCGTATTGACTGTGTGTGTAAATTGCCTATATATTGTGCGGTCGACTGTGTGTCGTGGAGTACGCAAATCTTCAAGTCAAGACTGTGTGTCGACTTGCACGTTTCGAACCTTTTCGGGAAGAGCTATACATTTGAACGCGTTGGATTACGTGTACGACTGTGTGTGCGACTGTGTGTCGAAGTTCATGCAAGACGATTCATGGAAGTGACAGTTGAATTTGAAAATGGCCACGCGTGAACCAGAAGATTACCGCGTAACAGAATTGAAAGAGCTACTAAGCGCGCGAGGATTGCCCTTGACTGAAGTGAAGGTAAATTTAATAAACAGATTAAAGGAGTTTCAACCAGGAATCTGGGTAGAATTAAATGAAGAGCGAGCCGCAGGATTACGAGAGTAAGATGGATGCCGGAATAATGGTGCACCGCCGAATGCGTATGGTGGAGGCGACAACGGCAACGACGACGCGGGTGCGGAGGAAGCTCGCCACCGAGCGGAAAAACACCTCAGAGCAGAGCAAGAGCGGCTAGGACGCCGGCAGGCTCAAGATAATGCAGATGGACAGCGACAGGACGGCGATGATATGCGCCGTGAATTAGAGCTGCTTCGGAGAGAGCGCGACCTTGCGCGAAGAGAACTGGAGTTTTCCCGCCAAGCCAGAAACCCAGCGAGTGGCGCAAGTACGCCAAGTAGCAATATGCGCAGTATGGCATCGACGACAATGAGTATCCAAACGATAGGAAAACTCGTGAGTGATTATGATGGTGGTAAATCTTTTACCATATGGAAACAGCAACTGCTTCTTTTGAAGAACAGTTATCAGCTAGATGACCATATAACGAGAGTGTTGATTAGCGCGAAGCTAAAAGGGCACGCACTCCGATGGTTTCACTCCAAGCCTGAATACCTCACAATGAGTGTTGACGAGTTACTACGAGAGATGATAGTGATGTTTGACGACCGACCAAAGAAGTTAAATTTGAGAAAAGAATTCGAAGTGCCAACGTGACAAAAGAATGAGAGTTTTGCAGATTATTATCACGACAAGATTATCCTTGGAAATCGAGTTCCCATAGAAGATGACGAGTTAATTGACTATATCATAGACGGCATATCGGACGAGGTACTTCAAAATCAAGCGCGTATGATGAGGTTCGCAGAGAAAAGTGAATTGCTGGAGTCAATCAAAAAGATTTCGCTGCAGACGCGTAAACCTGCGCCGAAGCCGAAGTTCGAGCCGAAAACAACCAAGAGCGACGAGAAAGAAGAGACGGAGAAGCGAGCGAGCAAATTAAAGTGCTACAACTGTCGGAAAATTGGGCACACCTCGAGGACCTGCCCGGAGCCAAAACGCACAACTGGATGCTACGTGTGCAATTGACCTGATCATCAAGCGCGGGACTACCCGCAACGCGCGACTCCCCAAACAACGACAGCAGGCAGCGCAGCAGACGACGGACGACGCAGGAGCAGCGGCACGGCAACTCCGGCAGCGGTACTCCAGATTGCGACTCCGAGCGACCCGTATATAGTTAAACTCGTATATGCAGTTTCTGAGACTTTAGGTAACGCGTGTAATGTTTCTGTAGATGCAATTTTAGATCCAGGTTCACCTATTAGTTTAATAAAAAGTCAATGCGTTCCGTTAGAGTTGCGACAACCCGCACCGAGTAATAATAACGAGTTTTTCGGTATTAACAATTCACGATTGGAAATTCTTGGTGTGTTCGAACGCGAGGTAAAAGTTGATGATTTAGCGATTAAGTTGACATTTTATATAGTACCAGATACGGCGATATCGTACATGGCGTTGTTAGGCCGAGATTTTCACGACATCCGTCGGTAAAAATTGTATTAGAAGACAAAGTTACTATTATTAAACGAGCGAGCGAATCGTCGATCGACGAGTTTAAACAGGTTGTAAATCAGATACTCGCGATTGATTATGTAGAAGAACCTGTGAGAGTAAACAAGGAATTAAATATTAATCCGGAAATTCAGCGCGTTCAAAATTAAAATTTATGATAGTTATCGAAATGATTATTTAAAGTATTTGTCAATGGAGAGAAGCGAGCCTAAATTTGAGATGGTTATTTCTCTTCAGCATGAGCAACCTATAAGTTTTAGACTGCGACGATTATCTTTTGCAGATAAAGAGCAACTGCGCGAAATTCTTGAAGACTTGTCATTGCGTGGTGTTATCCGACCGAGCGATTCGCCTTATGCAAGTCCTATCGTTCTAATAAGTAAAAAAACAGGAGAGACGCGACTTTGTATAGATCTCGACGCTCTGCTCCTTTGAGGACCCTGAGAACTTGATGTTCCATTTTCGGACTATCTGGCCCACATCCCGGTTCGTCTGCTGAGGCAAATACGTATGCCTCTTAGACGGGTCCTGGGTCGCGCCATTCCTTGTCTGGCGCTCGAAAGAATTTCTGGCATTATTCCTCCCAGCCTCTATTGGGAACTGGAGACTCGGGCTGCTGCTGTTGAACTCTGCATACGTGAACGTGTCTTGGAAGTGCACGTGCGGTGATCCTCGTCTACGGCCCGTGCTTGGAGGTTGAACTCCCTCCAAGTGCGTACTTGAGGTTGGATGTCGAGCTCCTTGCAGTATTCGCACACTCTCCTTAAGCTCTTCAACCTCCTCGACGAGTGTTTTGATCACCGCCAGCAGCTGCTCCGATAGTATGCTGTCTCCGACTGCTATTCCAGCGGTTCGCGACTCACGCTGTCGCGGCCACTCCAGATTTTGCGGCTCTGGCGGGTTTCGCTATTGCTGCCAGAACTCGTGCTGCCCATTTCGTGCCAACAACGACTCTTCTTTTTGGTTGCGCTGGTATTGTCGTTGCCTGCGCTGCTCGTCCAGGAGCGCTTGCTGCCGCTGCTGCTGCTCTTGCTGCTGCTCCTGCTGCCGTCGCTGCTGCTCCTGCTGTTGTTGCTGTTACTGCCGTCGCTGCTGCTCCAGCCTTTGTTGCTGTTGCTGCTCCAGCTGCTGTTACTGCATTTTCTGCTGCTGCAGTTGTTGCTGTTGCAGTTATTGCTGTTGGAGCTGTTGCTGTTGGACCTGTTGCTGTTGAAGCTGTCCCTCGGCTTCGGCTGGAGATGTCCCGGTGGGTACTGCGGAGCTCAATAGCTCTGTCCCGGAACCCTCCTGGCCGTTTGCCTCTTCCGCTGGCTTCACCACTGCATTATGTGCTTGTGGTGGCGCGTTTATCCTCCGAGACTCCGAGAGTTTCTAACTCACTATCGGGTCATCAAGGAGCGTGGTGAACGGGTGCGGATGTTCTAGGTCGGTATTGGGATCCACAATAGTCGACCCAGACTTGTTCATCATCGTTAAGTCGATGAACGCCCTTCGGGACTGCTCGCGTTTGGCAAACGCTTGCTGCTCCAACAGCTCCGGCTCTGGCACGAAATCGGCGGCACTATAATCGCCCATAAGCCACTTGATCGTTGTCAGCAATCTATGACAGAATCTGTGATCTCCGTTATAAGGGAAATCTCACCACAAGATGTCAGTTTAATAGTTTTTATAAAACAGTATAGTAATTTTTATACTTTCTCGAAAAATTTCAGAAAAAAAAATTTTTCACCGATTTTATTCGTTTTAAGAATTTATTAAGAATAAACAGATCTGATTAAATTATATTAAATTTAAAAGATGAAAAAAAATCTTTCCGGAATGAGGAATCGAACCTGGGCCTTCGAATTGACAACCGATCTCCTTACCATTTGCGCCGTTGACGAACACATACAATGATGAAATTCGAATCGTCTACATATGTTATAATATACAATACTTATAAAAGTAAATTATTCTTATCAAACTTTAAAAACAAATTATATATTAGTCTATGGATAATTATCTAAGTGTTGATCAAAGTAATTAATAAAAAAATTATCTATACTATATCTAAAGCAAGTTTTCTTCAACAAAATTGCAGGTTAGAATGAGTCGGCGCAATGTTATGTTGTTTTGATGGTAGCGTGCATGCGCAGTGCAATACGTACTCTTAAAATTACTATACTGTACAGGAAAAATTTTTGTCCAGTATAATAAAATTTACTAGTTTTCTAGGTAAAATTTATATTAAAGTTTTGTAAAATTTATGAAATCTAATTTTTATCACGCTGTTTAGTAATTTTTTCTACTTTTGTATAATAACTTTCATTAACTTTTTAGTAATTTTTTCATACTTTTAGTGTAAAAGTTTTGAGAATTTTAGGAAATATCTCACTCGCGCGATCTTGTGGTAGGATTCTCCGCACATTATAGTAATTTTTCCTATAAGTATTGTGTGAAAATTCTAAAACTTTTTTCTCAGTGTATCAGTGACTAACGCATCTAGTATTTTAGCGAAGCAGTTAATAATGGAAATAGTTCGATAGTTCGAGATATCTTGCCGAGAGCCGGATTTAAAAATAGGGGTCGTAAAGGACCTTTTCCATACATTTGGCAAAATACCGGCACAGAGAGATTGATTATACAGATACTTTAAGGGCTGTATTAAAGAATAAAGGGAGTTTTTAACAAAAGTAAACGGAATAAAGTCCGGGCCCGAACTCAAACTAGCTCCCATAATACTAACTACTTCTCTAATTTCACTCTCAGTGACTAAACTCTCAGTGATTAAAAAATTTTCTCGAAAGCCATTGAAAAAATTTAGATGCATTCTTTGAGTAATTTTAAGAACTTTTTCACTCTTGGCACTTTCTCCATAAGTTCATAGTTTTCGTGTAAAAAAATCATGAATGCATTTGCAAAAATGTTGTAGTTCGGGCGCCATTTTGAAAGTACTAAGGCAAAAAATACTTATGTAGATAGTGGTTCAATGCAGAAATTCGAATGTACAGTTCCACGAGAGTGTCGCGGAAGTGTAATCTATCATGAAGTGGTTATGGGATGTCCATGAGGTTACGGTTATTCCATTTTTTCAAGCCGTGCGCGCGTGATTAGATACTGCGCATGGATGTTGGACACTTGCTGCACAGTACAGAGAGGCTATACAAGAAAGTTGTAAAAAACCATAAAAAGCCCATGAATCGTAAATTTTGTTGTATAGGTACACTTATCATGGTTCAGAGAGGATATACACAAAAGTTATAAAATACACCATAAAAACTCCATAGACACCCCATAAAACCATATATTCATGAATCATATACTATTAGCTTCCAAAATCCGATAAAATATCGAAAACTCCATAAAAACCCCCCACATGAATCTGAAAATTTTTTTATGTAGGTACACTTGCCATGGTGCAGAGAGGCTATACGCAAAAGTTATAAAAAAAAACCATAAAAAACCAATTGACATCCCATAAGACCATATATTCATGAATCATGTACCATTAGCTTCCCAAATCTGATAAAATATCGAAAACCCCATAAAAACCCCATGAATCTGAAAAATGTTTTATGTAGGTACATTTGCCATGATACAGAGAGGCTACTTAATTTGTCGGGTTGGGGCGTGGTCACACACTATTTCAGTCTTTGTCGAATTCGTAAAGTAATCGCGTGGATAATGCTCCTTCGTTAATGCTGTTTTCTTCCATTAAAAATGATTTGCTGGGTAGTACACTGAAAAAAATTTGGCACGGCATTTGTTTCCATCACAGTTCCTCAGTGCCCCCTTCGCTGCGTGAGTGAGATCTCCCACTTTTGGCACAGCATTTGTCCCGAATGTTCAAAGGTTATACGGCAGGGGGCATCCGCGGTGCTTTTACAGAGAGGAGCTGTACCAGTACGGGACAGGAGGTGTACCGAATCGCGGTACAACATTTGACCCTACTTTTGGCACAGCGTCTGTACTCATCGGGTCAGCTGGAGTGCCACATTTTTTCAGTGTAGAGATTTATAATAATGTGCAGCTGCAGTTCGATGTATGTGACATTTTCTCATTAATCAGCAAAATTCCACAGTGTCGTACGATTAAATAAAAGAGAAAAACAATTTCAACTTTCTTTTCTCGAGACTTTCCTCGAGAAAAAATTTTTTCCCTATGTAATTAAATAGTCAAAATAATGTAGATGAGATCATCCGTAGCAAAGACGAACGGTCGACCGTCTGTCAGTCGCAAATATTGTCTTGTCGCGTGAACATCTCCGTCGCAAAGTATCATGAGTGTATTGGGCGGATTTTGAAGTGCGTCATGTGTCTCTCTTGTGCCCCATACAAATGTTGTGCGCGAGTACGTTATGTAAATAGTGGTTCAATGCAGAAATTCGGGTGTACAGTTCCACGTGAGTGTCCCGGAAGTGTAATCTATGATGAAGTGGTCTTATGGAATGTCCATGAGGTTACGGTTATTCCATTTTTCAAGCCGTACGCGCGTGATTAGATACGGCGCGTGGGTGCTGGCCGCTGGGCTAAAAAGCCATTAAAAACCCATGAATCTGAAATTTTTTTGTGTAGATACACTTATCATGGTGCAGAGAGGCATACACAAAAGTTATAAACTCTCTCTCTCTCTCTCTCTCTCTCTCTCTCTCTCTCTCTCTCTCTCTCTCTCTCTCTCTCTCTCTCTCTCTCTCTCTCTTACACCCACACACGCAAGCACGCACGCACGCATCCACGCACGCCTGCACACACATACACAAACACACACACACGTGTGCGTTGTGCATATGCAGAAACTTTTGCTAACGCAGCACTATGACGAGGCCCGACAAGCATTGACCTCGGCTGGCGCCGATGAGTCATTGTTTGGGTCTCGCCATAGTGCTGCTATAACTACTTCTGTCATTTCTTATTAATGAAAATATGGTTTATACTTCTTTAACTAATTTCTCAAAAAATGTAATTTATCGACTCAAAATTGTAACCACTCATTACAGTTGTTGAGTACAGCATTATGTTTAAACTTCAAGAGATTGTACACGCTCGTTTTGTAGAAAGAAATTATTTTAGAAAAAAAAACGTTTTTATTGTTATACGATAACAGAAGTAAAAGTCAATCAATCGTCATGAAATTTTGCACAGAGATAGCTTTTTTATATCTTCGAACCGAGTTCGTTGCCCAAAGAATTGTTATTGTTGTAAAAGCGCATTGCGCGAATCGTGTCGGTAAACGTATATAAGACAAGGTAACAGGAACAATGAAATCTAAAAGTATAAACTTCTTTTTCCCAAAGGAAACCTTAAAAAATTCTTGTGTGCAAAAGACATAAAGATACACATGACGTTAAAATATCTGGGCACAGCAGTACGGCGAACGCGCTATAAAATAGACTTGCGCATAGAGCGGAGCGTTAAACTTGTGGATAAACGATGCGCGTACCGGAGGCGGAGAAACTGGAGGAGAAGAGAACGTGCAAACTTTTGAAGTGCGGGGCAGTAAAATTTTCGGTCTTGCCTCAGATTGTCTATGGCGGACCTGCGATCGTAAATCCGTTTTCGGCGTGCACGGTAAGTGGTGCGTAGGTGAATCGACGCGTGGCAATCGCTGATAAACGAAGAATGTGTATACATGCAAGCGGCTTATTAACTATATCAGATTTGCTAGGCCAATAGACGGAGGCGGTGGATCCTCAAATTTCTCGTGAAGATTAATCATAGTATACGGAATCCCAGTATTTCTAATAAAGAGAGCGTCTTAACTCCGGCTCATGTATTTGTCTGCAATTTTAGGATGTGGTTTTTTCAGTCAAAAAATCAATCCCGGCGTTAGGATTTGGTCCAATGAGATCTAGAGACAAAGATAGAGCAGTTGTTTGAAATGCCTAGGAGAAATGTGTGTCTTCGGAAACCTAAATTACTTGATAGCTAAAAGTACGTGCCCGCGCAAAAATCATCACCATTGGGCATATAAAGCCAATATATTAGATATGGCTATATGCAATATATTGGAAAGATATTGGGTCTAGTATTGGCAATATATCGCGGCACGTTCGGCAAATGCGCACTCTCCAATATTGCTTTCTCAAAGAGAAAGCTTGGTAACGGTGGAATTTTTCGACCTCGAGATTTCTATGATTTTCGATATTTCTGAGCTCCCTGAGTCGAAAAATGCATTTTCTAGAAAATGTCTGTGTGTGTGTGTGTGTGTGTGTGTGTGTGTGTGTGTGTGTGTGTGTGTGTGTGTGTGTGTGTGTGTGTGTGTGTGTGTGTGTGTGTGTGTGTGTGTGTGTGTGTGTGTGTGTGTGTGTTATAAATTTGTCCGCAGCATAACTCGAAACTGGCCAAAGATATCAAGTTTATCTTTGGCAGATATATAAAGCTTATTTTGAAGTTGTGCAAGTTCAATTATATAGTTGATCAGATAATATTAACTCGGTTAAAAAAAATAAAGAAAAATATGTAAAAATCGAAATAGTACATTTCGACACGGGTGGGGAAGTCGATTAGTTAGCTGGTGTGACTTTTTGCACGACCGAAGCGAGTGCGAAAAAGTCACACCAGCTAAATAATCGACTTACGCACTAGTTTCGAACGGTATTTTATACCACGAGCGCCGAAAAATCATACCAAAGTTGTGATTTTGAGGTTAGAGTGGTATAAATATTTTTTTACGGCGTGGGGGGGGGGGGGGTAGATATTGTTCAGAAGTAGGCCCATTTTCTTAAAGGTCTTGAAATTATCTATCAATCCATATTTTTGTCGGCCCGATATAATATTAAGTCGGTTAAAAAAAAAAAATAAAGAAAAATATGGAAAAGTCGAAAATAATTTTTGTCGCTCTGGATTTGGATATCGGTCTGAAGTTGTCCCATTTACTTAAAGATCTTGAATCACCTATCAATCCATATTTTTGCCAGCCCAATCGAATAATATTAAGTCGGTTGAAACAAATAAAGAACAATATGGAAAGATCGAAAATATATTTTTTTGGCTCAGGGTTTGGATATCGCGTGAAATTAGTCGCATTTTCTTAAAGGTCTTGAAATTACCTATCAATCCATATTTTTGTCGGCCCGATGGGGAAAAATAAAGAAAAATATTATAAGAAATTATAAGAATTATTAAATCATAAGAAAAGTCGAAAATAATTTTTGTCGCTCTGGGTTTGGATATCGGTTGGAAGTAGGCGCATTTTCTGAAAGTTCTTGCAATTTCCTACTTACCCATATTTTTGTCGGCCCGATGGGATAATGTAGGTTAAAAAAAATAAAGAAAAATATGGAAAAAACGAAAATACTATTTACGGCTTTGAGTTTGGATATTGGTCGGAACTAGTCCAATTTTCTTAAAAGTCTTGAAATTATCTATCAATCAATATTTTTGTAATTTAATAATTACTACATAACTATTTTAAATACAATTTTCTAGATAATTTTAAATAATATTACATAATTATCTTAAATATAATTTTCCAGATAATTTTAAATAATGTATTTATGGAAAATGAGATATGAAGAAAAAATGAAATTTTATATTAAAATATACATTTAAAAAAATTATTTGATGTAATTTATCAATTCTCTTTGAGGAAGCATTCTGCTAAAGCAGTTAGTAGCGGTTTTCTTCCCATATATTACCAATTTTTCATTAGAAAAAAGGTGGAAAGCATTGAAAACATATGGGACATAGATTTAGATGTTATACGGGAAATGCCATTTCCAATATAGTTCAGCTATTTGAAAAAATTATTTTTATGTTTTATTATCAAAAATTATATTACGCAGATATTGCGTAAAATTTTGAGTCCCCTACATAAAGGGAGATAACAAAAAACTCGCTGTCGCTCGGGCCGCAAATCACCTGCAGGCGGCGCTAGTCGGCAGAAAATTAGAAACGTGCATAAGCCTCGCAGTTTTAGGGGTGAGGTTATGTGGCACTTAAGACCCTGAGATCAGGGTGAAAAGACAATAATATACTTTCCTCCAGGGAATATATGAGACAAAATAGTATACGCAACACGGGAGGGAAGTAGAACATCTCAACCCGCGTGTTTACCGCCCTCGCCTTCGGCTCGGGCGTTAATATCACACGCGGGTTGGGATGTCTTACTTCCCTCCCTTGGTGCGTAATGTACTATTTCTTACTCCCCCACCTGAAAGTACATACTTTCGGCCCGCATCTCCGAGCCAAAAGTTAACTTTCACACCCTATTTTAGACCAACCGCGAGCTCTGATTGGCTGCCGAAGTTTCCCGACCTGCTGCGCTTCAGCGCCGCCGCGCTCATGAGCCACTCTGTCTCACTCGCACGTCCGAGCGCACACTCGCTCTCACTGTTGACACGTACGAAATAGACAGAGGAAAGTGCACGGGTGACGAGAAAAAAGAGTTAGTTGAAATAAAAAGTGGTGTTGTTTGATCGTAGTCATTGTTTTTTGTTTCCTACACGTATTTGCGAGTCGTGTAGAAACAATTAAGTGACACACTACGCAAGTCCCAGCACTCTGGCTGCACGATATCTTACAGAAAAATGAATAGCTCGACACGCACTCTGACTGAAATTCTCTCGAGAAATGTAAAAATGAATTGCTATTGTCTACAAATTCTCTCGAGAAATGTAGCAATAGATACTGCGTTCACATGCAGTGATAGTGTCCGCCTTCTAACCTAAAACGTGCTTAACCAAACAAGTCAAGATTGAAAACAATAAAATTACATGCAATTTCTCAATTTCTATTGAGATAAAAAAATGTCTTTCAAAGAAACAAACACAGATGAATCCTCATCCGATGGTTCTGAAGACGAAGAAGAAATCTTAAAAAATTTTGACCAAGAGGCAAAAATAATTGTAGAGTCAGAAATATTACCAAAGAAGTCTTCCTCCTAGTTTACAACGCTTACAAAAAATGGAAAGAAGAAAATAAAAATTCACTTTCAACAAACTCCGAAGAAAACAATTTAATTGTTTACTTTAACACCTTAAAACTAAAATTGAAACCGCCAACTCTATGGAGTATGCTTCGAAATACTTTAAATACAAAAGACAATATTGATATTACTAAGTTCTTCGCTTTAAGAAGTATGATAACAAATTATGGTAAAGATTACAAACCTAAAAAATCAAAAACTTTAACCTGGACTGAAATTATAAATTTTATGACAACAGCCGATGATCAAGTGTATTTAGCCACAAAGGTAATTCATTATTTATATATTCACTTCGCAATTAATACTCTTATACTTGGTTAATTTACACTATATTTTTAACATTCACAGGTAATACTTACATTTGGAATTTTTGTACACTCCACTGTGACGAATTAACTAATATGAAACTTAAAGACCTAAAAGACTTGGGTGATGCCTTTCTAGTATCGATCCAACATAACAAAAACGACTACGCTGGCGAGTTTCTTATTGGAAACCTTTTCTATTACAAGGTTAAACATTACATTTCCTTAAGACCAACCGATCAGTTTACAGACAGATTTTTCATCCACTACAACAAAGGCAAATGTACTCGTCAAGTCATTGGAAAAAATAAGATACGTGAAGTACCACAGACTATTGCTTCTCATTTAAAATTACAAAATCCAAAAAAGTACACAGGTCACTGCTTTAGAATAACAGCAGCAACGCTTCTTTCTGAATCCGGTGCAAAGATGCAAATGATCAAACAGCTAGGAAGGTGGCGTTCGGATGCTATAGCACAAGGCTATATAGAAAATTCACTACATAATAGACAAATGATTTTTAATGGTATTATCCGTACAGCTACGACAAACACTCATCCAAAACCATCGACAAGTACTACACCCAATGAAGCTGACTCCGACTACCATTCAAATTGGTCGCATTCCAACCAGGAATTCACTACGAACCAGTTCCATCCAATTCCAAGTAAGCATAAAAAATATTAATATACTAGATAAGTTTGCTCGATGCCACCTGTACTACCTTTCATTCCTAACAAACTTTATTTCAGACCAACAACTCAATTTTACCACAGCCAGCAATAAGAAAATACTTACCCCGGAAAACAATGAAAATCAACCCTCGACAAACCACAGCAGCAATAAATTTCTTTCAAAAACACCAGTGAAAGTAAGATTCAAAGATAAAGTAACTACTCAACCACCTCCATGTAAAAAAAGAATTCTTGAAAATTTAAATCCTCAAATTCAAGATGAAATGTCTCATTCGAAACCAAAGCCAAATACTACACCCGACAAAGATGAATCTGATTACAATTTAAATTGATCAGATTTCGAAGAAGAAATCACTACGAACAACTTCAATTCAACTTCAGATAAGCATAAAAAATACTAATGTATAGAGTCGATGCCACCTGTACTACTTTTCATTCGTAAAAAACTTTATTTCAGATCAAAAACCTACTACGACAACAAGCAATACAACAAATCTTCAACCACAAACCAACACCAATGAATCAAAAAGATTTCTTAAAAATTTAAATCCTCAAGTTCAAGATAAAAATCAAAACCAAAATCAAAATAAATCACTGAATGCAGATAAAAATCAAAATCAAGATCAGAATAACTCATTGAATGATCAAATAAATTCAACTTTAAACAAATATATTAAAATTAAAAATTGTACTATCAACGGCAATTTCATTGTAAATATTAATAATTACAAATCGGATAAAGAAAATCATTTGTAGAGAAAAAAATCAAACAAAAAATTATTTTATATTGAGATTAATATATTGAAAGTTTAAATTATTAAGACCAAAGTTTATTAATTTAAATATAAATCTTGTATTAATTATTGTATTAATATTTGATGTTAATATATTGAAAAAGTTTAAATTATTAAAATCAAACTTTATTGTACTTATTTCATCACCTTATTTCTTTCTTTTTTTAATGAATGTGTTTCTGATGCCCGCCCCGACCAGCAAAACCTCGGCTTCGCCTCGGTCTTGAAAATGTCGGACGGGCATCAAACCATCTCTGCAACAGCGAAAGTAGCAGACGCCCAAAAAACCAGCTCTCCACGCCGGGCCGAAAGAAAAAACAGTCGGTAATATCGACCGAGCTACCCAAAGCAGCCGAGAGAGGCACTACTATCGAGCGGGACGAAAGAAAAACTAACACTCAAACACAGCTAGCAGACGACAACGCAATTTTATTAATTATTTAACAATTACAGAACGTACTTTCGGCCGGGGAGTAAGAAAAATAGTATACAATACTTGGACCGGAAATTGGATGCCCTGGGCGGGCGTCATACCACTCACGCCCCGGAAATCCAATTTCCGGCCCACGTATCGTAATATACTATTTTAATAATAAAATATAAAAATAATTTTTTCAAATAGCTGCAGTATATTGGAAATGGCATTTCCCGTATAACATCTAAATCTATGTCCCATATGTTGGCAATACTTTCCACCTCTTTTCTGTTGAAAAATTGGCAATATATGGAAAGAATATTGGAGAGTGCGCATTTGCCGAACGTGCTGCGATATATTGCCAACACTACACCCAATATGTTTCCAATATATTGCATATAGCCATATCCAATATCAATAACGATGATTTTTGCGCGGGTGTCTGAATAATCATGAAAACATAAACTGAAAGCAGCTAGATGATGCGTTAATTTAAGCTTTGATTCGTTTATAAAAATATTAATTTCTCAGAATGTTATAAGCAATCAAAGCGAGCATAACAAAAAGGTTACAAATTTCTCCGTTTTTTTAAATCTTTGTCTCTAAAATCCAATAGACAAAATACTAAAACGGAGGTTCATTTTTTGGCTTACAGTGCCTCATGCGGAGCAGACCTAAAGCTATGAAATTTTTTTACGAAGATTCATTTAAACATTCCAATCTGAAAACTGATATGACAGAAAAAAGGGTTCTTAATATAACGGACAAAATTTTTGTTAGAAAATTTCCAATGTTGCAAAAGTAGAGTTTGTCCACTAAAAAGAAATTCAATAAGTATTTATAATCTTTTTTGTTTTTCATTCAATTTTAATTTGCAAGGTCTCATTTTATTCCTTGTTCAATTTCAGGGGGAGATACCGATATAAAAATTGGAAAATTTTCAAAACGTGCAAAGTTATGCAATTGTTTAAAAATTCAGTGACAAATCTAGAAACAATTGCATATAACTTTGCAGGTTTTGAAAATTTTCCAATTTCTATATCGGTACCTCCTCATGAAATTGAACAAGGAAGAAAATGAGACCTTGCAAATTAAAATTGAATGAAAAACAAAAAAGATTATAAATACTTACTGAGTTCCTTTTTAGTGGAGAAAATCTACTTTTGCAACATTGGAAATTTTTTAGCAAAAATTTTTTCCGTTATGTTAAGATTTTTCTTGTCATATCAGTTTTCAGATTGAAATATGTAAATGAATCTTCGTAAAAAAATTTCATAGCTTTATCTCTACTAGCCCGCATGAGCCACCTTAAAAATGACAACCTGAAGCTTTAGCCAAATCCATGATACGGAAGTGAGATAATTTTCTTGTATCTTTTTTGTAAAACATGTACATGTCTTTAGTGGCAAAGATGAAATGAAATTTTCCGCCCTTTAACCTCAAAATGCCATCTTAAATGTCATTTTGCGGCCTCGGACGGAAAAATACGTTACTGAAACGTGGACGTAAGAGAATTTTTACCTCATGCGACTTTTCGACCTCGCTTCGCTCGGCCGAAAAACGTCGCATGAGGTAAATAATCCTCTTCCGCCCGCGTTAGTAATATACTATTAGATCAGTATCTGCACATTTCTGGTACATGTGTACTGTAGCAGAATAGTATTTTTCGGTACAAGGCCGTAAAATGCGATTTCACGGGTCAAGTGCTGCTTGATCACACGAGGCGTGAAATCTTATATGGCCAAGTGACGAACAATATTTTTTGATATAGTAGGCTGTAAAATTCGATTTTACGAATTGTTTTATTGGTTGTCAAATTCGATTTCACGGATTCGTGTCCGTAAAATAAAAACAGTCCGTAAAATCGAGTTTTACGGACTGTCCGAGAAATCAAATTTTACAGTCTGAAAATAGTCCGTAAAATCGAGTTTTACGGACTGTCCGAGAAATCAAATTTTACAGTCTGAAAATAGTCCGTAAAATCTATGGCTATGATATAAAAAAATTATTTTTTTACAACTGCAATGCATTACTCTTGCGACGAAGCGTTTAAGGTCGTTTCGTTCGAAATAATTGTAGTGTGGGACAAATTTCAGCCACTATCGGTATACAGGGAGTGAAACGTAATTATTATACAATAATCGTGTTTGCATATTTTAACCATTTGAATTGTTCTTTCTTCTTTTCACTGCCATGGAAGTATATATATTATCTCGGCTCTCAATATAGCTGTGCCTTTCATGTTAACCTTTTTACGATTTTGTAGTAAACCAAAGATTTTATTTTAACTTCATGTTAAAATCTTAAAAAGCGTTGCTGTCGGATTTGCAAACAAAGATAAAATCAGTCGCATTATTTTATTGATGCTGTATTTTTTCTGTTTGATCGAGTTCAGAGAATTAACAATCCATTATAGTGTTTAAAACAGTTTAATTAAACTTTTCTGGGAGTTTTTAGAGGTGCACAGACCAATATTATATTTTCAGCGTCCTTCATTTTAGCCATACAATTTAGAATGCCGAAGACTGCGCATGATTCTATGCTCCCATTATATGTAATTTAATTTTAATAACTTTCTCACGATAATTCATTCATATTAGAGGTACGTATAAAATTTTAGTTTTCAAAACTTTAAAAATGTTATGGTTACACAATCCCCACTAAAAATTAGTTTTCTACGTTTGAACTTGGATAAATAATTATTTAGAATAGTTAACAATTTTTCCACCTAGCACGTCACGCCACGTGGGAATGCACTTAGAATATCATAAAAATCAAGAATCGAAGCAACAATGAGAAAATTTAATTTTTTTTATGATTATAGAAAAGTATATAGTGCACAAGGTTTTAACAATTTTGATAAAAATAATGAAAATTGGTCAATTTTTCTTTGACTCTTAATTTTTAAAGCTTATAACATTAAACTTTCATTTCCTCATCGACGTAAGTACTGATCGGAAAAATCGTGTATTATTCTGAATAGTTATTTATCGAAATTCTAACGTTAAAAAAGAACTTTTAGCAGGGACTGTATAACCACAAAATCATTAAGTAATTATATTACGTACTTGTTATATACATCCTATGTTGAAAAATGAACGGCACAAAGCAATGAAATTACCATTGAAGTTGTCGCTAAAAGTTTTAAATATTTTTTAAGAAATCAAATTATAAAATGAAGAAATTAATAGTAAAAAGAGGTGGCTGGCCAATACAGCTAAATAATGGCTACTATATTTAGTCAATAAATCTTAATAATGAAGATGATGAAATTCTTACTGGTCAAGATGTGGCAGGATAAAGAGCTCGGGGGTAGACATACATGTAGAAATATTTTCGGGTGGTCCAAGCGACACCCGGAGGAGAGTAAGATATTCGGGGAAAGTAGAGGGAGGGGAAGTTTGCCGTGGACGGTAGGGGCGATGTGGGCTAGAGGAAGGGGGGGGCTTCGGTACTCGAGCTGGCGCTGCTGATGCTGCTGCTGCGAGTTGCGCGCGCGCGCGCGCCGGTGGCGCTCCGCCGCTGGTGGTGGAACGCGCGACTGCGAGAAGTGCGAGAGCGAGAGCGAGAGGGCGAGAGCGCACGAGCGAGAGCGCACGAGCGAGAGCGAGATCGAGCCCCTCGACTGGAAAGGTCCGCGGCGCGCGCGGCTCTCAGTCATAGCTCAGTCTCAGTTCTGACCGAGAGCCGAGTCCGAGCAGTGAGCTTCGGTAGCGCGCGCGCACACAGAAGGCTCCCGTCCGGCGGCGTGAGAACACGCTCAGCTCCTCGGCTCTCTTTATACCTGCGCATCGCTGCCACCTCCCGCAGCAGTCTCCTGCAGTACGTGTGGCGCTCGATGTGAGCCTGCGCCTGTAGCTCGCCCGCTCTCCCGTGCAAGTGCGTGTCTACTGAGCCCTTGAGTTTGCCGACTCGGCGAGTGCGGCCCACGGCACGTGCTAAAGCAGTGATTGCAATAACGCCGCGCAGCAGCTGGGGAGAGTGAGAGAACCGATCTAGAAGCAGGCCTCCTGCAGTCCAGTTACTTCGCTTCCCAGCCGACGTCGTAGCTGCACAAATATTTGCCGTCGGGAGCAGGCGGTTTCCTCTCCTCGCTGTCCCCATCGCGCTTCTCTGCCGGCACTAAAAGGCATAACATATAGCATAATCCCTTCTTCACTTTGCTAAACTCTCGCGTTAATCAGTCGGATTGTACTTACGCTAACTTTTTCTCTCTCTTTCCTCTCTACTCTTCGCTACCTCCGCTCTACCCCATTTTTGCGCTCCGTTTAATCAAGGCGGTACTCGTTTCGCGTGTGTCTTCGCATTATTCGTTCAGTGTAGTTGCGATACGTCAGTCGCGTGCCAAATCAGAGTGATAATGCTAGGCTGTAATTTTGTTGCTCTTTCAGTCAATTGAATGAACATTTTCATTGATTTTAATTGTTCCAGTTTCCGCGCGCAAAATAAATAACCACCATGACGCTAAATCAACATTAGGCATTTTTCTATCGGCTTATTTCGATGCTCATGTCCAGGGGAAACTTTTGTTTATTCGTTTGAAACCTGAGTTGCTTACGTGATAGCCACGATTTCTTTAGATCTTTATATACTTTTTCGGAAATATCAATTCTTACATTCATTTTATAAGTAGAGTGAGCAAGTACTTCTAGTTTAAATGAAGCGTGTTTAATGGCTCGTCATAAATAAGAATAATATTTTGTTTCCAGAAAATATAGAAACATTTGAGAAATATGGTGAAATGGTCGTATATATTACCGAGCCACGGTCTGGCTTGACGATCGCAGCACGTGCGCGGCAAAAGTCGAAGAAATTATCCGAGTGAGACAAGGAAGAGGCGTGTTTTCCAGCGCGCTTATCGTGCTTATTTTTTCTCGTTCTCTGCCTCCATTTGTCTCCCTGTGCTTGTCTTTGGCTGGCTCTCTCCCGCTCGTTTCCCGCGCGACTATCGAGCCATTAAACGCGCCACTGCAAGTGTAATCAATTTAAAAGCGTCGCTCTCGCGTTTTCGCGAGACTCGCGCAAATGATTTATGCGTCGTTCCAAATACGCGGCTGCGCGGCTTTTGATTCGGCGGTGCATCATGCAGGCATGCACCGGTCAGCGGGAGAGGATATACATGCGCGCCGCATGTCGCTCGCACGGATCCCCAGGCTCTGCATGCGTCCGATGATTTTTTAGCAATTACATTCCGCCCGCTTGGTTTAACGAGCTGCCACTGCTGCGATCTATCGACCGGCGCTCGTGGCCTGCCTTTTTCTCGCCCACATTCACGCTCCCATGATTTTCCATTGTTTACAATTCAATTTGCCAAGCCAAAGAATCTCGAAGCCTTATTAATATCGCGCCAATAGCGAAATTCGAGGCTCTCAATCATGGAAGCGATGAATTAAAAAGCAATTTCTATGGTAATGGTATAGAAATACCAATTTCCAATTAATCTGTTCTGTACATGTAAATTATGGTTGATCTCGCTCGGTTAAGTCTCTGTTTAAACGTTCGATGTTAATATATTCACATCAAAATGTAGAAAATCCTCGTCTTGAAGCATAAAGCTAATGGCCCTTTGGGCTAGCTCCAATTCCGTAATGAAGCTTTACTATTTCATCAAACGTCTGACGTTTATTAGCTCCATGCAAAACTTGTTCAAAGGCTGCTTACGGAAAACTTGATAGCAACAACGTTAGCGTGAAATTGTAGTTTTAATATTACTGTGTGATGTAACCTATTTTTTTTGGCAGCATTTAAATAAATGAAATAGACAGAGAGAAACGCAAAAATGATTGAATCGCGCATTGCGGAAGTGCGTTATGTTAATTTTCTATTATAGAAAAAAGGAATAAAGCTCGAGGAAGAAGAAAGAGAAAGAAAAGAGAAAAAAGGTCTGAAGTGTAAGCTGCGCGGAAGTCTTTAAGCGAGGTCTGGCATAAAAGGATCGTAAGTCACCGGGCGCGGAACTTTTAATTGTCCGTGCGATAGTCAAAGGTCATTCCCTGTGACTTTTACGGTCTGGCCGGTTCACGAGCGCTCTTCTACCTCTGCCCCCGTCCTCCACGTCAAGATCCGTTCATGATCGATTCAAGTCGAACAAGCCGACTTTGTGCCCTCCGGGCGAGAGCTGCATTCTCGTACTCCCTATCTTCCATACTCGCGGCGCGCGCGTCCCTCCTCTCTATCTCGCTCTCGTTCGCTTGTTTTACTACCGGAAATTATGGGAATTTAACACGAGCGAAGAGATAAGGAAGTCGCGGCTCGTGGCTGAAGGAAGCGCCAACTTCTTGCGAGAAGGCAAGGGGAAAAGGGCCCCCCTTCTCGTGCTGTAATAGCAAACCAGGCGACGTGAAAAAAGCATAAATTACTTTATTTTACCTGCTCCTCTCGATCGAAAACCGCAATTTTATCGGTAGACGCTCAGGCAAGTTTAATAGTCGTTGAATTTCTCGAGCGCGCGCCGAGGAAGTTTGATGACGCGTCTTGGACGTCCGATTCTCGCTCGGCACCAGCGCGAGCCTTATCTTCCATTCTGTTCGAAAAGCGTATTTCCCCCCCGAAAGTTGAACATAGTCGGCGGCGTTATTCTCCCTCGACTTTCGCGACGAGTAGCGGATATTGATGCGCGAGACGGGGACGAAACTTTCGATCAAAACACATCCCGCTCAATTTGATACGAAAAGATAAGACGTATTTGTCAGCGCTCTTGTTCATTTAATCCTGAGTTTTTTAGCCGCTTGCACGGAAGAGAGAGAGAGAGAGAGAGAGAGAGAGAGAGAGAGAGAGAGAGAGAGAGCGAGAGAGAGCGAGAGAGAGAGAGAGCGGGAGAGCTATAGGGCGGCAGGACCAGAGTTTCTGAAAGACACGTGTTTGTCGCATATAAACAGGCGTTGCAGCGGGCCACGGAGGTGTCGTTGTCGGAATTCCGCGTGATTTCCCGGCGGAGGGCCCCCATGGAACTGGTAAAGTGTTCACGACCGGGGCGAGTGCGAGCGAGCTCCGGCGAAAATAAAGGCGAATAAGGGGGAGTGTTGTATTGTGCTGGTGTTGCTGTAAAGTGCTTGTAAAGCCTCGGCCGTGCGATGCTCCGCGGACTCTCCAGTGCAATCATCAGCGGCGACGAGGACGCCGGACCGTGACAGCGCCACGGCCGCCCGACGAGAGAAACACGAGACGCAGGCTCCTGTAGGACGAGCTTCAAAGGCATCTAGGGGGAGAGAGGGAAAGAGAGAGACTGCAGCTGAGCTCCCTGTCCCTGGTGATGCGGCGCCATGGGCCGTAGCTCGAGGTCCTTGCTCATAAGTACCTTCCTGGCGAGCGCGCTGCTCGTGGTCGCACTGCTGCTCGAAACATCTGGAGCCACACGTAAGTCGATACACCTATCTATATCCACGCACAGTGCAGCCCTCTGGCTTTTTTCTCTCCGTGCTGGCCCGTCCCCTGCCCCCTGTCGCTCGGCGAGTCCGACAGAGCGAACGCTTGTCGGAATTCTTTCCCCCGCGTATATGTGTGATATGCGCTCGGTCCCTGCGCCTGTCCATTCAAGCGGAGAGCGGCCAGACGGAACCAAAGGCGCATTTACCGCTCAATACCTATGTTTTCAAATATTCAGTATCGCTGAGCTCTTTTCCGCCCTTCCCATGCTCTTTTATTTTCCTTTCCCTCTGCGGTTTTGCCCTCTTACATACATGCGCGACAAATTAAATCTTTTACGCCTCGACGGTGCTCGTGATTTTGCTTATGTCCTGATTCGACCTCTACACGCCCCTTCTCCACGTTTGCTTCTTCAAAGACACTCTCCCGCCCTCGTTAAAAACGCTTATTGGAAAATAGGCTAGCCAATATTTACAACATAAGTATAATAAGTATAATAAGAAAGACAAGGGTATTGTTTGCATCCGATTATACATTGATATTTTAGGCTCTGAAACACGATGCATTACCTAGTCAGTTGCTGTACATTTAGTTTATTTTTTACACACAAGTATATAGCTTCGTAATGATTTACGAGTCATTTAAAATCTTTCGTAAAATAGTATAGCCGAGCCAATGCATGCTACTTTCCAGATGAAACAGTCATGTTTATTACAAAGAAATAAGTTAACGAAACTACACGGAGAGAAATTTTGTAGTGAAAATTACAAATATTCGAGGCAAAATTACCAGTTTCTATGGTAATGGATGGACAGACTGACAATTTCAAACTTTTTACCAAAGTGCCTTGGTAAAATTTTTTTTTAGTTAATTTAAATTAAAAAAATTAACTTTTTTTATCTATATTAATGGATATATAGTATTTTAATATAGAAATAGAAACAGAAACAAGGATGAAAAAACATTAAACTGAAAAAAAATTTTTACGGAAGCGGGATTCGATCCGACGATCTTTGGGTTGAGAGTCCGACGTTCTACCGACTGCGCCACGGAAGCTGTTACCAACAGTCATTTGAATCGCCGTTATTACTTACTGAAAATATGTGTATTGTTTTCATTTTAACGTCGCGCACGCCTCTAGTATCAATCTTCTGAAACACAATAATGCGCAGTGCGCATGCGCGAATACACAAATACCAGGTTATTTGGCAAAATTTATCAGTTTTCTTAGTAAAAATTCTTAGGTTACCCTGTAAAAATGACTAGATCTCAATTTTTACCAGTGTGTCTGGTAATTTTTATTCCGATAATTTGGTATTTTTTTTAAGTGGTTATGGTAGTTTTTCCTGGGAAACTTATAAATTGTATTAGAAACCTGGGAATATCACGGCTTTTGACAGTCTATCCATGCACTACCAAGGCACCTTGGTAATTTTTACTCTAAAATTTCTCTCCGTGTACTTTTTCACAAAGATAAAAGTTCAATTTATTAAAAGGGTATTAAATGAATAAAAAAACGATTAAAGTATTTTATATAAATGATATATTAAGTATTTTATACGTTGTAAAATGAAATGGACTAAAATGAAAATCAATTATCTTCACTCGAAATGACGTATTTCGACGTTGTGTGAGTATATGGTTTTTGACCACTTTTGCGGGGCCGCTACGGCGTGCGTAAGAAGGCGAGGTTAACGGCTTAGCAAACATGGATGAACCCGTTAAAAGGCTTAAGACATCCGCTCTCCCTAAATTGACTGAGTCACTTCATTCATACATTCATGCAATCGACAAATGGCTGCGTAAGTTTCGTAAATATTTGCCTTGCAAGTTTGAAAAGAAGCCGCCGCCAACAGAGAAAATGCTAAGGGAAAAGTGACAGAGAGAGGCCACGGCCTTCAAAATATCCATCTACACGAAAAAGAGATGGTATGAGTAGCGGGCAAAGTGCACCATTTCAACGGCTAAAAAAGGCACGCTCAGTGTGACGAACGGACAAAGCACTACGGTGGCGAAAGAAATGCATACCAAAGACGTACTGTAGTCAAGTTTACAGTATTGTTAAAATTAGACAAACTGCGCATCGCTAAGAAAACTTATTTTATTTTCATTCAGTGCTTATCAGTGATACAAAATTACGGTTCTTAGTATTTTCTCTCTTTACAGCTCTGACCTAACTGCGATTGCCAACTAAATAATAGCTCCATTGCTCTCGTTACCGGTATGATCTGACTGATCAGTAATCAATCATATTTTTTTACCAATACATTGATTTTTGTTTTATGCTGCTACAATAAGAATACCTACAACCACGCTAAATAAATAGATTTGAATAATTAATAAGTTAGAAAATTGTTTAAAGTCAAAAAACATACGTGAAAACGGAAGCGCAAATACTTTAAAGATGTTATGTATATAAATGTCATTATAAAAAGTTTAAAAAATCATATGTCTAAATGAAAAAAAAAAAGAGAGCAAAAGACAAAGAGAGAATATATAGCTCAGTTGCGTGTCGAAAACGGCGAGAGTTTTCCAAGCTTCGCGGTCGTGCTGCTCAGAATAGAGAAAAGGCTGAAGGGCCGCGTTAGTGGCTGGTGAGAGAAAAAGAGAAAGTGCGCAGAAATGAGAATAGCTGGCGCTCGGTAATGTGACGTAGCAAGAGATACTCGCCTCGTCTCCCCTATTTTTTTTTTTTTTTTTTTTTTATTAAGAAAAGTGTTCCTCCGCATACGAAACCTAGGGTACCCTTCTCCTACGCTTTCTTGCTTATATTCGCTGCAAGCACAACATACTTACGCATAAACGTACACATAGACACATTCATGAACACGTATATGAAAGAACCGTAGCCTCCATCCGACCTCATTTTCTCCCATTGTCGTTATCGCGAACTCGTGTATAACGAGATCTAATTGTCATTTAACAAATGACCGCCGACCGGCACTCTATTGCTATATTAAATTCTCTGACACTTGAAATAGCTATATTTGAACAGAGCGCCCGTCACAATCAATTCCTCCTGTTTAATTTCGATTGTTCATGTCTTTCAACTTTCTTATGTCTCATGTCCATTTATTTCGTGCTTTATAAACTTAATGAAGAGTAATCCAACGGTATAATTCAGTGTTATTTCCAAGAATATGGGGGAAAATAAAAAAATATATGACTTTAATATGCAAGTGTTACAGTGAAATCCTGGATGATGACGTAGTTCTGAAAGGTCTTTAATACGTTTGAGTGCTGAAGCATGAATTGAAATATGTATTTTCATTTAGATAAGCTTTTAGCAAAACTAACTGGGAGTGACGTGCTTTTTTCAGACTTGTTGCACGACTTCAAAGTAATACGTGACACATATCAAAATGTAGCTTAATTTTTTGGCAACCTATGAAAAACTAGCAAGGACTTGTATGCAATGGCTCTGCCCAAATAGCCAAGAGATTATCGAGCGAAGCATAGTTCAAGAGCAGGCTTGCGCAATTACGTAAATATAAACAGTCTCGATTTCATAGCAAGAATGTAGCCAGCTCTCGGTAGAAAATGTTCACTTCGCTTAAAAATGTTTATTCCTCTGGTCGAAAAAGCCAGAAGCTCTGAAATGTATCGATGCTGGATGAGGCACGAGCGAGTGCGCGCGAGAAATGCGTGCAGCGGACAGACCGGCTCGCGCTCCCTGTTTCCGACGCAAGTTTTGCGCACTTGGCGTCCAACCCTCTAGCTGGACCGCTGGCAGCCACGCTGCGAGATGCTCTAATAAAACTTTTCGACGACTTCTCTCCCTCTCTTTTTATCTGTAGGCGCTTGCTGCGCGTGCACCTGCATCTCTTTCTTCGCCACGCGTTTCTTCTCCTGCGCGCTCGCGCGTCTTTTCTCTCTGCGCTTTTCGCTCCCCATCCCCTGTCCCTGCCGTTCGCGCCATTCTCCTTTTTCTTTGCCTCGTGTTTACCTCCCACGCTCTCGCTCTTTTGTCTTTTTCCCCGTCGCGTGCGTCGCTCGATACCTTCTTTCTTTGTTTCCCTTTTCCGTGCTTTTTTCTTTCAAAGCCACTACAGCCGTTCTCTCTCTCTCGCTCTCTCTCTCTCTCTCTCTCTCTCTCTCTCTCTCCCCCTCCCTCTCTCTCTCCATCTCCCTCTTATGACTCATCTTTCTTGCGCTTTCTGACTTCTGCGCTCTGCTGATTCTGCGTGCCTCTTGCGTTTTTTCATTTTCTCATCAGCGTTCGTTCATAAAATTATCGCAACTGCGCCGCCCTTGTTCAAGGCCGGTTGAAGAAGGTGTTTTAACATCCTCTTTTCATGAAAAGTGGGTAAAAAAAGTTTCTGGCAGTCAAGGGGCTAACTTAGCCTTACATGGGACGTGCAGCGGATTTTTTTCTCTCTCTTTTGTGTTTCTCTTTTTTTCGGTTGATTCATTCAAGTGCGATGAAACTTGCAGTGTACGGGCCGCTGCCACTGAGAGTAAAAATTCAATTTATTTTTTGCCTTAATCAGAGTTGTCGTTATTTGTATTGCAGTTTGGCAGGGGCCGCAATATAAGTAATAATGTGAAAATGAAGAGAAATAGTACATTATGTACTCGCTTCGCTATGCTCGCTAGGGGAGTAAACTCACCCGCGGGAATAATCTGCGACTTTAGTCCCGTGTTACATATAGCACTTTATTCCCATCGCCACTGAGGCCACTTCATAGATTTGAAAAGTTATTTTGTATTTATGTGTTATAATTTTGTTAGTTTTAACCCAATTCACCATAAACGTAAGAAATTAGACTATCTTCTAGAGGGAATCAGACGCCACTTTTGCTCCGCTTTTCAGGCTATAAAATGGCCATCATAGTAGAGATGGGAATAAAGTAGATTTATGCGGCCTCCGTTCTTGGAGGGAATGCAAAAGAAAGAATTGCTCGCGGAGATATTTCGAGGAATGGCAAAGTTTGCGGTGTGCAGGGCGAGTGGAGAGGTTGTAAAGCCAGAGGTGTCTCCCCCTCCCCCCTCGAGAACCCTGTGCATGCGAGAGTATCCGTTTGGAGGGGCGTTGTCCCCAGCCTCGGCCCTTACATCATTTAGATCCCATTTAACACGGCGCATCCTACCTGGATCTCTGTCGCATTATACGAAACATAGGTTATGCTGAGCATGCACGTAATGTAGAATCTCACTCGTGAGCTGCACAATGCGTCCGCACTCACGCACCTACCTGCCGTGCCCATACTGGCTCTGCGGAATACGCGCAGAGTTGTTGCCGCAGCCATATAGAAAGCACAGCGCGACTCGGCTTTCGCTATTTTTGTTCGTTTTATTTTTATGGGCCAAATGCATATTAGTTTAGTTATCGAAGCTCGTTTAGCGATCCCCGCTAATGGATTTATTTTCATTCTTGTTTTTGCCACTGCTTTTCCCTGCCTCGCTGCCCGTACGCGCGCATACATATAAATTCCGCGTGTTCGCATTGACGTCATGCGCATGCAGAGAGAGAATTTTTTTGAAATATTACACTTTTTTAATATTCCTGCTACGTAAATTTTGCTCAAGAATTATATTTTTATACTGTTGCATAGACATGGACAGATTTTCCCGGATCTTCATATTGAACTACTATCGAAATGTTGAAAACTTGGACAAAGGCCATAATTACCGATCGATGATAATACTTAATATTTTTAACGATTAAAATCTAGTGGAGATATCTACAGTACATCTGATTAAATATGAAAATAATGCTGAACAGTAAAAAGTAGATATATAGAGTTTTAAACTCTTCAATTGTTTTATTGTTTAATAGGTCATGTTCATTACATTATAATATAACTTAAAGATGATAAATTGTGGTCATGAAATATTGTAAATGTTGGTAAACCTATTTTCTCGTCAGTTTCCACAAGTTATTTAAAGTGGACAACAGAATTTGCATTAAAATTTATATTAAAAATTTACTGTGACAATTGATTTTACGAATGTTTTGAAAATTCAGTAGGCGTGTATTCAAATATGCTAACAGCTACTGGCGAATACCCAGTCCTCTCAACATCTTTATTTTAGAACAAAGTCAAAATACGACATCATTCCGTTCTGCTGATTTTTTTTCACGTGCAAAAAATGCCACTTCGTTTTCAGTATTTATTAACCCTTTTGCATACGAATCCTGAATCCCGCGTACAGATAGCAAGTGAGTACGTGTACACAGGAACGGAATAAAAACTTGAAAAACTGCCAATAGAAGCAGATATTAGCTCGGCAAAAGGAAATGCAACTGTCATTGCTATCAGATACATAAAATAAAGATGAACATCCGGAGCTCCATTCCTATAGCGTTGTGCATCTCGTTTTCGCATCGACGGCGTTTCACGCGCAGTTTTCGTGCAACACAAATAATACCGAGTTAGCAGGAGAAAAAAGTCATTAAGGTGGTGTCGCACTATACTAACACTAAAAGTAAAAGTAATTAATATAACAAAAGAATAGCGATTTACGCCTTGAACAAGTTCAGTTGCTCTGCATAATCCTATAATACATCATTCTACAAAGTTTCTTGGAATGAAAATTAATGAAAATTAACCAAATTTCGTTCCAAGAATAAACAAAGATGTCTCATCGTTTTTTTATCTTGAAACTTTGAAGAATGATATATTAGAAGATTTCGCAGGGCAACTGAATTTGTTTAAGACGCAACTCGTTATTCTTTTATTTATATTAATTATTTTGACATGTTCCGACGGTAAAACAGGGTTAGTGGTAAAGTAGGATTATTACATCCTATTATTACATCCTC
This sequence comes from Torymus aiolomorphi, assembly GCA_036365515.1. NCBI lineage: Eukaryota > Metazoa > Arthropoda > Insecta > Hymenoptera > Torymidae > Torymus > Torymus aiolomorphi. The sequence goes on along the minus strand of CM070875.1, from coordinate 221,942,133 downwards.
TTAATACAAAGATATAGAGAAACATAAGTCTGGGAACAGCTTAATCGACATAATCTAATAGTCAAGGATTTACATTGCTAACCGCAAATCTCTTTGTCTTAATCTTGTTTTTCACAAATAACCGAGTGTCCAAGAAAAAGGGGAAAAAATGAGCTATTTCATTACACCTCACCCGAGTATATAATAGCTTTTATTCCCATCTCAACAAAAATGGCCACTTTTTTCCTTGAAAAGCAGGACCAAAGTTAAACTTGTTTCCCTCTTTTAACTAATTCTACGTTTTCCCTCATTTACGTGAAAAAAGTTCATATTTCCTGCATTTGCGGGGAAAAAGTTCACATTTCCAGAATTTGTATGATACTATAATCGTACGATGATGTATATATTGAGCATTTAACTCATTTTATTAATTAGAACATACAGCTTGATCGATTAAAACCTAAAGCTTTACTCAAAATTAACCATAAACGTTTAAATATAAATACGAATTTTGGGTGATGTTTGTGGCAATTACTAACATCCCACAAGAACAGGGCTTTTAATGACTATGACTCGGTTACCGCGCTCTGTGTTAAAAGATAAGGCACAGTAATTGGGGAGGGCGTAGTAACTCCCGCATCTACCCTATGTAATAACAAAAATGGCCACTTTAATCCCTGAAAAGCTGAACCAAAGTTAAACTTGTTTCCATCTTTTTAACTAATGTTAACAAGTTCCATATGAACTTAGCCAAATATCTTTTAAATAATATATATAAATATTACATATAACATTTATTAAAATATTCAATAAAGTGTACGGAAAGAAGTTCGCAGCTACGGTGGCGCTGCGCGTCAGTGACGGGGTCGGTATAATTTACACGACAAAAGACGGTGCCGGCGCTGCACGGTGGCGTGCGTGTCACTATGTTTACTGCTGTCTCGCACCGCGACGGATGCTGCGATGCACGGGTTTTTCAATGCAGCCACGCTCGGAATCCGCTCAAGAGTTTGGCATAGGATGCGAATTAGGAAATCGCACGGAATGGTTGAGGAATCTTAGAAACGAAATAATCAAGACAATACCTAATGAAAATTTAAATTTTATTTCATAATAAATGATATTGTTACAATAAACAAGACAATTTCTTGTTCAAATAACAAACATGGTAGCTCATTTGCTAGTAAGTCGCAAAGCAAAATAATGAGTGTAAAAACCTATAGTACTTAATGTTATGAATTGAAATATGATTTCATTATCGACAAAAAAATTTTACATAGTTTTTCAAACATTGGTATGTTATCTGAAAAATCGATTACAATAATGGTATCTTTAGCGTAAATGAAATTATTGATAATTATAGTTTGAATTGCGTACTTTACTTTTGGTGATAAGAATATAATATTTACTGAATCATCTAATATTTTGCATCTAATCATGGAGTAAGAAATGAAATTTTGGTTTCCAACTTCCAAAGATCACTTATTTATCTATTTATAAAAATTATACGGGACTTTCTTAAGCATACTAAATTAATATACAGCCTATATATAGTACTGAGCTATATAAAATATAATATAAGAAATAAACATAAAAATTAATCAGAATGTTTTTGAGATAGAGCGAGTACACATCATTAAATTCGGTTATTAAAGTTTCCACTTGTAAAATATCTGAGTATTTTAAAATTGGTGCAGTCATAATATGAAAAATTTTTTTGTCGATAATCAAGTCATATTTCAATACATCAAAATTAAGTAATTACTATAGGTTTTTATACTCATTATTTTGCTTACAGTGTGAATTTTATCGATGATCAGGACTATAGTATTGCGTACGACTTACTAGCAAATGAGCAACCGTGTTTGTTATTTGCACAAGAAGATGTCTTGTTTATTGTAACAAGGCATTTATTATGAAAAAGAATTTAAATTTTCATTAGGTATTGTCTTGATTATTTCGTTTGTAAGATTCCCAAACCATTCCGTGCGTTTTCCTAACTCGCATCATATGCCAAATTCTTGACCAGATTCCGAGCGCGGCTGCAATTGAAAAACCCGTGCGTCGCAGCATTCGTCGCGGTGCGAGGCAGCAGTAAACACAGTCACACACGCCACCGCGTGGCGCAGGCACCGTCTTTTGTCGTGTAAATTACACCGACCCCGTCACTGACGCGCAGCGCCACCGTAGCTGCGAACTTCTTTCCGTGTGGTGATTCAAAAAGTCGGTGATTCCCGCGGGTGGGTTCACTGCTAAGTTTTTGGTGTCTATAATGGAACGTGGCATGAACATCTGAAGTATGCAGTAGACCCGCTGTTTTTCTGGACTAGAGAGGGATCCCAGTAAAAGATCCATTCCAAAATTTGACGGCTCATATAAGAAACGTAGGTATGTATATTGAATGCACGCATAAAAAAGGTTGAGGATCTCTTAATTGTTGATCCAATAAGCAGCAGGCTGGTAAACCAAAAGTAAGTATACGATTACTCCAGGGGGGAAATGATATAGTGCTTCACTATTGAAAGAAAACTGGCAAAAGCGTTGAAAAATCAATGTGAAACCGTTTTTGACCAATAACGAAGTTAGGCCTGTTTATTTTTCCGGGAAAATAGGGTGCGCAAGTGAATGACGGAACGGAGTAAAGCAGGGAAAAACTGTTTGAACCGGCGGCCGGTCGAGAGTACATATGGGGTAATGACAGAGTATTAAGCGAGTTTGGGCAAGTGCAGCGTTGACGCGCTGCTGGCGCAGCGAATCCAGACGGCGCACAGCAGCAGTAACGCACGTGTGCGCCTGCGCTTCGAATTCTGCGCGCAATAATGCGGCAGCGGCGGCGCGTCGACGAGTGCATCAATTTTCGTCTACGTGCACCGCAGAGGGCGCGTGCAGTGCGCGCACAACTTGCCGACGGGCTTCGCGCATTCATATTTCGCTCTCCACTGCATTAATGCGTTCATTTTAGCTGGGCGAAAACACGCGTGGCCCGCCTCCCGTTTTTTGTTTGCCCTCCTCCTTCCCCGAGTGACCCGCGTTTTATTTACAATTTTAACCGTGTTTTTTCCTCCGCCCCACACGGCCCGCTCGCGTCGCTTTGTTTACTTGGCTTATTTAAAAAATAACAGCGCGCCACAGCGACGACAGCTGGATTGGAAATTTCCGGGAATTTACAACTTTTATTACGGGAATGTATGAAAATGAATTTTTAATGAAAGCTCACCGGCCTTTTGCCCACTTTCCTGCAATCGCGTTTCTCAATATTATTAAAGCGAGCTAACGCAAATAAAAAGTAAATTACGAATTTCCATGATAATGGGAGAAAATTATATGGTCAAACACATCGATGACGAGCGATCGATATTTTTTCATGCTTATTAATTTTCGAAAGCCCCCTTCAGTTCGACCGGATGGCGATATAAACATCCATATTTTCAACGGCTTATCTTGCTTACTTTTTAAGAAAAAATTTATATTATAACTAAAATCATTCTCTGCGACAATAATAATGCAAAATAATTTCATAATTTATTCAAAATAGGTAACCTTTTAATTTGAACAATTGCAATTATCGATATAATATATGTTCTGTTGACCTGACATAAAATTAATTAAGCTCTATAAATTATAGCACAGTGATTGAGGATGATATTTCACATTCATAAAGTATTCTCTCAAATTTTCAAAGGGTGAATTATCTATGAAAACTAGGCAAATGACTATTTATTTCGAAATTTCATTATATGCTTGAATTGGATTATTGAGTGCAATATGCAACTTTGATGACAGACACACGACTAAATTAAAATGTCTCTTCCAAAGTGATGAAGACAAAGAATTAGAAGTAGTCTGCTAAAACTGAAAATACGTAGTATAAATATTTGATATGAAAAAAAATGCGAGGCAAATAGATATGATTAGGCAAAATGAAGTAAGTCAGCGAGGGCTTGAAGTAAAACGTCGTCTGTAAACGTCGAGAGGTTGCAGGCTGCGAAGGAGTATGTACTTTTGTACGAGCTTTTACCACGCAGAAACGTTGCTCCGTTTCTGTGTGGCGAGAGTATATGCAGAAAGTAGTCGACAAGGCGAGGGGCTATAATCAGGCTCACGGGGCCAAGCGCATGGATCATTCGGCGCGGGAGAGAAGGAAACGATCCTCGTCAGCCGACGAACAAATGTGCACGCGCACGATCGCTCGTTTATTTTTCGCGCGCTACGCTCATTTTGCGCGGGCTCGTATATACATTACGAGGGCGACAGCAGGCGAGAGAAGTAGAGAGAAAGAGAAAGAGTGGGAGGGGAGAGAGAGAGAGAGAGAGAAACGCCCGCGTCGAGTGGCGCTCGAAGATTTATGTATTTTCGAGGACAAGAACCACCGCCGCCACCGCCACTGCGGTATCTGCTTTACGACTCGGCAGATGAGCGAAATGGCTTTCTCTCCCTTTCGCTCTCTCGCGCAGACATAGGATTGCCACCGACGCGCCGATTCCCCGCGGGAGATTTTCTCCCGCCTGCTCACGCGGCTGATCGTCCTCGTCGCGTCAACGAGCTTCGCCACCTGTGTGTGTGTGTGTGCGTGCGTGCGTGCGCGTGCGCGGAGTTATGCTTGCTGAGCAACAACAGACTATAGACGCTGCTTTCAGCGATCCGCAATTTAGCCCGAAGAAACTTGAAAACTTACGCTACAACTTGTTTCGCAGCTGTTACGAGTTGTAATTCCCATCCTCTATACCATTACTACTAGTAGCTAATATATACGATGCTCGAAAAAATCATCAACTGTACTCACATAATTCAGTTTTTCAAAAAACGTACCATTAGAAATCATGAATTAATGATAGTTAAACATATCATCTCTACTATAATGGCCATTTTATAGCCTGAAAAGCGGGGCAAAAGTGGCATCTGATTCCCTCTTTTACTTTATTCCCGCATAATACGGGAATAAAGTAAATTAGCAGGAATAAAGTAATTTAGCGGGAATAAAGTAATTCAGCAGAAATAAAATACTTTTATTCCCGCATTATGTGGGAATAAAGTAACATAGTCTAATTTTTTACGTTTATGGTGAATTGGGTTAAAACTAACAAAATTATAACACATAAATACAAAATAACTTTTCAAATCTATGAAGCGGCCACAGTGGCGATGGGAATAAAGTACTGTATGTAACACGGGACTAAAGTCGATCATTCCCTTGGGTGATCACAGCCCTCGCTTTGCTACGCTCGCTCGGGCAGTGAACTCACCCGCGGGAATAATCTGCGACTTTAGTCCCTTGTTACATAATGTACTATTACGTGTGCATAGTATGCACAAAGTGACGGAGCGGATCGGGTTGTATCTATAGATGTCGCTATAGCGACATGAGGACGACTCAAAGATAGACGCGCATAGGCCGATGTAACTCAGCGGACAGAGCACCCGTTGCGAAAACAGAAGGTCCGGCGTTCGATTACCCGCCAAGTCACACCGTGCCGTTTTTTATTAAGACCTCCTCTATTTATTTAAATTTACCTGCGAGTTTTCACTCATAACAATATTTACTACTGTAATCTTTAAACTATTAGTACCGCTACTCGTCAATAATAGTTTATCACCTGCAAGCACAAATTTACACGATCAAATATCAATTATTTCCTCATTAGATTTCGAAATACACGCGATTATACCCTGGTGGAAATCGATTCCATTATTTATCTAATAAATAGCTAGTTTCCCCAATAATCGTCAAAAACTAGACACTTTCCTTGGCCATTTCTAGCCATCCATGTAACGATTTTTCCGATCATATTCGCCATTTATTAGACAGAATAATAGAATACGTTTTTACATTAGTTTATTTATGAGTATTTAAAAGATATCAAAGTTGGACAGTTTTTTTAGTTAGGAAATGGCTAATAAGAGGCTTGCTATTATGGCGAGGAGTGAGAGAGACAGAATCAAATGGAAAAATCATTGTTTTCGTTTATATCCCCTGAAACAGTACTATAAACGAATTAAATACCAATAATTCGTGTTTACGTTTTAGTTAGCTATCTTTTTTTAATATTTGGCTTTAAATACGTGATCAGATTACAGAGAAAATTGAGTACAAACATTTTAAGATTGTGTTATCTTCATTAAATAGAGAATATGACCAGAAAAATCTTTTTATCACTACCCAGAAATTATCTATTTTTACTAGCTATTTATTATTTTCCTGACCATTTCCGATAGAGACAATTTCTACCAGGGAATAATCCGCGACTTTACTGCCTTGTTACATAATATACTATTATTTCCATCTGAACTAAAATGGACACTTTTTCCCTGAAAAACGGGACCAAAGTTGTACTTTTTGATAAGATTTTAATTGTTCGTAGTTATATATTTTGTTAAAATGAATAAATTGATCGTTTATGAACCAAACCTGAAAGTTGTACTTGTTTCCTACTTTTACTTTTCTCCCGCATTTTTCCGGATTTGGCCGAATTCAGTGTGAACTAGGGCAAATATCTTCCACCGCCCGCGTTTCACTTTCCAAGTCAAAATAGTGGCCACAGTTGAGCTCAGAATAAAGTACTATATATGTGTGGCTTCCCGGAAAAACCACCTAAGTGAAATGTTTTTCAAAATATGTTTTATGCCTTATTTCTTATCTTCGAACAGTCCTCTATATCACATAATCATGACATAAATTACGAAAGAGCACTCGTTGTCTTGCATCAATACAAGGAAAAACGCTACAACTCAATTTTTTCAACATTTTCACGGAATAACCACGTATCTCCATTTTTTTTAATAACTCCCAGAAAAACCACATAACTCCACATTTTTTAAAGAACAATTCCCGAAAAAACCAATATAACTATACCTTTTTCATCGAATATTCTGGAAAAATGATACAACTCCACTTTCTTTTATTCTTATAAGTGTACCCATAGCGAGGTAACTGTATTAGAAGGAGTACACACATTTGCCCCTACAAGCTCCCGTGAGCGACAGTTCATATTTATCATGTATAGTTACCGAACAAACAATATAATTGCCATTGAGACCGGAAAACTCACGTAACTCCACTGAAATTTTTGTTTATTGCCGGAAGAACCACGTAAGTGAAAGTCATTTACTAAGACATGAACACTATTTGGTCTAGTTACTATGGTAAAACAGATATTATGTAGATTACTATTCATAGATGCAGTGTTGCATTTAATTTCATTTGTCTTGATTTAAAACACCGATGCGAAACTAAAAACTCGATTTATTCGAAATAGTGAAAAGTGGAGATAAGTGGTTATTCCTGGAAGCCATATATATGTAACTCGGGAAAAAGTCGAATTAAGAGCGACTGTTTTCCCTTGTTATATAATGTACTATTCTTCCTGTGTTACAAACTTTGATATCTTTTAAATACTCATAAATAAACTAATGTAAATTTGTGAAAAAACGTATTCTATTATTCTGTCTATTAAATGGCGAATATGATCGGAAAAATCGTTTCATGGATGGATAGAAATGGCCAAGGAAAGTGTCTAGTTTTTTACAATTATTGGGGAAACTAGTTATTTATTAGGTAAATAATGGAATTGATTTCACCAGGGTTCCCGTGGGTGAGTTTACTGATCACCCAAAGGAATGATCACTTTACTCCAGTGTTACATACAGTACTTTATTCCCAGCTCCACTGTTTTTACATTAATTTTGTTAGTATAAGCCAAATTCACCATAAACGTAAAAATTAGACTATGTTACTTTATTCCCGCTAATTTAGTTAAAAGAGAGAATCAGACGCTACTTTTGCCCCACTTTTCAGGCTATAAAGTGGCCATTATAGCGGAGATGAGAATAAAAGCTATTTCATACTCGGGTAAGGTGTAATAAAATAGCTCATTTTCTCCCTTTTTGCACAATGTACTATTTCCAAACGTTAAGCTTTATGTATTACAATTAATATTTTTTGTAAAATGTTATTTTTCCGTACCTCGGTTCTCCTGGCTTCCATTGACTTTGTCCACGCTCAATTCAACGCTTAACTGCTTCAGTTAAAATCGTAGTTTTAAAGATAAATACTAGATGGTATCATTATTATTCTACGAACTATGGAAAATACAATAGTTATACTATTAGCATGATCTCTCATAGTTCTAATCGAATATTATCGTTCTCTGTGTTTTTTTTATCACTAGACACATGTCATTAGTTACAACATACATTTCTGATAGAATTTATGGTCCCATAAGCATATTAAAAGGTAGGGCATAGTAATTTCTATATCTACCGTATGCAAAATAATTTATAAATAAAGAATGTCCATGTGAAGCAAGATTCTAACATTAAATTTTACATTGACTAGCAAAATCAAAACGCGCTGCGTGCGTACTATTTCATTTTTGAGGGTATGACTATATAATTTTTCATTATGATTTCATTTTAATTAGTTTCATTAATGATAGGATATTTAGATAATTTTTCAAAGCATGAAAAATTGAATCTTTTTATTCTAATTTGATTTAATTATTTAGTTCTAAATAGTTAAGAATGAAAATTCAATTGAAAAATTCAAATGTAGCGGAAATAGTGAATTTACGCGCCTATTGCTTGCAGACCAATCAGAATCAATCTTTAAATGATTCACAACATCCGGCCATCATTTTTTAAGAGTAGAATACTTTGACTAAAATTTGCATATACAATCGTTAAGAGAGTAGTGTTCGAAGTAAGTGAATTTTCGAAGTTGGCATTTCGAATCCCATTGCTTCTCGGGCATTACCATCGTAATCCGCTGACAAGGCATTCGAGCATTAACTTGTAAGTTAAGTCCATGCCGACATTTATAACGAAGTGAAGTGTAGCGCAACTTATTGTTAGCCAAAGAAGTAGGCGAGGACGGCAGGCGCGTGGGTTCAAAGTTTCATTTGCAAGTTTATTAATGTACGAGTTTTGATCGCGGAGTCCGGAGAAGCAAGCATCTATATACTTGGTCGCGTGAGTTTCGAGGGCCATAGGAGTTTCTATCTACGCTTTCACCAAGTATAACGACTAAGTTGAAGTACGAAATTGTTGGCATAGGTTTCTACGTCAAATGGCACGATGTTAGTGTTCCAGCTTCGTCCGAATTTCCACTGCACTAATTGGTATCTTGCTTTTGTTTACGCCTTCATCACTAACAAGAACGCTGCTTTTCTATGTCTTTTGTTTCATTGTAATAACAAGATTATAAATCTACACCATTTTTACATATGCTTAAAAAAACTAGATCATCGAATGTAAAAACTATTTTTGAATCAACGAGATTTTAGTAAAGTCTCTATTAACATGTAAACTCGAAATCTTTTGCTTTTTATCTTCTTTGCTCATTTATTTTTCAAGAAAACACTCTTTAAAGGATACGCATGACGTTTGCACGAGTAAGTAAGGGAAGACACCTTGTAATGGGTGAAAGTTTTCACAAAAGCACGATGGCTATTTCTATATGTTCCGTAATGATATCGTTCGAGTCAAGAATTGATGCACGCCTGGGACCATCACATTATCGTTATGTTTACACTTGGTCGATCTCGCACAATCGACTTCTGAACTAAACTGCTGCCATCAGGAATTTCGCATGGCTGCAGGCCCATTATAAAATACTTGCATACGTGTACCGATATACACGCGAACCCTCGGTAGGACTATACCCGCATTGCCACGATGTAATTTTATTTGAGCGTAGCGCATTCGGCAGCAACGGTCATTGCACTTGTTCCCCTGCGTGGCTGACGAGTCATATGCTGGAATACATGCCTCATTGTTCATTGTTGCCGCTTCTTTCACTGTAGATCATTTGATTTCACATCGAATATTTTTCATGGTTACGTGAAATATTAAAACTTTATCATGGCTCAAAATTTTTCGGTCCATTGATTGAATTAATACAATTACGGAACATCAGAGAGAATCCGATATAAAAGCGTTGATACAAGTTTATTCGTGCTTTATATAATATTCTTCAATTATAAAAATTTAAAATTATTAACAAAATAAATTTTTAAATTGTTAATAGCAGCAAATGGTAGATTTTCTTCTAATTTTTGACGTGTCTGCAGCTTATGGCCAATCTTCTACCAAGGTCAAAAGGTATTTTACTCAATAAATTTTGATAACAAACACCTTTTTATTAATTTGATCTTTAATTCAACGTTTCGGACATTTGGTTATGCCCCTCTTCAGGAATCTAATGACAATTCAATACACACGTTTAATAAACCAATAATTAAACAAATTACAATTAAAAATTAAAAGTTATGTAAAAACTTACAAATAAATACATTATTGTAGTCAACGTTGTTTTGTGGGCAACAATCCGCTCGTCAGTAACGCTATATTACAATGTTCACGCTTATATACTAAAATTTTTGTTGTATGTGAGTATCAGTGTGTCACACAGACTACTGTCCTCAGATAGTACCACACTCCGAATCTGAGGATAGTAGTCTGTGTGACACACTGATACTCACATACAACAAAAATTTTAGTATATAAGCGTGAACATTGTAATATAGCGTTACTGACGAGCGGATTGTTGCCCACAAAACAACGTTGACTACAATAATGTATTTATTTGTAAGTTTTTACATAACTTTTAATTTTTAATTGTAATTTGTTTAATTATTGGTTTATTAAACGTGTGTATTGAATTGTCATTAGATTCCTGAAGAGGGGCATAACCAAATGTCCGAAACGTTGAATTAAAGATCAAATTAATAAAAAGGTGTTTGTTATCAAAATTTATTGAGTAAAATACCTTTTGACCTTGGTAGAAGATTGGCCATAAGCTGCAGACACGTCAAAATAAATTTTTGTTCTTAAATATTCGTGTGTAATATTTAATCAGTTAAAATAGAAAATAGTGTCCTACACAACTAGTGCGAGAAGGAGACTATTTCGACGAGGGTGAAGTTCTGTCAATCACACGAGTTGAGATAATCTAAGCGCATTTGTTGTGTACAATATTTTACTACGGTGTGCGCAACGTGTGCAAAAGGACAAATTTTCGTATGCGCTTGCGTGAGTAAAATCAAACTTTACGCACGATCTATCGACATAAATATTAATCTACATGAACTTAGACAAGCAAAAGAAGAAGGGAGATTTTTTATCTTTTATTTTTTACACATATCAATTGATACAAATTAAGTTGACTGTGATTTCTAGTAAAACTTTCGAGAATAGAACGGTCGTATTTACTCTTCATACTCTTTTATCGGCTGAACATGTAAAAAATAATTTATATAAAAAAAGGATATTCATTTACGTCTCGAACAAATTCAGTTGTCCTATATAATCCAGTAATACATCATTCTATCAAGTTTGAATGCGAAATAACGACGACACTTTTGTTTATTCCTGGAACAAAATTTTGTTATTTTTCGTTCCAGGAGTAAACAAAAGCGACGTTGTCATTTCACCTTTAAACTTTACAAAACAATGTATTCATGGATTATGCAAGGCAACTGAATCTGTTTAAGACGTACATTGATATCTTTTTTTTTATATAACTATTTTTACGTGTTCAGTCGGTAAAACAGTATTAATAGTAAAATATTGTACGACTCCTTGTTTTCAGTATTATTGTAACACATATAATTAAATAATAGTACTTTTTGATACTAGTGCTCGCTTCGCTCCGGCGACAAACTCACTCGGGGAATCATTTTTATCACGTGTATTGAACATTACTTTTTGACACAACGCGTGCTTAAAGTACTATTTTAGTGCACCCTTGCAAATCTAAGCGTGCGTAAAAGTAGCACTTTACGCACGGCGTGTCCAAAGATATTTATTTTTAACGTGCTAGGTGTAAAATGTTCATTTTATGCCTCACTTTGCGAGTGCAAAATCGAATTCTACATGCATGTGCGTGTAAAATAAAATAATTCTGAAAATCGTTAACAATGACGAATTTTCAAAAATCGGTACCAATACATTGGCGCATTGCTGCCCCAAACTAATGTAATTATTCCTTGTGTTAATTTTTAATGCCAATAACACCGACACACAAGAAAAAGTCTCTGACCGAGCGACCCGATACATATATTCCTATATGATTTTTAACTCGCTGAACGCAAATTCAGTCTCAGAATTGCTCCATCATCCACTAATTGTTGTCCTTTTAACTGTGAAATTTAACCAAGTAGCAATTAATATTAAAATATTATGACTTTAAAATTTATTTTACTTTTTAACATCCGCAAATTTATCCAATATTTTTTATTGAGACTTGGATTGTATTAATTTTAGTTTATTCCTATAATACGAAAATTAGAAATTTAACTGTAATCAGAACAGTATTTCAGTTCTTCATTGTTAACTACAGATAAAATTTTAATACTTTTTGTTATACAAAACCAAATTTTAAGTTATTAATACTATTTATGACTTATATTTTTTGTTTAAATATTTGATAATTCCAAACATTGTGGGTTTTATTTGGACCAATCAGCTAAGACCTTAAGCGAAAGGCTAACATCACCATCGACGAATCACGGTCTTTTTTTAATCGGACTTGACCAATCGTAAATGAATTTACTTATTTACCATAGTGAAATATAAAACAGGTAAAAAATTCGATTTTTGCAGAATGAAATTATAAATGTATTTTACATGTCATATTTTCGAAGATATTTTAAAATAGTGATACTCACCCTATAATTAATCATAAACAATTTGTTTTGAAAATTTTTAAAACTGTAGCTTTTAAAAGTAGTAAATTGTTTAGCTTTCGACATTATATCGCCGGTGCCGACGAAGACTATCCCGCTCAGAAATGCCACGAAAAAAAAAGTATCCCCCATCAGCATTGGCCACGAAAAGAATCTTAGCTAAAAAACGCCACGAAAACTATCCCCCACCAGCATTCGCCACGAAAAAAATCTCATCTACAAAAGTACCACGAAAACTATCCCTCATCTATGTTCGCCACGAAAAGAATGTCACCTACAAAAACGCCACGAAAACGTGTCCGCGAAAACTATCCCGTATGGATATTCGCCACGAAAAGAATCCCACCTACAAAAACGCCACGAAAACTATCCCGCTTAAAATATGTCCGCGAAAACTATCTCACATCAGTATTCGCCACGAAAAGGGTCTCTGGAGCCCTTTTCTTTGGCGGTGGTGCAGTTTTCTTACTGGATGTCGTTCTCTTGCCCATTTTTTCTTCTGCGCGTAAAGGTTGGAGCCTCGTGCCCCACGTTGGGCGCCAAAAATGTAGCTGTTCTTAAAAATTAACAGCCGCGCACACAAAGAAAAAATATAAGAAACGCAAGAAACTTTAGAGAAACTTTATTTAAATTGAAGAATTTGTTAAAGTTAATGAGAAAAAAACGTCCGAACGCTTCGATTGATCGCAAGCATCTGCCGCATCGTGCTCGCTCAATTGTCTCATGAAAAAAGGAAAGTTTGTTATTTACTTAGCAACTCGATATTCGAATTTCGAATCAATATATATATATAATATATAATTGCATACAAGTATCCCTATAGTCAAACGTCCGCGAAAAAGCCTCTACGCATTTTTCGCCCCGTGCCCTCCTTCATTTACTGATTGACCTTATTTCATGATAAATCATGTCACAATCACCGAAGGAGGAAAGCGGCCCCGGACGATCCTCTGCGAACGCCGTGCACGCGACCTACGATATGGTATCGACTGTCACCATTCGTCGGAATACTTGTTTTTACTTAAACAGCAAATTAACTTTAAAATTTAAGAGATAGAGACAATTAAACGATTACATTGTATTTTATTAAAATATTTATTCGAAACGGGAACAAACCTGATGAGAGCCTTGTAACGTACGTCATTCTGTGCGGGCCGAAACGTTGTTATTTATTTTTGTCAATAAATAAGTTGATAGTATCACCACCCGAGTCTTATCCGATATCTGAAGTTATCGATATATATTGTGCATTACTATTGCAAATTAAAGTCGGATGAAAAATGAAAAAGATTTATGGGTTTTGTTGATTTTTTTTTTCAATTGGCGATATCTTCTTTAACAATATTCAAATTTCTTTGAAAAAAATTTTTTTGTCACTTCAAGAACCCTTGTTTCATATTATATTGTTTCTCAAATTATAACATGTGAAGTAAGCATGGTAAAAAATTTGTGTGTGTGTGTGTGTGTGTGTGTGTGTGTGTGTGTGTGTGTGTGTGTGTGCACGTGTGTGTGTAGAGCGCCGGAACTACCTTAAAGTGGTTGTATACAGAAATGAATAATTTAAGATCATTCCTAAAAGGACCCCGCACAAAATGTATGAAAAAAAATCATTCGGTCAAATTGGATGAAACGTGGGGAAAGGATAGACCCCCAAGTTTCATCCAATTTGATCGGATGATTTTTTTTCATATATTTTGTGCGGGGTCCTTTAATATGTTGTTCTTTGATTGATTTTCTATAAGTATGCGAAATTCTAGACGTTGGGCTACATGACTACGAAATTATTGAATTTCAAAGTTCAACTCTTATACACGGGTTCTTGTGGAAGTACCCTTGCCAAAACACAAAACACTTAGGATGCGATTCTTTACAAAATATAAAAATGATTCAAAAAACTATTCGCAATATAGAAAAATATACAGGAAAATGTTTGTACGAAGTTCGAACGCGATACACCACATCAATTCTGACTACTGCGGCAAAACGTAAACAAACGATCGTGTTCATCGGCTGCGAGAGGGGGTGCGCGGTGAGCGGAGCGATGCGCGCGGTGCAAGCGGAAACCTTCCTCCTTCGAGCTATGACACAGAAAAAGGAACAGCACACAGGTATAGGATTTAATATACTATATCTATATATACAAAAAAATCTTGTTCCCTATACCTGTTCCTTGTATATATAGATATAGTAACCCATGTTAAATCCTATGTCTGTGTGCTGTTTCTTTTTCTGTGTCATAGCCGTTCCCCGCACGGTGAGAGGTATACAACCTCATTAAAACACACTCACTTTGAGTGCAAAATGGTTTTTACATATTAAATTTTCAGTATTTGAATTCCGACAATTTTCACTCTGGTGAAAATATAAGGCTCTCCCGAGTAACGGTCATGCCTAAAAATCAACCAATCGTCTTAAAATTTGGCTTATAGAGATAGCTTTTTTATAACTTCGAACCGAGTTCGTTGCCTAAAAGAATCCAATGATTACGACCAAAGATATTTGAGGTTAAAAATTTTATTAAAATTTTTTTTAATACCTTTTTCTCAGGGAATATTTGATTTATCGACTATAAATGTGACGGCAGCTATTATTACTTAACATCATAAATTTATATTGAAATGTAATGAAATTTTTTTAAATTAAAATTATCTTTAATCTGTCATTTGTTAACAATGAAAATATGGTTTATACTTCTTTAATTTATTTCTAAACAAATATTTTATTTATCGACTTCAAATTTTAACCACTTATTAGACTTATGTAGTACAAAATTTAGCTAAAATTTAAAGAGATTATCTGAACTTTTTTTTTTGTAGGCATCAATGAAAAAAGTTTGAGGAAGCTAAGTGACAATGAATTGGCAGCGGGTTTTTATTTGTAGTTAACAATGAAGGATTGTGAATACTGTTCTGATAACAGTTGAATTTCTAACCTCCAATTTTTTGTATTGTAGGAATAAACTAATATAAATACAATCTAAGTTTCACTAAAAAATATTGGATAAATTTGCGAATGTTATAAAATAAATTTGAAATTCATAATGTTTGAATATTAATTGTATAAGTATAATGAAGGTAAAGGAAGAACGCACACAGCGCGCCTGAACTTGCTAGTAAGTGATACAAATCGCATGCATTGAATTCCTCAGATGAAATACTGTAAATACCAGTTGGTTTTATTTATTAAGAATGAATAATATAATTATTATATACTTAAAAAGGAAATTCTCAATTTTATTCAAATAAATCGTACGGGAAGACGTTAACGTCACCAACAAAAATTAAAAAAAAAAAAAGAAAAGTTGATATCACATTTCAAACGAGTAATTTATCATCCGTATGAAAGCTTTAGAGGACAAGAAAATCAGTATTGCATTGAATATCGGACATTTGGTATAGTTGAGCTTTCGTCTACAAAATGAATTTGATTACGAAATGATTCAACCACTCTCAAGTCCTCTTTGATAGCAAACGTAATTAAAGTGATTTCTTCAAGTGTGCGGCCGGAAACAACCGATTATGAAATTTCTTTTCATCTTTAACAATTACTTAAGCTCGACGTGTATAATAAGATCAACAAGAACATTTGTCTCGTCATGTATTCATCACTTCGCATTACCTTCTTATTATTGTTAAACGGAAAATAAATTAAATATTTACTCTACAACATAAATAGAATTTTTGGCTTAAAATGTTTGTTAATCTATTCGTCGAATAAAAATGCTAACTTCACTATTTTGTTCTCCATATTTGAATTTACTGAATCAGAATATGATATATGGATATTCGAAGTAAATTCCTGGGTAAAATATTTATATCTAGATATAATTGCTATTTTGAGATTTTTCATTATTAGATCGAATAATAATTTGTATTAATTATAAAAATAATTGGAGAATATTAGTTTTTCGATTTTGATAGTAATTATCATTATTATAGTTACGATAATAAAAGTAAATGCATTAATAAACTTCATTGTTAGTTTCGATCGTAAGCGTAACTTTGATATTACTGCGAAAGCAATCAATACATGCGTTTTTTAACGACTCATATTTTGAAACTAATTGCGACTGTATAAAAAGATTGATAAAGTTTCATCAGATTTTATGATATTATAAGAAGAAATACATTTGTTAAAATAAATTATGTTTGTTTGATAGAGGATTTGTAGAAATATGTTATGAAACCTGCACTTAAAAGCTTAATTTAATTGTTAAAATCTAGAAGAGATGCTTAAACTGCATAGATGCTTTCAGAATACCGAGTTGTAATCTGTTTCTGTAAATATTTAATTATCTAACAATTATCCCACAATAATAAATATTGCACGAAAAATTGAAGTTGCAGGATAAGAAGATTGGCTCAGCTCACCAAGGCTCTAACATCAATTTCCATTATACTTTCTTTTCAATCTGCAAAAGCGTGACTGTGCACAGGTTCTCTCGGTGTGCGACTAAAATAAAAGAGCGCCCGAGCCAAAGAGAAAGAATAGTAGCAGAAAGAGGAGACAGCTAGGGTTGGCATCTACAGGAATCAGGAAAGGGAAAAAATTGTAGCTCGATGAACGTCGATAAGGCTCGAAGAGCTCGAAATGAATAGGGAGTGCGAGGGTGACGACGGCCGTGGAGAAAGAGGAGACGATCGGCGTTTGAGGGTATTTATCCTAATTGTAATTGTGGAGCAGGATCGTTTTCTCTCTCTCATTGTACCGTGGCCAGACTACTTGATGCTGCTGTGCTTTGTCTCGTCGCAGAAAGGGAAAGGGCCAACGATCGTTTATTCAACATTCTTTGAGGATGCAACTCCCTCGCTGTGTACGATGAGATAGCAAAGGAGGCACGCTGATTGAGGAGCGCCAGGCGGAGATGAAAAACAGCGAGAAAGAAGATAGCGGCCGGATACGACACCGCGCAGACAGAGAGAAAAGAGGGGGGGAGCGGGAGTAGACAGAAAAAAGAAGTAAGCGAAGACGAGCCCGAGAATAATCACGAGTAGCAAAAAGGCTTAAGGAAAAAACCTAGAGAAGTTCTAGTATTACAGTTCACTGCAGTGAACGGTAGAACAGCGCTGAGATAAAAATTATTGCAAAAGCTCTATATCATATTATTTTCTTTTTTTAAAAGAAAATTTTTATTTTACAGTTTCCGCACTGCTGACTGCCTTGTTTGCAAATTTTCTTTTTGCTATCTTTTTCAAAGCAAGTAAAAACCACAACTAGGACTAAAGTTTCGGTACTCTTTGGTTTTAGAAATTCCAAATTGCCTAATACAGGGTTTTATGCGATGAGTGGCAGAAACAACATTTTTTAGATGTTCTCAATTAAATGTTTATGGTAAAGTCCTATATTGAGTGTAGCAAATAAAGGCGTATACTCGGAAGAAAAGGTTGCGGTTGTAAAAATACCGCGGTACGCGAAAAGCCGGTTTTAAAACAAGTGGTAAGCGGCAAATTGTACCTGGAAATAATTGCATTCTCATTAATGAGAACTTAATGGATATTGACGATCTGAGATCGCCGAAGGGATAACGAGTTGCCGTGCTAATGCGACGCGACGATTCTTTTTGTTACACACTATTAGATTATTCGTGGATTTGCGTGTAGAGGAAGGGCATTTCCTCCTCCACCTCGTCACTCTTCCTATTGATCTTTTCGTCTATGATGCGGGCTCACTTTTTTCGTTGTACTGAAAATGCGATTTAGCTCCTTGAAAACGTGCCCGCGAAAGTATTTCGACAGTCCAATGCTTAATGCGTACACACAGCTGAGAACTGCGGGGCTAAATGGTTCGCTCCAAACCTTTCTCAAATTATACGGAAGAAATTGGAGCTTGTAATTTGATTTTATCACTCCGGTGCTTGGGTTTGCACTCGCGCTTCGCTCCGCGAGTGTACCAATGAATTTTACGTAATTATAGGCGGCGAAAGTTTGCTCGGTAGCGCCCGCCAACGAAGGCGGGAGATTTTTATTGAAAACAATGCGAAAGAATCTCACTTTCTCGCGTATCGAGTTTCACGCAAATTGCAACGACTAATGAGAGATGGAATAGACGCGGGAGGAAGAAGCCGAACGAGACTTTAATTCGTTTATTCGCAGGTGCCGTTGTTATCGGGCCTCACCATCCCATAGACTTCGCTAATACCTTTCCGATGTTAAAGTTTCAAAATTTTCCCAAACTTTCCGCTTTAAGTTAATTGCGCGCTAGCTAGCTAGTGGTCGTCTCGCTGCAACTCGCTGCTTCCGGGAAAGCTATCGCTAAGAGAGTGGCGCGCGTCTTCATCAACAGCGCAAGTGAGCTATAGATTTTTTTACGGTGACCATCAACCAGCAAATTTAATTACGCTGACAGAGTAAATTTCTAGGTCAACTAGAAAAACGAAAGCAAGATTAAGCTGCTAGAGATGGAGAATGATATGCATGCGAGATAAAATTGTTCTCAAACGGACAACTCGCTCCTACGCACCAAAGAATATTCCGTTAAAGCTGTGGAAAGCATTATAGCAAACGTATGCCGCCGATTCGCCGCAACGACAGATTTATTGGCTTTCATACGTATACAGCTTCTAAATCTGAACCTGCGACGCTACGTTTCCTTAAATGTTAAAAGAACAGCGAGAGCGCGCGGGAGATAGCAGGGCTGAGGTAGCTGCGATAACGAGTTAGCCGAAAAAGCTGTAACGGATGTTGGGTCGCGCGCGCGCGACTCTTATCTTTATCACCCGGTTGCGAGAAAGAAAAGAGAGAGAGAGAGGGAGAGAGAGAGAGAGAGAGAGAGAGCGAAGGAGAGCGAGGGAGATCCGGCGTGTACGAACCAGAAATTTTCTCGTCGACGCAGCATCTCCACGCTATCTTCGCACCCTTGATCCTGCCGAATCTTTAAACCTGGATTTTCCCTCTCCTACAAAAAATTCCTTCCTATATAATACGGTCTTTTGTCAAAATCAAAATCGGCACTGCTCCTATTGAGGTGAAGACGTATTGGCTTTTAAAAAATCAAGCGCCACAAACAGATGCGAGTGCGCATCTACATACAAACATCATAGTTTACCACTTTTATAACTTGTTCAAACAATCTTCATTGCTTAAATAATTACTTACACGCCATATTAATTTCTATACACATTCATGTTTTATATAGAATTTTTCTAACATTCAAATATTTTATGAACAAATAAATACAAAAAGAGTGTTAATTGGATAAAAATTGGATAAATAAAGAAGAACAAACAACATTCGGAAAAACAAATATTCACGGTAGGGTGAGATATAGACTCTATGAAGTTCTATATATATAACTATATGTAGATCAAACAAAACGCTGATGAAAGATTTGTACTCGGCAAGGCAATAGTAAATATTGACACATAACTAGGACACAAGAAATAAACATGCGATGATTTGGCAATTTTTGACAAGCCATCGAATTGCTCATGTCATACGATTATGTGTAGTAAAGTAGCGTGAGCGCAAATGGCTTCATGGGGAAAAAAATCGCTCAAAAATCTTGTTCGCGTCCTACATTCATCATGACGCTTTCGCGCAAGTCTCGGCTTTCGGCTGTCTATTTTTGCAAAACACCGCTATAGTAAGGCGTTGTGTCGCACTGGCGCGATTGCGCCATTTTCCTGCTTCCGGAGTTCTAGCTCTTTTCAATTTTCTTTGCTGCTCGGCCTGCAGCAGCTACCGTACGCGCATGCGCAAAAGAGAAAAAGTCCGGTGCGCGCACTACTGCATCGGCTTTTTACGCGAGATCTAGTTCGGCGTTACACGAGCGATAATTTCCGGTCCGCGTGATTGGGGTCAAGTGGGCCCCTGCGGCTTTAGTTGCGCGCGCAGTTCGCCATTTCCTACTCCACTAGGACTTTTGTTTATGAATGGGACTGTTCTTTTACACGGTGAACTTGATCGGAAGCAGCGTAGTTGAAAAAAACTCGGTCCTTTTACTGGAGTTTTTCCTGCGGAAATAGAGAACATAGGTGCGGGAGCAGCAAGTTATATTGCCGGAGAGTCTCTTTCGAATGCTAGAGAGAGAAAAGAGAGCGAACGCGCGTAAGCTTGATTAATCCATCAATCAATGGCCGAGTGTTTACTTCTTCCTCGACCGATCAATTACCAGCTGATCCGCTGCGCGAGAGGGCAAGCAACCCTTTGCACGCGTGCGCACGACTTTCGTTAGTCCCCGTCTTCGTCCTCGACTCAAGGGAGATTGCTTTCGTCTTTTCTATAGCTTTATATAGAAATATTTCGACGTTGCCAGGCCCGTTGATCGATTTACGAGTTTCGAAGAACTGAAACTTCCCTTTTTCATCATTCTTAGAGCATCATTCTTAAAGGCAAAGGGTTGAGAATGCTAGTTTTTTTTATCGAATGATTTTTCCTAACAAGATGTTACGAAATAAAATGGTTAGGTACTTACTCTATCTTAGCGTTATTATACGGAGAGAATTCCCTTGGTAAATCCACAGTAAACATTGCCGTGCAAATGTGTTTTTCCAGATCACATATTGTATTGGATAGAAGTGCATATTATTCTCCTATCTTTAAAAAGTGATGAGCGGAAAGTGAAGCTAAAATAAGACGATCGTGATTGGCTATGTCCGATCAAAATAAACTTTCGATTGGTTTACGCTGACGGAACTGACGCGAGGCTGTTGTGCTTAAGAATTGAGCTGATTGGCTAACACTAAACTGTGCAGAAAACGACATATGTTATATAAGTCTTCTGTAGACAATGTACCCTGTTTTGTGACGGTGTCATATATTCTGTTTCATTGTTGTCAAATCATCTCTCAAAAAAGTGATAACTACAAAGATGATACGCGATTAGTTGACATTCGGCAGGATTTTTAAATATTTAAACTTTGATTTTAAAAACTAAGAAAGCATTAAAAAGATATTCAGATATTTTTAGTTAAAACCGAAATAATAAAGAATGTTTAAAGTTTCTCTATATGAATATCATCGTAATTTTGACTATGAAATTCTCTTATTGTAGATGACTATTAGAAAATGATTTACCTTTGATTTCGTAGAACCTGTTCCGGGGAGATGCGCCGTCTGCACTGTTTACTGGAAAAATCTAACGCCGACTTTCGTGTAAATAGTTGTAGCAGGCTCTGCTTTTTTCGGGCAGACTATTCGCGCCTAGGTATGCATAAGGTATAAGTTTACCCGTCAAAGAGAACTAGGTGTTTGCCTCCCCTCCCCCTTTCTCTGTGAGCGAGAAAAGTAACGTCATTTACTTGGATAGCACACTGAGCAAGCTAATGGTATAGAAATTTGTGGCCACCCTGTAGCGATGTATCGGCTGAGGGCGTCTGCAACACGGACGAGTCACAGACTTGCATTTTTCCTCCTGTAAATGATCGGAGTTGACCAACAGAAGCGCGGCTGAACTAACATAAATAATCAAATGAGGAGGAGACTCCTCTGAGAAATGAATCGCGTTACCGACGCATGGACGCAACCGGGCGCAACCGGGCGCTATCTGTACGGCGAAAAGCTAGATCTCGAATAAATATTGAAGCAAGACTGCAAGTACCGCAGTGCCGGAGTTTTAGCCGAAATGGGATATTAAACTGAGCCGGCCTCTGCGGTTATCGGACTACGTCGCTCGCGCTACCCTTTTTGCAGCCGCGCATGTGCAGGCGGCGCGGACAGTTTTTCTTCCTCGCCTATTATTTGCGAGTGGCGCAGGGCTGCAAGTTGTGGAGAACTCGCTCGCGAATGGAAATAAAACGTCGGCTCCGTTGACCCGCTTTGTCGACCCGCGCTAGCCTCGCATGCAAAAGGGATGAGGAGAGAAAGTCGCGGCTGCGAGCCGCTAAGGTCCGCGCCCGCCAGCGCTGCTTCTTTTCACGGATAGAACCTCACGCCGACTCGAGTTTCGCATCTTTCACGCTAAAGTAAATTGACCCGCGGCCGTTATCCTTTCTTTTTCTCAAGGTAGAGGGAGGATAATCGGCGCGAGCAGGGACGCCAATCCCCGATAAAAGAGGCACGCAGAGAAAAAGAGCTGGCTTGGATCTTGAAATTCGAAAAAGTCCAAAATCCGAGGCTAGAGCAGCCCCTTGTAGAGAGGTGTGTGAAAGCTTGGCTCCATGCACACGCGCACACCAACACACACGTGGCTTGGCATATTTTCGACACGCCGTGTGTGCGAGAGCGCGCGAGAGTGCGGCGCGATGGCTTTTACGCCCGGGGGAAACACTATAACCGTTTCGCCTAGCGATTTCGTATTCAGCCTCGTCCGCGGTGAATATTTTTCGGTAAAATAAGCGAAACGGCGAAACGTGCCGCACTTATGCCCTCCGCGAGCGCGCACACACACACAAGAGCGCGCGCGCGTTCTGCGGCGACGAGCTGCGCATATGTATATGTACGTATGCTCCTATTGGCGACTTCAAATTGGCGGATTTGTGTCTTCTCCATAACCTTTTGCGTTCTCGTCCGTGGCTTTCCCGTATTTACGATTTACGGGGAGCGCACGCACGCGGTCGTAGACCCAGGTTTGGGTATTTTCAAAAATTTGTGAATTTAATCGAATAACGACCCCATTTGTAACGAGGAGCTATGCGCGGCATCGTACACTGTGTATTTTCCAAGGAATTTCCACTGCTTCCCGGCTGTCCGCCCTCCCTCGATTTCCGGGATACGTATAGCAGGAGATTTGCATGAACAAAACGCTCAATCTCCTGTATTGAGTCGCATTGCTGAAAATTTCCCAATGCGCGCGTGCATAAGTGGCGGGGGGGGGGGGGCGCAGTTTCGGCGACGGCAACTCCTCCCTTTCCGCTCCCACGCGAAAATTGCCAGACGATACTATCGCGCGTGTGTTTGTGTGTGCGCGTCTCAGTCGGCGCTGGAAATACTAACATGTCGCATTGCGTCTTACTGCGCGTTTTCTCTCACTCTGTACTCTATTCTCCTGTACCTATCTCACACTCTTCCTCCTATCGTTCGCACTCGCGTAAAACCTCCCTTCACTTCCGCCTCTATTTCTCTTATCCGGCTCTTGTGCTATTTCGCTGTTTTTCCACGCGCTCTCTCTCTCTCTCTCTCTCTCTCTCTCTCTCTCTCTCTCTCTCTCTCTCTCTCTCTCTCTCTCTCTCTCTCTCTCTCTCTCTCTCTCTCTCTCTCTCTCTCCTTTTCTCCCTCTTCACTATCGGCGCTCGCCCTCCTTATTTCGCAAAATGCTTTATTTCACGAAGCAGCAGATTGTACCTAAATCGCCGGCCTTCACCGCCCGCGTTTGAGCAGATATAGATGCACCGCGATATATCTCACGCGCAAGCGGCACACACAACTCTTTCCACACTGTAACTCCCATTGGCGCAAAGTCCTCGTACAGCCTTCATCTCCTCCGCGCCGCCGTTTAGCACTGTCGAGATCCGGAGAAAGAGATCGCTAGGGAGTTTCTTTCTTTTTTCGGTTTATATGCGGACGATTTCGCCCTGAGCAAATTTTCTGCGCAGCATGCTGCTGCTATTTCTACTTTTACGGTACCCTCCTATTCCGTAATGGCGTCCTCGAGTCTACCTACCATTTTTAATTGTTCACAATTCCACAAATTTATAAAGTTCTTTCATACGTTATATTTTTTAGATGCCACTCTTTAAAATAAAATAAATAAATAAGACTTTGTTTAAATATTGGAGAAAATAAAAAATTTTTTTTACATATTAGAAGAAAATGCATTTAAAATTAAGATATATTACTTAAAGCGTAAGGCGCCATCCTATGTTCTCTATAATTCTAATATTCCAGATTATGTGAAAATTTGAAATCTACTAAAATTTATAGGTACAAATTGGAGAAGAATAGTCGTATATACCAAATTCTCGCTGTAAATATATTTGTAGGTCGACGCGCTAAAACGTTTAAAGCGTAATAACCGGAAGTTCGGGCAAAGTGTTTAGCTGCTTGATCGCATCGAAGAATAATGAAATTTTCATCGACGCCCGTCGAGCATAGCTGTGTGCGGGTGTGCGTGTAACCAAAGTACGTAGTGATAAAACGCTTTAGAGGAAAGCTGCATAGAGAACGGCGTAAAGAGGCGAAAGAATAGCTGTTAAAAATAGCAAGGTTAAGAGCAACAAATAATTGTTACGCGCTTTACGTAAAAATGATTTGTCCAGATTATATACAACTTTTATCCAGCCTTTGTATACAAATTGTATTCGGGAATGATTCTATACAATTTATATACAATTATATACAAATTGTATACAATTGATGTAAATCATTCCTGTATACAATTATATATACAATTATATATAAATTGTATACAATTGGTGTAAATCATTCCTGCATACAATCTGTAAATAATGCTTGACAAAAATTGTATATAAAACTTGGAGAATCATTTTCCCGTGATATAAAATCGTATTTTAATTTAATTAACATGTTAAAACATTTGTACCACCACCTTTTTTACTAATATGTGCACACAAAGCAGTTTATACCGAAATTGTACACATTCGATAAAGAATTTTTCAAATATAAATGCATTTGGTTTTGGATACAATGTAGGTAGAAATTAAAAGGTTTTTAATAAAATAAGGTATAATTATCAAATAAAATTATATACTTTATATTTATATACACACGCATAGATAATAGGTACATCGAACTACTTTTTTTCAAAATTATTTGGCGGAAAATATAATGAATCTTTGATTCTTATAATTTTTCCTTGTATTGCTTCAGCGGGAATAATAAGAACACAGTGTGTATCCCGCACAGAAATTATAAATCTACTCAAATCTAATGCTATTTCTGGAATAACAATTTTGTTTTGTCTGGTTTCATAAATAAGTAACTGTTTAACAACTGCAAATAACTTATTATTTATGCAAGTAAATAATAATATTTCTCCAAAAGTATTATTATTCCAGAATACAACGAAATTATTTCTTTTTTTTTGTCTCGCATACATTGTTGATGTTACAATAATTTTGTTTATTTTAATCCTTAAGAAAAAATTCAATGTTTCAAATTCAATTTGGTTTGTTGTGCAAAAATTTAAAATAGCTTCTAATTCATTTTCATCTAAATTGATATTCGTTTTTGGTTTCCCAAGTGACTGGATTTTAAAATTTACTGAGTTTTCCTGAGTAAGAAAATCCAATTTATGTTTCAATACTGTTCGTGCATTAAATATGTATAAGGAATTAGCTATCTCCATTTCAATTTTATTAGAACTATGTACAATCTTTTTCACAAAACCATTACCATCTTCAAAATCAAATGCCGACCAGGCCCAAAGGGGACCCCATAGACGCACATGTTGTGGAATATGACTAAGTTGATGCACGTTAAAAGAGACATGATTGCGTCCATATAATTTTTCTACATCAACGATGAATAAATTTAGGAGGTACTCGGCTAAATCGATTTCTTGAATGTGTATTTTCATTTTTAGTAGAGTTGTCGTAGCATAAACGAGTAATAAATAATGATTATAATACGTTCGTTTTAATTTATCTTTCAATAATATTGGAAAATAATGTAGAAGTACTTCTCTTAGTTCTGAAGCTTTCCAATAGTGAATATATTTTAACAGTCTTGGCGTGCGTGTGACATAATCTGGTGGACAAATTTTTCTTAACTCTATATCAATTTCGTCTCGTAAAGATTTTTTAATATAAAACTGATAATTTTTATATTTTGGGTTGAACCATAACGTAAGCAGCATTCTTAATACACCCAATAAAATAGCGTGCATGTAATCGGGTACAAACGATATAGCTACATCAAATTTCGGGATAAGTGCGGTTATCGAGGGTCCTTTTACTCCTATGACGTGCTCTTTTTTCTCAGTTGTCGCTTGTAATGCTTGAGACAGCATTCTTTGTTGAGTTCTTAATATACAATTATTATTTAATGTAGGATACACACGATTATGCCCTAAGCCTGTTTCTGTCACTTGACCAGGGTGTTCGCAAAACGAGCATCCGTACTGGCCATTAAATTGCATTATATTCTGCACTGAAGCTCTTGCTGGAGCATCCAGTGTAGCTATAGGTGCAACGACAGTAGTGTGTCGTATTATATTTTCATGCTCATCATACCACTCGATCCCGTTGTTAAATAAATCTTTAAGTGAATCTACATAAGGTTTTAAGAACGAAGTCATACATGGTTTCTTTTCTCTACTGTAGTATACTCCACACACGAACTGGAAATTTCTGCGTCTTTCTGGTACAATGTTTATTACCTGTGCTTGCACTAGCCAGACTTGCCCATTTGAACTATTAGCAATGGGTAAACCGTCAGTGTTCCACATTAAAACAATATCTGATTCTTCTTTTAGGAAATCATGTTTCCATGAGCGATACATCAGAGAGTCAGTTATATCGGTTATATAATTCTCGTTGTAATTTTTACTCGTCTTGTGCGCATTCATGAAAAATTGTAGATTTCTACATTCTAAAGCATTTAATAGTGATTTTATGTTGTATTCTATAAAAATACCACTCAATTTTTTACTATTGCAAATTTTGCAAATATCAATATCTTTCGTATCATTGAATTCACCTACGTAATTTGAACAGTCTTCGCAAATTCTATGTTTTTTAATTATTTCACATTTAGGCGGCATAATTTTCTCAAGAATTTTTAATAAACGATAATTTGACGATGGAACGTTATTTGGCTTTGGTAAATACTTATACATTAATTTTAATAACTTATCTAAAGATGTCTTCGTTGACGCAGTTTCAATAAAAAAATCTAAAATGTCACCTACAAATTCTCCTAAAGTGAAATCAGCACCTTTGTAAATAATTTTTCCCATCCAATCAGTTGTGTATTGAATATCGTCAGTCGACTGATCACTATCATACTCAGATTCTGTATTGCTAGAATAATCAGATGAATTGGCAGATGAAACTGTAGAAGAGTCGTCACTTAGATTATCATCTCGGCCACTATCACTATTTATAGAATCAACATTGCTTATCGCTTCTTGATTTAATCGCTATTAAAATATTATATCATTAAAATTATTTACAAAATTACAATCGAAAAATTATAATAAAAATAATTTATAATTATAACTTTAAAACAATAACCTCGAATAGAAAGTTGTTTTCTTCAATGTTATTTTCACCATTATTGATTTCAAATCCTACAAGATCAGCTTCATCACGAATATTTACATGCGGGTGGTCAATGCGTTCTTCTCTTACGTTGCAAAACTCATTTAGCTGCTCTAACCGCTTCCAACGACGATGAGTGACAGCCGGAATCAAATCATTCTTCATTTACACAAAAAAAGAATTTATAAAATTTTCAAGTGTGACATTTCGATAAAAAAGTGTGTTTCTAAATGTACAGTGTAAAAAATATGTGTAATTAAAAAATATTATTCTAAACTACCTTATCTGCAAGAAAATTACGGTAATGCGACATGTCGTAATACCCGAAATCGAACGACGAAACAGAAGTTGTCCGAGACTCGTTACTATGGTAGTCGGTTGTTTGTTTTGTTTCACGACGCGCGGTAATACAATCACGTTAACCAAAGTCAGTTTCATTTCACGACGCTTTGTAATTGAAAAGTTAACTAAATAATATGGACGACATGCAATATCTGATCGAGTGTGAAGACTCATCGCTATGCGTTATTTACAAACGCTCTATATTAATTGACGAGCACACGAAGCTAATAAAAGGCGCAAGGACTCATTTCTTGTGGCCGGAAGATTCAGACAAGGGAATTCCGTATACAGGGACGATTATAAATATGTCTGGTAAGAGAACATTTCTAAATATGGTTTAAAAAAGCTCCAAAGTCTATAAAATTTGAAGTATCATTATTTTAGATAATGAAAATGAACTACTGGAGCAACTAGATAGTTTATACAAATCTGCAAGTAAAAAAAAATGTAAGAACTCTGAAAGCATTCAAAATTCGGCTCCGAAAAAGGGTAGAGTAATACGGGCAAAGACTGCAGCAAATATCATATTAGAGGAAAATAAAGAGAATCAAACTCAAAATTTTCAGGTACGTAAAATATTCCCTCTTAAATACTGTTTTACTAATACCTGTATTTGTAAATAATATAGAATAATATTTTTTTTGTTTAGAGCTTAGAAATGAATGAAAAAGATTTAAAAAGTCGTATTAAAGAAATGACTAACATGAATATTTTTAAGGAGTTGGGCATATCAATCCAACCTCAAATTCTTAAAAAGGAAACTGAAGTTCCATGTACATCAACGGACTCAAACGATTTAAGTTGGATTGGTGATCAGATTGCTATTCTGGAAAAATCGGTGGGCACGTGCATTGCTAATATGCAATCGATTTTGAGGGTAACCTCTTTTAAATATCTCGCTTTTTTCTCTTAATTTCATCGTTTTTTCATGTTTACTTTTTTTTTGTAAATTGAAAATTGAACAACATTTAATTTTTTAATTCAATGATTCATTTTTTCTCATTATCTCGAATGTTTTACGTAAATATAGTGAACTTGAAATCAATCTTTTAAAAAGTAAAAAAATACACGAATAAATGAAAAAAATTATAGTTAAAAACTTTTTTAAATACTTACATGCGATTGATATAAACATTACAAAAAATTGTAAAATCAATTTTCATAGTAACTTACTGTTTCTCAGTTTAATTTTTTTTCCTACTATTTTAATTATATTAATTCATACTGTATTAATTTATTGAATTTTATTTATGACTTCGTAGAATTTGCAATTTTTTAAGAGTATGCTATCCACTGAAACATCAAAAACATCTAAAACTACAGAGCTCATTGGATGTTCAGTCGCAAATGAAAAGAAGGTCGACTATGAAGAGCATGAGACTAGAGTGATCGAATCCAAGAATCCAACAAAACCACTTATTGTTAGACGTTCTTATTCTGTGCCACTATTGCCATCCAATGTAAATGATAATATTAGTACACACGATGAAAGCTGTACAAAGGTATTTAAAATTATTATTATTAACATTATTGCTTTTTAAAATCATAACTTAATAAATAATATCTTATATTCTGTAGGCACAGATGGATCTGAGCACTAATCTGGAAGATGTAAGCCCAGGCATAGCTGAATTGCCAAAGCCACAGGAAAAACCGTGCAGACGCTCCTATAACATGCCACCTAATGTAAAGAATGAAATTAATGAGAAAGAAAACAATAACGTAGAAGTATTTTGAATTAATTCAAATCATTATTAGTTTTTTTAATTGTGAATCACTAAATATTTACATTTTATACTTAGATGCAGTTTGATCTGAATTTTGAAGTGGAAAATTCACCAACCCCAGTTACAGCTGAGTTATCGAACCCACAAAAGGAACCTCTCAGACGGTCGTATAACATGCCACGGTTGAATGAAGACTATCATGTTAATATCAAAGTTGAAGGAGATGCTTACATGCAGGATAATGTTACACCAAACAAAATTACTGCCGATTTGAAATCCGCAAGGCGAACGATTACCATCGACTCTTCCGATGACGAAAGTCCTAAAAGGAAGAAAACATTTTCTGATTTTGATAGTAATAAAGGGAAATTTGATGATTTTTCATCTGATGCATTAGAAGAGGTATATTTGCTCATCTAAGTATATACATATCTACACTTAAACATACATATATTGATTCATATAATACATTTTAGTCAGATGATTTTGAAATTTCAAAGAAGTCATCAGTTGATAATTCTAAGAAAATCAATAACAATCAATTGCTTAATTCATTACGAAAGCATTTAAATCAGAGTAAGGAAACCCCGCCTAGTATTGCACAAAAAAAGGGTAGTGTTGATGAAGACATCGATGGTGATGGAATTTGGACATTAAAATACCGAAGTCTTGATGAAGATAGCGATGTATTAAATATTTAAAATACTATTATAAATTATAAATATATAAGAATCTATATTAAATATCTAATTTCTGTTTAACAGCTTAGAGAACTTGTAAAAGGATCTAAAATTTATGTCATTAATTATGATCTACAAAATTTAAAAAAAATGGTCAAATCGCAGACTGTTCTTGCAAGAAATTTGCTTTTATTAGTTTTTAAACAAAAGGCTTTGGAAATGTGCTCTATAAATGGGAAATCATCGAACGGCAAAGGATCTAAAGAGGAGCCGAGACCCGGCCTTAATAAAAAAGCTGTCACTACTATTTTGAGTAAGTCACATAACTGATGAGTAGAATTTTTCAAACCGTTAACAAAATTTTGTATTTTTTCATTTTTTAGCGTACGCAACCAATTATACAAACAAGAAAAAGTGGCCGTTAACAGATGATCGCTTAGTAGTAAAAAGCATTGCACAGAAACTTCTCGAGTATAAAGATACAAGAGACCTTAATCAATTCCGAAAAGAAAAAAGTTCACTTAATGTTTAATTTATAATTCTATTATTAATTTAACTCATATATATAGTTATATTTATTTTGTTTATTAGATGCTTAAATAAATTTAATGTTTTGACATAAGTATATTCCATTTTGTATAAGAATTCATTCACGAATGACAACGTAATTCCACACTCATTAGAGAAATTTTAATTCTGTACTACCCTGAAAAAGCACACATTACATTAATAAAACTCGCCGAGAATGAATGAAGAAAGAGGGCTGTTCAAATAATTACGAATGCACACGCTCGTCGCGTCTTGAAATCTTGTCTCTCCTCTTGTCGACGCGTAAATGAGATATGTGCATGTGTGTGATTTTTCAAATTTTATAAACAATTCTAGTTAAGCATAATTTACAGATTGTATACAGGAATGATTTACACTAATTGTATACAATTTATATATAATTGTATATATAATTGTATACAGGAATGATTTACATCAATTGTATACAATTTATATATAAATTGTATAGAATCATTCCCGAATACAATTTGTATACAAAGGCTGGATAAAAGTTGTATATAATCTGGACAAATCATTTTTACGTGTAGCTGCTTGCTCGATTTTAGCTTGCATCCTTCTCGCAGGTAGCTGCATACCCTTTGAACCTGCTTAACCGGCGCCCTGCTGTAATCTCGTTCTCGCGCTTTTTTTCCCCATTCTTTTTTCTCTTTCGCTATACCTGCCCGATATTTTTCCGCTGCACGGCAGCCGTTGCCACGTCGGATTTGGACAATAGCCGACATTTTTCATCGGCTCTGCAAACCTTAAATCGAGCGCGAGCCTCGTCCGAGTTATGTTTTTCTTTTGCATTTGTTGCTGATGTCTGCAGAAGTCTGGCTTCAAAAGTCTCGCTTGTCGGACGATCGCAGACTTTTTGCCAGACTTTTTGCCAGACTTTTAATAGAAACAAATAAAAAGTCTGGCAAAAAGTCTAGTAAAAAATCTGGGATCGTCCGACAAGCGGGACTTTTAAAGCCAGACTTCTGCAAGACTTTTTTTTTACACGGGTATATATAAGAACCGGCACATTTTCCATTTAAAGGCGGCACTGATGAACAAATAAAGTCAGCAAGTATTGCTATCGGCGCCTAGAGATAAATTTTTTTTTTCACATTTTAACTCAGAAAAGTTTTAAATACTGCAATTATCAATAAAATAGAGCATCACAGAACGAGTGAGGTAGGACGACAGCATAGGAAAAAATTGTTTCCCCTACGCACCTATGTTTTTTCTCTCATGGTTGTGTTCCATTTTCGCACTCCACACGTGACGCACGCTCCCGTTTGTTAGTCGTTCCGATTGAAAATTTAGCTCTCGCACCACCGGACACGACAAACAATTGCGTGCTCTCTTTCCCTCTCTTCCACACTCTACCTATATATTCTCCTCTTTTCGCGCGCGCGTCCCCGCGCGTTTTCGCCAAGTCTCCATCTCAATTTTACCCAGTGCGTTTTTCTCGCTCACACAAATACAAAAGGTATGCGAGCGATGCAAAAAAGAAGCGTTTGAAAAAAAATCAACGAGTCGCGTGGCGCGAAACAAGGAAAAATCGAGTTTGACGAGTGCGTGTGCGGCACCTCAATTAACCGTTCAAGCTGCGCCGGGGAGAGCTACCGAATTTACAGTTGTTATGTGTGTGTGTGTGTGTGCGTGCGCGTGTGCGTGCGTGCGTGCGTGCGGCGTGCGTGCGTGCGTGCGCGCGTGTGTGTGTGTGTGTGTGTGTGTGTGTGTGTGTGTGTGTGTGTGTGTGTGTGTGTGTACATACGCTCGCTCACCGCACTTTGGGAGAATGGGGAGGGCGCGCGCTGCGACTGCATTCAGGCCGTACATATAGGTGGAAGCGGCTCGGGAGGATCGTAAAAGCGGAACTTTGGAATATCGAGTAGTTATGTCAGCGACTTTAGCCCGCTGCGGAAAGGTATATTATATATATACGAGAGGTCGTCCTCTCTGGCGTCCTGCTTTTTTCAGCATCGCTTACGAGGATACGGCGCACCGTATAGCTGTATACGCCGCACTTCGATGACATATTTTTCAAATTTTCCCTCGCGACCATTCACGACAGAAGCTCCGATGGCGCTCGGTATAGTTACGCACTCCCTCGCCGTGTGTTTGGTTACGGATATGCGTGACTGACTGTAATGATGAAAAACTTTTCTGTGCTTCCCATGATTAGGAGCTTATTTGATTCGCGAGAAAAAAGTTTGTTGCTGTGCTCAGATGCCCTAAAAGATGGCATGCGCATTTGCGCAGCACATAGGACCCCACATACTTGTTATGGAAAATAGCTTTCAATCGATTTTCTTGAAATTTCGCAAAAATCCCATGGATAGAATATCCTTGGACCCATTATCTCCGGTTCTGGGTGTTCCGCCTCCCACGAATCGACTGAAAGCCATTTTCCATAAGAAGTGTGCGGGGTCCTTTATGCAATTTTAAAATCATGAAAAGGATTAATTAATTCATTTAAAACTCTTGAGTAAGCGCTTTAAATCTCTTTTTATAAGTGCAATCATTCGCTAGAAATTTCGATTACTAAGGTGTATCTAGTATAGGTTTGGAAATTTGAGAGCAATGTAGCTGAAAGTTTGTACATTGAAACTTTGTAAGCAGCTGGTGGTTTGTTTTATGGCTTTCCAGGTAGTTAACGATCAAATTGTCAATTAGCTGATTTCTGTAGAAGTAAATTTGAAACTGTAAAACTGAAAGAAAAATTTGATCTTTTGATACACAAAACTTATAAGTAAATGACTGCTGTACGGTCAATGTTACTATAAATCGGCACACAAGACATAAAAGTACATAAGAAAAATGTAAAATTTTCATAACATTTGACTATTATGGTACCCAGATTACTTTCTCTCCATTAAATTAAAGCGTTTTTATAGTGCTGCGTGACCTAAGCCCGTACTTAGGTCACGCCTATCCGTGATCTAACTTTTTTGTACCGTGTTTATCGCACCCGTTATACGCTCGTGCGCTAACCTCACGGTGCAAAAAAGAACTACTTAGGGCACGGATAGGCGTGACAGCGGGCTTAGGGCAGTCAGTGCTATAAAATTCTGTATGGCACTTGTGACCTCTAAGTAGCACTTTTTTTCACGGCATAGCTCGGATCCTAACTTCACGCCGTGCAGAGTGCTACTTACTTAGGTCACACGTATCGTAATGTACTGTAATTAAAGCCATGTAAGCCTGCAATAAATTTAGTTTACATGTATACTTGCCACTCTGTATTATAGTCCATAGTAAGATGCTGCTACAGAATAAAGATCGAAATTGAAGAAAAAATAGAAGGAGAAAAGATGAAGAAGAAAGGGAAGGCTGTAGGTATAGGAGTATGGGAAAACACAAAGAGGGAGTTCGTATGATAATACCGTAGTAAAAGAGAAGAGGCTGAGGGTGGGGAGTGTGCGCAAGGTGCCGAATCTAAATTCAAATGAGGAGCGACGTCGGGACTGCACACTAGAGTGAGGAAGGCAATCTCGACCGGTGTTCTCCTCCCCGGCCGTCTGTCTTTCTCCCTGCCTCGCTCGGCCTCTTGCTGTGTACGTGTGCAAGCGCGCAGCCGATAGCAGTATGTCAATGTCAGCGAGTGCGCGGGGTGGCTCCCACCCCGACTCTGCCTGTGCACACACCCACAGCGCAGTAGCTCCTCGAGGAAATCTTAATACGTTATCGACGCGCGCGGCCTGACTTAGACCGAGCGCGCGCGCGCGTCAGCTTATTCCGCCGACGGATCGCTATCCTCGCCGACACCCAATATACCTGTATATGGGACATTCTATTTACCGTAAACACGCCGTGGCGATGCGCGCACGAGCGACGTCGTCATTTCCTCGCAAATAGTGACTGGCGAGCTCGATATTCCCCGCAGCTGTCACGGTTCGCCGCGCAAAAATTATACGGCCCGCAAACGTGCGCGTCTCCTGCAGAGAACAACAGCAAAGACTACGCAGAGCGGTGCGCTGCTTCCCGTTCCGGACTCACCTCTGCACGGGCCGCGCGTGTACTCGCCGAGATAGCTGAACCGCGAGTCTGGCCGCAGCTACCTGTGCGCATGAGGATTTACGCTGCCGAATCGAACAACGCAGGACGCGTGCACATGCGTATATATATATATATATGGCTGTGTGTGCGTGTGCGTGTGTGTGTGTGTCTGATGCGTGTGTGCGTTTATTGTGAAGAATTCGTTCCGAAAATCAACCGCCATTGTCAAACTTGATTTGTTGTGCCGACAATTTGCCTTTTGAATAGCCGTTGCCGCCGCTGCCGCGGCTGCAACTACCGGCGCAGGCTCCAGCGCATGGGCTCGACAAAGCGTGCAGTATTTGACTTTATAACCCTCATGTGGGAGAATCTACTGCCGACTACTATCCCAAACATTTTTCTTTTTTTTTTAATGCGAGCCTTGCTATACTGTCAATTCCATGCTTTCTAAATATATTCGTTAAAAGTTCGTACAAGAGTCCAATTTTCCGAGTGTCAACAGTTGATATTGCTACTTTTATTCTACTAGCAAGTTCAGGCGCGATGCACGCGCTCTTCCTTTCCCTTGATTCTACCTATACAATTAATATAGAAATATTATGAATTTAAAATTTATTTTACTTTTTAACATCCGTAAATTTATGCAATACTTTTTATTGAAACTTGGTTAGAAATTTAACTGTAATCAGAACAGTATTCATAGTCCTTCATTGTTAACTGTAGATAAAATTTTAATACTTTTTTGTTATACAAAACCAAATTTTCAGTCACTAATACTATTTATGACTTATATTTTTAGTTTAAATATTTCATAATTCCAAACTTTGGGGGTTTTATTTGAACCAATCAGCTGCTACTTTAATTATAACTTTGAAAATATTTATCTTGTAAGATCTTAAACGAAATGCTAGTGTCACCGT
This sequence comes from Torymus aiolomorphi, assembly GCA_036365515.1. Taxonomy (NCBI): domain Eukaryota; kingdom Metazoa; phylum Arthropoda; class Insecta; order Hymenoptera; family Torymidae; genus Torymus; species Torymus aiolomorphi. The sequence goes on along the minus strand of CM070875.1, from coordinate 221,906,169 downwards.
CGGCCAATCACATGTTCCTTTTAAACGGACTTGACCAATCGCAAAGGTTTTATTTCGGCTTCACATTTCCGTCATCATTCTTTTAAGAGAGGATTAGAAAGTATTAGTTTTTTATTTTGCCTTCTTTTATTTCTTCTTGCTAGGAGTTTAACATTTTAATTTATAATTCCATACAGTTATTTATTAATTGAAAAGAATTAACTTCTTATATTTTTAAATAATAATTAAGAATAAGAAATTTTGAGGTTAGAAGCTTTAAACAATTAAAATATTCTTTATTACTATATGCAGAAGACCACGATACACAGGTCGTTTTATACACAGTTCAGTTTTAGCCAATAAAATCCAACCAATAACAAGTTTATTTTTATCGGACTTAGCCAATCACAAACGTCTTATTTTCGCTTCACTTCCCGCTCATCACTTTTTTAAGGTAGGATATATTTTAACTGTGAATGATGTTTTTAGGGAGATCCTTTACGTCCAAACAACTAAGTCCCAAATAAGTATAAGCTTTACTTGATTTAAAAAATGTTTTATTTTGTCAAATTTATTTGTGCTACTTTAATTATAACTTTGAAAATATTTATTTTGTAAAATTGAAAAGGAAAGGATATTAAAATAGATATACAAAGAGCTTTAATTTTGAATGTTCAAACGTTTAAAAGAATTACTTTGTTGAGAAAGTGTAATATTTTAATAACAAGAGAAAATAATAATAATTTTCTACTCTCTTTGCGTGCTTCCATCTTGTGAAGAAAAAATATTTTAAAATTTCGTTGGAGAAGGAAATAAGTTGAAGTATCGAGTTCAAGTAATATTGGCCGTCATTTCGTTATTATTATACGATAAGTTTATTTCTTAGAGTTGAAGTTGAAGGGGTGAAATAACGCTTTCCAGTCGAAAGGCTTCCATTACAAGCGATCTATTGGAGAGCTATAGATTTCCAATGTTCGATTTTTCCAAGTAAATTGTCCGCCGGTGAAAGAAGCGTGGTAAATAGCAGTATCGGATGAGGCGGCGAGTAGAACCTGATTTCAGGACGAATTCCGCTGATTTAAAGGAAAATCAACAGTGATAAGAATCGATTTCGGAAGCGGCGCTGGCGCAAGTTGTAGGTAAAACAAGCAAGCATCAGCGGTAGCGAACTGGAAGCTTGTATATGGATAGAGGTCATTTTGAAGAATTACGCGGCTCTTGCACTCTCAGGCCACTACTGCTCCGATTCGCGCCCCGCACTCCCGCGCGCAGCTGTCGATAGTGGCTTTAATAGAGCGCGACGCCGCTGGAGAGTACAACAAAACTTTTCCATTTTCTCACTTGGCCTTTCGTATTTCGATTTCTCTCTCTCCCTCGCATGCCCCTTTTTCGCGCTCTCCCTCTCTTTCTCTCTCGCGCGCGCTACCGTCCGACATCAGCCGGCGAGCGCGCTCGCACACAGCTTTTCATTTTATCTTGGCGCCCTACTTATTGCGACATGAGCGCCGAGCAAAATTAAAATAGCTGAACGTAAATTATTTTCTAACTCATTTTTCATTGAACAATGGACTTTCTCTGCTTTCGTCTGCTTTAATTAAATTCTATATTTCCATTGTTGACAATTTTCTTTTGCTGAAAAGCTCACGGGGTAATAATAACATGTGCATTATGTGACGCATTTTCTTCCTGCTTTATAATTGCACTACAAAACTATCATTTTGGCGTATTTTGATCCATTATTTTATTTTTTAATTTTACATCTGATAGATACGGTTTGCTAAAATCTCGGTAGAGTAAATGGCAATCGAATGATTTTTTAAACATATTATTAAAATACACGTGAAAAATGATTATTTTAGTGACATGTGTTACGAACTTGGTAATTAAATAATGCGAACTCACGGACCCGCGGTTTGTAGTCCCGCGCTCATCCACGGTATCTATAACTTCGCGATGCCATGACGAGTGCATAGTTGTTCTTTTGACGTTGTCCAAACGTCGACCGAAACCTCTGTAACACATGGCTAAGAATTTCAATTCGATTTTTCTCTTCGCATTATCTAGTTTTTAAAATTAATTTAGTAGTATTAAACACTTATCAGATTTTAGGAAGTTATAGTTTATACAAATATGAAAGTTAAACGCTAGGTTTGTATTTTATGAATGCATTTGCATTTATGGATATAAACTTTGTTTTGGCTTCATAACCAGAGAGTTTTTAAGCAAATAATGACCACCGCAGCACACCGCTATTGAGAGATCGAGTTACTCAAACTTGTGAGAGAGTAGATGTGCCGTTCAACATCGTCAAAAATGTAACCTCTCAAAAACTCATCATATTATAATGTAAATATGATTTCTACACGATAATAAATCTATTTTAAAGTGTCCCCTAAAACGTATGTATGGATGTACACCTGATGGACATTGATTCGCGTGGAACGTGCCCCCTCAGTTTCAAACTCCTACAATCCCATTAGCCAATTCGGGTGCAACCATTAACCTTACATTGGAATTATCCAATGGGATTCTAGCATTTTAAAACTGAGGAGGCACGTTCCACGCGAGTCACTGTCTACTGCGTGTACGTAGGTGTGTAATCAAGTCGCTCGATTATCTTCGCGAAATTTCGACCGGTCCACTCCGGTTTACAGCCACATACTAATATGTGGCTTTGAGGAAATTAAGCAAAATTCGTGACATACAGCTTTTTCAATTTCGTTAAATTCTTTGTGTAAGCAAGTTTTATATTTTGTTTTACCTATAAATCGATTAATTCTTCTTTAATTTAGACTTTAGATTACATTACAAGCAATGATAATAATATGGAAAAATAAAAATATTTGGGCTCCAAAGAAGCACTCATTAAATACGCTCCTTAGCGAAAGACTGTCCATGTATAACTATACCCGTATGGAAATAATAAACGTAGGTAATTGTAGAAAACCGCAAGAAATCGGAGGAAACAGTAGGAAATACTGTACCGTTTTGTACGTTTTTGTACATTTTTGTATGGTTTTATATATTTTCATATGATTTATAAATTTTCTTAAATTTAAAAAAAAAATATAAATATATGAAAACGTCTAATCTCGCCGTATACTGGCCGTGTACTGGCCGCAAGAGTGCCGAGATACGACGTTCTTCGTCCGCGCGCCGAGATACGATGTTCTTCATCCGCGCGATAAGATACGACATTCTTCATCCGCGCGGTGAGGTACGATGTTCTTCATCTGTGCGGTGAGATACGACGTTCTTCATCCACGCGGTGAGATACGACGTTCTTTGTCCGCACACCGAGATACAACCTTGTTCCGCTTAGCCGTCAATTTGTAAACAGAGACTTTTTGACATCGACAAACACGTCTCACGAAAGCTTCTAAATCTGGAAATTCGCGACATCAATTTTCATATCATTTTCTTAAATGAATCGTTATCCATTCTTAAAGATAAAATTTTAAAACTCAACATTGATACAGTAACCATTAATAAATTTTTCTCCTTTGCTAATAAAAAATTCAAATTTATTGTAGATAAACACAATAGAAAGTTACAACAAAAATTCAAATTCTTCCTTAAGACACAGAAACAATTCGTAGACACAATTATATCTAAAGAACATTTTTTTAGAAACTTAACGAATGTTCATATACCGGATGATGTAATGGACGTCGTTTCGTTAGGTCCCAATTTTTGTATTAGTGAAAATATGGGTAAAGAAGACGTTATCGACATACTTAAAAAACCGTGAAAAAATTCTTAAAATTAAATTAGCTAAGACTAAACGATTTATTAAAAACAATTCAGATTTATTTTTTACAACTTCTGATAAAGGCAATGTGACTGTTTGTTTACGTAAGACTGAATATAAAGAAAAAATGCACAATTTATTATCGCACACAACTATTTACAAAAATATAAAGAAAAACCCATTAAACGATTTACAAGCCAAGACTTCTGCAATTCTTAAACATCTTAACAATAATAATTATTTGCGAACTAAATTTCACGACAACTCACTCTCATGTTCCAATACTATTTTAGCAAAATGTTACGATTTACCCAAAATACACAAAAAAGATGTACCATTGCATCCAATAATTTTTTTCGTTAACAGTCCTACTCACTTTTTAGCAAAAACAATTTATAGTGGAATCAAGTCTTCTGTCAAAATTCCAGCGCCTCATATCAATAACAGCTTTGAGTTGAAGTAAAAATTAAAATCAGTTATCATCCCTGACGATTACATCTTACTTCTTTTAGATGTCATTTCTTTATTTACAAACATATCACTACAGTTAGTATTAGATAGTTTAGACCGAAGATTTGACTCTATACATAACCGATGCAATATTCCGTTCAATGAAATTGTCACATGCACAAAATTATTTTAAAAATTTTAGACAAATCGACGGTACACCGAAGGGTTCTCCCACACGGAGAAAAATTTTTGAGTAAAATTTATCATTTTAATAAGAAAATTTATTATTTTTCAGTGTAGTGCTGGAACATACTCAACTTGTGTTAATTTTTACTATTTTAAATAGTACTTTTTAAGATTTAAAAGGCAAATTTTACTTTTTGAAATAATAATTTTTATTCTGCCGAAAGTAATGTAAAAAATTTAATTGAGCGCTTTGCGCATTTTTTCTTTACACACACACATACACACACACACACACACACACACACACACACACAGATACACACACACACACACAGATACACACACACACACACACACACACACACATGGATATTATTATTATTTAAATGTTATTTATATTTAACCAATACACAATTTATAATTTAAGTATCACATAAGAAAAACATTAAATTTAGAAATGAAAAAATTTTTGCAAACACTGGGAATCGAACTCGGGACCCTTGGCACGGCAGTTGGACGTTGTAACCACTCACGTATTAAAGACTTACAGTTACTCTTTTCGAAACTGATACATAGTAAGCTACACTATGATGTACGCGCTATTACTTTTTTTCCTTCCTCCTAGAGGAAGCTTTGTGATAGCAATATTTTGAGTTATTGTAAAAACATGTTATAATGGTTTTTTGAGGTGTTAGGAATCAAAATACATGATTTTTGAAAAATGTCTGTATGGATGTGTGTCTGTGTGTGTGTGTGTGTGTGTGTGTGTGTGTGTGTGTGTGTGTGTGTGTGTGTGCGTTTGTGTGTGTGTGTGTGTGTGTGTGTGTGTGTGTGTGTGTGTGTGTACGCCTGGATCTCAGCTTTTACTCGATCGATTTTGATCGGACAGGTCTCAGTTTTTTTATTTTTTTTGTGTGATTGCGGGTCAAAAATCCGTTTTTTGATTCGCCGATGTGTTTTTGTTTTATTTAGAATTTTCGATTTTCTCAAAATTGATTTTTGCTTTTTTTAATGATAAGATCGAGATATTTGAATCGAATGGACAGCATTCGAAAGAGCATTAAAATATCTATATTTTCTAAAAAAAAATTCGCTAGCTATCACGGTTCTTTTGTTATTAACAAAAACGTGTTTTTTTTAAAGCTTATAACTCCTAAACTAAACGGTCAATTTTCTTGAGAAAAATCATAATAATGCTGAATATAAATAGCTATAATCTCTAAAAATTTGAATCCACTTTGTCGACCAGTTTTTGAGAAAAAAATTAAAATGTGAAAAAAATGAGTTTTGTATATCCAGCGATTACGGGAGTAAAATTGACTTAATCGCTTTGAAATTCCTTGTAGAGGTAAATCTTTGATAGCTCTCGGTCGAGTTCTTTGAGCAAAAATGATTATTCCAGAAATTTCAGAAATATTTGAGGTTAAAATTTTTTTAACCTTTTTTTCAAATCGTAATTTCTCGAGAACGGCTCCATGTATCAGCTCTAAATTTAGACAATTTTGTATGTGATATAGATAATATGTGACCGAATTTTCATCAAGATCGTACGATTACTTTTTGAGATATTTGATTTTGAAAATTTTCGTATTTTACAAAATTATTTTCTTTGTCGCATGATAACTAGAGAAAACAAAAATTGGTTTAATCATGTTGAAATTTTGTGGAGATGTAGAGTCTATATATTATCATCTAAGTCGTTTAGGTAAAAGAATTGTCTCATGATTTTTAGAAATATTTAAGGTTAAAATTCTTTTCGGTTTTTTCAAAATCGTAATTTCTCAATGACGACTTCATGTAGCAGCTTGAAATTTATAGACTATTTTGTATGCAATATAGGCAATAGCTGTGTAAAATTTCATCCAGATTATATGGTTATTTTTTGAGATGTTTGATATTTAAAATTTTAGTCTTTTTGAAAATGACTTTCTTTGTTGTCGCACAATATAACTACATTAAAATTGTTTTAATTTCTTTGAAATTTGATGGAGATATGTAGAGTTTGTATATTATTTATTAGAAAAGTTCTTAGGGTAAAAGAATTCGTTTATGAATTTCAGAGATATTTGAGGTTAAAACTATTTTAGCCCTCTTTTAAAATCGTAATTATTCGTGAATGCATTTATGTATACTGGAAAATGGAAATGATAAGCGCTATGCGCTATGCGATGATGCGCGCGTGTTGTATACCTGCTTTTGTTTTGTAATAGCCATTTATTATTTTTAAGGTTAGAAACTTTTTCTTACATCGGAAATTCCAGAAAGAGCACACAAATACGGACAGGCATACTACTAGAGACAAGTACACTATGTGTGAAATTTCACAAAGAAAATATAATTTGAAGTAAAGGTTATTTAGGAATTTTAAAAGGTTTTGACGATAATATTACAATCAATTATTTCATTTATTTTTCACACATAATTTAAAAAAAAATCATACCTATTATTTTATTCATATTTTATACATAATTTAAAAATTAATAATTTTTAATCTTCATAAACGAATTTAATTATAATTATGTCATAAATTGTTGCAAAAATTATAAATTATGTTATTAAAAATTCATTAAAGGATTAAACAAATTAAGTTTGAGGAAGCTACGAGCCAATGAATTGGCAGCGGTTTTTATAAATGAATGCGATTTTCTGCCTTTCACAATCCATGCGAAAAATACGTGGTTAAAAAATTTTTCAAATTTCGGCTCAAAAATTTTCTTATTTATTGCTCAGCAATACGTATTTTTAAATTTATTATACATATACAATAATCTAATCAATAATGACAAAGTATTTTTTGCGTGGATTGTGAATGACAGAAAATCGCATTCATTTATAAAAAAGAGATTGCAGGATTTATTATAGTAAATAAAAATTAAATGATGATGTCGATATGGTAGAGATTTATAAACACACCCTTTTCATGTCCTTTATTTCTGATGAAAAAAATTATTGTTATTTACTTCTAATATTTTTAAATAAGGGTCTGACCCTTAGTCAAAAAAAAGTTTCAATTCCGTGATAAAATTAGGTAAAGACGTTACTGAAAAGTGGGATCGGACTAACGTAGTTTATAAGTTCTTTTGTAAATCGTGTCCCGCATCATATGTAGGCGAAACCAGACAGACGCACGCTTAAGACTAGCATTATCGAACATCGAAATAATAAAAATCCAGATGCAGTGATTACGAAACACAAAACTAAGTTTCAGCATGATTTTGACTGGGATAATGCGAAAATTTTAGATTATAAACTTAATTATAAGAAACGATTATTATCAGAAATATTGCATCAAATGTAATATCAATAACATAAACAACAAAGAAGACGTTACATTTTTAAATGCTTTGTATTTTCCCTTATTGAGGTTTTTAAACTAATCATATCTATTTCTAGTTTCTACTTTATATGTATCTGTGTTTTGTTTACAAACTTATGTTCGAATACTTTGTCATTTTAGACTATAAATACTGCGTGACTTTGTTATATTCGCTTACTTTGACAATTAGTGTACTACGTAACACAAGATATTAACAAGGTATGAATTATGGTTATTAATGCGTTTTGAAAGTTTAAATTATTTATTATTATAATTTTTGTAATTTATCTTTTGTTAATAAATACAGCCTGAAGAGGTTGGCAGACCGAGCCAACGAAACGTTGCTACATGTAACTTGAAATCTAAGTGTTGAGTTCTTTTTCATTGCCTCCGTCAGATCGACCAATTATCACATTATACATCTATACTAGTTTAATTATAGGAGCAGGTATATCATTATATTTATATTTTTGGTTACCTATAGAAAGCTGCTATATACATGATGTTCGATTATTAAAATTTGTATGAATTTTTATTGTAACGTGAATTGGTTGTATAACTGTGCTGCTCTGGCGAATATCAAAGTGTATATTACTTATATATTGAAGTATATTACTATATTGCATTTGTATCCAATGATTTTTACTCTAATGAATTAAACTATAGAGGAGATTCTAGCCAATATATAAATTTTAAAAAGTTAAATCAATCGTATATTGCCGATACATGGGTAAAAGTTGGAGGGGCTAGATTGCATTTTTTGAAAAAACAACAACACTCGTTAAGAACAAAACTTTATTGTGGATTAATGGATTATTTGCAAAATAAAAAAAGGTCTATGGATGATATCAAAATAGGAAAGATACAACAAAAATTTTATCAACACATGATCCTCAGTAGTTCAACAGTATGGAAAACTATATTTATAACTTTTGAGAATTTAAGGGGGCTAGACACCTTTTTTCTCTGAAATAAGAAGTCACATTTTAATACATAAATGTAAACTAATTATTTCATACTTTTTACATATAAAAGTGGGTATATTTACCTTACCTTAAAACTTTCTCCGGTGGGCCTTTTATATGGTCCAGAACCATAGTCATTGATGAAACAAGTTTTTTCACTAACCGTAAGCTTTGAAATTTTTCTGTGGATGGATTGACTCCCGATTTGAACTAAATTACTCCTGAATAGTATAATTCTCATATGAGTGTAGGGATTTAGGATTAAAAGTCGGAAAAAATTTTTACATCAGAAAAATTATGAAAAAATATAAAAAATTTAAAAAAATTAAAAAAAATCTCTTGAAAAACAGCACAATTTTTTTTTTCTCATTAGATCAAAAATCCCTACACTCATATGAGAATTATACTATTCAGGAGTAATTTAGTTCAAATCTGGAGTCAATCCATCCACAGGAAAATTTCAAAGCTTACGGTTAGTGAAAAAACTTGTTTCATCGATGACTATGGTTCTGGACCATATAAAAGGCCCATCGGAGAAAGTTTTAAGGTAAGGTAAATATACCCACTTTTATATGTAAAAAGTATGAAATAATTAGTTTACATTTATGTATTAAAATGTGACTTCTTATTTCAGAGAAAAAAGGTGTCTAGCCCCCTTAAGTTAAAACCTAAAGCATTAAAAGAAGAAGTTATTAAAAATCTATTATTCGGGAAATGTATTGATTATACTTATGTTATTGAATTTTAAAAAAGAGGGTTATCTCATGTACACATGTTAATATTTTTTAATAAAAAAAGATAAACTATATAATCTTAATAAAGTGGATAAATTTATTAGTGCTGAAATTTCTGATGAATCTGAAAATCCAAAGCTATATAACTTAGTAAAACAACACATAATTCATGGATCTTGCGGACTACAAAACATTAATTTACCTTGCATGAAGCCTGTGCTCTTAAAGTGCTCGAAAAAAATTTCAAACCATTTACTGATTATACTAATCTTTTTGTCAATGGATATCCAATATATCGCAGTCGTAATGATGGTAGGGTAATTAAGTTTCCAGGTGACAAATTTGCTGTATATTAAATATCTTTTTGTACCACAGGCACGATTTTCGCGTTTTTTGAACCTAAAAAATTGGTTAAAAGTAACCGTTTTTAAACCATTGAGCGTAAAAGTGCAAGAGCGGGCGCAAAAGTGCCGTAGCGAAAATCCAAACCTGTATCACAAAAAATTTCGTGTGCACCAAGGGCTAAGTGGGCTTTTTGACCTCGTGTGATTGCAGTACTCGCCTTCAGACTCGTACTGCAAACTCCACACTCAATATAAAAAGGCTCACTTTACGCCCTTGGTACACAATATACTATTTCAAATATTGTTATAAAGATTATGATTGTGCATTAAATGAACTGAAAACAGTCAATTCTACAGGTACTGAACCTGATGGAAATATGGAGTCTCAGAGTAACATAATAAAATATGACTAAATACAGTAACATATAAACACCAGATATGTTAGCCTTACTGAAGCAATACCTCGTTTATTAGAACATTTTTAATTCGTGAATTATTACATGTAGTTTATAGCAGTTCATAATGAAAGTGAACAAAATGTTTATTTTATAGAAGAAGATGAAGTTTTTACTAAATTCACTAATACTACATTAACTATGGTTTAAATTAAATAAAGAGGACCTTGAAGCAAGAAATTTGTTGTATTCATAATCATTATGTATTTAATCAAAAGAATAAAACGTGGAATAGTCCTGTAGAATTAAATTTTTTTAGTTACAAATTGCCATCTAAAGTTTCTCGGCGGAAAATATATTTATAGGACAAGTATGTGAAGATACCGCTATTTGAGACTCGCAACTATGTAAGAAAACTATTAAATTTTCAAGTTACAGTTGCAATACGTATGGCTTTCGCTTATAGCTTGTAAACCAGACATTCCACAAAAAATGCTTCGAATAAAAGTTGTTGAGCTTTGAAAAATCTACAAAAGTGAGTTTGTTTATTAAAATCAGTCAATTTTTTAAGTTACAAAATGACGAAAACGGTAAAAATAGTCCATTTTTCAAATTGTTAATAACTTTTGAAAAAATTATGAAAAATCTTTGAACACGAATTCAGTTATTACGTTTAGTATGCTAAATAAGTATGCCAAATTTCAATCCAAAAGATTCACTTGTTATTGAATAACAGCTTTTGTTATTGAAAAATTACTTATTTAAGAATTAACTTCTACATCATCGAACAATTGCACATGATCCAGCCATAAATATTTCTCTTCTACAAGAGTTGTTTTTGGTTATAAAAAAAAAAAATCGGTAAAATCAAAAAGTCGGTTATGCTCTCTCTATTCTCCTCCGAAACGAAGAGAATAAGCCTTTTCCGATGTAAATCGGTCGATCGGTTCAAAAGTTATCGCCTGTATACACACACACACGTACACACACACACACATACACACATACAGACACGAACATTTTTTTTATCAAAAACAACGGATTTTAGCGCCAAAAGTCTTAAAATATGTTTTTGAACATTTTTTGTTTCAAAAATTTTTTTCACCGTTACAAAGCTTTCTCTTTAAGGAAACACAGCCACTGTCGGAGATTTTTCTTGAAAGTGCACTTGAACGCTATACAGTCAATGCATAACTAACGCCCACAATATGTAGTACGGTAATTGAAAATTTTGTTATATTTAAAATGCAACGCTATTAAATAACAAATTTTGGACTCTAATAAGGCGATCATATTGAACGCTGTCTTTTGATATAAAAGACTACATAAAATTGCATAAGAGTATTTATTTACTTATTTTCGGGTATTTATTAGAATGGCTAAGGCTGAAAGGCTACAAAATAATACATTAATAATTATCCAAAAATTATCCAAAAATTATGCAACAATTATTCTAAAATTATTCAAAAATTACTATTAAGTTTGAACATTAAAATTTTTTTTTCTCAAAAACTGAAAAAGTGGACTTATGTGGTTATGCCTCGAATATATATATTGTAGTCAGTATTGTGGTAAAATTAATAATTTATATTACGGATTCGAGTAAATATTATTGGTTTTAGCAATCTTGATGAAAAGTTTGAGGGATGAACATCAAAATAATAATGAAAAACAGTGTATAGAAACTCATGACTATAGACAATAAGTTTATAATTAAAAACTGCTAATATCCATTAGGTAATTGAATAAGATGGAAAGCTCGTGAATTATGGGTTAATTGTATTAATCCGTGCATAAGTTACACAGTAATATCAGAGATTAGAATTAATCTATATAATTGAACAGATTAAATGTAAATAAATGAATATGTGTATTCATGCAAATAATATTATGTTTATTAATTTTCTGCTATTGATATCATGTTGGGCACGAGTGGCCCAGAATTATCCGACATAGCTACTTTGCTAATATAATTCATACTTTTTAAAAAAAAGTTTATATTTAGAAAATGGTTTACTATTTTAAGATATGTTCATAACTAGCAAAAGTTGAATACCAATTAATCAATATTCAATATACACGACCATGGATGTCAATACGTTAAAAAAATACGTTAAGATATTGACTAAAATTACTTTTCTAATATTTCTCCATGAAAACTAGGACCATTTTATTCCGATCTCAACAAAAATGGCCACTTTTTTCCTTGCAAAGTGGGCCCAAAATTAAACTTGTTTCCCTCTTTTAACTAATTTTAATTTTTTTCCACAAAATTACTTTTTCTCCGCATTTTACCGGAAAAATTGTACATTGTGCAACAAGGTGAGAAAATGAGCTATTCTGAAATAGCTCCTTTTCCTATGTTACACACTGTATTTTTTTCAACAAGTGCATAAAATTGCTTTTTATATGCATAAAAGTTGGGTAGGTGATCGTGCATTTCGAGTCGTGCACAACACAAAATGATTATATTGTTAATATTTTACTTCAAATATGCGCACTCTTTTTATATCAATTACTTATATATCTAAATTGTAAATATTCGTTATTTTCTAATTTAACTTTAAATATTCTTAATATCCTTCTAAATAGGCCAAGAAGTTTTAAACTATATGAATTTGATAGTAAAGAACGAATCCACAAAATTTCTTCGTAGCGGGGAAAAAAAGTTTTTTCCGCCGCTAAACTGTGAAAAAATAATGTTTTTTTCATTCATTCCCAAATCACGCTCGGAATGCGCGATTTTCGACCCGACTTTTAGCCATGAAAAAAGACCTGTTTCATGCACGTGTTGAAAAAAGTAAATTCTATATAAACTTAACCAAATATCGTTTAAATAATACACTTAAGGTGACGCTTTTTCTCATTCAATTATTAATTTTAAGAAAAAACTCTTTAATACGTTGTAGTTCTTTATTAAACTTAAAACGTGTCAAAGAGTTTTTTTCAAAAAGTTTAAAATTAAAGGAGAAAAACGGGAACCCAGAGTTGAGTAATAGTGTGGGTATCACATCACCTTACATATAATATAACGCCACTTACGCGGGCGCTGATGACCGCCTTTTCGAAGAACGACTTTTCTCCCTTGTTACATAATGCACTATACATTTATATATAACCATGATATAGTTTCTTTTTAAAGATACGGTTAGCTTTTACAGCTACCTGATAGTCACGCTATATGGGACTAAGATAACTTATTTACTGTGTGTCTCAGCACCATTCGTCAATATACAGATATCAAGAAAGTTTTTAAACAGGGAAAAGATTTTTGGGCCAAAAAATGTTAAAAAACATTTTTTAAGAAATGTTTGTGATGTATTAGCATAGTTTTTTCACTCATTTTTCCATTTTCAGTTAAACCTGTTTTCCTTAACTTTGGTTTTGTGAACTTTTGCAACGATATAGCGATTAAAAACAAATAAACACATAACGAGGACTATACATTGTATGCACTTCTCTTCTGTAATATTCAAAAGTAAAAAGTTTGTCAATTTCCGTACATATTAATTATCGTGATATAAAGTCATATTTGTGTCGTGAATGTTGATTCGCGATTAGAGAGAGAGAGAGAGAGTCCACGTGTATGCAACGGCGCATGATGCATAGCAAGCTCTCTCTCTCTCTCTCTCTCTCTCTCTCTCTCTCTCTCTCTCTCTCTCTCTCTCTCTCTCTCTCTCTCTCTCTCTCTCTCTCTCTCTCTCTCTCTCTCTCTCTCTCTCTCTCTCTCTCTCTCTCTCTCTCTCTCTCTCTCTCTCTCTCTCTCTCTCTCTCTCTCTCTCTCTCTCTAATAAACATCATATAAGTTTGATAGGTTGGTAATATTCGCTAAACTCTATCTGTTTGACATCCACATGCAAAGCAGAAATGTGAAATACTTTTCAGTCAATATTAACTGGCGCTAACTGCATTTGCAAATATATCAAACTTTTTGATATTATAAAATGTAAAAGGTTTCGCCAGTTTCGTCATTACTTTGATTTTGTTAGTACGCAGTTCTATTTAAAAATACGAGATACATCTTCTTTAATGCTTGACATACGTACTCTATAACTTGACAAAGCACGAGTGCCAACGAACTTCTTTCGTGAAAATAAATGTAAAAAGAAATTGGGAGAAGATTTTGAAACATGCAGTGAATTTATAGTTTCGGAAAAGGGAGGAAGCATTGAGGGTCTGAGTGCGAGGGGTATGGTAAACTGCATTAAGCATAGTTTGATATTTCCGAGCCCTTAATCGGATGAATTAGCCGTTCAGTCGTAAAAGCGACGCGCTTGCTGGCTACTCGTGTAACACGTACGCGCGCGCCGAGGCAAAGGGAGGCGGAGGTCGGTGGCGCGCAATCGGGCATCGCTTAGGCATCGCGAATATCCAGCGCCGTTGAATTTACCCGCGGCAGACAAATCATAAATTTAGCAATGAAAATAGATTTTACGCAGGGATGGGCATTTACATGCGGCCGGGCTTCCGATTTGCGTGCAAATTAATTTGCCTTACGGATTGAATTTCGGGCTTTCGCGCGGCCGCGGTGCTGTGTGCGCGATTTGCGCCCCCGCGTACGTGCTCCCGGGCGAAGCGCTCGGGGCCGCGAGGCCAGATCACGCGCGGGATCCTTTACGATGGCGTGATAGGCTGTCGATAAATGAATTTCGTATTAACCGGTTATCGGCCTCCACCCACGTGCTGCCCGGCCGTCCCCTCAGCCCCGCGCACCGATTATTTATCGACAATATGTAAAGCTGTTCATTTGATGACCTCTCATGCACTACCATCAATACTCAAACATTTACTCATTACGCATTTACATTTTGAATTTATAATCCAAGCACGCCTTCGTTATTTACAATCTGGCTTTTTTCTCATTTCTTCAAAAATCAATGCGCTGACATATTTTCATACATCCAACCGGCAGTCTTATAACTCAAGCTGCACCGTGTTATTTATTTTATCTTACTGCGTGTCTTTATAATGCGTCCGCGTCTTAGGGAATTGAAAAACGTTTTAATAAGAGTTTTAATAACACTGCGAACTAAATATCAATTACCGTACACAGCATTACTACGACACGAGAACAAAAGTAAAATATGAATTTGTTGCTCCAAGATATAAATCATCTCCTTTTTTCGACTTTTGAAAATTTTGGCATCGCTTTGATAGCGAGCTCGTGGCAAATAGAATCAATAATGAGGATGAGCTCATATAGGGGAGCAAGCCGTAGCGTATAAAGAATAGCATGGGCGAAGGAGAGAAGAGAAGGGAGGGGGAAGGGGTGACGCATGGAGAAAAGAAAGATCAGGGTGCGCAGGTTTGATCTCGCCGTCGTTCATAACGTAGAAAAGGAGGCGGCGGCGCGCCACTGCAGCGCCGTCACGTACCGATATCTAAAGGATAGTAAGAAGCCCGCAGCCTCGTGTATATAGCTATACGCGAGAGGGAGGCAAAGGTCGCTGGGTTATATTGGAGGGAAAGAGACGGAAAGTGGAAAAGGATAAAAAAGATGAAGGAAGAGAGGAAGAGGACTATAACGGGGCTAAATAAACCTGGGAATGCGAAAACAAATCTGCTTTGAAGTCGAGGCACGCGGCCTCGGCGGCAGATATTAACTTTTTTAGATTCGCCACGTGAGCGGCATTCGCGAAGCCGACGCGCAAGCGCGAAGAACCTCACATATGAGAAGTATAAACTACACAGATAGCGCAATGCAAACTCGTCCGTTCTTCCTTGTCTCGCGCGCCTCTTCCCTTGTATGCATGTAGTTTCTGCCGGACGCACCGCAAGAGAAAACATACCTTACGTTTTTCCAGCGTGTCCATAATATATGTAATAAACACGCGCAGCCTGTCCAAAAAATATCGAAATGTAATGAAAATCTGTTGAAGTACTTTTTCATTAATTCC
This sequence comes from Torymus aiolomorphi, assembly GCA_036365515.1. NCBI lineage: Eukaryota > Metazoa > Arthropoda > Insecta > Hymenoptera > Torymidae > Torymus > Torymus aiolomorphi. The sequence continues at coordinate 221,890,152 of CM070875.1, read as the reverse complement.
TGAAATAGAAAATCGTTTCATTTCACCAGTTGATTAATGGTTTTCTCGAATTAACAAAGTAAAGTCAGTAAATGACTTAATTTCCTCGAAAATCGACTAGATCTTTAGAATATCAGCTTGTACGCGCGCCACTATATTTATACCTCGAGCTTCTCTAACTAAACAGTGTCTTTGCCTGGCTTTCACGTGTTCACCGAGGTATAAATATAGACTTCTGTGCATTCTCGTTTCTATATTTTTACTTTTATTTTGCACAGCGCGCCGTTGTAAAATCCGACATAACGGCAAAGATGAGACAAACTCTCATTCTCGACTACATGTCCATCTGTTTGAGATTACATCGTACGTACTTAAGTTCGTCGAAGTCAGTGGGGTGGCATCCGTTTCTCTTTATAGCGATAGTGTAAATTTTCCCTCTGATCTTTAGGGGACTAATTCAATTGAATGAATTATTAAATATCGAAATGCAGAATTGCAAAATCGATTTTAGCGACCACTAAAGAGTTATAACGCAAATAATATTTTAGAAAAGCTCTCAGTATTGGAATTATTTGTTTGAAATTCATTTTTATTGCACTAACATTCGCTATTTCAACTCTAAGTATTTTTACGAACATTGATTAATATACTTGTTTGTGAATCGAAAAATGGGAAAATGTGTCGATATGCTAGAGGGTCGTAAGCATTAGTAATAAAAGCAAAGGCGCAAAAGAGCAGTTTAGATGAATGGAAATAAGATTGTTGGGTGGAAGGAGCGAGCGAGCGAGCGAGCGGCTCCAGCGAAAAAAGTCAATGACAAGGCTGCGCAGTCGCTTGATGCACGGACGTATATATCCATCAGTCATAAAATGCCCGCGTCAGCTTGAAAACGAAGGGGACAGGGATACACATATCCGAGAGCGAGTATCAGCTACTCACGCCGCGCGCGCTGCGACGACCCCCGCATGGATTTATTCCGTTATCTCGAATCGGAGCCAATTTGTCCGGCTGACTTTTCGATCGCGATTCCAGGGAGATAGAGCAGCGGCTGTATCAGCTCCCGGCGCGCGGGCGAGCTTACCTATTCAGTCGAGAGATGGAAAGCGCGCTCGACGAGAATTCGACGGACACGAATTTCGTGCGTGCACACGTTATATCTGCGCCCGGCGCGCCCGTGATTTCGCTGCGAGATAAGGGAAAACGAACTTTGTTACCTCTCGTTCGCTCCGGGGACAGCTGGAGCATCAATGCACCGGCTATCTTTATGCACTGATATACTTTCCGTCTTCTCTATCTTTATCCTGGCTATATAGTTTGAGGAGGACGCTTTGCTGCTCGGCCCGTCTGCGAGGTGAACAAAACGATCGTCTGCAGGTGAGGCTGCCTTGTGCATATATCGTCGCGCGGGACGAAGAAAAGCCAACTTGGAAGTTACAGGCGAAGAAAAGCCAAAAACGCGTCTAAAACGAAGAAAAGCCAGTTTGGGTCCTCCTAGACGAAGAAAAGCCAGTTTGCGCCCTCCCAGATGAAGAAAAGCCAGTTTGACTTGTCTCAGACGAAAAAAAGCCAGTTTGTTCCGTTCCTGCGGAGGAAAAATCCCCCAACTGACTGCACCATCAATTACTAGTTATCTTATTATCTTGACTGATCATCTTTTTATCTTTTTAAAAGATTTTTAATCTTTTGGTTATCTTTTTATCTTTATCTTATCTTATTATCTGAAAGTATTCTATAAGACACCGTCTAAATGTTACTTTCGTTTGAGAAGTCAAACGGGCTTTTCTTCGTCTGGGAGGGCGCAAACTGGCTTTTCTTCGTCTGGGAGAACCCAAACTGGCTTTTCTTCGCCTTAGACGCGTTTTTGGCTTTTCTTCGCCTGTAACTTCCAAGTTGGCTTTTCTTCGTACCGCGCGACGATATGTACGTACGGACGTCTGACGTGTACGGCTTTGAACGCTGTAGCAGTGTCTCTGTTGGGATGTTTAAATAATCGAGGTATCGCGTGCGTATACTCCCCGATTCCTTATGCTCTGACGCACGCAGCAGCCTCCGTGAATGGTCTAGTAAGCAGCGGCTGTAGTTGCTGCTAGTGTGCAGTAGTTACAAATGGCAGGTAGAACTTTGTCAGGGACATGCATACCCGTGCCCGCTCATTCGAGGCTACAAGTAAGCTTTGCTCAAGCAGTTGTCTCATTCAATTAGTGAGAAACGTGGCTCTTTGTCACTCACGCGTACTTTCATCAATTCTTCAGGTGATCGCTCTCTTGCGCGTAGTCATGTTTGTTGCATGCGTGAATGCCAAATGTGCGACCCGAGCATGCCCCCGTCGGATCGAATATTCAATACAGATTATGGTTTACAGTCGCAATATAGCATAGAGGAGCAATGCCAAAATGACGAAGCGTGACTAATGCATTGTTATATGAAATATGTGTCGCATTCACGGTATTTATGAAACTGACATTTTTCGTTATTTATTCAAATTTTGTCTGTCTGTGTGTGTGTGTGTGTGTGTGTGTGTGTGTGTGTGTGTGTGTGTGCGTGTGTGTTTATTGAACGGCTATTAAATATAGCAAATCGTTTATATATAACTAAAAGTTTAAAGAAAGCAATATTTTCGAATTTAGTATCAGTATTTTTGGCGCATAGTATAAGTATAAATAAATATTTACATTGCGTATATTTTTGGATGAAATTTCAAATTTTAAAATGCCTGAAGTTGTCAACAAATATACAGATTTTGAATGTAAAAAAGGTTTTTCACAACTTTCAATTATACATATTGAAGATAATAAAATTTGTCGACTATATAAAATATAATAATATGGTATCGAATTGAAGCAAGAAGTATTGTTAGTAAATGCGTGGATACTTTACGTTATTCTAAACAAAATAATATATTGTCTACCAAGAGCGGAAAGTGGGCTTTTTTAGACTGAGTGTCGCAGTATGAGGCAAGCTAGCATGAGCTGAAGACGAGTACTACAAACACACTCTGGCTAAAAAAAAGCCCACTTTACGCCCTTGCTGCACAGTATATTTTTTGTGACGCATGTAATTTTATGGGGGATTAAGCTCAATTTTTTCAATTTTACACAGTTTTAGAGCAGCGGGTGCAAAAGTTGCCAAAAAATCGTGCATGCGTGTTAGAAAAAAACTTTTTTTGCTAAATATCAGGTGGACCAGTGCTTTTGCGAAATGACCTCATACTGCTCGCAACCGACGTTATCTTTGCATTTTTATAACATAAATTAGCTTTTATTGATAACATTTTTCTCAAAATAAATAAAGAAATAATTATCATCAATAATAATTATAGTTTTTCGAATGTATAAAAAATGTAAAAAATATTATAAGTCTAAATTATGATAAAGCTGATCCATCGAAAAGCTGTTGAATTTACAAACATAGAATCCTAAATTTAAAAAACCGTATATAATTCAGGAAAGAAAGTTAATCCCTTGATACGGCTAAATTTATGTCAAGTCTTAACTCAAGATGTTTTGAAAATAGGTAGGCGACTCATCTAAAAACTTTATACATATATATGTACATCTATTTTTAACGAATAACTTTAGAGTTAGTTTCATATCCTATATCAGTTATTTACGTTTCATCTAATAGGCTTGAATAATTTAATTTCAGGTCTTTATTTTAATGCATACTAAATAGCCTATATTATGTTGTTTCATTAAATAATGCATACTACTCAAAATTAATTAAACTTAGAAGAGTTAATAATTGAAATACTTAACAATTTATGTATTAATTACTTATTAGCTGAAAGAATTAAACTCAATAATCTGATAACTATACTATAAATACTATTTCGATTCAGTGTGCGTAAAGTGCGACTTTACGCATTCTGAAAATTCTTAAAATCGCTTTTACGCCCCCTATATCGAAAAATATTGTTCGGCACACGTGCGAAAGATGATTCTACACTAGTGTAATTATCATCCTTGCTTCGCTCGGGCGACAAACCTCACACTCGTGCTAGAATCAAAACTTTCGCACTTGTATCGAAAACTACCATTTAAATTAAATGATTGTGGCCATTGGTTATAAGCATCTTATTGCCAATGAAAAATCTCAAAGCTGAAACATAATACACACTTTTATAGCGGCATCGCGCAACTTTGTCAGCTATCGATCCCTGCCTTTTTCAATTTCGCAGCTTCGTCATTCCTTCACGAAACTCCTCTGAATGAACTTGTCAGGTTCTCGCGAATGCAAAAAAGCAGCAAACGCGATACAGGGAGGCGGCTCGGGTTCGGATGCTATTAAGCTTTACTCAATCCGACAAAGTATGGTACGACAAGAGACAAGGCTGCGCGAAGGTATATAACTTTTCCATTAGGATAACACGCTCCCCTTCACTTCTTCATCAACTCTGAAGGCTCAAAACTCTCGGCGTTGCGGACGAGAGTTTTGATTATATAATTTAATATGGACACAGGTAGCCTATGCATACGAGGAAATCTGCTATATATCGAATGCAACGTGATCGCACATAGCAGCCCGATATATATTGTCGTGCAAGTGAGGGAGAGATTCAGCGTGAGCCGTAGCCAGGCTTTTCTTCGCCCCGATAATAAATTGCGGTCCTTTTTCATCGCACCTGCCGAGAGTCGGTAATTCGCGTTTCTCCAGCAATTTATGGCGCTAGCCGATGCCACGCGGTCTCGCGCCGGTCTGGATTCATTAATTTCCGAATACGGCTTGCTCTTTTCACGAGCACAAAGCTCCTTTGTGCGCTTAACCACTAATCCATCGATTTTATGATTTTATCTCGAAATTCAAAATAATCTATAAGCTCTTATGATTCATTTCTAGCTAGCTAATGCACTGAGAAAAAAATTTCTTTGAAACAAAGAAAGGCTTCTTTGATTCAAAGAAATGAATACGATAAATAAATATTCTTTGAATCAAAGAAAATTTCATTGCAGTTAAGAAATATGTCTTTACATCAAATAAATATTTTGTTGGATCCAAATAAAAAATCTACTAGGTGCAGTCAATGAATTATTTTATTGAAGTAAAGAAATAATCTTTGTCTCAATACGAAAGTATTTTTGATTAAAAAAAATTGATGTCATTCAATTGACAAAATCCTTTTGATGAAATATTTTTTCAGTCTAAAGAAACATTTTTTTCTTTCAAAAGTTGGATTTTTTGTTTAAAAAAATAACGAATTTGAATTAAAGAAAACTGTCTTCTAATGAAATTCACTAAAACCAAAGAAAGCGTGCATACTAAGAAAGCTCTAGTTTTTTGATTCTATGCTACATATATTAACTGCAAAGAAATTATTTTATTGAACTTAAAGTTAGTTTCTTATGATGTATTTACTAACTTTAAAGAACCGCTTATTAATGCGAAAGTAATATATATTTCATTGAATACCATAATTTTTAACAACAAATAAATATTTCATTATTTTTACTATTCGTTTTTATAATTTAAATCCTAACATCAACAAAAGAATGTATATACTGGCAAAGGTCTTCTTGAACTTGATGTTAATTTCTTACGACGTATTTGCTAATTTAAAAGAAACGCGTCATTATTTGAAAGTAATATATTTTTGATTGAATGCAATCATTTTTTTGGCACAAATAAATATTTCCTTGTTTTTACTATAACGTTTTTAAATGTTAATCGTAATTTCAAATAAAGCATGCATAGTAAGGAAGGCCAATGTTAAAGAAACTCATAATTAATACCAGTATTATTGAGTTAAAAACATTGACTTTTCTCACTATGTATACTCTCTTTAAAGTTACGATTGCCATTTAAAAACTTCATAGTGATAATAAGGAAATATTTATTCGTTCGAAAAAAATGATTGCATTCAATCAAGAATATATTACTTTCGAATAAAAACGCGTTTCTTTGAAAAGGGCAAATACAGCGTAAGAAATTTCAATTTTGTTCAAGAAAATCATTTCTTTGCCATTAATACCAGTATCATCGAGTCAAAAACATTGACCTTTCTTTCTATGCATGCTTTCTTTAATCGCTATAGACATTTAAAAACTTTATAGTAAAAAAAATGAAATATTTAATGGAATAAGGAGAATCGATCTGACGGAGGCAGGTAAAAGAAATACAAAATTTCTTTTTTTTTTTTTTGCAACATTTGTTGGCAAGGTCTGTCAACCTCTTCAGACTTAGATCGATTCTCCTTATTCCATTAACAATTGGAGGGCAATATTTATCTTATACTCAATGAAATATTTATTTGTTCGAAAAAAATGATTGCATTTCATCAAAAATATATTAATTCTGAATAAAAACGCGTTTCTTTGAAAAGAGCAAATACAGCGTAAGAAATTTCAATTTCGTTCAAGAAAATCATTTCTTTGCCGATAATACTGGTATCATTGAGTCAAAAACATTGGCCTTCCTTACTATTATGCGTGCTTTCTTTGAAATTGCGATTGTCATTTAAAAACTTTATAGTGAGAACAATGACATATTTATTTGTATATGTATCATTTTATTCAGACAAAGTGTATAGTTTTATTAGGTCAAAGAAATATTTTTTCATTCAAAGACATTTATGTTAATTTAAAAAAAAAAGATTTCCTTGATTGCCGGTGATGACACTATTTCATTGGATCAGTTAAGTTTTCTTTGTGTCAAAGGAATCTTTATTAAAGTAAAATAATCATTTGTTGTAATTATCAATATTGCTTTCTCAAAGAGACAGCTTGGTAACGGTGAAATTTTTCGATATTTCTGAGCTCCCTGAGTCGAGATATGCATTTTCTAGAAAATCTCTGTGTGTGTGTGTGTGTGTGTGTGTGTGTGTGTGTGTGTGTGTGTGTGTGTGTGTGTGTGTGTGTTACAAATTTGTCCGCAGCATAACCCGAAACTGGTCAGAGATATCAAGTTTATTTTTAGCAGGTATTTAAAGCTTATTTTGAAGTTGTGCAAGTTCAATTATATAGTTGATCGAATAATATTAAGTCGGTTAATAAAAAGCAAAATATCGAAATATCGAAATTTTTTTTTTCTTCACCGAATTTGCATATTGGTGGGAATTAGGGCCATTTTCTGAAAGGTCTTGAAATTACCTATCAATCCATATTTTTGTAGGCCCAATCGGATATTATTAAGTCAGTTAAAAAAAATAAAGAAAAATATGGAAAAATCGATAATAATTTTTTTTGGCTCTGGGTTTGGATATCGGTCGGAAGTAGGCCCATTTTCTGAGAGGTCTTGAAATTACCTATCAATCCATATTTTTGTCGGCCCAATCGGATAATATTAAGTCGATTAAAAAAAATAAAGAAAAATATGGAAAAATCGAAATAATTTTTTTAAGGCTTTGGGCTTGGATATCCGTTGGAAGTATAGTCACATTTTCTTAAAAGTCCTAAAATTACCTATCAATCTATTTTTTCTCCGTCGAAACAGATAATATTAAGTCGGTAAAAAAAGTAAAGAAAAATATGGAAAAATCGTAAATAATTTTTTTCATCGCTTGTACAGAAATTGTACTTTAACATCCTAGAGCTTTCACTACAAAATTAAAGAAAAAAAAAATGCCTGAGTTAGAGGATATTTGAAACCTTTTCCGAGTTATATGGTTTTTGAAACCACTCTATGAGTTGGTGAATTTTCGAAATCTTCGCTGAGTTGGCGGGGTTTTGAAGCAAACACCGAGTTAGCAGGTTTTTGAAGAAAACGCCGAAGAAATTTCGAAGAAATGCAATTAATTTATAAATTCAATAAATAGCATGTGATAATACCTTAAACTTTTCAATTTGCAACTTAATAATTACTACATAACTATTTTAAATATAATTTTCTTGATCATTTTGAATAATTGTATTTATGGAAAATCAGATATGCAGAAAGAATGAAATTTTACATTAAAATGTACATTTAAAAAAATTATTTCATGTAATTTATCAATTCTCTTTGAGAAAGCATTCTGCTAAAGCAGTTAGCAGCGGTTTTTCTTTGAATGTGACCAATACGGCTTATAGAAGCCTTTTGAAAGAACCGAATACAAGCGTGTGAGGGCGTAGTGGTTATCGTGCTTGCTTAGGAACTCGAGGGTCGGGGGTTCGAATATCGGTTAGGTCGTTTTTATTTGTAAATTTTTTTCTGCGAAATAAATGTGTGCGTATAATTTAAAAATGCACTGAAAAAAAAAATTCTATTTTCAAATAAATATTTATTTGAATACTACTATTGTAACGAAGTTCGAAATCCGCGGGCGAACTACCACGCGCGCGAGCCATCGAGGAGCGAAGCGGGGATGCGCAGGCGCGAGTAGGGCGGATCGGCAACGGTGCGCGCGAGAACGAGTCATTCGAGTTTCTGCCGATTCGGTGCGCGCACGTGTGGAGGAAGTCTCCGTCGTCCAGGTGCGAGAGAGTGCGATCGAAAGAGAGAGAGAGAGAGAGGAGAGCAGCGAGAGGGAGAGTGAGCGAGAGATCGAGAGGGTCAACCACGACCTCGTGCCCCAGCCCGCTGGGACGACTCCCAACCTCGCCCACACCAAAGGAGACAAGCGAGAGGAGGAAAGCCGCCCGAGTTTCACCTCCGGAGCTTAGGTTAGTGCCTGCAGGCTCCGCGTGCGAGCGTACCTCTGCCTCGACGCGCGAGGCAGAGAGCGACGGAGACGAGTGTGCACCTCGTCTCCGAAAGTGTGTGTGAACGCGACACCCGCGACGCGTGCGACTCGCGAGGTATTTTGACCTCGCGAGGGATAAATATTGCGGTGCGCAGAATTTCCGACTTCACGCGTCAATTTCCTTTGTGATTTATTCTAATAAATGTGCCGTATAGTTTTTATTTAAGAGTCCGCGAGTTATCACTTCGCTCCCCCCCCCCCCTTTCCGTTCGTTATTCCTGAATAGAACCTCGGATACCGCCGCCTCCGCGGGATCGCCGACTTCCTCGGCGATCATCTGAGCTCCAGGTACTCGCGCGTTTTTCCCCTTTTACAGGAGCGCGAAGAGTCACACACGATATCAAATTCCCGGGTAACTTCTGAGTTACCCGGTTGTACTCAGTCAGCGAACGGCATTGCACCGAGCGCGCGCAGAGCCGGCAATTTTGCCAGGGCGCCGCTCGAGCCGCAACGTAGGCGAGCATCGTCCTCGACGAGCAGCGCCGAGGAAGGCATCATCGTTGCGGAGCAGTGTGAGCAAGAGAGAGAGAGCATACAGGTAAGCTTTCGGCATTGCCGAAAACTCTCTCGCTCCGAAAAATATTCGCCCTGTTACACTATATAAATATTTATTTAAATTAAAACAATATTTATTTAAATTTAAAAAATATTCATTTAAATTAAAAAATTAATTTTGATTTAAGTAAATATTTATTAAATTTAAATGAATATTGCTTTAATTTAAATAAATATTTATATAGTAGTATTCAAATAAATATTTATTTGAAAATAGAATTTTTTTTTTCAGCGTGGGTTTTAAATTTACTGTAACGCAAATTTTAGCGAGCGTTAATGTGTGTGTGTGTGTGTGTGTGTGTGTGCGTGCGTGCGTGTGTGTGTGTGTATGTGTGTGTGTGTGTGAACAAATAAATGTATGTATCACCATCATGAATATATTCTCTATCTGTACTGCAGAAACAGAAAGGTAAGTCTAATTCACTTAAATAAAAACTATAACAGAAAAAGTTAGAAAAAAATACTTGTAAATTTACTTTAAATGAAAGAAATTTTCTTCAAACCATGAAATCGGAGTCTCTATTATAAGAAATATAATTTTGATTCAATGAAATATTTTTTTGTTTTGATCACGGGAACTTTAAAATAAAAACATATTTCTTCTATTGAAAAAGGCGGTTTCTTGCCATGAAGAAATATTTTTCTAAATGAAAGAAATTTTCTTCAAACCATGAAATCGGAGTTTCTATTGTAAGAAATACTTCTTTCAATGTAAAGCATATAATGCCAAGTTAACGCAATATTTTATTCAAATAAAGAAATATTACTTTCATTTAAGGAATATTGTCATTCATTCAAAGAAATATTTGACCGATTGCCAGCAATGACACGATTTCCTTGATTCAAATAAATTTGCTTTGATTCTAAGAAATTTTTTTCTCATTGTGCACGTGTTATCTCTTAATCAATATGGCTACAAGCTAATTAATAGATGCATATTATGCACAGATCTGATCTTAATTCTATTGAATAATTTAATCACCCCCAGTGGAGTATTCGGCAAAAAGAAATTATATATACTCGGCAAAAAGTCGTCTAGCTTTCGCCGGAGCTCGGAGTTTTTATATTAATATCGGGCGATGCACTCGGTACGGCAGAAGTAACAGGTTGATACTCTCGTATGTAGAATGAAGTGGGTAGCCTCTTCTGCTCGGCTCGTAGCTTGTGTGGGTGAGGTAAGAGCGTTAAGTTGCCACTGCTGCGCTGCGCTGTACTCTGATAACAAATCCTATTAAGCTCTGGGACTTGAGCTTACTTCTTTCGAAATAATTTTATTCCTCAAATCTTACGTAATTAACCCGTAAAAATTGAGTCTGAATAAAATAAAAACTTTTATTTAATTTAGTTAAAATGACATTACATGATGGCATTAGACGTAAATCGTTTTATGCGGAAATTCGACTTCAATTCGAAAATACCGTTTCGAGAACAGACGAATATTACTAGAGGGCATGTCGTCATCCTGGAGTCCGTCGTTAGTTGTTTCTCTTCGTCGCGAGCGCAAAGCCGCTAAAAGAGTGATCTCGCAAGGAAAATACTCTCGCTTGCTAAAATACAAGAAAAATAGGCGAAAGCTGTACATGGTATATCGGATGAAAAATGTGAAATGGAAGGAGAGCGAGCCAGAAGAGCGTGTAATTTCCGCGTGAAAGCGGCACAGCGAAAGAGCGAGAGCTGGGGGGGGGCGAGATAAACGTCCCACGAGCTGCGTGTGTGCAAGAAAAATGCAATGTCCCTTTAAGTGCCGCGGCGCCGTGTGGGTGTGGGCCCCTCTGCACGTGCACGCGCGGTACGTATACGTATGTGGCGCAGCCCGACCGTAATAGCCTCAAGTCTCTGTGCTTCTCTTTCTTTGTAGCTCTCGGCCACTCTCCTCTCGCTACATCTTCTCGTTCCTCGAGAGGCGCGCGACGTCTCTCGAGCCGCTGCTGCTACTCTCCTCTCGAGGAGCCGCCGGAGCACTTTCTTTCTCGCTCTCTCACTCTCGCCTACTTCCTTCGCTCGCGCTGCACCGCACGCGATCGGCCAGAACAGCTTCTAAAGCCTACAGATTTTCGAGATATAGCAAGAAAGAGCGAACGCGCGAGGGAGAAGCTGCGGAATCGCTTTTTCATTGTTCGGACAGCCTGGATTTTTAGCGCTACGCTAACGGCACGGCTATCTCTCACGACAGAGGCCGCGCTTGATCGATTGTCGGAGGGATAAGAAATTAATAACTTTTCGCGGTTCCCTGGTTAAAAGGACAAGAAATTGCCTTATCAATTAAAAGGGACCTTGGACAACATTTCTACTTGTCAACGTTCTATGTGATATTCAATTTCCTGGGAATCCCCAATGCACAATTTATGGAAATTGGCTTTTTAGAGCTCACGAGAAAATACGAGGGAAATGTTAGAAAATCTATTCGTTTGGAGCGCAATGAGATGCTGGAAGATTGAATGAAGTAATCTTCTATATTTTGACATATTTTCACTAAGCGACATTACACGGTTTGCACTGCTGAAGGTATAGAAAAGCTCAGCATTACCAAAGTTTTAAATTCACTACGTACCGCAAGGCTATTCGGCGCGGGCCGAAAACTTCTAAAGATCGCTCGAATTAGCATTGAGAAAGTTTCGAATTCGAGTCACCCGAAGAAGTAAATGTAAGGGTATAGACGTATCAGAAAAGCATAAAATTCGGAGACTGCGCGTTTAATAGGAAAAAGCGCAGTTCGCATCGTGCGACTATCGATCGCGGCCGGTTTATCGTTCGGGGCATATTGTATGCGAAAGTTCAAAAGTTTATCCACACTTGTATACAGACGTAAGTCGTCCAAGGGAGGCGAGGGGAGGTGGTCGGCTCTTGTTTGCCTCGCCAGAGAAGGGCTTTTCAGCGACAGCCTCGAGAGTTGTATATAGAGGGCGCTGTCAGGTGGAGGGGCGGTTTAAGAGTCTCCGGCGGCGGTGGCACACTCTTGTTTCGCGCGTCCCGCTGCGGCTCGAAGCAGGCGCATGTAAATGCGCCCGAGACGACGAAGAGAGAGAGAGAGAGAGAGAGAGAGAGAGAGAGAGAGAGAGAGAGCGGGGGGGCGGCGTATATTTGTTTAACGATCCTTCGAGAGCCACCGCTCCGGGCTCCGCGATCCCTCGGGGTGGAGCGCAGTTACGGTCTCGGTCCGGTTCCCGGCCTCCACTCGTCGACCATTTACCGACGATTATGTTCGCGCCGTCTTAGTTGCACATAGCCGAGTGGCAAAGCAACGCGCGCGTAGCCTCAAGAGCAGCCAGTTTCCTATGGTAACCGAGGAACTTTGCTTTGAGCGCCCCGCGCGCGCCAATACAAGAGAAATCAGAGCACGCGCAGCTGGGCTTGAGATCTCGAAAGTGCTCGGTGTGCAGGCGCGCGGGGAAAATCAGTGTGTACGGCGGCTCTTTGCGCGCGTGTGCCCCGCAGCAGCTGGACTACCAGTGACGTTTCCGTTGCACGCCGTATGCGATCGACGAGCCAAAGAGCGTTTCTCTGCTCTACCAGTAGCCGCCAAAGCCTCTATAATGCCTTGGCGAGTCTGGCTCGTGCGTGTATAACATTAGCATTGATGTATAGCTCGCATGCTCCTGTTCCCCGAAAGGCTTATAGAGAAACCAGAACAGTTCGCCATCATGTCCCGAGTACACTGTGCTTTCTTTGCCAGCCAAGCAGGGCCTGCACCACTGAAATATCTTGGCTTGAAATTCATTTTTCGAGTTGTAATAACCCAGCCCGCGAAAGCGTGCACAAGCGCAGTTGAAGATGTTAGTTTACTGCAGTTATTGTCGACTGATCCGCACGTCTGCTTCCTTGCCGTTCCCTCTCTTCTTGGTCACAGCCGGGAAAGTTGGCTCTCTTCCTTTACATTCGAATCGCATGAATCTCCCGGATCTATATGGAGATACGCAAAGAACAGCCTCGGCGCTTCGGTTCTTTCAACTTGTCGTTCGCTTGTGTTTATCCTCATTAATGCGCCTTGTTGGCCCTTCTCGCGTGTAACCTCCGTAGCCCGCAGCTTTGTCAAATTAGGTGAAATTCCTCCTCCCGCCAGTCGTTGGGTTTTTTCCAATGCAGAAACCGTCCGTTCGCATCTCTGTTGGCGGCGCGACTCGTAGGCAGGTTATAAAGTTAGCAGGGTTACCGGAGGCGATCGAGTTGCGAGCGCGCTGATTAAGCCGTGAGCGGCGAGAATACGAGAGCAGAGCGAGCCGAGGGGGCGAAAGAGAAAGTAAGGGCAGTTCGGCAGGGAGGGAGAGAGGCAAACAGATGTGTATGTGTACGCATACATAGGCAGTCCTCTCTCGGAAGTTTGCTGCGCGTGGAGAAGGGAGGTGGCTCGCTCGGAATTGTAAGTGCCAACTGGTGCAGCCGCGCACTGTATGCACCGCCGGACCCTCACTCCGCTCTCTCTCTCTCTCTCTGCAGTGCCTCTTCAGTCTTCAACTAGTGCACTTCACTCTTCTACGCACACACGTACACACTCACCGCGAGCCGCTCTTTGATTCTTCGATAAAAGTAGCGCAAGCCAGAACGAGGGGGAGAGCTAGCACTAGCATAACTCGTGCGCGCATTTCGTATGGCGGGTGGGTATTCAAACTTTTCCAAGAAAGATCGTGCCGAGACTAGACCTCCGAATGACCTGCTTTCCTTTTTTCTCCCCCTATCGACTATTGTCGATGCTACTTTTACACTTTTATGCGCTTTTTGTCTTTCTGTATTTTGAAACTTCAAAGAGAGAAAGCGACTCGCTCGAAATTTTAAAATTTCTCAGTCTTACTGTCGATACATTATAGACGCAAGTTCCAATTTACATATAAGAAGTTAAAATTAAATGAGTGAAATTCCATCCAATACTTTTTAAACTCCGCTGATAGATACAGTAAATTTGCTTTTTCGTTCGACCATTTTGCTCATTTATATTTGCCTTTGTTTTCCGCAAAATTAACCTCTCAATTTCAAAATTTCTATTTTTCATTATATTTTAATAAAACTCTTTTAAAAATATCACTTTGCAAATTTTCCATATCTTTTTTTTAAAGGTGCATAATTGAAAAATAAACTGTAGTCACAACTCTTGAACGACGTTAAACAGCAGCAGAGGCTTCGAAAGGAATAAAATATTTAAACGATACTACCTGCAACGAAGGCATTCAGTTAAGAGAAAAAGTAAAATACGAAAGCCGGAAGAGATAAAAAGAAAAAAACGAAGCACGTGTTATACGTCGTGACGAGAAGAACCGAGCTCGCGCCTATATACATATCCTGCATGATAGTAGCTTTGTCGAGCGCAACGACCTTATATTTCAGTGCACTCGTCGGTCTGTTTATTTTTAAAGGCATTTGCCGGGAGGGGGAAGACAGAGAAAGAGTTGAGCCTTCGCTCTTCCTCTCCGCCTCGGCCGAACCGGACGAGGGGGAAATTGAAGCTCGCTCGGCGATGCGCTTGAGAATGGCGCGAGCCAAGGGTTGCCGCTGCTGCTGCGGCAGCGCGCAAAAAGCGAGGGGAGAGGAGTAGAGAGCGAGCCGGCGCTGCGCTACGAAAATATGCGCGCTCTGCTCTCTCCGCTCGTTAAGCCATCCGCGACGGGGAAATTTATCGCCGCGCGAAGACAGGCTGCTCCCGCGATATTCACTCCCCCCCCCCCGTCCCTTTCTCGAGTTTCGAACATGAAAGGGTCGATTCTTCGGAAGAGGGGAGTGAGAGTGAGAGCCTTTGAGCGACGCCGAGATCCACAACGCCGCGGATGCCAGACGGGGTAAACGCGTTGCGTCAACTATACAGCGCGGCTTTGTTGGCGGGAGAGAGCGAGAGAGAGACGAGTGAGTAGCAGCGATGCGAGAGCGAGGCTGACGCGAAATTAGCTGGGGAGAAAATAAAACGGTTAAGAGCGCGCAAGTGCCTCGTGCCTCTCCTTTGTCGCGCCTCTCGACAAATGGACTCCGCCTGGATTTGTTTGCTTACCCTCTTTATTTCTTCGCCCGGAGTACGTACACCTACGTCTATGTATAAGTCGTCTGCTTCGGCTGTTTATTTTCTTTTTATCGCGGAGAAGATGATGTACGCGATAAATCCCGCACAGAGTACACAGAAGGGGTGAGAGGCCGCTGACGCTTTTACGAGATGAATGTGTGCCATGTTTTTGCAGTAATGAGGGGGCCGCGGTGAGCTCGACACGCGCGTGTACGAGCGCGCGTAAGCTGTTTTTCCAGCTTGGCTGTAAATGCGCGTACAAAAAGAGCGGCTATGCACAACCAGCGAGCGCATAAATAGGTTAAGGACACCTGCAATCATAAAATTGCATCTCACGCGAGCGCGCCGCGGGAGAAAAAGTGCGGAGACGAAGACGAGCTGCGAGAGGAGGGAGAATACCGTCAGAAATTACCTCCGGCGTGGCGCGCGAACTCCGCGCTCAGGCCGAGTTCCCTTCCCGCTGGCTCTCGGGAGGATGTTCCGAGGGCGTCGTCGTCGCCGAGGCGGTCCCGGCCATTTCCAGCTCGGCGCACAGCCAGGAGCGAGCTCCGCGCGAGCCATTCGTAATCTCGCGGCGCTCGGCCGCGTTTACGTATATAAGAGAGGGACCGAGAGAGAAAGCGGCTTGCAAACGAGGTAATTGGAGCATAAACTCGCCTTAAGCCCACGAGCGGAAGAGGGAAGAAAGCCTTTCTCCGTCTCTTCATTTCCCGGGCCATCCCCGACGCGCGTCGGCGTCCGACTTACAAGGGCAACTCGTTAGCAAATACTATTTATGCCCGGATCCTCGGTTTCGTGTAATTCTGCTTTTTGTATATGGCGTGCTGCGCGGTGCAGCCGAGTCCTTTCCTCGGTAAATACGCGGGCACGTTCCCCGCCAAAGGAACCGCCACACCGCCCGGCAGCGCTTCCGCCAACGAGGCCGCGATATCAAAGCTACCCGCGCGCTTCTTTATCACGCTCGCGATTTTTTCTTCTTCGCCTACCTTTCTTTCGCTCGACGTGTAACGAGTAGGTTACAACTCGACAGGTCGTTGACATTTTTTTATATATCTTGAGCATTCCCGCTTAATCTACCTGGCTTTTCACAATTTTTATGCGCCCGTAGATTAATTTTTCACCAGCTCGAGTAAAATCTCTCTCGCTAAGCTAGCTGATGTGTCATTCAAAGTTGACCCAAATTTCCATATTTCATCATAGCGTTCGATCTCCACTTCACGAATAAACCACTGTATTGGA
This sequence comes from Torymus aiolomorphi, assembly GCA_036365515.1. Classification (NCBI taxonomy): domain Eukaryota; kingdom Metazoa; phylum Arthropoda; class Insecta; order Hymenoptera; family Torymidae; genus Torymus; species Torymus aiolomorphi. The sequence continues at coordinate 221,873,746 of CM070875.1, read as the reverse complement.
CATCATATATGTACTTAAACTATTTCTCATGTCAAAAGGTATTGCTCAAATGATAAAAATTAAGTATTAATATTCTATATAGTTTATGGGATTCTTCATTAGAAACCCTTTTAGAGAGTTCATGTGCTGACAAGATCCAATCTATATCTAAGGTAAAAGATCCAGTACTCGGACACTTACGCACATACAACCTTTATAATCTCTTAAAGGGTGGGTCTAGATATATCGAAAGGCTGATAGTTAGAAGCCTTATCCTTCAGAAAATTAGAAATAGAACACGCGCGCCTCATTAACAGAAGCTGGCTTATCATACAGGGTTTAAAACAGAAAGCACGATTAACAGAATGCGAAAATACATAAATATATCTACAGAATAAACTAATTTCATACTGCCACAATTGTAGAAAACACATAGTACGAAAGACAGATTTATAGAAAATAAATAAGACGAATGCCATATATAATATAAAATTTACCATAGTTTTTCTATATTTGTGATATTCGTCTTATGTATTTTCTATAAATCTGCGTTTCGTACTATGTGTTTTCTACAATTGTGGCAGTATGAAATTAGTTTATTCTGTAGATATATTTATGTATTTCTTCATTCTGTTAATCGTGCTTTCTGTTATAAATCCTGTATGATAAGCCGGCTTCTGCTAATGAGGCGCGCGTGTTCTATTTCTAATTTTCTGAAGGATAAGGCTTCTAACTATCAGCCTTTCGATATATCTAAACCCACCCCTTAAATCTTCAAAATTAATCGTAATATACATAAACATATGATCTGAGTGGATAGTTCAAACCTTGTAGTAACATTTTCCTTTCTTAAATGTCTTATTTGTTAGCTTATTTATTAAAATAATAATGTTTAAAGAAAATAGCTACAGGCCGGTGTAGTTGGACAAGCTATATTAAACTGGGATCAGTACTCGGACATCTTTAGGACCCAGTAGTTGGACTATGTTTTTAAATGTGTCCCACTACTGCGTTATGGAAATTGAGAGGTACCTAAAGTTGGACAGATGCTAAGCCATCCGCGCATCGAAAACATAACCTTGAAAATTTCTATCTCGTTATATAAACATTTGAGAAATAAAATCAAAACAATGTCATAGTGACTACGTAGTTAACATCACAAAGAATGCTAACGAATTAATCTTTTTCGAATTGACCATTTATAGTAGTTGTTTTACTGCTGTCCAAGTACTACGACCAAAATTCGTGCTGTCCGACTACTGGGTCTTTTACCTTATCATTTTTCATTTTTTCCATCTATTGCATGCGTTTTTTTGTTCCTTTAAGGGGATACTATAACAGTTAAAAATTTTTTTTTTATTCACCTAAAAAATATAAATTTTGAGCAGTAATAATTTGTTTTATATATATTATACTAATATAATTTATTTTTGACGAAATAAGCCGTACCAGAGGTTTGTAAGCACCCATTTGATCCAAAGATATTGAGATTTTGAAATCTGTATCCTGCGTAACCTACAGGTTGAACCATTTGATATTTTTTAACGGAATACGGGCCAAAATCTTTGATTTTTAGATCTCCTTTGACTGAAGCTATTCACATCCCTTAATTTTTTTAATTAATATTTTTGACTTTAAAAATATTTACTGATCAAAATTTATATTTTTTAGGTGAATCCAAAAAAAAATTTTGTTTAACTGTAATACCCCCTTAATAAGCATTCATAGATGGAAATACATTTGAATTAGGCAAATGTTTACGTTTAAACTTTACACTGGATTTTGTTATGCGAATACATTACTCAAATGTAACCAAAGTTCAAATTCATACAATAGTTAAAATGGCTGGCATTATCTATTCATAGATGCAACTAGTTTTGTTGATGTATGCAAAATTTAAATCATCTAATTTCAACTTAAATTTATATTTAGTAGGGAAGACCGGGGCTAGTTGGCCAACTTTTTACATTTTATTTATTTTTTTTTTTACTTAAACTATAAATTTAATGATTCAAAGTACTCCATCTAAAGAATATTTATGATTTTTTTCAAACTTGTAGGATGACCTCAAAAAAAGATAGAATCAATTTTTTAACCGAAAGTTTTTTTGGCCAACCTGACCCACAAGCGGGGTAGGATAAGATCACCGACGATAAATCTTAGAATAAAATACAAGAATTAACGATATTATTATATTTAATAAACAATTAAACTTGAAAACATGAAATTGAATATATAATAAGTAATTCAACAACAAAATAAGCTATAATGAGTTAACAACTATAAATGATCCAACTTTCATTAGCACTGTTTCTACAAGGCTCTGTTGGATTTTCTGTGTTATATATATCGTACTATTTTTATCTAGTAGTAAGTGATTATATGAACGGCGAGCTTGTTCCAAACAAGTCAGACAACATACCTCAAGGGCACCTTTTAATTAAAATTAGGCTAATAATATTAAAAATTAAAAAAATTAAAAAAATTAAAAGTCGTCAAATTATAAAAAAGCAATTATTATAAATAGATAATTATAATTTTTTCAAAGAACTATCCGATATTTCCTAAAATGAAAAACTTGCTCCGATATATAAGAAAATTTTCAAATTTGCGTCTTTTCACGGCGCATGATGCTTTCCGACTGAAAATTATAACAAATATTCCTGATTCTATTTTACGTTACTGACATCAACAGCCTTGACCTCCGTTGTTTCAATCACGAGGTATTAGCATTTGGCCAACCTGCCCCGTATCCCTACTTGCCGCGGTCTCCCTTACTGTCGAAAGTTGGACATTGAGCAGCAAATTATCTTTTATAATTTTTGAAAAACGCTTACTTGTGTTGAAATTTAATAACTTTGATACTTTTGCAAACCAGAATAATTTTCATACAATTTGTGCTCGTGAAAGTTAGTAGGTCAACTATGACAATATAATGAATTAAATTATGTTTTTATTAAAATCATAATAGAATATAAAAAGTTTTATTTTTATGCAACCCGAAGTAGTGAAACTAAAATTTCTATATTAATATTTGGAAATAATAAAAAAAAATATGAAGGAATTTTCATATAGAAAGTCAGAAGGCAATTAGATTATTGTCTAATTAATAGTTTTGTAGACTAGACTTGTGCAAGCGTTGCCATCCCAATTTTCCAGACAAACATCGATTAGCAATAAAATTCCTCGAGGCGAGCATCTTTGTGTATATGCGTCATTATGGATACGCTATGCCAAAGTAATATTCGCATCTGTTTGGCCCGGAGGCGAAAGCAGAGCTCAGGACAAGGCAGTGGCGGTATTATGCAGCGGCATTGTACCTCGCAAGACGCGGTGAGCCATAGGTTTTTTTGTCAGCAGCAGTCCCGCGCACAATGAAGGGATTTTAACACACCTCCGCATGTGCTAAGTAGGCCCGCAGCTATATATATATACGCGCGCCACGAGAGAAAGAAGAAGAAAAGCGGCTTGAGTTTTCTCCTCCCCTCATTAAAGAAAATAATAACAAGCAGCATTACCTTGGCCCCGTTAGCTCATACCAGTTTAGTTTTCTCTTCTTCTCCCCCCCCCCCGCCCCTGTCTCCGTCTCGAATCATACCCCCGGTGTCACGCTCCACTTCTCTCGTGCTCGCACAAGAGGTTCCGGGTGAGCTAAGATCGTTCCTGCTAAGGAGCTTTGCTCTTGGCCCGCGTTTCATTCGCTTGATTGCAATAAACGATGATCGGGTTAATATCATTATCTGCGCATTACCTCGTTACCGACTTTGCGGAAGAAACTTTCTTCACCAATTGGTTTTTCTTTCAAAAGCATTACATCATTACATAGAAGTCAGGATTTTGCGTATAATCAGGGAAATGTTCAAGATACGAATATGAAAAAACGAGGAGAAAGAGAAATCAATCAATGTACACAGCAATAAGCAAAAAGACCTTGGCAGAAGAAAAAATTAGCCAGTGAAGCTTTAAACTGAAATTTCGCCCTCGCGGCCGTTTGTTTTCCGGCCGCGCAGCTCTTTTATTTCGTTTTGTTAATTTATCATTAAGTCCAATAATTATCCAACGGTTTGACGGACGAGATTTTTTGCAGCACGACCCGACGACTAGGTAGTTTGCCCCGGTGTCGTCGCAAAGAACGAAATAGACGAGTGAAAGAATGAGAAGGCGCTTGCCCGAGAAAGAGAGGGAGGCTGAGGGGATGGGGTGGGAAAAAGCCATTCTTACGCAATCTAAAAGTTTTAATGACGTCGCAGCTCAGAGATAGCCAATATTCACTTCGTTCCCTCACTTTTTCTACCAGCCCGCTGCTTCGCTGCACCTCTCATTTCTGCCTCTCTTTTCCTTCCTTTTCCACTTCCTTTTTTCAATTTGCTAAACGAGCCAATGTCCTTCTTATTCAGTCACTTGTTTGACAATTACACGCGGGAATATCATACTTAAGGGCCGGGCTCGTTGACATAGATCTTCTCCCTCTTTCTTTCCTTGAAACAAGTTTTTTCGCTTAGTCACATCTAAAATTAAAAACACATAAGTTTAAACTGACCAGAAATTATAATGTCAATTTCAACCACGCTATTTTCATTAATGCTGCGACAGACCTTAAGTACACTTCCGATTTTCCGCAGATTTTTCATTTTGTTCGCTTAAGCGACCACAATTATCGCTGCGATTCCTTTTAAATATAACTTGTTTGGTTTTATTTCTCATGTTTTAATGATAAATGTGATTTTCTGTTTCAGGTGAGTATCTCAATCAAATAAATGCTTCAGAGCGAGCGACATTTCCGAGTCAACGTAAGTCAACCCGATATTTTTGATAAGATTATGTAGGTGTGTATAAGGCGACTCACGTTCCGGTCCAGGACGATTCCTAGCCCCGGAGATCCTTGTCCCTCCTTCTTTTCACCTCGCTCGCTCTCTCTCTCTCTTTCTCCCTCAGCAGCGTCGCAATATTTTATTAAGGCCTCTAACGTATGGCTATATTAAATAAGCGGATCCGGGACACAGAGCCTGGCCGCCTCACAGAGGCAGTAGCGGCGGCAGCAGCAGCAGCGCGGGCATTTTTAATTTCCTGAAAAGCATCGGCAGTGCAGCGCCGCGGTGGTGCAGCGGCAGGCCAAGGGAATCATTTGTACAGGCAATTTCGTGAGTGCAGCGATTCGTTCAAGTAGTCCTTCCTTTCGAGTTATATCGCTCAGTTGCCGCGCTTGCGGCTTATGGAAAACGAATTCGTGAAATTCTCGCCCCGCTCGGGAAGCCGAGTGACGCCCTCCGAATCGGAAAATTCACTGAATTAGCCAAATTAATAATCCAGTTGAGAGTACAAAGAGGAAAGATAGTGGCCGAGCTACGTCACTACTGCTGGGCCATCCAGAAAAGAGGGACGCCTATAGGGAGTCCAAAGCTGCTAATATGGCAGTCCGTTCGCTATTGATTAAGTTGAACAACTGCTTATTTTAAATTTATGACGAATCAAGTTCATTTTCTTAATTAAATATTGAATTACGACAACTTAAACATTTTTCGTTTTGATTTCTCGGCAGTAAAATTGAAATGCTTGAGAAACTCGGTCAGCAGTATACGCTTTCTGATTTCCAAAGGCTGGCTTTCAGTCCTCTAAAGTGTCATATTTTATGATTTCTCGAGAGCTTTTTGTAAAAATTTTTCAAGTGAATGTGTGCCGCTTATTAAATTTTTACATTTCTAAAAGAAAATACATTCGTTTCGAAGTATTCGAAGCTTAAGCGTTCGTAAGTATCGAAATGAAGGTAAAAGTTCATTTCTTTCCTAGTAATATTATGTTATTTTCTGTTGGTGTAATATCGCGGAGGCGGTGCGCTCGCAATATTGCGTACCTGCTTAAGATCCGGGCGCGCAAACAGTTTGATGGGATATGCAGACTGGGCCCTCGACGTAAATGCTTCTTCATATGGGAATTAGAAGTAAGAAGCGAAGGAGTGCGAGGCAGGGGCAGAGGCTCGGCGTGCGCGCGGCGGAGGTAAGCATCGGGCGGAGGGAGTTGACAGGAAGGCGCGCATGTTCATTTCGGAGCTCGCGTAATCTCGCAGTCCCGTCAGCTACACACGGATTAATTCAGCGGCGGGAGGCAAGTTTGGCCCGAGCGCGCGGCAAGCCAAGGGTCCCAAGGTGCCGGAGACGAAGAAACTTAAATTACGCAGCCGGTCTCGCGCCGACGCGCCGACGCGCCGACGGCTGCCCGACTTCTCTCGATTATCGGTTATATCTTATCCGTGTAAGTCGCGCCAAAGAACATTTCAATTAGAGCGTATATCTATATAGCCTCCGGAGAGGCGGGAGGCCTGGCCGTGCTCGTAAAGCTTTCCCGAGCTTTTCCCAAGCAATTTCCTGCATGGAAACTTACAAAAGCTCCTCTAAGCGAGCTTTTAAGCTATAACTGCTTTTCGTCTCCTTACCCTTCGTACCCTCCTCCTACACTTTCCCTTCTACACCACGGCCTTGCCTTCTTTCTCGCTCTCCCTCCCTGCCTGCCTGCCTCTGTCTCTCTCTCGGCACTCACGAAACTTTCATCCTTGTAGAGATAATACTACACATGGATACAACTGACGAACGAAGGCAAGGCTCGGTTAAGTAACGCGTTCTCATTGCGCGAACATAATTGCCATTTGAACGATTTTTCATTATTTCATCCGGATTTCCTTTGTCTTCTCGAGATATTGAGCTTAACGTTTTACATTAAATAATTCAATTCAACGTGCTGAGCTCCGATCCATAATAATTACATTAATAATAGAAAGACTGCTTTAGTAATTTACGAACGCTAACAATAGGTATTATAATATTCACGCAGTCAGTAGAGGTATAATTGATATAATATAAACCTAACCTCCAATGAGCGATAATTAATTTTCCTCAAAATAAAACGTAATGAAAGATGAGTATATATTATCATAGATATCAACTAATGTTTAGTCTCGACATTGAGATCGGCAAATTGGATTCTGCAAAGGCTCGCGTGCCTGCTACGCATCTCATTAATATTGCAGAGCTTTAGAGAGATTAGGAGAAGGCTTCAATCAAGTAGTTAAGAGGTAATTCATCGGTAGGTAATGGCCGATAGGGCCGAAAGAGGTTACGCGCGAGTTGAAAATTCGCATCAGACGCAGGATGGCTTTGTACATTGTGCTCAAGTCTCTCGATCGTCCGAAGCCGTTTCAATCGCGGGCGGCCGCTCGAGGCGGCTTAGTGCGTCCGTTCGAATGGGACTATTAAACTTATTGATCGAGCCGAGTTTGGCTGGGAAGGGCGCTAATTCGTGGCTTATGTACGCCGACTAACCCTCGCGCGACAGGGATTAAGATACCCAGCCCCTCCCCCCCTCTCTCTCTCGCGCGTGCGCGCACGCTACCGAATAATAAATGTAATTTTCTCTCGTCCCTACACGGAGGATGAAGCAATGCGCACTCATGAGTTTGGCCGCCTGTGGAGAGAAAGCCGACCCCTCGCGTAATTGCTTTGCCATTCATTTCTGCCCGATTGAATGCATTTTATCAGGGCGCAAGTCCGCCCAAATATAGCGATCCTTCTTTCTTTTTAATTAAAAATGCCGCCGAGATATTGGTAGCACGGCTGTCTTGAGGGCGATGTCCTTTGCAAAGTTTATGAGACGCCCAAGTTACGGCAATTGCGACACTTGAACTGTAATCTTAAGTCTTGTTTTGCAATACATGGATTTAAAGCCAAGAAAAACAGTTGCTTATCAATTTAGCAAAAGAAGTGTATATTTATGATACGTTGGAAGTAAATATAACTTTCATCAGCTTTAGTGGAAAGAATATAAGACGTCTTGAAATAACTCTAAAACTTGCGGATCAAAGATATTTCTGTAAGACTTGTTAAGTGTCTTCTTTAATCATACAATACTTCTCATCTGACAATTATTAGAACGGCAATTTCAATTAAATTTTTGAAAAAAAATAATGTATAAAGCATTTTTATTTTATTGAAGTTTAAATAAAGAAATAATATTGTAATTTCATCATTAGAAAGAGAATATGTGTAATCGAGTTTGTTATTAGGAAACTGGCATGGACAATTTAATTAGGGACATAAATGAGCATTATTAGTTGAAAGAGGCACAGAGTGAGGCAAAGGTAAAGTGAATAGTCGGATAGGCTTGAAGCACAAAGCGTCTCTACAGAAGCGGCTGAACTGGCTTGAAAGGTGGATTTAGGCAAAACGCGCAGCCGAAGGGCTGGAGCAGGACGTTTGAGAGACGTATACACGTGCGCCAGGCTAAGTATCTATACCTGCCGAAAGCTTGCATATAGACAACGAGGCGTAAGCGTCTTGATAACAGCATCCTAAACAGGAAGCTAGGACTAGGAGCGCCTAATGGTGAGCTTTCCCGCCCCCCTCCTCACAGCGACTACACTCCGCAGAGCTGCTGCTGCGCACTTACTCCGCTCTCGCTTTATACGCGCACACGCCATACGAGACCATAACCGAACGCTGTTATGGCTATGTTCTCATGTCAAACCACAACCTAACGACCTTGCCGAGGTTAATGGCGGCTCGGTCTTCCCATTGCCGCAACGACGAGCTGATAAATTGCCGTTAATGAAGCAGCGAGCGCGCGCATCTATAACTTTCCCTAGCTCAGATTTGCTCAGCGCGGCTGCTCCTGTATCTTGGCCTGTATTTGCCTAAATGCTCTGCGTCCAATCGAACGCGATTCAGTTGAGATTACCTGTGCGATGGAGCGCTGAGAGAACTTCTCTAAAAAACGGACGAAAGGACCGTCAAATTACTTAATTAATTCTTAGCGTTCTTTCGAGAGGCCCTATTAAAATTAATTAAATTACTACACCGCGGCTCCAAGCCATTGTTTTTTCGCAGTCTAGGCTGAAAATGAAAAAAATATATGAAAGACAGAGATGGTTTAAAGTAATGTCACGAAGAAGTTAATTAAAATGTTCAATAAGAGATTCCTTCTTTCAGCGATACTAATTAATCCGAGTAGCCGTGGCGGGCTTTCTGCAAGGCTTCCGAGGCAATGAGCACAATATTAAAAGCATTGGCAGTGCTGAATGGATTTTTTCCCTCGTAAATCCTCCCGATAGCATCTAGGGGAACGGATGCGAAAACAATAAATGTAATTTGCGTGCTGAAAATTCAATGGTTCATTGTGCGTTTGCTCCATCGGGGCCGTCGTCCTCTTTGAAGGAGCCTCTCTCTCTCTCTCTCTCTCTCTCTCTCAGTGCCATCCGGCCCGGCCCCCTTCATCCCCTTCTCACAGAGTCTCTTTCTTCGCACTACGTGGGCTCGCACACTCTCGGCCCAACGGAAATATTCATTTTTCCGACCGACAATGGCTGGGCGGAAGGATTCACGGGCTACGATTAGAAGAAAAAGCAGCGCGGTCCAGGCGAGAAAAAGGGCGAGTGAGTGGAAAAAGCATTGCGCGCCAGGCGACCTAAGTGATTGCCGGAAGTGACAGCGGCGGACGAGTAAACGCTTTATCGCGCGACTAACGAGGCATTCCGCGACTTCTACCTCCCTCTCTCTCTCGCATTTCCTCCCACTTTCTTCCGCTCTCGCACTCGGCTGTGTCCGCCTCAATGGAAACGGGATCACGCGGGCGGGAGCCGCAGAGGGAGTCCAGAGAGAAAAGGGCCCACCTCCAAATAAATCCTCTTTTTACGACAGAGATTTATGAAAGTCATTTTCCCTCGCGCACTCCTGCGTGCAACGTGCGCCACATAAACCCAGAGGCATTGTCTTCTTTCCTTCCCCCCTCTTTCCGCAGCTCGCTCCCCTGCCTCCCCGCTTCTTCACTTTGTCGCGCACTGACTCGACACCTTTATACGGCCTCCTCTCCCCTTTCCCTCGCGGCCCTTATCGCGCTCGGCTAGTTTATTCCTTTTCGCGTAATTATATTTGTTTGTGCCCCCTCCACGTTTGCGCGCCTTCTTTACGATCTGACCTGCCGCGGAAGGGAGCTGCCGCTTGTACATACTTCATTAGTAATTGTCACTCCACTTTTCGCGCGCTGCACCGGACAATTGCCCGTTATTATTAGCACACTTTTCCCTCCGCGGCTCCTTTCCGCGCAGCCGTCCCTCCCGTTCTTGCGAGCGCGCGTTATTCCTCGAGGGGCAAGATTTCGCGGCAGCCTCGTAAAGCCTCGGGGGTGGCGGCGGTGCGCTAAATGAAGTAATTAGGATGCAGAGAAGGGCGGGACGATTTGGGCGCACAGCCGGCGAGTAGCTGCGCTAAATCAAAAGCCGGAGTCTGGCTGGGAATCTCGCCACGTCGCCTACATGCTAATGGCCGAGCCGAGCGCGAGCCTTTTCTGGAAAACGGCCCGCCATCCGTCTCGAGCGCCGCGCGGCGCAGCCCGCCCAACGCTTGTCGCCGTCGTCCCCGGGAGCTGGCGAGAAAAATCATTGGCGCTTCTTGGCCATCGCGCGCTCTTTTCCTTCTCCGCCTTTTTGCGCCTTCGAGAGAGCGAGAGAGGGAATCAACTTTGCCGCAAATGAGAGCAATATGGAAGCTTTCACTTTTTTCTGCACGTGGATGGGGGACTAGCTGCGCTCCTGGCAGAGCTGGAAGCGAGCCAGTCGACCAAGACGGCCGCGCCCGCAGGGATTATGCAATGAGGCGCCTGTTATAGCGCTGGCGATGCATTGATGTGTTTTTATTAATGGCCAGCGCTTTCTCTTCTTAACGGCTCCGCGGATTTTTGCCCTTTCAGTGCCAGCCACTGTCTACGGGAATATCCGGGGAGCGCGTTCTTGGGCTACATCATATGCTTTCTATGAGCTTCGGGCAGCAGTGCTGTTGCTCTGACGAAAGATATGATGGAAAAGCTCCCTGATAATGCCTGTGTCTGGAAAATGAAGAAGCGGCCTCGATATACCGAGCGGAAGCCGATGAGTCGGGTTTATTTGGCTCAAAGTGCAAGGATTCTTTACTTTCGCGTTATCGAGTTTCCCGTTACATATGTGCTATGGCCTGTTAAAAACTAAAGGTTTTCAAAGCACGTTTCTCGTGGTTTCACGCATGGGTCAATAAATGCAATTATACGTGTATGCCTGAAACACGTACACTCAACGTTTCCACAAGCACGTATATCGGTGATACATCCGTCCTGTGTGCACTGCGATTTTATATGTTGAAGTTTTCGATGACGCAGTGTAAACCTAACAGCAAGCAAGTGATTATATATCTCGTGGTATTATACTTTCAGATTTCAAGTCCAAGGCAAACCTACTACGAGTTTGACTGGCGAAACTCCTGGAATAATCTTCAATTTTTTTTCACAGATATAAGTACCAGTATGGCAAAAGAGGAGTTATGATTTTGAGTCACAGAAAAAGCAGCAATAAAAACAGCTTGATCACGTAACGAGTACCTGGAAAAGTGTAGGATAATTTACGTGATTAACGACCTTGTCAAATAAAGAGACAAGCAAGCTCGATTTCAGGACGCAGTAAAAAGTATTTTTAGACGCGAGCTTCTCCGAGCTAGTGCAAAAAAGCGTGGACGGGGTAAAAACGTTGCGCACGTTGGGGGACAGAAGGAGCATTTGTAAAACAGAATGGGAAGAGAAGGAGAGGAGGAGAGGGAGAGAGGGAAGTGAGAAACGGCGTTGATTTATCCGCGAAATTCGCCCGTTCGAAGCGTCGTTACTGTCAGCGCGGTCCGCCAGCGGTCTGCCAAGTATTTGGTGGATTTTCCTGTCAAAAAGACGAGAAATGCCGGAAGGGAGCGGGAGGAAAGGAAGAGCGTCGGGGCATTTTGCCTTTTCCCTCGTTCACACCGCGAGCGCAAGTGGCGGCTATGAGCCAGCTCCGCGCGCTCCTCTCTTTTCCGTTGGAAATTCTCCGGGCGCTCGTTCGGCAGCCCGCGTCGATCGTTATATCCTCGGCTGCCGCGAGCCAGCGGGAGCAAAGCTTCGTGTCTGTTACAGCTTCTGAATGTCCCACCCTCCTTCCTCTTATTCGACTGCTATCTCTCTCTGCTTTTTCTAGCTGACCGCGCGAGGACGCGCGCTTTTTATCGCTCGTTTTGTTTTGCCTGGGAAATTGAATTCAGCTCGGGGAGGAGGGAAACGGCAGAAAGGAGCGGGCGAGGAAAAAGAGCCCTCGGCGAAAGGGAAAGAGTCAGAGCAAAGTTGGACGAGGCGCATAAAAGTTTGGAACAAGCGAGCGCGAGTCGAAGGGGATCGCGTAATGAGCAGTCTTTGAGGCGCCGCGCCGGAGCAGGAGATCAGAGGGCGAATCGCGGAATTCATTTGGGGGCGTAAAGGGATAGCCCCAGCCGAAGACGAGATTTGGCGGCTGGCGGGGGCGGCGAGAGTCGCTCAGCCGCGCGCTATACACGCGACTGGCATTATCCGAGTCGCTTGCTGTGTAACTTGTCTCCCGGCGCTCGCGAGAGACTCGCATCAAAGTTGCGCGACGGCTGCGCCGAGACGAGTTCGGCACACAGAGCGCGCCGCTAAACACACACAGGCCATTGTACGGAGGGCAACTTGCTCGTGCCTCCCCGGAGAGGTTCGCCATTTTCGACATTGCCAGCCGAAAGCGCCGGGATTGGGGCCTTGAGCGCGCGGAAATTCGGACGAGCTATGCCTCTCCCTCTTTCTCCCGCTGTATCGCTCGTAGGATTTCGGGCGAGAGCTATCGGTCGCTCCCCTTTTATTCGCCATTCGTAAACGACGGATTCGGGAAAGTAGTTTAACGAGTTTTTCGCCCGCCAGCTCCAAGCTCATTTGCCTTACAAAGTACGCCGGGGAGCTTTTCTTGTGCATGACTTTTGCCATCCAATACGTCTAATTTCATTTGCTCTGCTCCTCCCCTCCCTCTGCCGAGCGCCATCCTGCAATTTCGCCAGTTATTTTTACGTTGCGGATAAAGTTTAGGGAGCGGGCCAAGAGCTTCCCCATGAGCTGCAAACGAAATTGTAATCGCATTTTTCCGATGTATTGCTTCGGGGACGGAGCGTCGCGTAATTTCCAAAAATCCCGACCAATCACGACCGTTCGACCCCTTGCTCTCTCGAATTTCCGATGTTCAAATAGGCTCGTGGCCTTGCTTGCAGCCATGTCTATAATACGTATTCGCGTGTACGTGTGGTCTATAAGGACGTGGGCTCGGGGTTGCGCGGAAATCAGAGGAGATTGCCGATGATGCCAACGAGACGACGAGTCGGGGGAAAAGGGCGAAATGGAGAAGAGAAAAAGGAGCGAAAAAGAGGGCAGGGCATTGGAACTGGCCCTGCACGATGCATGCAGAAACTGGATAGGTGCCAAGCAGCCGTGAGAGTGCCTCCACTTACCAAGTTACACATACTCAACACTAAGCCACTCTTTTCGTAGCTCCGCGTTGACTTGTTCCTACTACTGGCCCAAAGTTTCTTTCTCTCTCTATTTTCCCTCCCGTTCCTTTTTCGCTTTTCCTCATAAGCCCTGGCTCCTCATAAGTTTTTCCGCCATTCGTTTCGACTGCAAAGATTCCCTTTGCGGTTAACAAGTAGGTGGATTTGCATCGGCGCAATTATTTGTTGTTTAATTTAAGTACTCTTTCGGAAACTGCAAGGAAAAAGCGAGGAGTGCAGCCGTCGCGGGAGCGACAATAATTCAACAGACGCTTTTGAGTCGCTTGCCGTCGCTCCTTCTGATTTGCATCGCGCCCACGAAAGTCAAGGGGCTTCGTCTGGTTCTCTCGTTTTCCGCTATATATAGAATACGTGGGGCGGCACGATTAATTATTCGTGAGTCCGCACAAGAACTGGTCGTATCCCTGTGCTGGGGCGATGCGCACGCGCAACGGGACTCGGATCTTTTCCGTAAACCTCTCGTCCTTTCGATCCGCGCTACTCGTGCTCTCGCTTTTCCTTCTTTTCCTCCGGCTGTGTCTCTCTAGGTGCCGAGCTCTTTCTCTCTCACGGCTTTGTTTTCGTATCTTGCAACCTTTAATTAGCTCGCTCTTGCTTTATTATTTCATTCCACTCAAGCCTCACCGTTAGCAAACGAAGCTAGAGGGCGCGAATTTATGTGCCGTTTATTACGAGATACTCGCTCGGCCCCGTTCTCTTTCTCTATCTTTCAGTTCCCCGCCTCCATCCTTCGCTGTGGATACGCGCGTACAAGCTCTTCGAGTTAATAATTCAAGTTCTGCCCCTTCTCCTTTTATTCTTTTATTGCCAGGGATACGTCTTTCCCGAGCACTGATATACATACATTTTTCTTTTTGCCCTCAAATAACCGCAAACATTGCCTGCATCCTTTTGTAGACTGCACTCCTTCTTTTGCTCCAGTGTATATAGATATATACACTTATGAGCGTATTTTCGTGTACCTTAATAGAATGGAATCGCAGAGTATTCATTAGCAATCCTTGGGGGGGAGCTTGATGCTCTCGTTAAAGGAAAATCCAATTAGCTCACATTTTACATTCAGGTTATTGAGTAAGACATATAAATTAAAATAAAAACCCACTGCTCTATAACTATAACTTATTTTCCATCAACTCCTTCAAAAATAATACATATAAATGAAAATCTTAGAGAAATTCTCAAGTTATTGCTAGACATGATAATCACGTGATTTTTAAGCATAACGTTAGACACGAAAATATGAGGGTAACGGCTAGATGAAGTAGGAAAAAATCAGTTTAGGATAAAACTAAAAGTATTGGGTAAGTCGGATACAGGGAGGTAGGAAAAAGTAGTATATTTTTAACAAGTTTAACAACCGAAGTGCAGCCGCCGCGGGGAGTTCCAATTAAGGAGAGAGGGAAAAAATTTGCTCGTCAAGAGGAGAGGCGGCGAGCAGAGTGGGGCTCTTTGTTTCTACTGCTTTTTTCTTTAAACTCCCAATGAGGTCGAAGGATCTTCAACTAGAATACAGCCAGGGTGGATTTAACGAAGCTGCAAACTTGCCGAGCCAAGCATCGGGACGTTAACGAAACTAATTTCGGAAATCACTCACTTTCGTCCGCGGGCCCCTCGTGCGTGTTGTATCCATCGCTCTCCCCCACTCTCGTTCAGCCCGTTCCGCGGGATGTTTTCCAGGGAGATGAGAAGATCGTTAACGCCCGGCCGGCCCCGACGGCGCGTGCGCGCCACGCGGCAAACTTTTTACCGATATGTTTCTCTCGTTACGACTTTCTCGGCTTTTATGGACCGCTCCACGCACGTTCGATGAGCTCTCTCCACTTTCCGCCCGGTTCCCTCGTTTCCCTCCCCGTTCTTCTTTTCCTGCCCCTTATCGCGGCTTGAAAATATACGGTAGCGTCTGCATTCGTCTCTTCGGCAGCGCGATAAGAACTTTCTTACGGCGGAGCGCGTCTCTGGAAATCATAAACGACAGTCGGAATGACAAAAGTTTCTCACCCCTCGTTCTCGCTATCAGATTATATATTAGCAGGGATCCTCTCCCTCGGAGGAGGACGACTCTCAGTCGGGAGGAGACGATAAGCAGGCGGCTTCCTCCTCCCCTCGGCCTCCTCCCGGCCGGACTCGACTCTCATCGCTTATATACCTGCTTCTTGACTAAGATAAACGAAATTCTGCGAAAAGAGCGCGAGCGGCAAATTCAATTAGAGGCCGAATGAAAGGGACCTCTTGCGTTCGGCCGGGCACAGGCGGGGTGATTTTTCATCGACGCCTCTTCCTCCGCATTCTTTCATTTTCAGTGACTGGGCCGCCGACACGCCCGAGGACTCGAGTACTCTGGACGATTAAAATTAACGTCTCTTCTGCGAAATTAACGCTTCGTTTGCTAATGTGAGAAAATATATACGCAGACGCGAGAGCGTTGCTTTAATTTATCCCCTTTACGCCACGGCCACTCTTCCTTTGCTCGTGCAGTCTGTTTGGCCATTTTGATTATGCGCTGATTACATGTGATTAACTTCATCCGTGCTATGCTTGGCGAACGCGAGCACTCTGTTTCGGCGAGCATGATGTTTTCAGTCCGCGCGCAAAGTACGCCCTACGCCCGGTATTACCATAATTCTTCGATTAGCCAAACAATACCAAACACGTAAATATAGCTTGTGCTATACGCTGAACCGATGGCCAACTCTTAAAATCCCTTGAAACTTAAACAATGAGTTAATCCCAGGCTGGCTATGGTAGTTACTTGTTTCGCATTTTGAAGCATCGTATGCGCACGCACGCCTCAGATTAATTGCTCGGAGATGGGGAAAAAAATTGAATTCCCGGGTAACCCCGACAACTCGAACGCGAAATTACAGGACCGCCGCTCGACGGCGGCACGTTTTCGAGGGTGTGCTAAATCATGCAGACACCGAGTAATCCCGAAGGCCGCAACGCGCGAGCACGTGGCCTGTTCGGAAATGAAATTCGAGGCTGGACGAGTAACAAAGAACCAGTAACCGTACACACAAAGGACCTGGCCCGATTCGCTCGCGCTTCAAAAGAAAGCAACATTCGTCCTCCGTGTACATAACACTACTTTTTTCTCGTGCAAATTAATTAATTATCATATTCCGCAGGTTCAATTAAATTCGGATTACCGCCGCTTCTATGGATTTTATTCGCATTTTCAGGCCTTTAATCCGTCTCACTTTGAGGGTAATATATCGAATCCCCGCAAATGAAAGTGGATATTTGAAAATACTTTCCCGGCATCGATATGTTCAAACGAAAGAATTATGGCGGCATAAACGTACTCTTTTCGAGCGTTATTTCCCTCCCAGGGAACTTGTTAGCCCGTTAAATGAATTTCCGTTCCAATCGACCGAAGAACCATAATTAATAATACTTAATGCAAAGACTCATAAATATAATATAAAATATATTTATTCCTATAGACGAAAAAACATTTCGGAAGAAAAAATAAAAAAATAAAGTTTAATTGCATTTATGATTGTATTTCGCAACAAGAAGATAACCGAAGATAGTGAATCGGCGTACAACATAAAATTTTGAAACAACTTTGGCCTCGTTTTGCCGGCAATGCACACGTTAAATTATGCTCCGCACGTATAGATAGCAGGAGTGAAGTTAAAAACACAGCGGAGCTTCCAGTTTTCGAAAAAATTACTTCCAGACAAAATCTTTCTTCGCCGACTGTCGGTCGAATGATTTGGAACGTGATTAAAGCGAGTTAGTGGCGTTATGCAGAGAAAATAAAAGGCCCCGTGTGCCTCTCTGGCCTCTGTCGTGCACGAAATAACAAATCCAGGCCACGTTCTCCCCTTGCATGGAAAAGCTCCCGAGTAACGCGCGTGAGTATAACGTGGGCGCAAAGCACGTCGCGCGCTCGGCAGATTCTCCCTCTAGCCCGCTATCCGTGTTTGCGCGGAACAACTAACGCTCTTGGCTACTTTCTCGGACCGCACGGGGAGAGCGCAGAGACAGAGGAAGAGCGAGTTAAGAGCGAGAGCGGGAAAGAGCTAGGAAGCGAAAAAGAAGTGGGGAAAAAAGCGGCTCTCGCTCGTCGCTGTGGCATGGCGGGGGCGCGTCGGAATTAAATTTCACTCCCTTGGCGTAGCTGCCGGCAGCTCTTCGGCAGATAACGAGAGCTGACGTAATTCGAGATAACGAAACGTTCTCTCCCCCTCTTTCTCTTAGTCACTCCCCCACTTGACGCGGTCACGTTTGCGCTCCGCCCCTTCGATAAGGCAAATTTCTTTTTGGCCAATCTTTTCGCGCAGCCAAGGAATTGGACCGAAATGTAATTATTTCGGAATCTCCCTCTCTCCCTCAATTTTCGGCGAGCTTCTCAGCGTGTTTACCAGGGCCGAGGTAAACAGAGTTAGTGTATCGACGGGGGCGCGAATCGGTATCAATTTTGCTTGATTAGCTTCCAAGAGAATTTCACCCTTGACTTGGATCAAGACCTTTGAAGTGTTTATAATACAGTTAGTGCTCGCGTACACCTTGCGCCGGGCGTATATACCTGTAACGCAGCAACGGCGCCACCCTCTCGATCAAAACACCATCTGGCCACGCTCTCCCGCCGCAAGTTGCGCCAGCGTCGCTCGGCCGAGGAGCTGAGGGAGTAGAGGGAATTTCGCTCGCTCGCTCTCGGGGAAAGATCAATTACGTTGATATCGGCGCCGCTGCTCGTCGGACAGCCGCCACCCGCGCACCAAATTGCCCGGATTCTCCAAACTGCGCGGCGCCAGCCCCTCTCCCGAGCATGAAAGCATCCAGCAGGCTTCGTTCCGCGGGAGCAGGAGCAACAACAGCCGGCAAACTCTACGCGCGTGTCTTCCTAGTTAGGAAGCCGCCCGGGGCATAAGCGATAAGGATTTCAGGGAGAATCGCCGTGTAATTTAATTTTAAAGCTGCAGCGGCTCTGCGCGCGCCTCACTTTCGCACGGCTGCCGTTGATTACGAGCTATTGTGCGGGGACGCGGCTACCTTTGCTAATCTATACAGCGTAACGGGCCGACTGTACGCGCGCTGTTCGCAGAGCACTCGTGGAGCCGGCTCTGTGCGCCGATCGTATATCAAATGTGTCTGCGGCACGTCGGCAGCAGCCTGCGGTGCACCAGCGCCACGCCACTGGCTCGCCAGTCTTCCGAATTTCGATCCACTCATGCCTCGATCCCTGAGCCTCTCTCGCCGTTATTTATGATTATTTTATGCTCTTCTTACTTATGTCGCAGCCGATGAGGCTCTGCGCCCAAGCTCCTGCACGATTCATCTTTTTGAGGAAGAATTAAGTCTCGAGGCGGCATTACCGCGGATATATATGTGGCAAGTTTGCTAGGTCCCCCAGCGCGAGGGAGAGCAGACCACAATGAATATACAGGCGCCGTACATCAAGGTGTCCGGCTGGCAGACGGAAGCAGCGCGTTGCGTCGCAGGAAACGCTCGATCCATCTGCCTCTCTTGCCCTCGACTGGTCACCAACCACGCGCGCACGTGTCGCCTTGCTACATAAAGCGACCTCGCTGGAGGGAGATGGAGAAAGGCCTCGCCACTGCCGGACACGCGCACTAGTAATGCCTAATCCCTCAGTACGCACTCGCTGCTCTTGCGTATAAATTCACGAGGCGAGCCTCTGCCCCTTCTTCGATCCCGCGCCCTTTGCGCTCTCTCCATTCCGTCAGACGTCTATTGAGTGGACTGCAGGCACCTGTACGGGATATTCACGGCTCTAGCTCCAAGTGCCCATATATCCATGCTCGAGGCCCAGGCTTATGCTTCTTCCATTCCATTGGTCAATTAACTCTTACGTGTTATCTTTTAAAACCATAACTATAAAGAGATAATAATTTAACCAATAAAAAATTTTATCTAAAACTTTGATATTGTAATAGTTACAATACCTAATTTGCTACTACTAAATCTATATTATTCTTCACCATACCGTAGCAGTTAGCCATATTTAAACTTAGCTATCTTAACAATCTATGAATCTACTATTATATTAAGAAGCTTGATCGTGTACCATGTGTCGTGTGCCGTGTGGCCGTCTATTATGTCATTGCCTGCCCCCAATAACTTCATGTCTAGAGGTAACCCTGGCACCTATACATCATCTTCATTAAGTTAAAAATAGGATACCTGGTTCTTTTCCTCTTCTTGACCTGGAGGTCAACCTAACACCTGGACATCATCTACAGGGAGTTTCCGTTATTTTCGATAATTCGAATCAACCACCTGGTGCCCTTCCTCGTAGACCATGTCTTGTCGACCTGGAGGTCACCCTGACATCTGGACATCGTCCACAAAAAGTTTACGGTATTTTAGATAATTTGAATCAATACCTGATGCTCTTTTTCTTAGACGATGTCTTGCCGAACTGGAGGTCATCCTGAGACCTGGATACCGTCTACAGAAAGTTTCCGATATTTTTGATAATATTGGCAGTTCTTTTCTTTTTTTGTATTATTGTATATCGCTTCCGTTCAGTGAAATTTTTAATATCAGTTATATGATCTCACATATGACGTCACATCTTTTTTCTATATGATATGGCACATATGTGGGAATATGGGTAAATATGTGTAAATATGCGTGAATATGGGTGGATATGGATGAATATGGGTGAGTATGAGTCAACATGTGGTGAGTATGGCTAGATATCGGTGGGTATGGGTGGATATCGGTGGATAAAAGCTACATGTAGAAGGTGTGGATGCACACATTCTAGATCCACATCTAAATCGTAATTAGTCTGGAGATTGTCTTGAGATCCGGAGGTATGCAGACGGGCGACGGCGATCGAGTTTCTTATTAAAAGAAGGTCGCATATCCAGGGAATTTTGGGTTTACATATTTTCTATTTAACTCGCTTGCCGCCGCGCGTCTGCGTGCCTCCGCACCTTCTACGTGAAGCCTTTATCCCTGGGCGAATTAAAAGAAGATCGCTGATATTATACCTTTAAAAGTCTCGCAAATTATACAGTAATAGTGGCATGTATATGCTGCGGTAGTATAAGCGACCAACCCTGATCGAGGGTAAGGGTAGAAAATAATTTTTCTGTTATCAAAAATATTCTTAAAATATTTATAGGATTCATACATAGCCATGAACCCAGAAACCCCATGTAAGATTGGTTTTTGTGGGTTTGTGGTTTGCGATTTTCTCGGTTTTGTGGGGTGTGGGATTAGTGTGTCTGAGATTTGTGGATGTGTGGATTTTGGTCTTGTGTGTTGAGGTTTCGTGGGTATGTTGTTCTAGGATTTATGGATTATAAGTTACTAGTTTAACCGTATCTCTGGTAGAAAATTGAGGAACTATTGCCCAGAATCTGTTGTATTTTCTGTTCGGTGGGCAGAATATCTCCTAGATTCTGTCCAGAAACTCCTGACACGGGCAACGGTGTTCGGGCAGAATCTGCTGAAATTTCTGGTGAAGGAAATTTTAAATAATTGGTAGAGGGTATGATAGCTGCACCAATATGAAAAATAAGGGGATTTTAAAAAGCACGAAAATTGATTATAGAAAATTAAATTATTTATTATGTCTAAATAATTTAAAACATTTTACATTAATATAAATGAATATAAATATACATACATTTAAACTTTTTTTTATATAACATATTGCATGGTAGTATAAATTAAAGTATTTATTATGGAACAATAAATCTATGGTTTCCACTTTGATACGTTTGTTAACACATCTGTCAATGCGGAATTCAGTACTTCTTGGTCGACGCTTAATGCTTTCTCTTTTCTTACTTTTATTATAACAGCTGTAAATAAAATCAACAACAATTATTATTATATCATATTACATATAAGGACTTGGGGTAAATAATTAATAATTTTTAAAGCAAATACTTTTTTAATAATTATTGGGCACTGCTCCGGTTTGCTTTCCACCGGCTCCGAAATGATATAACCTACGTTTCAACTTGTAACGGCTTCACAATTGTTGTGTGTGCTAGAGAGAGAGAGAGAGAGAGAGAGAGAGAGAGAGAGAGAACAGACGCTCTTGCGTGCGCATCTGACTGTATGTATCGCCCTACATGTATATACACGCTTATTATGCTACTGCACTTTTGGAGCATATCTTTAATTAAAACTTAAAAGTGATATGGACATGATTATATTTTAAATAAATATTCTCAAATAGACTAAATAAATATAATATGCTAAGGAGTATATTATTTTAACATTATCGGTTTAAGGTTATAAACTGATTAATGATCGCAATCCTTCAGCAGATCTGGACAGATTATCTTAAAAAATCTGAGCATTATAGTTAGTGAACTGGACAGAAAGTATGGCGAATTTTCTATCAGGGTTATTTATTACTTATATCTGAAGTTTGTGTTTTAAAAGAAGCTTGGTCTTAATATCTCATGATTTGCTTGAAAGCCCATTTTTCGACATATTTTTAGACATACTTTGAAATTCTAGTGTGAGGGGGAAAAAAGTATCTAGCGATGAATAATACACAAGAGAAGTGTATCCAGATTCCAGATCCAGACCATTTTTTTGTAAACCTGTGATATAATCGAACATTGACAACTCTAAATACTTACATGTTTACACTTCAATGTTAAGGTATCATTAAAACCTTATATATTAGAAAAATTTTGTGAGCAGATTTGGAATCAGTATGAAAAACGACAAGGCAAGCACCTATTTTAACTATTGTTTTAAGACTTTGTACGAAATGTATGTCACACACCACCACGCTATGCGAATTTTTGAATGCATACATTCTTTCATTTACTATATCTCGATAATAGATGATGATATTTAAAATTGGAAATATGTGGAGGTGAATGGTACTTTACGATGGCACCATCGGTTTAAACATTTAGTTATTGTAAAAGAATTTTAATTTTTATAAACACACTATAGTAACACTGATGAGGATAGATATAATAAAACTCTCGGAACGTTGGCCGAAAATTGAATGTTGCCTTATTTTGTACGTTGACGTCCACTTATCATACACAAAATTATATAAATTTACGAATGCTTCCTTCAAATTAATTCTTAATTTCATTAAAATCTATAAAATTGTTGATAATTTGGAAAGATAGTAAACAATCTTGGTAATGATATAACGATATAATAGTTTGAATGTCAAAATGTGTAACAATATCTGTATAATCGTGACCCTGCCTGCTCATTGTTCTATTTCCTTTAAATGATAAGTAATCAAAGATAACGATGTTGTACGGACTCTATTTTATTTATCAGTCTATTAACGTACGGAGACCAGATTTGAGAACAATATAACAAAGTGGGTAGAACAATCGTTTTGTATAAGTAGATAATGGCATATATATCGGTAAAATTGGATGTTGCGCGCTTACATGATTAATGTGGTAAGAAAAGGATAAGTTTGAGTCAAAGATCACACCTAAATCTTTCTAAGAAATGATAGAATTGTAAGTCTAACAAACGAGAACGGTTGAAAAAAAGTTGGTAATAGTTGGTGTAAGTATCTTGATTGGTTAACAATGAATAACGATAAGTTTATAAAACCAACAACATGAAAATGATTGCGTAAACTATTGTGAATTCCTTCATCTTACTACTCCTTTTCGATTGGACATCTGTAACCAACTACTTCGTAAGGCTAATCAATCGGTTTACCATACCAATAAAATATGCATATTCACGAAGAGCAAAGTTCTGATTAATTCAGTCGTACACAAGAACGGAGAAATAATAATTTGTATAATGTTAAACATTATTAAACCGACCATGTGCAGATTAATATACATTGCAAACAATATTCTTTTATGAGATAACGTACTATAAGAGCATTTCTTAGTTTTCTATATAAATTATATTTGTTAAAAAGTTGTATTTTTATACGTAAAAAAGTATAATAGATTGTTAATCAAATATTTAAATTAATATTAATCTGAAATTTAATGATGTTTATATTGAAAACGATTGTGGCAAATGTGATACTAACAATGATCAGTTCAGGCTTCAAGCAATGACGAAAATTGTAATGCTTATATACAGTTATTATAGTAATCAACTTAATTGTTTTGGTATACTAGCAAAATCCAAATGCGCTGCACGCGTACTATTTTGTCTTTGAGGTTCTGAATATATAATTTTTCATTATGATTTCATTTTAATTAGTTTTAATGATAGGATAATCAGATAATTTTTCAAAGCATGAAAAAATTAATCTTTTTATTCTAATTTGATTTAATTATTTAGTTTTAAGAAGTTAAGAATAAAAAATCAATTTCAAATATTCCTTAAAGACCAATCAAAATCAATCTTTAATTAAATACTTCACATCATCCGGTCATCGTTTTTTAAGAGTAGATAATATTCATATTATGAAACAAAAATTCTTTGACTTATTATAGATTACTCTATCAATGTACACATACTTTTCTCATTACTTTGAAAGTAGCAAGTACCGAAATTTTATGCAAAAATTACGAAAAATTCGATTTTCTGTTTTTATCATAAATATCTTTTTTTAACATTTCTTTATACGTTGGAAAAATCCTGAACCCTATAGGGTTCTACAGACAACTTTTGTATCTTTATAAACTCCAATTTGAATTTTATAACTTTATTCTGTTGGTCATTTATTTTTTAACTTTAAATGCCACTTTCTATTATTTTTAAAATTCCAAAAACTTTTGTACGCAAGGGTTTTAAACTTGGAGATTTAGAAGTTTGTTCAACATATTTTGACACCTATTACCAGTAAAATTAAGCCAGGATTTTTAATTTAATACAATTCTTTTTATTTTGCAGCTATTAATATATTACAAAATTAAAAAATTTTAAATTATTTATAATATTATAAACATTTTACAGTATAAAAATAAAAATTTTGAACTTATAGGGTAAGATCCCTGAATACGGCCCAGCGCCTAATATGGAAATTCACAATATTTTGGAACCTACGCGGCCCTATTCTTTCGTAATAGGTTCATTAGATGTATATTGAGTCCAAATGAGAATTTATATATTCTTATAATCATTGGATTTATTTTCGAATTAGGAGAGCTAATTATTTGTTTCTAACAGGTCAAAAGTTTTCAAACAGACCAAATCGAATGAGCGCAGTTTGTTATATGATAAAAAGTATTTCAAAACACAAAAATTCCCAATATGGACCAACCCAAGAATGCTTATTAGGCTGCCGTACAAACGAAAAAAGGCGATATCTACATAACAAGCGAAATGAAGAAAACGCGATAAAACGCTTTCGCTCTGAATTCAGCTTTTTTGAGATCTTATTTAAAAAAATAAATATTGATTTAAGTAAAGCGGAGATGCTCTTACTGTTAGTAATATAAAAAAACTAGTTTTACATTGAAATTGTCCTGTGCAAAACTATAAATGTGATTAAATTTCATGCGTTAAATCATAACAAAATTAGAAAATCACACCTATACGTACATCGAAAAAAATGTTCGTTGAAGAATTATTAAATTATCTATAAAAATATACTATACTGTATGGGAACAGAGCGACAGAGTTGAATTGTATTAAATTTTACAATGTTTTCTATCAAATTTTACTATACTGGAAAGTAAAGTAGAAATCTATAAAGAAACAAATTTTTCGCAGCCTACTTTACCAACATCTTTTTTTTCGCGTTATTAATATCAACGAAGATCCATCTATAAAAGAGAGACAGCGATTAAGTATCGAATTGGAGGCAACCATGTTCAAATTGGAGGTCAGCCATATTGTTAGATGGATAAAATAGACTCTCATTGGTGGGTAAAGTCGAAAATATATAGGACCACGTGCGCGCATCGCGCGCACAAAAATCCACTAGTAGACCTAAATAGAACAACAGACTCCCAAGGAAAAGTGTCGTCTCGGAAAACGAAGGTTCTTACCCCGACCACTACGCGGTGCTAGTGTCGAGCACCCAAAGTCAGGAGCGTCTCTCTGCCGTACAGGGGTTCCATGCAGTCAAATAATTATACTGTCCAAAAATCACGAATTAAATTAAATTGTTGTCTAATTAACTTCTTATTACATTTATTTATCCCCTTTATTAATAAAACTAATAATGATACGAACCTAAGTTGACAAAAGTTCAAATTTCAACCAAAGCCCGAAGGGGGAGGCGATGATCATTACTAAGGCGCGGTATGCCTTTGCGTAACTTTTTGGCCTCGCGGTCGTAGGTTCGAATCCAGATTGATGTATTTTTTTTTCTCACATTAACGATTTTATTGTTTCTAGTCACGAAAGCTAATCTTTAATCACTTTTTTTGATTATAATAAAGGAAAAAATATTAATTTAAATGGAAAAGAAAATAGTACACTGAAAATATATGTATTAATGTAATCGAACAACACTAATTAACATATTTTTGTATAGTGGACTATTATTAACGTCAATATATTAGGTCTATTAACATACATATTTTGTACTTAAGGTGGTTCTCCTTGGACTCCCTAGTCAAAGCAGTGCTAAATGTAGAAGTTACCTAACATTTAAAAAAGCCATAGTTGTAATGTGATTTATTTATTTAAAATGATAGAGATAGTCCATGTATTATAAATAAAGTGTATTTAACATGACTAAGATAACTTTTTCCACAAAATAGCAATTTTCTAAAAACTAGATATCGTCACTACAAACAATTGTTGATAAATCACTGGAATCTTTTTTGTTTCTCAACCGATTTTAGTTTTCAAGATCTCAATTTGTTCCATAAGAAATTTCATGGGGACTTGCCGAAGGAAAAATTAAAAATTATTCAAAACTCAGAAAGTTATAGCCAATTAAAAGAATATTTTGTTTTAACGACGTGCATGAATTTATGAACAATTATCTATAACTTTCTGAGTTCTGAATAATTTTTAATTTTTCCTTCGGCAAGTCCCCATGAAATTTCTTAAGGAGCAAAATGAGACCTCGAAAACTAAAATCGGTTGAGAAATAAAAAAGATTCCAGTGATTTATCAATAATTATTTGTAGTGACAATATCTAATTTCTAGAATATCGCCATTTTGTGAAAAAAGTTATTTTAGTCATGTTAAATACACTTTATTTATAATATATTGACTACCTCTATCATTTTAAATAAATAAACCACATTTACACTATGGTTTTTTAAAATTTTAGGTAATTTCTACATTTAGCACTGCTTTGACTAGGGAATCCGAGGAGAACTACCTTAATACAGTGTTTTTCTCATGGGTTATAGACCACTGTATATTAGACCTTTTATTTATATATATTTATTAAAATATGTATCTATTCAAATTTAATGGGATTATTGTTACAAAATATTAATGAATAAAAACTTCTATTAATAGTAATCATATATCATGCACTTTATTATTATCTGATTTATTTATAGACTTAACGAAGAAAAGCTTCCTCTTTGAGGAAGCAAAATTTCTTTGTAATTTATTAAAAGTATAGAAAAGAACTAATTTCGTCTATTGATTTGCTTTTATTTTGGAAAGCTTATCCACCATTAAAAGGAAAAGTATGTGGTGAATTAAAAGCTCCAACAACTTCGTTTTTTCTTAGTTATTCTTACTTGCTATGAAATTTTTGAACTAGAATTTTGTAAGATTGCTCACTTGAAAGATATTGCTAAATATTTGTTTAAATTAATTAAAAGTTGTATATTAAAGAAGCATTCTAATTTTTTCGCAGTCAGTTGTTCTGAACATCGCGACTACATAATCAAATTGTTCATTAGGACACACATTTTTTATCATGTTAAATGGCTGTCAAAAGATTATAGAGATAGAAAAGTAAATAAACGATCACATACAGAAATTTTGAAAAAACCAAATAAAAAGTTGCTTAAACTTGACTGCTAAATATGTTTTATTATTTTTCATTGTAAATAGTATTATTATTAATATTTTTTATTTGTTCAGTACTATGTAAATAGGCTTCATAATATTCATGATTTTAATGGCTTAAGTTAATTGCAGGTATGTACATAACAGTTGCTGTAAATATGTATAAAAATTTTAATTATTTATATTTATTTACTTTTTCATTTATTATTAACATAAATAAAAAAAAACGTTCAAAATTGTTTTCATTTCCATTCATTTATAATGTAAAGCTTTATAACTTTGCTTAAATCTGATTAAGTTTGCTTCATTATTTCATTTAAAAATAGAGTAATCCATTTTTGTATAAACATATTCTTATATTAACTTCATGAAATTTATCTGCAAAAATTGCATGCTTAAATTAACAAAATTAAAATTCCTGCCCCGATTCATTGGCACTGAACTTTTTTAAACATAATTATTTCATTAGATTCGTTACTTTTTTCTATAAATATAAATATTCGAAAAAAACAAAATTTTGAACGGAAACTTTTGTAGAGATAGAATTTCATAAAACTATGTATATATATTTAGCTTTTTATATTCTTATATCTCTTTCTTTCTGCAAAAAAAAAATTAGGCAATTGTCGTCGACAAAATGCACCCCCGTGATTTATTTATTTGTTTGTTTATTCATTTATTTAAGTTATTGATAAATTTTCTTTTAATAAACTTTAGAAATTAACGAGTACGTAAATAAATTAACAAAGCCCAATATAATACAAACAAACAATAATCATAACAATAATCATTTTGATTGATAGAATTACTGTTTCGTGAATTTAGAAGACATGTTATAAATTTGCTTAACTGTAATATAGAAAATTAATTTGATTATTTTTTTTACATTTAATCATAACAAAAAATTCATTAGAATTAAAAATCTGTAACATTTTACTTGTCAAATTAGAAACGTCTAAATTATAAAGTTTAATAATAAATATTAATGATTTTTTTCTTTTTGATTAAATGTAATGAGGATGTAAAATCTAATACGATTCCTGTTTATCTTTAAGACGTCTGATTGTTAACGTTTGAGTTTACTAAATCAATTAATTATGTAAAATAATGATGCGATTGCTGTTTTATCGATGTCTAAGTTTTTATTTAATTAATTAATTTAGTAAACACAAGCACAAACCAACAGTCGTCTTAAAGATAAATAGGAATCGTATTAGATTTTATATCCTTTTATGGAAGGAGGAAGGAAAAGGCTAGGTCCATAGGAGGAGGAGGAATTACGGACTCCTATAGTTATAATATGGCTATCGGCGATGAGTTCCATGGTTTTATTTACTCATTATATACAAAAATTTGATTTTAGCATGTCCTAAAATCATATTTAATTATAGTTATTTCTCATATATAAAATCTAAATAAAATAAAAAAAAACTCAACGCGCCTGTAACAGTACCTCAAGGGTGGTGTGGAAAACTGACACATGTATAGCCAATGTAATAATTATCTTATGAATTTCGAATATATATATATATATATGTGTGTGTGTGTGTGTGTATATATATATATATATATATATATATATATAGAGTTCATAAATAATTTATTTAAGTAGTTATCGTCCAATTCACTAAAGATTTCTTCATCTACACCAGCATCTATAAAAAAAATTTGTTGATTTATCTTTAACAATTGAAATGATCGATAAATAAAATAAAGAAATTTCAAGATACTAATAAAGTAAAATAAATATAAAATAAAGCAAATTTCATTTCATACTCACACACACACACACACACACACACACACACACACACACACACACACACACACACACACACACACACACACACACACACACACACACACACACACACACACACACACACACAATGCATAATTGATAGAAATATATTTTAAAGAATTGACTTTCATTTAAACTCACTTCCAATAAAACTATAATAGAGTGATTAATAATTAGATAAGGAAAACAAAGAATTATTTTCTTTGGTTTTTTAACCTTCTTTGTATAGGTTAACTTGTACTTACTTTCAAAAATTTCAATTAAGCTGTCCAATTTCCAGGTCGACAAGATATTTTGCTTCCTCCTAGAGGAAGCTTTGTGATAGTAATATTTTGAGTTATTGTAAAAACATGTTATAATTGTGTTCCGAGGTGTTAGGAATCAAAATACATGGTTTTTGAAAAATGTCTGTATGGATGTGTGTGTGTGTGTGTGTGTGTGTGTGTGTGTGTGTGTGTACGCCTGGATCTCAGCTTCTACTCGGTCGATTTTGACCGGATAAGTCTCATTTTTTTTGTTTTTTTTTTTGCGTGATGGCGGGTCAAAAATCCGTTTTTTGATTGGGGCGATGCGTTTTTGTTTTTTTTTTTCAAATTTTCGAATGTCTCAAAACTGTTTTTTGATTTTTTTTAATGATAGGATCGAGTTATTCGAATCTGATGGGTAGCGTTCGAAAGAGAATTAAAATACCTATATTTTCTAAAAAAAAAAAGTTTCTAGCTATCACGGTTCTTTTGTTATTAACAAAAACATGTTTTTTTTTTTAGAAACTTATAACTCCTAAACTTAACGGTCAATTTTTTTGAGAAAAATCATGATAATACAGAATATAAATAGCTATAATCTGTTAAAATTTGAATACATTCTGTAGGCTAGATTTTGAGTAAAAAATTGAAACATGAAAAAAATCAGTTTTGTATGTCCAACGATTACAAGAGTAAAATTGACTTAATGGCTTCAAAATTCCTTTTAGAGGTAGATTTTGTATAGTTCTCGGTCGAGTTCTTTGGGCAAAATGATTGGTCCATAAATTTCAGAGATATTTGAGGTTAAAAATTTTTTGATATTTTTTAAAATCGTAATTTCTCGAGAACGGCTCTATGTATCTGAATGGCATTCGAAAGAGAATTAAAATACCTATATTTTCTAAAAAAAAATAATTTTCTATCTATCACGGTTCTTTAGTTATCATCAAAAACAAAAACGTGTTTTTTTTTTTTAAACTCATAACTCCAATGATGTTATCATCAGTATATAATAAAAGTATATAGTATTGGCGTCAAAATATAATATGTTTGAATTTCAAGATTGAATTCTTGAGTTTAAGTATTCAAAACTGATGAATAATTAAAATAGTATAAGAGTAGGTGGCGCTCCGATCGGGGTAGCGTGTAGTGCAGTATGTATTCTGGCCGGGTCCAACAAGCTGTGGGTTAGTTACGAATCCCGCAGTACTGCATACACGCCTACACGGTGCGGTGCGTCGTGCGTTGTGCGTACATATAAGGGATTTTCTAGTGCTTTGATAATTTGTCGCCATATTGGAAATTATAGGAAATTATATCATAGGAAATTATGGATCAGCTTGTCCCCATATTGGGAAATGTTTAAAAATTATATCTATTATAATCTATTATATTCTACATTATTATAATTTATTTTTGAGTTATAAACTTTTTAAAAAAAACACGTTTTTGTTAATAACAAAAGAACAATGATAGCTATAAATTTTTTTTTTCTTAAGAAATATGAATTATGAAATATAAAAAAAAACACGTTTTTATTAATAACAAAACAACCGTGATAGCTATTTGTTTTATTATAAAATATAGATATTTTACTTCTATTTCAAATGATAACTTTATTTATCAGCTCAAAATTTATATAAATTTGATATAAATTTGATATAAATAAATAAATAAATTTAAAAATTAACAATTTTTAATATTCATAAATGAATTGAATTATAATTATGCAATAAATTATTTTAAAAAATTATAAATTTTGTTATTAAAAATTAATTAAAGGAATCAACAAATTACGGTTGAGGAAGCTACGGGCCAATGAATTGGCAGCGGTTTTTTACATGTGTATCCATTATCCTGCATAATAACATATGATTTTTGATTTATCAAAAAATATATGCGCTTGTAAGCTTCTAATTCTTACCTTTCTATAAGTATGCAGGCACTGGTGTGACAGCGGTATAATTGTATATAGTTATTCCTCACGGGTCATCAACAGGCGGTGCGCATGCGTGCGTGTTGGCGGGGAGTATGCTGTATTCGCTAAACAATTTAGTAGTAATTGCTGAATTCATTTGTGAGTTCTGCTAAATGACTGATCCACAGATACTACTACTCGTTGGTCGGCTAAAATGGCTAGAGGTGGTCGGTAGATTTAATTGATCACCGTCTACCGATGCCAGATCAGTCAAAATGACCGATGTCATCGGTCAAAATAAGTAAACATTTTTTTCCGTGCGGTGCGATATATATGTATATAAATATACAAATTTTTTACGATGCTTACTTCACATGTTATAATTCGAGAAACAATATAGTATGAAACAAGGGTTCTTGAAGTAACAAAAAAAAATTTTTCAAAAAATTTGAATATTGTTAAAGAAGATATCGCCAATTGAAAAGAAAATCCACAAAACCAATAAATCTTTTTCATTTTTTATCCGATTTTAATTTGCAAGGTCTTATTTTATTCCTTATTCAATTTCAGGGGGAGGTAGCGATATAAAAATTAGAAAATTTTCAAAACCTGTAAAGTTATAAGCGATTGTTTTTAGATTTGTTACTGAATTTTATAAACAATTGCTTATAACTTTGCAGGTTTTCGGATAAAAAATGAAAAAGATTTATTGGTTTTGTTGTTCAATTGGCGATATCTTCTTTAACAATATTCAAATTTCTTTGAAAAAATTTTTTTTTGTTACTTGAATGTTACATATTATATTATTTCTCAAATTATAACATGTGAAGTAAGCATCGTAACAAATTTGTATATATATATATATCGCCGGAGCCAGCTTAGCTGCCATAATTGTGTATCCACTTATATCGGCATGAGCAAGAGAAAACTTAAGAAACGGACTAATGAACATATTAGATACGTTAAAAATTGCTCGAACAATTCTGCTGTAGCTGTACATGTGAGAGATACAGGTCATAATATTCATTTTGATGGTATTCAAATTATTGATAATGAAAACAATTTTTTTAAAACGCTCTTTCCGGAAATGATTAACGTACACTGCCATAACTTCACCCTCAACTCTGTAGAAGACATCAATTTCTTTAAAAAATTCCTATAAAAGAACGATCGACATCACAAAGAAAATATTTCATTATGTGATAAATAATTGTTAGTACATATTGCACAGTTGCTGGCTCCTCTTTTTGACTCTTCCATACTGCCAGAACTCTTAAGCATTGACTAGGATAGCATACTAATAGGAGGTGACACGTTTGACTTCAATAGCAGTGACAAGATCGTTTGTCTTTAGTCTCGCTACCCCCACCTCCTGTAATCATGTTCTCCTACTCGTTTTGCGAGAAGTAGACAACCTGTCTGTTCCATTCCCCCACCGCCTTCGCCCTCCCCAATTTTCTCATCTAATCTCGCTAAATGCTTCCGAGAATTTTGCAAACTCTCCAGTGTCGTACCGTGGTTCGACTTATACAGTTGTATAAAAAATGAACCATGGATCGACAATGTGTGATATACGGGAGGACACACGTAAATTTGTTCTTTTTCAACATCATAAAATTTTGGTTTTTAATTTTAAACTTTTTATTAGTTTTTAACGTTATAAATTTTTGAAAAATTTTCTTAGTAGTTTGATCCATTCCACGTATCAAGAAATTGTAGCAAAATGAATTTTGAATATCAATGATCCGTATGGTGACGCACTAACAAGGAAAGTACCCGAACTGTCAAATTCAAAAAAATTCCAAACCCATATTAAAAAGTAGACCTCCATGCGAGATTCACGAAACCATTTTTTTTATCGACTGAGAAGCGCTTTATAAGGGTTAAAATCACCCCTAAAGTTTACCCCCAAGAAAAGTTTTTTTGATATATCTCGGCTTCTACTTAACTTTTTTTAACGAAACAAAATGGAAAGAGTTTCTTATTAAAAAGCCAAGAAATCCGTGGTAGTATGAACATTAAGGGTTGCATCCTTTATTTTTTAGAGGGTGAAATTGTGTTCTTTTAAGAATAATTTTTGTTGTGAGAATTCATAAAATAATTAAAAATAGGTCAAAACATTATTTTTACCAACTACAATAAATAACAGTTGGTGTTTTTGGGCATTCTTCGCGAAACAACCCCTTAAGAGGTGGTAAACCACCCCTAACACAAATGAATTAGGTATATTTTTTTGGCAATTATTTTTTTCCTTAAAATGGGTTCTTGAAGTCGTTAATCGGAATCCACAGTTAGATCCACAATAAAAATTTGAAAATAGTGAATTCAATATGGCGAAAAATTTTTTAGAAATATTTTAAATTCCACGAAAAATAGTATGTAAACCCCCTAGCGGAAATTATATTATGTAAATAAGTGTATAATAATGTAACAATGTTTTGTTATGTTATTCTATTATTTATTATTTTTTTATCATACACTTGTTTATCGTACGATAAACAAGTGTATGATAATGTAGTTGTTTGTAAAAAAGTGTAAGAAAACGTAACAAATTGTACTTTTCTACTGGATTTCGGACGTTTTTACATTTTACCACAGTTTGTACCATTTTTTAATAATTTCTTACTTTTCCTTACATTTGTCTACGTTTTATTACTTTTTAATTTGTACTCTTAATTCAAATTTTATAGGCATTCTTACACTTTCGTACATCTTTTTACATTTTATTATATATTTGTACTTTTAATTACAATTTTTTTACGTTTATATACAAATTTTGATACACATTTTACATCGTATCACATATTTGTACACTT
This sequence comes from Torymus aiolomorphi, assembly GCA_036365515.1. Lineage (NCBI taxonomy): Eukaryota > Metazoa > Arthropoda > Insecta > Hymenoptera > Torymidae > Torymus > Torymus aiolomorphi. Next base: position 221,839,774 of record CM070875.1, on the reverse strand, counting down.
TTTTTAAATAGTTCATAATTATACTTTTATAATAATTTATAATTGTACTTTTATTTAAATAAAGCTATAAATAAAATATTTTCGAAGATGTAAAGAAAAAATACTAAAACGTAATAAAATGTAAATTATTATGTATTAGAAATATAATTAATATATGTTACAAAATGTAAGTTACTGTATAAAAGTTTAAATTTTTACAAATTCTTACAGATTTTTACAATTTATTATCTTTTAATACAAATTCTTATACAATTCTACCAATTTCTAAGCAGCACAACGACCAATTTTAAATCCTACGGGTCAGCCAACAGCAGACGGCAAGCTAGCTAATTATTCTGACGATCATGGATTATATGTTTTACAATAATGATATTCATGAAAAAAATGTTGTAAACATAGCGATTTTTTGCACCATGAACATGTTATAATCGCTCGTTTACCACAAATATCGCATGTAATAAAATTAGAATTGAAGCAAAATTTGTTTGGGTTTTCAATTTTTTCTGGCCTTTCATCAATGTAACCGGCGGCATACCAAGCATATTTAAATAAATTTTGAAACCTGGGACTTGATAATTGATTATGTACTAATGAATGCATTTTGATTATATTATTTCTATCGTGTAAGTTGAGATCCTCATTTGTTAGAAATATCATATCCGAAAACGTTCGAACGAAGTTCTTCCACATTCGAAAACCGTAAATATCAAGCGGTTGAAGTTCACTTGTTGTTCTTTGTGGAATTTGTAGAATCGTTAAGGTTTTATGTTCCGGTTTTATTTTATAAATTATATCTAGGCAGTGACCTCTCCATGAATCAAGCAATAGGGTACTTGTTATGGTAGTTGATGGAAAATATACATCTTGCGCCCAAGTTTCAACATGTTCTTTAGTCAATTTACCTGATTTCGATGCCATTACATAAACATTTTCTGCTGCAAATAAATTTTTTCTGACTACAGTTCCAAACTCTCCCTTTGGTTCTTGCATGACTAAAAAGAAGGGTGATGGAAGTTTTCCTTCAGCAGATACAGTAGGTTGGATAGTATAAGAATGAGTTGTCGAATGCACTGATTGCACTATACTCTCTACACTTTTATCTCCTCTAAGATTGAGGGTTCGACCACTGTGTATTTCGTAATTAAAACCACTTTAGTCGGAGTTATAAACACGTTTTGCATCATATTTTATGATGGTATTTTTTACTCTATTGCGAAATTCCTGTTTTTGTGCTGATCATTCTTCTGAATCATCTATAGATTTTTTAGTAATAATTTTTGTTATTTTTCGAGAAACGATATTAAATCGCCGTTTAAATTCATTTAACCAGTGTCTAGAAGCTTTAAATTCATTGAAGTTTAACTCTAATGCTTTTTCTTTTGCCATACGTCTTACATCAATGTCATGAATGGGTATTCTATTCGATCTGGCTACGTTAAATTTTTGTAAACAATATTCCTCATTTTTTTTCAATTTATCGATCCTACTTCCTCCTATTGCCACTTGATCTTTCCATCTATACAGCTGACGTGCTGTTTTTAATTTTTTGAATCGATTTTGGACTGTTTCAAATTTTAACTTGTTTTTACTACTTAACCAATACTCCACAGCTTGCTTTTTGTAGTCAAAATTAATACTCTCTGATTCGGTCCTACATTGATTTTCAGTTTCGGATGTTATCATATCTTCTGCATCAATATCTTCATGTAAAACATCTGCAGGTATGTCATCTTAAGGTTCGTAGGTATCATCATAATATAGAAATTCTTCCGTTTCTTCGTAAATACTACGATCATTTATACTTGATATTATAATATTATACACTATATTAGCAACATTTCTTTCAGCGTCATTAACAGGTAATTTCTTTTCTTGATCTTGAAACATACGGTTTAAAATAAATAAAACATTCATCGCATTTACCAAATTCATATTTATGGAAAATATTTTCTTTCTTCTTTTAGATACGTTGAGTCGCAGTGTAAACCTGTAAAAGTTTTAGTTATTATAGCCTTTTTATAGCCATAACAGTATAGGAATGTACAATAGTATGAATGTACAGTAAGTGTAAAAAGTATTCAGACATCCAAAACTTTTTAGGAAAACATTTTACTAAATTCCTTTGTAAGTGCATGGGAATTCGTTATTGTTTGTCAATGTTTTGTCTACACGATACACTATTTTATTAGCATTAAATAGTTGCTAAACGTTATTATTATAAATAAAGTACTACTTCTATTCACTCGTATGAATATTTTTTTACACTTAACTTAACTGATTAAATCATCAGTATGTCATATTTTATATATTAGAATAACAGTAATGTAACAGTAATTCTAAAAATTAAAATCAAAACATAATTTTTACTATCATAAAATAATTCAATGCATGTATTAAGAGTAAAGTTTCACTATCAAAATATTTACAATTGGTACAATAAAGATTCTATAATAGATTTTTACTGAATTTGACTTTCTTAACTTCGGCCACTTGTTCAAAATTTATTGTATATTTTGACGAGTTTTATATTTAAAAATGCTGCATTTTATTTAACTTTTCAATATTATATCTATTATATCCTTCTATTAGAAATATTTTGAATAATTATGTAGAAGAAAGAAATTTCAATTATATGGTTACTTACGACTATTATTATTGTTGTTATCATTCAATTCAAATAGGATTTCGTACTCGTAAAATGTTTACTTGCCATTAAAAAATATGATGCAAGTACCTCCAGACACTTATATTTTCAATTAATACCCATAAAATAATGTTGACATTGAATATTAATTTAACGCGAGCGTAGAAAAACGTTCAGTAACGTATATTTGTTTTCGACTAACCGATGTTTCACTTATTTATGAATAAAAGAGGAGGAATCGGGAGATAAGCCATATCAATGCAAGTGTACGTAATCTTGTATATTGCGCAATAACCATGAATTGCTATAATTATCATTATATTAAAAATTTTGTTCATATTAATTTATATTAATAAATCATAAATAAACTTTTCTTATTAAAACCTATCATAATTTCAACAAGCATGAAAATCTCTCCTAGCTGAAATTATAAAATATGAAAGAAAATAAGAAAATACACGGAGAGAAATTTTAGAGTAAAAATTACCAAGGTGCCTTGGTAGCGCATGGATAGACTATCAAAAGCCGTGATATTCCCAGGTTTCTAATACAATTTATAAGTTTCCCAGGAAAAACAACCATAACCACTTAAAAAAAATACCAAATTATCGGAATAAAAATTACCAGACACACTGGTAAAAATTGAGATCTAGTCATTTTTACAAGGTAACCTAAGAATTTTTTACTAAGAAAACTGATAAATTTTACCAAATAACCTGGTATTTGTGTACTCGCGCATGCGCACTGCGCATTATTGTGTTTCAGAAGATTGATACTAGAGGCGCGCGCGACGTTAAAATGAAAACAATACACATATTTTCAGTAAGTAATAACGGCGATTCAAATGACTAGTGGTAACAGCTTCCGTGGCGCAGTCGGTAGAACGTCGGACTCTCAACCCAAAGATCGTCGGATCGAATCCTGCTTCCATAAAATTTTTTTTTCAGTTTAATGTTTTTTCATCCTTGTTTCTGTTTCTATTTCTATATTAAAATACTATATATCCATCAATATGGATAAAAAAAAGTTAATTTTTTTAATTTAAATTAATAAAAAAAAAATTTACCAAGGCACTTTGGTAAAAAGTTTGAAATTGTCAGTCTGTCCATCCATTACCATAGAAACTGGTAATTTTGTCTCGAATATTTGTAATTTTCACTACAAAATTTCTCTCCGTGTACTTATAAAATGGAATAAATTCTCGAAAAATGTAAGAAATCATACGATACTGGATTTCGGGCATATTTAACAAGTTGTTAAAGTTTCTTACATTTTCTTTCAATTCCTTACGTTTTCTAAATATTTCCTTGTGTAGCTTATTTTTATGAAATTATAAGGATCAGAAAAATCTGTAAGAATAAATTTGTTAGAAATATCTGTAAGAATTTGTAAAAATTTAAACTTTTATACAGTAACTTACATTTTGTAACATATATTAATTATATTTCTAATACATAATAATTTACATTTTATTACGTTTTAGTATTTTTTCTTTACATCTTCGAAAATATTTTATTTATAGCTTTATTTAAATAAAAGTACAATTACAAATTATTATAAAAGTATAATTATGAACTATTTGAAAAAAGTGTACAAATATGTGATACGATGTAAAATGTATATCAAAATTTGTATATAAACGTAAAAAGATGTAATTAAAAGTACAAATATATAATAAAATGTAAAAAGATGTACGACAGTGTAAGAATGCCTATAAAATTTGAATTAAGACTACAAATTAAAAAGTAATAAAACGTAGACAAATGTAAGGAAAAGTAAGAAATTATTAAAAAATGGTATAAACTGTGGTAAAATGTAAAAGCGTCCGAAATCCAGTAGAAAAGTACAATTTGTTACGTTTTCTTACAGTTTTTTACAAACAACTACATTATCATACACTTGTTTATCGTACGATAAACAAGTGTATGATAAAATTAATAAATAATAGAATAACATAACAAAACATTGTTACATTATTATACACTTATTTACATAATATAATTTCCGCTAGGGGGTCTACATACTATTTTTCGTGGAATTTAAAATATTTCTAAAAAAATTTTCGCCATATTGAATTCACTATTTTCAAATTTTTATTGTGGATCTAACTGTGGATTCCGATTAACGACTTCAAGAACCCATTTTAAGGAAAAAAATAATTGCCAAAAAAATATACCTAATTCATTTGTGTTAGGGGTGGTTTACCACCTCTTAAGGGGTTGTTTCGCGAAGAATGCCTAAAAACACCAACTGTTATTTATTGTAGTTGGCAAAAATAATGTTTTGACCTATTTTTAATTATTTTATGAATTCTCACACAAAAATTATTCTTAAAAAAACACAATTTCACCCTCTAAAAAATAAGGGATGCAACCCTTAATGTTCATACTACCACTGATTTCTTGTCTTTTTAATAAGAAACTCTTTCCATTTTGTTTCGTTAAAAAAAGTTAAGTAGAAGCCGAGATATATCAAAAAAACGTTTCTTGGGGGTAAACTTTAGGGGTGATTTTAGCCCTTATAAAGCGCTTCTCAGCCGATAAAAAAAATGGTTTCGTGAATCTCGCATGGAGGTCTACTTTTTAATATGGGTTTGGAATTTTTTTGAATTTGACAGTTCGGGTACTTTCTTGTAAGTATATTGGTAATGATTATAACTTTTCTGATCTTCGTCTTTGTATCGTTATTGTAAACAAATTTTTGCACCTTTTTCTAATTTATGAAAAATGTTTTTCTTAACGCTTTCTTAACGAGTTAAAAATATTCCCGAGATGTCGGCCTGTAAATAAACTTCAGTCGTCTATCAAATTGGTTCGTCTGATGTCCATTTTTCACCCTTCAATATATAATACTATGAATGTCTAACTGTTACTAATTAATTTTTTATGTCTATATTTTTACCATACTAATATAGTAAATTTTATAACCATTTATATGAATTTTTTTTCAATGTTATATTGATAATTACTGAAAGTAGACTAAATAGGCTCAGAATATAAGCCTGTCGCTCCATTACTAGCGAATATACTAATTATTAAACAAACATTTTTCTCGGTTTAGATATGCTTCTTAACATAATATGGATTTTTAGATCAGGTCGTTGTACAAATAAAATCTGTGCCAATATATAGTTTTATAACGTTATTAGAAAAAAATTTAATTTTGTGAAATATTAAGCCGACATCGCAGATTATGAATAACTATCGGTAACCATAAAAAAACAAGATGCTGATTGTTAAACTGGTGTTCTATTCGACATCTTTAAAGCTATTTAAATTTATTAATAATAATTTATCTATTACTTTCTTCGTTCGTGCGACTTCACCAAGTATGCGCTCCTTTCTCGATATAGTCGATAAATTTCGACACAATTCGTCGATACGACCCCTTTTTCAACTATTAAAATCAGAAAAAGTGGTTATTTTATACTCTTCTAAATGCATTTTTACCAAATTTATGATATTGACGATGTAATACAAAGGCTAAAGAAATTGTCTTACAAAAATTATAAAAAATCGTCATAAAAAAAAAATGTATAAACGTAACACAAAGAAAAGAGACACAAATAAACGTTTCCGAAACGTTGGATTAATTAAATAAACCACCTATATTCTTTCACTCGTGGAAAAAGATAGATTCCCATTTCCATAAAAAAAAATACATCAACAAAATGAAAAATAATTTTTTCCGAATTCCAATTCGAAAAAAAGTGCTGTCAAACATTTTATATATAAAAAAATAATGTGGTTTGGGGTGTTATAAAAATAATTAAAATCAATTTACTAATAAGAAATTATTTGAATTCCTTCCAGCAAAAAGTATTTTAATAATTATAGATAGATTCTCAAATAAGAAATACACTCTCATGCAATCAAAAAATGTTACTGACTACAAATATTTTTTTCATTTATCTTCCTGTCAGTGAATTGGAACACCGATCTAAAGTCTCAGAAAAGAACTCATGAAGTTATCGTTTTTTGAATGTAAATAACAACTTTTCACATCTGTAATGCTCGTAAATCTCTGTAGATAAAATCACAATGGTCCATATCTCTACGTGCAAATTATAAATTGTAAAATTGTAATTACCATGGCTGAATACAATTTTTCACAACGAATCAGAAAATATAAGTAACGTATTAGAATTTTTTTCATTTTCACACACACACACACACACACACACACACACACACACACACACACACACACACACACACACACACACACACACACACACACACACACACACACACACACACACACACACACACACACACACACACACACACACACACACACACACACACACACACGTACATCCATACACACATTTTTTTAAACCATGTATTTTGATTCCTAATACCTCGGAAAACAATTATAACATGTTTTTGCAACAACTCAAAAAATTACTATCCAAAGCTTCTTCTAGAAGGAAGTAAAAAAAATGTAGATATCGCCTTTTTATTTGCACGGCAGTATGGACAATGGATAAATTTTATATTTTTACACGCCTTTTTTAATTGCTAAAATAGCATTGTTTATGAATTTACGTATATATTTATTGTAAGGTAAAATAACCATTACTGGGACAATGTAAAAAGTGCGCCCTATACCGGGACGGTAATAAATACTATTAATAATCTAATACATATGAACTTAAATCATAAAAGTAAAAATTCTTTAATCCTGTTTAAGTTCTAATTTATTCAATTATATGATTTATTTTGATTTAAAAAGTTATGAATTTAAAAGAAAAAATAATAAACAGCGCTCTTTGAAAACAGTGTATCTAATAGAACCTTCAATTATCCCACTATCGGCAGTTTGTCTCACTTTAGGATGAAGTTCGATTAACCCATAAGGTTAATATCGTCCCAGTATTGGGCTTTTCTTTGTCTCATTTTAGGATTTATCTCAAAAGTCGTGACCCACTCGAGGGTCAATAGACTACCTATTAAATGTATTTTTGTAACTTTTATAATATTTTAACAACATTATTTTATTCGTGAAATCAATTAAACGAAGTGTAAACTATCTGTTGCAATTTTTATTTCACAAAAAACACCAATTCACTATTCTTAAATCATATGTAGAAGAGTTAGGTGGTCGTAAGTGTCCCAGTCATGGTTGTATTACCTTAGTATTCATAGTAGAAAGATCATTTGTAGTGATACTTATTTAAAGAAGAATTTATTTAGTGTAAGTGATAAGATAATTGAAAAGATTTTTCAAGCAGTCTCAAATTTTTGTATTCTGTTTTAATTATTAAGTTGTTCTAAATACTTGATTTTAAAAATTCTAATCTAGCGGATCCTCGTGCCTATTTCATACAGACCAATTAAATCAATCTTTAAGTGCTTCACAACATCCGGCCATCGCTTTTTCTAAGAGTGGAGAAGAAACATAAATGCACGATCATAGAATATAAAGAAGATTTTTTATTTTCTTAAAGAAATAAACATTTTTGAATACTGAAATGTATATTTTTTAAAACATTTTCTACGACTTTTTAAACTGGTCGATATTATGGACCCATTTTTCAAAATTGTAAAATTTCTCTTTTTTTGTTTTTAGTTTATAAAATTTTTTTTCGCTTACACAATCGCTCAGCGATTACCACTACTACTATTGAGAGCCTTTGGTAGGGAAGTTTTCAAAGAATGGCTATATTTAGGACTATTATCAGCAATATCTATGGCAATAATAGCTTTTTTGACTTCAGACTATGTAAAAATGTATGTTTTTACATGTTGAATGAATATATGTAAAAAGAATATTGTATGAAACTCAAATTATAATTTATTTTACTGTTCAGTACCTGCTATCTTTAATAGCATTTTACTTATTTATCTTTCGTTGAGACAATTATTTCTTACCTGATCCTTATTTGCGATACAATCTCTTTCTTATAGTTCTTTTATTTTTACGAGTCATTTCATAGATTTTGAGCGCTATCGTCGCTTTCAGACTGCATTGTGAGCATTTTCGCCTTCTCTTTCTCTTCCCTTGGTCGCGTTGCTTTACTGTCTTATTCGCAATTTATATAGCCTCGAGTTGAATAATTAACTTGTGCCAAGTTGCGAAACAACGCTCCCTCAAGAACGGGATACTATAATTGCATCGTTATCTTAGAAAACAGTCAGCATCTCGCGAATACGAATGAATAACAGAATAAGTGATTCGGTAAATTTTCCACGAAGAATTTTCCTATCTAGCAGTTTAGTCAAAACTTTGCCTCGTCACTATATAACTATTTGCAACGTTTATTTTTCCTCAACCAAACCATCCTAACCTCGTAAGCGAACGTACAGGAAAGCAGTAGAAAATATGATAACCTGTGAGGCGCCAAATTCAGCAAAAGAGTAAATGATCGGTTATTGTGCGGGCAGCGCTACGCTATAACCCTAGGATAATTCCAATTTGCAAGACAGAGGGCAGTTGTGACGCTAGAGGATGATCGAGCCACTTTAGGCGCAATATAACGACGCGTAACAGAACGTAATTGGTCGCCGCAGTGTGCCTGGCTCTGTGTAGCTGCTGCTTCTACTACTAGCTATGTTGCCGTTGTTGCTGCTCATGCTGCTATAGGGTCAAGTGGGTATATATACTGCCGGAGGACCGTTCCGCTATAGTCGAAGTGAGAGGGAGAGAGAGAGAGAGAGAGAGAGAGAGAGAGAGAGAGACTGCGCGTAGGACTTACACGACGGGAAGCCGATTAATGCAAATGTCTAAGCTATTGCGGCTCGAGGGACAGCTGCCATTAACGGACTTGAAGATTGAAAAGTGCTATATTAGAGACGAAGACGGACGACCAAAAACACAATCGCGCAGAGGGAGCGAGAAAGGGACCGGCGAGTCAAAGACATGGAAATGTAGAAATGTATGTCGATATACGCACTATATGTGCTAACTTTATTGATATTCTGCAGTGTTCCAAATGTCAATGAACCTAGGCAGGAATGTGAGACTATCTAAAATAGATAGTTTAAAGGCTCCTTAAAATACGATTGATGCATGGGTTAAATTTTTAAAAGCACCTGAAGATACATAAAAGACAGGAGAGACAAATGTATGTTAGCGAGCGGAATGTTGGTAAAAGAAGAATGCCAGCAATTGACTAGAGACGAAGAGTCCGAGTTCGGAGCAGAAAGAAAGGATGAAAAAACGAGATGAGGGTCACTCGCGCGAGTGCGAGATGAGATCGCTTGAATTAACGTAGGGCCGAACGGTGACCCTACCCTCCGCGCGTACAATGCCCGACCGCAACGCTTCAATTTAGAATGCTAATCAAGCCCCCTCCCTTTCTGTACGGACCGTTTAATGTCTATACATGTATTCATCCCTTAATCCCGGCGAACCGCCGCTCGTGGGCCGCTGTACTCGTTGTCTCCCTCCCACGCGTGAAGAGCGACGCACCGACGGTATGTCAGTGTCGTTCGCTGCCAGCCGTGCCGCCACGCTAAAGGACTTCAACTCGGACCTCGGCTAGCAATACTTCGGCTAAAGACGAACAACCGATGCTCACCAAAACTAATCATCCGTGGTCTGCGTACTTGAGCTACCGCGCTACATAATTATGTTTCATACAAAAATTCTTCTCATAACGAATCATTTAAAAACACGCTCATATTTTTAAAAGAGTTTTTGAATAAAACTGCAAGAGCTGTGAAAAAGCAGCCGAATGACCCTCAAGAATTTCCCGAGAAACTAGAAGATTATTTTCTTAAGAAATAAATTTTGCATCTACTGCGAAGTGCGCGGCGGAGGCAGTTGCCGCACGACGGTCCTACTTGGCAGCTCAAGTGTCTTCTTTATTTCAAGTCCTTGACTTCTGTTGAATGTCCGACTCCACGCTCGAAAAGAAAAGGGAAGGTAAAGAAGCTAGAATGAAACTATGACATCGTAGTTTACTCTCTGGCCTCCCCTCCCTCTGTCTTTCTCGTTTTCGCTCGCCGTGCGTGTACTCTCGCGTGTCTGCGCGAGTCTTGACTATCTTTCTGCACGGGCTGATAAATGATCAGGCATCCTGCGAGTATACTGTAAGTACCTACTTTTCCGACTCTCTTATTCAGCTTTTTCTCGGCTCCAGCAACCCTCCCCTTCTTCTATACCTTTATCATTATCTCCAACGCCCCTTTCAGCGCCTTGCCACGCGCTTTGTGTCACTAATTTTAGCTCGCCCTCTGTTTTTTCTTTTAACTACGTCGCGGCAAAATAATCGCGAGGTTGTAACTCGATTCGCAAGCGGGAGACAACAGCTCTGCGAGCTACATCGGGAATTGACATTCTCACAAGATCTCGCACTCATAATTGCGTTATAAAATTTCACCTGTCGACTGCTCGCAATATACAATTACTCGCGGCCGAGCTGTTAGTTTTCTCATCAGGCAGTATAGGATATTTTCAACGAATTCTGCAGTCACCATGGCGACGAGCGCACACGCCATGGGCGTACATGATTATAGTTGGCGCACACTAAAGCCTCCCTTAATTAACGCGCGCTTAAGCCATTCTGGTATAGCCCCGCACGCGAAGCCCGGCGCTGCCTCCCCCCTACCACTAGCGCTGCTGCTGCTGCTGCTGCTGCTGCTGCTGCTGCTGCTGCTGCTGCTGCTACTGCTGCGACATACAGAGTCAACTTCGCAACTTGTTCCGCGGAGCGAAATCAAAAGGGCTTATACTTTCTCTGTGCGCCGTAGCCATTGTCTCGCTGCTGGTAATCGGGACATGGAGAAATTTTATCAAGACCTCCTGTGCTCTTGATAATTTAGCCGGAATTTCGAGGGGAAGCCCAGGAGTGAATACTGCAAGAGGACTAGAGGCGCGCAACGCTGATTGAAGTTTCGTCGGTGCGCGGTATAGTAATGGTTGTCGGCAAAAAGTAGCCTGGGAGAGAGAGGAAAAGTGGAAAACATAAAGATGGAAAAAAGCGAGCAGCATCGAAAATGGCAGGGAAAGGGGGTCAAGCTTTACATGCGCTGGCGGAGCCGCGAGTGGTGCGCAAAAAGCACTCCTCGATAATAGAGAACGGCCGGGGCCGCCGCGTGGAGTGTGAGTTCGCACGACCGCACTTGATTGCGGAGATTTCGAGACTTGGAGTTGTAATTTCCCGCGTGTATGGCTCGCGCTGCACCACGCCGTCGCGGCCGTGCGCACCCGTGTAGCTTTCGAAATTCCGGGCGTATCGGCTCTTCGACGAGAACCTGCCCCTGTTATATCCGCGATTGTCTAGCTATTTGCATATGCAGTTTCACCTGATGAACAGCAGCAATGGGATGAAATGCGAACGCGCATTAACGTGAATTCCCGAGCGCGTCCGCGAGAAACTCTCTCTGCATATATTTACGATTATGCGCCGTTCCTGCAGTCTATCGACGCGAAAACACGCAGAAACAATAAAGCGCAGATATCGCTTATTTAGTTATACCGAGTACTTACTTCGAGTACGTAATCTAAGGCTTTATGATAAATCGAAGGAGATTGAACGAAAGTGGCGTGAACGCTCAATTTTTTCGACACTTTGGAGCTTATCTCTGCATACGTGAACAATCTAATTTGTAGGCACAAATTTACTCGTTTATACTATCTCCGCTATGCGCCGTGTATAATAGTTTGCGTGCACGCTATCCGCATACGATCGCGAAACTGCTGCGCGTATAAGCCCGGGGGAAGTCTAGGCGCGCGCGGAGCGTATACGTAAGCCGCCTATATAGGAGTGTTTTTCTTCCTCCCCCAGCGTTTATATGCAGGCGTACTTTGAACTCTTCTCGAAATGTCGCGAGTAAATCGCAGCTTATATTAGACACGCGTGTGCGCACACGCGCACGTCGCACGGCATTGCGCCGCATGAGACGAGTGAGCTGTACAAGAAGCGCGCAGGTAGGGGAAGAAGCGCTTTGAAGCAAAACTCGAGAGTGAAAGGGTGTGGCGGCGGAGTTGTGGTTCCGTAAAGCGAAGCAGTTTATGGTTTCTTGTGGCGTGTCGGATTGGCCTGTTTGGGTTAGTTTAGGCAAGTATCGGCCACGCGTCAATAAACCTCGCGCGTGCAGCGCAGTGGCCTCCCACTGACGCGCTGGGGATTCCAAACACATCCGTAGCGATGTTTAGTTTTCGCCAGCTTGTGCCGGTCATTTGATCTCTCTCCCCCTCGCGCCCCTCGCGCCCCTCACGCCCCTCGCTTTTCCGCGGTTGCCTAGCCGCTTTATTCTTTTGATACCGAACACCCAGCCTCGGTAGTTTCTCGAGCCAGGACACTATTTTTATACGTTTCTCCTCGCGGTATATGCTTTCGCTCTCTTTTTATCAAAACATTCTCCTCTTCTATCATAAATAAATATTAAACTGTAAATACAAGGAAGCAGAAAAAATAGTTCCGCTTTAGAGGGTGAGTTTTGGAAGGGACAGGAACAGCAGGGGGAAACTATCATATTAAATGCGAGAGTGATATTTTCGTTTCCGGAGTCGCGCTCAGACGGTCGCATTTTAGGCGGATTACCGCGGCAACGCCATTGCAAACGTCAGCGGTACTAATGCGAAGTTAGAATCAACAAATTTCAAGTTTTAAGTACGAAAGTACACACATATAGTAGTCGCGTGGCGGCATCGTTCGCGCCACGAGATATTAAGGCAGGGTTTATCCAAGCCACGTTCAAGTGCGGCAATGGGTTTCTAAGAGAAAGAGAGAGACGGTAAGAGAAAGAGAGTAGGAAGGCAAAGAGACAGAGAGAAAGAGATACGCACGTGGAAAGCGAAAACCAACTCGGTTCACCCAGTGGTGCGCACGTTGAAAATTATACTAGCGATTACAGGGAAATGATGCTTTTTGTTTGCTCAAAGACGTGGCTTTGCTTCAGCCTTAAATTTAAGTTACAGAAACTAACTGCATACCGTTGTTCTTCTATCACACATCTGCACCGCTAAATTTCAATTGCGCTTATTTTATACATTCATTATTTTCTTGTGTATTTTATATATATTTGGTTAAGAAAAGAGATCATTTCGATTTTATAATTAATGAAAATTATATGCATTATACTATTATTTTAGGGAATATGAATTTCTCCCAACTGACTGAATAAACGTGATGCTATATTTTATTAATTAAATATAGTTTTTACACGAATAATATACCATTGAAATTCTCATTTTTAATGAATATTTATTGTCATTATTTGTGAAACACAATGTATTTTAGACATAATTAGGTCGTAGCGTCAGATTAATTTTTGAGTTTATTGCAATATTCGATAATAACATTAATTATTCCTGCGAATAAGTATTGAAATTCACATCGAGACTTTAGTTGGCCAATTCATATTTAAATTCAGCGCAAATGATAAAAAAAAACATGAAAAGTCTTGTTAAATATAAAATTGAAATAGCTTGGTGTCGAATGTTAATTTTCCATTTCCAAATAATGATTTTGCTGAAAATGATCTACGATTTCCTAGTATCATTGTCATTTAGCTTTGAATCTCACATCGCTCTCGACTGCGTCGTAAAAAGTAAGCCCGGTTTCCGGCTCGGGCGCGTGTAAATCTAGCGTGAACGATTGTTTCGCCGGGCGAGCCGCGTGCGCGACGCTATTTATCAAGCCTAACACACTATTTTTACGTTTGTCGCGGCGGCGCGGCCCAGCGACGGATGATTTATCGGCCTGCAGCTCGGCGAGGTCCGTCTTCGGGCGCGGACGCGTGCGGGTCAAAAAGACAAGGACGCGACAGCAGCCGGGGAGAGCTCGCTCGCGCTACTTATCGTTAGTTAGGGGGGAGCTGCCGGCGAGTTCTTCTTCATCGAGAGAATCCTCGCCGGCTCGCACAATGTCCGCAGCCAGGCGGAAATGAAAAATGGCGCGCGCGGCAGCGCGACGTGTAGTCTATTCCGGGAGATAGCGAGACGCTGCTCTGCGGCCCTCCCCGCGCGGCCTGTCCCGCGTCTAACGAAGATCGACGGTTGCGTAACGCACTTGAATTATGAATTATCGGCGATTTTTCGAATCTCCGCAGGGCCGGAGGCAGCCCGAAGGCGTCGTTAGAGCCAAGTGGCTGGGAAGCTCCTTCAAAGAATGGATACTTCCTAGTTACGTAAAGCCGGATTTCCCGCTGCGCGAGAGGGGCAAAATAAGTAATAAGCCAACTTATTCAATTTAACAAAGAGTGACTTCAGAAGGAAGCTTCTTCCAGTACTCCATCCTCTCAGTCTCTGTGCACTGGCTCTGAATTAAAAGAGATTCTACAGCTGGATATCAATGATATCGGATTTCGTAAATTCACTTAATTGCCGTCTAGCGCGAGAACTCGCCGGCAGACCGGGGCGGCAACTGCGAGCCAAAGGAGAAGAAAATAAGGAAAAAGGACGCCGGCTCGATTCCGCTCGATTTCCCGCCGGATGAAAACTCGCATATAAATTAATCTTAAAGTTATTTAATCAAAGAGGAAAAGCAGCAGAAGAAAGAAAAGAAAAACATGTGAGAGCCTGCGAATAAGATATTGACTTCGCTTCCGGCCCCCGCTCTCATCAAAGTCACGTCAACACGCGCCGCAAACTTTTGCACGCAGAGTTATTGATAAAAATCTCAAGTACAATATTTTATAAAGATTTTCCTCCCAGTCGACGGAAGTTTGACGAGCCATCCTCGAGCGCATTGTTAGGTGGGATAGACTTCTCGAAGCAGCAAAACGCGAATCGAGGACGACGGGCGCTCGATGATAAATGAGATTCGAATCATTAATTAAAAGAGAATGCTCAGATGCTGGCGCCGTCCTCGTCCTCACTCGTTCTACGTGGCCGGGGCTTGCTTGTTTTCAGCCGCTCATGGCCCATTCTATTGGATTCCGGGGAGACGATAACGATCTCCGACTCCCTCCGACTCTGGTGTGCCTTCATTTGTGCTTCGTTACTTACATTGACTTGTGCACAATGTCAAGAAAAAGGACGAGCTGCTTTCAGTTCCGATTCATTTTGCAAATAAATAATAGAAAATGTGGAAAACTGCAAAGGAGCTTTGAGTTCTCGATGGCACCAATGACAGAGGGACGGCTTAAATGTTCATAGGAGCGTGAAAAAGGGCAGAAAATAAAAGAAAAATAATGCGCCATGTTATTGGATTCGAGCAGTATGCGTGGGTGGTTTTTCGTTAGTTTCGAGCACCTTCCGGATCCCCAGAAAGGTAAAAATATTATTGCGCCTTTATTTTCACTGGGATCGGCAGCGAAGGAGGGGGGCTGGTGAAATGCGCAATATAGAAACGAGCGAGAGAGGAAGCAAAAGCGGTCGAGCGAGAGGACAGGGGTGCGAGCAAATCCGGCGGCGCGGACGCGCAGCGGGTTTCGGCCCAAAACCATTGTGCACGGTTGAATAATTGTTATGTAGATTCAATTGAACCGTGAGCTCTACTCTCTCTCTCTCTCTCTCTCTCTCTCTCTCTCTCGTGCGCCTGGGCTAGCCTACGTGCTCGCCGCAGTTGGGTGTGCGCCCGCACGGCTGCATTACCGCGGGTATAGGCGCGCTCGGGGAGTTCGGAGCGTACATTACCGATTTGAAAGCGAATCGCGCGAGATGCGACAGGCGAGAGGCGAGAGGCGAGAGGAAATAACGTATTTAGCCGAATTTTTTGTCGGCGGCGCGGCCGGCCGGAAGGAGTGGCCGGTGCTTGTTACTCTCAATCTAATTTATTCGCATCGATCGGCTTAATTGAAAGTACACACACGCATCGAATAGAGATGAGCGCCCGATGAATTTCGGGATTCATTATCTTCTCCGCGGCGCGAATTCCATCTGCATGCTTAAATGGAGAGGTGCGGCCCGAGCGACGCAATTCGTTCGTTCATCATCGACGCGCGGGCCGGCCGCGCAGCCGAGGACCCTCTCCCGAAGTAATATAATAGGCCGGTAAATCACGGAAAAGCCCGAAGAACAATGGGAATCGCGGGGGTGGCCCAGGGAGAAATAGAGGGGAGCGAGTTACACGCCCGAGGTGCATAAAATGCTCGCGCTTCCAAGAGAGAGAGAGAGAGAGAGAGGGAAGAAGTAAAATATTTGACGTACATCGTAGGTTAAGAGAGTCGCCGCCGGGGCTGCGGCCGAAGGGTGACCGTAATATCGCGCGACCGGCGCACCTAGTCAAACTCTCTCGCTCCCTCTCTGCCTCGATAGTCGCGCGGTATGAGCGAGAAAGACGAGCGAGAAAGAGGGGGGAGGGGAGAACGAGGGGATGAGAGATGGGGAGAGGAGAGAAGCGAGGTTAAGTTAGGGGCCGCGCGATCTCTTATCGGGCCGAAGAGTAGCGAGTCTACCCACGTTCGCCTTCCCTTATCTTCCTCGCTCTCCGTCTTCCTAGTCGAACTTACGATCTGCCGTTCACGCTATACAGGTGCTCTACCTCTCGTGGAAATGTGCTTTATGATCCATGTATATCGCGTTAGACGGCGAGTATGATTGTTCCAGAATCCACATACGTATAATATATACGTACTACGTTCAATTTAATTACTTCAATTTTGGAATATAATTCCGCTTGAATATCGAGAGCTTTTTTAATACTAATCCCAAGCTTCGACACTCATTCTACCTGTGAATTCATTTCGCGGAGTTATTTCCATCGTACAAATTTTTGCTTATGAAATTATTACAGACATTACAAACGAGATTCCAGAAAATTATTACCTTGTTTAATGAGGTCGCTCAATAACTTTATTTTTAACTATCTATCTTTTGGTAGATGTAATATTTTCCCAATTGTCTCTCATGTAAACTTTCATAACATTTGAATTTTTTGTATCCTACAAAAGACAAACAATACGGGAAAATATACTGAAGTCGAAAACAAGTAAAACCAATACGAGTTGAATATAATTCAAATATTTTTGAAACACTTATGTTGAAGTCTCAAGGAAATAATGAAAATTCTTCGACATGCGGTATTTACAGATTGAGGTTGCATCAGTGTTCTCTCCTCCTCTGCCCCCCCCCCCCCCCGCCCCCACCCATCCTCCTTTCTCGCTTTCTCTGACTTGTAATTCAACGAGTCGCCACCAAACTGTGAATGGTGTTGACTTAACAAGTGCACAGTAAAAGTTTTGATGTAAAAGTTTTCTGTGCGATTTTACGAAGCGACTAAAAGCCTGCACTATTGCATTGATTTAGTCTGAGGAGAATTAAGTACGTGCAAAATTACAACTAGGGATCGCGTAAGCACAATGTCATTCACTAAGCAAATTGTTTATGGCTTCACTATCAAAGGCCAACATTTTAATAACATCAACCATTAAAATTTGTTGAAAAAACTAACGAGCATTGCTAACCAAAAACTTTTATGAAAAATTATGTTAAATACATTAAAATAACAGTTTTTATTACCATTATATATTAATAATACACATATCTTTACATTCACATTTATTTTTCCAGGTTTAAAACAACGTGGTTCCACGGAGTCTCCCAGAGCAAGTGAGTTTTAAGACGAATGTGCATTTCTTGTTGTATTTTGGCATGACTTTTTACTATAATATATCAATCACCTTCTGAAACGAGTAACCGAATTTCTTTTACGTGCATTCTGCGTTTAATCCATATGTGGTTGTAAGAAGCAATTGAGTTTATAAGATTGAAAACTTGATTAAATCATGGTTTCAGACTTGGATTTTCTATAAATTTGGAATTGAATTTGGATGCGTACTTTAAAAGGAGAAAATGCATAAAATAGCGTTGCTCTTACGAATTAGCATTATGATGCTGGTAATTGAAGAATAATAAGATACTTTCCTTCGGGGCGCTCGGATGCTCCTTGATGCGGAGGTAAATCTGTGATCTTCCAGAACCTTGTTCATTAAAAGATACAAAGCTCGCTGGTCGCGGGAGGTCCATCCGTCGCGTGGCCGTCAAAAAGCGATGGTTTGAAATTGAGGAACTGCAGCGGGAGCGGCGGCACGGCGGAGACCCAGGGTGCATCCCCGGCCCAGTGAAGCGCGCGGCTCGTTGCGGCCGGGTTAGCGGGGCTGTGTGCGTGCGCGCGGCACCGGCCGAGCACCGACTGCCTGGCAGTTGGCAGTGACGAATATCTATATTTTTGGCCGGGGAGCATAATACGACCGGCGCGGCTTTTTAAAGCCACTCATGCATCACAATTTGGTAGCCGGCCCGCGAAAACAGGCGCGCGCACGCGAAACTGAGGCGGAGGGGCTGAAAAAGCCCGCGTACTCGCAGTCCGCGAAAATCGCGAATTTTACCCGATGGCCCATAAATCTGTCCGATACCCTCAGAGAGGGCCGAACGCGCGCATGCAAAGCTCGATATTATGTACTGAGCTGCTTTTATATAGACTCGCTGACGTTCCCAGCCAAACAAGAATTTATGTCCTTGGCTACCGAAAAAATTCCTATAATAACTTACGATGATTGTTTCGACTATGCGAATTTCGCGGCCACGCCGCTGACAGTTTCCCTCTGACAAACTGATTGATCGCCTTTAACATTCTTTTTAAATTAAATTGCGGAATGGATGTATTTGCTTTCGCCGCTCGCTCCTGTTTTGACACCCGATGATTGAATATGTCGTTAATTTATGTGCTCATTCATCTGCTTCATTACAATAGCCGTGTCAACATGTTTGCTAAATAAATATAGCATATTAACTTTTCATTATTATCTGTTGAAAGATTTTAGACTGAAATTCAAAGTTTATAATGTCTTGTACTATTCCGTCAATTATTCACTCATGTTTTTTATATCTATTTATTAAAAATTTTCATGCTAATACTTTTGCAAAACTAATTTTTTTAATAGAAAACTATATAGCCAAAGGGCAAACGTGTAAGTTAACCATTAATTTACATACCCTTCTTTACAAGAAGCTTGTGTGCATGCGTGGGAATTTATCGATTAATTAGCACTTCAAATCAACAGGCTGAATTGAAAAAAAGCGCCACATTGGTGTTTGAGAGTTCGTTCGGCAAATGATGGCGTAATCAAAGCGAAACGCTTGTACGCGCAAATTAAGGTCAAATATTTCCCTATTTCGAAGGCTAATGCTTCTTTTTTACTGCACTTAGCAAGGTATGCGGATTAACGATCTAGAGTGTAGAATAAATTGTCAGTTGTACAAGTTACAAAATATTCTTTTGTTTGAAAGAAAAGAAAGTGTGCTCGCGTTTGAAAGACATTTGTATGGCATGGAACTGTAGAGCACTAGAAATTGCAAGAGGAGTAAATAAAATAACGTTTATACGCCTGTGTTTTCCTCGTTAGTTCGCACAAGCGACAAATTGACGATAGTCAAGGACAATACTTGGCAGCGATAATAGAAGCGGAACCGCTTGAATAAACGTCAAAAGATATATTCAAGCACTTAAAATATCAAAAGACTTTGCAGTTTGAAAGCAGCGTTGCAGCAGCGCCCGCTCTTAAATTCGAATTCAGCTGTAACTAGAAATTTCCTCTCCAAGAGGAGAAAACGACAGAGACACAGAGAAAGGGAAGGGCGTAGTCGCACATTCGCTGCAAAGCACTAACCTCGCGACGCATTAAATCCTGCGCGTGAGGAGCGCGAAGAAAAGGGAAACTCGCGACTGCGGAAAACAGATTCTGAAGCGCAAATGTGGTTTACGACGCAACGAGAGAACCTAGACCGCGCCCCCGCAAATGCTTTAGTCTACGTGAGTATGCAGTACGTTTGTACTTTTGACGCGCGCGCACACGTGTGTGCCTCTCTGGCTGCGTGTAAGTGAGAGAAAGAGAGAACTTTTCCGAGCAACTTACTTCTTTGCGCTCTTTGTACAGCATTCTTTCAGTGCAAGCCCTCTAAATGTCTAAATTTATGAAGCGAGAGGAACAAGCGCACTAAGTGGATAGCCTTATCAGCAATTGTCACGTCCGCCCGACATAATAATCAGCATTATTAGATGTCTCCTTTAAAGGGAAATATTATTGCTGTCCTTTCAATTAACATGGCAGGCTCCAAAGTCTTTCGAGCATCCACGGTCTGGAAGTTTAAAAGAGGGAAAATAGCTGGCTGTTCGAACGCGCGAAAAACGCTCTCCGAGCCGAATCTGCAGTGCATTTCACAGCAGACAAACGAATCACGCGTGAGCGGAGGGAGGAAAGCACGGGAGCAGGCGTGTGAAAGCTCGATAAATGAGCAGACTGCGATGATTTTAATTTTTTCACGGTTATCCGCATAATGGCGTCGGCGGGCGGCGGTGCGGCGATTATCCGACGATAGGATTATCTCGGGAGAGAGTGCGTACCGGGCGGAACGGAGGAAGGGTCGCTCCCCCCTCGCGCAGTATGGCGCTCTGTTGCAGCCGAGAATTATCCCCCCGAAAGGTGTACGGACGCCGCGACGACCCCGATACGTCTCCGCCTCTCCCGTCGCACAATTGCCGAGCTCTCGGGTACACATGTATAGCTCACCAGCCGACATTACGCTCGATCGACTGCTGCTGTCGTTGCTGCTGCCGCCGCCGCTGCCGCCGCCGCCGCCGCCGCCGCTCGGATTCGACCCGGGAGTGTCGTTGGCCAAACTGCTTACTCGGGGACGAGCGAGAGAGGGAGCGAGAGAGGGGGGCAGAGTTGATCCCGATTCTAATTACGAAGAGCGCCACGAATCGTCGCTATACGGCCGATATGGGCAAAGTTTAAATTATTCCACCGAGAAGAAGGAACGAGTATACGCACGGGAGCGGGAAAAAGGCTGCGAGAATGCATATTCGAGCGCACGGAGCAAGGGCGTATGTTTTCAGCGGCGAGCCGCTCATCGGCATTCGAATTTCGCGAGAATGCAAATCGCGTTATCGTTCTCCCGAATGAAGTCTGCACGTCAAATCTCATTTGGCGGCGGCGAGGGAGCGGGGAAAAAGTCGGCCGGTGAGGGGCGGGCAGCGCGGCAAGAGAGCGCCGCTGCAAAATCGGAGCGCGAGCGACGGGGCGGGGGGCTTGATTTGAAGTAGATACGCTGCTGCGCGCGTGTGCGCCGCCAAAGTTTAAATTATCTTGTCCGGTGAGAGGGAATCCCGCGGGAATAACGCGGATTGGTCGAGTCTGATTAGTTTGCCGGTCCCTCGCTTGCTTCTCGTTTTATCTGCTGGCGCGCGGCCGCGACGCGATACGCCGCCCTTTCTACTCGGTTTTAGCGCTAAGAGGAGGTGGACGCGTTAGCCGCTGTGTATACGAGTCGTCGTCGCCGTTGCCGCGCACACGAGAGAGATAGTTTTCGCCCCGAGAAAACAAGGGGAAAAGCAAGCCCGAGGGCAAGAATTTCTTTGACTCCACGTGCTCCTTCTTCCTTCTTTCTCACCCTCCTTCTTTCTATCCTCGACTTTTTTCTTTTGCACACATTTACGCGATGCTGGGGTGGTCAGTGAACCTCGACGCTAACACGTCCGCAGGATGCGACGTTCTCTCTCTCTCTCTCTCTCTCTCTCTCTCTCTCTCTCTCTCTCTCTCTCTCTCTCTCTCTCTCTCGCTGTCTCCCTCTTTCTCCTCTCTTGCCCGGGCAGTGGGCTCTGTTTTTTCTTTTGCTCAATTTGTGCCCTTACAAAACTACACGTTTTTGTAGGGTGACTCGCGTGAGCACGCACGCCCAACGCTGCCCTCCTGCTCTACCGAAAGATTTCTCGACGGCCAGTGCTCATAATAATTATAACACCACGCTCTTTTTACTTCGATAGTAAATTTTTCTTGCTTTAAATATTTCAACCCAATATATTCTATTTCATTGTTGTCAAATCCTCTCTTTAAAAAAAGTGATGACCGTGAAGAGGATTCGCGATTAGTTAAAATTCGCCGGGATATTTCAATATTTAAACTTTGAATTTAAAAAATAGGAAAGCATTAAGAAGATATTTTTAGTTAAAAACGTAATAATAAAGAATATTTTAATTGTTTAGAGTCTCTAACCTCAAAATTTAATATTCTTAAATATTATTGCTGAGGTTAATATTATGAATAAATCAAAATATAAGAAGTTAATAATTCGTTTGAATTAATAAATAACTGTTTGTAATACTAAATTTAAATTTCAAACTCCTAGCAAGAAGAAATAAAGCGCGCGTCATCTTGCTAGTATAAATATAATAAACATTGTCATTACAAAAAAAATTATTGAACAATTTAATAGATTTTAATTATTTTTAACTGCATCAAAAGATATTGTACTCTCTAAATTTGAATATGTAAAAATTCACTTAGTATACGTCAATATTCACTTATTTAGACAGTAAAAAGTCGTCCACTTTACTTACTAAATACGTGTCTACTTTCACTTATTTAATAAGTTAATATTATTTTACCTATAAAGTAAAATGGCACTTACTCAATACATGGAAATTTAGGATTCAGCAAGTGAATACCATTATTATATAATCACTATAAGTACGTAAACAAATTTCCGAAACGACATTACATTATTTTGAAAAATAAAAATTTTTTGAGGGAGAGTTATTATAGGTATAATATTTGAATAGTTTAAATACTTATATTTAATTAAATTATTTGTCGGTTTTCATTTTTGTCTAATTCGTTAAAGATTCAATTTCGATAAATTAATAGCACAAAAAAGCATTTTAAGATGCCAAATTTCAAATCAAAATTGGGGTTTCACAGGCTGATTTTCTTTAAATACCGTTGTATTATCGGGAAACCCTAACAACATTAACGGAAACAATCCAATACCCAAACATATAAGACATTGACCTTCAACATTCAACGGAAATAATTACTTTAGAAGGTTTAAACAATAATAATTTTCTTTTATATGATAAATTATGATGTCCTTATTCAAATAGTATCATCAACATGAAATTGCTTTATAAAGGTAATTGTTTATTATAAAGATAAAAGCACGATAATGCATTTGTTCCCTTACTTGAACGCAGAAAATACGTATGTCCCCATTGTTCCATTTTTATGTCCTAAGACACGAACACTCGTTTGTAAATAAGCGACTTGTTAAATTATTTTGGATTATTACAATGTTCTTTTGTTGTTATAATTACTGGAATAGATGTATAAACGCTATAAATGTAAGATGTAAGTCATATGGAAAACATAACATAATCCAAAATACATGTAAACTTAATTGCAATGTTGAGGTTACGACATATACCATCTACTGTTCGGGTATCGGGACATGTTATTTAATGTCATGACCCAATACCCAAATACTATCTACTTGAAATATTTTTTTATAAACTGTTTATCGTATCCTTAATAACTTTAAAAGAATACTTACTAAAGTAAAACTTTAAAGAAAATTAAAGAAAAAATGTTTGAGCTATTTTAACGTTGATTAAGAGACGAATAAGTAATATTGTTCGGATACTCTTGGGACATTTCCCTTATCTGAACGTTTTTCCCTGTTATCTAGGATTTCCTGATAGTAAAACGGTATTTAAAGAAAATATTAAGACGGTAGTACACTTGTGGAAGTTTTGCGCCTTTAATGTTTACATGCATGTCTACATTAATACCGTCGTAAAAAATTTATAATAATTAAATGGCCAGTACAACTTCATACACTCACAAAATTATTACATACAATATACCAGCATTTAGGGTCTTATGCTATTTGCATTTCGTTCATCCTTTTCAGATCGCATTTCTTACGCCTCATATACCTATGATATCGGAAACGACACGTTTCCCGTCTTTACTAAACTGTTAGTGTGTCCCGATGATTCAAACTCCGAGAGTCTTGCACATGACCCCTTTCGCACTTATAAATAATACATATTTTATACCGTGTCGTCTGGCACTTGTCTAGCGTTAGCACGACGAGTCTGGGCAGCACTGGCAGTCGATGACGCCTCGTCTCGTGGCCGGTGGTCTATTCGACACAAACGGAGCGCACTTGACGGTGATGCGACGGTTCAGGGCCAACCTCGGAGACGATGTGTCGGGTGCTACGTCGTGCAGGCCGATGGTCGACGCGACGTGGAGACAGAGCGCACTTGTCGCCGATGAGTGCGATTAAAATCGTTGACGTAACGTTATCCTGACGTGGCAGTCTTTGGTAATCAGTGAGTTCAGTCCGTCCTTATAATCACTTACTCCTTTCTGGAAGTTGCAGAATATAATTGTGAGGCGGAAGCTGAGTTGACTACTCAGTTTTGCCGTCGCTTTCGGAGTGACCGATGCTAATCAAATTCGGCGTCGCTTCGCCAATTTTCCCCTACTCACATTTCTTACCACTACATTCGCGTAAAGTGTTATGTTTGTGCGATATTGTATACATCGGGTATTATTGGAGCGATGATAATCCATTACAACATATAGAAAAAGTGAAAATTTTACTATTTGCAACTGAAGAGCTGTAAACTTGTGGAAAAAGTGAAAAATTCAATTATTTCGGAATGAAAAAATGGTTTACTTGAAGGATAAGTAAAAATCACACTTATTTGTAAGTGATAAAACTGTTCACTTGTAAAATAAGTGAAATTTTCACTTATTTGAATTTAGGGAGTATAAATGTGTATAAATGCACAACGTTAATATAATTCCGATAAATTTACATCGGAAAAAAGAAAATCGAAAAATTCAGAGTACCCCCAGGCCAACTGTTAAATATTAAAGCATGCTATAGTAACTGGAATTGATATTTTTTATCCTACATATCCTATACTATTGCTTTCATTGAAATAATAACTTTCATCAATTAGGGTAATTGTATAAGTATCAGTTAGCAGATATTTTCCCAAATATTTCCGACCTAATTAATGTGCTTTTCCTTCTGAACGTACACATTTTTCCATATTGATTTTATTTTTCACATTCACTCTTGGCACTTTAAAACGTGTGTGTATGTGTGTGTGTGTGTGTGTGTGTGTGTGTGTGTGTGTGTGTGTGTGTGTGTGTGTGTGTGTGTGTGTGTGTGTGTGTGTGTGTGTGTGTGTGTGTGTGTGTGTGTGTGTGTGTACCATTCAAATGTACAAGTTGTGTAGAACACATTGATACAGCGGTAGAATATTGTTGGATGTCCTCATTTGCAGGAAGCACTTTAAGACAATCAAGTCGACGAAACTTATAAGCCACACCTCTGTATCAATACGCTGACGCGCTGTAAAACCACGCAATCTCATTTGAATTTAAAATATCAGCTAGGAAGTTGGAATCGCCATTTTGGGGTACTCAAATTTTTGAACTTCGCATCCAGAAGGTAAAAGGATAACAAGAATATTTCGTCCTCTCCCTCTTTCTCTCTCATTCTCTTTCTCTCCCTCCGAATGGAGAAACCTGGCGTTGTAGTGGCTTTTAGACATGCACACGCGAACCAGCTTTATTTTCCTTCCCCTCGTCTCGGGCTTTCTGCCACGGACTGTAGGGTGTGCGCAGAGCAGGACCAGGCCCGGTTTCGGCCACACGACATTCCGAATGTAGAATTCGTTTAATGCACTTATCTTTGTTTCTTCAGCGGAGAAAGCCGGAGAGAGTGGGCTAGAGGGAGTGTATGTGAGAGAGAGAGAAGCAACGTGGCAGTTGGTTTTTACCGTTTATTCCATAAAAGAGAAAACCGCGTATCCGCGTGCACACACCAAGGGAAAAGCAAAGTCGTCGTGTGCGCACTAATGTCATTTGCGGACAAAAAGCTGTACCCATGCGTCGACGCGCCAGTCTCTTCGCACATGTGTGCCTTGACGCGCGTATTTTTCCCATCGTCCTTCATACACCACGAGCGCTCTTTTTTCGTCTTCTATACCTTTCTCATTTTTAAGCCTTCGTGCGCACGAAATTCGCAATGCCGTTTTTCCCCTAAATATTGTCTTGCGGCGCCAGTTGTATCAACAAAATAATTGTTGGCTGTATTATATCCATAAGAATGTATCTGTATTATAGCCAGGCAGAAACTTGTACATAAGATGTCCAGAAAGCTTAGGGGGCGCGCAACGGTTAAGAGAAACCCCGCCGCGTAATTTGAAATTCAATGCGGAGATGGTTGTTTAGGGAAAGCAGTGGAACACTGAAAAGCTACTGAGATCAACCCTTATAAACAGAATTTATTGCTCCTATTCCACAATTCACCTCGTTCTTACTTATTTTTCCATTTTGCTTTTACCGTTCATTTCAATGATAAATGTCGAATAAACGACATTTTCATGCTATACTTGCCAGCATAATACAAAGGCGAACCAACAAGATAATTACGGAATTAACACACTTTAGAAAAAGTTTGTTTTAGACTTTGGATACGTGAAAACTCAACAGTCTGTTTACAATAGCACTTCGAGTATTTTTAACATAAATACTGGTTAAAATTATTAGTGGTTCATTAACTGTTAAAAATTTACAAATAATAAATAACCTTTAAAAATTGGTTGCAAATGCTTATTTTTATTTTTCATGTCTCTCAAAGTACATGGACTTTTCGTAATAGAATGTGAGATATTAATTCTAATGAAATATATTCTCGTCAATACAATTTTGGCCCTATTTTATAATTACGCATGCATTGCGTCTATCCAATTTTAATATTGATGGTCTGACTTGTTTCTAATTACTGTGAATTTGCATATTATAGCAAGTCAATTTAATATCAGAATCTTATAGTTAAGCTATGGTTTCACTGCTCTTCGTACTGTTATTAAATGGTAGCTGAAAAAACCACTCAACAGTCATCGCTGTTAATGTACAAACATCAATTGAAATCAATTATTGAAATCCGGAAATTTCAATAAAGCATCGTTGGCGATTTGAATCTATAGGAATAAATTGCGATCTTTAATGATAATTTTCTACTTAAATAGTTAACGAAATTGTATTTGAATTTTAAAACTTTTTCCACTCCACTTTGTATATAATTAGTGATAACTGTGCGCGTTTCACATCCCTTCCTATTCTTCGATAATCTCAAAACAATACAAATCTAATGACGTGGTAAAAAATAATACCATCACGAATAGTTTGGATTAATTTTTGAACTCATATTTTTCTAAAAGGGAATTTTAAACTTTTCCATCAGCGTTAGTCCTGAAATATTAAAGTACTCTGTTTATGCATTTCGTGCAAACATATACAAATCGCTCATGCGCTATTGCAACCTTGATCAGTTTTAATGCTGAACGTACACACATTAGATACTTTACTCTTGATGATGTATTTTATCGATGACAGTTCAGCTTTGCATTTCCATTGATGATTTGTTCAGTGAAATAAATTCGCCATTTTGCAGTACATTTAAAATTAATTCTCTAAGAAGTGAAAGAAATTGCATAAAAAGGATGTGAAGATACGAGAAATGTGAAAATAGTAAAAGTTTGCAAATAATACAAATGAAGTTTGATGTATCTTGAGAAGAAATAACGATGAAATTTCGTCTGCGCAAAAAACTACTCTCCGACGATACGCAGATGTCGTAGCATTGGAAAGATATCAAGTGCCTTTAATACTTTGCTCTTTGCTAAAGCTTTCGATCCAATCTGAGCTTCCGGTTGGCGGCCGCTCACTACACACAACTCAAGCCTCGGCGTATCCGGAGAAGCAGCAGCAGCAGCAGCAGCAGCAGCGGCGGGGCTCACCCTCTCGGGGTGGGGCAGTTTTAACGAGAGTTGTTTCGACTTGCTTCAGTAATTACGCGGAAATTACACCGGGCATTCCGCACGAACAATCATCGAGCCCTGCGCGGTTTGTTCGCGTGAGCCTCTAGTACAGCCTCAGCGCTCGACCCGCCGCCCGCGTTCGTGAAAATACCGTATTTCACGCTTCTCTTTTATACGCAACTTTTTCCGCCTGCGCCGCCCACCTCCCCTCCCGCAAACATGTACATGTAGCGGAGCGCGAAAAATTGAGCGGGAAGTGCGCGCGCCAATAAGACTTATCGCTTGCAGATGGCTTGGCTGAGAGAGAGTATGGAAAGAGAAAAAGTGTAGGCGTCGATTCATTAAATAGCAAACAATAACGGAGAGTCGAACAGGAGTGAACTATGTTGCTTTTTTGCTCTCTACTCTGGCGCAGGGAGAGTCCATTGTTTATCAGTTATTTTTCTTTTCCGCATACGGTACCTTTGTGCATACGCATGAGAAAAACAGCCTTTCTGACCTTCGGAACGGCCGTTTTTCTCGTGCGTATACACAAACGTATAGGCGGACCGGTGTAGACTCGCCCTAAGCCATGAAATTGCTCGTGCGACCGATGGCGTCTGGCGCGGGGATATCTCGGACTGTACAAAGCACCGTACGCGCGCTGCGCAAAGCTCGGGAGAAGTTCGGCGGCGACTCCGCACAATGGACATAGGCTGATTTGTGCACATGAGAATTGTGCACCGATTTATTGTGCACAGAGAAAAGAAAAGAAAATTTTGTTCACAAAACGTTTTTACTTTTGCACAAAAAATTGTACACTTTACGGAAAAAGATGAAATTCAGTAATGTGCACAAGATTGTTGTGCACAATAACATAAAATAATATTTCAACCAAAAAAAGTATTGCACACTGTGCTTATTTATCGTGCACGTAATATAGGGCTGGGCGATTGTGCACAAATAAATTCATTAAAAATATATCTAACCGATTGTGCACAAATCTATTTATTTAATTATTGCTCGCCGATTGTGCACTAAGTCTAGTTCATACGAAGGTTCATACGAAGTCTTATAGCAGTGTTACCAGATTGGGCAATAAGTAGCGAATTGGGCTAGTTTAAAAGCTGAGCTCGCGGGAAAAAAATCGAGATGGCTATTTATAGGGAATTAGGCTACAAGACAGTACTGTTAATAGCCGATATGGCTATTGTGTAGCCAACAACATTAAATTTTAAATCAAATAAAAATTCCAAAACTCGAGTAGCCGGCAGACGCGGGTTCTACGCGTATAGGGGAGTGCGTCAGACGTTTATACATGGCAAAATAATTATTTAAATAATTAATAACCCCAAGCAGGCGGGGGATGCGAGTTCCACGCGTATACGGGAGTGCGTCAGACGTGCATACAAGGCCAAATAATTATGTAAATAATTCTTAACTCCACGTAGGCGGGGGATGCGTGTTCCACGCGTATACTGGAGTTAGGCAGACATGTATACATGGCAAAATAATTATTTAAATAATTGTTAAACCTAAGTAGGCTGGAGATGTGAGTTCCACGCGTATACGGGAGCGCGTCAGACGTGCATACAAGGCAAAATAATTATTTAAATAATCCTCAACTCCTAGTAGGTATACGCATGGAACTTGCATCCCCCGCCTACGTGGAGTTAAAAATTATTTACATAATTATTTTGCCTTGTATGCACGTCTGACGCGCTTTCGTTTATTCGTAGAACTCGCACCCCCCGCCTACTTGGGGTTAAGAATTATTTACATAATTATTTGGCCTTGTATGCACGTCTGACGCGCTCCCGTATACGCGTGGAACTCGCATCCCCCGCCTGCTTGGGGTTATTAATTATTTAAATAATTATTTTGCCATGTATAAACGTCTGACGCGCTCCCCTATACGCGTAGAACCCGCGTCTCCCGGCTACTGGAGTTTTGGAATTTTTATTTGATTTAAAATTTAATGTTGTTGGCTACACAATAGCCATATCGGCTATTAAAAGTACTGTCTGTAGTCCAATTCCCTATAAATAGCCATCTCGATTTTTTTCCCGCGAGCTCAGCTTTTAAACTAGCCCAATTCGCTACTTATTGCCCAATCTGGCAACACTGCTATAAGACTTCGTATGAACCTTCGTATGAACTAGACTTAGTGCATAATCGGCGAGCAATAATTAAATAAATAGATTTGTGCACAATCGGTTAGATATATTTTTAATGAATTTATTTGTGCACAATCGCCCAGCCCTATATTACGTGCACGATAAATAAGCACAGTGTGCAATACTTTTTTTGGTTGAAATATTATTTTATGTTATTGTGCACAACAATCTTGTGCACATTACTGAATTTCATCTTTTTCCGTAAAGTGTACAATTTTTTGTGCAAAAGTAAAAACGTTTTGTGAACAAAATTTTCTTTCCTTTTCTCTGTGCACAATAAATCGGTGCACAATTCTCACGTGCACAAATCAGCCTATGTCGCACAATGCAACGAGCTTGCAGATCGGCATCATTTATCGGCCGCGTTCTTTCTCTCGCCCCGCTCGGATCGCGCATTCCCTATCCGCAGACATCGTGCGCCAATATGAATGCCAACGGGAGCGGCACGAGCGGCAGCGGCTCTAGCTAGCGTCGAATTATAAAGTCTGTCTGTCACTTTGTTTCCGAAAAAATATCTCCTCGCAAACAAGCCTTCTTCTCAATTATACTATTTCCATGCTCGTATTGGTTCAAACGTGTATGCTCGTTAACTTATTATAAGGTGGTCTTATACCTAATGGCTCCTGAGGCCAAAATTACCTGAAAAAATTAATTAAAATATAATTACTATAAAATAAAGGATATGTATCACTAATATAATGTATTTCTATTACAAAATCCCAAGAGATAGGTCTCTTAATCCACTTTATGCAAAATTAGGTCATTTCAGAAAAATCAACTGGTGAGCAAGTTTTCTTGGCAATCACTCGATGGATATTGACGAGAAAAGTCGCAAATTACTTGGAAAACATGTACCTATAGCATGAAGCTCTGGAATTAAAAAATATCGTGACTAAGTATTCTTTTAATTGAAAAAACTACTCTTTTTGTCTTAATTTTATCAATTTTTATGAAGTTTTATCGGTTTTTTAATTCAAAAAATACTTAGTCTCGATATTTTTTAATTTCAGAGCTTCATGCCATAGGTACATGTTTTTCAAGTAATTTGCGACTTCTCTCGTCAAAATCCATCGAGTGATTGCCAAGAAAACTTGCTGACCAATTGATTTTTCTAAAATGACATAATTCTGCATAAAGTGGATTAATAAGAAACCTATATCTTGGGATTTTGTGTTAGAAATAAATTATATTAGTGATACATATCCTTTATTTTATAGTAATTATATTTTTGAATTTATTTTTCAGGTAATTTTGGCCCCAGGAGCTATCAGGTATAAGACCGCCTTAATTTCCATCGCAACTGTAACATTTTTTTAGGAAGCATAAATGTTCCACGTTCAGCCGCACCTTCCTTTCAATTTCAAACTTGAATTTGTTGAAAAATATACAATGTAATCGATGTGTAGTGCGGTGTGAGAATAAAAATTTACGTATTAAAAAAATAGAGGAAGTTTATAAAACATAAAAATTGATAGAATTTTCATATGAAAAGTCTATTTTAAGCTGATGTTATTGAAAGCTGCTTTTTGACAATAAACTATTAGTGTTTTAAGTCGGAAGCGACATGTGATAAGAAATCAATACTATATTCCACACGAAGAACCAACGCAACATCCTTTCACATGTTCCACTATTCATTCTATTTTAGTGTAGGTCTGCACTTTTCAGATAACAAATCGAGTGCCAGTTAAAATTGTCAAATAAAGTGGCGATCATGAAAAATCGAAAAGAGCTCTATTAGACGTAAGCAGAAGCAAAACGAGTGTAGATCGAGGATCTGTCGTGTTATCGGGGCAGGCGTGTAGCAAGGAACCAGTGGCCAGAGAAACGGGTAGACCCTCCAGGAGATGACGGCGGTGAGAGAAGTCTCTTGCCCTTCGGTGTGTATACATGCATATATGTGTGTGTGTGTATGTGTGTGTGGTTTTATATCGCGTAGTGAGCTCGCCGAAAGAAATTTCAGCGAAAGAAAGAACACCCAGCTGTTGCGAACGACAGTATATCACGGGGGCTGTACGTAGCGTCGGAGCAGAATAAGAAAAGCAGCGAGCGACGCCGACGAGGACGCAAAATGTTGATAAATTTGCAAGGCAGGTGCCGTGACAGCGGCAACAACCCTCCCTCCAGCTGACTCGACGGCTGCCGTCGACGATCGTTGTAAGCGCCAGCGATATACACTGTAAACGTCTTACTACGTGTATCGTTTGAAATTTTAGGACGCGTCACCGCTCTCTTCGCTCATCTGCAAACCTTGCGAGTCGGCTTAATTTTTTATTCTGCAACGTCCGAATTTTAGATTTTACAGCCCACTTTTATGGAAACTTGTCAAGTCAATAGTGCGCTCATGTTTTCTATATGTTGGCAAATATTATATCAAACCAACTTGCCTGTAAAAAACTTGAAATATTTTCTTTTTCAAATAACAAGCAAGAAGCAACAACAGGGTAGTCTGTTGTAAACACACGGAGAGAAATTTTAGAGTAAAAATTACCAAGGTGCCTTGGTAGCGCATGGATAGACTGTCAAATGCCGTGATATTCCCAAGTTTCTAATACAATTTATAAGTTTCCCAGGAAAAACTACCATAACCACTTCAAAAAAATACCAAATTATCGGAATAAAAATTACCAGACACACTGGTAAAAATTGAGATCTAGTCATTTTTACAAGGTAACCTAAGAATTTTTACTAAGAAAACTGATAAATTTTACCAAATAACCTGGTATTTGTGTATTCGCGCATGCGCACTGCGCATTATTGTGTTTCAGAAGATTGATACTAGAGGCGTGCGCGACGTTAAAATGAAAACAATACACATATTTTCAGTAAGTAATAACGGCGATTCAAATGACTGTTGGTAACAGCTTCCGTGGCGCAGTCGGTAGACCGTCGGACTCTCAACCCAAAGATCGTCGGATCGAATCCCGCTTCCGTAAAAATTTTTTTTCAGTTTAATGTTTTTTCATCCTTGTTTCTGTTTCTATTTCTATATTAAAATACTATATATCCATCAATATGGATAAAAAAAGTTAATTTTTTTAATTTAAATTAACTAAAAAAAAATTTTACCAAGGCACTTTGGTAAAAAGTTTGAAATTGTCAGTCTGTCCATCCATTACCATAGAAACTGGTAATTTTGTCTCGAATATTTGTAATTTTCACTACAAAATTTCTCTCCGTGCATGTATCAGTTATAAATTAAACGAATTTTTTTTCTTCATATTACAAAGGCATAGTTAATAGTAAAAAATTCAGGCAATGGTTTACAGGGAAAAAATTTCGGAATCTCTGCCACGAGTTTTCATTGTTATAGGGTTCGGATTCGAATTTTGATTCGATTCGTTTGAAAGCATCAAAATATTTTTTGTTAAAACAACGAAAAAACATGTTTTACAATTCAATTAAACAATTTAATGAATATTCCATCAATTTATTGGCATTCACTTTTTTCAATAAGGGGGCGAAGGAGCAAGCAATTTAAAAACTAGGGGGGCTGCGCCCCCCAGCGTGCCTTCGGCACGCCATCCCCCCCGCCCCCACACACACCTGCTCCTCGCTTCGCTCGTCGCCCGCCCCCTCCCTATGTAAAAACTTCGTTTTTAAATAATAGGCACGACCGCAATACTCAGGAGAACCTTGTATTTTTATAAAAGCGAAAATTGCAACACTTCCGATATTTATAATAAAAAAAAAATTAAATATATAATAATAATAAAAAACTAGCTGCTCACGGATTCACGGGTGTTCCTAACTACATATACCTATAAAATCTCAATTACAAAAAAATACTTGCGCACATATTCATATATATACACTAATACCGCGAAAAGGAGAAAAACCGAAGGAGAATGCTCAATACTGATGCATTCGGCAACGGCAATCTGGCTTAGCCCTGCGACCTGCGTGCATGAATACTTATACTGCAGCAGTCGTAACGGCTACGCTAGGTACCTCGGCTCAGACCTACGAGGGTCATTTGACAAGTACCTAGCCTCACCGCCAGATGGTGCCACTATCGCACCAGAAATACACTACAGTGCAGTATCTTCCTGTAAACGGTTACAGACGAAATTTCAGCCGGATCGGAGTTGTAGTTTATTTTTGAGAGCGTGTGAAAGCAAATGTGTCCGTTGACTTTTGAAAAAATGGAGAAAGAACAATATCGGTCGGTGATTCGATTCTTGTTTTCGGAAGGGAAATCGCGCAGTGAAATTAAAGAACGCTTGGATGCAGTGTATGGGGATGCTTCTCCTTCGATGGCGACCGTTAAATTTTGGTATAACGAGTTTCAACGTGGTCGTACGTTGGTTTTTGATGATCCACGCCCAGTTGCTCCGAAAACAGCCACTACGGAGGAGAACGTGACAAAAATACACGATATCGTTTTGTCAGACCGCCGATTAAAGGTGCACGAGATAGCTGCGATAGTAGGCATCTCAGAAGAACGCGTGTGGCATATCCTACATGAGATGTTAGGCATGAGGAAGCTGTCAGCAAGGTGGGTGCCGCGTTTGCTGACTGCAGACAACAAGCGCATCCGTGTGACCAGTTCAGAGCAGTGTTTGGAGCTGTTTAATCGCAATCCAAAAGAGTTTTTGCGTCGTTACGTGACCATCGACGAAACATGGATTCACTACTACACTCCAGAGACCAAGGAGCAGTCAAAACAGTGGACCTTACCCGGTGAACCTGCTCCGAAGAAGGCGAAGACGGTCCCGTCGGCCGGAAAGGTGATGGCCACTGTTTTCTGGGATTCTCAAGGTGTGATTTTTATTGACTATCTGGAGAAGGGCAAAACGGTCACAGGACAGTACTACGCCGAACTATTGAGCCGATTTGACCCCGTGTTAGAAGAAAAACGGCCCCATTTGTCTAAAAAGAAAGTGCTTTTCCACCACGATAATGCACCGGCTCACACTTCTGCACTCGCCACGGCTAAATTGGTCGAATTACGCTACGAACTGCTGCCCCATCCACCGTATTCTCCAGATTTGGCTCCGTGCGACTTTTTTTTGTTTCCGAACCTAAAAAATTCGCTCGCCGGGAAGATATTCCACTTCAATAACGAAATAATCGCCGCCACGGAGGCCTATTTTGCAAACCAAGAGAAAACATTTTTTTCAACAGGGTTAAAAAAATTGGAACACCGCTGGACCAAGTGTATTCAACTAAAAGGAGACTAGATTGAAAAATAAATTTTATTTTTTGTAAAATTTTGGTGTTTTCATTTGTAGGCTAGGTACTTATCAAATGACCCTCGTATGTATTATGTATACTACCGTGCCTCGGCTAGGCTGCGTTCGCACACCAAGAACAGCGGAAAAACACATGCGACTCGTGCGACCGCGAGGTATAAGATATATCTATATATATGATCGCGCGCGCTTTCTGCTACTGCTGAGTATAGTGCGGCTGTGCGGCGTGCCGTCAGCCGTGGCGCACATGTGTCCATGGTGTGTGTTGTCAACAATCGAATCGTGTGGCTCCCGGCGTCCCCAGCGATGACTGTGGCTGTAGTATGCCGCCCTGGTGAATCGTGTTCGCCCTTTCATCGTGTTCGTCGATTGTCGATGATTCGTCGGAGATGGGAAGG
The DNA here is from genome assembly GCA_036365515.1 of Torymus aiolomorphi. Lineage (NCBI taxonomy): Eukaryota > Metazoa > Arthropoda > Insecta > Hymenoptera > Torymidae > Torymus > Torymus aiolomorphi. Next base: position 221,803,856 of record CM070875.1, on the reverse strand, counting down.
CAGTGTGTCAGCGGCGAGAGCAGATTTAGTAAGCATTTTCTCGTTCCTAACCTCTCTGATGGGTGAGCTGATGGTACTTTCGCTTGTTGCAGGTATCTGTGGCAGCGAGAGTAGTGTAAATGACGGGCACTGCTGCAGACTGTTTCTTGGGTGTGTAAATGTTGTCTGAGTCATCTATTTATTAATTGTATGTGGTTTTTAGGTGCTCAACTTTCCTTGTTTGGCTCTTACACTAGTGACTATGTGTACAGTTAAGCTGCTGCTTGTGTCTTCAGCATCTTCAGTGAAACAACGGTTTAAGGTCTCCACCAGTTCTTCCCCTCTAGTTGTTACAGGAAGCAGGTACAGTGAGTGAACAACAGCCATTGCTGCAGACTTTTCTTTTGTATGGTATGTTTTTTTGAGTCATCTATTTATTAGTCATATGTGGTTTTTAGGTGCTCAACTCTCCTCGCTTGTCCCCCAGAATAGCGACTGATCTGCTGTTCATGCGCTTTGCTGATCCCTAGGCTGAGGCAGTCCCTGACATTGAAACACAATTGACGGTCTCTGTCAGTACTTTCCTCCTAGATGGTGTGGTTACTGACACAGTGGATCACTGTTAGATGATTCTCAGCAGACTGGCATCCATGGAGTAGTGCCAGCCTAGACCGTCTAGCCCTATTTTGCAACTTCTGCAGCTCTAAGTGATCTTCGAGTGTTAGTGCTTTAAAGTGTGAGGGGATATGTAATAGGAACTGGGAAATATTATATAAGTGTTGTGTGTGTTGTTAAATGCGGTAAGGGTAGGTAGTTGTCCCTGGTAATATTAGCTCGTCTATTTAATTTCTAAGTTTAGTCAGGGTGTAAGAACTCGCTTCAGGGTATCTGTTGTATTAAAATACATCATTATGTATTTCGCAGACTTCTACCTAGTGAGACTTGCCTATTTAATAGTTTTCTACATGCTGTAAGACTGAGTCAGCTAGAACATTGCATTCTTTATGCATTGAAATTTATCATATTACAACATTTATAGCTCATACATTACACAAAAGTTTTTTTTGTATATATGATATTCCTTTAACATGTACTTATATAATATTACACAATTTTGATTCTTTTAGTTCAATCGCTTAGGTCCTGGGAACATAGTAGGTTAAGCTGGGTAATCTTATATCAAATTTTTTAAATTTGTTATTAAAAATCTTTTTGTAGAAAACAGGGAAATAGATATTTTGTTTCTTTAATTATTCTTCCAATGTGTTTATCCCATTGAATATTGTAATGAAATGTAATTTTGTATCTTATTATTATGTTTTTGTAATTATATTATCTTTGGAATGTTATGTCGATTTTTTCCATCTTATTTAGAGCTATTGTATCGAATACTTCTGTGTAAATCTAATTCTGTGAAATAATAAGCCAAAATTCACTATACGTATATTGGGGTATTAAAAATCATGTTTATACGTTTAGATGATCCAGTAATTATTGTACATAAAAATGTTAATTGGGAATAAGTTTTGTTTTAACTATATCTACATGCTTTGTATTTAACAGTTTTATTGAAAGTCAAATTCTCGTATGATAAGCGAAAATCGACTATTTCAGGTGTATTTAGGCATTAAAAATCGTTTTTATAGGTCTAAGCGGTCAGGAATCCATTTTATATGAAAATGTTAAATATAAAAAAGTTTTATTTAAATATTATCTACAACTTTTATATTTAACATTTTTGAATAAAATCAAATCCTATCAAGTTTTAGTCGAAAATCGTTCATTTTATGTATGTTTTGACGTTTAAAATCGTTTTTATAAGTCTAACTCGACAGGAGTTGATTTTACACGAAAATGTTAAATAGAAAAAAGTTTTGTTTAAATATTATCTACAACTTTTACATTTACCATTTTTGTATAAAATCAAATCTTGTCAAGTTGTAGCCGAAAATCGTCCATTTTATGTATATTTAGGCGTTTAAAATCGTTTTTATAAGTCTAATTCGTCAGGAATTGGTTTTACAAAAAAATGTTAAATGGGAAAAAGTTTTATTTCAATATTATCTACAACTTTTGTATTAAACATTTTTGTGAAAAATCAAAAATCCTGACAAGTTATAGCCGAAAATCGTTCATTTTATGTGTATTTTGGCGTTTAAAATCGTTTTTATAAGTCTAGCTCGTCAGGAGTTGATTTTACAAAAAAATGTTAAATGGAAAAAAGTTTTGTTTCAATATTATCTACAACTTTTGTATTTAATATTTTTGTGTAAAATCAAATCCTGAGAAGTTATAGCCGAAAATCATTCATTTTTGACCATTTTTGGCCGTTTTTTGCAGTTATCTTGGCAAATATTGCTCGTACAAAAAAGTGTTCAACATAAAAAAGCTGTATTTTAATTAGATTTAGTAGATACACCTAGCACATATTAGCTTAAAATTAATTTTTCTAGACATTAGGCTTAAAAATCGATTTTTTGAGATATTTCTTTGTGCTCGCATTTGAAAAATTTTTCATCGATCTATCTCAATATAGAACCAGCACTTAGGTATAATTAGAGGAGTATTTTCCCGCAATCCCGATGAAATCGGTCGAAAATTCATTGAGATAATCGCGAAACTTGAGTACATACGGACGTACAGACATACATACATCTCAGAAAACGCTTAAAACGCACTCGCTCTGAGTGGAACATGGTTTTCACACATTAATTTTTCAGTATTTGAATTCTTATAATTTTCGCTCTGGTGAAATTATAAGGCTCTCCCGAGTAGCGGTCGTGCCTAATAATGAAATTAATAAAATCAGGAATGTTACGTAATAATAATAATAATAATCTATAAGAATTAATGAATTTAATGAAAAAGGCCATATTTTAATTGTTATATCAGGTGGTGTATATTTGAGTGAAATAATGGAAGTAAAAAAATAAAATTATAATGTAATATTAATAATATAATGAAAAGTAGAAATGAAATTCTGCTGTGAAGTGTTACTACCCTTTATTTTTATTAGAATTTGCCATGGCGCTGCTAGTGAAATTAACTGCGATGAAAACTCCCCTCCTGAGCTTCCTCTCCCCAACACCTTTATCCAGTGGCATGGATTTGGAACGAGCACTTTGCATTTTCGGGAGGATGAATCAGTACTGCTCTCGCGTCTCAGAGAAGGCGCAGAAAAAAGCGTGGGCTCGGGCGGAGTCTTGTTTTTTACTATCCCCCTTTATCCCGACGATAAATCTCGCAGGGCTCTCTTCTTGCCCTGGCAGATTTAACGGAAAAAAGAATCTGCGATGCCTAACGAGGAGCAGCGGCTTTTTCCCCTCGCAGGCCGCGCGCGCGGAAAATCGCTATGTAGCCAACTGTTACAACTGAAGAAAAAAACTTGAGCTAGCGCGCTACTCAAGAAGAAGGCCGCACAGCTTCAACGATGCCTCGTCCTACATTCTGGTTTATCAGAACAGCTGTTAAGGCAATAAATATCGCAGATTGAGATGTCTTTCTTATCGTTTCTAATTGATAATAATTCAGGAGCGCTGTGTGCGAGGGTTGGAACTTAATCAGACGAGATTACGCAGATAGAAAGGAAATGGGTTGGCAATTATTCAAGATTGATTTTTTTCTAAGAACTATGATCAAATTTCGCGGAGTATCTGACAAGCCTTATTCTTGGTGTGATATACGTTAGTGTTACAGCAGCAGAAAGCGAAAATCATTCTATAATGAAATAATGAACATCGCAAAAGTATTCAGTCCAATCACTTGGTGGAGTAGCGAGTAATGAAAAAAGTTGATTACTTGGGAGTTTTAAATTTGTCAAGTAGCGTGAAATATTTCGCGTCGCAGAGATACTCCCGTGTGCAGACTTCTCTTTGCCCTATAGTGCGCTCAACGCAGAGTCGTTTGCATACACGTAGTGTGTGTGTGTCTACACACACACACACACACTGAGCGTGCGTGCGTTTGTTTGTCGTGCGCTAAACCGCTCGCGACTGACAAAGTTTCCCCGTCTTTTCTTTTGAGTCATTTCGATGGCAATTAGCGTTTGTTTGCACAGAGGATAGAAAAGCCATTACGCTCTATATGAAGAAGTATTTTACCTATTCATCACTCCAATTAATTCAAAAAGCCGATGGTAGCACTTTAACGCACTTACACGAAGCTCGAGTTTCACAAAACACAATTTCATCAGCGGTTTCTCGAGTATTCATTTGTTCCGTTAACATATTACAAGTGCTCTGCAAGAAGTTATACATGCAAGCTTGAATTATACTTCATTTTAAACCAGCCAATAATTCCTAGCTGTGCGCTGCCGCATTGAAATACTTTAGTTTAAGTCGCAATGAAATGCGTATAGTTCTGTATTGTCACGGGTGATTGTTGAAATCCAAAGACTCGCAAGAAAATTCGCAGACATCGAGAAGTAGACGCAAGTAGCGACACGGTGTCATACGCAGGAGCGCGCTCGCTCGTTAAGACAAGTGACGTGATGAAGCGGACGAGCGGGTGCGAGAATCGGAAAGAATCCGTGGGCCAGGAACAAGCGACTCGTCATCGGAGCGGAGGCAAGTCGCCGCCGCCGCCGCATCTGGCGTCAAGCACCGGCGAGAGCTGCAAGTTATAATTACGCTGCAAGATAACTACCATCTCGTTTCCCAGCTACTTGTTTCGCGGCTGTACCGCTGCACTGCTGCACTCTAAACTTCTTCGTTCGCGTGAACTCACAAGGATTTGGGGCTCGCCGCTGCAGCAGCCCGGCGATACTTGACAAAATTCGAGGAAAGAGCTGCCGCCGTAGTATCCCGCCGTAGTATCCCGCCGTAGTATGTGATAGGAAACTTTAGGCCGAAAACTCATTTAGTTCGCGAAGGGGATATAAGCCCGCGCAACTTCCTCACCGCTGTGCGCGCGCACGCGTCGTACACAATCGCATACAGCGGCTGCCTTCCCGCGCACCCTCACTCCGTGCTATTTATAATTAAAATAGCTTTATAAAATGTTCCACCCGAATAATGGAATACGATGGAACTTTGCTGTGTCAAAAGTACGCACTCTCTGTGCCCCAATAAACAAACGCTCAATCGATGCGGCCAATTTAATTAGTTATACTTAACGACTTGTATCACATCTCTTTTGTATAAATAGATTTCTAGATAAGAAAAAATGTCTATTCTGCAATATAGCCTCGGTAATCGGAGGAAGCATCGGGGATTTTTGAAATACTCGTACTACTCGTACTTACCTTATCAAACGGCTATCATGGCTTTGTACAATTGATTGATAGAGTTAGCGCCAAGAGTGACTTGGTGTTTCTTTATACTCTCTTATGGCTATTTCGTTTTCCTTCTTCCATTTCTCCGAGATAGATTGGCTTATCGCGATTCACTTAAACCTTAATCTGGACTATTATATACCATTAAAAGAATTAAATGGGCTAAAGTGAGACGTATACAGTATAGCTCGGTTGTTTATTTCATCACGCTTGGATTCATTAGGAGATGTCGGCTTGATAAATTCAGTTTATTTAAGCAAGAAATATGAACAAAATTGTTCGGAAATTTTAATCACTCACTCATTGGGAAAAATAGAGAAGAGTGTGATGTAGATGCAAGGAAAGAGAAGAAAAGTGCAACTGCTGCGGCTAATTTTTTCAGCAAAAGATAAACCCGGAGCGTTTTTTTTGAGGGGAGTTTTTTGCCACGCATCTGCCGAGCCACGGCTGTGATAAACAGTGCGGAGAAGGCGACTGCGAAAGATAAGGGTGAGAGGTGGCTAGTGTTGTTTCGCACAGCAGTATGTATATAGCGCAAGAAACAACGGCGCGCGATCGAGAAATGGGGGCGAAACAAGCTAAGAATCGTGTTCACCTCGGGTGGCATCAAAGATGTCTGCGCCGCGGCAGCGGACGTGATAAAAAGATATTGGGAGCCAGCGATCGCTCGATATCTGTCTCGACGAGCTTGGGGGAGGAGGATGAGGAGGACAGGAGAGTGGGGAAGCAGGAAAAAAGACAGGCAGGCAAGGAGGCAGGCAGTTTCCTTAAATTCTCCGGGGAAAATTCGCGGGGAAATTGGGTGGGGAACGTCGTCGAGCGGCGGAATGATTGCAAAGATTGAATGTACGACGATAAGGTCCTGAAGGAGGGCTTTCTCTTCCTCTTCTGCTGCTTCTTCTTCTTCTTCTTCATCGCCGGCTTTTTTCCTCCCCTCCTCTCTCTCTCTCTCTCTCTCTCTCTCTCTCTCTCTCTCTCTCTCTCTCTCTCTCTCTCTCTCTCTCTCTCTCTCTCTCTCTCTCTCTCTCTCTCTCTCTCTCTCTCTCTCTCTCTCTCTCTCTCTCTCTCTCTCTCTCTCTCTCTCCGCTCGGGAGCGAGCGACGCGCTCGACGTATTTGCTACGCGCATGTAATGGATGACACGTTCGCAATTGCCCGTATAAATTTTTTCCCACCTCCCGACTTCAGTGGCTCTTGAACCTCCAAGAAAGAGAGAGGAAGGCACACACATACATAGTATTTAAATCTCCCGAGAGATTGGCTTTTCACCTCGAATATTCTGTTTTAGAAAGCGGTCATTTCACTCCCTTGTAATGTTAAATAGCTATTTTTCCGCGATTTGCATGCACATGCATCTCTGCAAAAGGATTTGTTTGGATATTTTTTTATACTTTTCCTTCTACCTAGCGTTATGACATTTATGGGCGTTAAACTGGCCGTATCAGCCTTTGTTTATTCCTCTGTTTTATATTCAGCTTATTTGAATAAATGTGCTTGAAAACATGAATCAAGTGAGATAAAGGCGTTTTCCTAGTCCTTGTACTATGGATTTTTCATTAAAGTTCTTAAATATCATGTAATTTATTGTCTATAGTATTAAATAACATTTTAACTCTTTATATCTGGCAAACATTTTCGGATTATTGGTTTAAAGAATTATTGAAGAAGTATAACGTACAAAAGCAAGTGTTGAAAAAGTTTTATTGAACAAGTATAAACTAGGTACTCGAATGATTCGTTAAAAACTAACGGGGAACTTAAAAAGTTTTCAGCAAGAAAAATAGTATTCGATACTTTATTAAAAACTCGGAAAAGGTCAGCAGAGAATTTTTTGTTCCTCTACACTTGAATACATTTACAGGGCTGCGCAAGTGAACTGAAAGCGAAAATTTTTGAGAATAAAGTTTTCCCTATACATAGAGCGCAAGTCGATTGATCTGGCAAAAAATTTTCAGCGGATATTCTCCAGCATTGTACAAAAGTTAAAGTTGCAATATTTTTTATCGCGCGAAGAATAAAAATTCTCGAAGCACGAGAGAGCGCGGGATCGGGAGGAAATATCGACGAGCGCGGCAACGATGCATTCAGAAAGAGAAAGAGACAGAGAGAAGGGTTAGGCTCGCTCTCGGGTTTACCGGTATATATATATGCGCGTGGCCAGCCGACGGTGAATTGGAGCGAACCGAGAAAGAAAGAAGCAGCAGCGCAGTGCTCCAAGCGTATGCAGAGCTTTGTTATTCGAGAACCGATGGACTTTTGCGCTTTCTCCCCCTCCGTCGCGCTACTTCCGCCGCGGTTATTTGCGCGCGATTCTTTCTCTCTCATAGTTGCAAAGTTTACTTTGTATCCGAAATCCGAGTAAGCCAGAAAAGTCGAGAGGTCGGGAGGAGGGGGCGTAAAAAGGCAAACGCCAATCGTCGAGAAGGCGGCTGCCTCGCGGAAGGCACTTCCTTTTGTCGTTGAACGTGGATGTGCGTTAATTTTTTAATTAACGAGATTATAGTTGAAAGGGATTAAAATGGCTAAGAGTTGGTATAGAAAGTTACCTCGATGTGCTTCCAATATGTGCCAACGACTATAGTAGCGTGTCATAAACATGTTACTTGTTTTTTTTTTTAATTTTAGCTATAAGTTTCCGGTAAGTTTCATGCTAAATCACAACAGAACATTCACGTTTCGCATTATTATTAAGAGACCTTTCATTTATTTTAATTATATTGTTAATACATAGAAAATCTAATTTTTGTCAAGTTTTTTACACGCGCAGTTCCAATTATGAGAAAAAAACTGCTTCTATCTTTTCATTAAGGCGACAATTGAGTTATCAGTTAGCTATGACATTGCTTTTAGAGGTCGTACACGAAAAAGGCAATAAACGTATGCTCCTATTGTTTCCACTGAAAATATCATTAAGTTTTCCAACATATTTATATTTCTACATCATATACTGTAATATCACGTGATATCTTATATGTATAGTGCAGCATGGCTCTCAATTGAATCCCACGTCAAAATTCAATAAAGTATTGTAATAGTCCTCGCGTGAAAAGACGCAATTTGTCATCGTTCACGGCGAACTTCTCAATTCATTAAGCAGGAACATCATTTTCGACGGTCGATATTTCCTTGGGAAATCAGCTTACATTAAGGGCAGTAGAGAAAGAAAGAGAGGGGGGGATGTATCTTTGTTCTGAAATGCTGGCTCCACTTCTGCCGAGAATAATAAGTCAAATCGAATGGAAGAGCGGAAAAGCGACGAGTCTGCAAGTCGTTCGTTCTCGCGCATACGCACCCGGCGGCTCCCTCCGCACGCGCGAGCGCGCCGATGCGAGGATATGAAGAGCGCGCGCCGCCATGCCACGGCATGCGCCAATAAGCCCTAAATCTTTGACGGCGGCGGTGGCGTGGGAGAGAGGCACTTGAGAAAGCAAAATATTCTTCACGTCCGATCGAACGCGCGATACGCGAGGCCGAGACTGCTTCTGGCGCGAGAGGCAGAGAGGGAGTCGAGTATACGCGAAGGGATATTCGATTTTACTGGATTTGCCCCTACCGCGCGCGAGCGCGAGCGTCAGCAGCGCCTCGGCTTCGTCTAGATGGATCGCCCATTCCCTCTCACTTTACCCTCCAATCTTCTCCTTTCCCCATGCGGCCTATCCGCATACGCGCACCATAAAAGAAGTCGACAGCGAGAGAGAGAGAGAGAGAGAGAGAGAGAGGGAGAGGAAATTTTGCGTCTAGCGTAGGAGCAAGGGAGCCGAGATACTAGAATATTATACGAGTCTGCGCGTTGGCGGTCCGCGTGACTCGGTATGCGAGCCAGTGCCTAACCTGCGTCGATATGCAGACACTGTCCGTCTCCGCGTGATCCTCCTTCCCTCTTTGCGTTGCCTCTTTCTCTCTCTCTCTCTCTCACTCTCACCCCACGTAACAGTAGCATCCTACCCGCCGCCAGTGTGGCGCGCCGCAAATTCTACGGGAAATTTAAATTCCGCGCGACTCCGTAGCCTTAACCCTCCGTCTCTCTCACTCGCTCTTGTCTCTCAACCTGCGCGAGGATTCACGTCATTTCCGAGGGCTTAAACGGATTTTCGATCGGGGCGCGTCAGCCTCTTTTCTCTCTTTCTCTCCTCAAATCGTCGTCATTCGTCGAGAAAGCTAATCGTCGAGCTGCAGCCATTGCTTTTTTGAAATTAACGGAGACTCGCTTTTTTCTCTCGTTTTGTTCCATCCACTCTGTTCCATCGAGTCTGTCCCTCTTTGGCAGCGGGAGCCGGCGTAGCTTTAAAATTCTTATACGACGCACTAGTCTCTTCAGCAGCGGCGATCGAATTTTAACGGGCTCCAGGACTTTTATTCGCAATGAAAGTGGACTGGAACACATTGTTATTAAGTATCAGCAGTTCTATACGCTCAGACTTTGCGCGGAGAAAGGCTGTGGCTGCGTCCGCGGAGAGACGAAATCGGAATAGCGCCGCGTTGCAATCTCCATGAAAATTTCGTCGTAATCGACCATTACCGTGTAAAGCGATAAGTTTGATTTTTTACGGGTCTGGTGAGCGCTGTGCAGCGCTGCCACGGCGTGCGAACATACTCCCACGTTTGTGCACGCACTCGATGCTTTCAGCGCCGTAAAGTGTAGCGAGCGGCGCGCTCTTCAACATCGAATGACGTTTCTGTCCTTTATGGCCACTTGATACTGTGATATGTGCGCTGTTATGCGTCATTGGCTAAACGTACGTAAGGAAGATGCGCGCTATAGCTGTAGATTGAAAGCCCACGACGCCCACACTGAAAAAAGTGATTCTTTGTGCCAAATGACATTCATTAACTGTTAAGAAATATTCATTTGGGATATAGTCAATTGAATATTCATTAACAGTTAAGAAATGGTTATTTGAAATCCATATACTACCGCTGCGCTGTTGTAGTGCTCTACAGTACTTCTAAATAATATGTTACTCGTACCTCAGGTGAATCACATAACTTGTCAATGCAAAATAAAATTGTTTTATAGAATACATTCCAGTTCAAATATATACAACTAAATAAAGTACGAAGATTTCAATACTAATCGTGATTGCAACGTGCCTAACCTACCTTTTTAGCTACATCTCGGGAAGTCATATTTCTTAACTGTTAATGAATGGAGAATTTGTACCAAACATATAAGTTTTTCGGGTCATAAATGAATTATTTCTTTGTAGCAAGGAATCACTTTTCTCAGTGCAATCCCTTTGTCTGACTCGTCCAATATTGACTCTTCAATCATTATGTAATGTTTCTTCGCGCTTTTCTCTTCTTAGATCAGTGAATCTAATATTTCTTAGAAAGCTAATTTTTACTCCAAAATATTTTATATTACTCAAACTAATGGATTTTATTTCGATAAAAAATGCATCCTTTACTTTATATAAAAACTGTTGCAAGTATTTCTATTAGAAAAATCATTAACAAAAAATTAAAAAAATCAAATTTAAAAATAGACATATAGAGAATTAATTGTTTTTTTACCAAAGTTATCAACCACGATCAACTAAATACTCAAGATGTTGATACATGTTTTATCAGACATTTTGATGTTCAATAACTTTGAATAAAATCAAAATTTTAATGCGTAAAAAAACACAATTTCAAGTTTTTTTTATGTATGTTTTTCCGATGCTTACAATTGTTATATAGTAACAAGTTTATAAGACTTCTTTCAACACAATACATTTTACACTAACCACGCGCGGTTCTAGTAGTCATGGTTACGGAAAATTAAAACTGCAATTATTCGCAATTTTACGTTAAACTTAAAAAAAAAAAAAATAATGCGATTTTCTCAATGCAATACCCGTGATGAAATAATCATCAGCTCAATGTCATTGTACAGTCTTGATTTTATCAAGTTATATAATATTAGAGTGAGAATTATTCTTATAAGAAAAAGTTCCTATAATCTTTTTAGCTCTATTATGCGATCTACCATACCGGCCGGACAGAAATAATTCGTTATAACTCGATTGTTACTACGATTAACGACTTATCCAAATTCGCTTACCCTCCGTAATGTAATTATCTATCATTCTGCAAAGTTTTGAGTCAAAATTTCAAGGACACCTTTAAAAATTTCTGGAACGAATTTTCCCACACCCCGTTAATCTCAGCAAAATGTTTCTCATTTTGATTATAAGAGGATTTTCATTGAAAAATTAAAAAATTTTTGTACGACAGATTTATGTACACATAGTATGTACATGTATAATGGGATATAATTTCTCTAGTCAGATATCAAAACAAAACAAACATCACAGCGAGATGTTTTGGGACTTATACTCTGAATTAACGTACTATATTTCTGTCGTGCAAATAGCATCAGCCTTGATATAATGGTAAAATACTGATCACTACTTTAATTAAGAAAATGAGACGAACAACGTTCATAAGAAACACAATTACTGAACTGTAATAGATTTACGTAATACAAGTCCAATAAATTTCGTTATTTCTTTTACTTATTCGGAAATTGTCAGTCGATTTAGCTTCACGTCGGGCGATTCGGGAATTGTCTTGAATTTGTGAAATCTCATATGGAAATATTGGATTGGCATAGTTTACTGATTCTTGTTTAAGAAACATACGTAATCAATGAAGTATTAAAAAGCCAAAAATAAATTGTTGAATTTTTCAGTTAGGAAATGCAACGACAATACCTACAAAGGAAATGGAATTTTCGAAAAGCAAGATTACACTTGACCGCTAATGAGTTAATTAATTGGGTTGTAGATCTTTTCGTTTAACAATTTAACATTCTCAGTTAATTGCTTTTCGCCTTGAAGATTGAAAAAATTCTCGACTTTGTTCGAGTACTTTTTCTTTTAATTCTTTTTTTTCGAAATTTCTTCAGGAAGTAAATGACATCTCTCACGAATCCCACCTCGAGGTTTTCCCTGGAGGCTTCTTTGTTCCTTTAAGAGGTACCAAGGGAAACGGTCGACGATCAGTGCCGGGGGCACAGGGTTGTAAGTGAAGTTTCGCGTAGACAGAAACTAACAATTGCAAAAGAGAATGGGAAGGAAATAATGAAAAATCAAGAGCGGTAGATGAGAGTGGTAGATCATAAATTTATTCCTTAAGCGCTCACTTCGAAAGACTTTTACAACAATAATTATATTGTAACGCCTATTATTACTTTTTATTAAAGGCATAAACCTTCACATGAAAAACTGTCATGTATATGAAAGTTTGCTCAAAAATAAAATAGTGATATTTTATCTGAGAGGAAATTCGTCTACATCAAAAAGTATATAAATGTTTTCAATTTAGTGAATAAATACAAAATTTAAATAAAATATAATAAAAACGATGCTTTTTCCCCGCTTGAAAAGGCAATCTATATGTACATACATAATAGTAGGAGAAATAGTAAAAAAACATATAGATAAGGCAATAAAATATGCAGAAAGGTGGGGAAAGCTAAGGAAAAAGTTATTTTGCGAATTTACGATACGATGTTTTTGGCGGATAGTAACGGCATAACGTACATGAAAGCGCGGATAGGGCAAAAAAGAAAGAGAGGAAAAGAGGATGGACGAGAGTACGAGGGAGGGGGAAGCTCTCGCCGCGGGGCGAAGGATACATATTTTACGGAGCAATCACCACAAGCCCTTATCTACAGTTTGTTCAGCTCTTTCGGTGCGGACGCGCAGTTGAAACACGCGTGTCGTCGCGCTGACATTCCAACGGGACGGCGCGGCGGGGGTGGCGCGCGCAGTCGGACGGCTCATAAAATACGCGTCTCGATTAATGAATCGTTGCCGTGGAGCGAGCTGCCGACCGGCAAAAGTGCATTAAAAATTTCATTTCTTTTCCTGTAAAAGCTTCGATATTTTACACAGCGCAGAGCATCGAGAGCCGGCCGGGGGGCTTTAACGAAGCGTCAAAGTGTGTTTCAAATATCGAAGAGCAGCGAGCTATGAAGCGAACCTTTCACGGCTTTTTCATACGACTAAGATTGATGTGTGTGAGCGTGTCCGTGTGCAGTTTTGCGTAATGGAATCGGGATGTGAGCAGCGACACGGCACGGCGACGACGAGAACCTCGTTGATATAGCGGCTTCTTGGCGTTTGCCGAATGGATGTTTGCTCTTCCGACTCCCCCCATCCCCACCCCACCTCTCCACCCTCGAGAGGATGTCAATCGACTGCTTGACAAATATACCGCTTTATTATTTTATGCTCGATAAGTCTTTTGTACCCATTCACTGGAGCTCGGCCATTCACTGTTGGTTATGACTTGATAAAAAAAGTTCTTTTTGGACAGTGCTATTTTTATAAATAACACCCTAAGTATAATCAAGTTAAAAGTAATTAATACTTTAATCTTGGTAAGTGAATAACGGAATTTAAAAAGTTTCAAAAGCAAAATTACGCAAGGAAAACCCGTTTCAACTTTTAATGTGAAACACGACAATGCTTTATTTCACTTGTAATGCGCTTTACAATATCGGATTTGGTGGAATTAAAAGCGTACCAAGTGGAAATGTAGTAATTATGTTCCATTGATATTCAAAAATTAACTTTTATTCATTTGTTTACACCCGCAGCAATGCGGTAAAGTACGGGAATTCTCTAATAATTTGTTAAGGAAGTTCTATAGTTTTTTTAATATTTGTAACTGGAACGGCAAAAAAATGTACGTTAAGGCTTCGGTCATCTGGCAAGGAAAAACCGCTACTAACTGCTTTAGTAGAATGCTTTCTTAAAGAGATGAGCAAAAGTACATTGAATTGTTTTTTTCATTATATATTTAAATATAAAATTGCTTTCTTTATACAAACCCCATTTAGCATAATAATACTCTCACATTACTTACCTACTCGTGTACATGCTTACAAAAAATAACTAAATCCATTTATTTTATATTAAAATATATTATTTTCTTTTTTTTTCCTATTCTTACCCGTAATCAATATGCTATAGAATTTATTTATTTTATTCGCATTTTAATCTTAAAAACTCACGAAATTAAAATTTATTTTGAAATAAAATAAGGATAATTGCCAGAACTGACCATTACATAGAGTTTAAAAATCTCTTATTAAATACTTTTAATATTCATATTTTAAAATGTAGTACACATATTGTTGTTTCCTAATGTCTCAATAATGTAGTCACCATTACATGTATTATCAATCGCAGATGTAAGTATAATTTAAAATAATATCTTTTTTCTAATTCATTGTAAAATTCTTTTTTACTAAGTCTCTTTCTTCCTAATTAATCATTTAATCGTCTCTTTCAATTATAATGCCTTTTTCTGAAAAAACATTACTTGATTAATTTCATACAAACGTATTTTTTGAGTATTCAACTTATTGTCTTCGAAATCATTTTTAGGTTTTTATATTAGTAATGATAAAAGTCAGGATGCCCTGTATAAACAACGCAGTGATGTAGGTCAGTATTAGGCTAAGCTCATAGTCAGCTGATTTCAGAAAGATTCTTGTTATCAACTTTATCAAAGAAAAACAATTCATCGATTGGGGCAAAAAGCTGCTGCTAACTGAATTAGCAGAACGCTTTCTCAAAGAATATCTTCAATATTTTTATGACATTTTTTTATTGCACATTTAAATTAAAAATCACAGTTTAAAATTGAAACAGTATTATAATCCGCGTTTCATTTAATAGTTTCAAAATACATAAATAAAGAGGGAATTAAGCGTATTGCAAGAATATTCCGAAAAAGTTATTTACAATTCATATAACTATTATATTTTTCGAAAAAGTTGCTACTTTTTCAAATTCTCAATTGTAAGCCAAAAATTCCAGTAAGTAGTTTTGAAATGCATAATTTAGAAGGAAATAGAATGTACGTTGGAAATATCGATCTACATTTAAGATGCAATGCCGACAAAGTTATTTGTAATTCATAAAATTATTTAATTTTTCTAAAAGATTACTACTTTTTCAAATCCGCATTTTTAAGTCAAAAATAACTCGTGAGTAGTTTTAAAAGACATAATTTAGAAGGAAATCGAATATAATTCAAGAATATTGGTCTCCATTTGGCATATCTTTAAAAAAAATTAAAAAAAAAAATTATTTTTGGAAAAAAAAATTATTTTTGGAAAAAAAAATTATTTTTGAAAAAAAAAGTTATTTTTGAAAAAAAAAATTTACAAAATTGTTATTTTTTTTTAAATAAGACCTCAAAGTCATCTATTTGACTCAAAAATTTAATCAGTTCTAAGTTAAGACATACCTAAGGTGCATGCGAAAGTTCGAGAGTTATGCCGGGGACAAAATTTGGTTTCATACATACATACATACCCGTGTAAAAAAAAAAGTCTGGGCGAAGTCTTGCAGAAGTCTGGCTTGAAAAGTCTGGACAAAGTCTTGCATGTCGGACGATCCTAGACTTTTTGCCAGACTTTTTATATTTTCTATTAAAAGTCTTGGAAAAAATCCCCAGACTTTATCCAAGACTTTTCACCAGACTTAGCATACTGCGTAAAAAGTCTGGGAAAAATGCCCAGACTTTATCCAAGACTTTTTACCAGACTTAGAATACAGCGCCAAAAAGTCTTGGAAAAGTGTCCAGACTTTTCACCAGACTTTATTCCAGACTTTTCGCCAGACTTTATTGTCCGCGCATGGAGGTTATACACGCCCGGCACCTCCCGCATGAAACCGATGCTCATATAAGTCTTCTGCTGCAATCTCATGGTTACTCACTGCTATCATGATCATCGTTATCGCTGTCATCTGCATATCTATTAATTTTTGGAGACACAAAGAGTCGGGCTTTGTAAAACTCCAACCTGCAAATAGAAGTCCTCACAAAGCATCTCTTCTACAGTGCAAGTAAATATTTTATAGAACATTGGAACTTATCTGATTATTATCTAGGTGTTGTCCATTACAGTTCCTCGTGGAAAATCTTCGCACCTTCTCTAGACACATACATAGAGAAGAACTGAATAGCAAAAATATGTGGCGAGCTGAAAATATTTTGAAGTCCATAAATAACTTGAAACTAGGTGCAGAATACTCTATGTTCACATTGTTCACACGATTGTCGTTCAATTCATGTTGTTTCGACTTCAAAATATTTTTATCTTGCTATAAACGTTTAGATTACAAAATTTGTCCGGAATCCCGAGTAATGGCAACTATTTTTTACGAGGAACTGTAATGGACAGCACCGAGATAACATCAGATAAGTTAAAATTCACTATAAAATATTTACTTGCGCTGTAGTAGAGATGCTTTGTGAGAAATTCGATTTGTAGGTTGGAGTTTTACAAAGCCCAACTCTTTGTGTCTCCAATAATTATTAGATCTGCAGATGACGGCGACAACGACGATGATGACAGCAGTGACCATGGGATTGCAGCGGAAGATGCATGCGGGAGGTGCCGGGCGTGCATAACTTCCATGCGCGGACAATAAAGTCTGGCGAAAAGTCTGGGCACTTTTCCAAGACTTTTTGGCGCTGTATTCTAAGTCTGGTAAAAAGTCTTGGATGAAGTCTGGGTATTTTTCCCAGACTTTTTACGCAGTATGCTAAGTCTGGTGAAAAGTCTTGGATAAAGTCTGGGGATTTTTTCCAAGACTTTTAATAGAAAATATAAAAAGTCTGGCAAAAAGTCTAGGATCGTCCGACATGCAAGACTTTGGCCAGACTTTTCAAGCCAGATTTCTGCCAGACTTCTGCAAGACTTCGCCCAGACTTTTTTTTTACACGGGTACATACATTTTTTAAAAACCTATTATTCTGACTCAGGAATCTCAAAAACATCGTAATTCATGAAAATCCTTGATTCGAAAATTTTCACCGTTATAAAGCTTTCTCTTTGAGAAAGCAAAAATATGGATTGATAGGTAATTTCAAGACCTTTAAAAAAATGGGCCTACTTGCAACAGATATCCAAATCCAGCGAAGAAAAAAATTATTTACGATTTTTCCATATTTTTATTTTTACTTTTTAAATACTTAAAGTTATCCGATCAACTATATAATTGAACTTGCACAACTTCAAAATAAACTTCATACACTTGCCAAAGATAAATTTGATATCTCTGTCCAGTTTCGAGTTATGCTACACACATATTTATACCGTACACACACACGCGCGCGCACACACACACACACACACACACACACACACACACACACACACACACACACACACACACACACACAGAGATACATAAATACACACAGATATTTTCTAGAAAACGCATATTTGAACTCAGGGAGCTCGGAAATATCGAAAATCATCGAAATCTCGGAGTTGAAAAATTTCACCGTTACAAAGCTTTCTCTTTGAGAAAGCAAAAATTGAGGAAATTGAGTAATAAAATGAGCTCTTATAGTTTGGAGGACCAAGTAGACCGAAATTTTTTCCACGCGAAGCTGAGGCAGGTCTCTCTCTCTTCCAACCGACGATATATTACAACCTGCACTTATCTAGATGCGAGGGGGTGGAGAGAGAGAGAGAGAGAGAGAGAGAGAGAGAGAGAGATCATGTAGATAAACAAATCCTATTGCAGCATTACTGCGCATTACGCTAATGGGGGAAGAAAGTAACAAAGGGAATCAGGCGCCACTTTTGCTCCGATTTGCAGGCTATAAAGTGACCATTATAATGGAGATGCTAATAAATAATTTTATTGATTCAATTAGTTCGATGAAATATACATTCGATTCAGTATAATATTTTTGTTCAAATTAAATTATTTTATTGTCCGCATTCAAATACAGGTTTAATTAGATCAATCAAAAATTTTTTTTCTCAGTGTACATTGGAACAAACTTGTAAATATTATTATGCCGAGTAGCCTTGACGCAAATCGGACTAAGCTAGCCCGACCGAGCGCTGGTGCACTGAAAAATGGTTAGCGCGTAAGACGCAATAGCGTTCCTCTCACGTTGATAGCGCACCGAAAAACATAAGAAAACCCCCAGTTACTGAGGGGAGCTAAAAATTTGTGCTCAAGTGTCACCAGCTCCTGGACTACTACCGTTGCGAAAAATTTAAAGATTTAAACCTACAATAATCAAAGCTTTTCAGGTACACCTTTTGGATTTAATTTTTCTACATCCCTATATCATATAATGTATGGATATGAGAAAGATGTCGAACTATTAATGTTTAAAAAAAGAACCCTACTTCAAATTTGCATGATTATTTCAAGAATGGTGGTTGATAAATTTCCTCTAAAAGAAGAGAGAAGAGCAAGATTTTCATATGCAATGTTATGAAAGTTCAATGTACAAACATCTGTGAGGAGTCGAAGTTGGTAACGGAAAGATGTTTACTTCGCATGAACGCAGGTCGACTGTTCTCTGAGAAAGTTGGCGTCAATTTCATTAGAGCTCGTTCATTTAAATCAAACCAATCTGATAATGCTAGTGCAGCGCACACAGTTAGCAGTGCGCATTCATTCTCCCTGCTCTCTGGTGCAACACACCGCGGGAGCCTGCAGACTCGGTGAGTCCATGATGTGCTCGCGCTTGCACTTACGCCCGCCGCCCCGCGCCGCTCGGCAATGTTATCTATTCAAATTAGTTCCGGCAGCCCGTGGAAATCAAAGTTTGCGTGCATTTTGTCGGTGCATAAGGGCCCATGTGGAATTGTGCGAGCGCGTGCGCGCGAACAGTGGAAGGCGACTAGTGGCCGCGTCGAGCCAAGCGAGCGAGAGAAACCGAATGAGAAAAAAACGCGCGGTATGGCCGCCGTGAAGTGAAGAGAAAGAGAGAGGGATAGTGGAGAGGTGGAAAGCGAGCCAAAGCAAATATTAATGCGCCGGAGAGCGGGAAAGAGTGACAGGGTCACGCCGCCATTCAGCCTGAACTTAATCGCTCATTTAATTATTTAGCGCTAAATCAGTCGCACCCCAGCCCTCCCTGCTAGACTTTTAATTAATCTTCCCCTGCGCCGGCTCTATATCCCTCCCAGGACGCCTGTCGTTGTCTTATCTTCCTGTGGGGGTGAGGCGCGGCTAGTTGTTGCTCGGCCGCGTGCAAACTTTTCCCGCGCGCCGGGAAAAAAGGGAAATAAGCGGAGGCCGCGAGCCCTTTGATAAATCGTTAATGAGTCGAGATTTTTAATTAGCATAGCTTCGCACGAGCAGCCGAGGCCGTGCGCGAGGAGTAGTTGGCGAAGCTTTCAAGAATGCGCCCCCGGGCGCTTCCTCCGCGAGCGCGGCTGATTGATGGAGCCGCGCGTAGCCGCTGAGGAAAGGAAAACTGTTCGGGGAATTAAATTTCTTTTTTCAGTTTCAAATTAGAACCTCGGACACTTTGCACCGAGCGGTGATGAATTATTATTAATGAACGTTTGGTAAAACACGATGCGCCAATCTTGTTGGCACCCTTCTAAGATTGATGCGTCTGCTTGCAGGCCCACTTGACAACCCGAGACACAAAGCGGTCCCCGCCACTGCAGCTTTAAATAACAACGAAACCGTACTATCAATCAGTTTGGTTATAAATTCTTTGGTTGCTGCTATAAAGGCCTATCAGTAAGTGGGGAAAAACTGCTTTCAGCGCTAGATATTGCTTTAAGTAGAAAGACCGCGGGCTGGCCAGACTTCCTGATTTTTTCGGGAGCAGCGCGCGCTCTTTTTCTTCCAAGAGTAGTTCTACTCTCGGAAAAGTAAATTAACTCTCGTCGAAAGAGGGAGTTTAAAAATGTTAGCGAAAATGTGTCCGCGGGGAGAGCCGGCGCCACGGCGAAAGTAAAAAGCCCGTGTGAATAGAGCACGAAGTCGGGGCGGATATATTCGGTGCGTGGGGCAGCTTCGCCGGGGAGACCTGGGCGGCGCGAGATCGGGGCTTAAAGCTCCAGTTTTTTTCCTCTGTGCTTAAAGCTCTCGGGAGCGCGTTGTATCGCCGGAAGCTGCCGCGTCGTAGTCGTAGCCGCGGCCGGCGTCGCTCTAGGTGCTGACCATGTAAAATGCATGAAAGTCGTGTAGGGTCCCTGTGCCGGCAGGCTATAACGCGGGCCCTGAATGCGAGAATTAAAACGCAATTTCCCGCACAAAGGGGACAGTTTATGCCGAGCTTCTCTCTCTTTCGCTCCCCTACCCCCACTTGCACCCTCGCTCCCTTTTCTTTTAGCACTGGGCCGCTACCGCGCCACTCCTCTCCCCCTTCCCTCTGGCGTCTGCTTAATGAAGCTTTCCCGCGAGGGGATTCTTTTTTGTTTGCTCCTCCCACCCCACTCTCGTTTTTCTCCTTCCCGCTCTTGCACCACCGCGGCAACATGCTGTTTGCAAGCGCGGCCTCGTGTTATTCCACGCATTTTCCAATTCCTTTTTTCCTCTTTCTCCTCCTCCCCCACCTCTAGCTCTCTCTTTCTCTCTCTCTCTCTCTCTCTCTCTGCCCAGTGCCTACCAGCGCTGTCTGACGAACTCGTTGGACTAATTTGTTCGATGCCCCAGCGGCGTCAAAGAGAATTCCCGCACCATCATACACAGCCGGAGAAATGCCGAGCGCGTATAAACGATCCTTCGCACGGTTGCGAAAGTAGCCATAAAAATTGCACTGCTGCTCCGGTAACTATTAGCCGATCGCCAAGCGAGAAATAGAGAAATAGTGCGAGAAGGTGAAGAAAGCTCATTTCCCGCAGTGACGAAATAAATCAAGCGAGAGGGTATAGAAACAGTCGAGTAAAAGCGCAAGCGCCAAAGCTCCCGCATTGTCTTAGTATAAGGGTCGGCGCGCGGAATAAGTTCGTCGGTACGTGTCACGACGCTTTGGCGCGTTTTCGCACCCATGCTAGCTTGCTCGCTTGCTTTCCTCTCTCTCCCTCTCTCCCTCTCACACTATTTGCGGCCCGTGTGGCCGTAAAAGCGGGGGCAGCGTAAATCTCTCCTCGACATAAATTCCTTTATCGCCGCGCGCATTTTTCCTTCGTCCCTCGAATTTCCAGATTTCTTGGGGCGCCGAGCGGAAGATCGAGCGAGGTGGGAGAAGCAAAAAAAAAACAAAGGACGAGCGAGCGCAACTGCGACTAGTGCCACTGCCGCCGCTGCTAGCGCTTTGGGAACCCGATTCCCAACCTAACGTTCCGTTAGAGATAGACTAAGTGCAGATGGAGGAAAATTTTATTTGAAATTAATTCGATAAGGACGTGATATATTTTTGGTATTCCCTCGCCCACACGTGTGAAAGACTTTCCCGATAGTCAGTATACGATATTTTTATTCAATGTAACATCAGAGTCTTAACTTACGTTTTATTTCGATTGAAAAAGGAGCTTTTTTTACAATTCTCATTTTATTTTATTTATTTATTGATTTTATTGTTGAATAAACTTAAACATTTTTAAATGTGTGCCAAAGCAAATGAATGGTGTTTTTTTAAATGGAAATTGCTGAAACTTTAAAAAAATGATATTCTTTAATATAAAAATACAGAGTTTTCTTTGAGCGAGAAAATTTCTTTCAACACTTTTTCTATTGAACCGCGAGTATACAATAAGGGGTACATCTATTCCGACTGTGTTTCAGTATCTCCACATTCGAATGCATCTTTGAAAAAATGCTGCACAAAGAGAAAAAGCCGAGAGTGGAAAAATAAACGAAGGGAGGGAGGGTTGGTAAAAAACGTGAAAGGATGAGTTGATATATAAAATGTCCGGCGGCAGAGGAGTTGGGACGGGAAGAGCTGCAGGGAAGAAGGAGAGTTGCGAGCGTGTCTCTTCTGCTCTGTCTCTCTTCGCAAGGTTTGGTCGAGTAGGATCGGGATTCCGGCTCCGGTGCTCGGCTCCGGCGCTCTTTCACAATGGTTCGCGTAAAACAGGTACGACCTCGAGGCGGGACAAAATTCGTTGATGCGGGCGGCGGCCGGGAAGGAATTTATGGAGGCTTCGGGCTCGTAAGAACGGGGGCGGCGGCTCGAAGGGCGCCTCCGCGTTTACGGCTGCGCTGCGCTGTACTTCCTTCCGATTTGCATAACGGGCTTCGGCTAACCGCTCCACCCTTTGCAGCCGCAGAGCTCGCTCCCCAGCGCTCGGCGAGCCGATGCCTCGTGCATGTCGCGCTCCGGGGATCGTCCCGGCGACGAGAGCCTGGCAAACAATGTGTCAACGCCCGCGACGTCGGTAAATAAAACGATATTGCGAGGCGAGGGAGGCCAGAGAAGGCCGCGCGCACCACTGCCAGCGAAAACTTTCAGGGGCTTGCGCGACTTCTTTCCTCTGCGCCCCCGCGCTATTTTTCCATTTTCTCCCAGCTGGAATATGAGAGAGGAAAAAGGATTTATTTGACGGAGTGACGCCTGCGTAACGCGAGGTGTGGATATTGCTCTCCGAAATATGAAGCGATGGGCACGCCGAAAAAAGGAATTGCGGAGAGCGCCATGCTTTTATTTGCGTGCTGCAAAAAAGTGGAACAAACAGAGATACGGCCCGACAAACAAAAGCGCGCGGAGGCAAATCAGAGAGGGAAATATTGTAAAGGCAGCAGATAAGCCATGGAAATGTCACTGCGCGGGAATGAAATCGACGGGAAGTCGGCCGCGCGTATTTGTCTTGTACGCCGAAATTCTGGTACTATTCCTGCGCGGCGAATATTCGGCAACCATATCGTCATTTAAATGTAAGATCGAGCGGCGTGCGCTCTGCAATCGCAAATTACAATCTGAATGCTGTCGCGAATTCGGCTTCGATATTCGCGCGCTCGTTGCTATTCCGCAGTACGGCGAAAACGTCGGGAAAGCAAGGGCGGGAGGTAGAGAGGAAAGAAGGAGAAAGCCGAATAAATCAGTGGAAGTACAAACCGACGAGAGCACGACCGAAAAGGGAATGTCGTAATTGAATGGAAAAAGTGAGAAGAAGCTCGGCGGTGGGACGGGGGAGGCCAGCTGCCGGAGAAGCCCGTGGGAGAGAAGCTGGCCGAAGATTGTTAGTGGACATTCAGAACTTCCCACTCGCGGGTATTGCTTCCTCCTCCAAGTTTTCGCGATGTTTTCAGGCGTTTCGCGCTGGAAACCACCCTCGGCTCTCTCTCTCTCTCCCTCTCTCTGCGCGCTGGGAAGTTTCTCCTTTCTTTCCTCGGTTCGCTCGCAACCTTCCTCCGTTCTTAAACACACTCGCTGCCTCCAATTTTCCTTTTCCTATGCGAAACGCAGCCTCTTGCCTCCCTCTCTTCTTTCTCCCTGCATTTCTCTTTTCTCCATTTTTCGAGCGCCAGACTATTTCAAGCAACAATATTTGCTTTTATCTGTCTGTACGCACTCTTTAACCGCGCTATCTCCTATCGTGTATATACGCAACCGCGGTAAAACATAACAGGAGTCAGGAAAGGGGTTTTAGTCGTGGAAATAAGTTGAGTGTGGGGGGGGGGGGGGGCTTGGCCGAAGATAAGTAAATCGCTCGTGTAAAAATTAACTTGGTCAGGCATAAAATTTAATGAGCTCTCAAAAGAGCGTGCTTAGAAAAAAGTTGCGCGTACTCGTAAAATCTCGCACCGTACTGTTCTATTAAACTTTGCGAATGGCTATCGGATACGAAACTGTTCTTCTCCACACATTACTGTTATGTTTGTTGGAACTTTAGTTTATTATAAAATGTAAAAACTCACATTTTCCCAGAAAAAGAGTTTGACCTTTTTTTTATTCAAAAATTTGCAATGTGTTTTTAGAGATATTTGCTGACAAAAGCACCGAAATTCAAAACAGTATTTTTATCCGAACGTTGTAGCGAGTATGTATTTTGCAAAAAGAATTTTGGGAAAAGGAAAATGCTTAATTTGTTAAGAACATGAATTCTCTAATCTATATACTTGGCCTCTTTTCGAGCAGTTTGCATATTTTAACGTAGTTTTCAAGTTATTGCCAGGAAATGTAATAATAATTTTCTACTATTGTATAGTTTGGTGAAATTTATCATATAACGTACGAGCTACAAAAGCTTGACATAATAGAAACTTCCTAGATTTTATGGTGCAAGTTTGCATAAATTTCTGGCGAATCCGTGAGATTTTTTCCTCCCGCACACCGCGCGTACTGCTCGTATTAAAATCTAAAGTCGTAAGTCGCGCGTAACTAATGCGCCGGGAATAAATAACATCCCAGTGGAATATCAACTTATCTTAATTATCCCACTTCTTCATTGGCGAAAATAATAAATTCCAGAGGAATTCATTAGAGGGAAATTATGCCGGTGTAAAATCTTTATTTCGCATCTTGATCACCGCCCCCGACTGGCGTTTATCGGAGGGTATCTCTCTCACACACTCTCTCTCTCTCTCTCTCTTTCTCTCTCTCTTACTCTCTCTTTCTCTCTCTCTCTCTCTCTCTCTCTCTCTCTCTCTCTCTCTCTCTTCTCGGCCTCGTTCTTACGGGCGAGGAAGAGCTGGATGATACACGTCCTCGTATTACTCTTTTCGGCTCCAACCCTCGCAGCTGCGATTAGGTAGTCGAGAAAAAAGGAGTGTCCGGACTTGGGGTGGCGCGATAAGCAGATTATCCATCATGCGGCTGTCGTATAGCTATATATATGTGTGTGTGTGTGTGTGTGTGAGTAGATAAGTATAGCGCGCCACGACCACGCGGAAGAAAAAGTGTGAAGCGAGGTGCGAGGCTGGGGCTGGGATGCGGGAGCTGGAAGTGAAGTACTCTCGTCCGCCAACTTGTCATAATATTAATGCGCGTCGCGGCGCGCCTAGGCCTCCTATTTATAACTCCCCCGCGAGCCGCGAATATCTTATTTCCCCACTCGTGACGAGCAGCTCTTCTTTATACCTCGGGAGACGCGATTGAAAGATGAATGTACTCGGGGGAGCGATCAGCTGCGATCGCTGCTCTGCCTCCGCCACGCACCGTCAACTCGTCTTTCGCCTCGGCCGTGTATATTGCTTTCCTCCTCTCTCTCTTTTCATTTCTCGTCTTTCCGAAACCTCAGCGGCCATTTGTGGAAGATGCGAGATACGCCGAAACGCACTCGACTGCGCCCCTGCCGATGGGGAAAAATTTATAGACATGCGCGCGCGTGCTCGCTCAGCGAAAGATATACCTCGAAATAGTTTTGCGACAATTTGTTCAGAGGGGGCGGAGGAATTCGGCCGCCGCCGTCGCATTCTTGCATGCGATGATAAATTTGAAGTAATTCAATTGTTTTAGGACGTGAGAAGCGAAGCGCGAGCCGAGCAAAAGGGAAAAATATGGCCGCGCCAAGACCGACGAGTTCTTGCGGCCGATTCTAACTTTTTCCCACCCTTCGCGCCTGCGCTTCTTTTACATTCAAATTGATTTAAGACTTTTTCAGCAAGTGCCTTTTGCATATTTATAAATTCAAAATGTTACCGGTATAAAAATGTAAGTTCATTATTTCTCCCTTTTATGTGCTCATAAATCGGAGGGAGAGTTCGAATGATGCATCTACTCTAATGCAAAGGCTCACTGCCTACGGCTGTACATAGTTTATGCTAAGCGCATTTAAATTTAATGATGGGCCTGTCTGGGTGACTAATTCCTTATAAGCTCTTCCACACATAAGCTCGATATTTTTGCGCTGTTTTTTTCAAATCTACAGGAAATCATGGACAAATGACTTCGTATGACAGATCTTTTTGGTGAAACGCGAAAATAATGATAACGCGGCATCTACCATGAGCCTCGGAAGGTGGCTCGAATTTCGGCTTCATGAGATTTTGATAGATCCCCCGCTTCCGGAGTCGGCGGCTCACCGGGGCGGTTTATTTTCATTAATGCAGCAGGGATTCCTTGAAAACTTTATGAGCATTTCGCTGATATGGCTCTCGAGCAATTAAGATCCGCGGTCGAGGGATGCGAAGACGACGGTGGCGGCGTATTTCGCGCAGACGGAACAAGAACGCGCGCGAGACGCGGCTGCAGCTAGCCCGAGGAGGGAGGAAGTCACGCCGTGGCGGCATTTGCGAATTACTTGAAATCCTGACGCTTCCGACTTGGCGCCTCGAGAATGCTCGACCGCATGCCGGAATTTTCAATATTGTGCCTGGAGATTGCCCTGATTAACGAGGCGATCCGTCGGCTCGCATTTATATATCCTTGCACGATGTATACGTATAAAGAATCGTCTTGAAATGTTGCAGTCCTCCAATTGCCGTAATTTTCCACAGGTTTTTAATGTCCTGTAAGACTGAGAGAAAAGTTTTGGAAAAATTACTATACTGTCTCGTAAAGCTACCACAGACTGTAAAGACCCGAAAAATTACCATACTTTACAGTAAATTTTACAATAAAGTATAGTAAATTTTCCTATATTTCTGGTAAAATTTCTTATAAAGTATGGTCATTTTTTGGGTTTTTACAGTCTGTGGTCGCGTTCCCTGCACAAGATGGTAATTTTTATGGAACGTTTAGTACTTTTTCCTGTACTTTTTTTTCAGTGTATAATTCATCTGCACTTATATTAAATTGGGCCTCTTACACTATAGGTATCTTTAAATGAAATTAGTCGAATAACTGGTTCTATTTTAGAAGTAGTCTAGTGGCAAATCGTGTTAAATTGACCGAAATTCAATTTCTCATACATTGATAAATTGATAAAAACAGGATTCGGATAAAAATGTTGTTATTTCAACTGATTTACCAATACAAAAATAATTTTAGTTAATATATAGAGAGAATTAGAATTGAAAAAGTATACGATCAATAACAACTTTTAGTCATGAAAATCGGCGAAAAAAACGTTGGCGTTGGTGATTAACTGTGGAATGTCAACGAGAGTCGGTACTATTGGGCGTTCGTGTCGTGCAAAACCACGCGCGTAGCTGTTTCGCTTCGATAAAGTGATTCGGAAATTCCCGCACTATTTGAAGCGGCGGCAATTGAAAGGTGTTCCATTTATGCTGAATCCTGTTTTTCGCCACATTTCTAGTTTCAGCGCGGTAGCGTGCGCTGATAAACCTACAGATTCATCAGTTAGCTTTACAGCGCCAGTCGTAAATGTGGTGCGGAATGTGTGAGGCGTTAATAATATCGCTGACAGTTGCTCTCAAAGCGAACTTGCAAACGCATTTTTACTCCCTATCTAAATTCGAGTATGTGAAATTCACTTCGAATAAGTGAATATTCACACTGACAGAAAAACTCCGGCAAAAATTCCTATGTAGCTCTTGTAAGTTGACCATAACTCCTTTAAAATCCAAATATTTACTATTTCTTTTCTAAAAAAAGTCCAATGTCACAAGTAAAAATTCCTATACCAGCACAGTAAAAATTTATATGTGGCTTATTAACTTTGCTTTCTTTACATTTTTCATAGCTAGCACGGCAAAAATTGAGAGAGTTAATTCACATATTCAACCGTAAAAAGTCCGTGAGTGAACGAAAAATCGACCCCTTCAATGTCAACATAGGAAAAATTCAGAGAGATACATGCAAACAAACTCAATCCACCTTGTCAATATCGAAACAAAATACAAGCGCTAAACGCAACAACTGAATGTGCGTTCAAATCCAACATACTTTTTTTTTTAATGAGACAATTTTAAAACTAATGTTTAGTTGTAATATTTTTAAGGAAGATTGTGAAAAACAATTATACCATAAATACAAAATCATTAATAAATATATAAATGAGCTTGTTCAATTTAAAGTATTGGTAATATTTGAAAAACGGTCTTTAGGTGGCGCACAAGCGCACAAGTACCTAAAGTTATATCGGCACCGTATGATTTTACTTTAATTACACAGTTTATTTATACCGAATAATTACTATTTTATATCATTCGACTTGTAACGTTTTAATAATTTCGACAACATTCAAATCTTATCGGCTCTGACGTCAGATTTCAGCCAAAAAAACTTTTTACACTCTGAAAGTTTTATCGTCGCCTCACCAGTGCTTGTGTTTATAGCGATAGAAGAAAATATACAATAATGATTTTAAATGTAACAACGACAACTGCAATTCAAATAGCGGTGAATTATATACTTGCTTTTATTGTGGAAACCGCTTCCACAAGTGATGTGCAATCGAATTAGGATGCATTATCAACTATGATGTAAATGATGACATCATGCATCTATCATGTTACAAATGCGCCCAAAAAATGCTCACTGCAGTAACCGCGACAAATGGTGTAAGTACACGGAAAAAAAATTTCCATTAAAAATTACTTTTTTTTCTACTAGTTTGGGGACATACTCAAATTGTCAAAATATTTAATATATTTTTAGCAATTAATGGTGTACATCTTTTTAAAAATAAATAAATATGGTTATAAAATTTGTTACATTACTTATATAAAATTTAGTACTTACTATACTAAATTTTCAAAACACTAATATTTGATAGAAGTTGTAGAAATTTTTACGAGTCAGTTTACTAAAATTTGATAGAATTGTAGCAATTTCTACGAGTCACTTTACCAAAAATTACGAGACCTTCTACTAACAACATCAGTAAGTCGACATAACCTCAACAGAGATTTACTTATCACCTTAATTCTCTTCTATAAAATTAATTATAATATATAACCTGTATATTTTTACAAATATTTCTTAATTTAGAAACTCGTGTTCTACATCCTTCGCGAAACAAATAGTTAATTAACTTATTAAGGTGTCGAATTTTTCTATTGTGGAAATACACAAGCTGTAGCATATGTACACTGAGAGAAATGTTTAGGAAAATTTACTATAAATGTAAGAAAAATTACTATGTTCGATAGGAACTTTAGGATAGACTCGAATTATCATAAAATTTACTATAATTTATAGTAAAAATTGCTATATACATAGTAAAAATTACTCAAAACATAGGAATTTTTATTATAAATTGTAGTAAATTTTATGATAATTTAAGTCTGTCCCACGGTTACTATAAATATAGTAATTTTTCCTACACCATTTTTCTCCGTGTAGACGAGTCGAAACGTTTTTCGTGTAAGTGCACGTTGGCGTAGTGGTAAGACTGCGGCTTCTCGCGCGACGGGCTCAGATTCGATACCAGCTCTCTGCGTTTTTTTTCAGATACAAAAAATTATTTATTTTTTCTATATACTTTAATATATCATTCGCAATTTAAAATATAACGTCGGTAATATCCCGAACGGAAAATGAATAGGGTTTGCCTCAGATGATTGTAAGGGCCCAATGAGGTTCTCCGTAAGGGCCCCTAGCAAGGCACGTAACGGCGCTCCCGTCCGGCCCTGATAATAATGATAGGGCCTTAATGACGCCAGACAAACGCCGTATAAGGGCTATTGCGTATCGCCCTGACTATGGCCTGACGTTCATGCTCAGATCCCCGCCCTACGAAAGCCTTAAAATCGCATTGACGTGGTTTCATTTTTGGGGTTACAATAAATTTTCACGGTATTGTTACTTTGTCGTTATTACGCGGGTAACTTGCCTAAAACAACTTAATGATGATTTCTTAATCATTTCGGGTGACTTTAGAGCTTTGCCCGAGATTAGCTATTTAATGCAGGAAATTAAGAAGAAATAACAAGTCCGAATAAACTGCCAGGGCTGCGTAGGCACCCCGATTCTCGCCTTACATCGGGTCTTACGAGGTGCCATGGCCCTAGTATTAGCCCTAAGTCAATTACCGTTCGGAATGGATTGCGAAAAAAAATTTTTTTAAAGTGTTATTTTTCCTTTAATTTCCGAAATATTAAAATTTAGTAAAGTGGATTCTAAAATTCAATACATTTCGAGTATATCCCCGTTTTTCTATACTACTTACTAAATCTTGACGTGAACTAGCGGTAGCGGTGAGCATGCGAGGGGAGATGGAAGGAATTTATTAGGTAAATAAAATTTATTCGAACACAGCAATTAAGTAAAAAAAAATGAAATGCGGTATGTTTATGGTAGAGCAAAAAAAAATAATAAGATTAAATAGAACAAAAGAAATACTAAGTCTAAATAAATAAGTCTAAAAAATGAAAGAAAAAGATAAATAGGAAAACGCGTGCTTTTCACGCCGCGCGAGATCCTCAGGTCGAATAAGAGGCTCAGGATACCCTTGTTCTCTGTGGCGATTATGCCACCCCTTTATGCACGTAGCGGAACGTGTCCGCACTGAGTGAGGGACAAGAGGCTTTTTATGCCGTTGGTCGAGACGTGCGCCCTCAGCGAAAGCCAGGCAACATATGAGCTCCTCTCGGAGGAGTAATCTGGCGCGACTATGGTGAGTTAAAGAGGAGGTCCGGCTCCTTCGCGTCGCGGCGAGCGAATGCGCTCCGAAAAGTCGGAGGGGAGCAAATTACCTCGGCGACGGTCGGGGGCGAGCTTTCCCGCGTGCTGATTGGCCGCCGGGACGGTTGCCAAAGTGCGCAAGTGAGGCTGCTGCTCGTCGTGTTGCGAGTCTGTTAGCTCCCCTCCCCGCAAGTCTGAGGGTGCGGCCCGTCGAGCAAGCAGCGACGTCGAGCTTCCCCGAAGCTCTCGAGACACGGCGATGCTCCGCTCTACAGGGAAAAAGTCGAGCTCGACTATTTCTCAGATTTTAAATAGTTTGAGAAAAAAATGTAAATCGTAATTGTTGCGGACGTCAATCTTAGTCATTAAAGGAGTAATTTTCACTGGAAACTTTTTTTCCATAAAGAGAAATGCCTTAAAATTAACCTCTGAACAAATGTTTGCATATTTAAATAAATTAGTTGTTAAAAAGTTCAACACAGTTGCGGTGCAGTTAAGTAATATCACCGATACACTTAATCCGTTATATAAAAAAAGTAGATCATTCTACTAGACTGGACTCACAAGAGGATAAAGTGACACATTTAGAAGCAACCGTTAAGTAACTGAACGACCTCGGTGAACTTAAATCGAAAACCACTAACACAAGTGAAAATAATCTAGTTATGGAGCTGCAAGATCGTACAGAAACAGTTTCTGATAAGGATTTAGTTATGAAATGCCTCACGAAGTTCTCCAATGTCAATACTGCCTCCATCAGCGTTAGACGGTTCTCTAGACCTTTAACCAGGAGTAATATCCCACCGATCTTACTATGTTTCAACACCAGTTACGAAGTGTCATGTATTATTCGTAACTGGAAACTGTTGCCAAAAGGAATCGAGGTTACGGCGGATCACACACCCGCTCAACGAGAACAATACCGTAAATTGAAAAAAAAACAACTAAAATGTATAATAAGTCGAACCCCAACGTTTTTCAGCTCGTTAGATACATCAAGGGCATTCCAACTTTAGTAGATGTAACAAAACATGCTAACGCTTCAAAAAATGCAGTTCCTCGTCAGGGCACAACAATTTGATCCTTTACTACCAAAATGTTCATTCTGTTGCTAGAAAAGTTTCATATATTTGTTCGAATTTACATCTACTCTCCGTATCTCCAGACATCTTGGTACTAACGGAAACTTCGCTGCAACCATATTTTCTCTCTGCGGAACTTGGCATGAACGGATTCAATGTACTTAGGCGTGATCGTGAACTCTTATCGCTTAATGTCACCAGGGCTGGTGGAGTACTTATCGCTCCCAAGAAAAGAATACGGGCCCAGGAAATTCCTATCAATTCCACACTCGAATAACTATATTTATAAAAATATCTCTTCCGTCTGTTAAAATCATATTGGGTATTATATATTTTTAATTTGGATCTCCACAACAACAATACTTGGAGTATGCAGATCTCCTTGAGCCTCTTCACAAACAATACAACTATTTAAATTCATTCTTCTAGGTGATTACAACCTACCCAAAATAACATGGTTCTCAAATCCACTTAGTTACACAGCGTTGGACTACATCGATCCAGATCATCAAAGTACTTATGTATGCGGATGATGTAAAAATTTTCTCGATTGTACAGTCGACAGACGATTCCGAAAAATTACAAACCAACCTTACAACACTTTTTCAATGGTTATGCGTCAACGGACTGCCACTTAAAATTGACAATCTCAGTCCATCACAGCAGAACTGAGCACATATTTGACTATCACTTAAATAAAACTTTTCTATCTCGCGTTAACTCTATAAAAGATCTCGATGTCTATATTATCTCTAAAGTAAATTTTTGCATGCACATTGAATATACCATCGCAAAAGCAAACAAAGTTTTAGGCTTCATAAAACGCACCACCACTGATTTCACTGACATTGCAGCAATAATTCATCTCTACAATGTTATGGTCCTGCCCAACCTCACTTGCTGTCCACAGATATGGTCACCGTTTACTAACGTTCTAATTAATATGTTAGAATCTATACAGCATAAATATTCGCTATCTTTGTTTCAAAATTGGTAGGCCATAAGCAGATTAAAGTATGACTACACGCTCCCTGCCGAATTTAATATTACAACAATAAAATCTCTTTATCCCTACTACGACTGCATAGTCACATACAAAATCTTAAATAATTATCTATCCCTGGTAGAAAATTGTCTATTACGAAATGGTCAGAAAGTCAGTAAATAGCTAGAATAAATGGCTAGTTAATGACCATGTTGAAATGCTTTTTTCCTTATTATTTGCCCATTTAATAAATTGGAAATAGAATTGCATAACCTCAAAATATTCAATTTAAATTTACTCATAGACTGGACGTTACATTTAAGAGATAACTACAATTGTAATAGATAGCTTACAAAAATGTAAACAATAAACACAGACTAAAAAATCATTTACAGCACTCCTTTCTTAGATATTAACTGAAACCCATATTTTTCTATTAGATTCAGTCTCTCTCACTTTTCGTCATAAGAACAAGCCTTCTACTAGCCATTTTCTAACTAAAAACTGATTAACAATTTCTTTTTCTCTCCAATTTTAATACCTTTGAAATAGTTAAGAACAAGCTTGTGTAAATCTTTAAAAAAAGTCTTTCTATTTTCAATCTATTAGATGGTTGAATAATGTTGGAAAAATCGTTTCATCGACAGATAGAAATATCCAAGAAAAGTGGCTATTTTTTGGCTATACACCACTAAAACTAGCTATTTATTAGGCAAATAATGAAGTCAGTTCCACCAGGGATCATGTAGCTCTATTAATAATTTATTTATCATTAGACGTCTTAATTGCTGCCTTCGAAACCGCTAAAAGAGGGCCAATCAAGCTCAAACTATGGCTTCTACTCAACACGTAACCACTTAAAAAGGTTATAGAATCTTTTACCCGAAATATTAACTAACATTCAAACTTTGAATCGTTTTAAATCGTCGGTACACTCATTTGCTGCCAGATTTTAGTTTTTAATATTTTCCGTAGCGAGCGTATGAAACTTATTATATGTAATTGCGAGTAAAATTGTCCTAAACTATTTAGCCACCTGGAATAATTTTCTTAATGCATCAAGGGCTTTTATATTTTATATAAATAAATAAATAAATATATAATTTTTTTAATAAAATACGTTAAAATAGATTGTAAGATTATTCGAGTAAAGCATAATTTGTTATTAAATTAGCGCGCATAACTTATGGTTAGGGATATACAAGTTTCAAAATTGGGTAATGCATATGTCTTTATAGGTAAGTGGTTAGCGCGTCCGACTACCGTGCCGAAGGGTCCAGGTCCGAATCTCGATGTCATCAAAAGTTTTTAATTTCTTTATTTAATTTACTTTAATCATATTTAATTCATATATAATTTCCCGAACGGAAATTGACTTTGGGCTAACATTAACTTTGGGACTTGTTCGATGTCCTAGAAAAATTACAAGGTCTTGACATGGCACCTCATGAGGTCCGAAGTAAGGCGAGAACGGCGTTCCTACGCGCCCTAACAGTTTATCCGAACTTGTTATTTCTTCTTAATTTCCTGCATTGAATAACTAATAGCGCGCGAAGCTCTAAAGACGCCGGGAATCATTATTAAGGACTTTCTCCGGGTCGAAACAGCAATTTTAGTTTTTATATTTTTATATAATGTTTTATTAATTTGATAATCCAAGAGTAAGTACATGTAACAAATATATACTTGAAAGAACATAAGACAATTTTTTTCAGTCAAATTCAGGCAATAGTCACTATGATATTGTTACAATTAAAGACAAAAACTTCAATAAGTTCTTTAAATTTTGTTATTTTTTATCCGATCTTAACGAAGTTAAGAAAGTTTTGATGAAAACTTGACTATGCTTTTCTTAAACAAATTGATATTGCGCCGTACTGGTAACTCGTATCATAAATTTTCCCATCGATACTCTCCCTGAAATTTCTTAACGAAAAAAATAAGCTTTATTTCGTTAAGATCGGATAAAAAATAAAAAAATTTAAAGAACTTATTGAAGTTTTTTAACAATACCATAGTGACTATTGCCTGAATTTGTCTGAAAAATATTGTCTTATGTTCTTTCAAGTATATATTTGTTACATGTACTTAGTCTTGGATTATCAAATTAATAAAACATTATTTAAAAATATAAAAACTAAAATTGCTGTTTCGGCCCGGAGAACGTCCTTAAGTTGTTTTAGATAAGTTATACCCGCCTAATAGCTCCAAAGTAACAAGACAGTGGAAATTTATTTTAACCTCAAAAATGAAACCACGTGCATGCGATATTAAGGTTTCTGTATAGGACGGAGATATAATATAGCGTTACGTATGAGAAAACGATAGAGTGAATGAAATGAATAAGTCGCGTAAAAAATATGCGACGAGCGGCATTCGAACCCACGGACCCGAGGTTTGTAGTCCCGCGCTCTACCATTGAGCTAACGCCACGATGCTTGCTCGAGAGCATCGCGAGCGTCTTCTTTCTTATCTTGAAGAAAGTATGCGTCAGGGCTCAGATGACGGTCGAGTTGAGCCCGTGACAATAGTCATAGAACCACATATAGTATAGTAGCCCTTATACGGCGTTTGTCCGGCGTCACTCTATATCAGGACTATCTTGGCCGGACGGGAGCGCCGGTACGCGTCTTGTTAGGGGCTTTTACGGATAACCTCATTGGGCCCTTACAAACATCTAAGGCAAGCCCTATTCATTTTCCGTTCGGGTTCTATCATATTTAAATATAAAAATTATGTGTCTACCACTCCCTCCCCACTTTTCCAGAAAAGATCAAATAATTGTTTTCGCTCTTTAAATCAGTTGTAAAGTTCGCATGTTCGCATGTTAATTTTTCCCATGCATATTGCATTTTCTGCTAAAATCCGACTTATGGTCCGGTTACGATTCCAGCAGAGGAATTTTTACCAGAGTTTTTCTGTCAGTGCACGACTATATACTCAAAGAAGTGAATATTAACGTATTAAAATTTAGAGGACATGCACGCTCGTTCGTTTTTGATGATTGTTTTAATAACAAGTCTGTGAAAGGTGCTTTTCTCGTCAAACAGAGCGATTCCCGCGCAACAGAGTTGATGAGCAAAAGAGCGAGTAAATAGGGGAGAAAAAGCAGCGGAAAAATGCATGCATGAAGCGAGATGAAGGTGAGGGATAAAAAAGAAGTAAGCAAACTCGCTTGCGGAAGGAAGGAAAGAGGGAAGGAAGTCACAGTCTCGGTTGGAAATGGCGCGAAAACGAATTCTACACGTTCGAGCAAGTTAATTAGTAGCAGTGAAAACAGCCGCATCTGGCTTGGCAGGAAGTTCAGAACTCGGCAAGTAGCCCCGGTATGAAAGCATCGTTCAGTTGCCGCCTCCGTAACTTTCTTAGTACGCTTTCGGTTTTGCTCGCCTACGCTCGTCTCCCCGCGCCAAGGAAAAATGTCTGCCAAACGTACGAGATAATTAAACGGACCGACACTCATTACTCTTTCCTTCCGCCCTCGCGAAATACCGAACACTTTTAAACTTTCATAGCTCTAAAATATTAATGCGTCCCTGATACGTTTCTCCGATAAGTCTATACACTCTTATTATCCCTCTTTCTTAGTTCTTCCTCCGAAAAACTTTTTCTTTTTTTTCATATTTAATAAATTACCTAATGAGTTAATTGTGAAGGATATAATGTAGAAAGTTGTGTAGTTTAGTTAATTGGATACTTAATAAGTTTAATAAATTAGCAAAATCTCTGTTTGAAGATAATTAATTTTGTTTACGGGTAAAAAAGTTGTAGTACTTTTACCAGAAATGTATGTAAACTTTCCCCATAAAGCGTTTGCAGATGACGTTATGTTGAAACTTTTAGAGTGCCTGTCTATACACCCGTGAATTTTGATGGTAAGTAGGGCTCATATACATGAGAAATCTTTGTTTGCAAGTATTCTGAGAAAAATGATTATTAAAATAAGCCTTGTCCCACGTATAAGAGTTAATTCTAGTTTCGTCAGTAAAAGTAACTTACCTGTAAAAACGCAGGCAAGAAATATTTCGGAAAACCTTTGATGCCTGCACAGTTTTAAAACTGGAGAAGGAATTTTATTCAAAAGTATCGATATTCCCGAATAGCGCTGTTTGTCTAGTTTTGAAATATCCGGAATTCCGAGATCGCCAAAGACAAACGAGCCCGAGAGAGGAAAAAAAAAGAAATGTAATTCTGAGAGAGGGTCAATTTTGGAAAGGGCTTGGTCAACAGCGTCCATGCAGGCGCAACTATACGGGATTATTATTCTTTGGCGGGCACGGGGGCGCGAGCAAACTTTCGAAAGCGGAAGCGACTCTCTGGGCGGAAGCGATGAACGATAGTTCGGCAACAATGGCAGTCAATCAGGGCGAGGCGCGCATGGGCAGAGTGATGGCATTCAGCGCTTGCCACCGCCGCCGTTCGAATCGGCTCGATTATATATCCGGCGGAGGGTAGAGGACCGGCCAGCAGATATACGCCAACTTGCACGGCCGGCGCTTCCCTCTGGCTTTCAGCGGTGCGACCGCGCGCACGACCTTTTGGTATAACGCCGACAACGACGTTACGCTCGTAATACGGCCCGATTAAGATGCAAATTTCGCGCGGCGGCCTGCGTCGGCGCGCCTCGCCTCGGCCCTACAATTTAACCAGTTAACCGGGCTTATATTAAATAAAATGCCGCGCCGAACCGAGGCGCCGACTATGCGCGAGCCTCGCTCGTGTAGTTCGAGTGTTGCAGCCTAATTCTCGCTCTAGAGATTGTTATTAAATTTCCACCGTTCGTGCTTTCTGTTTCTTCGTAGCAAGCGCGCCGGGCCAAAGTCCTCTGCCCCTTTAGCAGGCCTGCTCTTTTTTACCTCTATTTTGCACTCTCTTTCTCTCTTTCTCTCCCACTCAACTTTTTGCGTTTCTTTCATTGTTTCTTTCGTGTCTGACTTCCCAGCGAAACTTTTTTTGTTAATCGCATTTAGCGTAAACGAAATTTTCGGTGCGGCCAGCCGGCCCGCCCGCTCGTCGCGTAAAAATCTTAAAATTTTATTAATTTTTTCGCCTACTAAAATAATTATCTTCTAAAGGGCACATACGTCTTTTTCGACTTTATTTTTGCTTCCTCCTAGAGGAAACTTTGTGATAGTGAAGTAAAAAAAAATTTTTTTGAGAAAATGAGCTAGGAATGTTATTTAGCACATTTGGAATCAAAATACACTATTTTTATAAGATGTTCCGATGGATGTGTGTGTGCGCGCGCGTGTGTGTCTGTGTGTGTGTGTGTGTGTGTGTATGTGTCAGGATACGCTGATATCTCATGATCTACTCAACCGATTTTAACGAGACAGGGATCATTTTTTTCTGGTTTGCTTACACAGTTGGGGTTAATATTCTATTTTGGTCAAAATCGATCTTTTTTTTTTTTAAAGCGATTTTTCAATTTTATAAATTTCAATTATAGATTTTTTTACTATTTAGAACTATTATTGTTTATATATTATGGATTCAGGATAAAAGTCTCTACAATTTAAAAAAAAAAATCCGCTAGCTATATATTTAGTCATAAGTTATTGATGAAAACATAATTTTTTGAAAATTGGTTACATTTCAAAATTAAAAAACCGCTGCCAATTCATTGGCACGTAGCTTCCTCCAAATTAATGTATCATTACTGTATGTATAGTATATATTTTAAATAGTAAATATGTTTATTCATTACACTTTTTTTCAATGATTTAATAATTCATTAATATTTAAAAAAAATGCATATTTTTTTCTTTGTTACGTATGAAAGGAAGCAGAATGAATTAAAATGAATTAGTTGCATAAAAAATATGCAACGAGTGGGACGCGAACTAGTTCTTATCATGAAGTGGATGCGTCAGGGCTCGGATGACGCTCGAGCTGAGCCCATGATATCTTATTATTGAATGTTTTGTTATTTGACATTTATTTTATTTAAAAAAAAAAGTAATATTTTAAAAAATATAATTTAAAAATATAAAATAAATATATTCAAATAAATGATACAATAATCAACGATTTTAAATGGATAAATAATGTTATAGAATATTATGTTATATTTTTAGAAGAAATAGATAATAATTAATACATAACAATCAAACTTTTTACTTCTAAAATTTTCCCAATATATAATCAAAATAAAATAATCCACACGTAAGAATAATTAAAATATTTAAATTATATATAAAAACAAACCGTTCTCAATAAATTGCAATTTCAAAAAACTGTTCAAAAAATTTTGAAAATTTTCAATCTTAAATATCTTTGAAAATTATCGATCAATCATGATCAAATTCTTCACACATATTGCCTATCTCAAATGCAAATTCATCTATAAATTTCAGAATAATCTAGCGATCTGTTCTCGAGAAATTACAATTTAATAAAAAGATTAAAAAATTTTAACCTCAAATATCTCTGAAATTTATGGACCAATCCTTTTGCCCAAAGAAAGCACTCGATTCGTATACAAAATCGACCCCTACACGGAATTTCAATGCGATTAAGTAAATTTTACTCTAGTTATGCAACGACAAAAAAAAATCACTTTTCTTTAAATTATTTTTTTTTTCTAAAAAAAATAATCAATAAAAAAATATGAAAATTTAGCAAATTATAGTCCTCAATATTCGTTTTAACAAAAAAAATATTCATGTCAATATCTTTTTTCAATTTCGAAAAATAACCTATTTTCAGAAATTGACGTTTTTATCAATAACTTATGACAGAATATAGCTATCGATTTTTTTTTATATAGAGAATTTTATCCTGCATAAAGTGTATTCATAATATATTAAGAATATTAGTTAATATTTAAAAATGCGAAAAATTTTTAAAATTGAAAAATGGCTGTAAAAAAAACCGAAATTGACAAAAATAGACTATTGACCCCAACTGTGAAAGCAAAATGCAAAAAAATGATACCTCTGTGGTTAAAAACAGAGATATCCGCGTATACGGACATACACACACGCGCGCGCACATACACACACACACACACATCCATACGGACATTTTCTAAAAATAGTGTATTTCGATTCCAAATGTGCTAAACAACATTCTTAACACATTTTCTCCAAAACTTTTTTTTTACCATCACAAAGCTTCCTCTAGGAGGAAGCAAAAGATATTTATATGAATATTTTTTGGTTATAAATAATATGAATATGCTATAACTTGCTAAATTTTGATGTTTTTTTCTTTATTATTTTTGGAGAAAAAAAAAATTTATAAAAAAAAAAAGTGATTTTCTTTCCCGTTGCATAACTAGAGTGAAATTGGCTTAATCGCTTTGACATTTTTTTAGGGGTAGATTTTGGATATTTTTCAGATGTGCTCTTTGGGAAAAAGAATTGGTCTATAAATTTCAGAGATATTTGAGGTTAAAATTTTGAATAAACATGAAATTTATAGGCCGTTTTGCATCACTGATAGAAAGAATGCCTTGATACAATGCCTCCGACTTGACTGCTAACGAACATGCACTTGAATAGCGTCAAAGGCTAATCGAGCAGTTGGCGTAAATACTTGAAAAATTTCAACTTTATCGACACTATTCCTTAACAGTTAAGAAATGGTTCATTAATATAGGTACTTAAGTGAGAGAGCACTAATACTTGAATCCAACGGAAAGTGACGAAAATGTCCAGTAGAGCTGTAAAAGGGTTAGACGCACGCAGCAGAGACACGCAGACTCGCAGGTCACTGAGCAACGCGCTTACTTGTTTTGTCGCTGTACAACAAGCGAGTTTCGAGCGCGTTCTGCACACTCTCCTAACCTTATTGATTTTACAAGTATAACAGCGATTTATTAACATTCATGAAATGATTACTTTACAGTAATGATTCGCAACATCTACCATAAAACCCATTTGAGTATTAACTGTTAATGAATATTCCTAAACTCTCAAAGAATGTTCATCTGAGTCAAACGTGATGAAAAAATGTCTTCGAAACTGAATCGCGCATTTCTCTCAAACCATTCTTTCTATCAGTATATGTGGTCTATATAGGCAATATATGTCTACAATTTCATCAAGAAACTATGATTTGAAGTAGTAGTTATTTTATTCACTTTTTATACATAATTTGAAAATTAAATCTTAACACATGAATGTAATTAGAATTGTGTCAGAAATGGATGTATTAATTTAAAATTTTAGCATTAAAAATTAATTAAAGGAATCAGTAAATTAAAGTTTGAGGAAGCCACGTGCCAATGAATTGGCAGCGGTTTTTGTCCCCTTCATTTCGCGAATATTTTCAATCTACTCATACTGCTTGACAAGTATTTGAAATTTCTCGTACAGATAGACTAGCTCCGCTCGTTGGATAGTTTCATAATAATTATTCAAAGAACACGCGCAGAGCCCTCGCGTATCTTCTTCGTCTTCTATATGACTTCGTCCATCTCCCTCGCTCTTATGGTGTCTTACAATTTTAGTGTTTCGTCTTACGTTATTAGAGGAATGTCAAATGACGTTTTTACGACGAATAAATTAAATTCTTTAATCAAATTTCCTTGCTCGAGGCTATATACTGCTTGGCATTTTACGAGCGACTAACATTCTTCTATTTATATTTAAAAGCACTCGAGCATATTTTTTAAATTCAAGTAATTACTATTATTAAAAGTTAAAAATTAATCAAGTCCTTTATTGTTACTGGCTAAATTATTAAAATAATTTATATTTTAATTGATAGAGTCTCGTGTAATACTTTGACTAAAATTTTTAATATTCGAAAATTGCAAACACAAAGATAATGCCGAGTCAAAGTAATTAAAAATTAAATTATATTAATAATGCAAGAATAATTTTGTTTGATAACTAGTTGATGAAAATCGATCATTCGTGAAAATTGTATAAAGAAAAATGTGCTGAAACATAAAGAATTTATCGAGTAAAAGTGTGTGAAAGTCGTAAGTGCAGGAAAAGTTAGCTAATCAGCAGGAAAGGAGCTCTTTGGGAATCCGCGGTGCACATGAAAGAGGAGCTTGGCCCGAGCCTGCAATTTGCAATTCCACACTTGGTTGCAGCGGCGTCGTTTCTTACGGCCTAATGTCATTGTATCAGTGTGCAGCGCAGATTCCACCTTCTGGGAGGCGCTCTGCTCTGATCGCCATCCTTGTCGGCAACTTCGTATACTCGCAGAGTCGCGGAGCAGCGCCAGCGAGTTCGTCGCGAGCGCACGTTAATTGAGCACTAATTCAATCCCGGTTGCTGCGCTCTGCGCCGTAAAACGCAGGCGATGCTGCGTGCTTTCCGCTCTCTCGCTCTCTCTCCCTCGCCCTCTTTGCACGCAACTTGGCTCTGGGTGCGCATAATTATTCCTAAAATGTTCGCGTTGACTACTGCACAACGGCCAAATAATGCTCTAGTCTTTCCGCGCGCGCTCCCTCTGCCTCGCTTTCACAAAATTAATTGTCTTGGCCAATTTCCCTCCTTTGACGTTATTGCCGCCGCCACTGCTCCGCCTGCTGTTCATTTGTTTTTACCGGGACTCGCGGAGCTTTTTCTGCATTCACGCATACATTATATATAACAGGCATAAATTTCCAATAGCGCGAATGAGCGAGTGGCAAGAGACACGGAGCAGAAGAAAAGCTCGGCCGAAATCCGCGCGCGTATAATAATTTCCGCGAGTGGAAGGAGAGGACAAAAGCCGTGTCCGAGCGGACCGCAATAACTGGCAACTGGAAAGCACGCGCGGATGAAAAAGAGTGAAGGGGTGGCCTGCGTATTGGAAAACGCTAAATATCTCGCGG
Source organism: Torymus aiolomorphi (assembly GCA_036365515.1). NCBI lineage: Eukaryota > Metazoa > Arthropoda > Insecta > Hymenoptera > Torymidae > Torymus > Torymus aiolomorphi. The sequence continues at coordinate 221,761,624 of CM070875.1, read as the reverse complement.
CGCGGCTCTGCGCTCCGTGTCATTCATTTTATTTGATAGCGAGCCACCGCGCCGCTGCCTCGCAAAAGAGAAAGAGCTCGAGCCCAAGCGGAATTATAGCAGCCGACTAGCGGCGAATCCTCGATAAATCACGCAAAATAATTACGACGTCGGGAATAAATAGAGAGGGGCCGCGCGTGTCCAGTCCGTGCGCACTCGCGCGGGCCATAAAGGGAAGAAAAAAGCCTGACCGCGCGGTGGCCTCTCTTTCAATTTGGCCCGGCACTTGAACGCGCGAGGCCGGCCGAGATTTTTTTCATCGATGCTGTACTGTTTCAATGAAAACTTTCCTAGGGGTATCAAAGTTGGAATTTAATTTAGGGCCATAATAAACGACGCACGCGCCCGCGGCTGAGCGAGGGCACGCGCCGCAACTTCGTACGTGTGCCGGCCGCTCTTTTTGTCCGGCCGGGCCAGCTTTTTGCAGTGTTTGCGCAGGGATTTCACCGAAATGATGCTGCTGCCGCTGCCGTCGCCGCGGATCAACTTTGCCGCTTCGATGCTTTTTTCTCCTTTCAAAACTTTCACGCGGAAACATTCATTTTTTCGCTCAAACAGGATATTCTATATAAGTAGCAAATGCGATTAAATCATTTTTTCTTGAACATTACTCCAATTTTTTATACAAAATATTCCTTTATACAAATATTTTTGCAATTGACAAAGTAAAGAATTGCACACGAATCAAAATACGCACTAGTTTGGATTCTGAAATATTCGTGTGTCTGCTTTACAACATCGTGCACAGGTATACTTTTAACTCATGGTATTTGAAAAATTCAGATTAAAAAAATTTTGAAAAGCATTACATTCCTTCAGCACTCGTATTTCAGTTCCTTTTTTCGAAAAATGCTTTATTTCATTTAAACTCAAATGTATAAGTAAAGGATGGTTCTAGTTGGCCAAAGTACCGGAGGTAATAAAACTTCGTCCTGCCATAGTGAACGTAACTTTGAATAAATAGAATATGAGCACTATTGGTTAGGGGAATATCGAATATATTTTCATGGACAAAAGAGGTGGCGCCCAGAGCGCTAAAAACTACAGGCGCGCGTATGTGTATGCGAAGCACGGCACAATACAGTTTTGAAAAAGGGAGGAATAAAAATAAAACCGAGCACTGGCCGATTTCAGAGCAGCGGCTCTCCAAATCTCCAGCGCTTATTCCAGCCAAGTGATTTAGCGTTATCGGATGAAGGGTAGATTTACTCAGAGGCGATGTTACGCGCGCGGCTGCATGCAAATACGCAGTTTGCTGCGCATAGAGCTGGGTGAGGGGAAGAGGGACAGGCGCAAAACGAACGTCGTCACGGTCGGCGCCTAGGCGCGCAATCGTTTGTGTGCGGAATTAATTCGATAATCAGCGCGCCAGGCGAGTGCAGCCTCTCGCCCTCCCGCCGCGGCTAATGTTTATCGATGACGCACTCTCAGCGCATTAATGCGATACCGCGTCAAACATCAGCGGATGCGAGTAGGAGGTGGCGGCGGCTCTCTTTCCGTATTTTTCCGGCCTCCTCGAGCGCCGGGTGGCGCGGGGCCGTTTGATTTGCACCATGCGTATATTTGCCGAGCTCGCAGCGCGCGCGCGCATGAATTCGCAACCGAATTTCGCGCATAAATCTCCCACGATTGAACGAGCGACGACGCGCGCCGCATTTGTGGGAGCCGCGGCAAAAGAGAGTTGGTGCGTGGCGAAATACTGCACGAGGAGGGGAGCGGGAAGCTGATGATGAGCGCGGCCACCACTGAATATCGCCTTGTCAAATATCATCTCTGCGGTGTGCATCATCATCTCCACCGATTGATTCTCCCGAGCGCTCCATTATCTGCGCATAAATGCGCGCACGTGCGCACATATTTCGCCTTGATTATTTTTCCCGCCGCGCGCTCTCCGCTCGCCTGCGCGTGCACACGCATATGTATTCCCGGCTAATGCAAGATTTTTCATTTCCCGTTATGCCCGGCCAATTTGTTTAAAAGGGTACGGAACATTTATTGCTCTTTTTCCTCCAAATGATTTTTTCATAATTGCTTTTCATGCATTTTACGCACATATTCTTCGATTCCAATAAATATAATATAAGAGCGCAATATCATTTGCAAAGCTTGACGAGAATAAAGCATTCCAATCAGTTTCGACAGGTTTGATGAAAAATTAATTACTATCCTTTCCGAAATGTGAGAAAAAACAATTTGGAACGATTTATACAACTTTTTTCCAAGAAACACTATCCAATACATAACTGCATTATGATAAATATTCTGCTGCTTTTCTGCTTTCCGAAAAATTTGAAAAATATAAATAAAGAGTGAGGTAAAATATAAAGTAAGCTTGTCCTGGTAGAAAATTAACCATATTTTATAGCTAACGTGTTAATTAAATGGAATCATTTTTAGCATAAATCATAATGCAAAAATAATATAATTCATCTAAAAGTTCTACTATTACTTAAAATACATATTTTATCAAGTGTAAATGTCATAATTTATTTTGGATTGGTACATAATTATGAAATATCAGCAATGTTCGTTTTTAACCATAAAGTTAACTGAAAAATAGCTAGCTTCTGGTTAACATTTCTATCAGGGTGCTCGTTATCTAATCTTCATAAGTACTATTTTTTCATTCTGCCAATGAATTGAAATAGATATTAATTACTCATTGATTCTTTTTTATAGTAAACCTATCAACTTAAAGATTAGAAAATAATTTTTATTAGTAATACATAAGTGATAAAGTGGATAGCGTACCTGTCCTAGATATAACCAATATATGGCTAATAGATATCTATTCTCTAAAAATTATGAAATTTCTCTAAAAACAACTTTTAAAAGGTAAAAATTTGGGCAAGATCTTTTTTTCCGATCTTTGCAAAATATTAATTTTTATAAAAGATTGCAAATTTTTCCTGTTCCAAAACTTAATTCATATTAAATCAATATCATTTTTTCTGATAGATTATTCATATCTCTAGCAAAATGCGGGAAAAAAAATAAAAGAAGAAATTAGATATAACTTTGGTCCAGTTTTTCAGTGAAAAAAGTGGCCATTTTAGGCGAGATGGGAATAAAAAAAATGTTTGCGAGGCACAACTACCGGACCAGATTTTTTTCGGTCTTGAAGCCATTTTGAATGTACAAAAAATCGAGAACTCGGTCAATTTAGTGGCAAGCTTTTTGTAGCCAATAACTTTATTTCCTCTCTCCAATATAAATCATTTTGTCAGGAAAAGTTGCACACACATTTAAAAAAAGAAAATAAAACTATAGGAGTCAAGATTTTATGAAAAAATGTTAATTCTTTCAAAAGTTGCACGAGTTCAAAGATGAACGGAAAATACATACAAAATACTGTAAAAATGTACAGAAGCGGGTTTTGCCATTTTGCAATTTTGAAGGAAACCTCGCATACTCTAGTTTTATTTTCTTTTTCTGAAAGGTATATGTCACCCTCCCTGGCGACATGATTTATAAGCATTTGTTTTTAAATGAATTTACGGTTTTGGCAAAAAAGCTTGCACCAGATTGACAGTGTTCACTATTTTTTTTATATTCAGGATGGCCCAGAGAACCAAGAAAACCTGGTCTAGTAAGTGAGCCCCATATCAAATTGATGTTAAGTTTTTGTACCCAGTGTTAAATTCTTTAATATACGGGAATTTTTGTGTATGAAATTTCTTGTTATTGTAGTAGAACGAAGGTGTATCTTAGTATAATATAAAAGTGATGTAGGAAAAAAAGTGATTCTCGGAGACTCGCCTTGTACAAAGGGAGCATGGTGGATTTTCCGAGTCCACAAATGCCATATTTGTGACTCACAGTTGACCGGCCCGATATTTTGGGTATATTATAGAGTAAGTAACGAAGACCAATTCCGGATGGTGCGTTGTTAAGGGAGGAGGTCGCGTGGAACACCATTAGCAGATATTCTCGAATATTATGCTGCAGGCATCGCGAGACGTTGTCAAAGCGGCCAAGTTGCTTAACTTGCTTTCCATGGTATCAATCTATCGGGTCGGCCGCGGCATCCGCTGCTCTTGCGCGCCGTACACGGGGGAGAAATATTATTAGTTCGCTAACTTCACACTTAATGATGGACGTCCGACAAGTTCAGTTTATCATCGACGCATCACGGTTTGCATAATATTCGCCCTCCCCAAGTTTTGCTGTACTGCGGCAATTTCGTTATCAGCTCCCGCGGCCCCACTTTGTGTATCAACACGCAAATCTTGTATCTCTCATTCTCTCTCCCTTTGTGCGCGAGGCAACGAGCCTCCATTAGCCGAAAGACTAATTATCATGCATACATTCCCTGTTAGTTTCGCTGCCGTACTTTCCTATTAGTGAAAATTCCTATTAGTGAAAATTACCAGTTCCGTATCGTCGCACCTGCTGGCACCAGCCTGCCACGTATTCCGCTGAAATTGCCATTTCCATGCCTTCTTTCTTTTTCAAGTATAAAATATTATAGCTTCGGAAGAATGCCCAGACCAGTGTCGAGTAAAGGACAAAGTTTGTATCTTCTTACCAGTCGAGGGGGAGGAGTCGAAAGCCCGCGCCCGAGTGGCAGCAATTACGCGAGCAATTAGGAAGCGCGAGGTGCGTTAAGTCGGGCGTCGCAGCGGCGTCACCGGCGCACCTAAGTGCACGCGTCTCGCGCGGGGGTCATTTCCGATTTGGCATTGGCTGCGCCGCGGATTCCGCTCTCGCACTTGGCGGCGCTTCAGAAAACTTGCGGGAGGTAAGCTCCGCGCTAGCAAGTATATCAATCACTCAATGGCCGCGCGCGTATCTAGCAGTATGGGTGGGTGCAAAGCCGGAAGGGGAATGGCTCGGCCTACGCGCGCATCCCGGGGTTTGTTTGCAAAGACGTCTCTTGTAGGGCTTCGCAACGTGGCGCGCGGCCAGCACGGAAATTCGCGGAAACTCAAATCCGAAAGGATATCGTGCAAACTCGTTTTGCTTTTCTCTCTCCTTCTCCTCCTCCTCCTCCTCCTGCCTCTGCTGCGAGCGGGCATTTTATTTTCTTCTCGATCGTTCGTCACGTCACGCTGAAAGGAATATCTCTGCTCTCGTGAAATATTTCTATTTTGAGGCTCCTCGCGGGCTCGGGCGCGCTTCCACTTGATTAATTGCGCTCTCGAGCGCGACGTGTCTTATTTCATCAAGTTTCCCATATCCTCGAAAAATACTCGCATCCTGTACTGAAAACTGTTTGAATTTCCAAAGTTTCGGACAGAGGGGCCGGGTGAGCAGGCAATAGAAGATAACAAAGGCGTTTAGGGCGCTCATTAACATGTTTGTAAGCTGCGCATATTCAGCACGACACCTCTTTGAATGTGCGCGCGCGCCCGGGGAATTAATCAAGCCTACCTATATTAGAAGCCATAGCCCGCGGTCAGATTAGAAAGCAGGAGGCGATCCATCGGACGAGTAGCGGTGGATGGAGCCTCGCTAATGGAAGCTCGCGCGCGTGCTGCTGCTGCTGCTGCTGCTGCTGCTGCTGCTGCTGCTGTGGCGTGGAAACTCGTTCGCTTAATCGCAAGGGCTTAGACTGCGTCGCCCGTCGCCGGTCTTCCAAGTCCAATCAGTTTGCATTTACCGTGGTGTGCTATTTGTCAACTCTTTGTCTCCCTCTCTCTCCGTCGCGCGCGTGCGCCATCGGTAATCTTTGCCGCAAATAGTGCCATTAATTGCTTTTCTTTGCGAGATATTCAGCGCGAGAGGCCTCCATGTTCCCGCGCTCATCGGAAATAGCAAATCAATTATTTTTAGTGTCTTGGAAAGCCGGAACCTCTCAGAAATTTAACCGTACAAATTACATGTAAACGAAAATACGATAGATTATAATTATTCCAACATTATTTTTGTTTGCACTGATGCGTTGTGCGGTATTTGTGTTTTAAATTATCGTATGATTTATTCGACGATGACAGTGTATAGGCGAATGAATTTGACCCTTTAAAAATGCAGAGATGAATCTCGCATTAAAAGTGTTCATTATTTTATGAAGGGTGCAGCAGCATTTTTCTGGGATACTTGAAAAAGCGCGGAGCGAACTAACGAGTGTAATAAATGACAATGATGAATGATTCGGGCTAAAAACTGCACTTCCTCGATCGGTTTTAATGCAGAAAGAGTGAAAAAGGGAGGAGCGGGATTTCAAACGCGGCAGAGAGTATTAATAAATATTTTACCAGCACATATTCACGAAGAAAACAATAACATGAAAATGTATGTGGTCATATGCGAGCGTGTTTGAGCTTACCGATTAATCTCACGATTATAAAAATACGCAGGCACCTGTGATATGCCCTCAATCGAATACGATAAATTCAGTGGGGCTCTGCGCTTGCCTGAATACAATGCGCTCCCTCCTCCAATTTCTCCCTCTCACTCCCACTTCTCTTCGCAGCATCGGTGCGCGATTAAATTAATGGATTTTCAATAGACACTTCACTTCTCAATGCTTTGCTCTGCGCGTGCACAGTGCACACTAGCAGACTCGAAAACATAAAAAATGAATGAACTGATCGCTGTGTTTTTTATACATGCGTTAACGGATTCGCTAAATCAGCACACATTGAATGCTCAAAGTTTTATAATTAGCTCACCGCTCAATGTCCAGCCAAAGCACTGAACATGCACGGAAAAGTGACAGAATAATACGTAAAAAAGAATTCTTCTTGCAGTGGACGTTAGTTTTTCTAACGCTGGCCGCAGTAGTGTAATTACGCAAAGTGCAATAGTGTCAGCTGCCGCCCACATCAGCTCGGCAAATGCCGAAAATCGGCTGCAGCAGTGCGGCCGCGAGGAGCCAGAGAGTAATTATAATAAGCAAAGTGTGCGCCAAGAAAAAGGCCGGCAATAAAAACAACTCTGGCTTGTGCAGCCGCGCGGGGCTTTATTTGTTTTTGCGAGCGAGCGATTCACGAAGCCGCAGCGCGGGCAGAAGCGCGAAAAGCCGGCCGGCGCCGAGCTTAAACGCTCGACAAACACAGCATATGTGCGCCGGGGCTTTGTTGCAGACAGGAATACACGAGCGCCGAGCGACGGCATTGTCGCAAGGAAGGCTGAATGCAGTACAAGCGAGTGACGCGTTACTTCATGCACGCACGCGTGACTTTCCGTCTGTCTCCCTGCCTGTCTGTGTGCATACGCACGCGCCGCTGCTGCGGCAGTGCCGAGGCCTTTTTTCACGCCAAAATAATTCTCTTTTGTACGCGAATTTGCCCGCAGGAAACAGTTTGACGAGGCATGCGTTTCATTTCATTGCGAAATCATTTTTTCGGACGACGTTATTGAATAAACGTAGTCGTCGCTTTTAAACATGACTATTAATTGCTGCTTATATAGTATGTATGAAAGTAAAATGAAAAGCCAGCGGTGGAAAATATAATTATTCGTATACGCAGTCTGAAATAAATCAAAATTCGCGCACGAGAAAATCGAATATATCTTTAATTTTAATGCAGCGAGAAATTAAATGATACTAGTATTAATTATTGCTGCTCCAATGTTTCAATAATTAATTTGTCATCCTCTTCAGATATATTATACATATTCCACACATAGTGTCTCAAATTAATACAGGCTTGGCGTATTTGACATATACGTCTATTTGATCGCCAAATATATTTGTAGAATTAATTTTGAGTTATAATTATCTGTCATACACTTTGTTTCTCCAAATACGTTATATGCCCACACAATCTAATTCATCTGTAGTATTGATTGATTTACGGCTGTTGTATTTATTTTGGTGACTATGTAATACGATTTTAGAACTTTACACTGACATTGTTCATACAGTATATAGTACTTGGGTACCCAAGTTCATCTCTAGCTTATAACATATAGCTTTATAATCGATTGCAAAAGCGGTAATTTTGGGGAATCTTGAGTATTTATACTTTTAGCCTGTTTAGTGTTACGTACGAGAGGATGATAGAGTGAATGAAATGAATAAGTCGCGTAGAAAATATGCTCGAGAGTATCGTGAGCGTCTTGTTCTTATCTTGAATCGGACGCGTCAGGGCTCGGATGACGATCGCGCTGAGCCCGTGACATTAGTAAATAAAAATAATAATATAAGATCTATTTACAAGATACATGAAAAAATGTCATCAGAGATATTAAGTAAAACGTGTTGAGGAAGTTATGTAAAATGGTACATATTCATTTGCTGCCGTACCTTTTTTCTTCGAATTATTCTCGATGGAAATTGTAAGCGATCTGGGACGAGCTAAATTCTTGCGATTGCTCACGTTTCCCTTTTTTCTAATAATTCTCGGTCGGGCGTCAAGGAAAATTTCAATTTGAAAAATGTCCAGTTCGGCGAGAGTCGAAGTAAAAAGTCGAATAGCGAGAGAGAAAGAGAAAGAGGGGGATGGAGAGCGAGAGGGAGAGAGAGGAGCCACTCGCATCCTAAGAGCTGCCTTACGACCTCTTGGGCCGATTCTATCGCGCGAGCGCACCGATATCGGAATTAGACCGTGCAAAATCGGTCTGCGGGCAAGTCAGAGAGACGGAGAGAGCAAGAGAGCGTGCGTGCATCGACAGCAGCTAGAAGCGCGCAACTGTGGAAAGGGATTATACGAGGACGTGCGCGCGAGCGAGAGAGAGAGGGAGAGAGAGACTGAACGAGAATCACTCCGACCGCCATCAAAGACGTTCGTGCCATGAATCCAGCTGAAGATAGATTCCCCGGAAGGTGCCGCAGTGCCCCGACGCTCCTCACTCTCATCTCCCGTGCAGCGAAACGTGCTCGCGCGGATCGCCTGCGATCTCTATCGTTTTATGTGCACGTGTATGAGTGTGTATATATACATATACATGTTATACGGGGAGAGCACGAAAATCGGCGGCGTGGTCGCGTCTCTTTTTCGGCAGGCTCGGGATAACGTGTCCCTGGAAGTTTTCCGGCTAACGCACGCCATGGCTCCTTTTGAGCCGACACGTACAGAGGCGATATTGAGGCTGCGATAACACCCGAAACTGATCTCTCTCTCTCTCTCTCTCTCTCTCTCTCTCTCTCTCTCTCTCTCTCTCTCTCTCTCTTCTTCTCGCTTGCTCCCTCCAGCCCGCGCATCGGGACAAAGGCCGTTCGCGTCGTTTGCGCTTTGATATTCAAGACATTAAATTCCAGTCTTTCCGATCGACCTACGTTTTTATTGTTTACTTTTATGGTCCGCATACGCGCCTGCCTTCCGAATGGACTTTTTTTTCCACCTCTTCTCTCTATTTAAAGCGGTTATGTGGAGAGAAAAAAGAATAAAAGCGCATCCCGTGTAAAAGTTTAGTCTCGGATTGATCTGCCAAAAGTCTCGCGAAATAAGTCTCGCGTAACTCTCGCAATAATCTCGCTAAGGCCACTTTGCGAGACTAATCTTTTTTAGTTTGTAAAGTCTTGCAAAAAATCCAAGATGAACTGCGAGACTTTTGGCTGGACAATATTTTTACTTCAAAAAGTCTCGCATAAAACCCAACACAAACAGCGAGACTTTTGGCTGGACAATATTTTGACTTTAAAAAGTCTCGCATAAAATCCAACACGAACAGCGAGACTTTTGGCTGGACAAACTTTTGTCTTAAAAAGTCTCGCATAAAGCTCAACACAAAATGTAAAAAAATGTAAAAAAAATGCCTGCAAAATTACATAATAACTATAATCCGCATCAACACCTACACACTCATACACACATATACACACGCGCGCACGCACGCGCGCAAACAGCCTTGCAAAATAACCCAGACTTTGCCCCAGGAGACGCTGTTGGCGTCTGCGAACAGGAGACGCTATTGGTGTCGGCGAACAGAAAACCCTGTTGATGTCATGAAAAGAGAGGTTGGATTCGAGATGCCGATACGGCAGCAAGGCGGTCCGTAGCTGCGATCACGACGACTCCTTGAGGCTGCTCATATTGAGGCGTCTTCTTCGGAGAATCAGGAATTCGCCACCTGGATCTCTAAAATTCTTCTGACCCGATTCTCTGCCATTGAAATGAAAATATTTCCGCAAATTCATGAACGACATATAACCGCAAGACGACTATTTTCAAGTGAACATGAATGCAAACATTTCAACTGTTTTGTTTAGTTTCCAAGTCTACACGCGCGTTAACTTGGAAACCAAACAAAACGTTTGAAATATATTCGTTTATGTTCACTTGAAAAGAATCGTCATAACTACATATCCTGTAATCAGATAAAACTATCACACAAGACAAGAAAATAGTCGTGTTGGTTATATGTCGTTCATGAATTTACGGAAATATTTTCATTTCAATGGCAGAGAATCGGGTCAGAAGAATTTTAGGGATCCAGGTGGCGAATTCCTGATTCCCCGAAGAAGACGCCTCAATGTCAGCAGCCTCAAGGAGTCGTCGTAATCGCAGCTACGGACCGCCTTGCTGCCGTACCGGCATCTCGAATCCAACCTCTCTTTTCATGACATCAACAAGGTCTTCTGTTCGCCGACACCAATAGCGTCTCCTGTTCGCAGTCGCCAACAGCGTCTCCTGGGGCAAAGTCTGCGTTATTTTGCAAGGCTGTTTACGCGCGCGCGTGCGTGTGTGTGTATATGTGTGTATGAGTGTGTAGGTGTTGATGCGGATTATAGTTATTATGTAATTTTGCAGGCATTTTTTTTACATTTTTTTACATTTTGTGTTGGGCTTTGTGCGAGACTTTTTAAGACAAAAGTTTGTCCAGCCAAAAGTCTTGCTGTTCGTGTTGGATTTTATGCGAGACTTTTTAAAGTCAAAATATTTTCCAGCCAAAAGTCTCGCTGTTTGTGTTGGGCTTTATGCGAGACTTTTTAAAGTAAAAATATTGTCCAGCCAAAAGTCTCGCAGTTCGTCTTGGATTTTTTGCGAGACTTTACAAACTAAAAAAGCTTAGTCTCGCAAAGTGGCCTTAGCGAGATTATTGCGAGAGTTACGCGAGACTTATTTCGCGAGACTTTTGGCAGATCAATCCGAGACTAAAATTTTTACACGGGATTGTAAATATTCAGCGCTTTCTGGGCCGAAGGAATAAACATTGTTATGCGCACTTGGAATGACAAATGCGATTCATCTTGGACTATAAAAGCCGCGCGGGGGAAGTGCGAACTCTTATTTGGCGCGGAAAATGAAAGCTCGTGGCTTGAAAAGTAAAAATCGCCGAAATTAGTTGAGGCTGCTGAAGAGAAGGGGCGGCAAATGAAGTAGCTCGTCCCAGGAAAATTTTGATCCGCGCTTCCGGAAGATTTGGTTGTTCTGCAAAGTGGATTTTCTCGGAAGAGGACGAGGATCAGGAGGGCAAGAAGGGGGCCGGCATGGCTCGCAACGGCAACAGCGATGCCTTCGACAAATCCACTTCTCAAAGGATCAAGAACAAGTCAACCGGCGAGGCTGCTGCTACTCTGCCGCCTCACTGCCCCCCCCCCTCCCCGTCCCGGCCGCTTGCAAATTACACCCAAACTTTGGGACAAACTCGCATACTTCACGTTTGATACGGGTCGCAGACCGACACCGGCCGCCTCTGTACTTGGAACCGAATTTCAGCCGATGATCAAGGAGATCCGGGGAAAAAGGATATACCACTATGTCTCTATCGGCGCATTTCCAGAAGAATGACTGCACACCTCGCGCCCAAGTACACTTTTTCTTTTCATGCACTCAGCTTTTTTATCTTTTCCATCAATTCTTCGTCCGACACCTGCGCCTTCCCTCCGCTAGCTCGCTATCTCGCTCTTTGTGAACTGAGAGCGCAGCAGTGGCATTCAAGCAGCGCGCGTGTCTCTCTCACTTTCCGCTGCGTATACAGCCACGACGCGCTCAGATACAGATCGCGCGCTCTGTTGACATCCATTGATCATGACATGAATAATGAATGGATATACTCGGCCTGAATAATGCATGCATCAGCCTCGAATAACGTATGAACGTCCTGTGACTGCGAAGCAGAGGGCTAGAGAAGCAGATGAGACAGTGCTAGGGGGGGAGACAGTGGCCAAGAATATGCAAGAGAGTTTGTAGATTAGGCTGGAGAACGCCCGAGAGCAAGAGGTGAGGCGGAGCCAAGCAGAGACGCGCTCCCAGAAGTTGGCGTGTTGACATTCGGGCCCTTCAATGAGAGAGACTCTGCAGTTGCTCTTATACTATACCGTTACACAACAACATCGAGGATTCAATTGTTTTTGCGCGTGACAATGTCGCGCTTCTCCTTCGATGGCAATACATCAATTGTTGTATTTGCTCGCCGAATACTTTGTATTGTATTTGGGAGGAAATTTTCTTATTTATTGTTCTAATTTGCAAGATTGACAAGACCGAACGGTATGCAGCGCGAAGGCCGACAAGGGAAGAACACAAAAGTTCCACGATACGCCAAGTCTGCCACAATAGGAGAAAGAAAGGTGAAAGCATGAAATAACAAGCGCGTGCACCGCGGCGGGAACCGCGTTATCATAAAAACGGGTAATGAAAAAAGGCCATCGACGCGTGTGCGAGCTGCGAAAGAGAGTGAGAGAGAAAGAGAGAGAGAGAGAGACTCGTCGGAGTCACTGAAATAACAAACCCTATAATCCCGACTCGCGGCGGTACAGCCCCCGCTGGCCTACTTTCATTCGCAGCTGCAAGTGTATGGGGGGCAAAGCGCTTATTATCCTTTTCTAAAGGCACAACATGCCGAGTGGTGGAGTACGAAGAGAAAGATAGAGAGAGAGAGAGAGAGTGGGGGTGGGCGTGGGAGTCAAGTAAAACGGCGGAAACGAATTGCCGGCGTGCGCCGCCTACGTCACCGAGTATTCCGCGACAAAGCTCCTTCACTTTAGATTTTTGCCTCGAGTCCGCCGCCGACTTCGACTCTCACTTTTTCCATTATTTGCCCGTCTTATCTTGGATTTGAGTAAATTAAAAGTAAATACTCGGCGCGGCCTGGCGCGCGCTGTAGCCTCTATTTATTTGTCGGGGTGCGATGCTTATGTATACCGGCGAAAGCGGGAGAGCGCGCGCACTCTCTGATTGTACTGGAAAATTTCAATTTCTCAAACTACTCGCATCGAATTTCCTATTCGAGCTGTATCCCCGTAAAAGACTTTCTTCCAGACTCTTGCGGCGCAGCAGAGTGAAAGGATGTGTGTGGCGTGCGAGTGCGGTGCGAGTCGATACTTTGCAGAGGGCGGAAAAGAGAAGAAGGAAAGGCGAAAGGAGTTGGGGGCAAAAGCCGAGCTCTCGCCGGCTTCCTTTTTCTCGTCTCGCTCGGCCACAAGCTGATGCGAAATCGCAATCAGAACCGGCACGTAAATTGCGAAAGCCTGTGGCGCAGGCGGCGGGAGCGAATTGTTGTTGAAAGCGAAACTACGCGGCGCCGCCCGGATGACGCAAAGTTTGCTGTCTTCTCTCCGAGTCACCACTGGCGCTCCGCTCCTTCTCGAGCTCGCAGCCCAGCCACATCTGATGCTCTTTGTCTCTCTCGCTCGCGCCGAACCTCGACCCTTTCTGCGGCTGCGCCACTTCACTTAGCCAAGATCTTCGTTAGGAGCTTCTTCGAGGATACGGGAGCGGCTTAGTTGGGTTAGGCGCCTCTCGCAGCTATTCGCGGCTCATCGGGATCATAATTAGTTTTCCATGGAGGGCACATAGGCGGAAGTAGAAGGCATTAGCGCGAGTGACGCCGGCATGGAGCGTGGCAAACAAGCGGTTTGATTTCATTTTTCCGCATTAATTCAATTTCCCACCCCTCGTGCTTTTCAATAAAATCGCCGCCGCCCGCGGACGTACGACTGCGGCCTCGTGACTGCAATTTTCAATGGACTCGCCGCTCTTCTCACTTGTATTTATATTTATGTTACAAATATTTGCCCACCTGGCACGCCAACGGAATAACGAGTCGGAATATCTTTGGGAAACTTAATTAGCACAAGTCAGCTAATTAAACGGAGATTAATTGGCGCGATTGTTGATTCATTGTCGAGCTTTTGTAATTTATCAATTTAACGGCAAATAAGAGGGTAAACCATATTTTCGGAGTTGGAGATTGGCCAAGCAAATTAAAAGGGTAAAAATAAGCAAAGATGTACGAGTAGTATCAGTGGGAGATATTTGCATTAGGCCCAGTACAGGCAATCGGAAAGGATGTGAAAGCTGTCAAAGGGGGCTTATAAACTCAAATAGAAATTAATTTCCTGGCGAGAGTACAGACGAATACAGGCTGATACGGAGATTGGGGAGCGAAGGGTGTGGCGAAAGAAGGCGACGAGTAACCGAGAGACAGCGAAATGAGAGCTTCTCTTTCCGCGGGGACGGATGGCGGCACACAGCGCGTTGGCAATAGCGTCTGGATGGGAAATGAGAAACGAAGGGGGAGAGAAAAGAGGTATGAATTGAAGTCCCGTCGCCGGCGCCGCCAGCCTGGCCTGGGGGAGCGAGCGAAGACGTCTGCGTGTTGTCGCAGCTTTATCGAATTCCGCCGGCGCGGTAACTCGATCAAGTCTTAGCTCTCGGAGAATATTTACCGCTGCGCACGCGCCAAAGTCTCGCGCCACAAAGCCATAGCCTCGTGCACTATTCCTCTGCGCGTGCTCGCGCCTCGCAAATTGCGCAATATTATTCGCGAGGCATCAGACAATTCCTGACGATTTCGTTTATTGTCTTGTCCTCTTGTGGATCCGCTTCTTGCTTTGCGGATTACCAATCGATTTTTTTTTCTTTCTTCACTATGGTTATCTTGCTACTCATTTACACAGACTTACAACCTCGTGGTTTATCCAGCCAATGACGTCATAAAAATCATAATATCGCAAAAATTGTGCTATAAGCATAGTATTTATGGTGGAAACTCTTCATTAATCTCTGTATACTATTTTAAAAATAATAAAAAAAAGGCGACCTAAAAAATAAGGTGCCTATACGATGCAACTATATATAGATATACAAATAACATGGGAAGTTTTCTTCAAATAGCCATTTCTCAGAAAATTATATCGCTTGCCATATTACTAAATATTCTATATTATTCCTTTTTAAGTCTAGTATAATATACTAGTTTTTAAGAAAATTGTAAAAAAAATTGGCTTTGCAATTAATTAAAATGAGTCTTAAATACATACTCAGCCTATGCTTCCCATGTTAAAGTTGCAAACTTTAGCATGAACTATCTCAATAAGTAGTATCGCTTCCTATACTGGGGGTTTCAAAAATCGATAAAACATATAAATAGAAGTGCATACACTAATTTTTAAGAAAATTTAAAAAAAATCGATTTTCCGGTGAACCACCTTAAAGGATACTCCCTATTTACATAGGTGAAATGCCACCGTTCCTGGAATTACAAAATATTTTAGTAGCAGTTCAGGCATGCAATATAATGACCTCTCACGGTACTTTTAGCTCCCCCCTCTCCCCACCACCTGACAACGGATTTTTTCGTAAATAATTTTTTTAGCAAAATAATTGCTTTGGAAAATTCCAAAAAAAAATACGAGCGTATTCTACATAAAAATACACATCTTTTCAAAATTTATCATAATTTTAGAACCTCAAAAAGTGACCTAAAAAAAATAAAAAAATATTAAAATCGCTCTACAATTGAGCCATATTGAGGTACAAGCATGAAAGTTTGTGGAAAAATGAATATTTGTACTCTTTATGTGCTTGAATTTTCTCAGATTTTTTCGAGTGGTGGGCCATCCCTACAAATGCAAAAAAAACCGCTTTTTTGAGCTATCTTTAGCTACTTTTGGCCTCTGTCGCCTTACCAAAAGCAGTTGCCATAAAACGGATAGTACCATCGTTTCCTATGGAAAAAATACACAAAAAACATGTATAAAACTTACTGCCAATATTTTTCGGCTATTCAATGGAAAATAACAACGGTATATTATCGGATCATTAAAAATATTACTTATGTCGACTGCTATTATATATTATCGGATACTATTGAATAATAAAATACAAAAAAGCATATCCTTCTGAATTTTTTAGACATTTTTTAACTATGGAGAAGCTTAGTTCTTGGTACTTAGCATTGTATACTGCATTACAATGAAAAAAATGTTAGGCTGTAGAAAGCATAGTTTCGATTTGCTGTACTAGCACGATTTATACTGATCATTTACCCTTACAGACGGCTGAAGCAGTCTATTTATTTGTATATATAATGTAACGGCACTATTGGTCAGATGCGCAAAATGTATAGCTCTGACAACGGTACAATTTAGTTGACAACGCTACAGTGGGAAGCCAACGTTTATGTTATAACCTCAAAAAGTCACACAATCCGCCGATCAACCGCGTGTTCGCAATCCACTTTTGCGTATTTCATCTGTAATCCAGTGTATTTATCAATCGAGATTATTTTAATGAAAAATATGTACGTTATATCGAATCATAACCTATTTAATGCTTCGATAAAAGAAGTCTATACATTAGTGCTTTCAGTGTATCTTGTACGGCTCTCACAGCTGTACCGATACAATTACTGTACCTAAAAAATTCAGCGAAAAGAAAATCAGCCAAAAAGTATCGTTGTCAGATCCGTACTTTCAGTTCTCACGTAAAATTTTTTTCAGTGTATCTTGTCTTTTAGTAACTCAAAATTCTGATAGGACTCCATGGTACCAAAAGAATTAAAAAGAAGATAGAGGAATCATAAGGTATTTCGTATTAGAATCTTAAATGATTTCATGAGTTACATATACGAAGCCTCAGTAATTATTAATAGATCTTTTAAAGCAGTTACTTTCGATATTTTAACAAGATTGAATTACTTCTTAAGTTTAAGTTACTAAAAGACCTAATTTTTTTTAAAAATCCATAAATAATTTAGATAATGCAGTATACAATTCTAAGTACCAAGAATTAAGTTAAATTTAATGCTTAAAAAGTTAAGAATGATATGCTTTTTTGTATTTTATATTCGATAGTATCCGATAATATACAGTTGTTATTTTCCATTGAATAGCCGAAAAATATTGGCAGCAAGTTTTATGCATGTTTTTTGGGTATTTTTTCCGTAGTAAACGATGGTACTATCCGTCTTATGGCAACTGCCTTTGGTAATCCGACAGAGGCCAAAAATATCTAAAAATAGCTCAAAAAAGCGGTTTTTTACATTTGTAGGTATATGGTCCACCACTCGAAAAAATCTGAAAAAATTCAGGCACATATACCTCAATATGGCTCAATTGTAGAGCGATTTTAATGTTTTTTTAATTTTTTTAGGTCACTTTTTGAGGTTCTAAAATTATGATAAATTTTGAAAAGATGTGTATTTTTATGTAGAATACGCTCGTATTTTTTTCGGAATTTTCTAAAGCAATTATTTTGCTGAGAAAATTATTTAAGAAAAAAATCAGTTTTTAGATGGTGGGGGAGAGGGGAGCTAATAATACCGTGAGAGGTCATTATTTTGCATGCCTGAACTGCTACTAAAATATTTTGGAATTCCAGGAACGGTGCAATTTCACCTATGTAAATGTCACCTTTTGACAACTAGAATATTTCCCTTTATTTACATCGAAGTGAATTTTCCCTCGTGTACGAACAATTTCAATTTCAATTAGAACGCGCACAAAGAGTGCCAGTTAGTTACCAAGATAACAATGATAATTGAAGATAGTTCTGTTTGGCTGGTTTTAAATTTCGATAAAAGCTGCATGGTTTGCTTTTTCGCAATATAAAATATCTGCGTTGATGATAGAAGGTGGTTTTTGAATGGCACTTTTGTGAAAAAAGAACTTTTTGTCTGCCAACAGGCTCCGTGAACGAGGCCGGCGTGTTCACGCTGCGAAGCAAGCAGCAGGATGGCAGCGGCGGGCGCAGGAGCAAGCGCACGACGACGAGCACGACGAGCGCGACGAGTACCGGCGGTGGCGGAGTCGGGAGCAGTGCCAGCAGCCCTACCACGACGAGCGGCGTCTCCGTGGACGGCGAGGACGCGGTAGTCGAGCCCGCGGCGCTGCTCGCCGGGCCGGAGGACGGCGCCTGGCGCACCGAGTCCTCCAACGGCTCGACGGGCGGCGGCGGCGGCGGCGGCGGCGGCGGCGGCGAGAGCTTCGCGCTGTCCATGTCGTCGAGCCAGCCGCCCATCGAGCTCGTCGTCAAGCCCCTCAGCAAAGTCGTGCTGCCCTGCGAGCTCGAGGGCAATTCCAGCAAACTCCTCATGCCGGCCGTCAGGTGAGCCTCCACTTCTCCATTCGCATTTGCACTAATATTCAACTAGCACTGTCGTTCCCCCTGGCTTGCATTGCAGGAGCTACAGAATACGCCCAGCGAGCTGGCTGCACGAGGGACTTGCGGTAGACATGATAACTATTGACACGAGGACAGAAATGAGTGGCACGGGCCACAGGTATATCGGCGACTCGTCGACGGCGGCGCTGCATATCGACAACGTTCGACTCGAAGACGATGGCATTTGGACGTGCCAACTCGAGAACGAGCAGGGAAAGCTCCTCGTTGGTAGGCCCGTCAAGCTCGTCGTTCTTGGTGAGTTTATCAATAGCTGCATTCCGCCATCCAACATACGGACATTGACTCTCTGTTTTTACTCTGACACCCAATATTTCTTTCGCCCATTAGTTTACGAATTCCCTGCGCAAATGCACCTCTGCTGCGAGGCGATAAATCAGTCGGTCCGGAAGTAAAAAGCAAAAGCGGCTTGCATAGATTCCGAGGAAGAGATTAAGGAAGCTTTGTGGGGCGAATATACGTGCGGGAGAAGTATGCGAGCAGCGAAAACATAAATCGATGATGTAACCGTTCATTCCTGTATATGAGCGCGAGCGCGCAATATTGCCCATCGAGGCAATAAATTTTGACGTAAGACTACGGGGGAGCGCGAGCGCGCAACTAAAGTTAAATTGAATTCCGAAATTCCTTTGATGGGCCTGCGGGCTTTTCGTTCAGATCGTGAAAGTCGAGATTCTCGGGGCATCGATGGAATCGCTCGCTGCAGCCCCCGATGCCCGCGGTAATGCGGTTCTATGCATATTAATCCGGGACGCCGACCTTCGGATATAGCGCGCGCACGCTCGCCGCCTCCCTTCTACGTATACATGAATATGTATGACATAAACATTTTTTAAGCGCTAAAAATACGCGCCTCGGAGCCACCGCCACAGCCGCTGCCGCGCTCATGGTAAAGGGCTCTTTAACAACCTGAGCGGCATCGCCTTAATAAAATCTACCCCACCACCTTCTTTCTTTATGCTGCTAGATATCGCGTTTTAACGAAAATTCAATGGTTGCCGGTTCAACTCTTTTTAAATAAACTCAAATTTACAGTCAACAGTTTTAATATGGATAAAGCGGCCAGCTAGAAAATTCTATCCTCAATAAACAGAAACAGATTTCGTTCATTATAGCTCACAATGTATTAAGAGTCAAGTTCAGATTTAATACTCACAATAGCAAACTTTGAAACTCTACTCGAGTAAGATGCACAATAACGAAATATACTATACTGTAGCATACCACGAAAGCAGAATAGTGCGATGGCTTTTTCAGAATTCACAGCTGAGATGCGCTAGATTCGCAGATATCCATACTTCAGTCTACGTACAAAAGTATAGCATTCAAGTGCTGCTCGAGAATGATGCATTTCAAGCACCACAGCCGCAATAGTCACAAACTTTCAAGTACCATCGCTCTCGTATTGTACGTTCCGCTAAACTGATGCGAAAGTATCTAATTATGTATGACACTATTCCATTCGCCCATTTTATGGCGTGTGGCTAATTTTCAAACTCTGTTTGAACATCCTCTACCGATAATGGCAAAACAGCAAGATATTTGACAAAGCAGCTGTAAAGATGGCCTTTATATCTTTTTTTTCTAATTTTCAATTTGTGGATGAGTGAAGAGGTCGATGCGGTTGGCGCGAGGGCGAGGGAAGCCCGGGACTTAAAAGAATGAGCACGGCAATAATTTTGGTTACACAAGCGTTATGAGAACTCGTTGAAAGTGGAAATTGCAAGAGTACTTATCCCGAGAGATCGTAAAACTTTTCAAACATTTTACTTGAATCGTTAAATCCCCAAAGTTTGATTTTCACTTTGTCGGCCGCGTGCAGGCGTTCGTATATTTTAAAAATCCAATGTGCTCTTCCGCATAAGAGGAGTACCAATAAAATCTCTCAACTTGTGAGAAAATGGATGGAAATATTTTCGCTCTCGTGTGTTTCTCGCTACGTTTTTTCATATTAATTATCAGACATAAAAACTCTAAAGAAATATCAAATTTCCATACCGGGAAAAAGTGAAATAATAAGTTGGTAAATGTGAGAGCAAGTTGAAATAAAAATTCCTTGCATTACGTGCGCAGGTACAAGCCGCTGGAAAGGGAAAATTAGGTCAGCGCGAGTTTCCGCGTAGATTTTCAATAAATTTGCGCAAGTTTGTGGACTTCCGCACGCTGCGCTCGTGTATGCAAAAAGTATAAACTTGTCCGAGTATGCGATAAGGCAACGTGGCGCAATGACGAAGGGTGGGCGGGAAAAAAGGCGCCAAGCGAAGAGAGAAAGAAGGGAAAGCAGGAGGTCGCGCACGCAGAAGAGGACTCAAGGGAACAAAAGCAAGGAGGTAGGGCAAACTGTAACCGGATAAACGTGGGCATGCACGGACGGTACTATTAAATTCCAACGTAATTTCTTCTTCGCGAGAGCTCCTCTCGGGTTACCTGCGACCAGGAATTCGATTTACAGTTCGTCCAGGTCGAAGAGAGAAGAGAAAAGAGACGGATGAGAGAAATCGGGATGGCGGCACCCCCCCCCTCCTTTTTCTTTCCTTTTTCTCGAAGCGAAAGAGCGCGGAAAAGCTCCCAAGAGCTGACAACGAGCGGAGATTATCCTTGTCTAAAAGCTCCTCGAGCCTTACTTTCTTGTCGATCCCAAATAACCTCGCGTGCGCGCTCGAAATGCTAGCCTCGTAATAGGCAGAAATCGCGTTGTCTGACATAAACAGGGAATTCCACTGTCGGGCCAGTATCTGATTTTCCTTTCTCTCTTTCCTGCGTTTCTCCCCATGGCCGAACGCAAACGAACCAAGATCACCCAGGAGTATCGGTACTCGCGATATTTTTCCTCTTACTCTCACTTTCTTATTATTTACTTCTCCTGATTCGTCTGTAGATCCCTTTTGCTTCGTTACAGAGAATCTTTTTTTCTCCGACTTTTTTTGGATCAGGTAAACGAGAAAGCCTTGAGGAATTTATATTACGTGGTCTCGGTTCTAGAATTCAAAAGCTGTTAAGGCGCTGATATCTTTTCTGAACAAATAGCTCTTTTAAAAAATTGATCTTTTTTCGTAATTTAGTTTTTATAATTATTAATACCTAATTCCACTTCCATTTTATATTTATTGGAAGAATGAGTGAGCGAACCGTTTTTACAGCGGCTTTCAGCTCGTTAAACATTAAAGCTTCTTTCGCTAGAAAGTTTTCGCGGAAGTTCCCACTTAAATTTTCCATCCAATACTGGAAAAAAGAGAATAAATAAAAATATGTGGAATAGAGTAAAATTGACTTTCGCAATTTTTAAAATAATAAAATAATAGTTTATTTAAATGTTTGCTACATGTGTTCCATTAAGCAGGTAGAGAATATAATAGTAATTTACTAAGGCATCTGTGGCATCAATTACAGCGAATTTACTTTGGACTAATTTGAAGAGCTTCCTTTATATTATATATAGACAGAGTGTAATATTAGCTTTGAGTGATTTACTCTTATCATTATTTATTTGGCTTTATGGTAAAAAACAGCAATTTTACACGGTAGCTTTAGTGCAGGTCTTTCTCAAGCCAACAGAACCACGAACGCAAGACGATGTAGGATAGGGGATGAGGGAGCAGCGGGTCTAGGAGACAGTAAATGCAGTGTTGGTCGAACGAGCGTATATACATGGGGATATAGTGCATATACGCGCCAGCTTCACAGTTATAACGCCTGGGCGAGCATAATGGCGCGTCGGTCACGTATAAACGCCCCTCGGATCCATCTGTGTGCAGCGCATCGCCCGGGAGGACAGAGAGGGAGAGAGAGAGAGAGTGAGAAAGAGAGACACAGGCTGACGAGCAACAAATTCTGAAAATTCAAGCTCCAACTGCACTGCTGCACCTGCATTAAATGTGCGTACGCCAGATTTCGCATTCGGCAATCGAATAAAAATTTACGCAATTTTGATGCTGGCAAATTTAAACGAAAATGATTTTTAATTATTTTTGTTGAATTTTAAAAAATTTTGAAAAGAAAATGCTTTACTGCAAACACTTTTTATGTTGATAAAATTCTTACGACAAATAAAGAATAACGCAAATATAGGATTCGAAAAGAAAAACAGTTAGAAAAGCGAAATATATTTTGCAAACATTCAAAGTCAAATACCAACTGTTGACGAATTTTCAAGGATTTCTATTTTTTGGCTGGCTCACTATGACACGGCTACATAGACATTCGAGTGCGCATCTCTACGTGAATATATTCACTGTAGGAGTATACGAAACGTCGAGTTGAGAGCCGAGAGGGCCGTGGGGCCGGCAATTTATGATTTTCGTCAGCCACTAGCTCGCACGCTCCCGCCGCGCGGGCGCATGCGCGTGCGCACTGGCCACAGCCGCGAGATAGCTTATCGTTTTCGACCAGTCAATTTTCCGTTTATGGAAAAGCGACGCTGGAAACACTCAAAACATCGTGTGACAAACGACCTTTTACAGCGGATATTTGCATCGCCGCAATGCGCGCGCCCGCGCTTTTTTAACCGTTTTCCCCTTCTCTCGCGCATCTCTTCTTGTTTTTTGTTTCGCGCCGGCTTTATACGTTTTTTATTATTGTGTTTTCTATTGAATGCGTCCCGCGGCCTCGCAGGCTCGCGCCCTGCAAGTGCTTGTCGCTTTAAATATTTTATCGAAATGGAGATGAAGCTGTTCTTTTTATGCAAATATCGAGCACAGAGGAGGGATTAACTTTATTTTTATTTATAAGCCACTGGATAGTCTGGCCATACACGGATATCCTATTAAAGAAGATGGAAAAGAAATAGCTGCGTTTTATAAACGAGAATAATTTTAAAAGTACCACCGGAAGTCCTTTTAATCCGTGTATTTTCTAATTTCCATTATAGTTTGAATGATCTCGACATTCAATTCAAGATAGTCATCCTCCGATCTATCCTTTATCATATCAAATTCCAATCCAGCAGCAAATTAAGTGTATAAGCGATTTTCCTATTAACCGAAACTCTGATAGCCCTCTAGCGATCGACAGGCATCGTATGATATCGCACATAGCGCACATAATCTCAGCGCACGACAAGTCGGAAAAGAGATGACTATAGCGCTGGCTAGTCCGCTAAAATATGTCACTCGGACATCGAGAAGGGTAACTCGGTCACGTCGCTCTGCCGCCGTTGACTGCAGGTGGCGTAAATTAGCTCGTCAAAGCTGCTGCTGCTGCTGCTGCTGCTGCTGCATCCACCTACGCAGACAGTAATTATTGACGCACGCCGAGCATTGGCCACTAACTATCCATTGATTAGCTGAAGGCCTACCTGTAATTAATGGAAGAGTCATGTCGGTGGAATACTTGCGCCAAGACTCGGCGCATGATCAAGTGGATTTTGCGGACGATTAGTCCGCTGGCATCTTGAGGGAGGAGGACGGTCGGCATAGGCGAGCCCATGTCGGCCATGTCGCGACCCTCGTGCGTCTCCCGGCTGCGTCTTTGACTTTGCTTTGCCCCTTCTCGCGCCTATATACGTGTATATATACATATACACTGCCGGTGTCGCTTCTTCTCTGTCGTACGACGTTGCTCCTGCCGTTTGAAAACTGGGTCAAAGTGGGACCCGCAGCTGCTCAAAGTTCATCAGTTTTATGTACTTCGAAAAATCCTCCTCTCACCTCTGCTCTCGCAAGCATGAGAGAAATTCTTCACTAGGCTATATAAATATTAAGTCGGCACTTTCATTATTTACCTTACTTAATTGCAGCTTGAGGCCTTTAACGCGTAAATACAATGAATAAATTTACAACGAAGAATCAGTGCTCCCTTGTACAAAGAAGACATTACTGGGAGAAACGCGAAGAAGATATTGATTTTCGTCTACCATTTTTGAAGCATTAAAAACGGAGTCGATTAAATAAGAAACGCGAATGCTTTTTTCATTTGGAGAAAGTTACGAAAGAACACACTGAAAGCGTAATACCGTGCAAGCAATATTTTAGATTTGAAATTCTTGCTTATTCATAAACAAAAGTAAAAACGAAAAACTCAAAGGTTACACATAGCTGAGGCGTGAAAAAGAAGCGGCAGACGGCAGGCGGCGAGATTAAAAAATTCGAAATGAAAGTCGCATGTAGAAAGAGTTAGAGGGAAAGGCGAAAGCCCGCGCAAGCTGCCTTCAGCACGTGCTGCCAACTTCCGTGTCGGCTTCGCGCCCATTGGCTCGGTGGAATGGATGGAATGACTCTTACGCGGGAGTCGAATCCTATCTCTTTCCTTGCACTCGCCTTTCTTTCTTCCCCCCTCTCGCCAATCTCCTCCAAACTCACACCGTATGACTTTCTTTTTCCCCTCTCTTCCTCTCTCTCTTCTTAGCCGCGCGACTTTTCACTTTTCTCGCTGCCTTCTCAGTCCCTATAGTTCTAACGTTTTTTCCAAATTTCTCTTACCCCTTCCCGCATATTTTTTGCCTCACTCGCGCCACGTTTTTCCGTATAAAATACCTGACTTTTTCCGGCTCCATTTCGCTCGTCCCCCTGCTGAGCGAGAAGATAGGTACATTCCGCGGACTCTTCGGCTGTCGGTAGACCGTAGTAAAGTGGAGTGGTCAGTCAATAGCCCGGAGCTTCCGGTCGGCGATGCACTCGAAGAGCTGTCATTCGAGCCAAAAGCTTTCCTGGTTTTACGACGTTATAGCCGGAGTGCATTTAGCGAAGCTCAGCTGAAACGCACGCCTCAAGACGGATGGCTCGCTCGATTTTCTAACTGTTAAACGTCCCAACTCCACGAACATTCTAATCACTTTCTCCGCGCTTTACATTCCCAACCTTCTCACCCTTCAATTATCCATACGGTATTAACAAGACAAATTGACATTGCTATAGTTGCTTTAAAATCATCACAAAGTGCATAGCTACAAGGTATGACATAAAGCTGGAAAAACATACCCACACTTATTATATTTTTTAACACACCCCATCATAAAGTTCGTACTTTATTCCCACCGAAGTGGGAAAAAAGTGCTACGTTCATTCCCTACCCCCAGTCTAGTCCCAAGCGCCACACACATGTGCGTGGCGCGCACAAACAGTGCATTGCGCTGGAAACGAGAGTGAGGTTAGGGAATCAATATGCAGCCTTTTTTCCCTTTTCGGCGGGAAACGAGTACGAACATTATGATAGTTGTGTTAAAAAGTCGTATATTGCACTCGTGAATATAGTGGGTTGTGCGAACCTGCGCGTTTGTCAACTCTCGAGCAGGGAGCACACAGCCCACTTTATGCCCTTGGTGCATAATATACTATTATTCCCGACTCTACTATAATGACCACGTTATTGACCTGAAAAGCGGCATTACAAAAGTAGTATTTTATTCTCTCTAATATTTTATTCCATGTTTAGCGGGAAAAAAATACTTTGTTTTCCTCATAACAGAGACTAAGTAAATTTTTTTTATTTTCACATTTGTAATGAACTTGAATGCAACTAATTAAATTATAAGACTTAAATACATTTTTTTTTATTTATTAATTATATAGCATTTTATACAAAATATTTTATATATAATTGTTATTTAAACACGTTGTCTCGTGTAGTCCCACTTTTTTAAGTCAACAAAGTGGCCACAGCTGAGTCGGTTATAAAGTTCTATATGCAACACGGAAGTAAAGTTAATTATTCCCCAGGGAATAATTTACTCCCTTGTTACATAATGTACTATTCCTAACACAAGGGCGTAAAAATTTTCCTATTGATTTTAAATAGTAAAAATAAACTGATTGTTCCTAATCTTTTTTTACCTTAGAAAATATATCGAAAGAATACAGAAAAGTTTATAAAATAACATAAATTATGAGTTACTAAAATCTTCTCTCTTATTCGGCATAAAAAAACACATTTCGCATAAATAAAGCAAATGGCAATAATTTTTATACAGATGTAATCGACTGAAAATATTATCTTAATCTTGTTCACTATAGCAGAAATAATTTAATCATTTAAAGTCATACTTTCACCCTGGTGGAAACCCAAAAAATTTTATAATTAATAACTCGCTACTTATATTAGAAACTTTCTATAAAACGGGAACTTGCTTTAATTGTTCTTCAATTTCTAGCTCTCGATGAAATGCTTTTTTCTCTATTATTCGGACATTTAAGGAGAATCCTGCGCGACTTCCAAGTCAAAGCAGTGCTAAATAAAGAGATTGCCTAAAATTAAAAAAAAACATTATAGGCACGAACGCTCTTCTCAGGAAAATCTTGTATTTTTATGTAAAGTCAAATCCTTAAACAATAATCGAAAATCGACTATTACAGGTGTATTTAGGCATTAAAAATTGTTTCTATATAGGTCTAATTCGTCAGGAATTGATTGTACATGAAAATATTAAATGCGAAAAAGTTTTGTTTTATTATAATCTACAACTTTTACATTTAACATATTGGTGTAAAGTTAAATCCTATCAAGTCATAGTCGAAAATCTTCCATTTTATGTATATTTAAGTGTTTAAAATCGTCGTTATAGATCTAACTCGTCAGAAATTAGCTGTACATGAAAATGTTCAATGGGAAAAAGTTTTGTTTTATTATAATCTACAACTTTTAGATTTAACATATTTGTGTAAAGTTAAATCCTGTCAAGTTATAGCCGAAAATCGTCTATTTTTAACCTTTTTACCTTTTTTTCGCAGTTGTATTGGAAAATATTGCTCGTAGCAAAAAATGCCCAACAGAAAAAAGGAGTCTTTTAATTAGTTTTAGCAGATAGATGTGTAGATATTAATTTTTCTAGATATTATGCTCAAAAATCAATTGTTTGAAATTTTTCTTTGTGCTCGTATTCCTAAACTTTTTCATCGATCTTTCTCAGTAGAGGACCGTCGGGTAGGTACATTTAAAGGAGCATTTGCTCGCAATCCTGATGGAATTGATTGGAAATTCATTGAGATAATTAGATAACTTGATTACATACGGACGTACAGACATACATACATCTCAGAAAACCCTTAAAACGCACTCACTATGAGTGGAAAATGGTTTTTACACATTAAATTTTCAGTATTTGAATTCCGACAATTTTCGCTCTGGTGAAATTATAAGGCTCTCCCGAGTAGCGGTCGTACCTAAAAACCGTAGTTGTAATCTGATTTATTTATTTAAAGCGATATAGACAGTCAATGTATTATAAATAAAGTCTATTTAAAATGACTAAGATAACTTTTTTTAGAAAATGTCGCCATTTTAGAATTTAGGTCAGGACCGTCGCAGATATTGTCAGTACAAACATTTATTGATGAATCACAGGAATCATTTTTGTTTCTCAGCCGATTTTAGTTTTGAAGGTCTCATTTTGTAAGTAATTTCGTGGGGACTTGCCGAAGGACAACTCAAAAATTATTCAAAACTCTGAAAGTTATAGCCAATTTAAATCGTATATTACATACCTAGACCAGTAAAATAAGAAATGTGTCAGATCACATGTAATTGTCGGCCGAGGCGAAGCCGAGGTTGACAAACATGTGATCTGAGGCTTTCTTTTTTACTGGCCAAGGTGTGTATACTATTTTTCTGCTCGACGGCGCCGGAAAGCGGCAACCTTGTTTCGCACAGCGGCCAGGAAGTTGGCGCTCCGGCCGGAGGGCAGAAAATAGTATATTATGCAACTAGAGAGGTAAAGAGTTGGCCAGTCCACGGCTCGCCTTCGGCTCGGGTGGCAATTTCCACGTGCTCTGGGGTGGTCCTCTTTATCCCCGTGTTGCGTATACGATTTTTCACCATACCCGGACCGAAAATACCACATTCGGCTTATAGTTTCGTCAGGGCGAAAATTGTAACACTTCAAATTTTGAAAATTTACAACATAAAAACTATTTTCCACCCAAAATGAGTCTATTTTAAGCATTTTCCGAGATGTATGTATGTCTGTACGTATGTATGTAAGCAAGTTTCCAGATTATCTCAACGAATTTTTCATAGATCCAAACGAGCTTTGGCGCAGATACTCGTCTAATTATAAGTAATTGGCAGTTCTCAACCGGGCCTAATCGATCGACAAATAAAAAAACTGCAGAACAAATAAAATTTTGAAAAAATCGATTTTTGGACATATGGTGAACAAAATTGACTTTAAGTCAAAAACAACAAATGCATCTGCTAAAACTAATTAAAACACGTCTTTTTTATATTGAATATTTTTTTCTACGAAAAATATTTGGCAATAGAATAACGAAAAATCCGCTAAAAACATCAAAAATAGTCGTTTTTTTGCTATTACTTTACAGGATTTGACCTTACACAAAAATGTTAAATGTAAAAGTTATAGACAATAT
Organism: Torymus aiolomorphi; assembly: GCA_036365515.1. Lineage (NCBI taxonomy): Eukaryota > Metazoa > Arthropoda > Insecta > Hymenoptera > Torymidae > Torymus > Torymus aiolomorphi. Next base: position 221,733,048 of record CM070875.1, on the reverse strand, counting down.
TAAAAAAAAACTTTTTCCTGTTGAACATTTTTTTCTACGATCAATTCCTGACGAGTTAAATAAAAAAAAAAAACGATTTTTAACGCCTGAATATACCTAAAATTGTTGATTTTCGTTTATAACTTAGCAGGATTTGATTTTATATAAAAATATTAAATACAGAAGTTGTAGATAATATTTAAACAAAACTTTTTACCATTTAACATTCTCATCAAAAATCAATACCGGACGAGTTAGATCTATAAAAACGATTTTAAACGCCTAAATATACATAAAATGGGCAATTTTCTTTTAGGATTTAACTTTACACAAATATGTTAAATGTAAAAGTTGTAGATTATAATAAAATAAAACTTTTTCTCATTTAATATTTTCCCGTAAAATCAATACTTGGCGAGTTCGACCTATAAAAACGATTTTAAAGGCCTAAATATACGTAAAATGGATGAATGTCGGCTATAACGTCACAGGATTCAGCTTTACCAAATATGTTAAATGTAAAAATTGTAGATTATAATAAAAAAAAAATTTTTCCCATTTAACATTTTCATGTAAAATCAATTCCTGCTACCTAACCTATAAACACGATTTGTAATGCATCTATGCGCCTTACATAGTCAATTTTCGCTTCTTATTTAACAGAATTCGATTTGATACAGAAATATTAAATAGAATAGCTATCAATAAGATCAGAAAAATCGATATGCAAAGATAATATAATTACAAAAATATAATAATTAGATACAAAAGTACATTTGATTACAATATTCAATCTGATAAACACTGTCCGATCTTTGAGTATATAGCATGTATAGGGGAAGGCGGGGCATGGCGTGTCAGGTAGGTAAGTTTGGCACCCTCATATTTTTAATATTAATGAATGCAAAAAATGTAATTTTTACGTAAACCTAATTAGATATGCTTTTAGAATTTTCCTCTATACTTTTGAGATTATAGATAATGTTTAACATTTAATTTAATAAGATTGAAAATCGGTGCTTAGAAACAAGGTTGACTTCATTTTTAAGTCGCTTGGAGCAACGAGAAAATGATTTTTTTTCTAAATGAGACCAAACCTATTTGATAGTTTCAACTTTTATCTTTCAAGCCCTGTTTTTGTTATTTTCAGAAAATCTTTATAAATAATATAATTAAAAAATGAAAATGGTATTAAAATGGGGCATGACGTGGCACCCTGGCGGGGCACGCGTGGCACACTCCCGCGTATCAGTGCGCCGCGGCGGCCGCCGAGCGAAGTGATCTAACCTACAAACCAAAAACGGAGCAAGATGGGTTAACAACTACGCAGTGCAATAATTTAGTTTAAAACTAGTTTTTAGTTTCAATTATTAGATTAATAAGTAAATAACAATTATTTCGACTGCGTATTAAGTTATAGAGTAGAAAAAATAATGGTAAGGAAGGAATCAATTGTAGATACTCAAACTGCCTTTTTCAATGGTCAGGTAGTTCAAATATGCTACATAAATGAAAATGATGCGAAATCTTTAAATTTAAACTTATTGTAATAATAATGATAATTTGTTAATCAAGCAAAAGTATTATGTGTGATCATATTTTATAAGAAGGAACTTATAATATAAAATCATTTATTAAAATGTAATAATTTATTTTAAAATAAAAATTGTTATGTTCCTTAATAAAAATAAAATTTTAAATTTTCAATAGACTGATTAATTATTTGATTTTTGAAAATTTTATTATGGCATAATTATTAAAGTTATATTACTGGAAAAAAGAATTGAAAAATACCTATAGTAAAATATTAAATTTGACCGTGCCATGCGTGCCCCGTCGGGTGCCACAATCCACCCGCCGGTGGGGCACGTAGAGCATTTTTTTCAGAATTTCTTTTCTGTATTTTATCAATAATTAAAAGAAAATGAAAAAAAAGTTAATAGTTTATTTTATTTTATTTTTTTCTGATCTAATTATTCCGTTTTTGTACATTTTGAAATAATACACGGTTTAGTTGTTATTTTTAATCAAAGTTAGGGTGTCACACGTGCCCGCCCTCCCCTAATAGCGATTCTACATCTAGTTAGAGAATGCGAGCGCCGAAGATTGTATTGCGTAAGAGCGCCGCGAGAGCGCGCGCTATAGAGGGAGCGAGGTCCCGCGGCAAGCGAGGACCTAGGGACAGAACACCACGGATGGCCGTGTGGAGCAACGAACGTGCGAGTTCGTCCTTTTGTATTATTTGCAGTGGAATAAAGAATTCACTTTAACTAATTGATATCGACTTGTTTTAAGTTCATTTCGGTAGAAGTTGTCACCTAGTCCTCTAAGACAAAACAAACACATTGGTAAAAAATAATTAAAGAAACGAAATATCTATTCCTCTTTTTTCTACAAAAAAAAAAACAAATATTATGCAAACTAAAACATTGTGGGATAATATCTTGTGGTTCTTTATATATGAATAGCGGAAGACCATTAAATAATTCACAAAATAAAATTTTTAAAATTAAATTTCAAAATACTTTTGTATTTGAGAGATGCCCTTTAAATATTTAATAATTACTTTGTTTTGAGTCCATTTTCTATAATTATGAGAAACTAAATATCAGAGACAAACAATAATTAACAAAAACTGTTACATAGAACCTGTCAGAACTTATAATTCCTTGTCAAATGATCTAGAGAACTTAGAATGCAGTAGAATTAAAATTAGAAAAATGTATAAAAATTGGGTTGGTAAAAATATATAATCATGTTATCTTACTGTATCGATAACAAATTTAAGAAATTTGATACAAGATTGCACAGCTTAACCTGTTAACTATGTTCACAGGACCTAAGCGATTGAACTAAAAGAATCAACATTGTCTAATATTATGTAAGTACATGTTATAGTAATATCATACTTACAAAAAAAACTTTTGTGTAATGTATGTGCTATAAATTTTGTAGTATGGTAAATTTCAATGTATAAAGAATGCAATATTTTAGCTGACTCTGTCAGTCTTACAGTGTGCTAGAAAATTATTAAATAGGTAAGTCTCACTGAGTAGAAGTCTGCAAAATACATAATGATGTATTTTAATACAGCAGATACCCTGAAGCGAGTTCTTACACCCTGACTAAACTTAGAAATTAACCAGATGAGCTAATATTACCAGCAACAACTACCTACCCGTATCGCATTTAACCACACACGAAGCACTTTTATGATATCCCCAATTCCTAATTACCTATCCCCTCACACTATAAAGTATTAACACTTGAAGATCACTTAGAGCTGCAGAAGCAGCAAAATAGGGCTGGACGGTCTAGGCTGGCACTATTCTATGGATGCCAGTATGCTGAGAATTATCTAACAGCGATCCACTACTTCAGTAACTATACCACCTGGAAGGAAAGTACTGGCAGAGACCGTCAATTATGTCTCAATGACAAGGACTGCCTCAGCCTAGGAATCAACAAAGAACATGAACAGCAGATCAGTCCCTATTTTGGGGCATAAGCGAGGAGAGTTGAGCACCTAAAAACCACATATGACTAATAAATAGATGACACAAAGTAGGAGCGAAAGTGGTACTTTCGGCCAGGGTATGGTGAAAATTTTTGACACTCCATGCGCAAAGCTTGATTTCGCACACTCTTGAATAAAAAAGCATGCGCTAGATCAAGCTTTGTACACATCATGTCAAAAAATACTGTTCGATACGCGAGCGAGAAGGTGAGTTTAAGGGGGCTAGACACCTTTTTTCTCTGAAATAAGAAGTCACATTTTAATACATAAATGTAAACTAATTATTTCATACTTTTTACATATAAAAGTGGGTATATTTACCTTACCTTAAAACTTACCTTAAAACTTTCTCCGATGGGCCTTTTATATGGTCCAGAACCATAGTCATCGATGAAACAAGTTTTTCACTAACCGTAAGCTTTGAAATTTTCCTGTGGATGGATTGACTCCAGATTTGAACTAAATTACTCCTGAATAGTATAATTCTCATATGAGTGTAGGGATTTAGGATTAAATGTCGGAAAAAATTATTACATCAGAAAAATTATGAAAAAATATAAAAAATTTTAAAAAATTAAAAAAAAAACTCTTGAAAAACAGCACAATTTTTTTTTTCTCATTAGATCAAAAATCCCTACACTCATATGAGAATTATACTATTCAGGAGTAATTTAGTTCAAATCTGGAGTCAATCCATCCACAGGAAAATTTCAAAGCTTACGGTTAGTGAAAAAACTTGTTTCATCGATGACTATGGTTCTGGACCATATAAAAGGCCCATCGGAGAAAGTTTTAAGGTAAGGTAAATATACCCACTTTTATATGTAAAAAGTATGAAATAATTAGTTTACATTTATGTATTAAAATGTGACCTCTTATTTCAGAGAAAAAAGGTGTCTAGCCCCCTTAAGGTGGTCTTACACCTAGTGGCTTCTGAGGTCAAAATGAGCTATAAAAAAAAGAAAAATGTAGTTTAAACAAAATACAATAAATATACTATAAATATACACTATTTCTGATAATATGGCCCAAGACTTAATCTGTAGACCAATTTTACTCAGAGATATAGCATTTTCAATTTTTTTCAATTGGCATAACTTTAAAAAAAAACTATTCCATTGATTTTCATGGGAGAGGAACTAAATTACTTGAAATTCATGCAGTTATGGCAGGAAGAGTTGGAAAAATAAAATTTCTGAAAATTAATATTTTTTTATGGAAAAGACTGCTTTAAATTCATGAATTTTATGAATTTTTATGTTTTTTTGTGGATTTTACCATTTTAAAATTATTTAATAAAATATTTTTCATATTTCCAACTCTTCCTGCCATAGATGAATAAATTTCAAGTAATTCAGGCCCTCTCCCATCAAAATCAATGGAATAGTTTTTTTTTAAAGTAACGCCAAACTTTAAAAAATGACATTTTGAGAAATAAGCCTACAAAGAAAAATACTATAAAACTTCAAAAATAACCAGCCATTAGGTTCCCAATTTTTTTCCCTTCATGAAACTCAGTTTCCTGTACACCTAAGATATGTTCTTCTATATAAATATGTTGAAACAGAAGCTCTGGCACCTTGCATGCATCTGTTCCTTTAAAAGTTATTGCTAATCTAACAGCATGCGTTCCATTCAAAGTTATTGCTAACAATCTGTCCTTCGCTTTTGTACTTTTGATTCATCCACTGTTGAGTCACTTTTTAACACATTGTACTGAGTTATATTATTATTTATTATACTAAGATTAATGTAGAATATGCAGCAGATCTTATGAAATATGAAATCCTAATCGCAACTTAAGAAGCCATCACTGTTATTGCTAAGTACATAAATACATAAAAGCCGAAAGCCCATTTTGTCAATGATCACTTGATTACGCATATTGTATATTAAATATATCTTGAATTCAAGCCTGTATTATATATTTCTTGTGTGCTAAGCAGGCTCGTCGCTTTTCTGCGTAGATACATCTTGACACTTATTGTAATTCACAACTCTTCTGAATTGAATTATATCTTATAGTAAGCTACATTCAATTATTTCACTTTCATCTTTTTTAGAAAAAAGATATATTTATTTTTATTCGTAAAGAATTATTACAGCTTCTTCCTTCGAATACTTAACTTAATCCACTTGTTTTTCTGTATTAACTTTCATACAGCAATCTCATGCATCTTGAACTGAAGCTATAATTTCCAAATTTAAACAAAACTGTCACTGCACGCTTGTATTATAATCACAATTATAAATACTTTTACATATATATCTTCACATATAATTCATTAAATTTTCAGTCCTAAATTCACTTATGAATACAAATAATGAAACATTATGAAAAAAATCTTTCTATTTGAGGAAGCCAAAACTCTGTAAAACAAACTGTTGAAATCACATAGTTATGTATCTCTGCTCATTTGAGCTTTTGAGCTGTCAGCTGTGCGGCTGTGCCACTGTGTTTACACTGGCATTAGTTATATATATAGGTATAGGTGCAAAAGGGAGTATTAATATAGTGAATTGCTGTCGAATTTCGGTCACGGAATGGTCACTTTAATAGAAACAGAAGTGGGAAATGGTCACAAGACGATTCCACTGGATTTCGAATTCCACAATATGGTTTATTTAATTTTTATAATAAATACTGTATGTGAATTTAATTATTTTTTTATCCTTATATAAGGATTTATATAAGTATATACTTATATAAATAATGTTTTTTGATATTTTATAACACATTTAAGTAAATAACGTTTTCCTATCAGAAGTCTATAAAAAAGGCAAAAAACAAGAAAATCAATTTTCTCGTCATTTTAAAGATAGTAAGCTCTTTCAGCGGTTTATTTAAAATTTTTTTAATTATTGATCCAAACTATAGCTTTTTTAGGTTCGAAATAACATATATAATCAAAAAATGCAATAATTTGATTTTTTCAAAATTTTTAGGTGTAAGACCGCCTTAACCTTGTGTGACCTTTTCGCCCGAGCGAAGCGAGGCAAACGTCCACACAAGGATGAAATCACTTTCACGCACTAGTATCGAAATGTACTATTTTTTAACCACGTGCACGAATGTATGAACAAAATCAAAACTAAAATCGTTTGAGAAACAAAGGAGATTCCCGTGATTTATTAATAATTGTTTGTAGTGACAATATCTAGTTTCTAGAAAATCGACATTTTGTGAAAAAAATTATCTTAGTCATGTTAAATACACTTTATTTCTACTACATTGACTATCTCTATCATTTTGAATAAGTAAATCTTATTACAACTATAGTTTTTTTAATTTTAGGTATCTTCTTTATTTATTATTACTTTGACTAGAGAGTGACGCAGGAACCTCCTTAAAACGAAAATTTTGAGGTTATGCTTTTCTATTCCCAATCTACTAAATCTGCGAATAATGGAGGAAAATTCGTTTCAACATGGCCAAACTAGCCATTTTCCTACCCGTTTACCAAGATTGGGGCCATTACGCGGTAGACAAATTTCTACCAGAGCAACTTTAAAATTGTTTTAAAGAGCATGCGGTGGCTCATTGGTAGAGCGAAGGACTATAGTAATCGGGAGAACCGAGTTCAAGCTCTGGTCTTTGCAAATGATACGAGTACTACAGTAGGGGAGACTGGGGTAAAACCGGATACTGAGGCAAAACCGGAATTCTCAATTTCTTGGTTACTACTAGTGTGATCTATATAATAGCTATGGTAGCTCTTTGAGAATATTCCTATTATCATTTGGGATACGATCACCATGTCAAAAATAACTTCGTGTTGACTTTAGAAGAGTTAGGGGAGGGCGGGGCACGTGTGACACCCTAACTTTGATTAAAAATAACAACTAAACCGTGTATTATTTCAAAATGTACAAAAACGGAATAATTAGATCAGAAAAAAATAAAATAAAATAAACTATTAACTTTTTTTTCATTTTCTTTTAATTATTGATAAAATAAAAAAAAGAAATTCTGAAAAAAATGCTCTACGTGCCCCACCGACGGGTGGATTGTGGCACCCGACGGGGCACGCATGGCACGGTCAAATTTAATATTTTACTATAGGTATTTTTCAATTCTTTTTTCCAGTAATTAATACTTTAATAATTAGGCCATAATAACATTTTCAAAAATCAAATAATTAATCAGTCTATTGAAAATTTAAAATTTTATTTTTATTAAGGAACATAACAATTTTTATTTTAAAATAAATTATTACATTTTAATAAATGATTTTATATTATAAATTCCTTCTTATAAAATGTGATCACAACATAATACTTTTGTTTGATTAACAAATTATCATTATTATTACAATAAGTTTAAATTTAAAGATTTCGCATCCTTTTTATCTATGTAGCATATTTGAACTACCTGACCATTGAAAAAGGCAGTTTGAGTATCTACAATTGATTCTTCAGGTATTACTTCTCTAAAGTAATTTTCATTATTTACGGAAGCTGAATTATTATTAACAATGGATAAATCAAGCTGATTTGTGTTTAAGTCTTCAAGTGGCTTTTTTCTACTCTAAATATAACTTAATACGCAGTCGAAATAATCGTTATTTACTTATTAATGTAATAATTGAAACTAAAAACTACTTAAAACTAAATTATTGCACTGCGTAGTTGTTAACCCATCTTGCTCCGTTTTTGGTTTGTAGGTTTGTAGGTTACATCACTTCGCTCGGCGGCCGCCGCGGCGCACTGATACGCCCGAGTGTGCCACGCGTGCCCCGCCAGGGTGCCACGTCATGCCCCATTTTAATACCATTTTCATTTTTTAATTATATTATTTATAAAGATTTTCTGAAAATAACAAAAACAGGGCTTGAAAGATAAAAGTTGAAACTATCAAATAGGTTTGGTCTCATTTAGAAAAAAAATCATTTTCTCGTTGCTCCAAGCGACTTAAAAATGAAGTCAACCTTGTTTCTAAGCACCGATTTTCAATCTTATTAAATTAAATGTTAAACATTATCTATAATCCCAAAAGTACAGAGGAAAATTCTAAAACCATATCTAATTAGATTTACGTAAAAATTACATTTTTTACATTCATTAATATTAAAAATATGAGGGTGCCAAACTTACCTACCTGACACGTCATGCCCCGCCTTCCCCTAAAAGATTTCTTAGCTCGTAAGACCGTGTTCATCATAATAGTCATGGTGCATATAATCTTCCTGTAAGCAACATATTCTTTTAGTACGTTAATAACCTTATTATTAATGTTATAATAAATAAGTATAGGGACAATTCCGTTTCTCAATTTTACTTTTAATTGGAAAAAATGAATAATTAAGTTTTTCTCAAACTTTAGGATGAAACCGGATAGCTTATTTTCTCTTTTCTTATTTTAACGTACTGATAAAATAAACTAATAATAGACATTTAGTGCGCTGTTCATACATTATACATATAAAATTATTTTATTTTTTGGTATAGAAATGCGTAACTATATTAGAAAGTCTTCCCGGCAAAGCTAGTCAGAAGAAAATATGGCTTCAGCGATTTTTTATAAAAAAAATCTTAATTTATAATTATTAATAAAAGATTTCTTCATTAAACAACGTTTTTACATCTTTGTATTGCTTCTAGAATGTCGAATACCACTTAAAATTCATTTTGGAAAGAATAATGAAAGTATCCGGTTTCACCCCGACAATTTTTTTACGAAGTAAAATCGGATACTTTCGTAGATTTCTAATAACATTTTTTACAAATATTTTTTTGGCTAACCAAGTCGATTTTCAGTTACCTGAATGTAAAATAAAAACAATTCTAGTGTTAAATATTGTTATTATTTTGTTATCTATTTTGAATAAACACTTTCAAAAAAGTATCCAATTTTATCCCAGTCTCCTCTAAATATTTATTTAAATAAAGCAACGATAAATAATAAAAAAAAAATTGTTTTAAGGATGGCACAACAATTGATAGTATACATTATCTATGTTTTCCTTTACATCATTTGATATAACTATAAAATATAACAATTGTAATTGTATTTGACATACATAAATGATATGTATGACCATACTTCTAATAAATTTCTAATTCAATCAGATGATAGATTAATCAAACATTGTTTTCGAAGTTTGAAATTCTTTCTTAATTTAGAAGCGTTAATAAATATTACTCTACTTAGTCCAAAATTTAATCGATTAATGTATAAATCATGTCTGAACAACTTGCAAGATTTCAACCCGATATCTTGATTCATTTGATATGCACACGATTTCGTCACATACATCCATTTTTTAAATCCAATTTGTAACAGAAGAATCTGGAAAACATGGAAAAATTTTTAAATCAGCGTTTCGCAAATTTTCAATTTCGAAAGCGAAAAGTTATTTCAACGCTACTGAAAAGTATACTTTTGCTATTTTGGTTTCCAGTATGATCTTCCCCTATTAGGCAGCCTCATTAATCGGAATGAAATAAAGATAACCCTGATATAAATCGTTCATTTTTCTCTCTGTCGTTTTTGAACATTTTCTAGCCATTTTATGGCGATATTTTGGTCAACACGCTATAAAATGCCTAGAAAATTTTCAAAAAATCGTTTCACAAATGGGAGAAAAATGGACGATTTCCAGCAGGAAAATTGAATTAGAGTTTATGTTTTGTAAAATAACTCCAACTGTTGGATCAAAATCTATACTTCAAAGTTATGATCGGCTCATAAGTAGCCTGTAATTCCAAGTCGATTTCTCGATTTCAGATCAGTTGGCATCCCACTAGTTTATCGTTTACGGTGATTGGCACAGCCAAATGAGATCTGTAACTATCGCTTTATGGAGCGGAAGCTAACACAGATCTTCCATTAATTAATCTCTATCGTCATTCGATTAGGGGAATACGTGTGAAACGGTATCAATGCTCTTTCTACATTAAATTATATATTTTCTAGTTTAACGAAATAAACATTTAAATTTCTGATTGAATTGCTATTGTAGTTTAAATTATTACAAGGTGATAAAGATGGTGCGACTTTCATCGTTTATTCCAAACCTCATTTTTTATATCTCATTTTCTACTTATCCGGTTTGTCAAGCATTACTAACTTAGAATCTCTCATCTATATTATCATCTTCATTAAGTCATCCAAGGATCTACTGTCTTAAAAGATTCCTTTTTGAAAATGAAGTCGTTATTATCCTCGATCATCTTCATTGAATTCCCTGAACTTGTTATAGCGACCTTTGAAATTGTAATTTCATTGATAAATTTGAAGAGGCTTGTCTTTGATTTAACTTTTTGATCGTCCGACTTTTCATGCTTGAGGGTGCAGAGTTTCGATGAGCGGCCATTAGAATTTCTAGGTCCGGCTACTTTCCCTGTTCTTTCTCTTCGTTCTCCGCTTTCGGAACTCACTGTCTCCTGCTTTCTCCCTCAGCGTTTACATTTCAACAACTACGTCGACGATATTGCAGGAAGCGGGTGGCGGGGACAGGGTCGTTTCCGATTATGTCCTCTATTTCCTGCCGCTTAAATTTAAGACTCCGAGAATTTCACGCCTCGCGCGACCGAGGAGCTTACATGTGCGCTCCCCTACAATCGTCGTTGAATTCGCGTGCCGAAGACAAGGGAAGAGGAGGCGCTAGGAGGGAGGAGACGAAAGGTACAAAGACGAAGAGAAAGAAAGACTCGCCCTCGATTTTTCTCGACAAGCTTCAAAAATATTTATTTTATACGACAGGCGATCTTCTCGCGATAAAAATCACGAATCCCAAATTTCTCTCGCGTATCGTTGTACCTCCACTTGCGGATGAGCCACCGGCAACGAAAGAGAGAAAGAGAGAGAGAGAGAGAGAGAGAGAGGGCCAGACTCTGTAGGAAAAATGTGAAATAATCCTCTAAGGCTCTGGGATAAAATCTTTGTGTGCTCTTCTTTTTCTCTCTGCTTCCGCCTTTTCCTCTACTCCCCCTCTTCGTCTTCTTTTCCCCCTTCTTATTTTCTTATTTTCAGAGAAAAGGATAAGGAGAGAAAAATTACCAAGACCTGCTGATGTTTAATTCAACGCCGTTGAAATTGCCTAAAGCTCATCGTGTTTGTTAGAAATGTTAAAATATAAATTTACAATTCTCAGATGAATAATGCACGTTAGATTATTTTTGTAATTTCGAATTCTCAATAGAACACGCTTCGCCTCAAAAGTATGCGTGTGATTTCAGTATAAGAAACTTGGTCCGTGGCGCATGCAGCTACGAGGTTATTTTATGCAAGGGATAAAGTAAATAGTTCAGCTAGGGAACGCGCCGGAACCTCAAAACTGCAGTTGCCCCTGACTGCTTTCCAGCATCCATTTGAAATTACCAAGTATTTTGTAAAATGCAAATGCAGTCGTCGTGACGTATATAAAAACATTGCATAAATAGCTATTATGAGATGTTGACAATAAAAATATTCAGTAAAATGAATGTTTGGGAGAAAAGCAAGTATTGAATTAAACTTGTTTACCTGTAAATCCAGTTGAAAATGCACATTAGAATAAAGACCTAATACTGCAAAGGGCGTAGTGAGTAATTATGAAAAAAACTATTAAAAACTTTTATCTGTCGGGAGCATAATTAAAATGCAAAGCTCTAACTTTATAATAATAGTGCGGTTTGGCCAACGTGAGTCTTTTCAACCTAATTCTCTCTGCAATAAGTTCTCGTCTCCTGGGTGCTCTTCATCTATCTTTCAATCGCTTTATTCGGCTGAGGTGAGAGATTAGTGATTTAACGTGCTTCAGTCCCGGCTGCAAGAACAGTAGCTACAAACGGTCGTACAAGATGACTTCCCTTGCGCTTTACTGCACTAGGCGGACCCAGCAGGGGTTTTTCGTATTCTACTGAACTCAATAGAGTGCACGTCCCGAAGATCTTCATCTGAGACGCGATTCAAAATTCCATTATCTGCACGATCGACTCGCTGCTGCTCCCATCTATCGGGCATCATCTATCATCTATCAGATATTATCTGCTTTTCGTAATTTATTATCCGATATCCATTACCCATTATTCGTAATCGATGATCCGGTCGCAGCTCATTCTGGCCCTGCTCGCTCCCGGCTGCCTCTATGCATGCATTAACCATGAATACAGGCAGAGCAGCTATACAGCACGTCATCGTAATATTATTTGGCCCGACCCCCTCCCTAGACTCCGCCGGGCGGCGGCAGCTTCTCTGGAATGGGGGGCGACGCGAGCGCGCGCTAGCAGCTCGAAGGCACGGGAAATCTTGACTATACTCCGGAGCCGCGGTCGCAGACTTAGCGTTGCCAGGAGCGCGGCAGCTCGCTGTGTACGTACGCGCCCGAGGCTGAGGAAGAGAACGGACCGACTCGCCGCGAAGGATGAGATGCTAACGAGACGCGCGAGACGTTCGACTATTGCATCGACAGCTCTTGCTTACTCGGCCGTAAAATGGTTTTCCTTTACCACTGAAACCGATAGAGCACTCCTAGGCATCCACAGGCACGAACTGCATGCCGATAAAGCCAGAGCTAAGTCGTTGGAGATTAAGCTGCCAGCGCGCTGAGAGAGAGAGGCGGGGGATTGCTTTGACTTTACAGTCTCTTTCTCTCTCTGCCACTCGCGTCACTCCTCATCTGCGCGATTGTTTGCCCTTGGTTCGTGCGAGAAATTTCATCTTCTTGGAAATTTCCTGCCCCGGCTGTTTTTGACTTTAGCGTGGACTTCATTTTTTACTTCTTCTCTTTTGTTTGATCGTTATACTCAACAGTGTTCGCTCCCCGGAACTTTTACGAAATGTTTTATTTGCAGCAAAACAAGTTATTGCTTATCATTACAAAATTTCTGCAATCATACTTTTCAAGTCTTTTAAAAAAGAACGATATTCTCTGTAAATAAATGAAAGATCTTTCAATCGAGCATCGGATTAATCGTATTTTATTTATGTAAAATTTTCCATTTCCAAGTGTTATTGTACTGGTTGATATCTAACAAGTTCATTGCAAATTATTATCATCTCAGAAAAAGTGTATAATTGAAAACATTTTACGGCTTTGAACAGTTATCATGACGCAATACCATTGTATTTTCCGTAAAAGTAAGTTTTAATTTAAATGTATAGTTGGTTACGAATGTGGAGCTGAAGATTAAGTCAGCGTGATATTTAATGAAAAGCGTGAGAGAAAAGTTGAGCGTGATAAATAAATACTCCAATAGAGCGAAGCAAGAGCAAGGACCTCGAAAGGTGTATGTAAAAGCCACCGAAAAGCTCGTCGTCTTTGCAAGTTCTATCCCGCGAAGAAGCTAACAGTTTTTCTGTATGCCCACTCTGAGAGAGAGAGAGAGGGGGGGGGGGAGGGGGAGATATTTGCATTTTAAAAGAAATCCCCGCGTTTGGCGCGCACTCGCTCGCGTGCATGCCCTGACAAATTCGCAGCTGTCTCGCGAGATATCAAGACCGTTCCGGAAGCGCGTTTCGCCTGTCCGCCGGCTTCTCTTCCTCCTACTCTTTCCCACACTGCCGCCTCTCGTGTAATAAAAAGGAGGCGCGCGCACACACACGGCGGCGACGACGACTAACACGTGATGCGAATGTACTTCCACTTACTCAGACGCTCGTTTATCACCGGCGCAGCTCCTCGCCCCCACCCCATTATATATTCCATTCGCCGCGTGCGAGCCGGAATTTTATATTCCACTTGCCAAGGCGAGAGCTCGACTGCCGCGGCTCTTCATAACCCCTTCGGTGTCTCGCGACCGCAAGAGCGATTATAAAGGTGTACTCGCACGCGCAGGCGCCGGAGCGACGAGAAGTCAAGCTCTGCTTCTCAAAGGATTTTATTAAAATTGTAACCCGACGCGACTGCCTGATTATCTTTGAGTACGTTCCCAAAGATTAAAAGCCGGTTTGCGTGCTAATTAAGATTTGTCCGACACTAAGTACATTACTGAGAAAGGGATTCTTCTAACGCAGAATTCCAACTTTAGCTCTTCAAGCTTTTCTTCTGCCTCGTCTTTGTTAATATTTTTATTAATTAATGGAGATATTCTTTTTATATACTCTCTTTTCGAGACTGCAAGCGTATCTTGTTTCTCTTTTTAGTCCGAAAATCCTTACTTTTACTTTACGAGTTCTTGGATTAATAATGGACTGTACGACGAGCGCATGCATGATATGCCAAGATAACATGAATAATATTATCATGATTTTAATGAATTTAGTAATCGGACTAAAAATATATACTATTAAAAAGCGTTTAGTTAAAGACATTATAAAAATAATGAAATCTCTTGAATAAGTGCTTCATTATGAAGTAATGGCATTATAACGATTTTTATCGAGCTTGAGCATATTAAGTTCTTCGAAATTTGTAGTGCCTAATTATAACACAGAGGCGTCCTCCGTACGTCAGTGTTACTACAACCGAAGAATATAAAAACGGGAATGTCAAGCGAGGTGGGAGAGGACGATCCAGTTAGCGAGTAATTAAAGCACGTTAACTTCGTTTAATGGATTCTCAAAGGCAACGTAAAGTGGAGCCATCCCGCCTGCGCGAAATGGAATTATTTTTGCTCCTAGAAGCTCTTTCCCCTCTCCTCTCTTTAGTATCTGCCTCTCTTTCTCGACCGCTCTGCTTCTGTACGTCTGTCTCTCTGTCGCTGACGAGTGGGGTAATCGCAAATTTTAATTCGGTAAAAGGGTAACCGGGGCTGTAGCGCGGCCGCGCCGCCACGACGGCGATTCCGCGCGCTCGCACGCTTATTTCGTTAACTCTGGGCACGCGCTCCTTTCGGCAATCCTCCTCGCGCTTTTTCCACTCTTTTTGCTTGTCGTATATACCTGTTGCGCGCTAGCTGCAAGCGCCACACCGTAACGCACATCGACTCTGTACCAGCGAAAATTCATGAATAAATACAACGAATACACCAGCCGACGTTTGCCTACTTCTTTCTCTCCCTCCGCTCTTAGAATTTAGCTACGTGTTCTCATTCTTATGCATTATAAAAATGTTCTAAGACTCGAGCATGCAGTTACTCGCTATCGGAGTCCGTAGACTCCGGTCGCTATAGCTGAGGATAATCGCCGTGCCTGCCGATTTCTCGGCGCTCATTATACACATGTGCGGGCCACTGTACGACCGGATGGTACATCAACTCGCCTGTCTTGGAGAGAGCCGCTCTGGCGGGCTGCCGTCGACGTTGCCTCTGCTTGACTGGGCGCTCCGACGCCGCTGTTGCCGTCGCTGGCCGGAGATGGACGAAGACCTCGCCGGTCAGGTTGTCCGTGACCGGCGACTTGGCAGGCGACGGTGGCGAAGGCGACAAGGCTGATGGTGATGGGCAGAGCGGCCAGCAGAGCTGGCTTGGTTGCGACGTGGCGCCTGGAGCGCTCTCTCTCTTTCTCTCTCGCTCTCCCGATGGATGATGCCGGCCTTAATGCTAATTGCCGCGCGGCATCGATGCCGGTTCTCTTCTGTCTCTCTCCTCTCTCTCTCTCTCTCTCTCGCTCTTACGTGTGTCTCTGTGATCTGCGCATCGCATATACACAGCCGTGTTACTACACATATAAACAATGTGTGTAGGCACGGACTGTGGCCATATAGCGGGTGCTATGAGGCTCGACTCGACGAGGGCACAGCCTGCTGACGTGCTCCGCGTCACATAGTTAATACAAGATCTAAGAAAAGTGTTGTAATGAGACATAAAACTAAAGTTAACTTTAAACGTCTTATAAAAAGATGCATAAAAAGTTTTGTAATGTGCAAGTACATCAAATAAAATTAACAGATTAATGTCAATATTCGGGAAGTCTTTTTCATAGGATAACTTTGATTCTCAAGCGCATAAGGGAGGTTTTTACTAGAAAGATAATTACTATTTTCTGCTTCAGATTAAATAAAAAAAGTTTTGTTAATCATTCCCATGAAATTATTTCACAGGAAGATGGTCATAAAAGTCCAGTTCTGTAGGGAAACTCGTATAATGCGATATTTTTTATTTTGCATTCATCGCTGAAAACTTTTATTTTATAATGAAATTTGAAAGTTGTTATAGTTCACTTGACTTTGTTCATTCGTTGCTAACTTTGCCATTTGCTTCACCATTTCTCGCGTATTTAGGTCTCATTAGGATCTAGATCTGGTTTTTGGATTTCCGCAAATTAGCGCGGAAAGATGACAAGTACAGTATTAGAGAGTCCTTTCCACACCAAATACAGCGAGACGGAAGTAGATTGAACGCAATCATGCGTGTTAAGCTCGCAAACTCAAGAGGTTCAAGAGAGACAGAGAGCAAGAGAGCAGCGAGCGCTAAATCTTGTCTATTTATTGGCTGCTCCGAGCAATTCAGATGATTATTGGAGGAGACATCGCTTGGGAAGTCGATCGGTCGGCTCCGCAAGCGCCATTGCCGCGCCCTCTCGATTGGATTGCCACTGCGCCGATTCTCCTCCTGACTTTTTAGTCTTTTTCAACTCACCTTTGTCTGCCACTGTCTTGCCTCGACGTCCCCTCGATGAGACTCTTTTTTTCTTTCGTTTTTCTCTTTCCCAACCCCCCGCTTCGCTCTCTCGCTCAGCTCCGCCGAAGATTGCCTTAATCTCATGCTATTCCCTCTCGTCTACTTACTTTCGCTAATCGCCGATAATTACCTGTGTTTAGAGCAATCAGTGTATAACCACACTCGCGAAAGATTTTGCTAAATTCTATGCACCCGAAGCTAATAGTTCTCGTTTTCTTTGTTTTATCACGAGGTTCACATTAACGTTTATTTTATGGGTACCAGAATCTGGATTTTGTATACAAAACCCATCCACGCTAATTGCTTTGATTATTAAAAATGCAAAGCTCCTTTATTGTAGCACACAGAAGTTGAAAGAGGGATGAAAAGAGACTTGTCAAAAGTATGCAAACCAATAGTCACATTTGGTGTCTACTAGTAAAGTTTGTAACAGTCTTATTACTTTGACACATAATTAGTAACGTAGATATTGAGAAAAAATAATTTCTAGATGAAAAGTTGAAGTAGGGAAACAGACCATTGAGTCAGTGCGTGCGAGTTTTATTACACTCAGCCATCTGCGACTAATCTCGAGACGTGCACGAGATATTGATTTGCAATTAGACGCAGTCGTTGCTTACATGAAGGGAACGATTTCCGATGCACTAAAATGACGATAGTCTCATCTTGGTTGGCAGTATTGAGGTCGAAAACATTAAAATTGAATTGACACTCTTGGAGCTTTTAGTTTCATTGCTTCGAACTCGAGAAATTGTATACGATTCTTCTGATTTGCATAATAATGGAAACGTTAGTATATCATGTTCTTTTAATCTAGCGGCGCAAAATTTAAATTGAATTGGTAAAAGTGTCAAGCCCGTGGCCGCGTAACTTTGTCTTCATAATGCATGTAGTACACGAATAGAGCATAACAAGGTAAAAGCCATTTCGCGAGCGGGTCGCGCAAGTCGAAGGAGGGAAAGAGGTGAAAGCGCGCACACCTTTATTTCGTGTGCAAAGTTTACGGGCGGAGGGCGTTGGCTTTTGTAGAGCAGTTCTCTGTAAGCGCGAGGTGCGAGAGAGCCGCAGGATTATTACGTACAAAGGTGCATGATCTCCCGCGGGCCGTGTTGCTGGTTGGCG
Source organism: Torymus aiolomorphi (assembly GCA_036365515.1). NCBI lineage: Eukaryota > Metazoa > Arthropoda > Insecta > Hymenoptera > Torymidae > Torymus > Torymus aiolomorphi. Next base: position 221,714,945 of record CM070875.1, on the reverse strand, counting down.
CGCTTTATTGTTTGGGGATTTTCGCTACTCGAGCATCCTCATCCAACGACTCTTAACCGATCGGCCGAGGAAACCTTTTTAATTACACCACTTTCACCCACCCTCAAATTTTCTAATCAATCTATTAATTTTATTATTCATATGCAAACGATAATTGAAAATTATAAAGGGGAGGTAGCGAGGTGCTTAATTTACACGTGCAATTGTTAAATATTGAGTAGAGATGTAAGTTAAGAAGCGAACGCTTATTAATGTGTTACAGAGGCCCCGAGAGGGACGTATCTGCTGATAGACGGCCGTCGGCTGGACCCGGGCAACCAGTTCGTGCCCGTGAAGGAGGGCTCGGAGCTGACGCTCGAGTGCGCGGCGGAGGGCGGCAACCCCGCGCCCGTCCTCGCCTGGGGCATGAGCCTGTCCCAGGCGACGCTCGACGGGCCGGAGCAGCCGCCGGACAATCTTACGATCGTCCCGGCCACCTCGCCGGTGCGCAGCGGCGCCCACCTCAAGGTCCTCCGGGGCCATCACAACGCGACCATCATCTGCGTCGCGAGGCACGTCACCCTCGCCATGCCCATGAATGCCAGCATACTCCTCGACGTCCAGTGTGAGTACACTTTCACTTTCCTCAACAATATGTACATATATTCAGCGCTTCCTTCGGTTAAGTACTAACAGCCCGATCGTGTCAGCCGGGGCACTATCCCATTCCCTTATTCAAATCCAGATAAGCTTCCGCTCTATTTCATCTTTTAAATGGAAAATAGCCCGAGTGCCAGCTTTTGGCATAAAACATTCACGATTCGTCACTCGGCCTCTTCGCAGAGGGCGACAAAAGAGCCTAGCGAGAAAGAAAGACGAGAAGTACTTACGAGGCGGGCTAACAAAGAGACCGTAATAGAGAGGCTGAAAGAAGTACGAAAGAGTCGAGGCGAAGGTGAGAAAAGCCAAAGTAAAAAGAGAGGAGAAACTAGCGAACGAGCGAAAGAGAGAAAGAGAACGAGAGAGGAAAATCGAGAGCCCGAAGAGCCGCGGCGCGAGCTCCCAGCCAGTTTCCTGAGGGGGTAAGGGTAAAAGGGAAAAGCTGCTGGCACGGGGATTAACTCTTACCGCAAGAACAAAAGGAGCCAGGCAGAAGGAGAGACCGAAAGAATAGAGGAGAGGTAAAAAGGAACGAAAGAAACGCGCACACGCGAAATCGCGGGAGAGAAAGAGAGAGGGAGAGCAAGCGAGCTCGTCTCCCCGCTGAGGCCTCGAATGTATATCACTTTCAAGATTTTTCTTTGCTTTCTTACATTTTGCTCTGGCGCTCCTTCATGGATTTCTTATCGCGCTAAAACCTACATCAGATGTATGTACTCTACGCAAGCGTATGTACAATAAGCCATCACGAGAACGGCTTGCAAAAATTTCATACCCGCATGAGTTATTCATTCGTCCGCGAAACTGTTTCACAGCTGAATCTGTACTCACTTTAGATTTTTTTCAGCTTTAATGGTTGCACTCTTTCCCTTTCTCGCACAAAATGAAAACTTTTTATTGTTTCATAGAGAATATTTGTTTTAAAGAAAAAATGTTTTAAATGCTTTAGATTCTCCCTCGACATATGACAACTATTTAGATCTCGAGAAAAGAGAATGAAAAATTGTAAAAAATAAAGACAAAGAGCGCGGCATAAATTATGAAAAGTATTATAGAAGAAAAAGGGCAGCGCGCCGAGCTCCCTTCTTGAAAATTCACGGTCCGACTTCTTGTTCGCGCGCGAGCTCGAAGAATATCAAAGTAAAGACGGAAGAGGTGGGGGCGGCATTAGAGGCGCGCACCCGTCCCCTTCGGATTATGACGATGCGGCTGCGCCGTTCATTGTGTGTTGCACGGTTATTTCGTTCATCTCTAATCCTTTAACGCTTGTCCAGGTCGCGTGTGAGGAGGGTCGTTAATTTTTTACGAAGGCCGTGTGAGCTCGCGCAAGCGTTCCTGAAACTTCAGCGGGCCCGTCTGCGCGCAAGCGCTCGTTCGCGAAAAGTCGTATGAGTCGTACATGAAAGGGTAAAAATGAAGAGGATGACGCCGCTTCCGTTGACCCTTTTTTCCCCTCTTTTTGCACAGTTCACTCTTTGTTCTTTGAATTCTCTTGCTCTCTCCCCTCACCCTCTACGAGAGTACGTTTGTAATAAAACTATTGTGCTTTTTGGATCTAGCTCTTTTTTCATTTCCTCTTATTCTGCCGGCGAAAATCCCTTTTTACTACTACGCATAAATTCATTTTATTTACATTTTTCTTAATTAATTAAATTCCTTGCTTAATTCATGGCGTACAATGTAGACGTAGTAAAATTTAATTTTCAAAGGACAATACTTTTTTAACATTTCGATGTCAATTCAAGAGCTCTGATATTAAAAGTGAACTTATGTTGGTATAATAACTTAAAAATCGGGATGCCATAAACAAAGGGTGCTTTTTGAGAAATAAAACACAATAAGGCAAACATAAGGAAAACAAGTGAACAAATAAAGATTTCATCAACTTTTTAACAGTTGAAGCGACGACTATTCACAATTTTAATATTTTTTACATTATACTAAACAATAAGAACAACAGAAAATAAGAAGTATAAACATATTTTTAGTTGTAGATATAATTTCCTTCACTGCTCAACTACACGGAAAAAAATTCCTTATGAAAAATTAGTGGAATATCCACTAAAAATTACTAGAGTGTTAATTAAAAGTGGGACATACTTGCATTCTATCAAGTTTTATAATGTATTATAGTAATTTTGACGAGAGGTTGAAATTCATGAGAAAAAAAAACTCCGGAGAAGGAGATTCGAACCCTCCACCCTCCGATTACGAAGCTGCGCTCTTATCCACTCGGCCACTGCCGCACTTATAAGTAAGGTTTCGACTTGTCTACATATGGTACACCCTGTTTTACCGACAGCCCTCGCGCCAACAAAATTACTATACTGTCTATTAAATTTTCAGTATAACTTAGACTAAAAATTAAACTAATTCTATTAATTTTTAGTAGATAATATGGTAAAAATTATTTTCTATTCTGTTAAAATTTAGATTTAAAATTTTTATCATATTATCTAGTAAAAATTAATCGTAACTATAATAAATTTTAAAACTTTTTCTATTAATTTTTAATAGAACTACGTTAATAATTAGTAGAAGTATACTAAATTGCTCAAGAGTGTGAGTATGTCTCATCTTTACCTGATGCTTCCCTTTCTCAAATTGTCGGATTTCTGAGAACATTACCGTATACCGCGGAATAGCTTTGATAAAAATGGAAAAATCACCCGCCGCCATTGTAAATTGACGAGAGCAGGGCAAAGTAGGGGCCAATCAAGGATCTACCCGGAGGAAGAAGTGCAGCAGCGGGAAAGGGTGGGGCTTGGCTGGAAAATTAAAGGTGAAAGAAGAAGTGTCGATATCCAGCGCCGCGAGGGCAGCGAAGTGCACAGTCGCAAGTAATTGAAAAGTAGCATAGACACTTTGAGGTGAGCTGTAGCAGAAAATATGCGCACTCAACGTGGCTCCTGCTGCTGATCACCGGGCTGAGGGACGAGCCGGAAGATAAAGGGGCGACGAAGATGACGACAGACGGCGGCGGCTGCGACGCGTTCGAGTGAAAGAGCGAGGACGAGGCGGAAAAAGTATCGATTCCTGCGAGGGGCTTCCTCTTCCGCTGAGATGTCTCTACGTGCGCTGCCTTGCAGCTCGCGATTTTCGGGCCCGCATGTTTCGGCGACCGAACGAGGGGGAGAGGAGCGAGCGTTCGCCTGGAAAATTTGCATCCCATGAATTTGCAGCCTAGCTCCGCGCGCCCTCCGCTGATGTGCCCGCACTATTCGCGAGTCGTGTGGCACACGTGCCGGCGAAAACTCCCCAGTTGCCGCTCGCTGTACGACAAACAATGATAAATTTCGCGCTCTCCAGCTTGGCAGCGGGAGCATGAAAATAACGCTCAAATGCAGAAACGCCCGATTGCGACGGAGACAAATGTTTTTTATCCCAAAGTTTTTTCTTCTACCTTTTCGAAGTACCGGCGCATTTTTTAGTATGCATCCACTTATAAATAATCGAATGTGCTTTTGTTTAGAGTTATTAAATTACAAAGTCATCGCAATTTGACATAATTATCAATGCTTATTATTTTGACGAGAATCTATTAGATAATTGTTTAATTATCGCTAGGGGATTTCATGTGTTTATTTTCAAATAAAACTTGCTGGAATTCTTTGATCGTTTTGCAGTTAAATCCCAGGAAGTAAATTTAAAGCAGGAAATGTAAATAACACTTCAGCTGTAAGTACCGCACGATATTGAATTCTCATTCAATGCACGAGTACAAACAAGCAAGTGCAATCGATATAGTGTGTAATGAAACTACTACACTTTGCAATTTGATATTTACTTTTCCCGCCTAACATATCTTTATTTGGGATCTATTATTAACATTATAGAGGATCATCAGAAATGATAATTTTCATAGACCAACAGATGATATAACATCAATTGTTTGATGAATTGTTTACCTTTCAATTAAATTCGCAGGTTAGATTTCGCAGAGGGTTAAAATAGCGCCGGTATCCCATCTATCTGAAAAATTAAATTAGAATAATCTGAATGCGGGGCAATAAGAGGGACTCGACGTAGCCTCCATAACATAATCAGCCTTGCAATTTCGCGTAACACATTCAAAAATAAAGGTGAGAAACAGGCCTGAAAATGAGATTCGCCTACATTTTATATATTGCTCTGGTTGGCTAGATTACTTTCTCGGGCTCGCAGGCACTCGTGATTGCAGCCGCGCGCCGGTGGGAAGGAGAAGCTGCCGGAGAAAGGGGAGCGCAGCCCGCGTTCACATTGGAAAACTGCTGCGGCTGTGTGCGTTCGTTCGCATCATTGGCAAAAGGTCGAAAAGGCCGCGCGTGCTTCCTTTTTCGTGTACTACGTGTATGTGTCCCTGTGTGCGCGGCAGCAGCATCTGTTCGGGCCGTTGCGTTGAGACTCATCTAACGGGGAGAAGGAGGACGGACAAATTTGCGCTCAACGAATGGGAGGGAGGGAAGAAGGAGAAAAGCGAGCGAAAGTGCGGCGGAACGCAGGAATACGGGGAGTGGCGGCGAGATGGCGCTTATACACCTCGCGCGCTTATTGCAACGCACGCCATGTGCGCGCATCTTTCTATTTTCTATTTTCTTCTTTACCCTATGCAGTCTTGCTATAATGCCCTCGCTATAAGGCCTAACTACCCCGAGTCGCATTTTCTACAAATTCTACACTTGCTCCGCTGTATCATCTCAACTTTCCGTGCTTATTTTCATAACGATTGCGCTACAGTAATCCACAATTGTATTAGTTTTCAATGACGAACTGCTGTGTGCGCAAATGCTCTTTTTGCCTTTATTTAACGCTTTCGAATCTCCTTTCAAATGTCTGTTATTCATCCGATCATTGCAGTTCAATTCATTCAATTGATGATTGAATTGAATGCCGGAAAATTGTATAAAATGATACTTTGATTAAATTCCGTAATAGGAAATGCAAAGAGTATTTCGAATGTCGACGTTGTTGGCTACACCAGCTTGAACTAAGCGATTTTCAAACAAAATTCGGTTCACCTACCCCTCAATAAATATTGAAAATGAAAGACAACAGCAGCGGTAGGAAGAAAATAACAAAAAAGTGGAAAATCGAGGGAAAGCGCGTAAAAAAGAGTAAAGTTTGAAAATAAACGTTCCGCACAGTCTGTGAACGCGAATGAGCGAAAATTTGAGGAACTTGGAAAGTCGAAGCTGTCGGCCTTCCGCTCTCCGTAACGTGCCGATAGAATGCAGCAATGCGTGCCTCGCGCCTCTGACCCACTTTCCTCCCCCTTTACGCAGTGCTGTTATTTCGCATTTTTCAAATTGATATTACACATGTCACGTACGTGGGAGTTGAGCATTTTTACTCTATTTACTCTAGGCGCTTGTTTCCACTTTCTCTCTCGGTTTGTCACATCTACTTAAGGGGTACACACTCGACGTTGACAGCTCCTAGTTGAGCCCAAAATTCTCCCTCTCCTGTTCCACGGCGCTCCCTCCCGTTGCGCGGCGGAGGCGGCTTTCACGAACGTCATTCACGTCGTTCGCTCCGCTACACTCAATCAATCATATTCAAATCTAACAGCAGCCCCCGGAGCTTGCGCGCGGGCTCGCACAGGCTCTACCAGCAGCACCGTCGCTCGCTCGCTCGCGCAGCTTTAGCGGCGGCTGCTCCGCGACGACGACTGCGATCTAGTGGGGCCTCGTAGCTGCATTGTGCGGGGGCTCAAATTGCTTTTGCAGCGCGCGCGAATCCCTGAAAAACAGCGCGACACTGTCTCTTCCTCCCTTTGCGCGAGGCGCCGCACAGCCACACCTATGCGCAACGCGTACCTTGCAGAGCCGGGAGCCCGATTTTCCAGAACATTACAGCCTGAGCGCGTACGTGAGCCCACGGATAGGCGCCATCTACATAAATAAAGAACACAATTTCTATTATCGGGGCTCCCTTTTCTCTCGCCGGATTTTCCGCCTCCCCCTCGTGCTCTCCCTCGTGCACCCCCTCGTGCTCTCCCTCCGTGAGCCCTCGATCCCACGTGCGTACGGCCGGGGAGCGCTGCTGTGTGCATGAGTTTGCCGATCACGTCAGCAGCCGAAAGTTGCTAGGAAAGTACGTGCCATTTCTCGAGCGCCGGCGTCGGAGGCAGCAGCCGCGCCGGGACTTGTAATTGATTTACAAGCTTCGCTTCGCGGCAGATAGGAGAGCGCGAGGCGCTATTGCTTTGGAAGAGCCTGCACGGGCCATCGGCGACAGCTTGCCGCTGCTGGGAGCTACTGTCGGCTTCTTGCTACTCTTCCCTTTACTTCTTTCCCTTCGAGCTCCTCCTTCGATTACTCTTCTTTCTCGGCTCTTTAAACTTTATATCAATGCGGCAGCGCGAACAGCGACATTTCCCCATTCATTTGCACTTTTCTCCAGGACGAGCAGTGTATCATTTTATCGAGCTACGAATCAAACTCATTTTAAGAAATACTTCGATACTGCTCTTGCCTAATGTGCTCATTTGTGACAGAGACATTTCTTTGGACAAGTTTTATTACCTAGAATGAAGATCACTCATTATATATGCCATAGAGCATTAGTTAAGAAATAATTAATAAATAAATACTTGTATGCCCTTTTGAAAACAGTATACATTATTTTTTTGTATCTTGAGTCTAATGGCCAATTGTCTACCAGGAAAGGTTTAAATAAATGGACACCATTTATTTTTAACCGACGTTTCGGACACTTTTTTCGCGTCCCTCTTCAGGTGCTATATTTAACAAAAACCATTTACATATAATAAATATATACAGTATGTTGAACTTACAAATTTTAACACAACAAAACGTAGTTTTTACAATTCCAATTCAAAATAATTACATATTTATTAAACACTAATCACTTAAAAATTAATAAATCACAATTCGTAACTCTAAACAAATTATGTATAACAAAGTACACTTACATTACGTCAAGCTTTAATAATAACGGGCGACTGTCCGTTTCGTCAATGCTTAAATTTTCGGCAAACGGTCTATGTATACTAATCTACTGTAATTGTGTGTGTATATATAAAAGTATATAAAACGATGTGAGATAAGTGGGGGGATAGCGTTGAACGATTCGGAGCCGAGGCGAGGTATCAGAGGAGCACGTCATAGTGTAAGTCATCCTAATGACACGGTACTCAAAACATACACGAATATTGTGGTGGATATTATATTCTCATTCAACGTGCTCTCCTAATATACCACGTTGGGCTTTACAAAGTTTTAATACATAGTAAGAGTTATATTAAGCTAAATTTCGCAGTTATTAATTAATATATTATATTCTTTCGCTAGTTTATTGATTTCAAATTGTTTGTTTATATAATCTTTTTGTTGATGAATGAAAAATGCTTCTGAAAAAAGTCTTTTTCCGTTATTAATTTCTGTATCTAAGATTTTAATATTGTCAAAATCTATTGTATGATTGTTATTTTCAGTGTGCGCAAATAAGGAAGATTTATCATCTTTATCAAGATATTTTTTTCTATGCTCTTTTATTCGTACATTTAATCGCCTACCTGTTTGTCCCACATACGTTGCTTCGCAATTTTTACAATTGATTTTATACACCACATTGTTTTTATTGTATTTTTCTTCTTTATCTTTTCCTAATGCTATTACATTATTTAGTTTATTTATGGTACTAAACACAACATTAATATTAAGTTTTTAAAAAAAATTTTTCGTAAAACATTCTAACTCATTAACAAACGGTAAACATATAATCCCATCGTAGGTTTTTTGTTGTTTGGAGCTGTTATCTGAACTTTGTAGCATTTTTAAGCGTTTCTTTATGTGAAAATCAACTAAATTATGTGGATAATTATTGTTTTTTAAAACATATTTGATAAATTCTGTATTTTCTTTGTGAAATCTATTGTGCGATAATTTTATTGCTCTATCAAGGAGACAGTATATGATAGCTATTTTGTTACTTGTCGGGTGATGCGAATTAAAATTGAGATATCTTCCTGAAAAGGTAGGTTTTCGATACCAATTAGTTATTATATTACTTTTATCGTTTATTATAATTTTTATGTCCAAAAAACTGATACTATTATTTTCAGAATGTTCAACAGTGAATTATAAGTTTGTGTCATAAGAGTTGAAAATTTGTAACGTATCGCGTATATTATTTTTCGGTATACAAAGAACAATATCATCCACATAACGGTAATAAAATAGCGGTTTTTCTTGAAGTTTATTGATACATGAGTTTTATATACTTTTATATATACACACACAATTACAGTAGATTAGTATATATAGACCGTTTGCCGAAAATTTAAGCATTGACGAAACGGACAGTCGCCCGTTATTATTACAGCTTGACGTAATGTAAGTGTACTTTGTTATACATAATTTGTTTAGAGTTGCGAATTGTGATTTATTAATTTTTAAGTGATTAGTGTTTAATAAATATGTAATTATTTTGAATTGGAATTGTAAAAACTACGTTTTGTTGTGTTAAAATTTGTAAGTTCAACATACTGTATATATTTATTATGTAAATGGTTTTTGTTAAATATAGCACCTGAAGAGGGACGCGAAAAAAGTGTCCGAGACGTCGGTTAAAAATAAATGGTGTCCATTTATTTAAACCTTTCCTGGTAGACAATTGGCCATTAGACTCAAGATACAAAATTATGATTCACACTCTACCATAAGCGCCTTTACCAACCAAAAAGTATACATTATTATGTAAAGAAGTATTATATGTATTCAAATTTTAATTTCACTGAATTAGTGAAAGGAAGATCGAGGTGCAGAACATCAAGTCCGTGAATCGAGAGGAAGTAGCCCTCCAGGCCGACTCACAGCATGTCGAAATCAGTTGAAAAACTCTGAAGCTCTTGTCTGAAAAAGATCGCTTTAGAAGAATTTCAACAGCCGTAGATAAAAGTCGATTTTTGGCGACTTGATGCTGTATCCTTATCATATTCAATGTAGAGATCCAGAGCGATCCAAGCTAACTATGTAAAAAAATTCAAAATTACCTCATATAGCAACAAATGATGTTCTGACTCTGATTATACAGAGCTGATATCAACAGTATTACCAAATGTTTCTGATAGGCGGAGTTATCAATACTGCGTCAACTTAATTTTCACCGTTTACCAATAATTACACTATGATGGTATAAAAAGAATAGAAAAATGGATTAATTTTAAAATATAATAATTCAGTAATATAGAACTTTAATAATACTTTACTATAATTGAGAAATTCTGATGTAGTCAAAGGATCGGACGACTAACTTACGTAATATTCAATAACGGTTTTCCCGCTGTGCAACGCACGGGGGCATAGAAAAGGGAAAAAGAGCACCGGGAGTTTTATGATTATGATAGCTGACAAAGAACTCGGCAGTTGAGTTGCAAAAAAACAAAGAAAAAAAGGACTCCTAGCGGAGCGCGGCCGCGCTAACGGTCATCGTTCGCATTAACCTACATTCAGCGGGGGTATAGGGGAGACAGATAGACAGAGAAACGGGCGGGAAAAAAGGTGAAAAAAGGCCAAGAATAATGGCAAAGTGGTGGAAGTGCGGGCATAAGAAAGCTGAAGCTGAAAAGAGCAGGAGAAAAAGGTGAGGGGACGGGGGCCGACAAGGAGCCAGAGCAATTTTTATAATACGGAAGTAAGAGTTGGAGCTGGACAGAGAAGATATTTCCATATTTCCATATAGACAAAAGCTCGGAAGAGCCGAAAGCAGACTCAAGGAAAACGAAGCGGCGCGCAAGCGAAGAGGAAAAATTGCGGTAGGTCGACGGGAGGGTGGGAGAAGCAGGAAGCACTTGGGCGGATATTCGAGCATTTACCAGCGTCCCATAAGGTATTCGCCGTTCTCTCCGCGCGGAATCGCTGGAAGTAGTGGAAGAAGACGCTTCTTTCCCCCTTCCCCCCTCCCTCTCCTTCGCTCCTCCAAGTGCTCCCACGAGCAGAGCAAGCTCGCAAGAAGTTATGCTAGTCTCCGGGCCAAGGGAGATTAGCGAAACTTGTCTCTCGGCCAAAAGAGCCCAATACCCGTTACACACTCGCCGCCGAGTCTTCAAATTTCTCTCTAAAACTCGCGCCGCCCCCTTTCCATTTCTTTATTGTTTTTAACCTACCACTCTATCACGTACTCCAGCAAAGGCTCGCTTGTTTTCAGTGCAAATTCAAATCCTTTTCATTTTATGCAGTTTATTGATTTTGGCTTTTTGGAGAACTGCTTTTAATTACAGGTATTTGTGTATGAATCAAATTATTCGAGTCATTAAAATTGTGCCTTTTATAGCTTTAACCGACTCCAATTTAGAACCTTATTGAAATTCGATTTGCTAAACTCACAAAGTTCTATTAAGGCTCCGATGTAATTAGTAAGATGGTTTACTTTGAGAGCACGTAATGTAATGCCGAATGAAATGAATATTCACTTAAAAACTAGTATAATATTGTTCTCTAGAAAGCTGAAAAAATCTGTACTTTAAATTAAGGGAAAAGAAATGATTTTTCAAGTTTCTCGAGTCGACGATTTCAATTATCCGTCTTTATTAATTATTCAGACTGCGCGCAATTTTAAGCAGAAAAGCTGTAGTTCGTCTTTCCCGGACTCGAGCCAAAATCCCCTTTCTTAATTCTCGTGTAGAGTAAGACAATCTCAGGCTGAAGTTTGCCCGGGTCTCGGGAACAATGGTAATGTCTCGTGCGCCAAGTCGCGGTGACGCTCAGCAGCGAACGAAGTACAGGAGGCAAACGTCGCGGAGGTGCACCTGCCTCATAGGCTGCAGATCCCTCCGATCTCCCTTCTCTATTGAAAATTCATTCCAGCCGTCGTGCGTGGCTCTCACAGCCAATCTTCCCGCCCATTTAATCTGGAGGCGCTGCCTCAAATATCTGTCTTCCTTATCCAGTGCGCATAAATACATGCACAGACGGATCGAGGGTGAGGAAAGAGGGTGCGCACCGCACTTATTGACGATGAACGTATCCAACTTTCTTCCCGCTTCATCCTACTCCCTCTTCTCTTGCATCTTTTATTGAGACACGCAGAAACACGTTGTTCGGCGGAACGACTCAATCAACCGCCGTTGACAGAAGCTGATTTGATTTGATGTGATTGCCTTTTTCCAAAAGCTGTAGCCGTTTCTTTTTTAATGCACTATTCGTATATTGATGTAAGAATATTTCACAAACTGCTTGAAATTTACAATTTAAAGTTATTTAAATTATTACCTTACAATAGAGAGAATGAAAAAATGTCACACTTTTTATTCGCTCAAAGTTCTAGGAATTGAAAGTTGAACGCGAGTTATAAAGCATTCAAATGTTCCTTGTCGCGCGTAGAACCGAGAGCCCGGCGAGAAGAGCGAGTTGAAAATTGAAATAAAATTGAATAATAAAGCAAGTTTGAAGCCATAGAGCTTTTTTATGGCCACACCTTTGCTACGTTCTCATCCATCCATTTATATCGAATCCCTTAGAATGCCCTCGCGTCTCGTTTGTTTTTTTCCCTCGCTCCCTCTCTCTTCTTTCCTTTGCACCTTCTTCTGCCCCCCCCCCCGTCTCTGTACTTTTAGTATACATCCCGCTTCCAATAGCCTTTCACGTGGGCGCAAATTCACGCCGAACTGCTTCTCGTTCATTTTGTTTTCGTGGCTGTTTTCCTTCTCTTTCTCTACGCTTCTCTCTCTTCGGACTTCGAACTGTACTTGTACGTTGCATTCCTGGCTACTCTGTTACTCTGCATTTTTACCGCGTCTGTTGATTTTTCTACAGCTAGGCGAATATTTTTCCTAAGAATTTGTCGAGACGTTACTCGGTCGAGTTTATCCCGCTGAGCAAAAACTTTGGGAAAAATTAAATTTTCAAAAAGACGCTATGTAGCTTCTTTGGAATAGTGTTAAAAGTATTGCCCATTTATCTATTCCTCAGGTGCGACTAGGTCGAAAACTTCAATGGAAAAAGAATGAGTTAAAAACATGTGAGCGGTTTTACGTGTTTTTATTGTACATGTAGAAAAATTTATAAATTTTATCTCATGAAAATTGCTACAATTTATAGTAAAAAGTTCTATAAATATAACAGTACAATCAAACATAGCAATTTTTACTACAAATTTTTTCTCTGCGTCCTCTCTAGTATTCACAAAATTAGAGCAGACAATGGAATACTATAAGTTACAGATTCTATGAAATTCAATTAAAGAAGAGAGGCGCTTATTAAATAAATTTCTAACACGTGTTTCACTTCAATAATATTTTACCCTGAAAAGCCAACTTTTCATCAATATAAATGTTGATAATTCCCTGATAGGGGAGACTGGGATGCAACCGGGTATTTTTTCAAAATTGTTTATTAAAAATAGATAAGAAAATAATAACGACACTGGTATTGTTTTCAGATTACATTCAGGTAACTAAAAATCGACTTGGTTAACCAAAAAATATTTGTAAAAAATGTTATTAGAAATTTACGAAAGTATCCGATTTTACCCCGTAAAATTATCGGGGTGAAACCGGATACTTTCATTATTCATTCCAAAATGAATTTTAAGCGGTATTCGACATTCTAGAAATAATACAAAGATGTAAAAACGTTGTTTAATGAAGAAATCTTTTATTAATAATTATAAATTAATATTTTTTTATAAAAAGTCGTTGAAGCCATATTTTCTTCTGACCAACTTTGCTAGGAATACTTCGAATAAATTTACGCATTTCTGTACCAAAACACAAATAAATTTTATATGTATAATGTATGAACAGCTCACTAAATGTATATTATTATTTTATTTTATCATTACATTAAAAAAAAAGAAAAAATGAGATATCCGATTTTACCCCAAAATTCGAAAAAAAAAAGTAAAATCAAGAAACGGAATTACTCCTATTTATATATTATAACATAAATAATAAGGTTACGTACTTACTGAAAGAATATGTTGCTTACAGGAAGATTATACGCACTATGGCTGTTACGACGACCACGATCTTGCGAGCCAAGAAATCTTTGACCTCTTGTAAATTCAACACGAGGCTTCTTTTTAACACGCCGATCGCCTACAAAATGATAATAGAAATATTCTCAAATATCATAGCTATTATATAGATCACACTAGTAGTAACCGAGAAATTGAAAATTTCGGTTTTGCCCCAGCCTCCCCTAGAAAATTAACCATTAATTCGTAACTATAAATAAGCTACTCTGTTAACTATATAAACTAGCTAAAATATCGTGAATTTTTGCTTAACCGTTGACAAGCGATATTCGTTAGCTATAAATTAACAGCATTGATTTTCCTTTAGAAATTAGGCATGGAAACGCATTCGGCATGGTCCAGGTATTCGGGGTGGCCAATGATGAAGCCTAGGTAGTGCGCTCCATAAGCTTTTGGATTTAGGTGTCAGAATGGATCGAATGCGTGGTCTAGGTGTTCGAGGTGGCTGATGACGAAGTCTAGGTGGTGCCCTCCGTAAGTTTTTGCAACTAGGTGTCGGATATCATCGAATGGGTGGTCTAGGTGTTTAGGGTGGCCGATGATAGAGTCTATAGGTGGCGCGCTCCATAGATTTTTGCGTCTAGGTCCCGGAATGCATGCAATATTCCTGCATTCTTGTTCCGATGATAGAGTCTAGACGGTGCGCTCCTTAGTTTTGTCGAACCGCACCCAATGCTTGATCTAAGTGTCCGGAGTAGACGATGACGGAGTCTAGGTGGTTCGCATCGTAGGTTTTCGCTTCTAGATGTTGGAACTCATCGAATGAGTTGTCTAGGTGTTCACGGTGGCCGATGACGGAGCCTAGGTTGTGCGCTCCGTATTTTTTTGCATCTAGGTGTCAGAATGCATTCAATGCGTGGTCTAGTGGGGGTCGAGGTAGCCGATGACGGTGTTTAGGTGATGCGCACCATGGCTTTCATTGTCCACCACGTTTTCGATGCGATTCAACACTTAGAAGCAAAAAAACTACGGAGAGCACCACCTAGACATAGTCATCGGCTACCACGAACACCTGGACCACGTATTAGATGCGCCCTGAGATCTAAACGCAAAAAACTTCAGAACGCACCTCCTAGGATTTATCATCGACCACCCCGTACACCTAGTCCACGATACATAGACGCAAACTTCTACTATTTTACCATGAAATAAACTTTTACCAAGCCAGATTTCAAGCTAAAAATTACCGATATTCCGAAAATTAGTTAATTTATAGCTAGCATAATATGGTTAAGATTTCTACCAGAGTTGGTTTCGGGTTAATGGAAAAAAATGAAAGTGCCAAATAGAGCAGGTTTTACTTTAAAAAGAAAATTTATATTTAATAGAAGAAGTTATTTTGAAACGTATTAGCTTGTGATAATCACTTACGCTATGCTCGCCATTAAAACGTGGAGCGAAATGAGTTTGAAAAGCCCTGTGAAATATCTATAGGCGTAGAATAATGACTTTTGCCTAATTCTCGACATTTGCTCCTCGAGGGGGCCGGAAAAAGACGGGGGTATTTAGAGCAGGGCCGCAGAAGCTGGCCTCCTCCGATTGTTCAGCCGGCGCGTCACACGGCCGAGTTACTCCCGCGCGCCACAGTAATTTTCTCCGATCGCGCCGCTCGCTGTAAAACGTTGGTGGTGGCCGAGGAAACCGCGTGTGGGGAAAGGGGAAAAGGGGTCGGCAAGTGTTCTAGGAGGGTCAGATAGGGGAGGGGCGGTGGCAAGCGCTTGTACCGGTGAATTGCGTGGCGCGGGATTCCGGGCGGATGGACGACGGATTAAATCCCGAATAATTCTCTGGCGCGTCGGGGAAACCCGTTCCCAAAGACACTACGGACAGATAACAAGAATTTACGCGCTGCAGCTCTGCGCACGCGAATGGCCCGCGCGCGACTGCGAACGCCATTTCCGCTTCAAGTGTCGTCCAGCCACGTGTGCTTCTGCGTGCTGGGCATGCCTGTGTCTGTGCGTGTTTCTGCGTTTCTCGAGTTTCCACGTCGGCTGCACGCGCGATTGCGCACCCACGGATTCCTATGTTGCGTAACACTGCCGCAAACACAATACAGTCACGGGCTAAACGCGCCTCTATGTTAATTCAATTTATTGTGCTCCGCGAGGTAAAATATATTTTACGCTAGACGCGTGGCAGTTTCGTTGTCATTTTTTTTCATTTACGGAGCTTCATTTATGGTAATGGACGTAAACTCCAGTATTGTGAGGCAAAGTGTTAAAAACAAATTGCTCTCACATTATAATCCCACATACATTTATGTTTGTTAAACGTTTACTGAAATTTATACTATAATAATGTCCAATATAAATGTTGGAAATGTCTCGAAGCACAAAGTGTTGAAATTTGTCTACGTGTGCAGGTTCGTGAAAAGTGTTATTCGCCGGGCTGATCGTCGAATGTAAGCACGCTACTATACTGCAGCTAACGGATACGAGTGGGAAAGAGAGAGCGAGAGGGAGAGAGTGCAACGGCATAGCACAACTATACGGATGTCGGGGGTAGCTCGCTGGTACACGTACATGTGTGTGCATAGAGTGCAAGCGCCGTGAGGGTTTCCAGCAGCGGCTGTGCGGTGGTGTTCAGGATCCGACGAACGCGGCGGCGGCGGCGGTGTTCCCCTCCATTTGCATTTCAGATTTACACGGGATGTGAATCGTTAGCGGGCCGCGAAGGTCTCCAGGTGCATTTCCATGCACTCGCTGCACAGCGGCCCCGGTATGCGTGTTTCGCGCATCCCTGCATATTTGAAACTGCGCTGCGAGGGAGGGGAGGAGGCCCGTCGCGCGCCCTCCAAGTCCGCGCTCGCGAAACTTTCCAAACCAAATAACACATCGGCGACGCGCTCTGCAGGAGCCTTCGATGATTTGCGTCGCAGACTCGCGCGCTCCCTAATGCGACCGAAAATATATGCCACATATATAACGCGCACCCGCACCCGCGCGAGCGTATACAGCCCGGGGCCATTTATCTTGATGATGCTCATTACGCAGCGAGATTGATCGCCCCCCGCGTGCCGCTGCCGCTGCCGCTGCCGCTGCTGTTACCGCCTCGCGTCGCGCCGGTCGCCGTGTCGCCTGCGTACTTGAGAAAATCTACTTATGTGCGCACTGTGCGCCACAAAGACGCTTCTTCTCGGCGAGAAACTGTGCTCGACTTTGATAGTGCACCTGGCTTAATCAGCGCCGGGATATAGCTCCTTCTGCATGAGTAAAATTAATGAAAATATCAGTGCCGTAACAATATATCGCACTTTTGCCCAAACCTTATCATGCGCCTTTTCGTATTTCAGAGTAAGACGTTTATGCGTTAGTGGGGAGGACTCCACAGCGACGCACAATGGGAAAATGAAGACTGGAAAGAAAAATAGAATCCCCGGAGTTGGCAGTAAGAAATTACGAAATGAAAGCGCGCGCGCGAAAGAGTCTTGCCACGGGTGATTTAAAATTTCAGTCACGCCGTAGCCGGAGGGACGCGCCGGCGGCGGAAAAGGGCCGGATGTACGTATAAACCGAGGGCGACGTGCAGCCGTATAAACATTATAATGCCGAGCAAGACAATTGTACTTTGGATGAGTCGCGCGGCGGGAGTATGCAACATTTTCACTTGGTACTTTCCTCGTAATCCTCAGCCCCGACGCCCAAACTGCGGCGCGCGAAAATCCGACGCAAAGTTGGCTAGGCTGCCGCCACGCGCGCGAACTCTAGCCGCGGGGGGAGAAGAGGATTCTAGTCGGCTCTGCGCAGTTAAATCCGCACGACTAAACGGACTAACCTTATCGCACTTTTTTCCCTATATCGCGCATCACGCGCAAAAGCAACTCTCGGAAAATACCGCGGAAAATCGACTTTTGCACACGTACATTCTCTCTCCTCTTTTTTTCGCGCTCTCGGGCGCGGCTTGCATGGCGCGCTTTTTGCTCGCGGCCGGTTAAAGTGCGAAAAGCCGTAAAACGCGCTCGGCCCTCGCGTGCGGGGAAAGGACAGAGATGGAGGGGAAAACGCGAATCCGGCGTGGCGGAGAAAAATTGAAGTATCAGTGGGGAAATGGGAAAAAATTGCCTCGCTGCTGGCGCATATGCGATTCACGTGAAACGAGGCAGAACGACTGGATAGCATAATAGGTACGTCGCAGTTCGGGACAGTCTGTGCGCCGGCTACGTGCATGTGTGTGCATTACACGCGGCCGGCCGTGTGTGCGGCGCAAATGTACGCGCAGCCGCGCTCGACTGCGGCCTTTTTTCCCTCTCGTCCTCGCGCCGGCGTACATTAATATCAGCGTTAACGACCGCGCCTAATTCCAGCGACAGTTTCTCGCGCGTTTCCCGCTTTTTCGCCCGGCGGCGGCGCTTCCTTTCTCTCTGTCTCTTTGTCTCTCTCCCCCTCCATTTCCACCCCCCCCCACCCCCCTCTCCACCGGCTGAGCTTTTTCCTGTTATTTTGCCTCTCTTCCTCCCTCCCTCGCTCGCCGGGGGTAATTCGAGCGCCGCAATGCGAAATTACATATGAGCAAAACGAAAGCCACCGTGCGGACGACACTTCATTAAAGCAAGCCGCGCCAACGATTTTCTTTGCCGCGAAAACCCATGTGTATTTATATGGCGGGCCGGCAGCGGAGGAGAAAGGGAGAGAGAGAGAGAAGATAAAAAAGGGAAAGGGAGGCTAGGCTCTCCTTGTGTGCGCGGCGCACGTACGAGCTCCGAAACGTGGCAAGAAATTTCGTGGGGGAGAGAGCGCGCCGGCGAAATTGTGCGCGAGAGAAAAAGCGGAAACGATGCGTAAGCAAGGGAAAATGAAAACACGGCGGGAATTGAGTGTGATGTGCCGAGGGAGGAATGCGGGCGTAGCGCCTATTTTTTACCTACAAAGGCAAGCTCAGCAAGCCGGAATGTATATATTTACAGATCTCGCGAGAGTGACTGATATAAGGTTCGTAACCTCGTCTGAGTCTGGAGGGAACTTACAGTCTGCGCTTTATCGACTAGAAGGAAAGGCGTCTTATTTTCCTAAAGATTATTGACAGACATTTTTTATGCTGTACTTTATATACTTTCAACATGAGTTATGTTTCATTCCACTTTATAACACGGTAACTTTATTCCCTCGCCCTTTGAAAAGATAATTCAGAAGAAAGTAAAAATATTCGAAGCGAGGTAAAAAGCGACAGCGCAGACTTTGGAAAATCCACCATTTGCCGCGAATAAATTCTTAGCGCGAATTACAAGGAATTAAAAGAATACAGAAGAAGGTAGCGCTGGGGGGCGAAATTGAAAAAGGACGGGGTACATAAAATAAGAGCCGACGACTCAATTCGTTTAAAGCCTCGCTGCGTCCGTCGGGCAACGCTTTTAGAGCGGGGCGAAACGAGCGGCAGAGTGTGGCGGCGCTTCCTTTTTTCTTCTCTCGTGTCAATTAAAAAAGCCGCGCTCGGCCCCCCGGCTGTTATGTACGAGCCCGCCGATGGAGGGGGAACGCGCGCAGCGGATGGACGCGCTCGAATCAGCGCGCAGCCAGCGTAATTTGTCCTTATGGCAATGCCGCATTGTGCCCGCTCCTTTTTGCCTCACTTTTTTTTCATCCTCTCACGGCGCTACAATGCACTCAACACGGCGCACGTGTTTCTCGATTCGTCTCTCCCTCGCTTTTTCCGCGAGTCTCTTGCGGCTTTTTACTCGCGCCCCCAAAGCCGACAGACAATTTTAATTGTCCTCCCCGGCCCGTTTGCCCACGTGCGCGCGCAATCGACGTTGCTCACGGACTGATCAATCGTGCAAAATTATCTCCGCTTTTAGCACGCGGCCGCAAGCGCTGCTGGCTAAGGGCATTTTTGCAAAGTTGCTCGTTACGCAGCTCTTACTCCAGCTCCATCACGGCAAATGGAATTAAATGACTCTTCGGATCGGCCTGCGCCTTCTTAATTATACCTGACTTACTTCTCACCCGAGAGGACAATTTGCTTTATATTCGTCGGGGATGTCGTTAAGAAGTTGCGGCGGCGATGCTGCTGAGACAGGCTCGCCCACCGAAGATTACAAAGTTTTTCTAGAAAACTTGACAAACCTGTAAAGACGTCGCTCCGGGCATCGACAAACTTTACCACGGAGAATATAAGCTATTTTTCCCCTCCAAGAATAACTTCGTCTTTGTGAAATATCTCTGATATCGCAAATCCATTTTCTAAACTTTTACGATTTTCCTCGGAATTACATTGAGTTATGGCTGCGGCTTCGCGAACTTAAATTATACTTAATATAAATAGTAACTTGGCTTTTATATGTCCTTTAATTTAGTGTATGTTTTAAAAACTTTGTCGCGAAAGTATACAGTCTTTTACAAAATTGCGTGCTATTTACCAGCTTGTATTCCCCTGTCCTCGGCTCTCTCGTAAGGTAAAAGTTTGAAATTTATGAAAAGAGCAACGCGAACGTTTACCCCTTTCCTCTCCACTTAAAGCTCGTTTACTCAATTTCATCTAGTTTACCATCTACTTCAGGGCAAATGCGTCCGATAATACAGTTTGTAGTCGATGAACGCTGCATTGCAAACATGATTGAGCTTTCGCTAATGGAAACTATTCCACCTGCTCAATTTAACTTTTTTGTTTTCATTTTCACTTGTTATTTAAGTATAATGAAAATAATTACTATTCTTTTCCACAGCGACAACCTAATTATCATAGACGTCCTACTTTTTAATTCCACTTTCTTTGAAATTCAACTATGGAAAAATGAAAGATTGTACAATAATTAATCACTCGTTTGGCAACACATCTCTTTCGTTTTTAAACATAATAACCAATATATTCAGCAATTCTTTAATAATTATTCCAACTTAAAAATGCATAAGCTATAGATTTATAATTTCTTGAAATGCATTGTATTATTATTATATTATTATTATTATTATTATTATTATTATTGTCAGAATTGGGGGTAGAGGCGTCTTTGGGTCGTGTTAGGGTGGCTTTGAAAAAGCTGCCATGCGCGCGCTCGTTTGGAAAGACGTAATAAGCATCCGGCGAGGCACGTGCAAGTCTACACGGCGCTGGCGCGAAGACATACACAGCCGTCGTCGGCCGTGCGATATTTCCGATGGCAAGTGATGCGAGTCGGCGGCACAATGGCTGCTAGTGGGACTATTTACTGGCGCACCGCCAAATGAAAATAGGATATTCGCGGCTACCGGGGGTGTCGGCAGACACGCTTTAAACTTCTCATTAGGCGATCGAGGTCTGTGGGCCACTTCAGCGGCGTATTGTTCGCTTTGTATGCTGTTTACGTCGCGTGGCTGCGCGCGAGCAGACCGAGAGATGCAGCTTTCATTAAGCTTGCATTGTCTCTGCACTCCCCCGCCCAGTATAGCCCGGCGAATAACTTGAAAAGGCCCAAGGAGTAGCGAGCTGCCCCCGTCGTTGCTTGCTCAATTTATGTACTCTTTTGCCCCCACCGGGAGCCGAAGCATCCGTCTTATTACGCAAATGGACGCCGCTTGGCTTCTCCCCTCGGAACGACTACTTATTTTCCTCTTCTATACTGCTTCTCATATTAGAACCGCCAATGACAATCAGATGATCAAATTATTTTAGCGACCCCGTTTCAGCGTTTATCAATAGAATCTTCATGCTGAAATACGTCTGCTCCATCCTTATTTTTATGTGTCGAGTGACGTTGAAATGATGAAAAAATAGTATTTAACAATTTTCCAATGCAGTTCTGACAATTTTTTCATGCAACACCCAATATCTTTTTTCAGATACGCCATCGTTCGCGATAACACGGCTTCCGGGCTTTGGAATTCCAATCGTCGAGGGGATGTCCGTCAGCCTGAAGTGCGAGGTGGACAGTAATCCATCAAGCGCCCCAATATGGCAGCGAGGTACCTCAGACTACAATTTTCATATATCTATTTCAATTTTGCGAACTACCTTTATGATGAATCATGATTAATTACGCCGTGACCTGTAAATGGCCTTCCAGATATTCTCTGCTACATTTCATCCCGTATGATTTTTATTATATCCAGATTTGCTTATGGAGTTATGACCTAAACATAAACGACATTTATTAAAAAATAAAATAAGAGAAGGTAGTGAAAGTGTCTGCTGCTCACGAATCTGTTACATTGGTTGTTTGGCAGTTGCTCGCGGAGAAAAAATCTGGAGTGTTTATTGATGTGTAATTATTTAACGCTGACAACATAGACGCACGCAGGAATGCAAACATGGGGGGTTATGTATAGAGGATAGCTCGCGGCGGGGGCCTATCCGATCGGCGCGCTTGAGGCCGGGTTCGCGCGCTGGTAATTTAATTAGCGTAAACATGCTGTGCGCGGGTCGAGCTGCGAACTTAAACCAAAATACGCGGCTCGGCGTAATAACGTCAGCTTCAAAATGGATGAAGCGACCGTGTGGAGAAACGACTGCCGCGCGAGAGAGCTTCTCCAGCTTCCCCTCCACGCGCGCACGCGCGCTCGCGGCTCTCCCCCATCCACTCTGCGCTCTCTTCCTCCAGCTCTACCTATAACCACCCTTGCTTTAATTACGCCATTTACAACCAGCCCACACACACACACAGACACGTGTGTACGAGATATACACACCGACACAGTTTGGCTTTATTTCGCTTTCCGCGGCTCGTAACCGACCGAGTAATTCCCGGGACTCGCTTATTTATTTTAGCAAGATATATGTAGATTCATCTTTATGGCGAGAGGGAAATTAAGAATGTAGCCGAGTCCTGCTAAACTAGTTGCCGGCTCGAGTGGAGGAAAAGAGAGAGAGAAAGAAAGAGACACGCGTCGCGCAAACTGTGTGACAAGTGTAACTTCACCTTTCCATAATAAAATTGCTTAAAAGTGCATCAAGACTAACGAAGCCTACATCAATACTGTTTAAAAGAATATTATTTCTCCTCTTTTTTATTCAGCTGCGAGCCATATGTTTACATTTAATCAACGTTATTTCAGCTGTAACGTTGTTACCGTTATTTACTGAAAACAATAGCCGCTCGGGAGCAGGAAAAACAGATTAAAACGACGTCTGAAAAACAAATACACGGCTGGTACAATAATTCAAAGCGGTAATAAAGCAATGCTTTATGCTGTTGTCCCCGAAAGAAAAATGTAGGCCATCTGTACGACGCGAATGTATGAAATCAATGATAATGTTTGACTAGTGATGTGGTTGATTTTGCGCAAGAAAAGTAGGACGAGCTCGAAAAAAAGTGTAGACAAGAACGGGCGATGATGAACGGAGACATTGCTCGGGGAAATCTCGATATTTTCGCTGGCGCGTCCCGACTCGCGCCTTTTACGCACTCACTGACACATCTTCACAACGCGCGGGGACAAACGTCGATCAATCCCAATGAAATCGCAATCGGGCGCGTTTTGTTTCCCTTTCCTAGGCTGAAAACTCACGCCGCACGCCCCGAGCGTGCGAATTCGCCTGCGCGTTCCTATTCCCATTAGTATTCGCCGCGGCGTAAATAGGGCTTAAAATCTGCGTTCGAAACAAACGACCATCGAGTTTCACCGGCGAATTCATTATAAATGATATATTCGCAGCGGCGCTGGAGGAACGTAAAGAAGATAGGGGGAGGGAGAGAGAAATACAAATAAACGGGGGACTGCGTCTAAATCGCGGGAATGCTTTTGATAAAGCCCCTTTGTCTGGATGCAAGGAGCAACATTAACCCACATTTGGTCCTCGCGAAATTTTACTCAAGACCCGAGCATCTCTCTCTCTCTCTCGCTCTCCCCCTCTCCTTCTCTCTATTGCAATGCGTGTATACGTGTGTTGGAGTACGAGAAAATACAGCGTACATTGTGCCCTCCACACCGGCGCACTGTGCACCGGGGCGATGGCGAGACATTAAACGGCGAATGCGCACTCTCTCTTTCTCTCTCTCTCTCTCTCCCTCCCTCGCGCCCTATAGCTTCACCTGGGATTACGGTTTATCTTGCGAGAAATATTTTCTCCCGTTTTATTTCCGACGTCGTAGATTTTTGATTGCCTTTCCGTTTTCTTTTTTTCTTTTTTCCTTTTTTTCCTTTTTTTTCTTTTTTCCTAAACACCCTGCACCCTTTCCGCCTTTTTTCCTTTCTGTTAAATGCATATTTTACGTCGTTACTCCTATAAACTCTCTGCAGTTTGATCTGCACAACATTGTTCGCGGTCTCTCTCTCTCTCTCTCTCTCTCTCTCTCTCTCTCTCTCTCTCTCTCTCTCTCTCTCTCTCTCTCTCTCTCTCTCTCTCTCTCTCTCTCTCTCTCTCTCTCTCTCTCTCTCTCTCTCTCCTTCTCCTCGCTTGTCTTCCACTCGGGACTCGGAGCTTGGTGGTGCACGAGCGAAATGCACTGTGCTCGAACGCACGCGCGAGAGAAATGTCTATCGAAGACGCATCGCCCTGTAAATTCCATCGAACGCGGCGAGCTCTAATGTTTGCACCCCAATGGGCTCTCACGAATGATATAGCTGGAGGATCCTACTGAACCCATCAACCTCTTTTAAAAATGAATCGACTAACGACAGGGGAATAAAATCCCCCCCCCCCCCCGCCCCTTCTTCACTTGCCATTATTTGCATTCTCTGCGCGCCCGTTACTCAAACTTTTATTAATCTGCATCATTGGCACATAATAAAAGTTTTCGAGATCGATAAATTTTTTACGAAATACATTCATACTTGTTATTACAAGACAATCTTTTTTTAAAAAGCTTGAGGTAAATGTAACAATCATTGGCCATCTTAAGAGCTTAGAGTTAGATAGTATAAGACTTAAACGTATAAAAACACTCGACTATGTAATCGTAAATCGTTCTTCGAATTATCAAAAAACATTTAAAAAGCATGTTTTATAATTGTATCATAATACATTAATCAAATAACGACGCATCAGTAATTGGCCAATATGGGAATAAACTGATCCTATAGGGTCCCAAATTTTGCGTCCAATACTTGGCCCGCTCACTTACAATACAGTACACTATCTTTCTTGATCTAAAATATGTGATAAATTTTTAATTGTCAACTTACATAGACTAATGTTACTTAAAATATTCGAAACTGTATATTTCTTGAATACATAGTTGCTAACCTATCTTTTCCTCTATATTATGTGGCCACTTTTCGGGCTGGAATTATCTTTAATCTTATATGAAAGTACCAGTAGGTAGCCGTGGAAGCACAGATATCATTACAAATTTTAATTTATCTTCATGAATATAAACCAGACAACGCATCCCGTTGTTAATTACTATCACGGAGAGAAAGAAATCAGTAAAAATGACCAAACTATCAAGTAACCCGGAGTCAGACTTGAAAACCAAAATTTTTTACCAAACTTTTTGGCACTTTTTCCTAAACTTTTTGTAAAATTTGTAAAATTTTTAGTAAAAATTGCTAAAAAGTTTGGATTTTCAGATCTGACTCCGGGTTACTTGCCAGTTTTGTCATTTTTACTGATTTCTTTCTCTCCGTGGAGAATCTATATATCTAGATTAGATTTGAAAACGAAAATAATGTATTTGTATTAATGTAACTTCAAAAACATACTACTAAGTGCGTGCAGCCACTTATTGGTACACGATTTTTGATGGCCAAATATTGGTACTTTTACCTTATGGCAAATTCAAATAATTAAGTACAGATAAACTTTGTTCTTCACTGTAAAAAACATCAAAAAGAAGACATTCTTTTGCGCTGAGATTAATTTTTTTATATTAAAACTTACCTATGTATAACACTGTTATTCATAATACTGAAAATAACATCATCAGGCAAAAAATCTTGTGTCAATGCAAATTTTTTGTACCTAAGAAAAAATAAAGTTTTTTGCGCTCTAGCGTTTATACTTTGAAAATGTAATTCTTTGTTCTTTAAATTCTTTTGCCTCCGTCGTTATTGAATAATCCTTTTGTGTATTAATTAGATACTCGATAAAGTGTTGGTGGAGTTTTTGTTATACAGCTAATTTTTCGGAGTAAATGAGCTCGGCTTAAGTCTCGGTTAATTAAAAAGTGCAATTTTTCTTTGGGAATTTATATGATGAACGGGCGATACGAGGGTGTGATACATGGTCGCTGAAAAAGAAAAAGCGCATGCAGAGGAGCAAAGAGAAAAAGGGGAAAGAGAAATAAGAAACGGAAAGTGATAAGAGCTTGGGTAAGAAAGTTGGCGCTTTATCCTCTTAAACGTAAAAGGGTCGGAGGCTTGCACGCGAGAGAGAGAGAAAGAGAGCGAGACAGGGAGATGGTGATTATTCATTGAAAATCAGAAGTAAGCGACGTGGTTCAGAGGAAGGACGAGGGAGGGGGGGGGTGATCTAAAGTAAGAAAACCACGCTCGTGCGCACCTTCTCTCCTGTACTTGGGGCGCGGTACGTTTCCATTATATAAGACGAGTAATTACGTACGATAAGGAGATTACCTTTCGACCCCGAGCATCGAATCGTTAGATACCTGAAAGGATAACGTCAATGGAATCGCAGACCCTTGCCCTAATTACGTAACGTTCATTATTGCATTAAACAAAGTGCTAAAAGCGCCTCTGAAGCGCGCCAGAGCGAGCGAGCGTCTATGGTGTCGAGACTGAGGAGTAAAGCGTAAAATGCTCAATAAAAATACTAAAAGAGTGCACGAGGAGACGCCCACCTCGCTCGATGAATATAACGACTTTCGTTAATGGCAAATTTTTCCTCACTTTCGACCAACAGCGTGTAATGTTTTGCAAAAAACCTTTTATTCCTGACAATTCTGATTTACCAATTTTCATTATACTTATACACTTCTCTTCGAAACATTAACTAGTATTTTTAATACTTGTAGTTTTAAATTGGTAATTTGTACTTCAAAACATGTTTTATACATTTTTGGGGTAAAAATATTATTAAATAACGAACATTTTTTTAGAAATTGTAATATTTAATTTTACTAAAAGCGATATATATTCCACCTCATACCGTAAGCTTATTATTGTAATAAATGCATAATATATAGCACACAAAATTTAAAATTTTCTGAAACGTGCGTGCTCTATTCTTTAAAAGTTTTATTTTTAATTTAATAGTACATTATGTAACAATATAGTTTTTCAAGATAAAAACGTGAAAATTATCAAAAACAAATGTCACCACGAGAAGATTTTTCGATAGATATATTTTGATGCCGGACGCGCTGAAAAGGTGTGAGGTTTAGGCGCCCGTGCTTACCGGCCTGGGAGAACTGAGGCGAAACGCCCCATATACACTATTTTTCAATGTATATGTACTTTCAAAATAGTGGAATTGGATTTAGAATATTGTGTATATATACTAAAAAAAATAGTGCATAATATGCACTATCCTGTAACAGTGCCCGACTTTACACTGACAAAAAAATTTAGGGAATAGTTTTACTCTTTCCAAAGGGAGTTTTGTTGTAGAAAAAAGTCTTGCTGAGAATATGTATAAAGGAATATGTTCCAGGAAATTCGGAGTCGTGACATCCACTATGCTTGTAGAGAATGTGGTACAGATGTGAGTGTGCGCACGCTCTTACAGCTCTCAGGATCAGCCGATTTTGGCCGGACCGGATTTTTCTTTGATTTTACAGGGGTATTCAAATTTTTGAAATTTTATTTTTTTTATTCTTTTTTACTTTAAAGATAATATTGCTTGTGCGTTGAGAATGCATGCGACACAGAATAAAACTCTCTACATTTTCAACAAAATTGCACTATATTCAGTCCTTAGGTATTCATAAAAACGTAATTTTTTGTAGACAGATTATATGTGAGAAACTAAAGCAGATATAGGTATGAAAATTTGTTATAATACAACCAACATAGAGATCTATAACTGAATAAATTTGTCGCCATAAAGTCTACTTATGCTCGTTTATTTTCAGAGAGAAAAATTTACAAAAGGACTGATTTCTTTTGGTTCAGTAAAACATTTTCTCAGAAATTAATTTTTATTCCTATGTTAGATAAGTTTGTTGTTCTAATTTTTCAATTACTAATTTATGTGCGCGATGCACGCTCGTAGTCCTGTATCTTTTAAAATTTAACCTCACATGAATTTATAAACAAATAACATGAAGTAGGCTACATTTTTTGGAAAATCGACCAATCGGAACCCAAATAAAAGCGTTACCTTCAATTCGTCATTTATCGCGTTGGTTCTTTTATAATGAATAAATGAAATTGGTTAATCTGTATGATAATTTTATAGTCGATACTTCTTTCGAAATTTCTATTTTCGAAAACAAAACATAATGGTTCGACATATAGATTGATAAAATAAAGTAATAAGTTAAGTTTCAGGAAGTCAAGTGCCTGTTAGTGGCAACGGTTTTGAGTTACTTTAAGCTCTGATAAGGAATTCCAATAAAAGATTATTATCAATAATAATATCTTTAACATCTTTTCTGTTACATATCTTACCAATTATAACGGAGGTTTATCCTTGTCAAATTGACAGCGTTAAACAGAAAAATTTTTCAATTAGATTGCCAAGCAACAGCTTCCCCGAACAGTAATGTCCGTCTGTTACGTTTTTCAAGTAAAAGAGTAACGATGCGAAGAAAGAAAATGAAAAAAGGAATAGAAGCCCATCATTGTGATTGCAACTGATCTACATTCCGACAAAAAGTCAATTTCCAATGAAGACGGCATACAAGAATCAAATTCTATTATTATTTCATTGACTTCCTCTTGTTTCCCTTCATTCCCAAGATCGACAGTTTATTCGATTGTACCCTGGTAGAAATATTAACCAACGGTTGTCAAACTGTTCGTCAATTTTTAAATTAAAAACGTCAGACACTGATTATGTTGCTATTGTTGACGAAGAATGATTATTTATACATGTGAAAATATTATATTATAGATGCCCTGGTAGAAATTTTTATATCTATTACGAAATGGTCATAAAGTCAGTAAATAGCTAGAATAAATGGCTAGTGAATGGCCATGTTAAAACGCTTTTCCCCTATTATTCGCCCATTTAATAGATTGAAAATAGAATGGCATAACCTCAAAAGATTCAATTTAAATTTACTCATAGACTTGACGTTACATTCAATTGTAATAGATAGCTTACAAAAATGTAAACAATAAACACAGACTAAAAAATTATTTACATCACTCCTTTCTTAGATATTAACTGAAACCCATATTTTTCTATTAGATTCTGTCTCTCTCACTCCTCGTCATAAGAACAAGCCTTCTACTAGTCATTTTCTAACTAAAAGAACTGACCAACAGTTTCTTTTTGTCTCCAAGTTTAATACCTTTAAAATAGTTAAGAACAAGCTGGTGTAAATCTTTAAAAAAAGTCTTTCCATTTTCAATCTATTAAATGGTCGAATAATGTTGGAAAAATCGTTTCATATAGATAAAAATATCCAAGAAAAGTAGCTAGTTTTTGGCTATACCCTACTAAAACTATTTATTAGGCAAATAATGAAGTCAGTTTCCACCAGGGTGCCTTTAAAAAATAATCATAGTTTTAAATAGTTTTAATTGATTTTCAATGTAAGTAGAAATGCCTCCATTTGATTAACGTCCTAACCAACAAAGTTGATTTATTTTCTACCAGGGTAATGCCATTGATTTTCATTTTTTCTAGCAGAATATTGCCGATTTGTGGCATGCGAAAGCGGATACTGAAATTCTTATTGCATGAATCATATTGAATGAAAAATAAATATTATGCCAAGATAGTATGTTGTCTTTCTATTACCTTTCATAATAACATTTTCCAAGATTATAAAAAATCGGAAAGCAACAATTAACCGTTACAATTACTATCACTGTTTTTACGTCCACTGCGCATTTTTGCGGCTAAGTCGCACAACGGCTCAGCGCAGAGTCTTGCTCGCCTCTCCGGAAATACCGAAATTTTTGGCCGGGTTACGAAGCAATAATATTTTACTGATAATACGATGACATCCTGCGCGTATTACATATAACTTAATATATAAACACAGAGCCTACTGCCAGGTTACTATATTTAATTTTTTACGACGTTTGGAAACTCTCGTGGATTTTCATTATTAACCTCTATAACCACCGAAATGCCTTAATATAAACACTAGAAAGGAAATTATAAAAATTAACATAATAATTACGGTCAACTCCATAAGCGAACTTTAATATTTAGTAAAAGATTGGATAAAGTTATAAAACGGCTAGAAATAATAGGAAATAATTTGGCGGGTGAGATTTTATTTTCGCGACACAGATACAAAAGAAGTATAAGTAGCCGTAGCCAGGAGAAAAAGAGAAAAATCGAATGGAAGACAGAATGGATTGTTATCGGTGCGCAGGAGGGTGGCCAGCAGGCCAGCACTGTTTTTATTTTCACCTTTTTTCGAATAGCGTCATAAAAAGTTTCGAATCCTATCCGCGCAGCGCTTCCCAGCGTATAGCCAGCTACTCGCTCGACTAACCCCCGCCTCTCTTTTCTCTGTCGTTTTGTTTCAGACAATGGGCCGCCCCCAGTGGAGCAGAGCGATGACGGATGGCTGAACTTTACGAAGATTAGCCGGGCCGAGAGCGGCTGGTACAAATGCTACACCCGACACATGCTCGGCATTTTCACGAGCATCGGCTACTTTCTCAACGTGCGCTGTGAGTAATAATTTTCTTTGCCTCTTCTTTTCTACGAAGCCGTGCGCGGCTCTACTTGTAAATCGTGGAAGCTCGATTGAAGCCCCCTTTCTTTCTCCTCCTGGCCGAGTCGCCGCCGCCGCCGAAGCTTCTTTTCAAGCCAGCCTTCGCTTTATTCGACAAGACCTTCTTCTCCTTTTGCCTATCAAAGCTCCTCTCTGTCTCTCTCTCCCCCTCTTTCTCTCTCTCTCTCTCTCTCTCTCCCTGTGCTTGCGCTCTCCTTTTATTTCTCCTCTCGCCGGTGACGACGTTATTGGCCGGCGCTCTCGGCGACAAAGACTTTTTGAAAGGGCGCGCGCGACAGAGCCGCTTCTCTGAACTTTATTTATAGCTAACGTGATATTGAATCGACCCGCTACGCGATTGCACTCTTAAATATGACTTAATTAACTCTAGAGAGGAGAAGAAGGTCTGTTCTATTTTTCTGGTTTCATTACGTACTCCTTTCTTACATTTTTGCTTATTCTACCAATTAGCCAATTTTAAAAGTGATACAAGTTTGAAAATTCTTCACTAAAAAAGAGAAGACCCAATCTTCGGTTAACCACATCTAATCATCATTAAATAACGTTACTAAAATAGGAAAAGAAAATTATTTAACTGTGGCGTATAGCAGAATTTTCTTATTATATTTGGAAGCGAATAAGTTAGTTATTTTCCCATTCTAGGAATTAGTCAATTCTAGTGAACTATATATAGTTTTGAAAAGTTTTTCTCGTGCTTTCCTCGCGCGCGACAATAAGTTTGATTAAATATTCGGCTACTTTGGCCACTTTGGCGCCAAGACGCGAGAGGAAAATTCCTGAATCGCCTGATTCGATAATGAAGGAAATGGTGCGGCGCAGGTTTAGGAGGTAGGGCGTAACGAGCGGGCGGCGCGCGAATGATCACCGGTAGAAGGTCTCCCGAGCGCACTGCACTTAACCGCGTCGGCCGGACGTTATCCGATAAGTTATCCTTCTGCAGGTGGAGACGCCGGGAGATTGTAATACAGCGGGCGAGCCGCGAGCGTGTGTAATCGATAAATCCCAGCCCTCGCGGTTAATAGGTGCTCCCGTGCCATCTAAATTGCGTGGAGATTAGTTTCCGGGATCAAACGCGCGGGGGGAGGACCGCGAGGGGCCGATCCATATATATAATATATACACGTCGTGCAAAATCTCCTCCTCGGCGATTCGCGAAATTAAATTTCCCGGGACACCAGACACGTTCGCGATGAGTATCGCCGCGAATATTTCCGCGGATGAGGGTACGCAGCCGGCTCGCGAAAGTCCGCGGCCGAAATGGGGTCGGCGTCTGGTAAGCGAGCGAAACGATAACGTGAAATTACTAACCCAACATCGGCTCGATCCCGGGATCCCGAGTTAATACGCCTGCACCGGCTTGGACCGCACAGATGGAGAGACTAAACGGGAATTATTCAGAGGGCTTGTTTATAGCGACAAACATCTTAGCTTCAGTTCTGCTGCACTTGGAATTATCGCCTGTGTATATGTAATAATAAATAATATAGTCAATAGGCTGAATCTAATATTTTAATTTGAAAGATCTGTCAAGACGAATCTGTCGGTTCAATATCTAGGTTTCATAAATGCGGAATTCCGTAGCAAATAGTCGAGAGCGGCGGGGAGATTGAGGACACTCATTTGGAACTATCGATGGGTTAGGTTTGTCGTCCCTAAGATGAGCTAGGCAGCCAAGCTTCATTCGGAAATTTGCAAATTTTCGCAATGGGGCGCTGGTAATTTCCGCACGGCTCGGTGGCTTCCGTCCCTGACAAATGACTGTGGTTTCTGGCTCGTATTGACGTCAGCGCGATGCGCGCCCCCGCGCTATGACTCGGCGCACCGCGAAATCTAATTCCAAGTGCGATTCTGTAATCGGACTTACGTGGGATGCTAACTTTCCGATGAGGAAACTCGTTAAACTAATTGCAATTATTTGAATGTTGAGCTGCCAAGTGGAAGTAATTTTCCTCCGCTTTCACTTGAGCGATAAAAACGGATTATGGAAACATTCAAACGGCAAATGTCTAAATAATCCTCTGTTTTTTATGAGACTGTGCATTGCATAAAAATAAAGTAGCACGCGCTATTAACTGGACGAAAACGTACAATGGAGGTTGTATACAGAGAGTTAGCGGATGAGCAAACGATCGGGCGCACGTATAATTTCACGGCCGATCCGAAAGGCGCGGGACACGCTCGCCGGAAGAGGGAACGGGAAGGTGATAGAGAGAAAGATTTCTCGGGTATATCCTACTCTGCTTTCTCGCTGTTTTTCCACACGGCAACGGCGCACGGCCGCGGGCAAAGTTTATCCGCGATACGTGCCGCTGCTTTCGATGAGCAGGCGCAAAGAAAACTATTTTAGCTAAGCATCCGCGGAATTCTTATTAGCCTGTCCACCCGAATCGCTCCCCCGCGATATGGGATAAATATTTGCGCAGAGATAGCAGCCTCCGACGTTATTTATGATACTGCGCGTGTGTATAGACTTTTTCCAGTCTACGCAGAGCTACACGGCGAATAACTTTCAGGATGGAGAGCAACGGGCGACCGACGACGAGTGACAAACTTTTCCAGAAAGTTTATTCGCGCTTATTCTTTTCTGCATACGCGTCCCATTCGCGCCGGAGAATGGGCCCAGTGGGCCGAGCTGTAGCAGAGGCGGCATGACGTGCGGCAATTATGCGCATCCCTGAAAAGAGATCATATTTCACATATTTCACTGCACGTGTGTGTGTGTGTGCACGTATTGGAATGACATCGTCTGGTAAAGATTTGGCACGTAGGCGCGGACACGTAAATCGTTTGACGAGGGGGGGCAGCATCATGCTCGGCTACTATCCGCACGGCTCTCTTTACGAGTTCTGGCCGGCTATATAGATAGGCTGCAGCGGCTATGTACTCGATACTGCCCGTCGATCGACCGACGGCCGCCTGCCTTCCGCTGGCTCTTGGCTCGGATGCAGGAGAGGGGCCAGCCGATACCTTCCCAAATGTGCTTTCTCATTAAGGCTAGACTGCCTGGATTTTTACGCTAAACTCCCTCTTATCTCGCCCGCTAATGTCGTACTATTTCTACGATTACGTGTAAACAAAACCAGTGCGAGCTTTTTTCTCGCCACTTAAAATCTCATCACACTTTCCTCATTTTTTCCCTTGCACATATACGACGTAGAATGCTAATAAAAAGGTAAGACCGTAGCGAGATTTTCAAGTGACAGGAAGACATTTTCACAGATGACCCGGAAATCGAGACGGAGGCGGAGGCTCTGAACGGCGAGGCGACGGACTCCCGGAAGATCGAGGTGCAGATTGGCGGCGCCGTGACGCTGGAGTGCGACGGCGGATGCTGGGGGCACGGGCCGAACATGGATCCCGT
Organism: Torymus aiolomorphi; assembly: GCA_036365515.1. NCBI lineage: Eukaryota > Metazoa > Arthropoda > Insecta > Hymenoptera > Torymidae > Torymus > Torymus aiolomorphi. The sequence goes on along the minus strand of CM070875.1, from coordinate 221,681,292 downwards.
TGGCGGGCCCGGACCGCTCGCCCTCAGTAGGGTGGTGTACCAGGACGCAGGCGAGTACCGATGCGTCGCGCCCGACCGTAAGATGCAGGACACCTGGAGAGCCCAACAGCCTTACCACATCAAAGTCACTGGTGAGTACATTTTATTTCAACAAATGATGTAGCGAAAGCATAACTGTATGAACAATTTTGAGAGCTGAATAACAATTATTATTTTTCATCAAATAATTCCTTTATATAAATTGCTAACAAGGTGGAATATAGAAATTTAATTGGAAATGACTAGAATGAAAACCAATATGAATGGATCTCGTGAAGCGAAATAGCATTTTTAAAGTAAATGCAAACATTGACGCGAAAAATAATTAAAAAAAATACATCTCCCACGGCATGTTTTAATTTTGTTGGAAAGTCATATATCAGTTTCATAAAGGTGCAATATTGGATTTACTTGAAAGCGTCCAAAGTGGCGCGTGAAATTCGATACGAGGGTTGAAAAAGCGCGGAATACCTATATGCAGGACAGGCGGCGGCATAATTCTTCACAAGACAATCTTGGCCGATGATGCTTTGGCAGGGCATTAACCCTGCAATTGAAGCGCAGGACAGCGAAATGCAGTGCAGTATATACGAATAGCTCGAACGATATTATTGCCGCCGAGTCAGCGGAGAATTTACAGACGCGGAGTTGAACACACACAGCCACACTCACTGCAGGTCCTCTGCTTGGCTGCGTTGTTATTCTTCTTCCTCGCTCTGCTGTTCACGTGTATAAGTCGTGCGCGAGAACGAGCGATTCCCGATCCGCTTCTTCCGCGTTTCGCGTTCCCCCGTGCGAGGCTCTGGGAAGTGTCTGCCAAAAATCGACGAAATTGCATTACCCTCGAGCTTCGCGCGGCTCCTCCCTTGAAATTTTCGAGCCGCGGCATGCCAAACTTTCTGCTGCGTTTGGCACTATTATTACGAATATTGCTGAAAACTAAGCCAACAGCTCCTGGATCTTTTTAGCTTAATTCGCTGATTCGGCGAGCGGCGATTGCAGCCGTGAGAGGGCAATGAGACCGCCGTACACCTTGTACTTTACTGCTCCCATTTTCTAGAGACTATTTTCGAGGACGTTTTAATTAAGAAATAGTCCAGTATTCTTATACTTTGAAATATATACGAATACTGCCCGCACGTTCATCTATTTTTTGGCTCATACACGCGAGGACGTTGTTCGCATAACAGTGGCGAAAGATACCAGAAACTTTTTCCGTCAATCGGACGCGGCGTCAAACATTTTCGCATCAAGATTTCGCACCATCGATTTGTTTTTCGACCAGCAAGAGTGAGAGAGAGAGAGAGAACGCGCGCTGGGTAGTCACCTCGCCTTCCGCACGGGGAACAGCTCGCGCAGTGACGTTTCCAGACAAGGGTAAACAAGTTTACGAGCACGGGAATGGAAAATCGCTGCCTCATAACTCGTGTGCTCGCTGGCAATACGAACCGACGACGTATCGCGCGGTATACGCGCGCACGCTTATATATCCCCCCCCCCCCCCCTTCGATGCATCGGAAAACCGACGGACCGATGTATGGGATTTTAGTGCGGGAACGGACAATCGATGCATCTCTCTCTCTCTCTCTCTCTCTCTCTCTCTCTCTCTCTCTCTCTCTCTCTCTCTCTCTCTCTCTCTCTCTCTCTCTCTCTCTCTCTCTCTCTCTCTCTCTCTCTCTCTTCTCTCGCTGTCATCTTATTCGATTTTTTTTTCTTTAGTCCAAGAGCCGCGGTTTTCTGGACTACGAAAGTCGTTCTTCTCAAAGTCGAACACCGACTATAGGAGAAAAAATGACGAAGCGAGCAAATGACGAAAATCTTTCTTCATATTTGCAACGGCAAGAACCGTCTAATTCCCAGGGATTAGCTGACTGCACGTATTCCACGTCTCGACGTATTCCGTCGAAATGGAGATTTGCAGTGGCGATGGCGACGATAAAGATTTTACATTTCAATTTTGCTCTCAACATGGCGTACAATGATGATAATTGATAATTATTCACTTTCCACATCTGTATTTATATCAAATTAAGATGAAAAGGGAACAGTACTTCTACTTTTAAATTTTCGCCTATTGGCGATCTTACACACAGTAGCTTCTAAGATCAAAATCAGCCGAAAAAATATATAAAAATGTGGTTTAAACAATAGACAATATAAATAGATACTATTTCTGATAAAATGAGTCAAGGTAGAACTTCCCAGGCCCATTTTATACAGAGATATAGTTTTTTCAATATTTTGGATGGCATGTAGCTTTTTGAGAGAGCCGTTCCATGGATTTAGATGAACCAAAGCTTAAATTCTTAAATTTTTTAATTGACAAAAGCTACTTTAGTTTCATTAATTTTATGAATTTTTGTGATTTTGAGTATTTACAAATTATTTACTCAAATATTTTTTATATTTTCAACTCTTCGGGCCATAACTACATAAATTTCAAATAATATAAGCTTTGGGTTATGTAAATCCATCGAACGGCTCCTTCAAAAAGCTACGTACCATTTTAAAATGACATTTTGAAAAATTAGCCTGAAAAGAAAAATACCATAAAACTTCAAAAATGATCAGTCATTAGGTCACCCATTTTTTCTTCTTTTTGAAACTTACTTACCTGTACATGAGATCCATTCTCCCATATAAAATGTTTAAAACAGTAGCTCAGATACGTGGCATGTGTTCATCTACAATCTTATCCCAGTGCCGGTTTCACTGAAAATTATAGATAACAGTCAATCGATCCTTCTTTCGTACTTTCGATCCATTCACTGTTCAGTAACTTTTTAACACATTGTGTTGAGTTATATTATTATTTACAATAATAAATAAATGTAAATACAATGTAAATAATAATAATAATAATAATAATAATAATAATATTATTATTTACAATAATAAATAATCTAAGATAAATGTAGAATACGTAGTGGGGGCTATGAAGTACAAAATCCTAATTAAAACTTGATATATCTTGAATTGTATTAATATTTCTTGTGTTACTACAAATCAAGCTTACCTACTGGCAAGCTCGCGCTGAAATGTGCAGGTGCATTTTGGCACTTATTGCAACGGACAGCTCTTTTGAATTAAACTATATATCCTTGTGAGCTGAACATTGATTTCACTTTCGTCTTTTTCGTAAAAATAGACGTATTTATTTTTATCTGGTCAAAAATATTACTGCTTTTTTAAAACATTTAACTAAATCTTGACACTGCATATTTTTGATCAGAATATCTGTATTTAATTTTCATGCAGCACTCCTGTCTTGAACTGAAGCTACTTCTCTTCTATTATTACACTTATAAAAACTTTTTAGATATACCTTTACCTATAATACATTAATTTTCACACCTAAATTTACTTACAAATGCAAATAATTAAAAACTAAAAAAAAAAACTCTGCCTAACAAACTGTTAAAATCACATAGTCACATGTTTATATATGAGCTATCGGCTGTGCTTACACTGATATTTATTTATTTTATTTATTTATTTACCAGAAATGATACAAAAGGTACATAATGCTGCTAGTACCAGGATATAAAAGACTATATCCGACCTAGCTGGCATCCTATAGAGGTGCACAAAACACCTGTACATAGGTCTGGTCGCCTACAAACTAATACAACACTTATACTAAATCTACATGCTAAAATAAAGTTGATTTTAGCTGTATGCTATATTAAAATATATTCAAAATTCAACTTTTACGTAAACTCTTAAAAACTTTAAAAAAGAAATTAGCTTAAATTAATCTAGAATTTCTGGCTGTTTCATTATGTCAGTTTTTTTTTTTTTTTTTTTAGAGGTGCAGCTAATGACCTAGTTACTACCAGAACGTATTGATGTAAAAGGGTTAAAATAAACAATAATAGTTAGTTGAGTTTCAACGTTTCTGACATCTTTATTTTATGTCCCTCTTCAGGAATAATAATGTATTTTATACAATGTCAAATGTTTGCGGGAAACTGTCCGCTTGTCAAATGAAAGTTGCAATAGTCGGTATACTGTTGTTCAGATTGTTGTAAATAATACTTGTAATAAGGGCTAGCGCATCCTTGGTACCTTTCTTTTTTCGAAATCCAAATTGGTTATCTAATAATATTTTATTTTTATTTAGGAAACTCAGCAAACGACAATGTATTATTTTTTTCTAATAATTTGGCCATGTTGGATATTAATGATATTGGTCTGTAGTTAGTTGCGATATGTTTGTCCCCTGATTTGAAGATTGGTACTACTTCTGCCATTTTTAATTGTTTAAAAATATGTTCAAGTGGGTTAATTATATACTTACTTAAGTTTTTTAAGACTTTTGTATTTATGCCATCCACTCCTCCTGCCTTCTCTTTCATTGGTTAAAAGAATTAATGAATCAAAATTAATTAAAGGAATCAGTAAATTAAGTTTGAGGAACCTACGTGCCAATGAATTCGCAGCGTTTTTTGTTATGTCGTGACATCTATATAATGAAGTTATTTTCAATTTTCTTCCTTCTTTCAGACTTATAGTAATATTGAGAAAATTTATTCTACCTACCTCTTCGATGGCATGCGTTGAGTTAATGTGTTTATTAATGTACACAACTACATCATCTGATTTATTTATATAACTGTGATTGTAGTACATATCATAATTGCAGTCATTTAAATTATACAATTCGTGGTGTGGTAAAGAGCCTGTTTCTGCACAAACTATTATATCTGGCTTGGTTTTAAAGTTTTGGATAAAGATTTCAAGATTTTTATGATTTGTTTGTAAGTCTCTTATGTTGACGAAAAGTATTGACAAATCATCAATATTTATAAAATTGTTTATAGATTCATTATTTAATAAGATTGTTTCATATTTATCAGCCAATTTACATTCTAAATTCATTACTGTATTTATGTCTTCTTGATTTTGTGAGTTTACTGTTTTGTTGATTGTAGGTAAGTTAGTTTCCTTGACGTTACCATTTGTGTTGTTTGACGTTAATGTAACTTCTTCGTTAGTTGCTTTATCATTAGATTTTAGTTGGTAAAGAAGATTTCCATTAAATCCCAGAAATTTTGGTATATTTGGTGTAACTGGATAATCAGTTGTTCTAATCTTTTTATTAATTATATGGTATTATTAGGTACTCACATTTTTCTGTATCCGTAGCTATATGTTCAGTGTTTCTTATTACATTGTATTTTTTATTTCCATAGCAACAATTGGCACATTTAATTTTGTTTTTTTCAAGGCAATCTTTTGTAAGGTGATCACCCGCACTACGTAGGGAAACATTTTCGTTTTTACCTTTTTCTGCGCTATGACCAATTCTACCACACTTGAAACAAGGTGTTATGTTGATGTCATCGTAAGCACGACAACATTGATAACCTACGTATAATTTGTAATTGTTATTCCGTATAAATGTGTATGTCTCAGATGATACTGTTATTATAGCATTTTTCGTTTTCCTTTTCTTATTCTCAAATATATGCTCCACAGTACAGAAATAATCTGTTCCTTTAAAATTTCTATAATTTATGTCTTCTTCAAGTGCATCCCTTTCCATGTTATTATCAATATTAAACTTTAATAAATATTAAACAATGTTATTATCAATATTAAAATATTAGCAGATAAGTTGTATAGGTTACAAAAATGAATATCGTAGATTGCTGTCGAATCGAAGAAGTTTCAGAAATGCAGAATTGTCATAAGACGATTCCATTGGATTTTAAATTCCACAATATAAGGTAACTCGAGGTAATTCCGCCATCTCAAGCGGATTTTTGCTTCCTCCTAGAGGAAGCTTTGTGATAGTAAAAAAAAAAAGTTTATGAGATAATGTGTTAGAAATGTTATTTAGCAAATTTGGAATCGAAATACACTATTTTTAGAAAATGTCCGTATGGATGTGTGTGTGTGTGTGTGTGTGTGTGTGTGTGTGTGTGTGTGTGTGTGTGTGTGTGTGTGTGTGTGTGTGTGTGTGTGTGTGTGTGTATACGCTGATATCTCATGATCTACTCGACCGATTTTAACGGGAGAGTGATCATTTTTTTAGATTTTGCTTCCACAATTGGGGGTTAATATTCTATTTTTGTAAATTTTAATTTTTTTTTTTTTATAGCCATTTTTTAATTTTCAAAATTTTTATTTTCGATTTTTTAAATATTTAGAACAAATATTGTTTATATATCATGAATTCTCTGTAGCATAAAATTTAGGATGAAATTATCTACAATTAAAAAAAAAAAAAAGTCGGTAGCTATATTTCGTCATAAGTTATTGATGAAAACGTAATTTTTTGTAAATAGGTTATATTTCGAAATTAAAAAAAGATATTAACATGAATATTTTTTTGGTTATAAAGGATATTAAGTACTATAACTTACTAAATTTTTAGGTTTTTTTATTCATTATTTTTTGAGAAAAAAAATAATTTATAAAAAAAGTGATTTTTTTTGTCGTTAAATAACTATAGTAAAATTGGCTTAATTACTTTGAAATTCTTTGTAGAGATAGATTTTGTATACCAATCGAGTGAGTTCTTTGGGCAAAAGGATTGATCCATAAATTTCGGAGATATTTGAGGTTAAAATTTTTTTCAATTTTTTTTAAAATCGTAATTTCTCGAGAACGGCTCTATGTATCTAAATGGGGTGGGTGGCATTCGAAAGAGAATTAAATTACCTATATTTTCTAAAAAAAATTAATTCTCTAGCTATTACGGTTCTTTTGTTATTAACAAAAACGTAAAAATTGAAAAATGAAAAAAAAATGAGTTTTATATGTTCAACTATTACAAGAGTAAAATTGTCTTATTCGCTTCAAAATTCATTGTAGAGGTATATTATTGATAGTTCTCGGATGAGTTCTTTTGGCAAAATGATTGATTCATACATTTCAGAGATATTTGAGGTTAAAATTTTTCTACACATTTTTAAAATGTATTTCTTGAGGATGGCCTGTGTATCTGAATGGGATGGGTAGCATTTGGGCATGTCTTGTTTGTGCACATAAGGATTGTGCACATATTTATTGTGCACAGATAGCATTGGTACAGATCTATATATATAGATATATTCCAATGTTAAAGTGTGCACAATTAATATGTGCACAATCAGTATGTGCATAAACAAGAATACGTCAGCATTTGAAAGAGAATTAAAATATTTATATTTTCTGAAAAGAAAAATTTTTTAGTTATCACGGTTTTTTATTATTAACAAAAATGTAAAACTTGAAAAATTGAAAAATGAAAAAAAAAATCTGTCTTTATCAAATTTTTTAAAATACATCCCCTCACATTATAACAGCCTTTCCACATAACGCATTCAATATAACACATGTAGCTTTTATATATCTTCAGATCGAGTTCGTTGCCCAAAAAAATCGGTCCATTACGAAAAAAGATATTTGAAGTAAAAAATTTTTTTTTTAAATTTTCGAATCGCGTTTTTAAAAAAATACTTGATTTATCGACTTAAAATTTTAACCACTTATTAAATTTATAGAAGACTATATTTGGTTAAAATTTCAGGAGATCTTCATTTGTTTTTTAGAAAAAATTTGCGTTTTCGTTGTCTCACGATAACAAGAGCAAAAATTACCCAATCGTCCTGAAATTTGGCACAGATGTAGCTTTTATATATCTTCAGATCAAATTCGTTGTCCAAAAAAATCGGTTCATTACGAAAAAAGATATAATGCACAGTTTAAGCTGAATCCGGACCCATGACCCTCTCCTAGTTAGTCTAACCGTACAAGATAAAGTATTAAATTTTAAATATTAGAAGTAAAAATTAATTAAAGGGATCAATAAATTAAGTTTGAGGAAGCTACGTGCCAATGAATTGGCAGCGGTTTTTTTATGCTTCAGCAAGCATGGATAGAAAAAACTGTTGGAGAAATATCAAAATATAGTATATCTTTTACGAAGAAAAAAAATAGAGAACACCCTAGGAGTGATATTGTCTTCACACGAAGCACAATTGTGAAAAGAGCGTTTTGACTATGCTCTGTCATATTTAGTTTATTCGGTAAATTTAATCCAGAAAAAGTTATATACTTTTCTTTCGGCAAAATCGATAATAATGTATAGACATATATTAAAATACAATCTATCTTATGCTAGAGAAAAATCCTGGATACTTCAAAAATGAAATTAGTCTTGCTAAGAGCTAAATAAAAAAATGGACAAGAGTACCCTTAGCTAATATGGCCACGTTTCGGATTGATTCTCTTGTAAACAAATGAAAATGGGAAATTGTGTGTGTGTATGTGGCAGAATTAGGCGAATTAAAGGCGCAAAATATCAGTTTCGATTTGGTTTTTGAAGCTCATATTCCGTTTATAAGCGAAATACTTGCCTTTTTGACTTTATAAGACTCGCGACTCGTTGAAAGCAACTCACGTAAAAATGTAGTGATCATTTTCAAACAATTGAAAACGATTTACAAAGTATATTTTTCATATTTCGAAGCTGCTGACATTGATTATTTATGCTTTCTGATAAGTGGGGGTAGCGAACTAGAAAAGTGGTCAAATTAGATGAGCAGCCGAATCACCTCGACTTATCTTAGTTAATTTTATTTGTATCATGACACCTGTACATAAATGTAATTATTTATTTTTTATCTTTATACTAATATGGCTTAAATAATATATGTTGATATTTTAAAACACAGTTTAAGTAAATGTTTTCTTATGAAAAGCCTAAAAAAAAAAAAAAAAAAAAAAAAATCAATTTGTTCCTCATTTTAAAGATAAAAAAAGTGCGTCAACACTGTTAATGAAGTTTTCATAAGTAAGGTACATTCTATGTAGGTCAACTTATTTATTAAATTTATTTAGTCCCAGTTATATATGTAGAATAAATAAGAGAATAATATAACACATTTTTTAGGTGAAAATGAAATTTATAACTGATGTAAATAAAATATAAAAGAAAATCTTCAATTTTGGTAAAAAATGCAATTGTCTGTAGAAAAACCAAAATAAAGTGCTCTGTATGCAGGAGAATATTTTTAAACTGCAGACAAAATAAAAATACAAATTCCATCAATATTGTACTTTTTCACGCTTTCGAGGTGAGAGTTTTAGGGTGAATTCTTCTACAGCGTCGCTTTGCTATTAAAGCAACAAAAAAGGAGAGCGAGAAGCGCGAGCGAAGAGAAAAAAATCAGCGCCGACGAACACGATTTACGATTTTACGATACGCGCGGACGATCAAAGGCTTCCTTTGCGATTTAATTTTAATGCAAGTCGCGGTGCTCTCTCTCTCTCTCTCTCTCTCTCGCTCTCTCGGTGCGCGCGAGCGCGCGTGTGTTTCGTACGGTCGAGTTTCTCGATTTCCAATAATCCAGCAGAATCGGCTGTCCAGTGGGGCTTTGAGAAATCCGAGAGCCAAGTTTTCTGACGCTGGCCCGCGCTGCAGCCGCGAATTGGCCTAGCGCGCCCCCGCTTGCACACACAACGGGTCACAGGAGACCGAGCGAAACGGGGGACGAGTGGGAGAAGGAGCCTGCACGAAAGCCCGCCAAGCTCGTGCTCGAATATTTCTGCGGCTCGAGTAATTCCATTTTAGGTAATACGGAATTCAAACTTCATGCAACCACGCTCACGCCACTGCTAAGAGCAGCTCCAATGAAACTCACTTTTTAAATCGATGCCCAGCCCATGCTGAAGCGCTCAAGAGGTATGGATTTTTTTCGCTGAAAACCATGTATCGGTTATTGCATATCAGCTTCGAGTCCTCCTTATCACTCTTAAGGAGGTTCTTCCGCGACTCCCGAGTCAAAGCAGTGCTAAATGAAGAGGTTACCTAAAATTTAAAAAAACCATACGTTAAAATGCCTAGTATCTGAACACTTTTAAAGTACATTTCAAATGAACGGTGTTTTTAAAATCAATAATCGAAATTCGTTGAAACTTTCTTTAATCAATTTATCTAACTACAAAGACAATTGCATGCTCTTTTATATTAAAAAAGTAAGTTTAAAACATGTATATAAAATTGCTATAGTTGGACACCCTATATCGACCAATAGTTGGACATGATTGTAAACCAGTACTTGGGCAATATTATTACGTGTCCAACTACTGATTTATGGCAATTGAGAGTTGCCTAAAGTTGGACAATGTTCAACTACGCAGACTTGAAAAACATAATCTCGAAAACTTTATACTTTGTATTAAAATTAAAAAAATGAAATTAAACGGATTTCGATGTCAGTAGATTGTTATTACCGTAAGCAATGCTAATAAATCGACATTGTCATTATATCTATCAATAAAAGTAGTTCGTTACTATTGTCCAAGTATATGTTAGTGAAACTTTATATAATTCTTTACAGTGTCAGGAATTTCCGAGTGGAATTTTTAACACAAAAGCACACACACCAGATTCAATGGAATAAATAAAGTGTTTATTAACACCCCACTGCGGGCCCTGCGGCCCGCTAGCTAAAACAACAGGTCCGCTCCGTGCGACGCTCGCTAACGCTCTCTCTTCTTTCTCCCGTCATGTTCTATGCCCTGCATGCATCAACGCACTCTTTTGACGCTCCCTTGCACATTATTATTTATTTTTTTTTTTTTGTTTTTAAGTTTTCCTAACATAGGTCGGATTTTACGTTTTGTCCAGAGCATTTTACCTTTGTTGTAATGTGATTTATTTATTTAAAGCGATACAGATAGTCAGTCTATCATAAACAAAGTGTATTTAACATGACTAAGATAACTTTTTTCACAAAATGTCGATATTTTAGAAACTAGATATTGTCACTACAAACAAAAAAGATTCCTGTGATTTACCAATAATTGTTTGTAGTGAGAATATCTAGTTTCTAAAATATCAATATCTTTGTCATGTTAAATACACTTTATTTATATTACACATTATAACTATGGTTTAGCACTGCGATGACTCGGGAAACGCACAAGAACATCCTTAAAATTCCCGTTAAAATCAAGTTTCTCACATTTTTCAGCCTGACCATTTTTCGCCTTTTCTACTTCTCTACTGCTTTTCTAACGAGGTTCAGTATTTGGCAAGTAACAATATTAATGCACGGTATTTTTTAGTTACACTGGTGGGTTTGATTGCGTGTGCAATGAATTTACAGAAATGCGAAAGCCCACACACGCGTATCATGTAAATGATAGACTTTGTAGTGGAACAAAGCCACTGAAACAAACTAATTTATTAGTTTCTGCTTGTACAGCAAGCGCAAAATTCAGGGCATCTATGTTGCTGTATTTAAGTCAACTCTCGAGTGAGCACCAAAACACGAAGGTCCCCCCGCGTGATGCTGTTTGCTTGCTCAGCGCGGTCAAAGGTAATCTTGCTGTTTCATCGTACCCGTGCCTCTTCTGTGTATACTTCAAAGCCTTTCGTTGTTGAAAAATTTAAATCAGATATTCTGTTGATTTGCGAAATGTATACCAGCGATTCGATTACACATGCTCACGCTCTTTCCAACTTTGAGTATAAGTTAAACACATCAATCGACTTTTGCAATTAATTTTACTTTCAATTCTTTTATAAATGAACATGAAATAACTTTGACGGGATGAATGCTAACTGGCCTTTTGTGTAATTTGTATATCAATACAACTTGCTTATTCTATATTTAACGTATCCAATTAATATTTATTTACTTTGAAAAATGACGTAGTAAAAATTTGTAGTTTTTTAATAACGATAGAAAAAATTATTAGATCCAGTGTAAAAGGTGCATTAAAACTGTAAATAAAGTGAAGTCCTATCTTGTACGATTGGTTCTTCATTTGGAGTCCCCTCTTTTTTTGCACTCGATAGGGCACGCGCGATGGCCAGCTTTTTCCCCATTTCCCCAGTCGTTGAGTTAATTACCGTGGTTTTACGCGTGGCGTGAAAAATAATGGCGCCGATGGTGACCTCTCGATATTTACGAGAAAAAGGACCGATGAAGTTGCCGCGATCACTTGCAAGTCTTTGGCTATTTCAAACTTTCATAGTTAGTGTCCCATAGGCACGTCAACATGCTCTTACAAAATAATTACATTTTTTAATATTTGCAAAAAATAAAATCAAGATATTAAATAGTTAGGGCAACATGGAATAGCAATTTAATTCTATACATTATTCCCAATTCACATTTTCAAAGCTCTTGTTCAATGCATCATTGATCAAACGTTCACGTACCACCAGCGCCACTTTGCAAATCGAGTGATTTTCAGATACATACTGTAAAAGAAGAAATATTCGTTATAGTTAAGGAATGAGAAGCTCGTAAAAAGAAGTACAAGATTTAAGTTTCCAATCCACAAAATGATTGTCATCGCCTCTCAGCAAGCACATGACTGCAAATAATTACCATCTTGGCATTTATTTTTCAAGAGCAAGTCTGCGAGTTGCTGTATGCGAGCGCACACGAGGATCCTAGGGGCGCGTTAGGCTAAGCATGAATTATTAACGTATTATGGCTGGAGGGAGGGGGGCTACAAATTGATTTATGATCGTGGCGTCGTGCCGTGCATATCTGATATTCCGAGCAGCGAGAAGCTCTTCTCGCCCGCACCCCCGCCACGTCCCGATTCTTCGACCTCTCACGTGCAAGCCACTCGCTCCGATTGGAGGAAAAACAAGCGGAATCGATTAATCTGAGCGCGCGGGAGGGATGATCGACGGAGGTGCCGTCTGACCTCCTCCTCCGCCTCCTCCTCTTCGCTGCGCTTCCGATTAAGACGAAGTGATTTTTGCCGTTCATTAGGGACTCCTTGTTGACGAGCGAATTTCTTTTTATTGATGCGATCAAAATGAGATTCCGTGAGGGGCGGCGCGCGCTGGTATTTAAGCAAAAAGACATTTGAAAAATGACTATTTTATGGAAGCGCGATCTCGGAATACAAATTTCACCTGAGTGGGGGAAAAACAGTTTCGAACCTAGCATAAATCTTCTGTATAATTGCTTTCTTCCTTATCATTTTTTTATTTTTCAACTTACTAATATTTATACGATATTTCATGATGTTTGATCAATGGCATCAAAAGTTTTTGTTTACGAACAAAGAAACCTTTCTAATGACGGCGCCTGTTCATTGTTAATATAGATTTATAAAATGCCTAGCAATAATTGTATTCATTTCGCAGTACGGAAAGACCGTGAAAAAAAAACAACACGAATAAAAAAAAAGCGAGCGGACGTATTGTCTCGCTGATAAGAGGCATCCCCGCATAAAATAAATGCCTGCGCGCACTTGCACCGTCGATCAAAATGCATTGGTCTGCTTTTAATATGAAAAACCGTAGAAAAGCGTACGCAACGTGTTGCTTTATACAGGCGCGGATGTCGAGTCGCGTATCGGAATTCGCCGGCCGCTCTGACGGCACGTCGTATGAATAGATAAACGCCTCGATTTTAGCGCAAAACGCGAAATTCAATGCGCGCACATTCAATGTGACATTGTTATTTGATCATAAACTGTATCGATTCCACACGGTCGTTGCCTCGCCACCGCCAGACCCCGTCCCTTCCCAGACCAAGCCCTCCGGGAGTAATGGCAATGTTTAAAATCTGTTTAAAAAATCACGTCGTTCGCCAATAATTTCCCCCCTCCCCCCGTCCCTCCTCTTTCTCGTTCCGTTGAAACAAGGTGCATTAAAAAATTCACGAAGCCCGCACCGCTAGCCGCTTCTTTTCATCCGCACGGAAGAGCGAAAAAACATTTGCCCGATATAATGGAAAATACACAGCGCGCCGGCGGGCCGGTATAATAAAATGAACGGACCATTATTGTTTCCCGGAATAACTTGCTCCCACGTGCGCGAAATAGCCTCGGTTTAACTTTCGGGGCCGCAAATATAGAGCCGAAGCGGCGCGCTCGCGTACGCGTAAACACGCGCGTATACATTTCTCGTCGGCAGACGCAAAGTGAGTTCATAACCGGGCCGGATAAGTCGACGACAAATATAATAGGACGAGGCGAGGCGGCGGGAGCGCATATCTGCGCGAAAAGCAGGAAGACGGCGACGACGATGCTCCGCCCTCGTATTTACGGCTTTATGCAAATTTTAAACATGAGCTCTTTGACGCAGCTCGCGCGCTGCCGTAGTCGCGAAGCGCTCGTGTGAAATTCTTCGCGATTAAAAGTACAGGCCAAGTTTCTGCGCCCGGACACGCTGAAAGAACTTTGACGGGAAAACTACGCGGGGAGGGGACAGCTCTGTAATTTGCTTCGCCTTTCACGTCGCCAAGTCCGCTTCGAAATGTTGGTAGTCACCAAGCACACTTTTTCCAACTTAGAAATCCTTCCAGTTAGAATGAAGTAAGGCTGCTAAAAAAGACTGGCGCATCATTTTGAGTAGAACAGGTACGATTCGAGCTGACAGTAGTATAAATAAACCTGCAGGATTCAACTTAGTGGTCTCGGGGGTTCACGAGCCGTCCGACATTCTTTATACTTTAAGCGAGACTTTACTCCGGCCGAGGCGCTTCTATATAGGTATATAACTATAAAAATGTCCATTATAACGGCCTAAGAAAGGAAAATACACGTATTTGAAAATGCTATTTATATACTTCCGAGGCATAAACATGCCCCGCGTATTTACCGCGCTGACCTTACTATGCACTTTCGAGAGCGCGCACGCGCGCTTTCCATTTCCTACTCCCAACTTGCGCAAACAAACGCGAGCGAGTGCAGGAAGCTCTGATAAAATTAACGTTCGATCTCGTTTAAGGAAGTCGGACTAGCGCGCGCGGTCGTTTCTTTTTTCCCCAGGGAGTCGCGCAGAAAGGGAAGCGTTAAGTCGTAGAAGCGCGATTCTTATTGCCTTGGCGCTCGCTGTGTCCCGAGCGGAGCTCAGTATAATACGGCGTCGCTTATTATCGTGAGCATCCTTAATGTAACGAGTACTGTCCCGGGGGACGACACGCAATTGATCGTGTCCAATGCTTTGTAGCTCGAGATCCGCGCGATCGCCTTCGACGCGAAGGTTAGAACCGGGAGCGGCTTTCAAGCGAACGCGACGTAAAATTCCATTAACCGTCTTTCATTCGCCAGCCTCGTATAAAGTTCCAGTTTCACTGATACGTGAGCGAACGAGCGAGAGAGCTTTTCCTATTGCTGACTTACCGCGCTATTTTTCGAAAGCTAGTTTCCCTACGCCCAATGCCATTTTTCTTTGGCTGAGAATAATTTCGTACAAGAATACGTGCACGTTTGCCGAATATGTGTTACTGTTGATGAATGAGATGGAGAATACTTGTTTATTTGCAGCTGTCAAACAAACATGGAATATAAAGAGAAAATTTCCGAATAATATACGACGTTTTGAAGCATCCGCGACACGGCACTCGCATAGCCACGCTATTTTTATTCGCTTTCGGAATTTTCGTGCAAGCCCCTTTGCAGCACTACATATGAAAGGGAGACGAAATTAAGAAGTGCAGAGAGAGAGGTCAGAAGTTCGCAAGCGCACGAGAAGGGGAAGTAAATGCGGCGGAATATATTTGAGTACATGCACGACGCAGCATGCACGTGGTTATTGGGCTCGCTCGTGTGCATGTGCGGCGGCCGCAGCCGTCTTCGCCGTCGCCGTTGCCACCGTCGTCGTCTGCGCTCGACTACCTAGGTCGGCAAACATTTGCCCCGGCCGATCACATTCCGGCAATATTTACTTTTCTGCTCGTACTTGCAAACAGCTTACTTTCGAGAAACCCGATTATGTCCCCCGCACAGTCCGCGCGCTGGGGGCCACGTCGTTGCGAGCTAGAAAGGCAGCGTAGAGGAGGGAGCCCGGTAAGTCAAGACTAGGAGGGAAGGGAAAAGAGAGAGAGAGAGAGCGATGCAGCCGCGCGATAAGAATTTGAATTTGAATTTCACCCCCCCCCCCCGTCTCGCGACTCAGATTTACGGGTAAATAGTTCCCGAAGGACCCTCGATCATTTCCTAATGCGTTTACCTAAGCGAGAGCGCTAAAATCATTACAGAGGGAATATTGTGCGTCGGCGCCACTGTGCTGCTGCTTCTTCTTGATTGATGGACGTTCTAGCAATTTTTTCCTCCAGTAATCTATTTAAATTTTTTCTTCTCCCGACTTGTGTCAATCTAGCGTAAAACATGAAATCTCGCAAAATACATTAAAAGAATAAAGCGCTAGTTGAAAAGTACAATTAACCGCGTTATATAAGACTCAAAGGCGAGTGAACCAATTGAAAATGATAAATAAATCGCCAAGTAATAACAGACGACGTTAACGAGGCTGGATTTTTATCCGGCGACGGCAAAGGACAAATTGCCGTGGCTTTGCGCCTGTTGACAATTCACGGAAATTACATAACCGTGCATCACTCGATTACGTAACGCGCCACTCGGCCGCTTAATCTCGTACCCGACAAAGTGCACGTGCTCGCCGAGAATATAATAACGGGAGAAGGCTCGTCCCGCTCTTGCGCCCGGCCGCCCGCCCGCCCGCTCACTCGTGCACGTGCCCCGACACGCGAGAAGCGCGCAGTGGAGCCCGCGCCAGTCGTTAAGATGATTCTCTCTTGCAAGGGAAACCGGATCTTTTTATCGCCGAGACCACCTGCCTGATAAAATAATATTGTTTTCGAAAATACTCGTTATCACCTGTAATATCGGTTAAATCTTTTATTGCCCGGGAGGTTCATTGAATTTTCGTATACTCTCGGCCGTGGCTGTCGAAACCGCTTCAGAGTTATAAAAATCTAATGACTAGTCGAGTTCACGTTCAATTCACGATTCACGTTGTAAATCGTTGAACAAGTTATTTTATCATTTATTTTATGATACCAGAAATGAATTGTTTTATTAAGTATTTGCTAAAATTTTATGCTTTCATTACAATTGTTTCAAATTGAAAACGGATTTTAATCCTAAAAGTTACGCTTTTGTTAAATATTCAAATAAAATGAAGCATTTTTAGAATCGAAATAAAAGTGACAATTGGTGGAATCGTCAATAAAACTTTAACAGTAGAAGAGGAAAATATTCGGTCAGCCGTAAACAACATCTATTTGTTATTCAAAACAATATCAAACTATTCCGTATTAAACATGTTAAAAAACTAATTGGTTCAATATATTTAGTAAAATTGAAGGAACACGATAGTCTTAAAATTTGTAAGTTATTATAACATAAAGCGCACTATTATCGTCCTATCTTTTACTTACCAGAAGCCAAATCCTAAGTGAACACGTGGAACTGCGATATAACGGCCGTAACGACAAGTTTTACAACCAAAAGTTTCTCCGGCTCGAAAGAGAGAAACAGAGGGATGGGGAGGAGTAGAGCTTTTTCCGCCGTCGTTACTGTTCCGCGGGAGAGCTTCGCTTCTTGCATCTTTCGCTTGGCCTCGGCCCCTTTTTTGGTGTCTCTCTGTTTCTTGGTCTCGTTCGTGTCGGCAAAATAAATCGCGCACATGGGACATACCTTTCTAGAAACTGGAACCGCAATCGATGCTCGTCCCCGATTTGCCGGCCAAAAAAGGAAAGATAAAGAAAATAAGAAAAATAAGACACCAGACGGCCGGAGGGGAAAAAAAAATAACATCGCGATCGTACACATTGGTGTGTGCAATCCGCTCCCCCTGGAGATGGGAGCAACCATAGAATAAGGGACAGAGAGCGAATGCAGGGGGACGAGCGAGAGAGGAGAGAGAGAGAGAGAGAAAGAGAGAGAGGAAGATAGAGCGACGGAGAGTCGGAAAAGAAAGTAAAAATATGTCCTTTTAAACGATCCCTTGCTCCCTCACTCTTTTTCCAAGACTGATGCTGAAAAATACTAGCTGCTGGTGTCCTCTGGTTCTACCTCGTGCGGAGGAAGAGAAAGAGAAAGCGAGAGCAAAATCGCATAAACTGACGCGAACGCGTCGACCGTAACGACACCAGTGCTCGCTGCTGATGGAAGAGAGAGGGAGAGAGGAAGATACGCGGGCGAGTAAAGCTCGCCGTCAGAATGTGATGAGGTCGATGTATTTATTTGCCCGAGCCGCGGAAAGCCCTTGAGGGCTGCTTTTATTGCAACTGTCGTATCTCACCGCTTGATTCTTCTCCCCTTTTCTCTTTCTACGTGCCGGCCCTGCCCTCACTTGTCCCAACAGCCTCGTCTTCCTCCTTTCCTTTCTCGTCTTCTTCCTCTCCCCCAGTGTGTGTATATATATATATATGTGTGTGTGTGTGTGTGTGTATCTCCATCGATCCTCCTGCCCACTGTCTCCGTTTAACATCTCGTTTGCTTTGCCCCTCACGCACTTGATGGCTTTTTCTCTTTTAATTACAGTTACGCAACGCGTTTGTCTTAAACTTATCGTTTGAATAATGTGCAGAGCAAGGGTTCAGCGGCGATTATCGTCTTTCGCCAAATCCCCGCATTGAGAATGGCACACTTCTTCCAAGTTGAAATCGTTGAAATATTTTATCCTTTATCGAAAGTATCAAACATGTCGTTGCGTATATTTAAAGAAGAGAAATGGAAAGAGAGAATTGGCCAGAAGCAACGTATGCTGCGTCTCGCGGATTTCGTGTATCTGGATATGATGAACCGAATAAGGGAGCGATCTGAAGATTCGAAGTAACCGTTTGAGAGCAAAAAGAGGGAGAGACAAAAATTGTATGGGAGTCTTTCGTAAAGAGTCTCTCCGCTTCGAGAGCCAGTATACGATTACTTTATCCAGAAAAGCCGAGCAAATCGTACGGAAAGGTCAAATCGTCGCGATTGTCATATTGTCCGATTCGGTCAGATGGAACGAGCTAGTACAACGGCCCCAGGAAGATGAGAGAGAGAGGGAGCCAGGGGCGGGAGCTCAGCGCTGCAATATCGATCGGCGCCTCGGACAACAAGCGTGTCCGATCGCGTGTTCCCCGGCCTTGGGGCACTGTGCATTTATCGAAAACGGCGGAATAAGAGGAGAGAGGCGCTCCGGTGGGCAAGGCCCCGCCGAGACCTTTCTAGACCTCGGAAAACAAAGGGGTAGAGCCGATAGCCGCGCAAACAACGACGGTCGAAAGGACTTGCGCAATTATACGGGGAAGGAAGAGCAAAGAAGCGCACAATGTGAAAAGACGTCGCACTGGAGGGAGGGGAGAAACACACGATGACCAAAAAGTTTACAAAGGCAGATACGAGTTGGCACACGAGCGGCGACGGCGTACCATTTGCGGCGGGCGCATCACGATAAGACATCCTCTCGCACAAAGGCCGCATTACCTGAACGACGCGAGGGGAGAGACTGCGACTCTCTTTCTCGCTTCCCCGTGTCTTTGTTTTCAAAAGAGCCGCCAGCCAAGCTTTTCCTCGAGCTCCCTTTGCCGGCTCACTTTCGCCTCGTTATGTCATGTGGGCACAGACGCGCGCAACACGCGTCGAATCCGCGCGCTGCCCATCCCCTGCATCCGCCTTCGCGCATGACAATCCGACAAGGAAACTTTAATCGCCGGCTCGCAGGGCTTTCGCTCCGACGAACGTTCAACTCCGGAACAGAAGTAATCAAATTGCTGCGCCTCCGAACTTTCCTCGTAAATTATTTTTCATATAAATAGAGTGGGCTCGGTATGGTACTTATTCCAATAGTGAATATTTACATACGCGATGCATTGGAAAAAACTATGAAAATGTAAAAAAGATATATTGTTGTACCATACCTATGCACAAACTCATTTCAGAAATTATCAGTTAAATTCAGTATTTTTTATTTAAAATTAGAGACTTCGAAAATATGTTTAATTTATTGGTAGAGTTTAATTTATAAAATACTTACTGACCTCAATAGTGCATTAAAAGTAAATTATTTAATGCTTTTATTTTGATACATAACAAAAACGTCTTTTCCGCTACTGTGGAAATTTGATCTTCTTTTTTTTTACATAAGTATTCTTCGCTTTCTACGATCCATTCTTTATTCCTACCGGATGAAGCCGAGTAACCCTAGCTTGATAACATTAAGAGGCAGTACCACAGCCAGAAAAAATATCAAGAGTGTGTGCTTATAGAACAAGAAAATCGAGGGAGAAGACGTGCAAGGGTGGACAAGAAAAATAGAGAAGGACCCGAGAGGTGGCTGGCAATAGGAGCGTAGCGTCGGCTCCTTCTCATTCCGCTTCCAAGACCTGCCCGCGCGCGTACGTCATTTGTAGGCGGCCTGTCTCTTTCTCTCTTTCTCTCTCTCTCCGCTTTATTTCACGTGCTGAGAAAAACAAAGCTGAAAAAAGAGAGGCAGAGGCAAGCAGGAGAATAAACGCTCCTTGGGGACAGTTCGACGTCTACCCGTTCTCTCGGCGTTGTAGCTATACGCCGCTGTGTATGGGCGAGATCTCTTTCCAGTCTCCCACGATTCTAGCAGCAACGCTACTCCGACTGACGCACCCTAATCAGCGTTCCCGAATTCCTGACCCTTTCTCGGCGGCTTTCTCTTCCCTTCTCCCCATTACCTTTCTCTCTCATAATCTGACGCTGTCATTCGATCGGCAGTGTCTTTGCTCTTCCGAACTTGTCACGTTGCACGGCCGCTGCTTAATCGTTGATTGTGGCGAAGAGCAGAGGCGCGCCACGTGCTAAGGTTCGCTCGTCGACGCTTCATCTTTTGCGCTCCCTCTTTCTCGGAGAGCTGGAATGGAACGATATTTCGTCGTCCCGCCCATTTCCACAGGAAGGCTCACGTGGAGGATAATCAGCGAAAGGGGCCGCTGCCGAGGTTCTCGCCCTCGCCTCACCCCTCCTTCTCCCCCTCTCTCTCCCTCTTCCTCACGTGCGTGGATTTGCTCACGTGGCCGCGCCACGCTCTCACCTTCGTTACCGTTATTTACCTTGCTAATGTGCTTATATGGTCCTGGGATTGCGTTTTGATAGATGGCGAGAGGCGTTTGGGCTAATTAAACCATTAGGATTGATGGTTCTGTGCTCATCTTTGGCTTTTCTATTTATTATTTTATAGGTGCGCCGAAATAGCGGTTAAATACTTAAATAGATATCGTTTTATTTAATATTACTGGCAAGTAATGAACAGTGCAGCCATTGTTTTGATCGGTAAGGTGTCGAAACAAAGCGGCAATCTGGAGAAGTTTGCGCAGATGAGTCATGGTGCAGTGGTAGTATCAGCGCCGCGGCGCTTTCGAGGGCACGATTGCGGCCGCGCGCGAAACGGATCGATAGGCTCTCGGGGCCGCGTTACTGATAGGAGTCCTAGGCACTACTCGCGCGGCAACGAACGACGGAAACGTATCGCCCGGCAGATGCAGCAGAGATGAACAGGACAAGAAAGATAGGGAGACGGAGAGAGTGCTAGCTGTGCGGTGAGAGAGAGAGAGAGAGAGGCGGCGGCGTTGGTCCTTTCGAGCAGCGTACTTGACGTTGCGCGAGAGAGAGGGAGAGGGAGAGAGAGAGCGATCATTAGTCCGCGGCTCCGGTTACTGGATAATTCAAGTCCGCCAGTTATCCGAGCCATTAGAGTCTCGCTCCCTCTCTCGGTTGCTCTCCCGCGTGCGCGCAGCTTCATCTCCTCGGCCGTCTCGGGGCTTTGCCGCGCCGGTGCTTGAGGAGCACATATAGAGAGGGAGGGAGTGGGTGAGTTCGGCTGATGCGCCGCTGTCGCTGCCCGATGGCCTCGCCTGGCGTGCCACTCCGCACCGGCGGGACGAGATTACACCTCGGAGAGAGGGAGATGACGACGAGGACGATGAGCTTACCAGATCTGTCGGACGGCATTACCCGGGATGGAAAGGCGAAACTAGCGATATGCGCGCCCGCGCGCGTACTAGAGGGACTACGAAATGTAGATAAGGCAGTTATTAAGTTAATTTGATTCTTGGAAGGTATTTAGATGGGAGCTGGCTTTAGGGAGGTCACTCGAGAGCCTCACTCGCTAACTCTTACGCCACCAGACCACGCTTTTTCTGCGATCCGCGAGCTCTGCGCAGTCGCGCGCTAATGTGGTTAATGTCGGTGGAAGAGAGCCTAAAAGGCTCTTCAATATTGCAACGAAAACTTTTTAATTAGCCCTCGAAAATATCACTCCATTTATTCGATGTTTCGCTTTAAATCTGGGTGCATTGATCTAACGTTTTGAAAAATTCAGTGGCTAACTGACATTCCTCGGATTCAAGTAGAAATGTCCGAATATGGTCAGGCAAGCATTAAGTAAATATCGATTAGCCTGCAACCTTCTTTTTAATTAATTTTTCTATCGCTTACCCGTTCTGCAACGCAGTGGCAACACCATTCCATAAAGTGAATATATACTATTTTCATACAGAGCACTCACGGCCGAGTTGCTATGTCCGGGGGCAGACGCGAAATCTTAATCTCCCGAATGAATATTGATGTCGCGGCTGGAAAGTTGCAGACAAAAGTGACGTGCACGCGGGGAGAAGGAGGCTGTCTGCGTCGCTCCGTATACGGGGGAAGCAGAACTTGATAGAAGTTTCGTATAATCTCGTCAAAAGTAGTAAGCCTCTCGGTCAACTGCGAGCTTTTGTTAACTCGAATCGACAGTGCAGCGATGTTATGCCGAGACTTTGCATCAAATCCATCGCCATCTCCGGGAGAGCTTTTTTCCTCCCGTTCTCGAAGCGCCACTTTTCTCATCCACTTTTCTTCTTTCCCGGAATTTCTTCGGCCCTCCTTCCTCCCTTTGAAACGGTATCGGTTCGCTAGACCACTGACCAATGCTCATCGATATTTTTCCGCCAAATTTTGCTTCCTTCTGGATACTGCGTTCTTTTCTTGGAGGCAAAATCAACGATATTTGGTTCGATAAACTAGATCAAATATATAATTTATTAATTTAAGCGAACTCTTGTTTTGTATTAATAATAATTACATGCAAGATTATGTAATGTTTTTGCTAATGCAAGTAATTTGGTAACAATGTCGCAGCTCTATAATTATTAGCATGTCGGTAATATATGTATGGCTCATTATATGGCTTTACCTTTAGGCGGCAGCCTTATTACCGTGCAATATGCAATATTATCAGGAAATCTGAAACTACTTAATAGCCTTTAAAGAGATTGGTAAATTAATACAATTAATAGAGTTATTAATTTGTTGTGATTTATATTATCACGCAGCCCCGCGTTAAATTCGGGTAGATATTATTAATTTCTCGGACACCTCGTTCTGATAATAGCATTTTCTAGGGAAAGAAAAAAAAAATAAACAACATTTTCGAAAACAATGTGTTCCAGCTAGGGTCGAAAAAAGCTTTTAGTACTTGGGGGAGTGCGGCGAAATTCGCGGCGAGGCCAAAAAGGCGGCCTGCGCAAATAACGGCGTATTGTCGAGAAGGTAAAAAAAGGTCTCATCCTGCAGGGCCCGTTGTAATTAGAATATCCGTGGTGCGTCCGAGCGCGGGCGCATTGAATGGCCGGCCGCTCGCTTCATTTGAATTGGTACTGCGCGGCAGCGGGAGTCCGCCTCGGAAAAGAGGTCCGCAATAAAAAGAGCGCGGTTGCCTATTGAATTTATTGTGGGCCGGGCTTTTTTGCTGCGCCCTCCCGCTCCCCCGTGCCTGCGCGTGCACGTGCGCGCACACGTAGTCGGTTTGAATTTAAAACCCGACATTTTTATCCCACGATCCAGCCGAGAGAGCCAAGTGTGCGCTGGATTTTACATTAACAAGGAGATACCCGTGCAGCCGCCGAGTTGGGCCGTTCCCATTGCGCCTTGGCCACAGTTATTCTTCCACATTAGCGTATATAACTCGCTCGACTATCTATTACCGTTACTATGAAATTCTTTTTTCCCTTCAAAAGCCGATAAAACGCGGGAAATATAAGTCGTAAACTGCGAGATTCCGTCGCCGCCGTTGTAGGAGAAAAAGTTCCCCTAAAAATCATATCTTTCGCGATTCGCTGAAAAGTCGTAATTTCCCGAGTCTAATTTTTTATAAGTTCCTGGCGTTCCATTCTACTCGTTAAGGAGTCACGCTGAAATCACGGCGCTTTATCTCGCGCGCAGCCTCTTTGAGCAAGTTTCCGCGATTTGGAGGTGCCGCGACGACAGACACGCGTTTCCTCACCGCAAACTTGCAGACCTTATCGCGAAAGACCGACCGCCCCGCGAGTTTACTTTTGCCTTTGCGTCTGACGTAATGAGGTCGCGAGAAGCATTGCATTAACAAAACACGCGGATCCCTCTGTCTTCCTACCTCTCCCTCGAGTCCGCAATTTATTTACTCCCCTTCGACACTCAACGCCCGATAACGAACAATGGAAGCACTCATAGCTGAGGCCAACTTTTCACGCCAGGAGTAAACTCGATCTTTACGCTTTCTGTAATGTTATATATATATATATATATATATATATATATATATATATATATATATATATATATATATATATATATGTATAAAAAATTTCATGAGGCGTTTTATGCTTGCAACGGGCCCGGACAAATCTAAAACTGGCCTGTGTAGCCTTAAAAAATGTTAGGGCCAGTAAAGGGACGATATCCGCAGGCATGGATATTACCTATTTTGAAAGTCTGACTTTTATAACGCGGATGTTCCTATGAAAGCTAAAATGACATCATTTAAAAACAGTCTTTATCTATTGAAGGCGAACATCTTTTAGAATTCCGTTATCATTCTCAATGCCTTTAATGCAATGTTTGAAAGAAAATCTTTTTATGGATAATGTTCTACTAGGAAGTAATTTTGTCGCGGAATAATCAATTGATTAAAGTTGATAGATGCAGTGAATGAGTTGCTCGACTTTAAAGAAAGCTGCTTTTGTTATATTTTAACGAGATTTTAATAAAATAAAATCGTTAAATAACTAAAGGATTTGGGCTCTTGTTGGATAGAAGAAATGAAAAAAAATTCCTCCAATAAAAAGGCCAAATTGATCGGAATTCGTACACGCTGTAACGGTTTTTCCAAGCTACAGTAATTTCGGCCAGGATGAGGGGGCGCGCGCGCATCCATCTACTTTGAATAAGCACCGCGAACGAGGTACAAGTGCAATAGCGCTCGCGCGTCGGATTTATTCGCGTGTTCGGGACAAGGGAGAAGGAACCGTAGCGGAACCATTTCGAAACTCAATTTTCCCAGGCTCTTTGTCCTTTTTGCTGCTACGCTCGCGTCGCTACGAGAGAGAGAGAGAGAGAGGGAGGAGAGCCGCGCGTTCGATTGGTTTGGAAGCGCGCGTGCCACACAGGCAGGCGTCGCCTATATATACAGAGTCGGCGAGCCGCGCGCACACACAATGCGCCCTAGTAAATTGACTCCGTGACGTGTCCGCTGCCACCCGGGCGGGCAGAAAGAGAGCCCGAGAGAGAAAGCCAGCGAGTCTACGCTGTCTGTCTGGTTTCCCCTTCCGGCGGCGAGCCTACTTCCGCGCTCGCTCGCTCTGCCTCTCCCTCTTTCGGTCGACCGCTGTTAACAAACCCGATGCACGCCGCCGAGCTCGTCCTCGCGATATCGCGAATCGGATCCACGCTCCGGCCAGAGCGGGGCAGAGAGAGGCGGCGCACCGAAATCGCTGAAAATGTCCGAGAAATCCGGCGTTTACACAGCGAGCTACACGGCCCGTGTGCACACGCGCGCACAGAGAGAAAGTCGGATTTGCTCGGCAGCGTCGTCCTCGACGCCACGGGAAAAACGGCCAAACAGAATCTTTGTCTCTGCCCCCTCGTCGATTTTTCCTTTTGATCAGAATGCCCCGGGGACGCGAACGTGCGCGCGGCAGAGTATCTGCGCGGGCGAGGGAGCGCCGGCGACTGCTTTAAAATTCCGGCGTGTTATTGGATTCTGTTTGGGGGCTGCTTTTGCTACTGCCGCCGCTCTTCAGCAGCTCGGGAAATTCGCTCTCTCTCTCTCTGCGCGAGGGACCTTTTTCTCGCCTCTCTTCGCAGCGCTCGAGCGCTAGCCACCAGGCCATATTTCGGCAACACGCCCGCCATTTCGTATGCATGCGCCGGAGCGCAATTCGCCGGCGACACTTTCCCGCGGACCAGCCAGACACGGGGAATATGGAGAAACGATGGGAGGAGAGGGCGGCGCACGCACACACGCCCGACGCTAGCTGCGTGCTTTTGACGCTCTTTGCGCTGCATTGAAATGGCGCTTTCCTCGGGGAGCCGCCCTGAGACAGAAGCCAACCCGCAGACGTTTGATTTCCCCGACGATCGTGCGCACGTGTCTCTGTGAGAGAGAGAGTGGAGGGGGGGAGAGATAGGGTCAACTCGCGCGGGATACGAATGATCGATAATAAGCCACCCCGGCGCGGATGTTTCTCGAATTGCTCCAAATGTATGCGGTATAAATTATTTATCGGCCTGTGAGATTTCACCCCATCCCCCGATATAGGCTGATATTCTGTCGAACGGGCCAAAATGTCGTGTTATTTTCATATTATGTATCGAACGTGGGATTATACTTGTCGTGCGGAATATACAAAATCTTATCAGCTTTTTTTGATAAAAAAAAAGTGGATGGATATATCAAAGTTGGTTATTACCGAGAGAAATGGTAATTCCAATCTCATTTGATGTTGGCGTACAGCGTGAAAGTTATTGTATTTAATTCCAAAATAGCTAGATAAGCAAGATCACATTTGAAATTTGTATTGTTCCCGGGGTATCTTTCCGAGCAATCTTCCATTTTACTATTCCATTTAACTAGTTGTAATGCATTACCAAACGTTTCGTTTATCTAGTCCGAGCTGATTTATAGTTTAATTTACACGGAGATTTAAATTTATCCCAACGCCTAAAGCTCTTAGGTATTCATGATCCCACTAACACCGCTATATTTGAACGTTCTTATAAAAACTATTTCGCTTTAATATAGAAGGACATAGGCAACTTAATATTGCTATAAGGATTTACATAAATACATCTCCTCATGATACAATTAATGATTCGTATAAAAATGCATCGATTTATCAAGACTGCCCCCGCATTTTCATTAAAATGTAATTCCGAGCATAAAGCGCCAAAGCCCCGTGCGGATAAGGGTCAGAAAAATGGCCAGAGCGATAAGTCGAGAGAAAGGGGGAGGGAAGGGGGGAGGAAGCAAGACATAAAGGGACGAGCCGAGCAGCGCTAAAAATGCGATGCACGAAGAAAGTGTAACCTTCGGCCGCGCTCGTATATATACAGCGCCTCCTCCTCAGCCAGATACGACACACGTGGCCGCGTGCGCGATATAGCCTCGCGACTAGGCCGTATATCGAGGCGGACGGGAGGGGGCGGGAGGTTCCAACTTCAGCAACTTTCGATAATCGCGCCAGGCCGGCTCCATCTCCCCCCGGCGCAAAAAGCTGTAATAGCGAGAGCGCCGTAAAAGCTCGCACGAACTCTGCCGCATAGGCGAGCAGCGCGTTCGGGCGATCCGTTTTTCTTACTGGCGCCACCGCCATCCGGGATGTATCCCCCGTCGGGAAAAAATTTCCGATAGACATTCCGTTTCTCCTCCCGTACAATGCTCCGAAATTGCGGAATAGTCGGATGAGAGTGAGAAGAAAAAACGACAACGGGATGGCGGCTGCTGTTGCTTCGCTGGCCGATAGAGAAAAACTTGCGACGTGAGCAGATTTTTAATACAGCTGATGTGGCTGTAATGCAGTTGGCCGCGTTCGAATAAACACTCGAGCACCCTGTAATTTCGGCAGCGCAAATTGCAGAAAAACATCCGGCAGCCCGGCGAGCCGCGGCACAAAATTAATTAATCTCTTTGTCCGTTTAATAATATTTCACTCGCGACAGGTGAAACCAGGTGTTTCCGAAAGTCGAGCGCGTTCTCGCACGCACAGGCTGTAAAGGCAGCGCAATTTTCGAGGCAAATAACAGACTCATAATTACAGTAATTGTTGCGCTACTCATGTGTCAAATTCAATACCTGCGCGCTTCCGGTTTAATGGAGTAAATCTTCCCTGCTGTCGTTGCTGTGTGCTGCATACATACACGCGAGGGTATGCTCTCTTTGGCCCGTATATTAATTAATGCGTGTAACGAAAAACCCATACGTCAAACATTCGAAAAAAGTTGGCAACCTCTTTGCCAAGGGCGTTTTCGTTGCTGATTGAGATGTTGCATGACGCTTACTTTACCGTTGTTAAAACATCGCTCGTCTCCCTTTTTTCCGAAGCGAGGAAAAACGTCGTGTTTGAAAAAAGTATTCCCCTTGTAACAAGGATCATTCAGTTTTAACAATACGAAGCTTGTAAAATAGAGAAAAAGGGAATTGCGAGGAGAGAAGGAAAAAGTAAAAGAGGAACGGAAACGGGGAAGAGGCAGAGTGCGAGGGGAGAGAGGAGGGGAGGGTGAGAGCGATGGGATCGATAAAGAAAGTCGCTCACGCGCAAACGAGTATACGTGGCTGCATCCTCCCGGTCTCTTTCTCGCTGTGAGCTCGCGAGGACGAAGGTAATGTTCTCTCTCGTAATGGATGTCGTCGACGCGTCGATCAGTTTTCCCACTTGGACGTCAGTTTATGTCTACTGAGCGCTACTTTCATACAGATTGATGTTTCTGCCGCGCGCGCACCGGCGTTCGCACAAAATATTCCCTGCAAAAATGCGTGCTCGAATAACACTTCGCTCGTATTACTTTTCATTTACCCGCCCGCTCCTCCAGCCTAACGCAATATCGGCGCCCGTTCTCCTCCCTCACTTCCTCGCTTCTGTTTTTCTTTTGCTTTATTTACTCCCCTCACTGTGCCATTATTTCTCATCTATTCTTTTACGCCGTTTTTTATCGCAAGATAAATGCTCTATCGTTCGAACGTGAAAAAAAAACTCTGAAATGACTACTCCTTCGGAAAATAGAAAACTTTCCTTGTAAAACCGTGTTACTGCTTATTTTCAAGCGATTTTTTTACAGCCAAACTTTCCGATACTTGCTTCTTGCAGAAAATTTACTAATTAATTCTCCCGAATTTATTCCTGGAGATTCTACCAACGATAAACAGATCCAATAATTCCAACCACTCGAATCGCAATATTCATTTTCGCGATAATTTCGGAAATAGGTCATGATCAATTCAATTTAATGGGACAAATGAAAATATAATTGAAACTCCTCTTCTATCCTTCAGATCCAATGACATTAAACTGTTGTTGCCCGGTTCATTAATGCACTCCATTGCTTCTTTCCCTGAATTTTAAGCCAATTAAAGCACAATGGAGGAAAGAATCATTGCGGCTGCATGACGCGAACGGACATACGAGCAGAGTGAAAATAACGTAATTATGATGCTCACTCGTATAGTAAAAGCCCGGGGCTGTCAGGAGCAATGCCAGGGGTAAAACAAAAAGCTTTTATCTCGCGAGAAGAATGGGGGGAGGGGCGGGCGGGATGAAAAAAGGGAGGCCGAGAGGGTGGAGAATAGTTTGCGATGATCCGCGTATAATTCAATGATACACGGGGACCCTTGGCGTTGATTAACGGCCGAGCGCGTCGTCGCGCGGCCAAGTCGGAAGTCGGCCTACCCTCGGCCTGCCGCGTTCCGGATAGCCGACCGGCGGCCTTCCGGGCCGCGAGCGAGCACGGTTTAAATGCACTGCGCAAGGAAGTCACTCGCTGGCCACGAGAGAGGGGGAGGGAGGGGGGACTAGTCCACGAGATCGAATAACGCGCGCCGCACAGGGAAATGGAACGCGCGAATGGCCGTGCGGGTCGATGCCGCTGCAGCCTCGCCGATATGATATGATGCGTTCCAGGATTTTCCTCCCCCATCTCTGCAGCCGGCGGCGGCTTTTGTGTGGTGCATGCACACACGGCCTCTTTCTCCCGCGCTCCCAGCGCAACGCACCGTGAGTGAATGGCTCCGATGGCGCGCATTTATACGCGGACTTCATATCGCTAATTCGCAGATTAACCCTTTCGAGCGAGCCTTTTTAACTTTTCGCGCTTGAAAAATGCCGGCGGAGAGCTCTCTCGCGGAATTGAGGGGAGATTGGAATACAGCTGTTGAATCAGCGCTGGAGCTCTCACTCGCTCACCCTCTCTCGCTTTTTTAAATATTCTCTGCAAAAACTTGGGAGCACGCGTGCGTGCTGCTCGAACAAACAACATGCCGCTGCATTGTGCGCTTGATTACGCCGCTTTGAATGACATTTTTTATTGCGATCCATACCCTTTGCCGCTGAATAAGCCCGGTGAAAAAAGTGAGCCTCGATAAAATAAAATAAATGAAAAAATACAGTTTCTCTATCTTTCTGGGAGAATCGCGGCGCTCCTCGTAAAAATCAAGACGCAGTTACGGCGCGCTATATAAAAGGAAGAATTATTTATCGCGCGTTCAGAAGCGCGACGGCTCGCGAGAATACGACGTGTCAATATCCTCAGAGGGAGCGCCGTTAAAAAGGGCGCGCGTTTATACGTGCTGCGTTAAAGGAGAGAGGGAGTTGCAGAAACTCTTTTCCACGCTCGAAATAGCTAATGGCTGTGGGAGCCGCAAAATTTCGCGGCTCTGTTGCCTTTACGGTAATTGTTATTATCGTGGCATTCGAAACTTTGAATTTTCGACTATACACGTAGCTTACTTCCATCCCCTTTATTTAACTTGGCGCTCCTTTCCTGTTTTTCACTTTGGTAAACCTTTCACCCCATCAATACAGAGCTTCGCCTTGCCCTCCTCGTTTTCTGCTTTCTCCTCCTCCTCTCGGGTTAACTCGAGATGTTGCCGGGTATTTGCATACTCGCGCTCGCTGGATCATTTCGAGGATTCTCCTATTCGGCGCAGCGTTTTTCATCTCGTATTTTCCTCTTCACCCCCCTCTATCGTCCGAGCCTCCATTGCTCCCGGTATCCCGGTATCCCGGTATCTTGTATTTACGAGCCGCGCAGTCGCCAGTCGACTGTTATGTTTCCTCTCGCGTTGCGCACGGAATAACGGACTCGACGAGAACAAGTATATATACCTGGAAGACTCGGCTCGCCTCGATAATTTGTCTCTCCTACTTCTCTTTCTCGAGGATCCTCTTCTTCTCCGCCACAAGCGCTGCTTCTTCTTCTCCTTCGCTGTAACTCTTCTCTGTCTCTGCCTCTATGGTTTCGCTACTTTTCGAGCGCGAGCTCCCACGCAAGGATGAGCTCGGAGGGAGAGAACTGCAGGGACAGGTAAATCGCTTGTCTGGGACTATTACTTTTTCCAACTCTCTGTGTGTTTATACTTTCGATCAAATACAACTTCAGTATGTGTACAATTTTTAAAAATGTATATTCCTTTTGCCGTTTCTTTCTGAATCTTTGAATTTTTTTTATATTACCGAAACACGAGACACGGTAATTTTTTTCTCCAGGGTGGATTCGACTTCAAATATTTATAGAGGAATGAGCAAAGGAAGTGCACGTTTTCCAGTTGTCTAGGGTAATGTTTTTCTAAAAGAACTTGAAATATCTGAATTCGAAAGAAATTCAAATCTTTTGTCTACCTGAAATATAAAAACATACAAGTTTCTTGAAAAGAAAGTACTTATATTGATAAAACAGTATAAATTCAATACAGTTTTCTATTTGCTGTACCTTTACACTAAAATTTAGAACTACAAAAATATAAGACAAAATGCGGATCATATTTTGAAGATAGGCAGAGCATATGATACTGTGCGCGTTGATAGGGGAGTTTCGGCTTTAATCGGGATAAAGTGGAATGAATTAAGTCATTAGGGGTGATTAGAGGTGTAATGAGGTAGAGATGCCAACGAATAAACGGACGGATAAAGCCGTTGCATTAACACATTTTCCGAACGATCTAAAAACGTATTCGGGATATTGTGTTAACTCAGCTGTATATGATTAATAATTAATTCTCATATACAGCTGACTAGTTATAATGTATACTATCTTGACATATAAAAAATTTTAAAAATATGAAACGTTAAATAAATAAAAATTTATAATTTTGAATTCTGATTAAAGCATGTTATAGCATTAAAATTTATTATTTAATATATTCATATAAGATGTGAATTCGATGTTGAATTTATTTTTCGGGAATTCCGTAAATGCCTGACGTATAAAATATATATTTTGACTGGAGCACATTGAATATTTTGAAAATATAAGTTTGAAAATTGACGAGGGAGACAGGAGGCGCTGGTGAAGAGTAACAGAGAGAGAGAGAGAGAGAGAGAGAGAGAGAGGAAGAGAGATCAAGTTTCTGCGAAACTTGAATGCAGACCGATAGCTCCTAGCCGTGGAAACGACGTCTCGTCTCGTGGGATTTGTCTTTTCGAAATCTCCGCCCAGTATCGTATACAAAAAGCAAGAAAGCTCGCGACAACCAGAAGGAAGGGGCGAATAGAAAGAAAATGACGATGGCGAAGTAGGAAAGCAAAAGAGAAAGAGAATCGCTTTCCGCCAGCCTTGCTCTGCAGGTCGCGCAGAACTCGCACTCGCTCGAAGCGACAGGTGAATTGGGGAGGAATGACTTTCAAATCCTGCGATTCTGCACTGCTTTGGCTCAGTAACGAATTTCATAAATTTACGATTACACAGAGTCCAACGATGAATCGCACGGGCGCTCGAGTATAGATAGTATCGCTCCTCTCTTCGAGATTCTTTCCGATCGATTCCGCCGCCCCGTTGATTCATTGCCTCACCCTTGATTAACCACGTTATGCCCAAGGAGAGCCGGAGTGCATTCAATAAGCACCGATTTATAACTTCCGCTAGAAGTGTTTCTGTAAACGTTTATCGGTATTGATTGCTTTCCTCCATCGACTGCGCGTTCCGCTTATTTTCTCAAATGTGGACATTTGCCGAGTAAAAGCTCACCTTCCTTTGAAAAATATAAAAAAAGAAAGAAAAAAAAAGAAATTGTTTTTCCTCGTGCGAAACCAGGTGAATAAGGAAAGGAAAG
Organism: Torymus aiolomorphi; assembly: GCA_036365515.1. NCBI lineage: Eukaryota > Metazoa > Arthropoda > Insecta > Hymenoptera > Torymidae > Torymus > Torymus aiolomorphi. The sequence continues at coordinate 221,648,459 of CM070875.1, read as the reverse complement.
GGCGCTGTAAAAAATGTCTCCTGTCGACGAGCATTAACCGTTTCACGAGCCGGGAACCGGGCGTCGAAATTTTACGATTCCGGGTCGCAGGGACTCGTCGCTTTAGACGCCGGGATAAACAGAAATTTCGCACTTTAGTAGACGTTACACGCGGACGGCCGGCGCCGGGTCTAGTAACGGATACTGGCGCTACGAAGCTAATTTCAGGGTGCCCCCCCCCCCCGCCTTCGCCGCCGGCCCGGGCGTCGGACTAGAGGCGGCGGCGGTGGCACGCCAGGTAATCGTATAATCGTTATGCAAATGAAATTATTTCAGCGGCGCTTGCGCGCGAGAAGTTGCAGCCGGCAATTACGAGGATATTAGGTGAAAGATTACAGATGACCGCTCTTTTCCTAATTATACTAATTTCTCGCGAGGCGGCAACCACCTCCGCACGCGAACACAAACAAAACCGCGGCCAGTCGGGCAGCCGCTTTATGTGTACGCTGGCTCCCCCGCCCCCGAGCGCGCGCGCAGCCCTGCAGCCAGACACCCACTTTTTAACAGCGTGTGTATTCCGTAAACCGAGATAGCCCGCCACCGACATTTACGACCCCCCGCAGCAGCAGCTGTACTGCGGCGCCGGGCGCGCAGCGGTGCGTCGAGAGCGACTTATCAATTTCGGTGAGCGCGCCGCACGCCAGACGCCCAGACAGACAAACACATCCCCGAGATTCAGCCGCGCGGCGAGCGCAGCAGAAGCAGCTCGGGCGTTTTTTAAAAGTGACTTTTCCTCGTTTTCCGCCGCGCGTACAAGGCTCTCCGCGCGTAATATAATGATGTAGCGAGAGGGGGAAAAGAACGCGGCGACAGAACAACGACGTTGTTATCCGAGCCTCCGTATACTCGTATTGTTAGTTGCCTCACAACACTGCATGCTCAAGCAATCTGCACTTTTCTTTTTTCCTTTTCCGCCTCGAATGATAAAATGTATAAATCCATTCGGATGTTTATATGCGCTGGCATACCGGCTCGTTTCGCTCTTCTTGTTAATTATCTTACTTTGCCCGCTGAACAGCGTTTATTGCGTTAATGAAAGCCTTTTTTATTTACTTTTTACTTCTGAAAAGATATTCTTCTTCTGTTTTAATAAACCTCTCGAAGCTAATCTAAAATTATATTCAAAAACATTGTTTAATGTATAAAAACGCCTTTATTAAAATGCTATGTAAAGTTTGCAAAGAACCGTAAAGTTTCATTTTGTAATTCAAATGTCTTTTTTGCATCTACATACTGAGAAAATAATTTTTGAAGTTTTATAATACTTACAGGAAAAATGACTTACTGTACGGGTAATTCTACCATAAGATAACACAAGTGAGATATTTACTAAAATTCTAATAACTTTTACACTAAAAATATGAAAAAGTACTAAAAAGTTGAATAAAAGTTATTATACAAAAGCAGAAAAATTACTAAACAGCATGACAAAAATTGGAAATCATAAATTTTACAAAACTCTAATATAAATTTTACCCAGAAAATTAGCAAATTTTCTTATACTGGATGAAAAATTTTCCTGTACGGTATAGTTAATTTAGGAGTACGCACGCACGCCATCAAAACAATATCGCCGTATCGCCGACTTGTTCTAACCTGCAATTCTGTTGAAGAAAACTTGCTTTAGATATAGTATAAATAAGTTTTTTTATGAATTACTTTGATCAACATTTGAATAATAATTATTAATAATAATTATTGTCCATAGATTAATATCGAATTTGTTTTTAATGTTTGAAAAAAATAATTCACTTTTATTCCTTTTTTTTTTACTGGTATATCGGTACATATGTAGATAATTCGAATTATCTCATGTAAGTGTTCGTCAATGGCGCAAGTGGTAAAGAGTTCGCTTGTCAATTTGTTGGCCCAGGTTCGATTCCCCATTCTGCCAAATTTTTTTCATCGTTAAAATTTAATATTATTTAATCTTATATGTTTATTGTCGAGTAGAAATGAAATACGGCATGCCGTAGCACCAACAGAAATTGACTTACGGCTGATAATACTAGGGCCTTGTTCGATGCCCTAGAAAAATTACAAGGTCCTGACATGGCACCAGGTAATGCCCGATGTACGGTGAGTAACGGGGCGCCTACGCGGCCCTGGCAGTTTATTCGGACTAATTGTTATTTCTTCTTAATTTCCTGCATTAAATAACAATAACAAATGCATTAATAAGCTCTAAAGTCGCCCGAAATGATTAAGAAATCATCATTAAGTTGTTTTAGACAAGTTACCCGCGTAATAACGACAAAGTAACAATACCGTGAAAATTTATTGTAACTCCAAAAATGAAACCACGTCAATGCGATTTTAAGGCTTTCGTAGGGCGGGGATCCGGGAATGAACGTCAGGTCATAGTCAGGGCGACACGCAATATCCCTTATACGGCGTTTGTCCGGCGTCACTAAGGCCCTATCGTTTATGCCGTGTGATAAACAATTATATCCCGCAAGCCTTATCCGGGCCGGTATAACACCATTAAATTTCCCAGATAAGGTACGTGTTATTTTTCCTTTATATTATATTAGCATAAGTACTTGAGCACACTGAGAAAACGATAAGATTTATAGTTAACATATAATGTGTACGTATTTTTAATTATGGCGAATTATATATACGTTAACAAATAATGTATGAGTTATTACGCGCAATCGTGTACGTAAGCTAATATCTAAATGTCATATTGTAATAATTAGAATACCGACGTTAATTATAAATGTATATGAATGATTGTACTGACAATTTATGTTAGTGTATGAATCTAAAATATATCAAATACAAAGCTGACATAACATTCACACAACTGGCTTTGGTAAGATAGATCCTATCGTACGTATACGTTACTCTTAACTGTAGTTAATATAGTCCAATCTCACAATATTTCCGCTATGTATCTCTTTCACTCTAACGAGTCTTTTATGGTGATAGAAAAGAGCATATAGCGAACTATTGAGAGATCTGATTGTATATCTTTTTCTCAGTGCAGTATTTACGCGCGCGTCGTAATCTCAAACCTGGATAATGCTCCGTTTTCTATTAATAAGTATGGATAAAAAAATAACGAAAAAAAGGTTCTCTCTGACTATAAAAAATAAAATAATTATAATACATTAAATATTGTAATGTTTGTTATAGATAGTATATTACATACCTAGGCCAGTAAAATAAGAAATGTCTCAGATCACATGTAATTGTCGGCCGAGGCGAAGCCGAGGTTGACAAACATGTGATCTGAGGCTTTCTTTTTTATTGGCCAAGGTGTGTATACTATTTTTCTGCTCGACGGCGCCGGAAAGCGGCAACTTCGTTTCGCGCAGCGGCCGGGAAGTTGGCGCTTTCCGGCCGGAGGGCAGAAAACTTATTTGCTTGAAGATTATTTAGACAATAAGCCGCGTGTTGCCCGAATCAGGGCCGGATCAGGGCCATATGTTTTACCGGACGTAGGGATATCAGATAGGTAAAATCATCCGGCCCTAATCAAGTTTGGCGTTACATGCCTTGTACGGTACAGATCAGGAATCACGGCAGCCGGATCCGTCCCACGTCTTTGCCGTTTGAAAATTTTTACTCGGGTTTTTAATAAATTCTTAATAAAATGAATAAAATCGGTTAAAAAAATTTTTTTCTGAAATATTTCGAGAAAGTATGAAAATTACTATACTATTTTATAAAAACTATCAGAATGACTTCTTGTAGTCAGATTACCCTACAGTATAGTAAATTTTCCTACAAGTATTCTAATTTTGATTTTAATTCGTCCTTTAAATCTATCATCAGTTGTTAAATTGATGTATTAGTTTCAATTTGCATCATCGTTCAACATTTTATTTAAAATACTTCAAACCATTTTTCTTTACTAATTATTGCTCAATATGGTTTGTGAGCAAATCTACGCTCATTTTTTTGTGTATTTATTTTCATAATAACATATAATTACGAACACATCCCAAACCTTCTCACATATCTAAGGTAGAAGGCAGAGCCACTCGTTTTGACCCTCATTAATCTCCCTGATGAGACCCAAAGGTTTATATAAAATATTTTCAAGTGTAAATCCAAATATATTTTTATCTATTTGAAAATTTTTTACAAATTCCACCACAAGAATTCATCCATCATAACATATAAACTGTATATGATTTGTAACAGCTCACCACTTTGAAATATAGCGGGCAAGAAGAAACAATAGTTAGAGAAAAACAGCCCAAAAAGGTCGGCACACTTAAAAGTTGGCTTCGCATTACGTCGTCTATCAGGCGAGAACATGAAGAAGATAGAACACTTACTTTTTCCAAAGTTGCTTTTTTATTTGCTGAGTGAAAAAATATTTTCTGTAAAAATAATGGAGTAATGGAAAACCCATTAAAAAGTATATTTATCAATGATGGAAACTTATTTATATAAAAATGGCTAACAAGATAATAATTGTGCAGCAAAATGATCAAAACCAATGAACTCGATAATAGTAAAAATCAATGGTTTGATCGTATCTTATTCGTTGAAAAAAGTGAGGAAAAAAGTGAGCGACTCAATTAAAAAATGTGACTGAAGTAGTTAAAAGTGAGCGGAGAAAGCGCGAAAGAATATGGCTTAGTGGCAATGAGAGCGCGAAGTTGGTTAGTGTAAACTTGGTCCACCGCTTGAATGCAGAAGCGCGGGCACGGTAATGACAGCGAGTCGAGCGGACGCGCGACCGAGGGAAACAGAGAGAAGACAGCACTTGGCAGCTATTGTCCTTATCTGGGAGAGTCTGAAAGGCAGGAGCTCTGCCGAGGAGGAAGAAATGAAAAGCAAGAGTGCCTCGCGGACGGGATTGCAGCAGCGGGAGCAACGGAAATAGATGCTTTAGCGGATAAGTATACGAAGAGAAACTGTCGCGGAAGAGGGAAGCGAGAGATACGGAGGTGCTTCCAAGTGCGCAGCGATCGCGCTTTCATCAAAGTGCACTCGTTTTTAAGAGTCGGAATAGACCCAATTCGCCCTCCCGCTTCTCCCTACTCGCGTGCGCCACTCTAATTTCGATACTCGATCTCCGTTTTTTCACTGCCAATCCCCATTCCCCTATTATCTTCCCTCCACTCGAACCGGAGCCCGGAGCCGCAGAGCATGAGGCACGTGATATTAAGGTTAAACATATTACACGCTGAGAAGGCCTGCGCAAGCACGGCTTTTCTGAAGAGTAATTAATCTACCGAGTTTAAGAAAAGAAACAGCCGGTCGAAAAGAAGCATCAAAGTTTTCTTTTCACGCGCGCAACTATGTGGAAATAAAGCTCGAAAGGTGAATAAAGTCTTTTGCCGCGGCATCTCTCAAATACAGAGACAATTCGCTCCCAAGCACCCCCGGCGGGGTTACTGTCGAGCTTTCTTTATACGGCCTCCGCTTGCACCCCCTTTTTCCGCTCCCCCCGCTCTTTCTCTCTTTTCCTAGGGCGCGGCGACGGGAAGAGAACATTCAGCGGGCGGTCAACCGCACGCCAAAATTCCAGGCTCGCTCTGCGCCACCCGTTCACGTGTCGTGCATCTAAAAAGCACACCCGCGGCGAATTGCGATTGTACGATCGGGTACACTTCGTTCTTTAAATATAGAGTGCCCCGCTGACAAAATAGCCCGATTAGTCACCGTGAAAATGGAGCTGGAGCAGCAGACCGAGGAGCCTCTTGGACTCGAGAATTTTTCTAAACTTGTGTACCAGATTTTTCAACAACATTATATCATTTACCAGCCTTCCTTATTTTTGCCCTAAGAAAGAAATTCGTTTGAAATACATTTTAGAGGAAAAGCTTAATTTTTTCATACCAACAGCCAATTATTAATCATTTCGAATATCAAGAATGTACATGCATTTGCATAGTGGATAGCCAGGGCAAATGGGGAACATGTATATGCGGGCATATGTATATATGTAGCTTTGTCATGGCGAAACCGCATTGGTGACATCGTAATCCGGAATCTAAGGTAAAGCCGCTTATAGAGCGTTTTAATGAACATTCCGAACAAAAGGATGATAACGCAAAGCAGCTGCTACTGGCCGGGCGGTTAGGAGCATTCGTACTTTGCAACAACGGGAAACTATACCAAAGATGCTATCGTCTTCGGGCTATACATTCTAGCCAAGCGAATTTCCATGGATATGGATATTTGCTTAAACTTTTTCATTCAACTATCTTAGAACTTCTGTTATTCGTTTTTGGATTTTTAGTTAATCTAGAGGGATTTTTGCGCCAGAAGGGCTTTTACTCGAAGATATTCATTCAATTAAATTACAAGTTAGTTTTCGAAATAATTGACTTATGCTAATATAAAGTGAAGCTCTTGGGTTGGATTAACTTTACCATTACTTAGCAAATGAGAAAAGTTCTTTGAAGATTTTTTTTTATTTTTCACCTCCTCAAACTTGTCATAAGTTGTATAATGATAAAATCGCTGTTCCAAAGTTGTTCGAATTATGGGAAAGTTAAGACGCGGCTAAAGCTGCAACGGCTAATCGACAGAAACAGTAGTGAGAATTAAGCCGGAATGAAAGTTCCGTCCGATCGGTAAAGAGAGAGAGGGGGGGGGGGGGGGAGAGACCGCAGCGATGCGCGGAATGAAAATGCCTCTTGCGGGGGCGCGCCGTGAAAAAAGCCTGTGGAGAAACAAGCGTTTCGCGCTTCATTTAATCAACCGGTCGGATCGTTTCTCGCGGCTTTGAGAAACAAGCGCGTCGGCCGCGCCTCTCTTTCCCAGCTTCTTTCTTTCTCTCGGCCTCTCTCTTTCCCTCTTTCTTTGGCGCCTCCTCCCGTGCGCGCGCGTGCACCGAGAGACCGACGCTTCGCACTCGAGGCGAATTCCGGTAATTTCCAGCCGGGAATATTCATGAGCAGCCAGCCAGCTAGCTAGCGCTCTATGGTCGGCCATCTCTCGCTTGTATTTGCCCGTGGAGTGAGGGGGGTGGGGGGTGGCAAAGAAGGAAGGAGAACAGCGTCGAGGCGAGGATGACGTTGAGGTAGGCAGTCGATGCTTATACCGCGGGCTGCGCTCTGTGCTGCCGCCGGTGCTACCAGCTGAAAGGGTCAGGGAGCGCGAGAGACTTTACGAAGCGGCAAATCTATGCAGATGAGAAAGGAAGCTTGATGCGACTAGACCGGCAACATCCACGCTTCAATTAGTCCAAGTGCAGTAGCGCCGGATCTCCGTGTGTGTGTGTGTGTGTGTGTGTGTGTGTGTACAAGCTACACTGCCAATATGTACGTGTAGGTACGTGTGTACAGCGGCGGTGCCGGCAAGTTGTCGCGCCGGCAATTGCTTGCTTTGCTTACCCCCCTGGCTACTTGCTGCACTGCTGCGCGCATCTCGCACTCCGACGGCCAACTCGTGAATTATTCACAAAACATTTGCCTCAACTCATTATATGAAACGAGAATTTTACTCCCCGACTAATGAACTCCACTTAGCCTTCTTCTAAACGCTTTCGCGCTCCTTTCTCGAGAAAGCCATACAAATGGTGTATTAATGAAGAATAAATTGAGTAAAGCAAGAGTCTCCGATAATTTGCAGCAAGTGTAAACTTTTGATAATTTTGTGTTTGCAGGTCGACCTATGCTTCACCCGCTGACGCAAACAATGACGACCAACGAAGGCGACGCGCTCGACGTGGTGGTCGAGTTCTGCGCGGAGCCGAGCTACAGCAAAGTTCTCTGGCTGTCCGAGGACCGCGTCTATGTTCCAGGTGGCGAGCTGCACGACGGCGTACGAGCTCTTCCTATAGAGGTAAGACTTGAAGTTTAATTTGTCTTCTGCCCGCTCTGCTACCTCCCAAACTATCTTGGCTAATCGAATTATTTTCGCCGCGGTGTGTGCGGGATAGAGTTCGAAGGCCTTTTTCCTCTTTTTCCTCTTTTTAATCGCTAATTAAACATTCATAATTCTCCCGATTACGTTGGACAATGCGGAGCTTAAGCGTGAAATTTATTGTAAAATTGTTCAATCGCAAAATCCATATAACGAGCGCGCGTATATCAATAGGCATTGTAATCGTTGAAAAATGAAGGAAAAGAAAAAAGCACGGATCGGGGGAGTGGGGTGGCGGCGAGCAGGAAATCGATTCGCAGGAACAGCCAAGCAATATTTTATCTTCGCACAACGAGTTACAGTTTCTCGCTCCATTGAACTCATCCGAACGTCTTTCCCATTCTGCGCTCTCGCTCACGCGACATTGCCCCCCACCAGACAGCAGCTTTTCTCCTCCGACGCCCCTTCCTCGCCCCGCCCGGCCCGGCACTGTTCTTGCACTCGCAGTCCGGATCAGCGATTCAGCGCCCCACGCGCTCCCGTGTTTTGTGCGTTCGCGCGCGATCCTAGAGCCAATTCCGGAGCCCGCGTCCTCCTTGTCGTCGCGCTCCTGCGGCTCGAGGCTCAAGGCGAGCGATATATTATTCACGAGAATATCGGAAATAAAGCCTTCTTGAGCGGCACCTCTCTCTCTCCCTCTCTCTGCCTCTATACATATATGCATGCACATCTCTCTGTACCTACCTACTCGACCATTTTCATGTCTGCATGTACCTGCAGAAAGATATTCTGCGGTTTGTTGCACTAGAATTTAGATTCTCTCAAGGCATGGAAAATACACGTGTTTCTATAGATGTATGGAATTAGTAGAGTCAACGTGTGCATGGGAGAATCTCGAGAACTTAATTGCCCGTCGCGACTTCGTATGATACAATATATATATATATATATGCATGTGCAAGTGTTGCGTTGGAAACTTATTTCTCAAGTCGCGCCGCGGCACGATTACCTACATTATATTGCGCTACTTGTTCACCTGCGATGTGAAGAAGAAAGCTTCTAGAAAGCAAGCATTTTAATTCATCCCTATATCCGGGAACATTCGTATAAATTAAAGTTTCGGGGAAGCATTTGTCGAAAAAAGTTTTTGAGCGTGTTTAAAAAGTTATCGAGTGAGCCGTGCGTGCAGCGCGGAAAAAAGAGGAGAAAAGCCGTAAAATAGTCTTTTTTTCTCCTCTGAAAATTCTTTAAAATAGGTCGGCGGTTTTCTGGATTCGCACAGCAGCTATTGCGCACTTGCCCTTAGAATTGTCCAAGGTACTGATTTGCTGATTGCTGAGACTGGTTGCGCTCTGTTGTGTTGCAGGACGGCGGGACGGCCGCGTGCCACCGCAGCGTGCTGCGCTTCGAGCGGGTCCAGCGCTCGCACGCCGGGGAGTGGCTGCTGCTCGTGCGCTCGCCGGAGGGCATCGCCGACGCCACGGTATCCCTCAACGTCACCCTCGCCGCGGGCTACAGCCACGCCCACCTGCGCTCGCCGAGTCTCCCGAGGCTGCTGCTCTGCCTGCTGCTGCTGGTCCTGCTCAGGGCTCGGCCGTGAACTGGCAAGGCACCGCTGGACAAAGACTGTAGCCCCGCCGAGGCTGGACCCTGAGCTGAGCCTGGATCGCCAACCACTTGATTTCGCACTGCCGACGCTCTCCCTCGCCGACTATCAACCTTCTCTCGCTCCGCTCGGCCTCCGTTCTTTATCCTCTTTTACAAGTCTCCAATTCCCCTCAACCGCGACTGAATTTTACACGAATATCAATTAATTGATGGAATTAAACAGGATCAAGTATACATTGTGACCACTTCACTGTGAATAGTTCAGCATGCAAATTTAACATGATAAATGTATTGTTTATGTTCAAAAGCTATATTCGGGTATCATTGATTTATTTAGAACAACAAATAATGCATACTATTGCAAAGCACTACTGATAATCCGGCTAGTGATTCTAGCTGTAAACATGTAAATTTCACGCTTCCGGCTGTTTGTGATTAAGAGTGAAAAATAGTTGAAATTTGATTTTAAAGCCGATTAAATGCTACAGAAGCAACTTTGTTCTTTATGTCACACACACATGTCATGTTAGTTTGCCCGTCAAGTTTTTCTTCGCCAAACGTAATCAATTTCCCGGGGATGGGGAGAAAATTACTTATCAAGTGAAAATTCATTCGAAATTACGCGGGAATACCGTGCCGCTCAAATGAGAAGGGATTATCGGGCTAATAAAAAGCTTAACGCGCTACGAAGCTCGTCGCGAGCGGGCTTAATGAAAAAAAAAGTTGAAAGGAAAAAAAAGAATTTATAAGAAACGAGAGGGGGCGAGCGGGCGAGAGTGAGAGAGGAGGAGGGGGGAGGAAAAAGGAAGGAGAAGCGGAGGCGAGCGAAATCACGGAGAGACTTCGAATCTCCCTATTAAGCTTCCGCCCATATCGGGATATCACGTACGCCAGGCCGTGGCAGTGGCGGCGGAGGCGACGCTCTTCGCTTCGGAGGGAAGATTAAATTTTCTGAAGCGCGAACGCGCCATACCGAGAACGAATTTCAACGAGACACGGCCGTAGTCGTGCTGCCGCCACCGCTGCCACTGCCGTCGACTGCAACGACGACGACAACGACGACAACGACACGCGTGTACGTATATACCCCCCGCTCTCGCGAGCGATAAAGCAGGTCAGGACGGTGATATAATTAAGGAGAGCTCGCTGTGAATTTAGACGAATATTAAGAGGGAAATAGAAAATTGTATCTGACGGCGGACGTTTCTTGCGAAAAAAGTATCGGACGAGAGAGTGAGAGAGCGATAGTCTGTTCCGTCAAGTGGAATTTCGGTTATTTCGATATCATTGCCACTTGTGTGTACATTCTTGATACGCTTTTCCTTTGTATCCGAGGCCCCGAGTATATTTTCAGCGACGCGTATATATATGTTTTGTAAATGTTGCACGGAGAAAAATGTTTTATCGGGAATGAAAGCTGCGCCGTTTGAGCTTCCGTATACTTTTTTCCGAGAACGCGGCGGCATACCTGTGGACGATAATTACTAAGCGATTATATTTAACGAACAAATACTCGAGAATACGTGTGAGAATGAGGGAAGCAGATGAAATTGTGCAATGTAAATAATTGTATAGAGTGGACAAATTTTTATGTAGTTACGCCGCAGCCGCATTTTTTACCTCAACGATTTTTTGTTCACGAGAAACTTACTTCTTTGTTGTTGTTTTCTCTTTTCTGGATCATTTTTCTTTGCGATCGCCAACAGTAACTAAGTTTTCCTAAAAATACTCGTAATTTTAATGTCAGCTATTCCAATTGCAAGAAATAGATTTATCTATAAATAAATGAACATCGGAAGATTTGTTGTATATTACGTCTTAAGTAAGTAGAATTTGTAATGTGTACATAGTAATTGTACATGCATCATCGGCTAGCGTGAGCCGCGTGACGAATTATTATACATATAAATATATTATATACATATATATATATATATATATTATACATACGGTAACACTGTTAGAGATAAACATTTACCATTTGTTGATATATTTTTATAAAGTTTTATTTAGCGGCAAGAGAAACAGGCAGAAACCGGTGTCCCGCGTCGCGACTCGATAACTTTCCTTTTTCAAAACGAAACGCATCGCACACTATAAATAGAATGCAATTGTGTAGATAATTTTCCCGCAACTATTCGCGGTCGTGCGAAAGTCAAGATAAATAGATGAACGAGGACGTATGCAGTAAAAGCAATTGCTTTTACGTAGGAATCCGATATTGTTCTGAACTCATTTACGGGACGCGATGTCTAACATTAGAATTGGACACTGGCGTTCGCGCTCATCTAATTATAAGTTTTTGCTGCAAACTTTTGACGGGCAAAATGCCCTTTACTCAAATGCAACGACTTATCGAAATATCTATTACGATATGTTTATTTTATAGAAAATCCTCTCATTTTACTTATTTCTTATTGTGTATACTGAATGCCTTTTTTTAACAAGAAATCTCTAATGCATCATCGTACTATTTCGTTCCTTTATACGGCATTGTTTAATTAACACTCGCGTTTTTAATCAAGTTCATGCCTAATGTAAGAAAAGTAACATTGTAAAGACAGCTATAATTCGCTAACAATCAAAAGGAGCACATAAACATTTCGTTTCATTTACTCTTGGCAAACATTTTTCTTATTTATAATTATAATAAAATTCTTTTCTATCAATAATCATGCAGTAATTGTCATATCAGCAGGTTTTTTCACAGAAATTTTCTTGTGCTCCACTGCCAGATCGATTCCCATATCTCGAATTTGCCTGTTACCTATAATCACGTAAAACGGCAAAATTTGCTATTGGTACAGATTGAAGCGCGAAGCTTGACTTTCGCATTAGCTCGGTGCGCGCAAGGCTGTTTGTAATGTATGGCAGTGACAGAGCGTCCGAAACGACGAAAGAAGATGAGACGTGACGAGATAAAGAAAAGGCTCCTTGTACGTGTGTCCTAAGCGTAGGCAAATCTCGAAGAGCGGTATGTGTGCGTGGGTGTGTGAGCAAGAGCAAGAGAGAAAGCGAAAGAAAGAGAGAGAGAGAGAGAGAGAGAGAGAGAGAGAGAGAGAGAGAGTTGACCGCGACTACTCTCTTTTCATCGCGGAAACACGACGGCGCGAGCACGAGACACGACATGCTCCGCGACGTCCGAGATTCCCCGAGTTGTACTGTACCCCTTCGATCCTTTTTTCTCCTGATAACCCACATGCCGGACAACTCTTTGATCTTCCTGGCGGACAAGTCGAGCCGCTGCGCGACTTTTACCTTTCCTTTTTCTCTTCCTCTTTACGTACCGGTACATTCAGCTTTCCCTCTCAGCTTGCCGGTATGTGGGTCATCTCGAGGGAAATCACTCGGACACGGACACTCTTAAACTTCCTTATGGTAATGACATTACTTGGCATTTATCTACTTAGTCATTAAAACTTCTTTAGCGTATAAATATACAGAATCTGGAGAAGAGGCGACGAGACACGGGAGTGTTTTATGAGTGTTTGAGTCCAATTGTAACCGTCCCTTCCTTTCAATGCGCGTGCGTCAAAGGTCTAAGATTGTTATCGTTCTTTTTATTGTAATTGTATAGTTAAGTAGGCCACCTAATCTTATTTACGTATACGTCGAAAAAAAGGAATTAAAGGCCGGAATGTCGACCCTACTGAGTCATTAAAGGAAATAATATATCTTCATTTATTTATTTGTTTCACATCCCAAATTATTTATTTACACTTTCTCAAATTTACTATGATAATAGTCTTTTGTAACAAGGACTGCCAAACATTAAATATATGAGAGCTTATTAAAATTCAAAGAATAAACTGTTGAGGTAAGTACAATTTTCAAACAAACTCATCTTCGTTAAATAAGAAGTTTCCGAGTATCATCCAGCGTAATAAATATGTGTATGTATATATTATGCTTTTTATATTGCCTACAATTATTTTTATTCAAAATAGTTGTGATTATAAAAGTCGACGTTTACATAGCGAAATTAGATAACTCATAATAACTGCATGTTTACAACCATGCAAATCAAAATAAAAGAAGCCTAAACTAACTTAGTTACACTCTTCGTGTTTTATCGTTGATAAAATGGAAGTCAATTTGTACATAAAATGAAAACGTATGCGAATAATAAAGTGAGCGTGTTCATTATTACTTATAATCCTGTAAGTTATAAGAAATATTAAAGAAAAGAAGCGACGCTACTGTCGCACGAAATGTCGATGAATTTAGACGATTAAGAAGCAGTAAAAATAAAAATAAAAATTGTTAAATTATTTTCGAGTTTTTTATTGAAATTATGCTTTACATATGTTTCTTCCATAACTGTATAAATTGCATATTATTATTATTACTATTATTATTATTATTATTATTACTATATGATTATTATTATCACAAAATAAGACACTTCTTTATCATCCGCTATTCCATTTTAATACTTGCAAAACTAAAAACAAGAAGCTCCTTTCATCAAATGCTGGATTTCTATACTCACGTATACAGAGGAGAGAGAGTCGATATTAAATTCACGCATGGGTAAACCGGAAAATCATGGCAGAGGACCAAGAGTCGACGAATGAAAAAGGAGAACCGTCTGACCAGACCGGCAGTATTCTGCTTGTTTGCCGTGGGGCCTGCAAAACGTGACCGAGGCTCGGCAAGGCGTTAAATGAAGTCCGCGCGGAAAATCAGAGAAAAGCCGTAAAGTTGTTGGCCGTGCGGCAGTGGGGAGTAAGAGAGGGAGAGAGTGAGAGAGAGAGAGAGAGAAGGCGCGGAGGGAAGGAGAAATCGAGCTTAGCTGTACGAAACTTACGATGAGACTCGGTGCAATTCTCGCGAACGCCTATAACTTCTAACGAAACAAACTTCATGTAGCTCGGCAAGGTGTGTAAGTCGACGGTTACGAGAGAAGTAAACTGTTCCAATTTTCTCGCGCCTTTCTTCCCGTTTCACGAGCAACGGCGCGGGAGTAAAGCCAACGCGCCCGGAGCCCGGCTAACTGATGCGGAATCGTTAAAAAGAGTGTGCGCGCGTTCGCTGATTTTTAATTGTTCCCTGAAACTTCCTATTCTACACTGGCAAATACCAAAGACTCGTCCTTTACCTTTTCTCTTTGCACCGACCTGATAATGAATGTCACACCCCTACGATTACATCACGCATTGTAGCTTCTTTTTCAATTACCTGCCCAATTCTGCGCTAATTAATTTCGTTAAACTGCATTGTTCGCTGCTCTCGTATCAATTACAAATTATAGTAGTGGAAGTGAATGGTGGAGAAGAGGTCGTCGGTCGACGTAATTACATTTCCCTCACATCTAGTTCGGCTTTAATTTTTGATCCCTTGCTTTTCAACGTGCACGCGCACTGGCGCGTGTGGGAATTCGCGGTTAACTTTGCAGCAAAGCGCGCGCTGCGAAGCGAACGCAGCGCATGACTCATTTTTCGCGCTAATGCATAATGGATATCTCGTTGACCGAAGGGATACGCGGTTTGTTCAATCAGATTAATGGCGCCGCCGGCTCTTTTCACAGCGCGAGGATAAACATACGCAATGGCCGTGCAGCGAAAAATTGAAAATGTACAGAACGCACTCAAAGCGTACAGCTCGCGCGCGTAAACTGACCTACTCTCTACCGCACCGACACTTTTTTCCCTTGCTCGCGACCCCCTGAGATATTGCTCGAGGCTTTTTCAATTTAAAATCTCACTCTTGACTGTACGATTAACGGGGTGGCATAGTCCTACCATTACCGACCGAGCAATTGACACAGCTTCAAGCTTATTAAAAATAAAATACGTAGAATCACAAAAAATCAAGAGAACACCCTTCTGTGGTTTTGAACGTTCTATCACCCAGTAAAAATTTAAAGTCGAAATATCAAATGGTTTTTGCAAAAACTTTGAACGAAACCGAATTTTGTTTTGTTCAAAGTTTTTGCAAAAACCACTTGATATTTCGACTTCAAACTTTTACTGGATGATAGAACGTTCAAAACCGCAGAAGGGTGTTCTCTTGATTTTTTGTGATTTTACGTATTTTATTTTTAATAAGCTTGAAACTGTGCCAATTGCTCAGTCGGTAATGATACGGCTATGGTACCCCCTTAACGTACGTACATTATTAAATGTAAATAAGTAATTTTAAATTCAGCCCTGGTAGAAAGGATAACCATAAGTTAGCTACTTTTGAGTTAACTTTATGGTTAAAAACGCACATTGTTTGTTATTTCATAAGTATATACCAATCAGAAATAAATTAGTATTTACACTTAATAATATGGATATTTTAAGTAACAGTAAAACTTTTAGATGAATTATATTACTTTTATATCATGATTTTGGCTAAAAATGCTTCCATTTAATTAACACGTTAGCTATAAAATATGATTAATTTTCGGCCAGGGAGATTACTGTTTCATATCTCGTCTTTAGCCCCTAGAATATTGTCGATGTTAATTTATGGGGCGAAAAATCTCCTTCTTTCTAGAGAGTAATAAAAACTGAACAACTATTTTTGATGCGGTAAGTGTTATTACGTGTATCAACGTAATTATTGGGTATACAAATAAGTTTCTGCCGTTTTCAAGAGATGGCTCCATCGACAAGATTACTTTGAAATCGTCAGATGTAAAATGTCACATAGAAAGTTTGGACACCTGGCAACAACATAACCTTAAAATACTATTGACTTTGTATTGGCAGTATACATTTTTTTTTGTTCGAAAATGTCGAGTTTTGTACCGAATAAGCGTCATTTGCGGGAAGTTTTGATTTATTTATTTCATTTAAAGAAATCTGCTGCTGAGGCGCATCGGTCGCTTGTAGAAGTTTACGGTGATGCTGCTTTAAGGGGGCAAGCCATGGTTAGGGGGTCGAAAAATCGATTTTTTTTATGTACTATTTTGATAGCAAATTTTCCGCTGAATACTATGCTTCCAACCGCATTTCCAAATTCGATTTCGTTTAGAAAATACAGCTAAAACCGTGAAGTCACTTTTTTGCATATTTAGTGATTTTTCTTAAATTATCCATTTTAGATATACTATTGTTAATCTTATATTATTTTATGCTTCACAGCATACAATACTGAATTTAGAACGTAAATGTACATTGACATAGTAGGCAAACTTAACTCGAGGTATAAACCTCGTGTATTTTACTTTTACTCTACTTATACAAAAGTATAATACGTACAATACATATAGATGGTTTAAAATCTCATCTGTTTACGTTCTGTCAGCGCCATAGTCGTTGGGATTTAAACTAAAAGTGTTTTGAATATAATTGAATCTGCATTTTTCAATGCAATTTATTCAGTATTGACAAAAAATTTTTTTGTAAATAAAGTGCTGTGTAGAACTCTTTTAACTGAGAGTGTAGAAGACAGCGATTTTAGGTTAACTGCACTGTGCAAAGTGTTGTTAATATTTTTAATTTAGTGAGTTCAGTGAGTGACTTTTATTTGTGTTTTTTAATAACTAACATTGTAGAGAATTAGATATTAGCCACTATGGATTCTGACAAGAGAAATAGAACATCAGGAGCTCCAGGAAAGAAGAGAAAATTTGGAAGAAAAAAAAAACATAAAGGATTTAACAAAAATTCAGAGAATGTTCAACAAAAAATCACGAACAAAAGGAAAAGAAGTACAACTTCAGGGAAAATAAAAGATATATCTGTAGAAGCGTCACAAACAAGAAACAGAATAATAGATATAAAATTCTGTTCTTACAGCTGGAGAAATTTCTTGTATGTGCAACATGTAAAGGACAAGTTAAAATTATAGAAGAAGATATTCGAGGACTTGGCTCCAAATTTAACATTATGTGCAAAAATTGTTCAGAGAGAAGAATTATAAGCACGAGCAAGCAAGTTGGAGCTCAAAGCAATGCTTATGAAACCAACAGACGCAGTCTTCAAGGAATTTCAAGTTTGATTGGCTTGCGTTCTCAACAAGTTCTTGACATATTTATCAAGAACAGTTTTTGTAAAGCATGTTTAAAGTGGGAAAATAGAAAAGGCACAGAAGAATATGAAGACTGGTTCAGTGATCATCAAGATAAATGTGCAGCAAACCATGAAGGAAGTGCTGGAAAGATGGAAGTCGATGGAGTTGTGGAAATGTTTAGAAGATCTCAAGAAAAGTATAATGTAAAATACCATCATTACATTGGAGATGGAGATTCGAAAGTGTACAGTGCTTTGTGCCAGGCCAAACCGTATGGAGATGAAGTTAAAGTTGAGAAGAAGGAGTGTGTGGGACACGTCCAGAAACGAATGGGAACCAGACTCAGGAATTTAAAGAAAAATTTTGGAAAAAAGTTATTAGACGATGGAAAAACCAAGAACGATTAACAGCAAAAGTAATTGATCAGCTCACCACATATTATGGTAATGCCATCAGAAACAACACGGACTCTGTAGAAAAAATGCTGAATGCTATATGGGCTACGTACTACCACAAGATTTCCACAGACCAGAATCCTCAACATCATTTATGCCCACCAGGACAGAGCAGTTGGTGCAAGTGGCAAAAAGCGAAGGCTCAAAAAAAACTAAAAGATTTTCATCATAAAGACAGTATTCCTGGAGTGATTATGGAGCAGTTGAAACCAATTTACAAAGATCTCTCTGAACAGGAGCTGCTTCACAGATGTTTAGGCGGTTACACCCAAAATAGTAATGAGAGTTTTAATAATTCAGTTTGGAAGATTGTAACCAAGACCTCCTTCAGTGGTGTACATGTGCTCACAGCAGGTGCTTGTATTGCTGTCACTTGCTTCAACGATGGAAGAGTTGGTTTTCTGAATATTATGGAAGCCTTTGATGTGAAACCTGGAGTAGCTGCAATTGAGTGGGCACAGAAAAGCAATGACATCAGATTATTTCATGCTGAGAAGAATGCCGAAGAAAACACTTTAGAAAATAGGAGAAAACGAAGGAGACTGCAATTGAATTTACCTGAAGAGTCATATGCACCAGGTTCTTACTAGAGTAGGTAAAAAGTTATTTTTATGCGATAATAGCTAATATAATATTTATTAATTTTTTTCTTTTTACAGGTGTGTTATTGGCTCTCATAAAAGGATTAATTTATTTTGAGGTTATTTTTACTGTTAATAACATTTATGACTAACAATGTTTTCAGCCTAGTACGAAAAAAAAATAAGTACAACATTTATGTATTAATCTAAAAAATTTAAAAATATTGTTGAATTAATGAAATTCTTTTTTATAGGTTTATTCAACAGTTAAAATGATTTAGCCAGGACTACTTTCATCTAATTGGCATCTGTTTCATTTTTCCACTAAAGTATATCATACAGAATGAAAAAAAAAATTTTTGGTAAGTAGTTTTGAAACTTATATAAAGTTATAGAAAACCAAAACTTTGAATTGAATTTCTGAATAACTTGTTTTTTGTATTTACAGGGATTTTGCCGCAGGATTTCTTTTAAATAAAGCAAGCTAGAGGTTTGGAAATTTAGGAGTATCTTTAAAATTGTGTTGGTTATAGAAAATGTGAGGTACTTTTTTGAAAAAGGCTTTAGAAAAAAAATTATAAAATAAAATTACAAAAAATATTGAAATTTTAATAAAAAAAACATAAAAAAATTAGATTTTTCATTAAAAAACAATTTTAAAAATTTTTTAAAAAAAAGTAGCTCACATTTTCTATAACTGGTATAACTACAAAGGTACTCCTAAGTAACCAGACCCCTGCCTTGCTTTGTTCAAAAAATTTCCTGCGGCAATGACATGCCAGTTTCTAATTCAGAAGGATTTCTTAATCTAATGGACTGCAAGACCAAAATATTAAACACCTGGATGATGTAGTCTTAAATTATAGGTAATTGTATAACTTAATAATAAAAAAAAGTTTGAACTCTTAAAATTATATATTGGCTTTGTTATTAAAGAATTAATACAATAGCTTTTTTTTCAGGTTCAACCATGGCTTGTCCCCTTAAGTGAGAGAAGTTGTCGTGAGTGGTTTCAAAAGTTTAAAAACGGCGAGTTTGACGTGGAATATAAAGAACGCGAAGGAAGGCCAGTCAAGTATGAAGACGCTGAGTTAGAGGCATTATTGGACCAAGACTCATGCCAAACTGAAGAGCAGCTCGCAGAAAGCTTGGAAGTGACTCAACAAGCGATTTCACACCGTCTCAAGACCATTGGTATGGTACAAAAGCAAGGAAATTGGGTTCAGCATGAACTGAAACCCAGAGACGTCGAGCGCCGTCTTTTCACGTGCGAATAACTTCTCCAAAAATAAAGTCGAAAGGGTTTTTTGCATCGAATAGTGACGGGGAATGAAAAGTGGATCTGCTACGACAACACAAAGCGTAGGAAATCATGGCGTAAGCCCGGCCATGTACCAACTTCAACGGCCAAACCGAATATTTATGGCAAAAAGTTAATGTTGTGCATTTGGTGGGATCAGCTCGGAGTAATCTATTACGAGCTCCTCCAGCCTAACGAAACTATCACTGGAGAACGTTATCAACAGCAACTGTTGCAATTGAGCAGAGAATTGAAGCTTAAACGTTCCCAATATGACAAAAGACATGACAAAGTGATTTTTCAGCACGACAACGCTCGGCGATATGTTGCAAAAGTCGTCAAGGATACTTTGGAAGCTTTACAATGGGATGTCTTACCCCATCCGCCGTATTCACCAGACATTGCTCCTTCGGACTACCACTTGTTCCGGTCGATGGCTAACGCCCTCGTCAAGCAGCACTTCACTTCTTACGAAGAAGCCAAAAATTGGGTCAATTCATGGGTAGCCTCAAAAGATGAAGAGTTTTTTCGACGTGGCATCCGAATGCTGCCAGAAAGATGGCAAAAAGCAGTAGCCAATGACGGACAATATTTTGGATAAAATGTAACGTATATTTCTTTTTACAATAAATTGATAATTTTTATAAAAAAACGGCGGAAACTTATTTGTATTTACAATAATATTTGTATTAATAATGTTTATCAAATTTTTGTTGCGCGTATTTTTTCTTGCATTAGGTTAACACCCATTTCAATGTATATGTAGCACGGGTCGCTCCATTAGGCTTCTTCTATACTTACCTTCGGAACGCTCCCGCGCTCCTTGATTTTTTTATTGTATTGCTAAAAGCAAATCAGTCCCCTCACCTAAATACAGTTTTTCCATTTTAGAAAAAGGTTCATCGATATATTAAATCATACTTTATCTTATGTCAGTGTAATATTCCCATGTAAAAAAAATATGTATAAATTATACATAAATTATACATAATGTTCTGTGCATAGACTATGTATGGAATTGAACATGCATAATCCATACATAATCTGCACATATTGGTAATAAGAAAACCCTAAAACATAAAAAGCTTAATATTTGAAAGATTAAAAACCTATAAATTCCCCTTGGAAGATTTATTAAAATTTATTTATGGCAATATGGTGTACGCTATTAATGAATTCAACTTAACCGTGTTTCCTGCAACCGCCACCATTGATGTTATTTATTTGATCTTAAAAGGTTGTCAATCATAGCATGTTTGTTTTGTCGTCAAACTCCACATGACGTCTACCAACTGACAACAAATATCTTTAGTAGTTATATACCTCGAAAAGATCTCCTGAAACCTTATTATTTTTCTATTGATTTTTCGGAACACCATAGGATAGTATCCTTATCGCTGCTGCCTAAACAAAACCTTTTCTGTGTATAGTAACGCCGGATACACCACGCATGCTTTTATCAATTGCAATAAATACTCATAAGATACTTCGTGATTCTAGAAAAAGTTTAAAAAAACTATAATAAATATAAGTGACTATTTTATTGACATGAAAGTGGATAAATGTTTTTTTAAAAATAAAGACTGAAAATTAAATTATTTATTAATAAATTCATGTTTATTTATTTGCAAATATCCTCTCTCTATCCCTCTTTTCTTGACTCACACGTGTACGTAACAATCTGCTTGCGTATGTATTTTTGATGCCCGCCCCAATGAGCAGCACTCGCTAACGCTCGTGCTGTAAATGTTGCGCGGGCATCGAACACACATAAACGCGTATAACGGGAAAGAGCAGACAAGCAGACCAGGCGAATCATCTAATCTGCAAGCACTACGTGGAGTGGCCACGAGAGCGCTGCGATGCTACCAGATCGGCCTTACGGCGAAAGTAACGACATGGGCGCGCAATGCAACTGTCAGCTGGAAGGTTATAGCAACGGTGATTTCAACTTTTTCCAACTAAATAGTGAACGTACTTTTGCCCTGGGATAGAGAAAAATACTATTTTTTTTGCTCTAGGTATCCCGGTATCCAAAATAACGGGGTGCTTCTCATTTTTAGGCACGACCGCTGCTCGGGAGAGCCTTATAGTTTTGCAAGAGCAAAATTTGTTAACCCTATTATACCTAAAATTTGAGGTATACAAATGATTTTTCTCCCATCCAGAGTCGATTTTAGGCACTTTCCACAATGTATGTATGATTGTATGTTCGTATGTAATCAAGTTACCTGATTATCGCAATGAATTTAGATCGATTTCATCGGGATTCCGGGAAAATTCTCCTCCAATTATACTTAACCAGTGGTCCCCTAATTAGAAAGATCGATGGAAAACTTTAAAAATGCGAGCACAAAGAAACATTTGAAATGATCGAGTTTTAAGCGTGATGTCTAGAAAAATTAATTTTAAGTTAATGTCTACAGGTCTATCTGCTAAAACTAATTAAAAGACACCTTTTGTCTGTTGGGCATTTTTTGCTACGAGCAATATTTGCCACGCAACTGCGAAAAACAGCAATAAAGGTAAAAAATGGACGATTTTCGGCTATAATTTGACAGTATTGGAGTCAAGCGAGGAGAGTTGAGCGTCCAAAAACCACATATGACTAATAAGTAGATGACACAAAAAAAAACATTACCGTATGAAAGAAGAGTCTGCAGCAATAGTAGTTGTTCACCCCCCTCGCTGCACCTGTAATAAAAAGAAGTATCCTCAGCCCACCTATCAAAGACGTTAGGAACGTAAATGGGCTTACCAAAGTTGCTCTCGTCGCCGACCTCGCTGCTTTGCTGTCTCCGACGAGTCACCACCAGCAGACGGACACAGCGAGAGGAACGGCATCCACCAGGACACTATACTGCAGCAGCTACTGTCATAGCTGGGAACGCCGGGAGCTAACCGTCGGGCGACGCAATTGTGTATTTGTTTTTTTTTCTTTTTTTCTCCCTAGGGATACAACGGCATAACAGTTATGTACTCATTACCAAGTTCCTTTTCACGATCGTTTGAACCTGTAATGATCCGCGTGTGCACTGCACGCACGAGACCTTTTTTACGATCATGCAAACTTGTAGTGATCCTTTTGTTTGAGACTTGGTAGCCGTGAATTGAATTCAATAAAAGTTTGCTATATAGCATGAGGTTATGAGGATAGCCAGCGTCAGGGTGATATAAGCTCCTTCTCTGAATGTGATCGGGAAATAGAGAGTAGGCTGCCGAAATTCAAAAATAAAGCGACTGAGCTTCGAACAGCCCATTTCTAGAAACCGATGAAAACATGACCTTGACGAACGAGAATGTGATGCGTATACAATCTTTCGGGTAATTGTTAAGAGAGAGTCATATATCGAAATAAGATTATCTTTAGATAAGAAAATGAAGACAAAGAGATAAATGCCGAGGTAAAACATGAGCCGAGGCTCGATCACGGTGACGGGCCGCTGAAGCCTCCAGATACCATACAGAAAATGGTATCTGCTAGGGCTATTGGCCAAAAACCACCCCGCAACTCCCTACTCAGCCCAATGCAACCCAGCTAATCTCCTTTGATGTGATTAATTAAAATAGTGAATTGAAAAAGGCTATTAAAATTGAAATGGGCTCACCCAATAGACGATGATTGTAAAGAATGGAAGTGTTGGTTCCCTACTGAAAAATCTCATGTGAGAACTCATGAGAACTCATATGTGATCACATATGAGATCTCATATGAGTCTCATATGAGTCTCATATGAGTACTCATGTGAGAGTCTCTTATGAGATATCATATGTGATCTCATATGAGGTTTTGGCACGAGTACTCATAAGAGAACTCATATGAGATCTCATATACGTTTCCAGTGTAATCGTATTTTGTTAGAAACTCATATGAGGTCTCACATGAATTTCTAATGAAACTGCTATATTAAACTGGAAACTCATTCCTTTTCAGTGTATTAAGACGTGGTGGATGGTCCCTCCCACCCACCCTGCGTTGCACACTTTACTATATAATCAAACGGGTCCGTTTTATCTGCGTACTAGGCTGCCATGCGCCACCTGGCGGCGGCATTGAGACTGCAGAGCCGTACGAGAGCTTATATGATATCTCATACGAGACCTCATATGATTTTCAAACAAACTACGATGACACTGGAAATTTATATGAGATCTCATATGATATCTCATACGAGTTCTCTTATGAGTACTCGTGCCAAAACCTCATATGAGATCACATATGTGATCTTATATGAGACTTACATGAGACTCACATGAGTACTCATATGAGACTTATAAGAGATCTCATATGAGATCACATATGAGTTCTCATATGAGTTCTCATATGAGTTTTTTCAGTAGGGTTGATTTAGCTGTCCGGATTCAGGGAGAGACTCGTTGAGAGTGGAGAAAACTTGGGCACTATCGATGAAAAAGCCAAAAGCATCAACACTGATTTAATGCGAGAATGGAAACGACAATGTGAAATGAAGTGGATGAAAAAGTAAAAACGACTACGATTTTGAATGTGAAGGTGAATTGAGAGTAAAGAGAAGTTAGAAATTTGAGATTTGAATTTGAATTGAAACGGTGATTCAGCTCGCGGATCCCGAGGCAAGACATATCGCGCGCGCGTACACGACCTGTCGCTTCGAGCGCCGCGATCGTAATCTTGTGTATTTGTTGTATCATTGCGCGCACGGCAGCCGCAGCGCCGGCCGTGAGCCGTCGCAGCTTGCGGTAATAAATAGTACTTTACGCGGCCGCTCATGCACACGGCGCTAACGTCAAGGCGCGGAGGCTGAACAAAATATAGCCAGATAATAGCCAGATTCCCGAGTGCTTTAGTGCTGAGCCTTTGCGTTCTTTGTGTCTTCCTTTCGCCGTGTTAGTATGTATGTGTGTGTGTATATGTGCAGGCCGCGAGTAGTTTCTTCGTAATTCAGATTATAGTGCGCGTAATATGAATTCGTCAGGGTGCAAAGTATCGCGTGAGCAGCTGACGCCCAGGTTTCGTTAAAACTGAATAAAGTTCACGATTGTATTTTTTTATTAATATATTCCATCTGGAGTGTTGGAGTTTTCATTTCGTCCGCCCTAGCCCACTTCCCTATTTCTCGCAGCCCGACTGCGGGTTACAATTTATGTACTTTTTACCAAGTTATACAAAAATGATAAATTATTTCGACATACATACCTAGGAAAGAAAAATAATCGACTTATTTAGGTGAGACTGCATAATTTAATTATTATTTGAAGTGTTTCAATTTTTGCACTCATAAAAATACAAGATTCTCCTGAGAAGTGCGATCGTGCCTATAATGTAAAAACGAAGTTTTTACATAGACAGCGGGGGATTGGAGCGCGATATCGGGGAGGGGGAAGGTCGACCCTCCCAGTTAAATTTAGTTTTTTCGTACTGTATGCTTATGCATGTAAAATTGCGTTACAACATTTATCCAATTTAATTTTTTTCAAAATAATTCTGAATTTTGTTAGACACACCGGAAATTAGTTCAAGAAAATGTGTGTAGAAAAAAGAGCAATACTTAAGGACGCTCTTGCACGACAATACAGTTTGTGCGCTCAGCGAGAGCACAAACTATACCATGCACGTCGTTCTGTCTCTCTCGCTCTCGTGCAGGTCGTCTGCTATTTGTGTTCATAATCATGAATTAAAAAAATATCTCGAAATTTCCCACGGCTACGTTCAATTTACAAGACGTGGTTTGAAAGGGGAAGCCTCTTTAAAGCCATGTTTTTTACTGGTCAAAAATTTGATCCTTTTTCAGAAATACTCGATTTAACCTATTTTTTTCCGCCGTCTCATAAGAGTACATGTAAAAAATGATAATTTCAAACGTTAATTTCTCAAAATTTTCCACGGTTATAGGGTAAAATAAACATACCACAAGATTCGGTACATCTTGAACTATTGAAAATGCTATATCCCAGTTTGCAAATTTTACCTATTTACCGTTTTTTATGTGTGTCTCGAAAAATGATGATGTTTTAGAGGAGGGGCGCCTCGACATCACTTTCTTTAGAAGGTCATAATTTAATTTCTAATATAAGTGGAACACTTATGATCAAGGTCACATATTGTCTCTCTTTTCAAGACGAACAATTTACGCCCCCGAAATTTATTAAATCAAACAAGTTTTTTTATAACGGCCAAATAGTATTTAATTTTAATTTTTATAAAAATGCAGCGTCGCGGAGATAATGCGCTACATATTTTTGTTAATAGTGTTAGACATCGTATCGGACCATATTTTCCGAAAATTAACCAAGGGATAATATTAAAAAAATTGGTGTAGTAGTTTGCAAAGAGTTTTTTTTAACGACGTTTAAAAGTTTTAAATGGTCTCCAGTACGCGGAGGTAATGTTAAAATATAAGTCTTTTCCGATATCCCATGAGCTTATCCTTATTTAAAAGTGAGTTCCATGTAGTGGAACATGTTACTGGAAGTGTATTTTATAAATATTTGCTTGACTTAGACAGCTAAATATCTGAGAACCATCATAGATATGTAACAGTAAAAAGTTTTAGAGAATTGCTCATTTATGTTTCGAAATACTATACTATATTCTATTTTCATAAAATTTCTTTGATATTTCTAGATTTTCTAGAAAAGAATTCTGCGAAAACATTAAGCAGTCGTTTAATATTCGAAAGTCGTGAAATTTATCTTGAAGTAAAACGACACAATTATTCAGAATAATTAAAAAAAGCTTGCTCTGTAGAACTAACGAAAAACAAGAAACACGGGAGCTCTTCTATGTCAGTGTCTAACCAAAAAAATGAAGTTTTCTTCCACAGGAGGCAAGAGAAATAACAGTATCGTATCGCTCGCAGAGAAGGGGCTATGAATTTTCCAAGGCAACGTCGCCACAGGCAGTCGTGGCGTAGCTGCTATTCTTCGGAAGAAACAGCTCTTCCCGGGCGGAATTACCGTTAAATATAAAATCGTTGATTAACAGTAGCCGCGCGGATAGTAAATCAGCCGCGCGCGTGTAAATCGATCAGCAATCGATGAACTCCCGCAAAAAAAGGGGCTAGCTTCTGCGAGAAAGAACATGTCTGAGAATACGTAGCAGAAAGTAAAGAGCGAGCGGGAAGCATCCGAGAGGAGTAAAAGGAGCTGCAGGGCTCGTGGCGGAGCGACGGCGTAAGCCGGCTGGCTCTCTTTCGCGCCGTGGCGCGGATCCTTCTCTTATTACATCCTTTGTTTGAAATCAAGTTGAGTCGGTAATTAACGAGCGGCGGGCAGTGTGAGCGTACCCGCGCACGCCTGACCCCGCGGTGTACACACTGTTGGTGGCTGGCATCTCGCTTCCTCGCTCCCGAGTGCGCGCTGGCCGGCTAACTGGCGCGCGCGCCCAGACTCCTGCGCTCCGAGTACAGCCGACCCGCTAGAGACAGTAAATTACTCTTAACTTCTCGGAGGGTAAAAATTACTGAGTTGTAAAGGGTGGCGGTGGTGGCGGGGTTTAAACCAGCTCCGCAAAGGCCATAACTCTTGTGCTATCTACGCGGGTAAATGTTCCTTATCCCTTCGCCCCTCTCACTTGCGCTCTTGCCTCTCGGCTTCCCTCCATCTCCCTCTCGCTCGGCTTTCGTGCCGCGCGCTCCCGAGACAGCGACGTTCGCCCGCGGCTGGCGGACCCTTTCCTCCCCCTCTCTCTTTTACCCCCTGGGGGATCGCTCGTCATTTATTTATTTCTCACATCCGCGCGCGGAAACAACTACTGCGCGCGTCGCAGTAACGCGACTCGATTCCACTCGCTCCGCGCGAAGAGATGCAGCAAGCACGGCGCGTTCGAGACAGGGAGTAAGCGAATTTCCCTGAGTACAAAGGTGTGTACGAACTGCTGGCTAAGGCTATGCGCTCGAGGATACGGCGCGACGAATAAAGAGGAAGAAAGGGACAGGTGCGGAGGCGTCGGATTTTTCCAGGAATCAGCGGGGAAAGACTGGAGTGGAAAAGACGGCATTGAAAATGAAAAATTCCTTGACTTTGCGAAATACAATTGTACGATCCTCTCAAAATGCACTGTATCAAGGAAATTAGTGGTTTTTCAGAGCTTCTTTATTTCGAAGCTATACTAACACAAGTAGTAAATTTTAAAAATATTTCAAACAAAAAAAATAAAGTTTGGTAAATATCATTCAAACGATATACAAAGTGCCATTATTAAAATAAATTCGACATCGTGATATTCTTATTTTGATCTTTAGTAAGACAGTCAATATAGAACTACAGAACACAAAATTCACAAGGCAATACCTTCCGCATTTATTTACAGATAGACAGCAATAACTTCGACATGGAAGAAGGTCTATTTGGAAATACCATTCTACGTTCTCTCACAGAGCTATTAATTTACTCGCTGAGCTGTATATCTTATAAGATATATCTATACACCGACTTCTGAGGCAAAATGGTTGTACATTTTTGTGACGCAATTCATGTTCAGATCTATATACCTCGATAATAAATTTGTATTTTGTAAAGACATGGAGAAGGGACGCCGAACAGCTTACTGAAACATCCACTGTCCATATTTGAATCCTCTCTACAACCAAAGTTTATCTATTTAATTTTTTACATTTTTTAAAAAGTAATCCTCAACACCTACGAGAGTACGGGGCATTGCAATGTATTCCAGAGTTTGGGTTCAGGTAGATAACACTTTCAAGAGAGATGATCATGTTTCGTCCCTACTCCCTGTATAGAGTGAAACTTGGATGATCCAAAACTGATACGCATCGCGACTATTACGAACAATTACTATCATTCAAAATACAGCAAAAATTGTTATTAAATTTAATGCACTTTTCAGTTATACAAGTGCCTTAATCTATTCTAGTATTATATTTTAAAAATTTACATTGTTTCTTATATCGATGGTATTCAATTTCGGTTTCTGTACAATATACTTTCGTTCCGATAAAAAATTCCGATAAATTTTAATGCATTTTCTGGAAATTTTCTTCCGTTACATATACATTTTTTATCCAAAATTTTATTGCAGAGTGCATTAAGTATCCCATTGGTCACATTCATTTGCGTAACTCGTATAAACTCCTACGTGAGCTCATCTAAATATGGAGGTGATAGTTTGGCATGGTGTGGTTTGTACACATAAGAATTATGCACATATTTATTGTGCACACTTTAGCATTGGTGTATATCTATATCTATGTGTATACTCCAATGCTAAAGTGTGCACAATAAATATGTGCATAATTCTTATGTGCACAAACCACACCATGCCGATAGTTTATATTTATGGAGCATACCTATGTTGGTACAAAACCTGCCAAGCTATAATAAAGGCTATAGCGGGATAAAAAGGTCAAAATTACCTCCGCTTGGATTTTTCTTTCGAATTGGCCAATCAAAAGGACATATTTGAAAACCCCTTTAGCTAAATTTTCAGTCCCCTAGGTGGTAATAGGGTGCTCCTATCGTGAAAAACGTGTTTTTTTTTATTTATTGAACCAGAGTAAAGTACAAATAGATTACAAAATTCGTAACCATTATACATAGCTTACATTACAAAAGGTAATCCAGCAGAGGAAGATATTTTCCTGTTCGCTGGTCGACCTTCTTAAGACTAACTTAGAACTAGAATTAAATATGTTATTAGTTAACAATTTTATGGCAGCTATAGGAATTACTACTGCTAAAATATTTCCAAGAATACTTAGCAGAGTATATTCCTAATTTTTGGTAGTGGTATAAACTTTGACAATATTTAATACTTATTAACTTATTTAACAATATATAATGTATAAATTTTAAGGTATAAAATAATCGATATTTTCTTGGGAATATAATTAATGATACAGGATTTTAACTTAGTGACAATCTATTTTAATCTGATTTTTTTCAGATTTTTCGGATCAAAACTGGAGCCAGAAAAAATATTTGACTTTTTCAATGATTTTTTAGGTTATGAAGGTCATATTTGGCTAACTTCTAAATAACAACTTTTTGCGTATTTTTTCCCGTACTTTTGAATGCTGGTATTAGAATTACCATTTTTAGACCGGAACATGCTGAAAATTTAAAAAAACCGTTTCTTTCGCATTTTTTCATGTTTTTGACACATAACCTCAAACTTAGATAGTTCAATAGGTGCTAGAACACCCAAAAATACTCTAGGACTTTTTTCCAAGTCTAAAAAGTTTTAGATTCAAGTATTACTTCGCTGTAACTGCAAAGGGCTTGATTCAGTCAGCTTTAGGTACAGAGAAACTTCATATTATTAGAAAATTATTAATTATTATAACTAATTAAAAGCTAAAAATAAGTAAATATTACTAATAGAAGTTAAGATAATGTTTATAAAAAAGTTATAAATATGTTCGTTTTTTCATGAAAATAATAAAATAATTATGTATTATTAATTATCAAGATCTGCTGGGGATCAGGGTAAACTGCACACACGCAATAAATCTCCAAATCTGTAGAAAAAACTAACACAATAAGCTTTATTAATTACAGAAAGAACTATTTAATTTCTCATCGAAATCATACAAAAATTGGGGCGCCAGGTACGCGCGCTATCGCACCGAATCTAAGATTTTTCAACTAGCGCGATATGTAGAGCACGATTCGCTCCGCAACGGGACGACGCACTTCTGGTAGCTTTAGTTACGCGTAAAGTTACCCCGGCAGATAACCTTGTCGTCTACTACGGGGATAACCAATGTAGCTTCAGCTACTCACAATTTACAGGCAGAGGGTTCTATATCTTTACTTCGCGGACGCGAGCGCACACACATGCGGATAGAATAGTCGAACGAGGAAGGACAAGACGGAGACTTACAAGTTGCTGTGGCCAGGCAAGCTGGTGACATGGCGTTCTCTCTCTCGCTTCCAACAGTTACTCGTCCGCTCAATCAGCTGTAGCGGCAGTTGTTCCCGATAACAGGTATAGTCCGTTATTACGGCGTTGTTGCCGACAACTGATTTCGGAACGTTCCGATACCTTTTGCCGGCAAATATAAAACGGAGCGTTCCGAAATTAATTTTTTTAAATTTAAATTAAAAATTCAAATAAAAAACTCAAACGTGTTGTAATAGTTCATAAAAAAATACGTGTAAAAAAAATATATATTTTAAAGTTTAGCGTTTTTTAAAAAATCACGCCGTTGCTTGCGCCGTTCTAAATACGAGAGAACAGGCAGCGGCAAAGCCCATTATAACGAACCTTATAAAGAAAATGATAACCCTGTTACGGGGGCAAGCCTGGGTTAAAGCCTGAAAAAATAGATTTTAGTATAATTAGTCAGGTAATTATTTTTTTCAAATCTATACAAAAAATAACTTTATACCTCAAAATTATACATAAAAAACAACATTTTAGCACCTCCCTGGCTCCTATATTTTGATTTATAAGTCTGTAATAACGTCTGGATTGAAGCATCAATTTTTGTATAACACCTCAGGGCACGTAGCGCTGGTCTGGAACACTTTGACCAAATGAATGAAAAAGTGAGGAAAATCTTGTTTACACACACACACACACACACACACACACACACACACACACACGCACGCACGCACGCACGCACGCACGCACACGCACACACACATACACACACACACACACACACTGAATAAGTGGAGCAGATATTGAAAAAGTTGAATTCTTCCATTTAATATACATCTTATATGAATAATTTTTTAATAATTTTTCAAATTTTTTCAGAGATTTCTATACGTACAAATTAATTGGAGGTCTATTTCCATAATCCGCTGCACTTATTCAGTATAAATATGTACAAAAAGACATTCCCCAAACTCTCATTCATTTGGTCAAAGCGTTCCAGAGCAGCGCTACGTGCCCTACCTGAAAATTATTAAAAAATTAATTCTGAGATAATTGACATTAAAGTTTGCAAAACAGTTTTGTTATACTTATCTCCTCTACTCTGTCTATTATTTCTTCTGACAGAATTTACATATTAGAACGAGCAATTGAGAAGTATTTGACATATGATACAGTAGCCCTTTGAATTCAGTAGTGTTGTGTTACATCAAATCATAACAATTTTTTCAGAGAAGTTACAGCTGAAAAATGAAAGAAAAAATACCACTATTAATAAATTTAGTATCTAGCCCTTATTTAGTGCAAATAATAAATATGAAATAAGTACTTATTTTTTTTTTCATCAAATAGAAGTGAAAAAGTGAACCGTAGTGAAATAACCTCAAAGTGTATTTTGATCTCAAGTGAAACAATGATTTGATGAATAGCTAAAGCAAATTACAGTGATTTAAATGTGATTTAGTAATAATGTTTGATCTAAACTTACAGGAGTTAATGTGCACCTCCTGCGTATCAGTCATCATCTGTCAGCTGTAGTAGTGGTTTTCTTCTTGAAGTACTCGCCTCAAGAGTCCTTACAAGGCCATCGTTGTACTTAGATACTGCATTGACAACAGCCGTCTCTATCCTTCTGAACTTACTAATGATCAGTTCTAAGTACATTATCCTTGAGGATACTCTCTTCTTGATGTTGTGCTTCCAACTGTAATTGAAATCCTCATGATAACATAAAGTCGGTCTAGGGCAGCAAAACCTAAACGAAGAGAATATTAACACTATTCACAATTCTTTGATATAGTAAATAAGGAGAGCGGAGCTTGACTTTCGTTTGAGGGCTTGAATGACTCTCTCCAGCCATACTGGTAAATCCTGAATTGATTGGGTTGGTAGTAGCAAGTATTACATTTTATAGAGTATTACTCGTAAAAATATAAAACGGTTTCAAAAAATTAGCAGTAAAGCGTCTTTGACTTTGAATTGAAAAATTATGCAAAAAATGCGGTGTAAAATGGAAAAAAAATTAATAATACAATTTTCAAAAAATATGAAAGAAAATATTATATTATTAAATTTATGTATGGACATGGTTTTTTCAATGGTACTCTTTTCTTAAATTAAGTATTTTTCAGAATATGAATGATTAGTTTCAACATTTAAAAGAGTTCGACAAATTTTGGGATTGTTACGATTTAATAATCGCATACAATAAATAAATGGAGGAGGACTCGAACCCCGGACCTTTCGTTTTCGCGACGAGTGCTCTGACCACTGAGCTACCGATGCCGGTGCACATCTTTCCTCGAGTCGTCCTCATGTTGCTGCTATACGCAACCCGATCCGCCTCGTCAAGTTGTGCATACTATGCACACGTAACAGGATATAAAAACGAAATTTTCACGGAAATTTGATTTTTTCTGTTTTGCATTTTTTATTCCCAATAAAACACGGAATCGAATTTCGAAAAACGGTTTATGGGAGCACATTTTTGAAAAAATTTTTAAACTCATACAATAAAAAACTTTCGATTTTTTCACCATTTTAACCCAGGCTTGCCCCCTTAAGAGAAGTTATCGGTGGTTGGGCGAAGCCCATTTTCTTCTTCCATTATAATACTGTTAAGAGAACGGACTCCGGGCTTCCTAGTCTCTTAAGAAGAAAATGGGCAAAGCCCACCCGCGTAAAAATTGAAACTATTGCAACAACATTGCTACTGTATTGGAAATAAATATCGCTGATATATTGGCGATACACTATTGGCGCTATTTGCCTTGAGTGTTATTGCCGTTGTATTACTACCATATCTTTATATTTAACTATAAAAAAAAAATCTCAGGTGGATTCGAACTAGGAATCTTTGAATCACTACCCGAACGGGAAATGAATAGGGTTTGCCTCAGATGTTTGTAAGGGCCCAATGAAGTTCTCCGTAAGAGCCCCAGCAAGGCGCGTAACGGCCCTCCCGTCCGGCCCTGATAGTAATGATAGCCTTAATGACATCGGACAAACGCTGTATAAGGGCTATTGCGTGTCGCCCTGACTATGACCTGACGTTCATTCCCGGATCCCCGCCCTACGAAAGCCTTAAAATCGCATTGACGTAGTTTCATTTTTTGGGGTTACAATCAATTTTCACAGGTTACGTTGTCGTTATTACGCGGGTAACTTGTCTAAAACAATTTAATTATGATTTCTTAATCATTTCGAGTGATTTTAGAGCTTTGCACGAAATTAGTTATTTAATGCAGGAAATTAAGAAGAAATAATAAGTCCGAATAAACTGCCAGGGCCGCGTCGGTGCCCCGTTACTCGCCTTATATCGGGCCTTACGAGGTGCCATGTCAGGACCTTGTAATTTTTGTAGGGCATCGGATAAGGCCCTAGTGTTAGCCCTAAGTCAATTTCCGTTCGGGTAGACTTGCTCGCTACCCATTGAGCTACTTCGCTGTCTCTGTCAATGAACGAAATGAAGGTTAAAAGTTGAAATACGTTTATACTTGGATCATTTGTTTTGAAATACATGATTTAACCTCTATATTGTTCATTGACAGAAACAACGAAATAGATCGCAGTGGATAGCGAGCAAGTCTAGTAATTTAAAGATTCCTAGTTCGAATCCACCTGAGAATTTTTTTTTTTTTTTTTTTATAGTTAAATGTAAAGATATGAGCAATACAGCGGCAATAACACCGAAGACAAATAGCGCCAATAGTCTTGCAATTGTTGTACTAATGTATCGCCAATATATGAGCGATATTTATTTCCAATACAGTAGCAATATTGTTGCAATAGTTTCAATTTTTACACGAAAATTTTCTTCTTTTAATAAAATACCGATAAATTCCCTTAATAGTGTTATAATTGAAGAAGAAAATGGGCGAAAATGGGCGAAATGAAAATATTTCAGAACGTTCCAAAATGATTTACATACATTACGAAACGTTCCGAAACTGTTCCGTTTTCGATCAAACGGCGCCGTCATCGCCGTAATAACGGACTACACCCAACGGCACAGAGGCAGGGAGTGGCTAATAGCTGCAGCGGAGAACTGGGCGACGAACACACACTCGAAATCTTTCCACCTCACACGAGGAGGTGTAATACTCTCTATGCGTTCCTAGTAGTCCGGGAGACCGACGTCTAAAAGTGCAACCATTTTATACAACATCATATTTTAGGATATACATATTTGGCATGAATAGAAGCCAATCCTATGGTCGGCAAGCTCGGAGCTGGGACATGCGACGCCCACGCAATTCAGATCGTGTCGTAAAATCGAGTAACTTGAAAGCATTTTATACAATCTCAAACTACGCACTTGTTTTTAAAAATAATTTTTTTCTCGGAAACAAATCAACATAACCTCTTGAAATTGTAACACAATGTTGTACTCGATAAGTGTAATAAGTGGTAAAAATTTTGAGTGGCAAAATGAAAAAGTTTTTGAGATATTAATTAAAGAAATATAAACCATATTTTCATCAATAACAAATGACAGGCTAGAGATAATTTAAATTTAAAAAAAAGAAATTGTAGGTAATTTAATTGTAGGTAGTTGTCTGATCAACTGCTAAATGTGTTAAATATCAAGAAAATAGAAATGGCAGACGGTGGAAGGCACATTTTTATATTTTAATATATTTTTTACCATTTAATTTTTATTATTTTTTATTTATTTTAGACCAACTTCCATTCATCCATAACCATCCATATCCATACATATCTATTTAAATCCATCCATATCCGCCCATATTCATCTATATCCATCCATATCCAATAGGGCGTTCCACGAAAAACCATAATTTTCAAAATACCTAAAGTACTTAACTATTTTAAAAGTTTCTATACGTCTACAAAAAAATGTTTTCGCATTTATTATACATTTAGAAACTACTTATCATTGTGATGGAGATACCGTCATTCATCAATTTCATTTTAAAAATTCATAAACGCTGATTCATCCACTTTGATACTATCATGATTGAATCACTCCTGTTATATATGTTTTAAATTGTATATTGAACTGACTAATTGTTTTTTTTTTTCATACAAATGTCACATACATCTGTCTAAATTTATTTATCCATGCGACCATTATGCAATATAAGAAAAAAATTAATATTCCATGTTAAAACAAAGCAAATCGAAAAAAGGTCTTAAATTCAAAATAAACAGTTTAAAATATACTTTTTGCACAGCAAAATCTTTATAATATGTCGGTTCAAGCGTCGATAAATGATTATAAAATAAATGAACTAATTTCGAAAAGAATATTCATGACAAATTTAGTAAGTTTTACTAGTTTGATATTAACTTTCTGAAACCATATGTTATAATTCACATGTGAACATTTTGAAAGGAAAGTTTTATGTTGAAATTTAGTGAAAAGATTGATAGAATTTTGACAAGAAAAACTCAAGAGGGGAATAAAAAAAAATAAATAAAAAGAGAAATAAAGCACGTTAAAATAGAAAACACAAAGCTTTTCAAGCATCGTTTACTCTCAGAAAAATGGATCTCCTTTTCCACCCCTTCTTTCGCTCCTCCATCTATAGCTTCTAAGGTGTTTCTTCGGCAAAGAGGAACGCTAACTCGTTGACGTTCATATTCTTCAGATTTGAAATTTTGAAAATGACATTTGTAAAATCTAAATGATAACTTTTACAATTGATCTTCGTAAAAATGACATCGCACTCAAGGAGCCATAAAAGGAGAACTATATTTGAAGCTTATAAGTAAAGCAATGTATGAGGATGGGTTGAATATTCCTGAGCAAAAGTAATTCCCTTCTCTAAATGCTAACCGGCGGCTTATCTCGTGCTCAATTTTCTTTTACGAATTGGCCCCTACCGCACGACTGGACCTCGATACGGCGTAAAAGAAGTGCCGCAAGGCGACGCGCCCCCTACCTGCCCTCGCTCTCTATCTGCGGAAATTTCATTTTCATGCAATAAAGAGAGCGACGGTGCGGGAGCCGGGCGTCGAGCGGACCTCCTCGCGAGCGCGTTAATGCCGTAACGACTTGAGAGCACGTCTCGGGGTAATCGTCAAACTCGAAACTTTTCTAATTTCCCGCCCGCTACCCTTTTAAAGCTCTTCCTTTGATCCTCGCGCACGCACTCCACCGCGATTTGTAAATGCTATAATTCATGACTGTACTTGCATTAACCTTTCACTTAGCATGCTCACTCATTTCTGTTTAGTATACTCGCCAGTACCTATGTATACTCCGTACAACTGAAGTTTAACTGAATTTTTACTAATTTAAAATTTTTCAAGTTTTTTATTTTGGGTTCACCTATTTGTGCTTTCACTTTTACTTCAAAAGTTTACTCTCTTGTAAACTTTTGAAATGCCATTTTGTATTTTATATTTCACTTAGAAATATCTATACTTCCCAGATGACACATAAATCACACGAAAAATTATGAGATAACTTTTCACGAAATAATAAAGTAAGTACGAGGCAACAATGAGTATTGATACTTTTGTTGAGATTTGAAAATAAAGGAAAAGGAGCAGTGGAAGTTTGCTGGCTGACGTTGACGAATATCGGCCGGATAAATCGTTGATTTATTTATTTGTGCGTTAGGAACCATATCCCGGATCAGAAAACTTTGCTTTGCGATTCCCGAGCCGTCGAGTGTCCTCCGACCTACTTCGCGCCCTTCATAAAGTTATTGCACACTTCCTAAGACTTCTTCTTTAACAATTTTTTTCATCCTTATAAAACTTTTTCGTTTTAAAAATACAGTCTGTCTTCCAATACTAGCAGATTAAATTTTTACTACATCAGCAGCTTAAAGCTTTTAATCCATTGTAGTAACTACAGTAACTTCGAGGTAACTTCTTGAATTTATGAAGGACTATAATAACATATGAATATTCTTCAATTATGAGTGTATGATTAACATTCGATTATGTAAAACCTATATTTACCTATGCATACACCTGTATTGTGTGCAAATAGATACTCTGGCTAATGCGCACGTAATCTACACCAGCATGTAATGCCTATTATATTTAAGGGGGTGTGGTACTCATGCACTCTGTTTTACCGGCAGAACTCGGTAAATTCTATATTATTAAAATAAATATATCGAATTACGTCTTATAAAGAGATAGTTGCCCTGTGCAATGTAATAATCTACCAGCTTGCGTAGTTTTCAGCCCAAATATCAACGACACCCTAAAAAAATTTGCGAACGAAATTTCGGTTATTTTTGTTCGCAAAATTTTTTAGGGTGCCGTTGACATTTGAGCTCAAAACTGCGTAGGTTGGTAGATTATTACATTGCGCAGGGCAACTATCTCTTTATAAGACGTAATTCGATATGTTTATTTTAATAATATAGAATTTACCGTGTTCTGCCGGTAAAACAGAGTACATGAGTACCACACCCTCTTAATAATATTGAAAAATATTTTTTTCTTTAATTTTATTCAATAATCTACTACTCTTTTTTTAGTACGAAAAATTGTTAATAAAATGATTAAGTCTAATGCAAAATGAGGACGCCGAAAGATGTGTATTAAATAATAAAACACAGCAAAACATACAATGATATCCATACAAATGTTAAAAGTATGTAAATTAAAAAAATGGATTGTGGGAAGTGGTAGAAATCTGCAACAAAATGAAATTTTAATTTGAGAAAACAAATAAAAATCAACCGTCAGCAACTGCTGTCAAGCCACACTAGTTCGTCTCCGCCAACATAGTTAAGTATGAAACCTATATTATTCCGAATTAGACATTTTGTTGTTTCTACACTTAAATTAAACCTTGATTTTTCGAAAAAAAAATAAAAAATCTGAATGTCAATGACAATTTAATGATTTTAAATAGATAAAACAAAAAGGTTGGAAAGAACTAATTTCTGATCAACCAAAACTAATTATTGATTAGCCCAAGAACTATTTACTGATCAATAAAGCCGGATAGAAAAAAAGGTTCCTGTCGTAGAAAGTAGAAAAAAATATCGAAATATTAAGGCAGTCTTACACCTAAAAATTTTGAAAAAATCAAATTTTTTTATATTGAATTTTTCAATTATATGGGTAATTTCGCAGTACTTTTCAAATTCAAGTTACTCTTTGATATCTTTAGATATACTCACTACATGGAATTCTGTGCAGGTTACAGTTCTTAAATGGGGTTAGAAGAACATCATCTTGGTACCAAAACTCAATTTAGAATCGTACAAATTACGTATGGTAAGGAGAAAGACTAAAATTAAAGGCATACTCAAGTGGTACTCGTACAAATTATTATCTTCTTTATGCGATTAAAAAGATGACTTTTTTCTAAATGATTTGAAAAAAGTTTTTTCACAACTGTTTTAGCATGTACTTTCAAGAAGTCAATTCAAGATATGTGTGCCTATTAATAAACGACTTACATAATGAGTTATTTAAGGGTTACCAGATTTTTACAAATATTGAATTTTTTTCTCTATACTTCTTTTTAAAAAATGGCTTTGCATTTTTTTAGGTCTTTATAATAGAAAAACCTTTATTTTATCATAACAAATAATATGATTTGTTACTCATCAGTATGTGCCGCTTATAGGATTTATTTTACATTACTTTGAATGACGTTATTAAAAACAAAACTCGTTTTAAAAAACACAATTAATCGTTGGCACACTGACAAAGTCAATGAAAAATAACTTTTGTGTGGCGAGATCGATACATTTTATCCCTCACAAAACATTATCACTAAATACTAGATGTTCCCATAGCTTTCATATGAGTTATCCGGTAAAAAAAAATGGCTGTGAAAAAAAAATGAGTAACGCTACCACTTTTTCACTATTTAAGGTCTAGAAAGGAAAAAAAGGTCATATGAAAGTGTGCTCTTAGTTTCTTTTTTCAATTTCCCTCTAGCTCAAATTTGAAAAGTTCGGCGGAATTACTCATATATGTTATTATGAACCTAAAAAAATAGTTTGGATCAAAAATTACAAAAATTTTAGATGATATGACTGCAAGGGGTTATTATAACGTTAAAGTAACGTAAAAATTGATTTTCTTTTTTTTCCTTTTTTTCATAGGCTTCTGCGATAGGAAAACATTTACTTAAATGTGTTTTAAAATATCAAAAAACTCATGTAAGCTCAGCGTCTCAAAGCATGAGGGGATGGGGAAAGAAAAAGGTTGAGGAAAGAGGTGATATAAAAAATGTTATGTACAAACAAAATTTAAATTTAAAAAAAAGACATTTTCAAAAGGGTAGAGCAAAATATAAAGAAAAAAAAAGAAATATAATTAAAATTAGGTGTTACGCGGTCGCGTTCATTTTGCGGTTCGGCGAGACTCTCACCAGGGTGTTCCTGCCTTGTCCTAATGATACCGAAGTCTCGGTATGTGTCACTCCCTGTATGCCTGAGTGGAGCGTTCGTCGGCACTTGGCGAGAGTCAGGACACTCCTTATGCCGATGGCGACTAAGTCGCCGTTGGCGGTAGTGCAGGCGAGGCTTCCTGGTGCGAGAGTCTGGTGAGAGGAGGCCCATCTCCGGCGGACCGCAGAGAGCGATGTGCTCCGAAAAATTGGAGCTAAGCAAAATACCTCGGCGAGGATTGGGGGTGAGCGCTCGCGCTCGCGGATTGGTTACCGCAAAACGGCGGCAGAAAGTCAGCAGATAGACTGCGGCTGGGCTTGCGGACCGCTCGCTCCCCTCCCTGCGGTTCCAGGGTGCGGCCCGTCGATCGAGTCGTGACGCGAGCCTCTCCGAAACTCGAGGGGTGTGTCGACTCTCGAGATTTTCGGGAAAAAAGTCGGGCTTGAGTAATTCCCGAAATTTTGAACTAAAAAAGTAAAGTACGCGATGGTCGCGGACGTCAAAATATTATTTTAGCCATATTAGTATACAGATAAAAAAGTAATTAAACTTACATGTGGGATTTATTATAAATAGAATAAACCCTAAAATATAATAAACCCTATTGTGGAATTCGAAATCCAATCTAATCATCTTGTGACAATTTTGAACTTCTATTCCAGTAAAGTGACCATTCGGTCATCGAATTTAGTGTAAACAAACACGGAGAGAAATTTTAGTAAGCGCATCGCCCAAATCGAAACCGTACGATGACCAACATTGGAACTCCGCTTACCAAAAGCGTGAGCTATCCGTCTGCTTCGATTTCGGCGATCCGCTTACCAAAATTTCTCTCCGTGCAGCTTAACAGCTGACAGCTCATATAAGCAGAGATACATAACCATGTCATTTCAACAGTTTGTTTTGCGGGAGTTTTTGCTTCCTCATAGACAAACGATTTTTTCTTAGTATTTGATTATTTTCATTCGTAAGTGAATTTAGAAGTCAAAAATAAGTATTATATGTAAAGATATACGCCTGAAAAGTATTTATAAGTGCGAAAATCATGTTTATAGGTTTAGATCATCAGGAAATGATTGTACATGAAAAAGTTAAATACGAAAAAGTTTTGTTCAAATTTTATCTATAACTTTTGTATTTAACATTTTTGTGTTAAGTAGAATCCTTGAACAGTAAGCGAAAATCGCCTATTTCAGGTGTATTTATAGGCATAAACATTCATTTTTATAAATCTAACTCGTTAGGAATTGATTGTACATGAAAATGTTAAATGAAAAAAAGTTTTATTTTATTATACTCTACAACTTTTACATTTAACATACTGGTGTAAAGTTAGATCCTCTCAAGTTGTAGCCGAAAATCGTCCATTTTATGAATATTCAGGAGTTTAAAATCGCTTTTATAGGTTTAACTTGTTAGGAATTGATTTTACATGAAAATACTAAATGGAAAAAAGTTTTGTTTAAATATTATCTACAACTTTTGTATTTAACATTTTTGAGTAAAATCAAATCCTGTCAAGTTATAGCCGAAAATCGTCCATTTTGACGTTTTTTTGCCGTTTTTTCGCAGTTGTGTTGGCAAATATTGCTCATAGCAAAAAATGCCTAGCAGAAAAAAGATGTCTTTAAATTAGTTTTAGCAGATAGACCTGTAGACATTAACTTAAAATTAGTTTTTCTAGACATTACGCTCAAAAATTGATTTTTTTTTAAATGTTTCTTTGTGCTCGGATTTTTAGTTTTCCATCGATCTTTCTCATTAGGG
Organism: Torymus aiolomorphi; assembly: GCA_036365515.1. Classification (NCBI taxonomy): domain Eukaryota; kingdom Metazoa; phylum Arthropoda; class Insecta; order Hymenoptera; family Torymidae; genus Torymus; species Torymus aiolomorphi. Next base: position 221,606,814 of record CM070875.1, on the reverse strand, counting down.
GACCACCGGTTGTGTATAATTAGAGGAGTATTTTCCCGGAATCCCCATGAAATCGATCGAAAATCCATTGAGATAATTAGGTAACTTGATTACATACGAACATACAGACATACATACATTGTGGAAAGTGCCTAAAATCGACTCTGGATGGGGGGAAAATAATTTGTATACCTCATATTATATAATAGAGTTAACATATTTTTCTCTGGCGAAATTATAAGGCTCTCCCGAGCAGCGGTTGTGCCTAAAAATTGAGGTTGTTTTAGTGACATGGACTTCCCACGAAGTCAAATTGTAGATAGAGCATTTTGGCAATGATTCGTCATGTGCAGTAGTTAATTCGTCCAATTTAATCCAAAAATGTTGATTCATTTTTTTAAGCAAAATTGACAATAATGTATAGGCGTACATAAAAAACAATCTGACTTCTACAACAACAAAATTTCGGACATATCAAAACTGAAAATAATTTTGCTAAGAGCTAAATAAAAAAACTGGCTAGCTGTGACCTTAGCGTGTATAGCTAAGACGGACACTTTTCGAATTAATTTTCTTTTAAAAAATTTAAAATGTTTCGGAAAATTTTGAAATAAGATATTGTAAGAGAGTTTTGCTACGTGTGTGTTCTCTCTCTCTCTCTCTCTTGAGCGTGACTCAGGGTGTAGGAGATATGCAATAACGTACAGCTTACTCGAATTAGTGCTTAGGTTGGTTTTATTAAATTAAAATAATATGGAAGTACTGTACACTTGACGGATCGTTCTTCGCGCACGCGGTTACCAACCGGACTGGCGCAGATTGCCGGCGTCGCCGCGGCCTACGGCCTGGCCCTTCGAAGCGGACCAATCGCAGGCCTCGTTACACTTCTCAGCCTGGAAACTATCAGCCCTTAGACAGATATAGTCCTCGTAGGCGTGTGACACGCTGTGCGCAGCGTCGCTCGGATCGCCTCGTCCGTGGGATGGAAGGGGGAGCAGTGCGCTCTTCGCGACGCTCGGGGTTTTTCCGAGAACTCATAACGTTCGACACAATTCTGAAAAATCCCGTTTTATCTCTTTTTTTCTACAATATATTTTTCATATTTTGTAGCTATTTAAAAAAGTTTGAGTTACATTATAATATAGAATCGACTGTATTCTCACTGATGAGCCCAGCAGTCGATTCGGGGCGAAACACGATTTGCTTAATATCATTTCTAATAAACTTTTCAACCTTTTATATTATTTGATCATTTGTCCAACTTGGCTCATGGAAACTCGTATTCTTATATTAATTCTATTAAACATAGACTCACAAACGATTTTATCCTCAATAAAATACCTTATAATATATTGTTTGTGTTCAAATTATTTTTGATGTATCGTAGTCAAATTTTGCTCCAGATTGCGTCGGTGTCCTTTTACTTTTTATAAAATTTCGAAGGTAGCAAATTATAGAAATAGTTCGTAACTATTTATAAAAGTAATTGAAATGATTCGATATTCGATATGCTGAATAGACACACTCCTGAATAAGATATATCAGTGACATTGTGCATCCGTTGAATGAATACGCAAGATGTCACCTTGACAACTTGGAAGTGCAGTATGCGACGCGTGTATGAAGTGCAATTCCAGGCCACGAGGACTAGGTCATCGTCAGAGTGGGCTTATCACGAATCGGTTGTGTGACATTGAAATCTCTTTTATCTGCCGTAGCCGAGCTTTGGGACAGCTTTTGACACGTTAATCGATACTTCAAATAACTTTCGCCCTGACCTTCAAAAAAAAAGTATCGATGGAGCTCTCACCGCACGAACAGTCAGCCTTTAAAACTTTATTAAAAGTAAGCGGAACCAGTATATATATTTCAAGCGGAATTTCAATAAGAGATTTCTATTACGTAGTTTCTTGTATATTTGATAAAAAGTTTATTGATACACCCAAGGCTTTTCAATGTCACTTTGTTGAATGTAATTACTCGTAAAAAAAAGCAAAACTCGCAGACAAGTGGTGGATAAGGAATCGGAAAATAAAAACAAAGGCTGTAATCAACGCCTCTCCTGTTATTTCAAAATACAGCTTGAACCCGCATTGCTGTAGAATAAAATGACATTGAAAGCAGAGGAGAAAGAAAGACGTCGCGCCCCCGTCGAAAGGAAAAACAGCGTCTCGACGTCTGCGAGTAATTTATCAGAGGCCGATATAGTGAGGTGGCTTATCTTCGAGGACTGGCTCGGCTGATTGGCTGCACTTGGGAATTTGTAGCTCGCGACTCCCGCGCCGCTCTCCTTTTTCTCTCGCCCTTCGCGTGCCTCGATAAAATTCAATTTTTCCGAGCGTGAATCGCGCGGTGATTGGCTGGTATGTCCAACTCTCCGCGCCTCTAATCGACACGGGCACTCGATCTTTTCCTCCTCGGGGCGCGCGGGCAAACTTTCGCATGCGTCGCGAACTTCCGCAATTTAATCTCGCGCCGGCAAAGAAAGTGTGTGGGCTTGGGGAGGGAAAAAGTCGGAAGAGCAGAGAAGGAAGGACCGACCGCCGGATCGGCGCATTTTCTTTTTCCCAACTTCAAAGCCGCGAATTCCTTTATAGAGTCTCTAAACGCGCCTCCCGCACGACCCTTACTCAAGCTCTAACTTTCTTTAATGACTTGACGTGATGCTGTTGATTTGGTATTAATTAAACTTCTTTCGTGTCCTCCTCTGCTGAGGTGGCTGTGCGATCAAAAATAGCGGCACGCTCGAACGCTCTTTCTAAACATCTTGCTCGCGAAAATTGCTCCTTCTTATCTGACGCGATTTCTCGAGGAAAATTTCCGAGCCATCGTCGCGGCGACGAATGAAAATTCAGTTACAATCTTCTAAAAGTCTAAGCAGCCGTTTTTCCATCGTTTATTACGGAAATATTTCGCTGTACTAAAAATTCGAACTCCTTATCGCGCCTAGAGTGGCGCAGCGCGCGAGTGAGGACCCCTATGCTATTCACCTTGCGATGAAATTTTATGTTAATGCCAGAGATATCCAACGGCGTATCGCACACGATTCTCACCTCAGTGCAGGAAGCGTAGCGGGCGCGCATTTCGCGGTCAAACGCGTGTTTATTCACGCGTTCTTGAACTGGGATCAAAAGTTAAACGAATTAAGTGAGTCACTGCCAATGTTAATTGAAACACGTCTGAGCGTCTGGGGACTTTGCGTCAGAGCAGACGATATCTTAATGAGAAATGAATATGGGGATATCATTATTCAATTTAAATTGGATTGATTCCCTATAAACTGAAAAAGCAGTTTAACGTTTTTAGAGTTAAATGTCGATTCTCAGATGCTATATCGGTAAGATTAATGAAATTGAATCACGCGAGGCTCGGCGCGAATTCGAAAAGTGCATAATCGGTGGAGCTGATTAGACCGGCATCGTTTGTCAAGCGAATTGCCCAATTACCTTCCCAATTTCGGCAAGTGTCAACGAACGGCTGCCGCGGGCCCGAATAATATATGCGAGCCCTGATGAATGACTTTATCGCAGCGCGAGCGGTTCACGGCCTTCCTCCGTGTCACAGGCTCCGCGAAAATAATTCACCTTGCCCGATCGGCGCACCGGGGTAAATGTACCTTCGCTCACATTTACGCGCGCGCACACTAGTATAGAAGAAACAAAACAAAACAAAACAAAGAGGCTCGAGTGGGGGAAAAAAAGAAGTTCAAGCACGCGAAAAATTGCCTAGCGCGTACTCTGGCGAGCGCAATAGCAAAAATTGGCTGCGGCGTGCGTGCAATTTGAAAAGACGTCCTCGCGGAGCTGCTAGTTCCGCTCGGCGCGCGTTAATTATCGCAACAGGGCGCACACAGCGCGCATAGCATCTCTCTCCTCCTCGAGCTCTCGCGGTCTTTCGAGCCTTCTGCCGCTGTGGCCATCGCGCGGCATTTTTTAGAAGTACAGCGGCGCTCGTGCATCTGTAGGTAGTACGTGTGTGTGTGTGTGTGTGTGTGTGTATGCATGGCTCTCGGAAGAGCTGCACGGCGGCGCGCGCTTGCGCGACTGCGGATGGGGAGTACTGGGTCAAGTTCAACCCGCGCCTGCGTTCTCTCCCGCGCGCATAACCGCTCCGCAAGCGCTCGAGTGACTCTCGCTTTTCCCGCGCCGCGCGTCTATCTACGTGCCGAATGCATGAGAATGAGATGCGAGCGAGCGAGAGAGAAAGAGAGAGAGAGAGAGAGAGAGAGAGAGAGAGAGAGAGAGAGACGAGCCTCGGTGGAGCCTTTTGTGTGTGCTATACTATATCTATATTCGCCCAGCTCTGCGCACGTGTTGTCGTTGTCACGGTATAGTTGCACGTCCCTAATTAAAATGACGCGCGGGCGTTCGTTAATTTTTGTCGGACTGCCGTCAGCGCTCGCTTTTCTATGAATTTTTGGAGAGTTTTTGTTTGCATTTTTTCTTTCATCACGGATCGCGTTTTGCTCGGACTGTTTTGTCGCGCTGACGGAATTATGGCGCGGCCCTGGGAGCACGCTGCAAAAACTTTATCACCGAAATTCAGTCGATTTATTATAGTTTTTTTTCACAGTTTCGTGCATTAAATATTATTTTATTAATTTTGCCGAGAGCACAGCGCGCTGTAATTAAATTTCACCATTTTCCATTATTGTGTATTATAAAGCAACTCTCGTTCAATTTTATGAAATTCTACATTGTACGAAATATAATTTCTTCAAGAGACAATATATGACTGAGCGCAATTTTAACGAAGAACAATTGAAATTCTGAAATTCCTCTTGTGGTATCTTGCAATATTGCAGGATCTAACACAATTTTATTAAGATGATGTGAAATACCGACATAATTTTTCGACGTGTACATCTTATGCAAATACTAATAGAATTACTCAAAAAAATTTTAGAGTATAGTATTTACATATACGGAGCGCCTGACAAATTCTTTTTTCCAAATAAACGTTCGAATATTGATTTATTAAATAATGATATTGGATTAATTTTGGACTTCACATCGCCTTAATAAATGTTTTAATGTTCAACATACTTTGTATTATTTATGCATGGCGTTTAATTAAATTTAAGTTAATTTTATCGCAGTTACACATTCTTGTGTCATAATAAAATATAAACAAAGTTTGTAGCACAGCATAAAATGGTCATAGCAATAAAGATTGTTTATTCATATGTCGAGGGACGAGAAACTTTTCCAACTGAAGTTCGCTTCGTCCTGTCAAATGGGAGCCACAATCTCCATTTTCCAATGCCGTGGCATATACTGTTTAATAATGAATGGTAACTCGTATTTTCAGTCGTAAGAATACAGTAAATAGGTGAAGGAAAATTTAATACTTGACATTTTTTATACTTTTTATTGGTACACATGACATTGGCATTGATACACTCTGTATAAATAACGATAAGCGCTTGGTTTTGTAAAACATGCGGTAACTATCTTATCGAATTTGTCATGTGTCAAACATGCTTTGAATTATCTTCTACAAGCTATGGTATTAAATAAAATTATATTGCGTATTTCGATGATTGTAATTGTGCTAGCGTTGAGGCAATTATTATTGTCATTGGGCTGTATTTGAAAACTAGGTTTATGAAGATAATATTTATGCACATTCGCACATGATTGAACAATTTAATACACACATATATATATATATATGACGATCTTTACTTTGAGATTATTTCTTTTTAATTGTTGTAAGTTATATCTAATTTACTCTTCATTCCCAACAAAAGAAACATCCTTATTTTGACACAGTGATAACATTTTAATAATAAAGTGAAAAACATTGATGTTGACATTGTTCGAATGACGCCCGAGGAGGGTCAAATTAATCATATAACCAAATCATAATGTAATATTATATTCCTCGGTGTATCAGTGTAACTTTATTGCCCAAATATATGATAAAATCGTAATGCACACATGGCCAATATAATGCTTCGACATTATGCGCGCGCATATTCAGTTGCGAGTGCGATAACGCTGCAGTGGACGTCGAGCAACAACCCGGAGCAGGCGATTGGCTTTAATTTCCCTTGTAAATTTCGCGCGAGAGAGCTCGCACCTCGCTAAAAGGGTTAATATCAAAGCCGACAAACTCGACTCATTACGTGCGGGGCAACTCCTCCCTAATCTCGGCCGAATCGAAAAAATCTCGAAACAAGCTCGTAGCAAGCTCGCATCTGCAAAACACGGGACGCGCGCATTACATCGTGTTCATCGCCGGCGTAAAATGATCGTGTGTAGTGCAGAGCCGGGACTAATCCCTCATCGGCCGTTCGCGATCCTGGGGGGAAGAGAGAGCGGGAGGCATTCAATCACACGGGTTCGGCCGAGGCAGCAGCTCCGCAGCGCGCGCTGACGTGCAGTGACCTCGTCGAGAGACCCGGTCAATTACACGGGAGAGCCGCGACACCGCACCGAGAGCTCCCCAGTTTCGCCAGGATTTTGACATTGACTTCTGCGCGCGCGACCAAATTGAGATACCCGCCTCCGTGTCGGACTACGGCTTATTTGCCTTGGCCATTATGGCCGGGCCTATACGAATGCGGCATCATTGCCGGGGGCGCTCTATGCTCGCGCCGCGTAGATAATGACGATCGAGAGTTTCGCGCGCGACTGTCCTCCCGCGATCTCAATTGCAGCTCGACGCCTGGCTCTTTCTCTCTCTCTCTCTCTCTCTCTTTCGGCCTGCTGCGGCTGGCACATGAGCTCGTTATTGAATTACGAAAAGTGGAGAGTGGCGGGCGGACGGCGGCCGATGATTACGGGAGGGTGCGGGAGAGCCTCTGTTCGGCTCCAACCTCCACTCTGCGGCTTCGTTATTGCCGTCCTTTCCTGCCTTCATTAAAGGCTACGTCAGCCCTTCCATGAGGCCTAGCCGCAGCGACCCTCGCAAACAGAGCCGAAAACCAGCCGCTAAAGCCGCTTCTCAAATTGCAGTCCACCGAACTTTTTCACCTCCCCGCTCGCTTATCAAGATAATCGACTGTCGATATATGCCAAAAACTTTTCGATAAAAAACACACCCGACTCCGCTATTTTATCAAATGAATATTATAGAATGGATATTTTTTAATAATCTTTCTATCATGTCGGATAAAAACAAATAAAATTCGGATGGTAAAAAGGATTTAATTGGATTTCATTGGACTCGCTAAGTAAAGCGTTTGCTTGCCGTACTACGCGACTAGCAGTAATCTGAAATTAAATTCTTTAATCATTTTAAAAGCGTGTCTGACTATTGCTACTGTATTCACATGCTCTAAAAAATATGCATCATTTTCCGTAGCGACTGCAGCACTTTATACCGGTACGATTATTATAATCCTCTAATCTTCCATTGACGTAAAGAGTCTTGTTTGTTTAGTAACATTGCACAACTCTTCTATTAGACGAGATAAGGCATTAGAATTGCATCATCAAAATTAAAGTGCTCTTGACATATATACAACAACATGACTTTCGTAAGAAAAAAAATTGGTCATTCAAATTATCGAGAAAAACTCACTTTCTATGATTAAGAAAAAGATGAGACGTGCTAGAGTGATTGAATCGGGTTTAGGAAAAGAGGGCGACGACCAGAGCTCTTGAATGGAAACATCCAAACGAACGTCCTTTACCTCACGGCGCGGCCTTGCCCGGAGTCACGGACGTCTTGACTTCTGTTATCTGCGTTCCTCCGTTCAGCGGCGGCAGGGTCAAAGCGCCCGAAAGTAGTGGGAGATCCGTGCACGGTGAGAAAGAGGAGGGTGACGCTAATGACTCGATAAAAAAAATATAAAGAATCGCGGAATGCCACGGCACAGCAACACTTCTCGTTCACCCTTCGCACACGCAGCTGCTCACCAGGCCAAGCGCGCTACGACCGAGTAATGGCGACGCCGGTGCTGCTCCTCTTGACGACAATGCTGCTGACGTCGACCGCCCTTGCCGCCGAGTACAACAACCGTGAGTATTTTAATTAACATAGACGTGCATGGATTTTCGAGGAAGCTCATGAGTATTTCGTCGTATGTCGAGTGGACTTGGATGATTGAAAAGATGATATCGGAAAAATATACTCATGTTAATCAATTTCAAAATTAATGAACATTATTTTAAATTATTAAAGCGGTGTGAATATATTTAAAAATGTTTTGAGGCCAGTTATCGGTATTTAATTAAAAAGTTTTTCGTCGGTACAAATCCCTGCTAGGCTATAAAGCAAAAGTGTAATGAATTTTCAAATAATGAAGTATCACAAGCATTTTAATTAATTTTTTTTAAACAAAAGGTACTTTGAAAAAAGTACCATTGTAAAGGGTTTCAATTAAGGGTGCGGCTAAAGAATCGCTCGTATTTCGAATAGCTTTTTGTTATACTTTACTTTTCATTCATCACAGATCCATTGTCAAGTGAAATTAATTAAATACCATTATCGAAATCCTCTCTAGCGCGCAAATCAATTTCGCGTAAAAAGCATCGTTCCTTGCGGGAAAAAATACACGTAAGCCGTCGCCGGGGAAAAAAAGAAAAAAAAGCGAGCGTACCGCAATCTCGTCTCTCGCGAATCTGCTGAGCCGACCATAAAGCCAGCGAGTCGGCCCGCAACCGAGAGCGAATAGCCCATCGCGCGCGGTTTTAATTCAGCCGAAGAGGCGCGAAATATATCATTATTATGCAATATCGCGTAATTGAAGCCCTCCACCGGCGCGCCAGTCGTCCGATTTTCGGGGCTGCGCGCGGCGTCGCCACATGATGAATAATTAACGTTATTAGAGTTCGCACCGCTCGTTTAGGCGTATTTCCCTAAATTGTGTTTACAATGTATGCGCGGAACTGCCAGCTGGACGAGGGGGGCTAGGAGAGGGAGGGGTTCGAGGGAGGAGGAGAACGCTGCCGAGTAATTAAACGACGATAATTATGAAGGGGGTGGGCAACACAGTTGTGCGCGCACGCGGTCGCGAGAAAGAGGAGCGTGCGCGAGCCGATTCGCGTAGCCGCGTTTCCGGCCTTTTGCCCAAACTCTCGGGAAACGCGCGCGGCCCCAACTGCGTGCAATCTCGCAGGAATTCACCACTACAACTATATTCGCTGCCCCCATTTTTGGGGCCACCGGCTCGGATTTATCGCCCTGCGAGTAAATGAGCCCCATTATGCGCGGTGCCGACGCTGCGAAATACGTTTTCATTAAACGCGAAGCCGCGTAAAATTACGCGCTATGAATCGCCACGACACGGCCCTTCTATCCGCCAAGGACTGACGGCTTCGATTCTGTGGCTTGACGGTCCTTTCTCGCCTGCACACGCCATTGAGTCTGAAAGCAAATTAATAAAGACCGTGATCGACACTTTTATCAAATGCTAAATGCTTTTTAGTCATTTTTTATTCTGGGAAAATTGAACTTTTGCAGACTTGCTAAAAACATTTTTTCAATTTCGATAAAGTTGATTAAAAAAGACTTTTTACTTGGGGAATAATATTGTTGACAGGAAGAGTTGATGAATAAATTCAGAAGGCGCAGTTTTCCAATTATATTAAACTTTTATTTTGCTATGGAGAAAAATTAAATTTAATGAGCATTTTCCGTTCGTTTAATTTTACATATTCATAAATATTCAAAAATGCTCTGGTGCAACAGTTTTCAATGCAGCTTCATTAAAGTTTGGACGCATTTAGGTCGGACTATATCAACTGCAGGAATTTGCATTAATTGCAGTGATTTTCGGAAGCCCCGTTATCGCGTAAATACACTACTACTTCAACGTTTGTTCTATTTTAAAATAACATTGTCCGATAAAGTGAAATGAAAGAAAATTAATTATTCAATATCAATTAGAAAGAATGAAAATTTCGTGAGGCAAAAAACATAATCGCAAGAAATGAGATCGGCCATAGAGTTTTCCGAGGTAGAGATTTCCGAGGATCGTTAGACACAAAAGTACGCAGGAAAAAAGTTTAATTTTTCCCTCGGCTGAATGTGCATCGGAATAATATCCAAATAAGAACAGCGCTATATGAAATATTCGCGATCCTCGGATTAACGAGCTCGTTATTGTATCGTCGAGCGGGAGCGCACAGAGAAGAAAGAGAGAAGGAATGTCAGGGCAGAGAAAGCCGCGGCGTCTCCGTTAATGGCGGCTAGTAAATTTGGTTTATTAACTTCCGTCGAGGGCGCACGCGTCTCGCGCAAACCTCCGCGCATCAACTTCCGTTCAGTTTCGTATTCCGCCTCGTTAAATCGACGTCTGTCGGAAGTAAGGAGCCAGCAGCGAATCGTTAAGGGCGTCTTCGTGCATGTATAACCGAACACGCCTTCCGCCTTTGCCTTCCTCGAGTATCCGTGTTATTGCGACACAGGAAGATGCGAGATGCAGCGCTTAAACATCATAATCTTCTATTCTCGCGGGATTTGTGCCCTTCCGCTTTTTTGCCTCCAAACTCAGTCGTTTCGTTTTAAATTAACGGTGGATGGCCTTATACCTTATACAGGTGTGCAGACCGTACGCAAAGTAAAAGGTTTATGTTAAAAGAAGAAATATATGCGCATAAATATGAAAATGTCAATATTTGCCAGCTATATCCGCAATTCACTTGAAAATTTCCCTTAATGCCGTCATAAAAACGACAGAAAAAAAATTTTGAGACATACTTTTTTTTTTTTTAGTTTTTATGACCGAATTAAGGGAAATTTTCAGGATAATTACACATATTTTGCTTCCTCATAGAGGAAGCTTTGTGATAGTAAAAAAAAAGTTTATGAGATAATGTGTTAGAAATGTTATTTAGCAAATTTGGAATCGAAATACACTATTTTTAGAAAATGTCCGTATGGATGTGTGTGTGTGTGTGTGTGTGTGTGTGTATGTCCGTATACGCTGATATCTCATGATCTACTCGACCGATTTTAACGGGAGAGTGATCATTTTTTTAGATTTTGCTTCCACAATTGGGGTTAATATTCTATTTTTGTAAAATTTAATTTTTTTTTTTTATAGCCATTTTTTAATTTTCAAAATTTTTTTTTCGATTTTTTAATATTTAGAACAAATATTGTTTATATATCATGAATTCTCTGTATGTAGGATAAAATTATCTACAATTTAAAAAAAAAAAAAAAGTCGGTAGCTATATTTCGTCATAAGTTATTGATGAAAACGTAATTTTTTGTAAATAGGTTATATTTCGAAATTAAAAAAAGATATTAACATGAATATTTTTTTGGTTATAAAGGATATTAAGTACTATAACTTACTAAATTTTTAGGTTTTTTTATTCATTATTTTTTGAGAAAAAAAATAATTTATAAAAAAAGTGATTTTTTTTGTCGTTCAATAACTATAGTAAAATTAGCTTAATCACTTTGAAATTCTTTGTAGGGGTAGATTTTGTATACCAATCGAGTGAGTTCTTTGGGCAAAAGGATTGATCCATAAATTTCGAAGATATTTGAGGTTAAAATTTTTTTCAATTTTTTTTTAAATCGTAATTTCTCGAGAACGGCTCTATGTATCTAAATGAGGTGGGTGGTATTCGAAAGATAATTAAATTACCTATATTTTCTAAAAAAAATTAATTCTCTAGCTATCACGGTTCTTTTGTTATTAACAAAAACGTAAAAATTGAAAAATGAAAAAAAAATTAGTTTTATATGTTCAACTATTACAAGAGTAAAATTGTCTTATTCGCTTCAAAATTCATTGTAGAGGTATATTATTGATAGTTCTCGGATGAGTTCTTTTGGCAAAGTGATTGGTTCATAAATTTCAGAGATATTTGAGGTTAAAATTTTTAAAATCTATTTCTTGAGGATTTTTTTTTTTAATTTTTAAATTTTTACATTTCTGTTAATAACAAAAGAACCGTGATAGCTAGAAAATTAATTTTTTTAGAAAATATAGGTAATTTAATTATGTTTCGAATGCTATAAATTACATTCAAATACATAGAGCTCTAAATATCAGTTGCAAATTTATAGGCAATTGTGATATATATTTTATGTATGTGAAATTTTGTGGAAATGTATAATCTATAAAAATTTGAATAAATTATGTTGGAGTTTTGTTATTTCTGTCTTTCTGAAGTATTAAATTTTAAATATTGGAATTAAAAATTTATTAAAGGAATCAGTAAATTAAGTTTCAGGAAGCTACGTGCCAATGAATTGACAGCGGTTTGTTTGACTTCAACAATGTAAATTACAACATTAAGATATCCCAGGTGGAGATCGATTCCATTATTTGCCTAATAAATAGCTAGTTTAACCAATAATCGACAAAAATCATATTCACCATTTAATAGACAGAATAATAGAATAAGTTTTTTCACAAACTTACATTAGCTTATTTATGAGTATTTAAAAGATATCAAAGTTGGACAGTTTTTTTTTGTAGAAAATGACTAGTAAGAAGGTAATTGCTATTATGGCGAGGAGTGAGAGAGACGGAATCAAACGGGAAAAATCATTGTTTTCGTTTGTATCCCCTGAAACAATACTTATAAATAAACGAATTAAATACTAATAATTCATGTTTACGTTTTGGTTAGCTATATTTTTTTAATATTTGGTTTTAAATATGTGATCAGATTACAGAGAAAATTTAGTAAAAATATTTTAAGGTTACCTTCTCTCCATTAAATAGAAAATATGACCGGAAAAATCGTTTCATTACTGCCCAGAAATTAGCTATTTTTACTAGCTACTTATTAACTTCCTGGCTATTTTCGATAGAGACAATTTGTACCAGGGATGTAAATTCTACACTCAGAAAAACGATCTTCCGGCCTTGAAATAAAATTCCTCCCGAGAAAACCTTCATGCGATAAAAAACGGTTCCTCCTGTGCGCAAAAATCATCATCCCGCTATAGGAATCGTGATTACCTGTTGTATAAGAGGATCCTCCTTCCACAGGAAGATATTCTCTTGGCCCTATCTTTTTAACTGAAAATCCTCCTCCGACAGGCACATTCTCGTTGGTACAGGAATAGTATATTACTAACGCGGGCGGAAGAGGATTATTTACCTCATGCGACGTTTTTCGGCCTCGCTTCGCTCGGCCGAAAAGTCGCATGAGGTAAAAATTCTCTTACGTCCACGTTTCAGTAACGTATTTTTCCGTCCGAGGCCGCAAAATGACATTTAAGATGGCATTTTGAGGTTAAAGGGCGGAAAAATCGTTTTCTGAGTGTATAATGCCCATTCTTTGCTTGATCACTATCTTTAATATAACTAAAACTAACGTTTTCAGACACTGATATTTTCCGTATAAAAAATAAGCGAAAATAACGCTCGAAATAAAGAAGTACGAGCAAGTAAATTATACATCACAATAAGGGGGAATATGGTAGCAGAGCGCGCGAGGAAGATGGTGCGCAATGACGAAAGTAGACGTGACGTGACGTTAATCAAAGAGTTCTCTCTCTCTCTCTCTCTCTCTCTCTCTCTCTCTCTCTCTCTCTCTCTCTCTCTCTCTCTCTCTCTCTCTCGCGTGGGTAGATTATACACAGAGGCTCGACGGCGGCGGAGTCTATATAGACGAGCGAAACTCGGGCGGCCCTACGTGTGTGCCCTCTGCCTCTCTCTCTCCTCTCTCGAGTGCTATCGATGCGAAAATCGAGTACGAAGGGGGATATATGCGACCGCAGAGCAAAGCGATCGACTGCCCCCCCCCCCGTATTACGACAGATAGATCCACGCGCCTAGCTCTCTCTCTCTCTCTCTCTCTCTCTCTCTCGTCGCTGTCGTCTCGTCGCCATCACGGTGGCTTCGGCGTCGTAGTCGTCGGCTGCGCATCAGCATATTATCATGGGCCGTGTTCGGCGCTGCTTTTGACATATCTATTACGCGTTTCCGAATGGAGGCGACTTGGAAATTCTATGGGCGAGAGCGCACGCGGGCCGGGCGAGCTGAAGCGAGTAGCTAGTGTAAGCCGGTCGAGGGAGAGAGAACGGCTAGAGGTCCAATTAATCAGCCGGGGCGTGAAACGAGGGATGCGCGACTCGGGCACACAGGGATTGCGCTGACAGATCCGCGCCGCCGCCGCCGCCACCACCACCACCGACGCCGTATCCATCCGATCCGCCTGTTCGGGGCATTAAATTCGCCCTCCAGCGCGCGCTATCAATGCCTTCGCCTCTCTTCACCGGCTCGAGGTATTCCAATCATCACACCCCCAATCCTCTTATGTACTTTTCCTTTCACGCCCCCCTTTATCTCGATGACCCTTTTCCTCTGCAGCGGTGGCCCCCCTCTTTTCTCCCGGCGCACATTGCCTATATATAAATGGCACTTTTTTGCCACTTTCTTTTCCGAGCCCTAGACGCGACCTCCTACGCAGCTGCAATTTTCTTAAGCAGCGACTAGAAGCTAAGCTGCTCAAAGGCGAACGAAACTTTTTCGTGACATTTCGTATAACATTCACTGGAAACTCATCTAATTTTTTCTACAATTTATGCAACTCAAGAATAATTGTGGAAAGAAACGATATTTAAAGGAGAAAAATGAATAATTTTCCGTTCCACTTTCAACCTATACAATCGCAACTTCCATGTAACATATTGACAAAGTGAAAAAAGTGTATAAGAGAAATGCGCTAACCAAGTGAGCATGAGATCGCGCGTAGATGCGCGCTAAAGAAAAAAGGCGATTGGAAAAGGCGAAGCAGCGATGGGTATAAAACGGCATGCGAATGCAGAACGACGGGGAAGTTGGCGTGAAAAAATTCCCCGTATAACTGGGATTCCAATCGTCGAACTTTTTCCAACTGCTCACAGCCAGCGCCTACCCTGAATTCCGGGCTATTCAGCTCCCCCTCCCTCGGCGAGTTTTTCCGCTCATCTCGGGACGAGAATCAGTTAACATTCCAGGATGCGGCCGCACTCGCGTTCCGGCGCGGCTTTCAATGCTGCACGCAGGCACACAGGCATAGGCGCGCTCCAATCGATAGGCTGCACACGGACAGACGGACTCGGGCGCGCGTTGTCTCTTTGCGGCCCCTTTGAATGGCCGGGGCTCGTTTGCGGCCTCGCCGGCGCCCGTCTTCCCTCTCGAGGCACACACTCCACGTGCTGTTGCTACTCCAGCTGTACTCCGGGATGAGCTCGAGCGCACGCACTCGTAGCTTTCAGCCCGAGTGCAGGACATTATCCGCGAATGCCTCGCGCTCGCAGCGGCTTTATATCGCCGCTATAATTAAGCCGATTAGCGTGAGCGTTTGACCGTGCAGTCGCGCCCAATCGCGCGCCGTCGCCGCCGTGGGCGACATGCCCGTCGGTTGGCCGGAGCGAGAGGGAGAATACGCTCGACAAAGCGAGAGCGCGCGCGAATACCAGCTCCCGCCTGTCCTTTGACCAGTCGCTCGTCTTCCTTTTTAATACCGCTCGCGAGCTGGGAACAATGCCACTGGACGTCGTTAAAACTGGATTCGGTCCTGCGAAAGCAAACGAATCCGCTTGCGCCTTTTTCCTGTCCTGGATTGCGTTGATAAGTGCTTTTAATTAGCGGCCATCGTTCTAGCTCGAGCTTTCTCCTCCCCGTGTAAAAAAAAAGTCTGGCCAAAGTCTCGCAGATCGGACGATCCCAGACTTTTTACCAGACTTTTTATATTTTCTATTAAGTCTGGAAAAAAATGACCAGACTTCATTCAAGACTTTTCGCCAGACCTTATGATCCGCGTATGGGGGTTATACACGCCCGGCACCTCCCGTATGAAACCGATGTTCATAGTCTTCTGTTGCAATCCCATGGTCACTGCTGTCATCATCGTCGTTGTCGCGGTCATCTGCAGATCTAATAATTTTTGGAGACACAAAGAGTCGGGCTTTATAAAACTCCAACCTACAAACCGAATTTCTCACAAAGCATCTCTGCTACAGCGCAAGTAAATATTTTAGAGAATTTTAACTTATCTGATGTTATCTCGGTGCTGTCCATTACAGTTCCTCGTAAAACATAGTTGCCATTACTCGGTATTCCGGACAAATTTTGTAATCTAAACGTGTATACCCGTGTAAAAATTTTAGTCTCGGATTGATCTGCCAAAAGTCTCGCGAAATAAGTCTCCAGTGAATCTCGCAATAATCTCGCTAAGGCCACTTTGCGAGACTAATCTTTTTTAGTTTGTAAAGTCTCGCACAAAATGCAATATGAATTGCGGGAGTTTTAGCTAGACTAAATTGTTACTTTAAAAAGTACCGCATAGAGCCTAAGACTAACTCCGAGACTTTTTCTAGACAAAATTTTTACATAAATAAATCTCGCATGAAATCCAAGACGAATTGCGAGATTTTGGCAGAACATAATTTTTACTTAAATAAGTCTCGCATTGAAACCAAGACAAACTGCAAGACTTTTTGCTAGACAAGATTTTTACTTAAATAAGTCTCGCATTGAAATCAAGACGAACTGCAAGACTTTTGGCTGGACAAAATTTTCATTTCTTTTTTTTAGTAAAAAAAATTACTTTTTATAAAAATTTATACAATTTTATTATTTACAAAAAACATTTATCGTCAGAAAAAAAACCTACAATAAAACATCTTCTTTTGAGGTCAACCTCAACGTTGTCCACACGATCGTACGTGCTCTGCAGAAGCATAGAGATCCCATCACTTCTAAGGCGTGGAGGTGGAGCTCGTCAGGCGCTGGGCTCATGTGGCTCATGCCTACGGTCACATGTAACCCTCTCGTTGCCGTTGACGCCGTCGTTGTCACCGTTGCCACCCCGCCGTCATTCCCGCCGAGCAATCAACCTCTCACCATATCACACCGACTGTCTTCCATTGCTCAGCCATCCTGAACAAAACTTGCACCTGTAAACGTTATCACCCACAAAGAGTTTTGTTCCCGCTACTACGAAATGATGATTATTTTTAGAAAATTTCTACGTATCTAATAAAAAAAATGGGTTCCTCGCGAATTTTCACCACAAGTAATTTATAACCAAGATATATCGAAAACGAAACTGCCGAGAAGTCCAAACAACATGAAATCAGTTACACATTCTTTGTTTTCAATATATATAGATATATTTATATCGGACTTCTCGACAGTTTCGTTTTCGATGTGTCTTGGTTATGAATTGGATAGGAATAACCGCAAACAAAAAGAGAGGTTGATTGCTCGGCGGGAATGACGGCCGGGGTGGCAACGGTGACAACGACGGCGTCAACGGCAACGAGAGGGTTACATGTGACCGTGGGCATGAGCCGCATGAGCCCCGCGCCTGACGAGCTCCAGCTCCACGCCTTAGAAGTAATGGGATCTCTATGCTTCTGCAGAGCACGTACGATCGTATGGACAACGTTGAGGTTGACCTCAAAAGAAGATATTTTATTGTAGGTTTTTTCTGACGATAAATGTTTTTTGTAAATAATAAAATTGTATAAAGTTTTATAAAAAGTAATTTTTTTTTACTAAAAAAAAAGAAATAAAAATTTTGTCCAGCCAAAAGTCTTGCAGTTCGTCTTGGTTTCAATGCGAGACTTATTTAAGTAAAAATTTTGTTCTGCCAAAATCTCGCAATTCGTCTTGGATTTCATGCGAGATTTATTTAAGTAAAAATTTTGTCTAGAAAAAGTCTCGGAGTTAGTCTTAGGCTCTATGCGGTACTTTTTAAAGTAACAATTTAGTCTAGCTAAAACTCCCGCAATTCATATTGCATTTTGTGCGAGACTTTACAAACTAAAAAAGATTAGTCTTGCAAAGTGGCCTTAGCGAGATTATTGCGAGATTCACTGGAGACTTATTTCGCGAGACTTTTGGCAGATCAATCCGAGACTAAAATTTTTACACGGGTAGCAAGATAAAAATATTTTGAAGTCCAAACAACATGAATTGAACGACAATCGTGTGAACAATGTGAACATAGAGTATTCTGCAACTAGTTTCAAGTCATTTCTGGACCTCAAAATATTTTCAGCTCGCTATATATCTCTGCTATTATAAGTTCTTCTCTATGTATGTGTCTAGAGAAGGTGCGAAGATTTTCCACGATGAACTGGAATGGACAACACTTAGATAATAATCAGATAAGTTCCAATTTTTTATAAAATATTCACTTGCACTGTAGAAGAGATGCTTTCCCTGGTAGAAAATTAACCATATGTTGGCCAGAATATGTTTAACCAGCATATGGCTTAGCCATATTCTGGCCAACTTATGATTAATTTTCTACCAGGGTTGTGAGGACTTCTATTTGCAGGTTGGAGTTTCACAAAGCCCGACTTTTTGTGTCTCTAAAAATTAATAGATCTGCAGATAACAGCGACAACGACGATCATGATAGTAGTGACCATGAGATAGCAGCAGAAGACTATGAGTATCGGTTTCATCCGGGAGGTGCCGGACGTGTATAACCTCCATACACGGACCATAAAGTCTGGCGAAAAATCTGGGATAAAGTTTGGACACTTTTCCAAGACTTTTTGTGATGTATGCTAAGCCTGGTAAAAAGTCTTGGATGAAGTTTGGGCATTTTTTCCCAGACTTTTTATGCAGTATGCTAAGTCTGGTGAAAAGTCTTGGATAAAGTCTAGGGATCTTTGCCAAGACTTTTAATAGAAAATATAAAAAGTCTGGCAAAAAGTCTGGGATCGTCAGACCAGCAAGACTTTGGCCAGACTTTTCAAGTCAGAGTTCTGCAAGACTTTTTTTACACGGGTCGATACCTTTTCGGCTCGCATATTATCGCTGTCTTTACGGGAGATGATAATCATCGTGAATAATGCCGATCATTACAAAGGGGAGGGATGGGGACAACCGCTGCTTTACAATATTACGCGAATGCTGGTCCATTTCGGATGATGTATTTACCCCAGCAATACCTTAATTACCGAGCGAACAAACCGATCGGGTGATAGCATCGTCGATTCAGCAGATTATTCCGGTGCGCCACAATTTCCAGCGCCTTAATTAACGCCGTAACAGAACCCCGAGGAGCCGCGGCCCTCCTGCGCGCTTATAATCTGAATAATTGAAATGTAATCATAGACGAGAAAGATGAGAAACTGAATCGAGTAAAGAGAGGATTTTTTGCAATTATCAGTCGGCGATAGCTCGCCCCGCTTTTACCTCTTTATATTCCTATTTCACCCTCCTTTTAATTATAAAGTTTAATAACGAGTTTAACATCATTTTCCGACTCTGATGGAAAAATGAATGATTTTTTCGGCGTCGCAGCTGCCGAAGATTTGCATCAAGGCACACGAGCGCGTGCACGGGAGCTGTGATTGAAACTTTCGCTCGCAAACTGTTCGGCACTCTTTGACATCCGCGCGTCGGCCTTTTGATTTTCATTTTTCCCGCCTCTGTGTTTTCCTTGCCCGTCTCCCTCTCCTTCCGCGCGCCATCCGTTTGCCTCGTCGCGCATCGCAAATTACAGGGACGGCGCGGGAGCAAGATGAATGCGCGGCGCGCGCGAGAGAGCTACATGGTTAGGCAAGAATTCGGCCGGGCGAATCGCAGTTACCTTGCAGCTCTATGTCGCTATCGCGCTGATGCTTTTCCGATTAGACGCGCGCACCGGCGAGCGGAGCGTCGATCCATGCGCAATAAATGAAATTGCCGCAACACGGGCGCCCTCGCGCCCCAACGACCTTATACGTATAAGCTCCCATTTATGCTGCGTACGCGCAGCCCGGCTACGCATATACGCACATACGTGCAACAGCCAATGCGAGAGGAAGGGAAAGGAAAAACGCGGGAGAGCGACGCGCGGATCAAAACGCGCCGGGCTCCCGCGATCGTTAATGCCTTTTCATGCGAGCACTTTCGAACTTGTCCAATTTAAAGTTTTATTACGTTATTACATCTACCCGGCCTGTCTCGTTCCCGCTCACGGCCGCATCTAGCCCCACTCCTTCTTTTATGCCTTCATTCTAGTCCGTAGGCGTGACAAGACTCTCCAAACATTAGAACAACTTGTCGCGCCTTCGCCGCCATGGGATGAGATTCTCGACTTTTCAGTGGCCGTAGACTTTGCATTTTATTACTTAAAAATAGACTCCGCTGGAATTTTATTGCGCCTGGAACAAGGACAATTTCATAAAAGTAATCTTTAGTATATGCGCCGCGTCAACTAAAGTCAACTTGTTACTTTAATAAGTAGAGCTCTTGAAGGTGAAAACCTAAAGAGAAACAACGGACGCGTCGACTAGTGATCCTATAATGGAAAAATAATTTTTAACTCTGTTGCATTGGTCATTTGTTGTAGTGGCGGACGTAAAGTGCGGTCAAAGTGGCGTCACCGCAAGACAAGCACGAATCGTTGGGGGCCAGGATGCCATTCCTCGGGAATTCCCTTGGCTGGTGAGCATCACGCGTAAGGGAGGACACTTCTGCGGTGGAACGATACTCAACTCCAAATTCATCCTTACCGCCGCCCACTGCTTCTGCTCGTAAGTTCGCAATTTTATTCATATTATCTTTTTTTTAATTCTTACTTTTCGTAGCGAAGAGAATGAAAAATTATAAAATACATTGCTTTGGAAAATACTAATTCAATAATATTTGAAAATAGTAACTTTCAAGAGTACTGAAAATTAATTAATTTCTTTTCAAACTATTAAGTTTTTAGCAAATATTGTGTACACCAATATTGGAGAAAATAAAACAGTTTTTATGATATACCATCCAACCGTTATTCTGCATATAAAATTACTTTGTGGGTCAAAAAAATCTCACTTTAACAATAAAGTTATCTGCAACTATGAATAGCATTATTATTTTTAAAAAAGGTTGATTGTTACTGATGAATTCATTATTTTAAAACTTATGAGACCGAGACTTGTGCTACCAAAACAAACAAAACAAGCAAATCAAAACCTTGTGAGTTGGAATATATTTAAACGTTAAAATCAATTACTTCAAATTGATTTTTTTAAAAATTTTATGATCGAAATTTTGTTTGCTTTATTGTGGCAAACTATTCTGGATGAAAACGAATAAAGATTAAAAATCAATCACCCGCTTCGGATTGCATCTATACGCAAAAGATGTTTAATTGCATAGACGACTAGATACATTGTATCAAAAGCGGACACAGCAAATCCACGTAGCTCCGGGCGCTTTTAATAAAAGAAAATAGTACAAAAAGTGTATACATTCAGATAACAATCATTCACAAAGTAGTATTGAGATTTCTAATATTTTGTCATATAATACTTTCAACAATTTTTTGTTTTGATATTCTTTGTTATGTTACGGTGGCTTTCGTTAGGAGAGTACTCTGGCATCAAATCATAGAAACATGTCAACAGATTTTGATTTTTCTATCAAAAGCTTTTTGACGAACAAAAAAAACTTTATAAATATTGAAATAGAAATTATGAAATGTATGTTTAAAATCGCAATTCTTTCAAACTGACAATCAATAAATTCATTAATAACAAAAATGTTAAAATACTTTTCACGAATAATATCAGCTCAAAAACATGCATAGTTTTTCTATTTTTCTAAAAATGATTATAGACTGTGAGACATGAATCTGATATTCTTCGAAACTAGAATTTTTTTCCCCATCTGTTTGTAATGTAATAAAAACACTTTGAAGCTAGATATGCCATATAAAGGAAGATGAAAAAAAAGCTTTGAAAAGTTTCGATTTCGCAAAAAGATTTGACATTATATCCAGTGAATGTGAGTTATATTCTATGATTCGAATGCCGTGTTAAAAATGTAAGATAATCGTTTAAGCAGTAGCAAGGAATTGATGGTAAAAATGAGCAAGTAACACAACAGGAGAATACATTATCGGAAGTTTGGCGTGGCCGGGCGTACATAAGTAACGATATCATGGAGCTGCGGAATGTACCGCGCGCGCGCGCATAATTTTGCATCAATGAGGCGGCCGAGTTTACATTGTGCCGGCATGGAAGCGTATACGGCGCAGTGTATGGACGGCTCGGAGCCGGCTCTGCTAAACGAGCTCGTCGGCGAGCCGCGCGTGTGTACACACACGGCTACGCTGGCTACGCAAAACACACACGCAACTACCAAAACACGGCAGCCCCCGTATAAATATATGTACGTGCAGGAACGCACACGCCGGGCGCGCGGGAACGTGTATACTTCGTTTCCCCGCCAAGTTGGCTCACCGGTCTCGCTCCATCATTCGGCTCGAGCAGTCACCTCTCGCCCTCGCTCTCGCCCTGTCCCTCGGGCGGCGACTCGGAGAGGGTAGGTGCGCGCGCGCGGACGTGTCAAGTCCATTATCGTCGGGCTCGCGCATTGCAATTCGAGCTCGCCGGCCCCCACGACACGCTGAATTTCTCGTCAATTGGAAATTTCCGTAATTTCCCTAATTTTCCGTAAATCGGCAAGGGTTCGCGCGGACAGCCTTCCCCCATTGGAGCGCGTATAATGCCGCGACCCTGCTCGCCGACTCTCGTCGCACACGTTGTCCTGTCGCTTCATTATGTCGGCGCGCGCCCGAATATCGATAAGTCGGCCCGTATACGCTCGGCAAATGCCTTATTTGCGATAATTCGCGCCGATTTCCTATTCACTCGCAATTTCCGGCCACGCCCCCCTCTATACATAGCTCTTTTCGCCGTTCGCCAAATGATACACGCACGAACAGCCGGTTCATTTGCCGGCTGATGAGAAATTTTTACACAAGCTCGAACATTGCCGGAATTTTAAGCATGTTTTCCCCCCGTGTTAATCGCGAAATGCAATTAAATGTTAATGAACTTAATGAAATTTCATTTAAATTAATACATTTTCGCTGAAATTCGTTTCAAAATGTCGAATTATCGAACATAAATGAGGATGAATAAAACTGGGAAGCTTCCCTTTTCATGTTTTTAAAAATGCTTTCATATAATGTACTCCATTCAAATTAATTTGACAATCGACTACGTTTAAACAATTTTCGTCCCACTACAGAACGAACTATATACGATTTCGCATCGAGTGTTTTCTTTTATTTCAGCACTATTCGCGGGAATAGAGCCGCAATCGTTAACCACGTTAAATTGCGAGTAAGAAACAGGCCAGGGGGAGAGAGAGAGAGAGAGCGCAGTGATATAGCAGTAGCGCCGCGCGTTTCGGGGGCGGGAGAACAATGGGTGGCGAATTGCGCGGTCGCACCTTCGGTCAACGCGATGTTTGCCCGCGATGATTAATTTTCCCGTGACGTATGTAACCCCTGTCGTATGATTAAATGTGCGCGCTCACGCAGCCGAGATAGAGCCGAAAGAGAGAAAGAGAGAGCGTGAGAGAGAGAGAGAGAGAGAGAGAGAGAGAGAGGAGGGGGAGAATCAGAGGACCAGCGGATATTGCGTGGCTCGTACGAACTTTCCCCGTGCGCGCGCTGGTTCTTCTATAGCTTCGCAGCTTTAGCGGACCGCGATTGCTCGCAGATTACAAATGGCCCCGTAATTGCCGCTTGACCTCTCTCTCTCTCTCTCTCTCTCTCTCTCTCTCTCTCTCTCTCTCTCTCTCTCTCGCTCTCTCTCTCTCGCTCTCTTCATCTCTCTGTCTCTGTCTTTCTGCACCATTGCTCCTCGGTGCTAAAAGGTCGACGGCGCGCAATTTCGAGTAGCGAAAGTGGACGCGCGCTCGGCAAAACGCTCATATTGAGGGATAGCAGTGTAGAAAGAAAGAAGTGCCAAGTGCCGGCTGAACAAAGGGGGAGAGAAGGGAGGCATCGGCCGTTTGATATCGTCGCTCGCCTCGCGCGGCTGACCGGACCCGGTACTCTTCTACTCGGCGCTGCAGCGTGACCCGAACTGTATATTTATGAGACATCATGAATAACGCACTTTATTCATTTCAATCGCTTGGCTTGTGCCACTGGTATTTACCATAATCTTCGGTGACCGAATGCAAATTATTGTCTGTTAAATAATTGCAGCGGCCGAGGAAGAGCGGATAATCGATAACTTCGAAATTTTTATCGGCTATGGGTTATAAATTTGAAATTCGCGAAACTCATTTAATTGCAATAAAAGCGGAATAACTTTTATGAAGAGCACTTGAAAATTCAAAACATTTTTACTGTCGAACAAATCATTATTGTAATCAACTGCTGTGCGCGTGGACTTTTTAAAATGAATAAAATTCCATATATGAATTCTTGTAAAATTAACTATGAGGATTAATTACCGTAACGAAATTAAGTGAAATTATCCGTTATTTTAAACGAGGCATTTGATTAATTTAAACGGATTAATTTTCATTGCAATTTCAATCACGCAGACTGACGAACGCCCCTCGCAAACGAAATCCGCGCATTATTCCGTGGCGCCTAAAATTCGAAAAGCATTGAGTGGAACAACGAATGGTGGCTGGCGAAAAGAAAAGTAGCAAAATAGTCAAAATGGCAAAGAAAGAGGGGTAACAGCACGTTAATCTGTCGTATATTTGTAGAAGTTGGCTGGGCGTCGTGCGCACGCGCGCGGCAAGGGTGTCCCGAGCAATTTCACTCGTCTTGAAAAAGTAATTTCTCGCGCGTAAGCGTGTAATTCTCCGGTCGGCGGTCGGCGGGGGAACAAAAGCGCGCGGAGGCGCGAGTGCGCTCGAAGGCTCGCCCGAGGGCCGCTCGCTCGCGACTCTGGCCCCCATTAAGGCGGCTTTGTAAGGCACACAGAGACTCTCCCTCCCGCCTTCTCACTTTGCCTTTCTCACTCGCTTCCCGCCGCCTCTCGCTCCTTTTTCTTTATTCTCCCCTTCCCTCCGCCCCACTTGCGCCTGATCTTTCTCCTCCCTCTTTCTCCGCGGCCTTCTCCGCTCTGTGCATATATACTCTTTCTCTCGCCTTCAGCGTCGTATAATTTTGTTAATTATTCAGCGACGCGCCGGCGATTAATTAATCGAAGCCGAGGAACTCTCGTTTCGGGCTTTTTAGCTGAGCTGCCTCGCGCGAAAATTCCCAATGAAATAATTGTCCCCGCGTGTAGGGCAGGATGCGCTCCCGGAGCTTTTCGCGCGGAAATGAACGAGCGCGGCGGTGACCGAGACAGTGAAGAGGCCGAGAGAGGGGGAGGGGGGAAGCTAGGCGCGGGAATTTAACTTTCGCATTAATTACTCTCCCGGCCAGAGTCCTTACTCTCGGACGCTTTGCTGATTTCCCTAAATTTTCCATCTCCGCAGCGGGCTGTCTAATGTGTTTAATATAAAAATCTCGTTTGGCTAAAAAGCGCGGCCCTGAATAATTAATAAGCATGAAATACACTCGAGCAGAGCGAAGGAGAAGGGTCATTACATTCCGTCTGCCCGCGCAGGAGGAGCTCGATGATGCCGGCGAGTCAGCTGCGCGTGACGGTCTCGGAGCACGAGCTGCGGGGCCCGAAGCTGCCGGGCGCCAGGACCCTGGCCGTCGCGAGCATGCTCGTGCACCCGGAGTACGAGTGCGGCAGGTGGAGGAGCGACGTTGCTCTGCTCGAGCTGAGCGAGCCGCTCGAGTGGGCCGAGGGCGTCCAGCCGGCCTGCCTGCCGCCGGAGAGCGGCAGCTCAGGCTACAGCAGCTTCGGGGGCAAGAGCGCCGTCGCCACCGGCTGGGGCTGGCTCGGCGAGGACAAAGCCATCTGTGAGTATCCGGTTCTCTATTATTATTTTCTTGCTTTTCGACGCTTGACAGCTGCTTTGCCTTTCAAATTAAGATGACCCGATTAATGTATGCAACGATCGAGATCAAATTTTAATTAACTGATGCAGCTCATTATTATGAGTAGAGCACGCGAGCGCACTTTGTATACATGCCATGTATACGCGCTTTAGATTTCACCTTATCGTATTATTTAATTAAATTGCGCTCGAGCTTGAAATACAGATTTTGAATAATGATCTTCTGCAAAGATATATGCATATTATTAAAATTCATTTTTCATTGAAATTTCGCGCATAAAATATCGGCTTTATAATGAAATTCGGAGAAAATGGTTGAAAAGTCAACATTTGAAAACCATAAAGATTTAACGCCAGCCGTTATCGTGAAATGTGAGCTCGAAAGTTTTACGGATAATTAACGAAAGAACTGTGGGTTTATAAGGCGAAGGTAAAGTGCATTCTTACATTTGGAAGAATGGAAGCATTTTCAGCGAGGCAAAGATGCCCAGGGGGCTTAGAATTTCTGACCTCAAGAGAATGCAAACAGCAAGAGTCATTGCGAGAAAATTTAAAAAGATGAACACATTCAATAAAATTTAAGCCTCTCGTATATTAAAAAGATACAAATTACAATTATTAATAGTATATTACTAACGCGGGCGGAAGAGGATTATTTACCTCATGCGACGTTTTTCGGCCGAGCGAAGCGAGGTCGAAAAGTCGCATGAGGTAAAAATTCTCTTACGTCCACGTTACAGTAACGTATTTTTCCGTCCGAGGCCGCAAAATGACATTTAAGATGGCATTTTGAGGTTAAAGGGCGGAAAAAATGATTTAATAACGATCGCGTCACATGTCAGCGAGTAAATATTGATTTTCTGTGTTTGACAATTATTTATATGAATTGCACACGTGGCCAATAAATCGAAATAGCTTTAGAGGTAAAGAAAAAATAATAAAAAAAAAATTAGCCCATACTCTTTCTATACCGAAAATACTGCCCAGTGTTATTTATAAATCTGCTCTTCAAAACAAGAATTTAATAACCATCAGATATTTTATTTTGAATGCTTTATTTTTTGCAGGAATCGACGATATTAATAAACGAAAAAAAAAATATCCGATTTCATCGAAAATAGTCAACGTATATTGTTAGTTTAGAAGTTATTAAAAAGTTGCATAAAGGGGATCGCAAAGAGTGCAGCTTTAAAATAATCACCAAGGCTAAATAACATTTTGGGAATGACGCAAAGAATTAAATATTTGACTCCATTTAACTCGCGTTCAGAGAAACATAAAATAGTCGAGAAATCAAATAGCACGTAATACATCTCTGAAATATCTTTTCCAGATCCGAAAGCCAACATTTTGCAAAAAGTCGGAGTTAACGTGATAGAGGATGAAGTGTGCAGCGAGTGGTACGCTAGTCAAGGAAAGTCATTCCGCGTGAAATACGGACAGATGTGCGCCGGTCACGAGGACGGAGGCCAGGATGCTTGCGGGGTAACGTTCAATACCATGCCATATTCTAAATTCACTCACTTTCCGTCTACCCCTCCTTTCTTCACTTTTTGTATTTCTAAAAACATTCATCAGTTTCCAAAGCTTTTTAATGCAAATGTTTTTATTTTGCGCACTGAGAAAAGGATTTGTTTACTGTTAACATGGCATTGTAACTGTTAACATGCGTATGTTTAAATATGACCAAATATAGGCATTGTAACAGTTAAGTTACCATGTTCTCATAAACAATTTCAATATGTTACCTAGCTGAGAACATTGATATTGTAATAGTTACAATATGCTTATTATAGTAGTTTTTTAATCCAATGGCCAATTTTTTACCAGAATGATGTTGTTTTGTAACAAAAACATCATTTATTTTTTTACTCCAACGTTTCGGACATTTTTATTGTTTATCCTGATGAGGGACATAAACAATAAAAATGTCCGAAACGTTGGAGTAAAAAACTAAATGGAGTTTTTATTTCAAACCTTTTTGTTATATAACATCATTCTGGTAGAAAATTAAACATGTCAAATAGTTGTATTTCAAATAGATAAATATGTTAACAGTAACAATATTCTTCTCTCAGTGCGCATATCGTAAAAGAGCGAGGATTGCGTTTTAATGAACGAAAAATTATAATTACAAGTAGCGCAGACCGTATAATTGAGGCTCGCGGCATAGTATAGCTTTCTCCCCGTAACACGAGACTTTTGGCGAGGAGCGAAAAATGTCTAAACTCCCGTAGCGGTTTAATAATATACTCTTGCAGTTATATGTACAATATAACGCGTACTGATAAAATCGTTCGCCGGCAAAGGGACAGAAAGTGTGTTCTTCATTAATTATAGGCATGTCATTAATGTGAGTACAATGCGCGAAATATTATATACTATGCGGAGTGAACTGCAAAGCAGTCGAAGCACGAGGGAACACTGACGCAAACAATGCGTACAATTAATTACAAGGTTCATTATTAAACAAGAACTATTCATGACTAAACTCACCGTATACATAAAAGTTTACGGTTACTCAATGAAAAGGCGTTTAATGGTGAAAAAAATATCATGGAAAACAGGTATATTCGAGTAGAACTCTCAGCGGTTACGTTAACCACACAGTAACTCCCGCACTTGCCCTACGTGCAATATGCACAAGTTTCAAGTTGCCTGTGCGAAACAAAAGCGGTATGCGGAGTGAATGAGCGTCGGACTGTATTAGGCATAATTGGCAATTCAGCTCTCCGCGCGCGTCGAGAAATGGTCGATTTCCCTGAATGGCGGTTTAGACGGAGAGAGTAAGAGACGGCATTCGCGCGTGTCCCTCTTCTACGCGCGTGGCCACTAAATTCCTCCAGTCAATTAAGGCTAACGGCACTTTCGGCTTTCCTGCGCCGGAGCCACATAGAGGGAAAAGTGCAGGGCGAGCCCTTCAGGCGGGAGATTACGCAGTCCGCGGACGTTGCCGCGAAAATGACAAAGGCTCACGTCGTCGATCTCTTGTCCCAGATTAGTACGAATCATGCCCCCGGTTTTCGAGTGAACGAGAGATCGACGCACGTCTGCGAGCACCCAGGTATGGACGTACGTGTGACGCGCGCTAATTAACGCTTTGTCCGCCTCGAAATACAAATTTCAGCCTTTGACGAGCTTTTCGACGATCGATTTCGATTTCGTTACGGTAATTAAGAACGACGTACAGAAGCTTTTTTGCTCGCGTTTGGACCCCCTCCCCAATCCCTCGTCGGAGCGCGGGAGCGGGCGAGAGGGAAATCCAACGGATCGAGCGCACTTTACTGCGCGGAAGGGCTTATCTGGGTCAGTTTTTGTTTTAAATTGTAATTCGTTTCGCTTCGTTCGCCGCCACCGCCGCACGTCGCGAGCCGATTTGCAAGGCAAATGAGTTTTTTCAATTACGAATTTCCCCCTTTTTTCATTTCCGCTTTTGTCCTAGCGCCCACTTTATTAATGAGTTAAGGAGTGCGCCACGCATTGAACGTGTAGCCGATTTGCGCGCGAATAATTGCTCCCTGGTAATAAAATTGACGAGGCGTTTCGCCTTCCTTTTCTCACGTCCGCAGGCCGACAGCGGCGGTCCGCTCATGCTGCCCGCCAAGGACGAGAGCACGATTGTTATTGGCGTCGTTTCGTCGGGCATCGGATGCGCGAGGAAGAGGCTGCCGGGAATCTACACGAGGCTGTCCGAGTTCGTTCCCTGGATTATCAAAAATACTCAAATTTAAAATTACTTTTACTCGCGCAACATTTTCAAATATTTTTTTTCATTCTTAGTAATTAATTCATTATTTGTATAGTAATTATGTTTATTATATTGTATTGCTGATCAATTACTATAAATTATTCCATGTTATACTAACATTGATTGTACGTTAACGGAAACACCTTTTCATTTGTTCTATACCCAATTAAAACACATGGAATATTTAAAACGCTTTTTTTTTTAATAACGCAATGAACTAACTAATTTAGTATACATTATTAATAATAAGTACAATCAATCATCATCAAAATATAGAAACGGATTTAATCGAGCTCGTTACAAAAAAAGTTTTTTCTACTGTTGTTAATTAATTATAACATGTATCTTGTTAAAAAAATTAGAACTCTTCGTTGTCAAAGTATTTGCCCTTTGAGTGCGACAAGGCAATCCTCTCGACGGGAAGTAGGTCGACTCAGTAAGCCCCGGAAACACGTACTCGCTATAAATTCAAAGAATAGAACTTAAAAGCCTGTACACTATTAACTGTTGTTTTCCCAATGCTTGGCAATTATTCTATTACTTTTGACTGAATTTCATTAGATATTTAAATAATTTATATTATTCCTAAATCTATATGACTGTGCTAAAATAACATCCTATATTTCGAAGCTGTGCACTGTACGTCTATACTAATAGTAAGACTCAAATAAGTAACAGAAAATATAACATTAAACTTCATTCATATACAGACATGGTATTGAAATCAACATGTAGAAAAGACAACACATATTTTCATTTTTATTATTCTACCTACAGATATGTGATTAAACACTTATTTAGGTACTGTGATACTATTCAATGATGAAGTTGCACTGAATACATATGTACATACCATTTCATGCAACACATTTAATTTATAATCTAATTGTTAGACTTTTATAAGATTAGTTTTTTGCGACTCGAAATGATGTAAATAATAATTACTTCACGATCTATCGATTTCACAGTCAAAGAAAATCTACGTAAATTTCTAGTATTTTACAAATAAGCATGTATAATTCTAATGTTACTGTTTAAAATATAAATGAATGAAAAATACTTTCAAAGGTGTTTTAATATTAACCATTTACATCATATGCAATATTTTGTCCTTCCCCATGGATTGAAATTTTAGAATAAACTTTAAAATTGCGTAATTATATTTATAGTGATTTTACGTATATAATATACGTCGTAAAAAATTAAAGTAATATTTAAAAAGGTAAGATAATTTTGAGAGCGATTACAACGTAGAAGCTAAGCCAAAGAATATGTCGTGGAAAATGAGCTACTGTCTCGTGTCAGCGACACACGTAACCACAGGCGAGAATAAACGAGCGTCCTATTGCGCCGGAACAGGCACTATATTCCAATTTTTCTCCCGCAAGCTGGGCGATAGTTCATGTATCGTGTAATCTGGACGCGGCGTTTTATCAACTAATTAATCTGTGCTATCTCGCCGATATGCAGCAGCTTAACGAGGTTGCGGCTCTCTCTCTCACCCTCTCACGCAGCGAGAGCGAAGAGCCCCGCATGCGCCGACGCCACTGCTGCTGCTGCAGCCGCGGGGTATAAATTCGCCGCGACTTTATAGCCAAACGCAATGACAGTTAATTGCAGGGCTAACGTTACGCTCGGCCCGGTCCCGCGAGTCGCATAAACCCTGCCTCCCTCTGCACGCGTGCTTATTCTGACCAAT
The DNA here is from genome assembly GCA_036365515.1 of Torymus aiolomorphi. Taxonomy (NCBI): domain Eukaryota; kingdom Metazoa; phylum Arthropoda; class Insecta; order Hymenoptera; family Torymidae; genus Torymus; species Torymus aiolomorphi. The sequence goes on along the minus strand of CM070875.1, from coordinate 221,575,818 downwards.
AATGATGACGAGGCCCTATCTGCAGTTCTCTCTCGCTTTTCTCTATACCCGAGCGTACCAAACTAATGCCCACTTTGCATTGATGTATTACACATCATCTTTGACAGCTTTCGATATATTGCTGTTGTTCGCGAGATTTTGATCACCACTTGGCTTACTCTCATTAATAATGATACAGCATCTACTTTGTACAAAATTTCTTACATTTTTATTTAACTTGACTACAATACTCTTTCAAAAATAATAAAATCTATTAAAATATTGAAAGTATCAGAACAACTAACGCAATTAAACTCTCCTCTGCTTCCTTGGCCTTGGTCCACTCCATGATACATGGGTATTATCTGTGATTGAAACAACAGTTGTTCCTCCCATTTGAAGACCTTTAATGGCAGCCTTGGTATAAACCGAAAAAAAGAAAATTCATTTTTTAAAGAGTAAAAATATTACATTAGTAATAAATTAGACGGTCTCATACCAATCGTCCAGGTCCTATTCCTTGAACTCTTACTTTGACTGTTTTGACGCCTATACTTTGCGCTTTCTAAAAATATATTTTCTTGTAAGATTTTCCTATTTGTATTGTTAAATTTTACAAACATAATACTCACAGTACTTAGACTTATTGCAGTTGTTTGTGCTGCAATATTTGTTCCTTTCTTAGCATGTTTAAAACCTTCTGTTCCACAAGACCATATAATATACACATGCCCTGTAAGTAACAATCATTTTTTATCTACACAATTCCATAGTGAAATAGTTCAATATCATCTTCTGCATATATCATTTTATTATTTCTTTTCAAAGTTGAATAACCCTTTATCTGACCCAATCTTGAAATCACTTAAAATTAGATGTTCTGAAAGAACATAATACATTCTTAGGATGTCGGAAAACAAATTTACCTTTGTAGTCTGTCAGACTCATAATAGTGTTATTCTTGCAAGCTTTTATGTTAATAACAGGTAACTCTCTAAACGGAATGCCATCAAATAATTGGTTTGGCGTATTTACATCAGGGAAGAGATCAGTTCTGAAACAATCATTAGACTTACAACATTATCAGTAATATATAAATAAATATAAATCAACTTACTGTTCACCAAGCCCATCGATATTTATAGTATTTTCACCAAATACTCCCTGATCTTTAGCTGGCATACTCATTCTGAATGTTCTCAAATCTCTTCTTTCCTTCAAATCGCTTGAGGTTAGGTGTAGGTCTCTTGAAAGTATAATTTGGTTCATCATCTCACTTTGACATTTTGTTTTTAGCCAAGTTGCAGTGGTTGCCGGCATCAGCCTCAATAAATTTAAAGCTGGCCTCAACATTTTGCCTAAACTTTCTTCAAACTATAAGGTAAGTATAGCACCATAAAAGCAGCGTAAAAAATCAGAGTAGACGAGTTGTGAGCAGCGATGGTTTTTCCAAAATTGTACGCTCACAGTTCATGACTGTAGACTTGTGGCGCCACGACGGTATATTGCGGAAACTGCTGCGCGAATATGAATTAGATTCAAAACTTTGACGAATGAGCTTACGTTTAACTAATAAATAACCCTTTTTTATTTAAAATAATCCATATACTGATACTTTTGTTATAATTTAAGATTACAATAGCATTTTTATCATTTTTATCATTTTCAGCATTTTATCTTTGTGGTGGCAAAGATAAAATGAGCTAACAAAACAAACTACTTACTACACGTAAATTTCGGGCCCTCTGCAGTGCATCCAATGTAGCCACGTGCTCGGGGCAGCGAATGCCGGTAAGGTAGATATCAGTCTTACACTCTTACCTTCAGAAGACAATTTGTCAGCAACCAGTTATCGTAATAAAGTAACAGTGTAACGACAGTTGCCGTCAACTGTAAACCGCAGAATTACCATACTTCACTCTCAGTGCAATAGTAGTGAATTCGCTACGTGCGTGAAATTTCACGCAATTGCGGTTAATAATGCATCGGTCAAGCCTCTTCGGGCATTCATCGCTGCAGCTCGAAAATTCAGGAGCGATAGGCTCAGAGTTCGATCGGCGGGAGGTAATCGGGGGATAGGACATTTACCCCACGCGGCTAACCTCGTGAACGAGATGCGTACCCTCTTTGAACTTTCTGCTCGGGTACGGCGCGGTATACACACATACACACACACTTCTGACTTCTCTCTTTCTTTATTTTTCACGAAAACACAGCTGTTGTATCGATTTCTGTTATTCGACACCGTTTCCGCTCGGCCGCACGCTCGGCCTTTATTTCCCTTCTGAAGGCGAATAATTATAAAGCGAGCTTAAGAGGAAATTCAAAGCAGCGAGTAAATTTCCCATTCGCTCGGGTAAAACACGGGTTAGTCTCAACTTTATCCCTTGGCGGGGATGGCGGTGGTGGCTGCCGCAGCGGCAGCCGCGTCGCGTTGCGCGCTTTCCCTCTACCTCTATCCTGGCCTTTCGCCTTTCGCCTCTCTCTCTCTCTCTCTCGCTCTGCTCATTGTGTATAAATTAACGAACGGTAGTTTGAAACTTGCTGCAACCACGAAAACTGACTTTGCGCAGCGCTGGTAATTCAGTATTCCTCAACTTTCTATAGAATTAATCTACTTGGAACGAGATTACATCCTTTTACGAAACTTCTTCAACCGCAACAACATTCGCTCTTGCTCGGGCGCTGCGCTGCGGCGCGCGAAAACGCGTGCGAGATAAAGAAACGCCTCTGATGCGCACGGAGCCGCGGAGAGAGTGACTTCGGAGGCGAGTGAAAATGCCGCAAGTAGTAGTGGCCGCGCTACGCTCCGACGCTATGACGGCGGAGCGGCTGGCCAGCTGGACAACTGGATGACTCGTACAATGAGTGACAGAGAGGGGAAATTGCCTCGGCTGACAGTCCCAGTCGCAAAGTTAAAGTAGCAACTATTAAAGAGGTCCAGATGGTGTGTCACACGGCATTACTATTCATGCGCGGATAAATTTACTGCAGGATAAGGGCCGCGGGCAGACAAATGAATCCTGTACATTCTCCAGCGTCTCGACAATCCCTTCGTTATTTTCCATTTCCATCTTTATGCTAATTATTTTCAAAATTACATGCATTTTCATTAGACGGCGCGAGTAAACAGTCCAACTTGAAGAAAATCGCGAGCAGCAAAAGTTTTTTCATTTATCCGAAGCCAACTGTACATTTATGAAATACACATAGCGGGCGCTGACAAATTGTTTAATATACCGATAACTCGAGAAAAATGTATCGCGCGGCAGCCAGCGTGTACGTGCGAAAGGATTGTTTCAGCCCTGCGAAGCCTCGTTTCATTTTGACAAATGGATCGCAATTGAAAGAAATTTGAAGCACGTGCTGGGTATATTGACTCGCGCCGGGCTTTATTATACGTAAAAATAATTTTTCAAATTGGCCATTCATCAGATAAGCAGGCTCTCTCAGCCCTTGCCAAAGAGCCGAGTCAAGAGGATGGCTTTTTTCTCCCCTCCCGCCATTGAATATCACCCCAGGCAGTTTTTTATCCAATCGCCGGCACCGCTGCTGCGTACAGCGGCTGTTGCAGCACACAGAGACAGAACCTGTCTTCCTGTCTATTCTCATAAACGCGAACACCGCGCGCGCGTGTCATTGTGCCTTATGACGTTCGTTTTTCGCGCGCTCGCTCGCGTATATACGGATAGTCGGTGACGAGCGTTTTATTTGGAGTCGTCGCGCGCGCCGATCGATCCCGAATATTTTTGCCTTAGTCACCCCGCGGCTCTGCGCGTATATACTTTTTCGGAGCGGCAGAACATAAAATTTCGAATCACGACAGCCCGGCTATTAAATATGTATATATATATCACCCGTGCACGTTTATATTCCCGCCCGTCGAGACTGCTGTGCGGGTTACATTATTTTTTATTTCTGCTCTCCTTTCAGCCCGAGTATTTACGCCGATGCATTAGTTAAGCGAGAATGAGTGGGAGATCCCCACTCTCTCCTGTCTTGTATTTAACGATGTGCGAGAGCTATTATTCCGTAGTCTTTTATGGCCAAGACAATATTATCGTACGGCCTATATTTTATGAACCGGTAGTAGAGTTTTATGGAAGTTTTACAGTATTCTGCCAGCGCGCGCGCTCGGTTCCGTGTCATACTCATCTCGTTGCGTTTACATTCTCGCGTGAATAGCTTCAACAAAATCTCGATACAACATAGAAAAGTAAATCGATGAAAAATGCTTCGTTTAAATATCGCTTATTGAACCCTATTTACATACATAGAAATAGTAACTCATCAACCGTTCGACTTTTTCAAACAGGTTTTTGCAAAAAATATTTATTTTAGATCATTAAAACGATTCTAAGTATATAGTAACATTTTTACAATACAATCTTAGTCTAACAAAGTCTAACGAAGAGTACAACGTAGTCTAACGAAAAGTAAAAATTCTCTACAACTTTATCGTTTCATTCATTTGATATTAATCAATCCACTTAAAATTTTCTTCAAAATTATTTAAATTTAAAATAAAAGTGAAAACTTATTTTAATAATCTTAGAAGGAGATAATGTAAATTTAAAATCTATATAGCAAGAAGCACCCGTAGCTTTTGGGTACCAACCTGGCTAAAATTTTGCAGTATTTCTTTAGTCAAATGTCTACTTCTCTGATTATAACTCGGATTGTAAATAATATTATCGTTTTTGGAGAGGGGTTTAATACATTTTACAACATATTTTACAACATACAAATACATTTTTACCTCTTATCTTAGCTATTTTCAAAAACTCAAAACTAAAACGCATAATGAAATAAAGAGACATAATTTTTAGCAGAATAGTTAATTTAGGAAATTTAATAACTTAGGTGTAGGAACATAAAACTCATTCGCAGAAATGCTAAGACACGGATCTCTTTTTTAGATCGAAAAATCATTCTGTAAAAAGTCAACCTCCGATGACCCGGAGGTCATGGGTTTTTCTGGTCCATTCTTTAAAAAAGGATGACCGGATGTTGTGAAGCATTTAAAGATTTATTTCATTGATATGTAATTCTGTGTAAGCTACCACTCGTAACAATTTACAACTATACTAACTAATTAAAAAAAAATAAAAACATTAGATTTCTTGCTTAAAAAGTGTATCTAATTATTTTATTATTTAACTAATTAAAACTAAGTCATAGTGAAAAATAGCGTTCATAATCTCAAAAACAAAATAGTACGCCCAAAGCGCATTTGAATTTTGCTACTAACTTAAATTTGTTATATAACTCATCAATAAAAATATGAATGCATGATAGAAGAAGTCCTCTACTTGGATATTTTGGAGATAGATATGAAATAAGTAAACTCGATCTTTAACAGTGAATTTTGAAATAATAGAATTCAATGGACGCTATTATGTTCCCGTGTTACGTGTTACAATTTCGATGAGTCTCAATATCTGCATTACAAAGAAAATGTTTTGAACATTCGCGATCTGAAATTATATAAATTCAATACTATACGTATACTCCTTCGTTCACTTTAAACAATAACTTTCCGTGTAAATTCTTAGTCGTCATAATATAAGTCATTAATAATTGAAATTAAAAAGTTTAAAAAAGACGTATATTCTCGTCATATGCTCGAATCACAAATAAAAGCGTCACTTTAAAATCAAGTGTCCTATTTTCTATCCGTAGAGTTGGCGGAATAAATTTTAATAAATCCATAAACCACGATTTGTGTAAGGTGCTAGTTCGACGGGGATCAAAGTGAGACCTCTCGAGCAGAGTTTTCTGCCGCGCGCCGTCTTTCTTTTTCAGTGACGCGATACGTAATTTGGCGGAGCAATAGAGATACGACGCGCGCGGGAAGCAAAAGAGAGAGCGAGTAGCGAGTGCGGCGGAAGGCTCACGGCTGGCAGACTAGAGGGTAAAAATATGCTTCCTCGTATATGCGAGCGAGCGAACGAGGGGCGTGCGAGCATGTGTACGGGGCGTCTAGAAAAATTTTCCAGGCACGCGATTCTTCTGAAACCCTCGGTGTTGTTGCGCGATCCTTATATGCTGGTATGGCTCCCCCTCCGCCTCTCTCTCTCGCGAGAGAGCATATGCTCGCGGATTTGACGCCCCCGACGGAAGGACAGTGACGTCGTACGAACGCATCATATACCTGGGCTACGCGCTCGTGAAACTCGGATAGAGAGAGAGAGAGAGAGAGAGAGAGAGAAGCGAAACGAAGCGGAATCGCAGGCCACGCGCGCTCGTTCGACAGATCCGCCCGTGCGTTAAGGCGCGCCTGTATATATGCGTGAGCGTTTATTATTATTATGGGAGCCAGTGAGCTAGCTAGACTATATACGCATAGAGGGCCGCGGCGAAATAACGCAGAGGAGAAAAATACCAGCGGCGTACGCGAGTGCCTGGGCTTACGACCGAGCCAAACAACGTATTTTTACGCGGAAACACGGCTATTCGTGTAAAAAGACCGTTACAATTAAATTATGAGAATTTCATTACTGCCAGTCTACAATATACCCTGCTGCCGGCATTATTTTATGAACTACGCATAATAATGCATTTCACTCTAGCGCTCTATACATACACTGAGAGAGAATGCGAGTTTCGAATTTGCTCAAACATTTTTTCCGCCAGTTTTCAACTCGCGCATACACATTTTACGCTTTCAATTCGAATATACAACTTTTAGATCCCGACTATCGGCAACACGCGGGACGCTCGTGAGTTGCTGCGTGAATATATATATAGCGGCTCGTAAATCGTTTAAGATATTTCAACCAAAGCTTGCAAAAAAGCTGCTTACCACGCGGGGCTGTGTGCAAAAATTACTTTAAAATTCATTCGTATATTTATATATTTTGAAGCGATATTTGAAAAATTAAAAAGTACGATTTTTGAAATTTAAACTTTTTAAAGCACTTTTTACATCTTTTTTTTTTTTGTTTATTGACGCTGTAAATAAAACTTTTATTGCGTGATAATAAATTTCGAAATTTATTTGCTGAACTGTATTTTTACGTATTCTTTTATATCCGCTGCTAGTTTAAACAATGTATCAAATCATTTAGTGGATATCAGTATTTTCGAACAATTTACATTTTGCATGTTACAAAATATATTCTATTTTTATTTAACTTTTCATTTCGGCTATCATTTCAACCTTTTTGGTACTCGCATTTTTCCGAATAATTTGGCCATTTTTTACGAAAAATTAGTCTATATAAAGAGCTACATGTTGTGCACTGTGTCCGAGTATATTAGTAGCGACCCGGAAGTGGCCAATGCGATGTATTGAACAAAAGTAAAAATACAAATCTCGTAAGAAAGTTCAGAATGAAAAATCGATTTCGAATCTGATCGTGACGGTTATTGACAATGCTGCTCTTGCCAACGAGGAAATGACTCTTTTGGAGAAGAGAAATAATTTAATTAATACTTTTTTTTTTCGGGAAGTGCGCTAGCGCGACGAATCGATAACTCGTTAGAATTTATTAGAGTAGAAAAAAATCTCTATCTGACCACTATAGATTTCTTAATCCAATTAAAAAATGCAATTTGCAATGCCGATAATTTGGCACTCGAAAAAAAGTTCGATCGGAATGCAAATTGAATTTCTCCTCTCAAGCATAAAGCTGACGTATGCTCAAAGCTCCTATAAGTTTGCAGATTATGTCTTTTCAGCGCGGCGGCAGTTCCGTATGGCGAGCCGTGTAACAAAAGCTCGCGGAGCTCTGTGCCCCATCTTCTCTATACCTTCCGTGTAATATAACGCTGGCCTGCTGGCGCTGGAGCATGAAAATCATTAGACGGCCATCAGAAGCCGATTTACTCGATATCGCGCAATATAAGTCTCTGGAAAAGAAGCGAGGTAAGAAGCCGCGTGCTCGTGCTCGCGTGATGGATCGGCCCCGCTTGGCATGGTACTTACCTCTGCGCGTGGGTTCAATGACGCGACTTTACGAGGCTCGACCTCCGCCGACAGAGGAACAGAGAAAGAGAGAGAGAGAAAGGGGACGAAAGCTTATTAACATTTTTCCGAAGTTCTCGCGTATGCGTTCTCTCTGTCCCTCTGTTTAACTAACTTTACTTACAGAGATTATAAAAATATAGCCCCTGAATATCTTGTGGCTCAGTTGGGCTGCTGTGACTGGACGTGCTTTGATGCTGACGTCGTTGACACTGAGGAAGCTCTGGACTGTCTTTGCACCAATCTGACGGCCGATATGGAAATCCTGGCCCCGGAGAAAACTGTTGCTCCTAAAAAGGGCAGATTGCCATGGATTGATGCGGAGCTAGCTCAGCTTCTCCGTAGACGTGACACGCTTTACAGACGTTACAAGCGGACCGGGCAACAAGTTTTATAACATGATGAATTTGTCATACTACGGAAACAACTTGACGAACAAATTGACCTCGCCGAGACGTCCTACCTTCAAGCCAGACTTTTAGATGCCCTATCAGATGGTAATGTTTGGAAAGAGTTGCGTGGCCTGGGGCTCTTACCCAAGCACTCTGAGGATCTGAATGGATTGACTCCAGATGAGCTTAACTGTCACTTTGCCGGGGTTTTGGTGAGATATGTCGCAGAATTATCTCCATGGGTAATTCCGAGGGGTTTTCCTTTAAACCTATAAATTTTAACGATGTAGTTATTGCGATATCTCACTTCTCGTCGCAGGCACGCGAAGCGACCGGCATTCCGCAAAGTGTCATTGTAAAAGCACTGCCAGTCATCGGCAACTTCTTGGTCAAGCTCTTCAACTCCTCTTTGACTACCAACGCCTTCCCAGCCCTCTAGAAGAGGGCAAACATAGTTCCTCTGAAAAAAGCAAGGCACCGTCATCTCCTTCAGATTTCCGACCTATTGCCTTGCTCTGCTTTCTTTCTAAGGTGCTGGAGAAGATTGCACATTCACAGCTGATGGAGCATCTTAAGACTTCAAAAATACTTGACCCAAACCAAACTGGCTTTCGACGATTCAATTCCACGCAAACGGCCCTACTTAAACTAACGGACGACATAAGAACAGGCATGGACAAAAAACTGATGACAATCCTTCTGCTGTTTGATTTTAGCAAGGCTTTCGACACTATCCTACCTTCTCGACTTCTTGAGAAGTTAAGATTGATGGGGTTCTCTAGGGCTGCCCTCTTGTGGATTAACTCCTACTTTGAAGGCAGGATGCAACGCGTATCCTCTAAATTTTCTGGGTAATCATGGCTTAGTACTAACTTAGGAGTTCCACAGGGGTCAGTACTAGGACCTTTGTTGTTTTGTCTCTATATCAATGACCTGACGGGGGTTCTCGGCACTTTGGGTGTTCAACATCTATTATATGCAGATGATCTGCAAGTTTATTGTCAAAGTCGACGTGATGGACTGGGTGAGGGAATAGCATTGATCCAGCGGACTGCAAGGGCAGTTTCGGAATGGGCGACTGGTGCCTCACTCAAACTCAATGCAGGTAAGACGAAAGCGATTGATTTCGGTAGCAATCGATACGTTAATAGCGTTAAAAGTGATTCCTCGCTCTGCATTGATATGGGCTGTGGCACAAAGGTTTCCTTCTCCGACTCTGTTGAGAGTCTCGGTGTAGTACTGGACTCTGGACTAACCTGGAAAAACCAGATAGATAAAATAACTAAAAAATGCAATAGCATCATGTACTATCTGAGATTCTTCAGAAAGTATACTACCGAGACTCTTCGTAAACGGCTTGTTGAAGCACTGCTCTTCCCTCACCTGGACTATTGTTCTATCGTACTGTTGAACGCTTCTCAGGAGCTTACTTCATGGCTGTACTGATGTACAAAATCGTGCGTATGAATGTCCCGGACTTTCTAGTAGGTCTCTTTACTAGATATGTACCCAGGGGTAATGTAAGAGGAGTGATAAAAGAACTTGAGCCCCCTCTGATGCGCAAATCGTACGGATTTAAATCATTTCAGGTGCGAGGAGCGCATTTATGGAACTCCCTACCCACTGAGATTCGAAATTTACCGTCTCTCAGTTGGTTCAAGCGCGTAGTAAAGAGGCACTTATCTAACCTAGAATAGGGCACCTCGAAAGGGACAGATACATGTATTCTTGTGCTGTCCCATTTACACTATTTATTCGTTCTGTCCCATTTATTCGTTCTGTCCCATTTACGCAATTTATTCGTTCTGTCCTGTATTCTTATGTTAGTTGTATGACTGTAATTTATAAGAATGACTGGACGAGCGAATGTGATAGATGAATGCATGAGTTTTAGTATAATTATAGTTTTAGTATTTTCGACTGATAGGTATTTTAAAATCTTTTTTTTTGTTTTTTTTTGTTAATATTGTGTTTTTATTATTGTATTCGCCACTGTGACTTACTGTTTTCAGTATTATTTTATAACTTTGACTGTGGTCACACTCTGCGGTTGTGATATCACTTTTGTACAGTCGGTATTATTTTTAGACTGTGATATCATCTTTTATAAGTATTTGATCTGTGATATCACTATGGTTACCTTCAGTATTATTTTGACTGTGATATCACCTTCTTTAAATATATGTTCTGTGATATCACTACCGATACCGTTAGTATTATTTTGACTGTGATATCATCTATAAGTAATTAATTTGTGATATCCTTGTTTTATATTTTAATTTTGGTGTTTTTACTGTATTATTTTGTATTTTGTACACTTTGTGATCTCCTTACACAATAAATATCTATCTATCTATCTATCTGTTTAAGGGCTTTTTTCTTCCTCGCTCGTTCTCCCTCTCTCTCGTTGACGCCCACTTCTTAAAGCAGCGCATAAAACGCATTTAATCAAGGAAAAAGCGAAAAGTGTCGCATCATGGACACAGCTGAAAAATCCTTGACGAGAATTCGTAATTTTTTAAGTAGGCATGCTCGCTTCCGCTGGTATGCTTGTTAAATTTTCTTCTCTTTTTCATTACCTCTATAGCTTTGATACCATTTATTTATTTTAGTTATTCAAACTACGTACAAATTTTGCAATAATTTTTTTTTAGATTAAAATTTATTTGAGAAAACTACATATTTATAAAAATATTTTCATATAGAAATTTTATTCCCCTCTTATGAAAATCCTTTTGCACAATAAGAATGGTCACGATCAGACGTAAATTGGATTTTCCGTTATTATCCAAAAAAATAATCATGTCCGAAGGTTGAAGGGGAGCTCCTCACGCGGATATTCGCTCTATCTTCATTCCCAGCCGCGTTATGGAAGATAGAAGAACAAAGTTGCACTGCGGAGAAAAGTGTGAGATAGAGACACGCACGCGCGTAGATAGCATGCGCGTATATACGCAAGTACACACGCGCACACGCAGCGTCTGTACGCACACCCTCGTTCCTGACGCAGTGTGTCAAACGAGCTTCTGGAACTTTCATAATATATTCTTAAATAGACGGATTGTCTGATTTTCTCGCTTTAACTTTCTTTTAGAACCTATCTTTTTTAGAAATTCATATTGATGTACTGTTATTATCGGAGAACATTCTAAAATAATATCTGGTTTAATTTATTTAATATAACCACAGATTTATTTTAATAAACATTGTGACAGAAAATTAATTATAAAATATTGTATCTCGAAAATTAAATATAACCTTGTAAATACTCGATCCCTTATATAAATTGAGCATTCGAGATAATCTATTTTGCCCTCGAACGATCTCGAAATCTCGAATAATCGAATCCGTCTCGAATCTCGAAAGGAGAGAAATAAAAGACGACTAGCGTTAATCAGCGCGCTACGCGCGCCACTGTTTCGTCTTTTGTTTCTCTCCTTTCGAGATTCGAGACGGATTCGATTATTCGAGATTTCGAGATCGTTCGAGGGCAAAATAGATTATCTCGAATGCTCAATTTATATAAGGGAAACAGTGGCGCGCGTAGCGCGCTGATTAACGCTAGTGTTTATTAATTAGTTAACCGCGGTGGAAAATAAAGTATACTTATGTAAGACACGATATTCAGTTCGAGATAATAATAATTGTTTCAGTCGCAGAAGCAAACAAAGAGGCCGAACGTGCTTATAATACCCTCACGCGGCCAGAAACGTGCGTCTAACGAAATAAGCCAGTAAGAGGCAGAGTATAAACGTATTTTTCAACGTGTCAAAAATCAATTAGATCGCAACCCCCTCACTCGATGCTCTCGGATGCAGGGATGATGATGCGCCGTTCGCTCGCACGCACCCCCGGGGACTTTGCACGGGATTACGACTCCCAAAGGTCGAGGCGCAGTCCGCGCAGTCAGTGTACATGTGCCGCCATATGCCGCCCATTCGACTCTGTCTCTGACCTTCGACGGCAACTGTCGCGCGCGAGCCACCCGAAATTGGGAAAGCAGCCCCGCTCGAGGAATATAATGGAGGGAGCGGCGCGCTCGGCGATTTGCGGGGAATTTCGGCGGCTGCGAGCACAAATAGGGATGGCCCTGATGGCCGCTCGGCGAGTCGGGCTCTCCCTTTAATTCGCTCGCGCCCCGTCTGTTTATACTTGCGCGCGAAAGAGATGGGGAGGCGCGACAAGGAAATAAAGCCGGCACGCGCCGCGTTCGGCAGAGTCTCGCCATGGGAAAGGCGCGCAAGTGTATACTCAGTAGGCGAAGAACCAAATTTATTTAGCTGATATAGTGCCGACGAGAGAGGGAGAGAAAGAGAAAGCATCAGCCGCGCGCACTTTCGCCAACGTGCTTTCTCGTAGAATAAATTATGACGGCCTTCTCTCTCCCCTATATACCGTCTGTTTGTTTCTTCTGTCCTTCTCGCTCTCACTTTTCTCTCGTTTCGTGCTTACGTATAGAGTATATCTATGCACCGTTGTATCGCAATTATATGGCAAAACGACGAATGACTGCGACACGTATGATCCAGCTACAGCCCCACTGCAACCGTGGTATATATTACCGATAACATTTATTTCGCTGTGCGTGATGACTCCTAGAACTATGAATTTTTGCCGGCTAAATTTTTCACCTTGTGAATATAAACTCGATAAGTATTGGTGTCGTGGCTCCTGCAATCTCGCAAAAATGTTTCATTATTATAACAATAAAATTAATGAAATAAACACTCTTATATTGATTTGAGCATTGTCTTTGAATGACGAATATTTAAGGAACACCGACGCTTCTTTATAGTTATACTCCAGTCAAATGAGATCATGAATTAATAATAATATTGCGCAAGAGATTACACAAAATATTTATATTAGAAGAGAGGTCGAGATTAATGTTTGTTTTCATCACAAACTACATATTATTAGACTATTTATAAAGGAAAAACTATAATAAAACAAAATCTTTGATGAAGGTATCTTTTTAATCATTTCTTTTGAATAAGTACAAGTTTTGTCATAGGTATACAATTCGAATCAATATATTCTTTTCCGAGATTTAATTCTATTATAGAAAGCGATGATCTGGCGAGGGTAACTGTATTGATCTTCTATTGTGAAACGGTAAAATGATTACATTGATATTCGTTCATAAGGCAGTTGACAGCTGCGAATTTTAATAACATATATCCGTTCTATTCTAAAGAAGCCCGATTGCTTATATCCCTTATATTTTCATTCAGTTTATGATAAAGATTGTATAAACTTATTTATATAATAGCATACTGACAATGCTGTTATTTTTACTGTATTCCAAAAACACAACGCTAGTACAGTAGGTAGTTTTTGCGTGATTCAGAAACATTGAAGTAAACTTCTACATTTAAGGTGGCTTCCGCGCCTGATGCCGTGTCAAGCTGGGGGCTTCTTTATTTTTTGCAATTTTTAAAATTTTAATTTCAGTTATTGCATTTGAAGTACTTCAAAAAGTCTTAAAAAATCCGAGTTTTGTTAAGAAATGAGAAAAAAAGCCATTCTTATTACTTATGTGTTTGTCTGGCTAATATCTTTTTAATTTGGTTTCCCCCACGTAAAAAAAATTACGTTTGGAAGAAGTTTGGGAAAAGTTTTGTTTGACTCAAGTTTGGGAAAATTTATCATATGCAATGAGACAATGCCAAACTCTGATAAAATGTTTTAAAAAGTTTGGCTAAAGTTTGAAAAATGTTCGTAAATAAATTGTTCAAGTGCTAGCGACTCTACCAATAGGTGGCGTATGACAATACTTGTAAGTCAAAGTGCGAGACTATGAAAGGGTGGGTGGGGAAAATTTCTTTTGAATTGAACAATTATTCTTAACTTAAGCTAAACTGAAAAAAATTTGGCACAGCAGCTGCCTTCCTCATAGTACTGGAGCTCTCCCTCTGTTTGGCACGGGATAGCTCCCAATTTCGGCATGGCTCATGTGCCGGGTTAACCTAACCCTACCACTGGTGTCGCGCGTACACCGAAGGGGGCATGAGCGGTGCGGCGCTGGGATGGGAGAGCTCCGCTACGGGGCAAGAGCCATGCCAAGTCATGAGATCGCACAGCTCCGCTTTTTGACATAGAGGTTGTACCGTCAAGGGCAGCTCCTGTGCCAAATTTTTTTCAGTGTAAACAAAATTCTTCCTAAACTTCTTCCAAACGATTTTTTTTTACGTGGGCCATTAAAAAATCTTCGATTTGATATCTCTAGTTCACAAAAACTGATTATTTACAATGGAATAAATATAAAATGAACGCGTTTTTTCCCATATAGTTACATGTTGAAAGAAGCATTTTATAAACCTAGTTTTCTCTAAAATGTTGTCGTTGACCTTGCATGATTTTCTTGATATAAATTAACAGTTTAATGTTGAAAGAATATATTTCTAAAGTTTCAGAAATGTTTATGTATTTATAAAACGTCGCCGAAGCCACCTTAAACATCAGTAAAGAGAAGAATTGAACAAGGTAATGTTTTGTAAAGAATTTTATTATATAACTCCGCTAAAAATGTACTATAGCAGTTGTAGTAGAATGGTATTTCACGCTATTTCCAAGCACCTCGTTGTTTTAATCAATTGATATAGTTGTGTAGTGTAAAAAAGGAGTATCGTTAAAAAGTTGAAAAGGAGAAAACTTTTAAATGTCTTGCATTTGCCGGAAGGTGTCTGTTATACGTAGAAAAGTAAAAAGCGCGGCTTTATTTATGAAGTGCGAGCATCCAAAATATTCATATCCCTAGTTATGCGGGGCCGGGAAACGTAATAAGAAGAGCGCGTTAATTAGGTTCGGAATAAACAGGCGTAAAACTTGAATATTTTTTCGTAATCGCATAACACATCTCCCAGGCTTTTCCGCCATGTGAAATGCAAACGCTCTCGCGCGCTCCTCCTCATTTTTTCTATCTTTGGCATAATATCCCCGGCGCGCGGATGCGAGTTGTTTGCGACGAGCGCTTTCACGCACGCGACACGGCGCCTTCGGCTGACGCACACGTGTGCACGCGCGCGCTAAATGTTTTAAGAATCTTGGCTCATTCAGCGAGGGAGGATGCACGGCTTGCGTCCATGCGCCGACGCGCCGGAGGGTAAAGTGCACCCGCGATGTGCACTTAGCAAGGGAAAGCCCGCGCTTTTTTCTCCCCCTTTCTGCTGAATATTTTTCCGTAAATCCACTCCTACTGCGCGTGCCCACGGGAAAACCGTATTTATTTGCGACGGAAAAAACTCATTCGCGTTAGACTATGCGGTAGAAAAAAGGGAGCTGGAAGGGAGCTATACGCTCATGCGCGAGAAAAAAAGGAGCTCGAGGAGTTGAGAGGCTAAGGATGGGAATGAGGACTGGATCATTTTACAAACGCACTTTCAAGTTAATTAGCTGAAAATCTAGATTAAACATTACATAAAATCTCCTCCGGTTAAGTTAACGCGCCTATGGAGCTGTGCAAACGCTATCTCGACTTAACGAGCATAGAATTTAAACAAGTTTATCCAGCGGAGCACTGTCGGAGAGTGGCTAAAAAGCAGCTCGCTCTCTGAAGGAGATAAAGAGGGATAGGTAGGTAGGCAAATGAAAAAACTAAATACAGAAGAGCGGGTTCGCGAGTGCAAGGCTCCGCCGGACGATATCTAATCTAATTTTCACTGCACAAAGCGCAGCGACGCGGATTCTCGACGTCCTCGACTCCGGGGATTTCTCTTTCAGCGGGGACTTGAATCGCCTCTCCTCTTCTGCTCTCTCCTGTTTCTTCTTTTCTTTGGCTCCTCGCGGTCCGGCCGTATCGGCCTTTAAAATTATAAACACGGGGGTGAGGGGGAGTATATTCCTCGCGACAAGTAGATTCCGTCCTCTGGCAAGTTATCCCCGCGGCTTATAACGCTAATGGAGGGCGGCCGTCTGAAGGATACACTCCATTACCGCGCCGTAAAACTTTCGGAATTCACTCGCGTCGTCGAGCCGCAGCCGGCAATGTTTACACAGGCCGCGGGTGTCTAACTAATTACGCGATCGCGCACCTCCCGTTTGCACTGGATATGGCTGAGCGGAGGATGGATCGCGGCGCGTTCCGCTTTTGGATCCGGTCTTCCGCCACCGCAACGCGCACCTAATGAGATTCGGAAATTCAAGCGTGTCGACCTCAATCTTTTCTAACCCTTTGCTCCCCTTCGCTCCAATCCTCGCATGCCGAGCGAGTTCTTGTCTTTTTCACTTTTTCCCCGTGTTTCAAGCTTTTTACCCGACCGCCATCTGCTCCCTTTGTCCCTCGGCTATACGCTCGGCTTCGCATATGCGCCCCGTGTATTATTTAATTCTCAGCTGAACTTCATTATGCGACTTTTATTTTTCATTACTTTTCCCAGCTCTAACTGAGTGACGGCTGTGCAAATATTTAAGTTTTTAGATGGAAAATTAATTTCAACTACGCGGCGAGCATTCATTCTGAATAGCTCCTCTCCTTACTGTTATAGTCCATAATTGTGTTTTATTAAAGGACCCCGCACACAATGTATGGGAAAAAATCATTCGGTCAAATTTTGGGGGGTTTTGCCCATGAGAACTTTTGTTCAGGACCTCAAGATCTATCTTTTCCCCAAGTTTGATCCAATTTGACCGAATGATTATTTTCCATAAATTGTGTGCGGGGTCCTTTTTAATTAAACTCGCTACATTCATTAAGCACATTTATTCCGGTGTTAATTATTTGGCTAATTTATGAGTTTATTAAATTTCAATACTTCCCGGAAACATGCTATCAATTCCTCATAGTGAGGAGTTAAAGATAACTTTAATAAACAAAATATAGTGTATGTGGATTGAATTTAAAGTGTTATTACTAAGGGTTCCCGGCAAAGCGACTTACGTCCATTTTTCCCAAATTTGGGATTACGTAATATTTTATAGGCAAAGTCGCAATAAGCGAGAATGCAAGGAAAACCCAAGATAAATTAATGAGTGCAAAACCACTCAAGTCCGTTTCATTGCAAATTTTTCTCAGAAAAATGAGTTAAATTCAAGTTTCATACATCAAAATACTATTATAGCACGGTGTGACCTAAGTCCGCTCTTAGGTCACGCCTATCAGTGACTTAAGGTTGTATTGGCCGTAAGGTCCCTGCCAAAAATTAGTTTTTTACGTTAAAACTGCGATAAACAATTATGTAAAGGGAATTGATCAATTTTTAGTGCTCGCGATCAATGTATTAATGCAATTGGAATATTATAAGCTTTAAAAATAAAAAATCAAAGAAAAATTGTAAACTCGGCACTATTTTTACAATTTTGCTTTGATTTTTTATTTTTAAAGCTTATAATATTCCAATTGCATCAATGCATTGATCGCGTGAACTAAAAATTGATCAATTGCTTTATATAATTATTTATTGCAGTTTTAACATGAAAAACTAACTTTTGATAGGAACGTTACGGCCAATACAACCGTAACTAGTCGATTAGACTCGCTACGCTCGTGCGCTAACCTCACAGTGCAAAAATGGACGAATAGGCGTGACAGCGGACTTAGGTAAACGTGCTATAAAATATCGTACGACTGTAGTGCCTTCAGTGGCCCACTGCACGACGTGAATTATCACCCTCGCTGCGCTCGGGCGGTAATTTCACGTCGTCCAATAATGGGCCACTTATAGGCACTAGTATCGTAATATACTATTCTTCCCGTGTTAAACACCGTATTTTTTTAACCAAGGCATGACAGGGCCTTTCTTACTCTCTAAAGTTGAATTAGTGAAAATTGCTCCACCATTTCAATTAGTAGAAAAAACTACTAATTTATTAGTGAATATTCACTATTTCATTAGTGGTTTTTTAAAAACTACTAATTAAATTAGTAAAAACTACTAATCAAAATAGTAGTTTTAATAAACTACTAAATGAAATAGTGAATATTCACTAATAAATTAGAAGTTTTTTCTACTAATTGAAATGGTGGAGCAATTTTCACTAATTCAACTTTAGAGAGTACGTGTGTGAGTCGGAGAGAGGATCGGGCATTTCGGGTCGAACACAACGCAGTTGTTCGGGAAGTAGAAATATTCATTTCTTACCTGTTTTAGGGTAAAAATGGATATTTCTTACCATTTTCATAAACCACTTTCACACGTGAAAAAGGCCCTATTCATGCCTGAGTTAAGAAAAAAAATATGTTCCTAATCTCCAGTATTCCAAAACAGTATACGTAAATCATAAATTGGTTTGATATGCTGATGTGAACCTAAACCACGGAAAGAGTGTTGGAGAATTCTGGTTGTACCCCGGTGTAGAATTAAAAAACTTCTTAACAGGGGAAAAGGCCATTTCCCGCGGCTATTTAGAATCACAAGCTTAACAAATAATAAGTCTTTATACTCTCTAAAGTTGAATTAGTGAAAATTGCTCCACCATTTCAATTAGTAGAAAAAACTACTACTTTATTAGTGAATATTCACTATTTCATTAGTGGTTTTTTAATAGTACATTTCGACACGGGTGGGGAAGTCGATTATTTAGCTGGTATGACTTTTTGCACGAGCGAAGCGAGTGCGAAAAAGTCACACCAGCTAAATAATCGACTTACGCACTAGTTTCGAACGGTATTTTATACCACGAGCGCCAAAAAATCATATCAAAGTTGTGATTTTGAGGTTAGAGTGGTATAAAAACTACTAATTAAATTAGTAAAAACTACTAATCAAAATAGTAGTTATAATAAACTACTAAATGAAATAGTGAATAGTCACTAATAAATTAGAAGTTTTTTCTACTAATTGAAATGGTGGAGCAATTTTCACTAATTCAACTTTAGAGAGTACTACTCGCACTTCCAAGTCCCGCAAGACATCGCTGATGTCGCTGCTCAAAATAGTTATACCAACTATATTCTGTTTTTGTTAACTTATTAAAAATGGGAAGTACAATTGTCGAAATTTTTGAATTAATAAAATATGTTAATGGTGGGAGATGGCCTCTTCAGAAAGGAGCAAAAATTTTAAATTTTCAAACAAACGTTATTGAACTTAGAGATATTGTCTTTACGTCTATTGCAGCAAGCCACTTTAACATCTCTTCTTTATAGGAAACCGATGTAAGGGTTCATCATCTCTAGCAACTGTTGTACAACTTTGATACAACATTTTCTTTTTTCCAAACTAATTTTTGTTATTTTCCACTCATAAATGAATAATTGTTTCTAAGACTCTAATTAAAAGGTTATGTGTATTTGGGTCTCTATTGTTTTGGTATAACTTAGAGTACTTATAACTTCGGCCTTCAGAGGACGACTCCGCTGCTTGAAAATGCACTGGAAAATTAAAAAAATCAATTTTTTATCTTATTCCATATTTAGGTAGCAAATTTTCTTGAGAAAATGCTCCTGGAAACCGCTATTCGATATGAAATTTTGTTTCAAAGTTAGAAACAAAAATAGAAAACAGTAAAAAGTAATTTTTTTATATTAATATGTAAAACGAATCTAAGCACTTTTATATTTAAGAGACAATTTTTATTTTAGTTTTCTGGTAAAAAATATACAGTGTAATAAAACAAATATAATTTTTAAATAATTTGTTAAAGAAAATTGATTTTATCGTCAATTCAAAAGTACATTTTTGATAACGTTTATTGTTAAGGCCATGTGAAA
This sequence comes from Torymus aiolomorphi, assembly GCA_036365515.1. Lineage (NCBI taxonomy): Eukaryota > Metazoa > Arthropoda > Insecta > Hymenoptera > Torymidae > Torymus > Torymus aiolomorphi. Next base: position 221,555,828 of record CM070875.1, on the reverse strand, counting down.
CCGTGAATTTCAATATTTTTTAAATCAACATTCAAGCGTTTATTCGGAAAACAAATTTTGTCAAGCGCTCCGTACATATAAACACTATATTCAGGAATTTTTTTGAGTGATTCTATTAGCATTTTCGTTAGATATGCTCGTTTGAAAAGTAGGTCAATTGCAGATCCCTACTTACAGACAGTACAGTTTTTATTTAATTAAATAAATTCTCATATTTTTTTTTTGAAAAACACGTTTGCCAAGCGCTCCGTATATGTTAATACTATACTCAGATTTTTTTTTGGATGATTCTATTGGTATTTTTATGAGATGTACTCGTTTGAAAATTATGTCGATATTTAACATCACCTTAAAAATTGTTTAAAAATGAAAAAAATTAAAATTATTTTATCTTTAATAAAAATATTCTTTGAAAATAAACAGGGTGGCCGCGCCCCCCTGCCCACTATCGCACGCCAACCCCCCGCTATCTATATAAAAACTTCGTTTTTACATATGACGCATGACCGCTACTATTCAGGAGAACCTTATATCTTATTGAACAAACTGTTAGATCTCAAATACTAATATATTACATTTTGACGAAAACTGTAACGCATTCATTAAAAATTATTTGTTTTCTATAATGGCCAAAAATCGGTGTGTGTGTGTGTGTGTGTGTGTAGTAGTAGTAGTAGTAGTAGTAGTAGTAGTAGTTCCCCTAATTCGAAAATACATCCAATGGCTATAAGAACATATAAAAACTCATTTGGACTCGAAATACATCGAATGAACCTATTATGAAAGAATTCGCGTGTATATATGTATATATAATAGATACCTGTTATTCTTCAAAAAGATTGTATTCGTAATAAAAAGATATCTAAGGAATCCACAGAAATTTCCACGACAAATTTTTTCTTTAAATTTGCTATAGAGAATTTTGTATAGAATGTAATTCCATAATTTGATGAAAATATTCTATTTGACAAAGTACTGTAATTAAGATACATTCATCTTCTTAGCCTGATACTTGAAAACTTGCAGCATTACGCGTAAAGAAAAAATATCTTCAAAAATTATTTTCAAATTATTTTCTGTAATGCTTCGCGGTCGGGGTAGTTACGTTACGGTCTCCAAGCCCTGTTATCAGACGGGGTATCTTGTTCCCCATAAATTGCCAATAAAATATAATAGCGAAAAATATTTTGTTAAACTCTTTGTAGTCGGGATATGTTACCGGAGAGGTAGCTCTCACTGCTAGCAGGTTTAGCGGCGAAAGTCAAATATCTGGTTGCAAGGTTGTTTCTGGCCCCCCGAAGCCCATCAACCCTCGATATTTCTTTTTAACCCCTCCTTCTACCCATTTACTGTTCGTTACCTCTTCAATTTCCCAATCCCGTTTTTTTTCACGATCCTCGTTATTTACTTCCGTCGCCATCTCGTCGCGCGCGTCCTATAAAAAGCTATCAGTCCGCAGACATGTATACGATGACAGGCTGCTGCTGCTGCCGCCGAAAGCGCGCGAGGGAACCCGAGGCAAATCTTAAAATCCGTCGGAGGGGCTTCTCAGATTTGTTTGTCCGGCGTCGCCTGTGCTTTCGCTAAAATGTCTTCCCTCGCTTTCTCTCCTGCGGCCGGTATATATAATATACAGTCAAGACCAGCAAGCGGCCGAGTGCGGCGGCAAGGAATCGCACTCTCCGCTGGCTCCGCGCTGCCAGAGAAGAGAGAGAGAGAGAGGGACGGAGAGAGGGAGGGAAGGTGCGAGCGAGAAAGCGAATTCTGGGGAGCGGTGCGCGCCGAGAGCGGCCGTCTCCGTCGCACCCGCGGCGCCCGCGCGGACGAATTCCTGGGATCAATGCGTCGGTGCAGCAAAACGCCTGCGCCGCCCTTTCACCCCACCAGGTTCCCAGCGCCGCCGCCGCTGCCCTGGTGGGGGGCGGCACGCGGCGGAGGGACGCGCTCCCCGTGCGCGCTGCTCCTGCGCCCGCTCGGCGCTGCCTCCCCACCGGCGCCGCCGGCGTCGGGCGGGGGGAGCCAGTGAACCTACACGCACACACCCGCGCGCACCCACACAGCCCCGCCGAAGCCGTGCGTCGTCGCCGCGCTCCGGAGCGCTTCGTAGCCCGCGCCGCGGGTGGGGGCGAAGAGGCCGTCGGGGAGGGAGGCCGAAGGGTCTCTCAGGGCTGCGCGCGCTCGCGACTCTCCGGCCGTACTCGCGCGCGCGCGGGGTTCAAGCGAGGCTGCTGCTGCGAGCGACGTCGTCGAGCGCGAGTGCCCCGATTGCGAGAGAGTCGGCCGTGTGTGCGTGCAGACGCGTGCGCAGCGCCCCGCGGGATCGAGAGAGCGAGCGAGGGAGAGCGAGCGAGCGAGGAGCGCGCGGAGAACGGAAGAGGGAGCGAGAGGAGCGGCGCGTGTATCGGCTGCCAACTATCGGTGACACAGTTCCGCGCGCGCCCCGAAAGAAACTGAGCGAGAGGTTTGGGCCGCGGGCTGTGGCCGTGCGCACTTGTTCGCCGCGAGTGCAGTGCCTGCGATGATACGCGCGGCCCCGCGCGCCGACGACAGCTGTGCCGAGAGGCCTAGCCGGGTTTAGCGCGGCGGGCCCTCAGTGCCGCCCCGCCGGGAGCACCTGCGGCTGTGCGCGACACACCTACCTGCGTGCCGAGATCAGAGTGCGGGCGCCCAGTACAAGTGCCGGTGTGCGTGCGCGACGTCGTCCTCCGCGCTGTCTCCGAGCGGCTCCGGGGGGATGTTGAGCTCGCCTGCGAGTGCGCGCCCGCGCGGCGGAGGCGCTCCTCGTGTTGTCAGTGCGACGGATGGTGCGCGGCCCCGCGCTTGCCCGCCGGTCACGATGCCCGTGCTGATGCCCGTGCTGCTGTCCGCGGGCCCCGACGCCAGCGTGCAGTGAGCCGGAGAAGGTCGACGAGTGCAGAAGAACAAGTGTGACTCGGTGCTGGCCGCGAGTGTGGGAGGAGGGAGGTCGATTTGAGAGGAGACAAGTGCACTGGCTCGGGCCCACCCCCGCCCGCCGATTCCGAGTGAGATTCGCAGAAGAGTGAGAGAGAGGCGGCGCGCTTCCGAGAGCGAGAGGGAGAGTCTCCACCGCTGCAGCCCTCGCCGACTCGCCCGCTGACACACTTTCGCCTGGCAAAAGTGAGTGACCGCAAGTTTATTTTATCGCCTCGACTCTCGCTCGTCCGCGAGCGGCCCGAGGCTACTTTTCGGATAGTTTGAGCGCGTCTTTTTACCCCATTAACGCTGGCTAAATGTTGCCGTTATCTCGCGATTCACTTGCTGCCACTGAATTCGCCATCGTATTTCCTCTGGCGCTCAGACCGTCCGAAGAGTATAGCGGCCGAGTGTGCGAAAAGGATATAATGCCGATAGTTTGATCCCGAATTTATGTGAGCCGTTTGATTAACGAGCCTTCCCACATCATGAGGGAAATGTGTGTGCGCAACAGCAAATCCATATCGTATTTCGATTTCGAAAGACCTCGCAACCTTTTCCGCGCACACGCACGCGCGCGAGAACTGGTAATAAAATTCCCCATTGGCTAGTGCAAGCTTTCTGGTATTTGCACTCGCGTATGCATGTCGTGCAGCAGTGCTCTGCAGGGCGGGGAATCATTTCCCCGTAGGCACGCGAGTATCTAAGGCAGCCTGCCTCATTACTCTGCGAAACATAGGAAGTACAGAGAATCGCGCGTTAAATATTAATGGAATAACATGCCGGAGAGATGTATGTATAAGCTTGCTCGCAGAATGCGCGGATTTTAATAATGCGCCTTTCCAGCGGACTTGCCGGGAATCACGGGACGATAATTTTTCTTCTTTTCCTGCCCGACTCGGAACAAATTTGCCTAAAAGATTTCCAAATTAAAGTATCTATTGGCAGCGTAATTATTTCTGTTTCATTGGAAATTCTAATCGTTTCCGAGAGGAGCAAAGATAACAATAGCGCAGATTTCATTCTGCATTTTCATAGTCCATCATCCGTTGCGGGGTCGAGATTCCCAATTATTTCGTCTGTTAGGAAAAGATCCATTATTTCTCCCCCAAAATGAAATAACCTACGTATATAGCTATATATAGAGAGAAGGATGCTTCATCAATATAACGCTCGCTCGAGGATTTATTACTCGGCGCGCGTATGACACTTGGCGCAGTAGGAAGTATTTTTTCTCCCGGCGTGATATATATTCTATTGGGATGGAGAAAGAGTGCGCGCGAGAGAGATAATCCGGTCACGTAGGCTCGCGGGAGAATCATTTTTGTTTTTGCATAATTTTCAGGAGGGAAAGAGAGGGGGAGCGGGAACGAGGTGCGAGGAGGCCGAGATCACGCGATCAAGGAGGATTTATCAGCGAGAAAGAGAGAGGGCCAGGGGGATCCTCCCTTTGTGCTCGAGCAGCCGCGCGCGCGCGCTCGCGTTTTCGGGCTACACCTTTTTCATGTCCAGCCGTCTTCTTAGTCTCTTCTTAATAGCGCGGCGGCAGAGCGACCCTCGTCTAAGTAGTATTTCAGGATAACGCCCGGTTATACCGTGATTTTCGCAAGCCCGCTCGTCCGGACGCAGTGGCAAAGAGAGGGAGAGGGGAAGGGCCGCTCTTGTCGAATCTCGAAAATAGATTGAACCGCTATATACACGTAACGGCTCACTCGGCCTCCCCACGGAATCTGGCCTGCTCCCTCGTCTCTCTATACGCGTATACATTGCTCTTCCGCCTTTTCATCCGACTACTTCGTCTTCTAGCGCGCTCGCTCCTTTTTATCATTTTCACTTTTCCCCATTCTCGTCGATACAATTATGAGCGCTGAAAGCCACTCGATCAATGTGCGAGGAGAAACGATTACTCGAGCAGCCGCGTCATTATATCCCGCAAGAACAATGCCCTCGCGCGGCCATTTTTTGCGAGAGCGGAGGAGGAAAAGCTGTTGCCAAAGCACACCGAAAAGCCACTCAATAACGTCGCTTGACAATTTACACTTTTTATCGCTAAGGGATCTATATGTGCGGCTCCGCGATCTGATATAATCGGAAGACTCGAGACAAATTACTCGGGGAAATTCGTGCTTTACCTGCGAAATCCACGGGGCGACTCGCGCCGAATCCACTAGCAGGATGATAAATTGAAAGATTATTCTCTATTGCGCGCTTATCTTCGCTTTCGACTTGGATATATATGTATAAAAGAAATACTTTAATTATAAACTTTATCTTGACACCCAATTAATTAATGGACGTGCCCTCTTTCAACTCGTTATGTTTCTGCACGTTCAAATTTGGATTATTAATTGAATTTTCTCTTGTTTATTTAGTCAAATTTTGGTATGCTCAATTTATATTCACTCATAGCGGCTTCGTTTCAAACTGGGATAGTTTTCAATGATAAAGCTATGATAAAGCTAAATGTTTTTCTTCCAACTTCCTAGTGCCAGGGTACGTGACCAAGATAAAAAGTGTTTACTTAGGCGCTCGTTACCAGTGAATATTACTTAACCGACAAGCCATCGACTAAAATATATTACAAACATACAATTATAGATGTTGTCATAAAAAGTGACATAGTTTACTTCTAAACTACGTATTATTCGTGTAGGTTCGAAAGCCGTAAATTGCTTTACTTTGTATGCTAGAATTCAACACTTCTTTATAGGATCATATGACACATCGTTTTGTACGAAAAATTATATACTTTACGTGCATTCAATAACAAATGCATCGATAATAAAATATAAACAGCATAAATAAATTGTACCGTAAATAAATAGGCGCGTTTCGAAATATATATAATATGTAATATAAGCACATGTCAACATCGAGGACTTTAATTAAAAGAATACAACGTATATCCAATATAATATAATAATAATAATAATATTTACTAATAGCGAAAACGATTCCAACGACGCACATTATTTATTTCGACTCGGGTTTGCGTTAAAACAAAAAATTTCCTATGAAAACCCTGGTAGAAATTCATCTATATGAAATGGCCAAGAAGTTAGAAAATAGCTAGTAAAACTGGCTAATTAATAGCTATGATGAAACGATTTTTCGATCATTATTTGCCTATTTCTTAGATTGACGTCACAACAAAATATTCGTATTTGATTTTCTTACTAATTTCATATATACTATCGTATATATGAAACAGCATTAAAGTGCATCGGATGGCTTACCAAAATATAAATAAATAACATTAACTAAAAAATCATTTGTTGTACTCCTTCTATGAATAATTCAGCAAAATTTGTATTTCTCCATCTGATTCTGTCTCTCTCACTCCTTGTCATAACAGCAAGCCTTTTACTAGCCATTTCCAGACTAAAAAAACTGATCAGTTTTAATACCTTTAAAATACTCAAGAACAAGCTTGTGCTTGCCTTTGAAAATCTCATTCTATTTATCAATCTATTAAATGGCCATATAATAGGGGAGAAGCGTTTCACCGGGAGCTAGAAACTGGACAAGATAAATTTCTATTTTATAGCAAGTTTCTAAAATAAACAGTCAGTTATTAGTTATAAAATGTTTTGGATTTCTACCAGGGAAGCGACAGCAATATAACCAAATAGCTTTCCGCGCGCTATAAAAAAAAGTACGCGAGGTGATTAGAGGCAAGCTCTACAAAGATTTGAGGAAAAATCCGTTTCGCAATTACCATTAGCGGGCGGTAGACGTATCGTGAGGAATGGCTTCCCGCTCGCTCGCCTATGGGCACTAGAGCAGCGTCAATACAGAAGAAAGGTGAGGGCAGCGGCGGGCACGTCAGTGGGCTCTGCAAGCTGAGAAACAAAGAGCGGACGAGACAGGCAATATCGGCGGCGTTGTCGGGCCGCACGCGCTAAACTCTCATTAAGGATCCTCTTTCATCAGCCGTTTGAGGAAGAGATACGCGCTCGCAAGTGCGCCGAGGGGGCGCGCACGCCCCCGTCCCAGCAGCCCGCTCTTATTCTCTGCGCTGCAGTGTAGGCACTGTGCGGTCTCCGCGTCGGCACCGCCGTCGGGCTGTCGGTGAAAAGTGACGCGGCGGATGGGGGCTACATAAAGAGAGGGTGAGTGTGAGAAACCGCTAAACCTGCGAGTGGCGACGAAAAAGACCCGCGCATCCGAGTCACAGGAGTCCACTACAATGCACAAAGTGTCCATGTCCCTCCGCCGTGCTCCGCGGAACTTTATTTCGCGCGCGACTCCCTTTCATTCGTGCCGGGGACGGCCCGCCGCCATTGCGTATATGAGCGCGTAAAGAGTCTGCGCGAGCTCGTGTCGGGTGAAAAATGCGCGCAAACACGCGCGGACGGCTACCCTTTTGAAAGTTGGCCGAGTATGAAATAGCCGCGTTTCTCGCTCCGCTATTTTATTTCGCGCTCTCGCGCTTAAGTATTTTCAGTTAAAATGATGTTTGGACTGGGGAGAAAGCGGCTGCTGCGCGTTTCAACCGAAATCCTTAGATTTCACAGAGAATCGGCCCTGCACAGTCGCTTTTCCCGGTATTTTACTTAATTAAAATTTAATGGCCGCCCCCTCATACATGAGCGCGAGAATGAGGCCAGCTGTTGTTGCAGTGTTTGTTTATTTCTTCGCGCAAGCGGCTGTTTTATTAAGCTGATGGACTTTGACGGGCTTACTCGGCGGCCGCGCTCTATTTTCTCTCGAGCCAATTAAATGACATGTACTTCCGACTGGTGAAAAGGTAAAAAGATATATTTGAATTGGCCAACCAGGCGTGATCGAGCCTTCTTTTCGCTCGGCACTTCGGTTTCTCGCTCTCCTGAATTATGTCGTTCGGAGGGACGACGTTTTTTACGTCCCCTATAAAGTTTAGCTTGTTCTCGAGATACGTTGTAAAGTACGCTCCCACATGCAGACGCAGTGTGTGCTGCGCTCTTGTGCGCGCATGCAAGGCAGCAAAGTTTCGCGCGCGGGCGCACGTGCATATACATATTATCGCGACGGGGGTGAGCGCGTGCGCGGGGGCGCGCGTCCCGGTTTCGAAAAGCGGAAATTTCAGGTTTCACACCCTTCCGGCATCGCGTGACGCGAGAGACAAGGAAGATAATCGGCGATTCCCCGGCAAGCCGTAAGTCATGTATACATATGTCTCCCTCCGCGCGCTCTCGCTCTATCCCCTCTCGTATGCACCTCATCGTTTATTGAGGGGAGAGAGCGCCGGGTCGAAAGAGAGAGAGCTTGCTCGCTGCTCCATAATATAGCCCGCGCGAATAATTTAGCCGTGCCCTCAAACTTCTCCTCCCGTACTACGGTCATCCCTGCGCGCGCTATTCGCTACGCTGCGCGCTCTTTCTCCCTTTATATGTATATAAATCGCAGGCGCGCGCGCGCGCACGCCTTAAATAATAAGGCAGAGCCGCGGATCTGCCGCTTAATCTTTTAGCATTGCCAGGTGTTCGTCGAGCACACGCCTGGCAATGTAAGGGACCCTTTCTCGTATAGCGAGCTGTGTGAGAATCGGAACTTTATTCTCTCGATTTTTCTGCGACGATAGTGCTCGTCATTTTTCGTTCGCCGCTTTCAAAGGAAAACTGCTGGAATGTTAACTCGAATGCCCTCGCCGGCTGGAATTTACAATCTTGTCAGTGAACGTGCAGGAAGGTGCTAACCAATATGTGTGTGCTTCTGACCTCCCGCCTGCAATGTTCCGCGCGCACGCGATCCGAAGGGGAACAACAAAACGTGAATTAAAAAAAAAATTATACCCCCACTCCACTTCCAGCTGAGAGGAACTTGAATAAAATTCAGTTAAAAATCGCAAATTCTGCGCGCGGAACTTTTCGACCTGCTCAACTGATTTTGCTCACAAGTGAGTAGTATTAATTTACTCGAAATAGTCCGGCATTATTGAAGCAAACTTTTTTGAAAATTTTCTTTTTAATAAGTTCAAACAACAGTATAGTAATTTTTTATTTTAAAAATTAATTATAATATAAAATAGTGATTTTACTACAACAACAACTAATAAATTGAGGCAATTTAGTAAAATCCTTGTCGATTTAACGTCGGTATAAAAGTTACATAATGCACTTAACTGCACGGATAGAATTTTCCTGTAAAAACTACCGTGAAATTCACGGTAAAAATTACCGTGAGCATTGTAACTGCGGAACACCCGAACGTTCCGGAACTTTTTATGATGCACACAAGAAAATTTGCCGTGATGTCACGGTAAAAATTTCGGTTTTCAAGAAATTAGTACTAAACTATTTAATTGCATTGTTTTATGCTTTTTAATTCAATTGTCCCTCAATATTATTTATAATTTTAGTTTTAAACAATATTTTAGTTTGTATTTGTCAAAAAACATATAATAATGAATCTATTTTAAATTCAATGATCTAAATATTTATAGGTTATGTATGTAGCACGTGCCAGTCGACGGCGGCGCGAGCAGCGCCACCGACGTGTGAGTTTCGATATTCCCTTCATGTCAGGGTAAAATTTGTACAAAAGGGCAGTAAAAATTACCGTGAGAGTCCGGCAAAAAATTCCATAAATCCCTATAACTTTTATAATACTTTCGATGGAAAATTTACTAAACGCAAAATTTACCGAGTGTCCGGTAAAATTTAATGTACGGATAATAAATTTTTCTAAGACTGCAGCAATAATTATAGAAAATACGCGTAATAATTTCCAGACAAATCGGTTGTACCTCGATTGACACGAATTTCACGGTAATTTTTCCTGAAAAATTCTATCCGTGTGTCTTACGTGTCTGACTATACCGGGTAGGTATTCTACTTATTTTGTATACATTTTTTAAAACATCTTTTATTATATCGCTCTCAGCTTTTCAACGTATAACTAAACTATGATATCAAAGTTTACATTTCGCACATATCTCACTGTAGATAAATAAGCTTTATTTATAATACACAATATAAAAAATTTCACGAGTTTTTATGGAATATATAATATCCGTATATAGCGTTTTAACTATATACGGTTTATTAATACTCGCAGCTTTTTTAAAAACTTTAACAAACGACAAAATATACTTACTTTTTATTTGACACTACTAATAAGGAAACTTACGAACATTGAATCTGTTATTCTCCAACAGCGAAAATCTTATTAGAAGCTCTGGAAGTATAGAAGATAAACTTTTAATGATACTATCCGGCTCAAAATACAATACTGAGAATGAAATTATACGTATATTCGTTAAAAAGTGCTTCTCAGAAAAAAATTTTTTCTTTTGTTGTCACTAACAGCAATTGATTATTAAACCTTTCAGCTGGCTATATTCATGTAGCTATAGCTTTATAAAAAGAAGACTTTTTCAAATAATAACGTTGCGAAAATTAATTATAGAAATAATAAACGTGATTTTATAGATGCAAAAGGATGGTTTTTTAATTTTTAAATTAATTTTGCACATTTAATTTTAAAAATAGTAAAAGCTTCAAGCAATCAACAGTACTGGATTCATAAACTTAATTGGCGAATGTAAAATTTCTCATTCCTTTCACGCCTGAATGTCAAAGGACTAATTATGTTGTAACTACAGACGAGACGAGGTAACAAGGTCCGAAAATAAAGGGCAACCTTAGAACTCTCGTACCGCCAGGGATCGCGAGATGGCGGCAAATTAAAGAAAGCCGTATATCCTTGCACGGAATACGCTATTATTCGGTAAGACTGGAAGGTAGCTGAGGGGCGGCAAGAAAAAGAGCGGCGAGGGCAGTCGGGCTAGAAATACGATTAATGGAGCAAAGGTTTGCTCATCAGGAAATTATACGGCGCTCACGTCGTTGACGAGCTACGACTTCTCTTTATCGTTAAAGCTACTCTAAACAGAGCAAATTAGATTTCTATCTGGGGGCGGGCGCGCACGAGGGCGGAAGAGTGAAAGGGAAAGAGGTGGAGTGAGGGGGAAGAGAGGGAGAACAAAGCCGACCTGAGCTTCTAATCGAAGTTGGCATCGCACGCTCGGGCGCTCGCTCGCGAGAAGCTGAGAGACATACCCTATGCTTCGATCTATCTCGCTCACGCGCACGGTATTGCTGAATTCGTTCCGGCGTAAGCGCCTGCTTGCTACGCCGGCTTCGATCTAATGCTTTCAATTTGTCGCAATTACGAGCTCGATTGTTGCTAACGAGCACAACTCGTGCGCCCCAATTTCCCTCCCCCCGCTATATTCTGTTCTTCTTTTTTCATAAATTATACGACGCACTTTTCCCTTCTGCTCTTCAACCCTGTCCACCGGCTGAGCCGTCATACCGCGCCGACGTTAATTCCCTAATTACTGGCTCATAATGCGCGGGTCGAAGAAAAGAGAGGAACAAAAAGTAAAGGAAGCCGTTAAATTCCGCTGTATATAGCGAGACGGAACTGCATGCCCCGGTTCTCTGACGCAGGACGGATAGGAGTGTCCATTGAAGCTCCGACGATGAAGACTCGCCGCGGGTGTACGGTTTACGCCTGACGAAAAAAAACGGGCCGAGGGGAAAATAAAAAGCCGAACGGCCGCGGCACGAGAGGAAACGAGGTTCATTCGTTACCCTTAACGAAGTTGCTGCTCACTATTGCTGGCGTTAATTGCGCAAATTTATCGCAAATTTTTCGGGTCGCATTACCGAGCTGAGCACAGCAGTCTCTCTCTCTCTCTCTCTCTCTCTCTCTCTCTCTCTCTCTCTCTCACTCGCACACGCGCAGAGATACATTGAGGACGCTTGCTCATTGCAATCGTAGCCAAAAGTACGCAGAGTTGAACGCCGTACGCCTAGCGCTCTCTCGGGTCTCCCCACTCTCAAAATTTCACGCGAGACTGTACACGTACACATGGCGCCGCTTCATCGGTGTGTACATTCACATCGAAGCGCTCCGTCTGTGTAGACACACGCGTAGCGCGCGGGCACGCCATTGGTTTGTTTTACCGGCCGAAGTTACCTACTTTAAACAACTGTATCTCGAAAACGGTGCTGCTAGGCTTTCTGGATTTTGGAGAGCTTATTTAAAATATCATCATTAGTAAAATATCTCTTTTTCGTTCAATTCTACAACTTGTTCGGAAAATGTATGCGTCTGTAAACATAATCCTGTAGAGCGCATAATTCTAAGAAAAAAGTTCCTTTACCATTTTTTCATATGACTAGTACTTTTTTAGTAACTGATGTGTTTAAATTCTTTGTTTTTAATAGAAAATGTATACCTATGTTTATAAGATGATATCTATAGATATACAATTCCTATTAAAAACAAACAATTTAAACACATCAGTTACTAAAAAAATACTAGTCATATGAAAAAATAGTAAAGGAACTTTTTTCTTAGAATTTTGCGCTCTACAGGATTATGTTTACAGACGCATACATTTTCCGAACAAGTTGTATAGAAAACTTTTGGCGTTATTAATGAAAACGTTCATTTTTTCACGACTTTTTCATAAGACACCGTATTAAATTGTCTAACTTTGATAGCTTATATCTCATGAACGGTGTTGCTAGGCTTTCTGAAGTTTGCAGATGTTGCATATAATATAACAATAAGAATCTACCCTGCAAGTTTCATAAGATTCTATAGAAACTCATTTTGTGAGCAAGCGTCCTTAACGCGCATTGCTCCACCTACCCACGGCTATTCATATACAGCCGGTCATCGGCTCATTCATTTTTAGCCTCTTTCATTTCACATTCGATTCGCCGCGCTTAACGACATTAACGCTCTCGCCGCGGCGGTGAGTGCACACGAGCGCGGTTCTATTTACTTATTTATTCAGATTTGTAAATTTGGCACGAGCGGGCACACGCACCGTGGCGACCAATAATTGCGAACGCAGGAAACGTATATATAGACGCAGAGCTCGCGGAGCCGGTTATGATCCGCGAAATAGATTTTGTATTACCTGTGCAAATGCATGCAGGCGAGTGGCCGCGAGTGAGGGAGAGAGAGAGAGAGAAAAAGCTCAATTAGAAATGGTTGAAAGCTGCGGAATTATGCAGAGCGACCGCCAGCCGAGGGCGGATGAACGAGCCCAGCGTCGATTCGTTTTCACGATGGCACGGCGAAAGTAACGCTACACGGTACAGAGCTCTATAATCAAATATCGGCCGTTTCTCATTCACTGCTCGACCTCCTATGGCTCAGCTTTATGTTTTACTTTTTTAATATGCAAACAGAAATATAATAGAACAGATTTTTTGGTTGTTAAAAGTTTTACAATCATAGAAAATTACCTATTCCTTTTTTAATTTAGAAACATGAGACAAATATAAACATCGCAATTTTATATGGGAAAATTTTTAATTGTAAATAGCAATCTACTGTAGTATATATAACATTCATTTACTGATACTTCAACCAAACAATTCATTTGAAAATTAAGAAATAAAATCATTCATATTCATTATGGTTGATATTTGAAATTTGACAGTATTTTTTTGTAGTTGTTCAAAAATTACTGAACATTTATTTTATTAAGTTAGAAACTCGGATCAGGCTTGTAGCTTCAGGTTTCCTTATTGACACATATGAATGACGTTTCATGAAAGAATATAAACAATCTAGTCCAGCTTGTTTTTCAATGATCCAACTTTTTGTATATTTACTTTAGATTTGTTTGCCACTGCTAGTTCATAAGCAAGTTCATAAGCGCCTGAAAAAAGGTGATTTTCTGGAATTTATAAAAAAAAAGTAATGCATCAAATATTTTGAAACTTTAAGGACGTATTTATATTGTTGCGAGTAAACTATCGCAACTTTTAATAATACATGGAAAAAAAGTTTCCAGTAAAAATTACTCCTTCAATGACTAAAATTTAGTATACTGTATAGGAAACCGGGGACATACTCGAAATGTATTGAATTTTAAAATCTACTTTACCAAATTTTAGCATTTCGGAAACTAAAGTGGAAATTTACAATAAAAAATTTGTTTTCGCCATCTATATTACCGTCGTTATATTTTAGATTGTGAATGTTACATTAACCCGAGTAGAAATGAAATACGGTGTGCCGTAGGTATCACACGGGCCGGATGGCGTATGCCATGCAAGACCCTCGTGCGGCATGTAACGCTTTTATTGTAAAGTACTTGCGTTTCTGCCGTACGATAAACTCACTTACAATAAGCCTTATCCGGGCCGGTATAACGCCGTGATATTTTCCGGATAAGGTACGTGTCATTTTTCCGTTATAAATGCATCCAATTCGTGGTTTAGGTGTGCGGGTTGGCCGATGGTGGATTTTAGGTGGTGCGCTCCATAGTTTTTTACCTCTAGGTGTTGGAACGCATCGAATGCGTGGTCTAGGTCATTGGGGTAGCCGATGATGGAGTCTAGGTGGTGCGCTCCGTAGTTTTTTACGTCTAGATATCGAAATGCATCGAATGCATGGTCTAGGTGTTCGGGGTGACCGATGGTGAAGTCGAGGTGATGCGCTCCATAGCTTTTTGCCTCTATGTGTTGGAAAGCATCGAATGCGTGTTCTAGGTCATTGAGGTAGCCGATGATGGAGTCTAGGTGGTGCGCCCGTAGTCTTTTACGTCTAGATATCGAAATGCATCGAATGCGTGGTCTAGGTGTTCGGGGTGACCGATGGTGAAGTCGAGGTGGTGCGCTCCGTAGTTTGTTGTCTCTAGGTATTGGAACGCATCGAATGCGGGGTCTAGGTGATTGGGGTGGCCGGTGATGGAGTCTAGGTGGCGCGCTTCGTAGTATTTTGTTTCTAAGTTTTGGAATGCATCGAAAAACGTGGAGGGCAATGAAAACTACGGAGCGTCTCACCTAGACACCGTCACTGGCTACCTCGACCACTTCGACCACGCATTGAATACATTCCGACACCTAGATGCAAAAAATTACGGAGCGCACAACCTAGACTCCGTCATCGGCCACCCTGGATACCTAGACCACGCATTTGATGAGTTTCAACGCCTAGAGGCAAAAACCTTCGGTGCGCACCACCCAGACTCCGTCATCGGCTACCCCGAATACCTACATCAAACGTTGGATGCGGTTCGACAGTTAGAGGCCAAAAACTACAGAGCGCACCATCTAGACTCCATCATTGGCTACCCCGAACACCTAGACTACATATTTGATGGGTTCTAACACCTAGAGGCAAAAATTTACAGAACGCACCACTTATAGACAGTGTCATCGACTACCGCGAACACCTAGACTACGTATTAGATGCGTCCTGAGACCTAAATAAAAAACTACGAAGATTATTTAGAGACAATAAGCCACGTGTTGCCCGAATGAGGGATGGATCAGGGCCATATGTTTTACCGGACGTGCGGATATCGATAGGTAAAATCATCCGGCTCTCATACAGTTCAGCGTTACATGCCTCGTACGGCACTCATCCGTCAACAATATCAGGTACGGATCAGGAATCACGGCAGACGGATCCGTCCCGCGCCATTGCCGTTTAAAAATTTCTACTCAGGAAGTACAAGAAATAAATAATTTTTTGTATTTGAAAAAACGCAGAGAGCTGGGATCAAACCCGAGTCCGCCGCGCGACAAGCCGCAGTCTTACCGCTACGCCAACGTGAACTTACACGAAAGACGTTTCGACTCGTCTACATATGCTACAGCTTGTCTAGTTCACAATAGGATAATCTAGTTCCACAATAGGACAAATTCGACCTCTTAATAAGTTAATTAACTATTTGTTTCACGAAGGAACTATTTGTACACGAGTTTCTAAATTAATAAATATTTGTAAAAATATGCAGGTTATATTTTATAATTAATTTTATAGAAGAGAAGGTGATAAGTAAATCTCTTTTGAGGTTATGTCGACTTGCTGATGTTGTCGTTAGGAGAAGGTCTCGTAATTTCTGGTAAAGTGACTCGTAGAAATTGCTACAATTCTATCAAATTTTAGTATACTGGCTCGTAAAAATTGCTACATCTTCTATCAAATATTAGTGTTTTGAAAATTTAGTATAATAAGTACTAAATTTTATATAAGTAATATAGTAAATTTTATAACCATATTTATTTATTTTTAAAAAGGTGTATACCATTAATTGCTAAAAATATATTAAATATCTTGAGAATTTGAGTATGTCCTCAGACTAGTAGAGAAAATAGTAATTTTTAATAGAAACCTTTTTTGCGTGTAGAAGTGACGGACCCTGGGATTGAACCAGAGCCGCCGACTCGCGAGTCAGAAACACTACAAACAAGCCACGGTCACCACCGCTCGGCTTTCTGCTAATCGGCGTCATATTGTAATCGGACGCATTGCTTATTTCGTTCTTTCATATTCATGTGTGTATCCACCCGTAATAATATATAATTAAAAAATTTACAGTCATTTTCTTGTGTGAAAATAATTGATTTTTAGCGAGCCATTTTTATGTGCCATCTTCCGCATCTCCAAAAAAAAAGTTCTTTCACTGCTGCAGATCTCAGTATATGTTTTGTCATATCATGACCCCCAATTTTTTTCATTAGATGAAAAATGTCAGTTTGCCATGAATAAAACCGCCACATTTTTACACGAATATTTGACTTTTTTTTCAAAACTCATCCATTTTGTTGGATTTCAATTTTTTTTTCAAAATCCTGCTTCATGGTACGGAAAATACCTTCTAGTTAAACAGAGATTTTTTTCAGAGACTCAATCACTGCCGCAGTGGGAGAACGTTTTTTTTTTTTTATTATATATCCTTAAAGTTTCAAAACATTTGATGCATTACTTTTTTTAGTAATTCCCGAAAATCACCTTTTTCAGCCGCTTACACTTATGGTTCCCCTTAATCCAGTATAACAATCAGAAGCTTCAAATAAATATGATATTAATTTTTGTTCCAGTTCATCAGCAAAAACTTGATTTCCTTTCTCACCGGACACGCAATCTTTATTGTTTATGTTTTTATCTTTATATTTATTAACATAGAATAACAAAGAAATGTATTTCATGTCAAATTCTTGAGCAACACTTGGCAGTGAACTTCCTTCAATTGTCAATGTTTCAAGAGCTTTTAACGGGCGCAAAGGTTAGCGTAGCGGGCGTAAAAGTGCCGTAGCAAAAATCTAACCCTGTATCACAAAAAATATCGTGTGCACCAAGGGCTAAGTGGGCTTTTTGACCTCGTGTGTCAGTATTACAGTACGAGTCGGAGACGAGCAAGCACGAGCCGAAGGCGAGTGCGTTTTGCGAAACTCCACACTCGGTCTAAAAAAGCCCACTTGACGCCCTTGGTGCACAATACACTATTATTATATAGGTCCAACCCAACCCTGGGAGAAATCTTAAGCATATTCTAGCTATAAATTAGCTAGATTTTGAGAACGTGGATGTGGTTAATTTTTACCTAGAAACTCCGGTAACGACATAACGATTTTAGCATTATATATCTGGATAAAATATGCTTAAGACATGATAGGAATATTAAGCATAACTTATCTATTTTTCAACATTATGGTTAAGAACAATAGTATTCTTTTTTTGATAATTATGTCCTAATTTAAAGAGCCATATATCGCGCACATGTATACGCACACGCGTGTATATACACAGACGTATCGTATGAGAGGATGTAGCCTATGGCACCGATATCTCTTCTATAAGGCGCAAAAAAAATGTTCCTATCATTGTGTGCAAAGTTCGAGTTTGCTCACGCATTTGCGTGCGCAAACTGCCACTTTTTCAGACGCTGAAAGGAGCGTGTGGAAGAGTGGTGGTTTGCGCGCCCAGGTGCGTGTGCAGGCTCGAACATTGCACAACTTGATAGGAAAAATAGTATATGATACTCATGCGCTGCGTAGGTGATCCCGCACTCGCTTTTTTGTCACCCTCACGGGAATCACCTACTTTGCGCACTCGTATCGTAATGTACTATGTATACTAGGAGAGCCTCAGGGTTCCGGAACCCCAATTTCCTTAAAACTTGCAGAGGTTGTAGGTAATACCATACAATGCACCCCTATAGAGTTAGACCCTAACGCCTTCACTGAAAAAAGTGGCGAGGCACTCTAATTTAAAAAAAAAAAAGTCAAAATTGTAACAATATTTGACACATTTTATCTTTGACCACTGTTAGCGCTGCAACAAAAATATATCTAATGACTTATACTGTTAAAATACACATAAATTATGTAAAATATAAAGAATCTAGTCAAATGATTCATTTAAGTAGTCGTGTTAATTTGAAGGGTTTTATTGTTTAATTTTTATCACAACCTAATATAATCTAATAACCAGAGAAATAATATATATGATAGAGAGGTACATTGTCTTTAAGGAAAAAAATTTGTTATAAATAATTATTTATCAAATACATCTAGATATTGTTGCTCGAAGAACAAGTCACTTTCGCTTCTTACCAATTTTTTATTTTTTATTCGATGTTAATATTTGACGCCTCGTTTTGCTGTTTAAACATTTGACAAGTAACGCTATGGAAGCGTCGCTCATCGATTCTTCTGAAGCTTTCCACACGCGGTTTTTATATCGAAAAATAAGAGACACGTATATTTTTTGCGGCCCATAACGAATTTTAAGTTCGTAAATATCACCAATTGTGAATTTTTAATGTGAGTTGTGAATATATACCATATAGTCCACTAATAATAAACATCTATCAGTCTTCAAAAGTTTTTTTATCGATTTTATCAAATCGAATATAAAACATGACTTTTGAATAATATTAACCATTTTTTACTAAAATGAACCCCAAAAAATCTATTTTAGGCACATTTTAAAGAAAACATGTATTATTTACTATTTACTTAGTAGGGAAAGTTAATGCAGATTATAATATGCTTTGTTCTCTTCACCAGACGTCTGTGATTATAGTAATGATAATGATAACAAAAAATTACAATGGCAATAGTTACTCCGTAGTGTACTTTAATTAACACTAGAAATATATAATAAATACATATATTTCGTATTTCAATGTTTTACAGTTCAGTATTTGATTTAAAAACTAATCATTGATTTTTATTACTACCGCAGTTGATTTTTTTTAGAACAAGATAAAAATTACCGCATTTCAACATTTTGTCTGTCTCACACGTGCAACGACTTGCTTGAGTAGTCAAGCAAATATTACTCAAGTCAGAGTCAGCGGTTTTTACTTAATCCTTTAAAGTAAATTTCATGAGCGATTTAGACCGTATAAATATTCAGTATATTTGGAAATAATAAATTTACTTGAAATAATACATTTTTTCTTTAAAGTATAGCTAAAACAAATTTTATGCGCTTCATATTAATAAAAAACTAGTAATATATACCCTAATTAATGCTTCGTTCATGCTAAATTTGGTGCAATACGTCAGCAAATAATTTCTGAATGTTGGCAGATGTTTATTATCAGTGAAGTATATGGTGTACTCAGATCTTATATATAAAAAATCACAATCGGTGATTTATAAATTTAAAACTCTTTATGGGCCGTTAAAAAAATGTACTTGTCTCTTATTTTTTAATATAAAAACCGTCTGCAAGGTTTCAGAAGAATCGGTGAGAGACACATCCGTACCCAGATAGCAAGAAACGTTTGAGAATCGTTTCTGAAACGTTCCACTGAAAACGTATAGGAACGTTCCCTCTATTGAGCCGGAAACGTTTCGATGACGTTTCAGAAACGTTGAAATGTTCTACTTGGTTGCAAGGTTACGTTATAGGAACTTCTTAGAAACGTTTGTTAATCATATACTTAGATTGTAAAGTATTCGATATCCGACCCGCCGATAGACGGCGTAGTTGAGTTCATAAAAGAAAAAAAAATCCAGGATATATAAGGGATGTCTACTCTAACAAAGCGTACCCAATACTTTTTGAAGTAATATCAGCGTTAATAACTGACAATGTAAATTACGAGGGGTGTTCAAAAAGTAAGTTTCCCTGCTCCGGGAAAAAAGCAAAACACAATTTTTAGGTTAAAGTAATATATGTATTTATTGTTTGACTTATAAACTATTTTTCTACATAGTCCCCTTGGACTTGAATACATTTTTTATATCTGCTCTCAAGCTTTGACAAACCTTGTTTATAAAAATCCGTGTCCTGTTTTTTAAAGAATAATTTAACGATGTCTTTCACTTCATCATTTGAATTGAAGTGATGGCCACCCAAACTTTCCTTTAATTTAGGAAAAAGAAAAAAGTCACTTGGTGCGAGATCTGGAGAGTAGGGTGGGTGATCAAAAATTTCCCATTTGAATTTTTCCAGTTAGGTTTGTGTTTTTTTTGCTGAATGAGGCCGTGCATTGTCGTAAAAAAGCAACACTTTTCTCGATAATTTTCCAGGACGCTTTCGTTTAACGGCACTTTTAAGTTTATTTAGCACTTCACAGTAACGATCTGCATTTATCGTGGTACCGGATTCAAGAAAATCAATCAACAGAACACCTTCGTTGTCCCAAAAAACTGTTTGCAGTTAAAAAGCGAATAACTGCACGCAACTCACAGGTGGACAAGTTTTTCACAGGTAGCTCCATGGTTTCCGAGCCGGTACTGATAAAAAAAATGTTTTCGGCAGCTAAGACCGGTTCCGCTCTTATCGGTATATCCTAAACTAAAACTATGTTCGGTTCCAGCTCGCTAGATGGCGCTGGGGCAAAACGGCAGACTAGGGAAACTTACTTTTTGAACACCCCTCGTATTATAATTTCGTTGTAGAAACGTTTCTGTAATGTTTCCAGCTATGGTTTCCGAAACGTTTCTACAACTTGACCATGCAACCAAGTCGGACATTTCAACGGTTCTGAAACGTCATCGTAACGTTTCCAGCGAAACGTTTCAGAAACGTTTCTCAAACGTTTCTGGATATCTGGGGTAGTATTACTTGTGAAATTGTTTCTTGACACTATGCATATTCGTTATAAAAATACGAAATTCACGAGAGCACTTTAAAAAATCAATTTCTCAAAAAAAATCAATAACCTCAAAATTTAACCGATTCTTACAGTTAGAAAAATTAATTCATAGCTAACGAATATCGCTTTTCAAAGGTTAAAAAAAATTATCGAGTTTTTAGCTAGGTTATAGTTAACAGGGTATAGCTTATTTATAGCTAAGAAATATACACCGTGTTATGGGCTCAACTCGACTGTCATCCGAGCTCTGACGCGCCAGCACCATGATAAGAAGATGCTCGCAAGGCTTTCGAGCGAGCCTCGTAACGATAGCTCAGTGGTTAGAGCACCGGACTAGTCTTTCGGATCCGTGAGTTCGAGCCCGGATCGTTGCATGTTTTTTATGCGACTTATTCATTTTTAATGTGCTCCATCGTCTTTCCATACGTAGATAACAACTGTTAAAAAACGTTCATATATATAGATATATTATGATTGTATTTTGCGTTTCCAAATATTCACATTATGTGTGTGTGTGTGTATACACACACACCTACTCTTTAAAAATGAATATGTGAAAAGTCATTCACTGGTACAAATACGTGAAAAAATTGACTAATTATTTAGTAAATATACACTTATTGAAGTAGTGGAATAAAATTTTCACCGCGTAGTAAGTGAATCCTCTCTTAAAAGAATGATGACGGAAATGTGAAGCCGAAATAAGACCTTTGCGATTGGTTAAGTCCGTTTAAAAGGGGCCCGTGATTGGTAGACAGTGGCCTTAGCTCTTCGCTTAAGGTCTTAGCTGATTAGTCCAAATAAAACCCACAAAGTTTGAAATTATGAAATATTTAAAGTAAAAATATAAGTCATAATAGTATTAATGGCTTCAAATTTGTTTTTGTATAACAAAAAAGTATTAAAATTTTACTTATAGTTAACAATGGAGGACTACGTACTGTTCTGATTATAATTAAATTTTTAACCTTCAAATGTTTGTATTGTAGAAATAAACCATAATAAATATAATCCAAGTTTCAATAAAAAATATTGGATAAATGTGCGGGTGTTAAAAAGTAAAATAAATTTTAAATTCATAATATTTCAATATTAATTGTATAGGTATAAGCAAGGTAAAGGAAGAGCGTGCGCAGCGCGCCTGAACTTGCTAGTATTCACTAAAGAATTAGTCAATTTTTTCACTTATATTCGCACCAGTGAACGACTTTTCACATATTCATTTTTAGAGAATAAGTATCCATGTATATGGATGTTTTCTGACGGCGTAACTAATTTGTGACAGCGTAGGGAGAAAAGCTGGATAATTTTCTACCAGGGAAGCAAATATTTTAGTTTTTATCTAATATTCAAATAATCAAACGGTTATCATGCTTTATCAGCGTAATATTTTTTCTAAATAGAACTGCTTTTAACCGAAGTTACGAATAAATATAAAAGCTACAAATCCAAACAAAACTTTCTATGTAAGATAGCAATGCAACAACATCACAATAAATAAATTATGAGTGTCCGATCGTCTGAAAAATAAGTCTAATTATATTAGGTGTACAAAAAAGTTCTACTCGTTTGTAAAAGATAGCGCTGTTTTGAGAACAGATGCTTACTGGTTTCATATCTTTATGCTAGTGTATACTGCAGATCCTATTCTTCAGACTGCGTATGCAAGTATTCATGGGAATATAAGTCTGTCTTTATTATAAATAAATGGAAGTAGATACTATGCATATCCGACATTGCTTACTTTACGAATTCCATCAAGGTAAAACTGCCGCTGAAGCTCATAAATCGATCGGTGCTACTTATGGAGAAAAAGTTATTGACGAGAGTAGATGTCGCAGATGGTTCGAAAATTTAAAGATGGAGATTTTGACTTGAGCGACAAACCACGCTGTGGTAGGCCTCAAAAGATGAGTGATGAGAAATTGCAGGAGATACTGGATGAAGACTCGGCACAAACGCAACATCAGCTCGCTGAAAAATTAGGCGTTACCCAACAAGCTATTTCTGAGAGGTTACGTGCGTTGGGAAAAATTCAAAAATGTGGAAAATGGGTACCTCATGAATTGACCGAGGAGCAACGTGAAAGGCGAGTCGAGGATCATTGCTTTCAAGACAAAAAAAGAAGAGCTTTCTGTGGAAATTAGTGACTGGTGATGAAAAGTGGATCTATTACGAGAATCCTAAACGTCAAAAACATTAGGTAGATCCAGAACAGCCCACAACATCCACACCAAAACGCAACGTCTTTGGAAAAAAGTTACTACTCTGTATTTGGTGGGACGAATGGGGCGTGCTATATTACGAGCTTCTCAAATCCGGAGAAACTGTTACTGGTGAACGATACTCTTCTCAATTAAACCGTTTAGCAGAAAAAATCCAAGAAAAAAGGCCGTATTCTGGGCATGGGTGAAGACCAGTAATTTTGCAGCATGATAACGCTAGGTCACACAGAAGTTGCACGGTTCGTCAAACCATAGAAGAATTACAATGGGAAATTTTAGCGCATCCGGCGTATTCTCCTGCCATTGCACCATGCGATTACTACCTTTTTTGCTCATTACAAAACAGCTTAGCAGAGCAGCATTTTCAGAATGAAGATGAAGTACGAAAAATGGTTGATGATTTCATAAAGTCAAAAGATGAAGCCTTTCTTCGATACGGAATACATCAGCTGCCTAGGCGTTGGCAAAGGGTAGTAGAAGCCGACGGTGCCAATATTGATTAAACTTTGTGTTTTGTTTTTTAAATTTTTAAATAAAAAAAAAAGTTGCTGAAAACGGGTAGAATTTATTTGTACCCCTAATATATTATATTCCGGTAACCTCGGAAAAATATGAAAAACAAAATCCTGAAAGAACATCGCTGCTGATCTCGTTTACATCTAGCGCGTTCCATTACGCAAGCTCACGACAGTGATGCGTCGACATCTTTATCGTTTACGCTCATCTGATCTCGAGATACTTTCCCAATGTTCCCAATTTTAGGCGCGCGGGGAGATGATATCGCATCGAGTCTGTTTTCCAGCCATTTCAGCATGGAATTGTGTCGCGCAAACTCCCAACATCACGAGAGCTCCACTGAGAGACAGAGGGGAAAAACTATGCGTTTTATATATACAAAAGCTCGCTATGATGGACGGTGCTATTATTAGAGGCAGCATCGTCTGCAAACAGGGGGAATCGCTTTTATATATATAAATATATATTCACATAAGCGCGATGTGTATGTATTTATTACAAGAGTGTATACGCATCGGGGATATCTTACGTGTACGGAAAGCTGGCACGGGGTACATGCGTAGATATATAGGGAGGGGCGACGCGCAGATACAGGAGGCCGCCACCCAGGGGGAATGTTACGCGCCTCCGAGGTCCAAGTATCCGTGCGGCGGCGGCGGCAAGAGCTTCTTATTTGAATATTGTCGTCATCCTCTGCCTTCTCCATACCTTGAATGTACTGACAGAGAGAACGAGCGATAAAATCACGAAGGTATATAAATTGTGCGCGCTAGCAAAAGGGAGGGCAAGAATCAGAGGGAAAGAAAGGGAACACCAGTAAAAACAAGTTTCCCGATACCTTTTTCCCCCCTTTTCCGCGGCAAAGCTCGCGGCGGCGGGTATGAATGAAGCAGCCTCCGCGAAGGAAAGATAAAGGGCGCGCGGAAAAGGTGAAATCGAAATTCAGAGGTGACGTGCGTGCAGGTAAAAGAAATAAAGCATTGGAAATTGAGAGATCAGCCGCGCGCGGCAGCAGCGGCGTATAGCACTTCGGAAATAAGGGGAGCGATTGAAAAAAGGCGCGGACGACGTGCGAAAGAAAAACGGATCGCTGTCGCCCCCGCGCGTCACAGCCATTGTGAAGATAACTCGCGCGCGCATATGTATAAAGGCTGCCGGGTGAAAAAGATAGGAGCCGCGCGCCGCAGCCTCGTTTAATGGGATTTCCTTCCCTCCCTGTTTCTCGAGCGCGCGGGCGTGCGAACCTCGCTCTCTCGCTCTCCTCGAGGAATCGAGTGACACGCTTAAAAAGCTTTTATCGAATTTTCCGTCGAGTACGGAGGGAGGAAAAGACAGACAGCAGCAGGGCCTCTCCACAATGAAACTCATCGATGTGCAGACGTGTGCGCTCGCGCTGGAGGACAAATACAGAGGATTTCTGCGCGGAAGGAAATATTTCAATATTTCATATACAACGTCTCGATATTCGGGAGAGGAGAGAGAACGCGGAAGCGATCGGTTGTTTCGAGCTTCTTCTTTTTCTCCGAGTTTGATTAAATCACATCTCCCCCCCCCCCTCTCTCGCTCGCTGTGTCATGTGTACGCACGGGGCATTAGGCACGCAAGCAAACACCGGCAAGGAAGAAGGAGGCGAAAGAGAAAGAGTAAAAAGCGCCTGGCAATAAGGCGATTCTCGGGCGATTCGGGCGCGAGGTCAAGCGCGCTACATGACGCCGGCCGCTCTGGCACGCCTGTTACATTCCCGGAACTTTATTTCCCCGAGGATCGCTCTGGGAGTTTATCGCTCGGCGTGTAACGTGCGTTCCTCCGTGTTTTTTACGCTCACCCTCCCTCTCTGCGCTTGCTCTTATTCTGAGTCGCCCCCCACACACGCTTACCTCCCGCCTCTTTCTTATTATCCTTATTTTTCCTCCGTGGCCTTATCTCGTTTGTCTTTTTTGCCACTCGCGACGCGCGCGCGCACACGCCAAACAATAAGCTTTGCCGGATGCTGAAGGATTATCTGCTTAAAGTCGAAAGCATCGTATCCGGCCGCTCATTTAATCGACTCGACGCTGCTCTGCAGAGGCTCTGCCCTCAACCAATGAGCGAGCCACTTGCTCCTCTTCCTCTCAATTATTTAGCCTCTGCGCTGCCCGGAGATTTTTCCTTTTTAGAAATTCCCCAAGTCGGCTTTTCAAAATACCTCCAGCTAGAGACTTCTCTGCATCCTCAGGGATAAAATCTTCATTAATTGTACTTTTATTATTTATCCTTTTTAGCCCTTCTCAGAAAAAATCTTTTCAAAATCTTCCATGGATTACAGTGTAATAATTCATACTGCTAGATTATTAAACGCAATGTAAACCGGAATTCTCACCGTCTTTCTAATCGTCTTGTTTTATGTTATCTTACGCTAGTATTATTTCCACTGAAAAAAATTTAAGCAGAAAGGGCTTACATTAAGTAGGCATATTATTTAATCAAGTGTTTCGCAGAAACTGTCAATATCTGGATTCATTAGAATAATTAGACTTCGTACATATTGATATATGTAGTTACACTGAGAAAAATGTTGTAGTAAATTTTATTATAACTGTAATACAAATTACTATAAAGTATAGGAAGGGTGAGACAAATACACTTTATGCTGCATTTTTATTATAATTGTATGAATAATTACAAAATTTCTTGTAATTTTTATGACAGTTGTTGATTAGAAAGTATTACGAAATAAAAGAAAAATTGCTATACACATAGCAAAAACTGTGATATAATAAAATTTAAAATATATGCTTTTAATTTTTATTAGAATAGAATATAAATTTTATTTTGTAGCGTTTAAATTTTATTTTGTAGTGTATAAATTTTATTTTGTAGCGTATTAAAAATTACTATAAACATAGTAAAAAGTACCACATTCAAAAATTGCTACAGGCCATAAGAAAGTTTGCTATCCAACATAGTAAAAATTGCTACAACATTAGTACTTTCTGCGCAGATCAAGGCGCCCACGTGTCTGATTGAGGTTATGTTTCTACGGGAATTTCACTTTGTCTTGCTTTTAAGTTTACAAAACATTCAAAACCTTACTGCAATTATTTTATTTTTATATTATGCACATTAATGATAAGTTTCTTTGTGTTATCAAAGTTATTTATTGTCATTATTTAATATTATCTGAAATTTTCTTGAAATCGATGGTTTGGCATGTACAAGTTCCAAAATTTTACACTCAAGAATCCTATTTGGGTAAGTGGTTAGCGCGTCCGATTGCCGCGGTGAAGGTTGCAGGTTCGATCCCAACGCTCGTAAAAAAAATATTTTTCCGCCCTTTAACCTCAAAATGCCATCTTAAATGTCATTTTGCGGCCTCGGACGGAAAAATACGTTACTGAAACGTCGCATGAGGTAAATAATCCTCTTCCGCCCGCGTTAGTAATATACTATTTATTTCTCATTTTAATTTATTTTCACATTAAATATTGTATGATTAGAGTCTGAAAATAGTTCTGAAAACAGGAAGAACGAGAAATAATTTAATTTTTTGAAATTTAAGGTCATTCATAAAAATTACTATGTTGCATAGCAAAAATTGTTATAATTTCGATTTGTCCCTCCGTTCCTACAAAATATAGTAATTTTTCTTATGTTTATAATAAATTTTACTACAACATTTCTCTCAGTGTATATATTAATTTTTGACAGGGCTTCTTGTCGTTTGTCGTAGCTGATGAAAATCAATTGATTTCTTAACGTATTATATGGTAGATAATATGGGACTGTCACTTTGCATATCCATTTGATATTGACTGGTACACAGGCACTTCCGAGAAAACAAAAATCTCGAAAATACATGCATTATCCTTCAATTACAGCGATAATTAAAGAGCAGTGTTCCGTGCGAATGCGCACGTTCGGTTCCTCTCCGCTCGAAAAGTGGAAACATAAAGTAAATTTGTAGAAAGTCGCGCAATCGAAGATGTCGGCAGAAGCCATCGCGCTCGCTCCATCAACGCACATTCAAATTTAAATGTAACATTATTGATTTAGAAACGTAGTAGTAACGCATGGATTCGCTTCCGCCGATGCCGCCGCCGTCGTCGCCGGCTTCGCTACGACGTTTCGAGAGCTATATTGACAGTTTTTATTTGCGTCCAGGTGACCCAGATTCCCGGTAGCGCTCACGATTTTTCTTTTCGCGCGAGATCCCCGCCGCGGGAAAAGCTCTCCTTCTTACCCGGCGGCCTCGTAAAGACCTTTATATATCGGTTCATCTGGAAACGCCAAATTCGGCACTTCTTCCCAGAATTCATGCGGAATAGAAACGGCGAATTTGTGCCCCCTCCGTTCCTCCGCCCCTGATACGCTGGCGCGCAGCGAGCGAGCTGCATAAAAAAGCCCCGAGAGGCCATGTCGAGAGCGAATCGATGAATTTGTCGAGCGAGAGCAGAGAGCGCAAAAAACTCGCATATAATTAGGGAGCGCGAGCGGCCCGCGTACGGCCGAGCGGTTCTTCGAGCTCGCTGCACGTACACACCGCCACGCGATTACTTCAAGGTGTGTATATATATGTAGGAGCCGAACGTTCTGACTTGAACGCCCGCGTTATTGCCGCCGTTCACATATGTCGACGCAATCTTCCGCGCCAACGGAATTACTTTCGACTATCGGCTGCATGTGCCTGCTATTATTGAATCGGATCGAAAAGAAAGAAATATTTTTCTAACGGTTTAGTTTTTGTATGTTTGGAAGTCGGTTGGCTGTTTAAACTAGCGAAAACTAAGAATGGAATTCATTACACAGCTATTCGCACTTCCAAGCGAAGGAGTCGACCTCTGGTGTCCAAAATTAGAAGCGCTCTAAATTATACCAAAATAATAGCAGCCTTAAATACATATAACCTATGTTAATTAGAGTATCAAACCGTAATAATTAATTAGCATTATTCGAATTACCGAGCGAAGCGAGGGCTGCGACAAGCAGGCGTCGCCAACCGGGCATAAAGTAGAAACGCGCATGCGCGTGGCTGTTTCTAGGAGGGAGCACATGTGGCGTTTTATTATTCCCTGTAGTCAGGGAATAAACACAATACTTTACGCCAAGATGTGCTAAAAATAATTTTTTGTTACTTCAAGAACCCTTTTTTCATATTATATTGTTTCTCAAATTATAATATGTGAAGTAAGCATCGTACAAAATTTGTGAATATAAGTAAAAACAATCGCCGAAGCCACCTTAAGGTTGTATTGGCCGTAAGGTCCCTGCCAAAAGTTAGTTTTTCACGTTAAAACTGCGATAAATAATTATGTAAAATAATTGATCAATTTTTAGTTCTCGCGACGAATGTATTGATGCAATTGGAATATTATAAGCTTTAAAAATAAAAAATCAAGTCAAAATTGTAAACTCGGCACCCCTGGTGGAAATTCAAAATATTTTATAACTAATAACTGACTATTTTAGAAACTTGGTATAAAATGAGAATTTATCTTGTCCAGTTTCTAGTTCCCGGTGAAACACATTTTCCCCTATTATACGACCATTTAATAGATTGATAAATAGAATGAGTTTTTCGAAGACAAGCACAAGCTTGCTCTTGAGTACTTTAAAGGTATTAAAACTGATCAGTTTTTCTAGTCTGGAAATAAGCAAATAATGGTCGAAAAATCGTTTCATCACAGCCATTAATTAGCCAGTCTTACTAGCTATTTTATAACTTCTTGGCCATTTGATGTAGATGAATTTCTACCAAGGATTATTTTTAAAAAAATGATCATTACGTTGAAATGAGTGCATCTTGACGATTTAAAAAAAATAATGCCGAATTTACAATTTTGCTTTGATTTTTCATTTTTAAAGCTTATAATATTCCAATTGCATTAATACATTGATGGCGAGAACTAAACATTGATCAATTACTTTACATAATTATTTATCGCAGTTTTAATGTGAAAAACTAACTTTTGACCTTACGGCCAATACCTACAACCTTAAGTTCCATTTGTCCGCAACAAGGTTAAATGGATAAATTAGACTTGAATTCGCAAAGATATTTTGTACGTTGACTTTAATGAATTAAATTATATAAATGTATCTTTTGAATTCTAAAACAAATAAGTTAATTAAAATATCAATTATCGAATTATTTTCGATTTTATTGGACTTAATTGAACAACCGTCGTTCTGAATAGATTATCGAAAACGTCTCCACGGAGAATTGATTTTGTTAATTAAAGTACGATTTCCTCATTAAAATTTACTCTGTAGCCTGTGAAAAAAAAAATTTGTGTAGTACAAGTCTAGCTCATGTCTGGCTCCATACGACTCCCGGAAGTTTGGCTACGGCCACGTTGCCACATTTTGACATTAGCGCAGTAGCAAACTATACACTGAAAAAAATTTGGCACGGCGTCTGTTTCCATCACAGTTCGTCAGCGCCCCCTTCGCTGCGTGTCAGACCACCCACTTTTGGCACAGTGTTTGTCCCGAACGGGACAGGAGCTGTGCCAGTACGGGGCGCGCGACGCTTTTACGGGACAGGAGCTGTGCCAGTACGGGGCAGGAGATGTGCCGAACCGCGGTACAACATTCGACCCTACTTTCGGCGTAGCGAAAAAATGTACTCATCGGGTCAGCTGGAGTGCCAAATTTTTTTCAGTGTAGATAGCGAGCAAATCCGTCGGATTGTCGGTTCGAATCCGTGCTCGATAATTTTTTTTGTTTTTTTTTTCAATATTTTTGATTTATCCCATCACATCTATATTAAATTTTTATAAAATTTGTTACTTTTGAAAGAAATTTAGAAAGATTTATTTAGGGATGAATAAAAGTTTTGTAAAAAGTCTGTTAATGTGGCTTTAGCCAGGTTTTCGACAGATTTGTGTAGTCGTACTTAAATCATACACTGACAAAAAAGTTTTGTAAAAATTACTATACTGGCTCGTAAGCTAGCACAGGTTGTAAAAACCTAAAAAATTACCATACTATATTGTCCGCTGAGAGGAAAAAGGATCAAACTCGACGGAGCGCTAAGAAAGGTTCTAACTCAAGTATTCGCTAAGAAAAGTCCTAACTCGATCGAGCACTAAGAAAGATTACAACTCACGTGATTTTTTTTTCATAGCCGTTTTAGTTGAGAACCGCTGTAGAGTTTGGAAAACCTGTTTCTGATTTCTTTTGCTATATAAATATATATAAGAAAAATAATCAATATTTTTTAAGACACATTTTGGGCACGTTTTGTTCTTTCTGACATCACGAAGTACATGCCAAAAAGCGTGTACAATTGAAAACGCGTTTGTGACACAATATGTTCTAAGAAAATGGCAAAATAGCCCTCTTCTTTAAACCTCAGTTATTTAGCCCAGGAATGTCCTACAAAAAATTTGAAAAAAAGAAAATGAAGCTAGAAAGAAAGAGATTTCATTTACTTCAAAAGTTAATAGAATTTAAAGTTGAGCATCGAAAAAATATAACTGTACACAAGTCGCAGGAATAAATCAAAATACTCTAAAACTATAAAACTTGACAACTATAACTGTAATAACTTTTGAAGGAATTAACATTTTTAATTCTAATAAAAGTAAATCAAAGCTCTTTCTTTCTAGTTTCATTTTCTTTTGTATAACTTTATGTAGGATATTCCTAGGTAGGTATAAAGAAGAGCGCCTTTTATGTCATTATCTTGAAAATTTTCAATAAAAACTATGTGTCACAAACGCGTTTTTAATTGAACACGCTTTTTAGCGTGTACTTCATGACATCAAAAACAATAAATTAATAAGAATCTTATATAGATTTATATAGCAAAAGGAATCAGAAATAAATTCTCCAAACTCTACAACAGTTCTCAACTAAAACGTCTTTGAAAAAAAAAGCCCGTGAGTTGTAACCTTTCTTAGCCCTCCGTCGAGTTAGAACCTTTTTTATCAAAAACTTGAGTTAGTGTATTTCTTATTGCTCCGTCAAGTTACAAACTTCTTAGCGAAAACTTGAGCTAGAACCTTTTTCCTCCCAGTCGACAATATAAGAAATTTTGCTAGAAATATAGAAAAATTTACTGTACTGAATTGTAAAGTTTACTATAAAGTATGGTAATTTTTTGGGTCTTTGCAGTCTGAGGTAGCTTTACGAGACAGTACGATAATTTTTACAATACTTTTTTCTCAGTGTATTTTTGTCAGACTAATTGTATTTCGGAGCCGCTCAATAAATGTCATAAGATATTGCGAAGTTATAAGTGACCTTTCGATTTGACATACCTGACGTGTCCCCTTTGAGTGGCGCATTTCGGAATGAAAGTCAAACTGCCACTCCAGCTGCTGCTGCTGTTTAAGATTTGATAATGCGTTGTTTACCTTGGAGAAGCAATTTGCGCGTTCGAGGGCCCGGGGTCGCGCGTAGAGTCACTCGCTTTGAAGCCTCGATCCCTGCTGCGGCCGGCCACAGCACTTATGAATTCACGCGGCGATAATTCAAGACTAGCGCAATACTGCATTTTGCGAGCATTAGAGGGGGTAGCTGAAGGGAGGTGGAGAAAGTGAGATACGAGATTTAAAGTTTTAGGTGCCACTTTCAGGCCGCGGCTCTCTTTCTTCTTTCCTTCCTGCCGCCTCCGGAAAACCAAACCTTCCTCTTCTTCTTCTTCTTCGTCTACACCGATGCTACAGCTACACCACTACTTCCACCTACTTCTTTTTCTTTTGCAGCGATAGCTCATCGGGCGAACAGGGAAAAAGTGAGAAAGGAAGAGGCGTCGCTGTTTGCCGGTTCTACACGAAAGAGAGAGCGAGAGAGAAAGAACGTTAGTACGCTGGCAAGTCACGCCATTCGCGTGTGGCGCGCTCGCTCGCTTGCTCGTGGAAGAAAATATTTAATTGAGGAACTGCATAACTTGCCCCCTCGTCAAACTTTTGATTTGTGCCTTTGCAGAAAAATACTGGCTGCCACCGTAAACTCGATTCCGCCTCCTCCGGCACACACACACACACACACACACACACACACACACACGCACGCACGCACGCACGCACGCACGCACGCACGCACACACACACGCACACACACACACAGACACACACACACAGACATACACGCTCTTGTAGTGCGGCCGTCCTGAGAAAACGAGGCTGAAGACGATGGTAAGTTTTGCTTGTGTTGCCCTGTTTCTTTTTTTATCGTAAATTCTTAACAAACGCGATTGTCGGACTTTTACTCGCGAAATCTTTCACGGCCTGGAAAGTTTAAAGTTTTCACGTATTTACGGTTTTCAATGTACATATATTAGGTTTAGCTTGAAATAACTTTCATATGAAAATCATAGTAGATAAAATAAAGAGTTCTTATAGGATATAATGTACTGCACTTTGAAAACGTATATTACACGAATAACCGTACAACATTATGAAAATACAATCCTTGCATAACTTGCATTAAAAGAGTCGAACATTTCACTAAATATTTTCATCGTTCGTTTATTTCATTGTTAAATAAATAATGTCAATATTGCAGATTAATGCACTATAATGACGCAGTTACTAAGTTTGGACACTTTAATCGTATGATCGATTCGGGGAATTGAAAATTTTCGTAATTTTACTTGAGAGCGTGAAACAGATAAAATCATAAAGAAGGTTTTGGAAAGCAATCCTGTAATTGATCTGTTTGAGGGTGTATTTGAATTGCTGGAGAGCCAAAGATTTCTCCCTACAACTTCTCCCTTTAACTCGCAAAGTTCGAGGGGACGATATTTGCGTCGTAACGCCCCCCCCCCCCCCCTGCTCGAAAGTTCACAGAGGACTGGAAAAGGTCTTATCGCCAATCGATCGATTCATTGCCGTCAATTAACGAGGCATTCATTTTTAACCACTATTCATTACATGCTGTTTGCAAGCATAAGATCCCCCTTAACGTACGTTCCAGCAAGAATAGGGTCTATTACTAATTTACAAGCGTACTGATGAATTGAGAGAAACCCCTGTATCGAACGTCTGAATGAGGATCTTGTTTCGGAATGCGTTCGATCAAAAACTCTTATTAACTGCTCTCGAACGAAGCCAAGCCCTCTCCCCTTTCTCCACTATTATGGCTTAATTTAGACGCATGTGGGTAACTTTCTCACATTGAGCTTGCTGATTGAAATTCATTGGTGTGGTAGCAGTTATTTGAAAATGCTCATATATATATATATGGTCTATTATATAATTACGTTGATGAACGTTTATAGATAACCTGAATTCTAAACTAATTTTGTTACTGTTTTAGAAATATATATACGGAAAAGGGAGAGAAAAAACTGCTTTTTCACAAGTTCATTTAATTAGAAGCAAGAAGAACAAATGTTGTTATAACTTTCAGAAAAAGTAATTAAAACCGTATAAGATTACGTTCAAGATTTACAACTACATGATAACTTCGTTTCAGATTTTAAAAGTTTTCCAAGTTTTATTTAATAAATCTCAATGCGATTAAAAACGAAATGCTAATATAAATTTTGTTTAAATAACAGTTCTAGACAAACTCACTATTGTTAACATAAATTCTTTGAAAAAAAAAATAGTATCTCCGAAATGGCACCTATTTGCACAATTGCATTTTTCTAGCGCTTTTCCGAGATGTCAACTTATACCTCCCATTTCACGATATCCATCTCTCTTATTTTGTCAATGTAGCATACAGATATTTAGAATTTCCGCCTTGGTTTAATTGAAAATAAATTGTTGGAATTTTTAACGCCCAATATAATAAATTAAGTTTACTGTCCAGTTAATCCAAAATTGAGAAGTGACATAAATGTTACATCGTCGTAAAATGATGATACAATCGTATTGCTCGTCCTTCACACTTCCTTGATAGAATTTTTATTAATCATTTATCGAAAAAACCCACAGAAGTGCTCATTCGGAAATTTTATTTCACGCTAAATCGCCAGATAGTCTAAATGAAGTGGGGCGGAAAGAGCTGACAATCGGAATTCAAAACGACTCATCGGCGGCAACAGCTACTCTCTTATGGATTATCTTGTTGCCATCGCAATTCTTTTTCCGTTAGTCGTAGCAGCAGCTACGGTGTAACGGGAAAAAGATCGAAGCGACGTCTCTCGTCCCCACGAAATCGATATAACGATTGGCGCCGAGATTTCATGCTTCTTGGAGTGCGTTAAATCAAGCCTCCTCTTTCGCATCTTTATGCGACCGTAGACACGGCCATTATGGTTTGATGAGGCACGCGAGGCGGTTTATACGTTGTTGTCGGGAATGTTCTTTAGTTTTGGTAATCTCAAAATGATGAACTTTTATAAATATCATAGACATTAAATGTTACTGTCTCCTTTAAAATGTTTACGACACTTTGCACCAAGCAAGCTGCGCATAGTAATTCTTTCGAGACCTGTTAACGGCGCTCTTCGCTACTTCTCTTGTTGATGATTGAAAAAGAACCCACGAGATGGAATTAGGAATACTTTTGTTGGGGCTTAATTTTTCCATACCAGAAATAATTTTTTTTATATTGACGTTTAAAATTTTTTTAAAAGTTCAACAATAAAATTAAATAGTATCAAGCTATGTTTAATATATCATCCATTAAAAAACTTGTTAATGAAATAGTACTTACGGAAAATAATTTAAAGTGGGCTGTCATTCATGAATACACTATCGATTGATATTTTCATAATTTGAATAATAACTCATTATGTATGTTAATGTCTCTATAATATCTGAAATTTCCAATATGAGGCTCCAGGAAATGAATATATGTTATGACGGAAAATTATTCTCCGTCATTTTCCTCTCTCCCCGTATGATAAGTGTACTAATTCCTTCGAGTTATGTTACAGGTGCAGACGACGCGAAGGGACGCTCGGCCGAGAGGGAGAGAGAGAGAGAGAGAGAGAGAGAGAGAGAGAGAGAGAGAGAGAGAGAGAGAGAGAGTACGCGACCTGCTTAGGCTCAGGAGAGAGTTAGTCTCGCATGGGATAGCGCCCGCGCTCCTCGCCTAATTACCAAGTGTACCGGGATTGTACATCGACTTGGCGACGCGTTCCCCGTAAAAGTGAGTGAGTGTTTGTGTGCGCCCGGCCACGACTTCGTGGCGTTCTTCAGCCTCGAGGCAACCGAGAGCGAGCGACGCACCAGGTGTTGGACCTGGCGCGGTCTAAGGCCGGCGACAGCGATACTACGCCACCTTGTAAGTACCGGCTCGACTCATCTCTCTCTCCCTGACCCGCGCATCGCAAAGTGTCCCTTCTTCCCGATTAATCGAATAAACTGAAGAGTCTACTTTACACGCGCGAGTAGTTATTTACCTTACCCCGTTCTCCCTTAATAATTCAATCATTAAGAGTCGCATGCGGTGTGCACTGCACGAAGTGCGCTAGCCTCGCCGCCGCATGCACTCTATTTGTAACCGGATAATTGTCGAGCAGCCGGAGAATAAATTATCCGTTACAATGTATATATTATGAAATTGAAATAATCTCTTTGTTAAAAATTAGGATTCAATTAGCATATTTAATTGATGAGAAATCTCATAATGGCGGATGTTTTTCTTCTTTGTACAATATACTTACTCGCTTCCATCAGTCATGCATGAAGGCTTTCGTTCTAAAGCTGAATTATTCAAGCATCAAAAATGTTTTCCTCGGAAAAAATTAAAGCCATACCTGGCAAAAGTTAGCCGAATCAAAAGCAAGCAGACTTTGCGTAGTAGCAAATAAGCCGTGAAAAGTTCCATAGGCAACGTTGTTTATACACTCAGAAAAAAGTTTTGTATAAATTACTATACTGTCTGAACAAACTGTGAAAACCCCAAAAAATGACCATACTTTACAGTAAATTTTACAGTACTTATAGTACTGTATTCCCCCATCTTTCTAGCAAAATTTCTTATTAAAGTATGGTAATCTTTAGAGTTCTTACAGTTTGTGGTGGCTTTCCCAGAAAGTATAGCAATTTTTACAAAATTATTACTAATTTTTACTAAACTTTTTTCTCAGTCTAGCGACGTTTAGATTCGATAATATTCGCTGCAATACTTGGCCCGTTGAACCGATTCCCTCTATACATATAATGAGACAGGGGCGCTGTACAGGCTCTCGTGAACTCAGCCTGATTTTTCGGCCGCACATTGCCAGCTACCCGACGTTTGAGCACAAGTAGAGCAGCAGCAGCGCAGTAGCAGTGTTCGCGCGTGCGTCGTGGCATATGAAATTGCACAAAGGCCCGGGCGATTCGCGCGATTAATCTTGCGCTCCTGTAATCGTCGGCAGCGGCGGCAGTGGGGGGCGTACGCACACATGCGCAGCCGTCGGCGGGGGTCGCCGCGGTCAAGCGGTTCGGTGTGATCGGCAATAGCTTTTAGAATGGCGGGGGCCGCGTATTCATTGCAATTGCAAATGGCAAGTGCGAGGGACACGGTGCGGGCTGGCTGGCTATAGCTGCGGCTCGTTTTGACGCATCGCGGCAGTAGCGGCGCAACACGCACGTGTCTGTGTAGCGCGCACAAATAAATGCGCGCCAGAGAGTGGAGCGGTCCGCGTCTATCGGCTCTCTACTCGCGCGTGTGCAACGTGAGGCCGACGGTTAATCGACTGACATGCTACTCCCATTCTCTCTCCCTCTCCTCTTTTCCCGCCAGCCCTTTCACCGTGCACACGCTACCGGCCATCTTTCTCTGTGTGCGCTGCGGCTCGTCGCGCGTCCCTGCCTGTCCGCCGGCAATACGGGACAGCGGTTTTGCTCAGATCGCGGAAATCCTGCGCCGTCTTCCGATGTTCCTCACGTGTACAGAAAGAGAGAGCGAAGGGGAATTAGCAAAGGATCTGCGAGCGCCAGGCCGCAAGGGAGAAAGGGGGAAGGAAGCGAGAGGAGCGATGTTGAGTTTACCGATGGAAAACTCGGAAACGAACTCCATCTGCGAGCTGAAAGTTACGGGGACGAGGTGCGCTGCCGTAAAGAAAAGGAGAGGGGGGAAAGCCGAGCGAGAGAAATGCGAAGAAGGTGCGGAGTTTCTTTAAAGCGAGATTAAGATGAAAGGGGAGGGTGTTTGTACCTTGAGATTATATCTTCTTCCCCAGTATTTCCTCGAGGAGGAGGAGGAACTTGCTTCTATAATAATAATAATAATATTAGATCTAGAAAATGCTATAATTAAGCCGAGAGCGCTTTCCGCACATTTCTTCAATGAAATTGCCGAGTGCCCAGGAATCATATTAATTATCATTTCCTGGGACTTCCCCGAAGAAGAAATCCTCCTTCAGATAAAGCTCAAATGATTTTTAAATGAACGGACGACTTTATTCCGATACCGTTTATAATAGAAATATCGGAGGGAAAATTCGCGCATCGTTTAAGTATTAACCCGTTATTCCGGCGTAATTAATCATAAAAACCATTCATCACGCCAGCTTAATGTTCATTAAGAGCGAGGACATTTCTAATCACGAAATAGTGCCATCCGTCTTCTGAAATTACGAACTCGCCTCCAACACACCTTTTCAGCGGTTTTGCCTCCCTGGCCCCCGGCGCGGAAATGAAAGAATTTCGCTCGAGAAGTAAGACGGCTTCGCGTACGTGTAAATTATAAATACTTTCTCGACAGGGCAGGATATATAACTCCGTACACATACGCACTTCCTCTTCCTGGACCCTTTGACCTTTGGCACATCTTCCATCTTACATCTCCGCGCGGTGGTCTCTGCATCATTGACCAGGCTTTGAAAAGGTCCGCTCTGGCTTAAAAAAACTAAGAGCTCTCCCGGCGTCCCGATGTCCTACTCTTCCGCTGCTTTTCTTTCCTCTCTCTCTCTCTCTCTCTCTCTCTCTCTCTCTCTCTCTTTACGAATCCAAATGAATGTCCCCTCCCGCCCCTCTTGGTCCATATTATTTTCCTCCCCGGAGGAATTGGCAGTGAATTTCGGGAGGCAAATCCTTTGTTACGCTTTCTGATTAGCTTTTCGATGTATAAGTTCATCACGCGTCAGCTCGTGACGTCCCCTCGGCCGCTGTTTATTCAGATATTCCAGAGCCACCCTTTCATATATAGATGTGATGGCCGTAAGCTCCCCCATTCTCTTTCTATATTGTGGCCTTCGTGACCAACGTTTTTCACGGCTTGTATATATTGGGTTCCTATGGAGAAAAAATACACGTCTGTAATACGCTGTTTTTACTCATCTAACTACGTTTCTGTATAGGCAATTTTCGCTTGTAACGTTAACCAACGCAACTATAACACACTACGGTAATTGATAATATAGCACGCAACTTTTAACTGAAAAAGTTGAAAAATTTAATAAAAAAGTTTTGCTGCATTATGGTACGCGTGAAAGTGGAAGTAACTGGGTGTGGTCAGACATACCTTAACTACATGGGCTGTACACTCTTGCTAGTTCCCTATATAACAGCTCGTAGCGCTGATAACAAGAACATAATCTAATAATAGCGGCTGATTAAAGCTATTTTATTTCTAATCCATAAAGCACGCACGATCAGGGTGCATTCATAGGAGAAAGAAGAGTGGTAAAACGAAGGAGGAACCGCAATGCACGCCAAGTCGCACGTAAATATCAATAAACGTGGCAGCGTAGGCAGTACAGGCGCAGTCTCTAATTTAAAATTAATTACCCAAGGAGCTGCCGCTCTACGCTCTCGGCCGCTAGTCTAACTTGCGAAGTTCCGAGTCGAGTTGGCCGGGCAAATCCCGTGAACGAGCGCGCGGAATACAAATTCCATCGGCTGGCAGCGCTCGCGCCCGTTCAGGCTTATATAAACGTCGGCCTCGGTTTAGACTAACGCGCCCGATAATTTCAATGAATATGTACGGACATTAGCATCTGCGAATACGCAAACGCGCGGCCAGGGGTGAGGTCGGAGCCGTCGCGCCCGAGGGAGGGCGTGGAGAGCGAAACGGTTGCAGTGTGCTGGAGCCGAATTTCGCGCCGCTAACCGCACACGCGCAATATACCTCTATATATACTAATGCCGACTAACGAGTATACGAATAACAATGCTCGTTATAAACTCGCACTCTCTTTGCCCGAATTTAAGCCCACGAGCCGGTACTTTCTCATTGTCAAATATCAGTCGACTATTAGCCAAATGATTGCGGAGAAGAAATTAGCCGATGAAAATGTCTTATCGATTGTTAACGCTGAAGAGAGCAGCTTTAAATAATGCAAGCTGCATCTAATTTTAGCATAAAACTATTTTCGCAGCCAATCAGCGATTACGTCAACAGGCGCTGCGGAAAATCAATCTTCATTTAGCCTCGTGCTCGCACGCGCGCTTGGAGTATCAGCAGCCCGGCAACAAAATTCACTCGTAGACGCATCACGTGCTCTAAAATCCTGACGAAATACCGTCATGCCGAAGGTATGCATGACACAACAGAGAGGGAGAGAGAGGAGGTGGGGAAGTACAGGGGCAACGCGCGCACAGATCATTGATTTTGCATAATCGGAGGGGGCTATAAGAGGTCGATAACTCGGATAGGGGCGCGGCACAAACGCGGGCTCTGTGTTGACGGGGGGAACCAACAGGCCGCGACGCGTCAAACGAGCGTGCAAAATCGACGGACGCGTGTATAACAGGCGAACAGCAGCAGCAGCAGCAGCAGGTATATCGCGCGTGCGAGAGAAAACAATTAATAAACGTCAGTGGGCCGTGCGCGCGGCCGGTGCAAAGCAGCCGAGTAATAGACACACGGACACAGCGGGTGGACCACCTACACACGTCTGCACACTATATAGGCTATCAGCGTGTCTGGACATCGAGTGTCACATTAGCCGCGACTCGCTCTCGCTACGTGAGACGGTATAGAAAACGCGGCCGCCACGTCCCTGTCGTCTCGCTGGCTGAGAAAGAAGGAGAAGAGAGAGGGAGGGAGAGAGAAATCGCCCGGTCGGGATGAGAAAACTTTAAGCTTTTGAAATTCCCGCGGGCTCCTGCTATTACCAGGACAAAGACGGCCGCCTCTATATCTAGCGAACGTCTCTCTTCTTCCCCGCGCTCGCTCGCTTGCTGGCCCGCGCCGCCTGTATATACGTAGATTTTCGTACTTTGCACTTTATAGGGGAGTTTGCACTAGCGTTTACTTATTCGCTCGCGGCTTCTCTCTCTCTCTCTTTCGAGCTCACCTAGCTCCGGGCTGCCTCTCGCCTCGTCCTCTATATTATTACTGCATCTCTTTTTCTCTCTTCGCAGGCGGCCTGGCAGGCCGAGCGCTTTGTTTTTCGACGCTAGTAAAGTGTGAATTTTATGAGCAGACGGGTAGCGCCGCCCGGGCGAAAAGGGAATATTTACACGGCCGCCGCCAGTGCTGT
Organism: Torymus aiolomorphi; assembly: GCA_036365515.1. Classification (NCBI taxonomy): domain Eukaryota; kingdom Metazoa; phylum Arthropoda; class Insecta; order Hymenoptera; family Torymidae; genus Torymus; species Torymus aiolomorphi. The sequence goes on along the minus strand of CM070875.1, from coordinate 221,514,988 downwards.
ATGAAGGCGCTTTTATTGCCCAAGCGCTCGACGTTCATTCATATTTGAATGGATTCGCGTCGTAAGTCATCACATCGTCTCACTTTGCTCCCAAGCGGATTAAGTCAAAACGTGTCTTCGACTTATTACTCTTTGCGATGCTATTGCCCCTGTGGCTGTCTTCCGTTAACTCTATTGCCCGTACCAAAGCCTCCACGTTCGCTTAATATAGGGCAACTATTTTTAGTCTGCTCAATCAATTTCCAGTGCGTGACTATATATTCGAAACTTTTATTCCCCGTTATTTTATTCACCGAACCATGGAATCACTTTTTTGAAACCTGACCGAAGATGAGTAACTGAAATGCTCACTCCTGAAATTTTCGAAAATGTAACCACGTAGCGAAAGAGTCAGAAGCACAATGTATTCAAGCCTTGTCAAATTACCTGCAAGATTAATGCAATGTTCCTATTTTAGGAATAATAAATATTACTGCGAAACGATCAGAATAGATTACTGGAATTAACAACGTTGCGTGAAAGTTCTCTTTTAACTTAACAGATTTAAAGTTAGCCCACTAAAAGGCTATAGTGATATGAAAAATGTATGTAATTACTTTTTATACAACAATCGTTCGATCCTTATATATGTTCACATGTGACCGTTTGTATCATCCCTTAAAAAAACGATGGCAGGATGTTGTGAAGCATTTAAGGAAGTGATGTGATTGACTAATGAGTAAATATCCGGTTTGAATGGCGCCAAAATTTTAAATGTTCTCTGATAGTCTCTGATATAAAATGAATATTTCGATTTGGATGAAGAAAAATTTTTTTACGTGCGTTTGAATAAATTGATAAAATAATCATTAAGTTATTGAATTAATTCAAAGTTCGTATTAGATAATGTATTTTCTAACCTTAAACGTATATGCTTTCTGAGTGAGAATGTTGATTAAAGAAAAATGCAATCATGAAGTGGAAAGTATTTGTTGTTAACTATTATTATATGAGAAAATTGAACACACGAAGCGCGTATGGATTTTGCTAGTTTATTTATAAAAGCTATTCACTTGAAATAAAAGAGCCTTATTGAAGAATATAATCCAATTTAACAACTTGGGACAGTTAAAAATATATATTTATCATCGTACTAGATTAATTACGACACATAGAATCCAAGAAATTATACCGTTGATCTTGTTACAGTGTCAGTTTATACTGAAAATAAAACTCTATCATTAAATAAAAAGAATCTGATATTTCCAGCTGGATCTCAGCTACAAAAGTGGCCGGAAATATCTTTGAAGTACAAATTAAAGTACTTCTCAGGCGTAGAATCCTTTTTAGAATGACAATCTTTAAGTAAAATGAATCTGGCATTTCCCGATGGATCTCTGCAGGTACAAAAGTGGTCGGAAATATCTTCGGACATTAAAAGATTGTCTGTTTTTTGGGAAATATCGAGTGGCTAGCTTGCATTATATTTTCGAGTGAAGGGAGCTGTGGCAAGGGCAGGAAGCTCATTCACGGCAATTTATTTACTCGCTCAGATACGTATCGCATTATCTACCGAGTTGGCAAGACGAGGAGTAAACAGAGCGGGCGAAAGAAAACAGAGCGAGCGCTAGCGCAGTGCTCGAAAGTTCGAAATCTCAGGACAGCCGTCGGTTGCATGCGAAGAACAATATAAAAGTCTCTCGGGAAAGTATGGCTGCGTCCGGGTAAATCTTAGTCATTGTTCGGGGGTGGAGAGGAGGAAGGGGGTGGCTTTAAGTCTCGCTATATCGCGCGCGCTTCTCTCATAGCCGGAGGAGGAAGGTCCGACGTCGAAAAGGCAGTCGAGAAAGTAAGGGCGCGTGTGCGCGTGCGATCGACGAGTGTGTACTCGAGCGAACGCAAGCGACCCGCCGCCGCGTGACACGTATATATATATATATATATATAGAGATGCGATTGGTATCGTCTTGAGTTTCGCTTGACTAGTCGACTTTCTCCTTGGATTTCCTTCAATTTATCCTCGGTGCAGTCCTCCAGCCCCGGGCGCGCGCGAAAACTCCAAAAATAAATGTCGTCCGCCTCTCGCTCGCCTTTCTTTTAATAAAGATTCGCTTGTTTGCTCGCGCTAGCCGACCATCGACAACATTTTATCTCAAGAATAGATCTATCTCATTCACTCGCTGGCAAATTAATCAAGTTGCAATTGTATTTGTTTTCACAGAATTATATTTACTTTAGAAATTCAATTAGTAATGAAAACGAATTTTTTATCTTTGTACTCTTTGAAAGTTACTTTGTGAATAAATGTACTTATAAGCAAAAAGCATAAAAATATCAAGAGAGAGGAAGGTGATTAAGTAGAAAAGGCGCTCTCTTCTGCTCATGATTTCTTATGCATTGGTTTTAAAAAAATCATATTTTTAGATAATTCATTAACTTTTTCCTCGAGAATGTAAAATTATTACAATGGAAAAATACAATTTGTACGTGTCCGAGTAAAACGAAAGATAAAATTAAATGAAAATGTTTAACGTCTATTTTTCGTTGACATAATAGACGATATTTTAATTGAATTTTAATTGAATTATGCTTGCATTTTGATATTTCAATAACAATATTATCAAATATAATATAAATTTCATAAGCAAACATAAAAATTACATTATAATAAATTATTCAGTAGAGTATGATTTTGCAGTACACAGTATATACAAATAAAAATAAGGATCCTTTGAAATTAAATTTAGCATACCTTTTACGTATAAAGGTATCAATGACACCTGCCATATTAGTTTGACTTTACATTGTAACAAAACCGTTGCATGATAATAACAATCACTGAATCCACCGATAGCTCATGTAACAAGATTTATTTACATTTTCAGTTGAAGCTAATTCAATCTATCTACAATAACAAATGCGTTAACAAAAAATATCAAATTTTGCTTCCATTTCAAATATTGATAAATTGAAGGAAAACATCTGAAAACTGGAATTCTCAAATTACCAATCATGTATATCTCTATACGAATGAGAAACAAGATATTCAGCATGCTCGTCACGTATCCGTTCGAACAAAACAGAGGATTTGGTAATCGGTCGAATTAAGAGGGATTTTGCGGCGAGAGAGTGGGCGAATGAAACAAGCGCGAGCAGTGTAGGGGACGCGTGAAATTTTCATAATTCCCGCCGCAGAGCGGCCCTGTCGGCCGTATACGCGCGCGGGCCTGACACGAGCCTGAAACGACCGCCGAGTCAAATGTACACACACACCCCGCGGTCATAAGATGGTTAAACGATCATGAGTTTAGCCCCCCCTCCAGCCACGAGCTCGCCGAACCGCCACGCTCACACAGACATACACACACATGCACATTCATGCAGGCTCGCTCGCTCGCCGGCTAAATGCATTTGCAAGCCAAATCTCGTTCCATTTATTATAGCGCTCGCTGGAGCGCGGACGCGACTCGGCTCGTTTCCTCGGCGAAAAAGCGCCCCCGCCCCCCTCGGAATTTACGCTCCTTTATAAATGTCGAATCAAAAAATCATTCTGCCCGAGTGCGGCAGCAGTAGCGCCGGCGAACGCGTCTAAAAGAGAGTAACGAGCAGGCCACTGCACGTACGCCTATATATATATATAGGTGTGTCTGGGATCGGCGTAGGCACAGCCTGCGGAAAAAAGCGCCGGCCGCGCGGATGAACCAGTGGCGGGAAATCGAGCGCGGCTAGTTTGCCTCAAAAAGGTTCACGCTCGATGGCCTCGGACGAGGCCGCAACCCGATAGATATATGTACGGGTATACGAGTCCCAAAGCGCCTTTTCACATTTACGCGCGCCTCATTCTGTCTCTCACATTTTTTCCTGAATTACTAGAATATTTTACTCGAATCACTCGATATGGCAAGCCAAATTCGTTTACTCGCTCACTGGCGGTTCGGTATCAATATTCGTCGAGGGGTGTGAAGTTTTCAGCCAATAAACGTGAGCACTCGCAAAAATCTTTTGTTTTAGATAAAGTTATTCTATATCTCGCGGGGATTTTGGAATTATTTAAAAGACAGTATGGCAGCGGTAGCATGACTGGTCTTTTCACAGTCCTTTGTTGCTGATTGTCAGTAGAAATCGCAACTAACGGCCTATTTTTCGTGGAGCGGATCATAGGTCTGTTGGCCAAAGAGTTTCAGAGCCAAATAGTACTTTCGTTTTTTTTTTGTTTTTGTCCGGCGGATTGGGCGAGCGCTGCAGCGAGACTGGCGTTTACCCGAAAACGATTTTCACGTTAATGTACATATTTACTCGGTTGCAGAGGTAGATTCGTGTACTCTCCTGTATTCCATTGGCGGCGGGAAATCGATCAAACACGTGTTGACGCGCGTGCACGCCCTCGAACTGGCCAAAATAAAATTGCACAATACGACATACTGTATCAAGCCTTCTGTCTCCCTTTCTTTTCACTGTAGCTCTCGCTTCATCGATTTGACATAACCAGAAAGTAATTACCTTATCGCTCCTGCGACACGATGCAATTCTCTCAACAATGTACAATTATTCGTTCTTTTAATTCAAAGCCTATCTGCCAAATGCAATTTATCATTTTCTCTTCTATCCCGGGCCATCATTTGGTATAAAAGAAATTTCGTTGATAGAATTGGAGCACTGTTTGAGCAAATGCTAGCGCAGTATAATTTTCATTGAAAATGTTAAATTAATTAACTTTCAAACCCTAACAAACAGCATACACCTGTTCAAAACAGGATATTGGTTAAAACTAATGATTGTTATTTTGTGTTACTAGCCAAATCCATGCGCGCTGCGCGCTCTCTATGTACTTTTTTTATTAAACATGCAAAGAATAATTTATTCCTTATAAACCGGAAATCTTTTTCTTTTAATTTTGATGCATCTTTAATAATTGATATAATACTGTAGTACATTTACTCTTACATAAAATTTTGAGGCTAAAAACTATAAGCTTATTCGAATATTCTTTTTTTCATGAAGTATTAAATAAAGAATACAATCTGAACATAATATTGACATAATTTATTCTAATATTAACCTAATTAATTCTTCTAAGTTAAAACATTGCTTATTGTTTTGAATATTACCGTGCAATTCAATAACTAATCGTATTGTATTTTGAAATACTTTTCTACTTCTGGCCATCACTTTAAACCATAATTAAAACATGTTTTTTATTTTTTTAAGCTGCAACCAACATTAATTTGATTATTATTTATTTAATACTTTTTACTTTAATCATTTTCATTCCAATAAATATTCCAATAAATAATACCTAATTATCGAATGTAAATGCGTATTTAATTTTAAGGACGCTCTTGCATGAAAATTTGCAAACTGGGATATAACATTTTCAATAGTTCAAGATGTACCGAATCTTGTGGTATGTTTATTTTACCTTATAACCGTGCACCCAGAGAAAAGTTCATTGGTAGCAAATGGAATCCTTCTGATCCAAGAGGAAAATAATCTAGGTTTGGTTGCCAAAATTAATTCCTTTTGCCACAAGAGAAAAATCGTTTTCTGGCAAATGATGCTTGTACGAAAAGGATTCCTCTTCAAAGAAATAGAAGGTCTAGTTGATCAATAGGAAAATCCTCTCTAACCAATATCGTTTTGTATGAAGAAGAAGCCTCTTGTCCCCCGAGAAAAAAGTTTAAACATATTTTCTATTTAAATAAAAAAAATGTTACTTTTATTATATAATAATAATTTATAATAATTAATTAATATTGGTTAACTTCGTGAAAAAATCGAAGAAAAAATGTTTTCGAGGATAGTTCTGGAAGTGCAGTGACTAGGAATCGAACCCTCGACCTTTGGATTGGGAAGCCGGTATCTTAACCACACGACTAATTAAGCTTCTGAAGAATCAACTGATTTTTAAAAATTCATGTCTCGACGGTTACATAACTTGAATAGTTAATTCTTCTTTTATTCATTAAATGTTGTATTCATACTTTCCATAAGTATAACTAATAGTTACCTAATTGTCTTGTAATTAATTATATGATTAATTATTGGTAATAATTACTCGTATTTCCTCTTGTGACAAAAGGAAAATCATTTTGTAGTAAAAACTTTATGAACATGGTCCATTCTCAAGAGAAAAATCCTCATTTAGCAAGATGACATCATTTTGACTAAAAAGGATCCTACTTGTGGGAGTAAAAAATAAGATTTTGACACAAGAAAAATATAATCTTGAAACAAAAAATTAATTTTTTTCCTCCAGAATAATATGCTAGATTTAAAACGATAATCGTTTTACTGCGAGAGGATTTTGAGAAAAGGATTTTCCTCTTGCCACTAACAGATCATTTCTCTGCGTGTGGAAAATTTTGAGAAATTAACGTTTGAAATTATCATTTTTTACATGTACTCTTATGGGACGGCGGGAAAAAATGGGTTAAATCGAGTATTTCTGAAAAGGGATCAAATTTTTGACCAGTAAAAAACATATGGCTTTAATGATTGAGGCTTCCCCTTTCAAACCACACCTTGCAAATTGTACGTAGCCGTGGGAAATTTCGAGATATTTTCTTTAATTCATGATTATAAACACAAATAGCAGACGACCTGCACGAAAGCGAGAGAGACAGAACGACGTGCATGGTATAGTTTGTGCTCTCACTGAGCGCACAAACTGTATTGTCGTGCAAGAGCGTCCTTAAATTGTCGCGCCTTTTATCCAAGAGCCAATCGCAGATCAAATCTATAGAGGCTTCACTTCTTCCGGTCATCACTTTTTTAAGAAGGGATTATGCTGTTATTAAACAGCGTATGAGGCGTTTCACGTCAGCTCTCCAGGCGCGGCGCGCGAGTGCGAAATCATGCTGTTTTCAGCTTGTGTTTGAAGGGCTAAGATGTATCTAAAAAAAATAATCCCCAAGTGATTTCGATGTATTTTTTCCTCAGCTTTCCGATGGTGCTATTAGTTTCTCAAAAATTTTCAATTCTAACCTCAAAAAAACATAAAACGTGTTATATCTCAAAAACTATATTTTTAATATTTTTTTGACCTGCTAGATCGAAAGAGGAGGAAATTTTACATGGATATAGCCTTTTTCTACATAGGGATTTTTTGATTTTTTCGAGATATTATTCAAGAAATACAAGGCTTGAAAAACTTTGAGAAACTAATAGCACTATCGGAAAGCTGAGGAAAAAATACATCGAAATCACTTGGGGATTATTTTTTTTAGATACATCTTAGCCCTTCAAACACAAGCTGAAAACAGCATGATTTCGCGCTCGCGCGCCGCGCCTGGAGAGCTGACATGAAACGCCTCGTATGTATCGTTACATATTATCATACATTGAAAATATCTTAATAAGGTATTTTACATAAATTTCTACTGCAAAATAATTTTAGCAACATATTGTTACGTATGTGAGAAATAAATGAAGTGAAGTGAAAAAATTTGCGACAAGCGGGATGCGAACCGGCGAACCCGAAGTTTCTAGTCTCGCACTGTATCGCTGAGCTAACATCGCAATGCTACGACGAGGGCATCGCGAGCTAATTATGTTTATGCTGACTGAGTTGTTTCTCGTCTTCCACGTTGTGTCCAACGTCGACGGAAACCTCCGTGACAATATCAATGATTACACAGCTTTGATTTCCAATTGAATATAATAATTAATAAATTACTATCAATTTGAAAAGTAATGCATGAAACGAAATTTTTCAGTTCAACTATATATATTCCGCAGGAAGCGCGAGTGATAAAGACGCGGCGATTACCGTTAATCGCAAGACCATTAGTATATAGTCGACAAAGGGTTTTAGATAGTGCGGCCGAAAGTGCGAGCTAGGTACAATTGGCTCTCGAAAAGCCGACAAAAGGTCGTCGTCGCGGAGCGTCCAATTGTCGGGCACGCGTGCATCCCCGCGACACATTGTTTCTGACAATCGCACAATTACTCGCACTCTCTCCCTCTCTCTTTCCACTCGTCGCTGTCCCTCCTTCTTTCTCCCCGTCGCCGTGGAAATGTAAAAGGAGAAAAGTCCCGCACGCGCGTGCAAGTGCGAACGCGAACAAGGGTAGGTGCGAAGCGAATCGACATCTGGAGCAGACCTAATAAAGAAGAGAAAGAGGGAGACTAGCTAGAGTAACAACTATGTTCGCCCAACGTAGTCGCGGCTTTCTCCTGAGCGAGAGAGCGGAAGCAGGAAGGAGAGCGAGAGAGAGGGGGAGAGAGGTAGATACGTGCCTTCATCGCTCCTCTCGGGGCTGCAGCAGCCACTCGCGCGTGGCGCTCTCGGCAAGCCGCCCTTGTGCACGCCGCGCGCTCGCTGGAAGAGACAATAACGCGGAGCGAAGAGGGGAAGGGAGCCGGGGCAAGAAGGTTTTTACTTAGGGCTGTCTTTCAGGTGGCTCCTTATACAATGGTCTTGTCGCGAGCGACTTCAGCCCTCGTCGTCATCGTCGTCGCCGTCGCCGTCCACATAGTGCACTTGTTCTCTCGTCGCGAGAGTCTCTCCTCTCTCCCTCTCTCTCTCTCTGGCCTCCTTCGCGTGCCGACTTGAATGCAAACCTGAAAAGTATTCAACGCCGGGCGGAAGAGCGCACCACCCGGCGCGAAAGAATCGCGAACAATCCATTCAAGTAGCTGCAGCTCGGCCGTTGCTTTGAATGACATTAATCTGTGAAGCCGCGCCGCATAACCGTATCGCCGCGAGAGAAATAGAGAGAGAGACAGGCAAGTGAAGACGTTTTCTTTTCTCGTTTCGCGCAGCGGAACAACAAAGTCTCGTCCGCACGCTCCGCTCTCTTTCCCACGGAAGATGAAATTCTTCCCTCCTTTCTCTGCATACCCTTTTTCATCCTCTTTCTCTGCGCGCTAGCGACTGGAATTTTCATTTGTTTCTCTCACTCTAATTTCTCGCTGAGTACGCGCACTGTCTGTTTCTCTCGTTTCCGGGGGAACAAAAGAATGGGATCCGGACAAATGAGATCATTTAGTATTTGTTCTGCAGCGGCTAATGCTACTCTACTACGATATCCTTTAATAGTTCCAAAATTTTTCACATAACTGATCACGTTTGTAAATCTACTTCTGCAGTAATTACTTTTAACGATTTCAAATAAGCAGTGAATAATTCCTGCGATTTTATTGTGAATCATAATTGAATAGTGAACTGTCATCTGTTCTGCAAAGTAACGACTATAAAATGTAGCATTTAACCAGAGGGACTGGCGCGTGAAAATATAATTGCAATTATTTTCAGGTATAAATACAATTTTATTAAAAACTTGTCCCGCTCTCCAAGGGTGCCTTAAATTCTATTATAAAAATAATAGCCTTTCATTGCTCATAAAACATAAAGTAGTAGTATGCAGTAACGAGGGAAATTGTGTCGCTTCCATCCCATAGTACAACTTTGATAATAAATTGCGATAAGATTAATTTTCTTGCAGCAACAAATTTAAGTTTTCTATTTATTTCTTAATATTTTCTCGTGATTTTGATACAATCACTTCAACATCGGTAACAGATTTAATTTTTCTTTCGATTTTACATGAAATATAGGGGAGAGTTCAACAGTAGCCAGCGCTCAGTATCGACCACCAGGCATTTCTCGTTTCCGACGGTACGTGTCAAAATCCGACCACTGTGGTCAGCTAAAACACCATTTTATCGGATATATTTCGCGCCCAATGTTTTAAATCATGGAATGACAATGTTACATGTTAAAATAAAATGGAAGTGACCATCACATAATTGAAAGGTATTTTTCAGTCATCTAGTCTTGATTTTACAGTTACGTTAAGGTTCTTTAAATAATTGTAACACGTTCTTTGAAACTAAAATAAAAAAATTTATATATCGTCAAGCTTATAAGCCTCTTTGGGGTTTAACATAATCCGGATATCCGCGTGTTGGCCATATATAATGATCATATTCTATACATAGAACATTTGACAGAACTTCGTGCTGAATAAAATAACTGTTATTTCACTTTCTCATTAGATAAATCCATATTTAACTAAAACAATCATCTAAAATAAATAAATTTTTAAAATGTACAACTTTGTCAACTAAAATTAAAACTTTTTCCTTCATTAGTGTCGTTTTAATGTTTTCTATAGGCAACTCTCGCCTATGTATTTCACACGAAATTCAAGAAAAATTTTACGATGTGGATAAGTATCCGTTACAGACTCGTTATAGACATTTTAATGCGTTGAAATAGCAGTTGACATTTCTCTGGATTTGCATGAAAACTTGATACGCCTGATACACACGCACAAGTATAATACGAAAAAGAAGAAATACTGCCAAAAGTTTCGTAGAGTTCACAACGCCAGTTCGTTTCTCGCTTAATTTGGAAAGAGCTGAAAAAAGCAAAGCGAGTGCGGTGCTTGCGCCAGCGCGCCCGAGAAGATCTAATTATCGACGGAAAGGAGTTGTAGTTACACGGAAGAAAACACAGGCAATTCCGCCCGCTTAATCCCACTTATTTTCCTCGTTCGTTGTTTTCGTGCAAAGAGAGAAAGAGAGAAAGAGAGCGAGGGGGTGAGAACGCGCGCGCGCACACACTAGTCAGAGTAATGAACCATAAACAATCGTCACGAAGCCTGCTGAAGCTTGCGTGCAATTGAATATTGGCTAATCGGGCCAAGCGATATTATAAGCTTTTCCCGGATAATATTAGTCACGTGTGCGCCATCTACCACCCTCTCCTTTTTATTTATTTATCAACACGCTTTTAATCGCCTTAAGAATGCCATTACGCTATTGCTACATTGCTAATTTATGAAATGCTCCAATTTTTCCTCTTCGCCCAAGGGAGCACGCGCCGCGGCGTCGTACCGAAATAGCAATTTCATTGTTCATTTATCGGAAGATGCTCGCTGGCGGAGCTGTTATATATATTATATCTATAGATACGCGCGGCGCGCCGTGAAAAGTGAATAACGCTGAATTAACATTGACGGCATTGTAAACACGAATGCGAACGTTAACAATTACGAGTCATGAGTCAGCACCCAGCGGTGAGTCACGCGCGCGAGACAGGGCTTTGGCGGTCCGGCAAACAGTTTTACCGCGCGAGAACGGGGCTGAGGGAGAGAGAGAAAGTCAACAAAGGAGTTTTATTGTGCGGCAGTAAAAGCGATATCGGACGGGCGGTGGTAAGAAATTTTTACGCCTAAATTAGCATTAGGTCGCGTGAAGGGCCGCGCGCTGCTAAAAAGTCCTTATCCCGGACATTTCGGCCTCGCGGCGAGGAAAACAAAGCTGTAAAAAGACTTTTTATCGGCATGATATTTTCTTTATCGCTGGCGCGCCAGGGGGCCAAGTCGCGCGCACGCACGCACCTAATAAAGAAGCTAATCGAAAGGAACACGGGCAGCGCGCGCGGAGCTCTGCGGCCGTTTGGCATGTTGTTACGTTGTGTCGTGTGATCAATAAATCCCTCACGCAAGTGCCCTCGACCCAACCCCACGTGCTCCGCACTCCCTAACACGCCCCGATTTCTCTCACTCTGTTTCTTCGGAATTTCCGCGCCTTTTTCCCCTTTTTCGCCGCGGGGCCCCCGGAATGTCGCTGAATTAATCTAGGCTCGCTGCCGGCGTAAGGCTAAGTGAGACATACGATGTCTAATGACCTCCGGTCCAAGTTCGATCCCTCCTTTAGCCGGCACGAAAACGCAGGCCAGCCCAGCTTGCTTTTCCCGCGCGAGCTGTCTACCTTGCTGCTGCTTTTTCGCCTCCTCCTTCTTCCGCCGCTTCTTCTGCTCGCTCATCGAGCTTCTTTGGCCCTTTATGCACGGCGAGGCGAGGCGAGCCTCCGTGTCGGCGAGTCGCTGCTGAATAAAATATCAGCTCGCTAATAGTTTTTTTCTACAAAGTCACCCTCTGTGCAGGCGGCCGACGAGCTCTGGCCTGCGCCTGCGTCTCTATTGGAGATAGGCCACGAATTGCGCTCGCTCCGTTTTATCATTTATCTTTTGATGATCGTTTCTCTTCATTCCTACAGCCTCTCCTTAATTCGCCGACGAAGCGCCTCGCGCGCTACACCGGCAAAGGAGAACGAATTTCGTCAACTACCCGCTTGCCTTCTTTTCTCCTCTCTCTTTCTCTCTTCTCTTCTCTCCTTTTTATTTAGGAGGTAATAAAAATTTATAGTTCGGATTGTATTGGCCGCGCTCTGCAACATTCTAAATATTCAACGTTTACGGGGATATGCGGTGGCTCGACGAACGGAATTCCAAATCTAACGGCTTTTTATTTTATTAACTCTGCAAGAACTCGCAGTGAATTGCTTTCATCCAGTTTTCTGTAAATTGTTTACGTACAAGTCGTGCAAAGCCTCTTTTCGCGCAGGGGAAAAGTCGCTGCTGACAAGACGAGTGAAAAGGGTCAATTCCAGCATGAACGCAACGCTGAATAAATGAGCTGTTCTATTGAATATTTCCTTATGCAAATTTTCTCTTCACTCGCTTCGTACGATAGCATCTATTCAGAGCAGTTGGAGACTTAGCAGTGCTAGTCTCTATAATTGATGGATAATATTTAAATTTACTTTTATTTTTATTTCTCTCTGCCAGATAAAGTTGAATAATAAATCATTAATGCAATTCCATATCTCATCTGCGAACACCTTTTGATCGCTCTTTTGAATGTGTATTGATAAAAATTTTCATATACCAATAATTCGCATTCACGACGTGTTAAAATCGATAATTTTAATAATGCGAGTAAAAAAGATAATATCAAAATATTACATCGAGATAGTAGAGTACGAGCGCAGGTCGGCAGGCTATTGTTTCGTTATTAATTGTTTGCAGTATAGACGTTTTATTCATTAGACGTGCTTTCGAATTATTTCCTTCACATTGTGCCTTGACCGTAAAAAAGAGTAAGACGAGTCGTGAAAGACGCGAATCGCTTAATTGAGCATAACGAGTCCTAGGAGGGAAGAAAAGCAATATAACAACGGCCGCGCGGAATAAAGGCTTAAAGTCACGTCGTGGTTAAAAAGGAATTGAAAATCGCTCGGTGATTACCGATCTCGCCTCCCCCTCTTTCTTCGCCGTCCCTCGCGAAATCGACAATTGCCGGGCTTGGCGTGTAACAAACCGTGACGCGCGGAGAACAGAAAAGGAAGCTTGCTCGCGGGAAATTTAAGTCGCCGAGGCCTGCGACAATACCGGGAAAGAGTTGAAAGGGACGGCTTAATTTGAGGAGAAGCGACGACGACTAAGTCGCTCTTTAATGCGCGGGAGAATGAGGAAAGTAGGCAGAAGCGAAAACAAAGGCAATCCGCACGCGCTAGCAGCGTCAAAATCAAATTCGTTAATTTGGGGAGTTTTCGCCTTGGGAGTCTCCCCTCCTCCTCCAGCGAGCGCCAAACGTCCCGAGAAGTGCTCGCGCCGCACGCGCTAAGTATCCGGCTTGAGACCTCAGTCTAATTCCTCTAACTTTTCCCTTTTTCCATGCTTTCTGCTTGGCTTCGTTGGCTTCTTGCTTTCTTTTTCCCTCCTAATTTCTCGCCCTTCTTCAGACTTTCCTCTCCGACGACGTCTCTCCTCCTGTCGCTCCTTCAGCACGTTTAACTTCTCGTCCTCTCGTTTTCCCTCAGCTCCCCCGACCCGGCGCGCCATCTGTCTTACTCTTTGTCGGAGTCTGGATGGACTTAACGAATCGAATTGAAAACGTTCCGCGTCTTGTTCCAGCGCTCGTCTGAGGAGTTTCAAGTCGTTTTCAGCTCGCTGCGGAACGAAAACTGGCAAAAATGATTTTCTCGCGCATGTCACGGAGGCACGACTGCGCGAAATGCGCGACGCGACTCGTGCCGGATGGGACGTAATTTTCGTTGCTATTTTATCTCGTTTACGCTCCTTTTTCTCTCTCCCGCGCAAGCCACTCCCTTTTTTTCGCCCGCGCTTTGGCCGAGTGCGCGCGTGACGACGCAGCGTCGGCCGGAGAACTGCATCAGAGCAAGTTTTAATGCTAGTGCTTGTAACACGTATAATAGTATTAATTAAATAAATAAAAACGAAAACATAACATTACTCGCTTTTCTGATAATTGACCTAAGCTGGAAAATGAAAACGGCATTGAAAATCATTGTGGATATTAAAAATTAATATTAGCTTTATTTATGACGTTCATCAAAATTAATTAATTTTAACGCTCATCGCGCTACCACGGTCCTGCTGGAGATTACCGTTTTAACTAAAAATAACATAGCACCCAGGAATACATAACAAGCAACATTTTTATGTTTAACATAAATTGATTTTATAATTAAACAACACAAAAATCTGATTATTTTCTTATTATTTTAGTGGAAGTGAATATTGGAAAATAAAAAGTGAATGAATGAAAAATTATATTCAAAAAGCAACATGATGATCTAGAAGCATTTTGTTCGAAACTGTAATCGTTAAATGAGAGACTGGTGCGAAAGTCGGAACTGGGCCATCCCCAGTCAACAGCAGTTTAGGATAACGAAGCATACACGCTCGAGTGGTTATAACTAATGATTGATGTCGCTCATCTACTGATCTAAATATCGATCCGCGAGGCGCCTCTATCGGGAGGAACTCGTTTCCGTCCCAATGGACCTCTTTGCTATTGCTAGTAAATAGCCCAAAATTCGGCCGAGCAGATTATTTACAATAGATTTATGCACCCGCAATATTTCACATTCTTTTTTCATCGGTTATACCGACTCGTCCATTTCAATACTTTTATAGTATTTATTTCGTTTAATATTCGAAAGTAGATGGAATTTTATTTCACAAAGAATGGCCGTAAGTGCAATCACTTCTAAAGCTAATACAAGTGGAATAAAATATTTATTCTCATTCATTAATTAAGATGATTCCATTTTTAGAGTAGAACGAGTAAAACAATAGAACAACTAAGTGCTTGCAGAAATAATTAATGAATTCATCCTATTGAAATTGGTTTATCTCTTAGTTATTAATTAATGAAATTGAAAAGCTATGTATGTAGTCCCCACAGGAAGTACGAAATAGAGGCACTGTTTGTTTGGAAAATAGATTTAAAATTAAAATTTAATTTACAAGTTGACTTACTTTGCGAGTTTTGCTATTGCATTGTTAGTTTTAATCTTTTCAATTTACAAAAAGGCATTATAGTGCATATCGATCAATGTAACGTTCGAGTTATTCACATGTTGAATGATTGATTGCGCAAAGGCTTGAAGTTTGGAGCACTAGCATTACTTTTATCCTCTTCGGTTGACCCTAAAGCTTGCTAAGGGTTCTTTTTCACATACTTGAAGTTTTCGTCCTCGAAGAAGTTACGCTAACTCGAACATTTTGTAGCAGGTACCAATTTGCTGAACTGTTTTCTTTGGCCCTGCCTCGAGCGGACTGCTTCTTATCTCCACCCAGAAATGAAGCATCTACCTCTTGAAACTTGACATTTTCGTATTTACAAGTGGCTTTTGTACTGCTCGTCGACTCTTGATCTCTAGAAAATTTGTCGGAAATCATTATGTCTAAATGTACGACCGAATCCATTACCACTCATTCATGCAAATGTAAATTTATGAATTTATAGACGTTGCTACTGTGAATTTTCGATTTGAATTGGCGCTTTGGAAAAGATATTTTTAAGTCATAGATATAATAAATAGGAAAAAAGTCAGGAATTCCAATCGCATAAGAGATCTTACGGTCTAAGATATGCAGCTGGATCTTAAATTTAAATTCAGCAAACGCGTTCTTTTCTACGGCGTTATTCGCGGTGATTCACAGTATTCAGATGGCTGCTTCGTACGATGTTCTATTTCGAGAGAGCAAAAGCATCCGCATGATAGATAAACGCAATAATAACTTTATTTAAACAATATTAAAAGCAAATAAAAATGAACATCTGACTTTTGTTGAGCAAAAGAATATCAAGAATATGTGACGAGTTTCAGCATGAGCATCGGCAAATAGGGAGCAAACTCGCACACAGCTGCCGGGAAATGTTCCAATCCGTCTTATCTAAGCCGGCTCTGAGCGCGACGACTCACCTAAATGCTCGCTCGGAGGTGTGTGTAGGTGGCTCGTGAAATATGAGAAAGAAACGAGTGCGCTTGGGAAAAAGGCGCTAACAAGCTGGAGAAGGAGGAGGAGGAGGAGGGGAGGTTTGCTGTCGCTTGAGCCGCTGTTGTTGGGCCAGAGAAGGGAGAGAACGAGCTCTCCCGGCGGGATCACGCGCGCGGGCTTATCGCCTAACGAGGAAGCTTATTTCACTATGCATCGAAGGTACACCGACGCGGCTTCGCATCCCTACATACGGTATCGAGATTATTGCGCGAGATTATTGCTGCGCCGCGCGGACGCGAGCGTCGAATGCGCGGGCGCGCGTTTCGCTATCGCGCGCCACTCTCCCCGTTCCGATTTAATACCTTTGTATTAATCAGTTACCGCGTATACCCGAGCGAGAGCGGAGCCAGAAAGCGCGACGATACGACGTGCAGATGCGCCCCGCGTATATTCCATGGCCGCGCGGGCTCTCGTATTTGACGATGCTTGAAATACGAGCGGCTATTTACGGTTTAATGCAAATTGAATCTTTCGATGAAAAATATACTTTGGCCAGCCGTGACGGCGGTGGTAGCACTGCGGTTGCCGCTGCCGCTGCCGCTGCTGTTACATCGGGTCAGATCGTACAGTGCGCTCGCGGCTTTTGTACCTCTGCTGCTCGATAAATATTTATTAAAGTATTATCGGAAAGCCGAAGAGGCTGCGGTTCAGTCGAGCCAGCTCTCTCTCCCCCTCTCTCTCTTGCTCAGCCTTTTCCATTCACTTTTTATTTTTCTTGTACCAATTCTTTTTTTCTAACTTAAGGTGATCGTTTTCCGCAACTTTTGCGAGCTTTTTCCTCGCACCAGTTAGAAGAACGTTTTTCTTCAAATTTCAATGTTACTTATATATCTCGAGTGAAAACATATTTACACATCAAAATATAATAATCTCTTCTTTTAAAAGGAATGTTATTGGTTTATAAATTTTGAATACAAAAGAAAACTATCACAGTAATCTTGCATGATGTTGTGGCTTTTTCAAATTTTCCTTTCGTCAACTTCGTAATAAATAGGCCCACAACATAATATATCATAATGATTTTTATTTTGGAAGGGAATTTTAGAATGTATTCATTCAATTTCAGATTTAAAAAAAAAAAAAACCTATAAGAAATTTTCGCAGAATTTCTTTAGTAATTTTTTGTTTTAAATTTTCAATAAATTTTGTTAATTTTAATTCACAGAATAAAAATTTATGACTCACTTATTTCCACTACCAATAACTTTTTCTCGAAATTTTATAAAACTTTTGAGAAAAACTTTTTTTACGACTATACTTAAAATTTCACAAAATATTCGTAGAAAATTGTGCACAACTTTTTCGCGTGTAAGCGAAAATAAGAAGATAGTATTGATCGATGTTTTGATAGAAAAAGAAAAAGTATTGTTTTGATCGTACGAAATACTTGTATTAACGAGTTTTCTTGGCCGAAATAAGTAACGCCGGGGATCTTAACTGCAGAACGAAGAGGTCGCATGCGCCCGCGAAATTCGTGGGCACATTTATCCAACAAACGAGCATCGCTTTGATTTCCGATTAAATGAGCCAACAATGTCGGTTCAATTAGGCAGCATGGGAGGGCTGCAGCAGTGCCGCTAATGTAGAGCAGTAGTGCTTCAGCCAGCTGAAAAATGCCCCATTCTCCAGGCGCGTATGCGAAACAAACCCAGCGGCGATTAATTGATGCTCCTTTTGAGCAAGTGCCGAATGAAACTAATAAAGCGCGTTTTGTCAGCGCGCGGCGTTATAATGATTGTGCGGGGGCAGCGCAGCGCCATCGTTAATCAGATTAGAAGTTAATTCGGCGTGGCTTTATCGAGTTTAAGGGCAGGAGCGGTAGGGTGGGTGGGAGTGAGAGGGGACGGTAGCAGCAGCCGACCCGTCGAAATCGATACAGTGCGCGCTCACACACACCCACACATACCTACATACTAGCAAAGAGGACCAGGGCGCGCGGCGGGGTGGCGGCTTTGTGCTCGTTTTCGAAATTCGTTCGACTGGCTCTTTCGAGATCCCTCCCTCCCTCTCTCTCGTTGGTATTCTCGAGCGTCGTTACCGCCGCGGCGCTGTGTCGGATTCGGCGAGTCGATAGAAAGTTTTCGCGTATATACACACACGCGCCTCGGGAGATGGAGATGAAGACCGTAGAGAGTCAGGCGAGCAGGAGGGAGAGGACGTTGCCGTCGTCGTGGCGGCGGCGGCGGCGACGGCAGTGGCTTCGAGACTCAACTTTGTCTTGCTGTTGCTGGCTCGTGGCTTCGGCTGACGAGAGCGCGCCCGTTACTACTTGTGTCGCTCCCTCCACTTCTCCCTCCCACTCCGTGTACATGTCTGGCTGTGCTGCTGCTGCTGCTGCTGCAGACTCGCAGTCAAAAAGTGAAAATAAGGACGGGAACGGGGTCAGCGGGCGACCGCGCTCTCGGTCGATACTCTAAAAGCTACCTAAAAATAGCGCCGCGCGCCTATCTTTCTTTCCCTCTCTCCTTTTTTCTCTAATTTTTCTTTTCTCTCTCCCTTCGTTACGTCGATTTTCACCTTTAGCGCGGTCGTGCTATTGCATTCATCAGTTTCCTATTAATTTCTTGTCTGCGCGTGCCCACTCTCTACTATACTGCCTCGGCCGTTCAACTTTTCCTTCTCACCCGAATACCTTTCCTTTATTCTCTTTTCCAAACTTTCTTCTCCGCGCTTCGCTCCGGAACTTTGCTAACTCGAAACAATGTAGTTGCCCATATTTTTTTCATGACTACTTTATTTTGTCTTGGTGCAAGCCACGTCATGAGAAATTATTTCACGGAAATTGCTCCATCCTTCAACATTCGTACACTTCAAAAATATGTGACTGAAATTCATTTGCTCCCATTCTTTACGATAAGTGTTTTAATTGATAATCCTACATGTTTTCGATTTTAATAATTAATTCAACCACTCTGGAATTTGTGTTTCAGATTCTACAATATTTAGTTCTCAAATATCTGGAGTGTATGTTTATTATTAATTTAATTGACAGCGCGAAATCTTTTACTTCCAGGGTTGCAGATTTCGCACTTCTTGCATCCAGAAGTTCAGAAGTACAACGTGTTTTCGATCAATTCTGGAAATGCAAAGTATTTTCGGACTTTATTGAGATTAAAGACGAGCTTGAAATGCGCAATCGTATATGGATCGTTCAAGGTTTTCGATGTATTTCGAAATTTAATCTAGAATTCTCTAATTTTATTTTACCTTTTTAAAGTTTACATAGGATTTTTTTTTATTTTTTGCTCAAAACTTCGCGCTTAAAGAAGGGATATTTAAAAAAAATGAAATTATTGGCAGCAAAACTGTGTCATAAAAGTGTTTTTTATTGATCGACAATTTTTCGGATTTGTTTAAGAAATAAAGAAATTAAAAATACTACCAGGATTGCAGGTTTTGCACTTCTTGCACCCAGAAGTCTATAAAAGTGCAAAGAAGATAATTACAATGACAATGACTTGATTGCAATCATGTCCGGAAATCCGAAGTGTTTCTGGAGTTATTGAGGACTTGAGTGTCTGAGGGAGTCAAGTACTTGCCACCCTGACTGACACAAGAAATAAATTTATAAATTGGATGGAACTTCGATAACGATATATATTTATGCCACTGGGGAGGATATACTTTTATAAATATAATTGATTGGGCTGAATATCTAATGATTTGCAGTCGGCGCGATAACACCGCGAAGGGTTACCCGGGAAAATATAGCTGGCAGACCATTTTAATATTTTAAAGTGTGCCCCGTATAGAGTCGAGTGCAAATGAGAAAAGGGCCGAGCGTGTCGCAGATCCGGCCTCGACGGCGTCGCAGCCGTCATTCGACACTCGTAATAACGCTGAATGGCTAGGACGGAAGAAAGAGGAACGAGTGAGGGAGAAGGGGGGGAAAGAGCTGTGGAGATAGAGTGCATGCAAGAGGCAAAGTAGCGAATAAAACGAGAGAGGCGGGTGGGAAAACAAGAGCATAATGTTTACGTAAACGAAAAACAAAGGCGCCGGCCTCGTATTTCCCAATTTCAAGTCTTGCCTGCTCTGTCATTCTCTCTCCCTTCCGCCGCGATAGCGAAAAAAGCCACTTCTAGCCTCGGCTGCGGCACACCAAGGATCTACTTTCAGCCTCGGCACAGTTGGCTCTCTCTCTCTCTCTCTCTCTCTCTCTCTCTCTCTCTCTCTCTCTCTCTCTCTCTCTCTCTTGCCGGCCTCCTTTTTCCTCCCTTTCGCCGACACATTTCGAGAGAGTGAGTGCGAAGGAGCGAGCAGCGGGGCAAGCGCGTCGTAATCGACATTCGTTCGTGGGACGCGTCGGGCATTGATAACCGAAAAACTTGGTAATGCGCGCGCGTGACTCGAACTTCGATGTTGGCGTTATACACGCGCGGAAGCAGCGCCTCTTTTTTTTCTCCACCCTTAGTCGGCGAGATTCCCTCCTGCGCTCATTCTCTCACTCTCTCTCTCTCCCTCTCTCTCTTTCTCTCTCTCTCTCTGTCTCTCCAGTGACGCAACGCGTCGCCGATCCTCTCGACCGCCTGATTTTATTCGAGCCTCGGCCCAACCCGGAGACTTTGCAAGCTAAGATTCTTTATTCCTTTATGTGGGATATACCGCGCGCCACTATTACTCCTCGTTAGCCGAGCGCCCGGAGTAACCGAATCCATTTTTCCATCGACTAAATAGATTATCTATATATTTTCTCTTCCCCCGTCCCATTCGCGCATTTCCTCCTTTGCGGTTTATCAAGATTTTCTCTCTTTTATTGAGCACAAAGAAAGATAGCTCGCTTCCTCCTCGCTACATCAAATCTGGATAATCTACGGAGCGACGCTCGTCTATAAAATTTGTCATTACTCTCTCTCTCTCTCTCTCTCTCTCTCTCTCTCT
Source organism: Torymus aiolomorphi (assembly GCA_036365515.1). Classification (NCBI taxonomy): domain Eukaryota; kingdom Metazoa; phylum Arthropoda; class Insecta; order Hymenoptera; family Torymidae; genus Torymus; species Torymus aiolomorphi. The sequence goes on along the minus strand of CM070875.1, from coordinate 221,494,023 downwards.
CTCTCTCTCTCTCTCTCTCTCTCTCTCTCTCTCTCTCTCTCTCTCTCTCTCTCTCTATCTCTTTTATTTTACGATCAAAATATCCTAGATATACACAGCGCGTAGTATATACTCAAATTTTCGCCGGTCGTTATTTTAGCCGCACGCGCGCAATGCGCAGAGGCGAGTAACGAAATAATGCATATCGATCCGATAGGGCAGAGAGGGCGAATGTAAAATTGTGCAACTGTTATCGCGCTCGGATATTTAAATCAGGTGATAGCGTTGGAAAATTTCTATTCGTGCTGCGTCGGCGGAACTCGATGTCGCGCACGGCAATGCGGCAAATATTTATAGCGGACTTGATGTCTCATTTAGAAGCGGCTCCGCCCGTCCGCGCTTATCAATTATTAAGCGCGCGTATAGTCGTTACAAATCGTTATCGCATGCTTTCCGCTCATTTTTACACCTATACATATAGATATTTTGGACACTGACGTATGTATGCACGCGTACAGCGCCTCTGGAAACCCGATAAAGCTCGCGAGGGCGACTAACGCATTTTTCACACGCACGCGTCTCGTTTAAAGGCCGCGCGTCAGAATAATTGCCGAACGATCGAGACCCCTCCCGAGCGTCTAATCGCGTAACCGCGGAAACTCGTTCAACAAAAATAAAGGACAGTTTACAATCAATAAACGACACTTGAACCATTTTTCAGCGTGGAGCGATTAATCAAGAGCGGGAGCTGGTCCGGCGCGCGCTGAAAGACCGAGAGAGAGAGAGAGAGGGAGAATCAGATAATGGCAGAGGCGCGCGCGTTCGTTAGAAATCTCCATTGCGTGGCATGGCTCGCGGGCATTCATTTTCGAGCGAAAAGCGCCGGCGCCCATCCTCCGCGTCCCTCGCGTTTATCAGCGGCCGATTAGCCCCCGCGATTTGATTAACGCCTTAACGAGCGCCGATTTAATGCTCGTGCGACTTATTGCTGCATGTTTCGCGATATCAAGCGCGAGGATGACCCTATATGCTGACTGCGCGCGCGCGTGTATGTATATAAGCTCGCCAGTTGGGAAAGTAGTCCAGCAGACGCGACGAGTCTGTACGTCGTAAGCCTATATACCCGCAGCCGCAGATAAGCTTCCGGGCGTTAATGGAAAATACTGCCGACGGCGCATGTGCGGCTGGGTACATGTGCGGGGGATCGCTGCCGCCGCCGTTAAATCCTCCCGCGATCAAGATCTCGCCCCCGCCCGGCTCTTGCCATCGCGATTTCTCGCGCGCCTCGCGCCCACCTAAGCTAGCTACACGCGCTCGCCTGCGGCAACTGGGCCGAGACTTCCGTCCTCCTCGGCCGAATTCGACACGCTTGCCGTGACAATGAGCGCCCGCTCCTTGCTAAGTGAAATGATTGGGCGATGGAAACATCATCCCCGCGACGTCCGGAATTTCCCGGAATTCCCCGGAATTGCCAGATATCATCCCGTTTGCGAGGCTACGCTTAAATGATTTGGAAGATGTTTGGGAAAAGTTTGTTTGGCTTAAGTTTGGGAAAACGTATGCAATGAGACAATGCCAAACTTCACAATTCATGATAACACGTTTTTGAAAAGTTTGGCTAACCTTTCGCAAAATTTTCATGAATAAATGATTTAAGTGCTGTCGATTACCGACAGGTGGCGTATGACGATACTTGAGTATAAATGTCCAGTCCGGGCTATAAGTCATAGTGCCGGGATAAAAGTGGGTGCATAAAGAGACGCAGCGACGTTATGCTGGCGGCTGATATTCAGTGCGCCTCAAAACCGCAACGAATGCCTGACCGGACCGGCTGGCGGATGCGGCGTCTCCCTCTGGGTGAATCTTTTTCCTCTAAAACTTTCTGCCGCATATCACCTTTACCTACCTATATAAATTACTCATCTATTTTTTCTGTCTAATAAAGTCATTCTACGCGTCTCAACAACTAACTTAAGATAAATGGGTTTTTACTCCTAGCGAGGTTTTTCCCCATTCTACACTCCACATAGTAGTCCAGCCATACAACCGTTTTTGCTCTATAACTTCTGATAGTGTGGAAATGCCCTCACAGGGTAACGCACAACTTCCTCTTTTTGATTTCGTTCTTTAAGGAGAGGTAACTGGAATCGCCCAGGCTCCTCCTACGTGGATTGATTTCTACGTAAGGGGCTCCTGGACGGTGATCCGGGCAGGCTGTACCTCACTGGTAAGGGGCGACGGAGGGGGCCCCCACCATCCCTTCTTTCTTTCTTTCTTTAAAGTGGGTGCGTGGGACAGCAACTCAAAATTTCGTTTAAATTGAAAATTTCTTTAAAAAAATTTTTAAAAAAACATTAAAAAAAAAGTTTTTTTCAACTTTTTTAAAGTTATTCTTAACTTTTACAAAGTTTGGCCAATGTTTCGGAAAACATTTCTTAAACTTCATTACTTAACATATGAATTGATGAAAAGTTTAGGAAAATTTGCCAAAGTTTAAAAAAATGTTCTATTACGAATTGGGAAGTTTGGCATTGTCTCATTACTTTATCAAAATCTTTAAAATATTGTGTGTACTATGGTTTTTTGCATAATAATAAAAAATAATTAAACTTTGTCAATTTTGCTTCGATTCCTGATTTTTAAAGCTTATAATATTCGTATTTAATTTCCGTATAGACCTACTGTACGGAAAAATCGTTAACTATTCCATATAATCATTTATCATAGATCTAACGCTAAAAACTAACTTTTGACAGGGACGATATAGCCATAACATCCTTAAGCCGAACAAAACTTTTCGCAATTATTTTTACGTGGGTAGAACGTTATCATTTTAATATATATGCTTTAAATCTGATTGTTTTTTAAAACGGTTTGATGACAGGTATAAAGGTATTCTTCACGGAATGTACGTGGTTTAAATAGGTTTAAATATTGAATTCAAATAACGTTAGCTAGCATTACTAATGTGTAATTATGAAACCAACCTATTTTCATGTGGACAAATTATGCGCATTATTCGTACAATTACAATGAAATAATAATTGCTTACTTTAACATTTTTCTTATTACTTCGCTTTTAATTAGTATCATTTTCGCAATTTATATTAGTTAAATAAATATTCCCTTTATTATTGAATACAAATGTGTCGGAAGATACAATTATCGTTATATCGTCATATATTGACCTAAAAATAATAACAATAATGATAGTAATGTACAAAACGTTAATTAGTGTTATTAAATCGAGGCAGGAGCAATGTTCCCAATTTTCGATCATCCAAAATAACGAATATAGTCGTTTCGCGTGTAAATAAATATTCCTGATTATTGATGGCAAAGGGCGAAACATATTGGACGGATATAATAAACGTCACTAGCGATGAAAACTACGCGCGAAAGATGAGATGAACAGCGGCGGCGCGATGGTGCACCGTCAGTAGTCAACGAAAGTGTGTCATATTGGAAAGCTGTCAAGCGGAATCGGTAAATGCGTTATGTAAAACTCACTTTAATTGCCGACCACTCCTCTCTAATATCTTTAACCATTTAAAGTTTGTGAAACCATTTGTTAACGAACCTCGGGCCGCGTTAAATTTTTCAGAGCGGCATTTCACTCGAAGATTGAAGACTGTAAACGGATTATTACATTTCCAGCGAGAGAGGGACAGAGTTTTAAATAACTTTATCAAGTTCTTAACTTGGGAGAAATATCTCCTTTGTTATATTACGGGCTTTCTTCCAAACACGTTAAAGAATGACCCACCCACCAATATCGTAAGGTACATAGGTGTATGTACAAAAGGGGTCGGTGTAATTGGAACGAAATCAAGCAGAATGATAAATTTACTATAAATTTTAGCTTCTTTTGCACTAGAACAAGTCCAATTACTCTGAACGCTTATAAATTCTCACCAAGTCACGTGTTTGACCAGTTTCTCTTATCAGAAGTGCAATCCTAACTCGACACGAAGGAAGCGGCTTAGTGCGGATTACTTGGAAAAGTTGGTAAATTGGAATAATGAAGTAGCTTTGCAGGCAACACTTATTCCGTATAATTAAATGAAATAGTCGAAAAAAATTCTTTGTCAAGATAAATATAAACTATATCCATGATATGTTCGTTTTGCAAGAGATTGCCTTTCTTTTGTATAACTTATCCAATATTACTTCCTTTGAAGGATATCCCAGGAAAGCAATCTTACTTACAAAGTAAGTTGCTCTGTTATGAGCGGCAAACACATTATTAATTCGTCCAAAACTGTCCTTATTACACCCCGCTAAAATTTCGTATTAATATACAAATGCTAAAAATGGCATCTCTGCGAGCAAGTGTAGCTCTTACTTCAATTGTTAACATTGCAAAATTATGCATACTTTGAATTACATAGAAACGCATTCCAATGCCGTCCATTATTCAAATTTTTTGATATGGTGAAAAGGCCGAAATCTTGTCGTTACATAATGAAGCATCGGTCTTGCGATAAGCCATGTTCCTGAAAATACCGAGACGGAGCAGGAGAATCGTAAGTTTATATAGGATTTCGAGTGGGGTTCTGAAAAAATGAGTCTTTTATCGAAAAAACTGCATCGGGGAAAAAGCAGGTCGAACTCGTTGAATTTCGCAGCTGCAGCACGGCGGCGGCTGCGGGAAACATTTATTCCACGGCTAATACGCGCACTCGGGTTAAAAGGCCAGATCTACAGTGCGCGCTGCAGTATGAGCGAGAGTGAGATTGCAGGAACGAGCAAAGCGGGAGAGAGAGAGAGAGAGAGCAGAACGATCGCGTTTCAACGTATGCGTAAAACTCGAGGCGATGGTTCAGCGAGTGCGCTCGGCACGATCAATGCACGCGATGCGGGCACATCCGATTCGCGTCAGTTTCGAAAGTTACGTGCTCGTTGTGCGCGCACCGCCCACACATAGGGACGCACACGCTTTCTCTCTCTGCCCCCGCAGTCCGTTGGAGTGAAGCGCGCCCGGCTCCCGAGAGTCGGCTCACCCGAGAGTGGACAGGTGACGGCCATTGTGCCCCAAGCTGAATAACAAACTGCAATTATTGTGACTCGTTTCAGACTTTTCGCGATGGACAGTATTACATGCGCGGCTCTCCCCCTCACTCTGTCTTACTTTTTCGAAAGCCTCCTGCTGCTTTTTCCACACTCCCCATCCACGACTACGCGCTTAGCACTTTGCACTCGTTTTTGTTGCATTTTAGTTTTCATTTTGATTAAAAATAATCAACGGAGTTTTAACTTTTGCTTCTAAGATGAGTATTTCCTATGGGTATTTTTTAATATCTTAGTTCGACAAGTTTGAAAAAGAATTTTTTCAATGGATAAAATTGTGAAACTCAATCCATCTGTCAGATCATTAAAAATATTGGATATTTTCAAAACTATATTAACGAAAACATCTTCGCATAAAATGAGTAATTTTATGAATTTTGAGAAAATTCATTGAATCTCGGATGCTTGCTAAACTGAAACTGAAACTTGACTGTACTCGCTTTGGCGAAACTTTCAAACTCTAGCTTTCGTCGGGTCTATACCTGCTCTAGTTTTGTATTTGTACATGTATACAGCTGAAAATAAATATTTCTCCAACAAGTATTAAATACTAAATTTATTTTACCCATGATAAATTGTAGCGCTATTGTCGGATTCTATTTGCATTAGGAAAAAAGCTGCGAAAGAATGTGCGTTAGAATGGATATGAATTTTAAGGAATACCAACGATAAAATCCTTTAATTTACGACTGTTACTCGTGAAATATCTGATATCTATAAAAAGGTTGTTTTTCACCAAGCCTCTAGATTTTGTTCGCGCATGAGATATTACGGTTTGAATATTTCATTAAAAGCTTTGATGAGAGCTCTGCTAGTGATGTTTACGATGCATAAAATAAACCACTACGTTTGAATAAAATGAATCGTGTGCTCTGCATAAATCTTAAATTTTGTACGCTTCTGTTAAATTTAGTAAACAAATTGGAGCTCCATATCCGGTAACCTATCCTTTAATTAGATTACCGAAAATCGTCTTCGAAAAATCGAGTATTCTCTTTTCTGGCGATTTCACCCGCCACCGAGACAAGAATTCATTTATAGTTAATAAGAAAATATATTAAAAATAAACAGAAAAAATATATTTACATTTTACTCTTTGTGAACTCTTATTAATTAATATACTTATTATCCTTAAAAAAATTCTAAATTTATTATAAAAATATGCACGTGTTCAATAGTACTACGGATATATTAGCTGTTAATATGCTGCTTACTTGGCAAACGTCAGTTCGTCAGAGGACAACGTTGTGCGCATGCGCACTGGACGTGCAGTGTGTGTGTTCCTAATGGGCCGAAAAAGGGAACAAATAAAAAGAACAAGAATTACATGGGTTTCTATATCTATATATACGAGGAACAACGAAATACAGAAGGAACAAGAGGTATATATATATATATATATATATATATATATATATATATATATATACTAATCCATTATGGAATTATCTTTTTTTAATTTTATTTTAATTACAATATGTGATAATGTCCAACCACTGGTACGTGTCCAACGACTGGTACGTTTATCTTACGAGAGTCGAGATACGCTTCGTGCATAAAGCTCATTACACAGAAAAAAAAGGAACAGCACACAGATATAGAATTAACATTAATTACTATATCAAGGAGCGCGGAAGCGCTCCGAAGGCAAGTATAGAAGAAGCCTAAAGGAGCGACCCGTGCTACATATACATTGAAATGGGTGTACGAAAAATTCAATGCGCTTTCTACGTATACAAGGAAATCTTGTTCCCTATATATCTGTTCCTTGTATATGTATAGGCATAATTAACCCATATTAAATGATATTTTTTTATCATTGAAAATAACCGAAAGATAACGTCAAGCTACCGCAAGTAAGGTGGATATTAACTATTAATCAACTATTTTAGTATTAACAGTTACTAAATATATTAACTGTAAATAAATCCTTCTCTCAGTGCGAATGCAGCTATTTATTGCATCTTCTCGGATTGTTAAATAATCCCGAAATAGTAGATACTCAATATTTGGAATGGTTGCCGATTTATCAATGCCGTAATTTTAATTACCGAGCGTTACAAATGATTTATATTAAGAGAATATAGAGCGCGGAACTAACTTTAAAACATCACGTACCATGAGTCTTTCCCCCCAAAATGATGAAAATCTCTCTTGTTTTGTTGTCCTCTTTGAAAGCGTTACTTTTTCGTCTCTGAGCCCTTCAGCAAGAATGGCGGAATTCGCGCGATCGCCGTCGCGATTGACGCGCGCTACTGTTGCAGGAACGACAGCAATGGCAACGCCAACTGCCTGGCAGCAACATACACTCGCTCGCCCTTGTGAGCGCGCCCTGCCGTCGCATTCGCAACCGTGCGTTAATAGTTGTAGGCGTAAACTCGTAACAGCTCGAACTGTCGTGCCACAATCTCGGGGCGTAAAGGCGAAACACAATTCTCGTTGTTCTCGTCGCACGGGCTTTCAGAGCGTTCGTGCGCGGCCCACACACTCTCCCCCTCTCTCCCCCTTTCTCTCTCTCTCACTCTCGCTCTCTCCCCAGTGTATATAACTGCGTACATATAGACGAAAGAATCGCCGGCCCGGGGAAACTCACACCGTAAATTGAAATGGATTTTAAACAAAAAGACCGCGTGTAAAAAAAACATTCGTCGCTTTTTCACATTTTTTTACCGCTTCTCTCCAACCCGCCCCTTCCTCCATACCTTTTATCGCTTTTTGTTTTTTTTTCACTCGCCGCCTCTCCCGCTTGCTAGTTTGCTAGCTCGTATTTTCCGAGCTACACTATGCTGGGAAAACGTCGAGCGCGTCTTTTTCCGGACTTTTATTAGCGGATAAAGTATACCGTTAAGTCTATTAGTCGTAAGATCGTTGAACAGTTAACGCTTGTACTTTAATCTTAGCGCGTATATGCAAATAATGAAAAAAACGGCCTCAGCTTCGAAAAGGCGTGTGTTCGTTGGCAAGGCGAAACAGATACGCTGAGAGAAGGAGTTAAGGCGAGTAGGGGAGCGATAAATGAGCCGAAAAAGATCGCAAGAATACATCAAACGATATTTCATACTCTCTAGTCGAAACGAGCGAGCGGATTTGAGTTTGCAGAGCAGAGAGGGAGAAAGAGAGAGAGACAGATAAGAAAAAAGGGAGAGAGAAAGGCGACGCTCGATAAAGCTGAAAACGATAAGCTGTGCAACGACAGCAGAAATCGAAGAAGACGCGAGGGGGCGCCGCGCTGTAAAGGCGACATTGCCCCGAGAGATGGGCTGAGGGAGGGGGAAGACTCCTCTCGAAGGAGGCCGAGACGGGAGAGTCGAAAAGGACGGGGGAGCGCAAGGCAAGTATACGCGCCGAACAAAATCAAAACGCAATTCGAGAGGGACTGCCGTCTCTATGTACGTAAAACGGGCTCCAGCCGTCATTATTTCTCGCATACGCGAAGCCGCTCGTCGGCCCTCCGTCTTCCTCGCGTGCATGGGATCCTCTCTCTCTCTCTCTCTCTCTCTCTCTCTCTCTCTCTCTCTCTCTCTCTCTCTCTCTCTCTCTCTCTCTCTCTTCGGCCTACATCGAGGAAAAAAAATAAACCGCTCATTTGGAGGCCCGGTCACGTACGTCCATCGGCGGTGCGCACCGATCGATTCGGGCGCTCCTGCGCTCACCGCGCAAAGTGCCAGAGCCCCGCGCCGACCGCAAGATGAGCCCTGAATGAGAAGGAGGCAAAATAAATAGAGAATCGAACGAGTCGAGGAAAGACGGCGGCCTTTCTCGAAGGGACGCTTAAACGAGATAAAGAGAGAGGGGGCTTCTTTCGGGCTCGAATTCTTCAACAAATTACAGCGACGCCTCGATAACCACTTCTTCCACGTAGCTGCCAGCACCAGAGAGAAAGAGAGAGCCTTTTTTTCTTATACCTATTTAGCACCAGCTGGACGCGCTTCGACTCCTCCCGAGGAGCGCCTCGCCGAAGGACTTGGCGAGAACGCTTGCCTATCTTCCTTTGATGGAGATGCCACGGCACTGAATGTATATAGATATATAGATATCAAGACTTTCCATTGATTTAGTTTTCTTTGCCTCTGTACTGCCTCTTCGGATAAACAAGTATATTAAATAACGATAGCACTCTCGCGGAAACTGCGTTAAAGAAGTTTTGCTAATGGTCGAAAGAAAGCTTTCATTCGTTAATTGATCGAAAGTGCTAGGTTGCCGGAAAAATTGATGATTTCGCGAAAACACTTTTGGCTCTGAGGGTGTTGCGGCTGGCTGAATGGAATCCCTTAAAGATTGCTTGTCTTTCAAAGCTATTCACCAAATTAGAAAAAACCTCCACTAGATTAAAGCTATTTATTTCGAAAGCCAAAAGTGAACGTAACACTGTAATCGCCGATTCAAAATAATAAATTATTGACAGTTGCGTCAATACTAAAATTAATTTCAAATGAAACTCCCGCACAAGACGGATTGCAAGACGAAGAAAACAAATCAAAGGAAAATCGCCTTAATGTACTTTTTCATGAATCCGTTAGTGCGCTGCGGCTCCTCTCCCAAATCGATTGCCATCGATAACAGAGAAATCGGCGTAATAAATAAGCGATTCCCGAGGAGACTGCGCACGAGGTACGGCACGAAGTGTGTGCGTAAAAGTGGAAAGAGAAGGGGGCGGGGCGAGAAGGCAGGCAAGGGAAAAAGGGTGCGAAACACAGCCGTCGGCAGAAAAGCTTCCCGGGAAAGGGGGTCGAGAAAAGTTCGTGCATGCTGGCAGCGCCGCGGGAGAAATTGACAAATTACGTCGCGCGATATATACATACAAGCGCGCGTCGTCTTCGGGGTGCGCGCCGTCCCCCGGCTGTCGCCGTCGCCGAATGAGGTGGAGAAATCGTCCGGGTGCGGCGGCTGAAGTGGCAGCCGTCGAAACGATTGAAATCGCTTTCCACGCCTCTGTCCGTCACTTTGTTTATCGTCGAGGAAGGAGAGACTGACTTGTCGGGTTTATTTTGCCTGATCGCGACTGACGGCTGCGCGCAGACGACGACGATTCGCAGAGCGTGTAAGTGCAGTCGCTTGCGCAACAAATTGCTGGATTTCCGAGCCTGACAAGAAGCAAGTCAAGCTTCCTCCGACTATTTTATGTGGCTTTACTTTTTCAAGACAATCAATTCATGTTGTAAAGCAAATGAAAGTAGAGATAATTGGAGAAGGAATTCCAGATAGTGGGTTATTAATCAAATCGCGTATTTAGTTAATGCGACCAAGATACCCTGCGTACATGAGGTATATATGAGCACTTTCCTTGGTAATAATTAATTGCTCAAGCAGCCAGTTATTGGGATCGCCGAATCAATAAAGCCCATCAATGTTGTAATGAATTTCATCACTGATACAGGGAAGTAATTTCTAGTGAAATACGATAGCCTAAACAAAAATTGTTAAAGAAATACTGATGTATTTAATAGTTAATTGATTATGGAACATGTATTGAATATGAAAAAATAATATTTTTCTTTATATTTATTAATTTTCCAATTAGTCACTTTGTCATTTTCTAGTATTAATAGTGTTGGGTGAATTGGGCATATTTTAAAGTTGATTGCCACTTTGATTTAGATAACAATTCTGAACTAGATATTGATAATGATATGATATACTCCAATTAACTGGCTTTCAAATAGAACTACTGTAAATGAAATGTCTCTTCGGACTATATCATGCTGGAATTCTGAAAAGCAACGAATAGTTAAAAAGACGTTAAACAGCTAAATAGTCGTTGGAGTGAAACAATGGCCTATTTAATAAATAAGCAGAGAACGAAGCGATCACAATTACAGTGGCATAATACTCGTCGTAGCCGAGCTAATGCAAGTTAATAACGGGAAATCGATATCCGGCTGTCATAATCAGTGGAGCGTGCGAGGATAAAGTTACCGAGCAAAGTGAGATCTCGTGTTTGAAGCGATTCGCGAGGCGGCACCTGCCAAGAAATTCTGCGAAATTGGTCCCTGTTTCATTCATCGCGCCCCTCCCGAGTTTCTCCTCGGACCAGTCCAGTGCGGCACCCCTTACTTTCCCTTCCTCTCTCGCCTCCCCCTCTTCCTTAATCTTCCTCCCCGACGCAGCTCCGTGCAGCTGCCTTTAATCCAGTTTTCCATTTTCGCACGTTCCCCTCCTTGTATTGGAAAATCGAATCCGTCCGGAACTTTGACGGCGATGGTCTTTAAAAACTGCTCCGAGGAACGGAAAATGACGTTGTTTGACTTTTTCTCATAAGCCTCCACCTTATTTCCCAAGAAGAGGGAGAAAAAGTTACGAATCGGACGTGGACACGCTGATAATATATGTGACTTCCAGGAATAACGACTTAACTGACTTTTACGTATTTTCAAGAAATCGCCGTTTTAAAATTTCTGTCATGACACTTCATATGTAAGATCGAAATGCGCGAGATGAGTCATAACAATTTAGACACTTACAAAGGTATCGAATATCTTTCGAACCCCACTATCAACTGCTAGAATACATTTTTGTTCTTTGTATAAACAAACAAATCAATGCAGTTAAGTCGTTATTCCGCTAACTGTGCAGTTAAGTGGTTTAGGGAAATTGTTCAAATAAGATAAATAACATAGCTATTTCTATACTTAAAACATAGAATACGAATTCTTTTTGAAATATTCATTTCTGCGCATGCGCCTCCCAACGGAATGTGCGTCAAGTCAAAGGAATTCGGTAAACCGAACGTTACTCGGTTACCGAATTCCTTTATTTACTGTTTATGAACACTCGCCCCATCGCCCGGCAATCAAAGCTGTTGTGTTACCTTCTATTATCTATTGCTTTTGATCTTTGTTGCTATAAAAATAGGTATGTCATAATCTATTTATTGCACAGTATTAACTTCAAAAGGTGCTTTTAATTAAATATAAATATTCAGTTAAGTATTTTTTCCGGGCAAAGGTGCAGTTAAGTGGTTATGCACTTAAACTGATATTTGCTCTTTGAACGTGTTTCAGATTTCCGGACCAAGTCTACATAAAAAAGGGTAGTTAGAAGGTATAAATTCCGGTGATAATTCAATTTTGACAAAAATTCAGTTAAGTCGTTATTCCTGGAAGCCACAGATATTTTTAGAGCATACTTGTCGCATATCTCCCTGTATTCTAAGATGTTTCAAAATAGTGTCAGTCGCAGCCCTCCCTCGCGCCCCCTCGCCCCCCCTCAGCGCCCCCTCGCCCCTCCTCAGCTCGCCCGTCAGTCCCCCTCAAAATAATATAATTATTTAAACAGTTACGTTTAACAGAGTCGAAGAGACAAAGCCATAGAAACAAAGTCGGAGAGACAGAGCCGTGGAGACAGAGACATAGAGACCGAGATGTAGAGACTGAGACGTTGAGACAGAGTCATAGAGACAGGCTCGTAGAGAGAGAGAGACATAGAGACAGAGATGTAGAGACAGAGTCGGAGACACAGAGACATAGAGACAAAGTTGGAGAGACAGCGATGTAAAGACAGAGAAGTAGAGACAGAGACGTAGAGACAGAGATTGAAGAAAAAGATGTAGAGACAGAGACTTAAAGACAGAGACGTAGAAAGAGAGAGATTAAAGACAGAAACGTAGAAACGGGGCCGTAGAGACAGACACGTAGACACGGAGGCGTAAAGGCAGAGACGTGGGAACAGTCGTAGAAACAGAAACGTAGAGACAGAAACGTAGAGACGGAGGCATAGAGACAGAGACGTAGAGACAGGGATGTGGAAACAGAGACGTAGAGACAGAGAAGTAGAGGCAGAGACGTAGAGACAGAGATTAGAGACAGAAATATAGAGACAGAGACGTAAAGACAGAGACGTAGAGAGAGATTAGAAACAGAAACGTAGAAACAGGGACGTATAGACGTAGAGACAGACACGTACGCATGGAGGCGTAGAGACAGAGACGGAGAGACAGACGTAGAAACAGAAACTTAGAGACAGAGACGTAGATACAGAGACGTAGAGGCAGATGCGTAGAGACAGAAAAGTAGTGACAAAGACGTAGAGACAGAGATTGGAGACAGAGCTGTAGAGGCAGAAACGTTAAGACAGAGACGTAGAGAGAGACTACTTATTAAAGTACATGCTTAATTGAAAAATGATATTCTTTGAAAAAATAGAAACCTACACACGGAGAGAAATTTTAGAGTAAAAATTACCAAGGTGCCTTGGTAGCGCATGGACAGACTGTCAAAAGCCGTGTTATTCCCAGGTTTCTAATACAATTTATAAGTTTCCCAAGAAAAACTACCATAACCACTTAAAAAAAATACCAAATTATCTGAATAAAAATTACCAGAAACACTGGTAAAAATTGAGATCTAGTCATTTTTACAAGGTAACCTAAGAATTTTTACTAAGAAAACTGATAAATTGTACCAAATAACCTGGTATTTGTGTACTCGCGCATGCGCACTGCGCATTATTGTGTTTCAGAAGATTGATACTAGAGGCGTGCGCGACGTTAAAATGAAAACAATACACATATTTTCAGTAAGTAATAACGGCGATTCAAATGACTGTTGGTAACAGCTTCTGTGGCGCAGTCGGTAGAACGTCGGACTCTCAACCCAAAGATCGTCGGATCGAATCCCGCTTCCGTAAAAATTTTTTCAGTTTAATGTTTTTTCATCATTGTTTCTGTTTCTATTTCTATATTAAAATACTATATATCCATCAATATGGATAAAAAAAGTTAATTTTTTTAATTTAAATTAACTAAAAAAAAATTTTACCAAGGCACTTTGGTAAAAACTTTGAAATTGTCAGTCTGTCCATCCATTACCATAGAAACTGGTAATTTTGTCTCGAATATTTGTAATTTTCACTACAAAATTTCTCTCCGTGCACTAAATTTAATATATTACACTCTAGATTAAATTAATAGTATATTACGACACAAGGTCAGAAAGTTGGATTTCCTGGGCGGCGCTATTTTGACCGCCGGCCAGGGCATCCAATATTCTGGCCAAGTGTCGTATAATATTTTTCTTCATACCCGGCCGAAAGTACGCCCATATAGTTGATATTAATTAATAAAATAGCGTTGTTGGCTGCTAACTACGGCTCGGCCATATGCATAAAAAGGCTGCTTCAGTGCCACTTTACATATCTCGGAGCGTATAAAGGCTCAACTTCTGATTGTTTTGATGCCCGCCCGACTTTTGCAAAACCGATGCGAAGCCGAAAAAAAGAAACAGGGCAACACAAGCAAAACTTACTATCGTCCTCAGCCTCGTTTTCTCAGGACGGCCGCACTACAAGAGCGTGTGTGTGTGTGTGTGTGTGTGTGTGTGTGTGTGTGTGTGTGTGTGTGTGTGATCGTTCTAAAGTTATAATTAATTGAAAATGTGAAAATTTTGAATTTTTTCGTAAATCTTCAATTTTTATGATTTCGTAACTCGAAAACTTAAAACTTTTTGTAGAGCATATGTTACGAGTGAAAACTCGGAGATAAATAAATAAACGGAGGACAACTCGATAAAAAAATGGCATGGCGTGACTCAGCGAGGAATCGAACCTCGGACCTTTCGTTTTCGCGACAAGTGATCTGACCACTGAGCTACCGATGCCGGAAATAGATCACCGAAAAAAGTTATGTGCAATTAAAGCTGTGAAAATAGTGCTTTTTCACTGTTTTAACAGTTTTAATTGCCCGTAACTTTTTTCTGTGATCTATTTCCATCTTCATCAAGGTCGCATTTTAAAGGTAACATTTTTTACAAATCTTTTATCCTTTGGTGAGGGATATTGATGCTGTCGCATTCGCCTTAAGCATATTTTGAATGGTGTTTTATCAAGTATAAATTAGCAAAATAATTGGCATCGATCTGCAAAAATTCTGAATAATTCTAATTACAATTTGCAAACTTTTTCCCATTTAATATGCTATAAAAGAAGTTTCATGTTTTTGAGCTAAAAAATCATAAAAATTGAAGATTTACGAAAAAATTCAAAATTTTCAGATTTTCAATTAATTATAACTATAGAACGATTGCATATTTTTCTCTAAAACTTTATATTTGTGTTTCGGGGCTAATTTGGAATGAGTAAAAAAATGTTGAGAAATTTTTGAGCTGAACAGTTGACATGAAGTTACCCATATATATATATATATATATATATATATATATATATATATATATATATATATATATATATATATATATATATATATATATATATATATATATATATATATATATATATATATATATATATATATATATATATATATATATATATATATATATATATATATATATATATATATATATATATATATATATATATATATATATATATATATATATATATATATATATATATATATATATATATATATATATATATATATATATATATATATATATATATATATATATATATATATATATATATATATATATATATATATATATATATATATATATATATATATATATATATATATATATATATATATATATATATATATATATATAATACACGAGGCAGAGGCGAAAATGATGGTCGTCCGACACGCGAGTATACTGCATTTTGATGGTCGCGCCTCATTGTCGTATTTATGAAAGTATAATTGTAAAATTGAATGAACTTACAAGTGAAGTTCGATTTAAATTGTATGAGCGCCTCCTCCTCGAGATCAAATTGTAGTATCCCTACTCCATACCAGTGTTGCCACAGTTTTAAAGCCAAAAATACCGAACGCGCACGCGGCGGCCTGCCGTGCGCCTCATTTATTTAAAGTATTGTTGCCGTGGTTTTTCGGGTATATCACACTAAGAAGATATAAATGGGAATCTTAATAAAGATTGGGTGGGTTTGATCTCTTCAGAGGAGGCGCTCATACAATTTAAATCGAACTTCACTTGTAAGTTCGTTCAATTTTACAATTGTATTTCGCGCCTCCTCCTCGAAATCAAATTGTAGATGTTTAAAGATCCAAATGTCACGGCAAATATTTGTACAGAACAAGTTTATCTTTAATCACAACTTGAAATGATACACAATACCGTCGAGATGATTATGGTATAATCTTAATACTCATAATTAGCATTATGATTAATTGAATAATTATATAAAATGAAAATTAAACTTTAAAGATTATATTAAAAAGTAAATAATATTATTAAGAAATCTTAACTTTCCAATATAGATAGAGCAAATTGTCGCCTGTCTGTTACAACATTTCTATCATAGAATCTAACAAACGTCTCCGAGTGTTTAGACCAACCCGCCGTCTTTCTAATTAGTTCTATATCAACACCAAGCCTTTTTGCCGCTGAGGTAGACGCATGTCGTGCACTATGCGCTGAAAATACTGTCGTATCAATATTGCTACTATTTAAAATATCTTTAACCCAGTGGCTAAGAGTTTGAGTTGATACATTTCTAATCGGTTTTTTAACAGAAATAAACAAGTTTTTAATCAAACTACGAATATTCTTTGTTACATCTAAATACCTCATTAAAGTAGAAGCTACACATAGTTTCTCATCTGAATAAAAAGGTAAAATTAAAAAAGGTTGCATCGAATTTCTTTTTGAGGTTTTGATCCGCGCAGGAATCTTAATTTCAATTTTATCAATAAGTATTCGAATATTATCTATGTTTATTAATGAGAATGTCTGCATTCGATGTCCTGTCGTTAGTGCAAGGAGCGTTATCAGTTTTTTCGATAAATCTCCTATCTTTAAATTATCATTTGGAGGTTGTTGAGAAAAATAATCTAAAACTATCTTTGGATTCCACGTATAGTCATACTTTGGTCTAGAAGGGCGTAAATTTGAAATGCCCTTGAAAGAACGCTTCATTCTGCAATCCTGAGCGATATCAAAATCTACAATTAAAGCAATAGCCGATCGAGTGCAATTAATGGAACTGTATGAGAGTCCTTTCTCAAATTCGTCCGTTAAAAAAGATAAAATCTGTTGAATATCTGGATTAAACAAATCAACAGTTCTCGAGTTACAGAAAATCCACCATTTCTTTAATGCGACCTCATAGTTCTTCAATGTAGTGTTGCTGATCGAAGCCAATGCTATTTCCAAGGATGCCAAAGGTACTTGACGCCTGCTTAGAGCCTCCCGAATAATCTGCCGACCACCAGGGAAAGACTGCGCCATAGTGGATGATGTTCTCTGTCGCATGAAATTAAAAGATGTTTATTAGGCTTAAATATTAATGGCTCAGTTGTTAGCATTGACTGAAACAGCGGATACCAGGGTTGAGCTGGCCAGTTCGGAATTACTACTATACCCTCTGCTTTATCTTTTTTTATCTTTCTCAGAACTTTTAAAATTATACTAAAGGGTGGAAATGCATAAAAATAAAAATCTTTCCAGTTCAATGTAAAGGCGTCAATAGTCTCAGATCCAGGATCTTTCTTCCATGAAACGTATCGATTACACTTGTGATTTGTTCGACTCACAAATAAATCGATATCAGGTATTTGAAAAAACTCAATTATTTTATTAAATGCGAAAACTGATATCTCGTATTCTGTTTCAGGCTCTAATTGCCGCGATTCAAAATCGGCTTCACAGTTATCCTTTGAGCTAATATATGACGCAAAAACCCAAATGTCTCGGTCTTCACACCATTGCCAAATTTCTTTCGTTAAACGATTTAAATTTTCAAACTGAATGCCACCCATTCGATTTATATAAGCAATAGCCGTTGTGTTATCTATCCTTAATAGAACATTTACTTTACGAATGTCTTTAGCGAAGCATTGCAGACCAAAAAATGCTGATTTTAACTCCAAATAATTTATATGAAACGTCTTTTCTGACTCTGACCAAAAACCATGGGTCTTTTGCAATTCACATACCGCCCCCCAACCAGTGCGCGATGCGTCAGAAAATATTTCCATAAAATAATCTATCGTCTCAATAGAATTACCGCTGGATACCACATGCGACTTCCACCAACTAAAAAGTGTATTATCTAGAGACAAAGACATAACCGAGTCATAATTGTTGTTATTTCTAGAAAGAGCTAAAAATTTAGTCCGTTCAAAATCTTTGGTATATAACCAACTGTATTTAATAGCTGGGCAAGCAGCTATCAGAGAGCCTATAAATTTCGCAAAGTCTCTAATCTTACATTTAGATACTGTACTGAATTTATCAATTAGATCTCTAAGTGATAGACTTTTGTTCTCTGGTAATCTGATTTCCATAGTTTGCGAATCGAATACAAACCCTAAAAATGTACAAATTTTTGACGGTTTTGTGCACTTCTCATCATTAAATATAAAACCCAATGCTCCCAATAGATTACGCGTGCAATTAATGTTATTAAAACAATCATTATAAGTATTTCCCAAGAGTAAAAAATCATCGAGATAAACGACTGATCGTAAACCTGTCTTTCGCAACAGAAAACAACTGGTTTCAATAACTTTGTGAAAACGAAAGGAGCCGAACATAGCCCGAAAGGTAGGCAAGTAAATTCGTATAGTCTTCCCCCGAACTGGAATCTTAAAAATCTTCTATGAGATTTATGAACGGCTATTAAATAATAGGCATCCTTCAAATCCATTGTTGCCATAAAACATTCTTTTTCAACTAATCGAATTGCAGTTTTATGGTCTTCGAGCTTAAAATGTTCTGTTTTAACAAACTTATTCAAACTTTTTAAATTGAGAATCAACCGATAAGTCTTATCAAGCTTTGGAACAAGAAATATGTTCGATATAAATTGATTCTTAACTGGTTTACATTCAAAAATAGCACCTTTTGTAATGAGTTCCGAAATAGATAAACTAACATACTTTCTCTCCGTAACAGACAATACTCTTTCCTTAATAGGTTTTAGTTGCTGTGGAATTGACATAAATGGAATTTTATATCCCTTTATCCAGGATAAGATCCTTGGATTTGAGGTTATGGATTCCCAGTTATTATAAAACAAACGCAAGCGACCAGAATCACAACTTACAGAGGCATTCAGTGTCGCTTGGGATAACGTAATTTCCTCGTTGAGCTTCTCCGTGAACTGTGCGATGTCTGCAATGTCTGTTGCGTTCGCTGCATGTGCTCCGTCGGATATGATCGATGACCTCTCTATGACATATTCGGCTGCCTCTGCCCGCCCGACGCTGGAGCATTTCCTCTGCTCAGCCGTCGAGGCGGGCCTTTCGCGTTTTTTGACGATTTCGGCGGAGGCGGTTTTGACAGTCTTAAATCTTCCCCCGACTGTTCGACTAATTTAGCTGTTTTCAAGTCCTCAACTAATTTACTTCCAAATAGAAACTCGCCCACTACAGTTCCGCTAAGAGTTTCTCTTATTGAAGAACTCACGTTTGCCAAAATTAAGCTTCTGCGAATCAAATTTTCGTCATGCATAAACTCGGCAATCAGCCGACTTGCATCGCTTAGCGCTTCTACAATGGGAATGTCGTCTGCTCTTTCTTGAGATAAAAGCATTGAGATAGCTTTGCCAATACTTGACATGCCTGCAGCAAGCTTCTCTTGTTTTTCCGTAATGCATTTATCCTCGAACATTATCACTAATAGCGCGATTAACCTCTATATTTAACTTAGGCGGATTAAAAAATACGCAATTCTTAGGAGTTGGATATTTTTTACATAGTGCATCTCTCTCCTCAGACGTTAGCCCCAATCTCATAAGTTCGGCCCATCTAACAGCAAAATCTGCATGTACGGAGGGAGCTAATACTTTTTCCTCTTCTCGTCGTTGGCCAATTACATTAAGAATCTGAGAACTAAGATTCTTTTCATATAAACCATTATGGCTTGTACCTCCGCCTTGTCGTTTTTCCTGCGTTACATTTTCGGCGTTCTCAGTTGCATCGTCCGTAAGCGGCGTCACATGTTTAGCAGGAAGCGCATGCCCGTCGGGTGGTGCTGACCGCAGTGCGACTTGTGTCTGTGTCGTATCTCCGTTTTTCTGCGGAGTCTGGTCGGATCTGTTGTTGGATCTGCCGCGTGATGAGCGCGGGCTTCGACTTCTCGACCTTGAAGAATGACTTTCAGATGTTCTGCTTCCTGTAATACAAAAAACAAGAAAAAAAAAAACATGGCCGTCCTAAAAACCGTTATTTTCAAATTTCTAACTAAACAGAAAGAAACATTTTACTTATTAAGAGGTTAGAACCTCTAAAAAGTATAACTTCTTAGAGTAGTCTTAAAAGAAAACTCTATGAAAAGAGAATCGAATCAATCTTCACAAAAGGTTAGAACCTTCTGGACTCGTGTAGTTTTTTTTTTTTTTTTTTGAGCATGAATAGGTTATGTCGAATCAGGTTAGAACCTGTCCCATCGACTTTCAGGACTAGATGCAAAAAAGGAATCGTAATACACAATTCCTAAAGATTAGAATCTTTCAAATATTATATTGTAGCCTTAAAAGGAACTCAATATATGCATCAGCTTTGACTTCTAAACAAAGAAAAAGAAATCAATCTTACTGTCCCTAACTGAGCTACTCGATGGCGTGGATGAAAGATAACGCCGACGATGGCGTGATTTTTTCGACTTCTTGTGCTTCCGCTTCTTTTCGAGCTTCTCAATCCTCCGAAGTAACTCCTCTCGATCATCCGAAGATGAATAATCTCTGCGCCTTGACTTCTTTTTTCCCATCTTGCGTGTGATGTGACTTCACCGGCACAAAGAAAGAGAATGAGGCGCACGGCAGGCCGCCGCGTGCGCGTTCGGTATTTTTGGCTTTAAAACTGTGGCAACACTGGTATGGAGTAGGGATACTACAATTTGATCTCGAGGAGGAGGCGCGAAATACAATTGAATATTGCGGAATAGATGAATAACATTTAAAGTTTTCCATAAAGCCCCTCGCGTCGTCGGGCGGGGCAGCGGACGCGGCGAGATTCCTTTATAAATATTAACTTCTCATATTGCCGGCCGTATTAATATTTCATGCGCAAGTTTCGCAGATCCGCGAGAGTAACTCATTCTTAATTAGCTAAGTAGCGAATTACAAAGTTGCTAAGTGCAGAGAGCAGGAGGAAAAGAAAGGCGGGGCGAGGATATTTATCGCGGAGCGGGAGAGCAGGTGAATATTTTTTTCGGGACAAAGCGCGTCGGCGTCGGGCCAGTTGGCCGGGCGAATAATAGCGCGCTCGCTGCTCTTTGTCTCGAGGAGGAGTAAAACCGTCTCGAAATTGCGCGCGGGGGAAGAGGCGGCGCGGGAAATTAAAAAGCCCGAAAGGTGGCTCGGCACGCCAGGATATGGGAATGTGCTCGCAATTACGCTTATAGCCGTGGAGGCTGCCGCGCGCGACCTTGGCTTTGAGGCTGCGGCGTTCTTTCGCCTCCTCCCTGCGGCCCCGTAGCCTCCAAGGAACTTTCCTTTTGAATGGAACGCAGCTCTCGCGCGCGGGATAATCACGTCCGGCTCCGCGGGGCTGTGTACGAGTCGTGCGCACGGAGCCGCATAAAGGCCGGCTCCCTCCCCATCCCTCTGCGACCCCTAAGCGTATGCGCGCGCGCGCACCGAACTTAGATTGCCTCGGTTTTCTCTCCCTACACCTCTGCTGAAACGGTGGCACGCGGCTGCACGCATTCGTGACCCGGAACAACTTTGTCTGCCGGCCGGATACAGCTGTGCGCGCTCGCTCGTTCACTTTGCCCGCTAACTGATAAATCATGACTCGCCGGGACGTGCAGGCACATATATATATACTACAGCAGCAGCTCTCGCCGAGGGAAGAACCGCGAGCCCGAGGATCGGAGGGGCCATTACGGATCAGAATATACGACGGAGGGACGCGTTTCAGTGGGGAAGTAATCGCGGCAGTGCGATAAAGCCAGATGGAAATTCTCGAGAGTCGCAGGAGTGCTGCAGCCGCGGAGAAAGAGACGGGATAAAAAGTTGAAGGACCTATCGGTTACGTTGGTTATACTTTGGTGCGCTCCCGCTTAAATTGAAATTCTCCCTGCTCCCCATTGTTTTTCGTTGCCCTGCGCCTCGTTACATCTTAAGACGCACACCTAAATTTTTTCTTCATATTCCGAAGCCTATCCTCGTCTACTTTAAAAATCCGTAGGTGACTTTCGCTGCTGCTACAAAGTTTTAAAGTAGCTGAATTATAATTAATAAGTTGAGAAAAGTAAAGAGGAATATCTGACATTAAGGGAGAGCTGAAATATAAACTCGCTATAGCATTTACAGTTTGTATAATCCTTAATAACAGTACCGATGTATGTTTCACGTTATTTATCATTATTATTTGCTATAATTATAAATTTAATTAAACGTATTGTATCGGTGTAAGAAAAAGAACTCTGGTAGCAGTTTGGCGAAAATCTGGTAGCGGTCTCGCAAAAGTTTGACAGCGGTCTGGCGGAACTGTGGCGAAAGTCTGGTCTGGCAAGTTTTTTCATAAATAAACAATCAATCATTGAAGTGCAAGGATGGTTATGCAAAGTGGCCGTAACCAGACTTTCGCCAGATCGCTGCCAGAGCAAAGAGCAAAGAGACAAAAGTGGCCGTAGCCAGACTTTCGCCAGATTGTCGCCAGACTGCCGTCAGATTTTTTTTACACGGGATATTTAATTATTCAAATAGGTAAAATGGATCCTTTTATTGACGCAGAACACTAATTAAATTTAGAATTTAATGATCAAGAATATCAAGATCTGTTTGATATTATCTCCTTCTTGCTTTCTCAAGGAGAAAGCTTTATAACGGTGAAATTTTTCGACTCCGAAATTTCGATGATTTTGGATAGTTTCAAGCTCCCTGAGTCGAAATATGCGTTATCTAGAAAATGTCTGTGTGTGTGTGTGTGTGTGTGTGTGTGTGTGTGTGTGTGTGTGTGTGTGTGTGTGTGTGTGTGTGTGTGTGTGTGTGTGTGTGTGTGTGTGTGTGGGTGGGTTATAAACTTGTGTGCAGCACAACTCGAAACTGGAAAGATATCAAGTTCATCTTTGACATGTACATAAAGTTCATTTTGAAGTTGTACAAGTTCAATTATATAGTTGATCGCCCTGGTAGAAATTGTAACCAACCGTACGCCATCCGTTCGCCAAATCTCAAGGATTTGACCAACCGTTTAACCAACAGTTAGCGATAAATACCGCTTATTTCGTCACGGAATCACCCTTGTGCTTGGTCAATGAATGCTTAATATTAAAAATCTTAAATAAAAATCATTTACACAACTTATTATTTAAATAAAACTCTCAAAATTTGTATTATTCATAGAATAATCAAAACCCACATATTAATAGTATTTTTCTTCAGATAAATATGGTTAAATCGGTAACGGGTATAGTTTTGTTTGTTCAAATTGAGGTTAGGGCGTGTTAATGTGTAGTGTGCGTGACTTTTTGACGTAAGTCAGGACACGTACAGGTGGATACTTACATTTTTTTTAATTTAAAAGTATCCTATATTTAAAATTTGAAAGAATCCTACATAAAAGGTATTCTACATTTAAAATTTGAAAGTATCCTACATAAATTCTTCGTGCTCGTATTGCTCCGTTTTGTACACGGTGCTCCGTTACCATCTGACCTTTACAGTGAAGCAAAACCACGAGATCCCGGCAATCCCGTCACCTGACTCGTATGAGTCTGCGCAGTTAAATACTTTTACCTATACATAACACATGAACCTGCGATCGCACTCTTGTGTATGTAATATGTGTGTATTTATGTGCATGTGTGCTTGTCTTGCGGAAAGCGGGATGCGGACAGTAATTTCGGAGCATAGCCCACGTGCTACGCTGTCTACTTAACCTTCAAATAAATTTACTCCTAACTTCATTCAAATATTTTTTTAATGCATTACAATAATTTTTATTATTGTTTATGTATCAAAATCTTTTTACATATCTATATTTCTTATTAATTTCTATTATTGTTTTATGAGTTACTCAATGTTTTATTATTAATTGATAGTCCACCAACCGTTGGTTAACCGTTGGTCAATATTTTTCTTATTCGTTGGCCTAAATTATTGGCCAACAGTTAGTAGATAAGCCATCCGAGTTGGTTTATTTTCTACCAGGGCGGATAATATTAAATATTTAAAAAATAAAAAACAAAATTATGGGAAAATCGAAAATAATTTTTTTTGGCTCTGGGTTTTGATATCAGTCGGAAGTAGGTCCATTTTCTGAGAGGACTTGAAATTCCCTATCTATCCATATTTTTGTCGGCCCAATCGGATAATAGTGAGTCGGTTAAAAAAAATAAAGAAAAATATTGAAAAATCAAAAATAATTTTTTTTTGCTCTGGGCTCTGGGTTTGAATATCCGCCGGAAGTAGGCTTATTTTTTGAAAGGTCTTGAAATTTCTTATCTATCCATATTTTTTCATCTTAATCGGATAACATTAATTTGGTTAAAAAAAATAAAGAAATATATGAAAAAATTGAAAATAATTTTTCGATACAGTGTATCGAAAAATATCGTAATCTAATAATATTAAGTTGGTTAATAGAAATAAAGAAAAATATAAAAAGATTGCATAATGTATTTATGCAAAATCAAATATGCAGAAACAATGTAATTTCAAATTAAAATATAAATTAAAAAACAATATGATGTAATTTAACAATTCTCTTTGAGAAAGCATTCTTCTAAAGCAGTTAGAAGCGGTTTTTACCCTAGTTTGAAATTAACTAGAATTTCTGCCTAAGCAACTATAAGTTAGCTATATTTCTTAGTTATAAAGAAGCTACTCTGCTAATTATAAATTGGCTTAAATATCGTTAATTTTTGCTTAACCGTCGACAAGCGATATTCGTTAACTATAAATTAACTATTTTTGCGCACCATAGTTTTCATTGTCCACCGCGTTTTCGATGCGTTTCAACACTTAGAAACAAAATACTACGGAGTGCACCACCTAGACACCATTATCGGATACCCTGAACACGTGGACCACGTATTAGATGCGCCCTGAGATCTTAATGCAAAAAACTATACAGAGCGCACCGCCTAGAGTCCATGACCACGTATTCGATGCGTTTCAACATCTAGAGACAAAAAACTACGGAGCGCACCATCTAGACATCATCATCGGCTACCCCGAACACCTGGTCCACGCATTCGATGCATTCCGACACCTAGACACAAAAACTTATGGAGCGCACCTTCTAGGCTTCTTTATCGGCCACCCCGCATTTTATACGTTTTGACAAATAGACGAAAATTTCTATAGTATATTTCTATACTATTTTGCTCTTAACCATGAAATAAACTGAAAACTAGGTAATTTCTGGTTAATATTTTTACCAATACCCTGGTAGAAATGGTAACCAACCGTTCACCATCCGTTCACCAAATTGCAAAGGTTTGGCCAACCGTTTAACCAACGGTTGGTAATAATTACCGCTTATTTCATCGCGGAATAAGCCTTGCGGTTGGCCAATGAATGTTATAATAAGAAAAGTGATTTCTTGATACAAATAAATGGCTCATTAACTTCGTAAATGGTGGCCGATGACGGAGTCTAGATGGTGCGCGCCGTAGGTTTGTGGCTCTAGGTGTTAGAACTCATCGAATGCGTCGTCTAGGTGTTCCGGGTGACCGATTACGGAGTCTATGTAGTGCGCTCCTTAGTTTTCTGCATCTAGGTGTCGGAATGCATCCCATGCGTGGTCTAGGTAATCGGGGTAACCGATTACGAAGTCTACGTGGTGCGCACCGTAAGTTTTTGGCTGTAGGTGTTGGATCTCATCGAATGTGTCGTCTAGGTGTTCGGGGTAGCCGATGACGATGTCTAGGTGGTGCGCTCCGTAGTTTTTTGCATCTAGGTATTGAAACACATCGAATGCGTGGTCTAGGTCTTTGGGGTAGCCGATTACGGAGTTTAGGTGGTGCGCACCGTAGGGTCTTGGCTGTATTTGGATCTTATCGAATATGTGGCCCAGGTGTTCGGGGTAGCCAATGACGATGTCTAGGGGGTGCGCTCCGTAGTTTTTTTGCGTTTACGTGTCGGAATGCATTCCATACGTGGTCTAGGTGGTCGGGGTAGCCGATGACGGTGTCTAGGTAATGCGCTCCGTAGTTTTCCTCGTCCACCACGTTTACGATGCGTTTTAACACCTGGAGCTAAAAAACTATGGAGCGCACCACCTAAACATCATGATCAGATCTCCCAAAAACCTAGACCACGCATTCGATGTGTTCCAACACTTAGATGCAAAAAACTACGGAGCGCACCACCTAGACATCGTTTTCGGCTACCCCGAACACCTGGGCCACGTATTCGATAAGATCCAACACCTACAGCCAAGAACCTACGGTGCGCACCACCTAGACTCCGTAATCGGCTACCCCAAAACCAAGACCACACATTCGGTGTGTTCCAACACCTAGATGCAGAAAACTACGGAGCGCACCACCTAGACTCCGTCATCGGCTACCCAGACCACTTAGACCATACATGGAATGCATTCCGACACCTAGATGCAAAAAACTACGGAGTGCACCACCTAGACATCGTCATCGGCTACCCCGATTCACCCTGAGATCTTAAGGCATAAAACTACGGAGCGCACCATCTAGAGTCCATCATCGGCCACCCGG
The DNA here is from genome assembly GCA_036365515.1 of Torymus aiolomorphi. Classification (NCBI taxonomy): domain Eukaryota; kingdom Metazoa; phylum Arthropoda; class Insecta; order Hymenoptera; family Torymidae; genus Torymus; species Torymus aiolomorphi. Next base: position 221,467,423 of record CM070875.1, on the reverse strand, counting down.
AACTCCTAGACGACGCATTAGATGCTTTTAATTATCGATAGTTCACCATCCACTGGCCAACCGTTCGTCAATATTTTTGTTATTCGTTGGCCAACCGTTGCAGTTAAGCCATTTTGGTTGGGTTATTTTCTGCCAGGGTAAGGCTTAAGTATAATATAGCCAAATTTCAAGCTAAAAATGTGACATTATTACGCGGGGTTTGTAGCTAATTTCTAGCTAAAAATTAACGATATTCTGAAAATTATTTAATTTATAGCTACACGGAGAGAAATTTTGTAGTGAAAATTACAAATATTCGAGACAAAATTACCAGTTTCTATGGTAATGGATGGACAGACTGACAATTTCAAAGTTTTTACCAAAGTGCCTTGGTAAAATTTTTTTTTAGTTAATTTAAATTAAAAAAATTAACTTTTTTTATCCATATTGATGGATATATAGTATTTTAATATAGAAATAGAAACCGAAACAATGATGAAAAAACATTAAACTGAAAAAAATTTTTACGGAAGCGGGATTCGATCCGACGATCTTTGGGTTGAGAGTCCGACGTTCTACCGACTGCGCCACAGAAGCTGTTACCAACAGTCATTTGAATCGCCGTTATTACTTACTGAAAATATGTGTATTGTTTTCATTTTAACGTCGCGCACGCCTCTAGTATCAATCTTCTGAAACACAATAATGCGCAGTGCGCATGCGCGAGTACACAAATACCAGGTTATTTGGTAAAATTTATCAGTTTTCTTAGTAAAAATTCTTAGGTTACCTTGTAAAAATGACTAGATCTCAATTTTTACCAGTGTTTCTGGTAATTTTTATTCAGATAATTTGGTATTTTTTTTAAGTGGTTATGGTAGTTTTTCTTGGGAAACTTATAAATTGTATTAGAAACCTGGGAATAACACGGCTTTTGACAGTCTGTCCATGCGCTACCAAGGCACCTTGGTAATTTTTACTCTAAAATTTCTCTCCGTGTAGAATATGGTTAAGATTTCTACCAGGGTAACAGTATACCTCGTATAATATATAGTTGCAATAACCACCAATATTTAGATATACCTATCTAAAACGTATCCTTTTCCATAGGATAAAAAAGATGGCTTTCTATTTAATATATATATACCTAAAACATCAATATATATATACACACACACACACACACACACACACACACACACACACACACACCTAAAACATTAATAAGTACGTTTCAGTTTTCTTCACAGCACGTATAATATTCACAAGATTAATTTGTAGTTAAAGTAATTTAACTAATAAAATGGCGCTATCCGGGATTAATTGTAAACATTTTGGAAAAATTGGATTACTTATAGTTGAAAAATAGAAAGAAAAGCGCACAAAGATATAATCTCTATGCTCTATAATTTCTGAAAACGTAGGACTTGATGAAAGTACTTTCCTAGTCTTATTTTCTTATGAAACTAAGTTTCATTCCGGGTCAGCCAAAATTGTACAAAAATCATAAAAAATGTTCACCGTCACATTACGCTATACTTTTGTTATACTTTTCCCAACAAAGCAATAAATCCATGATGAAGCCATTTGGATATTTTTACATAGCAGTTTCGTGAAAAAGATGACAGTAATTATCGCGCAAACAAGCAAAGCGATAAAAGGGCTTTTTGCGCCATCACGAGCTGGTCGCGCAGTACTTATTTAGTGACGAAAAGTAGAACTCGAAATGATAATCCCGCTAAGCCGATGACAGTGTGGGCATATTCCCCATGAAGTTGCACTGTCAGTGAACTTTTGCATGCGAACTAATGAGACGCCGTAATTGGCTTGTTCCTCAATAATAGTTCTTTGATCGAATAGGTCAATTCTCGAAAAATCAATTCATTATATTTAAATACATGTTTTTCTATACGATATATAGTCGTTAGGAAAATAGAGATAGTCTATACATATATAAGCTATAAATGACACACATCGAAAAGCTTTTAACTAAATTACACGTTCCATCAATTTTTTTAGAAAAATCAATTTCATGAAACTATTGAGACTTTCTTTATAAATGAGAGTTTCACGCCACCAAAGTAAAAATCTCGGCTGCACAAAGTTAGCTCACAGAAAAGAGTTGGTTAGCGCGGCAGCATTCTCCAAGCGTGTAAGACTCGGATGTTGGCAGGGTTGCGCTCTAAAAGTAGCTAGCATCGCTAGTTCTCCAGAGAAGTAAAGCAAATGCAGAGCTAAGAGGGCAAGAGGGAGCCGGAGAGCTTCCTCGTAGCCATCGTCGTCAACGTTCGAGTTATGAGATAGGCGGCAGTAGCCCCATTCGGCCGGCAACGCCCGCGAAAAAATGGAAAAAATAAGAGAGGGAAAAAAACTCCTCTCGCTCCTTCCCTCACTTCGGCCGTCTCCGCCTCCGTATACGAGCCGTTGCAGCAAGCGAGCTCTGGTTATTGCGGTTGGAATTCTCGAAGAGCGCAATCTGGAGGACACGCTTGGGAGATCGGGCCGAGCGGCCGCGACAATGGGATAAACGAGAAATGTCGAGGGGGCGGAGGAAAACGAAAAAGTCCCGGACGACTCGGAAAGATAAAGGCAATTTCGCGAAACGAGGCGCGGGAGAGGGGGAGAGCAACGGGGGGCTGTAACGATGTGAAAATGAGGTAAACAAGCGCGGGACACTTGCGGCGCGCACAGTCAGCGCGGGAGACGGAGGGCCGCAGATGCTCGTCCTGATAAGCGGATGCGTTATTAAGCTAACGGAGACGCGCCCGGATGAGAAGCTAGATAAACTTTTTTAATCAAGCGCCCGTGCGCCCAGCTTATAATTACGTTATTTCGGCGCCCGAGCGAGGAAGCTGTGGAACTGCGCTAACCACCCTCACTCCCAATGCCGATGATGCGTGCTCAAATATTTAGACGAATTAGTCGCGGATAAGTGAAATTTGAATGATTAAGAAGGAAAGGCGGTGAAAAGTCGGCCGCTTTTCTCTCGCCGTTAGCCGAGCAATAAATAGGTAAATATGCAGGCAGGTGCGCGCGCCGCGGTGAATAGATTATAGGGCGAAGCTTATTTATCGGGGCACGCGATGGAATCGAGCCCCAGAGACGGCGAGGTCTACCCGCGCGAGAGATGGAGTGACACATATACACAGACGCGTGCGGCTTCCTTTGCCAAAGGGGCGTAGCTCGAGAAAAGAGCAGTGAGGGATGAGAGCCGCTGGCGCGCGAGCGAGGAGGGGCGGCCGAGAGGACGAGGTAAGGGAGCGAGGCTGCGCGCGCTGCCGGCGCTCGGGATGGGCCAAGATACTACTCGGGTCCCAGAGAAACTGTTTCATCATTAATTCAGCCCCAGGACGTATTGCTCTGATAAGACGGTGATGTTTGCGAGAACGGGGGATTGTACTCTAAAAGATTCATAGCTGGAGCGCCTACCTCCCCACACACGTGCACACGTGTCTCGCGTATATGTATATATGCATGTGCCGACGAAGGAGGGACAAAGTGGAAAGTGTGTCCGGGAGAGAGCAAATTTGACTTCGGCAATGTCCACTGACTCACTGGCCTCCCGTTGTCCTTGCGGGATCTTCACGTGTCTACGTGTGTGTCCGTGGCTACAGATATATACGTGTATACCGCGAGCCGGTGTAATGAAACTTTCAAAGGAGTCCAGAGGGGCCGGGCCGCGAATTCTCCAGCGGGAACTGCGCCATCGACGTATTAAACGGCCGAGCCGAAATTGCTTCTCGCCTTTTCTCGGCCCGCTCTCGGCTCTCGCTGTCTTTCGGCCTGCCTCTCGTTTTTGTTGCTTGCGAGTACAACACGGGAATTCTCGGAGAATAGGGCGGCGTTTTATGATATTGTTATATCGAGAATTTGTGGAATAAAACAGGTTCCCGTGCGGCGTAACGTTTACTGACTGTGTGCGGTGGCTACCTCTCTCCCTCTGGCGTATCCTGCCTTTTATTGCCCGCGATTACATTTCGGCTTTACTTCATTTTTCAGCCCTGCACCTGGTGTCGCTCTTGCGGATATTGCCCAACCTTAATATGAGGGGCTATATATATGCGCTCTCTTTCGGCCGAACAAGACGCCCTCGCCGGGATTCCTCTACTTACAAAGCGTATATGTATATATATGTTACATCGCGTTTCGAGTTTACGATATTTCGTACTTTAATGCTGATTTTTCTCTCGAGGAACGAGGAAAACAAACCGCAACTTGGCGGCCACTCGAGACATTTTTACGACAGTCATTCCTGTGGGAGATACATTTTTAAATATGTCAATGTGTATTTTGAATCTAATGTCTATTCCGTTTTATGTAATTGAACATTAATATTAAATTCCGTACGAATTATATGTACTAAATAAATTCTCGGGACAGAATGATACGAAGGGAAAGTAAAGAAATTCTGCTTTCGTAAATCACACTTGTCAAGCAGTAAGCTGTGTCAGGAAAAACATTCTTTCATACATATTCATACGTACATATATGTATTATAATATTGGCTGGGTATGTCGCGTAGAATTAAATAATTTAAATGTCTTGTTTTACAAATGTTTGATTTTTAATGTAGGATATTCTGTATATCGGAATATTTTTGTTTGTTAAGTTTCCGCAAATTTCCTTGGGCGACGGCAGCCGCGCGAACGGCAAGAGCGGCGCGACACCTACTAGGCCTATACTTATAGTATCACCTCGATTCTTTGCTCCTTCGAGTCCTGCGTGCGCGCGATATTTGCGGAAGAGCTCTTTAGGCGATGGCCGAAGCAAGTCATCGCAGACCGCGCCATTACTGCGACGACTAATTATCAGCTCAATTTATTTTATTAATTAAAGTGGTACACCATTTGTACGCATACAAGCTAAATTTAAGAGTTTATTGTTGATTTATTTTTCTGCCCGAATCACAGCCCCTTCCTTCACAGTTGAATAATACACGTTGTTATAAAATTTGTTTAATATTTTTTTGTTTATTTGAACACCCTCCATTATTCAAAAAATCGTGAAAATTCGATATTTGAGGGCCAATCCATGGAATATGGAGTAAAATAAAAAAATCCATATAAATTACATTCAAAAGAGAAAAGTTTGTGCTCTTCATCGAAAATCTTGTATTGTGTTTGTAATATTTAATTGTTGTTTTTGTTTGGAATAAATAATAGCCTGATGAGGCCAGCGAACCTTGCTGGCGAAACGTTGCTGAATGTAATTTATACACGGAGAGAAATTTTGTAGTGAAAATTACAAATATTCGAGACAAAATTACCAGTTTCTATGGTAATGGATGGACAGACTGACAATTTCAAACTTTTTACCAAAGTGCCTTGGTAAATTTTTTTTTTATTAATTTAAATTAAAAAAATTAACTTTTTTTTATCCATATTGATGGATATATAGTATTTTAATATAGAAATAGAAACAGAAACAAGGATGAAAAAACATTAAACTGAAAAAAAAATTTTACGGAAGCGGGATTCGATCCGACGATCTTTGGGTTGAGAGTCCGACGTTCTACCGACTGCGCCACGGAAGCTGTTACCAACAGTCATTTGAATCGCCGTTATTACTTACTGAAAATATGTGTATTGTTTTCATTTTAACGTCGCGCACGCCTCTAGTATCAATCTTCTGAAACACAATAATGCGCAGTGCGCATGCGCGAATACACAAATACCAGGTTATTTGGTAAAATTTATCAGTTTTCTTAGTAAAAATTCTTAGGTTACCTTGTAAAAATGACTAGATCTCAATTTTTACCAGTGTGTCTGGTAATTTTTATTCCGATAATTTGGTATTTTTTTTAAGTGGTTATGGTAGTTTTTCCTGGGAAACTTATAAATTGTATTAGAAACCTGGGAATATCACGGCTTTTGACAGTCTATCCATGCACTACCAAGGCACCTTGGTAATTTTTACTCTAAAATTTCTCTCCGTGTATGGTTTTTTTTATTTTACTCCATATTCCACGGATTAGCCCTCAAATATCGAATTTTCACGATTTTTTGTTTAATATTTGATGCTGCACAACGTTGCGGAAATGTAGTAGGAAAAATAATTTTTCGAATCGATAATCCGTACAATAGGCACATATAATCGAGGGCAATAATAGGCGTCGAAGCTAAGGCAGGAGGCAAACAAAGCTAATGTTCATAATTAAAGATCTGGCGGAGGTTCGTTAGCGAGCCGGCGCCGCTCGCAGAAAGGAAACGCGAGTCACACGCGGCGCGCGAATAAGCCGAGGAGAGCGAACAAAAAAGTAAAAGGCGCGCGCTGCTGTGCGTACTACAGCGCCGCGCTCTTATCGCAACGGAATGCACAGCCAAGAAACGCTACAAACGGCGTACGTGTCTGCATGAGAGTGTGCAGGCCGTGCACATATGCGCTGAGCAAATGCCAGGCGAGTCTATGGTAGCCGCGTATATTCGTAGGAGTTAATTAATAAATGCTCCATTTTAATTATCCAGCTTCTCGGAATCCGCTCACTTGGATCGAAAAATAACTCTGCTAGTTGCAGTGTGCCTTTGAAGAAAATGCTGTGGTCCAACGGTGGCAAGTCTGAATTTTTTACGCTCAGCTGCACTTGCAATATTTACGACAATGCGATGCAAGTGAGATTGGTATTTAACGAATGCCGCCAGAAGCGTCTGACGTTTCGTACCGGAATGTTCATCCTCGTCTTTGCATTTTCTTCTGCTGCTGTTCTAGTAGGGAACGTTTCGATGCTAAAAGTTGGAATGTTTGTAGAAATTCTTTTTCAGGATTGAAAAAGTTTCGATTAACATTTCGTGAAAGATACTGCGTTAACGCGAATTTTCAAGTTGTATTTCAACGTCAGTTTCCTTTTATTGATCTTATCATGGTATTTTAGTAACCGTCGCAAACAGCGAAGGAAACTCGAGTTAAGCAAAATTCTTGAGAAGAATATTACAAAAATACAACGGAATTTGAATTATTTCTATTTTACATTGCATTGCTACCATATTCACAGTGTTCATTTGAATTTTAAAAAATAATTATGAATTTATACTTTTTATCGAACAAAAAAGTGGCTGCAACGATCTGTATCCTAAAGCTATGAAAAATTTTTACCAGGATGTGTTTACACACATTCCAATCTAAAAACTGATTTCCAATGAGTAAATTTGCTAAAATAAAATATAAATTTCAAACATGAAAGGATAAAAAGAAGGTTCTGTATTTAAATAGATAAATTAACGCGTGTTATTCTTATTCTTTATAGCTATTCCCTTTTTTTTCGGCGCCAATGTGTTTCTAATTCTTATTTTTAAGATCAACCTACATTTTTTCTGATTAAAAACACAGTCATATAAAGATTGGTTGATTTTTACTCGTTATTGATCTATAACAAAAAAGGACTATATAAAATATTTTTCAATAAACAAGTAATCTTTTTCTTGTTGGGAATAATAGTTAATTCAAAGGAATAATAAATTGAATTTCAGGAAGTTACGTGTTAATGAATTGGCAGTGGTTTCCTATGTAGCTTACTATAGATAGAATTATAATAGATTTTATACCACTCTAACCTAAAAATCGCAACTTTGACATGATTTTTAAGCTCTCGTGGTATAAGATACTTTATAAAACGTGTGTGTAAGGTGATTTTTGACGTATGAGGTGATTTTCGCACGAGCGAAGCGAGTCCACATCAGTGTCATAATGTACTATTCTCTATCGGTTTCAACAAATCCATCTATAAAAGTTCTGATTGAATTGTTCTGATTGGACAGTTATCTAAAAACTGTAGCCTACTTAACGTTATTTGTTCATAAAATCATGTGAGGTTAAAGTTTAAAACACGCAGGACCGCGTGGAGAGAAAAATCCGCTAGTATAAGTTTTTGCACTTAAATCCACGTTCCTCTTGAAAAACGCAATAAAGTCTCGCATAACTTTTTATTCACACACTCATTTCCGTATAAACCTCGCCGACTAGATTTAATTTTGTCGCGATAATGAAAAACACAAAAGAAAGCCTTTGAGCCCTTACGTCACATAAATACGTTTTTTGCCGAGTACACGCTATCTGCGCTCATCGCGTGTACAATATCCACAAGCGCGCACTCTGCTCTCGTCTGCTGGAAAGTACAATAGAGCTCCGCGAAATATAGGCCCCGCAAAGAGAAAGCGCGAGGGCGCAAACAGCGCGCGAGGATCCGGGAGATAAGGGGACCGCGACGAAATACACACAGGACGGCTGATAGATATAGAAAGAGTGGCGCGGATTGAAGGGAAGCGCGCGACGTGTATCTACGGCAAATGAGGAGAGAAGCTGGAAAAGCCGGCTCTGATAAAGTATTATCTGTTTGTAAATCACCGCGCGCGAGCTCGCCTACTTAAGCATTCAGCTATTCTTAAGCTCCCGAGCTCCTTGAGTATTCTCCTTTATGGGCGCGGCGGTAGCAGCTCGCCCCCACAAGGGCGCCTGCGCAAATATTTCTATTTGCGGAACTCGTTAAACATTCAAAATACGTGCTCGGCTCTGTTATTGCCGTTAGGGCGGAGCAAGAGAAAGAGATGTAGAGAAGAAAAGAGGAAGAAGAGCAGAGTTAGCCCGTGTCAAATATTTATTGGCTTTTCGTCCTCCAAAAAGATAAATGAATATGTCAAAAAACGCGAGTCGGGCTTGCGCATTACTCCGACGTCGGATCTCATTTGCAGCTCGGCGACGGGGGAACTGACATTAACAGATAATTTAAATTCCAGTCGAACGTGTCTCCGAGGACGTTATTAAGATTTTTTCCGCTTTAATATTACGCCCCGGCCCTACGTCTCTTATCAAACACCTATTAAATAACAAAATAGCTCTGTAATTTGCGAAAATTTCTTTTTACCGTGTAATACATCATTCTTTATTACGCCCGGCGGAAAGTACGAAATGAAATTCATCTCGCGTGTGTGCGTTATGAAAGCGTTTGCTTGTTCCCGAATATTGAGTGGCATTTTACACAAACATTTACATCTGCTCGCCGCCGTGTCGTGCAGGCGATTCCCTTTTCAGATTCAGAGAGATTTAATCCGAAAATGTACTGTCGCATATAACAATCTCGTTAATCCATCTTTTCCTCTTCGTATTCAATGTAATTTAAGAAAAATTATTCATTAGTACAACAAGTGGTGCTCGATTCCCCGGAATCGAAAGCCCGCGGGCAAACAAGGACGCATCGCCGCGGATACGCTATGCAAATATTCGCCCACTCATTATCACGGAATTATTCCTCTAACACGTTTTTACTGGCAAATAGGGCGCGTGCGTGGGCGGCCGGACGCTAATGAAATATCCGATGCGTAGGATTGAAATAGCGCGCGCGCGGCCTGTAACGCTCTCCCTCTCTCTCGAATAAACAGCAGCCGCAGCGGATATTTAGTCAGGCGCGGTAATTCACGCACGTGAGAGAAGGGGGCACGGGGGGAGATGGTACCGCGGGGGCCGAGGCTCAAGTTCCCCGGCCGGCGAATATCGCAATTACATGTGGTCGCACTATGATAATGAATCCTAATCCCCAAACAGGCCGGCCACCGCGGCCACGTCACTTAATCCGGCGAAACGACTGCCGGGCGATTTACAAGACAGGCCGGCGAAAGGGCACAAATCAGGTAATGGAAACGTATAGAGCGAGCTTGGGGGGGCAGCTCCGCGTGAGCCTGGCCTGTTTGCATGGCACGTGTGAAACGTGCTCCAATTTAGAAAGTGCGCGCGCCAAATGCAGGGGGAGATGCCGCTGCTGCTGCCGCTGCTGCTGCCGGCCGCCGCCGCCGCTGGGCTAGAGCGCGCACCAACAAGACCGTGTAAATGTTTGCCGAATGTGTTGTGCTTTATGAGCAGATCCCCGCCAGTAGTAGTAGCAAACTTCTCTCCTCTCTCCCTCTCGCAGGCAGCGGAATTATCGTAGCGTCCCGGCGCGTAACGAGCTCATAATTTTCTTCGGCGCGCTGCAGCGCTTCGCGCCACTGCTTTGCGGTGTGCTTCCTTCCTTCCTCTTTCTCTCTCTCCGCTCGTCTCTCCCAGCGGCGACGTGCTGAGCTCGCGCGGCTGGATGAGCGCTTATGCTCACACGCTTTCGCGCTGCTGCTGCTGCGCTTTTTCTCTCCCGCGTCCAGACGCCGCCGGGCGGTGGGGATGTAGGGGAAAAGAGGAGGAGGAAGGCTAGTTTCGCGCCGAGACTTTTTGCGCGTCGAGATTTTCCAACTTTTTACAAACTTGGCGTGCAATTAAGAGTGCTCTTTTGAAAATTTTATTATATCTCCGCCGAGGGAGTGGTAGCGAGCGAGCGCGCAGCTTTGAGCTCGGCTGCTCCTAAGTAGATCCCTCTCTCGAGATGCCCGGGCCCGCGTATATACTTTCCGATAATTCGCCGGGGGGACACGCTTGCCTTTCTCTCCGGCGAACTTTTATTTATAAAAATTTCTTCCACTCGAGCGGAGGCTCGCTAAACTCCGCTGCGGAACTATACAGTCAGCGATAAATGATTCTTCGCGAACAATGGCAACTCCGAGATATCATGGATCACTGCGTGAGAGTAATATGGGAGAGTTGCGCGCTATATACCTACGGCTAAATGCCTATTCGGGTAAAGTTGGCCGTGCTCTTTGGAAAGAATCATTTACCGCTGCCGGCCCCCAGTCCCTCAACTTTTAAACTCCCCGGCAAATCGCTGAGTTACGTCGCGTAAAAATTGATTTAACCTATGGAAAAAATGCAGGAAGTCGGAAAAGTTTTATATATTTCGCGGAAATACCTATATGTATACGCTTCCTCGATCGATGTTTTACGCTCCGGAGTTTCGAAAATGGAAAGCATCCAAAACAACCGTACACTGATCTATGTTCAACGTGTAGAAAGTATTTCCTCGCCCGTAAAATAAAATTTCTTTCGCGAATAAACTTGGCTCTCACTTTCGGATTGCAGAAATATTCCCACGGACAATACCTTCAAAGATATATCAGCTACTACAGACAAGCCCGCTGTATACGTCACGAGCATATAATGAAGTAGTTAGGGTAGAGAGCCATGAAAAAATTAAGAGCGTCCCTCGCGTATCGTCGTCATAACTCACCTCGAGCAAAAGCCAGCCTTATTCCCGCCACGTCCAACAGATCCACGTCTAAGTGTTCCGCATTTTCTTCTTTACCTTTCTTCCTTTCCTACTACCCTCTGGCAGCTTCTCTTGCTTTCTCCCTCTCTTTCTCTCTCTCTCTCTCTCTCTCTCTCTTTTACTTCCTCGTGCCTGTTCTGCTTTCCGCCTTGGTTTCTCTCGCCTGTGAGCGAGGTTTCCGCGCGCGCTCGCGGCCTGCTGGCGTGTCGGAGCGCGAACGCGAAAAAATCGCGCAGAATAAGCGATGCCGGCGCAGCTCCGGTCAGGATAAATGGGGTCATGATATTCTCGGCGTACATCGTGCCTCCCTGCCCCTACCTCTCACTTCCTTCTCTACCCCACTTCCCTCCCTCTCGCTGTGTGCACGAACATAAAATATCTCGCTATCCAACGTAATAAAATTTGCAATAATTCTCAAAATTCAATAAAGTTCCGACATATTTGAACGCATTACCAAATTCAAACTAAATTACCAAAAGCTACGTCATATCTACATAAAAACTTGACACAAAAATATTTTCAGAAGTTAAGAGCAAAAAGTTTCTTCTGACGTTTTTAACAGAATTTCACTTTTAAGAATTTAAAATTCTTTGTCTTTTAAATGAAAAGGGTAATTACTTATTTAAGTACATTGAATAGTAACTATAAACCAAGATTATCTTTGTTTTCTTTTAAAAAGTTTGTTCATCATACCATTAAGTACGAACTTTATTGAAATGAAATCATTATCCGTTATTACGAACATAAATTTTACCATTAGAGCAGTAATTGGCATATTGAAAATATGTCATTGGTTTCTGAAAGTTTTGATATCCATTTCAAATGGAAAGTTCGTTTTGCTTTCGAAACGAAAAACGCTGAATTAAACTTATCATCCACATGGTTCGTTAAACACGTCCAATGAAATATCATGTCTTTGTTTCAGGTGAGTTACGGCATGATCTCTTTACCAAACCGCTTTACAACGTAAGTTTAAATTATAGTATATTTTTCATATATTTTGATTTCAGTAGCAATGCATTTCACATATATTAAAACATGTACTGGAAATACACTGACCTCTCGACAGTTATTCAAAATCAGCCCGATATTTTAACATTATGAAAGAGAAATCCGTCTAGACGAGCTTTTTCGTTGGGAGACAGTTTTTAAAGCTTGCAAAAACAGAAGATCCCGGGGAACGAGGTACAGCGACCGAAAACGAAATAGAGGAGGAGGACACATATATACGCGCAGCCGCCGACTTGTATAATATGCAAACCATGACGGATTAGCGCGAGAGCATCGAGCCTCACGTCGGGAAAAACTGCGCGCTGGAAAAATCCTGGCGGAGCTCGTGCGAATGGCGGAAAAGCGAGAGAAAGCGAGGGAGAGGGAGAGTAGGGCATCGGCACCTGCCTCGCAATGGCTTCGTTTATTTCTCGAGGGAGCGCGTGCGCTCGCGCAATCCGAGTTGCAGCGATGCAAGCGCGATAGCGAAAAATCGTCGCGCTTTAAAATTTCAGCGCGCGCTTCTAAGCGTGTACAGTGCGAGCGAGGTGCCCCCCTTGTATACGTATATATACACGACGCGGGAATTATTCCGTGTCTGGATCGCGGCCGCGTCGCCTCCTCGATTGCTCTACTTATATTTTCCCGTGAGGTGCAGCACTGCGTTTTATTTTTTTGCCATTCTGTCGCCCGGGATTTTCTTATTAAATCCGTCGCGGCGAGCCATTATCGTAATGCGCGCGCGGCGCCGCATCGTCAGATTAAAAACGCGCGCAATTACTGTTGCGGCTTTTAATGAATGCCGGAGAATCGGCAAAAATGGACGAATAATGCCGCGGGAGTTGTTAACAGAGCCGCAGGACACAATGGAAGTGAAAGAGAGCGGGTGATTGTCGAAAAATTAATTGCGCTCGGGGGAGGGGGGAATGGGCGCGAGGATACTGGCAAAAATCGGCACCGGCGCGAGGGAGAAGCAATTTTGGTAAGCGACGCAAAGATATTCGCTCCCCTTTTCCCAATCCACAGGGCGATGAGCGGGGGTTGTAATACTTTTGCCGCGAGCGCGTGCTGCTGTCGGGTGGCACGCGTCAGAGAAGGAGGAAGGATTACCGCGATCCGGCGTGCCGTTAAAATGTTATCTAATATTGATCGGAGGGAGAGAGACGCCGAGGGGCCCCACCCAGCCACGCATACCGCTAACGGAAAGCCTCGCTGCGCGTCGTATGCGCGCCAGCGGCTCTTACGTCGACGTCGTCCTCGTCGTCGGAAGGTGACGCTATACCGGCTTCCCCTCCTCCGCCTCTCCTACGGGCGTCTTCTATGACTCTGGGCGCTTTTCAAGTACAACAAAGATGCTGCTACTGCCGTTGGCTCCTCTCGCCCTCTCGCTCGCTTTTCCCTTTTTCCTAGCAAGCCCACCCCACTTTCATCTCTCTCTCTCTCTCTCTCTCGCTCCTTTTTTCCTCAGGCTTATTGCTCGTTATTGAGCGGTAGTCGTTTCGCGAGGCCGTTACCGTCGCCCGCGCGCCCGAGTTTGACATTCGGATTTTACCTCTTAATGATCGTATTATCGAGCTTCTCCAATAATCGCCTCCTCCGTTGTGTCCCTTATTTTCTGTTCGCATTATTGGATAAATCCCTGAAATCTTGGCTGCCGAGCGCGAGATAGAGATAGCCCCGTCGCCTATTACCCAAGCCTCCCCCCACACTCTTTATGTACTTCGGGATTTCACCTTTTTCCGTCTCGGCCCTGCGCGGCTCCTTCAGTCGAGGCTAATTTTTTCCGGGAGCTCCCGCGCCATACCACACTCGAAAATTCAATTTGAACATTCAAGCCGTGCCCGCCAATTTCCTCTGCCGCATTCATACGTGTAAAGCCAATTTCATCGGTATACACTCGCCTATTGTAAGATGTGGAAAGCCCCAGTGGTAAATTAACATTGCAAAGACTTCGTTGGATATTCCTCTCAGCTCAAGATATTGAAATGCATTTATGATGGGAGTTTAATCCAGTCTAATATAGTATAGTTAGTTTCATTGTACTGGAGTGAAAAAGAAGTATTCAACGATTTAGAATACTTCAGTGAATTCATGGTATACTCAAATAGAAGCTGCTTTTAGCAGCGAATAAATGAATTGCATGCATGATGAGTCTTTGTGATTAAATTAAAAGTATTTAATTAAGCTTAATATTTGAGGGTTCGATGTAAAAAGCAGTACTAAACGCGCGAGAGTCCAAATTCATGCAAAATTTTTCTTACAATGCAAAAAAATATTAATTCATTAATGACAGCTAGAACACGCTATATCCTAATTAATTACAATAAAAGAGAATTTTATCTAGATTAGCTGTGCCATTAATCCAAGTTAAAATTAGCTCGAGGCATCTCTTCAGCGACTTTTGCCACAGAAAATAACTTGCAGATAAAGTATAAATAAAAGCGAGTCGGAGAAGGCCGCGGAATGGAGCAGGACAGTACAATCGGGACGCGGAGCAAAAATGCAAGCTCGGCGAGTTCGCTTTGTCGCGGCAGCGGGCTTTATCCCATTTTCGAATTACATATTTCGCCTCGGGTAGTTTTTGCACAGTTGTGCGCGTCCGAGCGTCGGCCGACGAATAATTTATGGTCTCCTCGCACCTGCGTATGGCTGTCGCGTACATACTGTACACCTCGCAATTTCACCGCGGCATTCTCCCTCTCTCCCGCTCGTTTGGTTTTTCTCGCTCGCGCGAAAAAGAGGAAGACGGACAGAGAAAATTGGAGGATGCATCCCCCCTCTCTATCTCTCTCCCCACTTTCCAGGCTCCAACGATTTCGGTACGCCGGAGTTTTTGCGGTGCAGGTGTCGCGGTAAAATTTCAATTTTCCCCGCGTGCACACGTCGGTTGGAGGGAAAAGCGCGCAGGCGTGGGAGGAACTGCGACAACGGAGACTGCTCTCCTCCGCGCGCGTGACCCTGGACAAAAGTTTGTCCTCGAAAAATGCCCCACCTCCCTGCAGGCCTGCCAACTTTTCTAATTCGATGCAAATTATTTGGAGCGATGGGGAGGCGATCGCTGCTGCGACATTCGAGCCGGGCCGGAAGAATATACACGCAGACAAGTCTCCGCGAAAATGATGTGCGGAAATTTTAATCTATATGGAAAGCATCGAGCTAGCCGGGAAAATGCAAGCCAGCCGAAGATGAGAGAGAGTGCATTAGACGCATTCTCGTAATATTCGAGCTCTCGAATCTTATCGATCTCCGCGCTTATAGAGATTGCGCTTAGAGTTGTGTAAATAAAAAGCTTTTATCATACCCGACACGCAGACACGACTACTACACTGTCGAAAAGTTTTCAAATTGATTATTTCTCCTTTTTTCTCCTTTTTGGCTTTAGTAGCTTTAACTGCCCCCCATCCCTCTCTACTTTTCCCGCTGGATGTAAGAGAATCAATTTTTTTTTCTTTTTCAAATCAAAGTTTTCACACGCTCTGAACGACTGCTACTTTCTGCTTTTCAAGCGTCATTCACTTATATAGCCGTTGGCTCTCTTGTGTTGCTTTTAAATAGGCACGTTATATTTCGCTGAAAACTTTTTATCTTTCGACGTTTAAAGCTCAACGCATTTTATGTTTCTCTATTTGGTTTTTTATACTTTATGAACTGTGTATTCCGTATATATCATTTTTCAGCCAACATAGATGTCAAGTATTGTCGGTTTAAAAAGTTAATGCAAAAAAGATTTAACTATATTAATCTTGCAAATTTATAATATTGATTGTGAAATAATGTTCTTATATCTTGTAGTATTTATGGTTACGTTTTTAAGTGGAAACAGATGTATATAGTCAGACATTACTATTCAAATTTTAATTAATAATAGTTTGAATTAGTATATATATAACATACGCTTTATGTAATTTTTTCATCGTAGAATTTTAATTAAAAATAATAATGAAGTACGTGAAAGAGAATTATATACTTTAATTATCCGATTATTGATTCTTTAGAGTTAAAATTTTAAATTTAATACATTTTATCTACATTTATAGTCAATTGACCTGAATTCATTAGAAATTTGTAAAAATTTTTAATTTAGTTCTGCAATAATTTTCAAATGAGACAATGAAAGAAGCAGAAAAGTTAAAAAAAGATAAAAAGTGGTGCAAATATTGCAATATTCTTTGCAGCGTAGATGATGGAAGGCGCAGGAACACTTTATAATATATAATTACGTATGAAAATACGATCGAACGGCGGGTTGAAATAATTTAATCGAGCAGGAAAGGAATACTCTATCGAAAAGAAATAAGAGAGGGAGAAAGGGGGAGTCGAGTTTACCCGTTCTAGCCAGTCAGCTGTTCCCTATCCGCGCACGCACTGGCTGCAACACATAGATTTCACTGTCCTTCTCTTTCTCGCTGCAGTGCTCTCTCCATCCCATTTTCGCGGTCTGCGGGTGCGCGCGCGACTCCGCAGTCCCTTTGCTCCTGCTGCTCCTGTTCCGACCTAACCCAAGCTCCCAAGCCAGGCGGCTCCTCTCCCCATTCTCCTCCAGGCTTGCAGCTCTGTATATACGTACGTGCTCCGGCGAATATCTATATACACACGCAGTGCACCTATATATAACAATGCGGCGGCGCAAAGCGGAGTATTCGGCCGAGCAAACGGGAGGGAGAAACAGCAGCAGCAGCGCCGGAGTAGCGATACAATCGTCGAGGTGCCGTTCAATCTTCCGTGCGGAAAAGAATTTAGCGTGTTTCACGGCTCTCTGTGTTCCGTTCGGTTCAGTAGCTCTCCCGCGTACCCCATCGGAGCGGAAATGCCACCTCCCACACCCACCGGATGCACACAAGTCTCGATGATAAGTTATCTAAGGAATTCTCTAATGCCCCGAACCATCAGTCGATCTCGCGCCCGCGCCGCCTGCATCGATCCTTCTCCCCACGCCTTTTTCCGCTTGCACTCGTTTAGTCCCACTTTTTCCCGGAAAACTGCTTTGCACCTAAGTTTTCGTCAAAGAATGCAGAACGGGCGGGGGAAGGTGATTGAGATTTTATTGAGTAATAAACAGCTCGCTACAATGAATTTCCCAAAGTCACCGCGCCTCGCTCTTCTCGAATGCGCCTGTGTGTATGTGACGGGGGAGTAACGCGTTCAATGCAGTATTAGGGACATCTTTCTGGGAGATTGGAAATTTCGTGCCTGCAAACGCTGGTTATAAATTACACTCTTTCTACTCGCGGAGAATCAATAATTCGCCATTGTAACTACCTTTTCAATCGACCCCCGCACGTGTGTTATACATCCACAGGCTTACATAACACAGCATTTTCGATAATCATCATTTCCCTGATGAGTGCAGGCAGTTTCGTCAAACTCGTGATAAAGTGTTTGCGTGTAGAGCGCGCAGTGTGCGGCCTCGTTAAACGGTAATTTGGCAATTTGCAAATTTTCATTAGGCCAATAACGTCTTGTTTGGTCGGCCGATAATAACGGCCCAAGTATCCATTTGCCTAACGCGGACTTGGGTTATTATTCATAAAGATCGACGGCGAGAGGCAAAGAGAGCGTATCAAAAGTTTATTAGGCTGCTGGCGAAAGGAGGAAAAAGAATGTCGCGTAATTTTTGGTTTATTATGTTGTAGTATATTACTCTTTGTGATATTCCGGCTGAAAATGCCAGTTCGCGAGAGGAAAGTCATTTATCCAGCTCCAAGGAGGGCGGCCGACGTTCATAATAATTCCGGGGGCCGAAAATCCAGGGTAAAATAATAAAAAAGGGAGCGTGCCTGCTTAGGTGCGCGAGCGAGCGAAGTGACGTTTACATGCGGAGCCACGGAGGGAAAAATAAAGGACTAGGGAAAGAGCGCGAGAGAAATAAGCAAAAAGGGAGAGAGGCGCTCGAGAGATGACACATGCGTCACAGGGAGAGAGGAGCGGGCCGCGGGCGTGTGCACGACCCGGTCACACCAACACAGGCGCGCCCGAGCTCCCGCGCACACGTATAACGCGGAGCACACGTCGGCGTTCGCTGCCGCGCACCTAAATCTTGGGGAACACGCGCTCGGAAAGGGAAATGAGAGGAAAACGCGGAGGTGCGCGCGCGCGGCCGTGGCGCTATATAGAGGGAGAGGATGGGCTGTATCGCGCGTGCCTCCGCATCTTTAAGCGGCCGATTCGTCCGGCCAGATACGCGCTCGCGTGCTTACGTGTACAGAGAGACACATTCGCGTCTAGCTCCTTTACATGTACATCCTACCTGCTTGATTACCGCTCCCTCATATACGTATATACAGGGGCTTCCCCATATCCCGTCTCTGCGTTATCGCGCGCGCTCGATCGAGTTACACTGCATTTATCAGCGGCCGGCAGCCGCTCGTGCGTCCGACTATGCGCGGAATTTAAATTTCCCCAAAGCGACGCCCTATGCGCCACTGCAGCAGGCCGCAGTCTTTCGCAGACTTATAATGCGCGAGGAGGTCCGGCATTTTCTCTTCCCCCCAGCCCTCCCCTCGCGCCAGCAAAGTCTTCGGGAGACAGGTGCACTTTCATCCGGAGATCCGGCCGACTTTGACTTTTCCCCATTTTTCCCGAATACGTATCGCGCGCTTCATATTTTAAGCATAGTTCTCGCGCAGCTTTTGCGACTATTTTCGAAAATTTCATAAGCTGTTTAACGAGGGCCGAAGACTAGGAGAACTTTTGCTACAAATATAGAAACGGGAATGGGTTTTCTGTTACAAGTCGCGCGCGTGACATGATTACTCATTTAGGTCCTAGGAGAATTGATCGATTCGAAATGCGCGCGAGCATCACGCAGGTATACATTGAGATGTATTCGACGAAACCATACATCAAGGATTACTTCCTCTCAGTGTAATCATTCATGTGATGCTGTTCTTGGCTATGTATATACCAGAAATGTATTTGTGTGTCAGGGATGAAATGTTTAATCAGAAAACGAATGATTTTCAATGCATACCGAATACGTCAGTGTATTTCCAGCTGAAATTAATAAACTTATATATGTTTCGAAATATTTATCTTTATCGCGAGTTCATGAGCAAAAGCGCGTGGAATGTCAAAGGCGAGACGGGCGGCTCCGATGAGCTGGATTAAATTAAATATCGATTTCAGCGTTGAAAAGGAAAATATGGATTATACTTACAATTTTCCACTTTGTAATTAAACTGATTAATATTGAAATGGGTCCTAAAATTTATTTCATAATTTACTGGACGTTAATCGGATCAGCAAAAATACATTACAACTAACTAACTACACGCGTTTCGTTGATACGACTAAAGCTCCCCTGGTGGAAATCCAAAACATTTTATAACTAATAATTGACCATTTATATTAGAAACTTGCTATAAAATGGGAATTTCTCTTATCCAGTTTCTATATAGCTCCCGATGAAACGCTTTTTCTTCTATTATTTGACCATTTAATAGATTGAAAAATAGAATGAGTTGTTCGAAGACAAGCACAAGCTTGTTCTTCAGTATTTTAAAGGTATTAAAACTGATTAATTTCTTTAGTCTGGAAATGGCTAGCAGAAGGCTTACTGTTATGACAAGGAGCGAGAGAGACAGAATCAGATGGAGAAATAAAAGTTTTGCTGAATTATTCATAGAATGAATACAACAAATTATTTATTAGTTAATGTTATTTATTTATATTTTGGTAAGCCATCCAATGCACTTTAATGCTCTTCCATCAAAGATAAAATTAGTAAGTAAATAAATACGAATATTTTGTTGATACGTCAATCTAAGAAATAGGCAAATAATGGTTGAAAAATCGTTTCATCGTAGTGATTAATTAGCAAGTTTTACTAGCTATTTCCTAACTTCTTGGCCATTTCATATAGATGAATTTCTATCAGAGAATCGTTACGCTGCGTATAATTGCAATAATTAATTAAATCAAAGAATACACCACCCGTTGCATAACAGGCTTAAATTTTACACGAATCGAGAGATGACATTACAAATTTCACGTCACAATTAATAAATCAGATGGACTATGATGTTCGTAAATAATCCGGTCAGTAGCATTGACGTGTTGAACATTTTGATCTCGAAATTCGGACCTATTGTCTGACTGACTGACATTTCATAATCGTAAAATGAAACTTAAATTCATAGACCGAATGCAGATATAAATAACTATAGTCATACTGTATAAGAAATTCTATAGAATCGATTATCTCTTGAATAAAAGAGGTATGAAAATACTATCACTTTCATCGTGGCCCTTACGTGAACGACAAAATGCGTTTTTTGCCTAGCGGGCCGAAAGTACCACTTTCGCTCCCGGCGCCCGATCGCGAAGGTTGTATTTTCGGCCTCGCTAGGCAAAAAAATAGTATACGCTCCACGGGAGTAAAATTGGCCAGCCCCCAGCTCGTGTTTGCCACCCTCGCCTTCGGCTCGGGTGGCAATTTACACGAGCTGTGGACTGTCCAAGTTTTTTCCTCCCTTGGTGCGTAATATACTATTTATTCATTATTTTTTTATTGGTTTTAATATTAAAATACCAGAGGAATAATATTTGTGTAGACATTTCATAATCGCATTTTTATAAAATATCGGCACATAAATCATGTCCTCATATTTTTCTCTCAATTTATGTATTTTAAAAATGTTTGTGATATGTCCGTTGAAATAATCATGATTGATGTGGAGAATGGTCATATCAAATAAAAATCTTAGTGCCTTTGTGAAATTTTAGCTACATAATCGAAAGGCCAGATCTTTAGAATACTAAATTTTCATACATTTGAATATTTTTGTGAAATGATAACAAGTGGGCGTTTATTATCGCATGTTTACTTACTTCATCGGTAGGGGAATAACGTTTCGTCGGTATGAACCTTAAAAAAGCCAACTGTTACAGGGAAATTGTTGTAAGGTAAGATTACATTATCCACGATTCTATTTAACTTGGGAATTTCTGCTCTTGAAATGGACTATACAGCAGAGAGCAGAGCAAATACGTATATTTTAATCAATCGATCGATCCGTCCTTTCGAATAATAGCTTGCTTCATTCCGCATTGAAACCCCTGAAGAACGTTTTACATCATAATAAATGACATGTTAAAGTAATAATTACTGTTTCTAGCGTCAGCACCTTCAAAATAAATACTTCACATCTGCTCGTAGCCAACGGTGCAATGCGAAAAAATAAACTACACTAATGCCGTGACGGAAGTGTGCAGTTTTGAATAAAGTTCCAAATCGAAAGAAAAAGTTTCGTTCGCTACATTCCACAAAGTAGCGGCACTTCCAGTGAATAAACTTTTTAAATATATATCTCTCGAGCGGTATTTTAAATTTACTTTAAAAGCAGCTACTCTGCAGAAAGCAATACGTCGAGGTCGAATGCGTATATTTTTGGCCGGTGGAATTTCGGGGGTGCACGAGGCAAGCGTGGCTGGAGCGGGCGGGAGTTGAAAGCAGACAAAATGAAATGACAAAGGTGAAATATACCAGGCCGAGGCTCATAAAGAATAGGAGAGAAACAGCTCATGCGTCTCTATATATATATATATATATATATATGTATTAGTGGCGCGTGAGCGAGCGTCGCTCCTCGGCGCAATTACCGCCCGCGCCTCGCATAACAACGGAATCCAATTCGCGGCGTAAATCCATCCCCCTCGGAGCTGCCGAGGACGGAAGGAAGCTCGTTCTCCTCGCCGGCGACGACGACGTTAGCGGCGGCCGCACTTTTCACAGCGCGAGTAACGAGCTCCGCGTCCTCGTCTCCGGATAACATACTCGCACGCGTATATATATACGAAGCACGCATACCGAGGCGCGCGGGTGCGGGGAGCTGACGGAGGAGCTCGGCTATATCTTTCTGGCCGATCCATTTTCTCTCTTTTCCACTACGGCGCGGGCCAGCGTCGTCCGTCCGGCCGTCCGTCCGTCGCTCGCCTTTGAAACGTCTCTATATATCGTCCGGCCATTATCGATTACTCGCGCCAGAGCGGGCTTTCCATTAGCGAAGTACATCGTCGACTGACTCTCGCCGGCTGGAGGGACTCCGACGTCGCGCCGCTGCACACGACGCCGTGTGTCTACGTACATACACGCGCCGCTGACTCGCAAGTCGTCGTCAGAACTTAGCCGCGCCGCGGAAAGCAAGCAATCACCCCGAGCGAGCGCATAAGCGCGCCTTCGATATACCTATCCCACGCGCGTCCTCTTCGCCCTCGCGCTCTTTTTTCCCTCCCCCGTGCTCGAGAGCCGGCGCCCCCTCCGCTGCTTCCCTTTTCCGCCGAGAGAGACATTTGTCCGCGGAGCTTTTTCATTTTTAGCAGCACGCGGCGATCGCTCGGAAATACCTTTACGCCGAGCGATCCGTCAAAGCGGCAGCCTAAACCAGCCGCCGCCGCGCGAATAAAGCGCGCGGCCAGAGAAATTGGAGCGCCAGTGCAAAAAGAGAGCATTGCGCGATCGAAAGCCGGAGAGCGATTTTACATTGGCGAAAGACGCTTATCGCCGCCGGTGCAAAACCGCCGCTGTCCGCGGCCGCTTTTACATGCGCGCACACACACATGGGCTACTCGCGTGTATCAATCGTCCGAGGCTGCACTATGGAAAGCAAACAATCGGAGCGTAGAGCCTCACCCACACCCTCCTCTCGCTCTTCTGTCGGCGAGGCTAGCCGCCCACGCGCGCATTGTGTGCACCCTGCGCGCTGGTAGAGAGAGAGAACTAAGAGATATTGCTGCCTCTGTGCAAAGAGAGAGAGAGAGGGAGAGAGCGCATGTGTGGGAGGTATCGAGAGGCTGCGTGTTATTGGCACAAATCAATAATACGTGCGCGTCGACGTGTACACGCTCGTCGGCACATGTGTATAAACCGGGGGCGGTGAGGGGGCAGCGGGGACACGCGTGTGCGGCCGACGGCGTCGTCGACTCTCTCACTCTCTCGTCCTCCTCTCCAGACTTCGTTAACGAGAGTGACGTTTAATAATGACCGTAGTACGTGCCTACAGGGCCGATGCCGGGCCACGGATAGCTTTTGAGAGGGGGAGAGAAGCGCGCCCCTTGTCGCACACGCTCGCTCGCCTGCGCGTGTGTATGTGTCTGTACGCGTCATCCCGCCGAAAAGATTCGACAGCCGAATAACGAGTGGACTTTTTGCCCGAGCGAGCGCAACCGCCAGCCAAATATAAAGGCCGGGCGGTGTACCGGCGGGGGTGCAGGCGCTTTTACTCTTCTTTTTATTGTTCGACTTGCCTCCGCGCGCGCTCGTTTTGCAATTTGGAGCTGCGTTTTTCCTTTATTACCACGCCGAATGCGCGCCCGACCCGACTTTTATCAAAGCTGGAATATATAAAAACGGAGGGGGGCAATTTTTTTTACCATCCCACGCGTAAAACAAAAGAATGTTTCGGCGTTTAGCTCGACTCGGCGTTCACGCTAAAAATCGTTTCACGAAATTACGCCTGCCGCCATGTGTTGTTTTTTTCACCTCCTCGCGCGCGCGTGTGTGTATAAAAACAAGCTTTTTTACGAGCTCGCGCTCTACGGTGAAAATTAAAATTTATTTTTTCTATTCAATTCATCGCGATTATTCGCTTAACGGTTGAATGCTCGAGCAATTTTATTCCTAGTTGTGCCCGTGCTTGGTGTCGCGCGTGCGTCGTCCCGCAGTCGTCATTGTTTCTCAAAAATGTTCCCATCGACCGACTGCACTGCACTACGTGTTCGCGAAATATTCGTCTTCCCCGCGACGCGTGCCGTGGAAATCAATGGAATGACATTAATAACGCAAGCGCATCTATTGTTCGCGCTCGGGCGAATAATCGAATTAGAACGCGAAGAATCGAGAGTACCGGGCCTATTAGCACACTTAAACGCGGCCGCATACAATTATCCTTGATTTATAACGTATTTTGCCGCGGTTATTTGACGGGCGGAATAGCCTCCATTATGCTCGAGTGTATATGCAAAAAGGGGGAGCGAGCATTTCACGCAATTATCTCGGCATCGTTCCGTTAAAAAAGCTCCGAGGCGCGCGCGCGACGCGCTTATTCGGCGCACGCCTTTCCATTCGTATTCCGCGAGCGCCTTTCTCCGTCGGCCAGATATTGTGTCCATTGTAAGAACTTCTCCCTCCCGCTCCCTCTCTCTCCCCCGCGCCAAGATTCTAAGGAGCTCCGCGCGGAGGCGCCGGCCGGAAGTGCGCCCCCGAGAGCAAAAAGGCCGGGGCGCTGCAAAGACGTCGAGCTCTCCCTTATTACTCGCTGCACTGTGGATTTCCCGGCCCCGCACTGACACACACTCATATGCGCACGGCGCACGGCTGAGCCTTTGTGTCGCTATTTCGCGAAAAGTGGCACGATCCCCGGCCGCCGCTGGAATCGAGATCGAAATCGACGCTTAGCGCCCGCCATGTTGACTGTAAAGAGCGACGAGCGACAAACGCCGTCCTCTACTCTGCTGGCTCGAATTGCGCGGGAAATCTCGTACGGGCTCTACTCTCGCTCTCGAGGCTTTTTAAAAGTGGCTCCAGCTAGTTGGCGTGCGTGCCTACTCTATCGATTCCTCAATAAAGCTCGGCAGCGCTGCCCCCATGGCGCAACGACGCCCAACAAAGAGCTTTCCGATCGTCGTGAGCCGACTCCGCAGCAGCGCTCGAGAGATGTTTGTCACGCGGCGGTGGCGGCAGCTCTATTGCTTTCCCCGATCCACGAGCGGCGAGAATTATGCGGATATAATCGGCACTCGGCGCGCGTGCCTTCGCTTCTTATCGCGCGCTTGGCCGGCTTCTCGTGTGTGCGCCTGCGCGCTAGCCGTGTCATTTCGAGGAAATTCCGTGGATAAAGAGTAAGCGAGCTGCTTTTTGCAAACACGCGCGCGGTATGATATAGTCATTGCACCGGGGTGTTAAAATACCATCGGAATTACAGGAATCGCCGCGATTTGACCCTTCAGCCGCGCGTATTTTACGCTTGTTCTACTTTTTTCGCCGGAGAATTTCAACGTGGCTTTTTTTGCGCATGGCAACGCGCTGTACGCAGCCGACAAGAGGGAATTTATAACTGCTTCGATAAAGTATTCTTTACCACCGCCGAAAAATGAAATATCGCAAATTGCTGAAAATCACTTTGTTAAAGCTTTAATATATTTGCATAGAAAAAGAAAAAAAGGAAAGGTTCGCGTTTAGCCAGCTTGGCGCAGCAGCACATCCAAAGACGCGAATGAAATTTAGCGAGCTCAGCTAATTACGAGTCTGGCTGCCGCGCGCGTTTACAAGGCGGAAAGCGACTATACTCCCGTAGAGCGCAATGCATCAGTGCTCGCGCTTGCGCGAGCCGCATTATGTGACACAGGCTCTTGGCTGCGCGTCACGCGACATCGTCGTGTATTATACGCCCTAAGCCCGCAACGAGCGCAGATACATTATGCGTGAACAATGGACGCCCCCCTAGCCGCGTGCAAATCCAATTATGCGACGACAAGGTGTAGCTGCATAACCTATTAGCCGCTCCTCGGCAATTTACGAGCTGCGTCGCCGGCATCGACACCACCCCCCGCGGAAAAAAGCGCGCGCCACCTCGCTAATTACACATCGCCGGCGGACACTCGATCAGCGGCTTTGTCCGCGCCCTCGCGCATGCCCATATACCCGCATCCTCGAAAAACAAAGAGGAATTGGATCGGCCCTCGAGGGGATTTATCTGCTAAGTGGCTCCTAGCTTATGCAATGAAATATGCAGCGCGCCGCTGCACCATATACCTTCGGGCTGCAGCGCGAGTGCCGTGGATCTTGCGCCGTCCTTCAATTATTTATGCCCGCCCTCGTAAATGTGTATGGACGAGAAAGTTTCTACGTACCGTCAAATCACGATCACTATGTATTCGATGAACAAAGGAGGATGCCTCGCGGGACTAGCGAGTGATATCTCGCACGACTCGGAGAAAAAAATGATCGAGGTCCGAGAATAACGAGAAAACCTTGATTTAATTTATCTATGTTTAAATTCACTCTCTTATTTTAACATGTTAACTGATAAAATATATTCGTAGCAATACATGGGCTAGAATGGGAGTTTTGTGGCTTTAAGTTTATAGAATACTATTTGCGATCAGAATCGAGTACGATTCAATATTTTTAGAGAAAAATTTCAAACTGTCATATTTTACACGGTATTGATTATGCGATATTCGTTCACTGAAAAAGGCAATACATTTATTTTCGATGATGATATCAAAATGTTCAACATTTTAATTATACAAATTTCCAAATATAAATGTGATCGCGGCTTGTTCTTTTTATCTTTTTTTTATCGTATCGAAAATAATTTATCGCGTCTTTATGCTGGAAAAAGACGTCAATTAAAATTCAAGCCTCATTAAGTATTAAACTAACGTACAGTCAATAAAAATACACTTCTCGATAAAAAAATTTAGTTATCTTTATTTTTTGTGCTAATACAAAAATCGTTTGCACGCAATAGAGGCATTAGCATTGAAAACACGAGATACAACGCACTTCGATATTTCATTGGGTAACTGTGTGAGCATCTTATTGCTGATGCAATTGTATTATCAGTAGACGCGAGATATATTTTCAATGAGTATAGATAATTATGTTTGCGCAAAAAGCTCTACTCTTGGACTTAGAGCTATTATCAATCGAGGACAGCCTACAAATTGTTGTGTAGATTATTACGCTTCAGTCAATCGAAAATTAGTCAACCTCCGCAAGTACGCATGTATGAATGTCGAGCACATTACTAGTTTTAGTTTGTAAAACTCAGTGTCCAGATTTAACATCGCGAGGCATACGAAATTCGTTCTGTTATTATTCCTGCAGAAACTAGTTAATAATATTTGCTCGTCTTAGTCAGTATGTAAGTAAAAAATTATAATTCATTATTTAAAAGGAGAATATAATAATTAACGACAGTTTTAACTCTGTTTTTATTTAATCGGGTATAAAGCCAATTGTAATTAGAAAGACAATTGTATTGGTGTTTAGTTGGGTAATCGGCTAATTATAGTTATGGTTTTGACAGTGTCTCGGCATGCATATATCTGTCCACAAGCAAATACATCTATCGTCAAATTTCTCAGTAATGATAACGATTGAAATCAAATGTTACTGCATAAGCTTATAAATCAAATTATCAACGGTGAACAAATAGTGTCATTCATAGCCAAGAATATATCATCATGTATATTCATGGCAGTAAATTATAGCATTGAAAATTATCATAGTACGACTACGATTACTATTCTATCAAATCTAGGTCAAATAGAATAATAAGCAATTTTCTGTAAATAGTGACTTTTATTGTTTGATTGCAGCTTATTCACTGCTTATTATATAAACGTATGTCTCTTTGGAATTCAATATTGTATTAAAGTTGTTCATAAGGTTTTTATATTACAGAATTTGTGATAAATATGAAAGATGATGAATTGATCGATTAATTAGTTATTAAAGTAAATAATCTATAGCAAAAAAAAGGAAAGAAAAAAAACAAATACAAGAAGCGTACGAGAAATTTATCGGAGCTTTAACTAACTTTTTTGAATTCTAGAAAACGAAACCAAATTAAGCTAAGGGCTTTCGAAGTTTCTAGAGTAACGTCATACCAATGGAACTTCAAAGGGTATCTCGTCAATGGTTTGACGTCACGTATACTTTAAAGTTTTTTTCCTTGGGTCGTAAAGGGATCAATGAATATCGGAAAAGTTTACAAAGAAAATCTATCCCGATACATCTTAATATACATTAAGCCGAATTCAAGGCTCCGTTTTTTTATCGCAAACTTTAAATTAGAATCATTACAGGTATTCTTTTGATCGCTCATTTTTCATTCAAAAACGAAAATAGTCTAAAAGAGAGAGAAAGAGAGAATATTGGTCTTTGGCGTGACCACGTGCACAACAGAAGAAGCCGAGGATCGACGCGTCGGTACACTGAGTGCTGCGAAGCAAAACACTCCTGCGCATCTTCATAAAAGCTCAGAGGAGCAAAAAAGAGAGGAGAGAGAGAGAGAGAGAGAACGAAAAGAGAGCGCACACCCCGCAGTCTCTGGCTTTTATCGGCCGGTGGCGCGCAGGTTACAAGAGAAAGAAAGAGAGCTAGCTCTCAACTATCGGCCTGGGTTTTATAGAGCTTTCGGAACACAAGAGCGCTCCTCTCACTCGTCGAGAGAGAGAACGAGAGAGAAACTCACGGCGATAATGCCAGTAGGTCTCCGGACTATCGATACGTATCAGTGCGGAGGTAGTTTCGGCGGTCAGGAATCAATTTCCGACGGTCTCTCTCTCTCTCTCTCTCTCTCTCTCTCTCTCGTGGAGAGCCGTTGCTGCTGCTGCTGCTGCTGTTACTGCAGGGCAAGCACACGCGCGCGCATCAAAAAAGATATTTCATTAAAGTAGTTTCGACACTTGCCAGCAAGAAGATCGAACACGCACGTGTTAGAGACGAATGCGTGTGAGATTATTAAATTTCGTTCGTCCGAGTATGCTCTCTCTCTTCCTCCTCTCATCCTTGCACACGGACCTTCGTCACAGCCACTCAGATCTCGTTTATTCGGCTCGCTCTTCTCTTTCCCGCATCAATAAATTTGATGTTTTTCTTTTTCCAGCCTCTTTTCTGCTCAATAACGCACAATGATGCGCACTCTGCGTGAATAATTTACCTTGGCCCTTTGAACGGCGTTATTAGCAGTGGCGGGCCCAAATTAATCATTTTTCTCGAGCCTCCTTTTGAAATATTGACGTAATTTGTACATTATCATGTTTGCCCTATAAAACATTCTCGCATCAAGATTTATGTAGATATTAGAACTGTTACAAGAGCCTTTTACTATTTTCCCCGAGACGAGCACGCATGATGGATGATTTCGCATTTTTTCCTTCCTCATCCTCAAAGCCAAAAGTCGAGTCTGATTTTTATTCTAAAAATGACGGATGTGTATTCAAAAGATAAATTGATTTCCCCAAACATCCGAGGCAATCCTATTAAGCGCGAAAAATCGAGTGGGAGAGAGAGAGGATATATACGCGTAGTCTTTAATGGTAGTCCCGGATACGCTCGTGCAAATTTTCATATCGCAAACACGTCTGGGAAATTACGAAGGTTTCGGATTTCTTTGAAATTCGAGCGCGGGAAGCGTTCCCCGAGGCGACTGGGTCACGTACTCGCGGCAGCAGCAGTCGAGCTCTCCCACACAGACACCAGCCTGTATTTACATGCACTCTCACATAGACACGCACACTTCTGCGCCCGCGCGCGTATAACCCGGAAGAGGGTGAGAGAAGCGGAGGAGAGAAAGAGAGCGAGAATAAGAAGGCAGCGTTTCTGGCACGAGTGTATACATCGTGCGCTCGCGCTAGCTGCTACTTGCGCGCTCGGGAATTAATTAAATAAATGGCGGTGGCCCGAAGTTAGCTCGAGCGCCTTCCAGAGGACGGGTAAACGAACGGAGAAGGAGGAGGATGAGGAAGGAAGGAAGCAAGAAGACGCTCGCTCTCTCCCTCTCTCTCTCTCTCTTTCACGTTACTCCGTCTTTCTCCCAGGAAGTAGCAGCAGCAGCCCGGAGGGCTGATGGAATGTTTTTTCTCGCAGTTAGGAGGTCGCGACCTCTGCGACTCGCTCCATCTCTCGAGAATCGGGGTTGCCTTCTTCTTCTTCTTCTCCTGCTCCACGCTCGGAACGTGTCCTCTCGTTATCGTAATCGCGAGAGATCCCTCTCTTTCCCTCTCTCTCTTCCTCAAGCCTATTCATGATTATATGTATACGTATATATACGTTTGATCGAGCCGGCTTTGCGTTATTTAAGGCAGCAAAATTTTCTTTCCTCGACTATATACTGTTCATGAAGGCCCAACGGGATATGATAATGAGCGAGCGGGGGGGTCAAGGGATGAAAGAAATGCGCCGGCGTATAAGTAATCGCGAGCGACGATGAAACGGCAGCTGTTTATCCGCATTTGCTTAATTTACTTGTTAATACTAATGGTGTCGCTTTGATATGTAGCCGAGGCTTATGCGAATGTCCGAGCTGAACCAGAATTCGTATTGGGTTAATCATTAGAGCAGTTCCTTAAATGCGTGTGAATCAAGAAGATTAGATCAGTCCTTACCTATTTATATAGTTTTTTAAATAAGAAAGAATGTGTAGATGAGTAACCAAAATATATGGGATAATTTCAAAATATATATTGAAACGGTTTTCAAGTAATCGTCAAATAATTATTTTGTCATCATTTCCCTTATTCAATTTAATTATATAAGTTTTCTCTGTAAAAAGTTAAACGTAATTTCTTTTATTTTCATTTAAATAATTTAGCACTTATGTATTATGAGTGATTAAATGGATATAAATAATGGTACTGTGCTTTCTTTTTCTATGTTATTTATATAAAATCCGGGAAATGAGCCATCATGAATTTCTACTATCCACATTTATTCTGACTCTCCGAAGAATTAACTTTAATGTACATAATGTGGAAGAGTACCTCTATAAAAAGCGTGTACTTTAGCACGATCAATAAAAGAAATTCATAAAATGCAATTTTATTGTCTTACGAAATGCCTTTCTATCCAACAAATAAATATCATATATTTATTGCGTATATAACCGATGTAGAATATAAAATTGCGCGTATATAGTCCCGAAATAACGGCTGGTCCAATAATAATTTTATTGCGCAATTATAATATAATGAATAAGACCCCGCGGCGCTATAAGGGCGCCGGAGCCAGCCTGCATCGAGCTCGCCGCGGCGTCGGCGCTAAATGAAAGCGCGTTTGTTGTTTAACAATTCAATCGGTACACCTCCTGCTCTCTATAAAAGAGTGGTTCATTTTAATAGCCAGCTGGAAATAGGACGCGTGCCTAATTGATGGCAAGTAGAAAAAGCGCAGCTTTCCGCACGAAATCGCAATCGCGAGAAGTGGTGGGAACTGGGGAGGAGAGAAGACACACACGCACGCACACACACACACACGACGTCGCTGTCGAGGTCGAGAATTTGAAAACGCTGCCGCCGGGCCGCATTCCCGCATGCATGCCAGCGTGCAATTTACGGCGGAAAGGTTCGGGGGAAATTGGGAAATAACGATCCGCCGGCTGGGCTGCGGAGAGAGTGAGGGCGAGAGCTAGAGTATATATAGCGGAGAGAAGCGAAATTCGCCGGCGATCCGATCCCTTGAGACAGACTAACGGGTTCGCGATGGAAAATGCATATTTTTGCATCTGTTTAGCTGCGGGAGCGCACGCGCCTCTCTAATTCGCAGCCGCCAGCGACGCCAACGCTGCGAATTCACGCGATTGTCGCTGCCGCCGCTGCTGGGAATCCGGGAGCAGGAGGGGGCAGCACTGAGTTATAGCGGCCGGCGCACTCGACCCAAGTACCTCAGATGACTGTTTTAGTTTGACAGCGGAGGATGCGATTACGTGCGCCTACACGCCCTTTTATTGCACAGCCGCGGCTCAAGAATGAGAATTCATTGTCGTAAACACAGCGCGCTGTATTCTCTCTATTTTCACGCACTCTTTCCACCGGCCGAAATGTGAAATAAATCATCGCAAGCATATGATTGTTCCCCAGAACGATCGTACAATAAGAGTAGGTGGAATCGTCGGGGAAAGGTGTTCGCGCGCGCGGGCTTTTAACAATAGCTGCAGAAGTGGAAAATTTAATTTGCTTTTGCACCTTTTGTACGAGAAGAGCGCGCACGCGGCCGTGATATTCCTCATTATTTTTATTTTCATATTCCATAAAGCAAGTGCGCGGATTATCACTTTATATTTTACATATTTAAATACTCTCAATGCCCGCAACTCGTGCCCGCAAGCTCTCGAGAGCCGGGGGCGAAAACAAATTCGCTGCATTGATTATATTATTGCCGTTATCTCGATCGGCGCGCTCTCTCTCTCTCTGTCCTGTCATTATTATTCTCATTATTGTTATTATTATCATCGTTACGCGGTATATGCGCGAAATTCCCGAGTCTTTGTGGGACTATTCCCCGGGCCGGTCAATAAATTTCAATAAGAGAGCCAGCGCGCAGAGGGCGAGATAAGCGATTTATTTCGATACAACGCACGAGGCTTTTCGCTTTCAAGTATTTCGTCTCGTTAACGTCACTTTCCCGGAATCTCGCAATTTCATTTGCATACCGCGAAAGCAGCGACGCGTCCCCGATTGAGTCAGTCCCGCCTCTTCCTTCCTTTCTCATCTCTCGCCCTCCCAACTTTCACGTCCGATTAGTAGAAGACAAAGTACAAAAGAAAAAAACACCGCGCTATACTTATACACATAGGTAGACCTTCTGAGCATCTCTCTCTGCTGGTCTTGTGTATCCGGGGCGCTCGAACCCGACTCCCGAAATTAGGATAATTAGAGGCAATTCCAGCAGGAATGAAAGTTAGGATAAGATTACTTCTGTTCCGCTTCTTCTCTCTTTCTCCGCTCATCCTTTACTCTGGCGTAGAGCCGGGGGCGAGCTGCTCATCGCCTTATACCCGCCTCTAATCCTCATTTTGCCCGCAGCCGCCGCATGCAGCTTTTCCTTTGTACCCCCCTCCTCTTACTCGTCCAGGCGCGCGATCATCCCTTCGTTACCGCGCGCCACTGGTATATACTTTAAATCTCGTGCTGCTGGCGCCCGATCGCAGGAAGATTAATCGACTCGATGTAATTGAGGTTATGAGAGTGCCGGGGGAGGGCAGTCCGCGAGTCATCCCTCCTCGAGGATCAGGGAGAATTTTATAAATTAGCCGCTGCTGCCTATCGAGGCATTTTTTATATGCTTCAAGCCCTCGCGCCCTCGCTTATTATACGCCCACGAAATTCCTATAAAGTGAGGAAATAACGTTCTATAATGATTATTTAGGCTAATGCATAGATGATAATAAAAATTGATTTATGACCTGGAAACCTTGATCTATGGGTATTACTCTGGGGACAGCATTGTTATGGTATAGAACGTCCTGCTGTCGTCGAAATAAATTGTGATTCGTGATTGCTTTTTTCGAGGCAATCGAATTTTTTCATAGTCACTAATAACAGCAGAGATAGAAATTAAACTAAAACACTTTTTATTTAGGGAATCCCAATAGGGATGTATATTGTTTGCGATATTATGGAAAATAGCATTTGTTTCACCTCCATGTTTACTCGCTGAAATGGAATCATTTCACCCGAATCAAATAGATGCCTGACTGAGTTTTTCCAAATATATATAAATATGTATTGTTTTTATTGTTAGTTGTAACATAAAAACAATCACTGGCTTTGCTTATGTCACAACACTGAGTCGTGATTTCTCAACGCGACTAATTATTAATTAGTAGGTTAATTATCCCACGCATAGCTAGGATAGGTAAGCTTATTATATGTACTGCGAGACACAATCTGCCCCGACTAATAGTATAAAGAGCATTATGAATTTGAATAGGCAACCCACATTCCTATAGAACTGGAACAATAAAACAAATGCAATGTTGAAAAATCGCCTTATTCCGGCCTGATTCCCGGGCAGCCGCCTAATGCATGTATTACAACCTGGAAATTTCTTATTCGACGATTTTCTTTGACGTTTCGAAAATCGATTAAGCAAAGGCTGCCTGAAAGGCGATATTCAAAGCGCAAAGCGACTGTGAAACGTCTCAGAGGTCGCGAATATTGCAACTTTTATTGGAAATTTCTTGTTTACCTAGCCGTAGGAGTGTCTGAATTTAATATGCATACATATATGTTTGTGTGTGCTCATAGCAGCACGGCAGCAGGGTTATGAATAGCCATAATTAATCCGGGCGGTTCTCTTTTGTTTTTGCAGGTGGACTCGAAAATTCGCAAGGATGCGGGACCGGCTCTCGTGGTACATGGTGTTTTTGATCCTGCCGACGATCCTGCTGGCCAGATCCCTCGACAAAGGTGAGGCTTTCAATTCTAGCCGTTTTCATTTGCCCCCTTTTCTCCTTGGCGCTTTTAATCCCGCAAAGCGCGCGTCTCTTTAAGAGCATTAAGATTCCTTCGCCCCTTCCGCGCTGAGGGAAATTGAAAAGAAATATTTATTGTGGCCTCGTTCTGCTCGAATGAAAGTTATTTAACCATTTTTTATGAGAAACTTTTGGAGAAAAGGTCTGAGGCATAATCGACAAGTTCCTCAGAGTCGAGCTATTTCTCCGTCCCTCCATATACAGGTATAGGTAAAAATGCTGCCGGGAATCCCGATAGGAAAGTAGATCCATCGGAGAGTGCATGCAGCGCGCGCGGCGCATATGAAGGCGCGCCCGAGCTCGGGGGTGAGAAAGAGAGGAGCAAGAGAGAGATGCATTCGGGGGCGCTTCTGATAAAGCACCGACAGCTATCCGAGGCCCCGCGACTCTCGTCGAGTGCTGCTGGGAGCATCTCGGATACGTGTAAAAGCACTCCGGCGGCTGCGGCGGCGACGGCGGCGGAAGCGTTCTCCGCTTTGTCCGCGAGTGCGGTGAGAGAGCAAGTCTCGCTCTGGGTGTGTACCTACATCTGTACGTATGTGTATGTATATACGTCGTAGATACACTCGCGGCGCGCATTTATGCTGCGGCACGTTTGCTCTCTGGCGTACGTGTGCAACTGCAAAATGACGCACCGTCGTGAAATCTGCAGGACAAGCCGCGCGCAGCGGGGGCGCAAGCCTCTGCGTATATGTATACATGTATAAAGTTACCGGGAAAGGAGGAGTGAGGGAGATGAAAGCGCGAGCGCGCGCGAGAGAGAAAGAGAGAGCGAGAGAGGATTTAAATTGCTCGGCACATTTTCAGCCCCCGCGCGCTGTTTATCAAACGTGATATGTGTTTACGGTGTCGCAGCTATGCGGAGAGAGCAGGGGAGGGCGCGACGTGTACACGAAAAAATCCCCGAGAAAGTGCGAGAGAAAGAGAAAGAGAGAGAGGCTGCTGCCGGGGCCGGCTGTTATAACGCGCTGCATGCATTCTTCATTTTATTTCGAGAATTATTAAAATGTCTCGCTGCGTGCACGCGCGCTTTTTTAGACTCCTTATATAACGCATTCTTCCTCTTGTTTGCTTTTTCGAGAACATAATGCCAAGCGTTTAGCGCTTCACCCTTTATTTTCACCTTCTTCCCTCTCTTCTCGCTCTCTCTACCCCCCTCCCCCTCTCTCCGTCTCTCTAGGATAATATTAATGATGCTTTTTTAGCCAACGAGCTTTTTCTAATTGCGCATGTTCCGCTGTTATGAAAAAGTAAAGCTTGCGAGCTTATAAATACATCATTTTTCGCCTATTCCATCCATT
Organism: Torymus aiolomorphi; assembly: GCA_036365515.1. Classification (NCBI taxonomy): domain Eukaryota; kingdom Metazoa; phylum Arthropoda; class Insecta; order Hymenoptera; family Torymidae; genus Torymus; species Torymus aiolomorphi. The sequence goes on along the minus strand of CM070875.1, from coordinate 221,432,054 downwards.
ATAATATAGTAGCCAGTTCAAGCGCGCTGCGCGCGCTCTTCGCTTCACCTTGTCTGATACAATTAATATTAAAATATTATGAATTTAAAATTCATTTTATTTTTTAACATACACAAATTTATCCAATATTTTCTATTAAAACTTGGATTGTATTTATATTTATTTTAGTTTATTCCTAAAGTACAAAAATTTCGAGGTTAGAAATTTAACCGTATTCAGAACAGTTTTCACAGTCCCTCATTATTAACTACAGACAAAATAATAATACTTTTTTGTTATACAATGTTAAACTTTATGTCATTAATACAATTTATAACTTATATCTTTAGTTTAAATATTTCATAATTTCAAATTATATGAGTTTCATTTGGACAAATCAGTTAAGACCTTAAGCTAATAGCTAACGTCACTCCAGACCAATCACGGGTTCCATTTAATCGGACTTGACCAATCGCAAAGGTTTTATTTCGGCTTCACATTTCCGTCATCATTCTTTTAAGAGAGATTATACATTCACATCGTTGTACAAACATTTTGATTTCTAAATTGCTTAAATATTCATGAATTCTAATTCTGAGGTTTCAAATAAATTTATGAATATTATCTTTTGTTAGCACAGTATATCCCGAGATATGATTTTCAAATATTTAACATCATGTAACATTAGGTGGAAAACTGGAAATAATTCAATGTGACATATTCGGAGAAATTCAACATAATATTTTGAAAAGGTTATGACCGAACATTATATAATATTGTTACGAATACTGGTTTCGTAATGATTTTTAATCTTTTAGAATTTATTGTTAAATATTGATCAATCCGTGCCTGTGATGATAGAAGAAGCACTAAAAAACATGATGCATGCAGGTATATGAATAACATTTAAAATATCTGCTATATTAAAAAGACATACTTGCATAATTAATGCCCTTATCGGCATACTACATCCAGGAATAATCATAAGGACGCAATTCACGAGCGTCGAAAAAATGATATTGGCTTTGCATTGAGCATTTCGGCAGAGCCGCGTGCACGTATAGATCGGACGAAAGCCCGATGGAATCCCCACGATACGAGCGAAACCGTCGCCGGCTGCATAGTTGGGCTCGCGCGCGCGGAAAAGCTGCTGCTCGCGCACGCATCGTCGCATAATGCCGGACTACATGCATTTTCCATATGGAGCTCGTCTCTCGTCCCTCCCACATACACAGCTGTACACACTCGCGCGCACACACATGCGCGCCGCGGATCAAGGCGACGGAGACACTCTCTGCCTCGAGCTGTCGCCCCGGTGTTTTTCCGCGTGAATCCGCGTCGCCGTGAATTTCTCGCCCCGAGAGGAGCCGCTTTTCGCGCTAGTATATATACGTTCCCTCTTCCCCCGGCGAAAAAAAGTAGTCTGCGTGCCGCGCGACCCGGGAATATTTTTCTCGCTGCCGCGAAAAGCTACGCCCTGTCAGCGCGTCGCCTAGTCGCGCCTGTTATCGCCTCGCTGCATTATTTTAGTCGGCCCCGCAGCAGCACGCGCGCGCGACCTTCCGAATGATTTATACGAAATGCCTCGATGCACATGCTTGCGCCATTTTGCGCGGGCGAGCGCTCTTTCTCTCCCCCGTCTCGCTACGTGTGCGAGCGCAGTGATCTATGCGCGCGAGCTCGTGTGATACGCTTAATCATATTATAAATCGGCGAGCTGAGCATTAATTATGCGAGTATTCACTCAGAGTTATTGTCCGTGCCCGTTTTTCGCCCGCCGCGACGCGTCGCGATGGGGCCTTTGTTCCTGGCTCCTCGTGCGTTCGAGAAATTGATTTTTTATACTTCTCTGCGTTGAATTATAAAACATGAATTTATTACCACGCGCCAATCCGTTAAAAGACATAGGCAAAATAAAATCTCGAAGTTTAGTTTAATATAAGTAGTATTATACTTTAAATATTGAAAAACGGAATAAATTCGTGTTATCTCCGAATTATTTCGATGTATTAAATTTTTTTCAAAAGAATATTGCGGACAAAGTGTTGGAAGCATTTGCTGAATTCACCCTCTAACCCATTTTACTGTAATTTCGTACATGTAAAATTTAAAGCTGGTACATCCACGCGTGTGGCCGCACAGTGATTTGCTCTATACGCGGATCTCACTACCTACTATTAAATTTAGTAATCGCTTCACCAAGTATCACAAATTTTCCATTGAGATGAAAAGTTTATTGCACTATATACTCTTATACAGACATATACACGAGCACGAAATCCGCTGATTCAGCAGAATATTACATGGGACGACGTGTGATTTCCGAAAAATTTTTTAATTAAAAAATCTTGAGGTTCTGCGGATATTCGGTCGAAAAAAAGGGCAAATAATCTTTGAAATTTGACTAAATCCTCGTTCTATATATACCCTTGGCGCTGCGTCCATGCGGATACGCGAACTATTACAAGAGTAGCCTAAAAATGTAACAGCGCGTAAAATTACCATTAACCGCATTCGGTATTTAGTTTGACTCGCCGAGCGAACGAGGTCAGGAGATTCGCATAGATCAGTAGAAAAAATTCAGGAACCGTCATAAGGAATTATCGGATCGGCGCAGCAGCCAATCCACAGCCGTCACTATATTCATTCCCCGGGCGCCTGTAACGACGCGCAGCTATATAACCCGGCTCTAATTTTCAAAAACCTCTTGCTGCAACTGCCATTGTGCAATGCTTAACCGAACAGCTACGTCTATACCTATATGTACGGGCTATATTTATACGTTTACTCATCCATACAGTGCGCCGTATACATTTCCGTGTACACAGATTCCCCCTATACCTCCTGCACACTCAGACTCGCGTAAAGCGGTGTCTCTATACGTATGTGCCAGAGTGCGCACGCCGGCTCTGCGCACACACATTACCCGTGCCAAGGAAATAGCTGGGGCTGTCTGGTTGTGTGTATACCCTCGCACGTACAGACAGAGGGAGAGAGACGCGTGTACACGGGGGTGGAGAGGCATTCGAGAGCTGCCGTCGCATGCGAACTCGCGGCAGCCTTTGATTTTTCACTTTATCCCAATCTTCGTGCCGTCGCGCGTTTCTTTTTCTGCCGTGCGCGCCTCTCTCTCTCTCTCTCTCTCTCAGTTCCCTTTCACCCATTTGCCGACGCGTACATCACAGGCTATACGCGCGCGGCTCATCCACCGCACGAGGATGGCACACCGGTATAATATCACCGTCCCCCACAGCTCCCGCGATTTTTTCTTCTTTTCAACGCGTTTTCTCTGCCTCCCTCTCTCGCCCGTCGTCTGTCGCGACGCTTCTCGCGCGCGCGTATTCACCCCCACCCTCTCCGATCGTAATGCAATATTATTGGAGATTGCGCAGGTACACGGCACGAACACATACAGCTACATACACGCGTATGCACAGTCCATGATGCGACACGGAAGAGTATCGTAGAAGCGAGCAGCGGCGCTACCGTGTAGGACGTATCCAAGCGCGCACGGCTATCGTCACGGTCTGTGAGTCTTCTGGCACAGCTGTACACTCAGACGAGTATTCCAACGCAAACGCACACACACACACACATGCTCACGGTACAGGGCGACAGCAGCGAGCGAGGTCAGCTGCCTCCAGATATTCATGCGAGAATTCGATCTGCCCCTCTCGCCCTCTGATTCAACAGTGGCGCGGTGCAGCATCACCGAGCCTCGTGTACGTATCTCTGTGCACTTCCTATCCCTTCTCCCCCTCTTCCGGTCTTGCACAAGAGGTCTAGAGCTTTTATTGATATAACTAATTGAGTACATTTTCTTCTGTGTGCTTGCTATAAATTATTTGCCGAGGCGGACGCGTGAAGCCGCGATTTGACGAGTTCTAATTTAATAGCTCGTATGCTCGACTCCGGCTCTACTACCCTCTGCTACCCTTTTTTTTACTCTAAATGACCGTCTAAATTATACTGCGACGTTGCGCCGGGAGTATCAGGTATGTATTTTCTACTTCATTATTACCAGAGGCAGGAGCAAAGCTGAGAAAAGCTTTGCTCGCAAGATGTGCTTAACGTCGATTTCCTTTTTCTTATCAGAGACGCGGGGAAGCAAAATATAATTGCATAAGCTTAATGTTCCTGAGTATTATATAATTAATATCCTCGGTCCCGCCCGGACTAGTCGATTTGTTGCTCGCGGACAAGCTCGCGTCTGTATATATGTATATACGCACAAAGTGCACTCGTGTAAGCTCGAGCGGTGTTTACCAACAAACGAGCGCGTGCGCTAATGGACTTGCGCGTCGCAATAAAGCAGATTTATAAAACGGATCGCCGGAGGAAAATCATTTAAGGACGTTTACGTTAAAAATGCGTTGAGGAGAAATATTAATCCTGTTTATTTAATATAACTTGGATAAAGTTTACGGGCGAGCCTATAAAACCGCTGAATTGACTGTAAGAAATAGACAGCTAGGGAGTGTTAGAGCAGCGTTTTTTACTGTCGTCGATGATTTTTACGTCGAAACAGTAATACTGCTGGATTTATGTGAAAGTTTACCATTCGACGTCGTAAAACACCACTTGTGCATGTGAACTTACAGGCCGGTACAAAAAATAACATGACATTTCAACCAGAAATACGCAAAGCTTATCGAAAGTACGTTCATTGTTAACCATCGTGATCTTGGTATTACAGTATATCGGCGCTTTCGATAAAAATGAATTCTCTGGTGTCAGGACCAAACTGTTATTTCTTGTGAGAAAAGAAAAATTTATTATAAAAAATCCCCAATTCACCCGCGGCTTGTTTGGTTTTCCATAAAGCGAGCATCGTAGTCACGGCAACATAAATCGAAACTCACACACTCTCTCTCTCTTTCTCTCTTTTCTCTCCCTAGCGCTCTCCTATCTATCCCCATCTCACACCCACTCGGAGCTATCTGCTTCTATTTGTCTGACTGTCTCTCTTTCTCGCGCTCGCGCGACGCGAAGCCGCTAAGGCGCGTGATAAACGACGAGTGATCTGATAAGGCCGTAGAGAGCCGCGGCCGTGGTAGCAGCAGCACCGCAGGCCCAACGCTGGGGGAAAGAGAGTGGAGAGAACTGGAAAAAATGTAAGTATAGATTTAGATCGGCCCGAAAGACTCGGGAGAATTATGTTTCGTAATTCAAAGCGACGCGGGGAATGAAGCACGAAGCCTATATTCCAGCGCGAGATGTGCGCCGCCCTCTCGATCCTTTTTTCCTCCTCGCGGATGAGAAGATCGCTTCGGCGAAACGATTTTTTCGAGGGAAAGGGGAACGTTCGCGAATAAGCACCGACTCATCGTCCCCTGAAAACTCGAGTATATCTCGCGGGCTGAGAGAGAGAGAGAGAGAGAGAGAGAGAGAGAGAGAAGCAGGAGCTCCCGCACTCGACGGCAATTGATGTTTTTATATCTGTTTTTATTCGATATGGAATTGTATTTTTCGCTATAACCAAAGTTGACTTTAAAAGGTCCTTATAAATCAGCGCGGTATGTCCCTGTTTTTCTTGCGATCGATAACGAGGAGGCAAGAGAGTGCGCGCGCTGCAAAGGAAAGCTTTATGAAAATGAAATAAAGTCCTTGAATATTTTTTTAAAGATTATCGTTCCGGCGTTAAGGGAAAAAATCCAGGCATATATATCATACATTTCGGCGTGCGGCCCGCAGACTTGTTTATATAAAGCGCGATATCCTCGAAGACGGAAAATAGCGCGGAGAAATAGATGCGCGATAAAGGGAGCGCAAACGATTAACGCGATATGGTGGCTCAGAGTCGTAAATACGAATCAAAGGGATTAAGCGGACGCCGCGTATTCCGTCGGCTGGCGAGAGAGAGCCCGTCGGTTTATATAAATAAAACTGCTGGATGGGGGGAAAAAAGAACGGCAATTTATAGATGTAAAAATAGATAGAAGTCGTGATATACCTGTGCGTGCGCGTACTCGGCGTAAAAAGTAGAAAATGACAGTTTTGAGCGGTAGTTCATCTAACGTCGGTTCAATCCTGGCCCTCCCGCGCCTCCCGCATTAATCCTAGAGGGTTTATTTCGGTCGAGTCCTATAGCGCCGGCGAGCGGCGCTTGTTATTCCGCTGACATGTAAAATAAAGAGAAAAAAGGCGAAATACTAGACAGACATTCGTTACCGTATTCATCGTTCTGCTGGTGATAAATTGCTCTCACTGAAATAAAGTATGCGACTGTCGCTGTATGCCGTTACACCGGGAATAACAATTTTCTAAGACGGTTACCGTTGCAATATAACTGGGAATACTACTTTCATCATTTATTAGCATACTTTTCCGTTACACGCTTTTTATTTTATCGCTGTGGGAGAGGAGATTCAACGTTACGCGCCATTCCTTATGGACGTATAAGCATTACCTAATGATAAACTTATTAAATTGTAATATTAATCGAAAAGCAACTGGCTTTCATGTTATAAATGTTATAAATATGTAAACGGTATGTCGGAGTCGATTGAAACTGGAAAAACGCGGTTTATGGTGGTTAGTTGTGCAGTTGCAATTGCAATGCGCCTTATTACGCAAAACTCGATGGATCTTTTGGTAAGAACGCGCGGTACGAAATTCCGCATCAAATCTGCAGCGCTGCCAGCACGCGAGCGCAAACTTTTTCCGGGTTCGCACTTTCGTCGATACATCCGGCTGCAGACAGCTGCAGCTTGTTTTTCACTGAATTTCGCGGAATAAAAATGGCAAAGTCGAGCGGTAGCGCGATTGGAGGGTTGGCACGGAAAGAGAGGGAAAGAGAAAAATCGCAAGCGCGAAGAGGGCAAAGCGAAAGTTGGAGAGATAAGGAAATGGAAGAAAAAAGGGAAGACGGCGAGCGAGATAGAGATTGAGCGGAGTGAATAAAGAAAGGAGGAAGAAGGCGAAGGGGATGGATACAGGGAGGAAGAAAAAGCGAGAGAGAAGGAGAGGAGGAGACGCAAAGCCATTTCGCGACGCGTCGCTGCGGAACGGTCATAAAGCAAAATGAATACCTATAGTGCATGCGAGCCAGGCGGGTAGACGCGTGCGGGGGCAGAGGACCTCTCCCCTCAGTAAATTCTTTACTGCCCGCAGAAAATAAGCTCGCGATAAAAAGAGAGTCTCGGACACACATACACACACAGCCAGTCCCTCGTTTAGGAGCAGCTTACGATTCTCGGCGCCATCTTTCCGCCCACTCGGCCTCCTCGCACGCGTGTGTGTATACTTCTCGCGATTTTCGTCTATCTCGCGCGAGCAGCTCTTCTCACCGGTATAATAAAAAAAATAATCGCGCTCCTCGTAAATCGCGCGCGGGCGGCTGCCGCGTCTTCTTATCTTATTCATATATCGGCCGTAGCGGAGATTTACAGCGGAAGGAAAATTAAAAGACGAAAAGGCAAAAAGTCATCGCGCGCGCTCGCCCCTCGGCGCCCTCGCACGTTTATTGTTCTCGCGAGCGCGGCTGTGCGATGCTTTATTCTTATCTTTGTTTGCGATATCGGAGCCGTAGCGCCGAGATTTATTCCGAGATATACTGATTCTTTTACGAAGGCTTTCCCGTATATACTATACGTATATAGTATCATCCGTTTGTTTAAACAGAGGATGAATAGGTTCGACGCGGGAAATTAAATATTTCATCTATACTTGCGCGCGCAGCTTATTTTTCCTATCTCGCTTTTAGCGCGGATACTATTTTTATTATACGATTTTTACTGCGCGCACAAGTCCTGCGAGTCACTCGTCTAATTACTCGAGCATTAATATCACTCGGTTATTACAGACGTAACACATCGCGGAAGCACAAAGCTAGGGGAAGCAAGAGTCCCCGCGCCCACGCATTCGCTCTCGACGAAGTAATTCAATTCGGGGAAATGAGTTAGCTTGGAGAAAGAGAGAGAGAGAAAATGAAGTGAGCGGGGGCTGAAGAGAAAGCCCGAGCTCTCTCCGCGCGTATATATGCCCACGCGCCCACACTCCGCACGTAGAGAGGCAGGGAGCGACAGCGACGAAGGTTTTTCCTCCATGCTGCAGCTCCATGCTCCATCATCCATCGTCGTTTCATTCGGCGCGTGATCCGGACAGCGCGTGAGTCTTATCCGACTTTCCTCCCCTTATTTGCGGATTTGGAGCCGCGACCAACGTCAAATATAGCCTCGTGCACATATATCTGCGACATGGGAAAAGAAGGAGACGACGACGGCGAGGCTACGGTCAGCTATTACCCACATGAGTTTGTCCAGGGCGGGGAACGGGGCTCCTCTTCTTAATACGAAGGAGCGAAGACGCGGAAGGTTCGATAACGCGGCGCTTATGGTCATAAACCGGCCGGCAGCGGGAGGAGAGGGGCCAAGGAAAACGAGAGCACGAGGCAACGACGCTTGCGCGCTTTTTACGAGGAAGGAAAGCATGCGCACGAGGCCGCTTCGAGGGAGCTTGCACGCTCGGGCCGGGAAAATCAAATCGGATGCCAGCGCTGGAGAAAGACAGTGCGTGTCTGCGTTGTGTGCACGCCTCCGTGCTTCCTACTTCCAAAGAGCTGCATTTACTTTCGTGTATTTTCAAGCAGCGCAAGCTTCTCGCGAGCTCAAACATGAGCGCTCTCTAGTCCTCCTTATTTATTCACGTGCCTTGCTATTGATTTACTCGGGGACTCATTTATTTACCTACTTAATATTTTATTTACCCGACTCATCCCAGCCGCGTCTACGACTTTGGCGCTGCGCGTGCATTTTTATTTCATGCATTCGAGCAGCGAGTCCGCGCGCGCTCGCCAGGATCAACATTTATTTATTTACGTCGTCCTGTATAGTACGCGAGCGCGCTCGGCGTTTACGCGCGGTTATTTATTGTTTGCTCGCGGAATTGTGCGCGCTTGTCCTGGTCCTCCCCTTTATACTTGCAAAGTTAGTCGCGTTCCAATTGGTCTTTCTGTGTTTCTTGTTGTGTGTGCGGCCACGAGCGCTCGTTTCTTTTCCCCTCTCTCTCTCCTTTTTCGATACTTTTTCCAGGCTATTCCATAACAAGCTCGCGCGGATAGTCGTAGTCGATGGATGAGATTTTTTGCGCTGCAGCGCGATTTTTGTTTTTCCCTCGCTCTTCTCTGCGCTAGTTTGCGAAGGGATCTGCGCCGCTGTTTCTGCCACGTGTGCGAAATACGCGTTATCTTTTTGCGAACTACACCGAGCGACAATGTCGTAGAGCGAAAGTAATAAAGAGCTACGTTTCGCTGCAGATTTACTTATTTTCTCTTCGCGGGGCTCTACGAACTCGCGAGGATAATTTCACGCGTTGAAGAGCAGTCAATACTCGAAATATTTGCCGTCTTGTTAATGCCTGAATTTTGCGCTTCACTCGAACTATGGGAGCTCTCTGGAAAAAAATGTTACGCTCGCGCACTCGACAGCCGGGAAAAAATAGCGGCGAGTTTTTTTCTCCCTTCGAGAAGAGAGCGCGTATACAACATTCATGACTTCCCTCCCTTTCTCTCCAGTAGGCCGTGCAGCTTGAAAGAGCCGTATTTTTTACGTTCGCGCGTCAATTAGTTTTCTCGCTTAACAGGCTTCCCTGTCGACGCGCGCGTGGTGCGCGCGTTTCCATGACACAGAGGGAGAGCAGGAAGTATAGTGTGGGCAGAGGGAGAAGCGAAAGAGAGAACAGAGAGATAAACACAGGGCGAGGGAGGAAGGGCGCGCGCGGGCTGACGTTTGACGGAAACTGGTGTTCTGGTGGTAGCGCGCGTGCGCGTGTTAGTTGCTGTCCTCGTTATGCGTGGATTATTTAGCGGAGCGCGGGGGTGGGGGCGAGCGAGTTCCACACAACTACATGCACGAGCGAGCGAGTGAGAGGTATATCGGCCATCGGACGCAGAGCCGCACGCGCGCCACGGTTCGATGACATAAAGCGACGGCTCGTTGGCTCTTTAACGCGCGACTATGTGCTGTTTTTCGCGCCGAATATAAATTTAGCTGCGAGCCTTCATTAGGCCGAGCCTTTATGTGCACTCGCGTGCGGATGGCCCTCCTCTTCTGAAATGAAAAAATTCCATTTTTCCGCCCTCTCCACATTTTGCCTTTTCACGGGATTATTTCGCATTACGAATCGTTTTCATTTTTAATTATGTAGGAGAATACACACACTGCTGCGAATTTCACATTTTGCGCCAACGAATAGGTATATAAGCTGACTTCACCAGTGAATGAACAAATAATAAGGAAAGTGTCATTTTTGTTATTCAATTAAGAGTCTTAAAAATGGTTTAAAAGTAAAAATCTTTTTTAATTAGTATTTTAAAATCTTCAAACTTTACGTCAGTGACAAAATTTTAGATAAAGAATAAAAGTAGAAATTTTGTTTAAAAGAAATCTGTAAATCCTAAAAACCAGTAAATGAACACGTGATGCTATGGTGACTGAACACTTTGAAACCAGTGAATCAACACTTACTTTGTACGTACTTATATAAGTTCAATGACAGTAATTTTACAATCTATAATGATACACTTTATGTATTAAAACTAAACATTAAATATTAAACATTATTGATTTTTCATACAGTACAGCATGAGGTGTGAATAACGTTCGTTCACTGGGTGGCGGGAATAAGACTCGCGGCCCAGCAAAGAACTGTTTGTTCGTTCACTAGATTCAGGAGTATAACATGAACCAAAGTTGGAACACGTAAATTATATTTAAATAATTAACTTTGTTCTTAAAAATAATGTCGAATCGTCAACTAATAAGTATAAAACTTCATTTAGACGTAAGATTTTAGCACAAAAACTTTCGATTTTGGAAAAACTTCAGCATATGCCTACAATGCATCTGCGTCACCCTTATAGCGAATGGTGCACGGAGAGAAATTTTAGAGTAAAAATTACCAAGGTTCCTTGGTAGCGCATGGATAGACTGTCAAAAGCCGTGATATTCCCAGGTTTCTAATACAATTTATAAGTTTCCCAGGAAAAACTACCATAACCACTTAAAAAAAATACCAAATTATTGGAATAAAAATTACCAGACACACTGGTAAAAATTGAGATCTCGTCATTTTTACAAGGTAACCTAAGAATTTTTACTAAGAAAACTGATAAATTTGACCAAATAACCTGGTATTTGTGTACTCGCGCATGCGCACTGCGCATTATTGTGTTTCAGAAGATTGATACTAGAGGCGTGCGCGACGTTAAAATGAAAACAATACACATATTTTCAGTAAGTAATAACGGCGATTCAAATAACTGTTGGTAACAGCTTCCGTGGCGCAGTCGGTAGAACGTCGGACTCTCAACCCAAAGATCGTCGGATCGAATCCCACTTCCGTAAAAATTTTTTTTCAGTTTAATGTTTTTTCATCCTTATTTCTATTTCTATATTAAAATACTATATATCCATCAATATGGATAAAAAAAGTTAATTTTTTTAATTTAAATTAACTAAAAAAAAATTTTACCAAGGCACTTTGGTAAAAAGTTTGAAATTGTCAATCTGTCCATCCATTACCATAGAAACTGGTAATTTTGTCTCGAATATTTGTAATTTTCACTACAAAATTTCTCTCCGTGTGTATATTTAATTCTCATCACGATATCGCAATATTCATAATTTTTTTCATCCAAGGCAATTCATTTCATAGCATCTACAATATATAAAATGAAAGAAAATTTCGCAAAGATTTCAAAATCATGATTATATTTGATACACAAAATGTACAAATTTTACAATTGTAAATATTATATCAAAATGTTCATTCACTAGTAACTGTTCCAATACTGGTGTAGTCACCCTACGCGAATTGCGGCTGGAATTTCATAAAAAGACCAAAAATTTATGAATGTCTCATTTAACTATCCCGATGCTTTGGTTACTTCTTTATCATATACTATATTACCCAGTCGTCGATGACATAACAAAATTTTAATGCTTGATGCATTTAATAATGAAATTACTTAATGGCGGAATTAATCTAGTAATTATCATTACGCGTTGTGTAATAAACAACGTAAAGTGAAAACAGTATTAGTGAGAGTTTCGTGTGCATTGTGTATTCATAATAAAATGGAGGTTTTAATTACAGAGAATGCCTTATTTTACGTCTCTCTCTCTCTTTTACTTCTGACCTTTCGTATGCCTTAAACTTCCGGTTTAATGGATCGATGAATTTTTAATAAAGCATAAATGTGGAGCCGCATACCCGGTGCACATAATCAATTCATTATACACGCAGTTGAAATTAGTTCATTGTAATTTAATAATCTATTTTACGGAGCTTCACTTGTTCATATAATAATCAAATTAATTTCTCATGAGAATAGTGTTTTGAGTTTTAACATAATTAATAGTTTCAGAGAGTTCTGAGTAGCGCTCGGCAGAAGTTGCCGCCCGAGTGAAGATACAATGTATATATACGAGCATTTCAAGTTCGTTGACTCCTCTTTTCTCTCTTGGACCGTCTGTGCGTATAATTTTCATAGTTTTGCGCGACACTGCGGGAATCAGCTGCGGGAGCCGCGAACTTTTTTATTTTCCCGACCTTCGACGCGGCTTGTTGTCGCGCAAAACGTACTTATTACGCTCTTAACGATCATTATCGAGGGACGTAAAATGAAAAAAAATTAATGTACGCGAAATACGACGTGTTCTTGTTTATGCACATACTGATTGTGCACATATTAATTGTGCACACTTTAACATTGGTATATATCTATATATATAGATCTGTACCAATGCTATCTGTGCACAATAAATATGTGCACAATCCTTATGTGCACAAACAAGAACATGCCCGAAATACGAAGGACGTTAAGGTAAAAGTACCAGTTGTAAAACGTTTTTCAGTGGTGATATCAGTTTTTCATTATATTAAAATAAATTAAAATCAAAATATACAAAATTTTTGTCTCAGTTGAGGAAGTAGAGCTTAATTAACAAAAAAGTGACTTATAATATTCGATTTGATGGTAATTGTTAATTAAAATAATAAAATAAGACATTAGTCGAAATGTCCGTATTATGGAACAGTGATTTCAAGCATTTGATTATTCTAACGATACATCGAAACAAATTACTTTTATGATATGTATTATAGTTCAAAAGAAAGCTTTTGAATAGTAGATTTGATTTTTCTGATGTACTTGAGGAATTATTTTAATTTTCACATCGCAAAAAGATGTTTCATATTTGGTACAGCTATTCAAGTATTGTCCCCATTAATGGAACGCGTTAGGGGATGCCATACTCGTACCATTACCGACCGAGCAATTCACACAGTTTCAAGCTGATTAAAAATAAAATACGTCGAATCACAAAAAATCAAGAGAACACTCTTACAGAAGAGTATATAATATCAAGTCATTTTTGCAAAAACTTTGAACAAAGCGAAATTTAATTTCGTTCAAAGTTTTTGAAAAAACGGCTTGATATTTCAACTCCAAACTTTGACTGGATGATAGAACGTTAAAAAATACAGAAGAGTGTTCTCTTGATTTTTTGTGATTCGACGTATTTTATTTTGAATCAGCTTGAAACTGTGTGAATTGCTCGGTCGGTAATGGTAGGACTATGGAATCCCGTTAATGTATGTTCCGAGGAATAGGGCCATGGGACTTTTACATATATCCCATTAGTGAAACACGTTTAATTATTAATATTAGCACACAGTTTATGTTACTTATGGTATATTCTGATTAGTACCAAATATATTTATTTATAATCTACACTATCGTAAGTAATGTAATTAGTATAACTCGTGAAGTTTTTGTCATCTAAAATATGCAAGAAACATAACCTATAAGTTTCAGACAAGCATATAAATATAATATAAGCGATTAAAAATTTTTTAAAATACTAAATATGTCTAAAAATGTATTTATTGTGAAAAGTTACTGAAATAAATAAAAATTATCCTTAAACACATTGGTTTTGATTTTAGTTATTCTACGCAGTTGCATAGATTATATGATTGTTTAGCTGTTCTACTAATAGGAACATGTTCCGCAATTGGCACTTTTACCTTATCGGATAGCGCGGCTGTATTGCGTTACTTCCTCTCGCTCTCTCTATAAACTACTCGACCTCTCTCTCTTTCTCTATATCTATCTATCTTTCCCTCCATTTTCCTGTGCGAATCTATATCCCTATCGCCGATTGTACGTTTCACTTTTGGTTACTGATATATATATTACGTCGATATATTTAATCATGAAATGTGTTATAAATGTGTTAGCATTTATTGTCGGTTCGATTGAGAGCTGCGCTAATTTTTATGCATGAAGTAACGCTGGAGAAGAATGCTGATTCATCCCTATATAAAATATTAATCAAGAACTTATGACACTGATCTGGGTATTAAGAGTCCGCAAAGCGGCATGGTGTGGTTTGTGCACATAAGAATTATGCACATATTTATTGTGCACACTTTAGCATTGGAGTATACACATAGATATAGATATACACCAATGCTAAAGTGTGCACAATAAATATGTGCATAATTCTTATGTGCACAAACCACACCATGCCCGCAAAGCATTTCAATATAATCTAATTTGCATAAATAAATTGCTAATAATATGTGCATGAAAGAATAAATGGAATAGAATATTTGTTTATTTGCATCAATATTACAGTTTACATAGTTAAAGCTATCGCAGTCAAGATTATCGCACTCATTATCATAGCCGAGAAACATAAAATATTCTAGGAATGAGTCAAGGTATCACAGAATCGCATAATCAGTACGCATAAAAATATGTTTATATAGAATAAATACAACCCTATATTTGCTGGCCATCGCAGTAGTCAAATCACGTAGTTCATACTTTCGTGCATGACAGGTATACACGTCAGTAAGACAACATATTACAGAAAGGTACAAAATTTTTCGCAACGCCGATTTAAATTTCACAAGAGACGGTAAATTACGAATGTCTGGGGAAAGTGCATTCCAAAGGCGCGCATCCTGAGCCTTGAAACATTTCAGACCTACGTATTGTAAATGTTTGAAAAGTATATACATAATACACATGCTTTAAACTCTTTTTCTTTCTTCTAAAAGTAAAAGTTCTTGTAATAAATAATAACAAGAATACACTTTTATGTATGGATGCTTCTATAGAAATCAAAATTGGCATATTTCGAGTGGAGAATTGATGTCAAAAAGTGAGTCCAACGACTAAAATGAAGCAGTTTAATATAAAACAGAAAGAGGGTGATTATTTATTATCATTTATTTATTTATTATACATTAATTACTCTACAGAAATCAAAATTGAGGATATATAGTGGAGAAATAATGTGAGAAAGTTAGTCCGACGACTGAAATGGAGCACTTTAATATATCTAGTAATAATCTAAAACATTACGTATTCTTTTTATAATTTATAATGAAGCCAAGATTCTCTAACAAATTACAAATATTTTTAACATTAATCTGACATTCATGCATAATAGAATCTACAAACCATATTGAAGTAATAAGAAAATAATAGGCTTCATTAATTTTGTAAACATTTGTGGGGCAGTAGATGACCCGAATGGTAAGCATGTAAATTCGGAAATCTCGTCTAAAAAACCAAAACGAAGAAACTTTCTACGCAATGGATCGTTATAAATTCGTTTAAATATTTTTTTTATTTATTTATTTATTAACCAGAAATAAACTTACATAGTTTTAAATTTACATGATAAATTTACAAATGTAATTCCTACCGAGGCAAATATCATTGCCTGTGTGTAGGTCTGGTGAAAAATACACGATATAAAAAAAAAACTAGCCTTAAAAACTACGAAAAGATATATATAAATTTCCCGCTAGATAAATTTAACATTTGATAGATATTTAAAGAAACAAAATATAACATTTCTTATACATTATTTTGAATGAAATTTTTTAATTTTTTCTTGATTGTAGATTTGTTACATGTCAAAACTTTGAGATCCTAATAATTGCCTTACGTTTCTGGGGATACTGAGTTGTGGGAATTGATTTTTATTTATTATTTTTAATATTTTTTTCTGTATATTTTGTATCAATTCAACATTATTGTCATATGCACCTCCCCACGTTATTATACCGTAATTTATTATGCTGTGAAATAGTGCATAGTACATTATCATTAGCATTTTCGTTTCCATTATATTTTTGATTTTCGCAAAGATAAATATCGAGTATTTAGTTTTTTAACAATGTATTTTATATGGGCATCCCATTTCATGTTATAGTTAAAAATTAGTCCTAGATATTTGTGCGTTTCTACTCTTTTTATTGATTGATTATCTATTTTGGTATTAATTTTAAGTTTAAAGTTAATTTGTTAAAAACTAGCCAATCATATGTTTAAGATTTCGAATTATTCTATGAATATATTATCTAGTTTTGCTACCGTAAAAATTTTTGATAAAAATTGGACTATTATCAGTGTACATCTTTCAATAACGCCCTTATCTATTAAATGATTAACTAAGTTAACAATTATATTTTTTACTATTACTGAAAAATTATGATTACAAGTATATGTAGATTTAAAAGATAGAAGAAGAGTATTATTATTTATTACTATTTATTTATTATGCATTGATATAGTAGAAGATTATCCCTATAATAATATTATCTTTCGCTTTTTCGAAGCACGCTCGAAATGCGCGATTTTCTACATAACTTACAGGTATGGAAAGAAGCTCATTTCATGTACGTGTTGAAAAAAAGGATTTTCCATAGTTTTCGCTCGCAACTTGTCCCTTGACAGAATTAACATTTCTATATTTAAGAAGATATTCGTATATAATAATCTGAGAAATTTATGATGACAATAAAAAAGACACACGAAAGTGCATAAGAAGATTAAAGTGCAGTATTGTAATACAACGGGTTAAAAATCATATCCAGTATTATTCTTACTACTTGGTTAACTGTCCACGTAAATATTACATGGACAAATATTTTAATAAGGTTTGTAAATACTCTGAAAAAATGTTTAACTTATGAAGTAAATTTCATTCGCGGAGATTCAAAACGAAAACACGGGCGTACTTGCGCATTATTTAAATTATTTTTAAACTTTTTCTTTTCGTCATCGGGAAAAGACGAGAATTAGAAAAACAGCAGGAGCGCCGTGAAAAGTATAATTTTAATATTGTCCGAAGCAACGTTTTCCCGCGTTCGCTTGCGTTCCCAAAGAACTCGTGTAATTACACGGCCACGACGATATATTAAGCCCTGGCGAATAAAACAAATACAATCAATCAATCCGGAGTTCGCTCTCTTCTTATACGCCTTTCGCGCTCGCGCAAGCTCTCTCGGCTTCTGTCATTCTCTCTCTCTCCCTCACTCTATCTGCCTTTATCCGCGGCGAGCTTGGCCGCACACAACCTCGCATAGCTACATACACACGTACTACCTTCACTCTCTCTCCCTCCGTCGCTTTCGTTCTTCCTTTATCTAGCCTCGTCTCTCGCTATCTCGTTCTGCGTCGAGCAGAGCGGCGGCAGCAGCAGCAGTGGCGGCAGTGGCGGCGGCGGCCTGACCCTCGCTGACCTCCCGATGACCCGGACTGCGTCGCCCACCGCCGCGCCCGCTCGCGCGCGCCTTCGTCCTTAGCTACGTGCCAACTATACCCTACAATTAGGCGAGCGACGGATCGCAGGAGCCAGCAGCAGCCAGCAGCAGCCGGCCCTCCCGCTAAATCCCCTCCCTCCTCTCGCATCAGGTCCACAGGCTCGCTCGCGTGCCGCCGCCTCTCTCTCTCTCTCTCTCTCTCTCAAGTTTGGATTTCGGACAATGAGCTTGACCAAAGTTTACCAAACGCCGTCCGGATTCCGAAGCGCGCGTGCGGGTGGAGAGGGGGAGCAGCGGCGGCTACCTACACTCTAATTGCTATTTATCGCCGGGAGCCCTCCTTTTTTGCCGATGCTCACCTCCGATAGCAATGTAGCGGTTAAGGAGGCTATTTGCTTTCCAATCCCTGCGACAATTTACAACTCTTTTTCTATATATCGTTACGTGACTCCCTGTAAATGCGGAATCAGCGCCGCGTGCGCCTCTTTTTTCTCCCTCCTTCTCTAATTCAATTCATTCTGTGTGTTTGCACAGCCGTGAGAGCAGCCAATATATATCCTTCTCTAAATCCTTATTTACAAGATGTAATCACAGTTTTTCCATTAAAACCCGGTCAGAGGGGGTGGTATTGATCTCCCTTCGGCGGAGAGGAGGAAAATCCTCCGCCACTCTCCTCTCGGCGATAGTGCTCTTTTCCAAGGAAAGCCGGAGCGCCCTCTATTCCCGTAATAAATAGCCGAAATGAAAATTATGTTTGCTCCGCCGGTGGAGAAAGCAAAAACTTGTGGGAAAGAGAGAGGGCGCAAAGTCCGATGAAACGCGAGCTCGAGTAAATTCGTCGAATGGCGCGCGATAAAAACTAATGCATCCCTTAAAAACGAAAGAAAAGCACTCTTAGAAAGCTATTAAGAGAAAGATAAGTGGATTTCATAAAAATCCGGGAGTAGCAGCAGCGGCGGCAGCACTCGAAAGTAATCGAAGATTTGAAGGGAAAGAGAGACGGCGGGGAGCGTTTACTTATCCGCGGAATCTCCGTCGTCGATTCTTGAAGGGCGCGTGGGCTTGCAGAGGGACGAACATCGCGCGGGATAGTTTGAAGAGGCCGCAGGCACAGAATACAAGCGCGGCGGGGTCGGCGGCGACCAACTAGACGAAGTAAGTAGCCGCCTCTGTATAAGCTCGCGCATTGTCCCGGAGAAACAAAAGCCAGGTGGCTTATGCCGCGCCCGCGCATTCAAAAGCTCAAAGTTCAGTCTCAAGCGCTCCTCTTTTACTCCCGCCCCCTCTCCGCTCCTTCTTTACATATATTTCTTTCTACCTTTTATCTCGCCCCTTTGCGCGCACACACACACACATACCTTTATATAAACGCGCTTCTCTCGCGATTCTTTTTCGAAAACGGCCGCGCTCCTCCGTCACGGTTGCCTTGCGGCCCCTTTGCATCCCCATTGTACGCTGTGTGTGTGTATGTGTGTGTCCAACGTTCTTTTTTTAGTGGCAAACCGCTGTGCCGCCGCTGCGTTTCTCCCGCAAGGGGCTTTGCCTCTCGCAATAAAGAGCTCGCTTATACATATACATATATACACACACGCTCTGCTGCTGCCGAAAATCCGCGTAGCCGAAACTAACCAATTTACCTTGCCTCCGCTACTCTCTCTCTCTCTCTCTCTCTCTCTCTCTCTCTCTCTCTCTCTCTCTCTCTCTCTCTCTCTCTCTCTCTCTCTCTCTCTCTCTCTCTCTCTCTCTCTCTCTCTCTCTCTCTCTCTCTCTCTCTCTCTCTCTCTCTCTCTCTCTCTCTCTCTCTCTCTCTCTCTCTCTCTCTCTCTCTCTCTCTCTCTCTCTCTCTCTCTCTCTCTCTCTCTCTCTCTCTCTCTCTCTCTCTCTCTCTATTTTCGCCGGATTGCTTTTCAACCTCTGCGGGTGCACGCGAGAGGGAAAACTATACGTCGGAAGGTCTAAGGTCGCTGCGCGCGCTGCGGGCCTCGTGTGCGCGGTTGGGGGAGAGGGTGGGAGAGAGAGAGAGAGAGAGAGAGAGAGAGAGAGAAAAAGGAGAGAAGCAAGTGAAAATGAAGCGCAATTCCCGTCGTTTCCAAAATGTCGGTATATAGATATAGAAGAAGAGAGTAGGTTATATACGAGGGCATATAAGGGGCTTGATCGCGAGAGCAGCCTGAGCGCACGGACCGGAACGTTACTTTATAACGCGCACGGGAGGAACCCGGCGAATTCTATTCCTATGCAAACGAAATGTATGTATGCAGGCGACGGCTATACGAACGACACGTTTAAGGCGGGCAGAGGAAGAGAGAGGGGGAGGGGAGGCAAGGAGATAGGCAGACGTAATGCTCCGCGTGTAGGACTGCGCGCACCGCGGCGCACCGCCAGTTTAGAATTGGAATATGCGTTATTTAACCCTCGGCCCAGCCAGACGTAACCCACTCTCTGTCCGCCTCTCTCTCCTTCTGCCGGTCGAGTGTAAATCCGTATCTTCCGCTGCTCTTATGCGCGCGGGCTTATGTGTCTGTGTATATATGAGATACGATTGATTATCTTAAAATATTCCTAAAGCCTGCACACGCGCACCTTGCTGATTTAATTTTTTACCTCATTAATGGATACCTGACGTAGACTTATTTTAAAGTTTGAACTCCCGACTTAAAGCTGACAACTGTCTCCGTTTTATGAGCCACTTTTTCCGTGCACTATCCTGTCATCCTGATATTTCACGAGCACGGTGCACTGTTTCGCGTTGATCGACGCTATCGAGCAAAAATATATTTCGTTATAAATTTTTTACTTTTATTCCTTTTAGCCCTATATAGAAAGAGACTGTACGTTATGCGATTCGAGAAGGTTTGATATTGGAATGGAAAAGAGCTGTTTTGAAATTTTCATGAAATTCTAGATCTACATATGCACCACTCAAAATCAAAGTTAAACATGCAAATATTTCACTTGCAAATATTTGCATATTTGCGATAACTATTAACACACTCATTCTAGCATCTCTATTAAATAAAGCTGTCTGTGTATATGACAACTGTTGAATTAAATTATTTTCGACATTTTGTAATTTGAATACAAAAACAAAAATTCTTATTTAATTGTTTGTTTATTGAGAAACAGAAGAAGTGCGTTATACATTTTCTTCGAAACGTAAATAAATAGGTTGAGGTAAAACAGCCATTACTATGGGACACTTACGACCACCTAATTCTTATACATATGATTTAAGAATAGTAAATTGTTATTTTTTGTGAAATAAAAAATTGCAACAGATAGTTTACATTTCGTTTAATTGATTTCACGAATAAAATAATGTTGTTAAAATGTTATAAAAGATAAAAAAAAATAGATTTGATAGGTAGTCTATTCACCCGTTAGTGGGACATGATTTTTTAAATAAACCCTAAAGTGGGACAGACTGTCGGTAGTGGGACAATTTAAAGTTGCTAGTACATTAAGTAAAAAAATAAAGTTTTTGATACGGAACTACAAATAGGTATTTATGGCAAAACCAAGGCAAATGATACTATGGAAATACAGTCCTAGTATAGGCAACTACATACAAAACTTGTCTTAAAGCCGGACCCCTAATTTATTGGAATATATAATTATTAAAATCGTTATATTGAATGTTTATTTCATTTATAAACGTACTAAAAGTATGTATAAATGATCTTTTGTTCATTATTCAGTGAAAATTAATTGAAACGCACTTTTATTCAAAATATTAGAAACAGTAGACTGGGAAAAGAAAAGATTTTTTGAAAAAAAGGAAAATTTTCGTGTTTTGAATATACTTGTGCAAGTTGAATGAAAACTGTAATAGCTTCTCCCATTTACCAAGAAGCATTCTAGGAACAACAATTATTCAAAGCAGCGAAAGTCAGCGGCGGAATTGAATACGAAAAGCCGATTTATATTTAGTTAACTTTGTCTTCCTCACTCCTGCGACTCCCCCACACAAATTACAGAGTGGCGTGGCAAGTTTTGGACGGGGGCATTATTAGATGGACAACTTGCAAGGCAAGCGGATGTAATAACGATTATAACGACAATGGCAATAATAATAAGAGCAGTAGGTCGCGAGGGCCTTAGCTCCTCATCCCTCTCCCTCCATCTCTCACTGCCACAGTAGTCGCACACACATACACACAGCTGAAACGCAGGCGAATTTGCATTTTCCGCTGGCTGTTTACTTAGTCATACGAAATGCAAGGAAGTATTTGCGAGGACGTAAGATCCCCGGCTCTGCGCCTGGCGAAACTGAATTATGTTATTGTCAGCGATACGCGACAGACGTCGTCAGCAGGTGAAATTACATAAATGCATGCCCGCGCGACGAGTGGAGCGAAAGAGGGGAACGGCTTTCCGAAATTAAAATTTTTCTCCCCGGTCTTTCTCTTTTTGCGCGGCCTCTCGTTCTCTCTCGAATCTCATAAAAGTCGTCTCCCAAGACGCACGCGCGCTCCCGAGGAAAAGAATGAGAGCGGTAGTTATAAAATATTAAATAACGCGACGAGTTGAATTATCGACGGCTCACTGATTTATCGCCTTAAATTGACCATTTATCACGGCTCTTCTATCTATATATAGAGCGACTTGGACTTGCTCGCTCAATCTTTGTTATTCACTCGGCGTTACAGCCGTGCTTTTGTTTTAAAATACTGGATCCTTCAAGATCCCGTTTAGCCGTTTAGATTCTCGCGGTAAGTAGTATATAGTCTCGCGGCAACTTACTATTTATATAATCTCATGAATTATGGGGAGCGATTTATCTCGGGCATTTGTAGTATTTATATACATTCATGAATAAATATGCCAGTGACATTTAATATAAAGGGTGCCGTATTATTATTAAAATCGCGCGTGCGATCCGACAAAATATTAATGAAGGTACACTTTAATCAAAACGATAATAATAAAGCCAGGTTATGAAATTAATAATAAGCGAAGAGAATGGCTGAGCGTAGTAGAGCACGCCTCGCCCTGATGAAGGGTAAATAATTGTCGAGCATAAAAAGCGCGCAAAATCAACAAGAACTCGAGGAATCCGGTGTGGATTTATGAAAAGTTTCATGAACATAGGGGGGAGATGATGTGTGTAAGAGCGGGGGAATTATTTGCTTAATCCGATGTAAAGCAGGAGCTTTTTGATGAATTAACAAGCGTGTATTTGACATTTCAGGCGCTTCAAGAGTTGGCCGCACAAACGGAAAATGAAATTGGTCCGTCGAAAAAAGCGAGATGGAGAGAGGAAATCTGCCCCGGGGTTGAACGAGTAAAAAAGTTGCTCGGAAATAAAAGCCTAATTACGGGCGGGCGAGGGCAAACAAAGTGATTTCTTGTTTGTCCCTCCGGGCGGCCTATTAAAGCGCTGATTCTCCGCGCTCGCGCAAGACGCTCGCTCGTGTGGATAAAAAACATTGGCCAGGCCGACACCGAGCTGCTACTGCTGCCGTTGGCCCCGGCACTCTGCTAAAGTGAAACTTTACAATAAATGCCGTTCTTCTATTCTTCTCGGCAGCGTTCGCGCGCGTGCCGCTTTTAGCGAAACGAGTCGCCGCTGCTCACCCCTTTCATCTCTCCTGCCCTTGTCTCTCTCTCTCTCTCTCTCTCTCTCTCTCTTCTCGCGGGCTGTATGCTGAATATCTCGCCGCTTCTCTCGTACGCCTTTGCAAGAAAGAAAGCGCGCAAATATATCCACGGGGGCTAGTAGAGTGTAGCGGCAAAGCGCCTTTTTGCTGCAGGGAGCAAGCACCCACTTTACATCCACACTGCTTTCGTTGAGAAATTCCAAATTGCGCCTCTTTTGCTCAGCGCATATTTGTGCATTGCACGCTCGTGCGTGGGGGTATTCCTAGCGAGCTGTCTTATCGTTTCTTGCTTTCCTCCAATGGCACTTCCCGTCGCAGTGCAAGTGTTATTTTAATGAAGGGGTGGATGTAGCTTGACGTGAAAAATTGATAAGGCAGCAAAGTATACTTAGAACTGCTCGACTATTCACTTCAGAGAATAACTTTGTTTCAAAGGCTCGCTGTTTATTCATATTTTCTATATCAATGGAATATATGTGTGTGTATATATATATATATATATATATATATATAACAAAACAAATATACAAGTAAACAAATATACACTATATATACGCACAGGCATGCTTGGCAAAATGTTTGCGCAGAAAATTTTCGAGCACTCGAGGACGCGTATATGGGGCGACGTAACAAGACAAACAGTATTCGTCTAAATAATGAACGAGCTGTTGAAAAATAGAGAACGAAGGTCGAATGACGTGCGAATGAGCAAAAAATAATTTAGCGTCTGGGGATTCATTCCCCCGTCGCGCTAACAGATGCAACGATGACCCTCACGCGCGTCCGAGACAACGTTTTAAAAACTCAATTATTAAGCCAGTGATTTAAAATGTATACAAAACGTCCAATTCCCCCCGCGCGTGCGCGGCCGGAGTTTTAATTAAAAGTTTATTTTGAAATTCCATTCTACGGAATTACCGCGCACGCTCGCGAGCAACAAAACGTTAAATTGTATTTGCGGAATTAGTTGGCACGCACGCGCGGTCATATACTTATCCCTTTTCCTCGGGAATAACTTCCGGAGCATCCCCGATGTTTTTCATTAATTCTTGAGAGTTTTAACATTTAAAACTTTCGCCGACAACTCGTTACTACCGCACTCGTATGACATTATATACGAGCCGATATCTTGAAATCAATTCTCAGGGCGTAATTGAAAAATCAGACAACGCTATCCACTCGCATAAATTTTCATTTCGAACTTTAAGGAGCAAAGTTCCACTGCGAGGGTTTTTCCCCCTCCGGAGCTTGTAAACACGGCCCGAACAATTCTCGCGTCGTGGGAAGTCGTAACCCTCGCCTACTGTGTATGTAAGCTGCCCCCCACTTTGAAAGCCCGACAAAGGATAGACGAGAAGCGCGCTTCGGGAAACCACAAACACGAGCGAATAATAATAATTCCGAAAGGGGGGATTTAATTTACCTCGGGAATTTGCCGCGAATAATGGAATTCGATCGTTGACAGTTGCTCGTTATACTTGAGCTGCTCGTCCGCCTGCCTTGCCTGCAGCCTGTCTAGCACTTGTAATTTAACGCGCGCTTTTCAACGAGCGATTAAGATTGAGATTAAGATTTATTAGCGCGGCGCGCGTGTCCCCGAAAAGCGCATTTTGCTTGCGCAAGCGCATGATAAAAGCCCCACCGCGACAGCTCTTTATTATGGCGAAAGCGCCCGTGTGATTTTGCAAATTTAATCTGTCCGTCAGCCGTCACGAGCATGACTTTCCGTTGCATGAATTTTACAGGAAAATCGCCGCAGTGTTTCGGTACATAGTTGCAATTGTCAAAATAAAATAATTTACACCTCGATTTCCCGCAAAATGCACACACAGACACAATGGAATCTCTGCATTTGACGGAGAGGTGAATCGTTATCCGGGAACTCGAGGAGGACGGTAATGCGACTAGTCGCACGTAGCCTGGCGAGAAAAAGTGCCCGAAGAAAAGGCGCACGTGTGTGTGAGAAGAAGCCATGAGAGTCTTGAGAGTTCTTCTCTTGTGATTTCAGACCGGCGGATACCCTACAGCATACCGTCGGATTGGAAGGCACTCTGGTACAGCAGCCTCGATGAGCTGCAGCGAGTCAACGAGGCGAACGAAAACAACACCGTCTCGAACGTGACGGTGCAGCTCGGCGGCACCGCTTTCTTGCACTGCAAAGTTCGCAATTTGGCAGAGCGAACTATTTCGGATGCCGAGGTAAGGTCCTTCCCCTTTGCTGCAGCAGCCGCGGGCTAGTTTATTATGGCACTGCGAGGCCCCCACACCCACTTTACCCGCCGAAAATACCCGAAGGAGAGCACCACTACTGACGCTATTCCGCGCGAATCCTTACCTCCTCCTTTTCCTCGCTCGCTTGTTCCCTTTTCAATATCAAACGCGCAGCCCCTCACGCGAGTATTTCCGCCGACGCAGTAGCGGTCCATTAAAAGTCTAAGCCAACCGTCTCGTTCGACTCTATTTATATATGGCTGGAAAGCTGCCCCGTGTGTATTCAATTATATAGCCCAGCTCGCTCCTCTTAAAACAATAAAATGTCAACACACAGCCCGGCCGCTGCGCGGGCTTAATTGCCTTTTAGCGGAAATTGAGCCGGAGCTTTCTGAAAAACGATAGTCCTATCCACGTATCGAATATTGTGGTTCAAAGTCTTGCGTGCCCACCGCTGGGATTGAAGTCATTTATGAACAGAAACGCGCGTTCGAGCTTGATTATTATAACGGTATGGCATTGCACGGCGCAATGGGATATTACAAGACCTCTTCGCGTCATTAGATTGCTCTGGAATTATCCGCTAAATTTGATCGAATAATTCAGTTGACCAAATATCCTATTAGACCCGTAATATTCGCCTGGCGCGCGCTCCCGCGTTCTCGAACATTTCCTATAGAATAGATCGAATATAATTGGAGGCCGCGCTTGGGATAATAATCGCTTACAGAGAATGCCTCATAGGATTCGCGAAACAGGATGCAGAACAGAGATGTATAACATGTTGCGCAGCAATAGTTATTTTAAGATCGCGCATTCCCCTGGAAATTCCAGTACATAATATTGAGCTGTACAGAGAAGTAGCAAAGAATAATTTCCGCCGAAATGCCGCGGCCGTTACTCGGAAAATCTGGGGCTTTAAAGTTCGCTCACCGGCCGTAAGTGTACGGTAGAAAAAGGAGCGCGCGCGATATCTCGGGAGCAAGGGCTGCAGAATCAATACGAAGGAGCGCGTGCTGCGTGTGTAGAGTGGGGGGAGGGCTGGAAGGTAGGTGAAGGGGGCAATTTTATCGAACGGACCTAATAGAACGGTGCAATAGGAACTGTGCGACAGGGCGATGAGCTACCTGTATATATAGACACTCGGTTATTCGTGACCAATGGCCGTGTAAGATTGATGTCCAGTCGAGATATGCGAGCGGCGTCGGCACAAGCGGGGGAGCGCGAGGATGCAAATGCACACGTCAAAGGCACATCGTTATCGCGGCCAGGGCAATTTCGGCAAAACTTGCCGCCGCTCGGGCGGAACAACACTTAGCCGACTGGACCGGGCTCCTTCGAGGAGGAGACGCGGCAGTTGCGAGCAGAGTGCTTAATCGCGTGAATTAGCGACTCACTTATTCGCTTATACCGCAGCGAGAGAAATGAAAATTGCCCGGCTTACTTTGCCGCTATTCGCATGCGCACTTTGTGCAGCCAGTAATGCGCTTAATTGGTGGGTGATTCGATCGGAAACTCAAATTAAATGTTCGTTTGATGCGGCGCTTGTCGCGCGAGAGTGAGAGCCAAGGGTATAATTAACGTTTCTTCCAGCCTGAAATTGGCCTGCCCTTAATAAACAAACCAATTTGATTCATACGGCCCGCTCTCAAAGCGCGCACTGGATTTTTCGCTCAGCCGACCTTTTTTTTTATTTTTCCCCGATGGCCAGCACGCGCGCAAACGAATTTTCGCACGCACACAAAATTATTCACTGACGCTCGACTTCGCCAAGGGTAGAAAGACCACCACCACCGCACGCCGAATATTTCATTCTATGTTCTCGATGAAAATATACCGTATTTTTTCTTTCCTTTTTTTTTTTTAATTAAACCGTAAACAGGCTTTTGCGTATTTTCATTTCTTTACGCGCCGCGGTCGTGGAACGTATTAGTTTAATAAATTGTCGTTAACCGATAATTGAAGTATAATTTTTGCAAGCGCGCACGTGCGGGAATATTCGTGATTGCATAGAAAGCGCGAGTTGATTCGATCGTTCTCGTTGTGGTGCGTGCTGTTGTCGCAACTACTACTTTTTTTCTCCCCCCCGTTCTTGTTAATCAATGGTCTACTTTTACCTGATTATCCCATACGAGGGGGAAGAATAAAAATAAAAAGTAGTAAATAACTAATATACCGTCGGCCCATTCATACTCCTTTTAGCAAGAAAAAAAAAGAGTTTATAATGAAAATAGCTTCACAAAAGCTCCTTTGCACTTGTATCTTCCGAGCAAGTTATTTCCGTGCGGAGAAGGATCGACAGAGCGAGTGAGAAAAAAGGCGAGCGCGACTCGAAAGGAAACGTCCCACGCAAGGGCGATAGCACACGAGCGTCCGGGAAATAAAGAGAGAGGACAATGGGTCAAGCGGGTATAATCAATTCCAATCTCGGCTCACCGCCGCTCGATGCGCCAGCGCCGATAACAATATCGCGCTCGCTCGCTTCTACGAGCGACAGAGAGTCTAATCCAGCGGCGAGCGTTCATTTCGTCGGATTGTTTATTGCGCGATGAATTCCGTCGTCTGTCATTTCTCCCTCGGCAGGCCTATCTTTCGCGTGGCGCGACGCGTTTCTGCGGCTGGCCACACGCACGCGCGATGTAACTCTATTAACGCGTTAACAATCGAGCTGGCCGGGAACAGTTATGGCTACTCGGATAACGAGACAGCCCGCCGAGGAGAGCGAAGAGGGGGAGAGAGAAAACGCGCGAGCGCGCTCGGCGGCCTGTAATAACATTTCGTTCGCTCCCTCGAACGTAAGCCGCAACCACAGAGGGAGAGAGGAGAGCCAGCCTCGACAATACGGAGCGTTACTTCCGGAGAGCTGCAATCGCGGCCGGGCCGATTTCACGCTAGCTTCTACCTGTACGCGGCCGCGCGCTCCAAGTCGGCGCACGTAGCAGCGCCGGCGCTCGGCCTTAACAAGCTTTCCGTGATTGCAGCGTCGGCGGCGGCGGCGGCGGCGGCGGCGGCCTACAAACTCGCTGCCTCCTCCTTTAAACAAATGGCCGGGAGGCTTCACACGCGCGCGGCCCTCCATTTCGAATGCGTCGCGCTAATTTACGAGGGCGGCCCACATGTGAATATATATATACTCGTCTGCCCGACTATATTGATTTTCTACTAAACACCCGACGGCGGTCAACAACTGTCAATTACTTTTTAAGTGGCAATCCAATCGCGCTTAAAGAGATACTCCTCCTGACATATATCGATCGCTGCTTCCTGCGGCCCGTTTTAAGGAGGCCGTTAAAATAAAGCGCGGAACGACTCGGTACGTCTGTTTGGCAAGCGCAAGTCGACTGGGCGGCCCCGCTGTCTCTCTGTTTACGCAGCTTGTTGAATTTTCCGCGTTAGGAGCGCGAATCTTCGCCACGGCGGAATCTTAGAAAAACAAAGAGCCGCCGCGCGCTCCCTCGCTAGCTCGGCTGACATAATAAATTTCCCATGACGATAGGTGTACGCCTGTAATAGAAGGGCCGTTTATTTTTCCAGCGCAAAAGCTCAGTCACGCACGAGCTCTCTCGCCTTCTCTCTCGCTCTCGTTGCCTCGCATTAGTATTGATTTTCATACTAGCGAGGACTCGTGACTCTCTCCCTCTCGACACTTTTTATTATAATGAGATCGGTGACCTCGCGCGGCACGTAACCACTCCAGCTCTCGTACTCACTGCGAGTGTATACGTTACACTACATACCCACTACGCAATTTGCGCTTTCTACAATAGAAATTTTGAAGCGATGCCCGCGTCTCGGATAAAGAGGACTAGAGCGAAGAAATTGCCGCTGGGGATGACTGACTATAGCTATTTTTTACCCCCCGGTGCGCGCCGATGTATTTACTTTGACGCATCGCACATCGCGTTTGTTCACATTTTACCTCACATGTGATTGAAACCACGCGTTAGCTGGACTTTTTGTGAAATATATACAGGGAAAACCGCCGGATGAGTAAATAAAAATACAACGGAACAAGCGTTTTTCAACAAACAAGCTCCGTTGCGGTCTGCGGCTCGGCCAAAAATTGTTGCGAAATTGTCAGATGCATATTAATGTAACTGATTTTGCATTTCAACGCGAGCTCGTCAATTATTTCGACCTGAAATTCGCCGTCTCGCTTAATCACTCCGTAAAAATGAATTTCTAATGAATTAATGTAATAAAATATTTTACATCACAAAGTTCAGTATAATCTTGCTTAGGAATAATTAAATTTATAATCTCATAGACTGCGGAAAGTACAATCAGTTATCTGTTATATAATATTTATCTTGTTTGTCGATGAAAGCTAATTAATGGACTTTCAATTTCTCTGATTAGCAAAATTATTTGTTGAATACCGAGTTAAAAGTACTTTACAATACTGATGAATTATCGACTTCAGAAACAGTAATTACAGCAAGAACAATCGCGCCCAGTTACATAATTAGTCGGCAACTTTTAATCCGGCACGAAGGTGCTTAGAAATGAAAGGCAATAAATTGGCCCTCCGCGATGAAACATTTATTTGCCTCTCGTCCCGCCAACGTTTTTCCCCTCCTCCATCGACTGGCCGCGAATGCAAAGTCGCGGCGATATTGCCGCGAGCGTACAGCCGTGTATTACGATGCAAAGTGCGTTCCTCTTTCGGCCGTATCATAATGTTGAGTTTCTCGGGGTAGGCCGTTAACGGCGCCCTCGACGTCGAGTAATCGTCGGGCATTAATTTCGGGGTCTTACGTCCCTCTCTCCTACCCGCGGCCGACTAAACTACGCCCTTACGCAAAGCCCGTGATTGGTCGGGCTTCGTTTATGCGTGCTCGCGTATACTCGCGGCACAGGCACGCCGCGGACATTATGCATCGCGCATATGCCTTGCTACTGCTTTTTTTATAACCACGCTGTATCCTTCTCCTATTATTTTTTATTGCCTCGCGCTCGTAAATCACCTCGGTTCCCTCTTAGCGCAAAATTAATATTATGCCTGTCGCTTTACTTTATCTTCCTCCGGCTCGATTGGCTCTCGCGAATCAGTGCTTTGTGCTCTGAATGAGAATTTATCTACGCGTCCCGGTAGCGCAGTCATCGCTTATATCTACGGCCGGGACGACGAAAGACAATTCCCCCCCCCCCCCCCCGCCGGTCGGGCAACTAATGAACTTTGTTCACGCGCCTTCCATACGTTACTCTCTCCCTTCTTCCTCCATTGTACGGCTTTCTCCCTCCCTTGTACAACCTATACACCTTTTTGCTCCCGCCACCGGGAGCGACGAAGGCGCGCCGAAATTAACTCGGCCGTTAGATCGTGCGATATTTTCCAGGCGCTCGTCGGCGTTTTTTTCACTCTCGGCATTCTTCTCACCTCCTCTCTATTCATCTTCGTCCATTGCCGCTCCTCGCGCAAGATGATCAGAGCGCCCCTAGCTCCCTGCGGACCCTCTCCGGCCTATTCTTCGTCGTGTGCACGCCGGCTATATTTCACGCGCGCGCGCGATTCAACTGGATCGCTAAAAATTCATTATGTGCAGTCGTCCCCGGGGAGGAGCCGGGCAGGTACTCTCGGCAGCATCCAATTTTTCCCTCCGCATATTACGAGCGGGGGCGTCGCCGGGCCGCCCGAGCGAGCGTAACCCTCATTTTCGCGCGGATCGACAAGCGTCCTCGTTACACGCGTCAGAGTGTGGGTGGGGGGAGGGGGGGACCCGGGGGGCGAAAAAGTGTGAGACGCGAGAGCAGGAGTAGGCGGCATTGTGCTACCCCGCAGGCGTCTGTTGAGACTGACATAGATGCGCTCTCGGATTTCAGATTTCCTGGATTCGCCGGCGTGACTGGCACGTCCTGACCAGCTCCATGTTCACCTACACGAACGACGAGCGGTTTCAAGTGCTGCATCCCGAGGGCTCGGACGACTGGACCCTCCAGATCAAGTACGTGCAGGAGAGAGACAACGGGACCTACGAGTGTCAGGTGAGTAGAGGCAAAACTCTTGCAACCTAGATTCTTTCCCACCATCTATTGTGTACGCGCCTTTGCGAGCGAGCTGAGCGAGTATCCCCGCAGGGGCTTTTCTCCACTGACCGACCGAATGAAAAATCTCATTGACTCCCGTGTCTGTATAGCGCCCCCTCCATTGTTGGCTTAAGCAGCGTAGTGCCGCTGCCTTCGCACGTTGTCTTTTTTCCGCTGGATATATTAGAGCCATTAATCAAGCATTGAATCCATTCATCCACGGGATGCGGGAGTCGTATCTTAAGGACGATACCCGCGGGATACACCCGCGCTTTTTTCCCGCCTCCCTGGAGCCTAGTTATGCAGCCCTCTGCGCGACGGAGACTGGCTTCGGCCGTAAAAACCAGAATTAAAAAGGAATTGATCCCATCTCGTTCTCTGCAGGCAACGTCTGACCGGTTTCGACTTTTACTACTTACCGTAAAACATTTCCAAGACCTCGATAAGCAAAGCTTTTTCCTCCCCTGGCTAAGTGCGATAAAAGTGTATTTTCTTTTTGTTCTTTGCTTTAAGATTGTAATAATGGTATCGTCAGTTTGTCAGAGATCAGGTGAAGAGGGAAGACATTCGCGCATTGGAGGTGGTTGAAGGAGAGCCCTATCGCGCGACCGCGTTGAAATTTTCAGCCCGCCCGAGAGCCCATAAATCGCGGGGCGCGGAAAATCTGTAAAACATTTCGCCGGAGGGCCATAAATCCCGCGCGAAAGTGCAAAAAGAGTAAATTCGCTTGGGTAAGGAGTGGGCGCGCGGGGGAGAGGGAGGAAAGTCCGTGAGGGAAATCAGAAACAAACGACGCCGAGGCGCGCGACGCTCACACATACACACACAACGGAAGAAATCGACTGCTAGTCCCAGTGACCTTTTAAAAAGTTCGACAACTGCGACCAAGGGAAGTTCTCCCTCTCTCCCCTCTAGAGAGAGAGAGAGAGAGAGAGGAAGAGTCAGATCCGCGCCGCCAAGGCGAGCTTGTCTTTCCTTATGTTAATTCGAAGACAAATGCGCGACGGCTGAACTTGAAAAACTTCTGTTTTCCGTCTATCTGAGTGTATTGTCGTGGCAGGCCGGTGCGCTGCCGCGGCGTAGGGCGATTTAACATCCGAAGAGATTTGTTCCGACAAATTTTACTTAACCGACAAAGAAGAGAAGGGGGCGACTAGTCGGCGTGGGGCGCGAAGAGTTCGTGGCGCGGTGGTTTTCCCTCCGGGAAAACGAGAAGGGAGATATTTCACGCCGTTTCGAAGCGGCGCCCTCTTTTTTCGCTGGAAGTCTAATTTTTCATGAATAAACGATCCGAACCAATCGTTTAACCGTTATTCTATACTCGCGCTCAAACCAATTTCCATACGTGCATCAATCTATTGTTGCGTATTTTGTTTGTGATGGTTTTTTGTTCTCCAAAATTCATTAAAACGCAACCCATTTGTATCTTTCATTATTGCTGTTTGCGAATATTATAACCCTGTAAAAAGCTATTGTTACCTATTTGATTGAACAGAAAAGCTAACAACGAGAACCCAAACTAAATACAAAAGATTTAATTGAAAACTTTCTCACACAGCTAGAAACTTTAACCCTGGATTGTTTGCCTAACTTAAAAGTGCGTATCTATGATTTATTAATTATCTATGATTTTATTAAATGCAAGCGGTAAATTCGTTGATTCGGAAGCCCGAATCGTCTATTCTTCAGTAAAAAATAAAAATTGATCTAATCCCACTAATCTAGCGGAGCAGAAATCGGGTTATCGACTTCATAATTTTTTTTTGCCGTGCAAGTGTGAAATTTATAATAAAACAATCGCATTTCCCCTGCCGGCTGCTGGCGGCGTGGTTTATTAGAATCGGATTTTCCAGCGACTACAAGCGACGCAAAAACAAAGCCCGCTACCGCCTTACACAGACACATTATCTACACGCACGCACACGCCTACGTTGCTGCGCGCAAGAAAATCTTGGCAATTTAATAACACGGTTATGCACACATGATTAACATTTAAAGTTGGCGGGCACGTTATCCGACTATACTCACTCGAATAGGGTCGACTGGGAGGGAAAAAATGAAGAAAGAAGCAACTGCCGCGCTACGCTGGCATTGAAGTTTAATAGAATTTTTAAGCCGCCCTCGGGCGCGCACGCGTTTCCGCCAGCGAGTCGAAATAATTTACAGTAAAAAAGGAGAGTGCGAAACGCATCGGCGTTGCTTAATAAGAATGCCAAGAGACAGAGAGAGGGGGAGGTTGGGAGGGAGGGTGATGCGCGGGGAAAAGCCCTGGAAATATAATACGCGCCAGGCGAAGTTGCAAAGGAACTCGATAGTCCTGAGAGAGAGGGAGGGGATATAAGGGAGTCTCTATACAGGCGAGAAAGAGACAGAGAGAAAGCCCGCTGCTGTAAGCTCGGATCTTTTCTTCGCCGTCGGGAGCTTGCGGCTTTAATGCCTCGGCGTAAGGCCGTCATTATCTCCGAAGAAAGAGAGCCAGAGAGAGAGAGAAAGAGACAGAGAGAGAGAGAGAGAGAGAAAGACAGAGAAGGAAAAAGAGGTAAGGAGAAAGTAGGCAATGCTTTCGGGCAAAAAGTCGAGGGCTCTCGAAATTCTCGGGCGTCTCGTTAAAACGACCCCCCCCCCCCCCTCTCGCTCTCGCTATCTCTCTCCGTTTACGCTGCAGCTAGCGAGCAAGGCTGCAGTAGTAGCTTATTGTAGTGGGTGCCCGACGTGCCGCGATTTTCTTTTTTTCTCCTTCTCCCTTTAAATTCGCGCGCGAGCGCGTCTCGTTCTTTGTACGAGCAGTGAGTGACAAAGGCCCCTGATTTTCGTAGGGCCGGGAGGCGAAAGTGAAAGAAGTACGCGAGCCTATCGTATTAGACACGCCTTCCTTTTTAATCGCCCATCGTTGCGTCCCGGATAACGCGGTATTAATTTTAACGACTGCGCCATTCACACAAGATGTTTAGAATTTTCAAGATTTTAAAGTGTAGTCGTCTCTATATTATGCATTTTAAACTTCACGGTTATTTATTGCCGCGTTCTGGATGTCCACTTTCGCATTTTTATTAGTTCCGCTCTCCGTGTAAACATCGTTTTGCAAGCACCCAAAGTTTGTCTTTCTAAGAATTATACTTCTGATGTATGGTTCGGAGAGCCGGACTTTCGATGAATAACTAGTGCTCAATCACTCACCGGGCAGGAAAGTTGCTCTGAGGTGAAAAACATGATAATTATCGCGTTTCCGCCCTTACTTTGTTCGATTGAAAAGTAAACAGTAGATTCTCTCTTATTTACCAGGAGCCCGAGTGTGTAACAAATTGAGCATAAATTTTAATAAGATACCTAGCGGGGCCGAGGAATCGGATATAGAAATGAGAGGACAAAGAGAAGAGGGAGGACTCGGAACAAAAGTGGGCTGGAGAGAAGCTCTCTCGCGAAAGAAGAAAAATTACATAGCGGGAGCAGTCTGGCATTGCACTTCAAACGGCTTATACGTATACGTTGGAGCATTAAAGCGCGAGCAAGACAACGATAGAGGGAGGGGGGTAGAGAGAGAGAGTGAGCATCCTTTTCCGCGGGTAACCTTATTTCTACTTGAAGATCGGAAGTTCCTTTGAAGTTTGAAATTTGACAGTCTCGCCCGAAGGCTAGAGGAATATTATCTACACGTACCGCGTGCACGCTTACCCACATATACAGACGTAGAAGATAGAGAGAAGAGGAAGAAGCTTGTGCGCACACATGACGGATAATGCCGACATATCGTCTCTGCAATCGGACTTTTAAACTTTCGAGTGGAAAGCCAGTGTATAGACTTCTCTTGACTTTTCCGCTCTCTCCCTCGCTCAGCTTCAACTTTCTCTTTGGTATAATCTGAGAAATTACTTTGCTGCTCCTCGCGCCTTGCTTTCCGCCCTAGTCCCTCCTTTCTCCCGCTGTTTTCTTTGACTTGATCAATTTTTTTTCTTTTTATCATTCCCCCCTCTTACTGCTCTATCTTTTTTCGTCTCTACGCTCGCAGTAAGCAACAAACAGTTTATTTAATTAAAACTTTAGTTTTTTCCGTCCGCTTGCTGGAAAGATTCCCTCCTTCTTTCTTTCTGTTTGTTTATAAAGTTTTTGGTTGCGTCGCGTCTCTTTCCCCCCTGCCTCTTTCTTTCATCTGCGCCGCAACACTTATCATTATTATATTGCCTTTAGTGTTTATCCGAGTTGCCCGGCATCATCTCGGAGCGCGCGTATAAAGTACTTCTTGTAGAAGTTAAATACGAAAAACGCGAGTATGAAGTTTCGCTCCTCTGCAGCACAATTCATTTTCACGGCCGTCTCGCGCGATTCAACGTCCGGAATATTTTGAGCGTTCCAATTTATCGAGTATTGCGGTCAGTAATTTGCAAAAAAAGCCATACATACTGACGTCCTTGGCCAATCCGGGTGGAACAGATGGTTGACTACGCGCGAGTTGACGTCGACCTTTTAGTTGCTTATCTCTCCAGCTGGCATCCTTACCGCACGCCTCTTTTCGTTTGAACGCTTCGCCTCGTTTTTATTTACCCGTTACCGCGATGCAACAACTGCGAGGAGCGAGTCTACGAAGTTTCTTTTTTTTTTTGTTTTATTCCAAAAGGTATCGGTTACAGGCCATGTCCTTGGATAATCTATTCATTTGTAATCTTCGTTTAAGTTATACTATTTTGAAAATCCATCTAATCACTGATTATATTAATATCTTTATGTATTATAACTAATTACTAATAATCATCTCTGCTTGATACTTGAATAATAAATCTCTAATTCTCAATCAAAATTGTCTTTTCTTCAATTCTCGGATATTTCATAATTTTTTAGACATCTCGTGTAGATCGATTCTCGAATGCTCGAAACTTCTTCAGGCATCTCATGTAAGTATTCTTCGGTATAGTCATCTATTTGAGTTTTAATTCTCTTAATAAACTCTGTAAAGATGGCCGCACCCGGAAGCAGGCTCACTACCAGCGCCCTAAAGCGCCAATTCAGTACTCGAAATTCTTATTGTTTTGAAAACCTCCCATAACTAATATTCTTCGGAATTAGACAACTATCTTGATATCTGAATTTATTGGCTAACAGTTATTTCTATCATATTTAGAAGTAAAAAGGGATTATGAAAACTCTTGAATGAAACAATGATTTTGAAAGCATATAAAAGATAACTATAAGTCTTCTTAAAAGCGTTACACACTAATCAAAAAATCTCTCAAAAAAAAAAAAACTTAAAACAAGCACATCATCCATAATCCCATGCACAAGGATATAGATGATATTCTGTTTCAATGAAAAAACTTAAGCCTTTGAATATAAAAGGAAAAAATCAAAAACAAAAAATTCCTTAAAAGCATCTATAAGCAAAAACCAAATTTCCTACAAAAATAGATATTTCCAAAATTGATTAAAGTCATATTTAAGCCAGGTTTCTTCAAAATATATTCTAGGTTATGTACAAAACGCTACAACCTTCTCTTGGTCTAGAAATTCGTCATCATAGGGCATCACGTGAAACAATTTTGATATATTAATATCTTAAACACCCATAACTTAAAAAACCCAATAACTATATCAACGTGTTGCTTATAATTAACTGAGCACTGTAGAAATTATATTTCTTAAAAAATGGTCAATCAAGCCTTGAATATACTGCTCACATCATGAGGTACCATCATGAGGTGGTGGAAAATTTAAATAACTAATACCTTAGGCATCCGCCACTAAAAATCCAATGTATGTATCTCAACGTGATTCTCACAATAAACTACACAATGACCAAAATATATTTCTCAGAAAGATAATCAATAAAGCCTTGAATATTCACTTTTGGCACTAATTAAATCCACTGACTTAAATGTATCAATCAAAATCAAAACACTATGAAAAAAACTTTTATAATAAACTCTGAACTTTTTTAACTAGTCTCCTTATTGGGACCCGGTTCGTGGGCCTCAAACCAAGTACGAAAAAATTAAGAATAGAAAAAAGACCTGAAGGAAAATGGAGAGAATAGGCGACCACTCGCTTCGGAGCCCACGAACCGAAAAACCAGTCTACGAAGTTGCAACTATACGTGTATATGAGTATATATATAATATATATACGTCCGATTTACCAAGAAGTTTCCTTTTTCTCCCCAATAGTCCGGGATGCTCGACCCTTGACAAAACCAAGAGAGGGCGAGGGCTAGAAAACGAGGCGAACACGGGCGCGACGTCTCACAGCGTTTTGCCACTTTTCTTCTGAGAGAGTGGGAAAGGAATCAGACCAGTCCCCGTGCGCGAGCTTGGGTTAAGCGACAATGCTCCTTTCCTTCGATCACTCTATTTTTACTCGCTCGCTCTTCGAATGCATTAAGAGGAAAATTATATTTTGCCAGTATAGTGTTGCCAATTTAGAAATCCCCCCTTGACATTCTTTTTTACATTACCTCGCGATTATAACGCGACTCTTTTCATAATCATCATCCTGCAGACTGAAGTTATCTTTATACGAAAATAAAAGCCGAGATAAAATTGCAATAGAGCGAAATAGTAGTATTAACTACTTTTATCGTTTGCGTATATACTTTTACACTGTCTCTGGACTTTTATTAAGCATAAAAGTTAAATGCACCTGTATCCGCCTAATATCTATGTAAAATACTGCTGCTGAAATAACATTGTTCGTAATACACTAGGAGGGACGCGCTCGGCACGTCAAAGTAAAGTCAAAGGACATAACCGGCGAAACTCGACACTTTACTGCTCGCCACTTCCATAATACGCACACACGTAAAAAGTAAATTGCGCTCGGTTACATATAATATTCCCCTAATTGTGAAGCATTGCTCGGGCTACTGACTTTATTTACCGCAAGAGCGAGGGGAGGTCGCCGCTCGTTGGCAGCGGGGCGCAGGACGTGGAAAATTTCAATCGTGGCCGAAAAAGCTTTTTAACGCTCGCCTGAATCTCGGGCGTAGCTCACGGCTACGGCTCTCTCCTTCACTCGGCAGAGAACATCGGACTGTTTTATCCGAGTTGAGCAGGTTGTCCGGCTCGCTTTCCCTCTTCCTCTTCCTCGACTTTTCAGTTGTTTCTCTGTTTTGCCCGCGTGCAAAGGGTGCAGGACGCCGTCGTCCCCGGGCGCTTATAAAATCGATTTTCTTTGCGCGCTGGCTGCTCCTGTCTCAATACGTTCCGATAGCCCGACACGAACGCGCGAGAGGAAGAGAAACACACTGTCGCAAAAATCGACAAAGGCCCCTATCGCTTCGACGGAGGCTCTGTGCGCACTTTATATTCCCCCAAGACTGACAATTTCTTTAATTGCCATTCTTCGTGACCCTATTTACTTGCCCATCGCACTTGGCGTCGTATTTTCGAGCTTATAATATCTTGAGGAATACAATTAATTTCGAGGTATGAGGGAGATGAAATCCGGTAAAATGGCCCTCCTGTTATTAATAATAATACCGGTATATAGGTTAAAGAAACATGATATATATATATATATGTAATTTCCCGAGAAATGAACCACGTCGTATTGGCTGAAATAACAATAACCATACACGAAAGTGGATCAATACAACAACAATAACAGTATTATGAAAGATTTTTATTTTATACTTGTGGTAAATGAACACTCGTGTTTATTTTCTTCTCCGTAAAATTAATGTCATTCATAATTAAAAGCCCCTTGACCGTTTCACAATTAATGCTTTCAGAACGGTCACCCATCTGCGTTAAAAATGTGTAAACGTATACTCTATCGTCATGAGTGTCAAACACATCTCTCTTTACTATAGTGAAAGAAAAAAGCGTAAGCAGAGGGCTGGAGAAGCGGAGGAAGAATTTTTGAAAAAATCCGGATTCACGTAATTAGACGCGGAGGGAAGAGCTGTTGCCGCACTCGCTAATAAAAAAGAGACTTGCACTTTGTGAATGGAGTCAGAGTCGGGGATGGGAAGAGAGCGAGAGAGCAAGTGGCGTCGCCGTCGACGACGTCGACTATACTTACTTTTCAGGTCGGCGGTGGCGACGGCGGCAGCGGTTAGTGCTTCATGAATTTTGACAAAACTCGCGGTTGTATACAAAAGCCCCGAAAATTCGCTGGCGCGAATATTAAAGGGCCGGCACGTCGCATTCAAGCGTTCTCCCCGCTCCCCGAGAGAGGTTATATGCATTTCCGCGCGCTCTCTCTCTCTCTCTCTCTCTCTCTCTCTCTGTTCCATCTCCCCTGCACACTCTGTCTTTCACTCGAATTCTCATTTTGCCTCTCCTCGCTCTCATTTTACGATCTTCCATTCTCAAAGCTGCACGCGCTCGCATTCGTGCGCCTTCTTTTCTCACCTGCTCTCTCTCTGTTTTAAGAAAGTCCTTCTTCCCCATTCCACAGCGCCGCCTTCTTCCTCCTCTTTTCCGCCATGATTTCTGTAGTTCATTTTTACGTCCTTGTTGCGCTCTTGGGGCTATCTCATTTTTTCTACGTCTCTTTTTATTCCTATATTTGCTTTTTTTCCCTGCCGCCCCTCATTCACTTACATTCGTTTTTTCTCTGCCTCAACGAATGCCCTCGTTAATTTCCTCTTACGTCGAATGACCGCTTTTTATTCATGAGCAATCAAGACGAAGTTATTTTTGGCCGCCCCCGCGCTCTGTTTTTCCCTGACATATATCTATACCTCGTTAACGTATCGCCCTCTTGCCGTGCTCTTCTATACCTTCCGAACTTCTAAGAGCTAATCGGTGCGATTGCCACGGCGCCTTCGAACTTTTCCATTAAAGCATGATTAAGTTCTGCTCCCTCACTCAGGCCCGCGTCCCACGTGGTTTTTACCATTCTCTCCTTCCCTCCCCACGTCTCCTCTCTCGCGTCTCATTTTCGGCAAGAGCACCGCGCGGCGCCTCTCTACCAACTCTCTATATACCCCACCAGGGCGGTCTTCATTAATATAGACGTCCTTTGATGAGGAGGGCGTCGCCGCTCGCCCCGGCGCCGTGGCTGCACGGATCACCGACGAAAAGCCCGCACGCGCGCACTGCACTCGCGCCAATACCATTATCCCTCGATAGCGAGAGCAAACGCCTCCCCGTACGTTACACACGTAGCTATACATATAGTGTGTTCAAAGATCGGCAAATTCAAGAGCTGCTACGCGCGCTTTGAATTGTTTGCGCGAGGTAGGCGGATTATTATTATGCATCGCGCTTGAGCAACCGTTATTATTTTAATTGCCTAATGCCGTTATTATCGCTGATATTAAGCGCTTCCTTCCGAGAAGCTTTGCTCGTGCTCAACGGATCTCCGGGGAAATGTAATTCTCGTTCTTTCGAGCCAAAAAAGCCAATGAGAATTTTTTTATCTTAGACGCTGGGAGAAATCTTTTTGCGGGTAAAATCTTCCAGAATTAATGGAATTCTTTTGAGGAGATGTAGATATATATGTATACTCAAGGTTAGAACACTAAACTATTTTAATATTAAATTCGTGTATCATATCGCAGTGAGTGATGAATCCGAATAAAAGAGAAACGTAAGGGAATGTAATACGTGTCCGGAAAATGTGATAAAAGGGGCGTAAAAATTTATGTGGCGTAGGCTTGCATGAAATGCATTTAGAAGCTTAATCTGATTCAAATGTCACAATGTCGCACTTCAAATAGTTTTCACTTACTGCATTAAATTCACACGAGACTGCTTTCATACGAGTATAGCTGTTAAAGTAAAAGAACGTGCATGTTCGCGGCTTCTTTTGGAGAAGATTTTTTCGTCCGTAAAATATATCCTTGTGCACTGGTATTCAGGTCAACGAGTGAATATACACGAATTTGTCTGAATTCGTATAAGATTACCACTGGACCTTTTGACAAGCCCGAATGTAAAAGTGAGTTAATTTCCCGCAAAGTCGGAGCTTAAGTTATGAAAATCGCTCCATTAAGAGCTATTTCATGCAGGCCACCGCAGATGGACACGAAATAGTAATAAATGGAGCGCATTAGTTCGTCGAATTTCGCCTCGTCGCTGCGCCACATAAATGTTTCATGACTGCGTGCGGGCGCATGCGAAAATAGCTAATATCCCCCGCGGCGGCGATTCATATAACGAATCGTGGCGTTCTCTACTTTTTTGCGTTCGGGCGCAAAATTTCCTCGAGACAGGGAGCACCCGGTGACAGAGATAGCGCTGGGACAAAGGCGAGTCCGCTTAAATTCAGGCTATAATTCAGGTGCGCCTCGTCGGCGATTCGAATCTATGTCAGCGGCGACGCGGTGACCTTTCGCCCGCCGGAATAAATGCGCGCGGCTGGCGCAAGACAAAGCTGGCACAGCCGCCGCTGCCGCGTAAAAAAAGTATGCAGAGAGAGGGGACGAACGTCCCATTCAACAGGCACAATGAATACGTTAATTAATTCCGGCCGTTTAAAAGAGGAGTTAACAACAACGCCCGCAGGCTCCTCTATCCGCCCGATTCTCGCGCTCCCCCTTTTTCGCCATTCCTCTCCCGGCTACTCTCTTGCCCTTTCTCTGCCTTTCACGGTTCCCTCGTTTCGCCCCCCTCTCTTTCTTTTGCGCGCGCGCAAGCGAGTCATAATTTAGATTACAGCCCCCTCACGGCTTATTCTTTTTTCTCTCGCGCGCGCGCGCTTTTCTCATCCTTTTTCTCATGCTCTCCTCCTTATCCGACGTTCGTCTCTTTTTTAAATTGCCGCGCTTTCGTTTCTGTGTTACTCTCGCCACGCTTTCCTCCGACTCGTCCTGCGCAAACCGCGCGTGAAAGCCTTGTTTTTCCCTTTGATAAAACGCATCTTTTGCACCGTAAAATGTACACGACGCATTATATCAAATTACGACTACGCTCCGGATTGCCATTTTCCAAGGATGAAAGCGAACTGGTTCAAGCTCTGAAAATATCGAACAAAATTAATTCCCCGGATAAAATTAAAGTGGGTCCTGTATATATATTCGCGGGGCTCGGAAAAGCCTTACTCGACAATACCACGTTTTATGACAATCCGAACCTCGAATGCGCGGCGCGTCTTTTTCCAACCGGAATAACAATTCGCCTGCAAGAATCCGTTACAGCTGTAAATTCGCTGCAGCTATAAATCGCGTCGTACGTTCCCAGCAGATTCCAGCATTGTGGAAAATATATTACACGAAATATATTGAATAACGCTCATTGGAAAATTGCGAGCTGCCGTGGTTCCGTTGCAAAAGCGGGGATATATAAGTAAATAAATATATTTTTGCTTTATTTTTGACGTCAATTTCCAGCGTTACGGATGCGATTTTTCCATATTTCGGATAAAGCTGACTGGACAGTGTCAAAGATCATTATTTAGCGTGTAATTTAATTGGGTCGTAAACGTCGACTATTTACGCTTCAATCAATTATCTTTCGACCGACTGCTCGCGCACGTCCGTTTGCAGCTGTAATGTTGATTTTACCTAATTAATTTATTTAACGCAGGAACTATCTCCCATCGATTAATCCTCGACGAACTTGTTCGCGCGCCTTTTTGAAAGACAGCACTGCAGCAGCCTTTGACACGCACCGCTTCAACTTGAAACGACGAGTGAAATGAACGGTAATGTTTACACTCAATCAAAGCGCCTATTTATCTAGAAAGAAAATCGACGCGCGCGCTTGAAGCTCTCCGATATCCATCGGAATTCTGCAAACA
Organism: Torymus aiolomorphi; assembly: GCA_036365515.1. Lineage (NCBI taxonomy): Eukaryota > Metazoa > Arthropoda > Insecta > Hymenoptera > Torymidae > Torymus > Torymus aiolomorphi. The sequence continues at coordinate 221,388,993 of CM070875.1, read as the reverse complement.
AGAGCCATCGGTGCAAATAATACCAGTGACACACTCCGCAGCCGATTGGCTCTGAGAATCTTCAGCTGCGTATATCGGAAGTCGGGAGACTTTGAGCTGCGCTGCGAATCGAAAAAAGGCGTCCCCAACTCTTCGCGTGACAAAGGCGCCAAAGTCGGGTCGACGGCGACGACGACGTAAAAGCTCGCTCGCTCCCGAAAAGGGCGAAGGAGTGAATAAGAGAGAGAGAGAGAGAGAGAGAGAGAGAGAGAGAGAGAGAGAGAGAGGCAAAGGGTTCCGGCTGCGAGTGCGGAGAGAAATCGAGGAAAGAGTGCGCGCGAGCGTCGTTTCCTGCAGCCACGCTCCGCTCCTGTTGCTGCAGCTCTCGCGAGCTGCACTCGCGCCAGAGACCTACATGCAGCCGTAAATATACACGCGCGCAGTGGGCAGCGACTCCCGACTTCGGCAGGAAATTAATTTCTGGGCGGGCGTCTAAAATCCACACTCTATCAAAGCTCGCAAAGGGACAAAGCCTCTCTCTCTCTCCCTCTCTCCGGTTCACTGCCGCATGACAATGAGTGCGCGCGCCACCGCCTCTGCATTACACGGCCGCGGTCCACTGGCAACTCCCAGTCCGACCGAGCGCGGCACTCGATACTGCTACTGCGCGCGCCGAGGCGACGGCTCGCGCGCACATCTGTTACTACTGCTACCACCGCTGACCCTCCCCCTCCCCCCTCTAGTGAAAGGTGCGAGAGCGCTGCGGCGCGGCCAACTCTCCGCACACCACTCAATTACCATTCCCGCGACTCCGATGATTCATGCCCGCAGTTTCGGACTTATTGCCCCGCGCGCGATTTTCCAATTTAGATTAACTCCCCGCAGCTGCTGCCTCGCTCTCTCAAAGGGGGACTGTTTTCCTGATTAATCAAAAGCTCGATGGATCTGCGCTAGTTTTATATTTCCTTTACCTTTTAATCGTCTTGATAAAAATGTCACTCTCCCGCGCGCGTTCGATCTGATTGCGTTTTCATTTTTTCCCCGGCAAGCTGTGCGACTCATTATTATTATTAAAGTGATACACTCTCAAAGCGAGATTATACGAGACTGAAACTACGATTTTACGCGAGCCAGAGTTTTCATGAAGTTTTCGTGCGCAGACGATGAGTTTCGAGAAATTAAACTTGATATTTATTTTCCGGGACGCGAATATTCGCGGTTGCCTTTGAAAATCTAATTAAAAGTCTTTGAAAGACGACATCGCTCCTCGATAACTCCGATGCACAAGCATATATTACTGCAAAGATCCCTAAAGCGCGTTTCTAAATATCGGGAGGGCAAAAGAAGCACGCGTACAAACTAATTAACTCTATATACCCTTTCGCGTTTAATGGCACACAGCCGCCTTTTATTAATTCGCCTAATTCAAGAGCACAGCAGGTAGGCTGCAGCACGCGCGAGCTAGATTTACGAGTATTTACCCGGAGGAGCATAAATCGCGCGTACGCGAATGGAAAACAATCGATGCAAAAGCGAGCCGACAAATGGCTGCTGCCGCTACTCTCTCACCCTCTCCCTCTCTCTGTCTTTCGCAGAGCTGTAGCCTAACACTGCATACTTTAGCGGGGTCGTTAATAATTTTCGTGGCGCGCGGGGGCACACGCGTTATTTCGCGGGGCGCACAGCTAATAGTCATTAAATAAGTTGAACAATGAATATGCAGTTCCACGTGTGCGGTTACACCACACGCGCGCGTGCGGCGTCGAGAGAATCGTCGTCGCCCTCCCCCCGGCAGAAACTATTTAGCATTTGACCTCCGGGAAGCGTATAACGACTACTCTCTCTCTCTCTCTCTCTCTCAGCCGCTTACACGAGCGGTCGTATAAAAGGGACAGAAAGGTGCGCGGGTGAGGGGTGGAACGACACGGAACACGCAGAGTCGCGTGTGTTTGGCTTTCGTGCGTGTTGCCCCCGCGCGTGTAGTCTGTTTGCCGAGGTCGCGGCCGCGTGTAGGTGGGCGCGTCCTCCTCTCACCCTCGCTCCCGCTCTGTCTATGTCGAGTTCGTCACTCATTAGCACCTCGCGGTTCTAGGGGGGCTGGCCGCCACCGCGGCAAAGGGCTCGTTAGCGCGAGAAAAGCTGGACCCCCGGGAAATCGCGCGCACCGGAAGTACCCCCCCGACGTCGTCTGCGTGCAGCTTTCTTTTCGCTCTGCAAGCGCGACCAAAATGTACTTTCGCCTCTCCCACCGTCTCTCTATTTCTCTTTCTCTCCCGTTTGCCTGCTTCTCTCGCAGTCCTTTTTACCTCGAAATTGTTTTCACTTGGAAATCCAGCGCTCGGGAGCGCGTGGATTGCCATGCATGTAATTGAAAGAACTTCTGAGTTGCGTGCATCACGGGAAAGAGATCACAATAAACATTATAACTAAAATTAGCATAGCTTTACTTAGATTTAGCTAAACTTTTATTCATTATTAATTTTACATCAGTTTTGTATGATTAAATGTAATTTTACTCATTTTTTAATGACATCTTTCTTCTGCTATTGATACGGTAATGAATGTGTGATCAGTTTCGTTTTCGTTTCCACGTATTTTATGAAAATGAAAGAATTACGTTGTGTAGGTTATTTAAAACTTAATCAATAACAGGGACATCACATTACATAATGTTACATAAATATAATTTCCCTGTAGATTTATAAATTGTATTAAATTTTTTTTATTCAACAAAGGAAAATTAAAATAATTTAATTCTAATAACAGCATTGAAACTCCATTGAAAGCTCATATTCTCAAAGAAGAGAAAATACAAATGACCTCGCTAGGTACAGGCGTATATAATTATAAACTTTGTAAGATTTCTCTTCGACAGTGACAAGTGAGTGAGGGGGGACGTCCTTATAGGGTAGAGAGAAATTGATTAATGTCGTTGACAAAAGTTTCACAATTAGCCAGTAACAAAGCTGATCAATAGGAAGATGTATAAAAAGCTCATTAAAGCCAACCGTAATAAAAGATAATGTTAATAGAATCGAAGCAGAAACAATAGCGCGTAATTTCTGCCCGCGTTCCTCATCGACAACAACGACGACGACGACGCTGAAGCAGCCACTTTGTTCTCAGGCATCGTTTGATTCGCCCTATCATGCACGCGTCATCGGTCACTGATTTTTAAAGAGCCAGCTGCGCTCTTTCTCGCTCTACGCAGTGCCCACCACACGATAAAGAAGCACCTCCTTCCCTTTAGTCTCGAAAGATAGCTACTCGCCCTAATCTCAGCTTGCCGCTCATTAGCGAGACAGACCGCGCGCGCACCGTCAAAAGCCCGCCGGGAGAGAGATAGTGAGTAGGTGGCTCTCGTGTTTTCGCCGCAGAACCAGCGCGCCGCCGCCGCCGCCGCCGCCGCCGTCGCCGCTCTGCTGAAATTGCACTCGTCCGTCTCTCCCGCTCTCTTGGCTCGGGGCTGCTGCTGCAACAAGATTGAAAATCTCGTTTGTCGACTTTATTCTTGCCAGAGTTCTCTCCTTCCGTACGTACGTACGTGCGTGTAAGCAAAGGAGTAAAATGTCGCGTGTTGTCGACAGGCGAGAACTGAATTTTCGATGCAACGGGACGAAAGAAGAAGATGATCGACACTGCTCGAGCTAGGCCAGCGCTGTGCAAAGTTCGAGGATAAACATCTCTCGGACTGCAGATAATGCCCGGTGATTCCCGAAGCTTTTTAGCGCAACGAGCCCTGGATAGGGAGGGATAAAAAAGCCGGAGAAAGAAAACAGAGCGGGAAAGTTTCAAATCAGCGCTAAAAACTTTCGGACGATAACAATCAGCAGCCGAGGAGGGAGAGAGAAAGCAGAGTTCTCCTAAGGAGGCGATGAAATAAACAAAGGGACGCTGGTCGAGCGGTTACATTAGCGAAACTTGTGCCCGAACTTGGCACACGGCTCTAGCTCTCACTCGCGGCCAACAGCAGTGGGGCTCACCCATCAGCCTTAACTTCCACTCCCTCTCTCCCTTTCTCTCTGCTGTCTCTGGCTCTACCCCCTGCCACCAGCTCCCATGGGAGCTCGATCGGAAACCGCCGCTTCCCTCCTCCGAAAAAACTCTGAGCCCCGACGATACTTGCCGTTCTTATCCCCGAAACACGTTCCCATAGGTGCTTTTCAGCTACAGCGCTCAACCGCGCGCATGACAAATTTTAATCGTTGCACTTCTGCCGCCTCTCTGCGAAATGAAAATGCGCACGCTCGCGACGACGCCGCAAAAAGATTTTTGCGAATTTTCTGCTGGAGACGAAAAATAGCGCGCCCATTCTGCGCTGAAATATGGCTGCCGCAAGGTTTTGCGTAAGGTAAGGACAGTTTTTACGCGTATACGGAAGCCGCTTGCGCAGTCCTGACTGATACGCGGAAAAAGGCTCGCACGAGGGATCGATAATAAATGCAAGGTAACCCAAACGGTTAACCGTTACAATTACTCGGCACGTCAGCGAGACGTCCGGTTCGGGCTCGCAATTAATTGTCGCAACGCTCGCGCGCCAGTATTATTTGTGGCGCTCGCCAAGTCGGTCCGCTTCCTCCTCTACTACTAGGTACTACCGTGTCGTCGTCGTCGTTTGACAAGACAAATATCGCCGAGGCCGCGCTACCGGCGGGCAAACAGCAGCGCAGCAGGAGTAGCGCGAATTACGGCTGCGCGAACCGCAAAAGCACGAGAGAGGAAAATGCAGCGCGACACGTAGCCCTTTGCCGATTTCCTGGGGACACAGCCAGCCGCCAAAGCTCGCGCGTATACTCACACACAAGGCATAATAAGGGGATTATCCCGCAAAACGGATTATGCTAAACGCGATGAGGGCACCCCCTCCCCCACTCCTACTCTCTTCAGCCGTTGTTACTCTCGCGCAGTCTATGTATAGCTTGTGTACCTAGCAGCTCTGTTATACTACCGCGCCGCGCGTCTCTGTAACTTTCAGCGTGTGCTTCTCTCTCTGTCTCTCTCGTTTCCTCCCTCGCGCTCCTCGAGCTCGAGCCGCACAAAAGTATACAGACGGTCGAAGCTCCGCGCGCTGCCTGACGGCTTTCCCACGCTCTTTCTCGCGCAAATGAAAGGCTTCTTTCAATCGGGAAATTGCTTCAGACTCGCGGGCGCGACAAGCGAAATTGCTTGGTTACGCTGTCAAACAGGCCGGAACACGCCCCGTTGTGACGTACACGACCAGTTCATAGTATACGCATCCATTTATGTTATATGCAAATTTTCCCATTCATAAACGCGAGATCAAAATATAAACAAACCAAAGGCACAAATGTATACAAACATGCGATTGCGTGCGCCAGCGAAAATTTTACTCATTTATTTATACAGCGTCTCTGACGTCACCGTGTAAACATAAATATTGTCATGCGCAAGAGAGAAGACCAGACAATCGACTAGTATATAAAGGGCTCCGATTCTCGGAATCGGCACGCACTTGTGTCCGAGCTTGCCTTGAACACTGACCGATAAGCATTGCGCTTAGGTGAGTGATGCTGGCGACCCCTTGCGCTCGTTAAACTTTGTAAATATTCTATTGTAATCTAATTTCATTTCCATACAAATAAACTCATTGAATATCATACTTATAGATATACTATTTGTCAAATCATATACCTAACCCTGGCATACTCAAGGAACTCTACCTTACCTACCTCCCACGGCACGATAGAAGGCCCTCTGCGCTGACTATTTACCCGGCAATCCTATCTCTCGGCACGATAGAAGGCCCTCTGCGCCGACTATTTACCCGATTCCGACGCAGCACGGTAGCAGCCAATCAGCGCTAACTACTAACCTGCATAACCCACCTACCTTCTATCTGTATCTACGGCACGGACTCCGGCACACTGCGCGCCGGTATCTTACCCGAGAACAGAGGAAAAATTCCTAAATCGATATATGCTCGAGTCCAGTACATGAACTCTTAAAAATTATTATACTCTACCAAGTAACGACACCTAACTACATTTAAATATACTCAAGTGTTAAAGTAAATACTCAAATCTGAGAGTTGTCATTACTTCGGTACGTTACAACTGGCGCCCGAACAGGGACTCGAGCAAACTAAAATCGTATAGCGGGAAATTTCAAAAAACAAAAAGGGTTATGATACCAGATCGGCATAATATCTTTTTGGAGAGTCGCATAGAAGCGCGGATTGTAGATATAACGACACGGGTCGATGAAGTCGAGGAAGCAGATCAACAGTATCACGCGGCGACTCAATATTTAATGGGCCAGATAAAAGAATTACGCGGTATCGTGAGTAAGCAAGGCCATGCTTTATTAACTATGTCAGAAGATCTTGCGGAAGCAAGGCAACGGGTAAATGAGCTTGACAGAGAAAACGAAAAATTGGGATTCACGGTAAAAGTTATCGCGAGTAAAATTTGCAAGAGCGAAAGAATGTTAAACATGAGAATGGATAGTATCGAAAACAAAATTCAGGATATATCCGATTCACTTAAAAAACTGTCGATCCGCGATAATTAATATATATTCTTTAAACAGGGAATAAAAATTCCAAGTAAAAATTAGTTTTTTACATAAATAAATAAATACGTTAGAGTCAAATTTCTACGTGGTAATTTCAATTAAAATTATTTAGATTCTTTTTTCTTATTACTATCCACATTAAAGTTCCGTTCAATCATATATTCTATTAAAAGTTAAAATGGCGAAAAACCGCAAATCGGGAGTATTTATGCGCGAAATAAAAGACTCATTTAACGAGGAAGTAGAGAACGATAAGGAACGAAAACGTTTCGAATGGGAATGGGCGGTAACTGATGAATTACGATTGTTGGATGAACGGCAAAATGAGCTCTTAAATATGCTCGAAGGCCAAGACGAGGAAAATGACACGTCAAAATCGCCGAAATTAAGGGCAACGTTAGTCGCGATAATTCGGAATGAGATAAAAGAGAAATATGACGCATTAACACAGTCGGTCGAGAAAACTCGTATGGAAAAAAAAACGGAACGCGCGGAATTAGTTACGGAAATAAATAAACTAAGAGGTCGGGTTCAGTTATTAGAAACCGAGAACGACAGTCTAATAGACAAGATATCCGCGCTGTCTCAAAACGATAATCAATCGGAAAATAACCGCGAACTAGACTCTAGGCTCGCAGAGTTAAAAAGAAATCTTTCACGAGAAGTTGATCAAATGAAATCGAACTTTGAGAAAGAAATTCTAGAATTGAAAAATGTGATTAAAGACTTAAAATCGCCGATGAAGAAAGGCAACTCTGGGAGCGAAGCGTCTCAAAAATAAAATTAGACATCCCCAAGTATCGAGGACTTGAGAATGAAAGGCCAGTTAAATTCTTGTCAGAGTTCGAAAAATATATAAATGTGGTTAAACCAAATTTCGATCAACTCTTATGCCTTATTTCTCAAGCACTCGAGGGTGATGCCAAGGATTGGTGGTACCTACAAGAGTCAGAAATCGACTCGTACGACCAATTTACAGAACGGTTTCGCGAACGATACTGGAGCGCGAATACACAAAGAACCGCGAAGCGAAAGATAGAATTCGGTCAGCACCAGCCGGGGCAAGCTTAATCGCGTTGAATACGCAACGAGTTTGTTCGGTTTAGGCAAAGAGCTAGATCTCGAGTATACAGAGACTGAGTTTGTTGTACGCATTAGCGAACATTTCGAAAGAAATATTCGGCACGCGGTTTTAGGACGGCAAGTCAAAGATAAAAATATGTTGTTGAAAATATTAGCTGATTATGACGGAGACGACCAACGTCACCGAAAACACGACAAAATGGGCCACAGCAAACCCAGTCCTCCTTCAGATACGGCTAACACGCAAAATAAATCGTATAACAAGCCATACCAGTGGCAATCGAAAAATGTGAACATAAACGAGTTACAAACAGCGACGCCGCCGGAAATAAAGGAGAAAACTCCGCCAAAAACGAATCAAACAAACGAGAAAAAGTCAGCACGAAAGCAGAGAAACGAACGGAATAAAGAATTAATCCGAAGCTACGACGAGGTTGACGTGAATAACATAAATTTAGAAAACATTAATACCGAAAATTCGGGAAACGCATAACAGTTGCTTGCTGCATGTCAAAAAGTAAACCGCAACAAGCAACTCAATCGGAGAATAAAAATTGTAATAAAGATATCTCTTCTATACTGGAGGACCCGCGAGAAAATCTTTTGTACGATGTAGAACCAGAAGGTCTAAATACGAAAGAAACGCGTTGTCCGGAGGTAAATATCAAAGTCGAAGACATAGAGGTAAAAGCCCTAATTGATACAGGAAGTGAGATCACTTGCATCTCCGAGGAATTTTATTACGCTAATGCAAAAGCATTCGGGACGCGACCTAAACTACCGATAAGTGGAAAATTCATAAAGGGAGCAACAGGCGCAAAGTCGTCGCGGATAAAACTCCAAGTTCTTCTAAACGTTGAAATTGCAAAATTAAAACTAGATATTATATTTATAGTAGTGCCAAAATTGGTCAAACCATGCATCATTGGATATGATACGCAAAAAGCTCTTAGTATGCTAATAGATACCGGCAAAGAAGAAATACTCTTAACCATTAACGATCAATATGTTCATTGTTCTTATAAGGAGACCATAATGTACTCAGAAGAGTATGCGTCTCTTAGAATCGAACGATCGTATGAGTCCGAATGCGGAAACGCTGACTCATACGATGATCTCATTGCTTATGATCTTTCTTACGAAGTCTCGATAGAAGAGATCGAAGAAAAGATCAAATTATGCAAAAATCTAAAAAATTCCCAAAGGGATAAACTTAAGTGCTTAATAGTACAATACAAAGAGGTATTTCAGAAACGCCCAGGTCTATTATCTAACTATGAGTATACGTTTAAAATAAAAGATGATGCACCCTTTTATTCAAAACCGTATCCCATCCCTATAAACTATAGAGATAAAGTTAAAATTGAAATCAACAAATGGCAAGAACTTGGAATAATTCGGCGTTCGACGAGTCCATATATAAACCCTCTCGTAGTTGTAATTAAAAAAGACGGATCCATCCGCCTATGCTTAGATGCACGTAAACTAAACGAAAAATTAGTAAATGATTATGAATCCCCTCCTGGTGTAGAGGAGATATTTTTAAGATGTAAAAACGTAAACTTTTTATCCAGCTTTGATTTAACGAGTAGTTTCCATCAAATAAAGCTTTCAGAAGAAAGTAGGAAATATACCGCGTTCATTTGCGAAAATAAAGTTTACGAATTCAATGTAGTACCATTCGGTATAAAAACGAGTAGCGCAGCGCTAATAAGAGGTCTAGACCTAGCCGTCGCGGGTCTCGAAGATTTTCTTATAACTTTTGTAGACGACTTACTATGTATTTCAGAAGATTTCGATAGTCATTTACAAAATATAAAATCATTATTTGAGAATTTACTAAAAAACAATCTGAGGATAAGTTTTAAAAAATCAAAATTAGTACAGGAAGAAATAAAATTCCTGGGTCATATGTTAACACCTGAAGGAATAAAACCAGACCCAGAAAAAGTTAGAACAATCAAAAACTTTAAGAAACCTAGAAATGTTAGGGAACTGCAAGGATTTCTCGGGTTTGTTAATTTCTATACGAAATTCGCGAGAAATTACTCGGCTCTTACCGTTCCGCTTCTAAACTTGTTAAAACAGGGTAAGAAGTATGAATGGACAGGCGAGCATGACAAAGCTTTCAATGACATTAAAAATATATTCGATGAGCATATCATATTAAAATATGCGGACCCGCAACGTCCATTCATACTCACTACCGACGCGAGCGACTACGCGATAGCTGCAGTGCTATCGCAGGTAAACGATCAAAGCGAAGAACAAATTGTCACGTTCGTTAGCCGTACGCTGAAGGGGAGTGAATGCTCTTACTTTACAACTGAGAAAGAGATGTTAGCTATAGTTTGGGCTTTAACACGTTTAGATACGTACTTACGGGGGGCACCGAAAATCATCGTACGAACCGATCACGAAGCTCTCACTTTCCTCAAACATTGTAAATTCAATAATGCTAGACTACGGAGGTGGAGCCTTGCGATCCAAGACTTCTGCTTAGAACCGGTATACTTGCCGGGACGCAAGAACACCGTCGCCGATTACCTAAGCCGTCAGGTACACGACTATCCAGAGGAATCGGGTCGGGAAAATGAAATCATAATCGCTTCAATACTCATGCAAAAACCGAGTCGCGAATTGATAAATAGCTTTAAAAATTTGAAGACATTACAGAAAAATGACCCGTATATTAACAAATTAATTACGGAGATTCAAAATAACGAAGGAATACAAAAACGCTATGTGCTTAAAAATGGTTTAATGCAAAAAATTGCATTAAATAATAATAGAATCACATTACCCGAAAGCCTTCTGGATAGTTTGATACGGGAAACCCATGAAATACATGGCCACATTGGTGCTTCGAAAATATATAAAATGATAAATGAACATTTCTCGGCACCGAAATTAAAACAAAAAATTTATACAATACTTCGTACATGCGATACGTGCCAACGAACAAAATATTTAACATATAAACTTAATGAACACGTCCAACCAATATTAACAGAAAAACCCAATGACACGCTGTCAATAGACTTTTTGGGCCTTTACCGACGTCAACGGGGGCGTTAAATACCTGTTAACAACGGTAGACGTATTCAGTAAGTACGTGGTCATGTATCCTATAAAAAGGCAAACACTGCGACCGTGATCAGAAAAATCTTCGGTGATTACGTTAGCAACTACGGTAAACCGAAAGCGATACTTTCTGACCACGGGACACAGTTTACTTCAAGTAAATGGGAGAAAAAACTCAGAGAGGAAGGAATACAACCGGTATTCTCTTCCATCAGACACCCACAAAGTAACCCGGTCGAACGGGTACACCGAGAACTTGGGCGTTTTTTCCGAACGTTTGTAAGGGACCGACATACCAGCTGGGCTAGATACGTTGAGATTATACAAAACATTATTAACGTAACGCATCATGAGACCACGGGGTTTACACCGATGGAGCTCCATTTAAATATCAAGCCTACGCGGATATGGGAAAAGTGGTTGCCCATAATAGAGACAAATAAAGTCACGCATGAACGAAAAGTATTTCTTGCTCGCGAACGAGCGCATTCATTCTTAAAAAGCGAGCGTTCCGAAAAAACGGCCAAGCGCGACACTTTGAGTTTAAGGTAGACGATAGGGTTTTAGTAAAATCACTAAACGTATCAGATGCGGCGGAAAGAAAGATCGCGAAGTTCTTTCACGTATACGAGGGACCATACACGATTACGCAAAAAATCGGGCCCGATACGTATGTATTATTAGACGTAGAAACAAATAAGGAACGCGGAAAGTTTCATGTACAAAATTTAAAGCCTTACTTTTAAGTATTTATTGTTTACTAAGGGTCTCGGTGAAGGTAAACATACACCGAAACTCGTAGCAGAATAAATGTAAATAAGAATTTCAAGAAAAATTAAAATCGAGCGATATGATGTCAGTCGTTTGTCAAACATGCCCGAGCAAGGTACTGAACGGGAAAATTTCTCGAAACGCGATGCCGCGGTTCAAAGTGGTACAGTGGTGTGGCCCCCGTGGCACATTAAGTGCTCAGCGCGGAGAAGCGCATCAGGGAAGCCATGGGCAACAACGCACGGCGCATACCGGAGCGGACGAGCGGTGCAGGCGAAACCGTACATGGTCAACCGGTCCACCCAAACCACCAGGGAGAGCAAGGTAGATCCACCACCAACTCCACCACCAACTCCACCACCAACTCCATCTACATCTCGGCACGTAGTAAAGGAGTATGTGCCGACGCCCATACGTCGTCCTCCAATTGACGAATACTTAAGATTACGTCAAATCGCCCGACGTATGCAGAACGTGCCACGCCCTATAAGCCCGTTGTCCCCGGAATTTTCGCCGGACCCACTACCAACGTCATCACCACCAGAGCCATCGCCGTCTTCACCAAAAAAACGAAGAAATGAAACGTACCAGGGTGCTATCACTTTCTGATTCTTGTACATAGCGCAAATAAAAACTTAGTCAAAATTAAAGGTTTCTATTGTATTCATTTTCCGAACAGAACCATTTAATTTGTGGGGCAATGTGACGTACACGACCAGTTCATAGTATACGCATCCATTTATGTTATATGCAAATTTTCCCATTCATAAACGCGAGATCAAAATATAAACAAACCAAAGGCACAAATGTATACAAACATGCGATTGCGTGCGCCAGCGAAAATTTTACTCATTTATTTATACAGCGTCTCTGACGTCACCGTGTAAACATAAATATTGTCATGCGCAAGAGAGAAGACCAGACAATCGACTAGTATATAAAGGGCTCCGATTCTCGGAATCGGCACGCACTTGTGTCCGAGCTTGCCTTGAACACTGACCGATAAGCATTGCGCTTAGGTGAGTGATGCTGGCGACCCCCTTGCGCTCGTTAAACTTTGTAAATATTCTATTGTAATCTAATTTCATTTCCATACAAATAAACTCATTGAATATCATACTTATAGATATACTATTTGTCAAATCATATACCTAACCCTGGCATACTCAAGGAACTCTACCTTACCTACCTCCCACGGCACGATAGAAGGCCCTCTGCGCTGACTATTTACCCGGCAATCCTATCTCTCGGCACGATAGAAGGCCCTCTGCGCCGACTATTTACCCGATTCCGACGCAGCACGGTAGCAGCCAATCAGCGCTAACTACTAACCTGCATAACCCACCTACCTTCTATCTGTATCTACGGCACGGACTCCGGCACACTGCGCGCCGGTATCTTACCCGAGAACAGAGGAAAAATTCCTAAATCGATATATGCTCGAGTCCAGTACATGAACTCTTAAAAAATTATTATACTCTACCAAGTAACGACACCTAACTACATTTAAATATACTCAAGTGTTAAAGTAAATACTCAAATCTGAGAGTTGTCATTACTTCGGTACGTTACACCGTAATGCGCCGCATTTGCTTTGCTCGCGACTCGCTTTTTTATTACTTCTTCTACCTCTCGTTCGCTGTCCGATGTTAATCCTTTTGTCGCGTTTTTCTCGCATATCGATCAGACATTCGCTGTGTATACGTGGCCGACATACTCAAAAGCAGTTATCAATTTTTCTCTAAATATAATGAATGGTGAAAGCGATATTTTTCTCTGTTGTTTTTTTTTTTTGTCTCTTAATTAGTCATAATCTCGAGCACTTCGTATAATCAATCGACCGGTCTGGCGAGCCAATTGGATCCGTTCCTGTTTAGCACAGCTGGTTCTAGTGCTTCTATAGAGAAATTCGCTTTTGAATAGTTCGTTGCTTTTGAATGATTTATAGTTAATAGTTTCGTAGAAGTAGTGAATTCCTCGATTCCGACGATTTGAAAGCATCGCAGCTCTGAATTTCTATTGAAATAGCCATTTCGCCTTTTAGCTTATAACGATATGGAAAATGCTTTTAAAAGAAAATATATATATACACAGTACAAAGAAGTTTATAATTTTTTTTTATAGATTAATTGTTGTGAAAGATTTTTGTCGATTCCGTGTGAACATATACGGTGATGACGTCAGACAATAGAATCCTTTTGACTGGCAATCAATAAGAAATTACAAGCGTATCCAAGTAACGCAATATCGAGATCAAAGGACATCAATGAGCGAGACAGTTCAAAGTGAGCCGGGCACGTTCGAAATACGCAAACAAGGTCATTATATACTGAAAAGACGAGGGGGATGACGCCACCGCGGCCGGTAATAGGTGTACGAAACGCAAAGCCACTCGCTCCTACACTCGAGCTCCCCATTGAAACAGCTCGCGTATCGCCCTGGCATTGATCAGCGCGGGGACCCCCGACGATCCTAATCTGACGTCTACACAACTTCCGCGTGTTTTGTCTCTCGAGTGCGGTAATAACGATTAGGAACGGCTATTGCCGCCATTTTCTCCTTCTTTCACGTAATCTATGTATCGCATTTCCGAATCGAACACGCGTATATGATGCGGGCTCATCACGCGAAGTCGGAATCGTTAAATAATTTGTGGAGCTGGTTCCAGGATGAACACACACGATAATTACATTTCTTCTAAATAACTTATACGTCAAGTATATATATATTGATATAAAAGTAAACGATACAGATACGTAATTGGCTTATTTTCTCAATTAACTGATTAAAGATATTAAACGGTAATGATTACTAATATTTATAAATAATAAAGATGATATATATATATATAATACTGATATAAAAAAGTATTATGTCTCAACGGAATCGATACCACAATCTTTTACGAAAGCTTTTCTATGTATATAGCCATTGAAAAAGATTAAACTGCGCGCACGACTGAAAATACATGATCCTCGAGCAGACAGCAGCGCTCCGGAAACAATTATCGCCGGCAGCGATAGTTGCAAAGAAATAAAGTACTTGTCAAAAGCGAAGCCGGCGATAGAGGCCACTTGACCGAGGCGAATAAAAATAATCCTCGGTGCTCGAGGGGCGCGCGGTGATTCGGTTATAAGGCCGGCACATAAGGCGCTAAAGATCAATAAATAGTCTTTCAATATAAAAAAGGGGCGCTTTGAAGGGGGCGCCTCGAGATTAGCCGCTCGTAGAAGACGAGAGAGCTGGCCGAGAGGTCCGGAGTTCTCTAAATACCATAACTTTTTCTGCCACCGCCGCCGCCGATCGCGATAAGAGGAGCCATTACGGGCCTCGTCGTCGTCGACGCTGGCCCTCTCCCTACACTCGAGCGGATTAATAGAGATTTATTTACGCGCGGGGGGCGTCACCCACGACGTCGCGAACGAATTGTTCGCGCGCTCACACGAACGGCTCGCGTGACTCTCACCTTTCCACGTGCGTGTGCGGCTTTAGGTCGCGGCTATATAGGTAGGCATCGCTGGAAAAGAGGAGAGTGTCGCATAAACGCGCGGGATTATACGCATCGTACATTATACGCGCGTACGTGGCGGAAGGCTCGAGTGCATCGTCAATGGTTCAAGGCTGTTGTATGGGCTACTCGTCATCCTCTCGATCGAACGGTTTAACGGCCGCGTCGCGGGCTGCGTGTGACGGTGGGTCAGGGACCTGTACGAGAGATATTTTTTTTTATCTGCATGAAAAAAAAATAAATCGCGTCGTCGGTGTAGCTTATGTTATGGGCTTCTGGAGGAAGTAGTGCTCTGGTGTTTACGGTGATTAACATGGAATTCTTGGGGAAAGTAGGGGGTGGTAATTAACAAACTTTTAATACCAGTTTTATAAAAGGCTAAATCTGACTTTAATGGCACGACATGCTGACAATGCTTTCAAGCGTACTTGCGCGATTTCATTTTTCTTTATAAAAAGAATTTGAGAGCAAACATTCACTCATGATTTTGTAAATCTAAAATCAACATCTAAAATATTGTTCAGAGCTTATCCAAACACCAATGAAGTAAAACAATTTTATTTGAACGCCTAATAGTCAATATGGAATTTTTTTTGTTGTGCGTGGATTACTTATATAATTATTATACAAAAGCGATTAATATGCGATACCATACTCTCTAAATTCGAATAAGTGAAATTCACTTCAAATAAGTGAATATTCACTTATTATAAGTAGATAGTCGTCCACTTATTCGATAAGTGCACGACTATTTACTTATTATAAGTGAATATTCACTTATTTGAAGTGAATTTCACTTATTCGAATTTAGAGAGTAGAAAGCATTTGCACCCACGAATCACGTCTTTACAAATGGATATCATTGTACTAATCAACGTGAGCGTATAGGTTACGGTAGTAACATGTATAGGTACGTTGAAGCATAAGACTATATATTGTTAACGCAAGATATATAGGACATAACTCATGCAAATTAGTTTACAACAGTAAACTATAAACGGCAAGCCATTGAGGGCTGCGCTATCGACTTACTTCGATCGGTAGTCAGGAAGCCATTGCATACCTGCCGTTCTCACTGTTTCCGAAACAATCCCAATGAGCCAGGTGTATTATTTCGACGAGCTAGCACATAGTTGGGGAGGGGCTCGGTAAAAAGCACCTTCAAAGCCTGCGCACTCGTACTTTGAACCTTTGTAGAGAACGAAGGAGCCAGATTGAGTCTGTCTATCTGTCTGTATACGCGTGTGCTCGTGCGGTGTGCGGGTAAAAACAGCAACGGCGTGCGTAAAAAAGACGAGCGGCGGCGGAGCAGCAGCAGCAGAAGAGTATAGTGGAAAAAAATATCGGGCCGAAGGGGTGGAGAGAGGTAGCAGTGGGAGTATCGGTTCGAAGGTAGCGAAGCGCGCACACAGAGAGCCGGAAAAGGCACAGACGCGAAAGAGCCAAAGAGAAACGAGCGCGGAAAAGCGCAGGAATTGTTCCAACTACAGAGAGCGCGGTCGGGGGGAGAGTTTCGCGTAGGTAGGTAGCCCGGCAGTGAACTTTCGCGAGGGATCGTTATTTTATGCGAAGTGTTATCTTAACGTAAAAGCCAAGTACTCGCCGACCGGCCGCCTGCCTGCCGTTTAAAAGTTGCGTCGCAGCGTATAAACTTATCTGCGAGCGAGCGAGCGCGAGCTCTTCTTATATACACGCCACGACCTCTTTCGAGCGAGCTCCGACCTCTTGACCTCCGCGCGCCTAAGAAGCGACCGCCAAGTTGGGGAAAATTTACATTAATTCCGCGATGAGGTGCTGAGGGGCCGCGAGCGAGCTGGGCTACTGTCACCGCCGCTCTTTCTTTCCGCCTGCAAATGAAATGATCGTGTGCTCAATGACGGGATTATGGCTGCGTTGAAAGCAAACACCTCGAGAAATTTAAAATGTGAGAGCCACTTGAAGTAATGATAATGTTTCTTTTCGCTCTTTGTACCTACGTTTTTTCGCAATCGGGGAAACGATGATATGCGGGTACTTTAAGGGAGTTCTCTCGATACCCAACTAGTTAAAATAAGGGCTGTTTATCTATTTGTTAATTTACAAAGTAAATGTTGTTGAAGAAACCCTTACAGATACCGGTAAACTAAATAATAATTATACATTCAAACAAAACAATTCTATTCGTCTGAATTATCGATAACAAGTTTCATAAGGAAGCTGATTTGACTCATTTTTTGAGGTTAAATGTATAGTTTTTAACTTTGCTAATTTTTTTTTTTTTATGGATAAAGGTACCCAATGATACTTTTTAAGAGCAATAATCGTTCGTTATATGCTTATCTTTAGCTGAAAATTTTTTCATCACAAACTACTCTTTCTAGGAAACAAAATACGTAAATTTGTGCGAATCCCCATAAGACTCCATGTTAAATTACTTAAACGAAAACATTCACATCTTGCTTCGTAGGTATCTTTTGGTTCCAAGAATTTAACTGAGTAATTTTAAGACTTATATGAACCAGTCCTCCAAATTTTATTAAAATCTGCTTTCTTATTCAAAATTGAGAGAACTTCCTTAATATGATTAGTATATGTAACGCCGATAGCTTACGTAATTCCGACAATTTTAACAACACTTTCTGATAAACATCTTCGAAAGTAATTAAAGGAATTCGTGTCGAGTGATTAAGAAAATGGTTCCGCGTTTTCGTGACCCTATATAGGATATTCAAATCCAATTACGTGATCTCTGAACTTTTTGGATTTTCTCGAAAACATAATTTACGAAGTCTCAACTTTTCGAAAGTCTTGGCTCTGCTTATACGAATATCCATGCAATTAAAAGTATGACCCCGAACAAATGAGTTGAATTACCCTTTTTTCACGTTTTTCAGCCCGTTTAATCACTACAAATGAAACCAAAATCAGAAAGCGCTTTGTACTAGCCGCGAATTGATTTTAAATTTTGATTTCAATTAAAAAGCCCGTTGTTCTAAAAGCACTTAGAATTAAATAAAACGCAATGCGGTGGCGGAGTACCACTTTCCTGAAATGTGTATGAAACGAGAATGGTGATGCTATGCAGATTTTCCTAAGAGTAAATTAAAAATGCTCTCTAGTTTATCGTTTATGCACTCAATGAGATCCACTTTATTCGAGGATTATTAGATTTCCCGACTTAACGCGGGATACCTTCTTTTTGAAGGTTAATATAAGAAACTGAAACATCCTCATAGAAAGAAAAACAAGTTAATTGCGTTTATTTCTAATTAGATCTATATCTGCAATACGGAACGTTGTATTGCTTGAATCTTTTAAAAACAGAAAGAAAATTTAATTACAAATACCGGATATTCATTAAAAATGACAATCAGAATTTACCAAAGAAAATTGTATGTGTTTCCTCATTACCTCATTAATGCCGAGCACGATCGATTAAACTGTAAACAGCCAGCCCGAACATCTCACTTCCCGTCTCCGAAAAACGATAAATTTCGACGAGGTGGGCCACCGCCGGCGCGTCCGCAATGAATAGAGCGACTGTTGCACATCCCGGAAGCCTGACTCTGATACGTCAGGTTTATGTATCCATAAATGTTGCCATCAGCCGAAGACACGCGCGTCGAGGACAGAGTCGATGCCCGCGTGCGTAAACTCTGGCGAGTCTCGCCGGCTCGCAATTACTGCTCGCGACGTCCTTAACATTCGGGTCCGCGGGCCGGCTCGCAGCGCTTCTCCACCCCTAAACCGCGGTTCGATCGGCAGTCTTTCATCGAAAACTCATTTTCTGCCTTTCTGACCGACCCTCTCATTCTCCCTCTTCCCTTTTTTCATTAATACTTCCGAGGATATAATAAACTCGCTCTATCTCCTTTGTTCGCGCACTCTCGCTCCCTTTCTCAATTTCTTATCTACTTACTTCCTCGCGCGCGCGCAAACCCACGCCATTCCTATCTTTCTTTTAACTACTAATAGTCTTACGACGGGGAGGAGGAAGGCGAAGCTCGCTTTATTTTTGCTTTTATTTCCTCCTCCATCGGGGATATCTTTCTGCTTCTCCTCCTTCCTACAGTGGCGCTCTTATCTTCCGTGATTTCTGGCGTTCCACGGATTTGCTTTTTCGAGTCTCTCTCCCACCTTTCTCTTCGTCTTATGCGCGTCTGCCTTGTGCTGTCCTCTCGATTTTATCGTTTTATTTTTCACTGTTCTCTTCTGATCTCCTTCGCCTTCGCTTAAACTCAAAATATCCAAACTTTTTAATATTTTTCCTATACCGCGAAGTACATCCACCGCGGAGGGCACATATCAAAATTTTCATTTTATCCTAGTACTAAAATACTTGGCCAAAACTTATTTATTTTAGTTCTTTTAAACTATTTTACTGTCGCGAAGCTCTTAACTTCCCTTTAAAAAATGTCAAATTTTTTTCGAATAAAATTAATTTAACCCACACAAACACTTGATCTCTTCATCCCTCTGTAAACGTCTACCTAAACAAAAAAAGATGTCCATCCCCTAAAAATCTTGAATCGGAATTTTTTCACCCGTCGCGCGGTCTCCTCTTCCATCAAACTTGTAACTCGTAAACAAGTCTGTCGTCCCCCTTGTTTTTCTCCCTGTCATACCCGTGTGGACTTATGCTTTTTAATGAAAAGCCAAACATAATGCCGAGCCGAACGAATCGATCGTCGTCTCGCGCGACAGCGGTAAGAGAATTCAAAGGCAAATATGAAATTGTCAATTTAGAGTGATGTTTCGGCCCTGAAGCCAACAGCCTCTCTCCGTCCTCTGCCTCTGGGGGAATACCCCAAGCGCGCAAAGGGTCGGAGGCGAGAGTGGCCGGTCTTCTTTATGCAAATGTTCTTTGAATACAAGAGCGCGTGCGCGCGCACTCAAAGGCTGCTCACTCGCATACGTAGGGGGGCGGCAAAAAGAATCGCCTAATATTTGCGAGACGAAAAACGAAAAGGGGGAGTTTCGTATTTTTAAATATCTATCAAAATGCAAATGTCGTTTTTTCCTATATCCCCGGCCGCGAAGCATTTATATATGTCCGCGTCACGATGCATCCCCCGGGTAAACTTTATGAATTTCCTTTCATATTGGCGATCGAAGTTAAAGGAAGGGGACAGCATCGAGAGGAGAAAAAGCATGGGCTTCGTTATCGCCGTTCTCTGCGAAAACTAAATTACAAGCGGCTAAAACTTGCAGATGAATTTATTTCTAACGATCGGTCATCTTGAGCCGATGACCCTATAAGGCGCTTTAATGAAGTACATAAAAACGTCGTTTGTACTTTGATAAAAAGTTTTGCATCCCCAGCGTCTATATGTCTCCTCGTTGCGAAAGATAGTGCGGCAGCGCAACACGGATTTTTATAAATAAACCTTACGCCTTAATTGCATTCAAACGACGAGCAATTACAAGCGTAATCAAAAACTCTTTCATCGGAAACTCTTTTCCCTACCTCCCCGTCTATCTTACTTGCCGTTAATTTGCGAGCATTTGTTGCCGATCTAATTAAACTATGGAATTCAAACGGCACTCCAACAGAAATTAACCGAGGCTTTAGAATTTCGCGTTTAATTAACTATATAGCTCGCTCGCGCGCGCGCGATGAAGTACATAGACGAGAGATGACACTGTATCGAGGGGAAAAGTATATATAATGCGAGTATGAAAAGTTAACGATGCCGATACTAAAGGTACGGAAAGAAAAAAAAAATTACAAAGGCCAATTGTGATAAATGAATAATTTGATGGTCCTGCCATCCATTAGGCACTAATATACACGTGCACATAAAACAAACGGCACATTGTAGGCTTGCCCTATATATACATGCACACGTATTAACAAGAAGAAAATTCTAGCATATATAGACGGGGGAACCGCAAGGCACCGCATTCGCGATACACGCTGCCAGCTACAGCCACGTATACCTGCACGCACACGCGCAGAGGCTGGTGCGATTGGCCGACGTGACGTGACGCCGTGCAATTAAACAGACCGCGCGTGGTGCAAACTCGAAACTATAAGCATAATCAACTATGAATAAACTATGCGAGCAAACATGTAGCTTGCAGAATTTCGTTGACGGCGGTGCTGCCGCACCACGACGCCGCGGCCTGCCACGGAGCTAGAGGTGCGACGTGGGGCCGTGAGAGAGAGAGAGAGAGAGAAAGCACAGAGCTCAACTAGGAGAGTCTCAAACTTTAGGATAGTCAATATAACGTCGCCGAGTTCGGCCGTTTGCTCGCACGTTTATACAAGACTTACTCCCCCTCGGCGCGGCCGATAACAGCAAAAAATTCGCAATTCGCACCGCTCGGCTATCAACTTGGGAGAAGTTGGCGCTGTTGCGATCCCGGCCCTGATTTGCGCTCGGGGCTGATTCGCGTCGAGATTCGTAGGCACGCGCGCCGTGCAAGTAGCGAAAGCCGAAACCGGTCAGACAGCCCGCCGAAATCTGATGTTAGCGTATTACTATAATAATTACGCCAATGTAAAAATTACTATACCTACTAATTCTGACTTGTTTGCTTTTGTTTTTCAGATCTCGAGGAGTACAGGGATACTGTCGCACTTTGTCAATCTAAATATTGTGACGCCAGAGGCGTTTATACTGGGGAGCGAGGAGCACCACGTCGACGTCGGCTCTATAATAAATCTCGTCTGCATTATAGAAAAGGTAATCAATATGCAGTCGGTGCATTCACGTAGCCGAAAAAAGAGAGTCAATACAGTTGAAAATCGAACGGATATATCGTATATATATCGTAGGCGCGCACGCGCAATAGAGATAAATAGAGATAGAGTCGCGAACTGGATGGAAAGAACGTGCGAGCTGCAGCAGAAAGCTCTCAAAGCCTTAATTACGTTTTAAAGCGGGTGGTGCGCGCTGCTTTAAAAACCGCTCGCGCCATTATAAACGATAGGCGCGTGCGGCTCTGCGAGCTCCGCGAAAATCGCGTGCATACACTTGCCGCATGCGCGGATATGATTCAGGCCTCGCGCGTGCATCTGTATGTATACCGCATGGCTCTATGCGCGGCTATATAGGAGAGATGCGTGTATGAAACGATTCGCTCCCTCCCCCCAGCGGTGTAGAATCGGAGGCTCGATGAATGAACGCGACTAGAATTTTCAAAGCGCGAGCGCAGCTACCTCCTCCACCTTTTCTCTTTATTCGTCTATCCCTTTCTGCCTCTCCATATCTCTCTCTCTCTCTCTCTCTCTCTCTCTCTCTCTCTCTCTCTCTCCTTTGCGCTGGCAGGCGCATTATGCACATTCGGAGCTCTCTCGGCTCTTGACCTGGTAATCCCGACTCTCCATCGTTTCTCTCCCTCTCTCTCTCCCGCGCGAAAGCCCTGGGCATGAACATCCGCACGCAAGCTGCTTGCTATTATGCCTTTTCCCAGCTCCCAATGCCGCGCACACGCGAGCGCAGATTATCGTAAGATGTGAAAAAAATGTGAAATTTTTCGAGATTCTTATAAAGTATTGCGGGTCGCTCCCTCTCTCTTTTTCTCTTCCTCCCTACCTCTATATCCTTCGAGCGCCTCTTTGCTACCTGCAGTATAGACTAAACCGGCTTGAAATTCCTTTTGTCCAGATGCATTAATTTATCGTCTTTCGAGCGGATCCTTTATAAATGTATAAAATAGCCGGACAAACGAATATTTGAAGAACTGTTAGTAATTGTATTAATGGTCTCAAAAGATACGATAAATTTGACGGCCGTCGTTGGTAGATACATCAATTTTTCAAATAGTATTTACGAGCGTAAAATGTAAAAATTTTCTCTTTTAAGGTTGCTTCAGCGGTCTAGTAGACCTAAAGCTATGAAAATTTTTTACAATAATTTGTTTAGACATATAACAGGAAAAAGGGTTCTTAACATAAAGAACAAAATTTTGGTTAACAAATTTCCAATGTTGCTAAAGTCGATTTTGGAAGGTCTAATTTTATTCCTCGTTCCTCGTTCAATGTCAGGGGGAGGTACCAGTATCAAAATTGGAATATAACTTAGCAGGTTTTGAAAATTTTCGAATTTTGATATCGATAGACAGGAATGTGTAACGAAATCATTATAATAAATTTTTCATAACTCTCGGTCTACAAGACCGCTGAAGCCACCTTGCTTAAACAAATAAAATATAACAACTCGTTAATCATAAAGCAGCGCTTAATAGTAAGCAAAAGATTTAAATATTTGATTATGTCGAACAGAATTCCATTTTACGTTAATGAACACGTGATTTTCTCGCTTTATTAAAATGCGTAATTAAAACATCGAAGCACCTTGCAGTAGCTAATGTTATTAAACGAAAACAAATTATATACGTACAACATTTATGAGTCTGCGTCACAAGCCACCAGGCATAGCATATCGATCATACAAAACCATCAATTTAAAGTGTTTACATATTTTAGCGTATTTGTGGCAGTTCGTATTTATAAATGACACGTTGAGGGACCGCATAAATTGAGAGCAACTAGTTTAAGCAGATTATGTTGATTTGTTATACTCCGTTCACCTGTGCTTCGGTAATGTATTTGTGGATAGATTAATCCAGATAGAAGCTAGCTTTATGCAACTATCGAATTCCTGAGCTGTTTAGGGAAATCGGGTTAACTCTGCGGACAAACAAATCAGAGAATTTCTTATTAGTTTAATTAATAGACGGTTAATTTCGATATCCGATCAGATATTTTAATTGAAACAACCACGCTAATGCAGATTGAGAAACACCGTATCGAATAAAAGATTAAAACAATATTCCTGTAATCCCGCACTAAGAGAAGAATATGTTTATATTTAACATGGCATTGTAACTATTAACACATATATTTTAATAGTTACAATGCTGTGTTAAATATAAACATTTTGAGAAAAAATTTCTCTCAGTGCGTATCAGCGAAATCGGGCAATTTAGATGAATCATTTTTTTTTCAAAACGAAAGTAAATCCGCGCGGAATAATCGTCAGTCATGCAGTTGATAGAATAATGAAAGTGAAGCAGCGGAGATTAGACGACGAGACTACGAGGCAGAGAGAAATAGAGGAGTCGAGTGGAGCGAGAGGAATAAGGCGACGCTGATTGGCGTGGCATATCAATCGTGGCGCTTGTCACCGAGTAGCTGGGCTCTGGCTGTGGCCCAGTTTCGCTCGGAGCGCGCGAACCCGGGGCACGTCGCAAATTAGCGTTATCTCCGTGGAAATTCCTTTCAAAAAGCCGCGCCCGATAATTAGATCGCCCGAAGCTCGAAATGACGAGGAACCGCGGCGACGAACAACCTATTACCGTGCTTTCGTCGGAGCCCAGTTTTTTTTTCTGCGCCAAGCCTCTCGAAACTCGGTACGTCCTCCTGGCTCTTCTGGCTATGACGTGATTTAGGCTGTCCTCTCTTTGCGTGCTTTTCGGATCAACAGACATTCCAGCTCGTGGAATGTCAATCTCCATCGATGTGTGTATTATTTATACGTTCGAATACAAATGGAATGGCCGTAAAAGCAACTAGGAAGAGAAGAAAATATCGTAAATTTACTCTCGAGCAGCAACAATTCAATTAAACTGTAAAAATGAAAGATCGGTTGTTTTTTTCCTTGTCACGTGATTTTCCGTGTCATCCCGGTTGAGAATTGCGACCTGATCAGGAACTGGTTTTATACTTGGACTCGCACCACTCGAGACTAGCTCGCTTCCTTGCTTTTTTCGCTCTTTTTTTCCTTTCATTCTTTTTCCGTGCTGCAGACGCGAATTGCTCTCTGTGCGCTTTTTTGCGGGATTCCGCCACAGTTAACCCAAGTACCTAGCAATGCGAACGCAATGCGAAGTCGCAAAATAAAACTGGTCCGATGTTTTTTTTTATTCGGTCTCTTTGTTTGTGCTCGCTTTTTTACGATTTACTCTGTGTGTGTGTGTGTGTGTGTGTGTGTGTGTGTGTGTGTGTGTGTGTGTGTGTGTGTGTGTCTGCCCGTGAGCCACGCGATGGAATCCTTAAATGGGATTTCAATTACTAAAATTTATTTTGAACGCACTTGTCTAAATGCCTTTATTAATGGCACTGTACCACCTCTATTATACATTGTCATTAGTATAAATATGCAGCGATGAATAAACAATTGAAACTCGAACGGTATATATGCAAAGAGGGACACATTGAAAATAACGTTCGCTTTATGCGGCCGCGCTTGTCTTATAATGAATTAATGGTTTTTTGTCAAGCCAGCGACATTCTAACGTAATAAATTAGTTTCGTGTCGAGACGTCGCTTAAGAATTAGCATCAACAATCAGATACAATGCGCGCAACAAAGGCAAAATCATTACATTGATCATCGTTTGTCATTTTGTATCGCGTCACCGCGCCTATACGCGGCTTCATTCGCTGTCCGCGATAATATCATCGGCAAAAACCATAATCTCCCGTCGTTACGGTCGTGGTGTATCATCATAAACATTTAATTGCCGTCCGATGTGTTTCGACTTGTTGCAACTACTCAATGCTCACAAGTCAATGACGCAGGCACACTAAGCCCTGCGGTCTTACACATTACACGGAGAAAAATGGTTTTGGAATGATTACGATACTGATTTGTAAAGCGGCAACAGACTGTGAAAACTCAACAAATGACCAGCCGTTGTAGAACATTTTACGAATAATATAGAAAATTTTCCTATATTTCTAGCAAAATTTGCCAAAAAGTCTGGTTATATTTTAGGCTTTCACACCCTGTTACTTTGTTATACGAAACAGTATGCACGGAAAAAAATAATTGAACTGTGAAGTGACGAGTTTGTTTTACTTTTAAAAAGATCGGTAGATATTTTTAAAAAGTAGAATTTCCATTTTGAAATATAGAATCTCCATTTTTGAAACGTAGAATTTTCATTTTTGAAAAATTCAGTTGATCTTACCATTTATTTTTGCTTCCTCAAAGAGAAAGCTTTGTAACGGTGAAAAAAATTTTTGAAACACAAAATGTTCAAAAACATGTCTTAAGACTTTTGGCGCTAAAATCCGTTGTTTTTGATAAAAAAAATTTTCGCGTGTGTGTGTATGTGTGTGTGTGTGTGTGTGCGTTTGTTTGTGTACAGGCCATAACTTTTGAACCGATCGACCGATTTACATCGGAAAAGGCTTATTCTCTTCGTTTCGGAGGAGAATAGAGAGAGCATAACCTACTTTTTGATTTTACTGATTTTTTTTTATAACCAAAAAACGATTTTGAATTTTTCGTTTTTTTGATTTTTTAATTTGTTTCAGCTAGTATTACTTAATAAACTAAATTTTTATTAGAAGGTCTTTAAATTACCTACAATTTCTTTTTTTTTTAATTTATATTATCTCTAACCTGTCATTTGTTATTAATGAAAATATGTTTATATTTCTTTAATTAATATCTCAAAAACTTTTTCATTTTTCCACTCAAAATTTTTACCACTTATTACACTTATCGAGTACAGCATTGTGTTAAAATTTCAAGAGATTATGTTGATTTGTTTCTGAGAAAAAAATTATTTTTGAAAAAATGTGCGTTTTCTTTCCTTTACGATAACAGGAGTAAAAGTCAATGAATCGTTTTGAAATTTGGCAGAGAATTAGCTTTTTTATATCTAAGGAGTCAGTTCTTTACCCAAAAAAAATCTGACTGTTGTGACCAAAGATATTTGAGGTTAAAATTTTTTTATAAATTTCTTATATTTGCATTTTTAAAAAGAATATTCGATTGATTGACTCAAAATTTGTACCACTTATCGAGTACAGCATTGTGTTAAAATTTCAAAAGGTTGTGTTGGTCAAAATTTTTTTATTCATTCCAAATTAGCCCCAAAACACAAATATAAAGTTTTAGAGCAAAATATGCAATAGTTCTATTTAATTTGTATAACACGTATAAATAAAATAATTATTGTGTACTAGGGCATATCCCCGAGAAAGTAATTTCAGATTGAGTCCCGCGGTAACGTGTACTAGGGCAACGATAATAATTGACTTTCAAAATATGAATTTCGTAAAAATTTCATAAAAGTATCGATTCTTAAATATGAAAAAAACTACCTCTCTGTTAAATTTCAAAATGATTCATTGTCTTTTATTAAGAAGTATAACTTAGTTATTATATTTGTATGATTGTTACAATAATGGATTAACTTTAAACCACTAAGTCGAGCAGGATAGTAGGTAAATACCTGTTTCAAAACAAATATTTATTAGATTATTGCCAATACATACTTTTCTTTCTCAAACTAATGTATTTCTTTAAAATTTTTTATAACAATAATTAATTGTTTGTATAGGATACATAAATGAAAAAACAAAAAAGATATTTTTTATATTCAGTCAAATTGTTTAACAAACAACAAAGATCCACAAAGAAAACAGTTTTATTTATTAATAAAGTTTTGTTGTGAAAAATTTACTTTTGTTTTTTAAATTTAAAAAATGGAATCGATAAATTAGTTTGAGGAAGCACCTTGCCAATGAATTGGCAGTGGTTTTTTCTTTGTAGCAATGGCTTAACTTACGTTGGTCAATGAGTCGAACTTGTATGAAAACCAAGCCCCAGAAAACGCGGGACGCAAAAAACCATCGGGACGATATACGAGTAACAAACGCGGCATTTGATATTTTTCAGGCTACCCGGGGGATCTCGTTTTCACGCTCAATTTCCCGCCAATTTCCCAGGCTTTTTTGGATCACTGTCGAGAAACGCCAAAAATATCTCTCGTTGATTGAAGGGCGCCACGGCAGCCTCGACTTTGTTAACACGCGCACGACGCTCGAATCCCGTGACTTGGAAATGATATATTTTCATTAGCCGTTAAATCGCGCGAGGCGCGCCTGTAAATGGAAAAATTGCCGTGATAAACGGTCGCGAGCTTTACAAGGTAGGCAAAGTAAATTTAAGAGAGCGAGGAGAGGGGTGGGGGGGCGAGAAAACGCGGCGAAGGATGTCGTTAGGAGAATAGGCCGTAATAAAGGCGCCGCGTTCATAAATCACCCGAGCGGCGCGTCGAAAAGCCCCCGAGGGGCGAAGTGCGCAAGGGGCGGGCAAAGTCCCGAAAACTCCGGGCGCGCGGGCGCGCGCTTCAATCATCTAATCTTTCTCATTGTCAAAGTTTCGAAAGGTCGCTAAATCGTCAAAGTTGATGGACGCACGATCGCTTTGCGGCCGGAAACGAGATGCGGGCCAATAGACGGCGAAATGATGGGATCCATCGCGTATACGCCGCGCCGATCGGCCCGCCTTATCGTCTAATGAGAATTTTATGTAAAGTTTAATGGGCCCGATCATAATTTCCTGCATACGCGGCGGACGGGCGGGTTTCTCGCGATCAAGTTCGCGGCGCTGCTTAATTAAGCCGTGGATCATTACCGGCCCGCGGCAACAACTCGCGCGCGCACATCTCTCATCCTCGCGGATTAACCGCGAGCGCAGAATTCTTGGCCGCTTTCTTTCTGCTTTGGCTGGGCGCCGAGTTCCCGCTTTTGGGCGCCTAGCACCAGTCGACCCGCCGGCGCGATAATAGCGAAGACGACGGGACGTGGGTGACACGCACGCGCGGGGCTAATGTTTTTAGGGAGGTTTTGACGTAGCGACGCCGACGCCGCCGCGCCCGTGTGCCCTAAATGACTAAAAGATCGTGAAGGATTGCGCGCACTGGCGGCTCCCACACTCCCCCGCTTTGATTATTGGATAAACATGTAAATTTGCTTCTTATCGTTTATCAAGTATCGAGCGGTCGTCCTCCTGCCTTTGGCTCCCATTTCCGCGTTCAGCAACTTTCGAGTCCAATACACTACTGGGAAATATATTTGTAAAAACAGTTATTTTATGGTTCTGCTGAAAAAATTCGTTACAAGATTTAGCTACAACAATACCATTTTTCTCGTTGTACTATAAAGTACTTTTAAATGTTTCTTTTATCAATACTGCTAATCATAGTAATAAAAATACATATTTTTCGTTTCCAATGCCGCTGCAAATCTAATTGCTTGTACACCTGTGTATGGATGCCAATCAACTCGAATCCTCTGTGAATGTGGCGAAATTTTACGTAAACTATAACTTTCAAACTTTATACGCGCCAATAAAATGTGGCAGCAATATCAGATTTATTTTGACTGAAAATTCATTTGATTTTTATGTCAATTATAATATAAGTCAGAACTAAAATAAAAATTTTATTTTTTTACGGTCATAAACTCTTGCGCCTGCTATTTCGTGTATGTTAATTAAACTTTGAAAATTCACTGTGTTTTATACATAAATAATAAAAACATAAAGTTTAAAAGCGATTGAAATAAATTTTAGATAAACCAATGCCCTATATATGGCGAGCGAGTCGGACAAAAGTGAGATTTGATGAATATAAGAATTGCGATATCAATAAAAGTACGCAAGACGCTTTGGGCTAATATCATATCTCTTATCGTGCAGGGGCAATTCAGTGATTTGTGGCCGTTGAAAAGTAAGTCCATATTTCTCTCGCGCCTCTCCATCGTTATAAATTCGCATAGCTCGCCGTACGTAAAACCGAGGGGGAGCTCGCACCCCCGCGATAATTCGATTTGAGAAACGGTCCTAATTATCGCGGCCGCGCGCGATGAATAGCCCCGCGCCGGTGTAGTTCGAGCGGCCGCGTTATAATCCCCCGTTTATTGCTGTGCACGCGGCCGGGCGTTAGTTTTCAAAGACGCGCCACCAGCAACACTTTCATAGGCAATTAGGCATCGTCTCGGAGAGGAAAAAATTATTATACCCGGCGCCGCAGTCGCGGGTCGAGACTCGACAATGGAGCGAAATGGGGTAATGAGGCAGTCCGCGCAAGAGATGTACGCAGTCGGAAAAGCCTCAAAAGTTACACTCGCGGCCGTGGGACGGCGGCGGCAACGACGAGGACTCGGCGTAATTGCCGATGCAAAAGACCCCCGGGGCTATGGGGATTAAAAGCAAAGCGAACGGAAGAGACGAAAAGCGGCCCGCTCGCGTCACGCGAGAGAAAGAAGGAAAACGGAGAAAAATATTCGAGCCGACGCGGCGGTAAATTACGCTCGTCCGGAGGAAAATGGGACGAGAAGCTTTCTCTCTCTCTCGCGCGTGCGCGCGCGTCCTAAAACATCGTATAGGTGTAATAACAAGCGGGCGAGCTTTTTTCTGCCGCGCTTACTCAGGTATATATATATACCTATAAAGCTTCCGTACTCTCTCTTTCTCTCCTTTGTCTTTCTCTCTCTCTCTCTCTCTACAATCTTTGCCCTTTGCGGGGCACCGCGGCTTTTTCTTTGTTTCGGAGAATTATACTCGATCCACCAGAAATCGAGAGAAAGGCTCCAGTTGCGCTTCTGTGACCGAGTACAACGGCGACGCTAAATTTCCTCGAGCGCGTTTGGCCCGCTTTCCTCGGATTGCCTCGCCACCGCAAGATTAGCCGGCCGCGATGGTCTTCTATAAGGCGCGTATATAAATAACGAAACACAGCCGACGCTTTCTAATCTCAGCCTTGTGTAAGGGTGTAGGTGTTTTCTTTGTATGTAACGGGTGACGGGGATATTTGCGCTTGAATGTCATGGCTCGATCGACAATTGCTTCGGAATAACGCTTTTTCCGCTTGCGTGAACAATTCTTGTTTTATTCGCTACGTTTTACCACGTCCTTGTGCTTCGAGTAAATAGCACAATTTTGTAATATACTGGTTATTTAGTTGCGTCGAGGCACAGTTGACTTTTGTTTAAACAATTATACGAGGAGACGGTACGCGCGTCTAAATATTTGGCTAATCGTGCTGTTTTGCAGCTGAAATTTTCGTTGAATATTCCACTGTTGCAGTAGTTCTACGACAACAAGCGATGGTATTAGTATTGAAATGAGCAAACATAAACTGCGCGCAAGCAGAATGAATAGCATTTCTATAATTACTATATACTCTGCTGTAATATTATTCCATTTACTTTATAAATACAATAAATTATGAATTGCAGTCCATTTGGCTAAAAGGCTCGGCCGAAGAATAATGGTCAACTAAATGCGCTATCATTATTCTAATTATAGCAAAGAGCCGAAAACATTTGTTTAACGGTGCTTTTTCCAGAGCTAAACTGCACCAACAAACATATTATTTATCTAAAAAGGCGCGCAAACGACAATAGCAGCATTTTCGCGTCAAAGATTTTCCATCCCTCGTATATCCACACACCGACGGAGCGAACGGCAGCTCGAGCTGTGTCTCAAGTCGAGTGTGTCGAGCAGATCGGGGTGGTGTAGCTAGCTACTAACATCCACACGCGCGCGGCCGGGGAGGGCAAGCGACAGCGCGTGATAAGGGCGAGAGTGAGGGGGAGAGAGAGGGAGAGAGAGAACGTCGTAGCCTGCGTCGCTCGAGGAGCACACCGGCAGCGTCGGATTGCTAATCTCGGCTAAAGTCGCGCAGGCAGGCAGGCAGGCAGGCAGTCGCCCGGAGGTGTATCCGCTTAAGTGGATGTCGAGACAGGGGCCGAGTGGGGAGAGAGCAGCTAGCTCGGAGACGCCTATCGACTTCCCCTTTCTCGATGATCCGCCGCGCGCATACTTACTTCACCTGCGCTAATCGGCTATGCGCGCGCTTCGCTCGCCAAAGGGGTCACCGCTTTTTTTCTCCTTTTCGAGGCTTTTTACGCCAGGACGTGTGCGCCTGCGCATATGTACAGCCACTTGTCGGCTTCTCGGCATATTTTTCGGCCTACTCCCGGGTCAGCGTCTCTGCGACGAGAAATTCAATAAGTCGGGAGGAGCAGCCGTTGGGTATATAATGTCAAGCCCCTCGAGCCGACGAAAGTACCTCCCGACCTACATTCCGAATGTTTTAAGACGCGCCACGGCGCGGTTAATCGGACAAATTTTATCCGCATCTCCCGCGTGTATATTTCTGGAGGAAAAAAAAATTGTTCAAGGAGCTAGAAAAAAAACAGACGTTAGCCGTCGCGGATTCATGAATAATTCCGACAAAGCCTTTCTTCTGCACTCTAGCACACACGCGCGCGCGCGCGTTAATTGGAGCGCGGGCGCTGATGCGCGCGAACGAGCTCTCTCGCGGCGGCGCGAGGACACGCGCGCGACACGAGTTCAAGCTCCCCTACCTCTTTTTTAATCGAAACCCGCGCGCTTTCACAGCGGCAGTCGACAATTTATCAAGCTGAATGACGTTCATTATCCGGCCCGCGCGGATGTGCCGACACGCGCACTGGGCTTTCAAAACAAAAAGCGCCGGGAAAGAGGGAGAGAGAGAGAGAGAGAGAGAGAGAGAGAGAGAGAGAGAGGCTGAGTGTGAGTGTACCTAACTGGTGTGTATATGCCTCGTGAAAAATGGCGGTTGACAGGAGCAAACAATCTCGGTACATAATGCGTTGCACGCGGGGTTTGTGAGAGGTTATATTCGATCGATCGACAATAACACACGCGATATATAGTCGACCGTACGGTAATTCCTTTCTTTTCCCGTTGGCTGCTTTTTTAGCCGGCGCTCTCTCGACTCCCAGAGTCCCTGTCGACTTGCGGAATTATCGGCTCTCCGCTTTCCACGTCGTTCTGCAGCTTTCGTAAGCTGACCCTCCGCCACGGTTTTTCCACACCCCGTCCGTACCCAGTGGCTTAATTATTATACGTGGCCGCTGTGAGCTCTGTGCAACGGCGAGCGTGTCGAGGTCTAATATTGGAAAGCTCCGGTTCCACCAGCCGAATTATTTCAATTGCTTCTCCTTTTCTGTCCGATAGTAAGAAGTGTAAACGTTGACCATGTGTGTTGAACGCGAAAGGTTTCTTTATCGCCTTGGTTGCTGTGTTATCTGCATTTTTCGGACTTGAATATTCATTATGGTAAATAAATCTAGCTTATTCGAATATTAAGATTCGGAGCTCCAATTTTTCGCGGAAGATTGAAATTGAGATTAGAAAATATAGTAATGGAATTGAAAAATTTAAGGAGCTATAATATGCTATCGTGATTTTTTAAAAAGTTAATATAAAAATATTATATTCAGGAAGTCAGTCTACTAACGGCACTCGATTATTCTTTCGTGTAGATTAATTTTTTTTTATAATAATCTAATGCTATTGTATATGGAACTATACAAAAAAATTCACACGTAGTTCACTCATAAAGTAATAAATAATTAAGCTTCGAACCCAATTATCTAAATGAATCAAAAGCCAATCGAGAGCTAACTTATTAAAAAGTAAAACTAATAAACGCGTCGCATAAACTGCGTAGCCAAACGCACCCCAATTATTTTTATCAGGTGAAAACGGTCAAGGCTAGTAACTATGAAATAATAATCATTGTATGGATTTTCCATAAGCTTCAGTAGGGTGCACAGGAAAGAGGGGAGTGTGGTTTTTATTAAGATAAATAGTATAAATAATTATAATTTATACGATTTACATAAATTCCCTATGCTTATCAATCGTTTCAATTGATGGCTATGAATAAAGTATATTTTTTGCAAAATTTCATTCCTCAAATAATAAACACTATTACTCATTACTCTACATTAAACTTATAACTATCTCTATAATTATAAATAAATAACAAACTACAAATACTACATTTGTATAATTTCCGATAATGACTTTGCACTTTAAGTGCTATGGTTATTTTCAATCTTTAGTTTCTTTCAGACTTCATCAAATAAATGGACTTTGAAATAATCCAGGTAAATGCGGTGATTAATAACCCATCCGAAACAGACGATCTAATTACCAAACCCGCATAATTGACTAATGCCAATTAAGTAATGAAATTAAAAACTAAAAGTCTGGTAAAAAAAAGTAGAAAATGTTCTTACCACAAGGCAGAAATCTGCTATATATAATTTCGTACGGGAAAAAGTAATTAATTAAAAAAGAGGATATAAGTACAATTACTCACATCTCTGTGAGATTTCGCGGCGTATATACATGTATGTTTAAGCCGGAAAATCCGCGTCGATGAAAAATGAAGTCGGCGAGCGGTGGAAAATTTATCGAAAGGAAAGGTCGCGCCGTGTGTGCCCGCGCGCCAGTTGTGTGATGTATTTTCGGAAGGGCATTAGTCTCTCGCGTCTGGCGCGCTGCGCACATTTATTTGACGCTGCGAGAGTCGTTTATACGCGGGAATATGAGCAGCTATAGCGTATATACGAGAAGGCGCACTAAAGCGCGGGCTTTCTTCGTTTTGCAGAGTCCGACGCCGCCCCAATACGTCTTCTGGTATCATAATAGTCGGATGATAAATTACGACACGACGCGCGGCAGCGTCACCGTGCAAACCGAACCAGGACCAACCCAGAGCAGGCTCACCATTCACAATGCCATCGAATCGGACAGTGGCAATTACACGTGCAGCGCCTCCAATACTAAGCCCGCCTCCATCTACGTTTTCGTCACAGAAGGCAAGTATATAATATACGTTTATTCTCTTACCTTCCTATCATTTCTTATATCTATATATATCGTTCATCATCACTCTCTCTGAGGTTTCGCCAAAATCTCAAAGTAGCTCGACTTTTTTCGACTTATGCCAGAGCAGAAAATTTAATCAAACAGCGACGTAACGTGTACAATGCGTTAGCATTTCCCCGTTTTCATCCAGCGGTATCATGTACTAACTAAATATTTATTGAAAATATTATTTGAACGCAAGCTAACTGACAGACAATGACAATATCGGGAATCGTACATTTTATATTTGGAAGATTATTATTAAAATTGTATTGGCTGTACAGTATCTGTAAGAAAGTTGCAATCCGTAGAATGTGCAAACCGATAAAATTTTCCTTCCTCCTAGAGGAAGCTTTGTACTCTCTAAAGTTGAATTAGTGAAAATTGCTCCACCATTTCAATTAGTAGAAAAAACTTCTAATTTATTAGTGAATATTCACTATTTCATTTAGTAGTTTATTAAAACTACTATTTTGATTAGTAGTTTTTACTAATTTAATTAGTAGTTTTTAAAAAACCACTAATGAAATAGTGAATATTCACTAATAAATTAGTAGTTTTTTCTACTAATTGAAATAGTGGAGCAATTTGCACTAATTCAACTTTAGAGAGTAATAGTAAAATTTTTTTGTCTTTAAATCGTTCTAGAAACATGATTTTGGTGTTAGAAGTTTGAATCACATGATCTTAGAAAATGTCTGTATAGACATTTTCTAAGAAATTAATCCCTCCCAAATAATAAAAAAAAAATAAACAGTTCTAATTAATGAAATTAATGAACCAATAGATGACATTAAATTTCAACACAAATATGAATCTGGATAATCTGAATATCGCCGAGGCGATATCCCTCTTAACCCTAAAAAATGTTGAGGAAAAAAAGTTAAATTTACTCCAATAAATATTAATAAAAATTTTAAATACCAAAAATGAGCGATTTTTGCCAAATCATCGTAATTCTTAAAATTTTCGTCATTTTTCGCACTTTTCATTCATTTTCAAATTCACGTAGCTTTGCACCGAATCGACCGATTTTAACAATTGCCCTCTCAAATTAAAGCTCTATTCTTCAACTTTAATCGCTTTTTTGTGGAATTTGGTTTGGCCTCTTCAATAGCTTGTTATTGGTTCATCATCAATGACAACTTTTCACCCATTTTTCCCATGTTAAATTTCCATAAGAAAAATAAAAGTGCTGTAAAAAAATGATACCACTCAATCGGCTTGGAACACACGTTTTTTCACGTTCTGTAAGGTTCAAGAAACGAGAAAAACCTTGTGTGGTAAGTGTGCATTCAAAAAAATTTTTCATTTTTTTTGGCGACGTAAAAGGGAAATTTCCCAGGAATTGCTCATATGCACTATTTCGACAGTGCCCGACTTTACACTCTAAAATAGTGATTTTCACACTGAATTTAAGTTAGAAAGTACGGCGGGAGGAAGAGAACTTTATAGTCTCCGGATATGACGTCTCGGTATGCCTCCATCTACCTTTCATAAAAAAAAGGTCTTATTCCGGCACTTAATAGAAAAAGTACTATGTGCAACAAGGGAACTACTGATTTTTTCAGACTCGGACGATGATATTGAGCACTCGTGTATCACTCGTGCTCAATCATCATCCTCGCTAGAAAAACTCAACTTTCCACCCTAGTTGCACAATGTACTATTTAATACTTTTCTTTTAATTTCCGATAATTGCAGATAATACCCTGGTAGAAAATAAACTAACTTTGTTGGTGAGCAGATTAATCAAATTGAGGCATTTCTACTTAAGATTAACATAGAAATTAAATCAAATCTATTTAAAACTATAATTATATTTTAAAGACGATATAGCAACGTAATCATGGTGTAACGTTTTTAATTTAAAAATTAATAAACAGTTCGCCAACCGTTGGTTATCATTTTTACCAGGGTGCTTAATTATTTGTATGCATAAGTATTAATATTACATGCCAAAATACAACTTTAATAATTTCACCTCATTTCATTTCATTAACTTTATAGCAAGTTTACGTATTCGTTCAAAATGTGTTTTTCTCTTTTATAAAGTGATAAAGTAATTACCACTGTAAACTTGAACATCTGCGGTTGCAGTTAGCATCAACTTGTTAACACTATACTCATATGAATATAGAGCACGCCAGTAAAGTCAAATTATTATTGCATCAAAATGGAAATCAGAAGAGTAGCCCTCTCACATTTGATTCATATAGCACAATAACTTTGCGACTGGGAATTAGTTAAAATAGGAAGCTTAGCTTTAGATGGCGTAAAATAAATCTTAACTAAATATCTTGGTTTGCAATAACTGTAAGATACCTTTGCGCGCAATCTTTCCTTCGGATTCTGATGACTTTTTATCATTTGATTACATTCAGGGTTCCGTTCTTTTAGTAGGTGATTAGCCGTTTATTTCCCTATTCGTCGGCTTGGCGATAATTTACCGTCTTGACTATATTTTAATCATAAAAAAGTAATAACGAAGCTTTATCGAATATTAAGAAACGGTTTTTATGGAACTTTATGAAAATAATTTTTTTTCTTTTATGAAAATCGCTGTAGCCTGTAGTCATAACTTCCGATTGGTTCTTGGCCCCTTGCGTCTCCGCAAGGCACTAAAACTTTTAGTGAAACTTCAACATGTTTAGTACTCATAGAGATGAAAAGTTCATTGTTGTAGCAAGTACATAATACTTTTTTTCTCGGAGATATAACGCCGCGGCGCCGATAGTCCGTCTAGTTTTCCACTTCTGGAAATTGCGGCCCGGCTGATTATCAAATAAATTACGAGTTACTAGCCGAAGGAGATTCGTAAGATCCCTAGCCGCGAGTGCATACATCCCCCGAGCCAACTTATACCCGGACTTCGGCCGTTAATTAATACCTCGTTGCCGACGTTACCGCATCTCCGAGATTGCAGGCAGGGGCAAGGCGGCCAAGGATGGGGTTAAGGAAAAAAAGACGGGGTCCACGAGAAGATAAAAGGAAGGAAGAGCCTGATCGATTCGCAATTAGTGCCAAGGTCGCCTCGTCAACAAAGTTTCACGAGTATTATATATAACACATAGCGTCGTCGTAAAAGCCGCGCGAGTGGGAGAGGGGAAAAAAAGTGCGCCGACACTGCAGCAGCAGCTATCGAGGCCGGAGGGCATATTCTACTCCTGCGCTATATACAGCACGCGTCCCGCAGGAGCTCGCGCGTAGATCCAATAATTGAAATCAGAATTTCTGGGATTCCCGCGGCCCCTCGTCATTCGGCCCGCGGGATATATAATTGATTCTCCGCGGCGGGCGCGGGCGCGCGAGGTGATGAGTTATTTTTCCGCGCCTCGGGCCGGAAGGGGAGAAGGTGAAGCCGAGGGAGATAAAGAGTAGGAGGGAGAGAGAGAAGGAGTTTCCAACGTCTTGATTAATTTCCGAGATGGCTCGGGGTATCGTATTACGAGGAATAAGGAGGCGAGCTCGCGGGGGTTATAGGGCGCCCCTCCTTCTCCCGCTCGTTCGCTCCGCCAACTTGAACTCATCGATCAACCGCGGCGTCTCTCTTTCCCTGTTTGTGTATCTCCCCCTCCATCCGACTGGCTACCCCGGGAAAGTTATGCAAGTTCCGCACTGTGTGTGTACGTTGGTGTAGTTGGCAAGTGTAAGGGTTGCCACCCGGGGAGCCTCCGGCTTAATAGCTGCGTAATTTGACACTCCGGACAGGCGCAGCAAATCGAAACGCGCCCGATAGTTCATCGTTTACGCGAATGCACGGCTGTCACGGCCGCCGCTGTAGCGAGGGAAGGGGGCACAACTTTGCCGGTGGTACTTGAAGACGACTTGCACGTACTCCTCTTCCTTTTAGCGCTGCGCGCCGGGCGCAAGAGTCCTTCGAATTTTAAAGTACCTGCCCCCAAACTTCTCAACTTCAAACGAAATTCCCGTCCGCTTTCTCTCTTTCTCTGCCTCTAGTGCGGCCCCCTTTTACATTCAATTGTTTACGCGCTACGGGATAATACGAGGGAGAAAGAGCACCTATGCGAATATGTATATCGCTCGTCGAGTGAATTATTAAAGAAGTACCTCTCGGTCCCTATACATACATACCTTTCGGTTAATAAGTCGTCTGTTTTCGCAGTGACGGAAAACGCGCGCGCGAGAGTGCACGTGCGGGAGTTACTCTCGAACGGAAAATGGAGTGCATTGCCGGGGCAATCGACTGTGCCGTCGCGAAAGAATATTCACGCACTCGGCACCGGCGTGCATATCGGATTCAAGCGCGGCGTATACATATTGATCGGAGCACGCGAGCACGCGCACGAATGGGACACGAAGGAGTGACCAAAAAAAATAAATAAAGCGGGCATGGAGAGCCGGTCGAACGTCCGCGGATTTGAAGGCTCGACGCCGATGTGAATGCGCGTGTTCACTCGACTGGCTGCGCGCGTGTATGCGTACAATGTTTGAACGCGTACACACGCACGCGCTCGCAAAGAAATGCGCATATATCCGAAAGAGAGAGAGAGTGGCCATATTTGTCCTCGCCAGTCAGCGGGTGCTTATATTTACGATAGCAACAAAGCGAGCAGCACAGTCCTCTCTTCGAATGAGCGAGCATAAACGTTTTGAGAGAATGACCGGGCGGGCGCACGCCGGAACTGTGGAGGACAGGGACGGACGATAAGAAATAAAATACCAGCCGTGGCAGGAGAGAAGGAGGGAGAGAGACAGAGAAAGGGTACCTAAGGGAAGGCCAGAGATTAAGCAGGATACACGACACGCGGCTATAGGAAAAGAACAAAGAAGACGCAGCGAAATCGAAGATCTCGCTGAGAGATGCGGAGGCAGAGAGCGACTAACGAAAAAGGAAAATTATGGCAACCAGAAAACAGCCGTATAAAAGTTACGAGGATGCGAGAAATTTAGATAAAATGGGAGTACGATGTGAATAAACGAAAGCAACGCAACAGGAAACCGGAAGAGATATAAAATGGCGTAGGCAGTAATAAAAGAGGACAGGAAGAAAGAAAGAAAAATCAAAAAGCTCGACTGCGCGTGCAGTAGGAAATAAAAAAAGGGAGAGACGAGAATGATGCGCGCGCGCGGGCACTAAAAAATTCAATTACACTCCCGGAAATAATCCTTTCGGGCCAATAGGATTGCTCGCGATGGAGCTAAGTCTCCGAGAAATAAAATATATTTCATTTTTCAAACAAGACGAGTACTACAACTCGACGACTTTTTTAAGAGCGATATACTCGAAGATGTGCGGCCACTTCGTTTGACTCACAAAGCGAGAGGGATTATTCTCTCCGTGTCTACTGGCCGCAGAAAATATTTCTGAAGGGACCGCGCGGTTCCCCTAATCCTATTACGAGCGAATCAATGATTCTTTTGTAGAAATACAAGCGAAGGTTCCTATCAATTCTTTTTGCTTGAATTTCGGCATAGCGTAATGGAAGGTATTAGCAGTCAAACAAAATCGTGGCAATATAAATGTAAAGAAAGAAGATCTCTTATAAAGAATGTTTTTCTTGTCATTAACCCAAATATACAAATAAATTAATATGTTATTATTTAATATCATCCGCAACTTTTATAGGTATTCATACTATTTGTACGGATAAATTAAAAATCAACCGCACCAGTATTCTGTGTAAATAAATAAATAAATAAATAAATACAAAAAATATATTAAAAATCGACGGATAATTTATGTAAAAAAGGTAATCCCACTACTTGAATATAGCCGCGATGAAATGCTTTTTTAATTTCTCGTAAATTTTATAGTTATACCGGTGAGGATTATCCATAAATATTAAAAATGACGCTGAAATTTTGTTTATCCACATATTTTTTCATCTCAAATATTTTCGCGTATATTCCGCGAGGCCGAAAAAAAAGATCCCGAGTAAATCTCTGCAGCACATATTTTTTACCGAATAACGTCGAGAAAATACA
This sequence comes from Torymus aiolomorphi, assembly GCA_036365515.1. Classification (NCBI taxonomy): domain Eukaryota; kingdom Metazoa; phylum Arthropoda; class Insecta; order Hymenoptera; family Torymidae; genus Torymus; species Torymus aiolomorphi. The sequence goes on along the minus strand of CM070875.1, from coordinate 221,348,644 downwards.
CGGCTGTCTATATACACGTACGTATGCATGTGTACGCGTGTCCGGTCCCTCCACTTTCGCCTTGCAATATTTTCCTCGTAATGATCATAATGAACTGCAAACGAGAGTCGCGAGGCGGACTCGAGGGGTAAAGTCGGACGAGCGCTGGAGATGTGCTTGCGAGTGCTCGCGGCCTGCCAGATGGAGATTTAGGCATGAGACGACTGAATATCCTTTTAATGGGGTCAACAGCGAGAAATCGACCAAGTATGAGCTGCTCGACGCGAAAAGATCAGCATAATTTCACTATTATCGTCGTTCTTTCCACTACAAGTGGTAGGAGAATTCTATAAAAGTATATAATACCGGATATTGTTGTTTTTGTTGTTGTTTATGTTTTTCTTTTTCTTGTTGTTGTTGTTGCTGTTGTTGTTGTTGTTGTTGTTGTTGTTTGATTTCCACAGGATGTAAACTTAATTATTTTTCAAAATTCAGCGTTAAAATCTGTACTATATCACTTAGAGAATAAAAAACAATAAAATTTCAATAAAATTTCAATAAAAATGATCATGTTAATAAATGGGAAAGTTATAAATGGAAAAGCTGATTGAAGATCAAAAGATCAAAGGCGTCAAAAGTCAGGTTACGCACTAATTCCCATGTATGTAGTTGTTTGAAGATAAACTTAATAAGGGTTAAATATGAGATCGGTAGGAAGAGGCTGTGAAATAAGGCACGATGATATTGGTGTGATTCTCGAATTTATTGTGCTAACTAGTTATAAGTTTTTAAGTGTACAGTCCAGTGGTTTAAGAGAGTCTGAAATGCAGAGCGTCGCCTGACATGCGCGACGCTCCCGAGAGGCAAAAGTGTAAATCTGTGTGTACATGTGTTTATTATTATGATCGTAGGTAGAGTGACTTAGAGAGGCAAGTTCGATTAACGCATACAAGTATGTATGTATGTGTGTGTGTAAATTTCTTAAATAATGACAGTTTGAATAATATACATTTCTGAACAGCAGTATAGGGACAAATTTTCATTAATCATTTTAATAATTTTTTACTTTGTTAAATGACCAATTATTTTAAATGTCATGTTTTCATATACTTCAAATGACATTTTACAGGTTGCACTTTTAAAATTAAATAAAGTCCTTGTGGACATTTTCCTACTTGTGTTTTTGTTTTGTAAACGTTGAAGTCAACTCGTTTCAAAAGTTTCTCATCTGATTTTCAAAACAAAATAGGACAGAAAACGGAAAAAAAATCGTAAAAAGCCCATAGAAACTAGTACGAGAGTATTAGGACTCGCGGCCTTGTCCTTATCGCGTTCCAGTCGCTGCCTCCGTCGCGCCCCGACGCAGTCTCATTAATTAACAGGTCGAGAATTACATACGCAATCGTAATAAATAACGTGGTCGCAATAAAATAACTGGCATATATCATCCATTCTTTTCCGCCACGACGCGCATAACGCGCGTATACGAGCGCCGTCCGATAAATTTTAATAACGTTAAAAAGTTGCGTACATCGGAAACGCATTTGGAGTCACCCGCCGGCCGACACGAGCCCTCGCTCGCACCTATCTCCTATACCCACTATGCACGCATACGCACGTATACATATACGCGCGCACGGGAATAATTAAATTTCGTAGGCTACATAAAACATACTCGCTCTGTAATAGCGATAAATATATTTTTCGGACGTAGCGCGATATCATACGCAAGTTATTAAAGCCCCTCTCTCTCTCCCTTGTGCGCGCTTTCGAACTTCCCTTTTCAATTAGTGCGGCAGGGAAAGCTCGGTTTATACGCTGATCAAGCACTGATACAATCGCGCTTTGATTTTCGATGCGCTCCGTCGATTTCACTGCATATGAGGGCGCGGTTTGAGGAAGAGGTGAATTAAAAAAAAAAACGAAAAAAGCTGCGTAGGTTGCTTGTTATTCAAATAAAATATAATGAACTATATGGGACTATTTTCAACGCGCATCGAGGTTTTTAAATTAGACGTAACTGCTGATGTAATGGTGGCTCGTTGCGTTTCTTTTAGGTCGGATCTATGAAATTTTTATCGCCTTTTTGTTAATAAACAAAAAAGATAAAAGCAAACTTAATGAAAATTTGGCTGAATTACTAAGTAAAAAAAAAGTTATTAAAATAATGTAGAGATGACGTCTGACGCAGCAATAAGTACACTATCAGAAAACCTTCATATATATAGATATACAATGTGTACATTTGGAAACGCAAAATGAAAAGGCAATATATCTATATATATATATATGGAAGCTTTCTAACAGTGTACATGGAAGTAGTTAAAGGCCAAGTTTGGTCAGGCACTAATTTTTAACGAACTTTTATACAGCTTTTTCACTCAGTGAGTTTATTTAACATTTCTTTGAAATTTCATATCTTTGTTTCCTCTATAACATAGAAAGCATCCATTAAAAAAATAGTTAAATTATCAGATTGTTAGCATCTCTCTTTTCCATTACGCATCATCCATCTCTGTTATCGGAGAGCGCTCACACAGTAAGAGAATCCTGTAGAGAGGAATAATCTCCAACATGCAAACAATTATGATAATGAACCTTCGCGAGAGAGCGTGTCAACGATCATCGAGTCATTATAGAGTCGAGTCGGATGGGAGTGCGATCGCGCACCAGCAGCAGCCGAAAACAAAGTTTCGAAATCCCATTTTCCGAACTGGCTGGCTTTAAGCCCCAGCGCGCGCGATGGAGAGAGGGAGAGAGAGAGAGAGAGAGAGCGGCTCGACACTTGCATCCGACCCCCTCGAATCCGCCGGAATTTCTTCGGTTGCTCTGGAAATCGAGCGACACACATACACACACACACACACGAGAGGGGAAGAGAGGTAAAATATACACCGCAGTGGTCCCTTGCAAAAGGAGGACTAGGGAGCCTCAGAGAGACAGATAATTAGGTACGGCGAACGGAAAAATTCCAAAGAGGCGAGAGAGGAAGGTTGAGAGGCTTGGCCGGGGAATTTTTGTACATAGACCTTGCTCCTTTTTTCCATGTTAATTACAGCGCAGACAAAAAATAATGAGTCGTATAAATGTTTGCCGCGTAAATTACTCGCCGTGCACGAGCTCACGCACACATACAGTCGGAGAATAAAATAGTTTAGATACACGCTTGTGGCGGCCCTCGCCTGCAGCTTTTTTTGTCTGCGCGCTGGTAATTAAAAAGCGCCACCTGGAGTTAATGCACACAGGTGGAGTAGTGCCATACCGCAGGGCTGACTAAAATACTACAAGTCTCCTGCAAGGAATGTCGGAAAAGTAATTTTACTCGTCCGAGATTTCCAGTATTTTCCAACAGCACGCAAATCAAAATATCACCGAGTGTAATTGACGCGATCGGAAATTTCGTCGTAATGGTAAAAGAGAAGAGTAACGGCGCCGCACCGCGGCGAAAGAGTCCGACGCACGAAAAAATAAAATAGATTCGGGGTGGCTCGCGTACGTACGAAGGAAAGAGACATAAATTTTCCGAATTGTTCTAACAAAGGAGGGAGCGCGAGGGCAATATCGTGAAAGAAAGAAGGAAAGCGAGAGAGGAAGCAATAGCGAGAGCGAGCAAGCGAGACTTTTGGGGGAGGGGGCGGGAGTGGAATAGCCCCCGAGTACGTGGAAACTCGTTGAAAACTCGAATGGGCGAGGCAAAGCTCGAGAAGTTAGACAATCCGGGGCGTAATCGCATTACAGAATTCAGCCGAATTGAAAATTCCAATTTTCTGTGTTTGACTATCATTCGCCGATAACAACAAAAGAAACACTTCACGAACAAAACCCCTCGGTAAATTTTCCGCACCGCCCGCCACTGCTGCTACTGCTCCACTTCTGTGCTGGAATATAGTTTTCTCGCTCCGTTGCAGGATATATATACGTGTACACACACACGCCACATAGAAACGACGGCTCTCAGGACCATTTGGGCAAAAATTTATGAATTTTCGGCTCAACCGGTCCACCCCGATCAAGTAGCTGCCCGCGCGTGTGGGATAAAGCGCCGAGCGAGCCGAGATTTTGCTATTTTTTTAACGGACACCAATTATGCTTCGCACACATTTACGCCAACGAAATTCGACGATTTTCTTCTTTTCTTTCATTATTTCACGTATATACCTGATTTCATTGAATGACTGAACCGGAAATGACTGACATTAAAAATAATAAAAGCCCGGATACGGCCTCCGTTTCAATTTCCAGTGTTAGTGGTATATTTTCAATTCTATATGAAAATTCTTTTTTTACATAAAAAAAAATCAAAATTTTTAAAGTATAAAAAGTTTTTTACAATACACTGTAACCTGCGATTTACATCATTCCCAGACTGCCGCATATTTTCATTGTTATTTTTTTTTTTTTATAAACATATATAAAATTTCGCTTCGTTATATTTAAATGGTGCCGTTATTCCCACTCCGATTAAAATGAAATAATGTAGCAACTTATAACGTTTTATCCCTTCTCCTGTAAATTGCATCACGCGAGGACTACAGCCAGAGCTGAGCTTTTTCAATAATTCAGGAACAGTTAAGAATAAGGTAAAGCGTGCGAAATTGGAAAACAACGACCATATATGGCCATCAGCTGGCCTTTTCGTATTCCTCCCCTTTGACAGGTTGATTGCTCGACGGGGGAGGAGAAATAAGAAGGATGCAAGCGCCGTGTTGGTATGCGCATCGATAACGCCCCCCCCCCCCCAATAAACAGGACTTTTGACGTTCCGAAAAGCCGGTCACGTATATGAATAATCTGCGCGCGGGCCATTGAAAAAGATGAATAATGAAAAGCCGAGTGCTGGTGGGGTCGGTCGATCGCGCGCATTGAGACGTCGTTTATGGAGAAAGAAAGCCGTATATGCGCATATACATGGGAAGAGGCGAGATTCGATCCGTCAACTCGAGTCGCGCGTGCGTGGGCGAAATTACCCGCGCAGCTGCGGCAGCGCTCGGTATATTGCATACACAGACATTATTTTTAACGAGAAAGAGACTAAATTTCGGCCCCTTTGCTTTTATTGTTCCAGGCGACAAGATGGCGGCGATTCTACGGCGCAAGACGAACGGAGCACCGCGGCTGAGCGGGAACTCGTCCCTCGGGCTGCTGCTTTTGCTGACGCAGCTCCTGCTGCCGCTGCTGCTGGTCCTGCGACACAGCGAAGCGACGTCGTGCCGACTCTTCGAGCAGCGGCCCCCGGTCTAACGTACACACAAACACGCAACACACACACCCGTGCGTGCGACTATACACATACGGACAGAGAACACGCACGCTCACGACACATGTACACACAGACACGCACATACACACACGCACAGGAAAAGACCCACACACAAACGCGAAGGAAAAATGTCCACGCCATTAATTACGTCGTTTAAAAATTATGATTGTCAAGTACGAAAGCGAGAGAAAGCGAGAAAGAGCGAAAGAGCGTGAGAGAAAGAGAGAAAGAGCGACATTATTATTGCTGGCCATTATTCGAACTATGTACATTGCGTTTCGCGCGTTTTTATCCAAAGTACTACAGGTGCGCACAGAGAGAGAGAGAGAGAGAGAGAGAGAGAGAGCGCGAGAGGGGGGGGGGCAGAGGAGAGTATGCACGGTATCAGCGGCCGAGTTATGTATAGGGCAGGTTTTTTCGCGCGCGCGTGCGAGAGAAAGAGGAGCAGGTGTGAGAGAGGAGGCGGAAGATGCACACGAGGGATATTGTGCACGGTTCAGACATGGTAATGTATCATACACATACACAGAGGTCCATGTACGCTCATACTTATATACGCACACTCACGGACCAGTAGCAAGACAACGCGCTGCGAGAGCTATACATATATACACAAGTATATACGCGCGGCGAGTATGTAGGCCAGGCAAAACCTGACGGTGTGCGGCTTGCTTTTAAAAAACGACACGCCACCCGACGTGCACGGTGCACTGCCGCATTGTCTACGTGTGTGTGTGTGTGTGTGTGTGTGTGTGTGTGTGTCTATGGCTGTATAGAGGATGAAGCAGCTCCGCGTTTGTGACAATTCCCCTTTTTTCGCCTGCGCCGTTGTCTTATTGAGAGGAGAGAGATACTTTTTGTCCATTGCGTTGGTTCGTGTGACGACTACCTGTACACACGATTGATTGACGCCTCTCTGTGATCATTTATTATATATAATATGTGTTATTATTCGATATTGATACGATATATTACTATTATGATGTACAATAAAATGTTCAGTTTCAAACTTCACTACGTTTTCTATTTTGTATACCAATTAAATCTCATAGCCGGATTCACATTTGATGAATATCTTGAAAGTTCACTTCAACACCTGCAGCAAGCATTTATAAAAAGGGAATTCAATAGGCGAAGTCTGTGCTTGTAAGAAAAATAGACGTTATATTCCGTGTCAAGGCGTTCCTCTTTATAATCGCGTAAAAACAAACAGCGACACGTTACGCGTGAACGATGCGCGCCGTTACGTTGGAACGAATAGAAAGTGTGCAAGCGAACGAGGAGAGAGAACGAGAGAGAAGAGAAGTTAGTGCGCGCGCGCGTGCGATTGAAGTTGCTTTTGATTAAAGATGGCACGATCGCCTGATGTACCGAGTCATTATGTAGACTGAGAGAAGTGCAAGTGAGATGCAACGATATATGATATACAAACGAAGACGAGGCGCGCGTGCGACCCAAATTATGTAAATATTCGCAATTACCCGACTTCACACGATCTGTAAAGCACGTTCTTTCGGTCCCCTGCAAAAACCCCTTCATTCTTCCTTCCGTTTCCGCGGCCAGCAGAAAGAGAGATACAGACCCGCGTAGAAATTAAAACTATTGGAACTATATTGCTAATGTATTGGCAATAAATATGGGAAGTATATTGGCACTATATTGCAAAAACTACTTCCAATATATTGCAATTATTGCGCCAAAAAGGTATCTCACATATATCGCCAATAGGTTTGGCAATATAGCTCGATCCTATATGCTACCCAATATATTTCCAATATATTAGCAATATATTGCCAATTTTTTAACTTAATATAGGAAATGCAATTCCCAAGGTATTCCAGTATTGTTAATTAGTTATTTTTCTTTTTTGTATAATTGTTTTATCATCCGTGTTCATAATCAAAATTATTTCACTGAAGAATTACATAATAAAAATGTTGAGTCCCTTTATAAAGGGAGTAAGGCATACCTTACCAGTTTGACTCTCGGTAAAGAGCCATCCCTTTATAAAGGGATATTTTAAAAACAAGGCAAGCTTTTGCAATTTGACTCTCGGTAAAGAGTCACCCCACTTATATTAAGGGATATGAAAAGGAAGGCAAGCCTTGTCAATTTGGCTCTCCGTAAAGAGTCATTCGAATGGTTCAGTCTCACGGCCTTACATACTCTCGGTAGGAGTTTTCACCGGTACGCCACATAGCGATAAGCAACGGTAGCAACTAAACAGAAGCCGCCGATCACAAGTTTTCGGTTAATGCCGCTATACGGTGCATCGGTAGGGATTCCCCTGAACACATTGAAACACCGAAAGTATATAAGGCCGTGAGAGTAAGCTTTCGAATGACTCTTTACGGAGAGTCAAACTGACAAGGTTTGCCTTGCTTTTGATATCCCTTAATATTAGGAGTAACTCTTTACCGAGAGTCAAATTGGCAAGGCTTGCCTTGTTTGTAAAATATCCCTTTATAAAGGGATGGCTCTTTACGGAGAGTCAAACTGATAAGGTGTATACCTTTTACTCCCTTAATAAAGGGACTCAAAAATTTTTTGCAGTTCTTCCGTGAAATGAACACGGATGAAAAAATTACACAAAAGAAAAATAACTATTTAACAATACTGGAATACCTTGGGAATTGCATTTCCTATATTAAGTTAAAGAATTGGCAATATATTGCTACTATATTGGAAATATATTAGGTAGCATGTGGGAGCTATATTGCCAAATCTATTGGCGATATGTGTGAGATACCGCTTTGGCGCAATAATTACAATATATTGGAAATAGTTTTGTCAATATAGTGCCAATATACTTCCCATATATATTGCATACATAACCAATATAGTTCCAATAGTTTTGATTTCTACGCGGGCGACAAAGCGAGAGAGCGAAAGAGACGTAGAAAAGAGAGAGAGGCCATCGTCGCGACCTTACACACACACACACACACACGCGCGCGCGCACACCTATACCCTCGCACACACGCGCGCGCATGCGCACACGCATACACACACACACACACACACACACACACACACACACACACTCACACACCTATAAATATACAGACTCGCACACCTTTCGCCATTTCTTATCTTTTCTCCGCTGTACCTGCGCCGCTCATAATTTCTCCCGTCCCCGGCCCCTCTCTTATATATCGATTGGATTCGCTCGCACGACGAAAGGTGCAGACACACTCTCACTCTCTCATCTCTATACGAATCATATACGATCGCAGAGGTAGGCTACTTCCGCTGCAAGAGCTCCTTTTTACTTATTTACACAGTGCAGTCGCGACGGCAAGTCTAAATTAGCCGCGCTCGCAGATTTCTTGTTGTTTTTTTCGGTTGACGAAAAAATTTGGGAAAAAGTTTAAACAAAACGCGAGGATGGTAGACGGACAAAATATTGTTCGCGGTGCATGCACGGCCGTTACTGCACTAATCTCTTCATTGTATTCGTATATATGTATATGTGTGTGCGTGTCTGTGTGTGTGTGTGTGTGTGTGTGTGTGTGTGTGTGTGTGTGTGTGTGTGTGTGTGTGTGTGTGTGTGTGTGTGTGTGTGTGTGTGTGTGTGTGTGTGTGTGTGTGTGTGTGTGTGTGTGTGTGTGTGTGTGTGTGTGTGTGTGTGTGTGTGTTTGTGTGTGTGTGTGTGTGTCGACTTGGAGCGAAAAAATAAAACTTTTTCGACCGTGCAAAAACAAAAATAAATCCATTTCGTCACTTTTTATGATTTTGTTTGTTTTCTTCTTTTTTTGCAATTTTCAAATCTCCATGTAAAAATGGGAAGGAATTCTTTGAATCAACTTTACGGGATAGAATGGAAAATTTAGTGGTATGTTTAATGACCAAATCTATTTTACAGCATTCAGTTTGCGTAACACGACTTTCGCCGTCATGGTCGAAAAAATATTTGCCTAACGAAAATTTAATATAAACAAAAGTAAATATTTTGTCATTTTCGGGGAAAAAAAACTGAAAAGCGCCTACCTCTGATATCGATGATTTTATCAAGCTAAATTGGTTATCCTATCAGATGAACCGATCGCTAGTGAGTGTGTATAAATTGATGTTATCCGCTATATTGATTGGCGTTATAAACTGCAAAGAGAAGAGTCAGTCTGGTTGATTTATGTATTATTGATGATGCGAGTTGAGGTCTCGATCATGGCAAGTAAATCTCCAGTCGGAAAATCATTCACGTGTACACTTAATCAGAGTCTTCATTGTTTTAAAATCACAGTCCGCCAGCAAACTCTGTCTCTGATAGTAAAGCGCTACATTTCTTTGTCTTTATTATAAAGCGATATAACTCACACTGTAGGAAGCAATTAAATTGTATACGATTCTTGAATTTCCCAAACAACCGATCGATTTCGTCAATTATTTAATCAATTTTATAATGTAAGTAAATCAAGGATTTGTATTGAAAAAGTGGACAGTTTCCAATTTAAAATTGCATTTCCGTAATCAACTTATTGTACAATTTGTATTATCCTTTATTAAATCAATACTTTATTCAGAATATCAAGCAACGTCTTACGGGTGATTTTTAATTGATTACCCTGCCGACGTCCCAACAATTGAGAAATATATTTTATTAAGTGAATAATAAGACTGTTATTACTTTTAAGAAATGCTGAAAAAAGAATGTTTCCGCTGTGAAAGACATAATCGTTCGTTGACTTCACGAAATCGATTTTTTATTGAGTATTATATATATAAAATAGTAGTAATTTTACATTTTTTATCCACTTACAAAACAACATCTATCGACCGTTGAACGAAGAGAAAATTTCCATTGACTTTACTACATTTATCAAGTTTATGTCTTTGTTATAATAATTTCTAAGAGATGGAAAAATGTTCGCGTCAGTCACGCGATAAAAATTTAATATTCGTTATACTACATAACAAATATTTAATAAATATTAAGAGTTTACATGTATTTCGATTATATTACATATTGTGTATAAATACGAATAATTTGTAAGCTACTACGTTATTCCAAAAGGTAAAATAAATTGAACGTAATATCGTTTCAGCTATAATAAATGTCTAAATGATTTTCCGTTAAAACGTTTATTTATTATTTATAAAGTTTCTTTGACGCAGGCATACAAACGTTTTCATCACAATATGTTATAACGCTCAAAAAGCATATACCATCACGGTTTTAGGTGAAAAACGTTCTATCGAAGCGAATGTAACGCAGTCGTCGTTATAATTTGAAGCCGCATTGCCGCATCGGCGCAGGCATTTGAGAGAAAAAAGCTGGCGACGTTGTAACTTTGACTTTATTATAATTCTCTCTCGGACAAGTAGCGGGGTGAGCGAGAAATTTGCTAAACGGTAATGAAAGATTTCTTTTATCTCGGTTATTCGGAACGAAAAATATTCTCAAAGAAAAAATGGCTTTGTGGCTGCATCGTAAAGCACGAGGCGACACAATGGCATTATTACGTTCGCCTTTACGGCGCGTAGCGGTCACGGGCCTGCTGCACACTAAACGAAAAGCGTATTATATGTATATAATGCACATTACTTTTGCGAACGCCACGGTAATTAGGATCGCTTTAGTGCGTACTTTTCGAAGCTCCATTCGACGAGTGAGCACCGCGGCAGCGTCGCGCAAGAAAGGAATTCGCTCGCAAAAAACATACAAACCGAGGGAAAAGCTCGAACCGCGGGGATTTCGTTACTATTTGAAACATGCAAGTTGTCGAGCTCGCAGAGGATTCTGGGAGGAAAACAAAGGAAGCTGCTTTCAATTTAGAGCCTTACTGGCTTTTCCATTCCGACGCAACCTTTAACTTTATATTCTCGGTTTTGTGGACGGGAAAAAAATAACGGAACGACGTTTTTTAAAGTTGATTGCTGTTTTTGACTTTTCATGCGAGATTTTCACTCATTTTATTCGAAAAAAAAAATTATATTTCAGTTTAGAAAATACGGTTTTCTTCATATTGTTCTATATTTTTCTAGAAACAAAAAAAGCACTTGTAAATAAATGTGAAAATGTCTAAATAGAAATGTTCATTTACAGCTTTTCCCGTGATAATTAGAGATGGAATTTTATATTAAAATAGCGTAAAAAGCGTCATGAAAATGTTTATAGTGATATGCTTTCGTAACAGAAAGAATCCGCGACAACACTATGCAGAAAGAAAAAGCCAGTAATGAAAATAAGCTCCCTTTGATCGAGTCGACGAGTGTGTACGACATAAACGAGTCACTCGTGACATCTCTCTACTCGAATGGTCGGGCACTGCCGATCGATGAACAGTCGGATGTGCGTCGTTACGCGTCTTTTTAATTGTCCTCGCGCGTGCGGAAACTGTCAGCTTCAAAAGTTTCTTTTCTCTCTCTCTCTCTCTCTCTCTCTCTCTCTCTCTCTCTCTGTCCTTATCTCTCCCATACCTACTATACGCACCGGATGAAAACATGTTTATTATAGAGTGGCGTGTTTGGTCTGCGGTAGTTAGCCGCAGTCGCGAGGAGCACACGGAAAAAACGCACGCAGGGTCGGGAAAGAAAAAGAACTGTGCGTGGGATGAAGCGTAGACCGAGGGAAAATGCAGAGGTATATGCGGGAGGAGGCATGTATAATAAATTGTAAAGGGGAGCTGAGGGGAGGATGGGGGGCGTAATGGGCTCGAAATGAAAACTCGAGTTCTGCGCGATTGTTGAATTCATTATGCGCGACGCGGCGCGCGATGGCAGGAGAGGGAATAATAGAGCAAGAGTTTCTCAAGTAGAAAGGGACGGGCTCGAGTCAGACGCGCGCTCGCCCCTTTTGCCCGCCGCGCGAAAGTGTATAGTCGATTCCTCTTTCCTCGTCGCGCGTGCTCACACCTATATATATATATATATATATATATATATATATATATATATATATATATATATATATATATATATATATATATATATATATATATATATATATATATATATATATATATATATATATATATATATATATATATATATATATATATATATATATATATATATATATATATATATATATATATATATATATATATATATATATATATATATATATATATATATATATATATATATATATATATATATATATATATATATATATATATATATATATATATATATATATATATATATATATATATATATATATATATATATATATATATATATATATATATATATATATATATATATATATATATATTTACACACGTATAGATCTATATATGTATATACTTTTGGAATTGCTCTTAATGCCGGCGCTCCTCCTATATATATACTCGCCTGCTTTTGTTTCGCGGGAGGGAAAAAAGAGTATTATATATATATAGGACTCGAGAGGTAGAAAAAGAGAGAGTGCGCGGCCATTGATTACGCGACGATGGCTTCTCATCGAGTTTTCCTCTTTTCTGCCTCCTCTCGGAGGACTACTTTTGTCAGAGCTTTCTCTGTCAGTTTTTCCCTTTTTTTCGCAGCTTTTTTTATGTAAACTTTGCTTTTTATGAAGCTGCGTGAGGCTCGGTGTTCGCGTCCCTTTTGTACTAAAACCGTTGTCTCATAATATTACTTTTACAATAATGCTACCAATTTTTAATGGCATTACTGGCTTTTCAAAATGACGACGAACTCCCCCGCTACGAGCATATGCGTCTTTTTTTCTATAAATATAATACCTCTGTTATGGACTCTAACAATGTAAACGTACAAATACTATTCAATTTCTTTGAGATACATTAACATATATAATATGTTTCAATGAGATCGATTCTCTGATGTATGTATATCGAGAGAATTTCTTTCGTAACAAATACGTTACTAAAATGAGATGAATTTTTTCTTCGATAAGTCTCAATTTGAATGGAAATTTACATCGCAGCGATATAATAATATTCGACTTTGTAGTTCCGATCGCTTTTTCCTCTCCAAGAACGTAAATGTCTTGCAGTACAGTCGATTGTTGAAATCACTCCATAGTAAACTGCCAAGGTCATCTTTTTTACGCGTCAAAGTTTATTTGGTATACAAGTATATCTATATACAAAGTAGCAAGCTCACCTGTAAACGGACGAAGGGGAAGAACATCGTCCACATCGCACACGCGATACGCGACTCATTAGCAAACAGTTTTCCTTTAAAAGGCACGCCAAACGTAAAATTTCAGGCATGAAAGGTAGGAAGAGAGCGAGGTATAAGAGGATTAAATAAAAGAGCGATAGCATAAATGCGCGAGACTGTGAGTGAGAGAAAATCGTAAGAGAGAACGAACGAAAGAGTATTTTTTCCTTTTTGTTAAAAATGAAAGTCAAACAGGATTGTACAACGGGAGTATAAGGCAAATGGTTTTTTTAGGAGAATTTTTCTATTACGTATAAATATCTCCGCCGATTACTTATCTTATTATGAATCGTACACTACGAAGCAAAGACATTTGTTTGTGTAAGAACTTGAACAGACGTAAGAGAAATGAAAGAGGCACGAGAGAAAAATATAAAAAAACATGTGCGCGCAGCAGCCCACGAACCATCGCGAGGATCCGAGAAAGTAATTTGACAAATACAAATAAAGAATTACTATATATGGAACATTCGTGCTTTGCTGCGCGCACGCCTTTACATAGGCTATTCGTAGGTTCTGTTAATATTAAGATTAAGAATGATAAATATACGATTACATTACGGTGGAATTTCAAAAAGATTCTCAAAGGATTCAATGATACTTGCAACTTCAAGAATTTCTCAGTATATGTCTGCAATCATGTATTATAGAAAGAAATGATTCGATTCAATAAAAATAATGCGAAACCACAAAATTATTCGAGTTTTCCTTCTCGGGTCCGTTCCCTCTCCCGTGCATTTTCCAATTATAAGTAGTGAAATAAACAAAAATAAAAATTCCAAATGTTTATTTTTATTGTATTTTATCGATGAAAACATTAATTATATATATAAAGTATATTTATAGATTTTATACATGTCTATCTTCCATTTACATAATATAAAGAGCCACAATAGATAAACATAACAGGTAAAAAGATTTCGACTGTATAATGAGATTTCCAAATATAACATATATTTTAAAAATTTACGAAATTTTTTAAATGCAAATATTACAAATTGCATCTTTGCGTGGAAAAGACATTTTTATAATAATCAAAATCTACTTTTTTAAAGCTTTTTACAGCCTGGAAACAATATAGAAAATTCATTCATCCCTTAATACAATCATTCGGCATTCCTAATTATCTTACTTTGTTAATGCTTAACTTTTTATTTGGCGCACTAATGCGGCTTAGAATAACAAAAAATATAATATTTTACAATATAATAATATCTTAATCTGTTAAATACATCATTATTTGCATTTATTCTCTTTGCTTATAATGTAGCCTTGACGATTAGCAAATTACTTTCAAATTTTTTTGAATCACTCAGTTTGGAGGACTGATAAACATTTTTTGAGCATTTCTGCATGAGCCTTGAATAAGAAATAAACGAGTAAGTATTATTTGTCAAATATTTTCATTATGAATGATGATTGAAAATTTGTTACCTTTGCATGTTTTATCTCAAATTCGGTAAGATCAATAAGATTCTTTTTGAAGGCAGCTACTCGTCTTGTCTTAAAGTCAAGTAGTTCTAAAAAATATTTTAACATGGAATATTCGTTATAATATTAGTTTTAGCAAAATTATAAAAATTTTTAAGTAAACTAAACTGCTGTAAATTACCTTCTTTTCCTTTCTCTGACATTTGTTCAAACTTTGTACATGCTTCAGTTTGAGCTTGCTCCGCCTAAGATGTCAATATAAATATTTTAGTATGGTAACAAAATAGGTGTGTGTAATTTTTCAATTATAGATTTAATTTATCGCCCACAAACATTCGAGAAGCAAAATTCCATTTCATAATAAGCATATGATCATGCATAAGAAATGATACATAACATGCTCAATATAAATTTATATTCCTAGTGCAAAAATTAAAACTATTTTCACAGAATATACATAATAATATTTATGACAATTAAAAAAGAAATATAAACTTGAGGACAAATATTTACAATAAATAACTTAAAAAAATTAATCTTTGCACATAACAAGTAATTCATTTTCATATAAGAAAAGGACACACCTCTGCAACCTCCTGTGCCTTTAGGAGCAAGAAAAGTTGAATTAGTCATTGGAGATCATAAAATTTCAGTTTAAGTGTGCCAAAAAAATTACAAATATTACAAGCATAATTTTTTATATATATATCAAATTTCTCTATTTTCAATTCTTTTAAAACTATTGAGAAAGATAAGTATTTGTAAATTTTGTAATTAAAATATTACAATTGTTAATTATTTAAAGTACTTACTGCATGTACATCTTTATTTTTGGCACGTGCTTTTTCCAAAGCTCTATTAGCTGTTTCATAATTGTGAAGTGCTTTTAGCCTTCGAATTAATAATCTTTTTGCAGCTGCCGTATCCCTCATATAATAGCGTAAGGTATCAGAAAGCTTTAAATCTTCATCCGAGGCTACACGACCCTCTACTTTCTATAATAGCAGTAAAAATTTATAAAACCAAATTTAAAAAAGAGATCGTAAAATAACAAAAATAGACCTACTCTAAGTTTTTCAAACGTTTCAGCAATTTTCGTTAATAGTTTTTCAAGCTTTCCTGTATCTGTTGTTGCTAATTGTAAAAGATTAGTAGAAATTTTAATATATGAATCAGCCACATCTTTGTGCTTTCCAGTTTGACGGTCAGCGCGACTAGTAGCTTCCTTTAAGTTATGGTGATATTGAGTAAGGAATGTCATTTCTTGATCAAAGAAGTCATTCACATCTTTGACAGTAGCAGATAAGTAATACTCATCCTTTGTTTTAGAAAAAGATTTCATTAATCCACCAAACATTTCCATCTTATTTTTACCTGTATGAAAACAAAGTTAAGATGTTATATTAATAAATACTTATGTTTATAACATTGCATTTGCAATAAATAAGTAGTTGAAAAATAACATTTTTGAACCACTGTAAAAAATATATTTAGAAGCTTTTATTATGAATTATTAAAAAGGTAATGTACATATATAAAAGATAAACTTTATATCAGTAAACTTAAAATACATAGTTACACCAATAAAGATAAAAAGTTATGAGTCATGCATAGTTCACAATATATAAAAGATAAGAAATACAAATAAAAAAAATTGTAAGCCTATAAATTTTTTAAAAAGAATACAACTAACCTCTCACACAAAGATCTTGATCATACTCAAGGAATACTCTAAGATTGTGGTCATTTCGGAACACTGGATGGTGTGCAAGTCGAGTTAAAAACATTTCATGCATAGCAACAGTTTTTTTAAATGTGGCCAAGTATTCTCTAAAATATTAAAAATAAGGTAATATTATTCAAATTAATAGTAAAAGAAACATATTAAAATTAACTTACGCTTCTAATTCTTGTTTCATTTTCATGAATTCTTCTCTTGTCATACTACCTTCGCCCTCACCAAGTTTTTGCAGTTTTTCCCGAGAAGCATCAAAATCAGGCCTTGGAGGACAAGGGGGAATCTTAAACAAGATGAAAACATTGATCAAAGATACTTTTCTTTGTGATTGGAAATAAATCAATAAGATATTTGAACCTACAATATAACCAGCATATTCTTCATTCTCCTCAAATCGATCATGCAGCCACACAAATTCTTCATGTTGCCTTACTACAAAAAACTCTGATTTTTGAAAGTCTGGCAATGTTGTCTTGGTGTGCACTGTAAACTTAACCTTGTCCTTTTCGCTGAGAGCATCCGAGATGTCAACTTGCAACGCTTTGTCACTGTGATCCAGCGAGGATTCGGTTGAAATTGTCTGCAATAAATGTAAGCTTATTAATGCCTGGGTATGTATCAATGATGCTGTAATAAGGCACTATCTCTTATGCATTATAAGAAGAATGGAAGATTGAGAAGCAAAAGAGGAGAAAAAATTTGTGCATAAAACTACCTTCTTGGCAGGCATATTATTGATGATGTCAGTGGTGTCGCATATTCCGTCCTGCAACATTTTGTGGGCTTAATGGGCGAGACCGAGGCAAAGGGAGTAATGCAAACTAGTATCATTCGAGGGGGGTTTTCCGGTCAATTGGTTAAACGGCCAGATGACCGGCTGCCAACCGAATGATAACAGGTTCCACCTACCATCATGGCGTCCAGCAGCGTCCTCTCTTCGTTTGGCTTACTTCTCTATCTCTCTCTGTGTTTCGCTCTCCTCTCGCTCCTCTTCGGCTGCGCGCAGAAACGTCAAAGCAGCTCAATCTAGGAAAGTTCGAAACAGAGTCGCCGCGCTGTCACATACTATACGGGCGTGACGCGTGCCAACGGGGGAGAGGCGATCAGCAAACTGATAATGCTCTAACCTCAAAGACAGCAGCTCTTCCCTCTCAGCATGTGTGTACGCGGCAGCCCTTCCTCTGGGTATTCCCTATATGAGATCACATCGGAAACTTCCTCTCCTCGTTGCAACTCATGTCAACTGCGCCAGCGATCCCTCAGCTCGCATGTTTTGCTCCGGCACAGACCACAGTGCGCATCCAGTGCCTGGTGCCTGGGCTTTAATTTGTATACGTGTTACTTCTCCGCCCCTCCCCCGATCCACCACTTCTTCATATTCAGATATATTCTGACGAATCAGCTGAATGCGGCTGCGCGCATGGATATGTATATATGCCTATATTCATATAGGTACCTACATATATACTTATAACAAAGCACAAATAAGCAGCTCGAGCTATAGTCTGCGCACACGAGGTGCGACCCTGCAACTGTAACTGAACACTGAACTGTGTTATGTGCAGAAGTTGGAGTTAATCTCATAGTTTATTTACTTCATACCTACATACTTACAAGTTTATCATTAGTTTTGCAATATAGTTACATCATTATTCAATCCATTTAAAAAAACATTCATGATTTTATCAGTACTTCTTGTTTTTGATACCTTTATTCAATATCAATATTTTATAATTTATTATAGAAATTAATAATTAACAGGGAAATATTTGTGGAAATACTTGTTTAAAAAAACTATTAACAAAATAAAAATCTATTGCATAGATAGATAATCCTGAATATTGTAATTTTAATAAAAAGAAAGCATTCAATCATTACATATCTTTAAATCCAACCAATAAGTAGTTTCTGTATTTATAAAGAATGAAATAAAAAAATTCATAAGATTCTGTAATAAATAACTAACTTTAATGTATTTCAAATCAGATTTTTATTTACTCTATTATAGGACTGAAGATGTGACAATTTGGAGTAAATTGCATTTTTTAATTTTAGCATGATAAAGATTTTTCCAAGAAGCCTTGCCTAATACATATTTTAATAAAGCAATTTATATATAACAATTGTTCAAGTAAATTTTATACTGGTTATACAAATATATGAAACATTTTCCAATCCTACTGGCATAATTTCGAAGAAAGTTTTTTTATATCATTTTTGTATACCAAAAGTGCATAATTATTATACTTATTTATACAGAAGCTGAATAGAAAGAATGTCGTAAGAAATTCTCTTTCACTCACTCAAGTTTTCATGATTATATTTATTTATTATCATATGTACTTAAGTATACATGTCATTATTATAACTTTTTATAGAAGTTCTTGAAATTAAATTTTTTCTGACTAGTGATGTATTACATCAAGTAAATGGTTTTAGGTAAGAATTTTTGCATCAATTTTAGTCAATAAAAAAACTTCACCATTGTTTATTTCACGTTCATAAAACATCGTTCAAAGATATGCCAAGTAGCATCAAGTACTTAACATCCTACAATCAACGTATGCAAAATAATGTGCAATGATCGTGATTTTTATTTTCTTCACTTGTACACTAATAAAAGTAGTATCTAAAAAATTGTGACCAATTGACATATTGTTTTGATTTGAAAACAAAGATGATCATCATAATATCAAACCTATAGTCCTTTGCACAAGTTAATCTCTGTGCTATCAAGGCATCGAAAGTAATATCTAAATTTTAAACTTTTCAGTTTAAAAGCATTGGATAAAAAAAATTTTTTGGCATTGTTAAATCATATGAAAATTTTACCGCCGATGCCTAGCACATGATTTTAATTTCAAAGTAATGATGATTGAAATATAATTTTTTTTTTGTATTAGTTATTTTGATACAGCAAAAATACATACATGTACATAAAAGTTATGTAAGATAAATGAGCATGGACAAACATTCCTGCTCAAAATATTAAATTATTTAAATCGTTAAAAAAAACGGTAGACCGTCGTACAACGGAACAAGCCGTCAATAAAAATAGCAAATTGAATAACCATCGCCATGAGGAACATATTATGATACGTTTTTGAATATACACATAAATCGAATTCACACATAATTAAACTAATCTCACAATTTCCTTGCTTCTTAGAAGACCTTGAAATATGAGGGATATTCTGTCATTGTCTGCAAAAATCTGTAAAGTAAGGCTTTATTCATTTGACTGTGTCATGATGTTCAACAATTTGCCTCATAATAGTTGCCTACTCGTATAAATATTTTTAAAATAATATAAGTACACCGTCTATGGATCACTCATTATCTCAAGGTACAGCAAAAAATGAAGTATACGATGTAGGCGCTTTCCAATGAATTAATAAAGAGCAGGAATGAGATAATCAGTTCAGATCGTTGAGGGATGACGTGGACAAATAAAACCCAGCCCCTAGCAGCATCCACCTCCCTGTGCACTACCTTGACCTCCAGGTCCTGATATACCTCCAGGACTAGTGGGAGAATGCGATGGTCCAATTTTGATACCATTGGCCTACAAAATATTAATTGAATTATTTAGTAGAAAGAATTAATAACCATTAAAAGTATTGAAATGACTTTTAGTTATTTGTTTAGTTTTAAAGTATCTTAATTTTATTGAAACTATAGTTATTTTAAAATATATTGAGGAAAAAGTAAAGGTATAAACCTCATTGTTGATATCAAACACTCCTTCTTGAATTTTCTCATAAATCTCCTTAGCTGTGTTAATGAATGCCTCCTCTACATTTGCTGCTGTCTTTGCACTAGTCTCCATGAATACAAGTCCATGTTCTCTAGCAAAAGCTTCTCCTTCTTCCCTCTTGACTTCTCTCCGAGCATCCAGATCACTTTTGTTGCCAATTAACATAATGACCATGTTAGAATTTGAATGCTGTCTTGCATCTTCTAACCACGTTGTCAAATGATTAAAAGTTTCTCTACGTGTAATATCATATACAAGCAATGCCCCAGCAGCACCTCGATAATATGACCGAGTTATAGAACGGAATGCTTCTTGACCAGCCTGTTTATATTAAATTTTCATTAAAAAAGGAAATTTTTTATTATAAAATTCTACCAAAGGTAGCTGTTAAATAGAATATGGTAAATTACTGTATCCCAAATCTGCAATTTGATTTGTTTGCCATCAATGGTTATCATGCGAGCACCAAATTCCACACCAATGGTGAGATCATGCACAGGCTGAAATCTTTTGTCTGTGAACTGAAGCAAGAGACAAGATTTTCCAACACCTGGAAAAAATTCATTGATTATTCATCAGCACCAGATGAATAGAGACCTATAACTATAAACATAAACAATGGATGCAGGTGTACGCGTGAAAATTGCTCCGAAATAAAGGCAGAACCGAAAATTCGATGAGTCTGCGGATTTAAGCTGTCCCAATGTAAACCAATTAACGAAAAATGATCTACATCGTGGGTAGAAGGAAGCGAGGCAGCGATAGGCGCGATAATAAGATTCTAGCTAACAACGTAAAAAAAGAAGCATCCATCTCGCGTAAACAGAAAATTGGCCATTACGCTATATACATCTGGAAGATATAACACGAAAAATCAACAGAGAGCCAGAAGGACGGAGACTGAAAAGACGCGCGGAGGGCGTAGCACCTCGCTGCAACACGGCATTCCGAAAAACGAGCAGGACGAAGGATGAAAACAATGGGAGCTGTCAAGACGACGTAATACACGGGCTCCGCGCGCGCCAAGGCGTTCACAGGGGGTTCGCGGGGCAATAAGACGACATCGGTGAGGCTTGGTCGCGAGCGCGACGGAGAAAAGTGAAGAGGACGCCAACTTACCCGTGTCCCCGATGATAATGTACTTGAAAAGGTAGGCGTACGACATTGTAGCGTTATCGTTGAGGCTGAGTCGTTCGGAAAAAACGAGTTTCGAACGGGCGGGCAATAGAAAATGGCTTTGGAACAGAGTCGCACTCGCGGCTGCTGCTGCTGCTGTTCCTCTCTCTCCCTCTCTCACTGTGTTTCGCTTGCTTTTTCCACGCTCTTATCGCTTCTGCTTGTGCCAGTAATGACGTCATTGAAAGCACCAGCCACTAGCCAGCCGTCGAACAGATGCTTGCCATCTTCGGCTAGCATCGCTAGCCCTCGGGTTTGCCGAGCGCACTGCTACTCCCTGATAGGATGAACCGGCAATATGGCATCCTTCCCGCCGAACCTTTTCAATTTCGAATTCGAGGATTCCACTAACTAACAATAAGTACACAGAGAGAAAAGTTAAGTATCGTTTACTAGAGACTTAAGCCAAAACTGCCTGAGTGACTCGGGTAATAGGCATAACGCTAGCATTACTGGAGTCTCCGGTATTTTCTGCTTGAGAGTCAACAGTAAAGATTTTTTTCCGTTCACCAATTCTTAATAATTGATTTTGTTTAGCAAAATTATAATAGAAAAACGTATTATAGTTATAATTAACTTATGTAAATCGTATATAAACTATGTAAAGTTTATTTATTTGCGTGCAAATGATGTTTGCATCTCCTAACCTCAAAAAAACATGCGACTGTGATGTTTACGTTTACGGAGGACTCAGGCAAAAACAGCCTAAGAGCAGAGAATAGGTATAGAATATATTAGCATTCAGTATAAAAAGCCAGATCGGCCGTTTTCGTGAAGCCAAAAATAAGTCCGGCATTGGTGATTGGCTATATAACCTTTACGGATGAAAATAAGGTTATATTTATTCAAGTTTTCTCTCCGTGTATAGTTCCGACTATACTAACAATAAGTACTGTGCATTAACCTTTTCATTAGTTGTACCTTATACTGCCCTGATAACTGAGATCCCGAAATTTCTAAGGCTGTTTCTATTGTTGGCACATTAAACCGACAGAAAGATAGGTAAGTAAGTGAAAAAAGGATTTATTTATTTTTGGTGAAACTAGTATATTATGCACCAAGGGAATAAAGTGGGCTGTGTGCTCCCTGCGCGAGAGTTGTCGGCTCCCGGTCAAAAATATCCAGTTGGGAAATCCAACTGGATTTTCCAAGAGGGAAATCCAGCTGGGGAAGAGTGGATTCCAGCTGGATTTTGGTGGATTTCCCGTCGGATTCCCAGTTGATGATACCAAATATTCCCACCCATTTTTAACTGGATATTTAAGTGGATTCCCACCTAGATATAACAGGATTCCTATGCATTATTAACTGGATTTCCATTGAATAGAAAAGCGAAAGTTAGATGGATTCCCATCTATATTAAACTGGATTTTTACATGGATTTCCGCCGTCACGCTGGGATTCCCATTTATTATTAAGTAGAATTTTGAGTGGATTCCCATTTAATAGAAATGCGAAAGTTAGGTGGATTCCCACCAACATTTAACTGGATTTTTACATGGATTTCCGCCTTCGCCCAGGAATTCCCATTTATTATAAGTGGATTTCCATTTAATCCAGTTAAAAATGGGTGGGAATATTTGATATCATCAACTGGGAATCCGACTGGAAATCCACCAAAATCCAGCTGGAATCCACTCTTCCCCAGCTGGATTTCCCTCTTGGAAAATCCAGTTGGATTTCCCAACTGGATATTTTTGACCGGGCTGAGCGAAGCGAGGGCGACAAACACGCAGGTTCGCACAACCCACTGTATTTACGAGTGCAATATACGACTTTCTAACACAACTATCATAAAGTTCGTATTCGTTTCCCGCTGAAAAGGGAAAAAATGCTACATATTGATTCCCTAACCTCACTCTCGTTTCCAGCGCAACGCACTGTTTGTGCCCGAGCCGAACGCGAGGGCACATGTGCGTGGCGCTGAGGACTAGAGTGGGGGTAGGGAATGAACGTAGCACTTTTTTCCCACTTCGACGGGAATAAAGTACGAACTTTATGATGGAGTGTGTTAAAAAGTAAAATTTTAAGACCAAAAATGTTCAACTAGTCTAGACATCAGGGGGTTCCCGTGGCCGATAGATGTCCACGCCTCCACCAATGCTTTTCTTACGTATTTTTGTCTGCTGATTCCGAATTTCAAAGGTGGACAGTCGTCAGACTGTTAGTTTTTTTGTTATTAACAATTTAATTGTTTAAATTGCTGCCAAATCAATATGATTAATTATAACTGAATCCTAACTGTATAAAAATGTAGTAAATTGATCTAGAATGATGCTCGTTTTTTCAGAATTGAAACATTTTTATTAGAACCTGAATTATTGCAAATTTAGTGC
Source organism: Torymus aiolomorphi (assembly GCA_036365515.1). Classification (NCBI taxonomy): domain Eukaryota; kingdom Metazoa; phylum Arthropoda; class Insecta; order Hymenoptera; family Torymidae; genus Torymus; species Torymus aiolomorphi. Next base: position 221,324,837 of record CM070875.1, on the reverse strand, counting down.
AATAATTCGCGAATTCGAACGCGGGCCAGATTACGAAGTCTATATTGCGCAGCTCCGCGCTCGCGCTCGAATTCGCGAGTTATTGCACTAAATTTGCAATAATTCGGGTTCTAATCAAAATTTTTCAATTCTGAAAAAACGAGCATCATTCGAGATCAATTTACTACAGTTTTACACAGTTAGGATTCAGTTATAATTAATCATATTGATTTGGCAGCAATTTAAACAATTAAATTGTTAGTAATAAAAAAAATTGACCAGTTAGTTTGGGAGTTACAGGCTTTTGAAAAAATACACGTTTTTGTTAATAACAAAAAAAACCGTAATAGCTAATGAAATTTTTGGAAAATATAGATATTTGTTCCGTCGAACATGGCTAAATCTGAGACATGGCAGCAGTTCTCGGCTGTTCTTTCTGCGCATTAAGGTTTTCGGAGGGGGTCGCGAGGTGGCAGCGACGATCGGTCGTCGCTCGATTTTCGTTTTTTCGTTCGTGCATGTTGGCTCACTGGCATAGGGCTGAAGAGGAAGTTCGTTGAATCTGAGAGGGAGACAGTTTTTTGTTTTTCTAGAAGAGCTCGCGTTCGTGGACAGGGCTAGATTCATTTTTTTTCCTTCTTTTGCAAGCATCAGATCAAGGCTCGATTTTTCTTTTTGATCGTGCTGAGAGGAAAACTTTTCGACGTTCACCCGCTTTTTCTTCATCTTTCGGCGTAGCTGAAGTTTAGAAAAGCTTTTGCAAGGAAGCTTCCCTCTTCCTGTCCATCTGCGGCGAGCTACAGAAGCATTTTCGGCGGAAACAACGAGGCTACCGCAATCGGTGCCGGGCGTTGTACCGGACAAATGTTACGTGAGCGCAACCTCGCCTTTCCTCGAGCCTGCGTGATTCAATATATTTTAGTCTAAAGTAAATCTGGAGTGCCTACCTACACAATAACCGGTTCAAAAAAAAAAATTAAATTAAATATTAATTTGCAAAAATCACGAACTTAATAGAAAGGAAAAGAAAATTCAAATTTCATTCAATTTCATCAAATACTATGTCAAATCTAATTCACAAAACAAATAACAAAAAAAACTATTCTTCGCTTTTCGTTTAAGGGGAGTATGGTTAATTCGTAAAAAAAATGGGTCATTTTTAATGATTTTTATATTCGCTCCAGTAAATGAAAATTTATTTTAATAAAAAGTATACGATTCAGTAACTATTGTACAATATGGCATGTTCTTGTTTGTGCACATATTTATTGTGCACAGATAGCATTGGTACAGATCTATATATATAGATATATACCAATGTTAAAGTGTGCACAATTAATATGTGCACAATCAGTATGTGCATAAACAAGAACACGTCTCTGTGAAATTTTCATTGAAAAATATTAAAAATTAAGCCGTTGGCAGCAATTCTGCGGAGGTGCCTTGACAAAATGTTGTTTTGCGGTGGACAGTATATCTCAGCACTGGATCGTCTGAAATTAAAAATTGAAACAGATATCGTTAGATAAGCACATTCTCGAAGTAACAACGAGAGGGATTTTTTTTTTCGATTTTTCAATTTTTGGTAACATAAAAACAAAACTTTGACATAAAAACACCGATTTTTGCTAAAAAAATTGACATATTTGTTACTGTAAAATTGTTAATAATGAAAAAAAAAAAAAAGCTCTCGTTGTTACCTCGAGAATGTGCTTATCTAACGATATCTGTTTCAATTTTTTATTTCAGACGATCCAGTGCTGAGATATGCTGTCCATCGCAAAACAACATTTTGTCAAGGCACCTCCGCAGAATTGCTGCCAACGGCTTAATTTTTAATATCAATGAAAATTTCACAGAATATTGTACAATAGTTACTGAATCGTATACTTTTTATTAAAATAAATTTTCATTTACTGGAGCGAATATAAAAATCATTAAAAATGACCCATTTTTTTACGAATTAACCATACCCCCCCCCCCCCTAAATCTATTACAAGATAAAAAAGGGCATTATGGCTAACGGAGGATGTTAAGTAAATAATAAAAAAGAACTACCCCTTTTTTTTGGGAAAAAGCCGCGAGGCATAAAAAACCCAATTTATTAAAGAAAAACAGATTCAAATTGATATACAAAAAAAGACGTGATTACATTAATGCGGTTAACATAAAGGCGTGAGTGTGTGAACAACAGGAAAGAAATAAGGATGAGAAAAGAATAAGAGAAAAGAAAAAGGCAGAAAAAAAATAGAAATAGAGCATTAGATTTTTAAGGAACAATTGAATCCGAAGAAGAATCACTTCAATCGTTATTTGGCGATTTTCTGATCAGAGAAATTGAATATTGAATTCGATGATACCAGCTTGATCGGACCTGGCCGTTCGGCTGGGCAATGCCCCGAGTCGGGTCGTCACCCTTATGCAGACAATAATCTTGCCTCTCTATGAATGCGAAAAATGAACGATGCGTGCACAAAATAATAATTTATTCTTACGAGACTGAACACTCCTGAACGAGGTGATGATTCAGCAACAGTACTGTAGCGGAAGATGACGACAATGAGGGAAGCGAATCCAGCACGGCGTCCAGCACAACGCCCGGCACCTCGATCGGTAGTCTCGTTGTTTCCGCCGAAAATGCTTCTGCAGAATCCAGTACGGCGTCCGGCACAACGCCCGGCATCTCAATCGGTAGCCTCGTTGTTTCCGCTGAAAATGCTTCTGCAGAATCCAGCACGGCGTCCGGCATAACGCCCGGCACCTCAATCGGTAGCCCGGTTGTTTCCGCCGAAAATGCTTCTGCAGCTCGCCGCAGATGGACAGGAAGAGGGAAGCCTTCTCGCAAAAGCTTTTCTAAACTTCAGCTACGCCGAAAGATGAAGAAAAAACGGCTAAACGTCGAAAAGTTTTCCTCTCAGCACGATCAAAAAGAAAAATCGAGCCTTGATCCGATGCTTGCAAAAGAAGGAAAAAAAATGAATCTAGCCCTGTCCACGAACGCGAGCTCGTCTAGAAAAACAAAAAACTGTCTCCCTCTCAGATTCAACGAACTTCCTCTTCAGCCCTATGCCAGTGAGCTAAATGCACGAACGAAAAAACGAAAATCGAGCGACGACGACCGATCGCCGCTGCCACCTCGCGACCCCCTCCGAAAACCCTAGTGCGCAGAAAGAACAGCCGAGAACTGCTGCCATGTCTCAGATTTAGCCATGTTCGACGGAACATACTCCCCCCATTGCGAAAATATGTGAGCGAAACTGCAAAAATGAGAAATTTACAAAAAGAAGAAGGTACAGATGCAGTTAGAATGTAATGTTTGAACGTATGGTGTGATTACAGGAAAGCCGAATTTAAAGATCCGTAGGTAGCTCCTTCCTTGAATTTTTGGGTTAGGAACTCCAGAATTTGCGAGATTTCGGGGCTGTAGCCGTCATATTCTTTAGACTTACAAAACTCGAACCAGGATCGCAAGACCGAATGATATTGAGAAATAGTTGACTTCTCTAGAGAGGCTGCCATGATGTTTGCCGCTTATAATGGTATATTTGTCGATGTGAAGGCTATCCTGATATCAATGCTGCGCTCAGTGACAGAGACGCCGCTCTCGGATGCGTTATTCTCCTACAAGGTGATAGGAGCAAGTTTATATTAGGTTCTAACATTATCTGCTTTAGGGCCAATGATTTGAACAATGGGTACCAAGATTGGCTGAGCCAGTCTGGAACCACGATAATACCTTTAGCTTGTTCTCTTATTATTTTTGATAATGATCTTGCTATTAACGCGAATGGGGGGAAAGCGTAAAAGAAGAAGTGTAACCAGTTTGTCGTGAAGGCATCTACGTCGATGGCCTGAGCATCAGGGAATCGTGGGAAATACCTTTTGCATTTGGCGTTATGACTATTAGCAAAAAGATCTACCACAAGCTCTCGTAATAATACTTCTGCAATGAAACTAAATACTTCGTTGCACAATTTCCATTCCGTATCTAAATTGCTAACGCGAGAGAGCGTATCACCCTCGGAGTTGTCCGAGGAGGATATATAAGAAGCGAACTGAAAAATGTTCCTTTCTTCCGCCCACTACCAGATCGCTCTGGCCAGTTTGTTGTATTTCGAATGACGGACACCGTTCATCTTATTGATAAATAAAAATAGAAATGGCCGTCGTGTTGTCAAAGTGGAGGTGAATTTGCGTGTTGTCCTCGATATTTGGCAGCTGTTTGATGGCAAATAATACAGTGAGCAATTCTTTATAGTTGATATGCATCTGTGCTTGTTCTAATGACCAAAACCCCCAAATACTGTTAATTCCGTCTGTAGCGACTCAACCCGAATTGGAAGCGTCGGTATAAAGTCATGTCAAAACTAGATGATCTGATAAAGCCAACCCCGTTTACAGCGCTCTTAGACCACCATGCCAAATCACTCTGGAGGAATTTTGGGATACCGATCTTGGATGCATAGTCGAAACTATTTATCACGAGAGAAAAGGATTTAAAATATTCTCAATTCTTGGTATATAGCCGTAGTTTATGGCCACACAGAATGATATCAGTTTACCTATTAATTTAGCAAGTTCCAGAATAAAACAGTAAGTCTTTCTTTGAAATTCCGTTAGTAACTCTAACAGCATATCCCTCTTCTCCCTTGGAAGCTCTACGGTAAAATCTCTTGAATTTATTATGAAGCCTAAGAATTTACATTGCTGAGAGGGGATGAGACTGCATTTGCTCTCATTGATAACGAGGCCGAAAAATGTGAATAATTCACGAGCGATTTCTGCATGAGAATAGCATATTTCACTATCATTTGCCATGAAGATCATATCGTCCAAGTAGATGACCGACAGAACGCCTCTGGACCTTAATATTTGGATTGGAGGTTTCACGATTTTAGTGAAAACGTAAGGGGCTATACAGAGCCCAAAGGGTAAGCACATGAATTGGTAAGTAATACCATTATAACAAAAACGTAAGAACTTCCTACTAGGCTTGTGTATTGCTAAAGAGTCATCTTAAAGGTCAATTGTACACATGAAACAATTCGGTGATAAGAGATGTGTAAGTGAGCGAAGGTCTTCTAATTTGAAGTGCTCGGTACGAACATATTCGTTTAATTTCTCTAAATTCAATATGAAGCGATCGGTATTATCTTTCTTCGGAATTAGAAAGAATGAAGAGAGAAATTGATCCTGAGAAGGTTTACATACTTCGATAGCACCTTTATCCAATAAATTATCGACTTTGTATGATCAGCCCCCGCAATGTTGGAACCAACATACGCAGCTTGCCTAGTCTTAGTTGTAAAGGGGATTTTATACCCTCGAATGATATCCCGAACAAATTCATTAGACGTAATAGCTAACCACTTATCTACAAATAAACTTAGCCTACCTGCAATTCTTACATTTATTTCTTGGAAGGCGAACTCTCGTCGCGCCTCTTGGCGTTGTTGCTGAAGTGATGCTGTTTGCTGCCGTAGTGTGGCTTGTTCTGGCCCTTCTTTTGGTTCTGGTCTGGCTGTTGCGAGAGGGGCCTTCTCTGCTGCTGGCCCTTCCGAAAAGAGTGCTTTCTGGAGCCTCCAGTCTCCTTACGCTTAGACTGTATATCCTGCGTCAGTTTACTCAAGGCCTTGGATTCCTTAATGCACTCAGCCAGATTGTTGCCAAATAGCGTGTCATCGATATTTGCCTTCTTGATGAGGTCAGCTACTGTTACGATTTAATAATCGCATACAATAAATGAATGAAGGAAGACTCGATAAAAAATGGCATGGCGTGACTCGGCGGGGAATCGGACCCCGGACCTTTCGTTTTCGCGGCGAGTGCTCTGACCACTGAGCTACCGATGTCGGTGCACGTCTTTCCTCGAGTCGTTCTCAAGTTGCTGCTATATGCAACCCGATCCACCTCGGCATATTATGCACACGTAACACGTCAGCAGCCCCGAAAATCGATGTCCTCGTCGATTGTAGAAATCTATTTTATCTTGGAGTGTTAGAAATCTACATTACCTTAAAGCGTTGGGTTCGTATGGTGCAGTTTAGCTACCGTCCCTTAACACCTAGCACCAGAAATGTTACGATTTAATAATCGCATACAATAAATAAATGGCGGAGGACTCGATAAAAAAACGGCATGGCGTGACTCGACGGGGAATCGAACTCCGGATCTTTCGTTTTCGCGACGAGTGCTCTGACCACTGAGCTACCGATGCCGATGCACATCTTTCCTCGAGTCGTCCTCGTGTTACTACTATATGTAACCCGATCCACCTCGTCACGTTGTGCATACTATGCACACGTAACACTACCTGAGGGGACAGGTTTGGTATAAAGATGTTGGCTCTTCGAGATAAGGATACAGCATGGTGTATCTCAATAGCCAGCTTAGCGACCTCATTGAACAATTTTACTGTGGCCATCCTATCGAAGTCCTGATCATACATCATGATAGTGAGCACGGTTCCGACCGCCATAAGCTGAGATCCGGCAAGCTTCTGCAACTCTGCCACGTAAGCATCTTTGTTTATGTTCTTAGGCGCCAAAGGCTGCAATCTCCGGGTTCAGTTTCTTTGGCTCGAATTCCAGCGCCCCAGATATCAATTAGGGGTTAAGACAGGAATATTGGCTTTAAATATAATTGTTATTATGATAATAATAACATTCTTTTCCTTCTCTAACCCTTTATTGATTAGTTTGGTCCATCAACAACTGCGCTACTCTCATCGTCGTTGTTGTCCTGCAGGCCTACGAAATCTGCCACCTCTCGGTTGATATACCTCGGAGGCTCCGGCGTCAGACGGTCGTTCGCCGTCCCATCTCCATCTATAAAAAATTAGATGTTTAAGTCTCTGCCTGGCAAATAAATATCCCTCGTGCAAGAGGTTTGCGTCACTGCATAGTAAGTGCGCGATGAAATATATACCGGCAGAGTTCTCTGCCGTACCGCCACAATGTTTTTAATTAAAGATGAATTGTTATAAGCTTTTCCTTGAATTCTGAGAGTTGACGCACATAGACAAACTTATTATCTACTTCCCAGTCAAATTTCAGATAAATCTATTGGAAAATAAAGACGAAATTTGAGAACTCGCAAGATGTCGTATTTTGGGGTTAATATGATATTATGCGACGTTGCAAGTTCTCAAATTTTGTCTTTATTTTCCAATAGATTTATCTGAAATTTGACTGGGAAGTAGATAATAAGTTTGTCTATGTGCGCCAACTCTCAGAATTCAAGGAAAAACTTATAACGATTAATCTTTAATTAAAAACATTGTGGTCGGTACGGCAGAGATCTCTGCTGGTATAAGGCATTCCCTTAACACTATAAAAAATTTCCGTAACGGACTATAATTTTTTATGTCAACCTCACATAATGATAATTATGTGGGAATAGTCTCTTAATTGGATAAGAAGAAACTCGACCGGCATCTATGATGGCGGTCTCGCACGTGTTGGCTCCTGTCTAGAACAAAGAACGGAAAGGGTACCCCCACAGGGGAGAGGGAGGACAAGAAAGGGGGCTGGAAGGTGAACTCTGCTTTATAACGCAATTAGAATTGCCTTCTTCCGCCCTTTCCTCCTTGTTATACAAGACACGAGGCTGATGAATCGTCCGACACATCAGCTTCCTCGTCCGATGTGTGTGGACTTCCCTCAAACAGCGGCGGCAGATTCTCCATTTCCTCCAGCATCCTATGGAATTTAGCTTGAAAAGCCTGACACTTTTCGTGATCACCAGGTTCCGGACGTCTCTTTCGCATCGTTATTCTTAATAGACTAAAAATCACTTGCGATGTCCCGCTGCACGTCTTGACGCTCGCGCACAATAAAGCGATATGAAGAAGAAAGAAGGCTCCCTCCCCCCGGTTTTTCGCATCCGGTAAAGGTTGTGACATCTCGTGGGGCGAAGTGGAACTACAGGGTAATATTGAGAACTAGACGGTACATAATTGAATATCGATAGTGTAGCATTCAACATTTTCTCGAAAATTGATGGACAAAAAGTAAGCCTCTCATTTTAATCATAAATAGCATCCTTTGGTTGTAAAACTATATAAGAAATGTATTGTGTTAGCTCTATAGTTTATGATTGTACGTACAGGAATACTTTTAATGAACCTTACTTTTGTGTATAGTGCCGTTTCATACCCAAATTTAAATTTCGGGCATGCTACGGAATTGACATTTGAGGCCTATTTTGTGGATTCGTTTTAAATTAAAGCAAGCATATTCGTTTATGACTGTAGCCGATTGTATTTAGTGATGTTATACACTATAAAGAACTATGAGAGATTTTTTTGTCCAAATACATAAAGGCTCCGGAAGCTTGGACATAGAATGGGCAAGTTACGGCGGAATTACACATATATTATTTAAATATCTAGTATCGAAAAGTACTATAGCAGAATCACATGTTAAAGTGAGATCTCACATGAGTTTTTTCAGTAGGAAAAAGCTAATGAGTTGGCGGCAATTTTGATAATTAAACTATTTCTATAAAACTCAGCCAAATTAAAAAATATAGTTTGGTGAATATTATCTATTTACTGTATAAGTTTTCATGTTTTTACAAAATATAAAAACAGTTTATAAAACAATTTGATATTAAAATGTTTATTAAAGTTAAAAAAAAATCGTAATGATTTTTGGCGAATGAAATAAATTTGAAAAAAATTCAGTAATCATTAGTTAGTTTTATTTAAAGAAGTGTTTTTTAAGGTGTACACATATGATGATAAGTAAACATGAAATCATACATTCCCATAATCTGCACTGTGATTTGGTATTATGAAACTGAATTTTCTGCAGGCATCATCATTCGATTAAAATCAATATCTCAATATTTTCATTTCTAACAAGAACCATCATGAAACTTTGTTAATGCTAAAACAAATATTTTTTATAAATATTACGTGCAACACAGATATATAGAACAACCTCAGTGACGCAATGAACAGTGACAACCTAAGTATTAAAATTTATCCTGTGAGTGAAACTTACTTTTATCACTTTTGCAAGCGCTTAGGCATTGAAGTGCTTGCTCATTTGGATAAGTACGCCCATCGGATCCACAAACAGGCGGGTTAATAGGTGAGTTCTCAGCTAATAAACACGCGCATTCCTTTAATTCATTGGTCAAACTATATCGGCATTCACCTTCGTAATCTGCGCGTAAGTCTTAAGGAAAAACATTAATTTCAGTATAGGTAACAACTTAGTTGTCCATTTCTTCTAATTATCATGATTGGCACTTACCACGATTATAACAGTTTCTAGCACAGTCGACTTGCAGCGGATTTTCATAAGTGACTCCATCGGTTCCACACATGGGCTTCTTTATTATCGTAGCTGGACATTTTGCTACGCATGCTTGTTCTAGTCCTGTTAATCTCATGAAAATGTGTGGCTTAACAGTTGTCAAGAAATCCATGAATGATAATTTATTTTCGAACAATTCGAGATTGCATTGGCCAGGGTGCGTTTCTTCCAAGTCTTTAAGAAAATACAAATTTCAGATAATTAGTATTTATTTTTTCTTTAAATATAAAATGAAAAAAATATCTGTATTTTTTAGAGCTTTAGAATATATAGATGTATGTATGATTTATACACATTTAAAATATAATTATATCATCTCAGTTCTCTGTATACTTATTCTTTTGGATATAAGTAAAATAGATTAGTGAAATATCTATATTCCAAGTAACAATATATATCGTACCTAAGATTACTGGTAGAAAGTTAACCAACTCCGCTGTCTAAATTAGCTTTTATAAATTAGCTAGATTTCTTAGGTATAAGTTATCCTGCTATATAAGTATTTATAATCTAGCTAAAAACTCGCTAATTTCTTTTTAACCTTTTAAAAGTAATATTCGTTCAAAGAAAACAAATACGATCAAGACGATGCACACTAAACACGTAGGTATACGATACCCATGTATGTATATACATGTGCACGATATCTGACTTATAAGTATATATTAACCAGTTCTATTCCTAAAATCGGAGAACTATTCTACCGGGATTTCTATAAGCTTACTTTGAGCTAAAAAATAAACATGTTCTGAGAACCTATAACTAATTAATTCGTAGAATATGTTTAAGATTGTATTGGCAGTAAGGTCCTGCCAAAGGTTAGTTTTTCACGTTAAAACTGCGATAATTATGTAAAGCAATTGATCAATTTTTATTAATGCAATTGGAAGATCATAAGCTTTAAAAATAAAAAAATCAAAGCAAAATTGGAAACTTGGTACTATTTTTTTAAATCGTCAAAATGCACTAATTTCAACGTAATGACAATTTTAAAAAAAAATTTGCTTTGATTTTTAGTTTTTAAAGCTTATAATATTCCAATTGCATTAATACATTGATCGCGAGAACTAAAAATCGATTAATTGCTTTACATAATTATTTATCGTAGTTTTAACGTGAAAAACTAACTTTTGGCAGGGACCTTACGACCAATACAACCTTAAAATTTCTACCAGGGATACTATACAAAAGAATTCTAAGTTAATCACAGCGTGCGTCATCACAAAGAGAGAGAGAGAGAGAGAGAGAGAGAGAGAGGGAGAGGGAGAGACAGAGAGAGAGAAAGAGAGAGGGGGAGAGAGCGAGAGAGCGAGAGAGAGGAGGGAGAGAGCAAAAAGTATGAACCCCCATTTCGGAAACTACATTCTGAGATAAAAGTGACTTGTAAAAAAGTTTGAAATGACCTTCAAAGGTACGATCCACAATAAAACTTACTTTTATTGAAACATTTATTCTGGCAGAATATATGCGTTGAACTACCGTACGTTTGCGCATTGCTACCGCACGTTAGCTGTGGAGGTTTAAAAGGTACAGAACACATACATGGCGGTCTTGATTCTTGGTTGATTGCAGGTTGAAATTGGCCAGCCTGGTTTTCGCAAGCACCACGATACTTTATTTCTAACTCTGCAAAATATAATACGCAGTATTGATATTTTTCTTTATGGATCTTAATTATTGTATTTTTAGAATGCACTGTCTTACCGACGGCTTTCTATTTTCATTTAAACTGTTAATTTATTAATATTTATTAGGAAGAAGAAGAATATCTTGCCATCCATTAATATACGAACAATAACTATCTTTTAAATACTTCTATAAATATTATTTATAAAATTTTCATCTTGAGAAACACCAATAGTATACTTTCACTTTGAAACGTAAAAATTTAATAAATAAATATCTATAGATTTACTTAAAGAATGAAAAATGTAAATAAAAAAATTCTGTCTAATATTTTAATAGAAAGTTTGATTTTGGTTAAAGTAGCTTAAATCTAAATGTTTTATATCTATATAGTCAAATACAAATAATATTTATATATGATCTTTCATTTACTTGGATTGAAACATTTTCTTATACAGTCCATCGTGGTTTTGCTATAGTAAGTTTGCCCATCGTTTCCGCAATATAATTCATATTTCTCGTTTATGTCGATGTCGCACAGGCATTCTTGCTGTGGCTGGCCAAACCTCTCACCAATACTACTATATGCGTGAGTACCCAAGCCAGTTCCTCCAAAGCATATACCACTGTACATATATTCCAGCTCTGGAATATAACATTTATTTAAAAGTGAAGAGTATACTATATAATAAAAGATTAGATCGGCCATCAGAACTATTTATAAAACGGTTCAGTATAGCAAAATAATAAAGTGGTCCTTTTGTTCACCTGGCTTGCATTTCTTAAAACATTCCAATTGCTTAAGATTAATGTACGTTGCACCGTCAGATCCACATACGGGATCAACATTGTTATTTTCTTTGCAGGAGCACTTTGATAATGATGACGATGGTGGATTTAAAATTGGAGAAAAACGCGATGGAACTTCAGTCGTTACATTTTTCACCTCAACGTGAGCTCCCCAACAAAATATGGTACAGAATATCACAACACCTAAAAAGCATTGAATACATAAATAAAAAATTATATCCTATTCGCTCAATGGTATACTCAAATAATATTTTTTAAATATTATCGGAAACATTAAAGCAATTTTGGAATAAACAACAATTTATTATTCTGTCAAAAATTGTGACTGCATAAAATTAAATAACACTTTCATCTCTAATACATTTAATTAATTACAATTCAAAATTAAATCTTCTTTTAAGGAGGTTCTCTACCGGCTACACTAGTCAAAATGAATAAGTACACTTCTCAAGTTTTGTTTAGTCACGAGGTATATATATACCTAATTAAACAGGTTGCCTAAATAAACTTCCACCAAATAACCTTTATACGTTCAAATTCAACAATTCTATTCATCCTAATTGCCAATAAAAAGTCCCACTAAGAAGCTGATTTGATTTATTTTTTAAGTTAATTGTTCCTTTTTTTGTATTCATTAATTTATTTATCAGTGTCACAGACTCTGAATGCATATTTTGAAGAGTGTTAAATAATTGTTGAAAATTCTTCTATTAAGTCAAAACTTTTTGTTCAAATCTTAGCGTTAATTACTGAAATACTATGAGTCAAAAGGTATGATTTCTCATAAGAACCCAAAATGAAAAGATTAATTTCTCGCTTCAGAACCAGTCTAGCTTTCTAAAATTTTAACTGAAGCTGTTTTATACACTAGCTATGTTCAAAGTTTCATTAAATTCATAGCGTCATTTCTATTTACCCCAGAAACTCCTCAATAAATACATTTTTTACATTACCAATTATCCTAAAGTAATACTTCATCTCAAGTGCAACAATTGTATTATTCGTTGGAAAATCTTTAGCAAAGAAAGCTCTTTGTCACACTGATCCAAATATAGAAGCAGGAGCCTGTTATATAGGTACAAGCTAGCGCGGCAAACTGGAAATCCCCACCTAAAATAAAATGACTCCCTTTGTAAAAAATAATTTTTAACTATTCAAATTTATATCCGTATGAGTGGACGCTACAGTTTCTTTCTTATTTTATGCATACCATTAAATGTGTATGGGGAATCTTGCATATGAGCACAAATTATACGATATATAGTGTAGGGTATAAAAACACTTATCCGATATTCTTACTATTGGAGCGAAAACCTGTTGGATAATTTTATAACTCATATTACACCATACTCATAAATTCTGAGTTAAGAAAAGGTCTAGTTCAAAATTTAGCATTTTTAACCTTTAGAGAGCCTGTGTGATACTGCAGGACACCTCAGCGATTTTTTCATTTTTTCATCATTTTCATTATTAAAATTCATCAAGATGGCTACGGTATTTTTTTTTTTTACTTATATATTCACAAATTTTTTACGATGCTTACTTCACATATTATAATTTGAGAAACAATATAATATGAAAAAGGGTTCTTGAAGTAACACACAAAATTTTTTTCAAAGAAATTTCAATACTGTTAAAGAAGATATCGCTAATTGAAAAAAAATCAACAAAACACACAAATTTTTTTCATTTTTCATCCGATTTTAATTTTTAAGGTCTCATTTTGTTCCTTGTTCAATTTCACGTGGTGTTACCGATATAAAAATTGAAAAATTATTAAAACCTGCAAAGTTATATCCAATTGTTTGTAGATTTGTCCATGAATTTCATAAACAATTGGATATAACTTTGCAGGTTTTAATAATTTTTCAATTTTTATTTAGTTTTAATTAGTGTAAGTAATAAAATCATTAGATACGTTTTTAAAATAAATAATCAAATGTTTTTATTATATTTAAATTATTTTGTAGTTCTAAATATTTGAGATTCAAAATTCAAATCTGGCGGACCTCGCGCCTATTTCATACAGACCAATGAAATCAATCTTTAAATGTTTTATTAGGGTCTAGCCACATAAGTGCTGTGTTGTGCATTTTGTGCTGTGTTGTACTCTGCTGTACTGTGCTGTGCGTTCCAATCATAAGAATGGAGATGCTTATCTAGATACATCCCAGGAAAGTTGATTCTTTCCAAAGGCGGGTAATTTCAAAATCCTGCAATCCCATTGAACAATTCTAGTGTAAACTTTAATCCTTAATTGGAATCGTCCAATGAGATTGCAGGATTTTAAACTAGGCACGTTCGGAAAGAATCAACTTCCCCCGGGTGTACAATGCGCCATTTTAGTCTATGGCCAAGTTCGTAGCGTCTTATGGACACAAACCATCTTGGTTGTACACCCGTGGGAAGTTGATTCTTTTCGAACGGGCCTAGTCAATTTTAAAATTCTGTAATCTCATTGGATGATTCCAATTTAGGGTTAATTTTTACACTTGAATTGTCCAATGAATTTTGAAATTACCCGTCTAGCACTTTTGGAAAGAATCAACTTCCCTCGGGTGTACATACATAGACTATATAACAGCACATGATATCTAGATGAGCTTCTCGGTTGTTAAAATTGGAACGCACAGCACAGCATATCACGGCACGGAATGCATAGCACAGCACTAAGGCTCTACACACAACCTTCCGAATTTTTTTTTGCGTGTCCGCAAAATTGTATAGATGACGTGAGCGTTACCAGATGAGCCAACTGCTAAAAAGTTAAGGAGAAAATGTTATTTGTAGAAAAACGTTTTTCTACAAACGAAAAACGTTTTTCTACAAATAACATTTTCTCCTTAACTTTTTAGCAGTTGGCTCATCTGGTAACTCTCACGCCATCTATACAATTTTGCGGACACGCAAAAAAAAATTCGGTAGGTTGTGTGTAGAGCCTTAGTGCTGTGCTATGCATTCCGTGCCGTGATATGCTGTTCTGTGCGTTCCAATTTTCTACAAACGACATTTAATAAACATTTTATGCCACTCTAACCTCAAAATCACAACTTTGATATGATTTTTCGGCGCTCGTGGTATAAAATACCGTTCGAAACTAGTGCGTAAGTCGATTGTTTAGGTGGTGTGACTTTTTCGCACTCGCTTCGCTCGTGCAAAAAGTCACACCAGCTAAATAATCGACTTCCCCACCCGTGTCGAAATGTACTATTTCTACAAATAACATTTTCTCCTTAAGGGGATGCCATACTCGTACCATTACCGACCGAGCAATTCACACAGTTTCAAGCTGATTAAAAATAAAATACGTCGAATCACAAAAAATCAAGAGTACACTCTTCTGTATTTTTTAACGTTCTATCATCCAGTCAAAGTTTGGAGTTGAAATATCAAGCCGTTTTTTCAAAAACTTTGAACGAAATTAAATTTCGCTTTGTTCAAAGTTTTTGCAAAAATGACTTGATATTTCGACTCCAAACTTTGACTGGATGATAGAACGTTAAAAAATACAGAAGAGTGTTCTCTTGATTTTTTGTGATTCGACGTATTTTATTTTTAATCAGCTTGAAACTGTGTGAATTGCTCGGTCGGTAATGGTACGAGTATGGCATCCCCTTAACTTTTTAGCAGTTGGCTCATCTGGTAACGCTCACGCCATCTATACGATTTTGCGGACACGCAAAAAAAAAATTCAGTAGGTTGTAGAGCCAGCCTAAGGAGGATTCCGATCGCGGCACTCGGAGCGAACGGACGTGAACACGGAGAAAAATGGTCCTTACAGACTTCAAGTTTTCGTAATTTAAGAGTTCAAAAAGTATTCGAACTACAAGATGCAATATGTACGCAATGCAGTCTGATTTTGATATTGCTTCAAAAAAATTTACTCTCATAAAAATCGTTCATTTAACAGAAAACGACATGCTTTCAGGCTTCATATCAAAATTGCGGTAAAAGTCTAAATTTGAAGTTACAGACCTTCTTACTTACGGCGGCAGTGTATACACCTGGATCTCAGCTTCCACTGAATGGATTTAAACTAACTGGTCAATTTTTTTGAAAAAAATCATGATAATGCAGAATATAGATAGCAATAATCTATAAATATTTGAATCCATTCTGTCGACCAATTTTTAAGAAAAAAAATTGAAAAATGAAAAAAATGAGTTTTGTATGTCCAACGTTTACTGAAGTAAAACTGGCTTAATCGGTTTGAAATTTCTTGTAGGAATAGATTTTGAATATAGCTTTTGAGTGAGTTCTTTGGGCAAAATGATTGCGGTCCATAAATTTCAGAGATATTTGAGGTTAAAATTTTTGCAACCTTTTTTTCAAATCGTAATTTCTCGAGAACGGCTCGATATATAAGCTCCAAATTTATAGACAATTTTGTATGTGATATAGATAATATGTGTGTGAATTTTCATCAAGATTGTACGATTACTTTTTGAGATATTTGATATTTAAAATTTTTGTATTTTACAAAGTCATTTTATTTGTCGCATGATAACAAGAGAAAAAAAATTGGTTTAATCATGTTAAAATTTTATGGAGATGTAGAATTTATATATTTATCGTATAAATATTTTAGGTAAAAGAATAGTCTCATGATTTTTAGAGATATTTAAGATTAAAATTTTTTTTACGTTTTTTTTCTTCTTTTCAAAATCTTAATTTCTCAATGACGACTTAATGTATTAGCTTGAAATTTATAGACTATTTTGTATACAATGTAGGCAATAGCTGTATAAAATTTCATCCAGATTATATGCTTACTTTTTGAGATATTTGATACTGTTATGTCAAGAATAATTAAGTATTATGTTTTTAGGCGGGAGCCCACCGTCGTTTATGGTTTTACAGAGTTAAACAGATATAACGAGGGAATGCGCCACGCGATCTGCAAATTGTGCAAAAACAAAGTTGACGATCAGAGTCGCAACAGAACTTACATATACTTATTTCACATTAAGTGAGTGACATGCTGTTGGGTGGAAGCCTCTCGTCATTTATGGATTTACAAAGTTACACAGATATAGCTGGGGAATGCCCCACGCGATCTGCAAGTTACGCAAAACCCAAAATTGACGATCAGAGTCGCATCCGGACTCAGATGCACTTTACTACTACGCGATTTACGCACTTTACGCACTTTACTACTGGTGGTGGTGTGCAGATGACTTCTTGTTGACTGGTGGTCGTTCGCCATACGTGTGGTAGGCTGAGGTGAAAGCGACTAAGTCCTCGTCGAGTGTTGCGCCAGATGCTCTAAATCCAAGAGGCTGGCGAAGGCGTTTTTCTTCTAAGTTTTTGATGATTTCTTGGGCCGAAATTCTGACAGAGTCTTTTTATGGTTTTTTCAGTGCGCAGTCGTGCAGAGCTTGGCCCTTTGGGAAGGAGTTGTAAAAACGCACGTGCTGCCGGGCATAGCCTCACCCTCTGAAATATCGTAAAATGCACTGGTTACGAATCGTCAAGCCATTGCATACCTGCGCGATTTAATCAGATATACAATAAATACATCATACATTTCTATACTCAAGTTATAAGTACTCATTTACATTCACCTCCATCCCATGAAATCCAACACTTTTATTATATACTGTTATTATTATAACAATTTTATACTGTTACAATTTATATTGTTATAATATAATTTATAAAACAGTAATTTATATGTACTGTTATTATAGTAATTTTTATAGATCATTTTTCTCAGTGTATACCTTTCTATAAATATCTAATATTATATGCACCTACACCGAGAGCTCAATTTAACTATGATAGTACAGGATCTCGCGCTATAGAAGCATCAATTTTTATTATACTTGACTAGCATACTAGAGCAGTGCTACCGTAGGAGGAGATACCCCCATGCGCAGAAAGCAGCAAGTTTATACCACGAGAGTATGGAATTCGTGCAACGGTGTCAAACGCAACTCCTCGATTGCAAGAATCTCATACCACCCTGGTATGAACCTCTTGCTATTGACGCTCGACAGTTTCCAAGCTACACTGGTATGCACGCATTGTTTACTCCTGTGGCAGCGAATAGTATGTGTACAAAATATTTGTACACGAGTTTTTCAATCGCGCTGTAGTTAGACGCATACCTGGAAGGAAATGGAGAGAAAAATAAATAAATATAATAAATATAATAATAATCGGGTTCAAGTAAAAGGTTAGCGGCCGGTACATTCAAGACCGGACTGTTCAAATCGCGTTTCATTTCAAATTCGTCTGTGTGTATATCTTTTGTACAACTATTTTTTTATATCTATATTTATGCATGCGCGCGTAACTCCAATTACAAGGATATGCAAAAATAATGTTTTGCCCTGTCTTATTACTTAGCGTTACCAAGCGGGGAAAAGCACTCATTGACCATAAGCCGTTACAACTGCTAGGCGCAGTGATTTAATCTCGCTGTCGAGGTACCACGCGTAAACACATATTTACCATGATCTCTCAACCCACAGCCTGATCGATCAGCTACTTAATGACAGCGAAGCCATGTTTAATTTTCTGACGTCCAGCATAATACACTGGACAGAAAAACTGAATCAATAAAGAACAGTCAGCCGGCTCAACCTGGAACTTATACGATCGTTAGAGTTTGAACCATCTGGCGATCCGCCAAGGTCCATCCTCAACACAAATCGTACTCTCTAAAAATGAATATATGAAAAGTCGTTCACTGGTAGGTGCTAATAAGTGAAAAAATTACCTAATTCTTTAGTGAATATTCACTTATTACGCAGTGAAAACTGTAGTCCACTACTTCAATACGTGAATATTCACTAAATAATTAGTCAATTTTTTTACTTATTCACACCTACCAGTGAACGACTTTTCACATATTCATTTTTAGAGAGCACGTATTGCGTTACGAGTGCAAATTGGCAATCATCGCGACTGAAAAGCACGCGAAATTGTGTAGGGGAGATTGGGGTTAGTTGGCCCACTTTTTACATTTTAATTTTTTTACAAAAAACTATATATTTAATGAACGAAACTGTTTTAACGTACATTTCAAAGTACTCCATCTAAAGCGACTCGTCGTCCCCTTCCAGCAACGGCGCGCTCTTGGTTACTTACTTCCGAGCGAAAGCCGGACAAGACCGCACATGCGATTAGATATCCATAATTATTGAGTTTATTGAAATTAATAGATTAAGAGGGTGTGGTACTCATGTACTCTGTTTTACCGGCAGAACACGGTAAATTCTATATTATTAAAATAAATATATCGAATTACGTCTTATAAAGAGATAGTTGCCCTGCGCAATGTAATAATCTACCAGCCTACGCAGTTTTGAGCTCAAATATCAACGGCATCCTAAAAAATTTTGCGAACAAAAATAACCGAAATTTCGTTCGTAAATTTTTTTAGGGCGCCGTTGATATTTGGGCTCAAAACTGCACAAGCTAGTAGATTATTACATTGCACAGGGCAACTATCTCTTTATAAGACGTAATTCGATATATTTATTTTAATAATATAGAATTTACATAGTTCTGCCGGTAAAACAGAGTGCATGAGTACCACACCCCCTTAAGCGTATTGTATAGTATTGGACGTGATAACTATCGGACGGGATAGATTTGGCAAGAGGAAGAATTGGAAATGAATAAATTGCTTCGAAAAGATGAAATGTGTTTTTATTCACGAGAGAATCACTACAAATAAGCCTTCATTTATATCATTATTATATTACACATAACATAATAATTGAACAACAAAATAAGCTATAATGAGTCAACACTTATAAACGATCTAACTTTCATTAGCACTGCTTCTGTAAGGCTCTGTTGGGTTTTCTGTGTTATTCTGCGTTATATCGAACTATTTTTATCTAGTAGTGAAATGATTATTTGAACGACGAGCTTGCTACAAAAAGGTCATCCAACATGCCCCCACGGGGACATTTCAATTTAAAAATTAGGCTATAATAATATTAGAAATTTAAAAATAAAAAAATAAAAAGTCGTAAAATTATAAAAAAGCAATTATTATAATCTAGATTAAGTGAAAATAGATAATCATAATTTTTTCAAAGAAGTATCCGATATTTCCTAAAAATGAAAGATTTGCTCCGACATATAAGAAAATTTTTAAACTTGCGTTTTTCCACGGCCCATGATGCTTTTCGTCTGAAAATTATAACAAATATTCCTGATTCTATTTCACGTTACTGACATTAACAGCCTTGACCTCTATAATTTTAATCGCGAGTTATTAACATTTGACCAACCTGACCCGTATGCCAACTTGCCCCAATCTCCCCTACTCACACGAGTAGGAATTTTTTTAACTGCGATTTGTTATTTCAAAACCTTTCCCTAATCTTCTGCCACATACCGCCGCCTCCGCGGGGTCGTCGTCCCGAGAGTTGTCGCCCCTCGCGACTAGATAGCTAGCGCCAGCCTCTTAGGTTTCCGATTTACGGAATCGTCGAAATCAACCGAGAACTCGACTATCTTAACAGTTTTTCAGGTTGCAGCATCCCTGTGACAGTCAGCTTACAAGGAAGGGTATCGAACCCGAACTCACCGATTTCAAAAATTTCGATATATGTTGTAGATCATGAAAAAATATGAGACACGTGTTTTTTCTTATCTGCGGAAAAACATATTTAGGGGGTGAAAACCGCCCCTAAATATAACCCCCAAAAATGGTTTTTTAAATATATCTCGGCTTCTACTGCGTATTTCAGAGTAAAACAAAATAGAAATTACTTCTTATAAAAAAACAAAGATAACTGAAGCAATTTTGATCCTAAAGGTTGCAACCCTTATTTTTTATTTTCAATATACATGATCAAAAAATTAGCTTTTTGAAAATAAAAAATAAGGGTTGCAACCCTTAGGGTCAAAATTGCTTCAGTTATCTTTGTTTTTTTATAAGAAGTAATTTCTATTTTGTTTTACTCTGAAATACGCAGTAGAAGCCGAGATATATTTAAAAAACCGTTTTTGGGGGTTATCTTTAGGGGTGGTTTTCACCCCCTAAATATGTTTTCCACAGATAAGAAAAAAAACGTATCTCATATTTTTTCATGATCTACAACATATATCGAAATTTTTGAAATCGGTGAGTTCGGGTTCGATACCCTTCCTTGTTAGTTTGACTCCCAACGACATCGAGTTCTAAGGATTGAGAGCAGTTGAACGAAATAATTCTATTATTTTTCATCTTATTACAAGGGTTTATAATATTAAAAAAAGAGATATTCTTTGTCTTTTTGGTCATCAATAATTAATTTTATACCACTCTAACCTCAAAATCACAACTTTGATATGATTTTTCGGCGCTCGTGGTATAAAATACCGTTCGAAACTAGTGCGTAAGTCGATTATTTAGGTGGCGTGACTTTTTCGCACTCGCTTCGCTCGTGCAAAAAGTCACACCAGCTAAATAATCGACTTCCCCACCCGTGTCTAAATGTACTAATAATAGCATTATTAATTTAAGTTTATGGAAGCTAAGTGCCAATGAATTGACAGCGTATTTTGAAAATGAACTATTTTGATAAAATAGTTAAATTAAAAAATATTGTTTATAGTGTATATTATCTATTTATTCATTTAAGTTTTCATGTTTTTTCCAAAATATAAAATCAGTTTACAAGACAATTTTTAATTAAAATTTCAATGAAAATTAATAAAAATTGTAATGATTTTCAGGGAATAGAAT
The DNA here is from genome assembly GCA_036365515.1 of Torymus aiolomorphi. Classification (NCBI taxonomy): domain Eukaryota; kingdom Metazoa; phylum Arthropoda; class Insecta; order Hymenoptera; family Torymidae; genus Torymus; species Torymus aiolomorphi. Next base: position 221,303,402 of record CM070875.1, on the reverse strand, counting down.
GAATTTGAACAAAAATAAGTAATCGATCATTAGTTTTATTTATAAAAAGTGCTTTTTAATATGTATACATGTGATGATAAGAAAACATCAAAGCATACATTCTCATAATCTACGAAATTGTGATTTGGAACTATAAAGTTGAAGTTTCTGCCGCATCTTCATTCCTTTACAATCAATATTTCAGTATTTTCAGATAAAACAAGCTCCATCACTATACTTTACCAATTCTAAAATAAATATTGTTTTATAAATTACGTGCAACACAAATACACAGAATAAGCTCAATGATGAGATGAACAGTCATAACCTAAGTATTCAAATGTGTATAACTTACTATTATCACTTTTGCAAACGCTTAGGCACTGCGCACGCAAGGACCTTCGTGTTCCACATTCAAGTCTTAAGAAAAAATAATAATTTCAGTAGGTATCAACTTAGTTGTTTATTTCCTCTAATTATTATGAATGACACTTACCACGATTATAACAATTTCTAGCGCAGTCGACTTGCAGCGGATTTTCATAAGTGACTCCATCGGTTCCACACACGGCATTATTTTCTATCGTAGATGGACATTTTTCTACGCATGCTCGTTCTGGCCCTGTTAATTGTCTGAAAATGTGTTGCTTATACTTTGTCAAGAAATCCATAAATGATAATTTATTTTCGAACAACTCGATTTTGCATTTGCCAGGGTGCTTTACCCACACATCTGGAAGAAAATACAAATTTTGTATGGTCGACAATTATTTTTTCTTTAAATATAAAATAAAATATATCTGTATTTCTTACAGCTTTAGGATATATAAATAGTTGTATAGCATGTTTACATAAATCCGCTTTCACGCCTATCCGTGGCATAAGTAGTCCATTATAGCACCATGCTCATCGCCCTCGCTGCGCTCATGCGCTACCGTAAGGTGCTATAATGGACTATACTTATGACACGGATAGGCGTGACAGCGGATTTATGAAAACGTGCTATAAAATATCGTACGACACTAGTGCCTTCAGTGGCCCACTGCACGACGTGAAATTAGCGCCCGAGCGCAGCAAGGGCGCCATAATGGGCCTCTTATGGCACTAGTATCGTAATATACTATTCTGCACAGTCATTTGGATATATCATCGCGCGGTACGAAGAAAGGTCAACTTCAAAGTTTTGCGCGCAGAAAAGCCAAAAATGTTGTTGAAGTTGGCTTTTCTTCGTACCGCGCGACGAAATCCACTCATATATTCAACTTATGTATAAGTTGAAGCAGACAAATAATAGTAGTTTATGCAACAAGGGCGTGAAGTATACTTACAAGGAGAGTGCGTAACCTTTGGGTAACGGATTTGTACCAAATTGAAAGATCGTATTTTAGAGTAAAAAATATTGAACCACTTTTCCAGGATTTATATTCTCATAGGCCCTTTTACTCGAGATATGTGCCAAGTTATCTTAAAAATGCGTTATTTGTTAAAAACTGATGTATCTTCTACTGCATGTAAGTCTGCAAGTATTCCTGTTACGAAAATGAGCAAAAAAATTGTAAAAGTAGGCAGAACAAGCTTTATTTTGAGCACTGTTTCATCTAAAAATATCGATTTTTTAGAGAGTAATAAGAAATTAAAGATAGTCTAAAAAAATAATTGAAATTTCCCCTTTTTAAAGGATTTTAATGGTGCTATTTTCAATGATTTTTTTACACTATCTTTGATTTCTCATAACTCTCTGAAAAATCGATATTTTTAGACGAAACAGTGCTCAAAATAAAGCTTGTTCTGCCTACTTTTATAATTTTTTTGCTCATTTTAGTAACGGGATTACTTGCAGAGTTACATGCAATAGAAGAGACATCATTTATCAACAAAATAACGCATTTTTAAGATAACATGGCACATATCTCGAGTAAAAGGGCCTATGAGAATAGATCCTGGAACAGGGGTTGAATATTTTTTACTCTAAAGCACGATCTTTCAATTTGGCACGAATCCGTGACCCAAAGGTTACGCACTCTCCTTGTTAGTAGTATACTAGAAAAACATAATGCAAAGTCGTAAAAAATAAGTGAAATTCTCGCACACCCATTTCAAAGTATATATAGTAGCGCGGTCGTCCCTCAGGCTTCTTCTACATTTGGACAAATACTTGCCTTCGGAGCGCTCCCGCGTTCCTTGATGAGACGTAAACGCCCAAGTTAAATACCATATTTTTTGCAATTGTGTGCGTATAGTTGATGCGCGAAATGGCATTTACGTTCGTGAAGTACACTTCACGCACGGTTTTCTACTTTACGCACGGAAAATTTACAACGGCGTGTAAAGTAAAGTTTACGTACCGAAAATTTCACTTCACGCATCAACTTTACGCACACAATTGAGGGTCTGAAAACAGAAAGGGGACATACGGGGACGTGCGTTAACTGTTCCAGGCCCTCAATTGCAAAAAAATGATTTTGGCATGAGTATAAGTGCTTCGCTCGGGTGACAATCAAACTCGAGTGAGAATAATTTATTTTCTATAATTAGCGGGAAATTCGTATTTCCCACATTGATTTTACTTTATTATATTTTTAGGCAAGACCGCTTCTCGTTAGGCACGACCGCTTTTCGGGAGAGCCTTATAGTTTCGTCAAGGCGAAAATTGTAACACTTCAAATTCTGAAAGTTTACGACATAATAGTATATTTTGTGCCAAGGGTGTAAAGTGGGTTTTTTAGACCGAGTATGGGGTTGCAGTACGAGGCGAAGGTGAGCTAGCACGAGCCGAAGGCGAGTGCTTTTACGAACTTATGGTGCACACCATATTTTTTGTACCGCAAGTATAAATTTTTGCATTTTTTCAAAATATAGATGATTTTCTTAAACAATCTTGAAAACTCCATTCAAAAACGACAGCGGGCGCTTCTCGATTTTTACCGCCCACTAACAGCAGGCGCTTTTCACTTTTTACCACCCGCTGGTCGACAAGCGGTCGCTTTCGGCTGTATTAGTAGGTTCCAAAAACGCGAAAATCATGCTTGCGGTACAAAAAAACTATTTTCCACCCAAAATGAGTCTGTACGTATGTATGTAATCAAGTTTCCAGATTAGCTCAACGAATTTTTCATAGATCCAAACGAGCTTTGGCGCAGATATTCATCTAATTATAAGTAACTGACAGTTCTATATCGAGCCGAATCCATCGACAAATAAAAAAACGGCAGAGCAAATGAAAATTTGAAAAAATCGATTTTTGGACATACGGTGAATAAAATTAATTTCAAGTCAAAAACAATAAATGCATCTGCTAAAACTAATTAAAACACGTCTTTTGTACATTGAACCTTTTTTTCTACGAACAATATTTGGCAATAGAATAGCGACAAAACCGCTAAAAACATAAAAAATAGTCGTTTTTTTTGCTATTATACTTTACAGGATTTTACTTTACACAAAAATGTTAAATGTAAAAGTTATAAATAATATTAAAACAAAATTTTTTCCTGATGGACATTTTTTCTACGACTAATTCCTGACGAGTTAAATCCAAAAAAACGATTTTTAATGTCTAAATATACCTAAAATGGTCGATTTTCGTTTATAGCTTAGCAGGATTTGATTTTATACAAAAATGTTAAATGTAGAAGTTATAGATAACATTGAAACAAAACTTTTTTCCATTTAACATTTCCATGTAAAATCAGTTCCTGGCGAACTAAACTTATAACTAAACTAAACTTATAACAAGTGCACGTAGGTGCTTCCTACACGAGCCATGATGTTTGTTGCCCGAGCGTAGCAAATACTTTGCGCACTTACTGCTTAATGTACTATTTTGACAATCCGTGGGTAAAATTTGTTTTTGCGCATGCTTGTAAATGGAAACGTGTGTAAGGTGGCACTTTACGCACGGAATGTCAAAAAAGACTATGTATTCTTGTAAAATTCAATCGTGCTCTGAAAATACTATATCAATAAAATTATATTATATCACCTTTATGAAATATACTATAAATGCTATACGTTTTATCAATATGTAATGTAACATGTTTAACATTAGCTATACATAAGCAAGAACAAATAATTTCTTAACCATCAAAGAGATTTAATATCATTTTTACGATTCATAATAAAACTTACTTTTTGTATTGGAACATATGTTGCGGCAGAATATATCCGTTGTACTGTGGTACGTGTTTCCATTGCTACCGCATATTATCTGTGGAAGTCGAGAAGGCATAGAACATATACATGGGGGTCTTGATTCTTGCTCTAATACTTTGAAGTATTTCTCCTCATCACCTTTGCAAGCACCACGATAATTTACTGTTAGCTCTGTAAAAAATATTGCAGTGCTGATATTTTTCTTTATTAATCTAAATTATTGTATTTTTGAATGCACATATTACCAACCGCTTCCATTTTATTTAAAAAGATAATTTATTCATATTTATTTGTAGAAAGAAGAAAATCTTGCCACCATTAATACATGAACCATAACTAAGCATTTAAATACTGCTTTAAATAGTCCACTTTGCAACGTAAAAATTGAATAATTAAATATTTATATAGGTTTACTTAAAGAATAAAAAATGTCTGAATATTGTTTGTAAATGGAAGGTATAACATTCTTCTTCTTTGTTAATTAAAAAGTTTTGTCTAATATTTTCATGAAAAATCTTATTTTATTTACAGCAACTTAAGTCTAAATGATTTTTTATTTACTTCCATCGTGACATTTTTTTCTGCAATCCATTCAGGATTTGGATGTGTAAGTTTTCTCATCACTTCCGCAATATAATTCATATTTCTCGTTCATGTCGATATCGCACAGGCATGGTTTCCGTTGCTGACCAAACTTCTCAGTACTAGAAGAAATATATGAGAAAGGACTCGATTGTTCCAAACCAGTTCCTCCAAGGCATGGACCATTGTACATATATTCCAGCTCTAGAATATAAGATTTATTTAAAAGTAAAGAGTATATTATAGGATAAAAAATTACATCCAAAACTATATATAAAACGATTGAGTATAGCAAAATAGAATGTTTCTTTTGTTCACCTGGCTGGCATTTTTTAAAACATTCCAATTGCTGAAGATTAATGTAGGTTGTACTGTCAGACCCACATACGGGATCGACATTTTTATTTTCTTTGCAGGAACACCCTGATAATGATGATGATGATGGACTTAAAAATGGAGAAAAACGCGATTGAATTTCAGTCGTTACATTTTTCACCTCAACGTGAGCTGCCCAACAAAATGTGGTACAGAATATCACAAAACCTAAAAAGTATTGAATACATAAATAAAAAATTGTATACTATACTCAACGGTTATACTCAAATAATATTTTAAAATAAACCACAATTTCTTATTCTATCAAAAGGGATGTCTACACACAGTTAAATTACACTTTTATCTCTAATGCATTAAATTAATTACAATTCATTTTTAACAAAAAATTTTTTTAATTAATATATTTTTTACGTTACCAATTATCCGAAAGTAATGTTTCATCTCAAATACAACAGTATTGTATTATTCGTTGGAAAATCTTTAGCGATGAAAGCTCGTTGTTAAACTGATCCAAATATAGAAGCAGGAGCCTGTTATATAGGTACAAGCTAGCGCGGCAAACTGGAAATCCCCACTTGAAATAAAATGCCTCCCTTTGTAAAAAATAATTTTTAACTATTCAAATTTATATCCGTATGAGTGGACGCTACAGTCTCTTTTTATTTTATGCATAACATTAAAAGTACGTGGGAAATTATGCATATGCGCACAGATTATACGATAAATAGTGTAAAAACCCTTATGATGTTCTTACTATCGAAAACCAGTTGGATAATTTTATAACTCATATGCACGATTCTCACAAATTCTGTTTTAAGATAAAGTTGAAAATTAACTATTTTTAATGTCTCTTTTATTTTAATTTGATAAAATTCATGTGTTTTTTGTTTTTGGAAAGTTTTTGAATCTTCATTATTAACGAATGTAATTTCGAATAATTTTTAATTTTTAAATTAACTGCCTAAGAGTATAATATTAAAATTTAATCTAAGATAAATATCTTTATTTTGTTTCCATTATTTTGGCGAAAGAAACCTTTTTTAATGATTACGTAAAAAACACGAATTTGTTTTTCATGCTGCAAAAAAATAAAATACTTAAAAGAATTTATAAACTATAGGAGAGACTGGAACAACAGCGGATGTTGGGTAAAACCGGATTTTTCATTTTCTCTCATACCGGCACTGCCATGGATACGAAGACTTTACCTTTTTCTGAATAATGTTTTATTAATGCCATTTTGCGTCCGATCGGAATAACAACAGTACTCTCATTGAGACTTTAGAGCGAGTTCAAATTTGTTGAGGTTTAAAAATCAATATTTTTCGAAAAGTTATATTAAAAAAAATTTTTATTCCCATCTCCATTATAATGGCCATTTTATAGCCTGAAAAGCGGGGCAAAAGTGGCGCCTGATTCCCTCTTTTACTTTATTCTCGCATAATGCGGGAATAAAGTAAATTAGGAGGAATAAAGTAACATAGTCTGATTTTTTACGTTTATGGTGCATTGGGTTAAAACTAACAAAATTATAACACATAGATTCAAAATAACTTTTCAAATCTATGAAGAGGCCACAGTGGCGATGAGAATAACGTACTTTATGTTACACGGGACTAAAGTCGATCATTCCCGCGGGAATAATGTGCGACTTTAGTCCCTTGTTACATAATGTACTATTATTATATTATAAGGGGAACGGTCGAGGTGACCGCCGGTTCGAAGGAAATTTTAAGATATATTTTTAGAAATTAAAAAATGAAAAAACCGGTGCTTTTTTCAGATAATTTGACATGGAAAAAATTAAAGCTATTATTAAAACTGTTATGGTCAAAAATAAAATTTAAAAAGGCTGCTTTGCTCTACAGTATTCTATTCTAGAAACAATAATGTAAATACCTAGTATTTATAATAAAGAAACTGAATGAAATATAATAGATTATCAAATTCATAAACATTAATCGTTTGTAGGGATTTTTACGCAAGAAATAAAAAAAAAATTATAAGACAACATTTATTCGTTTATTTACATTTTACAAAACATTTTTTAGTAAGTACAACTTTATCTTATTTTTATAATTTTATGGGTTGCGTTATTTTATATTTTCTTTTATGGACACAAGAAGAATATTTCGAGGTGAAACGCGAGAATCGAATCCTACTTTTAACGAGGGTGATAAGTTCTGTTCTGACAAATACAAAAACCTATCTAACAAAACTAACGTTTCCACTAGTCGTGCCAATAGCAACCGAAGAGAACCAAACATCAGAACTCGTTTCCATTGTTGTAAGAGGTCTTTCACATCTTTTCGTTCGAAATCTAGATTTGTTGGACAATCTTTTTGATCTAAATATTCAGTGGCGACTTCACAATACCTAAAAATAGTTATATGTATTATATATATATTGTATGTACTTACGATGAACAAAAGTTAAAGGTTATCTATCAAAACCTACTTCTTAAACGTGGTATCTTCTTTGATTTTTGTACTTTTCAACTGCGTCCGCCGTAGATTAGGATTTTTTTCTATAAGTAAATATTCTAGAGCTGCGCGATATCCATGGACCTAATCATTTAATAAAGTTTGTGAAATATGATAATATGCGTTGCAGAAAGATAATTTAATTTTTAAATTTTGCTTAGCTAGTGTATGAAACTTATTAAGTATGTAATTATGAGTAAAATTGTTCTAAACTATTTAGCCACCTGTAATAATTTTCTTACTACTGTATCAAAGGCTTTTATAGCCCGTTTAATATTGCAATAAATAAATTAATAAATACATACTTTCAAATCAGCGTAATTATTCGTCTTTAATTTATCACAATGTTTCTCTATGGCATGACAGGCAACTTCTAATGCAGCGTAAGATATTTCACAATTGTTACGCGTTGTCGTGAAGTATCTACTCATTGGAAAACCTCTTTCACTTGCTTCTCTGAAAATAAAATTTATTTTGAGTTGAACCATAACACGATAACTTATTAACAAATACCATTCATGTAATTTTATAATGATGCTTTATGCAAAGCGTGAAAACCGACCCCAATGTGAGTTTCATATAACAGCAACCAACAATGCAAATAAATCTGGCCTTTTCTTCGGCAGAATAAAACCGCAAAAGCGTAGCCGCTAAATCACCGCACGGATGAAGACCGATTATTCCAAAACCACTTGTCCCAGCACTCACGCCAAAATCGTTGGCGAAAATACTTGTCAATCTATCAGCTAATTGCTTTCGATCTTCGTAAGAAACTCCTACTTGAAGCGATACATATTGCGGTTTTTTCTTACAAAAGTTTGGGGTGTGTTTTGATAATGAGGTAGTCAGTTGCTCATCCCATTTTCTTGAAATATAAAAATAAAAGCATTTTATATTTAATGCACATACATAAACACACCCATAGATATAGCTTCAACAATATAAAGCCTAACATTCCCATCTTTAAAACAATTGACTGATGGTCGTTGTTACCTCATATATACATAGATTTTATTCAACAATTCAAAATTTTATAAGTTTTTCTGAATTTTTACAATAGCGATAAAATGTACGATTTTAATAAAATATTTATTGTATAACTTTATATTTTCATCTGTTTAATAAAAAGTCTAGATGAGGGACACAAAAAAGTGTGCGAAACGTTGTCAAATATGATATGGTGTTATTTCAAATCAAACTTACTATTGGACAGCACGACCATTAGATACTTTTTACAACAAAAATAAACGAAGGGGGTTTTTAATTAAAAGCATAATTTTTCACTACCAAAAGGTAAGAGTTATCGTCGGTAAGGTAGGAATAGTATATTACGCACCTAGGAAGGAAAAAACTTGGACAGTCCATAGTTCGTGTAAATTCGCAAACACGAGCTATGGGCTGGCCAATTTTTCTCCTGTGGTGCGTATACTATTTTTCGTCATACCCGGGCCGAAAATACCGCATTCCCGTTTTTGCGCCGCGCGGGAATGTGGTACTTTCGGCCAAGGTATGGCGAAAATATCATTATTTAACAATTTTTCAAACTTACCGAGCTCCTTCGAGTAACTCTTGATTTTGTTCTATGCAAGTAACGCACAAATCATGTTGATATGCTAAAACTCTTGCCAAGTGACACATACCTGATCCAACATCAACAACGCACTGACATTCTGCTTTCTTTGCACTATCCGCTGTTATCTAAAGTAGTTAACAATAATTATTTCATTATCGAAAACAAAGAATAAAACCACCTTATAATATTTTTATGAGATTTTATAATATACCTGAGACATTACATCAATCTCATATCTCTTTTTTTTCTTTACATGTTTAGTGAATAGATTGTTAAATTCTCTTTTGTTAGTTAGCAGATGAGTTTCATTAATTTTTGTTTTTTCTTCAATTATCCCTGATTTATTATACTTAATTGTACATTTTAAAATTGATTGTTTCTTATGGTCCCTACATATTTCTGCATATTCTATAAATTTTCGAAGAGCTAAGAGTGATAGTGGCCAAACACGTTTACTGAAAAAGTATTCATCAATTATAATAAAATTCTGATGAAAAAATGGTTATAGTCGGTTTTAAAAAAGAAACATTAATAAAACGCAAAATACCTTCCAGATTCACCAAGAAGCCATTTTCCTAATTCTTCCGGTGTGATTTCATCTAGAAAATTTCTCCAAACATTGGGAAGCTTCGCCCATAAATCTTCTTGGAAAAAATCCTTGAATAATAAAAATTATTTTATTAAGAACGAAGTAATGATAATGAAAGCAAATAATAAAAAACGAAAAACATTCTAATTTAAAAAATTTAAAGTAACATAAATCTATGAAGTAGTTTGAACGCCCGCCGTTAGATGGCATCAGCATACTGCTTTGCGAACATATGAAGGGATATGGTTGGTATTATCATCAGAAAATCAATTCACATTTTCGTGACCAGCAGTCGAGTTAGTAAAATTTTTGTATTTTGTTAATTGAGAATTGCCATAAAATAGTTAATTACAAACCACAACGTAGGTATCCAGCATCCAGCCATGAATCCTTAGAACAGAATATATTTTGTCTACGGTAACTCGAATTCCGGAGCAAATGTTACACGAACAATCTTTACACATGTTATCAAGTGTAGCCATATTTTTAAACTGAAACCTAGCAGCTGTTCATTTTGCGCGCGAAATTGAAACGAAAACATAATATAAGAAATTGATCTCAATCATAGAAATCATTATCAATGTTCTCTGAACAATTAAAAAAATTCTTTTGGCAAATTAAAGAAATTTTTGGCATATTTGTCAAAAACTTTTGGCATATTGTTCACAAAAAAAATTTAATTTATAAGTATGTAAGTACAAATGTAATCTTTAAAGATGAATTTTTATTACTGAATTGAATAATTACGAAGGCCAATTACTTTACATATTTCTAATGTACTTGCGTGAGTAATCAAAATATAAGTTTACTATTATAATTACATTATGAAACAGTGTCAATTTATTATTTTAATAAAATTTGGTTTTAAACAAAAATTTTAATTGATTTTGTTTAACAAATGAAATTCTTTCCGGTAGCTCATGCATTTAGTATAGTCATACCGACATTTTTATATGACTTATAACTCATAGATAATATAATAGTACTATACTTTGCCATGAAAAATAAAATAGTTCTTCCGGATTGGCGATTGACTCGAGCTTTTTAAAAGTAAACTAAATTTAATTATGCTCAAGCATAAATATTTTTTGCGGAAGTGATTACATGAGCTTGTTGAATTATGGAAGGAGTACGTTCAAGCTGTAATTACTAATCACATATGACCGCAGATACTAAATTACTAGCGAATATTGTCCTGTAAATTATAATAAGAAAATTTTTACTTATTGCTTATAAGCAATACATTTTTCAAAATGCCCTTTTAAATCAATATGGTTTTATTATGGCTAACTATAAAATGGAGAACTATAAATCACTTTCTTCCCATCTCTACTATAATGGCCATTTTATAGCCTGAAAAGCGGGGCAAAAGTGGCGTCTGATTCCCTCTTTTACTTTATTCCCGCATTATGCGGGAATAAAGTAACATAGTCTCATTTTTTTACGTTTATGGTGAATTGGGTTAAAACTAACAACATTATAACATAAATACAAAATAACTTTTCAAATCTATGAAGTGGCCACAGTGGTGATGGGAATAAAGTACTATATTATCTACTATTAATTTATCGTAACTTGAAAGTAAAATTTTAAAGGTTTATTTGTATTCTATTTCATTAATAATTGTTAATTAAGTTGAAAATTGAATCTATTGCGTAAAAAATAGAAACGTAATAAAAACTTTTTCGAAATGAACTATACCTATATCTGAAAAAAAGTCGTACATTAGATTACGAAGGATTGCGTAGGCGTTTAAAGACGTATGAAAAAATATAATCTTGCAACAATAAGGAGAAAAAGAGCAGAGCGGTTACGTCTTACCGATGAAAGTGAATCTAAATGATATATTCTGAAACTTATTCACGCGTGTTTACTAAGCTATTAAGCACGCGGCAAAAAGTGCGAGTAGCAGCCAAAGATAGACATCCGAAGAAAGTCTGGCGAGCAAAAAAATGCGTATTAGTCAGAGCTAAAGGCAGAAAACTGAGGCAATTGTCGCTCTGAAGCGCATCGGCCGCGTCTAGTGGGCATAAATTTTCACTCCCAAGAGCAATTCAGCGCTCCGGAGTGTCTATACGAGCGACGACAAAATCTTCCTGATTACATACGCCTCCGCGCTCTCGCGCTCGCAAAAAACAAATGGGGAAAAGGGAGGAGAGAAAAAAGAGGAAGCAGGATTGTAAATGAGGAAAGAGAGGCTCCGCAGCGTGCAACGAAAATGCGCCAGGAAAGCGTGTATCCTCTCTATCATTTTTCTAATTACACGGGTCGCAGGAGTCTCTCGGCGCGCCGCCGCGCTCCCGATAATGAAATGTCAAATAAGAGCGATTCATCCGGCGCATTTATTAATAATAGTTCCGCCGAGCACAATTCCGCCGTCCTACTTTGCGCGCGCGCGAGCAAACTGTACTTTCACTCTTCAGCAGTTACGTTATTGCTCTCGTGCTCGCGCGTGTGTAAGTATGCGTTCGGGCAAGCAGCTATTCTCTATCCTGCTCCTTTCGCGCCCTTCTCTTGCGACGGCTCTTCCTCGCGCTCAAGCGCAAGCGCGCTTTTGCATCGTTAAACGCACACGCGCGTAGAGTACGTGTCTTGCGCAACGACGGGTGTTAAAAATCGCTCATTTTCAAATTGCTCACTCGAGTGTGCACACGAGGCTCCTGTCGCGCAAAAAATAATCGGCCTGCTCGCGCCGATCTTTCTGCCCCCCACAACAATGGGCCTCGGACGACATAACACAACGCTATGTTATACCGATTTAACGCCGCTCGATTGTAGCAAATCGCGCGCATCCCGCGTTTTTACACTTACTTTCCAAAGCGGCGAGTGTCGTTTTTCAAAATTTACGATGCCCTGTCAGGAAGATCGTATGCTGCGATCGAAATGCACTTTCAAAGAAAAGCAAGAGCAACAAAGTTGCGAGAGCGAAGCGCGCACGTGTATACATGTATACGTTTGCAGGCCGCACAATTGTAGCATCTGCCGTCACGCTCGCCACTTTCCTGGGAATCGGGCCTGGAAAAATAATGCAATCTTTATGTACTATCGGTCGCTCTCGTTATATTGCGGACTATCCTCGCGTAACTACCTGTGTAGTAGCAGCTAGAGTATAGGCACACACTCGAGTGTTGTTTGCACACACGCGCGCCTGCGCTAGCGAGTTAGCGAAATTATGCGCGAGTACGCGCGCCTTCTATAATGGAAAGTCCACACGCAGCTTTTATGAAATTAATACGTGCCGATACTTTCATCTCTGCCTATATAACTAACAGCCGGAATGTTTATACATCCGATTATATAAATTTCGCGGCTATATCCTTACCTCGTTGCTGTTTTTTGCGGACTGCGCTTATGAGCGTCTAGTACCATTTTTATGAAATACGAGTAAAAAGTTTTACAAGCACTTATACCGACTATTTATTTTGGCTTTGACTCTCTTTTTCTCGATGGCTTGAATTTTAACAGATTCAATACCTTATTTTACGCGTCATTTAAGAAATATGCTCACAATTACTAATTATTAAGACTTCCATACCTTGAGATAAAAACCAAGTTTCCATAACTTTTTTTAACTATGAGCTAAGGTATCAATTTGTTTTTGTAACTTTCTGATGTAGAATATGAGGGAAGAAATTAGTATTTGTATAAGTGCGTTACACAAATTTACTCAATTTATTAATAACTTCTTATCTCCACAAGGAAATGCAATTCAATTTATTCTTCAATATTTCATTTCGCCATTGCCTTCCTTTTTATGTTATCTTCTTGTTCCCACATTATCTCTTTTAACATCATAGATATTTTAATGCAAAACTTATTCTTCTCTTGTAAAGTCAAAATATAAAAAGTCGGACTGTAAACAACTGTAGCTATATAAGTGTAACACTTTGTGATATTGCATAAATTTAAAAATTTTATGTAATATCTACATTCATCAATATACCTTTACCTGACCCAAATTCTCGCTGTATACAAACAAAAAAGGGATCGAACTACATAATTTTTTATACCTATTTTTATGTGCGCCCATTTAATGTTTTTATATTTGAGTGCAGTAATTTCGCACTCATGTTACAGCCTAGCGTCGTAATTTGGCATACTCAACTTTTGATTTTTATGCGTTGGACTTCACCTAAAAATTATCCCATTGATTCACGCTGATACATTATAAGCGCTCGAGTGAGAAAATGTACCTTCCTAGAAAAATTAATATTTTCTACAAAAAGAGACTGCAAATAAGCTTATGTAAATGATGTGCACGCAAAGAGCGGCACTGTTAGTCCTATTTGCTTCATGGAGCAACAGATATTCTCGGTAGAGTTTCTTCAGATGAAGTAACCACAGCATTATCCCAATGTCTTGTGTGGTCATCCCAGAAGCGATTAACCAAGATTGTTTATATCGAAATTAACTGTCAGAAAAGTTCAGGACTAAGGTGTCTCACGAAGTCACGCAAGCCTCTACACCGTACAGACTTTCACATGTGCAGATTCAGAAAAAAGTCTTCTCCCGCGATACACATACTCTCTTAAAAGAACGCGTAATATATCCTAAATTTTACGTCTCGGTCATAACGATATTCATAAATCGGTTTGCGTCAGCCACGCCGATTTCCAGAGCAATTTCGGCTGCGAGCGCATTTTTAACCCATATATATTCATGGACACAACAATGGCTAATCGTCGAGTGTACTTTATAGGGCCTAATTAGACGCGGTTTATTAAAAAACTTGCCACTCCAGCGGCGATTAGCGGCCGTCGTTGCTGCTGTCGCCGCTTCATTTGCATTTTGCCGAGCGTTATTATACTTTTAACCGGCACTGCGAGAAAATTCTCTGTTTCTCAGAATCTCACGCCTCTCACATTGTTTGTAATCATAATTCCATGCTTAGAATGTTTTTTGGATCCTATCTAATTATGCCTCACAAAGAGGTTGTGCCACACTGGAGCGCGGATCTTCACGGAACCGGAAATAAAAACGTTTCCTAATTCTTGTGCAATGACTCTTCTTTTTTACGAGAAGACATTCTTAATTATTATATTTTATTACGCTGAGTAACAAAATTGTATGTGTAACAATGAAAATAAACGTCAGAACTTTAAAAAAAGTAATTATTAAATGGTTGATTTATTTTACAATGTGCGCATAAAGAAGCATCTTATAAAGATAAAAAGCTTTATTACTTTATTATTCTTTACCATCAAAGAACAGCTGGAGTGAAATGGATACTTTAAGTGGGACATGACAGGACTGCGTCTACATTCATAGAGATAGAGATAGATACGTCGAAGATATGTACTTCAATTATCGCATTTGCGCTATTAAATCTATCGTTAAAATGAATATATAGTATCATCGCATTAGCTTTAAAATTATCGTTCTATTTTTCCCACGTACAGAGATTGTAAATTTTCTTCAGAAAGACATCGATTTCGAATTCGGCTCGAGTTTGTCTTTTCCAGTTTCGATAAAATTGATGTCAAACAACTCGGTCAGAGGCAGAGCCGTGTGTGTTTAGCCTGCGAAAAAGTCTAACGGTTCTATGAAATCGCGAAACCGGAAACAAATCGAGAATCAATTTAGAAAATCAAATGGAAGTAAAAAACCCTTTTCACCGAAGTTACTCGACACTTTTTAATTGACAAAAAAGGCAATATAAAGCCAAAATTTGCAAGTTCACAAATTCGAATCTACACTGAACTTTCATCATTAATAACGCTCCATTGAAATCTGTCGATGAACTTTTGTTCGAACCACGCGAGCGATAGAAATCGAAATAATCGAAAAAATAGAGCTTGGCCGAATGCGAGATTGAAATCGGCAAAAAGCCACCGCTCCGGCCAAAAATGATTTAGCGACGCACTCGCGCGTGTGTATATAGATATAACCGATACATCGGAACTACCTTGCGGGCCGCATCGATATACATCGGGTCTCCGCTCGCGGGCATACACAGTTTATACACCGGAGCGCAAGTGAAAGTTCCCCAAGTAGGACGAGCCGCGAGACACACGCGCGCTCCTCTCTCTCTCTCTCTCTCTCTCCCTCTCGCTCCTGAATCTTTCTGGACGTTCGCCAAATGCCCATCAACGGATCGTCTGCCCGCGCGCGCGCACGCACCGATATACTACTCACGAGTGTGTATAAGAAAAAACAGGCACATCGACTCGCGCGCACCCAAAATTCCACTTCCTTTCGAAACTCTCGAGTGTAGACGCACACGATGCCTCGCTCTTGCTCTTTCTCGCTGTCTCACCGGAGAGAAATGCCGAGAGGGAGAGAGAGAGAGATGGGAAGGATATTGTCCCAAATTGTAATCGTCCCACGTTCCGCGCGTTCACCTCCCCGGTACTTTAGGAGAAAAGACAGGTTTTTGTATTGAGCGGACGTGAAAAACTATATGTGCGCGGGCCGTTGCGCCGAGGAAATCCAATGTCGGATGTAGGAAGGACTTAATAACTTGATATTCACATGTTAATCGTTTGTTTTAAGTCATTCGCGCGCCGATAAGCTTCAAGCATTTTTGTAGCTTGACTGCTCCGCCTATTCTGCTAAAATTATATCTTTGATTATTACTTACGGCACGAAAGAAGTCGTAATAAGAAAGAGTAAACGTGTAATTGAATTACACGTCGTCTATCTTGATTGCGATTTTTACCTGTGATGTTAATTCGGCGATGCATACGTATTTTGTATACAAATTAGTTGATATATCTAATCTAATGAGAACAAAACTGTTTAAATATTTATTACAATTCATTACAACAAACTTTGTTTCACAAGCAGCTCGCAAAAATTAAATTTAATGGCAGTAGAACGTTCCCGCGACTGCACTCTAACTATCTCTAGCGGAATCATTTCGTCGTGGTTGAATAGCAGAGTGGAGATTCACATCTGATCAAACTCATTTTCTACGCTGTGTGAAAGCAGCAGCAGCAGCAGCAGCAGCAGCAGCGCGGCGCGGGTGCTTGCGCTGCATACACACATATTTTTGTCGAAAGCGACACGTTTGCATATATACCACGAAGACAGAATTGAGTTCCTCACGAGCGACGAATTTTTCGCCTGGACGCGCATATAACTAGGTATACACGGTACGCGCCGCCGGCGTATAGATCATTACAATCGCTTTTCCCGATGCGCCCCATCTCTTCGCCATTCAATTCCCTCCCACTACATCACCGCCTGTAAGTACACGCGCGCTCGCAGGATACGTCCATTCGACGGCGTTTTTTAGCCGTGGCTAATGAGCCGAGAGAAATAGAAACGGCGCCGCTGCGAACACTATCCGCGGCGAAGATGAAAGTGTTCTTTGGAAGAGAGTGAACTTTTTGCAAGGTCACGTTCTAATTCATCGTCATAATTGAGGGAAGAAGTTTCAATCGAAACTGGCTCGATATCACATATAGCCTTACGCCGTTTTTTCTCGGAGGTGCGCAGTGATCGGGACGCGCTGTGTTTAAGGTGATTAAGGTGATTTTTCGAAAATTAATAATGATTGCCATGATAAAGTGTAAAATGTGTAAGGGTGGTGAAAGTTAACGCACGGCTTTCTATTGTGTAGTTTGAGCAAAGTAGTCAATTATGGTTAAATTTTCGTTGTTAAAAATCCTCGCGGCAAAACGTTGCGTCGTATAACGACCTATTTTCAACATCATTATGTATTTTTATAGTATATTAATAATATTAACCTAAGTCGCATTAGTATCGAATGATGTATATTTTACAAAGTGGAAGTTGCCAAATATCCGTGTATTAAGCAAATTGATTCAAAACTCGTGGTCCTCCTATTTGCATAATACACCACATTATCATCACGACAATGGCCATAAATCCTAGGAGAAAAAAGTAAAATGATAATTAGCTGTAATAACGTAGTATATGACGAATTGTCCGACTCGTAAAAATCGAGAATCAGAAATCGGAATTAATAAGTAACCCGATAGTTTACGATTAAATAAATTCTGTTTATTCATGATCGTTAAATTTCTAAATGAGCCGTGCAGTCCCATGATGCGTGCAAAAAGTCGTAAATAAGTTTATATAAGAATAAAATATATAACATAATGTTCATATAAACCCGAGGGAGTTTCTAAAATGAAAAAAAAAGAGATTTTCTGTAAACATCCTGTGCTACACAGAAAGAAACAATGTCCTTTTGTAAAGCCACATCTGTACGTGAGACTTGAATTCGTGTACAATAAAAAATTAAAATTCCCTCTGTGCACTTGGGCCCGAGAAAATGATGTCTATCTCCTGCAGCATTTCACTTTATTTTCTCTGAAATTGATTTGCAACATCACGCTGCATTTCTCCATATTCGTATTACCTAATCGCTTACGCATCAGAAAAAAGGCCCATAGACACGCGCGTCTGTAAGCGCTCGCTCGCTTGCACGCCTTCATTGGAAAAATGCGGTCAAAGCACAATTGGCCATTAATGCTCGCGCCTTCGCGTGTACAATATGTGTGTATACATCAGGCTCCGAAAGGCGTATGGGAGGCTGTTAGAGAGAAGCTCCTCTCTATACACACGCGTGGAGATAACCACCCGGAAGAGCGGCTCGATCTTGCTCTCGCGCGCGCATGGGAGAAGAAAGGTGAAAACGTCCGCATTATATGTATATGGCATATTGATACGCTCGGCCAGCCGTTCCAGCGCCGGGCTCGAGCTATATGTGTGTACGTGTGAGTGTGACGGAATTAATTACGTCCCGTTTCACCTGATCTTCCACACCTTCGTGCCGATGATTTGCATAGAATTTCATGTGCCACTATCTCTCTCTCTCTTTTTTCTCTTTTCACGAATTCCCCTCAAATTCTCAATCGCAGAATAGATGAAAGTAAGATCCGAAGTAAAATTTCTTCGCAAATAAATTCGAATACACATTGGCTAATAAATTAGGGGGCACTTCTGTATGCACCGCTGAATAAAATAACAATTATTTATTTTAATAGCCATCTTGTTCGTTTTTAGAATATCTCATTTACTCGTCGATATGAACTCTTCTGTACTTTTACTTTTGTACTTTTCAATACACTGAACCCTGCGAGACCACTGCACCGTGTCTCGTAAAGCCGAATAAATGTTATGGATTTTAAAACTATGATTAATTTTGAGACTGATGTTGTATAAAAAGGAAAGATGAGATTCAATTGTCGCCGGTAAAAAGCAAAACTTAATTGCTGATGAATTAAACGGTTTTTCTCCACACCTTACGTGATCAACTTACCGCAAATTGACGGTGAATTAACTTTTTACTGCGCCCATCAAGCGGCTCTAATCGAGCATCGAAATTGAGTAATACGCACCGCCGCGTCGCGCTTACCAACAAACCACTCCATCATTCTACAATCCACATTATTCCCCATGCAGCCACGGACAACAAAAGGGGCAACCGTGGTCTAGCTGTTAAAAATCTTAATGATCGAGAAATCGCGAGTAAACGGCGATGCGCGCACGAGCGTCTAGCTCGCGGCGATTACCATCAATCAAACGATTTTTCCCATTTCATCGACAGCCCATCGAATTTCTCCTTACATCCTCTTCGTGTAACAAGCAGCAGCAGCAGCAGCAGCAGCATCGCATGAACGCAATCATAAAAACCAAAGCACCGGAATTCGACGTCCAATCGAAAATTTCCACCGTGCGCGCGCAAAATAACCCACGAGCGCTTCCCAAACCGCCACACGTTGTATATACGCTCGATTCACACGCGGCCATTAAAAAGGCGCTCTCTCGAAAATAATCGCGCACGATTAAAGAAAGTCCTCGCTTTAGCTGTGTGTGCGTGTGTCGCGACACATCTTCTCGCATGCCTAATTCTTGCTTCCTCGCCAGCGCGCGCGCGCGCTCTCCTGGATAAAGAGCCGCGGGCAGTTTTCTGCATGTGTGTGTGAGAGTGTGTTTCCCCGCGAGCAAGCCTGTTGCTGCGGTGAAAAGTTTTACGCGCCGTAACGGCGAGTCTGTGTGCGTGTGATACGCCGGCTTAGCCTTTCCTCTGGCAATTATTGTTTGCGCTTCTCCAGCGAGCCTGTAATTAAATAATTTTCACAGCTGTGACATTTCTAAAGAAGCTGTATTGCTAATTTGTCAAAAAAAGCCAGCTTGTATAATAAGATAACGTTTCTGATTACTATTTACCTTTGTAGGAAAGGATTCTATTACATAGGAGATGTTGAAATAAGTTTTCAAAATTCTTAAAAATAATTAGCAAACGCGTATGTCGGATCAAAACGAGCCATTTTCTACTTACAGGATAGAGATTTTAGGTGAAATCATCCTATCAAATGTGGGAAAAAATTGGACCTCTCTTTTTAGTTTTTTTTTTCATTCAAATTTCACTCAAGAAAGTCTGCACAATTGCAGATTGTAAAAGTATGACCTCCTTCCTTTTTGTACTAAAAGAACCATTATCCTTAAAAGGAATCATTAAAGTTTAATTGTTCGTTATTGCTCAGAAAAATGTTTATTTTCTGGAAAACAAAAATTGTAGAAAAAAGAAATTTCGCGACAATAAAAAAAAAATCTCTGGCATATGCTACATTTGCAGCTTTCGGGCCTCGCTTTTCTCAATTATTCACAACTTTTACGTAACAAGCTTGGAAAAATTAAAACGAGTAAATTTTGTTACGCAGAGTGTATTATTGGTAGCCGGCGTCAAAGTGAAAATTTAATGACTTTCGGCAAAGCAGAGAGAGAAAGAGAGAGAGAGAGAGAGAAAAATGCTCCGTGGCATTTTTGCAAACGGTAAAAAAGGCGCTTTCACGCGCGCTTTTTCTTCGTCTCCCACTCGCGATTGCATAAACAATCTATAGGAGACTGTTGAACAAAGTATTTAGTGAATTTGACTGAAAATTTCTCTCGGCGCGGCGTTGTCCGAGTGCACGAGGCGCGCGCTCGCAAGGTGTCCGGTGTGTAGAGAAAGGCCGAGCGAGCGAGCGGCCGAGTCTTCCTCGGGCTCTCTCTCCCGGCGCGCGCGCGCTTGGCGGTTTCGGTGTGGGAAGAAGAAGAAGAGGCTCCTGCTGCTCCCCTTCCCCGGGTCGCGCTAGAGATCGGCGCCGAAAGTCCCGCGCGTCCGGCTCGCTCAGTGTAAAGTACCCGCGCGCCGCGAGAGCACACACACGAGCCGCGCGCCGCGAGGAATACGACAGTTTCTCCGAGTGGTGCCGCATCTACCCGCTGCCGTGCAACAAGAAGAAGATGCGCCGCGCGCGAACCTAAACGCACCCGTTCGAATCGTGGCGCGCTAACGCGCGACCAATACGTGCACGCTTGTATCTAACGCGGAGTGCGCGAAAATCATCAGCGCCGCTGAAGAGAGTGCCTCGAGCAGAACGAGAGAGAGAGAGAGAGAAGAGAGACAGCGGAAGAGTGACGAGCACGACGAGAGAGCAGCCATGCGCTTCCTCGAGCTGGTAATTGTAAACTACGCGCACTCTCACCTCACGCTCTTCCTCATAGCGACGCTGCTGCTGCTTCTGCTGCTGCTTCTTCCTCCGCCGCCTATGTGCGCGCTGCGCTTTTAGCATTGACTCGCGAAGAAAGTTATATGGCGAGAATCGCGTGCTGAGCCCCCGAGCTAATCGCGGAACACCTGCACGCGCAAGCGCTGTATCATTCATATACACGCACGTCCTTTTTTCTTATGTCGCTTTCGACTGCAGTGCGTGCTTCTCTTTGCGCGCAGAAAATTCACTTTTCGAATAATTGCAATTTTCCATTTCAAAACTAGAAAGTAATCCTGGCTTTGCATGTCGCTCTTAATAATAATAACGAGGAAAACGTCGAGAAAAGTTGCGCGCAAAAGTAGTCGTAAAATCGGAGCCGTGTAGACGTGTGCAGCGCGAGCGTGCGTTTTAATTAGACTCAATTTGTCGGGGTCTGATATTACCAGCGTTTCTTGCTATCGACGAATATTTATCTCCCATGCCCACGGGAAAATGGAATTCCGTGAAGCCATTGTTTTAATGCTCAATCTGCGCGGCATAATTGTTCGAAGTTATATTAAAGTAGTCAAAGATTGGGGGCATAATGTCGGAGTAGAGCACTTCAGTGGCAGAATTAAATTTGCCGGGAAATGTTGAGATGTATCTGAATTAATTTTCATGGCAATTAAATTCCGTGAATGTAAATGAAAATATATCAAAGTTGAGATTAAAAAGTCGTCGATGGCCAAACGTATATTAAATATATATTAACAATTCTTCATTAGTAATAAAATGAATTGAGTTGGTTGATACAAGCTTTTTGAACCCAAACACGCTAAATTTAATCCGCGCAAGCGAATTATAAATTATTCAATAATGCGCTATTTACATAAGACCGCATCTCAATTAACATAGATACCTATATATAATACGGGCGTATCATTAATAGCTGAAGGCACTTTCGATGTAACAGATATAAGTGCTCGCTCTTATAAATCGCACACGGATATATAGCCGCTCTTACTCCAATTATTATCTCATAGTGGTTGCATCTATCTCGAGAGTCGGCCGGAAAAAAAGAAGTAGCGAATCAATAAAATTCCCCGTAGATAATTAACGTATACAGGATACCCATACCTATCATACTACCCTCGAGCGTTATCTAAGAGTCGCGCTCGGCCTATCGATAAAAGTCCGGAGCGCACCCGGAACGAGCACCACGGCGCGGCGTGTGACCAATCAAGGAGAAACGTCCGCGCGAGTGAGAGCCGAATCGCGCGCGCGACTGTAAGCGCTGGCAGAGTGAGGATTTTCTCTCCTTTCAGCCGGGATAATTTATGCGACGCGCGAGCGGCGACTGACCGCCGTGTGAGTGGCATCGTCGGGAGGAAGTCGTTCGACCTCATGGCTATATCGAGAGCGCGCCGCCGCTACCCGACTGGGAATCGCCGGCTTTATATGTGCGTGCGTTTTGTCGCCTGGAATACCAATTGATCACGAGAGATCAGCTTGCGCGACGCGTGCGCTTTATATACGTGTATATATAGATATCGGCGAGCGACAATCGGGTCACTTGGGCGCTTCACGGTGTAATCCTGATCCGCTTGAGGTACCAGAAGGAAACGCCGCGCGAGCGCGTGGAACAATTCGAAGCGCGCGCGCGCACTGTATATCCCCGAGTAATGGCCCGCGACGGACACTTGTTTGCGCTTCGGAAAAAATTGCAATCGTGCGGTTGCACGGGCAATGCCCGATGGATTTCCACCGGCCAGACGCTGCCTTATATATTTTATGCTACTTTTTTGAGAGAACTTTACGATGTTTTCCATTGGCTATGCAGACTTTAGAATGTTTGCAGTTAAACGCTAAAATCCACATTTACATGTATATGAAATCCATCAACAGTTACGTGCGGTCCGGCTGTCATAAATAATTCATATGAAGATTTTATTTTTCTTCGAAACAGTCGTTGCATCGAAGATAAATTAATTTTCAAGCGAGAAATTTAATAACCGAGATTCATATATTTCGTATAGTTATTATCAGAGAGTTTGAAACACAGATAAAGTTTTTTAGGGTGGCATTTAAACTAAAAGAAATCGCTATTTACGAAATTTTTAGTAGCATCGCTTGCAAAAGAAATGTAAAACCATGACATCTGCCTTGTCTAATACGATCATTCGGCTACAGCATACGATTTCAATTATAACGACAAACGTTTTACGGACGAGTGACGAAATTGGTGACAATTACTTAGAAAGATCATCGAACTTTCATCATCTCCATTTCACAATTGACTATAGCACTACGAAATCTACACCCTTTATTGCTCACAATAAATTTCGGCATACACTTTCAAAACTCGTAGCAGCCAAATTACAGTACTTGGAAGCTCCCAATAATTTTTAAACGTTACGATTTTCTTTTTTCTTTCTTTACAGCTTGTGATTTTGGCCTGCGCGCTCGCAGTCCTTGCCGAGAAAGATGAGACGAAGAACCGCGACAAGCGTCAACACTTATCGTTCCATCCGCGCCGTGGCGGACGTCCGCCTCCGTACGCCGTGCAGATGGAACCGATAGCCCACTATTCCCAGCGCGATCCTTTGTACAATCCACTGGCTGCGGACTCGAAGAGCGACGATCAGCCCGGATACTACGAAGAGTCGCCCTACAATTACTACCCGACCGAGCCCGAGCCCATCATCGAGATCATCATCAAGGAGTCGAACGAGTCCTTGCCGACACCCGTCCCACCGGCGCCCCCCTTGCCAAAGAAGAAGGAGCCCATCCAAGTATTCTACGTAAAGTACGAGAAGAAACAGGAGTACGGCGAAGACAAGCCGCGAGTTGTCTACGATACCCCGATTCCCGCCATCACGCCGGTAGAGGAGCACGAGGTGATCAAGCCTGACGCCGAGTCCGAGAGATACCCACCTGTAGAGAACCTGCAGCCAGTGACTCAGTCACCGGAACCTTCGACCACTCTGCGCGCACTCATCCGTCCAGACAGCGAAGTTTACCACTCCGGTAGCAGTGGCATCCGTGTGACTTTCGGTACGGAGCAAGTACCACCCAACAATCACAATAAGCGTAGCGACAAAGATGCACCGAGCGAAAAGGAGATCATCCCCAGCAAGCCCACCGCCCTGCCACCTCCCGGCTCCTCCAAGCGCCCCCACG
Source organism: Torymus aiolomorphi (assembly GCA_036365515.1). NCBI lineage: Eukaryota > Metazoa > Arthropoda > Insecta > Hymenoptera > Torymidae > Torymus > Torymus aiolomorphi. Next base: position 221,279,099 of record CM070875.1, on the reverse strand, counting down.
GGCCCTTTGCCCCTATTCACCCCATCCCACCCCGCGTGACCCCGGCCTTCCCCCAGCAACGCATCGTCAACTCATTCCACCAGCAGCAGCTGTTGAACCAGCAGGCTCCGCCCCAGCAGGGGCCGCCACCGAGTTTCCTTGCGCAGCAGCCCCAGTTCCACCAGTCAGTACCAGCCCACATCAGGAACCAGTTCCAGCCGAACCATCCTAACCAGAGGCCGCAGCAACAGAGGCTGCCTATAACCATTCAGGGCCTGCCCGACGTCCAGCAACGCTTGTCCTTCAACTCCTTTGTGCCACCTCACCGCGTAAATGTCAACCATCCGCAGAACCCCGCTTCACCACCGACAGTTTCGCTATCCCATCAAAATGTGCAGCTGCAGAACTTCGCCCTAAACTTCGCGCAGCAGATTCCGTCGAACCTCCCACCACCCAGTTTCAACCTTGACCCACAGCTCCACCATAAGCAACGCGAACAGGACAAGCAGAGGTACATCGAACAACAGAGGATTCTAGAACAAAGACAGAAGGAACAGAAGTTGTTACAAGACCAGCAGAGACAGAAGGAACAGCAAAGACAGCAAGAACAGTACAGGCTGTTGGAGCAGCAGCGGCGTAAGCAGGAACAAGAACAGAAATTGCGCCTGCAACAACAACAACAACAGCAGCAGCAACAACAACAACAGCAGCAGCAGCAGCAGCAGCAGCAACAGCAACAACAACAGCAGCAGCAGCAGCAGCAGCAACAACAGCATCAACAACAGCAACAGCAGCTGCAACAACAACAGTTCCAACAGCAACAGCAGCAACAGCAGCAATTTAACTTTGGACAGAATCTGCTATCTCAGCAACCCCAACAGATTCAACAATCTCAACAGCATCAACAATCTCAGCTGCAAGGGCCACAGAAGCCCGAAATTCTGAAAGCTATTCCAAAACTAGAGCAACACTATGCCATCAGAGAGAATCCTCTGTTCCCAGGTCCGTTCCCACCAAATCCCCAATTCGCGGAAATCCAGCAGACTTCATTCGGTAGGTTGAACACGAACCAATTCACCGGATCTCAACTGCAATCGAACTTTGTGCAACAACAATCCCAACAGCCCCTGATACAATCTCAGTCGAACATAAAGATCACTGGTAGTACTTTGAAACAACAGCAGCAGCAGCAATCGCAATCGCAACAACAGCAAGCACCAATTTACCAGAATCAGCAAGCATTCTTCGCGCAAAATCTTCCAACACCCCAGCAGCAAAGGATCCAAGAAACTCTGCCGCAATCGTCGATCTGGGGCAGACCAGTCTTCCAGGGCAAGAATCTCAACTCCAATGACAAGATCTACGCCACACCCGTGACGAAAGTCGACGAAAACTCCCAACTGAAGAAATCCTCGGCTTCGACGCCGAACAGCATCCGCTACAACCCAACGACGACGAGGCCTGTTCCCGTAACCACAAAAGCCACGTCGCCGCCCAGCACTCCTCTCACGACAACCGCAGCCCCGACGACAACGAGCCTGTCGCCGGTGAAGGAGGCGAAAATCAAGGAGAACATTGCCAATCTCCCCGACGAAGTGCCCGACGACATCCGCGAGCAGCTCCTGAGCTCGGGCATCCTAGGCAACGCCGACATCCAGATCCTCGACTACGACAAGGTCGGCGGCATCAACATCGGCGACCTGCCCCCCGAGGCCCTGGCCAACTTCTACGGCGCGGGCGGCGCGGCCGCAACCGCCGCCAGCGAGCCCGTGCCCCAGATCGCCAAGCGGCCCAAGATCGTCGAGATCCAGCAGGACGAGATCCAGGTGCCCGCCTCCTCGTCCAGCATCAGCGGCAAGAACGCCCTCCTCGGCGACGACGACCACGTCCGAACGGAAGAGGTGACTCTGCGACCCGGCGGCGTCGAGATGAAGGTCGTGCGCTTCGACCCCAACACAGCGCAGGGCCAGAGCATCGCCGACCGGCACATCGGCGAGAACGCGACGCGCCTCAGTCCCGTGGCCGTGGGAGAGCGCGAGCCGGAGGCGACGGCCGCCGGCGGCCAGTACAATCGCTACCTGCCCCTCAAAGTGAGCGGCGCCTCCTTTCCCATACCGAACGCGCCGGAGCTCAGCGGCAAGAGGATATCCTCCGTGGTGGTGCTCGCACCCGTCGACTACAGCTTCCAGCCCGAGGCGGACCAGCAGCTGACGCGGCAGAACCGCAAGATCGCGAGCGACGTGCAGGCCGTGCGCTTTCTCGCCGGCGAGTCCCTCAAGCAGCTCATCAAGAAGCCCTCCGCCGAGAACTACAAGCGCTGGCTGGAGCAGGAGAGGCAGACGGAGCCCCAGAGGCAGTCCGTCGTGCTCCTCGTCACGACGTGAGTTCTCCTTTGCCGCATCTTATCACTTTGATCGTATTATGCGCCCGACTTATCGCGCCCGGCCATCGTATGAGCAAGCGCGCGATCGTTTCTCTCCTTCAGTTTCACTTTGTTCACTAACACTTCAGCGGCTACACTTGCGCGCGATCTTGCAAAATTACGGCCTCTTGTTCATCAGTGACAGCATTTTGTTTACTTTGCCAGCGCGTACCGTCAAATGCATCAATCACGCCGTAACCTAGTATTTATTGAGACGGCTTCTAGCTCTAAGCTAATTTTCTCCTTCCCTCTTTTTTCTTGGCACTTTCGAAAGTCAAAGTTTTGGATGATTTATTGTTCTGGTTTCTCGCGGGGCCGCAGTTTTACCTTCTAAAAGACGTTTACACATTTCAAAGATTTAAGAAACCGAAAGTAAATTAGACATTAGCGTTGAAAAAAAAGCGACGAAAAAAATGCGCGTACATACAGTGGAAGTCATAGCTTAATTAGGCGGTACGCGCGCGACTCAGCAGCGTTACTCAAGCGTCATAAATTCAATGTTTTATTTTAATCATCCTTTTTTACAAAAATCTCACTCTCAGTTTCTCTTGGTGCGTGCGCGCGCCCGCGCGAGATTCCGAATGCTAAAACATCCAAATAAAAAATGCCAATTTCAGTGTCGCAACTTTTACCTCTCGACTTACATCTCGTCTCTGCTTTTTTCTCTTTCTCCCTCCCGCTCGCCCCTTTTCCTTTGCTCGCACTTAATATAACGCGATTGCGACAAAACGTCTCACTTTTGCAGCATCACCATATAAGGATTCTCATTGCCAATTAACGTGCGAGCATGCGCGCAAGATAGAGAGAGGAGGCCTCTTATAATACGCTCGCGTACAATCGCTATGAGAAATTAACGCTAGCGCGCACCTTTGCTCCATATTCTCCTACCTCTCTAACGTCTGCCTATATATACATAAAGGCTTCATCTCTCGTGATCGCCGTGACAATCATTGCGTTATTGCAGCCGCGAAACAAAGTGTTCTCAGCTTTAGTAAAGAATCCGGTCGAAATTAGCTGATGACAGTATGCGCCCGAATAATGAGAAGAGCCTGCGAAAATTCCTGCGTACATATCTCTTCGCACCCGCGTGAAAATTGCCATTTTCTTAATTTCGCAAAATCCTTTCTTACCGCCAAAACGCGTAACAGTTACCAAAGTGTGCGAAGAGATTCTTCATTATTCATTAATTTTCGATTTTGCGTAATCTTTTTAATTATGTTATTTTTTCTTTTGATTCTATTGTTTCAGAAAATGTTAATTATTGAATTCTAAAATGCATAGCAACTTAATATTCATACTCATCATAGTTTCTATTTTTACTTATTTTTTGTTATTTTTTAAGATTTCTAACATCAAAGAAAGTATGCATCAAAATTAATATATATCAAATCAGAAATTCAAATTTTCGTAGAAATTTCGAATTTCAGATTAAACCTCGATTACGAGACCTCAATTTATTACAAGTTTTATATATTCTATCGAGATAAATCAGCGTCAATATATATTTCATCCGCATCCGCTCACTTTTTAACATTTAAAACTCACTTTTCCACGTCCAAAATATTTTCTGTCATTCATTATAAAGTGAACTATCTATTTTCAGAGCAAAGGACGGCTCGGAGACGGAGAAGGAAATCTTCATGTACGACGTGACATCGGAAAGCGTGAGCAAGTTGGCGGGCGACCTGTCGACGGCCTTCGTCGACGCCGCAGAGAGCAATTCGGACGTCAATGAGGACCCAATGGCTGACGTGTCATCGTCGTCGTCGTCGTCGAAGACGACCCAATGATAGATCACAAATACACACTCTCGCACACACACACAAATACACACACAGACACACACACACATAGCGCAGACGCGAATAGCGACAAAGAAACGCGCATTTTCTTCAAACCTTAACTGTGCCAACGACTCTCCGATCCACGACGAGGTGGGGATCGATTGATCGAGATCGCGCGCGATTGACGAGAAAGAGAAAGAGAACGAGTGTACAGCATGCTCGCGAGGAAGAGAGGAGTGTGACACGCCTCGGCAAAGTGGCGCTCGACACTTGGAATCGCGTGTTTTTTCTTTTTCTTTTACGAAGGAACCTCGAGTGTAGATATTTTAGTAACCTATTATTGTATATATGTTTTGAAAATTAATTTTTTATACTTTTTTTTATACGTAATACATTTTTATATATATATATTTCTATAAAAAATTATTTATATTGCATTTTTATTTGTACACCTTGGTCGCCCTGTTTGATTAAATTTTGTTTACATGGCGTTGTATATTTACATAATTTTAATTATTATATAATATGTAAAAATATTAACTTTTAATTTAAGGACATTCATTGAAATGTACGTCATAAAAAATGTGAATTATGTTTTGTTGAAATTGTGATTCGTTTCGTGTTTTAACAACTTTTGCAATTCCTAGTATTGTGTTTCTATCCCTAATAGAACTATGTTTTTAAAACGTTTAAAAGAGGAGAAAAGTAAAACTTTCAAACGTTTTATTAACGTTTAAAAATCGTTAAAGATGTCCGCTTTAGTAGTTGTATAATTTTTTTTTGTTTTTTTCTTCTATCGTTTTGAAAACGTGTTTTAAACATCCCTTTTGTACTAATTTTTAATAAAAAGAATTTGAAAAAGCACCGAACCACTTGCTAGTTTGCTACTCCCGCCTACATACTCTTAGTTTCGAACTTTACCTTATAACCCGAGGCAGATAATATTTCTACTTCAGTCTTATGACACGCCACCTATCGGTCTAGCGAAACATACTGGTAAAATATATTTAAAACATTTCAAAAACATTAGACGAGAAACCAATGAAAATAAATTATACATCTATAGGTTTGAAAAACCTTTTCAAAACTTTAAAATAAAAACTAAATCATTTTCATTGCTACTAAAGCGGACATCTTCAACGATTTTTTAACATTAAATCAAACGTCTTTATTACTATTTTATAAAACGTTTTAAAGTTTTACAATTCACCTCTTTTATTAGGGATATGATTCATAATTTTTTTAACTATTACCAAAATAAAACCAAACAATCGTCTTTTTTGTATTAGTGAATCCTTTATAGAATTTATTATACAGTTTCAAAAATTAATAGTACATTACGCAACACCTTATACATTACGTATACTATTTTTCTAAACGTGTGCGCAAATCGATTTTCAATGCCTATGTAGTATACGCAGAGTGTGGGTTTCTCGCATTTTGAATTCGCAGTTTGCAAAGTGCTTGCTTTGCGCATTCAGTGTGCAAAGTATTTACTTTACACACTACGAATTCAAAATGCGGGAAACATACACCTTGCGCATACTAAATAGGCATGGACAATCGAGTTTCGCGCACATAGTTTAGAAAAAATCATTAACAAATTTGTACAATCCTTATAAATCATAATTACGTATCTTACGATTAAATTATGTACAAGTATTCTCAAAATATCCTAATTTACCTCTCATTACTTGAAATATTTCACACACCAATTTCTTGCTTTAAATATGACAATATTTCGTGATCAGGTATATTGTTCCATAAATGTTTTGATATATGTACTACCTTGTATGACATAGATTCCAATGATTTCATATTTAGCAGATTTGGTGCCTTCAATCGTTGAATGTTTCTTCCATATGCTTCAAATGACACAAATAACACAGCTATTCTAAAAAATAAGATTCAAAAGTGAATTCTTGGTTACTTTGATTACTGTACCAGATTTTTTATTTAAAAATAAAAATATTTTAAATACTTTTCAGTATTAGAAGGTATGTTGAAATCTTCTACATATCTACTAGAGCAGATAGGCGTGCTTGTTTCAATGGAAATAGGACGTCCATCTTGTAAAATTATAAGATGATCTGAAATATCAATAATTAATTTTATATATTTATTTTATTATATAATCATTTCTTTCTTTATTCACAAATATACCTATAGTATGTCCTAACTTCGTTCTCACGTTAGTTTGAGTAAAAGCAGGACCTCCTAAAATATTTTCTAATGCACTCTGCAATGGATATTCTTTTGAAATACTATCTATGTGACCTGTTTTAAAAGATTGAATCAAACTTTCTGAAGGCCACGGTCCACAATACGAAGGATATAGAGTTTTAACACTTTGATACAATTGTTGATATGTCTGATGAAAACTTTGTGACATTAGTGTTGGAGTTTGATCTTTCATAAAAACATGCTTCAACAAAGTATCATCAAAGCAACCTAAAGATGCTAAATGTAATGCAAAATAGATTAAAGTGACATCATCGGAAATTCTTGAAAAATGTTTTAAAATAATTTCTTGTAACTCATTCCAAACTGATGGTTTATAATTAGCAAATGCTAATCCTGCTACAAGTGTTGAAATATTTAGTGGGTGAGATGTTGATAAAAGTGAGGGATTTTTATAAATTTGGGATGATAAGTAATCCAATAAAGACATATTAATATGTCCAATCATGTTTAATTTATTTAAAATAAATGCAGCATCAGAAGATTTGCATTCATCAGCTATTATTCTCTCTATAAGTTTATCTATAAAAGAAGGATTATAGAATTCATCATTCCTGCAAAAAATATTTTATTTTGATTATTAGATTTTTGTTAATTATTTTGATTACTATTACTATCAATATTAAATTATTATATTCATATTTACCCATCCAATGTTTTTTTAACAATTTTTAATAGCATTGGTTTTGCTATACGTTCCTCCAATAAACTTATATTATCTATAATAACATTTTGTACTTTATCTAATATATATAAATAATTATGTGGTAAATTATCAATTCTGCAAAATGATAGCAAAACACTTGTTGCTATATGAATATCTATATTTTTCTCATGACTATTGAAAGCATCTAAAATGAATCTAATTATGTTTTCATCTAGATTGTGATTGCATGCGAACCGTAATGCATTATTTAATTCTTTAATACTATCATGGTCAATTTGGAGTTCTAGCTGTGCAATAAATACTTCAGGTAAAGCTTGAAGTATAGCTTTACTTAAATTGGTTGGTTTCATACGTGTTAATAAAAATGACAAGTAATAAATTTGTTCCAAATATAAGTCATTTATAGAACACCTAATTAATTGCAGAATTGACTGTACAATGAAACTTGAACTGGGTACATCAACAAGATTTAAAAGTTTTAGTGATTGTATCAATCCTGATAAATCTAATTTTGTAAGATGTCTTCTTAAAATGGAACACATCTGTGAAAAATGTTCACTTTTCTGTATCTCTAGTGAAGAAAAATTATTTTCCTGATAAAATTTTAGCATGGATGTCAAAGCAGCTACAATATGACTTCCATCAATTTGATTCTTATTTATCTCAATAAGTCGAATAAGGTTTGATGGAGATTTATCCTGATTAATTAAAGTAAACAATTCTTTAGCACTACCTATTTCAGTTTTGATATCATGTTGGTTTTCTAAAAATGATTTAAAACATAATAATAAATAAGTGTGTATTATATAATAATTATAATAAATTGAAGATATTTTTCCTACCTTTGATTTGGACACTACTATGACATAGCCTGCTGATTGAAATATGTGGAAAAATTGTAACATTTCTTAATGATTTAGATAACTTCATCAATGACTTGGACATTATAATATTCTAGAATAATATAAATTACTTTATAATCAGGAATGTATTGAAAAATATGTATAGTCAATTGTTAGAATATGTATAAGACTTTAGAGATTCACCATGAATTTTCAATAAATGATATTACTGCTAGATATATGAACAAGTTTTTATAATTAAATTTGAAGGAATGTATGCATACTTTTAAGGTTAGCAAACTCTATTTGTACAGTCGTAGCGGTATTCATAAAATAATGATTCTGATTTTTATCCTTTAAATATTTTTGTTTAACTTTTCTAGTTCGTAAAAATATAAGTTACACGGTACGTTTTCCTTAAAATTCTTTAAACAATTCGTGCAAAAAATTTTTTACAATTTTTATATAAAATGTAGAAATAGAAAACTTCCTTATTGGCTTACTTATTACTTACGCCCTCTACTGATGATAGTATGATGTATGGTATAACAGTTGTTGTCTGAAATCTATAGAATTTATAACTCTATGGTTATAAATCCTACGGTGAATCCACATTAACGTGTCCGAAGCTGTGCGCCGTGCGCTTTGCGCTCTACCCAAAAGAAAGTGTTGTTCGACATCTATGTAACTGTTATCTATGTTTGATATATGTGCTCTGTTCAATAAGAGACTACGTCTCTTTCGCTTTATTCTGTGGTAACAAGTACGTAGATATCGAACAACACTTTCTTTTTGGTAGAGCGCAAAGCGCACGGCACACAGCTCCGGGCACGTAATGTGGATTCATCGCTATAGGAATTATAACCATAGTTATAAATATTATAGATTTCGGACAACAACTATTTTTCTGACGGCATAGCGCATAGAGCATACGGCATGCAATGTGGATTCGCTGTAAAAGTAAAATGTCTCTGTCGGTAATATCGATTCATCTCCTCGAACTCCCGTAGTGGCCGTAGTCTGTTACTCACTACCCAGTAAAATATATATAGGTGAGAATTTGACAAGTAAACTGCACGTATGAGATATTGTTCGTCAATTCGAATTAAAATATGGATGAGAAGACAATATTGGAAGAGCAACTAAGGGAAGCTGCTTGTGTTGGTGATACTGATGCTGTTCAAGAATTAGTAAATCTTGGGGTGGATGTCAATGCACGACACGCCATAAATGGATGGTAATAATAATTTCATTGTTTTTATACGAACACCTGAGGTGAATTTTATGTTTATTATTTTAAAAATTTATTGTCATGTTTTGTTTTAAATCTATTTAAGGACTCCATTACACTGGGCGTGCAAACGAAACTATTTGGATGTTGTAGTTTTGTTATTAAAAAGTGGAGCAGACAGAAATGTTAAATCTGACAAAGGAGAAACTCCAGCATCAGTTTCTTCAAACCCATATATTTTACGATTACTAGGTGCTTCACCTGACTTTTCCAAGACATCTTATAGTGATTCAGAAATACCTACATTTGTGCCTAACTATATTAAAAATACTCCATTGAATAGTAAATTAGATTTAAGAATTCCTCAAAGTATTATTAGTAAATGCATAGAAGGTAACATTTTATATAAATTAATTTTTATATATTTATAATTGATTCAACTTTATTTCAGTCAGTAATTCTTTTTCAGAAATAGTATTAAAAATACGGATCGCAAATATTAGTGATCCCGATTTTATAGAAGTTGATCTTCCACGTAATGCTTTAACTTACCCAAATTTAATCAAAATATGTTGTGATGAATTAGAAATCAGTGCAACACAGATAGTTAAGCTAAGGAAACTGCCTAATACAAGAATTCGAAGAGACAAAGATGTACAAAGACTAGAAAATTTTCAAGAAATTGAGGTAGTGCTGTATTCACCACCTAGCATTCCTAATGATGCAGCGCATAAGTCAATGCAATATGCTAATGGAAGCACAGTGCCGATAACACCAACAAATAATTACCAAAGTATATCCAAAAAAGATCAAACGATTTTATATTAAGCTATATACATAATAATTAAAATGTTAAAACAATTTTAATGTTGAACTAAAGTCTGCAATAGCTTTAATGAATTTTGTTTAAAGTTTTAGGTATAATAATATTCAAAGAATTGTACAAAAAATGCATTTATTTACATTTTTAATAAACTACGAAAGGTTTTTTTAACCTTATAAATATTTTTAACTTAATAAAAAATTTATTTTATTTACAATATATCAGAAGATATAATTTTAACTATCATTACTTTCATCATCTTCATCATCATTCGCACTTTTAACTTTATTTTTCTTATTTACACCTTCAATTTTACTTTCCTTTTTTATCTTTTTGGTTTTACTTTCCTCTTTTAGAATGTCATCATTATCACTGTTCTCTGAATCTTCATCACTCTCACTCTTACCAAGATTTTGAACATAGACTGTACCATCAGGTGCTACAGTAACATTAACATTAGATGTAAATGTGGACAACTCTCCTTCAACTGTTGTGTAAGCTTTCGGTCGTTTAGGAGCTTGTACTGGAACTTCGACTTCATTTTTGTTTTCTATAATTAAGAAAAGGTAAAAAATATAAGACTATAATTATAGAAAATAGCATGTGAAAATTATTAAATATACTAGAAAATTCTTACTTAATGTTATGTAAATAGGGATTGCAAGACTCAATGGGGTTTTGATCCTTAATGATCGAATGTTTTCCCAACCCCCAGGAAAACTTTGCCTTAATTCATCTATTACTGCCATTATGTTATCAACAATTTTTTCTACTTTCATGGAGCAGCTGCCAACCTGAGTAACATAACTATCTCCTTTGGCATGAATTTGCAAACAAGTCTTCTTTAGTGCATTATCAATTTCAAATTTGAGGTCTTTATCCATGTGAATAGATGTTGGTAATTTCCTTTTTTGTCTAAATAGTTTTCCTAACAAATGTGTTATGTGGCCAGAAATGCGACCATCAACTAGAAAATAGTCATAGGAACCAAACAATCTTCTTCTCATTTCAAATTGCCTATATTCTGTTTTTACTTGATTAATAGGTATAACAGTTTTAATTTGATTGCACCCATGTTGCTTCAATAAATCTTGATAATAATTTACAGTGTCTTCATAATCTCTTCTTCTGCCTTTTTTAAGGTCTCTCACAAATAAAGCTACATCATCATTAGAAGAAATTACAGAATGAGGAAGAGATCTGAAATTTGAAATAATATTATAAGTACAAAATCTATAAATATAGCTAAAATATAATTAGAAAAATATGAAATCTCATATCAATTTTATAATCATGGTTCTCATAAGGATCCATTGGTAATTTTTAGCATTTAATCATGTATAATGTTACTTTGATTCATAAAATTATTCAGAGTAATCATTAATCTAGTACTCACATTCGCTTTTGATGTAATGGCACTTTTGGAACTTTGATGCAGTTGATCAATAAATGTATCGGTGGTCTTTCTGCATCAAATAAACTTTTCTTATTTTTTTCATGATTTTCAACTACTTTGATTAGAGCTTCCACGTAATTAACAACATCTTTCCTTGCTATTCCATAACTGCCTTTATTATCTACATTTTCTTCATTTTTAATATCTAATTGTTTCCTCTTCTTAGACTTAATATTTTTTATTTTTTTATTAGCTTCGACTTTAATAGACTTTGTAGGTTCTGTTTTTCCCTTCTGTTTTGGAATACCAGCTGTCTCAACTGAAATTTTCCTTTTCTTTGATTTTATATTGCATGTTTCACTTCCTTTTAATTTTTCTGCTTTTTCAGTTTTGTTGATTTTTTTTGGTAATGCATTTTCTTCAACAGAATTTTTCTTCAAATTTTTTGGTTTAGGTTTTTCTTGATTCTTCTTTTTCTTGTCTGACAATTTTGTATTTGATTTGTTATTATTAGCGATCTTTGGAAGGGTGAGTAAATTTTTTTTGTCTTTAGAAATTGCATCACTTTTCATCAAAACCTTTTTTGAATTCTTTTTTGACATAAGTGGTTGTTCAACTGATTTTGTTAAGTCTTCTACCAAACTTTTTTTTGTTTTTGTAATATTTTTAACTAATTTAGTTAGTGAATTTTCCTTATTTTTTTGTTGTTTAAGACTTTCTTTAATAAGATTCTTCTTTTTCGAAGAAATTTCTGTTAAAATTTTTTCATTTTTTTGTTTTTTCAGAGGATTTTGTATACTGGATGAATTTACTTTGGAAAGTACCTTTTTACTTTCTTTTGAGTCATTTTTAGATAATCTTTTGGTCGTTTTAGTTGATTTTGCCTTACTATTAGCATCACCTGTTAAACAAGTTGCTAATAAATCCATATTTTAAAATTATATTTATCCAATATAATTTTTTGCTTTGTTGTACAACAAAGAATAATGCTGTGTATTATGAAAATCTTCCACAAGATTTAAATTTCTATAGTATTTTATACAAGTATATAAACACTTGTAACTACCAATTAGCTTTATCTGTAAACGAAAAATATTTTATTAGTAAATCACAAATTGAGAAATTTTTTTTAGTAAAATATAAAGATTTAATTTTAATTATAAGTACTATATAAGATAGAAAAAAATTCAGGTAATCCGAGGCAACTATGGGAAATTATAAATTCCAAACTTGGTAACAAAGGTAAAAAAAATGATAACATAAGTGGAATATATGATGAAAACAAGGAGATAATAAAAGACCAATCTAAAATTGCAAATATCATGAATGATTATTATTGTAAAATGGGTAACAATTTAATTCAACTACCCTCAAATAACACAAATTCAATATTCATAAATCCTACAGATAAAATTGAAATTAAAAAGATAATTGACAACTTGAAAATCAAGAATGGAGGAGTTGACAAAATAAATGCTAAGACCCTCAAAACAATATCTGATCATATAGCAGATCCATTGGCATATATCATCAATAAATGTATTCAAAATTCAATATGGCTGGATGCACTAAAAGCTACTGAAGTAGTACCAATTTATAAATCAGGGAAAAAATTAGTAGTTAATAACTATGGACCAATATCTTTAATATCAAATATTGCAAAAATCTTCGAAAAGGTAATCTACAAAAGAATTTTTTATTTTATTTACAAGCATAAAATATTAAGTGAAAAACAGTTTGACTTTATTAAAAACAAAGGAACCAGAGATGCTCTAAGCTATATTACAAGAAGGATATATAAGGACTTAGATAAGAGTAAGCCCATCACAGTCACATTTTTAGATCTAGCAAAAGCTTTTGATACAGTTGATCATAATATGTATCAAAGCTTATAAATTAATACAAAGCTACTTGACAAATAAAAAACAGAAAGTAAGAATTGGCCAATGTGAGAGTAAAACGATAGTAATAACTGTGGAAGTACCACAAGGAACGATCCTTGGGACGCTACTTTTTATACTGTATATAAATGATTTACTGATAACAATGCCAGAAAACTCAATTTTATCATATGCTGATGACACAGCAGTTATCTCATTGGGTAAAACCTAGAAAGAAGTTGAGAAGGAAAGGAATCAATTTCTTGAAAAAGTAGCAACATGGCTCGCATTGAATACACTAACTTTAAACGTAAGTAAAACTGTGTACATAACTTTCGGGAATTATTATGACAGTGTTCCAAAAAATATAGATATTTTTAGTAACAGAAAAACTAAAAAGAGTGGATACGTGTAAATATTTAGGGGTTAATTTTGATTATAATCTAAAATGGGATGAACATATTGACTACCTAATCAAAAAAACAAGTTACTTAAATTCCATCTTCTACAAAATTAATAAATTTATGTAAATAAATACTTTAAAGGTTATATACTATGCGTTTTTTCACAGTGTGATTAATTATGGGATAATTGCTTGGGGTGGTGTCTACAAAAATAATCAATATTTGCTCCAAAATATTCAAAACAGATTACTTAAACTAGTTTTCAAAAACACTTTTGAGCAAAATAAACCAATTAATATTAAGCAACTATTCCAATTGGACTATTTAAAATATTATTACAACGAAATGAAAAATATATCTACAAATTCAAATAGTAAGACAAGAAATAAATCTATCGTATTGCTTAAAATAGACAAAAGAGTAAGTGAAAAAAACAATTACATAACTGCAATAAAGACTTTCAATCTTCTTCCAAACGAGCTCAAAACTCTAGAAATAGACAAAAGATCTGCTATATACAAGTTAAAAAAAATGGATTGTAAATATTCCTTGAAACCAATTTTATCCTATAATTTTTTTATAGGAATTCAAGTCTAAAACTTAGATAAATGCATATAACACATATACTTATTACTGTTTACATAAATTTTTATTATAATGTTATAAAATAAAGATGTTTTATTTAGTTTTAAGATTTAGTATTAGTTTTAGTTTTAAGTAACTTTATACTTCGGACCTGCAAACAGAGAATTTATTTTCCTCTGCAGGGTTGCTATATGTAATGTATTTATTACTTTGGATAAATAAATAAAGTTTTTTAAAAAGTACTTCATCCAAGTGTTTTATGATTCAACGATAAAATAAGTCTAAGAAATTTATAGACTATAAAACATAAGTTTAAAATAAAAGATTAAAATACTATTTTCTCGAATATTAATTGATTATCAGGATTTAAATCATTGCGTTAGATAACGTAAAGGTTAAAGGATTCTCGTTTAATTAATGGATTCTTGAAAGGATAAAATAACTGCTTGGCATCGCAACGTGGCGGCGAAAATCTAACCTAACTTTTGTACGTTACATCTAATATTTCAAGTCAATATATAAATTAGTTATAATAAAACTAATTTAGATAGATATTATTACAAATTATAATATAATTTGTATTAAACTAAAAAACAGATTAAGTAATTTAACTTACTTTGGAAGTGCACACTCGTTTTTTTTTACTCCTTGAGTTATCTGCCACAGGCTATGTACTCTGCACACTCGTTGGTAAAACGTGCAACTCTACAGCCATTTTTACGAATGTGGATATTTTTTTTTTCGCCCCGAAGGTATATCAGCACCAGGCCACGTCCTTGAATGTGGATCTTCCTCTACTCCTCGGCTTGTCCCTCAACCTATGCCGCAATGATCCCAATGGGCAATGCATCGCACGCTTCCATATTCCATATCCAATATCCAAGAGTAACAAACTATACAAGAACAAGATGGGTATGTATATCCTGAATTCCTGATATCCATATAATTATTCAATAGCGTGGCAGTGCATCGCTAGATGTGTAGATGTCGCTAAGATCAACATGCTCCGTAATTTTAAAATACTTAAAAAATAAGTGGCATTTATAGCATTTTGTAACTTCAATTTTGTTAATCTTACGTTAATATATAAATTTCGTCATCTACCATACTTTTACTATTCATATCAATAAAATATTATTTATTTATATAAATGTGACGAAAAATTAAATGATAAAACATAAGCAATTTCACTGCAAGATTAAATTTAAAATCTGGTGAATATATACTTTTCATTTTTTGAATAAAAACATATGAATTCGTAATGTGGTATATCGCATAAATTAAAATTGGTGTCGATGACTTGACGCACTAAAATTGTTTGGTTATTTTGGTAAAATTAAATGATGTTTATCAGAAGTGGCTTCCAAATTTATTACAATCGACGAAAGCGAAATCCTCATGAGAAGAATAATAGGATCCCTTTTAGGTGTTTCTTTCCAGACTGAATTATTAATAATGACCTTATTAGGACTGGTAATTACGTATATATTCTAGCTTATGATCGTGCACAAGCTTTGTATTAATATTTAATATTAACATTAATTTTTTATTGTAGGCTAATTCAACGTTAGATTGGAAACCATTTGAACTCGTTGAGCGATTGAATCTAATACGTGACTTACATTTTTCAGTCGACGATGTTGATCTTATTAGCAGTAATTTTACTTTAAGGATAAAAAAATGTATTTATAAAATATCTAGCTTAGATTTATCCAACAAAGTTAAATGAAATATTTTTTTTTCAGTGTTAAGTATTACAGTTGTAGTGGAATTTCTTTGCAGTCTCATTAATCCATTTGCACATTTATTAAAACTATACCCTATTATTACTTGGAGTCGTTCGGATATTTTGTTACCATGGCTTGTCACTCACGCTCTCAATACTATTTTGCCAAAAATGTTAGCTGTTTCTTTGGCTTTTATTTTCTATACCGAAAATATCATATCGACTATGTCACTACTTGAGTTTTTGGTTGTTGAATCAATAAATCTTTGTAAGTACATAACATTTTATGCAACTTTGTCTAGGTCAATAATTTTTTTATTTAAAATATTTTTAGGAATAATTTTTATGAAATTACTTCAATTTAAAAATAGACATAATATTATTTTTTTCAACATATGCATGAAAAAGGCCCTTTTCCTGCATAGAAAAGTGAATGGAAAATCAAGCATTTCGAGCGTCTAGTGAGGCCTTCCGTTGTAGCGGGAGGAACATCACTTAGTCTCCCGTTATGACGACTAGATATACCCGATCTCCCATCCACTTTTCATGCAAAAAAAGATCCAATTCCTGCACTTATTTAAAAAAGTACTACGTGTAACAAGGGAGGAAAGTTGACTTTTTCAGACTCGGATGATGATTTTGAGCACTCGTATATCACTCTGACCCGAGTTGGCCACTCGTGCTCAATCATCATCCTCGCTATAGAAAAAGTCAACTTTCCTCCCTAGTTGCACAATGTACTATCGATTAAAGTATATACTTCAATATTTTCGTATTTCATCTGAATAAAAAATATTGTTTTATTTATATCGTTTAGTGATAGCGTGGTACAATTGGTATGTATTTTTTGCATTTTATCTGGACCTCCGAGAAATTGATCGAAAACGAAACTTACGTAAGCGGCGCAACAGCATTTTGGAAGAGTCAAGTACTCCGCCACAAGCATATAAAAGTATACCAAATTTACAAGAATTATTTGAAAAATCTTCATTGTACGTTAATAAGCTTAAAAGTATGCGCAATACAAGATCACTTACCTTAATGGAAAGTACAAGTCCTGAAGTTGAATCAGACGAATTTTCATCACCAATTTCGTATACAGAAGAAAGTTTATTACCTACTGAGGAATCAATGAATTTATCAAATATTACAGATAAACATTTAATAGATGAACATAGACGAGAAAATATTTCAAACATTTCCGATCATTATAATACAAGCGATAATGAAAATATCATACCCGGAGAATTTAATTCTCCTGTAATTACTGTTCAAAATAAATGTACCTGTTCTAGTTCTGAAGACGAAGAGGAAATTACAATTTTAATATCAAAGAAAATTCAAACGAGAAATTCTGGTAGAAATGAAGAAATAAATATAAGTGTTAAATCATCGAACATAGAAATTCAAGCAAAAAAAAATTTTAATAAAAAATCAAAAAAGTCTATAAATCGAAGTATTCAAGCAACAAAGTTGATAGAACCCTCAATTAATAAAATTTTACCTAATTCATCTATATGTGATACAGTAAATCATTCTAATTGGAATTCCAACAATAATGGTGATAAGCTTCATTATCTATTAAATAAAAATTTTGAACTTTTGGATAAAATGTGTCGTACGTTGCATATTAATAAACAAAACTGCACGAAAAATAACAAGCAAAAATGGTTGATTTTTCAACAAGAACTTGAGTGCCACTTAGATAAACATGTATTTTTTAAAGACTCGAACGTTAATACAATGAAAACTAAAAACACAAAGCATAAAATATTAAAGGATAGTAATTCACAGACAGAAAACAAAATCAAGCATAAGATAAAAAATAAAGAAAAACATATATCAGTGCCCAAAATTCCCAAAAGTGAAATTTTAAAATCAAGAGGAAATCATTCACAGAGAATTCGATCCTCAATTAAATTGAGTAAAAAGCATAATTTATCAAGACAGTTAACGAACGAACAAAAAGTTTATAATAGAAAAGTAAATCCTAAAGATCGTATGGAAAACAAAATTACTCATTTACTCAATTTCGATAGAATTTCAGATATAATTGCACCTATACCGAAAAGGACAACTTGCGAAGTGTATCACAATTTAACAGATAATTGTTGTAAAAACTCATCTTCAGCGAAATCCAAAAATCATAAATTAAATTTTTCAATATTGAAACCAATGAAACACAAACATTTACAAGCAGAATGTACTGAAAACAAAAAAGTTAAAGAGTTGCGAAATCTTTATGCGTATAACAATTTAACTCTAGAACAGGATAGACGCGAAATGCTACAGAAAAAGAAAAAATCAAAAATGACTAGTTACAAAAATGCTCTACCTGAAATTACTGTATATACTCCTAATGCTGCCAATGTTGATATAGAATTACAAAAATATATTAATATTAATTTCAATAATGAAGCAGAAGACCGAATACTTAAACAATTCACAAAATATAATGAATTTTTTAATCAAAATAAAGATTCTAATAAATCCAATCGTAAATTGCATCACTTTCAAAGTGCTAGCAGATCAATAAATCGTATTCCTGTAAATAATATCGAATCAACTCATGAAATAAAAATGACAGATGCCCAACATCTTGAAATAGAATCTGCACTTAATATAAAATCTAGTTCATCACTAATTTCTAAAGATACATCATTTTCACAAGAAGAAATCATTTCTAGACAAGATCATGAAATAGCCGATGACTCTATGATGCCACAAATGTACCGATCCAATATAAGAGAAATTATAGAGAGAATTGATTGGAGTAATCACTCATCACAAGCATTTCATAATTTTTCGGGAAGTACAATGATTAAAAATCATTTCACAGTACAACATGAGCCAGAAAGACGAGTTATAGCTGATGATGAAACGGTGAACAAGTTACAAAGCGCTTTTTCTTTCAGCGATGAGAATGAAAGAGGATTTCATTTAGGACCAGAATCGAACGAACCGTACCCAATATTTCAAATTGTTGCTTTAACAATGAATGAAATTTTCAAGTCCGTGGGTTGGCGAAATTTTTCTGGATCCGCGCCATTTCAATTTGGAAGCGATATTGAAATTTCCACTTCTGACGACACAAGTTTTTGTTACCCGGAAGAACAATCTAATTCTCGAGATTCTGGGGATGATGAGGAATACGTAAAAACACCTGTTAATGTTGATGCAGATAAATTTGATAAATTTGAAGAAAGAAATACTATTTCTTATTGTCTATTAGAACAATTGCAAGAACTATTAAAGTCATCTCACGAAGCATTATCTGCAATAGAAAATTCTCATTCTAACAACGCTGGTGAAAATAAGCAAAAGTGTATAGATGACGTAGAAGAAACATTTTCCAACAGTATGATTGAATACATAAATGCTTTTAATGATTTATACAATAAAGTCGAGAACATTAAAAATGATATGAACGCATTAAATACTTATCCGAGCATTGACGAGAAAGTTTCTCCAAAACAAGATAAATTTCTCAGTAATGGCATTAACGACAGTAAAAATCATGACAGTGTTATTAAAATCGAAACAAATTCACAAACTGATGCAGCCTGTATCGATACAAAGCACTACCTGAATATTAACTTTAAAGAAATTAAATTCAAAGCAAGAAATGATGCCCCAAAATTTACAATTACATGTGAATATTTATCAAAAATATTACGAAGCTTAAAAATCAAGAAAAATGACGAATGCAATTTAAATTTTAAAGATAAAATAAATACACACAAATTAAAAAAGGACAAAAGTTTATTTTTAGAAGTTAAAAAAAAATGTGAAAGAAAAGATAACATTTTACGTTCAGTAAAATCTGACGGATGTTTAATTTTAAAATCCAATATTAAAAAATTAAAATTAGAAAATCAAAATAATTATATACTGGGTATTTTAAAGAAATCGCCGACACTTTAAGAATGAGTATATAGATTTTTCTAAAAAAGATTTATTCTTATACAAACTTATTTCGTGCTTACATTAGATGGCAACAAGTTTATGAAACTTGTCTATTAAGGTGTTGATTTATAAATATGCATTATAAACACTTAATGTTTGATTTTTAATAAAAACATGTACATTTATTTAAATAAACTAACTTTTATAACTAAATTGACACCTACTTGGCTGCATGAATAAATTTTTACTCATTCATACCAGTTATTTATTTGAATGCAATACAATTTCTGACAATATCTTAATTCCTATCGTCATTGCATATCACGACAATAATATAACAATTTAGCAAGTTACGTCATAACCTGATGCAATTTCTGGCACGATATAACTGGGATCGCAAACGGTATTTTTTACTGCTTCCCTGGCACTAGCTTTCAAAATTCTAAAATTAATTTCGTCTTTGTTCATGTAACCGTACAGATACATCGGCAGCTTATTCGACAAGATCCAGACGTTTTGGTCCTCTTCATGGTCCATTCTAATGTCATTGGGAAAAACTAAAGAAACATTACTCGTTCCGATTACACCTAAATTTTGAGGTATGTACTCTTTTCTAGTATCCCAACACCATACCGAATCTCTCGTTACCATATTGAAGAACATGACACCATTTTTATCGATAGCAGATCCTGAAGAATGACCGTAATCCTTTGCTCTTGGCTTACCAACGGGAACAAATTTATTGGCATTGTGTTCAGCTGATTTCTTGTCTTTTAAAGCTGAAAGGGGCACCGCGAATTCGCGAAAACTAGACATTGGATGGAAAAACATAGTTTTTTCATCATGGACATCTACAGGTGTTAAGGCTATCCCGAAAATTCCATCGGTCCAATGGAATTCAAGTCCGTGAAGATTGTACCGAGACGACAAGGGATCTGGGAAGAAAAAGTGATGTTGAATTCTGAAAGAACTGTCGTTGTATAGGTCGTAAACTATCAGACCAAAACGCCAAACGTCTGCTGCATAGGCCACTGCGTTGTCACAGTTGTTATCTCTGACGTCAACGACGATGTTTGAATATAATGAATCTTCTTTAATTTGATCATGTGGTAAAGGATACGCTTTTATCAATTCATCGGTATATAGATCAAAAACAAAAATCGTTGGTGGACAAATCTGTTTTGGATCGTCAGTAACGTCGATTTTTCCAGAATCTAATACCCAAAGTCGATCACATTCATCTATTTGCATTCTAAATACCGATGTCAATCCTTGACAGTTACCTGAATTTAAAATAAAAATTTCAATCATTTTACATTTATAAAATTTTTTAATTCATGAAAAATAAAAATGATGTCAGACCTAGATGATTATGCCATCTCCAATCAGGATATGGGCGTAGTTTCGGACTTTTATCAAATGATTTAGTAGAAATCGTTGTTAGTGTAGCAGGAATTCCCTTTTTCCACCTTGGCATGCTAATAAAAATTCTATCTTTCCAGATTTCTAAACCGAGGGGTAAATTATTTTCAGGAATAAATGAGCCGCTGTATAGGAAGCTATTTCTATCTTCTTCATTGTCAAATTCATAATCAATAGTTTTCCAGTAATAGGCCTACAATTAAATAAGTAATGTATTACAGAAAAGACAGCATAGTTATTACAGTCTAATATTCTGTGTTACTTTCGAACTTACTAATTGCATGGCTGGTCCGGCATACTCGTCCGTATAACCAGTTTCTTTCGGAGGTTTAAATGTGTGTCCAGGGTTAAAAAATCGTTCACTATGATTGACCTGGTTTTGGTGATTGATCTTAGATGACGGCAAAATATTGTTCGAGTTTACATTATTGTGAAAGCTATTCAGATTTCGCTCGTTCTTTTTACTCTCCGGATGATTGTTTTGAGTTGCAAAATTCGAGCCTATTTGAAATCCGTGTGGTTTCTCTGTATTCCTTTGAGTTATTGTATTATCATGATTGTGGTTACTAGGAAAATCGCAATTCACGTGAGACGGTGGCTCTTCTTGTCCAAATGCTGGATCATCAAAAGAAGCGGTAGAAGACTAAATGAGAATGAATAATAATGAAAATTTATCGGATGGAAAGTGGATTTTTCAAATATAATTATAAATAAAGATTTTTTAAAATTCAATATTGTTCCTGTCCTGGTAGAAAATTAACCAAATTTTATAGCTAACGTATTAATTAAATGGAAGCATTTTTAGCCAAAATCATAATGCAAAAATAATATAATTCATCTAAAAGTTCTACTATTACTTAAAATACATATTTTATGAAGTGTAAATGCCATAATTTATTTCGGATTGGTATACACAATTATGAAATACAAGCAATGTTCGTTTTTAACCATAAAGTTAACTGAAAAGTAGCTAGCTTTTGGTTAACATTTCTACCAGGGTATCATTATCAAAAACACTATTTAAAAAAAAAATAAAGATTGGCATTTAAATATAAGAAATGCAAATACTTAATTAAAAGTTCGTGATTGAAACCTAAATTGAATTTTACTTAAAAGTCATGCGATAGTAGGTCAATAAACGGCATTTCAAGTAGAAATACATATTAATGAAAGGAATCGAGTTAACACCAAGTACGTTTTTGAAACTGTCGATGACATTGAGTTTCCTAAAGTAGAGGATAGCTATAGAAGATGAATTTACGCAATGCATGTACTGTCTCTTGGTCTCTTTGAAAACGGCAAACAAAACTTATGTAAGGATGCGTCGTCATTCAAAGATCGGCTTCTCAGATAAATGTGATCCCGTGATCAACGAGATTGCAAATTTATTTTCCATACTTTTATTGTTCATTATACGCGTGCTTAATGCAATAGGACTGTGTACAAAAATAAAAAGTCATCATTCGACAATGAATTAACTACCGTCACAAAATTAACAGGCGACGACGAAAGCTGGGGTACTGGCAGCGGTGCCTCGAGTTCTTGCGAAATGAGAATGTTGGGTCCGGCGGGCTCTGCAAATTCTTGAAATCCCAGTAGCGACATAGTCACCAGCCAGGGCATGACGTTCGCCATTCCTGTAATGCAAAGTATTAGCGTCAGCTGCAATCAACGATTAACTCGGTGCGAATTGCCAAATTAAGCAACCCGGTCACCTCAATAAATCAACATTTTTGTCAATTCGCCAAACTTCAATCCAGTGTAAAAATTTATTACGTTTCGTAAAGTAATAGTATGTTTATATTAATAAATTTATTGATATCAGAAAAAATTACGTTGCTCATCGTTAACAGTTTTGTGTAAACTTTTCCGCCGTTTTTGTTTCGACATGTTATTTATAATTGAGTTTGAAAGTCTCATCGCAATTGCGTGTACAGGTGTCAATGATTCATCAAAATAATGAAATGTTACTCTATTGATGATATTTTGTATCGAGATGATTGATCAATAGACGCGGTAATTTCAAGGATAACACTTTACGAAATACTAATAAAGAATGTACATAAACAGTAAAATATTATGATCTCATATAGGAATACGTGAACTTGACATATTCTCCATAATGAATTCATACATTAATTTTATATTTCTATAGACTTTCTAGTAACACCTTTTTTTTATTTGAATAAATAAAAAAATAAATGTTTAATAAAAGTATATTGAAATATTCTCTACGAGCGCTACGAACACTTTTAAACATATAGCTATTTTGTATAATACACTATAAGTAGTAACGTTTAAATACAACGGGCAATAATGTTATTGCCAGTTATAGCTTTGCGCGTATCATCATTTTTGAAAACACAAATTAAACAACTTGCAAACATCCGCAAGCAAGTAGTTAATGGCAAATGAAAGAGCCTTGATTATTTTCACTTTACGTATAATCATTAAAAAAAATAAGCATCGAAGAAAAAAGAAAAGCACAAAGCTTCGAAAATCCTACCTGCCATGGTGCAATTAGCAAATAAGCTTCTTCTCCAAAATGTGGATAAAATAAAAACAGCAAGAAATCGGCAAAAGACGATAGAGCAAGAACGTATCTTCGCGGATGTGTATTATAAACTTTCTTCTAGACGAGCCACTATAGACTAGATAGCTGTCGGCTCGTGAAATCGCGTATAGAGCACGGGTGTGCGCGCTCGCGCTCGCGCGCGGGATACACACGGACGGCGCAGGAGGAGAGTACCTCGCTCGCGCGTGTGTGGCTTAGACCGGACGAGATGCGACTATGGGATGTGCTGGCCATTTTCACGGGTTTATTCAGGCCGCGCTCAGAGGCGCCTCTGTCTGTATACCTCGAGACGGGAGAAAGAGAGAGAGGAACGGTACGCGGCAATAACGCGGCGGTCCCTTCTCTCGCGCGTGCGGCGCGCGGGAGAATCCTCCATGGTGCCGTGTGCGCTCCATCTCCGTTTCTTCTCCTTCCTACTCTTTCGCGCATTCGCGCGCGCGCTGTATCACTCTCTCCGCGGCGCGCTAGGTCATTGGCGTAGAGTTCACGGCGGGAAAGCTTTCCCGATGAGCGCGCCGCCGTTGTAGTCTATAAATATGTATATCCACGTGTGAAAATCCCGCGCAGGCCGAGGATGCATCAGTTCGCGGTGAAGCGCGCGGGCGCAATGGTACGTATACCGTATAGTCTTGCGGGAAGAAGAATGCTTTTGGCGAAAATAAGTGTTCTCGCGAGAGTATCGTTATGTCACTTTCACGTAAGTTAATGTACATTTTTTACGACCTGCAATTTTTCTCCCTGTTAACGAACACGATTTTCGTAATGATACTAAGCGAGATCGTTTGAAAAATTTTCAATAATATTAAGGTTCCTATATATAACGAAAACTTAAATGGCCTACTTGACAAAAAACTATTTTTTATAGCGTTAGACATTAAGTTCCTCAACAAAAAGTTAATAGTTTTTCCATTACAATGATAAATCAGAAAAAAAAATTGTCCTTTCGTAATTGACTCGACCGCATTCACAATGTTTTACGATAATACCACGCATCTTCGTGCGTGAACCGTGTTCTGCGTCGACTTTACAGCTCGTAAGAAAAGCTCCTAATCCAGTAGGAGAACATTTTAACGATTGAAGCTGTGACATGATCGCGGTTTTATACATCTATCAGATGTTACTCTATCCGCGCGCGCAGCCAAGCGCACAGGAAAGTGCGTCTTATAGCGCCAAAGAGCATTTCCCTTTCGTTCAGTGCATGCGCGAGACACAAGCCGATCCTAACTGCTGGAGCGAATCAGCGCGGCGGTGGTAGCGGGATTTCGTTATGTTTATGGCGGAAAAAACGCCGGTACGCTTCATAATTTTTCAGTTCTTTTAAATATATACCGCTACTACTACAAACACCAACGACTTCCTAAGATCGTTAAACTATTATCAGCTTTTATCATCTAGACTCGCTTTGCGATTTTATATACGCAAATAACAATGTAAATGAGCGGGCGCAAAAACTTTGTAGCGATAATTTTTTCTCATTTTATTTGATGCCGATTATGAGTCGCTCTCTTTGTCTCTCTATCTCTCTCTCTCTCCCTCTTGGCATTTTGCAATGCCATTTTACAAGTCAAAGTCGTTATGTACTATATCTATATGATTCCAAGCGATTTTCCAAGAAAGCTTCATTTGGAAAATAAATCATTTTTTATTAATTCATTCCTACCTGAATATCTAATACTTTTCGCCTCCGCAATTAACGTCCACGATCATACTCGTTTCAGACTTTGCTATGGATTTCATGCTTCCTTAAATTACTTAATTGATTTTGAAAGTATATATATAATATTGAAATGCCTGCTTTGGTATTTTATAGTAATATTTAAAAAATAAAGTAAATTTGAGAAATCCAGCTGAGACATACACGAGTTTCAAACGATAGTTCTATACACTTAAATTATTGAGAATTACAAGGCTACAGAATAGTTTTAATTTCTGTTACATTGCCAGATTTCATAACCGCCAATTTTTCCTGGATTTTCTTAAAGTAAGAATTTCTTAATTAATTTCTAGTCTACTTTTTCGTCATAAAATTATTTACTTTAATTAAATCTATTTATTACTGCAGCTTTTTACAGTGAACTATTAATTGTCTTAAATGCCTTTTTCATTTATAAATTGAATGCTTGCAAAACATAAGCATGGTTTGAATGATAAAAAACTAAATATTGCTATTTTATAATTAATTGCACAAAAATACTACGTATTTAGTCTGTAATCATTATCATTTACCAAACTCATCATAGTCAAATAGCATGTTTCAATGACAATATAAAATAACCCTTACGCAATAGTAATATAATAGGTATATAAAATATGGATGTGTACGCGAATCCACACACGAGACTTAAAACACGGTATCTTGGACATCTTGGTCGTTACATAAACTACGGAAAGACAAATTGGTTAAAAAAGAAGAGGAAACAAGTCCCCGATGCCTGGGAAAGGCGAGATGTCCCACGATAGAACGAATTAACAAGGGTCGTACCTGGAAGTAGACACGCGCCGTGCCTAGTCAGACGCGTCGTCCCTGCTATCTCAGCGCGCATCTACTCCAACGCACGCACTCCCCGACCGATTTATTTACAAACTTCAGTGCGCCACCCCGCTTTCTCCTGTGCCCGACCATCTCCTCACATAAAATAAATAAACAAAGCAAGTAGGTATACTCACGCGGCTTGTTCCAGGTCCTCGGCGGCGGCTCATGGTACTTCTCGACGAAGTCCCGATGGTAGCGGAACACGGGGTTAGTCTTATCCGTGTCCCAGAGCTGCTGGTAACTGCTGAGTCGATTCCGCGAGGGCCGCGCCTTGACTGCGCTCCACCTGCACGACCAATCGTCAACATTTCTATCATCGTAGTGAAGACGCCGGGCCATCACATCTCGCAGGCGCCGGTGGCAGTCCGTTCGTCACTTGTGCGCGCACTGATCGCGACCGATACCGCTCATTCGTTAATGTCGTCGGCAGCTCTCCGTGTGCGTGCAGTTAGGGCCGGTCCATTTTTACGCCGTTCACTTTCGACGTGTGCGGCCAGTGCATTCCAGATAAGTCTGTCACTGTGGCTTTACGGTGCAGGCACTTTTAGTCTTAATGAAAGTCAAAACGAGCTTCTATTATATCACTTTTGTATAACTTACTCACGATTCTCAAGCTGTAGTCAATAAGATCCCATTGAAAGAAACTTTATTTTGACTACTCGTATTGGATAGGTTGCATACAGCGAGTGATCGGTCAGTGTCTAAACTAAAACTACCTCGCAGGATTATGGCGATCCGCGTGCACCCGCTCGGGAGCGGGAAAAGCAGTTTAATAAAAAAATATTTCCTTGTTTCCCCGCTCTGCGTACAACCCGGTACACGTATCGTAACAGAGCGCGAAAGTTAAGACCCAATAAGTTACACCGCCACGAGCAGGCTCGCTACCGACGCTGCCTTTTGTCCAGCAAAAAAAAAAAACTACAACGGCCACTATATGCGCGAGTGCATTATTAGTTTTTCGCGCATATATATAATACGTATACTTACACAGGACGGCGTGCGCGCATGCATTATTCACGCAGAGCGGCGAGCGCAAAAAGGGACACTAAAAATCCGCCGTTCGCGCGCGCGTATTTGCGCAAATTCCCTGCGCTATTCCGCGAACTGCAGTATTAACCCAGATTGCGCGCAGGACTATAGGCCCGATTTCACGCGCCCAAGGAGACAACCTGTGAAATCACTATCCGCGCCCCGAGCTATTTCCTGAAACCGACTCTCACGCGCTGGCGCGCGCGGATTCGCTCCCAATAGTATATAGTAGTAGAATTCGCGCTTGTATATATGCGAGAGCCGAGCACTCAGACCGGAAGGAAAGCGAAACGTAAATACGATCGCGCATCGGCTGTGTTTTGATACGAGCAGGCGATAAATCGCTTCATTGTGCCGAGGGTAGAGCGTACTTTGTGCGCGAAGGGCTCATAAATATTGTCTTTTGCTGCACTGTATGAACGTATAATACGTGTGCGCTCGATGATCCGGTTCAAGGCGTTATGTAGTCATAAAAAAAATAAAAATCAATGTATGGTATTGGTAAAGTAAGAGCTAAACGGTCACAAGTAACAATTTTTTTTCTTACCCATTTGTTCATCGGTTGGTCTGAAGTAGAAAAATATATATTTGGTTCGCGAATTTAGTAGCAAACAACGGAAAGATACGAACTCCATTAATATTCATCGGGCGTTTCGCGAAATTCGTTCTTGTTCTGTCATAAAATCTACCTTTCAACAACAACTCGCAGTCTTTGATATACCGGCTGTTATCCAATTATTTTCAATCCATGTGCTCAAATTTATAACCCCGTTCATATATTTAAAGTTATAACAATTATTTTCTATAGTCTCAGCATTTCCAAACGATTTCTTAACGACGCGCCGCGTTAATTGTATACCTATTCGCTCTCTCCTATACATTTTTCGCTAAATTTAGAGCAACTTTTCCCTTTATCGAATTGCATTAAACTAAAATAATATGTTACCATTTAGTGAAGAAATGAGATTCCAGAAGGTTGTAATCCACATCAAAGTCGATGTAATCCATAACATAAATTAATGCACTCAGCCAGATGTACAAAGGGAATTTTCGACACGAGGAGCATTTACCATCATTAATGCTTGTGCAAATAACAATCACGGCGGGGTATTTTCCACGACCCAGGGTGTCACTGCCTACGCTCCTCCAATTAAAAACCTCATTTTGCGCGCGGGCGCTAATACCACGGCTTTCTAAATTTTTTCGCGCCTTCGAAAAATATAATCTTGATTATGGAATTATGATCGCGACGGACGCCGTGGCATTGCAAAATCCAGCCTTACTTTCTACCGCGAGTGCTCTATCGAGAGAAAAAAGTCGAGCCACGCCGGATTGTGTTGTATTCGCGACGCGCTCGTTGACCGACGGCCACCTTCGCACCAGCCGAACTGAATCTTTGCCGTCGCTCCAGCCGATCCAAATTTTGAGAGTGAAGTGAAAGCCTCTCATTGTGTCGCGTTCCCGCGCGCGTAATCGCAGCAGAATCCAGTTGGACGCAGGCCACTTTGCGTTCGGACACTTTTCTTCGGTTTCGCCTCATTGTTCCCTTCTCTGACTCAATTCGTACAAGTGCGCCGTCGCCGTCAGCGGCGCGACGAAATTATGCAAAGTGAGGAGTGAAATGCGTCACGGGCCATTGAGACTTTTCGCCGACGCCGATCTCCGCGCGACCGCTGCTGTGTAGCGCATACGCGCGCGACCAAAGATGCACTCAGTCGGCGGATTAATTAGATTCTATTAATAAGGTAAAACTTTCAGAATCGCGGATAAACTGTTTAGATTGCTTATCGGCGTATATATAAAATCAATGCTTATTATGATTAGAAAGCGGGGTTAATAAGCCCTCTACTTGCGTGCTAGTCTGTTATTTTTCAGAAAACTACTTATGTACGTTTGAAAAACATTGCAGAGGCTAATAAAAAGTGTATCTTTTCACTGATCAATTATTTCGAAATTTTATTGCAAATTACTATGTTATTTATTGAATGTATATTGAAATCTGGAATATTTGTGAATTAATCTAAATTCTAACAAATGTTATGTTAAGCAGTATTTAATATTGCGTAATTTCTGTTATGCAATCTATAAAATAATATTAACTTAGATTTTGTTAGAGATAAATTGAAAAGCGTGGAGATTCTATAATTAGTCATTATTATAGTTATTATGTTTGTTAGCTTTACCTCATTGTTGTAAAAATTTTTCACGTGCAACGCAGCTAAGATACTTCTTGAGAAAGTGTTCCTTATAAAATGGATTCCTTTTGGCCAACCAGTTTAAGACCAATTCACGTATGACGTTACGGAAGAGAAGGGCACTTATCGAGCCAATTTCGCAAATACCACCGCATTTTGTATTATTTTCTTCGTCGATGCCTCATTTTTCTATATTTTCTCATTTTTACAAATACTTTATGATAGTTTGAAGAAGTTTTATATTTCTCACCCGCACTACTTTTATTACGGAAAACTGCAACGTGTTTCTTTCATTTTCTAAAGTGCTATTAAATTAAGAAGAGCAATTTTATTTACGAAACTCCCACCTAATACAATAGGTATAATTATAAATAATTACATATACAAAGGCAAGAAAGTTAGAATCAACACCTTTTTAGGAATCTTCCCAACGTTTCCTGAAATTATCTGCTTATTATGCAACTGACGTACAATTCCTTTGCATGAAATAATATACGGTAAGATAACACTTGAGTTGTTCTGACAGTAACTGATTTTTATTAAAATAAAACTTACACAACATAAGTTACAATTCCATAAAAACATTTTTTTTCTATCATTCGTTCAATAATACAATTTTTGTAATCAACCAATACAACAGCGACCAACATATTATGTATACTGATGAGAAGAGGGAATGTGCAACGTAGGCGGCTCGCAAACGGTTCCTCTCACTAAATTATCGACGCTACTTTTAAGTACTCGATAATTAACTTCGTTGAAATTTTGCGTTCCCGACATAATTTTCTGCAACCTATTCGTCAAGATCCACACTTCTTCAGAGCCCTTAGTTCTTGAACGTGGAAGTACCTTCAGCCCACTAGCGAATTGCAGACGTTCTCGATCCTGCACGGCGATGGCCTGGAAAAAATAAAGCAAGCGGTATTATTGTCTGAACAAGAATGTTCTGCGATAATATTAGAGTTCCGTTAGTGGTTTAAAAAATATGAATAATAAACTCACGAAAGCATGAAAATAATAAATAAGATTTTAGTACGGTTGCAACTGCGAGCGCGTTCACGTGGCTCGTTAAAAAGCTTTAATGTCGAAATACCGATGCAGCGAAACAATATAGCTTATACCGCTGTTAAAGTACTGTAATCGGGATCCAAAGCGCTGTAAAAATAATGCCAAATATCAGATATATATTTACGACGTTGGCGGGGCGCATATCCCTGGAGCGATGCCAGCAGCCGACGGCGATCTCGTTGGTCAGCCCAAAGAACAGCGTGCCAGCCTCGGAGAAGCCCATAGCCGTGGCCTGACTCGACAGCATGTACTGGCCCTGCTTGTACTTTATCGTGTCCCCGTAGGTGCTGCGCGCGAGGACTCGCGAGTCCGCCGCATAGAGATCGCGCGAGGAGAAAGGTCGAAAGGTGAGATCGCGGCCCTCCTCGCCGTTGCTCGGCTTCGGCGACAGCGCCATGCCCATAAGGCTGTCCTCGAGCTCGAAACTTTCGCCGGCTATGTTGACGTTCACGTGCTCCTTCTGCGGATGGTAGACCCGCGATTCGAGACGGAAGATGCCGCGTTGCCGGTTCCAGATCACCAGGCCCCAACCGTTCACGTCTGCCATGAAGATCTGCGAACACGTGCGGGAAGATTGTTTAGTTATGTGTGGGTATTTTCCTTTACCGATCGGTAGATAGTGGGATTCCCACATATTTATAATGTTATCTTCCATCTGATGTCGATTCTAACAAATTATATAGACAACCTGCACAAGTGTGCCTTTCGTGTGTATAGCACACAGACTTTTTATTGTATAATATTTATTAATACTGTTTATATAGACTATTTAAATTCCCTACAAATATAATCGCGATAATATTTTATTAGCTGCATATCTCTTACTAATTTTTTGCCTTCTATTATAATTTTCACTGGCGCAAATGTTATTTATTCCAACCTCTGATAGCATTGACGAACATGTAAATTAATCTTCGAAAAAAATACAATCAAAATATTGAACTTACATTTTCCAATTCACACTGCGGACCAGAAAATTCGATAACTGGCGTCACTAATTTTCCATCGCCATACTTGTTTTGCGATACTCTTTTAGGAATCCTAATTCGTTCTATCAATTTATCAGTGCCAAGGTCAAAAATCAATATTTGTTGTGGACATGTAAAGTTGCTCCCAATATGACCATTATCTAGAACGTACAGCTTGTTACAATCGTCGATCTAGCACAAGCAAAGAAAAAAGCGTTATCAGTGGTTATTACAAAATAGTATACGGCACATAATGATTAACATTTTTATAGAATCTTACAGCTACTCTATAAACATTAGTAATGCCATCACAACTATGCGGATGATGCCAGGACCAATCAGGATAAGGTCGCAGTAATGGACCAGATAGATCTGCTTGTTGAGTGACAGTAGCCAAAGTTGCTGGTACACCGTGATTTTTAATCACAGTAATGAAAATTCTACCATCTATGTGCAAAACAAGTTTATAGATTTAGATCTTGATATATATTACCTGAACAATTTATTTTACTGTTCTTATTTCAAATAATAATACCTTTTGCTTTGTCGACATCTATGGGAACAATCTTCTTGTGGTCGTAATCACCGCTCTTAATGAACTGCTCTTTTTGCTCGTTCGAATCCCATAAATAATCAATGTACCTCCATTCGTAAACCGTCTCCAAGGGACGAGAAGCGAACGTTGCACTCACGAAAACGCAAAACCACAGAATAAATTGCATTTTCTTATTTAGTTTACAAACTCTAGTCTTTAAAGAAAATGTTTAATTTCTTAGCACATCTTCGGCACTAGTCAAACGCTATGCATATCAATCAACTATGAAGCATTCGATTGAAAGACGCAATATTTAAAGTATTATAATGTTGACTCAACTTATCAGATTAAAGTGAATGGAGGAGGGAAAGACATAACGATTTAGAAATAATAATTGTCGCACTTATTTGTTACATATATGATGCGATTAAAGTGATACACAAAATGATTTTCTATTATCCTCATAAAAACTACTTATAGGTATTAAATTATGCTAACACGCAAGCAATTACAGAACATTAAATTATTTTTACTTTCTTGAAAACTTGTAATACAATCTGTGAAACATTAAAAACTTTTAAAGTATTTCCCGTAATAATTCGGAAAAAAGAATTGAATTAGGAATAATTCGATATTTTTTAATCAATTAAATAAATTTTATACACTTTATTATTTTAATTTTCAAGATTTTTACTTAGCTATACAAATTTGCAATTCAATAACTATTAGATTGAAAAAGGTTTTGTGTTCTATTAAAATAGAACATACTCTGTTTATCTAATAAAACTTGGAATAAAAACTAGCAAAATAAAAAGATCTGCAGATTGAAAAGTGTATTCGAAATTTCAGTCAGCAATTATCCTTGTTTCTAGAAAATGACGTATGTCAAGCGATAAACTAGTGTAATGCTATCATTCATTGTGTGTATTAAAAGAGAAATTTACTGAAAATATGTTTTTATAATGGAATTATATTTTAATTAGATATTTTAATTACAAAGTAATGTAGCTACGTAAGAAAATATACCTATTTTACCAATAAAACATTTTCAAATTTTTCAAAAGAAACTTTTTGGATTTTCCATTTTTTATAAAGTGACAGAGGAAATCCGAGATTTCAATTCTTAGGAACATCTCTTTCTTCACTTTTATTGTAACATATTGTTTTCTTGATTTTTCGGATAATAAGTAAAGTTACAAACAGCCTTGGCATCAGTAAAATGATACTATGGAGTCGTTTCACGTCAACCCTCTCAGCCGCGGCGCGCGAGCGCCAAATCATGCTATTTGTAACTCGTATTTGCGATACTAAAATGTACTATTAAAAAATGTACAATGAGCGTTTTAGATGTATTTTTTCTCAGCTTTTCTATGGTGACATTTTTTTTTTCGTAATTTTTGCGTTTTAACTTTAAAAATGTTGGCAATATGTCTCTGCGCAGGTGGAGGAAAGACAAATAAAAACTGTATATATATTAAGGTTCTTTATTTATAACTACTCTACTCTATATAATCTATACAAATGTAATTATAATAGCTAATACAGTATAAAGGTGCGGCTGCACACAAGGGCTGACTTGACCCGACTAACTGAGGCGCTCGCTCACGTTCGCATGAATAGAGAGAGGAAGAGGTAACGCCGTTGACTGGAAGAGCTGCTCGAGCTCTCATATATTTATATATATGCTAACAAAAAAAAAAAACATGAAATGTGTTATATCTCGAAAAAGGCTATATCGGAATTTTTTTAGATTTTCTTTTGGTTTCTTTTGTTACAGGTGTCTTAATTTTTGTTTAAAAAGGAAACTAAAAGAAGATCTTAAAAAAATTCCGATATCGGATAAAAAAAGTTCTCCTACTAAGAAAATTGAGGATGGGAATAAAAAATTTTAAAAAGTGGATTTAAAGAAAAAAAAACACTGCCAATTCATTGTTTTCATTTTCATTGCCCGTGGCTTCCTCAAACTTACTTTGCTTATAAATGGCTATTACAAAACAAAAGCAGGTATACAACACGCGCGCATCGGCGCATAGCGCATAGCGCATGTCATTTCCATTTTCTAGTATACATAAATTCATTCCCGAATAATTACGATTTTAACAGAGGGCTAAAATAGTTTTAACCTCAAATATCTCTGAAATTCATAAACGAATTCTTTTACCCTAAGAACTTTTCTAATAAGTAATATACAAACTCTACATCTCCCCCAAATTTCAAAGAAATTAAAACAATTTTAATGTAGTTATATTGTGCGACAACAAAGAAAGTCATTTTCAAAAAGACTAAAATTTTAAATATCAAACATCTCAAAAAATAACCATATAATCTAGATGAAATTTTACACAGGTATTGCGTATGTTGCATACAAAATAGTCTATAAATTTCGAACTGATACATGAAGTCGTCATTGAGAAATTACGATTTTGAAAAAAACCGTAAAAGAATTTTTACCTTAAATATCTCTAAAAATCATGAGACAATTCTTTTATCTAAAGGACTTATACGATAATATATAGAGTCTACATCTCCACAAAATTTCAACATCATTAAACCAATTTTTGTTATCTCTAGTTATCATGCGACAAAGAAAATAACTTTGTAAAATCCGAAAATTTTCAAAATCAAATATCTCAAAAAGTAATCGTACGCTCTTGATGAACATTCGCACACATATTATCTATATCACATACAAAATTGTCTATAAATTTGGAGCTGATACATGGAGTCGTTCTCGAGAAATTATGATTTGAAAAAAAGGTTAAACAAATTTTAACCTCAAATATTTCTGAAATTTCTGGACTAATCATTTTGCCCAAAGAACTCGACCGAGAGCTATCCAAAATCTTCCTCTACAAGAAATTTCAAAGCGATTAAGTCAATTTTACTCCCATAATCGTTGGACATACAAAACTTATTTTTATTTATTTATTTTATTTATTTTCCAGAAAACATTTACATTACATTATTATATACGAAATATACATAAGTAAGTAAATCCTACTGAGACAAATATTATTGCATGTGTGTAGATCTGGTACATAGAAAACTTACAAACTAAAAAAAATATTACAAACTACAAAATTCTTAAAAAACTATATAATGGTATGTGCGTAGTGTTTTTTAACATCGATAAAATCCATTGTAGTACGTAAATAACAGTTAAATAATTTGGTAGATATATTGGTTAAGATTTAATTTTTATTTTGAAATTATATTGCATCTTTTACTATAAACATTTTTTATTTTTTCTTCATTAATTGTCTACTTAAATTCATAACTTTGAGATCCTTAGATAGCCCATTAAAGACCCTTATAGCTTCATTGTAGCTATTTTTATCACTAATTCTTTTATCACATTTAGGTAATTGAATTGTTTTGTTTCTGGTCTTGCTCGCACTGTTTATATATTTATTTCTTAATGTAGAATAATGTAAGGATATTGACTCTAACTGGAATAATTTTTTTATTTCAAGAGGTGGATTAGTTTGAGAGAATTTATTTTTATTTATGATTTTCAATATTTTGTTTTGTGTTGATTGTATTAATTTCATATTATTATCGTACGCACCACCCCAGGCAATTACCCCATAATTGATTAGACTATGAAAGAAAGCATAGTATATTATCATTAATGTTTTTGTATCCATCATATTTTTTATCTTGGCAAAGACAAAAATTAGGTATTTGGTTTTTTTAATGATATATCTTATATGCTTATCCCATTTCATATTGTAGTCGAAATACAGCCCTAAGTATTTATGACTTTCAACTCTTTTTATTAATTGCGTTCCTATTTTGATGTTTAGTGTGCCAGGCACACTATCACAGTAGTTTCCGAGACTCATATAGACCGTTTTATCTATATTTAGCGACAGTTTATTTTGTGCAAGCCAATTATTTTGTGCAAGCCACATTTTTTTCACATTTCAATTTTTTTCTCAAAAACTAGTCAACCAAATGAATTCAAATTTTTACAGATTACAGCTATTTATGTTCTGCGTTATCATGATTTTTCTCAAGAAAATTGACCGTTTAGTTTAGGAGTTATAAGCTTTAAAAAAAAAACACGTTTTTGTTAATAACAAAAGAACCGCGATAGCTAGAGATTTTTTTTTTTAGAAAATATAGGTATTTTAATGCTCTTTCGAATGCTATCCATTCAATTCAAATATCTCGATCTTATCATTAAAAAAAAGCAAAAATCAATTTTGAGAAAATTGAAAATTCGAAATAAAACAAAAACGCATAGGTGAATCAAAAAACGAATTTTTGACTCGCCATCACACAAAAAAAAACAAAAAAATGAGACCTGTTTGATCAAAATCGATCGAGTAGAAGCTAAGACCCAGGCGTACACACGCACACACACATACCCATACAGTCATTTTTTTAAAATCATGTATTTTGATTCCTAATACCTCGAAAAACAATTATAACATGTTTTTACAACAACTCAAAAAATTACTATCACAAAGCTTCCTCTTGGAGGAAGCAAAAATTAAAAATGCCTTTTTCGAGATATTTATAACGCATTTCATGTTTTTTTAAGGTTAAAACGCAAAAATTATGAAAAACAAATGTTACTATTAAAAAGCTACGAAAAAATACATCGAAAACGCTTATTGTACATTTTTTAATAGTACATTTTAATATCACAAACACGAGGTACAAATAGTATGATTTGGCGCTCGCGCACCGCGGCTGGGAGGGTTGACGTGAAACGCCTCTATGGCGGAAGGTTTCTGTGGATGTGTTGGTTCATAATCTATGTAAGTCAATAAATTACAAAAGTAATTAAAGTTGGATTAAAAATTTAACCATGCTTGGCACGTGCGAAGGCCTATCGCTCCCGAGTTTCCACACTCCAAGAAGACAGATTATAGTAATATACTAGTTTTTCCTTGTTACTTTAGTAAAAATATCGTTGTTTACTTGATGACAGGTGAATCCATTATTTTTGTAGGAAAATAAAAAAAAACTTCGACGATATCGCTTTAAAACTGAATAGCATTTACCTACATCGAAAAATTAACTTGTCAAAGTACTTTAATAAGTATTATATAAAAATAGCTTATAAATAACATGAAACATTATAATACGTTATGAATTATTATAAAAAGCTAAAAAATTAAAGAATCCATTGATCATTTTTCTATCAGGGAATGTTGAATGTAGTAAATGAATAATACAAATAATAACGAATAAATAATAAAATAAAATGGTTTTATTATCTCTTGGTTATACGGTAATGTAAGTTTATCTGTTGTATTATTTACAATAGTCTTGTCATTTGTATTCGTATATCATTTTGATATTTGATTTTGCCTGTTTGTGAAAAGTTTCCAAAACGTTGAATATCTCTTGAGACATTTTTCTTACTTGTCAGAAGAAAAACTTATAGTTATAAAAAACCCAATTATAAAATTTTATCTCAAAAATAATGTTTTGCAACATAAAATATTTTACATAAAAATATATAATATACATTTACCTACGTGTTTATAGGCCATTAATTTATTAAGCATTACCTAATGCACGTAAAGTTTTTTTTTTCTGGGACACAGATCAACAATTAATAATCACAAATTGTTCCCCTCTTAAGTTCCCTAACCGATGCCCTCATAATACGGAAATTAATTTCGTTCAAGTTAAGAGTTCCAGTGAAGACCTTTTGGAGCCGATTTGTCATAATAAGCAGTTGCTCGTCCTGTTGTGGAAAGAACAAAGTATTTCGCACGATCTTCAGACTACTAGCAAATTGAAGCCTCTGATAATCGGTTACAAGTGTTATCTAAAAAGGAAATATCAATGTAATTAATCGTCTGTGAAATGAAATCGTCCGCATTGCGCAATATCTTACAAAGTATTCTCGCGATAGAGGCTTTTTCATATTCCAGCATCCAAGGGCCGTTTCTGTGGTGAGAGCGTAAAACAAGGTGCCATCGGAAGAGAAGACCTGACCTGAAACTTGGCTCGGGAAGATGTCGATACCTCTGTAATAGTTAATTTTCCTGCCGTCGTAGCTACGTTTCAACACATTGGTATCGGCAGCGTAAAGTGATTTAGAGGCCATAGGCCTGAAGGACAAGTATCTGTTTCCTCCAGGGTACTGTATGGGCGACAGGGACATAAAGAGAATGCCATCTTCCAGGTGGAACGTTTGACCAGCGATGGTAAAGTCCGCGTTTCGTAATTCGGGCTTGAAAACATCAGCCTCTAGACGATAAATCCTGTAACCGTTCCATATTACTAGCCCGAATCCTTGAACGTCTGACATATAAACCTGTATAATTGCACGTATATTCAAATTACGCTAACTAAAAGAATTCAAATTCAGAGATTTAATACATTGATACATTACCGTGGTATTTTCACAGCTACCGCCGTAAGTTTCAACTATTGGAGTGACTAGTAATCCCTCACCATTTCTACCACGGGCAATCTTGTCATCAATCTTTATCCTAAAAAGTAGCCTGTCCGTGTATAAATTAAATGCCAACAATTGGGCTGGACATACAAAATCATTGCCTACTTTCCCGTTATCGAGTACCCACATTCGGTTACACTTGTCAATCTGCGAATTTACAAAAAAATACACATGACAATATAATACATACCACTCAAGTAACGTCTGTACAATATATTTTTAATAATAAACTACGTACAGCAACTCTGTAAACACTGATAATTCCATTACAGTCATTACGCTCATACCACGACCAATCTGGATATGGCTTTAAGAGTGGTCCCGATTCTCCACGAATTGTTGATATTGTATTTAAACTAGCAGGAACTCCATAATCTTTGATAATTGTCACAAATGTTCGTCCATCTGTGTGAAAAATATAATATACCTAGTGTGATATAATATTTTGAATGTTGTTTCAGAAAAATGCTTGCTTTAGAAAAATATTTTCCTTGAAAAACATGTTTGCTTTAAAACAATATTTTCCTGTAAATTTTATGTTAATTTCCAAGTGATATATAATGTTTTCAAATATTTTAGCACGGTGAAAACATAAAACAAATTTCAAATTTGTTATAATTTATTTGTCAAATAAGCAAATGTACATACTTATTGGCAGTTAAAGTTTCCTTTATATACACGTTTTAAAATTTCTTAGACAGTCATTAAGATAACATTAGTTGTTTTACGTACAAAATGGAAATTTGGCTTAAATAACTTTACGTAAGGTCTGGTTTTTCAAAGATACTGATGAGATGTAAACTTGTGTAACTTTTAATTTAGTATGTTATAATTAAAAATTTGTATTGAACTACAAATAATTATGAGACAATATCCTAATGGAGTTTTAATCAGAAGTTTATATCTGACTAATTATAAAAAATTAACATTAAGTTATTTAAATTAAATTATGTTCAGTATTAAAATGCTCAAGAAAAACATTTGTATTGCGTCTGATGTATCAATAATTTTGTTCAAATATTAATCTTTTTCCATTCATAATAGAATTTTATAAAGGAAAAAATATCTACAACATCTATAATAAGTAAACCGAAATTAGAAATTATAGTAATAAATTTCCTCTGCATGTCTAGAATTTGGATAAATGATATTTATCATCATATTTTATAAATATATAAAATAAGAAAATAATAAAATATAAAAATAATAATAATAATTTAATTAATAATAATTTTTTTTATAAATATAAAATATAAATATTTTATATTTTATCATATTTTATAAATGATATTTATTTATAATTCATCGTCAGTGCCTTCATTTATATGAAGTGAAGAGAATGATGATTTTTTACCTATTGTTCTGTCGACGTCGATGGATGTCAAATTTTTCGGAGCATACAAGCCATTACGCATGTAATAATTTTTGTGCTCCTGCGATTTCCAAACATAATCAAAATATTTCCACTCAAATTCCGTGAATAATGGCGAGTGCAAGGCATATGTAACACTAAATAACGTAAAAATCCACAGCACTTCTTGCATTTTTGATAGTTAGCTCTTCACCCGTTGATCAGCACAAACCGACTATTCTGAAAAATTGTCCGTTTCGAGTTTAAGTAGTACCTATAACTACAGAGACATGTAGTACTTAAACACCGATGGCTTTACGAAGCGCAGCACTTGTACCAATATTTATATGACTGTCTTATCACACGTACACGAAACGTGAGTGAGATAGTAGACAAAACCGAAATTGTCATACCTCATTAGAAAAGGTATACATGTAGCATTCCACATCTTTACAGCAGGTAACAATTGAGTAAAATTAAGTTAGTAAATTTTTTTGTGGTCTTTTGGCTTTTGGAAATTGTAAATGCAACCGAATCCCAGTCGTCAGTTTATAAAACCCATAAATTATTCAATTTCAATAATAAATATTCGGATAAGGTATAATTTTTTCAGTTTTATACCTTGTTGCAACAAGTTTTCTTTTAAATGATTTAAAAATAATTAATTAAAAATCTTTTTAGCAATACATCGACGTGATATGATATTAACCATATGAAAAAATAAATGATTATTCTCTGCTTATTAAAAATAATTTTAGAAAAGATATACCTACATTTATTGCAGTATTATATTTTTGACTAATTCGAGAACACTTGCGAAAAATCAAGTTAAAATATTTCATATATATATTGTTTTTTAATTACTGTAAGGTTTACTACATCAACGCGGCATTAAGTCAAACATAATAATACATTATGTGACACACAAACACGCTCTGTGAAGGTAACGCGGGTACTAAATATTTAAGTCTATATAACTGTTTCTTTCCTAATGCAATTCTTATCTTTTTTCTTTATATGTTTCCTTATTATTGATTAACAAAAAACAAATATTTGTTCTACTTTATTTAATAATAATCAACTCGACACATAAGTATAAATATTAAAAATTAAATTATGTTTTCTCTGGGTTTCCTTTTAATATTAATCAATTATAGTTATATTTTTAATAAAAAATATTGTCAAAAATTAATAACAATAATAATGTCATTAATAGATGACTCTACTATGTTAATATGATTACATTGTTTTTGTTTCAAGTTACAAAACAGTCATTAGGGAAAAAGCCCCCAAAGGAAAAAAAATCAAATTTCAATTTTTATCTAAAAGTGCTCTCTAAATTACGTATTGCATGAAAGACATTAATTCGACATATTTTAAAAATATTCTAAGCTTATGCAAAACGTTTTTCCAATTCTAATACATTACACTACTAAGTGAAAAACTAATATATTTTTTCTTAAAACATTTTTCTACTTTTACAAGCAATTTACATCGCAGTTGTTGTACTATATCTACGGGAAACTTTCCAAATACATTATTTTTCAAGTTTCTGAAATAGGTATATAGTGATTTCAATCAAAATACATAGTCTTAGAATTTGATGCGTCTTTATTTGAAAAAATTGAACTTTTTCATAGATAAATAAATTTGAGAAACAAATGTAATAGCTTCATAGTTCATTGCGAAACATTAAAAGTAAAAGAACTTAAGACATATAAATGAAATTAGCTCAAAATTTTTTTAAAATTTGTCAAAAAATGTTTTTATTTAATGTTTTTGAAATTGGGTGTAAAGGTGCATGTAACTGTACTACTGTCCAAATAAATGAATAACCCAAAGTTTTCAATTAGTCGAAGTTTCAGACTCTTTATCTGAATCTCTTATCAAGACAACGACTATTTTTAATGCAAAGCGTATGAAAAGAATAGGTTGTTTTATTAAGAAATCCACCAGTCGAGATTTTTTTATGCGATATTTGCTTTAAAAAGCACGTTGCGATAAAAACTCAAAATACCTTTTTTGAACTCATTTCAGTAATTTCTTGTAGAACTTTATGTAAACTTCTGACAGAACGCTTAAATCTAAATGTTTTAAAGTAATTTTGATGAGCTGCAATAAATTATTAATTTTCCTTGAGTTAAAATTACTATTCAGATAAAACTATTGTTTCAACTCTATTAGACGATATACATTTTTCTATTACGATTTCGTATTAAAATATACAGAGCATCCGTTAACAATCTTTGACTATCAATATGTAACCTTGAACATGCACCTGTGTAAGTATTTAAGATTTAAATTGCCGTTGGAGAAATATTTAGCCTACCTACGATAACGACATTGTGATTTGTCTTTAAAAAGTCTATGCCAGAAGTGACACACAAAAATCTCCTTATTACAAAAATTTAATTTATCAGTATAATAGTTATTGATACAGTCTTCTTAAAACTAGCTTTGTAACTTAGTCACATATAAAATAGAAAATTACAAAATTAGTGCGGAATTCCAATATCTAATAACGATGCACACTCATCATTCCTCGTTATATTTCACTCGTGTCGTTTGATTTCACGTTGCAAATAAGTGAACAAAAATAATGTACAGTTGATTTTTTCACTTAACCAAGACAAAACAATCTATCTCGATAATGTTAACATATGTAGAAACGAAACTGCTAAATATTTAAATAAAGATTTGCCGTATAAACATAAAATTGTGTTTCAGGGATCGGAGACATACACACAGGCATACCAAGACTTATGCAGAATAACTTATTATAATACACCATTTCCTCATTTGTAGCGCCTCGCGATGAACTCACACCCGAATGTACAAGATTTACACGGCGAGAAACGCCAGCAGGGCTCTTCTAGCTGTGCTGGATGAAGAAA
Source organism: Torymus aiolomorphi (assembly GCA_036365515.1). Lineage (NCBI taxonomy): Eukaryota > Metazoa > Arthropoda > Insecta > Hymenoptera > Torymidae > Torymus > Torymus aiolomorphi. The sequence goes on along the minus strand of CM070875.1, from coordinate 221,236,216 downwards.
GAGTAAGAAATTGGCTTGGAGTATCTGGAAGACTGGCTCTGGTCGTAGGACCGTGCCGTGTGGCATGAACACTCCGCTATGGCTCGGTACCGCGAGAAGTAGGGCAGACTGGACGGCGGTAGCCTCGACTTCGGCGCTATTCGCCGGCCGTAGTCGATGCGCACGTCGTCCTCACTGGGAATGTTCTCCAGTACATCGACCTCTGCCTCCTGCTCGTCGTTGCTGTAATTGGGATAGTAGTAGTGGTAATAGGGCCGCTGGTAACTGGGACCCCGCTGACGACTGTACTTCCCGCGGTACCACAACCTTCATTTCGGTAGCCGGCCGTTCGCCACGAGGTAATTGTCCAGGGCGACGCTGTCGCACTTAGTGCCGCGTACCAGCTCGTCCACGAAGCCCGCCTGGATTCGGAAGTTCGTCTCGTTCGGGTGCAACGTGCCGCGCATGTAGCGCTGGAAGGCCGCCGTCGACACCCACACTTCCTGCCGGCCCGTTCGGGCGGTTATCACCTGTGAAGTAATAACAGTGTCAACTCTTTTACAGAAGTATCGCATGGAATGCCAAACAATATGTAAATCGACAGTGAACGGAAAAAATTTCGGTGGCGTCATGTGCTCCAATTCCATAAAAAATAAATTATGTAGTATAATGTGATTAGTACATAGGAGCTTGGAATTTTGATTTTATCTGCGTTTTCGACACAAAATTCTATTGCGTACACGCTTCAAATAATTTCCATCGATGTCAAATAACTTTCGTTTGAATAAAGGCTATATGTTACCTTCAAACCAGAGGGGAACTGCAGCGTCTCCTCGTTAACGACAATTTTCTCGATGTTCTTGCCGCCGTATTCGGGATAATGCTTGCTGTTCCAGCAACCGATGGCCAAGTCGCTCATCAGGCCGAAGAATAGCACGCCATTGCGGTCCATCGCCTCGGCGGCGCTTTGGGACGAGCGCTCCACGGGAAAAGCCTTGAACGACCTTGCCGCGGCGTCCGAGTTGTTTTCGAACAGCGTGTGGTTCCTGTAACGGTCGGAAAAGAAAATGAAATAACGGGTACGGCAATGCAAAATAGTTTCTGAGACGAAAATGTGGAAAGGGAGCCTATACCTGATAACGGACGTCGGCACCCAGGACTCGGTCCTGCTGGCCAGCGAGTGGAAGTACAGCATCCTATCGTTATCCTTCCTGATCGGGCTCAGCGCCAGACCCAGTATCCCGTCCATCAGATCGAACACCTCATCTTTGATCTCGAAGGTGCCGTGCGGCGGGTACGGGTAGAAGAGGTTGTTATTGATTTTCCAGGACCTGGCGTTCATGTGGTCGTAGACGACAAGGGCAAAACCAGTGACGTCGGCGAGGTACACGAAGGTGTCCCGGCACTTGGCGTCGGCCTCGCGCACGTCCACCATGGGCGTGACGAAGAGCGACTTCTCGGTGTACTGGTCGCGCGGGAAGCGGTAGCGGCTCAGCAGCTTGTTCGTCGCCAGCGAGAAGGACAGCAGCTGCGGACGGCAGACGCGACGGTCGCCGATCACGCCCGTGTCGAGTATCCACAGACGACCGCACCCGTCGATCTGTGTTATAGACACAGGGCAACAAATAAGGATAATCTAACTTGTTTGCATCAGTGAAATCAACTGCTTTACGAAAGAGGTAAATTATAGTATAAAAAAAAAATTAAAATGGACTTTATTTATAATAAGAACAACTTTATATTTAATATTAAAATGCCGATCTACTTTTCTAAATGTTATTACTACCGATATCGATGTGAGTAAAATTAACTAATTGTCATTTCCAAGTGAAAAGTAGAATTAAGTATTTATTTTTTCGGTGAAGATGTACGTATATTAGATGTTTTTTATCAGGTAAAGAAGGAGAGATGTTTGTCCGCGATTCTCTACGGGGAGACTTCTTGTTTCACTGTGCGATGTTACACGCTGTCTGTGGGATTTTTTGCCCCGGTTTACCGCTCAAGTTGCTGTCACAGCGACCACCGTAATAGATTCGCGACTTTTTACAGGAGAAATGAGATCCGGATCGGTTTTAGCAAGATTCGAGAGTAAAATATTTAAATACTTATATAATATTATTCAATTTTGATTTTACGGCGATAGTAATTAGTTTGATAAAAGAACTTCTTTGCAGACAATTAGCAATCATTGTAAAAGTTTTTTATGCGACTAATCAGTCATCTCATCGATTCCAAGTGATTCATTTTTTACTACCATCTTTTAGCGGTAAATCAAATTTTCGTTAATGAACGTCATTTATATTCTTCTATAATAAGGAAATCATCATACCAGCCATCAATAATGGCAGACCTTCGTGACGCGACATTACATTTTAAGCAAGAAATAACTCAAAGAACGAGCTATTGAGGAGAATAATCGATGCGTGTAATAAATAACTATTATTCTCGGTTTTCTCTTTACCATGCTATAATCAATTGGTAATAAATGCCATTCTTACCTGAACCCGGTAAGTACTGGTTATGGCATCGCAATCGCCGAGCCTGTTCCACTCCCAGTCCGGATACGGAGCTATCAGAGGATTACCCTCTTTGGACACGACGTCGGTCACGAATCCTACGGTCATTGGCACGCCTTGCTCCAGTCGCGGCATTGCGACGAACACCAGCGGCCCATTTGCACCTATACACTCGCAACACAGTTGCAAATATAAACGATATGCCATTCGCACAGAGTAACATTGGGAAAGTGAAGAAAAAAAACAAACAGATATTTTAGTGCTTCCTATTGAGCAAGCTCGTGTAGAGCGAGCGGCGAAACGATTAGGAATAGTGTAATCGGGCAATTTTCATTGACCTTGAAGTGAAAGAGCTCGTTAAACTTCTAGAGCATTGCAATTACGAGGGAAAAAATTCACACGACAAAAAGCCCGGAGGCGAGTTTTCTTCTCGAAGCCGCTACGCGCTGAATAAGTTTCAGTATAAAAGGATCTACTGGAATGCGCGGGCAAAAAGTTCATAACTTATTTATGAGCTCTTTGATTTGCAAATTTCTTTTTCACAGGGTTGTCATAAATTTTGAATAAAAAAGCACTTTTTTCCGTTCGAATTAGCATAAATTTTCCATTGCGCAATTATCCCATACATATGTAAACAAACTGTCGCTGACATGCTTACTAGCGAACAGAAAAAAAAACCAGTATTTCTTCCCAAACAACGAGAGAAACCTGTAATTAACTTCAGAAGCCGCTCGCTCTAATCGAGTTATGTCAATTAAGTTATATTCGCCTACCGTAATAGACATCGACGTCGATGGGAATGGCGGCGCCGGGTTTGAACCTGCCGGTCCTGATCGCCGCCTCCCGCGCTATCTCGCTCGTGAAGGCGAAGTCTAAGGCCGTCCAGGCGTACACGCTGCGCAGCTTATTGACGCCCACGTTGTGGCCGGCGCAACAGCCTAGCAGCAGGAGCAGCAGTGGCAGCAGCCAGCCGCAGGACACTTGGATCCTTGACACCCGCATCGCGCGCTGCGTCAGATGTATACATGTTCGAACAATGATTTCTTTCGCTAATTAGGCGCTCGTTAGGTGAGCGAAAGTACAGCGCGGGAAAGTGTAGAAAGAAAAAATGTAAAAGGATGATACAATGACGTGGACCTAATTAATAAAGGAGCAAGAGCCACGAGAATTCGTTGAAATTTGTATAGATTTTATCGAAATAGCGGCATTGAGGATGATAATTATGAGAAAGCACCCGTAATATATGTTTTGATGAAATGTATATTTTGGTAAAGCGAGAATTTATTATTAGGCGGGGTTGTTGTCTGCTTCGTTGATTACGGGTTCGGCTTCGTAACACACGTACATTTTGCAAGGGTAGACTTTTATAACTGTTGAAATTGACATTACTGGAAAAAGGAAAATTACGTTTCCTCTTATTTATAGCAAGGTTTTTCCAAACGCAACTCGCAACCTACGTATCTAAAACTAATCCGACTTGCGCGAACCTCATCTCATTTTTATTATATCTCTGACACGAGGAATTTCCAGCACTTGCAGCTTCTATAAATACGCAACCTTTCTCACCGAGCCTCTTCGTCCACCGCTTCGTCTTCGTGTTCTCGGCCCTCAGGATCAGCCTCTCCTCCTCCTCCTTCTCCTCTTCACTATGACGGTCGAGTCCGCTCTGAACTCGTGATGCAGCTGCAGCAGCAACCTCGGCTCTTTACACCTGCAATTAACGGAATGGCCGTGTGGATTAAGGAGGCTACATTGTGTATAGCAGGACGATGAGAACGCGATAGCAGCTTTTGCGAGTCGCGTATTTGCATGGTTAGTGTGATGATGTATGGTCATTTTGTCGTGCAATAATTTTACTTTTTTATTAAGCATATGCTTTATGGGGACATCCAACCTTCCATTCGCGGCTTTTCTCTTTTTCAACGCGGCAGGCTCTATTGTGACGTGTTGGATGAGAAATGAGTATTATTACTTTTTGAATGCTATACAATGTCTGCTGTTACTAGCTATATTCGTACATCATTTAGCTAATATTTAAGAGCCACGGCCATGTAGTATAGCATATAGCTTCTTCTTTACTACTTCAAAAGACACGTAATACTGTTATTTTAATTGTCTGTTATTCTAATAGACCTGTTTTTCTCGTTTTATTTACAATTCATATGAGCAATAAAACTGTAATAGCAACGGCTATAAATAAGTTCTCAAGATTTTATAAAAGAATGGATTTAAATTTAATTTATAAAGGCAGCTTCGCTATAAAAGGCTCAATCATCATAAGGAAAAGTAACCTCACTTCCCGAAAAAATAAAGATATAAGTAAATAAGTAAATTTTATCTCAAAGTATAAGTACTATATATTAAATATTGAAAAAATTTTTTAATTAGAAAAAATAAATTTTTTTTTCTTGTAGTTGATAACGTTCGTAGTATATGTTTTAATGAAATTTACGGACACCAGACGAACTTTTGTAACAGCATTTATTTAACAATTGCCAACGTTTCGGAAGTAATAAAACTTCCGAAACGTTGGCAATTGTTAAATAAATGCTGTTACAAAAGTTCGTCTGGTGTCCGTAAATTTCATTAATAGAAAAAATAAATCCATGAGAATTTATAAGTTTTTCTCAAGTGTATCATTATTTACAGAGACTTTATTCACCTAGTTTAACATCGATATATTCGATATAATTTGTTTTCTTATCGATTAATTAACATTTCAATACACAGAAGGCGTGTTATTTTCAGACTACGTCAATATAAGGTCAATATAGTAACCGATAAGTACAGCAGTTTCCAGTTTGAATATTGCGGCAATTCTAATTTAAAAGTACGTATTGTCACCTTCGTGCGCGATGACACCTTTTAGCAGCCTATTCTTATCGAGACATAATAAGCTGTCGACGTATATACCGGCGCACATCAAACGTTGCGTAATAGACAAATTCTCACGTTCACGAATAATTTGATGGGTCTTTATCTATAGATCATGATCAAGCAATCATCCGCAGGGATTTTCACCTGCTACACGCGCCAACGATTCGAGACGCTACTTATTCGCTCCCGCATAAAATACGCTTCCCAGCCATTTACGTGCTCGCGCGTACACTACAATTACCCTTCGAAAATTGGGCAATTTATTCGCGTAACTCGCCTTGTTATGAAGGAATCGAGGCATATTCCCGAGGTAGTTATTAGGAAAGTTTTAAACCGGAAAACTATAAATTACAGCCTTTTTTCGAAATCATCGAATGAGAAAGAGAGTACGATGTGCGGATCCTTACGTTAGAGCTAATGAATGCAATGATACCTATTTCGCCTCGTTCTCGGACGGATTGGCTTATGTCATTGATTAGAGGAGAAATTTTTACTCAGATTTGGAGAAAAACAGTACGCGCAAAGCGTAAGTATATGAGTATTGCGCTTTATTAACAATGGGGCAGTGGGGGGTTTTTAATTATCAAGGATAGGATTACACATGTGCACCACGCAACTTTGAGAGACACTTTCGATAATGAGCTAATGATTTATTAAAGTTGTTTTCTCGGTATATGAATTTTTATTGTTCTCGCCTCGGGTAATGGAAGTGCCGACATTTAACGTGCAAATTCCACGAATCACGCGCAGAAATTGTCGGTTGTATACGTGCGAGAGAGCAAATAATAACGAAAAAAAAGACGCTTACACACGCATGGGGTTATCGGTGTCGAAAGACACCGAGCACGCGGCCTTTCGCCACCTCGATAACCCAAATAGAATATCTCTGTGATTAGGGATATAGTTGAAAAGTCTAACGTATTAATATTCAGAGGTCGCGATACATATTATGAAAAATTATTCATGATTCCATTCAATCTTAGATACCGTATCAAAGTTTACTTTTCTATATTAAATATTGATTTATAAGTAATGATTAGGTATGGATAGACATAATGCCGTTATTCAACATCATTTATTTTACCTCTTATATCGTTAACTAAAAATAGCGTTGGTTTATAGTCGAAAAAAGTAAAAGTTATCTAAAGAGGCTGTCAACGATGAAATGACTTTCCAGATGAACTTTTCCGTTAATTTAAGATTAAATGCAATGACACTTGGAGCAACGGCTTTCTATAACACTCCAAAAGCACAAAAACAGTACGCTAACAAATTCATTAGAAGAAAAACTATTTTTTCTAATCATTTTTACAACCTATTGTCCATAGAACGTTTGCTATAATGCTTTAATAGACCGACTGATTGTCGTGAGAAAAACAGTTCTCTTTGAATAGGAAACAGCAGCAGTTGCAGTTATGCCAATTATCAATGAACGCAACCACAGTAGAACTGTTCACACACACACACATACACACACACACACACACACACACACACACACACACACACACAGATATTTGCCCAAGCAAAAAAGGGCTTTTAATGAAATGCATAATCGCGAGAGAGCACGGCTCGCGCAGGTACACACGGAGTAAAAGTGCGGCAAAGAAAAATAATTGCATAAACTCTCTGGCTTCTTGCCTTGGACCGCGAGAGAGGTGCATAATTTGCAACGCGGTGATTAGAAGTACGCGATCGGCAGAGCCGCGAGACAATGGGCGGCTTCTTCGTCGTGCGGAACAGCGAACGAAAAAGAACAAAAGCCAGCTCACGATCGGCGGTGGCTCTCACCTCCCACTCCGCTGCAGCAGCGCCAAAGTCGCGAGAGATGCAAATATCCGGCAGCCCGCGCGAAGAAGAGGAATGCGCGCAACATGGGCGCGGGGCTGTCGCAAATCGGCAGGCAAGTGTTGCTCCCCGCCCCGGAGTCGTGCACTTTCACCGGTGCTCGCACTATCGAATAATAGGTTGCGTGTGCTTATACTACTTGCTTGCTTGCTTACTGACTTACGCACGGCCTTACCCGCGCGGGCACGGTCGCAAGCGAAAAAAGAAACTATAACGCGGCGAGCCCAAAAATATTTGGCCCTAATTGCGTCAGCGAGATATGCCTCGTAAACGCGCGAGCGATTTTTCCAGCGCGCGCGCGCGACGCAAATCTAATTATCATCTCGCAGACGTTGCATAAATATATATAGCGAGCGCCCAGTAAGGCGCGATCGCTTTTTCTATGTCTTTCGGGCGGCTTCCATTGACGAAAAAACGAGTGGTAGGCTTTTTCTTGCTCATTATATTCATGTAATACGGCTTGATACTCGTTATTTTCAGCGCGCGGTATGATTTAATATTTTCTCCCGCGTCGTCACTATTATTCGTCTGTTTTTCGACGATGTTACGAAATCGTTTTTATCGCGACTTCCGATCATCGATAATATTAAAGAGTAGACGTTGAGAAAAAACTTATCATTCGCGTGCGCAATTGAAACATCACAATCGTAATAGTTGAATTGATGCTAAATTAATCGTATTACTCGTATTTTCATTTCCGTGGGAATACCAATTAAAATGCAAAAACATGATGATCGCTCAAGGACATAAAATCATTGATTACTGATTATAAAAACAGCCACACTCTTTAGCATAGAAAGATAATCTATAAAAAATATAGCTATCTATTACCACTACTACTACTACTACTACGTGAGTTGTTACTACAGATAAATTACCAGATTCTTACCCAAGCTATTTTATAAAGTTATTTTACTATGCTGGAAAGTACGAAGCTTTTGAAACAATCAGTCGATACCAGCAATCAACTGTTTTAATTAAATCAACTATAACAAATATATATTTTTTCGTCATTAAAGTGTAAAACTTCCGTACTTGTAAAGTGAAATAAAGCCGCACTTTTTATTCGCCTCGGCAGCTTACGAAATTGTTAACATTTAATTTTTATCCCGAATAATCACTTTTCTTCACGCTTGGGAAAACATTGTCAGCAACCGACAAACGATTTTTTTCGAGCATTGCTTCAACTATTAGCGCACAGCAAATGAAAATAATTACATAAAAAATTGTCGACTATATCAACGCAGCCACAGCATCCAGAGTATACGGGTGTCACTATACAACAAAAGAAGATCACTGCACCTCCACACACACACACACACACGCGCGAAACTCACTACGGCAAATTATAATACTCTGGTCCAGCGACCGGCAGATCTTCTCTCTCGCGCGCAGATCTGTCCCTTGAGACGGTCAAGAGCTGACTGCGAGGAGGAATTTCCATGTCGCGCCGGGGGCTCGCCACCGTCTGAGATCCTAAGGCGCGCGAGCCTGCGAGCGCGAACCGATTAGTGTACACCTTCTTTTTACCGAGATTCTGGTGTAGTCGGTCGCTGCCGCCAGCCGGCCGTGTCCGATCGATCGGCGACGCGCGCCATGGGAAAAAGCCCCGCTACCGCCGCCGCGTCTTATACCTTTTTCCCGCGCCGCGCGCTTGCGGCCTGATTACGCCCAACGAATGCATGGTAAAAACATCGCTGTGAATAAGTATATATCTCGTGCAGAATGTGTCTATGCCATGCGCGTATGTGTGTGTGTGTATGGAATATTAGGCGATCCTACTCAAGCATCCGTGGAATCGCAATGTATCTGGACTAGATCTTCCCGCGCGCGCATCGCTTTCCTACGCAAATCCGGGACTGCGCGATGCGCCAGAATACCAAGTGATTTCTACTCTGTGGTTTACGTTCTTTTGAGAAACCGTCGAACTAGTCTTTTTAAAGTTTTCTCCCCGAATTCTCATCCGATTGAAAGTTTGGTCAAAATGGTTCCAACTAATGTTATATAGCGTACGACCTCGTTTTGGAGCTTAGAAAAGTAACTTTTTGTGCATCTATAAAAACATTAGTTCTGGCGAGTATGTAAGTGATTTATCAGTCAGATTGAAATTTGAAAAAATCGCTATAGATTGACGTAAAATGGACAGGCAATTTTTTGGTTTACAAAGAAATAATCGATCCTGAATTTATATAATAATTATTACGTGGATATATTTTGGTGTTGTCGTAAGTGTTAGTTTTAGTGCGAGAACCGATTATTAGTATAAGTAAAACAAGCGGTTGTTTATAGTCGAAGCGGATAAAGCTCATCAATTAGGAAATAATTAAGCGCAATTACCGCGAGCCGAGACGCAGTTCCAGCGAAGTGGGTAACATACTTCCCCAGAATTGCCTTTTTTAAAGAGGAAAAAGTCGCAACACAGGAAAAAAAAGAATTTTCAGACTCTTGCGCGCTCGTTGGACCGCAGTCGAGCGTCACGTGGAAGCCGCATGTAACGGGACGTGCTCCCAAAAATTCGCCAATCTCTCTCTCTTTCTTTCTCTCCCTGCACACCACGCCACATTCTCCGCGCGCAATATACCTTTACCCACGCGTATTACTTTTAATAATCTTTTTTAAAGTCCTTTCAAAAACGTAAGTACGGTTACTTCAACTGCTCTTGGGCAATCCTGCAAATAACATTTTGAGGCGAAACCGGCTTCGATGACAATAAAGACAAAAAAAACGAGTTCTAATGACGCTTTTGTCGCTGCTTAGATGCGAAATTTCGCAAGGGTTATAACTTTCGGAACCCGTAATGCGCGACATGCGCGTACCTAAATTACGGGGCTAGACAGTATAGAGTTAAACGTATATAAATTTAATGCGTGTGTAATCACCAAGATAATCTGCCTTAGCGAAATTAAAAAAGCACTTATATTATAAACTGTAGCAAGCGAAAAAAACAACAATAATGAAGGTGCACTCACAGTGTTCTATGTAAGAAAGTCGATCGAATGCACACGCAGGTAGGTATACACACGCGCACGCACTGCCGGCTCGCTCGGTCGCTTCCTCCGGACTGGCCGAGTGCGGCACGCGGCCACTATACAACCGCAGCGAGAGCAGAGAAAGAGAAAAACCACCCAAAGCTCCATAGGTAAATCCCTCTTCGCGCCGTCGCAGTATACGATCGCGTTCACGACTCTTTTTTACGCTCGCCTTCTAACGCCGCGATTCACGCCGTGCAAACCTCTTGCGTTATATGCGCAATATACGCGTGTAGCGAGAAGGTCGGGAGCGTGCGCGCGCGCACACGGTTTCTTTTTAAAATCATTTTTTTCTACTCTCTGGGAGTTTATCGTGTGGATATGGTAATGGGCATTGGGAATGAGTGAGAGGTATTACCATCTCGGCGAAAGCTTTAGCGTTGTTTGTACAGCGTGAAATGAGAATTTTGAGAATGCCGGTGAGTTTGAGTTCTAGGTGCCTCTATTCTAAATGGAATCTTTTATGATTAAACAAAAATCAGAGGTTCGCGGAATGTTATAAAGATGGAACGAAATAAACTTATGTTTGCCCTAATGCGCGTGTATTCTCTAAATTAAGTATTAGTGCATTAGTGCTTACGAGTGGATAATCACAGCCTGTTATCTCATGTACACTGAGAAAAATGATGTATTAAAAATTACTATAATGTATAGGAAAGTGGGGACAAATCTCAAATACCAAAATTTTTACTATATTTTATAGTAAAAATTGATATATACATAATAAAAATTGCTATGTACATAGTAATTTTTACTATAAAATATAGCAATAATTTTAGTATTTGAGATTTGTCCCCACGTTCCTATATATTATAGTAATTTTTAATACATCATTTTTCTCAGTGTATAGTTCGTGTACTATCTCGCTACTATAAAATAAACAAGTCTAAGTTTTGATGGGGGGGTCCAAAGTTTAGACAATCCACTTTAGAATTGAAGTCAACTCTAGACGTTCTCCATTCCAACATAAGCTACTCCAGATTGTGCAAAATTTCGAAATTCTAAATTACGAAAATCATATTTTCGAATATAACAAGACACCTACTGTCCAAAATATCAAATTTCATCAATACTATTTTAAGACGAATATAACTTGTTTCTAATGATTTATTTCGAAATATCTTTATTGTATCCCTATTAAAATTCTATTAATGAAATTTGATATTTTGGACAGTAGGTGAATTGTTACATTCGTAAATATGATTTTCGTAATTTAGAATTTCGAAATTTTGCACAATCTGCAGTAGCTTATGTCGGAATGGAGAACGTGTAGAGTTAACTTCAATTCTAAAGTGGATAGTCTAAACTTTAGACCTCCCTCCCCCTGTTTTGATAAGCCTTAATCCGTCATATATACATATCAACTTTATTTTGAATAAATAAATTTTGAAATTTCAACTTTATTTTGAATAAATAAATTTCGAAATTTCAACTTTATTTTGAATAAATAAATTTCGAAATTAATACACTTTTTGTGTTCACTTTTTGTCTTGAAGGATTATACTTATCAGTTAAGATGATAACATTTTTTACCGCATACTATTTGGGTGTCTTACGAATTAATCACTATTTTTATTGTTTGAAAAAAAAAATTAGTTTAAATTGTTAAAAGAGATTGTAAATATTGAAAAAATTATGATTATTATTTACACTAAAAATTTGTATTTTTGTGGTACTTTTTCGACTTATAGTTGAAAAACTAACCGACGATACCGTTTTTTTTAAAGTTTCTGCAATAATTCATAGCAATTTTTCTATAAGATTTTAAGATTTAAGTGTGTCCTAGATTTACAATGAATTATTGTCGCTTTACTAGCAAATTCTGTTTGCCTACTAAATTATAACAAAATTATAACTTTGAATTTTTCAGTTAATTTATTAGCCTCTCATATCTTTTCTCGAAATTTTCTTGATAACGTCACTATATCCACGAGTTAATACGCTATCTGCGGCGCTAATTGTCATGACGTCACGTACAAATTCATTTCATTTAAATTTTTAAATATCTTAAGAGGATAGAAAAAGTAAGTATTTAAATGTTACTATTGTAATCTATCATGAGTACTATTCATTTATTTTGTTTTCTCAGAAAGGAAGCTTTATTCCATACCCATTTACAAACGAAATATTACTTCTTCTTCTGAACACAATTTAAGCAACAACAAAGATTTAAAAAAGTCGATTTCTTTAACTACAGAATTGTGTATTTTTAATTCAAATTTTCAAATATGATGAGTACTGATTGAAGGTTGTTTGTTCTTGTGGCAATAAAGAAAAACATTGTGATATTAATTTAGAATCATTTCAGTTTTGTTATCTTTCATAGACATGATGAAAATTAGGTAAGCAAAAATTTATACGCATGATAATTTACAATGCGTGCGGTATGAAGAACATTTACGAGTGTAAAATAATACTTGCAGACATTCAATTTGAAAAATAACTTTCTGTAATTTACTATTTAAAATTTTCATAGCTGCAGGAAGTTTCCGGTACACAATATAATCTTCGTTATGGACTTGAGAAACGCTATAAACTGTCCAGGCAATACAATGAGGGGAAAATCATTATAACATTTAAACATATTGGAAACGTATTCGCGAAAAAGCTATGCAAGAAACAATAGCGATCACGTTTTATACTTGCGCATTTATTATGATTTCCGAAGTAATGAAAATAAAAATAATACATCGTAAAAGTTCATGAGAGAGAGAGAGAGAGAGAAAGGTAGAGTGAAAGAGTGAGAGAGAATAAGCTGTAAGTTTATTACACATTCTTCCTGAGAATTACAAACTAGGTCATGCAGATAAACACTATTGAATTTTCCTTTGTCAATGCTCATCATTTCCTTATATCAGATTGCCTTATTTTCTACATAAACATCCTATATCGATGCTGAAAAACTAAAAATCCATACGAAACCACAAACAAAGTCAAACACGCATAACATTTTCAGCCGAATTTTCCAATGATTACACCACCCCAAGGCGCTGTTACGTAAAATTTATTTGAAGCAATCACTAAAAAGTTCACACGTGTAACCGTTACCATATAATACCTACATACCTATACACACGAAAAACTCCGACGCAGACGCAAGAAATAAATGAATTCACCTACACGCGTATCTATACCCGTATATATATATATATATATATATATATATACAAATGTGCCCGAGAGAAAAAGACCATAGCGCGCTGTCTCTCTACATAATCTCGAACAATGATCGCGGTCGTCACGTTCGGCACGAGCGCGAGCACCGGGAGAAAATAAAGAGAATTAAGAAGAGAAAAAATACAAAAATGTGCCACCCATGTAACGCACACACAGCCGTTTGATGTATATAGATAGACGCGAAACTGGTATCTACATAGATATATAAGGCAAGTGGTCGGAAATGCGAGCGCATTTCTCGCCGTCTGCAACGTTGTCTGCGCGCGAGCGAGAGCGCGTTCGAATGCCGTGATTCCGCTTTCGGAAACTTTCTGTCTGTAGCGAGCGATCGACTGACATCGCACGTTCACACCGAATAAGTATAGCGATTAATCGGTACCTCGACGATTACGCCTTACACGCTACCTTTTTCCGATTTCTAGGAATTCTCTCAACTTCCTACGGTTTGCGATTAGGATAATAAATTATGGAAGTTTACAATAACTTAGCAGGTAGGTGATGCATCGACAATTATCTAAAAGTCAAGAAAATATATACTATATGTAGATGTACTTGGAGAACGCGGCAATTGTCGTTAACGCAGAGTTCAAGGCAATTTAACTGGTGAAAAGAAGTGCATACGTGAGTGCACGCGAAGTATTCAATGCAATTGTAACCTTACGTAGGACATATAAAATGCATATTACAATGTGAAGACTATAATGCGCTGGAAGAAAAACATTTTAGCTTGCTCACAATGGAATGTTACAACTTAATGTTAAAACTTTTACTGCAAAACGCCTGTGTATATCATTGCGAGCATACATATTGCATTCGACAACAGATTTTATAGGATTTAAGAGTTATGGAAATCTTAACTAGACGGTACTAAAAGTTGCTCGAAATACTTTCCCCGTGTCGATCGCACGCTATTGCAAACGCATTTAAGCATAGCTGCGCGTCGACACACACACACACACACACACACACACACACATACACACACACATACTTATATGTATTGTATGCCATTGTAATTCTCAAAAGAAATTTGTGAAAAGAAAAAGTTTTACCTGCCAGATTTTGATGAATAAATGATTTACAATCTCAAATGTCTTAATATGCAACTCTTAAACTTTGCATGTTACACGTGGCTGATGCAATGATCAAAATACAGGTGTGAAAAAAAAAATTAAAAGTACTTATGCATATTCATATAAAAAATGTTTGTTGTTGCCACTGTGTAACACTAATTCGAAATGTTTTTTCATCACGTCAACATAATAAAAACATCAATAGATTTCTTCATTAAAACTAAAAAATATACATATAAAAAATGTTTGTTGTTGCCATTGTGTAACAATTTAGAATATTCGAAATGTTTTTGCATCACTGTATAATAATAAAAAGATCAATAGATTTCTTCATTAAAACTAAAAAGTATACAAAATGCAAATGAATAATGTATAGCATGATGGCGAAAGGTTTAATGAGTAACGAAAAATACATGAATTAATTCAGCCACAACGATTTATTAGTTCCAGACTATTGACATGAACATTCTCTCCTAGTTGCGTATGTATAGCTATATACATGTATAGTTTGATTCTCATGCTTGACTCATTGCCCCTGAATACAGCAACCCGATGTACACAGGTGTATGATGTATCCTTACACTTTTCCAAATAAATTACATTTATTTTGGGCAAGTGCTATAAATTTTATGTTACACAAGTTATTTCGTGCTCGGTGTCGACAACACCTAATTATAAAATAAATTTTTGGGAAATTTGTTAAAATAAATTTTGTATCTTTCTAAATGACAGCCTATAATCTTGGTGAATTACGACTTGCAGTTTTTAAAATAAGTTTTAGAATGTATATCTTTACACTTTTGCGCAAACAAAATCATTATTCCTTGTTCGTTGAAATTTCGTTACTTACAACAAGCGCTTGTCCGACACGTGTTTCGAGCAAGATATGTGCTTTTGCTTTGTTTTTAAGTACAAAATTCGCAAGCATAGCAGTAAATTAGGCTGAACTCATAACGTGGCACATTTTTGATTATCCATTGAATGACATACATAATGCGACGCTTTGATGTACACGTAATTCGTTCTAATTTTGTACTTCTGTTGAAATCATTTGCATTTTGAAACATCATATAAATTTGTTTATTGTAAAAAAGCTTAGAAAATTTAGCGTATAGAAAAGTCGCCTACAAAAACTACCGTTTCTACCTTTGACGCTTTAGAAACTTTCTTTCACAAAAATAATCACCGCGCTTACATAAATTTAAATAATATTTTTAGAAAAAAAGAAAACAATAAAGTGTTCAAGCTTAACAGATCCTCTCTTGAATGAAAGTTAAAAGGCAATAAATGTACCTTGTAAAAACATCATACTATCCTCCGTCTAAATTTCGTTTCGCATGCTCAGCAATGTAGTTCCTTTTACCAGAAATCATTCCCCGACAAAATTTGCTGAGCTCGCTTAAAAAATGCCGAGAGTCCGGTTGTAATAGATCGGACGAGCGGGAATACCCAGGTGTCTCGAGAGAAGGAATGGCGTCTGGGGAAGAATGTCCTCGGGTCGGATCCTCAGAATGCGAATATTCGTGTCACGCGGGTTTACTTGCTTCTTGAAGAATTTTTGGAACCTCGACGTTAGCACCCAGATGTTGCCATTGTCTCGCTCCACCCACCTTACCTCGGCGGCGAATTGCAGTTGCTCGGGACTGTACGCCAATATCCTGCGCGAATGGAATATTTTTATTTCTTTTCAATGAATGTCAGTTTTATGATTGAATACTAGTTCTATGTTCGCCTTCCAATACCCACGTATAAAAGAATTGTCACTAAAGTGTTATTAATTTTATGCTCAACTTGCGTCATTTACATACCGGATTGTCATCTGCAATTAACAGTTTGCACATTTATTATGTAAAGATAAAATAAAAATAAATACTATTTCAATAAACAAACATAGCGTATGACATTTACTATATAAAAACACATGGTTGCTATAAACTACTTCTAAGATTATATACATAATAATAATAGCGTATGCATACTTTACTAATTAAAAGTCGAATTTTCATGCATAATTAGACAATTGGAAAAGTAATGAAATAAAGCGGCGTAAAAATACAATTCACCGAAGCTACCCATGGACAAAACCATAAAACCACATTATCTAACGAAGTTAACCACTCGGAGTCTTGCACGTACCTCTGAGAATTGGTCTGCGGTTGCCAGGCGGCCACGGCGGTCTCGGTGAGGGGCGAGAAGATGATGGTGTCGTCGCGCGGGTCGACGGCCAGTCCGATGCCCTGGCTCGACTTGCGACCGATGAGCGTGACCGGGAGGGTGTCACCAAACGCCAGACTTCCGGCCCTCAGCGCTGAGGTCGGCACGCTAAACAACCGATCGGTGGCCAGTGGTTGGTAGTACAGGGTGGCGAGGCGAGGGGAGAAGGCCAGGCCGACGATGCCGTCGAAGAGTTCGAAGGTGTCACGGCCGATCTGTGCGGGAGGATAGGATATTTTATGTAGTTGGTCTTTTGATTTGTTTACTTAACATCATAAGGGGACGTGTGCGTGGCTTGATATCGCAATTGTTGATGCGAGATAAAGGAAAAATAGTGGTTATAAAACCGCAGTAAAGTAAAATCGCGCGGGCTGTACGCAGCTGCGGTTGAATATGATATGCTTCTTTAGACCGCTGATAGAGAAGGCGACAAGACGCAATTCCCTGCTTAGTTAAGCAACTTCGGAGTGACTTATACACGCGTTTCTGAAATTTTCTAAAAAGTTAAAACTAGGGGTTCGGTTCTGGGTGGAAGACGTAATCTTTATTATGTATAGCAAACGTTATGACCACTTAGAGTTAGATTTTACTTTTGATTCCAATTTTTAGTTTGATATTGGAAATTTTACATACTTGATACGTTCCGTAATTGGGGTCGGGTAACATGGAAGCGTGTAAGAATCGCCAACTTCTGTCGGAGGCTCCTTCAACGACCACAAGTCCTACGAAATACAGATAAAGTATTGATCAAATATTTATTGTTAAATTTTTGCTTGATAAAAAATATTTACCAGGTCCCGTCGTATCTGTAATATAAACGAAGACATCATCGCACGTCGCTGCCGTAGTATCGTCGATCACGAGATTGGTGAAGAGCGAATTCGGCCTCAGACTCTGTAAAAAACACACAATTTGGATATACCCAGCAGTTCATTTGCACGTTATTTTGCACATTGCAATCCATAACACATCGAGTTATGAGATATAAGTACCTCGCGTGGGAAGGTGATTATGCGGACGAGCTGATCGGTCTGAAGGTCGAAGATGAGGATCTTTGGCGGGCAGACGACCATAAAGTCGTCGATCGACGTATTGATGCCGCTGTCGAGTACCCAGAGTCGGTTGCACCGGTCGACTCGCACTCTGTACACGGAAATCAGCTTCGAGCAATTAAAGTCACCTTTGCCGGCGCTATGCCAGTCCCAGGACGGATACGCCTATACATAGTAAACGACTGCAATGAGTATCAGGTGCTCTTTTTTTCCTATCCAAAATCGGGATTATGCAACGGAGGATTTTTCGCTTCATTAAAAATAATTGGCGAGGCCGCTGCATGGGAGCATGCGATTGGAATATCGACAATTATTTGGGGTAGTAACGATTTTGATTTTAGCGCTGACATTTCATTAAGTATACTGAGAAAACGTGTTGACTGCGCTATACTGCACATGTCTATAATAAAAATTGCAAACACTTGGCAATGGTTTCACGAGAGTATTGAATAAATTCAATTAATTACCAGCGTTTCAATCATCATTTTTTTTTTTTTGTAATTTTTATTTTTAGAAAAATATATTATACCCTATACTCCATCATTATTTCATACAATCTAAAAGACAAACTCTAAAATGATACCAACCACAAAAATCCCGAATAACAAACCTGCAAGTGCGGACTGCTGCCAAGAGGAATCTCCCGCGGTATGTAAGTGAGCGTGGCCGGCACGCCGGCCCTCAATCTTGGGATGGCCAGAAAAATTCTGTGCCAGCCGACCTCCAGGCCCGTGGGCACGACGTTCTGCGGCTGGAAGAGCTCGACGAAGGCCGGGTCGTAGGGGAATGCGAAGTCATGCATCGACCACTGGGCCACCGACTCCAGCACGTCGCTCCTGGCTTGCGTTAGGCATAGTAGCGTGACCAGAAGCAGCGGTAGTAGTTTCCTGGGAGGGGAATATACGTTGAGCTCATGTAATGAGGAATAAAATCAAAAGAGAAACGAAATTTATAAATTTTTATAACGTATAATTATAAATTTTTCTATTTTGCGAATCATGTTCGTAATACGTGTTTAAAAAGACAATTAAAATTAAAAAATATATTTCTAGACAAGGTTTACATAAAATTCATTTTTCCATAACATTTTTCTGTTAAGAAGAAAAATGAAAAATAGGTTTCGTTACGAGTTAAGTGCAAAATGAGTTTCATAAATTCACTTCCTTGTTCAAATAAAGCCAAAAATCATCTAATCATTACGTATTCCAATAATATTCACAGAAATGACAGAGGAAATCCAAAATTGAATTTTCATAAAAATAAATGAACATGGATTACTCGCGTGATAATATCTTTGTATGTACTTAGGCGAAAATATTCATAAATTATCGTGTTAAATTTTCACATTACTTAAGAATGGCAACGATTGCGCGTTCCGATAGCTTGTATTAGGTGCAAAAATTACCACATTTTCAATACTTTCCTCATGGGGAGAGCGGCTTTGTGGAAAAGGAATGAAATAGTTAACGCGTGTAAAACGCACACATTACAGCGATAAAAATAAAGATAATCACACCATACCGAAGTGCGAGAAAATTACGATACTAGACGCGAACTCGTTGGTTCTATGTGCAAACATTTCTTCAAATAAATTTACTGGTGGTACCTCTAATTAGCAGGGCAAACGTAATTCATTCAGGGTAAAGGTCAGGGTTTCTCGTGTTGCATAGACACATGAATATCATAATAAAGTAATTATCTATAAGTGTATGGGATTTTTCAATATTCGTAGAAAATATGTTGCCATCTTCAAAATCCATTGTGAGAAAAGTTTCCAATTTCTACATTAAATTTTCAGATTTCTAATTTTCCCTTTATTGAATCGGAAAAAATGTTTTGAAACGAAAATAATGTAATTTTAATACAAAATGGGATAATATCCGTTCACGTGTAAATAGATACATACAATGTTCTCATACAGATATTCTATAGTTACTCTATTGTGGAAAGAAACTTTTACTCACGGTATGTCATTTGAAATGTGAAATACTTTATATTACGGTAAAAAATTGAAAATGTAAGTCACCGGTGAAAAAGTAGATCAAGTGCCGTTCATATGGAGAAAATAGAATAGTTTTAACGTGAGAATTACGTTAGACAATGACTATTAATATGATATAAAACATTTTATTCATTAAAATAAGCATTGTTATAACAACTAATTAGATAAACAAAGATACAATACTAATGTTTAACGTTACTCAAGAACGTAAATATTTTTATTGTATAATGTATATAACTTTTTGCAGCAATAAAGAACCTTTCCCACTTAACAAGCTCAGCCTTCGTACACTGAAACAAAAACTATAGATAAATCGAGGAGATTGAAAGTATAAGATAAAGTAAAACTTTCCTTTAAAGCAAATATTTCGCAGTTATGTATATCAATGCATCAGACCGCCACAATCCATTTACAAAACATTTATATACACGCCTAATAATGCTGCCACCGTACAACATCGGCTCATCGGACAGTAAAAGCTCTTCTGTGTACAAGAAAAGAAGAAAAAAGACGGGAACGCGCGGAGCTAGATTAAAGTTCCTTGAAAAAGTACTAGTCTAGCCGTGTACTCCGCCTTTCTAAGTACAGGCTGCAGACTGTCGAGCCAAGCCGCGAAGACAATGACAACTTGATCCCTATGCGCACGTGAACTTTCTACGCATATACGTGCCCACGGTGGACATTTACCTATATACGCGGGACGCGCTCTCGCTTTCGCGCACGGAAGAAAGTCGCGTCGCTGATAGCACGCCAGCAGCGGCAGCTGGCTCTCGGAAAGAAAGAGAACAAAAAAAGAAACGTGACCATTGCACCGACAGCTGGACGTTCCATCACGCGAGCGCTTTGAACTCGCGAATGCGATTTATCGGCTCCAGGCTCGCGGACTTTGCGCGTTATCTTTCATCGTATGAATCTGATATGGAATTCCTCATCGGCGATAGTAGTTTCTACGACGTGATTTATCAGGGATTGCTTAGTGTAAACGGTGCCAGTGGGCTGGGCTATCATTATATTGCCGCTGGCTGATTTTATAATTGGGGGCCAAGTTGCAGGACTTTTAAAGTCCATCGAGCATGAAACACTTAATTATATAAGCCACTATATAATTAACGTACATTGTATGCTTCAAAGTCACATAAGGAGATTTCTTTTAGTACAAACATTTAGTTATAAAAAAATTGTGCTAATTATGCATAGTTTCTGTAAAAACTATTAACTTGATTTTTTGTGGGGTAACAATTAATTGTTAAATGTATCTTTGATGAATAATCAGCACCGTAAAATTTAAGTATTTTAACCTAGACTAATTATCACGTAATTATAAAGGAGAAAACACATACATAAATATTTGTATAAAATAGCGAAAAAATAAAGAAATTTTTTTGATTAAATTAAATTTTCGCAATCAAAATGTAAATGATTTGAAGTTGAACTGAAAGGAACGGTCACTCGCATTTACCGCACAATGGACTTTAGTGACAATCGAACAATCAATACTGGCTGTAATGATCATTAGTACAAGCCTTTTCCGGGTAATCGGATCTTTTACTACGATTTGTCAAGCAGAAAATTCTTTTTCAATTCAATGTGAAGCAAATTGAAAAAAACTCTTTATAAATAGGAGCATTATTTTAGAACCAATGTGATTAGTAGTTTGATGGGGGGAATTTCAATTAACATTTCTACACAGTATAAATGTGACCAATGAAAGTACTGATTAAGGTGACTCCAGCGGTCTAGTAGACCTAAAGCTATGAACATTTTTTACAAAACTTCATTTACGCATTCCAATCTGAAAACTGATATGACAGGAAGCAAAGTTCTTAACATAACGGAGAATATTTTTGTTAGAAAATTTCCAATTTTGCAAAAGTATATTTTGTCCATTAAAAATCTTTTTTGTTTTTCATTCAATTTTAATTTGCAAGATCTCATTTTCTTCCTTGTTAAATTTCAGGGGGAGTCAACGATATCAAAATTGAAAAACTTTCAAAACCTGCAAAGTTATATGCAATTGTTTATAAAATTCAGTGACAAATCTACAAACAACTTACAAATTTCAAAGATTTGTATTTCTTATTGAATTTTTTTTTAATAGACAAAATATACTTTTGCAAAATTGGAAATTTTCTAACAAAACTATTTTCCGTTATGTTAAGAACTCTGCTTCCTGTCATATCAGTTTTCAGATTAGAACGTGTAAATGAATTTTTGTAAAAAATGTTCATAGCTTTAGATCTACTAGACCGCTGGAGCCACCTTAAATTGGAAAAAAAATTTATCATGCAAAATTGAATGTCCAGCATCGAATGATTTAATAGCCAACATTCGCATTGCCTATATAAACGCATAGTGCTATCAGCCCCTACGATAATTAGGTCGCATTAGCTAATTTAATACCGCTCACATTACAAATCCGAGTTGTCGAAAATGGCATGTAAACAAGCGTGGACACCTACACCTCGCATAAATTAACATGGCGGACATAATTTGCGCAATTAGTCCGGACAGGCGCGAGCTCGCACGCGACACATTTATGATGTTGCGACTGCGCAAAGTCAGGGACTTTCTCGCGCGCGCAGCAGCAGCATTCGGCATAGCCTTGGCGGAGGTTGCGGTAAAGCATGAAATCGCGCGTTTTTCCCATCGAGTTATGGATCGGATAAGAACCCGCCCGCGCTACTAAAGATATATATGCACCGGGGCGGATGATTGTGTTTTCCTTTCTCATTGACGCGCGCGCGGGCGGTTATCCAATTCATTCGGTCCGTCCGCCGGATTTCGTCTATACGCGGAGTTAAATAGCCGTGAAGAGCCGGGGGCTTATTGATTGCTTTTTAAGGAAATTGAGTTAGAAGTGCAACCGTAAGAGTTGCATTGTTTTGTACATGGTATTGATTTTAAGGGTGTGACATAAACGGGATTACAGTGCAGAAAAGTTCGTAAAATATTGTAGACGTAGTGCATCGTGATAGTCATGTCAGAATGGCATACACTTCGAAATAATTCCTTTTTAACTTTGTATAGCGTTTCATCAAGACCCTATTTTTTAATCTAAAGAATCCTGGTCTCCTTTATGGCGAGTAATATGGGTTCTAAGGATTAGAAAGTTATGTAGTTTTTGAAAAGATAAAAGCGCATTATATAATGATGCAACAAAATTAACTGAATTTTCGAAAATGTTAATACTTAAAAAAAATCAAAATTGCAAGAATATTATTATTTAAAGTAACAGAAAAGCTTACTTTTGCGATTAATCTTTGTCGCGCGGATTTCATTAGCAGTGAGAAAATGAAAGTAAATACGAAACCTGTTTCTAAGCGCGCGTAAAAATTTTTCAACAATGTTATACACAGCTTGTATTGTTGTTCGAGCAACAGCCACTCTTATCATACTACCGGAGCACGGCGAACAACGATTAAACAAACAAAGGGTAGAAGAAAAATAGTTAACGCATAATAGAACCACTGTACATAAAAAAAAATATATCACTCAGAAAACACTTGACACTGTGACCGCTGAACTCCACATCAAACGGACAAAACGCACTCACCCCATCTTGGCAACGACGGATCCACGAGCGTTAAAATAAAAACAAAAGAATCTCCAATCCTCGGAGAAGCAGCAGCACGTGTACTCCCAAAAAGCCCGACAAACCCCTCACGCAACAGCAGCACAAGGAGTACGTGTGGGCCCAACGGCACTTTTTTCCGGACAGCCTTGTATAGGTAATATGCGCGCGGGCGAGTGTGCGTGTGTGCTCGCCGGCGTTCGCCAAGTACCACTGACTGCGCCGCCAGGCTGATCCAATTTTCTAGCCGCGGTTCTCGGGCTCGCGCGCGCATGTACCTACCTATCCCCCTAGAGCAGCGCGCGCGCAGGGAGGAGAGTCGCGCGCGATCAAATGCACGGGGCATTGTGTAACGACCGCGAGCGCGAATGCCGGGACACTCCCACGGGGGAGCGAGAGAGAGTGCGCTAATCACATATGCCTATCTCACGCTGAGTGTATAATACCTATACCACACCACAACAGGCCAGACCCTGTGCGAAGCGATGGGCCGATCGACCTTTCGAAAGTGCGCCTGCGCAGCAGATAGATATCTATATACTTACTCCATCTCTAGCTTTATGCCTTCGATGGCACGTCTCCGACTGAGGCGCATTGTGCCATTTTTCGCAAAGCTGTTATTGTGCTTGCGCCAGCGCACCCTTCGGTACGTCAGTTTCTTATGTAACATATGCGCGAGGGCGCGCGTCGGTTCACGCGGTGTACCGAGGTATTTTATACAAGGCGAGAGACAAAAGAGGTTTGCTATTGTTTTGACCTTTCTTGAAATTTTAATATAAAGACGCGGTTGTTTTCGAATTCCATTGTGGATGTTTTTTATTGGGTACACTGGAAAATTTTATTTCCTGCTGTTTTGCATATAAGAGAGTAGGTCTGAGAAATGCGCACGGCCAGAATGACACATAATTTTTCTCCTGTACGGTTTATAAACATTAATTTATTTAAACTTCCGCAAGATCAAGTGATCATAAGTAATTCACGGTAGGCTTCCCTCGGATTTTTCGAGTGAAATTTCTGCCGTTTAGATAATATTTTTAAGAAAATGTATAAACACGATTAATTCTGAGTCGTTTTGTGTTGAAATTATTTTATATAACATTTTCATGCTAAATTTAAAATAGCTGTTCCTGGGTAATATGATTCATATTTTTCGGATTATGATATGAAACATATAACGTATTAACGTCGTTGTATAATAGGACAAAGTTTCATCTTTTTAATCATTTACATAATTTGTCTAGT
This sequence comes from Torymus aiolomorphi, assembly GCA_036365515.1. Taxonomy (NCBI): domain Eukaryota; kingdom Metazoa; phylum Arthropoda; class Insecta; order Hymenoptera; family Torymidae; genus Torymus; species Torymus aiolomorphi. The sequence continues at coordinate 221,211,636 of CM070875.1, read as the reverse complement.
CGAATAAATTAATATGTATGCTTTGACCGTCAAAAATTAATTAAACAAATTTGAAAAACTTATTCTTAGAGAAAACTTATTAAAACAAATAAAATATGACCACTATACTTGTTATAAAAAATGAGTAGAAATTAAAATTCCTAATAAGTGGAGAATTATAGTATCTTGTGATTGAAAATTTATACTTTCGTCTTGATAATCGTTCATATTAAAATGCTTGCATGCAATGCAATAAACTACAATTTTCTTGCGCATATATGATAAAAATATGAAATCTAGAAAGGTAAAGAGAAACGAATAATATACAATTAACTCCAATATGATTTAAGCATGAATAAATAACGTTAATCCGCTGATATGACATACACAAAACATTAATGGACGACAAATTCAATCGACTTCTTGTACCATTTTGCCGCGTGTTACTCCACGGCAGATACGAACCGTCTCTCTGCCGCACAATAATTTTTTTCGACATAAAAGAAACAGCAAATACAACGCCGCCGCAACATAAATCGCCGCGCGAATTAAATAATGTTAACATAATCGGATACCCGCTCGGAGCAAGTGTCATTGCCCGTATATATATATTTTTTCCCTTGACACACACTTTCCGCCGGGCGCGTAACGAGCGATCGAATCGACCGCTACCGATCAAGCCCGATATAAGCACAGCGTCGATTTTGTGCTAAATATATACACGCATAATTACACATTCGTTTTTTGAAGAGGTTGTAGGCAGACCGGAAAAATCAAGAGAGCGCCTTTCGATAATGGCCGCGTATTGACGCATTATAAATCAGCTAATGCGCGGCTTGCTTCTCATGCGGAGCGAGCTACGGCACACGCGATGTGTGTTTTTACTATATAATACGTCGCGTATAAAGTAACCGGCCGCGAGAGCCTACATACGAAAAGACCATAGCGGCGGCGCCGGTGCGGTAGCGCAATTTCCGTTTCTCACACGTAGAAAACCGAAGAATGGGATTTTCCCGTGTAAAGAGCCTGGCGATTAATTATTATTTTCGCGCCAGCCGGCGCTGCGTAATCGCGGATGCAATGATTTTCTGGAGGTGAGACCAATAATAAGTAAAGTAATAAGCGAGTGCTTGCCGCCTTTCCGTGAGGATGCTTATCTTAATTAGCGCGTAGCTATATTTGGGAATTTATTTTTCGATTTTGTAAGATGAAATATTGGAGCGTTGTTCAATAATGAAAAGGTAGTATCTGATTCTGCATGATACTGTGTCGAATAGATTACGTAGGTTGGACCTCAAAAATAATAGTCATGCCAACTTTCAAATGGAACGACCCTTGCATCCTTCGAATTCTATCCTTCAGAAATGTCGGACGCTGTTCTAGTTAGAAAGGAGCGTTCAATTTAGTTGTTGATTTACGTTCTTTCGACACCCCGGAAACGGCGATTCTTTACAAAAAATATGAATTCCTAGATCGATCTAGATAATGCAGAAAAACTCGAAGGTCTGGGTTAAATATCCACATTCCATCGTCCTCTTAAAATATTCGCAAATATGGAGAGATTTCCATCGATATACATGCTCCAATACTGTTTTTCATCGTAAATGCTTTACAATTCATTTCGTGACTAAAATATGAATTTCTAGCACGTAATGCTTTATTCAATAATCATTTTTCTAATAACTAATACCTAATTTATATATACATTAATAACTAATTCATAAATTATAATTGAAAGACTATAATTACCTCAAGATGCATGTACAACTTTTTCCTAATAGCGTATATTAAATTTGAAATCGATGTAGTTTAAAAGTAATAACAGTCTATACACTACAAATATGATTGATATAATCATAGAATATATATAGATATATAAAGAATAAAGAGGCAATAATACCTATACATGTAAAGCGATGAACGGCGATAGATTGGATTTGGATTAACCTCGATCGCGCCTCGATCCTCATTGCGAAACGCCACCACCGTCACCTTTCAACTATACTTAAAATAAAAAAAAAAGCCTCACGCACCGCGCGCTAAAACAATGTATTATTACCGGATAAATTGGCGGCGATTAGGCGCGCGACGCTGATTATCACTACGCGGGGGCGCGTAGGATAATAATAATCCTCGCGGCTGCGCTACACACATATAGCACACGTGCGCGCGCGACCTTGGGGTCTCGACCGGTCGAGAGTTGGAAAGGCCCCGGAACTGTTACACACTCGCAAGAGAGAGAGAGAGAGACCACGCCTCCGCGACGCGCATTGTCGATCGGTCATTGGCCATGGGAACGCGGCGGGCTAATTTGGACTTTATTCTGGCGCTTTTGTGCTGTGGCTCATGGATGAGCTTTTTGTCGGGACGTTAGAGTGGGTGAGTTCAATGAAAGCAGAGGGGATCTACTTGGCTCGCGGAGCTTTCCTGGTGTATGGGAATATTTTTTTTCAAATACCTATAGTTGTCTGAGTAAGGGGTATTAAAGTACGTGATAGATTGTAATGATTGTTTCACAGAAATGGAGAGAAAATGCCGTAAATTTCATTCGAATGTTTTAATACAGCCGAGCCTTCTGCATGGCTTATTAATTCTTTGATAGCGCTAATGAACTTTATCATTGCACGCAGATACCGAAATTCTAGATCTTTCCAATTTATAAAAAACATTTTCTGGATAACTACTCCGATTGCCCAATGCAATTTCTATCTGGCTGGTAATTTAATCGCGATTACATTAAGAAAAATTCTGTGGTTAATAGCTTCTATAGTTATATATAGTGTTCTTTTTTTTTTAGATCGCGTTACGTTCAAGCTGGAAAATCAACTACATATAAATTATACGTTTTCTTTGTGATTACTTTGAAATTGCTAACTTATTTCATGCTACGAATAATAAATTTTTACCAGACTCCGAGACATATTCGATTCTATTTCTAAACGTTAAATCTCTCGCGTATTTTGAATTTTGGTTTAATCTTTACCAGTTGCCTACTTTTCCATTATCATTATTCACGTTGCTGTATTATGCGCACAACCGCGGCTCTATTTCGTCAGAAACAACAAGTACATTCTGAAAAGAAAGTCAGTTACCCTTTTGATTAAGTGCAAAACGGGCGGTGCGAAAATATTTTCCAGGCCGCAACTTCGTTTTGATCGTCCAATTACATCAAGGTGCACGCCAAGCACATAATTAGACTGGAAAGGCGGCAATCTTGAATAAGTAGTTTTTCAATTTCTAAATTAAAGCTCACGCAACTTTTCCGATCCGTTCTTATAACTGCCCCAATCAAAGTACAACGTCGACTGCAATTTTCACATTTTGCAACTACAAGAGACGCGAACTTTTCATACATAGTGTGTCGATTGTTATCGGTCGCAAGCCATTCTTGCACGCACTCGCTAAATTATAATGTTAGCGTGTAATTTATCATGCAATTATAAAGTTCGAAGCTAAACTCGAAACATTATTCGCTCGAAAACTTCGAAAATTTTCTAGTCTTATGTAAGTTTAAGGTTGTATTGGCCGTAAAGTCCCATTCAAAAGTTTTTCACGTTAAAACTGCGATAAATAATTATGTAAAGCAATTGATCAATGTTTAGTTCTCGCGATCAATGTATTAATGCATTTGGAATATTATAAGCTTTAAAAATAAAAAATCCAAGCAAAATTGTAAGCTCGGCAGTATTTTTTTAAAATCGCCATTACTTTGAAATTAGTGCATTTTGACGATTTAAAATTTGTTTCCAATTGCATTAATACATTGATCGCGAGAACTAAAAATTGCTCAATTGCTTTACATAATTATTTATAGCAGTTTTAACGTGAAAAACTAACTTTTGGCAGAGACCTTACGGCCAATACAAGCTTAATTGATGATTTTTTCGCGTCTGCCTACAACTTTCCTTTTAAACTGCCATCTGCGGCTGAAAAAACTCGCTTCACATTTTCGTCCGACAGTCCATGTAACAGCCCATTACACTTCTATTTTAAACACGAGTAGCGCAGACGCGATCGTATGCAGTGCAGGTGCATTATCGGGCAGCGAATTACAACTTCACGGTGACAGCGTCAATCGTGCGTGCGCGCGCTCATGCATAATTCACGATTAAACTATTTGGTTTAAATTTTCCCGATTTTTTCCGCTAAATTAAACTTTCTATTGTATTATATACATACACCAAAGGACAATAGAAATAGAACGCATAATCTATCAGCCGTGCCTCTGTATCCCCGATCCGTGCACGTTACCGGCATAATGACAACAAACAAACGGAGTAAACACACATAAACCGTGAAGTAGAATTTTCGTCGCCTGCAGGCAATCTCTCGCTTGAGCTTTTCGCTTTTCCTCGTCAGCTATAGGCATGCGCTCACGCACGTCGTCGTCGCCGCGCCCTTCTCAATTTATGGCCCGTGGACTCTTGTACTATCTCTTTCTCTCTCCCGCAGTCAATTATTGCGCGTGAATATAGGTAGCCGCCGCCAGCAGGCCGCGTCACGGCTTGCCGAACGTACACAAAACCCGATCATTTCGTCACTCACGTGCTGTACGCTCAGCAGATGCATATATATATATACACACACACACACACACGCGCGCGCGCGCGCGCGCGAGCGCGCGGCGGACGGGTGGAGCCGGTATAATATCTCGCTGTTGTGCACGGAGAGTCGGCCCGTTAGGCGATATTCGGAGAGTTGATCGGTGGAAAAAGCGGGAAAAATGTCGCGCACGGGACTTGCTTTACCGCGAATAGGGCGTATACAGTCCAGCGCAAAACGGCCCTTATGACAGCGGCTGTTTTCACGATCAACTCGCTGCGTGTGTTGTGTGATGCCGATATCAATCGTGCACAGCGAAAAGAAAATCTTTACTGTTAAGACGCGTCATTAACTATTAACGAACGAACGTTTGGATACGGACAAATGAATGTTAATTTATAGTTAGACAAACTCATTAACAGTTTCGTCTGAGATGTTTTCTTATATTAAATTTATGGATTCTTAATTATTAATACACGTTTTCTAATAGTAAAAAATCTTTTTTTAATTATAAAAAATTATGTAAACTATATTTTTTTACATATACAATTTATATCCATAAATTATGGATCTAAATTATTAAATTATATAAATTATTCATGGGGTTTTTCGACCCGTTGATTTCGATTTTGAGACCTATTTCAGTGTACAATGCAACTGCACGCCCAGGAGACAATTTTTGAAATCAAAGGTTTCAGTGCGAATCTGGGGGTACCTAGGAGGTTTTTCGAGTCGCTGGCTCATTTTCGAGGTCTATTTAAATATATGATAATACGCGCATGCCCAGGAGACGATTTTGCGCAAATCATATTTAGCGCGACTCTCGGAGTACTTAGTATAAGGTTTTTCGACCCGCTAAACTGGATTTTTACGTCTATTTAAGTGTATGACTGCATGCACATGCCCAGGAAACGATTGTTGCGCAAATCAAAGGTTTCAGCGCGAATCTGAGGGTACCCAGGAGTTTTTCGACACGCTACGATCATTTTTCAGGCCACTTTAAGTGTCTGATTACACGCGCTTACCCAGGAGATTATTTTTGTGCTAGGAAGGACTGGGTACTTCCAGATTCGCGATAATGGCTATGATTGATGTAAAAATCGTCTCCTGGGTATTCGCATGCAGTCATACACTTACATAGACCTCAAAGTCCAATTCAGCGAGTCGAAAAGCCCACTGGATAGTTCCAAATTCGCGCTAAAGGCTATGATTTGCACAAAAATCATTTCCTGGGCATGCAAATGAAGTCATATACTTAAATAGACCTCGGAAACGAGCTCAGCGAATCAAAAAAACCCCTTGGGTACGCTCAGATTCGTGCTAAAGGCTTTAAAGTGCACAAAAATGGTCTACTGTACATGCGCGTTGCATTGTACACTAAAATAGATCGCCAAATCGAAATCATCGGTTCGAGAAACTCCCTGAATATAACCTCGCATATAAATTATATATCTGTGGCTTCCAGGAATAACGACTTAACTGACTTTTACGTGTTTTGGAGAAATCGCCGTTTTAAAATTTCTGTCATGACACTTCATATGTACACTGAGAAAAGGATTTGTTTACTGTTAACATGGCATTTTAACTGTTAACATTCGTATGTTTAAATATGACCAAATATAGGCATTGTAACAGTTATAATGCCATGTTAACAGTTAAGTTACCGCATGTTCTCATAAACAATTTCAATATGTTATCTGGGAACATTGATATTGTAATAGTTACAATATGCTTATTATAGTAGTTTTTTAATCTAATGGCCAACTTTTTACCAGGATGATGTTGTTTTATAACAAAAACGTTTGAAATAAAAACATCATTTATTTTTTTACTCCAACGTTTCGGACATTTTTATTGTTTATCCTGATGAGGGACATAAACAATAAAAGTGTCCGAAACGTTGGAGTAAAAAACTAAATGGAGTTTTTATTTCAAACCTTTTTGTTATATAACAACATCATTCTGGTAGAAAATTGGCTATTAGATTCAAAAACTACAATTTACAAGAACTTCTACCATCAGCTACTTTCAAATCTGAATATGTTATTAGTTAATATAGATATTGTAGCTATAACAATATCACATGTTATCCTTAAACATGTCAAATAGTTGTATTTCAAATAGATAAATATGTTAACAGTAACAATATTCTTCTCTCAGTGTAAGATCGAAATGCGCGAGATGAGTCATAACAATTTAGACATTTACAAAGGTATCGAATATCTTTCGAACCCCACTATCAGCTGCTAGAATACATTTTTGTTCTTTGTCTAAACAAACAAAACAATGCAGTTAAGTCGTTATTATTGATCTTTATTGCTATAAAAATAGGTATGTGATAATCTGTTTATTGCATAGTATTAACTTCAAAACGGTGCCTTTAATTAAATATAAATATTCAGCTAAGTGGTTTTTTCGGGCATAGGCGCAGTTCAGTGGTTATGCACTTAGCTGATATTTGCTCTTTGAACGCGTTTCAGATTTCCGAACCAAGTCTACATGAAAAAGGGTAGTTAGAAGGTATAAATTCCGGTGCTAACTCAATTTTGACAAAAAGTCAGTTAAGTCGTTATTCCTGGAAGCCACAGATATATAACAGATGGGACGTTCTTACGCACCAAGCTAAGATGTGATGTTCTTACTCTCATCCGACGATATGTAATAAGGGCCCCATAGATTTTATGCAGCCTTTCATCCCTTTAAACTAAATATTTATAAACGTTATTAGTTATTTTAAAATAATTTTATTATAAAGTTATTTCGATTCCTCAAAATCCTCATAGTTATTTACGAACTATCGAGTAATAGTACATTACGATACGTGTGACTTAAGTGGCCCATTATTGCACGGCGTGAGGTTAGCGCCCGAGCGTAGCGAGGGCGATAATTCATGTCGTGTGATGGGCCACTCAAGTCATAAGTATCGTATATTATTTTATAGCACGTTTACCTAAGTGCGGACTTAGGTCACACCGTGCTATAAATTTATTTTATACCACTCTAACCTCAAAATCACAACTTTGATATGATTTTTCGGTGCTCGTGGTATAAAATACCGTTCGAAACTAGTACGTAAGTCGATTATTTAGGTGGTGTGGCTTTTTCGCACTCGCTTCGCTCGTGCAAAAAGTCACACCAGCTAAATAATCGACTTCCCCACCCGTGTCGAAATGTACTATAATAACGCGGTGAAATCATATTTCTTAACTATTAAGAAATATTTATATGATTTGGGTTTTGTGGCAAATATTACTTGCTTGTAGTTTTCAAAGTAATGGCTGGTTAGATGTAAAGATTTTCTTTTCTTTGTGTAGCGGTCGTGTTGTTACAGAATTTTCAGTGATCCGTTATCGAGAGTTAGTACAATAGACATGCACTGAAAAAAGTTGATTCTAGAAGCAAGTAGAATAATCCACTTGAGCAACACCTGTTTCCATTAAAACAAAATCTACTAACAGCTAGTATATCGAGACTTTCTGCAAAATTATCGACGTCTCCATTCGAGTCGAATTTTCTCTTTCTTCAATATTAGTTACATTTGAAAAAAAAAATTATTTCTGCAACGAGGAGAAATCTACTAATTACAAGTAAATTTCATCTTGGCATGCGTTCAAAATTTTCTTTGCCATCAGATGATGTTTTTTTCTTTTAAGCTTATCCAAAAATTATCCAAAAATTATCCAAAAATTATCCAGAAAACATTCACCAAATAATATTCAAAAATTATCCATCCAAAAGTTATACATCCAAAATTATGGAAATTTAAAGGGTGGGTTAAACGGTGGGTTAAAAAGGAAAAAATGCGAGGAAACATCACTTTAATATAATAGAGGACATTTCAAAGGAACACGTACAATCTACGGAAATCTAGGTATCCGTTAAATTTTTTTAAACATAAAGCCCAAAATTCTCTCCCGTAAGTGTTATTATCATACGAAAATTAACGGATATCCAGATTTCTATTGATTATATACGTGGTACTTTGCAAAAAATGTTCACGAAATGTGTGTATATCAGAAAAAATGCTTGTATTACATTCTTAAAACTATTTACGATACTCCTTGTTTGTTTACAACGCATGACATTTCCGATTCGTGTACTAGTTAGTGTAGGCGCCAGGGGGGTTTTCGTGACCGATGGATGTCCACGCTTCCACCAAAGCTTTTCTTACGTATTTTTGTCTGCTGATTACGAATTTCGAAAGTGGACAGTCACCGACTGTTAGTCTTTTTGTTATTAACAATTTAATTGTTTAAATTGCTGCCAAATCAATATAATTAATTATAACTGAATCCTAACTGTATAAAACTGTAATAAATTGATGTAGAATTATGCTCGTTTTTTCAGAAGTGAAAAATTTTTATTAGAATCCGAATTATTGCAAATTTAGTGCAATAATTCGCGAATTCGATCGCGGGCCAGATTAGGCAGTCTACTTTGCGCTGCGCGCGGCTCCGTGCTCGCGCTAGAATTTGCGAGTTATTGCACTAAATTTGCAATAATTCGGATTCTAATAAAAAATTTTCAATTCTAAAAAAACGAGCATAATTCTACATCAATTTATTACAGTTTTATACAGTTAGGATTCAGTTATAATTAACCATATTGATTTGGCAGCAATTTAAACAATTAAATTGTTAATAACAAAAAAACTAACAGTCTGGCGACTGTCCACCTTCGAAATTCGTAATCAGCAGACAAAAATACGTAAGAAAAGCTTTGGTAGAGGCGTGGACATCCATCGGTCACGGGAACCCCCCTGGCGCCTAGACTAAGTATAAATTCTCCGAAATTTGAACGGTATGCGAGGGAGCTCATGTGTAATTACTTGTAGAATTCATCAGTATGCGCCAGTTTGTTCAAGTGTGAAGATTGATACTAGAAAAAATGAGGCTCCGAAACATTGAAGAATTTGTTCAGTTATCGTATTTGGACAATAGTGTTACGACGGCTTTGAAAAGTAAGTTTCATTTTTTATAATTGTATTCTCTAAAAATGAATGTGAAAAGTCCTGGTACAAATAAGTGACAAAATTGACTAATTCTTTAGTGAATATTCATTTATTACACAGTAAAAATTATATTCCACTACTTCAATAAGTGAATATTCACTAAATAATTAGTCAATTTTTTTCACTTATTTGTACCAGTGAACAACTTTTCACATATTTATTTTGAGAGAGTAACTTTTTTGCTTTTATTGTTAGTTCCATTTTTTATGGTACTTTAGAAAAAAATCTAATAACGCGATTTATTTATTCAAAATTAAAATTAATTTTAAACAATTGTATTTATATTTTCAGATGCAGATATTGATATCTTATCTTGTATGACAGTTGATGATTTCAAAAAATTGAAAATGAATTTAAGTTCTCCTGTAATTTAACGAATTATCAAATCAATGAGAAATTTTGAAAATCACAACGAAATAGAGGTAAAGTGAAATATACATATTTTCTGAAACCGAACTAGCTCAAATCATTATTAAATATAATAGATATGATAGATTTCTTCTTATACTGAAAATGTTAATTTTTATATCAAGAGAAAATAAACCAACTCGGATGGCTTATCTACTAACTGTTGGCCAATAATTTAGGCCAACGAATAAGAAAAATATTGACCAACGGTTAACCAACGGTTGGTGGACTATCAATCAATAATAAAACATTGAGTAACTCATAAAACAATAATAGAAATTAATAAGAAATATAGATATGTAAAAAGATTTTGATACATAAACAAAATAATAAAAATTATTGTAATGCATTAAAAAAATATTTGAATGAAGTTGGGAGTAAATTTATTTGGAGGTTAAGTAGACAGCGTAGCACGTGGGCTATGCTCCGAAATTACTGTCCGCATCCCGCTTTCCGCAAGACAAGTACACATGCACATAAATACACACATATTACATACACACGAGTGCGATCGCAAGTTCATGTGTTATGTAGGAGAGGGCGGGGCACGTGTGACACCCTAACTTTGATTAAAAATAACAACTAAACCGTGTATTATTTCAAAATGTACAAAAACGGAATAATTAGATCAGAAAAAAATAAAATAAAATAAACTATTAACTTTTTTTTCATTTTCTTTTAATTATTGATAAAATACAGAAAAGAAATTCTGAAAAAAATGCTCTACGTGCCTCACCGGCGGGTGGATTGTGGCACCCGACGGGGCACGCATGGCACGGTCAAATTTAATATTTTACTATAGGTATTTTTCAATTCTTTTTTCCAGTAATTAATACTTTAATAATTATGCCATAATAAAATTTTCAAAAATCAAATAATTAATCAGTCTATTGAAAATTTAAAATTTTATTTTTATTAAGGAACATAACAATTTTTATTTTAAAATAAATTATTACATTTTAATAAATGATTTTATATTATAAGTTCCTTCTTATAAAATATGATCACAACATAATACTTTTGTTTGATTAACAAATTATCATTATTATTACAATAAGTTTAAATTTAAAGATTTCGCATCATTTTCATCTATGTAGCATATTTGAACTACCTGACCATTGAAAAAGGCAGTTTGAGTATCTACAATTGATTCCTTCCTTACCATTGTTTTTTCTACTCTATAACTTAATACGCAGTCGAAATAATCGTTATTTACTTATTAATCTAATAATTGAAACTAAAAACTAGTTTAAAACTAAATTATTGCACTGCGTAGTTGTTAACCCATCTTGCTCCGTTTTTGGTTTGTAGGTTTGTAGGTTACATCACTTCGCTCGGCGGCCGCCGCGGCGCACTGATACGCTCGAGTGTGCCACGCGTGCCCCGCCAGGGTGCCACGTCATGCCCCATTTTAATACCATTTTCATTTTTTAATTATATTATTTATAAAGATTTTCTGAAAATAACAAAAACAGGGCTTGAAAGATAAAAGTTGAAACTATCAAATAGGTTTGGTCTCATTTAGAAAAAAAATCATTTTCTCGTTGCTCCAAGCGACTTAAAAATGAAGTCAACCTTGTTTCTAAGCACCGATTTTCAATCTTATTAAATTAAATGTTAAACATTATCTATAATCTCAAAAGTATAGAGGAAAATTCTAAAAGCATATCTAATTAGGTTTACGTAAAAATTACATTTTTTGCATTCATTAATATTAAAAATATGAGGGTGCCAAACTTACCTACCTGACACGCCATGCCCCGCCTTCCCCTATAGGTAAAAGTATTTAACTGCGCAGACTCATACGAGTCACGTGACGGGATTGCCGGGATCGCGTGGTCTTGCTTCACTGTAAAGGTCAGATGGTAACGGAGCACCATGTAGAAAACGGAGCAATACGAGTACGAAGAATTTATGTAGGATACTTTCAAATTTTAAATGTAGAATACCTTTTATGTAGGATTCTTTCAAATTTTAAATATAGGATACTTTTAAATTTTAAAAAATGTAAATATCCACCTATACATGTCCTGACTTACGTCAAAAAGTCACGCACACTACACATTAACACGCCCTAACCTCAATTTGAACCAACAAAACTATACCCGTTACCGATTTAACCATATTTGTCTGAAGAAAAATACTATTAATATGTGGGTTTTGATTATTCTATGAATAATACAAATTTTGAGAGTTTCATTTAAATAATAAGTTGTGTAAATGAGTTTTATTTAAGATTTTTAATATTAAGCATTAATTGACCAAGCGCAAGGGTGATTCCGTGACGAAATAAGCGGTATTTATCGCTAACTGTTGGTTAAACGGTTGGCCAAATCCTTGCGATTTGGCGAACGGATGGCGTACGGTTGGTTACAATTTCTACCAAGGTAATATGATTACTAAATGAAATTTCTTTATTCTTGTATTAAGAATATAAATATTTCAATCAATAAAAATGATTATTAAATATTATAGATTTCTTCTCGTATTAAGAATATAATTATTTTAATTAAGTAAAATGATTATTAAATATAATGGATTTCCTCTTGCACTAAGAATATTCATTTTTTAACAATTCATAATGACCTTACGTTTTTTAATATACTGATACTTGAATTAAGTAGCAATCCACTTGTGAAAATTAGACGTACTCGAAGGAGATTTTACACTTGATCCAAGCATATATCGCTACATAGTGTCATAAAACAAAATTATTTTCCTCTTGGATCAAGTGGATTCTACTTGCTGCTAAGATACCTTTTTTCAATGCACTTACCTACATTTACTGATATATTATTATGTGTGGTAATAAAGTCGTCTATTATATAAATAACCCCATGCAACGTTTATTAGACGTACAATATATCTCATTTTGAAAACCATTTTATTATAGTCACATGGATATTTATTATTTACTACTTGGGCCGACACATGCACATAAACAAACAGTTTAACACAACTTATGTTTATAAAATTATAAAGAACAGGCGGTTTTTGCGACAGATTGTACTGGCGGCTCGAGATCTCCTTAATTCGAGGGCAGGAAAAAATGGGCACGGGACACGCCCGCGAGGCAAGTATCTCGCCGAGTAATCGCAAAATATGCGCACGGCGTATATACATACCGATACGTTGTGCATTATGGTCCGCGCCACTTTCTGCCAAAGTCCTAAAACCATAGCCCGCGCTTGGCTTACGTAAGCCCGCAGCCGACGGGTGCGTGCGACTACACTATAAGTCCGCAGCCAATTACTTAACGATGTATGGTATACCCCAAGTGCGTGTACCTAGCTATAGCAGCCGCATTGCCATCATTCAAGCGTAGACACTTGAGACTTCATAAATCCAAACAATTTCACGAATCTCGCCGAGAGACTAATACCCGAGTTCTTGCGGCTAATTCGCTATTAGCGATGTATTCCTAATAACTCCGCGGACGCGCTTTTTATACACTTTCAGCGCGCGAACATATAATAACGCGTGTCATAAATCAAAGGCGCGAGCCGGTACCCGGAAAATTAAAGGAGGAAATGTACATTTGTCGTTGATTTGCATTTCTCCATACATGCCTGTATATATTCGCGTGTGAGATGTATAGTGTAAATGGGCCGTTGAGCAGCGTATACGTAACGCGAGCGCGTAAGTATCTCGTGTCGCGACGGCAGATCCCGCAGGCGTCGAATTCACGTGAACTAATGTCCGGGCGAACCTTGTAAAGGAATACGTGACTTTCTCGATTCGGATCGTCGAGGCCGTATACGCGCGCGCGAGAACAATATTCGATACCGGCTTACGAAACCCGCGGCTGCTTTCAGGAAGACATAGTTTTGTCGGTTATTATGAGTGTTGTATGCGTGTTTTTAAATGCCTATTGATCGATTGGCTGTTTGCTTAATTAGGATAATTGTTCTCATTAAAAATCGGGTTGCTCAATCTCATTACAGGGAACGGACATGTTACCCGCAGAGTCTTTTGCTCTTTTTGGACCGTAGTTCTCGTTAGTACACATGGATTTGTTTTTCTTTCGCTGTAGTGTTTATTCAATGCTTGTACGATCAAATTATTACAAAAAACATGAATTGATATTGATAAGTATTTGCATATTTTACAGAATGGATACGACATTCACATGAGAAAAAATGACATTCTCTAAGTATTTATGATATTAACAATCACTCGGAGACATTCTTTGAGTACAAAAGACACGTTTAATGATATGTACAGTATACACTTGTGGAAATTATGTTTGTCTTTAAAATCATATGCTTGATAACAAAATACACGTTGTATACTTTCGAACATAACCCCCATTATAGTTTTTCCATTAGTTTTTAAATCGGAAATGTGAATTCACGCAAGCTTACGTTAGAATTCGAAATGACCCGATAATGATATAACCGACAATTCGCTGCCCATGCTATTTTCACTTTTTAGCCAGAGACATGCCCGGACAAGTGCAAGAGCGAATTCCAGCGAGCTTTTAATGACAAGAGTACACAACAGCAGCGTGGCGTGCCCGTTTGAAATTGACCAAGAATTACTCATAGGGATATAAGCACCGCGGCTAATAATAAACCTCGCGCACGCCGATTCCACTCGTTGAAAGTCTGCGCGTTGTCGCTATTTGTTTCTTGTGTTACGGCCAACCGGCAGCACGTGTACATATATATAAACCCACGCATACACATACACACACACGAGCGCGCACACGTCCTATACTCCCTCTCTTTTTTACTCACTATATAAGCCGTGCCCACAACGAGCCTTGTCTCTATATCTCTTTGTTATCGATAACGGCGAATTTGTTTGATATAGGCGAGAGCGCAGCTCCTCGACGTGTATAATGTACGTATTCTATATCCATGGATAATCGAGGCGCAGTAACAGCAGCAGCAGCTCGCGTGCAGCAGGCAATTATACGCGCTACGTCTGGCATTATACTATGGCTACACGGAAAACGCGAGCGCGATTTCACTCGCTCTCCTCGATAAAGCGAAATAGAGACAGAGGGGGGAACTGTGTATGCCCGGATTAAGTGCAAATGTAGTGCAAACTAAAGAGCTAAACGCGAGCTTAGGTATATATGGATTAAAGCGCGTGAAAAAGGCGGGCGATTGAAAGGGATCTGCGCATACATATAAGCGCGAGTTCGAACACGACCGTTTTCGAAGATTAATAGTTCGTTGTACAGCGGGCGTCTTAAAATTTTTAATATATGCTAATGTTTGTTGATAAGTGTCTCCATTATTTTACAAAATAACTCCGCCTCGTAAATCAGCTGCGTTTCGCAATACTCGGTATATATTGAATTTTTATTGAGACTCGGTTTAATGATTGTAAATGATAGGCCTTTATTCTGGAAATATCAAATGGGAAATTTGAATTAAAGCTGCAGTATTTTAATTGAATTCTTATACCTGAATACTGTGCCTTCATTAATTTTATCGAAATTGGTGTCTATATTAATTGAAAATTCGATCTGATAATTTTGTACGGCATGGTGTGGTTTGTGCACATAAGAATTATGCACATATTTATTGTGCACACTTTAGCATTGGTGTATATCTATATCTATGTGTATACTCCAATGCTAAAGTGTGCACAATAAATATGTGCATAATTCTTATGTGCACAAACCACACCATGCCTTTTGTACGTACGTAAGAATCTATACCCATTCTAAATTATTCATGCCTTGCTCTTACGCTCATTAAAGTATGCAACATTACACACATTTACGACGTTCTTCTAAACTGTTATCGTGTAACAAGTTCATTACTTTTAATGGATCACGGCTTTATGGTCCTTCAACGTATAATTGTTAATTAGAAAAGTTGTCTTTGTTGTCGCGTTACATCTAGACCATGCATAATAAGCGTTTAAAACTTTCTTATATGTATAGTAAAAAAAAAGCAACATACATACATTACTGAGAAAGATGCTAATATTAGTAAAGAAATGTTTACGTTCAAAGTATCAACGTAATAAAAATAGCAAATGAGGGTGCAAAATTTACTGAAGCAGTCACCAACTTTTTATGACGTCGTAAACAAAAGGATCAGGTCTCGATTTTATAGATGTTGAACTTACAAACTCGGAATCGAAGTTAATGAAAGGGTAGGAAGAGAAAGTGTCAAAATAATTGCATAGGTTGACGCTTAATAGCTTAATTATTATAATTTTAATGATAATAATAGGGCTATTAGCAATAGCTATAACCGGAACATAAATATCTTTTTATTTGAAAGATATTTTTAAAAACTACCTAATACATGTTTTTAATTTGGTTTATTATGAAAGCAGGAATTAAAGTACCTTTTCATCCTAAAATCATTTACGTACTTGAATTTCCAGTGATTTGCAGCTTTTCAAATAATTTCGAGAATAATTTACAGAAAAATATCCTACAAGGTCTTCAATTTTCGCCGTCAGCGACGTTCACATCCACGAGCGCTGCATGAATTTCACCGCGTTATGAATCTGATTTTCATTCGATTTTAATCCCAAGTTACCGCATCGCCCTTGCTCAAGTTTTTTTATTGTCGTCTACAATGTGTGTGTCTGTCACAATAACAACGGCTGCTCGCACGTAGGCACACGCGACCACTTTTCACCCGGGCGCGAGTTCGAGCGCCTACTTACCTCGCCGCCGCCGTCGTGGCCTAAAGAACGTTTCGCTGAGTCAGTATATGGGTTCTATCTTTCTCCGACAGTATATATCTGCGCTAAATTCCACTCACTCATCGCTGTTTGTTTCGCAAATTTCCGGTACTAAAGGTAGCAGCAGCCGCCGGCTCACGTTCCCGGCAAAAATCCCTATACTGACGGAACAATTTTCGCCGGCTGAAAAATTTGTCGGCAGGCGAGAATGAGGAAAAAAGGATTAATCGTAAACCGACCCGAGAGGGTAATTGCAAACAAAAATTCGGACATTCACGCGATCCTGTGATGTATTTCGTGTTAGGAGATTTATTGGATGAAAAAATTGTCTATACACGTTAGTTGCGAAACACTTTTGTACAATTTCGCGTCTATATTCTTTTTTATTGCATAACTTACTATTATGTGTAACCAAATTATAAGGTTCTCCACTTATATTCAGACGGGGCCGATACATTCATGGCCAATATATGTTATTATTGAAATTTTTCTGAACTCCATTTTATAAAGTGCGATTTTTTTCGTGCACACGTTCTGACATTCTATAATGCGAATAGTTTTATGTAAGAAATAAGAACGCAAAAATAGGTTTTCGGAAAAATTTATTTTCGTCAAATTAAACAGGAATGTAACTTTCCTTTCAATTAAAAAAATGTATTATCATATTTATTAAACATATACGTCAGATCTAAAATAAAAGACATGGCAAATAAAAACGAAATTTGATTAAATAATAATAATATATAATACTTTTATTACTTTTAATTATAATTTAATGATCATCAAAAGTTTTACTCAATTCGTTAATTACAAGGGAGTTTAGATACATTCCAACATACTTTTTATCTATCAGTCTTTTATATAAAAAATTGAATCCGTAAATCTATGCGTAATTAATGTTTTGTCTTAAATTATTGCAGAAATATATCTAAAAATACAGTGATTAAAGTAATTATGCAATCTTTTTCTAACAAGTAAAAAAAATTTTACATAATGATAACGATGGTATACAAACTTATTATAATTTTTCGGTAATTGTAGTAATGATGATTACTTCGAAAAAGAAAATCTGCAAATCGTAGCATTTTTTTTTCAAATTCGTGAAGAAAGCTTTTAGAATTAGAATTAAAAGAATTTGTAAAAACAACCAATTCTACGAACTTCCGACATTAACGTACAGTGACTAGGAGAGTGTCTTACATTCGGATCATAAATTTCGCTCAAACTTTGTGACATTCTCGTATACATTAAATTATAAATCGAGGCATAAAATACGATACACTCAAATTACGATCCCTTTTAGTTTCATTCTAGAAAAATATTGAAAAAAGCATTTGTTTGAACTGTAAATTATTCAGTTTAGAAAAATCTTACGTACATCAAACAGAGATAATGAAAGTAGAAAACGAGATTTCGTTTGTTTTTAAAATTATAAGATTAATAATTCTTTTTAAAGTTATGACAATTTTAAGTTGAACAATAAAAATGCATCAAAAAATGTGCACAGCTGAAACTGCAAACATTAGCAATTTATCAGTGCATTGTTGTTGCTCGATTTGAAACTGTCATAACTTTTCAAGGAGTTAATCTCTTAATTTTCAAAAGACAGATGAAAGCTTAATCTCCTCTACTTTTATTTTCTTTAATTTTATGGAAGACTAAGGAGTGATTTAAAGGATCGTGAGGGCATGATTGGCTCCACATCCAACGGTGCCCTGGAAGTAATCCGGGAAATTGGACTCGAGTACGCGCATGCGGCCCCTCTTGTAATCCGGCACCACGTGCGTGGGTAGCTCGCACTTCTTGCCCCTGTACACCTTGTGAATGTTGTGCTTCGAGGGACAGCTCTCTAGATCCCATCTGTAGATATCGGACTCGCCCTCCCGCCTGAAGAATATCGCACTGCCGTTGTCCGTACCGAGGAAGACAAACTTTCCACGCTTAGGTCCGACGTCTGTGATCTTGCCGTTAGCCAAGCCGTTTTGCAGGTAGCAGGTCTTGATGGAGAAGAGGTTCGTGCCGCTGAAGTAGGAGAAGACCAGGTTGCTGGTGCCGTCGGGGCGGCGGATGAGGGCGAGGGTGAGGACATCGCGTCGCGTGCAACCGAGAGTTACAGCCTTGGGCAGGACGACGCGGTATCCACGGCCGGAGGTCACGTCGAACACGAGGATCGCGCGATTAGCCGCATCGGCGATGTAGATGAACACGTGACCGTTACTCGCGTAGTCCGCGACGACGTACTGAAGGCGAGAGCTGGTCGCCGTTAGAGGACTCAGGTCCACCGTCTTCACTAGCTGAAATTTCATGAATTGGTGCTGCAGATGCTGAACAAAAGAATGCTTTTGACATGGTAATTGTGTGGGTATACCTTTCCAGTCTTGACGTTGAAGGCGACTACTTTGGGAGGGCAGCGACGAACCGGCTCGTTAAGAGAATCAACGATACCAGTATCCAGTACCCAAAGAATATCGTGCATATCAAGGAATAGATCAACTGCACTCTGTAATGAAGCACAATTGCCCTCTTCCTGAAGTGACCAGCAAGGAAAGGGCGTCAGTTCAGCCTCACATTTTTTACTTTTAAGATTCACTTTGCCTAATGTGAATGGTATGCTGGGCTTGAATCTGAAACCCCGATGCAAATGAATGAAGATGGCAAAATTTTTTAATATCTTTGTTAAGTACTCTTTAAGATGAAAACAATAGAATGTGGCTTGGCTGACGAAACCTACTGGTTCGACTCTTTTCTCTTTAAATCCGCCAATAAACATTGCAAATGCTCAGTGTCGTAATTTAATACCACATCGCGTTAAATCTACCTTGGCAAAGCCACGTAGGCGTTATCGTTGTACACGGCAACCCTTGTCGCCAGCATGTTCTTGCCGATGAACTTCCCATTGGACTTGTACAGCTGCTTTGTCAGGGCGCTCGGCCAATCGATGGAATTACCACCGGTCCACTTCACGTTCTTGTTCACTACCTTGGGAGTCTCGTACTCTTCGTAAGCCTGGCTCGTACCGACGAAGACGAGGGCGACGAGCACCAACCAGCGAAACATGTTGCTGCTGCTGCCGCTGTTAACACGTGTAGAGCAATACGGACTGCAAGGCATATGTGGTTCCGGAACTTATATAGAGTCGGTTTGAATCGATACTGCAAGAAGGCGAGCCGGTGACGGGGAGCATTTTTTAAAACACGGAGACATGAAATTTCTGAGGAAAGAACGTGAGCGCACAACGTTGTTGCGGAGAACGCTTCCGTTTCCGTTGAGACGCTCTCGCGCCCCCCAGTCCAATGATACATTATTTATCTTTGTATTTATTGTATAATATACTACTTTATTTTGCTTCCTCCTAGAGGAAGCTTTGTAATAGTAAAATTTTAAGTTTCGTTAAATCGCTCTAGAAACACAAATAGAGGTGATAGAAGTTCGAATCACATGATTTTAGAAAATGTCTGTATGGATGCGTGTGTGTGTGTGTTTTTTGTTTTTTTTTTGTGTGAATGGGAGAAGAAAATCCTCTTTTTGATTTGCCGATACGTTTTTGTTTTATTTCGAATTTTCGATTTTCGCAAAATTCATTTTTGCGTTTTTTTAATAACATTAAGATATTTGAATCGGACAGATACCATTCGAAAAAGCATAAAAAATCTATATTTAAAAAAAAAAATATATCAGCTATTGCGGTTCTTTTGTTATTAACAAAAACGTGTTTTTTTTAAACCTTATAACTCCAAAAATAAACGGTCAATTTAAAAAAAAAAAATCATGATAATGCAGAATATAAATAGCTATAATCTGTAAAAATTTGAATCCATTCTGTCGACTAGTTTTTGAGAAAAAAAATTAAAAACTGAAAAAATGCGTTTTGAATGAAGCACGTTTACTTTTTTAAATTGACTTAATCGCTTTGAAATTCCTTGTAGAGGTAGATTTTGGATAGCTCTCAGCTAAGTTCTTTGGGCTAAATGATTGATCAATAAATTTCAGAGATTATATAATATTAAGAAACAATGATGAGAATCTTAATATTATTAATTCATTATGGAGGATAGAGATATTGGAGGTTAAAATTTTGTAACCTTTTTTCAAATCGTAATTTCTCGAGAACGGTTCGATGAATCCGCTCCAAATTTATAGACAACTTTGGATGTGATATAGATAATATATGTGCGAATTTTCATCAAGATCGTTCGATTACTTTTTGAGATATTTGATATTTAAAATTTTCGTATTTTGCAAAGTCATTTTCTTTGTTGTATGATAACTAGAGATGTAGAGTTTTGAGACGTAGAGTTTTTATGTTTATCGTATAAGTCCTTTAGTTAAAAGAATAATTTTTAGGGATATTTAAGGTTAAAATTTTTTTACGTATTTTTCAAAATCGTAGTTTCGCAATGACGACTTAATGTATCAGTTTGAAATTTATAGACTATTTTGTATCCGATATAGGCAATACGTATCTAAAATTTCATTCAGATTATATGGTTAGTTTTTGAGATATTTGATATTTAAAATTTTGGTATTTCTAGCAATGACTTTCTATGTCGCACAATAACTAGAGTAAAATTTAATTACTTTGAAATTTGATGGAGATGTAGATTTCATGGAGGTGTAGTGTTTGTATATTATTTATGACATGAATTGTTACGGTAAAAGAATTAGTTTATAAATTTCAGAGATATTTGAGGTTAAAACTGTTAAAATTGTTTTAGCCCTCTTTTCAAATCGTAATTTTTCGGGAACGGTTTTATGTATATGTTACTAGAAAATGGAAATGACGCGCGATACGCGCGCGTGTTGTTTACTTGTTTTTGTTTTTTATTAAGGGGATGTAGGAGCGAACTTTACCGATGGTGACCTCCACCTCGAGCCGCATTTCCCATTGTTCGCGCGAAATTTACTTCGTAATACAGAAAATTAAGTTGCTAACGATTTTTTATCGTGCAAAGAACGCGGGATCACAGCATTTTCAATAATCAAAATGTTCAATAATTTATATAATGCAATATTCTTAAAATTGACGCGTGGAATTACGTAAAAGTGACGGTCATCTTACAATTTTCTATGTGAAACGTCATCCTCACCTCGCGTCGTATTTCCCATTGTTTGGTTTAACTAAAAATTATTAAATGCTGTATAACATTTATAAACATTCCTTATTATAACAAGAACACGCGATCACCGTATTTTTGTGCTTTACGATTGTACACTTTTTTTTATTTATGATATAAAGTTTTTGAGGTTAGGAAATTTTCAACCAATCAGCGTGGCTCCGACATCACCTTAAGGTTAATTTATAACGAGCTCTGCAAAAACATGAAATTAGTCAGATATGCTAGCCAATTATTTTGAGTTTGAATTAATTTTTCGAATAATCGCGATTTGAAGTGAATATAGTAAGAATTACCCTCTCTCAATTTTTAGATAAAAATTTTAAAGTTTAAACTTGTTTGAACTAATTTTTCGAATAATCACGATTTAAGAAGTGAATATAGTAAGAATTACTCTCACGTAATTTTGAGATAAATATTTTAAAGTTTAAACGTTCATGGTTCACGGGCATATAATTATATATACACTCATTTTGCCTTTACAAAGTTATGTAAATATTTTTATTAGCTGCCACTGATATTTATGTTTACATAATATTTTATTTGCTTTTTTTATTAAGATGATAAGAAATGATAAAATCAACAATCAACAAACAAACAATTTTATTGAAAATATGAGGATGAGGAAAATTATAACGGATCATTAAAAAAATAAAAATTAGAAGTATAATTTCAATTTTTATAATATGTACACAATTATTTATAGTAAAGATACACAATTATTGAATAATAATATATTTATAATGTAAAAAATGAAGTTATTATATATGATTTTGAAAATGTGAGTAAGTTGATCTCAGGGTAGATAGCGATTATTTAATTTTATATTTTAAAATATTACTTTTTTTAAGTAAAATAAGTGTCAAATAACAACTAATTCCAATAATAAGAAAAAAATATGCAATTTTTTTAAAATTAATGAATTATTAAATCATTGAAAAAAAAGTATAATGAATAAACATATTTTATATTTAAAATATAACTGTACATATAGGAACGATACATTAATTTGGAGGAAGCTACGTGCCAATGAATTGGCAGCGGTTTTTTTATTAGTATCTGCTCCATTAATTCAGTATGATAGATGATTATATCACTTTAAGGGATTCTGCTTATCGGATTCTCAAGATTTGACCGATATTATTGTACTTTAGTAAAAGAAAGTTTTTATAAAAACTATAACGGGTCGATGGATTTAGGAAAATACTAAAAAATACGCGCCGGCATCGGGACTTGAACCCAAGCCGTCCGGGCGACAGTCGAGCATCTCTACCGCGAGACTACTAACGCACTGCCTCTCAATCGTCCTTTTATTGATGGTATACAATGATGCCGGTAATACAGTATTCTACTATGCGCGCCGACTAGCCCAAATCCACGACGTGTTACACCTCCCCACCCGAAACGCGAGCTATCGGTCTCCTGTTTTTGCCTCGACTGATTGCGAGCGCACCGCGAGGAGGCGCGATGATTCCCCTATGCTACGACCACGACTTAACGTCGGCCCAGGACTTAACGTCAACTGAGGGCAGAAGACACTTCGTGGAGGTGCGTATTCACCCGCGCAATCACACTTGGGAGATATAACTATCAATCCCAAGTTCCCCATAAGCGACGCTGGGACCGTTTCACGTATGTCCGCACCTAGGTGCGGAATATGTATATGCACACTACACACGGATGAGCGTCCCACACCGGTATAGTGCTTTCCTATGACCGTATACCCACAATACTTACAACGCAGGGAAATCCCTCAGGACCGTGAAGCGCGAGGGCCAGGAGGTAATAAGAGTGTAGTGGACCAATACAAAGGTCCGAGTATGAAAGAGCATCAGACAAGCGTCTAATCGCGGGTTATTTAAGGACATTCTCTTGGTCGAAATAGCACTTCTCGAATTATTAACTTTTAAATATTGTTTAATTAATTTAATAATCCAAAAGTAAGTACATATAACAAAATATACACTAGAAGGATCATAAAAAAATTTTTTAAAACGAATTCAGGCAATAGTTACCATGATATTGTTAAAATTAAAGACAAAAACTTCAATAAGTTACCTAATTTTTTTTGTTTCTTATCCAATCTTAATGAAATAAAGCTTATTTTGTTCGTTAAGAAATTTCAGAGGGAGTATCGATGGGAAAATTTATAATACGATCAGTTACCAATACGACGTAATATCAATTTGTTTATTAAAACTTGACTTACTTTTCTTAAACAAATTGATATTACACTGTACTGGTAACTCGTATCATAAAATTTCCCATCGATACTCCCCTTGAAATTTCTTAACGAACAAAATAAGCTTTATTTCGTTAAGATTGGATAAGAAAGAAAAAAAAATTAGGTAACTTATTGAAGTTTTTGTCTTTAATTTTAACAATATCATAGTAACTATTGCCTGAATTCGTTTGAAAAAAATTGTTTTATGTTCCCTCTAATGTATATTTGTTATATGTACTTACTACTGGATTATTAAATTAATTAAACATTATTTGAAAGTTAAAAATTCGAAAACTGCTGTTTCAACCAAGAGAACGCCCTTAAGTTGGGCGCCATATAACGGGTCGATGGATTTAGGAAAATACTAAAAAATACGCGCCGGCATCGGGACTTGAACCTGAGTCGTCCAGACGACAGTCAAGCGTCTCTACCGCGAGACTATCAACGCACTGCCTCTCAATCGTCCTTTTATTGATGGTATACAATGAATCCGGTAATACAGTATTCTACTATAATGCGCGCCGACTAGCCCAAATCCACGACGCGTTACAAAACATAATTGTTATTATATTATAAATTTTATTTAAGTCATCACAACAGTACGTCTACAAAGTAATTCTTATGATACAAGGTCCATTCTAGACATATAGCTGCAAGTTGGTCTTGTTGATATTATGACTACCTCGAAAAAAAGCTGAAGCTCTGGAAAGTATATAAAACCCGCAAGTAAGTTAAAGATTCATTTATACCACTCTAACCTCAAAATCACAACTTTGGCATGATTTTTCGGCTCTTGTGGTATAAAATACCATTCGAAACGAGTGCGGAAGTACATCGCATCACCTTCCGCACCAGTGTCGAAATGTACTATTATAGCACTGCGTGACCTAAGCCCGCACTTAGGTCACGCCTATCCGTGACCTAAGTAGTACTTTTTTGCACCGTGTTTATCGCACTCGCTACGCTCGTGCACTAACCTCACGGTATACTGAAAAAAATTTACGTTGTGAGAACTGAAAGTACAGCTCTGACAACGATACTTTTTGGCTGATTTTCTTTTCGCTGAATTTTTTAGGTACAGTAATTGTATCGGTACAGCTGTGAGAGCCATACAAGATACACTGAAAGCACTAATGTATAGAGTTCTTTTGTCGAAGCATTAAATAGGTTATGATTCGACATACGTACATATTTTTCATTAAAATAATCTCGATTGTTAAATACACTGGATTACAGATGAAATACGCAAAAGCGGATTGTGAACACGCGCGGTTAATCCGCGGATTTTGTGACTTTTTGAGATTATAACATAAACGTTGACTTCGTATTGTAGCGTTGTCAACTAAATCGTACCGTTGTCAGAGCTGTACAAATATATTTTGCCTATCTGACCAATAGTGCCGTTACATTATACAAATAAATAGACTGCTTCAGCCGTCTGTGAGGGTAAATTATCAGTATAAATAGTGCTAGTACAGCAAATCGAAACTATACTTTCTACAGCCTAAAACTTTTTTCAGTGTACCAATATGGACTGCTTAAGGTGGCTCCAGCGCGATATATATATACACACAAATCTTACTTACTTACTTACGATGCTTACTTCACATTTTATATTTTGAGAAACAATATAGTATGAAACAAGGGTTCTTGAAGTAACAAAAAAAAATTTCAAAGAAATTTGAATATTGTTCAAGGAGAATCGCCAATTGAAAAAAAATCAACAAGACCCATGAATCTTTTTCATTTTTCATCTGATTTTAATTTGCAAGGTCTCGTTTCATGCCTTGTTCAATTTCACGGGGATGTAGCCATATACAAATTGGAAAATTTTCAAAATCTGTAAAGTTATTGTATAAGCAATTGTTTATAAAATTCAGTCACATAACTACAAACAATTGCTTATAATTTTGCAGGTTTTGAAAATTTTCCAATTTTTATATCGCTACCTCTCCCTGAAATTGAACAAGGAATAAAATGAGACCTTGCAAATTAAAATCGGATGAAAAATGAAAAAGATTTATGGGTTTTGTTGATTTTTTTTCAATTGGCGATATCTTCTTTAACAATATTCAAATTTCTTTGAAAAAATTTTTTTTGTTACTTCAAGAACCCTTGTTTTATATTATATTGTTTCTCAAATTATAACATGTGAAGTAAGCATCGTAAAAAATTTGTGTGTGTGTGTGTGTGTGTGTGTGTGTGTGTGTGTCTGTGTGTATCGCGCCGAAGCCACCTTAAGGTAGTTGTGTCAAAAAACAAGTTTCTTAGGATCCTTTTGAAACTTCGAGCACACGTTCGTCTTGCCGATGCCCATGCGTGTGCAAAATTTCCAAAAGATGACACGTGCCGATTTTGAGATATTCCATATCAAAGTTGGACATTTTAACATGGGAAGCGTAGGAACAACCACCCGAAAAAAAGCATTTAAATTCATTGTTGGAAAACGTTTCTTAAGATCATAACAAAAAACTAACCTATTATTTATCATTGCGGTTAAAAGCTTGTCACCAAAATTCGGACATGTGACACGTATAGTTTCCGAGAAAATCTATTGTAATGGTCGTATAAGTATGGAATATTTGAGCTGAGACATATTCGAGAAAGGAAAACATACAAAAAAATGCGTTTTTCAAGTAACTGTATGTTTGCGTATTATTTATAGGCATACTGTACACTCACATCCTTCTATACACACATGTACCACTCTAATTTTTTTAGACTATGATGCAGTAACTATTGTAGTGAGCACCCGCGTCGTTGTAGACCGTACCCTAAAGACACAACTACCTTAAGGCACGAATAGGCGTGACAGCGGACTTAGGTAAACGTGCTATAAAATATCCTACGACACTCGCTGCGCTCGGACACTAATTTCACGTCGTGCAATGATTGGTCATTTAAGGCAATATTATCGTAAGATACTATAGAAATGTAGGAAATGAAATTTTCGATTTTTCAAAATTAATAATATATTTTTACACTTTTATGGATATTTTAAACCCCTCTGCTATTCGTCCGACAGATTTCTGTATTGAAGATATATCTGTATATTACTAGATATCAGGGGCGGCGTTTCCAGTCTGGAATTCCATACCTACGAATTTAATCAGAAATCCAAAACTCAATCCAAATCCCAAAACCTTAAATCCACAGACCGCAAACCCAATGATCCAAGGAAGTGCAAGTTTTACGTAAGAATAGCGGCTTCCTCTTAAAATAAAAGCTTTTAACCATATAACCCGGGGGATAGCAATGTTTACTGGTAAAAAATAATTTTTACCAAACGCCGCCCCTGCTAGATATAATTTCTTTAGTCAAAGATCAGAACAAAACAAATATTGAAATATTACTATTCTAAAACAACGTATTCTAATCTGACGGTCGTTTAGCAAAAGCCTATTTTGAACCTCTTCAAATAATTGTATATTCAAAATCATTATATAAGAAATTAATTGAACAAGTATTTAATTCAAAGAAAATGTATAATTAATTTTCTAAAAGAATTTTTAACACGTGTATAGACATATATCAGTATAAAAAATAATGACTCAGACGACCTTGCAACAGAATCTTCTGCCTTGATTGTTTTCCAAATACTTTGTTATTTGCTTCTAAATATTTGTCAACTACAGCATATCTTTTTTTCTTACCTCAAAAGTTCAAAGACCAGATTGGCAATAAATAACGCCGTGTAGTATTGATTGCTTGCTATTTATAAATTCAATATTAATTATAAAAAATCAAGTACATTCCAAGATAATTGAATATTTTTAGGCACGACCACTTCTCGGAAAAGCCTTATATTTTCGCTAGAGCGAAAATTGTAACACTTCAAATTTTAAAAACTTATAATATAAAAACTATTTTCTACCCAAAATGAGTCTAGTTTAAGCATTTTCCTGGATATGTGTATTTCTACGTATGTATAAGTATATGATCAAGTAACCCGATTATTACAATGAAATTCAATCGGATCTAATCGAAAATGATATCAGACCAAAAACATAGAAATGCAAGCCTAAATAAAATTTTCAAAAAATCGATTTTTAAGCGATTTTTAAGCGTTTTTTTTTTTTTTTTTTTTAATGTATCCAAAATTAATTTTCAGTATAAATCTAACACATGCTTCTGCTAAAACTAATTACAATACATCTTTTTTATATTCAACATTTTTTTTCTACAAAAAATATTTGTAAAAGCCACGGTGATATAATCAACAAAATAGTAGATTTTCCGTTGTTACGTGACAGGATTCGATTTTACACAAAAATTTTAAATGCAAAAGTTATAGATAATATTAAAACAAAACTTTTTCATATTGAACATTTTTTCATGCAATCAATTGCTGACGAATGTTAGACCCATAAAAATGATTTTTATGTACTTTTATGTACTTTTTATGTCGAAATGTACTTAAAATGGTCGGTTTTTGGTTATAACTTAGTAGGATTTTATTTGATACAAAAATGTTATATGCAAAATTTATAGATAACATTAAAACAAAACTTTTTCCCATTGAACATTTTTTTGCATATTTAATTCATTCCTGACGAGCTACACTGAAACAAATTTGGTATATAGGAGCTGCTTTCCTCATAGTATGGGAGCGCCTCCTCTACTCCGCACGACAACGCTCTCAATTTTGGAACGGCTCCTGTGCCAGATTTTTGGAGCGCTCCGGCTCCTAGAATTCAAGGCCGCTCTATATTCACTAAGATAGGGGCAAGAGCCATTCTAAACTTGCTAGCACAAATAAAAGTTTATTGGATATAAAGAGAAAGGATTCACGAACACGCTTAAAAATTTTGTGTAAAACATGCATCCTGTGTATTTTAAATTATTCATAAAATATTTTGTATAAAATTTCACGCAAAATTCATGTAAAATGTACACAAGCGTGCTTGAAAAAAAATTAGCACTGGAGCTATATTTGACGGTATAGCCTCTATCAGTGACGGATCAAAGCAAGCAGACAATCGGGAGAAACCAAATGAATAATTAAACAAACTCCAAAACCCAAATAGCCGAGGAATGCGAGTTTTACGTAGAATGCGAGTTTTAAATACGTAGAAGAGGAACGCACGCAGACGGGCAAGAAAAATAAAGTTGATGATTATGTTAACACCAAAACCCAAGAGGCCAGGAAATGCAAATATCACGTAGGAAAGGAAGACACTCAGATGGGCGGAAGAATGTAAGTTGATTTATTAAACTCCAAAACTCAAATTGCCGGGGGATGTGAGTTCCACGTAGGAAAGAAAGGCACGCTGACAGGTGGGAAAGAGCAAGTTGATTGTTAAAGAAGCTGCAAAACTCAAATAGTCGGGGGATGCGAGTTCCACGCAGAAGGGGAAGGAACTGTTATATTCCGTTTTATCTGTGTGCATATTCTGTTTTACCTACATGGTTGTGTTTATGTGTGTGTATGGGTGAGTGAACGCGGAGTGTTGGCAGCGCCGAGAACTGCGAGAAGCGCGCGTGAACGGCACGGCGCAGGGTTGTACGACGACGGCGGGAGAGAGAGAGAGAGCTAGGCGAGCCGCGAGTCCGAGCAGTTGTCTAAGAGGCTACAGGTCAAAAAGTCTAAGCGAGAGACAGAGCATGTTCCTGAGGACGAGTTAGCCCGGGATCGGGTAACTCTGTGCCGAAGTTTAGAAACGCGGATTGAGATTAGTGTGTGGCTATCGGATCGAAGCTGCGAGAGCGAAAGGCAAACATGTCGGAGTGTCTACCGAAGTCGATTGTGCCGAACGGACTGGACCGACCGCGTCCTCTTTAAGTTATAAGTACTGGATGTTAAGGTTCCTCATGTATGAGACATCTACTCTCTAAAGTTGAATTAGTGAAAATTGCTCCACCATTCCAATTAGTAGAAAAAACTACTAATTTATTAGTGAATATTCACTATTTCATTAGTGGTTTTTTAAAAACTACTAATTAAATTAGTAAAAACTACTAATCAAAATAGTAGTTTTAATAAACTACTAAATGAAATAGTGAATATTCACTAATAAATTAGAAGTTTTTTCTACTAATTGAAATGGTGGAGCAATTTTCACTAATTCAACTTTAGAGAGTATCTTATTCTAATAATTATATTTCTTACTTTTAATCTTAAAATTTGTGCTCTTTTATTTACCTCCTGGCCCTGGGAAAAGATTATACGTTTACAGAACGTATTATAAGACGGGGGTGATGCGAATGGATTATTGAAATATTCTAAATCCTAAGTAGCCTGGATATTTTATTTCCAAATCAGATATTACATGTTTTTTAACAATCATGTCGCTTCCACGAGACTATCTGCGTACTTTCCTCTTCTGCGTGAAATTCGCTCCCCCCTGCAATTTATGGTTTAGAGTTTATTAAACAATAAACGCGCTCCCTCCCGCTCAACCTCGTCTCTTCCTCTTCTACGTGGAACTTGCACCCCCGTCTATTTGAGTTTTAGAGTTTATTTAATAATCGCCTTACTTTCTCCCACCGGGCTGCGTGCCTTCCTCTCGTACGTGGAACTTGCATCCTGCATCCCCCGGCTATTTGGGTTTTGGAGTTTAATAATCAACTTGCTTTTTCCAGCCCGTCTGCGTGCCTTCCTCTTCTACGTGAAACTTGCATCTCCCGAAAATCATATTTTGAAAATTCACAATCTGATTTTATATATTTCACCCCCCCCCCCCAAAGCAAGGCTCCTGGATCCGCCCCTGGTTTCTATGCCAACAGGCGGAGCTGTGCGAGATATGCCACGACTCGACATGGCTCCTGCCCCTTAGCGTATCGCTCCCGTCCCAGCGACGCAGCACGCGTGCCCTCTACGGTCCATGCACGATATCAGAGATAAGGAGGCTGAGAGATCCCTTTTCTTCCGGTGCTTCTCGCATGCCGATCCTACGGGAGAAAATACGCACGCCGATATTCCGCAGAAGTTGTTACACTGGAAACATTTATGTTGAAGTATAACATTAAAGCACTCTCTGCAAATGGTAATAATTTTTTTCATGACTGTACCAATAATAATATTGTTAATATAAAACTTTCTACGAAAGTATAAAATAAGGCAAGTATAGATGTTTTTTCTGTATAATCTAAAAAATAATAATATTTATGATTTTTTAAAAGAAATCAAATAAATACTAGTGAAAAAGTCTTTTACTTCTTTGAGTCATTGTATGCTGAACAAATTATATGTTAGTAAGTACATTCAAATTGTTCACTGCAAATCAAACAAATGAAAGTTGTGAAATCAATTATCGATAGTCAAGTAATGAAACAACTCTCGGAAACAACTGTGTGACTGTTCTCAGAAATGTATTAAAATTTGTTCATCCTTCTATACAAATTAGACACAAGAAAGAACTGAAATCAATTTATTGTAGTCAAGTACCTATAAGTTAACTTGACTGAATAATACAACTTTTCGTACCTACTCAAAAATATTCAGTCAGCGGGCATAAAGTACTACTTAACGCCCAAGAAGCGTAATAGCTCCCATACTCCTACAAAACTTTATAGACGCACTTTACACCCGTGTGGGCAAAAATTATTTCAATTGTATAATATGTAAGTACATTCAAATTGTTCATTGTAAATCAAACAAACGAAAGTTGTGAAATCAATTACCGATAGTCAAGTAATGCAGACAACTCTCCGAAACAACTGTATGACTGTTCTCATGTTCAAATTTTGTTCATTCTTCTATACAAATTAAACACAAGAAAGTACTGAAATCAATTTATTGTAGTCAAGTAACCATAGGTTAACTTGACGGACATAATAGAACTTTTAGTACCTTGCGTGTAAAATTACATTTTACGCCCACGTTGTAACTTCAAAAATATTCAGCCAGCGGGCATAAAGTACTACTTAACGCCTAACAAGCGCAATAGCTTACATACACCTACAAAACTTTATAGAACCTACGCACTTTACGCCCGTGTGGGCGAAAATTATTTTAATTATATAACTATTATGCCTTCCTTTTATTTCTAAAATTCATAAGAATTTTATCATATATTTATGAAAAGTCAAAGCCTATATAAAAAAATTACATAGTTACCACCACATCCCCATTTTTCATTATTCTTTCTCAATTTTGAAATTTCTATAATATCTTGGGAAGACAATAGAAGTCTATAGAGCTGCTCTAGCAGTGGTGGACCTCCAATCTCCCATACATACTTGGCGGGCCCGAAGGTTTGCAGTTTAAGGTGTAGACATGGTCATTTTCATATAAATATCATATGTTTAAAGACCAGATAAAATGTATAAATGGGTTGCTTCTACATATTAAATACTGATCCGTATTGAATCTATTACTCTGTTTTTAAATAGAAAGTACAAACCCGCATGAGAATATCATATGAGATCTCATATGAGAATATCAGACATCAGATCTCATATGAGATCTCATATGATATTTACACACGGGAAAAGGATAAAAAATAGGTGGCTTACAAAATGGTTAATAAAATCTAAAGCACTTTTGAGTAGACTATAAATGTATATGCATTTTTTATCTCATTTCCGCTTAAAAAAGACGGACACAAGGAAAAATATTTTGGGTAATGAAAGTAAAAGCGGTATCAATTAAAAACTAGAGCCAATGTAATTATTTATAGTAGGCTTATAGATATAAACATTGTTAATGAATTTATGCAAAAATTTAGTATTCTACATTTACAAAGCCCACCGGTAAACTGCAAACCTTCGGGCCCTCCACGTATGTATGGGAGATTGGAGGTCCACCACTGCTAGAGCAGCTCTATAGACTTCTATTGTCTTCCCAAGATATTATAGAAATTTCAAAATTGAGAAAGAATAATGAAAAATGGGGATGTGGTGGTAACTATGTAATTTTTTTATATAGGCTTTGACTTTTCATAAATATATGATAAAATTCTTATGAATTTTAGAAATAAAAGGAAGGCATAATAGTTATATAATTAAAATAATTTTCGCCCACACGGGCGTAAAGTGCGTAGGTTCTATAAAGTTTTGTAGGTGTATGTAAGCTATTGCGCTTGTTAGGCGTTCAGTAGTACTTTATGCCCGCTGGCTGAATATTTTTGAAGTTACAACGTGGGCGTAAAATGTAATTTTACACGCAAGGTACTAAAAGTTCTATTATGTCCGTCAAGTTAACCTATGGTTACTTGACTACAATAAATTGATTTCAGTACTTTCTTGTGTTTAATTTGTATAGAAGAATGAACAAAATTTGAACATGAGAACAGTCATACAGTTGTTTCGGAGAGTTGTCTGCATTACTTGACTATCGGTAATTGATTTCACAACTTTCGTTTGTTTGATTTACAATGAACAATTTGAATGTACTTACATATTATACAATTGAAATAATTTTTACCCACACGGGTGTAAAGTGCGTCTATAAAGTTTTGTAGGAGTATGGGAGCTATTACGCTTCTTGGGCGTTAAGTAGTACTTTATGCCCGCTGACTGAATATTTTTGAGTAGGTACGAAAAGTTGTATTATTCAGTCAAGTTAACTTATAGGTACTTGACTACAATAAATTGATTTCAGTTCTTTCTTGTGTCTAATTTGTATAGAAGAATGAACAAATTTTAATACATTTCTGAGAACAGTCACACAGTTGTTTCCGAGAGTTGTTTCATTACTTGACTATCGATAATTGATTTCACAACTTTCATTTGTTTGATTTGCAGTGAACAATTTGAATGTACTTACTAACATATAATTTGTTCAGCATACAATGACTCAAAGAAGTAAAAGACTTTTTCACTAGTATTTATTTGATTTCTTTTAAAAAATCATAAATATTATTATTTTTTAGATTATACAGAAAAAACATCTATACTTGCCTTATTTTATACTTTCGTAGAAAGTTTTATATTAACAATATTATTATTGGTACAGTCATGAAAAAAATTATTACCATTTGCAGAGAGTGCTTATTGAATAGATGAGATTCGAAGAAATAAAAGGTCTGTACAAAAATTGTGTTGTTAAATTTCTCATTAAATTTTTTGGTACAGAGTTTGGCGGATATTGATAGATAGGGAGAGAGGAAGAGAGAGATTTTATATTATTTATGAATACACACTTGAGCTACTCTCAAAATATTTGAAACTCAAATTTAAAAAGTAAAAGTTAAATTAAGTTGATTTTATTTATTATTTTTTATTTTATTTTTTTATTTATTTAAATTGTTGATTATAAACACTGATTTAATTTCATGTAATACATCATACTGGTACTTTATTTTGTTTAACACAAAACAATGATTAGATATCACTTTTTGACAATACAATAGTACACTATTTATTTTTGGTTATAACACTGTTTATTTACACTACTTATTTAAATTGTTAATTATAAATACTGATTTTATTTCATCATGTAACACATCATACTAGTACTTTATTTAATTTAATGCAAAACACTGATTAGATGTCACTTTTTGACAATAATACACTTGTACCAGGCAGATCACTACGTTCTTTTTTTGAGTTTGTTATCAGTGAGTTTCCAATCCCTCAAAAAAAGCACACTATTTTCACCTAGATTTTCAACTAGATAATCTATTAAAACTAAATTCTCCAAAGATTTCTGTAATAGATCCTGTTTCTATTCCACCTCCTAAAAGTCTGTCTAATTGTATTACTTGTAGCCTATGAAGACTTTGCCGATGTAATGAGAAGTTACTGGTATTACTACTGGTGCTGCTCCTTTGATAAGAATCTGTTCCAGAGGTCAAAGTCTGTGAGAAAATTCTATAATCTGAAAATGAAAAAAATTTTCACAAAGTATCTATTTTTTATTTTTTTTTAAGTTATATTTATTTTTCCGGCTAAAACCATGTAGAATTTTAATGCCTTCAAGAGATCTACTAGTCAGAAACATAACAAACAATACACAAAGCAACAATTCTCTTGAAAAAAGAACAGTTTAAAAACGAAAAGAAACGTTTAAACTTATCTGATATATAATCGCTTTCCATAAAAAGTACTTTGCACGGACATTGACTAAATTTCTTGAAGTAGATGAAAATACTAGATCTAATAATCATACTACTGCATCACAATCAACTAGCAAATTAAAATATTGGTTGCAGATTCAAAAAGTAGCCATTATAGTAAAATTTATATTATAGTTTCATGGATTATATATTCACAGAACAGATGGCTTCTCTGAAACATTTGGCGTCCCTCACCATAAGCCAATCATTAATTATATTATTTTGAAATTAATTATATTATTGCAAAATTAAAAACAAAAGTTTGTGAACTCAGAATCATTGAGAGAAAAAAGCTTTCTCGACATTCTTTTATAGTAGAAAATATAAAACATCTTGATATTTCTATACCTTGTAAATGGGAAGTTGTGAACCTATCATATCGTTCTTTCTAGACCTTCTCAAACTGTGTCTTCGCCTTCTTAGCATTTTTACACAGTTGTAAGATCATCCTTGTCAACATCTGTCAGATTATCCGATAACGAAGAATAATCTATTGTATTACGGCTTTCTCTTTTGTATGGTTTTTGGGTACTAACACTGGAATCATTATTCATCACCAGCAATGCCTTCCATACATATTACCACGAATCATTGGAATGTGGTGATATCTTCCATCTAAAATTAGTATAACATTTTTCATTAACAATACTATTAATTGTGAAGTCATATATGAAAATAATTCTTTTTATTTTTATATATTCCAGGAAAAACTTATACTTGCCTTATTTTATACTTTCTTATATTTTATAAAATAAATTTCACGAACTCGTGTTCCAGCTTTTTTTTCATATTGATTCTGGATTCATAGATTAGCTTTGTATTATTAAGTTGATAATAACAAATTTCACTAGAATGCATCCTGGTTTTACTTTACATTATTTTTTAATGACTTCAAAAAGTCATAAAATCTGTAACTGTAATAAAAAAAATCACACAAAGTATCACTTTTTTTTAAATGATTATAGTCACTTAACAAATTTATTAAAATACTTATCTAATGTAAAAAACCCCGATGATGTAGATAGATAAAAATTCTTCTTCTTAGATTGCTGAGAATAAGTTCTTAACCTAAACAATCTAGCAACTTCTTGAGATCTTTGAAATATGTTTATTAACTATCTCACGATTATGATAACAACATTTGTATATAAAAAATATAAATATACTGACATGTTATATATAAGGTTAGGTCGATCACATATGTGTGTGTATATATATATATGTTATTAACTATCTCACGATTATGATAACAACATTTGTATATAAAAAATATAAATATACTGACATGTTATATATAAGGTTAGGTCGATCACATATGTGTGTGTATATATTAGTAGATAATACAAGCGCAAGATAGACGACAACCGGAAGTGTCGTAAGATATAAAACGGAAGTCTTACGATGAGAAATGGAGAATTGAGAAAAATCGGAAACGAGACATAAAATTTTTCATTATTTAATATCTTTAATATGAGAACACCTTTTGACATGAAATCTTTTGATTTGAGTAAAGCAATGAAATGGCTATCGATTAAGAGTGAGATGTTATATGGTAAAACCTAATGCAATATACGTAAAAGAGCATTGAATTTTTCGCATACCCATTTCAAAGTATAAGTAGTGCGGTCGTCCCTCAGGCTCTTTCTACATTGGACAGATACTTGCCTTCGGAGCGCTCCCGCGCTCCTTGATCTCATCCGAAGTATTACTCACAATAAATAAACAGTTTAATAACTGATTCATCTCTGTGACTATGAGTTTCGTAGTTAACCTCAAAATTGATTTCTTGCTTTATATATTACATGACAATTTTACAATAAATTTATTGAAATGTTTATTGTCTTAATTTAGAGGCTAGCATTGATGATGCTACTATGTACATTACAAATCAAAATAAATATATTTTGAAAATACATTTTAAGATTGTACGAATTTTAAAAATTTGCAATTTACATGAATTTTGTATAAAATGTTTGATTTACACAAATTTTGTTTATAAGGTTCAACATACACAGATTCTATGTAATGTAGAAATTAATTTTTTAATTTGTTATACTACTCTTAATACCTAAAAAATCACATCTTTGACATGATTTTTAGGCTCTCGTGGTGTAAAATACTATATGAAACTCGTGCGTATAAAGTGATTATTTGCCACATGAGACATTTTTCGCATTTTGCTCGTG
Organism: Torymus aiolomorphi; assembly: GCA_036365515.1. Lineage (NCBI taxonomy): Eukaryota > Metazoa > Arthropoda > Insecta > Hymenoptera > Torymidae > Torymus > Torymus aiolomorphi. The sequence goes on along the minus strand of CM070875.1, from coordinate 221,174,512 downwards.
CGAAAAACTTTTCATGAGGTAAATAATCACTTTCCACACCACTGTTATAATGTCTTATAAGAATGCTTTTTAAATTTTGTACAATCTTAAAATGTATTGTAGGAAATTCAATAAATGTACGCGCAAGATAGAATTTAAGTTAAGATAAATATTTACCATCATGGGAACTTAATATGTATTGAGTATATGTATGAATGGATGTGTATGTTTCGATGTAAGAGCGACGGGGCTCGCTCGTCGTCCGAATGTTGCGCAGAGCGCAGACGGTCACGAGAATTGGCCAACGGATTCGAGGCTCCCGAAGCCTAAGTACTATTTAGAATTTATATTGAGTCCGTTTTGCGCAGTATTCACCGCTCCATCCCAAAAGGGGTATGTGTAGCCATATTTTTAATCAATACGCGAATTAATCGATTGCGTATTAATTAGTCGCAGTGAGGAGATATCAAAATCTCCAACAAGTATCAAGGGAACGCCCTTCCGCTGACTAAGAAATTTAATCCGTCAGCCTGGTGGATTTCATTCTGACGCCTTATCCCCATATCGACGCTGTTGACTGGGAGCAGAAGGCAAAGCTGCTCAAATATATGACAAGGTGCCGACGCATCGACCCGAGAATCGACGACACCGAGCCTTCATCGAGGTGTGGACGCGTCATTTCAATTAACCAACTGCCGCGGCGGTAAATTTCATAATTAGTTAAATAATAGGGCGACAAGCAACGAAAGGCTTTAAATGTGAGGTTGTATGTGTGGATGTAAGATAGAGAGAGAGAGATGTGTGTGTAATAGCGTACAGCGAGTTAAATATCGATTACACAGTGTTATGTCATGGCGATCTAATATAGCGAAAATAAATACTCTCGTTTAGCGATACCTCTATAAATAACTTGTTATTGTAAATGGATAAATAAAAAAAATTTAATTTCATAATAAATAATACTGTAACGGCACTACACCAGTGTCACCAATATCAAGTCAATATAAAAAGCTATATTTATGAAGTCTGTACAAGGTAGCAAACTATTAATATAATATTTTTTGAAATAAGAATTAAATTAATTACCACAATTAAAATTTAAAAAATGATTTAATGATAAAAAGATTATACTTTAATTTTTAAAGAAAATGTTTTAAATTACTTTATATGCAAATAATATTTTTTAATTTTAAGTGTGGTAATGAATTTAATTCTTATTTAAAAAAATATTACATTAATAGTTTGCCACCTTGTACAGACTTCATAAATATTGCTTTTTATATTGACTTGATATTGGTGACACTGGTGTAGTGCCGTGTAATCGAGTATTCGGTTCAACGTGCATGCAACGAGCCGACAGCAATGGTGTGGTCTATTTTACTTGGTAACATCAACTCTTGTTTCTCTGTCATTGTTTTTATACCAGTGTACTTTCAGGTATTGGTGTTTAGGGTTAAGTGTAGCGAACAAGTGAAAAGCAGAAAAGAAGAAAAGATAAGACGGGAAACGCAGGTCCAAGAAGACGTTTTCAAAGATGATGAAAGGAGCAAGAGATAAACTACACCATCAACGTACCTCGTTATTTATGATAAATAACTTTTTTTTTTTAATTTGGTACTTTGTGTTTGTTTTTTTTTTACTCTGTTGCAGGGTACTTCAGAAGACAGCTTATTATAGTGCAACACCGCACATCAACACTTTTTGGATTGCAGACATAAGAATATTTTCACAACTATTTTTCAGTGATCTATGGATAAAAAGGACTCATTCAAACATGAATACATTAATTATTCTTTGAGTTAGAAAACTAAGGATGGACTGAAAATGTAAAGCCATGCTCCAAGGCGGCAATTGCTTGTATTGTAATTTAAATGGGAAATATTGGGAAAGAAAGGCATTGTATGACTTCAAACAAGGTAATGTAAATTAAATAATAGTATTTTTGGGAAAAATTATAATATATTTTACCATATAAAACCATTACTTAAATGATAATAATGTCTGAATGCTTATTTATAGGTATAAATCAAGGTTTTATCGCCAAATAAGCAATTTAAGGGCTTTTGCGTCATCAAATAAGGTAATATAAATTAATTAAGAATACTTTCATGAGACATTTTTATAAATTTTACCATGTGATACCATCATCAAGCAAGTAATCATGTCTGTATGCTTGTTTATAGGTATTAAACGAGGTTCATCCGCTAAAAGTGTAATTTTAGTGCAAAATACCATTCAATTTTTAAATAATTCAAGGGCTTGTATCTCAGAATCCTCAAAGCGTTAGGGTCTAGTATCGCACATACTTTCATTTTTAGGTAAAATAAGAAAGATCCTGCGAGCTGGTGAGAATCCATGACCCGGATCTGAGAAACACTCCTTGTAAGTATTCCCAGATTCGCTCTAAAGGCTAAGATTTACGCAAGAAATGTTTCCTGGTCATGCGCGTACAGTCATACACTTAATGTGGCTTGGGGGCGAGAATTGGTAACATTAATAACATTTGTTTACAATCGTTTATTCACATGTTATAATATAAGAAACGATATCATATAAAAATATAGTTCTTAAAGTAACAAAAAAATTTTTTTTCAACGAAATTTCAACATTGCAGAAGTAGATATCGTCAAATAAAGAAAATTCAAAATAAACAATGAAAATCTTTTTTATTTATAACAAAACTGAAAAAATGTCAAAACCTGCAAAGATACATTCACATATTTATAGGTTCATGCTTGCTTTTTATAAACAAATAGATATATCTTCGCAGATTTTGAAATTTTTTACATTTTGATATCGTTGACTCCCTATAAAATTACACATGGAACCAAACAGCCTTGCGCGCTTCGCGCTGACCGGTTCTGTTTGCTTTTCCCAACAGCCCGACAATGACCGAGCAGCCTGACAATCGCCACTCGGTCGAATATTTTTACTATACACGCAAATTGACGGAATCGAAAACTGAAAACTACAAAACCCAAATTCTAAGCTACAACTCAAGCCCGAAGAGGGACAAATAACCATAAACGATGTTACAGTAACGTATTGGTATCGTAACGGTAGCCGCGGCGGCTACGGCGCGCAGCTATTTTTGTTCTAATCTTTTGGAATCAAGTTCAATCTACGCTCGCAACTTTTTTTTCTATAATACATGGTATGCAAAATTTCTTTCATTATATTAATAATAATAATGTTATCTGGAAAAAAACATCTCAATTAGAAGTAAAATTTCCATTCTACTAGAGAAATACCACACATATTTTTACTTCAATTTTTGTTCTCTAATAGTAGAATTGAAATTTTGCTTATAATTGAGATATCTTTCCAGAAAACATTGCAAATAAAATTTTTGTTTTTTGAAATTATTTTATTAAATGCGCTAATTTTATTGAAGTACTATAATATTTTGGATAACATTTGTTTATAGTTAAGAATATATTGTATCCTGAATAAATTCAATTTCCCAAGAGTAACTTAATTAAAAATATGGTATTATTTATTTTATGCAAAAGAATCCCTATTCAATTTATATGTAAAATGTAATCAATCATAGTCAAGATAGACTCTTTTAGGGATGAGGAAGGTTCAACAATTATCGTTGACCATGCAAGTTCCGTTTCCGCAATACACGTTCTCATTCACATTCTCTAATCCCTAAAACATACGTTATTTGTTATAAAAATGAGTTTCTAATTATATTATTGATTAAATGGTAATCAACAAATATGTCAACAGTAAGAGCTATTTCCAAGTATTTTACGTTGCAGTAGAATTTAAATAACATTTTTAATCAAAGAATAATTAGAATCGCTTAACTGTATACCCGAAAGCACGATTTGCAGCACAAAAATACAATTCGACGATGCGCAAAAAATGCGCTTGTGTTTTAAGAGGGTGTCCGCGAAAAAATGATTCGTATATACTTATATATATAGTTATATATGTGTATATATCCTCATATAGAACTGTATATAAATATATATAAATTATGTCTCTATGTAACTATGTATAAATATGTAAGGTTGTAGTTATTTATATACAATTACATGCAATTATATATAAGCACATGCAATTTTCTTCAACACCACACATAACCATGAATGGTCATATACAACTGAATATCATTTTGCATGGGTCTAAGCAACTGTACATAATCTTAGGTAAAATTCATGATTATGCATGATGATATATGTTTATGTATAATGGTGTACAATTTTATACATTAACATACAATTATATGAGTATAAATACAATCACTAAAAGTTTATATGACAATACGAAATTATATAAAGTTATACATAATTGTATATAAATATATATGACCATGCATATTTATGCAGTTATATAGAGACATAAGTCATATATGTTTATATATAGTTCTACATGAAAATATATAGAATCATATATAACTATATACAAATCATTTTTACGCGGGTGTGGTACTCATGTACTCTATTTTACCGGCAGAACACGGTAAATTCTATATTATTAAAATAAATATATTGAATTACGTCTTATAAAGAGATAGTTGCCCTGCGCAATTTAATAATCTACCAGCCTACGCAGTTTTGAACTCAAATGTCAACGGCACCCTAAAAAATTTTGCGAACAGAAATAACCGAAATTTCGTTCGCAAAATTTTAGGGTGCCGTTGATATTTGGGCTCAAAACTGCGCAAGCTGGTAGATTATTACATTGCACAGGGCAACTATCTTTTTATAAGACGTAATTCGATATATCTATTTTAATAATATAGAATTTACCGAGTTCTGCCGGTAAAACAGAGTGCATGAGTACCACACCCCCTTAATAGTTTTCTTTAAGCCTCAAAGAAACTAAAATGGTCTGAAACGATCTTACAATTTGCATTTCCTTTTGAGATGTAATCAAAACACCATATTCCTCTGAAATATAATCAATTATAGTCTATAACATAACAAATTTTTATTATATTCAGTCGCGGATCCAGGGGGGAGGGGGGGGGGGTATAGCCAAAGGATCGAAACAAATTTTCAAATAAAATAAATTTCTAAAACCTTAATAGTCGGAGGTGCGAGTTTCACGTACACACATACGGGACGGAAAAAGACATTTCAATAAAAAAGAAAAAAATACCAAAACCAACACCCTACACTGAAAACCTAAAAGAGTGAAAATTGACGTGAATTAATCTTCTATAAAATAATAAATATTACTTTACGTAAACAATAAAGACGAACTTTAATCGTTTATAAATGAGAAACTTTTGAAATTGTACTTTTAAGAAGTAAAAAACATAATTTCACCAGCTAGAAAGAGTGAAAAATGCATTTTACTCTTTTCAAAAAGACCTCACGATTTCTGCTCTTTAAAAGTAGAAAATTTATTCTTGGCATCTAAAAAAAGGAATCACACAAAAAAAATATTGCTGGGGGACGCGAGTTCATAAGTTCATATAGAAGAGGGAGGCACACAGCATGCGATAGTAATTTTCAAGTCGATATTTCAAAAAAGACTTATGCAGTTAGACTGTTAATTCCGAAAAATATAGAATATCATAAGAAAGTTGAATTTCGAAAGAAAATAATTTGGAAGTACATATAATTAAGTATTATAAAAATACAATTAGAAACGCGATTTAAATCTGTTTTCAGTCACTGGAAAAATTACCAAAACTACCTGGATCAATCTCTTCAAAACATTAATTTTAAATTAAAAATACTGTATCAATAATTTTGTTTAAAATAAAATAAAATAACAATTTAAAAGTATTTAAGACAAATGAAAAAATAAATAGCTGAAAAGTTAATTTCTGTTAAGTAATGTTATCAGAAGACTAACAAGGAGAGTGCGTAACCTTTGCGTCACGGATTTGTACCAAATTGACATATCTTGTTTTAAAGTAAAAAAATATTGAACCCCTGTTCCAGGATTTATTCTCATAGGCCTTTTTTTCTCGAGATAAAATAATAAAATGATGCCTCTTCTATTGTATGTATCTCTGAAAGTATTCCCATTACAAAAATGAGCGACAAAAATTATAAAAGTAGGCAGAACAAGCTTTATTTTAAGCACTGTTTCGAGTAAAAATATCGATTTTTCAGAATGTTATGAGAAATCAAAGATAGTGTAAAAAAACTGATTAAAAATTTCCTTTTTTAAAGAATTTTAAGTATGCTATTTTCAATCATTTTTTTACACTATCTTTGATTTCTCATAACATTCTGAAAAATCGATATTTTTACTCGAAACAGTGCTTAAAACAAAGCTTGTTCTGCCTACCTTTATAATTTTTGTCGCTCATTTTTGTAACAGGAATACTTGCAGAGTTACATACAATAAAAGAGAATCATTTTATCATTTTATCTCGAGAAAAAAGGCCTATAAGAATAAATCCTGGAACAGGGGTTCAATATTTTTTACTCTAACAAGATATTTCAATTTAGTACAAATCCTTGACCCTAAGGTTACGCACTATCCCTGTAAGATGAAGAAAATTTAGATAATGAAAAATAATAATTTTTGCTAAGATAAAAAATGACGAAACAAGTTTGAATAATAAAGAGAAATCATTTAAAAAGTTTTGAACGATAACCAGAAACCTTGATAAAAATGGCAATAGCGGAAACCCGAGAAATAACAAGAACGAGAGATCGCATCACGATCGTTGACTAGAAAATAGAGAATTACAGGAGCTTAAGGGCGTGATTGGCGCCGCATCCAACGGTTCCCTGGAAGTAATCCGGGAAGTTGGACTCGAGCACGCGCATGCGGTCTCTCTTGTAGTCGGGCACCACGTGAGTCGGCAACTCACACTCGGAGCCGTGGTAAACGAGTTGCAGGCTGCCAGGCGTCAAGTAGCCCGACTCCAAGTTATGCCTTCCGCGTCTGCCAAGCGAATCGTGGTGATACAGAAACACACGTGTTATCAGATGCACGCACACTCGTTAATTATTACAAATGAATTTGCTTCGTGTAATTTTTATCTTGCATCAGTAAAATATGGTTTATTACTTCAGACATTATTTAAGGCCATCGGGATACCAACATATTTTATTAACACAAGCATCTTTGAAAAATACTAATGGATGCGTTTAAAAAGATTACTGAGTATAGCATCCACATATATACGTGAAGGGCTTGGAGTTTTTCCAAATAAGCGTTTAAAAATTAATTTATCAAAGAATAAGATTGGGTTGATTCTATGATACCGCACTCTATTAATCGGTCTACGATTTCGAAATAAACGGTATAGAAACTCTTTACTTTACCATTATGAAAAATTAAATACGAAGTAATAATTAGTCTAATTGAGGTATCAAGATCATTATTCGCAGAAATATTCCATACATTTTGTGTGAGAAACTTAATATGTTTTGTAACGATGATAACAATGAATCAAATACGAACTTAATAAGCTGTGCATTTCAAAACTTAAATTGCTATTAGCAGTAATTTTACATGTTGTAATCCTGTTTACACACTAGTTATTTTTATATCCATTTATAAAATTATTTTAAAACAATATTATTAACCGTTGATTGTTGAACATCAAACTGTACAAAATTTATTAATAAAGATAAATAATAATAAAGCTAGCATAAATGAAAAATATTTGTTTAAAGTGGCTTCGGCGAGTTTTTTATAAATACATAAACCTTTCTGAAACTTTACAAAAATATTCTTTGAGCATTAAACTTTTCATTTATAAAATGTTTTATAAATGTTTTATAATGTGTTTATAAAACTTTTGATTTATAAAATGTTTCTTTTAACATCTACTTTATAGGAAAAGATATTCATTTTGTATTTATTCCATTATACCTAAATAGATAGTTTTTATTAAGGTGGCTCAAACGGCCTAATAGACCTAAAGCTATTATGAACATTTTTTACTAAGATTCATTTACATATTCCAATCTGAAAACTGATATGACAGGAAAAGGGAGTGCTTAACATAACGGAAAAAATGTTTGTTAGAAAATTTCCAATGTTGTAAAAGTAAACTAAAAAAATCCACTAAAAGTTCACAAAAAAAATTCAATAAATTATAATCTTTTTTGTTTTTCCTTCAATTTTAATTTGGAAGGTCTCATTTTTCTTCCTTGTTCAATTTCAGGGCGAGATAACAATATGAAAATTTTCCAATTTTGTGAATTTTTCTGAATATTATTAATTATAATACAGGTTCTGCATTACAAGTGTTGGTGATTTACAAAAAACTTATTGTAAAAAGAAAATGTATTTGACACGTGAAGTCTACGCAATGGCCGCATTGTAAATTTACATTCCATTTCGAATGGTAAGAAAAAAGTCTTTCTTTTTTAATTTGAAAGCGTCAAAATTGTTGTAATTTCCGTTATGTTTAATGTTTTTGTATGTTCATTGCATTTTAGCCTTGAAAAGGGGAGTTAATTATACTCCTGAAACGTCGGTATATAAATAAACTTATGCTCAGAAGAATCCATGGTGTACGAAGATTTTTTCACATTGCAACTATTGTGAAGTTAATAATTCGAACGCAAGCAGCTCGGGAAAGCAATAAATAACCTTTGATAAATAGTTTTTATAAAATAGGTCCTATTAGCGCCGGCCTTACGTATTGTGAGAACTGGGGCAAATATTTATTGCGGGGCCTACTTAAGGCGAGGATTTTCCTAATGAAATTCGGAATTGCTTGAAAAAGTACAAATATTGTCAAAAAAATACAAATGTAGCCAATGGAGTCGATGTATACATAAAAACGATTATTTAAATCATTTTTAAACCCAAGTAGGCGGGGGATATTAGGTCCGCGCATGTTAGGGAATTACGTAGACGTGCAACAATAAGCAAGACAATTATTTAAACAATTTTTAAACCCAAGTAAGCGGGGAATATGATGTCCACGCATGTAAGGGAATTAAGTAGATGTGCAACAATAAGCAAGACAATTATTTAAACAATTTTTAAAGCCAAGTAGGCGGGGGATATGATGTCCACGTATGTAAGGGAGTCATGTAGATGTGCAACAATAAGCAAGACAATTATTTAAATAATTTGTAAACCCAAATATCCGGGGGGCGCGAGGTCCACGCATATTAGGGAATTACATAGACATGCAACAATAAGCAAGACTATTATTTAAATAATTTTTAAACCCAAGTATCCGAGGGACGCGAATTCCAAGCATATAAGGGAGTCAAGTTATAGAGGTTAAGAATTTTGGAAATAAAAGTCTTGCTTACGTCGCTCGTCTACGTAACTTCGTAATATGCGTGGAATCCGCATCCCCCGGCTACTTAGGTTTAAATAGTACATTATGTAACGAGGGGCTAAAGTCGCAGATTATTCCCCCGAGTGAGTTCACTGCCCGAGCGAGCGTAGCAAAGCGAGATGTGTTTTTTCATAGCGGCTACATCCACTGTGGCCATTTCATAGATTTAAAAAGTTATTTTGTATTAATGTGTTACATAATTTTGTTAGTTTTAACCCAATTCACCATAAAAGTAAAAAATTAGACCATGTTACATTATTCCCCATATGCGGGAATAAAGTACTCTATACAGGGAATCAGACACCACTTTTGCGCCGCTTTTCAGACTATAAAAAGGCCATTATAGTAGAGATGGGAATAAAATTATTTAAATAATCGTTTTGCTTATTTTTTCATGTTTACATGACTCCCTTATATGCGTGTACCTCGCGTCCCCCGGCTACTTGCATTTAAAAATTGTTTAAATAATTGTCTTGCTTATTGTTGCATGTCTACGTAATTCCCTAATATGCGTGGACCTCGCGTCCCCCGGCTACTTGGGTTTAAAAATTATTTAAATAATCGATTTGCATATTTTTTCATGTCTACATGACTCCCTTACATGCGTGGACCTCATATCCCCCGGCTACTTGGGTTTAAAAATTGTTTAAATAATTGTCTCGCTTATTGTTGCACGTCTATGTAATTCCCTAACATGCGTGGATCTCATATCCCCCGCCTACTTGGGTTTAAAATTTATTTAAATAATCGGTTTGCTTATTTTTTCATGTCTTCATTACTCCCTTACATGCGTGGACCTCTTATCCCCCGGCTACTTGGGTTTAAAAATTGTTTAAATAATTGTCTTGCTTATTGTTGCACGCCTACGTAATTCCCTAATATACGTGGATCTCGTATCCCCGCCTACTTTGGTTTAAATATTATTTAAATAATCGAGCTGTACTTCTACGTAACTCTTTTACATGCGGATACCTCACGACCCCCGCCTACTTGGGTTTAGAAATATTGTTAATAATTATCTCGCTTAGTTTCGCACATCTACGTAACTTCGTTGTATGTGTGGACCTCGCGTCACCCGCGTACTCGTGCACTCGCCGTTTGAACGCGTGCGCTATATTCGTGCCGCTAGAGCCGCTCGAGCGCCCAATCCATCAACATTGGAAGCGCTGCTGCCAACTTTTTTCCCCTATCCGTGTACGATTGACTGAGCGGCCGGTTCCGCAGCCTTGGCCACGCGGCCCTGTTACCCTAAGGCCACGCGGCCCACCGGGAGCTCTACCGAATTCCCGATGGCCAGTCCGGGCCTGCATCGCGGGGCCCCTATCAGCGCGGCCCAACTGCTCCTCTCGCCCCGCCCTAAGACCGGCGCTGATTATTAATAGGATATAAAATTGAAGATTTTTTAATGGGGATTCCAATGCTGTCATCATAAATATGAGATAACGACTACATTAAAGAGATATTAGCGATAATGCGATAAACTTTGTAAACATGCTTGCACTGAGAGCAAACAAACATATAAGTAATAAGAATGGCGATTTTTTACATTTTTGAATAAAACTGGAACTTTTTAAGACTTACTGAAATAGTTCGAAGGTAATTACTAAAATTAAAATTTCAAAAATTGCCAAAAACAAAGAAGACCCCCCACTGGGGTCCCGACTTGATACGGCACCACGCGCCGAAGCCACCTTAAGTTTTGCTTTATGTGGAACAAGCGATATTCAAACGCGGTTCACGCGTACTTTTCTGTTTTTGAGGTTATGTATGCTATCTTCATTACGTTTTACTTTTAACTTATTTAAGTATTTTTTCAAAGTCAGAACTTAATCATTTTTATACTACTCTAAATGTAAAAATTCCATTAAAAATTTCAAACATTAAATTCCAAACAGTAAATTTCTCGCGCCTTCTTCTTATCGACCAATCAAAATCAAGCCTTTAGATGCTTCAACATGGCCGCTCATCACTTTTTTAAGAAGGGACATCACTTTTTTAAGAAGGAAATATGGTCGAGTACATGGCACGAATTTTTGAGTAGACTTAATTCTTGCATAATTTTATTTCTTGTAAAGAGACTTTTTAAACTAGCTAAAAGAAATTACGTAGAACTTTGAAAGCTTTTTATATTTTCCAGACTTATCATATCCATGTTTATTATTTGAAATACAATAATAATATAATAATAAATAGAATAATAAGAAATAAAATAAATAGCATGCCCGATATAAATTCAGAAAATCTTATTTAAAGCATATATTATTTGAGATTTTTTATTAAATATCACAATATTTATTTAGTAACCCTTAGATTGCGCATTAATTAAAAAAAGATAAGTCAGGTTAAATGAATTAAAACAAGGACCATTTTTTTTCCTTATATATATAGAGGTAGCTCATTTTTGTAACAAACCACTTGACAAAGAAGATTAAACTTACATAAAATTACAACAACTTTTATCTATGTTAAAACACAATGTAGCTATGCAATATAGCTTATAACAAAACATTACTATTATAGTAAACAATATGATAGAAAATAAATTACGAAAATGGAATTTGAGAAGAAAAATAAAACATATTTGATGATATTTGAAATGAATAATGAGTTATAATACTTTTAAGGTATGCAGGATACCGCAACCTACGGTCCCATGAAAATAATCAGGGAAATTGGACTCGAGAATACGCATTCGACCTCTTTTGTAATCAGGCATAACTTGAGTTGGTAAGGCACCTGGGTTTCCTTCGTACACCCTTCGAATGTTTTCGTCAGTAGGGCGGTCAAGAAGATCCCACCTATAGACATCAGGCTGACCTTCTTTACGGAAGAAAATGGCACTGCCATTGTCAGTTCCGAGAAAGACAACCTTTTCCTTCTTGGGCCCAATGTCATTGATTTTACCATGAGCTGAACCGTTTTGCAGATACTTGGACTTGATAGAGAATAGATGGTTGCTGCTGAGGTAAGTGAATACGACGCTATTGTTATTATCGACTTGTCGGATCAAAGTCAGATAAAGAACATCACGTCTGCTACATCCGAGTGTTACAGCTCGTGGAAGGATAACCCGATAACCGCGTCCTGACATTACGTCGAAAACGAGAATGGCCCGATTTGCCGCATCAGATATGTAGATGAAGGCGCGTCCACTTTTTGAGTAATCAGCAACAATGTACTGCAGACGAGAGTTAGGTGTGGTCAGGGGACTGACGTTGACTGTCTTCACCAACTAAAATTTAAAATATTATTACTGTTACTGAATTCCTTACCGAATCCTTACTAAATCATTGAATAGGGCAATTGATTCAACCTTTCCAGTCTTGACGTTGATGGCAACAACTTTAGGTGGGCATTGATGAATGGGTTCTTCAAGAGAGTTAATTATACCAGAGTCTAGCACCCAAAGGATATTTTGAGGGTCTAAAAAAAGATCGACTACGCTCTGAAGTGCAGCGCAATTTCCTTCTTCCTGAATGGACCAGCATGGGAAAGGTGTAAGACTGGACTCGGGATTTTTTCCCTTCAAAGACAGTTTACCCAAAGTTATCGGCACACCTGGTCTATACCTGTAATCAAAATAAATCATGTGAAATCAAACATTAATAGAATATCACCTCTTTATACAAGCCAGTAATAATTAAATGAAAATACCTCGGAAGCGCTAGAAAAGCATCGTCTTTATAAATCGTTGCACGCGTGGCAAGGACATTTTTATTTATGTACTTGCCTCCCTCTTTGTATACATCTCTAGTTGTGGCACAAGGCCACTGAATATTGCTACCACCTGTCCATTGTACCTTTGGTAACTCAGCCTGGGTCGCGCCCAAAAGGACGCAAGATATAAGGTTTAATAACCACGACATGTCCCTCTGCTTATTGACTCTCTCTTCCGATTCGCGAGAGCAACTGCAGACTGCCCCTCGACAAGTTCCGGTCACTTATATATGAGGAGGCAAATAAACCATCTGCGAGTTGACGCTTGTATGGAATTTTCAAAACAAGGAGACGACTGACAAGCAAACACTACGCAATCTGCAGGAAAGAACTCACCGGTAGTGATTGTTTCCGTTTTCTTTAAGTTCATTGGCATCAACAATACTGAGTCACGGCAGTAATAAAATATGATTATTCATTGTTTCATCACCAAAACATGAATAAAAGGATGTTATGAATTAATCGCTAGATTCAAATAAAAGCAATTCATTATTTATATTTAGTGGTAGAGCATGAAACTCTTATTTTATCATTTAAATCATTTATACCTCAAAGATCAATTGTGTTTCAATATCTTAAAGATCAAATACATAATTATGCAAATTTTAGATATATGTTGAAGGACGCTAGATAAGTGGTAAATACCTTATTTATGATAAAATAGTACTTATAAGATAGGCTTAGATCGCAAAATTAAATTTGATGAGGAACTTGTGGTTGTAAACTATATTATAAAAAACTATTTAATCAAATCAGCGCACTATATGAATTTAAAATAAACAATTAACAGCATTATACATGGGTTGTTAATATTGCAAGGGTTCTTAGAATAATCATAATGTATGAAATAAAGTCATTATAATATTATTGAATAAATGATATATTATCTATAAAGAAATGTTAATGTTTCTTTCCAAAAGAAAGAAAAATAGACTATGCCTAGCCAAAAGTAAAAAAATTCCATTGCGAGAGAACCAGGTAACTGCTAAAAAACTCGTAAAAAAAGAAATGACTCAAACGTGCCTTCCGCTTCCGTTAAAAAGAGCCTCGACTGTTTGGGTTGGAGATTTATAAACATCCGCGTAGGCTCTTTCCCACTCCCGCTCATTCTTTCTCTCTCCTGCAGGCCTTCGGCAGCGGATAAGCAGACAACTCACACCGAGTGTGACCAACGGAAAAAATCTCCATCTTTAAACTCTAAATCGACATGACAATCGCACCGCCCGCCCAGTGTATAAATACGTGATATCTGGCAGGAAGAATTTGCATAATCGAGTTTGCCGTCCAAGGAACGTGCTGAGAGCTAAGAGAGAAAGAGAGAGAGACCGTAAGTGTCTTGCATGCGCTCTTATCCCACAAACCCAAATCAAAAACGATCATCTCGACTAAATCTAACGAATACAATACATCTAAGACGCGTACGATTAACAGATCGTTTGTCCCCTTGTGTTTCCAGCGTAAAGATGGAGGGAATGCTGGTGAGTGCGTTGTTAATCGCGGCACTGTCGGTGGTACCAGCACGCTCGAGCTCCTGTGACTGCCAGCTGCTGCCCGAGCTGTCGTTCGACCTGACTGGCCAGAACCTAGACTGGCCGTGCGAGAGCACGCACAACATCTACGAGTCGACGGGCCGCTACATTCCTCGTAACATCATCGCCACGCGCGTCCAGACCTACAAGGCTGAGGCGATCGTTGCCATGCCCCGCTACAAGTCTGGTGTGCCCTTCACCCTTGGCATCACCTCCCTCAAGAAGAAAGACTGCAAACCCTCGATCACCCCGTTCCCCGGCTGGGAGATCCAGGAGGAAGGTAACTGTGCCGCTCTGCAGAGCGCCGTTGACATCGTTCTTGACGTCCAGGACATCCTCTGGGTCCTGGATGTTGGTATTGTGAACACTCTCGAGCAGCCGGTGCGAAGGTGCCAACCCAAGATTCTTGCCATTGACATTAAGTCCGGAAAGGTACGTTATAGTTTTCTGATTCTTATTTTTATAAATAATACTTTTACTATTAAAGTAATGAAGTTTTACAAATCATCGTTTATCGTGGGAAAACCAATTTTTACACGCTTCTCTACAGCTGTTATAATATAAGAACATAATCAATCTGAAACATTTCGTTACTTTTTATCAAAAAATGCCAGCCACACTTTAAATCCTAAACCATCAACTGTTACCGGTAATTAACCATTTTACTTGTCCAACTCCAGGTTGTCAGAGTGATCGACCTGAGCGACCTCGTGAGCACGAACTCGAGACTGCAGTACCTCGTGGTCGACTACACCAGCGACGGCCAGGTCTTCCTGTACATCTCCGACGCCGCTACCCGCGCCATCATCGTCTACAACGCGACCCTCGAGCACGGCTACCGTGTCGTCCTCCCCAAGGCGGTGACCCTCGGTCTCTCACGCAAGGACGTGCTTTACATCGTCCTCGTACGCAGGAGCTGCGGCACCCCGATGCTGTACTTCACTTACCTCAGCTCGAGCAGGATGTTCAGCATCAAGGCCGATAACCTGAGAAAGGGCAGCGTCAGTGGTTCCGTCATCGACGTCGGACCTAAGCAGAACAAGATCGTCCTTCTCGGTACCGATAATGGATGCGCCATCTTCTTCAGAAACAAGGGTGAGTCTCTTCGCTTTTCCTCCTCTAACAAAGATAGTTTTTTTTTTGTACTAAAGTAAAATGTCACTTTTCAGGACAATCCGATGTGTACATGTGGAACACGGAGACCGCCTTCAAGTTGGAGAACTTCCTGCTGGTGCAGAAGGGCAACGAATGCCGCCTGCCAACTCAAGTCGTGCCCGGCTACAAGCGCCTCATGTGGGTGATTGAGTCCAACTTCCATGACTACATCCAGAACACGGTCAGCTGCTCCGGACCGTCCGTCTCGCTTCATCCCCTCGTCAAGTCCTGCGAGGACAAGAAATAAACGTCGAGAGCGTTCGCGCTTTGACCGTCTAAGTCGTGCCAAAAAACGCCCTTTCGCTATCGAAATACGCAACGACGGCGCTATAGAGGGATTCAAGACTCTTTTCATTCTTCCTTCGAAATTTGACCTTTTGGTCATTGTTTGTATACTTGTGAGTATGTCGTCATTAATCTCGCCTTTTTGTAAATTGTCTGTGTTATTTGTAACCGTAATTTAATATTTCTTTTTCTATTGCTATTTGAGTCTCTTGGGAAATGAAATTATCTTGTAGAATGCCGTGTCGGCCTGTCTGTGTCTCTCTTCGAACCGTTCGATTCTAGTCACGAGGATATATGACTTCCTCGCTATAGGCAATGTTTATAAATGCTGCGTGAAAAAATTTGTAGTCTCAATCCGATTCAAAGAAAAATTTTCTTTTTAGTTGTTAAAAAAATCAAGAACAGAAAGAAAATTGTGTAAGATTGTTTCTTACACAAGCGCCAAAGACTTTTCGAAATTAATTTCGCGATGACGAATTTTCGTCCTTGTAAGGCGAGTCAGTCGATATGTTAAATAAGTGCGTCAACTTGCTTGATCGCACACGTAGGGTTGTGAGTGAATATAATAATGAACCATTGAAACTTGCGATCGCGCTATACTCACGCGCGCCAAGCTGGACAAAGCTAACCAGTGCCCATGTACGATACGTGCGAATAGAAGCGACCAAGTTTTTCTCTCGCTCGCGAATCTGTCGTTCTAACGTACGCTCTCAATGCGAGACTAGAGGAAGAATCGACGAGTGAATAAAATAATTAATCTAAGATATCCCATGATTCATTTTACCCATCCTATTCATTCCGAAATAGATAATAAATATAACCCTTTTGAACAGTCTCGTTTTCTTTTCAATCATTCATTTGTTGTGTAAGTCCTTTAAATTATAAAAATTGATGAAAAGCTGTATAATCATAAATTACACGGATATATTCTTATAACTTACATTAAATACTTTTTTTATTTTATAATAAGTATTTTAGATGGGAAAAAAGATAACTTCTAAAGTTTATCAACCATGAGAAATATTTTAATCAGAAATACAGTAACTATATGAACTCAAATGAAATATAGATATTATAGTAATAAAACTAGAACATTTGAAGAAACGGCTTTAAGCTGCGAAATAAAACAGGTTTATCAACTTGTACGTATGTTAAGAACGAAGTAAACTGCATTCATACACATAGAAAAGTACTAGTAACACGAGAAAAAGAAACTCAAAAAAAAATTTTTTCCAAGATCTTTCACAACATTTTTGAAATATTCTTGCAAAAGTGAAACTATTGCTTTATAATTTTTCAAACAAGTTTTCTAATTAGTTTTAATCTTGGTAGTTAAAAGGTATTTCATTCAAAATGACTTTTACATTACCTATAGGTGAATAAACCAGTTTGAGAAGTTAACATTGATAAAATTTAGTTTTCATTTTTAGTTAACATTATGTATCAACTGGTTTCAGTGTCAAAGGAAGACCAACCGAAAGAAATGAATGCAAAAGCTATGTAACAAAATCCGTCAATATATAAGGCTTCTAAAGAATGTGCCTTTTACATCATAATGGCACCGTTCGTATGTACGTAGTACACTTCAAAAGACGGATGTAGCCGGGAACGAGACTAAATTTGCAATACGTACACCATACAACGGGAGAGGGTGTCGCAATTTTTTCACGATCGCTAGAAAAGCATACGTACGCCTCAATCGCGGCCGGGCGATTGTATCTAATTTTTGTTCCGGCGCGCCGTCGGCGAGTTTTGACATTCTTCGAAGTGCGCGCGCTGTCGTAACGGTCGATTTTTAAAAATGCCAATATAAGAGCGCGACTTTCGCAATCGTCGTCCGGCGCAATTTAATCGGGTCAGCTTATGGTAGCGCCATGCGTGATACGACCGTCGTCGTCCGATTGTGAAGCTACCGCTTCGACAACGCGCCCAATTATCATAACAAATGCGAAGTTAACACGCTCTTTTTCGCAAAAGCTCGCAATGTCTACATTGCCCGAGGCTTTTTGCAGTTTTGCAGGAATCCCATGAGGTTGAAACGAAAAAAAAAAAAACACTTTTCCAACTTACCGGGCAGAGAGCAAACAGCCTGCGCTCGCGCTAATAATGAGTTTCGTAACAAGAACCGTAGCATTCCGCGGCGGTCGTTCCGTTTAATTATTTAACTTCAATCGACGAAACAAAGCTGTTCGTGCGCGGGTACGGCGCAAAAAAAGAGCTATGCCGATGGTTTTTATAGGCAGAGCGCCGAGCTCTACGTGAAATTGCAATTAATCTCCTTCATCGTCTTTCGCGAACTTTTTTATCTGGTTTCGTTTATACGAAGTTGGCAGGGCGGTTTGTTTATCCATTTTCACCCAGGCCTGAGTTTTATCGCTCTAACGAATGAGCTGTAAATAAAATTGCAATCTCTTCAATTAAAATCTATTTCATATTGCAATGAAGTAACTATTATACATGTATACAGACGCGGGCTTGTAATGAGGGGCAATCATTTTTTTCAAAACGATCGCATATAGTAAACCGATGCTCTTAATTATCCCCACTAAGCGTTTGAATTATCCATTGCGAAAGTTTATAGGTAATATAGCTTATCCTTAATGCATCTGCGAGAAGTGAAAAAGGAGCATTTTTGCTTATTCGCATATAACGCTTTGTTCAGGAAAAGCGTTTTTTGCTTTCTCCTTATACACGGACGCTTACGTTATTGGTAAACAAGCTCCCGACTTAGCCTGTTTTGAATATAATTTAATCTCTGCACAGAAGCAGTGAGTGAAATTTAAGAAAGTTATAGCGTATTTTAACTTTACGGCATTATATCGCTCCCCAGCATGTATATCCGATGTATATGATTTACGTTCGCACTAGGTTAATGCACCGTTCGATACAATATCAATAAGCCATGTTACTTCTACTTCCCAACAAGCTTCCTTCCCCGTCGCATTTTTACCATTGTTCGCAAATAGCCGCATTTTTCAGAAAAATAATCGCGTAACCGCGCCACCTCCTCAAAAGCCCCGCGGGACCATCGCTCTCCCGGCGCACCAACCGTATACTTAACCTTGCCGAGCGGAAAAAAATGACGGCGCGCCTCCGTAACCCGAACGGGAAAAAGAAAAAAGGAAGCGGCGCGCGCGCACGGGGGTTCTTATTATTTTCCATATCATATGCAGATTATTATACACGTGACCGCGCTATATATAGTCCAGAAAAGTGACGGCTAAACGGCCACTCTAGCCGCGCGCGGCGCACTTTCTCCGTCGTCCCTGCGCGTGTACAGTAAGTAGTGACATAATTCCGCGAGCTGCGCGCGCCCGCAGAAAACGCTCGCGTCCGGCACCGTACACCAAGGGAACCCCCCGCGCGAGCGCAGTTTTTCTCACACGGCGCTCGCCTAGCCAGGCACACTAGTGAATTCGCGCTCTCGCGTACCGCACGCAGCGTCAGTCACTCCCCCGCAGTTTTCCGAGTCGCATTGCTTTTGCACTGGTCCAGGATGCACGGGATATCGAGGATAGTTGGACCGCTGAGGCTGCTCGCCGCCCTGATGCTGCTGGTGCTGCTGTTCCTGGGCGATCTTGGCAATGTAAGGATACATACAACATTCATGTATTGTAATTTAATCATATGTAGACGCGGATTAGTGATCCTTGAAAACGCGCGCGCGCGCGAAATCGCGGACGGCGAACCAGTTAGCAGGTGCGGGAAAGCGAAAGGTACAGCTGCGGCTACTGCACGTGTGTGTGTGTGTGTGTGTGTGTGTGTGCGCGCGCGGTTGAATTCATATAGGTACGGTTATTTTGCATGCGCATGTCTCTCCGCAGACTCATGTGAAACAATCAATTGACTGATTGATTGCTCTTGCTCACCGAGGCGAGTGTGCATTAATGTGTAGCAAGTGGATTTTCGCCTATCGAAGCTTGCCGTCTCGTTTAAATCATGGTCAAAGAATCGAAGCAAAGTCGCTATTTTATATGTGAATAAGATCTTTCTGGAAATACATACGCAATTTCTATGGATTTCCCGTCACATGTACGCCCGATGTTCAAATTTATCGCGATTTAACGATTATCCTACAGATTTTCTCACAAAGTATGTGTTTTTTTTTTCAATTTATACACAATGCACGCTCATTAGCATTAAAAAGATATTTTTAATTTTCTTAACAAGCAGTAGTCATGCCAAAGCATTCATTTGCGAAATGATATTTTAAAATTTGCCTATTCAAACTTTGAAGCAAAAACGTAATGGTTGTTCGAATCTTACAAATCGGTCTATGTAATTTTAAACCAATTTTCAGTAAACCCGAAATTATACTGTTACTATTATAACTTTTTTTCACTATACTTGTTTGTTAGTAAATATTTTAGATGAGGTAAACAATTATTTACAAACTTTTCGGGATAAGAGTTGAATGTAAGGAAACAAATCGAATGATATACGCTGAACGATTTAAAATATTTTCTTGTAAACATAAATAAAATCAATATTTTGCAAATAAAACGTGTCGTTGAGCGTTCAACATTCGATATACGCGGTACAAGGCAATGAGCAGCGCATTATTAAAAGAATGCCTACGAAACAATAAAAGTATATACATAACAAGAGTTTGATTGCCCTATCGCCAGGAAGCCCAGGGGGTCGGCCTGGAATCGGAGCGTCGACTGCTACAGACGATAGCCGACTACACGACGCGCAAGAAGGAAGAAAAGAACAAGCAGGACCTCAGCAAGATCCCGGGCGAACCATGGATCGACTATCCGCTCTACCACGAGGCGCCACCGACGAGCTTCAGCTGTCACCGCGTACCCGCCGTCCCCGGGATGTACGCCAACGTGGAGACCGGCTGTCAGGTAAGACATAACGGTTTGTGTGTCACTTCTAGAAAGTAGTGAGAAAATTACTAGACGTGCCGATTTTCGATCTATTCTTTGTCAATTGTACATACGTATGAAATGAGGGTGCTGTTAAAAATAGAAAGTTTCAATAACACATAGACATACGGCTTTCTTCGAAACTATAAAATCGGCGCAATACAACTCGAGCTGCAGTAGGTGAACACTCGTAGGTCCCCACCAGCCAGGCGAGTTTTATTGCTGAATTTTTTAAGTTCGGGCGGGAAGAAAGTTTTTCACAAATGTGAATATATCAAACTTTCTCGAGTCAGCTACATGGGAAAACTGTTGTCACTCAGGTTTACCACGTGTGCCACGATGGACGCGAAGGCCACCAGGGCGCGACGTTCTTGTGCGCTAACGGGACGATATTCAACCAGAAGGACTTTGGCTGCGATTGGTGGTACAACGTCGACTGTAGGGATGCGCCGCGATTATACAAGTAAAATACTCTTCCTATTCTTTCTGATAGTCAAAGCTAATGTATCTGTATTTTTACAAATATCCTATTGTTTGGTGCTGTGTGCTTTCAGCTTAAACTTGGATCCTGAAACAAATCCGTACGTACCGCCCGCTCACAAAGAGTACATTCGTCGCCACAGACTCAGGATCATCGTTGAATAAAGTATTATACCCACCGAAGTGTATTATATTGTGCAGTAACATTTTTGTATATTATTTTTTTTACTAATAATAAAATTTATTTTTTACGTAATTACGTCGTAACTCAGACCAAGAATGAAAAGTACAGTAAGTATAAAGGTATGAATTGTTACGTTAGATTATGTATAATTTAGAAATTATTGTAACGGTATTATGCGCAGTATTATAAAAATTAACTTATTGTTTTAACTATTTGCAGATGTATCTCTTAGAGAATAAAGTTTTTTTGGGCTATCCCGCAAATATGCATGATAAATATTGATAATTCATGAGAAAATAAGTACAGATTTTCTCAGCAGATTGTTTCTACTGTGCACGAGTGAATGTTCAAACCTCCGAGTGTTTGTTTAGTAAAACACGCGATTCATTGTAATCAAAAGATAAATATTTATCTAATATCGGTAAAGTCGTACGTACAATAAATTTGTTATATCTGTTTCCTAGATATATTTCCATATCCTCCATAAAATTGCATTCACCTCAATCAAGGTTTGCCATTGCGCTGCGCTCCAAAGGCAAATATGATAGGAATAAACATTTTAGATATGTACTTAACAGAAAACACTTGTATTAATGAATTTTTTTTCTTGGAATATGTAATTTCATTTTGCTCTTACCTTCGAACAGGCAGTTTATCAGTAAGTATGCTTCTCTTGTGCACCAACTCCCTCAGAAAGGCCAAAGGTAAACAAAGGCATATACTCTTGACTTTTGAAACATCGCGGGAAGGTGCGCGCGCAGCGCGGTAGTTAAGGAATGCGCCTGCAGTTGGCAGCAGACGCTGGGCGAGGACCGATTATCATCCAGTAAAAGTAAAATCGCGGGCGCTGTGTCGCGCCCTCCCTCCGCCCCCCTTGCCACGATGTGCGTGTGCGCGCGCGATCGACTTTGCGATTGAAACAAGCGCGCGAAGAGAAAGAGAGAGAAAGAGTACGCGTCTGTCCGACACGTTGCGGCCTCTATCGCGACCGGGCTGAAGCCGCGAGCCCGCGAGCCGAAAGCAGCCACGAGAGAGAGAGCGAAGACAGAAGACTGCGCGGGAGCGAGACAGAAGATAGAGCGAGATAGGACCCGCGATACTACGCAACTTCCGCCATCTCTCTCTCTCTCCCGCTCGGCGACTATAGTTGCGTCCCGTTGCTGCGTGTGCGCGCGCGCTGGCTGGCATCCCCGCGACTATCGCCGTCTCCGTCCGAGACAGCGCTCTCTCTCGCACGCGGTGACGCGCCAGCACATACACACGCACACAGCCACCCACTACACACAGGCGCAGGGAGAATAATACTCGGTACCATCTATCTTTCTCACTCTCTCTGTCTCGACTCTGGCCGCAGCGCCGCTAGCGGACCCGCGGCAGAGGCAGGCGAGAGAGAGCGCAGCATCGAGCAAAATGGACGCCTTTGTGTCTGTTTTCTTCGCATCCGCACTATAAATAGTGCTTGTGCCGCGAGCGGCCGTGCGCGCCGAGCCCCCAGAGCCCCGCTGCAGCGTTGGAACAGCCGCGCTCACCCGGGCGGGAGTGTTTACGCCGGGCCCATAGCAGTGCAGCAGTGCGAGCCGAGCAGCGCGTCGTCCCGCGGCAGCGAGCGATAGCGCGCGCGCCACAACGAGACCTGCACGTCCCCCGTGTCGAGGCGCCCGCTGCACGGAGACCGAGTGCGATTGAGAGGGAGAGAGACAGGAGAGGAGAGCCGCGGCCCGCTGAGCGAGGCCCGCGGCCTGTACAGACCGAGTCCGCGGTGGTACCGAGGTGGCCCAGCCACGACCAGCTGGCGCTCGCACGGACAGGACGCGCGCCGCCAAGTAGGCCAGCATAGGAGCGCCGATGACAGGCTAGCGCCGGCCACGACGCCGCCGCCAGGAGAGGAACAGGTAAGGCAGCGAGAGACCACCAGCAGCCTCCACCCGCGCTTATGCGTGGGCTATGGCTATCTCACGACTTAAGAGCTTTATTAACATTGCAGGAGCGCGCGACTCCAAGCCGAGGCTACCGCCCTGGATGATGCACCGACTCGAACGGCGTCCCCGCTACTGAGGTAACGCTCTCAATCGCCAGTCATTCCCGAATCTCTGCTGCTCTATGTTTGCTAATGCTGCTATTGTTTTTCTTGCAGCCAACCCAGCTGTTTTTTTAACTCACCATGGATGGCTTGCCACAAGATCCAAGAGCCTCTTCAAAATTTGGTTGACGCAACCTGTGAAACAACATGGGAACTTGAAGGGCCACCTTTGAGTTCCTGGCTCCCAGGCACTACTCCTAGTGTCCTTATTCTTGTAGTAGAACAGTGAAGTGACGTGAGACAAGAAGCTGACAATTTATTTGTGATAGATTCAGTGATGTGACTAAAATGTTTGGTAGTCTGCTCAAGTACAATTGTGACTCAAAGCTGAGTAGTTTATGTTGACAGTGTTGTGTTGCTACCCTTGAAATTGCTTTGGGCAAGCCATCAGATGCCAGAAAGAATACAAATCAAAATGAATGGGGTAATACCAAGTGTACCAATAACCACCCTCGCGGGAATAGCGAGTTTATCTGATCTGTTACATGAAATGCCCCTGCCAACACCGTTACCACAAACATTGACTAACAAATCTCTTTTATTTCATCCACGAGTTGCAGATGAGGCACAAATACTACTGAGTATGCGAGATGAAAATTTGGTGCCACAGCTTATCACGTCTCTCTCTCAAACATCGTCAGATCACATTGAATTAAAAGATCACTATGCCAATCTGGAAGAGCCATTGGAAGCACAACAGAATGCACCAGAACTTCTGAAAGCAATTCTCCAAACAAATCCACATGTTTTTAAAGGTCCTCAATATAATTCTCCGAGAAGTTGGCCACAACAACAAAGCCATCAAATGACCAGTAACTATGAAGGTTTTTCACCATCTTATTCAAACTCTTCAAGTTCCAGACAAACGCCACAGGGTAGTCCTGCTCATATGTCAGTAGGAAGAACAATGTTACCTGGTGGCATTCCACATGCGCAGCATCCTAGAATGCCTGTCGCTCCACAAAATCACACAGATGTAACTCAAAGTAGTCCTTTTACCGTGCCTTCACCGTCGCCACGTGCGACTGTTATTACAGAACAGACAAGGACATCAACAACTCCCCAACATATAATAGAAGATGCTCACTGTTTAAATAACATTGTTCAATTCAACATGCAATCACCGGCACATATGAATACACCTAGCCCACATCTTTCGTCTCTTGGTAATGTTACCCCACAACATCATGCAATGGCCAGCGGATTGACTCCTCAACATAATATGCATATGACACCACCTACTGATAGTGGAATGCAAGTAACATCACACCATCAAATGCAATCACATCATCATCCGCTTCATCAACAACATCAAATGCAGCCATCGCCTATTAATGTGCATCCACAAATGTTTGACCCTATGATGAATAGGCAACTACATCAACCTCAAATACCTCCAACTATGGATATGGGCCATGCAATTCATGACAATCAACAGTTTAGTGGTTTACTTGATCAAGTAACTGGACTTCCTGACATAGACTTACCAATTGGAAGTTTAGATACTAATCACAGTAGAGAAATGATACCTACACCTATGTCATCGTCTCAACCCAATATATTTGAAAGCATTAATCCAAGCACAAACCTAGATAATACCTTGGTGCCTTTACCAGAAACTGCACCTACTACACATATGCCATTACCACAACAGCCACAAATACCCTTTGAACATTCACTTCAAAACCAACATCCTCAGCCTTTATTGGAGCAAAGTCATATTCAGCAAGAACAGCAATTACATCAATCTCAACAACCTGAACAACAGCAACAAATACAGCAACTGCAACCAACCCAAGAACAACAGCAACAACAACAAATGCAACAACAAAATAGCATTTATGAAAAAGATTTTAAAATCTCCTTAAAAGAGCCAGTGATAATGTTGAATAGGTCATTAGCAGATCAAGCACTAATGAAGAAAACTCTCAATACATGCAATGAAAAATCCCTCGTCAGATCAACAAGAACAAGTATATCTGGTCATGATGATAAATCTATTAAATCAGAATCTGATAGTGAAGAGGAAATTGGTAAAAATAACAAATATTTTAAGTCAAGAGCAAAAGAACGTCAAGCACAGAAAGAAAAAGAGAAAACAGATAGGAAAAGAAATGCAGATGACAAACGATCATCTGCTGGAAGAAGAAAAAGAGCTATAGAGGATGATGACGAAGATGAGGATAAAAAGGATGAATATATTCCTGTTAAACCAAAAATCAGAAAATTCGAAAAGAAACTTGTTCCTGTATTACCAAAGCTCAGTGTAGAAGAGCTCATGGAAACTAATACGTACCAGAGGTTTAATTGCCTAGTGGAAACAATATTTGAAAATACGGAAGAAGCAGCTCTAGATGAAATAGAAGAGGATGGAGATGTTCCTCAAGAATTGCTGATTGCCGATCACCAATTACAAGCTTTGTGTTCCGAGGCAGCTAAATTAAGGTCTTTGGGAGCTATGGAATCTGTTCCTGCTGAAAAATTGGTGAGGCTATTGAATATTCTTGAGAAAAATATTCGGGATGGTGCTAGAGTTTCACCTTTAGCTGATCCAGATGATGATGCAGAACAAAGCCGCATGTGGATGCAAATAGCAATGTGCAGAGTTCAACAAGCTGTTGATGCCTCTCTTGTTTGTTTGCATATTATGACATCAAATAATATGCCAAAAACAATATACATGGAAGATGTCATAGATCGAATAATTCTCTTTGTTAAATTTCAATTGCAAAATACAATTTACCCATCCTATGATCCTGTTTACAGAATAGATTCAAAAAATAAGACTGAGAATTTTAACTCTAGTGGACGTAAAAAGAGAAGTCATGCAAAGGAAGTGAGGGAAAAGAGTCTGCTTATGGTTTACAGTAAATTAAATGAACTTGTTGGTCTCCTTTCGGAATTGCTAAATATACAAATTCTTACTGATACCAGTGTCTTACATGCTTCGACACTCGGTGTTGCGCCATTCTTTGTTGAAAACGTTAGTGATCTACAGTTGAGTGCCCTAAAACTTGTAACTATCATCTTCACTAAATATGAAAAGCATAGAAGGTTACTTCTAGACGATATTTTAGCTTCCATTGCTAGACTTCCAAGCAGTAAGAGAAGCTTGAGGACATACAGACTTAACAGTGATGACTACATACAAATGCTCACTGCTTTGGTACTACAACTGATTCAGTGTGTAGTTGTGTTGCCTGATACTGCTACACGAATAGAAAAAGTTTCAGTGAAAGAAGAAGATAAGGTAGATAAGAAAAAAGACGGATCCCTTATTAGCATTGACGTCGATGTCCTTATATTAAGCAAATACGATGCAGCACAAAGGTTAGCTATAAATTTTTTAACCACCTTTCTTAATAAGTGTGGCAGCAAGGGAGAGGAAGTCGATTACCGGCCGCTTTTCGAGAATTTCGTCCAAGATTTACTTTCTACAGTGAATAAACCTGAATGGCCGGCCGCTGAATTAATGCTCAGCTTATTAGGGACATTGTTAGTAGGGCATTTTTCTAACAAGAACTCGGATATGTCTTTAAGAGTAGCTTCTATAGAATACTTAGGTGTCGTTGCCGCCAGGTTGAGGAAAGACGCCGTCAGTTCCCACTGTAAATTAGCAACCATAGATCAAATCATTGCCGATATCAAACTCGAACAATCAAGAGACTCGGAGTACGATCGAGTGAAAGATCGGGAAATTCCGGGACTCGACGCCAACGAAGAGCGGGTGGTATTCCTACAAAAGGTACTCCTCGACTACCTGGCCGTGAACGGGACGAAGGATTCGGCGCTTGGCTACGCGCGCCACTTTTATCTGGCTCAATGGTACAAAGATTGCGCCGTGAACAAGCAGCGAGTGGGTCAGCAGAAGCACGTGCCGCCGAGTAAGAAGACGCCGAAGAAGAAGGGCAGGAGAAAAGGTCGAAATCGCATCAGCGACGACGAGAGCGAGGACGAGCCCGAGGAGGACATCAATCCTGACGAGAACGAGAACAGTGAGCAAAAAAACGCGGAGAGCTACCGAATAATAGAGGAGAAGAAGCAGCTGATTATCAGCAAGATTCGACCGTACAGCACCGGCACGAAACCCGACATCCTGCAGACGTACATCGACTACAAATCCGCCGAGCTCATCTCGCAATATCTCGCCTCGACGCGGCCCTTCTCCCAGAGCTTCGACCGGTACTTAAACCAAATCCTACGCGTGCTCACCGAGAGCTCCATCGCCATCAGGACGAAGGCGATGAAGTGCCTGACGATGATCGTCGAGGCCGACCCGAGCGTCCTGGCGCGCGTCGACATGCAGCTAGGCGTGAAGCACTCGTTCCTGGACCACTCGACGTCGGTGCGAGAAGCCGCCGTCGATCTTGTCGGCAAGTTCGTCCTCAGCCGACCGGAGCTGATCGACACGTACTACGACATCCTGCTCGCGCGCATCCTCGACACCGGCGTCAGCGTGCGGAAGCGCGTGATCAAGATCCTCAAAGACATCTGCGTGGAGTTCCCGGACTACGAGAAGATACCGGAGATCTGCGTGAAGATGATCAGGAGGGTAAACGACGAGGAAGGCATCCGGAAGCTCGTGATGGAAGTATTTCAGAACATGTGGTTCACCCCCGTGAAGGAGCGACCGACGCTCGACTCCACGGCGCTGCTGCGGAAAGTCATGAACATCACAGACGTCGTGGCAGCCTGCAAGGACATGGGCCTCGAGTGGTTCGAACAGCTGCTGGTTAGTCTGTTCAAGCCCAAGGAGGACAAGGAGGACAGTACGAAGCTGGTGACGGAGCCGCCCAAAGCCCTGCTCACCGCTTGCACGCAGATCGTCGACTGCTTGATAGAGAACGTACTGCGGCTGGAGGAGACGAACCTGAACAGCGAGCCGGACAACAGCGAGCAGAAGCGCGGCTCTTCCCAGCGGCTCGTCGCCTGCCTCATGACGCTCCACCTCTTCGCGAAAATAAGGCCGCAGCTCCTGGTCAACCACGCAATAACCCTACAGCCTTATCTAAGTTTAAAGTGCCAGACCCAGGGGGATTACCAGATAATCAGCAGCGTCGCGCACACGCTGGAGCT
This sequence comes from Torymus aiolomorphi, assembly GCA_036365515.1. Lineage (NCBI taxonomy): Eukaryota > Metazoa > Arthropoda > Insecta > Hymenoptera > Torymidae > Torymus > Torymus aiolomorphi. The sequence continues at coordinate 221,145,918 of CM070875.1, read as the reverse complement.
CGTCGTGCCTCTCATGGAGCATCCCAGCGAGACGTTCCTCGCCCAGCTGGAGGAGGACTCGGTGAAGCTCATCCTCCAGCACGACAAGGCCGTCGTGGCGAGTTGTTTGTCCTGCCTGGGCTCGATCGTCAACAACGTCACGCGGAATTTCAAACTCATTCGAGACTGCTTCAACAAGTACTACAACAACATGACTACCTACAAGTCCCACTACGAGAAGAACCCAGAAAATCCTCTGCTCGCCAGGTACAAACCGTTCTTTAGGCGAGCGCTTTTCACGGTCGGTCTGCTCCTCAGGCACTTTGACTTCACGGACTCGCAAGTCATAGACGGCCTGCCGGAGAACATCAAGGACCAGGTCTTCGAGACGCTGAGTTTCTTCGTCAATCAGGAGAACGACGACATGCGCTTCTACACCCTCTCCGCCATTGGCTCCCTGTGCATAAGGCACTACGAGTTCATGCTGCTACCGCAGCTGCGGGAACTCTATCACTACTTCCTCACCTCGGATTGTGCGCCCGTGCAGATGAGAATACAGGTTCTGAATAACATCGAGCTGTACCTGGCGGAAGAGGACAAGCGAATGATTAAGCAGGATCTCGAGTGGGCAAAGATGTCGAAGCAGGAGAATCTCAAGGAGATGGGCGATGTGACGTCTGGCATGGCCAGCACGGTCATCCAGTGCTATCTCAACCAAATCCTCGAGTCCTTTCTGCACATAAACGTCGGTGTGCGACACGCCGCGCTTAAGGTCATCCAGTTGATCTTGGCCCAGGGTCTGGTACACCCAATGACGATCGTCCCCTACCTCATCTGCATGAGCACCGACTGCGAGAAGCTCGTGAGTCACAGTGCTGACCGACAGCTGCAGGATATCGAGAAGAAGTACCCGGGCTTCGTGCACACAAAGGCCCAGGTAGGCATAAAACTCAGCTATCGGCTGCAGAAGATCCTGCAGAAGGATCTGTCGCTCGTACGGGGTATGCGGCTGAAGGAGGGCGAATATCCAGCCGGACTCAACGGATTCCTCTACACGATACTGCGCAACACAAAGCAGCAGCGTCGAGCCATCGTACAATCGTTTCTTAAGCAGTTCGACGAGGGCGCCAAGACGAGCCTCTCGCAGATGCTCTATCTCGCGGATAACCTGGCCTACTTCGCGTATCAGGTGCAGGACGAGCCGCTCTTCATCATCCATCACATAGACATCATCATCTCGCTCACCGGGACTAATCTCCTACAGTCGTTTAAAGAGGCGCTGCTGACGAAGGACGGTACCCTACCACAGCCGCAGCCCCAACAGCCAGAGCAACAACAGGAAGAGTTTCCGCTAAACCTCGAACAACAGCAGCAGCTACCTTGCGATCAACAGCAGCAGCCAATCTTATATCCACAGGTAATTATTAATGTAGAGAAAAAAAATTAATGAGATTTTAAAAATATTTTTAATTTACCGTTTGTTAAGGGCAGTATTTCGCCAAGGAACGTATTTAATGGGTGCTTCCTTGGGCGCCCAATATTTTTAGCCTCCAATATTAATACCTATTATTGGTCGAAAAGTAATCTAAAGTCTAAATTAAAGAAAAACTCATCGATTTATAGGTACAAATATATATAAAATTTGCTTATACAATTAATTCAGAAATTTTGATAAATTTAAAAAGCTGTAGGTATTGTTACGCATTTTATCTAAACTTTCAAGATTAATAAGTATTAAACAACTTTGCCAAACCTTTGTCAACCTATATATTTTTTCATTGATTCTATTTCCTGATGGTTTCTAGAATGTATATCCATTTTCTTACTGGCTAACATAGGCTGGAAGTATAAAAATTATGCAAACATACAAAATAAAATTGCATTTTCCCATACGGCTCTGTATGTGTAACCACAAAACTCGATTTTTATTAATGTTGTAATAATCATTATTTATCACGTATTTCAATTTTATTTAAAAATATTTGGTTTGATTTTGCGAAAGACCCTCCTTAATAATCGAATTTGAATTTATAATTTCTGAATAAAGAAAAAAACATATTTAATTTGCTTTTACACTTATAATAACAAACTATTTGTTACGTTTCCATACATACACATTATACATCCAATTACCTATTAATAGATTTGTACAAAAATCGTAAATAGTTAATATACATAACTATTTTCTATATTATAACTATTTATTTTCATGTTTCTATTTCTGTACCCGAAAACATCAGAATTTATTATTTGCACATTGATAAAAATTTTAAAAAACTCTAGACAGATTTATTAGCAGCATGTGTAATGTTTAAAACATTTCGCAACGTTTAGAGTAGTATGGTTAATAACAATGCATTAAAGTAAGCGATATTTAAATATTTTATTCTAATTGAGTGTTATTTACAATAGTAATTAATGTTGCTTAACAAAAATAAAAAATAATTAATTAAATGGCGAAATTATATATAGTCGTAGTCAACACATTTAATCCGATGTTTTCGTGAGTCTATTGGTTATTAAAAAATGAAAACTGAAAAATTATTTACAATTATTCTATTTATGATTAAGCATGATATGCGTTATAAGACAATATTTTATTTCAATCGACGTGCATTTTCAGGATGGACAACCGATGATACCAGGTCAACAACCAATACCAGGAGTACCTGGGCAACCAATTCCTGGAGTGGCGCAGACGGCACCAACGACGATATTAGGTCCAGACGGTGTGCCACGACCAGAACAGCTGCTCGCCGCGATCGAGGATGAGGAGGACGACGAGGAGGACGAGGAGTCCGTTCTTGCGCGGCTACCTGCGGATACGAAGCTTCTGCGGCAGTATGTCACCGCTAGCCAGGGCTTCCTCCTGCTACTCAATCTTCGTCAACACCTCAAGGATCTTTACGGTTTCTCCGATGCTAAAATCAATCAGTACTCGCCATCCGAGTCGGCGAAAGTCTATGAGAAGGCAGTCAATCGCAAGAACAATCAGCAATTCAATCCCAAAAAGACGCTACACAGACTCAAGGGTGAGAAGAACGAAGACCATGAGCTCGACGAGGAGGGCAGGCATCAGCTCGCTAAGGAGTATTTGGAGTTCAAGCAGCTCATGCTTAAGTTCGATCCCAATGAACCCGACGGTGATGACGACGACGACACAGGCGTCGGAAGTAGTCCATCGAAGCGAGGCGCTTACGACACCTCGAGACTAGCCAACGTGTCCGATTTCAACCGTCTCAATGCTTCGGCGGATGGCGGAGGAGCTGCCGTCCAGTATCAGGTGCACCAGGTACAGGAGCACCCAAACAACTCGATGAACCAGAGCCACAGTGGCCCACCCCGAGTGCCGAAACTCACGATACACGCCAGCCATCATCACCACCACGGCTCCGCGGACAAAGAGCACCATCGAAAGCACCGCGCGCACAAAACAGAGAAACCTAAGAAGCACAAGAAGAAGAAGAGGAGAAGACTGTCGGACAGCAGTGATAGCGACGACGTCAGTGACCCTGACTTCCACGTGTGAGTCGTGGCTCTCTTCTCGGTCCGCTCCTCTCGGTTTATTTGTATTTTAACATTTCTTTCTTATTTCTTTTTACACGATTTTTTCCACTGTGCCGGTGCTGGACGCTCGTATCGCAAGCGACTAAACCTGCTCGTATCTGCGTCTGTGTACATATAAGATTGTAAAACATAGGGAGAGAGAGACAAAGTTAAATACATAGATGATTATTAAAAAAAATATACTGATGAACTGTTGCTCTTTATGTTACGGGAGAAGGGGGGAAAAGGGAGGGAGGGTCAATTTCTTTTCTCGATAAATTCAAAGACAAAGGACCAGCCGACACTCGACACCGTTTTTTAGATCCGATTAATCGTCTAAGAGAGATCGCTTCTACAGTGAAACATGTAGTTTTTAATTACTGCGTTTTGTAGAATAACACGAGAAACGGTTAATCGTCGGGTTTTCATCGAATGCAAAGCTTAGATAATTATTATTAAAATGCGGAATTTAGAGCGAAAGTGTGAAAGAGATAAGACAGAGCGATGCGAAGGGAGAGAGACGTGTTGTTTGTAAAAAGATTAAAGAATACATATTATGTACATATTGAAAAAAAAAAAAAATAAATAAAACAAATTTGACTAAAATATCTTATTTTCTTACACGAAACAAAACGTAGTGGTGGAACATTACGAAGGAATACTTAAAAGCGATTTTGTTGTAATATTAGGTATTTATTACTGAAAGAGTTTACGTTGTTTGCTCTCCCAAGAATATTTATACCTAAAAAAAAAAAGAAACTCCGCGCTCTCGTCTTTGATGTATACGCTATATAATTGTATTTAAAGAATGAGCTTTTTGCAAAGAGCGTGCAATGGTAGATCTATAAGAGTGGAATCGAGATTTTTGGGTCTCGTTAATGAATAGTGGAACAAAAAAAATTATTAAATACGCGCAACGTGTCGTGTTGGATGGTTGAAAGACCAAGAATTAAAAAAAATAAAGGGAAAATATATGACTGTACAAATTTTCAAGCGTGTACATATTTATTAAACAATATAATAAAAACAAAAAACCGCAAGATTGTCTCTCAAATGCCGAGTATAGACTACAAATGAGTATAAATAAAAGTAAAAGTATATATACATATATGGTATATATGAAGGGAAAAATAGAGAGAATGACGTGAAATGTGGGGTAAAAAGTCGCGGGAGAAAAGCAAAAAGTTATTTCAGTGTGTTATACATGTGTGAGTGAAAATGAGAAAAATGGACAAAAGAGACAGTTTTTAGTATAATAGATAAAAAATAAAAAGAGCGTTTTGTTTTACACTTTACCCTTCATTGTAATAAACCTTTTAGGAAGAAACAGTGAATTCTAAATAATTATATTTCTACGTACATATAATTTTAAAGTTAAGGGCTCTATTCGTACATAAGTATTTCCATGAGGTGGTCGATATATCGCGTCGAGTAAGGTTTCGTATATAAAGCAACACCCTATTCGACGTAATAAGGAGACTCGCTTGTATTATAACATTATTACATACCACATCAACTATGTTTTTGTATTTGGTAATCTAACGAAAGAATATCAATTAACGAGCAGGTTCATAGAAAGTATATTATATATATATTATAAAAATATATATATATCTATACATACATTATAAATATATATATATTATATATATTTGAGTAAATCTGTCCAGTGTTAATGTTATCCATAACGCAATAAGTTTGTGTGTAGCGATACCTAAACCTCAGAAAAAATGAAAAATCGTTGTAAAGTTTTAATGAAAATGTGACAAGGGGAAGACAAAACGGCAGTTCTGGATAAGACTTAACGCTCGTTTACTCATAACTTATTATGTACATCGTCTGAAAGAAAAAAGTACGTTCATAAAGAAAAGAATAAACATAAGTATATATCAAAGCGTTGGTTTTTTTTTATATTTTTATTCCAGCTCCGCTTTACCCTTCCTCTCATTATAAAAGTTATATGAATATTATCTTAGGTACGTTCAATATGTAACATACTAATCTTAAATTAAAAACATGACTCATTTACAATATTAAATAGCACACTGACATATATTTACATTATCTCATCCGATACGATGTCGAATCAAAAATTTCGTAACTTCTCCAACTGGCCATAGCTCTAAAAATGCATTTCGTAAAATTATTCTCCAATGAAATATACTTATTCAATTATTATATTGTGAAGATTACGGAGATAGATCTCGCACCTTTCTGGCAAATCTTTAATGTAAAAAGTCGGTGTTTTTATTCTGAGTTCGTCATTCTTTTGCTTCTCCTGCCAGGCTATCGTTTCCTTAAATAACGTAGATTCGGTAGTTTTAATGAAATCGTGTCGAATCGGCTTTACGGGTTCTATTGGCTTATTTTTTACTGATGCCAAAATGCTTCTTCTCTTCTCGATAAATTCTTGATCTCGTGTTCTGTCATGTCAAAATACCTTTTAATTTAATCCAAGTAACAACGCAACAATATACGTATAATAAACGTTAAAAAAGTACAAAAAACAAAAATACCTGTAAAATTGTAAAATTAGCCCAGGCACAGCAGACGGTTTGCTATCAGGTCCATCATTCCCATTGTTCCTGTCATTTTGCTGAACCGTTTTTTTCTCCTTGTACTCCGCGACCATTTTCTTCAGTCTCCTAGCGTGAGCTTGCCTCCGATTCTCCTTCAACTCCTTCTTGGACTTCATGTGATTCTTGAATCGCTCCTCTTCCGCCGCTCGTATTTTCTCCTTCTGTTCTCTCCACTGCTTCACACGCTCCTTCTTCTTCTCAATGTCCTCTTTACTGCGTTCGGTTGTCACGCTCGTCGTCGGTGACTTTCCCCGATTGCTCGTTATTACCACAACGTTATCACACTCCTCGCGCACCTCACCTTTTCTTACCTCTGATGTACGGGCGGCGATTTTCGCCCGACGCTCCGACTCCTTGCGCTTACGCCATTCCTCTACTGCGAGCTTTTGTTTCTCGCGCAACCTGAGGTAAGTCTTGTACCAGGACTCGTGGTTGACGATGGATTGTTTGGTCAGATCAGGACACTTGGCTTGCATTGCGTGCACAAGTACCGGCACGGTCTTGTGCTTCTTGCGCAGTTTTAGAAACAGGAGATGATCGTCTTCGCTCCAGTTGCCAGTGTGTCCTGGATTAATTATATACGGATAGTTGATTAAAATAACGTCTTTTATGGGTGCAGTAACGCTTTTTATGAATAGTATATATAAATTCATTTTACAACTGAATGTGTTATTAAGTTTTAAACGCTGCAATGTAACATGTATACTAAATCAATCTTACCTGTTTTTGCTAATAAAGTACAAAAGTCTTCTATTTCGTCATAATCGCATTCTTTTACGAAATTATCTTTTTGCGATGAAGCTTTCAAATTTGATGTTTTGACAGAATAATTATCAACACAACTAAAATTTTTATGTTTACGAATGGCTTTTGTTAATATACTCATGTCGGCGTCTAAATTCTGTTGTTCCGCTATTAACTTCTGAAGACTTCTACTGCAAGACATTTTGAGCTCTTCTATCTGCTTCCATAGACATTGCAATCGATTTTTAAAAGCTTGAAGATCTTTAACAGAAATAAATAAATTTTAATGATAAATGGGATTTAAAACGTAATGAAATAAAGATAATTACCGATGTCCTTAAATTCCTTCTTTGATATTATAGATCTAACCAACTTGAATTCCGCGTATATGTTTTTAATAGATTCCTTCAATGCGTCTGCCTCTTTTTGACTAAATTATTTAGATAAAATTGATATAATTTAACTGGAACATGAATATCATTAAAATAAATTTGTATTTACCGTCCACTATGAAGCCGACTGCTATCTTGCTTAATACCAGACCACCATTTCGGATCAACTTTACTGGTAGCTATAAAATCTTCGATAGATTTTTCAATAATACACTCTTGTTGCTTGAGTTTCAGGTATAATTTGATATATTGAGATTTTGAAGTATCGCGCATTTTGCACTATCCTATACGCATTGTAAGAAGATAATGAAACATGCGTTGCACCATCGTCTATGGTGTTGTACAGCAAGTTTATTTTGTTACCATGGTAATTAGCATCCTTTGTATGCTGAAGGAAGGCTTTTTAATTCGACATCATATAAAGTACTTAAATTAATTGAAAAAATTAGTTGAAGGATAGATATTTTTTCGCATACATGAAACGGGCCTTTTTCATGCCTGAAAGCCGTGTAGAAAACCGCGCATTCCGAGTGTGATTTAGGAAAAAATGAAAAAAATTTATTTTTTTACAGTTTAACGGGGAAAATAGTGTATTACGCATCTAGGGAGGAAAAAACTTGGACAGCCCACAGCTCGTATAAAATATACTAATTTCACCATACCCGGACCGAAAATACCACATTCGCGTTTCTAAGCCTGGAGCGAAAGTGGTATCCATCCTCATTTTCTCTCCTTGTTGCACAATGTACTATTAATTAATAAATAAAGTAAACAAAAATTGTGCTTCAATGTTATTTATATTACAAGTGTTTCACATTTCATCTATGAGCGATGTACACGCACTTTGTTTACATAATTTCAAATATTCATACACCCACACCTACGCGCACACACATATCAACGAGCAGTTTTGTAAGTAACGTAAAATACTTTATACAAGATGTACAAAAATATGATTGGCATCCACTTCATCTGCAATCATGTCTTTATCGACTTATACTGCAACAAATAATAAAGCGATTTTTTACTTTTTTTACACACATTCCTCAGTTTTCGTTTAAAACTCGGAAACCATTAGTACTTCTAATATTACGACAATTCTAATCATCAATCGACTTATTAATCAGTAAACAATGCTTTAATCAGTAATTGCATTGATCTCATTACAGTTTTTCAAATCGATTATCAGGTGAAACCCTGTCAAAGTTTGTACAACTCCTAAACATATACATTCATATAAATACAGATTTCGTTAAACGAAAGTAAACTTACAGCAAGTATGGAAGAAAAATATTTGCGCAAAGTTGGAAAATCATCATTTTGCACAAAGTTTGAAATTTATCACGCTGACTAGCTCGCTACTGTTACCAATGAAATTCAGGATAATACGAAAAATTGTAAAAAACTTTTTTGTACATGTTGTTGCAAAGTTTATAGAACACAAGTTGCCAAAGTATACATTTACTCAGCATTTTACTATGAATATTTCAAATCCAAGATCGTAATTGATCATTATTACAATATTTCCAAAAAATCATTTGAATACAAATTTTCTTATCAGACTAGAGAGCTTTTGCCCTAACAATTTACATAAAAAAAAAAGAAAATAAAAACGTAACACCTCACAATTCATATAATGTAATTTTTAATTTTTGAAAACTAAGAATTGCATGTATAGAATTAGGATGCTCTCTTATACACTTTGAATATGACACATGCACACAAATCTATCATGTACTTACATACATAATTAAGTCATATATTGCCTGTAATGAGGTTTCCCCATTCTCTATGAAGAAATTTTATAAATTTCTCAAAAAGATAGAGAATGGACGTTCGTAGTACTTTAATTGAATCTTACTAAAATTTGTCTTGTCCATTTTTTCATTTTAGTATGAGTATATGAATTAAATTTAATATGGTACAATAAAGTAATAATGAAATATTTAAATTATTAATGTTTAAATTATCATATTGCATCCATAATTATTTTTGTACCATTAAATATTGAAACTATCAGTTAAAAAATGTCAGCATATAATTAACAAAACAAAAATGCATCTTATAAACCAGTCAACATAACGAAGAGACAATGTGAATCAACAATTTTTCTGATCAAGATATTGTACACGAATTTCGACCTACACAACTTGTACGCGAATCATTAATACTTCCGGACGGTGAGCTACCAGGCGTTGAAGATCCTCCGCTGCTAGGACTTAAACCAGCAAAACGAGACTTACGTGACTGACCGAGTACTTGACCGAGATTCAAAGATTTTAAAGTACACAAAGTTCGACTGTCACAAGAGGTATGTAGACGGGGTCTCAGATGGGTTACAGTAGTCAAGGCATAAGATTTCAAGTGAGATTTTATAGAAGCAGGCAATGGAAGCTGATCAATGCCGTAAACTGTAGTTCTTGCAACAATTGCACGGCAGGCCAATTCTTGAAGGCTTAAGACTAAAAAAGAAAATTGATAAGATCAATGCATTATCTAATATTTTTAGATTAGATCTACAAGTATAATTTCATGTGGCTACCTTTATTGGATCTCCACAAACGCTCCATTCCATTACGATGAAGTACCATTCTGGAGAGTTCAGAAAAGCTCTCTCTTATATTAAAATCACATAATGGAGATACTTCAAAGAAAGCCATGCGATTTTTAGCAGCATATGCTTCTGCATCTCGTTCACTCACTTTTCTTTTATAAGCTAAATGAAGACGGTTACCAACCAAAACTTTTGGCACTCCAGGAGCTTGCTGTAGACATAAGAACATTATAATATGGTTTTAGTAACATTAAAATAAGGCTCTCCCAAGCAGCAGTTGTGCTTGACTGATGACTTAAATTTAAATAAACCTACCTCTTCTACTTCTTTTAACCATCTATCTATTCCATCAAATGACCATTTATTTGTAATATCATAAACTAAAAGAATTCCTTGAGCTCCTCTGGAATAGGACCTTATGATGGTGCAGAATCTTCCTTGGCCAGATGTATCCCATAACTGCAACTTTACCCTTTTTCCATCCAGCAAAATAGTCGTAGTCTTATAAGCTGTAATATACAATCATCAATAAGTATATACACCATACATTTGAATTATTAAAATGTAAACAGAGACCTAACGCACCGCTGCCACTGCAGAATGGAGATTCGAAAGGGCCATCCTCAAAGCCGCTGAGGATTTCTTGCTTGCCTACGTCGCTGTCCCCCACAAGGAGGAACTTGAGCAGGTAATCGTACTGCTTCTCCTGTCGAGGCTTGGTGGCATTGTTATTGTTGTTGTTGCTGGATGCATTGGAGCCATTGACAACGCTGTCCTCTCCTGCTGCCATAATAGCCTGGAGCCGCGGATCCCGTTGGGCATACTGCAAGCTTGCTCAAGTTAAGAAACACGAGGGGCGCACGCTAGTCGTAAACAATGCAACTATAGCCTCGAAATGAGTGTCTACCTTTTCCAGAGGGTAAATGCAAGCGATCGGAGCAGGTGCGTCGGCGCTAGCTGCTGTAGTCCAGCGGGCCTCGTCCAGCTGGCTCGGCCAGTAACGAAAACAACAGTGCAGGGCAGCTCCGGCGGTGGCGCGCGTCCTTGAGATGAAAAAAATCAAATTGTCGCGAGGACACAGAGGCACGGGCTAAAGCAACGACAACACCGGTTATCCTGCCTCACAGAGTCAGCAGCAAAAACACTGATCGCTCCGTTGCCGACTCGCCAAGGGCCATGTTTCCGGGGAGCGTCGCAACTTCGCAGCACTGCTGTCCCATTAGAACGGTTGTAGGTGCAAGGGAGACGGGAAAGAGCAGAGAGAGGGAGAGAGGAATGGCGCCTACACACTCTCGACCTCGCCGATTATCAATTAGTAGCAGCAGCAGCAGCAGCAGCAGCAGTCGCGAAGGAAAGGAGAACGCAGTGTGCCTGTACTTATTACACTTTGCTCCTCTTTAGGGAATGCTCATGGCGCAGCTACAGCAGCGACGGTAGCATTGTAGCAGTATAGCACTACACGCGCACAGTTCGCGCGCAGCAGCACACGGCCTTGCTCGTCCTCCTCCTCATAGACGGTGTTGTTTGCTGATAAAAGCTCTCTTCTCGATATTCGCCCACGCGCACGCGAGATCGAGATTGCACACACTTTGTTTACGTGGAAGACAGTGGCGAAACACGAAGGACCGAGTTCGCCCCTCCGCGGCGTACCGTCTCTTTCTGAGTAGTGTATATATATCTCTCTCTTTCTCTCACCTACACGTTAGCGACAAGGACGAACGTCAAGATGATTTGACCAGTTGCTCTTTCTCTTTTTCTCTCTCCCTGCGCTGCGCTCTCTATACACTGGCTGTTGTACAGGTATTCATATAGCGCTGTCTCTATCCTCTCTCCACCTCCCTGCCGCCCTCTCTTACTCTCTCTATACCTATATAGTCGTAGAGTATACTGTACAACCCACATGCAATGCGAGACTCACAGCGGAGAGCCGTGGTTTTGCGCCTGTGTGTGTTGTCTGTTGTGTATTGTGTTTACTGCGCCACGGCTCGCGCATGCACAGTGCGTACACAGGACACAGCACAGTACTTATATGTTATATCGGCATATCGCATCTTTCCGAGAGGACGACCTGCCGCCCTCGCCCGCGGAATCCCTATAAATTTTTCAAATATAACACGAGCCGCGCGCGTCGAGACGCACGATGACGACTTTCTTTTTCTTTGGTACGCGCAGCAGCATATCTACCTACCTGCAAGCGGCTGACTCACGAAAAAGGAAATTTTCCTTTTAAGCCTCGGTGACGTGACATATAATTCGACCACTCAAGAAGCAAAAATGTTTATAGAAGTGCTTTAGTCACTTTTTGAAAAATCCGTCGTTTTGTCTTTAAATTAATTTTTAAAAAAATTATAATTTCTCTAATAAGTACGACAAAAATAAACTTTTAGAAGTTAATTTATTTTAGCTATGATAAATTTAACGTTAAAAAAGTTCCAGAAAACACAAGTTTCTTTTTTCTTTGTACAATAATAATAGAACAAGCGAAGAGTACTTAAGATTATCTTTTCTGCAAAAGTATAATAAAAGCTGAAAAGTAGGGCGATGCCTCTCGTACTCCTATACGATTCATGTACTGAACCGCGAAGGTGTTAACACTTGAAAATGTTACTCCAAAATCAGTGACATAAATTAACATCTCCCAAATGAAAATAAAGGTTCATTCTGAATGTAAATACTATAGGAAAGAACAGAAGGGAACTATGATGTAGGACAATAAAAGAGATGATTTAACCGTCGTAAGCAGCATTTATTCATTTATAATCAAATCAGGTATTCGGGCACTGTATCATAAGAAGACAGATCCGACCGCTCGCGCTCGCTATTCCTTTTTTTCGAAAAGGTATACACAACGTCGGACTTGCGCGCTCTACGCTTGCGGTCTATATCTCAAACTTCTTGCTTCACTTCTCTCTTTCTCTCTTTTTGTTTATCTGTCTTTAAATCTTGTTCGAACCCTAATTGCCATCGTCTCGCAGCGACGGTAACTTCGAACATCATCCAGACGAGCTTTAGTCACTTAAACATCTACGCAAAAGGGTATTTTGTTTTATTATCCGTGGCAAATCGGACGAGGCGCTACTCTCAAGGCGTTTAGTTTCCACTGCTTTTTCCCCTCCTTATTCATTCTCTTATCTATCGCTTCCGTTCTCTCTCGGTCCTCTTTGCATTTGTCCCTCGACTTTCCGCGCTACGCTTTAATGCCGCATCACAAGTCGTTTTCATCCTGCCGTCGCGTTGGCCTTTTTTACCTTCTGCCTTTTCGTTTCCTCACCGGACTCGCTTACGCTTGCGCTCTCGCACTATTTATTAACAAACGTATCGCTTGAATGTACCTAGTTTCTCTTTCTTTTTTATTGCAAGATTCGCGCCAGAGCGAGAGTCGCGGCGAGACAGCGCGAGGCGCAACTTCCGCGAGGGAATTCAACTACGAGGTAAAATGCGGTTGGACGTAACGAGAGTATACACACTTTAGGTTTCATCTTCCCCCTTTTCTTGGAGCATTAATGCATTTTTCTTGTTTATACATAATTACTAATAGTATGCCGCACGGTACGAATAAAGAGATCATTTCTGCATCGACGCTTAAAAAGGAAAGCCGCGCTACTTTCCTTTCCTTTCGTTATTACTCCTAGGATTTTTGTATCTTATAAACCACTCTTATTTATACATTTATACACCTAGGATTTTTATTCTTTACGTTTTGCTTAATTATCCATTACTTTATCATCATTATTATTGTTTACTATTATTATTATATTATACACATGACATTATGCTTGAGAACACGCGCGCTATAACAAACGAGCATTCTATTGATGCGTACAAAGGTATGTATAATGCAATATGTTTATCTCATGTGCGTGACCTTCGCCGCAAAAAATAATCGAACACCTGATTGATCATTCTGCACCTTTTGTTTAACTTTAAAGTAATTCTATTTGGCTTATTTAAAAATTATGCTTTACTGGCTTCAAGGTATTTTCTTTGTCAGAACAATGCTGCTAGTAAATGCATCTACTTATTCAGTTCGTCGTATGATATCGATACTATGCAGGTGCGTTAAAAATTTTAGTCCTCATTGAACGTTGCAAGGTCACATTACATTAGTAATAGCATTTATTGATTCATAGTGTACCAAATTGAGAGTGGTCATGTCCTTCCGGAGCAGCTTATTTGACTGGAGGTTACTCGCGCGTTGAGATTCAAAATTTGCTAGGATTGCGTTATCAAGAAACAACTGTAGCATTGTTTCTCAGAAAAAATAAATTAACCATAAGTTCTGGGCTGACATATTACGATAGGTCATAATGATCAATCTTCAATTCGTAATTTTTTACAATGATTTGAGCAGTCACATTTTATGCTATGTACAATGTCGCTTATCGTGCGTGCGTGCGTACTTACAGCGTCGATTATTACTATGTTCTAATGTTTATCGAGACACCATTACGAATGATACCACGATGCTTCATTCTCACATGATCATGACATGATTTGAACGTATAAAACTGACAAAATACAAAAATGTTCAATATCCCAATTATTAAAACGTTTTAGAATTTGGATAGAAGTGTTAATTTTTCGTAATCGAATAAAAATGTCGAACGCTAATTTTAGTAAAAATTTTAAAATCAATTAGTCTTGTTTTCTTTTAAACAATGGACTTTGCGCACGCATCTGACAATGCCGCAGATATTTGTGTTTGCGCAAATTTAATTTATACATTTTGTAAAAATTTTCCGTTTCGTTAGTTCATTTTTACACCACGGGAAAAACAATTTTCTGTTACCGCGAGATAAGATAAGATGCAAATTTTTTTCAAATCAACTTCAATGTCATAATGAATCACTAAATCGTCTACTATCGATCGATTATGACAGTGAGAGAAGAACCATGTGGCGCCTTTTGAATAATTTGTCACATTTACAAATCTAAAATTGTAAGACAGTCTCTGATAAGACGTGAAATAAAACGTAACTTCGGAATAGTCTCACTTTGAATGTTTTTCTAAAAAAAGATTGTCGTCAGTCGCATCTTGCACTCGCGCCACTGATCCAAAGATACATTTGTCTCTGATGCCGCGATAGCTTACGACTCGCTGCCGCATATATTTGCAGCACACAGTACAAAAAGAGTGGATTGAAACGAAAAATTGAACTAAGAACACTTTTTGTTTTAAATGTATACAACGGGGATAAGTCTTATTTTCACCAGTAGGTCGATTAAAACGCGATTAAACGCCAACAAAATTATCGCCAGATACATACACACACAGACATACGTGCATACGAACATACACTTGTAAAATGCACTCGATATATATATATATATATTTTTTTTTTGCTTTGCATATTTATACGCACATAATTAATGCACAGGCACACACGCACGCGCGCGCGAACCTGAATCGTATAATGCTCATCTCAAATAGAGAACACGCATAATCCTATAAAGATATATTTCTATACAAATTTTATTTTCAGATCATTTGAAAACAGGCTGAGCGTTACATTGAATTAATAAATCATTGAGATAATTTTAAGCTCGAATATAAGTTAAAAATACAGTTGCTTCATCAAAAGCTATCGTTTCATTTTAAAAACTGGATTCTTTTTAATTTATCACAACATCGCACGAACGATACACAATTCAGATATATTTACAAGCACTGGAACAGGAGAGAATATTTTATTCTAATGAGAGATGCGATTATGTATGTTCTCTATTATTCAATTAATATAATTCAACGAACAGTAAGAAGTGAACAGTTTTTTGTAGTTATACAAATGTTCTTGATTTTTTGCTATGCATTTTACCCTTTATATATTCGGCTGTGCAAACTGTGACTTTACAATTGCAGTCGTCTACACTTCGATTTTACAATTCCTCTGGTTTACAACCCCTTAGTACTTCCATTTTACATAAATACGAAAAAATCATGAATTTTAGTCGACTCATTCGGCGATTCGCTCTACAACTTGGTCGTCAGTCCACGTAAGTATAAGAACTTAACCGCTTGGTGAACAAAAGCAGTTTGTAATAACACACATTGACGTTCCAATCTAGCGGCGGAAAATTCCGTCGATCTTGCCTGATATTCGTAGACTTCAGATTTCTTATTTTGTCTTTACACAGCTTATCAACATTTTCGCATTTTTCATTTACTTTCCTATTGCCTTTGATGTCGTTGGAGAACGAAGCTAGACGCCGACTCAGACTTTTAATCTATGGTCTAATTTTTGTAAAATAGTATCGTACTATGGTTGAATGCTTTAAATGTTTATTTTTTTTTTTTTTAAATCATTTGAAAATCACAAAAGTATAATTATTACACTTTCTTTGTTGCAGTTTATTTCAAAATGGTAAAAATATTTGTTTACAAAAAATCAAATTCTGTTTAAGTAATTCATTCAAGACGCAGCGCTTTAAAATGACATAAGGATATTATGTAAGTAAACACCGAATAAAATTTAGAATTACAATAAATTTGGTAGAAATCACACATTTATAGATTAATGTGATTGTTACATTTGAGTCTGATAATCCGACTCGACAGCCAGCTACGTCCACATCGCATTGGCGACTTGGAAATTCGAATTGCGCGCGTGCACGCGTCCCTTGTACACAAACGTACAAATCTAAAATACTTGAGCTTGTTCTTTTTAAATTACTTATTTATCATCTTTTTTTTCTCTTTACCTCACATACTTCTCTTCTAATTATGTGTATAAAGAAGTTATCTCGACAAAATGTCGCGACGTCAAGACGTTGGATCACAGCCTTATAATTCAATGTCAACAATATCGGCAGATCGCGCTCACGCGAGTATATATCCGGGGACGCGTTGTACAAGACTCCGATCTATTTAAAATGCACTTGCGATTTAAAAAAAAAATTTCATTTGCTTTAAACAGATGCTTTTTTTGTCCGGTCCCTCTGGGATCATTTCGATTTGACAAGAAAACGCGGTAAGTCGCGCGCGCTCTTTAAAGCTTTTCTACAGGCTGCACACAACGAATGCCTTGCAATCGAGTGCCACCTCGTAAATGCTACATTGTTGAGAAAGAGAACAATTCGCGCCCGCTTTGTTTATCGGATTCCCTCTCCAATGGTTTGCTTGTACGCTTCTTAATTTGTTACTTTCACGTTTATTAACTCGATTAAAATACGAAGAATTTCATCTAATAAAAACAACTCAATACATCAAGTCTTTTTTCCTAGTGTCACTTGCGTCCACTCGCGAAAAAAATCAGCCAGTGGACAATGTTTCATAAGCTTTAATGCAATATACATATATTTATATATATTTTTCTTATTCTTTTCAGTGCAAAATCGCATGTGACGAAATTCGTCTTCGCATCATTATAACGGTAAAAACTAATGGCAGTAGATTAGCATTGAATCGATCGATGGGCGAAACTTGAAATGTCTCGTACAACGGTTCCCAAGACGACATACGGGAGTACAGCTAATGCTCCGGTTATCACATGAAATCTTGTTTCTTGCTATCACGACTCTAAAAAACGTGACTTAGAGGAAACAGATTCTCGGCTGATTACCGATATATATTTATATATACGTACGAGGAGACGAGCTATCGTTCCTTTCAAAAATTGCGTGTACAGTCTATTAAGTAATAAAGTAAAAAAGGACAAAACAAAGAGAGAAAAATAATTAAAATCTAAAAAGAAAAGAGTCGACAAAGTATCAGCGAACGGTGCTATACAAGTAATCAGTACGGTAGAGTAAGAAAAACTCAAAGTATACGTTATAAAACGTGCTGGGGGTATTTAAAAACGCATTGGGGGATTGGGCTCGAACGCTAAGTATAATCGCTCGTTCGTTCCGGAGAATCGAACACGAACTTTGGAATAACTTTAGTCGGAGGCTGATACGTAGCTTCTAAATTACTATCAAAACATTTTTCAATGTTGAGTATACTTACTGGTCAGCCTTCTTCAAAACTTTGCCCCGAATTCGATAACGACTCGAATTTAGCAAGCAAATCAAAACGTTTTCTAAAATCGACTGTACAATAATTTTATAATTAGCATTCATAGTACGTATAAGAAAAAGAATTTTTCAAATTCTTTAGTTATCCTTAAAAAAAATCGACCAATTTCGCAAACAATAATCGACGAGACAGTGC
The DNA here is from genome assembly GCA_036365515.1 of Torymus aiolomorphi. Classification (NCBI taxonomy): domain Eukaryota; kingdom Metazoa; phylum Arthropoda; class Insecta; order Hymenoptera; family Torymidae; genus Torymus; species Torymus aiolomorphi. The sequence goes on along the minus strand of CM070875.1, from coordinate 221,127,975 downwards.
AAAGTTGCAAAGTAGGAGTGACAAGTTATTCCAAGTCTCGAGGAACGCCGATCTTACGGGGCTACGAGAAAAGAACAAAACCCGAAAAAGGCGTCGGGACGGGGGGCTAAGAAGTGCTGGCGGGTGGCCGGGCAGGCTCACATCTCCGCGGCGTAGCGCCTGTAGTAGTCCTGCCAGACGTCCTTGTCGACGATCGACCTGTCGGATACACTGCCCAGCGAGCCGTGCGAGCTGTGACTATCGTGGGAGGAGCCATTGCTGTGCTGTTTGACGTCCTGCAGGCTACACAGCGAGAAAAGAAAGAGAAAGAGAAAAGTTTAACGTGAAAGACGTCAGTCCAGCCGACTGCGAATGATAAAGGTGTAAACGGGCGATCGCTTACCTGAGGCTGTCCCACAGGGCCTTGGAGTGTCGCTGCGAGTTGGCCTTGTCGTGGTAGGCCCCACCCGTCAGTGGCGTGGGCTCGCAGGCGTCCGAGAAATTGAGCCGCGACAGCTGCGTGTAGAGCTGCCGGCGATTGTTGTGCTGCTGCGCCGCGTTATTAACGTTATTCAGGTTGTTCAAATTGCTCTTTATGTCGGCGAGCAGCTCGCGCAGCGGCTGCGCCTGCTGTGGTGCATGCTGCTGGTGGTGGGCCGAGGCCGTCGACAGGCCCGGGCCGGCCTGGCTCAAGTTGTCCTTCAGGTCGGCGAGGATGTCGCAGAGCTGCTGCTGGTGCTGGTGGACCGCCGCCGCCTGGGCGGGACTGGCCTGGCTCAGGTTGCCCTTCAGGTCGGCGAGGATCTCGCGCAGGCCCTGGGGCTGCTGGTGGTGGCCCGCCGCTTGGCCGGAGCTGGGCTGCGTCAGCGTGCACTTGAGGTCGGCGAGGATCTCGCGCAGGGCCTGAGGCTGCTGGTGGTGGCCCGCCGCCTGCTCGGAGCTGGCCTGGTTCAAGTTTCCCTTCAAGTCGGCGAGGATCTCGCGCAGCTGCCGCTGCTCGCGCTGCGACGCCGCGAACTGGTGGTGCTGGTGGTTCTGGTGCTGCTGCTGCTGCTGCTGGTGCTGGTGGTGGTGGTGAGCTACCGCCTGCTGCTGACTGCCGGACTGGTTGCAGCGGCTGACTGCCGCCACGACCGCCGCCTTGCTGGAGCCTCGACTATTGCCGGACGGGCACGTACGCAGAGCCAGCGTAGCGCTGCCCTGGCACAAGGCACGTTGAGCTTCGGTTAGATCGTTCGGAGCAGAGAGTGCAGGCGACTGGGAGAATGACACGTCCCGTCACTTTGGGATGCGTTAATGGATGCTGTAGCCAAAGGCACCGAGGGAATTGAGTTACGAAGACTCTTCTTTAAATGGAAGAACATTTGCTTTTCCGATGAAACAGACTGATAAAATCGAACAGCTAATCGCCAACTTTTCTGTATGCAGTAATCTAGGTTAAAAGCCAAAGTTTTCCTTCGCTACTCAACTTTCCCGAAGCATCAGGCTACAAGGACTTCTTTCCCGCCTTGCCATCCAGATACTTATCCCAAAGTCCGCGAGCCGGCGGGGCTGCGTGACTCTCCCAGCGAGCTCCTACCGGCCGGAACGAGCGCAAGCTTACCTGGATCGAGGTGGGGGGCGGCAGCGTGGTGAGCGACGTCGTCAGGGCGGGCAGGTCGCCGCCGGCGGGCTTGGCCTCGGGGGCCGCGGGCTCGGGGCCCGGCGGCCGCGGCAGCCGCCGCCTCAGCCAGGCGTGCCTGAGCGCACGGCTCGGCGTCATGCGCAGCTCCGGATCCCACTCGAGGCAGCGGCCGATGAAGTCGAGGAACAGCACGTCGTCGCAGCCCTTGAGCGCGCGCTTCAGGTCCTTCGAGCCGGGCGGCCCGCGGAACTTGCCCCTGCGCGACATTCCGCCGCTCAGCTCGACCGTGCCGTCGACGTTGAAGTTCACCCCGCTGTAGCGCGGGTAGCCCTTGGTGCTGATGAACTGCCGCGCCCGCTTGGCCTTCTCCAGCAGCCGGGGCGGCGGCATGCCCAGCAGCTCGATGATGCAGGCCAGCTGGTCGGGCTCGTCCTCGCCGGGCAGCAGGGGGAAGCCCGTGAGCAGCTCCGCGAGGATGCAGCCCAGCGACCACATGTCGATCGGCATGCCGTAGGACGCGCCCAGGATGACCTCGGGCGCCCGGTAGAAGCGGCTCTGGATGTACGTGTACACCCGCTGGTTCTCGTAGCAGCTCGAGCCGAAGTCTATCACCTGTCGGTATCAAACGTCACGATGAGAGGCGCCCTCTTATCCATGCATACACGCGTACAATCGGGATACGACGCATTTGCAACGCGAGCGCGCCGCGAGACGTAGGGAGTGACAGAATGCACGTAGCGCGGAGTGAGAGAGAGAGAGGCAGAGAGTGAGAGGATAAAAAAGAGGCTAGACGAGCACGAGAGCGAGCGGCAGCGCGGTTCGATGGGGTACGACGGGGCTACGTGGGCTCGTAAAAATAGAAATGGAATAGGTTGACGATGCACTATTAATAGTGCCGCCAGAGTCGATAGAGCGCGAGAGAAAGCTCGTGTGTGCGTCTCTCTCTCTCTCTCTCTCTCCCTTATAACGCGCTAACCTATACTATATAGGACCCGCGATTTATCCAGCGCGCATTTTTCACGGCCGTCACGAACGAACAAACACGCCACTCCCGTTCCTCCTTCTTCCTCTGGCCCGAAATTCTGCATTTTTCTGCGCAACCGTCCATCTCGTGAATCCGCAAAATCGCGGCTTTATATCGCGGGCGGTGAAATAAAAATAATTCGGCGATAGAATCTCGCGGGCGTCAGAGGTTTGTGTGTCTATATGTATATCCAATCGATTGCTCGACGTTTTCCGTCATCGTCTTTTTTAGATTTGACAGTATTTATTATGTGCGCTACAGGAACTCTTAATCAATTAAATTGTTTATTAGCTCATTTATGTTTAATGAGCTACCGTCGGAGCGTATATCACTGCTGTTAAAAATAAGTATTTGAATTTTAACACGTTCGCTCGAGTGTAATAAATATGAGCAACCGAGATGTTCGAAATACTCTATGCCGTTAGCCGCTATTAATGAAATAATCGATAAATATAGAACACGCGCTTGCCGTGGCGCAGTTAGTTTCATTATTAAGGGCTCATATATAATTAGTTTTATCAAGACAACTATCTCTTGCGATATAAATATTGATACAACATAATTTACAAAGTAAAAATTAATTTTAACAAGTTCTTGGAATTCTTTTATTTTATTTTACGAAAGTTGATTGTAAAATTATTTATGCGAATATAATTAATTTAAATTGTTTATTACGTTGTTATATGTTTTCCTATAAAATTAAAGAGGAAGCGAGTCTACTTGTTTACATGTGTTATGACGATGCATCTCGGTGATAAGAGACTTCTTGTCATAGTTTTATGACCTTTATTATTATTATTTATTATCATAATATACGTATTGCGATAGTCGGAAAAATGGAATTAAATGCCAAATACGCATTATGCTTTGACAAAGTGTTATGATAGTTATGATTAGTTATGATTAGTTATCAAAGTGTTATGATCATTTTATCGCATCGATTGTTATGTGCCGTCAATTATCACCGATTTATAAATTCATTGTGTACCCGTTGAAAAAACAAACGATGCCCGCCCCGAAATGTCCGATAACCAGTTATTCAAGCGAGATAGATGAAGCGGAAGAGTTTTTAAAAGCAACAACCGTGAGAAGGAGGTAAATGACCGTAGAGGTCCTCTCTTAGCACGCTTACGAAATGACCGGCACAGTTTTTCGTTCATCGTCGTCTTCTTTCACTCTTTTCCGTCTCATTCGCTCGCTCGCGTGCGCGTGCGGCCGAAAAATCACGTGGGCAACTGTGCCGGGCAGTGCTCTACACCCGGGGTCGACGTACATCTATATCAAGTAGCGCCTCCTCTCTCTCTCTCTCTCTCTCTCTCTCTCTCTCTCTCTCTCTCTCTCTCTCTCTCTCTCTCTCTCTCTCTCTCTCTCTCTCTCTCTCTCTCTCTCTCGCTCTAAATTCTTCTACCTCCCCTTTTTCTTCGCTCTCTCTCTTATTCTCTCGACTTCGTTTTTCCTGACACTCGGCAGAAATTTTCCACAGATAAACTTCCGGCCGGCGTGCGGTGATCGATAAGCGCGCGGCATTGTGTGCGAAAATCTGTCGAGGTATATAGGGGACGTGCCGAATAAGCGTTGTTGCATAAAAGCGATACATCGCGCGGCCAACGAGTGAAGCACCTATAATCGTGTATAAGAATATACGTGTGTGTGCGTATGCGTGTGTATAGCGATCGTTGAAGGGACCCGAATATAGGTGCAAAAGAAGCGGACCAGGAGAAGGACGGTGATGTGAAAGTATGTAGGGTTAAAGATGGCACGTGCAAGAAAGAGAAAAAGAAAGTCGAGGCAAGCGAAAGACTCGGAGTCAGTCCGCGTGCATTACGTGTTATATAGGGTGCAGAAGGAAGGCGCGATCGAGCCGGAAGTTTTCCGGCGAGGGTGGTGGCGGTAAAGAGAGAGACAGACAGATAGTGAGAGGGAGTCATAGCCAGAAAGAATGTATAGACCGCGAGCTGAATGAGCGAGAGAGACTCATCGATTCGTCACGAGGCTTTCCAGACTTGTTTGCCACTACCGCCGTCGCCGCCACCACCACCACCACCTCCTCGCGCCCGCCGCTGCCGCCGCGCCGGCAAACAATGCCCGAAAGCCGATAAAGCGCGAGCAGATTGAGAGAGCGAGCGAGCGAGCGAGCGGAGATCCGCTATCCAAGACGCAAGCACCCGCGCACGCACTACTTGTTTACACAACCGCGACGTTTTTCCTTCTTTTCACTGAAATACCCCGCCATGCAGATCACACTGCTACAGCGCTACTTTTCATTTTTCCGGAGTGTTGTTCTTGAGTTTCTCGCGTAGTATAGGAAATCGACGTGTCGCCTCGCAAATATGTCACGCCGTTGAGCTCTTACACGTACATACATCCGATTAGCTAATTGTCTTTCGTTTTTATGACTCGCGGCAGTACGGGACGCGCCGATTTCCACGCGTGTAGTCTCTTCCTACCAACGTTCTCGCTTATCACTTCCGAACGACGAGCATCCCGCGCTCGTGTTATCTCGTGTCATTTAATTGTTTTTCAAAATACGACTCACTCTCTGCTGCTTCTGATTTACTTTACACGTTCGAGTGAGAGTTGTTCACTTAAAATGTATGTATTTTGGAGCTGGAAGTGGTGTAACGTTGCTAGGTAATGTTCAAAAAATTCCACACGGTGGGTCGAGTTTCTAGGGTGTGTTCTGGTAGGGGTGTGTCCGACACCTGAACGTACAAAAAAGGCGAAGCATCGCGTAGCTCTCCTTTCCGCGGAATGGAAACACGTAATAGAAATTCATAACAGGTCACAGAGAGAACGAGAGAAATTTCGACAACATGGAAGTGGCGCTTTATTTCCTTACAAGGAATCAGCTGTTTCGTAATGCCCATTGATAACGTGATCTCGGATTATTTTAAGTAGCTGAATGGGAAAATCGTGAAGCGATACGGTGCGAGTTGAAAAAAAACAACAGTAATTAAAATGCTATTACGTCGCATTATGGTTTTTATTAAAAAAAAAAAATAACAAACGACAAGAAGCTGACGTTGGTGAGGCATCTTTCGCAATGTTTATTTACAGTTATTATCAGTCTTCTAAACACACATTATGAAGCGAGATTAGTGTATTACAGTCATTGGAAAGCATGTCCGTTTTAGTGTGGTAGAATGTGTCTGCAATGAAAAAAAAAATAAATAAATAAAAAAAAGTCGTTTTGTATTAGTATTTTGAGTCTTGTTCCCAAAAAGGTCGATGTGCTGTATGGTAAAAAAAGGGAATGAGAATTAAGAGAACGAAAAGATGGATGCGATGAGGCGAGGTTAGCTTTGGGGAAAAGCGGGACTAGGTGGAGAGCGAGTAAGTGAGAGCAGGTAAGAAAAAGAGTCCATTACCTTGATGCCGCTGCGTCCCTGCTGCTTGAGTAGCACGTTCTCGGGCTTCATGTCGCAGTGTATGATCTTGTTCTTGTGCAGCGCGTCGAGGCACTGCAGCAGGGAATGCGAGAACTTCCTCACCAGCTGCAAGCTGAAACCCTGAAACTTGTTTTTCTTGATGAGCTCGTAGAGATTGATGCTGAGCAGCTCGAAGGTGATGCACATGTGATTGCGAAAGGTGAAGGAGTCGAACATGTGTATGACGTTCATGCTGTTGTCCTTGTCCTGCTCGCGCAGATTGCGCAGTATGCGTATCTCCTCCTGGGCCTGCCGGTGAAAGCGCTCCTCGTTGCGCACCATCTTCAGGGCGACGTGTTCGTGGTTCTTGTGGTCGTAGGCCTTGACCACCTGACCGAAGCTACCCTTACCGATGACCTTGAGCACCTCGTACCTGTAGGCCACGTGGTCGTGGGTGATGTGTATGTAAGAGCCCTTATCGTTGTCGTAGTCATTGTTGTTGGGCATGCCGATGATACCGGAGCGCTTCTTCGCGTTCGCCCCGATGAAGTAGATCTGCGGGTAGTTGAAGATCTCGTGGTGCTCGTACGGCGTGAGCTTGTTCATGTAGAGCTTCATGACGATGTCGGGGGTGACGGTCATCGTCTTGGGCTTGGCGCTGCCGATGGCTGCCGGGGCTCCGGGCGGCTGCTGCTGCTGCTGCTGCGAGTCGCGCTCGGACTTGTTCGCGGCAGTCTGCACGAGGGGCGAGCTCGACTGGCTGTTGGAGCGCGAGTGGTGGAGACTGGCGTGTCCGCTGGCCAGCAGCGGAGGCGGGGGCCCATGGCCCGCCGATGGGCCCGTCCCCGTCACCGGCTCCACGGCCAGGTTCTGCAGACTGCTGTTGCCGCTCGAGCTGAGGCTCGGCAGGTGCTGCCCGTTACCGGGGTGGTGATTCGATTGGCTGTTGGGCTGCTGCTGCGGCTGCTGGGGGTGGTGGTGGTGGTGGTGGTGGTGGTCTTCGGGGGGCCGAGGACCGCCCGGCGACTCGCCCTGCTTGAGCAGCATGCTGCCGGCCTTGAGGGGCGGCAGGTGGCCGCCCTCGCCGTAGGCATACGCGTGCAGATGCTCCAGCGAGGAGATGCCCGCCGAGAGGGGGGGCGGCCTCGACAGCGGCATCCTCGTGGCCGGCGAGTCTCGCTCTGTCTTCGGGCCTCGCTCTCTCTCTCTCTCTCTCTCTCTCTCTCGCTTCCACTCCCCTCGCTCACTGCTCCTCGCACGCGCACACTCGCGCTGTACTGCCGACGACTGGTCGTGGCGTTATCGGTCTAGGCCCCGAGCGAGGGGCGCGCGGCCGCGGCGCGGCATCGGCGCCCGCGTCGTCGGCGGCGACGGGCGCTACACTCGTCAGGAGCGCGCGGCTGCCGGCCATGCGCACCAGCTGCGACAACGCTCCGTGCAGCCTTCTCTCTCTCCTTCTTTCTCTCTTTCTCTACACTCGTTTGCGACTCGCAGCTCGCTGCTCCCTCTCCTCTGCGCGCTCGCAACGCTGCGCTGGCCCGATAAGCGCGTGCGGGCAAGGAGGCCGCGCTGTTGCTAGCTAGCTGGCTCCTCAGGTGCTGTTCCCTGTGTCGGGCGCGGGCTCACCGGTCGTCCTCGGGCTGCGCAGCAGCAGTAGCACCGCAGGCGCGCGTTCCAGTTTCCTCCCGCATGGGTCGTGCGAGATACCGCACTACCTGGCTCTCGCGAGCTGGCAAGCGCGTTCTGCTTTGTCTCGGGCCGCGAGAGCAGCAGCAGCAGCAGCAGCACTACACGTCGCAGCACACACACGCGATCTTCCTCCTCGCCTCTCTCTCGCAAATAAACTTTATCTATCTATCTATCTATCTATCTCTCTCTCCCGATCGCTCTCACACGGGCCGCAGCACTGCACTCGAGGTTAATCCCATTAGGGCGCTGGGCCGCTCCTGCGGGCGGCGCGCGATCAATGGGGAAGTGGCTCGCTCGCGCGCGCGCGGGCCACCGCGAGGAGATACGCGACAATCCCACTTCCGCTGGCAGTGCGCGCGCGACGATGCTCGGACACACTCTCTGATGTGTCTCTGCACTTTATTGCTGCTAAAATTCGCGCTCCTCCTCCGCCTCCTTCTGAACCCGTCTTCTCTCCAATTCGTCGTCGCAGTCTCGGCTCCTCGCGCACTACGCGACGACTGCACGGCTGGCCCTATCGCTCTCTCTCTTCCCGTGCTATACACTCCGTGTGAGAGTGTGTGTTAGTATGCACGCGCGGCGCGCGAGCGGCTGTATGCTGTATTGGTGAGTATGAGGCCGCCCGCGCGACTGTGTGAGCGAGCAGCCAGCGCGACTGGCTGGCGGTCGCGACGGGAGGGGCGGGAGCGGCTGACGCGGAAAGCACTGTATGAGCAGGCAACAGCACGGCACTAGCAAAGCCGGAGATTGCGCGCGCGCAGAGGGCAGCACGTCGCGGGGCCAGGCCAGCATACTTTTTTTCCGAACAACGACCCGAGAGAAACATGGTCTGTACATAGACCGCGCGAGTTATAGCATAAGAGCGCAGCAGCAGCGCCAGCTAAGAAATGATAAGGGACTGTCTCCATAAGTGTGCATGTGCCTAGGCTTACGGACTCTGAGTCAACAATGAACCAATCGGAGCTAAGCCTCCAAATTCGAGGCTTGATTTTGAATACTCCGATTGGTGTAGAGTTGAGTCAGAATCAGTGAACCTAGGCACGGACACACTTATGGAGACAGTCCCTAAATATTGTGCGCAGCGTGCTGTGTTCTTTGCTCTTCGCGGCTGCCGTACCGCCCGTACGTGCGTGAGTGACTCGAATCGTTCTCCGCGAGAGGGGGAGAGAACCGACAGATCGATCGGTTCTTCTCTATACTTATACCCTTCTCTCCCCCTAGAACCAGCGTTGTCGGCCTTTTTCTAGGCGACCGACGGATTATCCTATGAGACAATGCCCGCGCGACACCTTTCCCGACGCGTCGCAGCCCCTATTGCGCAATTAGCGAAACCCCTTGATTACTCTGTTCTAGCGCTCCCTTCGCCTTCGCTCGCTCGTTCGCTCGTCTTCCCTCCCTTGTACCCCGGTATATAAGTCTCTGTTGGAGAACCGTGTTTTATAATAGGTAAGAGTATAAATAGGTTTCTTGTTGATTTTTCTCGCAAAGTGCACGGAGATGAGATGACATCAGCAGCGACGTTATTGCGACAAGGTTGCGACGGGACAAAGGACTTTATCCCCAGTCTCATTATATAGAAATTAACGCGCATGCCAACGACCGACGACGAGTCAGCGTTGATGAGTTGACCAGTTTCGAGCGAGTCTCATTATCGATATAGCAGGTCCCGGTTCTTGCACTATAGAATGCAATTGTCAAATAAGGATAAAGATAAAAGGATAAGCCGTAAGAAGCGCAAATGGGAATGTAAACAGGGGCCCAGGTCATCACAGCAAATTTAAACGTGCGAGGAAAAGAGCGAGGAAAAACGCGGCGCAGGCGCGCTCGCTGCTTTCTCTCGTGTCCGCGCAGCGGGGTGCACGCGCGCAGCGGTCCGCTGCGCTTTAAAGGATGGAGCAGCCTGCGATCACGTTTGCACGAACGACTGGGCTCTCTCTCTCTTCCCCTGCGTTTGCCTAGCGCGTGTTATGATTTTATCCCCCCTCCCCCCTCGGTTGCCGACCATCCGTCTGGATTCAAAGACCCATAATGTTTTATTATCTGCGCAGGCAAAGCAGAGATATTCTGCAAGGGAAGGCAGTTCTAGAAAACTAGACGAGAGGGCGCTGCCTGCCCCGCACTTCGTTCACAACAATGGAGCACAGATGTTTCCCTCCGCTGCTGGGGAGTGGCGGGGAGAGGAGAGAGGGAGAGAGCAGAGCACTGCGTGTGTATATAGCTATAAAAGCTCCCATCTGTGTGAGACACGCATGTCTTTTATTGCCCACCTGAGTGGTATATGCGGTTGCACAGCTATACATTCGCCAGCGAGCAACTCACGGAAAGAGAGCAGGGAAGAGAGAAGACGCATACACGCAACGAAGAGGCCAAGTGACAAGTGTGTATATTTGTGTTTTGCTTGCAACGAGTGTGTGCTGCCCGCGCGTATTATTATTATATATATACGAGATTGCTGTCACTGCACAGCGAGCACTAGTTTCAGTATCGCTGGCTAGCATCGGCGAGTGTTCGATTTCTGCTTACATCGCCCCGAGGAAAATCGCGGCCGAGAAGAGAAAAACGCGCGCGTGTGATGTGACGCCAAAGTTTTACACGCGCACGTGAAGACACAACACACAAGTCTGGTAAAACATTGTCGTCGAAACGATAGGCGTCAGTAAGTGGAGACAGCGTTTTGTTTGAGAATAACTATCTAGCGTTCATTGTTCCTGACCTGCCAGAGCCACACACAACCATGATCTCGACGCCGAAATCTTTCAAGGAAAAGCGCTCGTTTGGTAAGCAAACGGCGCAGCATGTTTTATTTTTATCCGTTTCCCACACCAAGATAAAACTGCGCATCAGCGCTTGGCTTGCCCCCCATTTACACACGCTTTCCACGTGTTCCTTCGCCTCTGCCTGTCTGGCTGGCGCTTTGCTCACGCTCTTTTTCGTCATTTTTTCCAGATCAGCGAGTCACCGATGTAAATTTAATTAAGTCGAAGCACCCAAACAAGATTCCTATAATAGTGGAGAGATATTTTGCAGAGAAGCAGCTTCCGCTGCTTGACAAAACTAAGTATTTAGTTCCAGATCACTTGACTGTCACAGAACTTATTAAGATTATCAGGTAAACAAAGCTCATTGTTTTTGTTTTGTTTACAGATGCCACATGTTGGCTGTGAATGCTGTATTTTTATGCAATTATTGTTATTTTGCAGGAGACGATTACAACTTAATCCAACGCAAGCATTTTTCTTGTTGGTTAATCAAAAGTCTATGGCCAGTGGTAGTACAACAATGGCTCAGTTGTATCACAGAGAGAAAGATGAAGATGGCTTTTTATACATGGTATTTGCAAGCCAAGAAGTCTTTGGGTAATCGTGGAAATGTATCAGATAATTATATAAGGCAATCATCTTGCCTTTCAAGATTGTGAAAATTTCATGAATTCAGCTATCTTTTTGACATTTGTGATCACTAAGAGACATTGTACCTATATCAAAATGTATTCCTTTCTATCTAGGGGGATATATTGTTTTAAATAGTTGCATTGTAGAGTTGTCCCATTACAAGCCTTCCGTTCCATGTGTCTCATTGCTGATTTCTTCTTTTTTGTTTATTTTATACCTAATTGTCAAGAGACATATGCAATGCTATAATGCTGGTAATGGAGTACCTTTTATTCAAAGATACCCTTGTGCCTTTGTTTGATCTTGCTCTCTTCTTTGCAACATGCTGTACATGTGTATTATTCTACAAGATATAATTATAGATTATATCGACGGCTAGAGTGGAAGAAGAACGTATCTCGGCGCGAGAATGAAGTACGACGTATTTCGCCCTACACTGGCCGTGTACTGGCCGTAAATGCGCCGAGATACGTCGTTTCTTCATCCACGCGCCGAGATACGTTCTTCTTCCGCTCAGCCGTCGATATGCAATTAATGATAGAAGATTGGCTGTGTTCGTAATTCTAAATAGTAATGTGGATGTAATGGTAATATTTACAAATAATAAATAAATCAATGTCTTTTGTAAATTTCCATCTACTTACTTTTATTTGTATAAATCATTATTTGTAAGATGAAAAATTGTAAAAATATTTTTTTCCCAAATTATATCAACTGATGAGAATTTTTCCATCGGTTTTACAGTCTTATAAATTAAATTAAAATAATTAATATTTATGGCAGTCAGATTGCCCTTGTTTATCATCACCCCCGCAGAATCTGAAATAAAAACTTAATTAAAACCTGGAAAAAAAACTTTATTAGCAAAGGACTATCTGACTGCCCCCCACCACCAAATTGCCCAATTGCCCAACGTTTCGAGCCCGCTCCGGCTCCTCCTCAGGGAGAATGTACATAAGCGCTGCGCTGCGCTACGCTGTGGCATAGATTACTTGTAGACCACGTCGGTGATTGGCTAACATTTAAATATTAGCCAATCAGCGACGAGGTTTACAAGTAATCAATGCGACAGCGTAGCGCAGCGCTTATGTACATTCTCCCTCAGGGACTCATCAGGGATTCCCAAATTATAATTTTACTAAAATTTTGAAAATTGATCATCATAATGTTGGTATACAAGAAATTATCAAATAATGTAATATACTTCAAAGTATTTTTCTTAAAATGGAAAATTAACGTTATTGTTTAATCAGAACTCAAAATAATTGAAAATACTAAAACTTTAAAAGTATGAAATTATAAAGTAAAATATCTTTTTGAATTTACCAAAAGCATATATTCTACATAAGACAATTAAAAAATTGTACATATGCTTTTTGTACTTTTTCTGGACTGCTGTGCGAACCAAACCAATACTTCAAATCAAACAATAAAATGTTTATGAGATTATACGATGTTGTTATTACATAAAGGTAATGAAAATAAAATGCGTGAGCGCAAGCTCGCGGAGCACAGTAGTATCACCACTAGCGCTACCTATATCATATATGATAACGCGCGAACCCAGTGCCAGCGCACCTCTACAATATCGGGACATTTACATACATTTATTGGAACTGGTATACCGACTGCCGACTACTTAGCTCGAGATCGTTTATCAAGCGTAAAAAGCGAGTCTACATTGGTATTCGGCTTTAAAAATGATCAATTAGTATAGGCAATTTACGTTTTTCTGATAACCAGAGGATAAATTAACAATTGAGGGGGAATATTAATGCAATTTGTTCATTTACGTCTGAGAGTAGAATTATTATCATCCATTATTTATGATACGCCATTAAGTTGTGGTTATTTAATAAATAATAATTAGAGAAGAGATAATAAATCAGATTAAATGTTGAACATTAATTATTGCAAGCTTGAAAATATAAAAATTTTTTTAGATTTTTATCTTAAATAAATTCATATATTCTAATGTAGATATAATAATCTTAACATATATACATGACTGAATAATTGTAAAATATTTATTTTCATTTTGGATTTTGGAAAATTACAAATATATCGTTTATATAACAATCAGTACAAGTATGTATGACAAAAAAACAATGACAAAAAAACTACGTTATCATTACGATTGAGCGAAGATTCATTTTTACAGCTCACGACTATGATATTAAAAAAATTTCCAATGACATCCATGAAACTATCATATTGAAAGAAAACCCATGACCGCATCACGAAGGCCACGCTTATACGGATGTATAAATAGATTGGGGTTGAATTTTCCAGCGTGCACTCGCGCAGTGCGCGCAAGCCATGCATGCATGCAGGATAGTTTGATCTTGAAAAGGCGGTTGAGCGAGTTCGGAGAGGTGAGGTGAGGCGAGGCAAGGAGCTTAGTCGTAGGTTGTAGGTGCACGCCCCGATTAGCTAGTGTGTCGTCTCTCTCTCTCTCTCCTCTCCGCGGCGACAGAGCAGAGAGCAGCAGCCTCTGGCCTCGCACTACTCTTTCCCTCCTCTCGCGGCGCGCGGCCTCTCCGCGCGCATTTAATTGTCGAGAGTGAAGCGCGCGCGTCGATTTTTGCCGTCGCAGTCGGGTAAAGTACTCGCCGGCTCGTGTCACGTGCTGCACGAGGTTCGCGACGTCCCTGTCTGCGTGCAATGCTCGCGTGTTAGATATAAGCGCCAGTAGCATCAAGTAAGTAAGCAGCAGCAAGTGGCCTCGATGATGCACCTGCGTCAGCTCTGCGGGAAGCAGACATGAGCATCGGCGGCAGCAGAGCGATCGTCTATAGTTGCTACTTATAGTGCGCGTACGGCAGCGCACGTCAACTTGTGACTGCAGATCCATTTAGGTATTTATATATTCATAATCGTCATTTTCTCTTTCTATACTACGTGAATTCCGCGCCGTTCTTCATGCACACAGAGATCAAAGATCTTGGCTCTTGATAACGCGTATCGTGATCATCATCGTCGAGTTTTCCTGACGGTATGGATAGCCTCACATATACGTGGCGGAAAACCGCAAGTGCTCATCGTCAATATTTAAAGAGCATTACTGGAATTTTCGCCTTCAAGTTTACAATACATGCGTACGCGACCAAGAATGCCAAAAGATGAGAATTTCTCGTGAACACTGGCCTTCCATAAATCACGCAACTCCGCAGCGAAAGAGCGAAAAAATGAGCGGGCCGTGCAAATAAATAATATTATAAAACGAGTGCACCAGCTCTGCTCCTCTACTCTCTCGTTCTCCATAGCAGAAAGATCTTGTATATGTATATATAATACACGTTCTCGCGAGCGGGATAGCCGCATGCAGCCGTCCTGTTTAAAATTTCGAAAGGTCAACTTGCTTCAGCGCTGTGTTTAATCCCTCCCCCCCCCCCCCGCCGTCACCAAGGGTGCGCGCGCGAGCATAGAGCGAAGAATGCACCTGGGTGGAGTATAACAGTGCAGCACAGCAGCATCACGAGAGAGAGAGAGAGAGAGAGAGAGAGAGCAAGTAACGCAAGCCGCGGCTGCTTCCGCTGGCTACCTCGCTACCTGCCGCTGCCCTCTCGCTCCCTCCATCTAATAAAGTGCTGTATACCTACGCACCAGCACGCCTCTCTCTTTCTCTCTCACTGCGCCTTCTCTCTCTCTCTCTCTCTCTCTCTCTCTCTCTCTCTCTCTCTCTCTCTCTCTCTCTCTCTATCTCTCTTTCTCTCTCTCTCTCTCTCTCTCTCTCTCTCTCTCTCTCTCTCTCTCTCTCTCTCTCTCTCTCTCTCTCTCACTCTCGGCGACCATCCGTAATTCAGGCCTATGCGCTCAGACATCTCCTATGTGGCCCCTCGTAATCTTCCCCGCCTGTCGGCTGTTGAGAAATCAGCCCGGGTTATTAACATTTATTAGGCACGGGGGATTTAAACGTAATGATCTTACGTTTCGGCAACCTGTAGATATATAGTGCACTACCTTGGAAAGTAATAATAATAAGTCGGCTAATGGATCCGGCAGGTAGTTAGTAATAAGTAATAAATTTGAGGATAATAGGGGGTATATACCACTGGTACCAGGTAGAAATGAAATATGGGGGCATACCGTCTACTAATCGGTTCAGTGACTCCGAAATGTAATCTGTGTTATTATACATCGTGTACGTGCGTATGCTTCCTCTCTCTCTCTCTCTCTCTCTCTCTCTCTCTCTCTCTCTCTCTCTCTCTCTCTCTCTCTCTCTCTCTCTCTCTCTCTCTCTCTCTCTCTCTCTCTCTCTCTCTCTCTCTCTCTCTCTCTCTCTCTCTCTCTCTCTCTCTCTCTCTCTCTCTCTCTCTCTCTCTCTCTCTCTCTCTCTCTCTCTCTCTCTCTATATCTCTCTCTCTTTGTCTCTCTCTCTCTCTCTCTCTCTACACACACACACACACAAAACACACACACACACACGGGAATCGCGATAAAAACTCTGTGCGCTCTATATCCTATATCTAGTGTAGGATCTCTCTCTCTCTCTCTCTCTCTCTCTCTCTCTCTCTCTCTCTCTCTCTCTCTCTCTTATATATATATATATATATATCCTCCTCCTCCTCCCGTGGCGAACTTGTCTCTCTCTGGCTGCCCTGCTGCTCCCGCGGTATATACACCTGCGCTGTATGGAGCGCGCGTGTGCGACAGCAGCGGCTCATTCCCGCTCTCTCGAGAGCGGAGGGACGGGCTATGTGCTATGTGTGTGTATTGAGGTTAGAGCAGTAAAGTTCGACGAACGGGCTACGTGTACACTGTACAGCACTGCACGGCACAGGTGTTGCAGGTGCTGCTGCTGTGCTACCGCCGTCGCCGCCGTCGTTGCTGCTACCGCCACCGCTTCTCTCTTGCACCTTGCACGCGCTCCTCTACATTTTTTCGCTCCCGCGCGGGCGCGCACCCCGTCATTTACAGTTCATCTCTTTATTTTTAGCTTCTTTTGTCAGTACAGTAGATATATAGGGGACGCACGAGAGAGAGAGAGCGAGAGAGAGAGAGGAATTCAGCGTGGCTTTAGGCTTTTTTATTTTTAGAGAGAGACTGAGCGATGGATAGAGATGCGGAGTACGAGAATGTCGACCAGGGCGAGAAGCAAGTGGACGTGAGTTTCCGCTCGACAAGCGCTGCGGCGACACACAATCGTGCAAACACGACCGCTGTTACCAACAGGGAAAACAATCGACGACAGCAGCAACAGCAGCACGACGACAACAGCGACGAGGAGGAGGAGGAAGAGCCCGAGGAAGAGGAAGAAAATGACGAGGAAGAGGAAGAGGACGAAGAAGCTGAACTCGAGCCAGATGCTGAGCCCGAGGTATGTCGCTACATACGGCTTGTCTCGATTTGCTTAAGATTATCTTGTCATTTTCATGCATTTCTACAACCTTTCCTTCCTTGCATATGTTAGGTATAAACGTAAAAAATTAATTATGATGTTAAATAAAGCTTTTTGACTTTTCCAGAAGGAGTCAAAACCGGTTCTTAATAACAAATTAAGAACTTGCAATGAAGGGAAGTTGAACGAAAACAAGACAAATCAGCACAACATTGGGATACGAGATTATCGTTCTCTGAGAAGGCATCACATTGGGCTGGATCTACAAAACAGCAATATAGAAAATATTCAAGATTTGGATATGTCGGATCACAAATTAAAAAGAGAATTGGGTTCTGTTGAACAGTATACTGCAGCAGCTGCTGCTGCAGCTGCAGCTGGCATGATCCATCATCACCTCCACACTGGGATTGAACAAATGAGAAACAATTCTGGTGTTGAAATGGAGGTAGATTAATGTTACATATAAACATTAATTCCAATGTAAGTTTTGATTACAAATGAAATTGAATATAATAATTTTCTTTTAGATGAAAATGTCTAGGGATGGACGTAACTCTTGCTTAGGCCTAGGTCTTTCACTGGAGCTTTGTGTTGTATGTGGTGATAGAGCTAGTGGCAGACATTATGGAGCAATAAGCTGTGAAGGTTGCAAAGGCTTTTTTAAACGAAGTATTCGAAAACAACTTGGTTACCAATGTAGAGGAAGCAAAAGCTGCGAAGTCACAAAGCATCATAGAAATCGTTGTCAGTATTGTAGATTGCAAAAATGTTTGGCAATGGGCATGCGGAGTGATTGTAAGTTTTTAAAATATTATAAATTTGTAATTTCTAAAAAGAGCTCTATATGAATAAGCATTTGAGTGATGATTATAGCTGTTCAGCATGAAAGAAAGCCTGTCCTTGGCAATAATGAAGCAACTGCCAGTGGAAAAAGTGGAAATCGTGGAACACGTATTAAACCAGAACCACAACAACCCACTATTACAGAAACTACACCAACACCTGGTACATGGGAACAACAGCAGCATCACCAGCCTGAAAGTCCTAGCATGGAAGATCATCATAGTAGTGACAGTGATCTTAGTGACGCCTTAACATTAGCACGAGAACGACTTCTTATTTCTCATGCATTGGACAATATGGCTAAACTTATGGCTGGAGATGTAAGTAATATAATCATCTTTGATAATCCTATAATTAGATCACACCTTTTCAATCAAGTATAATTATTTTCTAATCAATTTACAAAAACCACAACAATTGGTATATATTTTTAAATTGATTTTTTATTTATAAATAACAATTACCTTTAAAAAATATTTTTATCATTTCTTATAGAATATTAATGGCAGTGGTGATGGAGAACCAGAAGAAGAGTGGAATTGTGGTCAATTGTTATTTGAAAGACACATGCATTTTGAATTAAGAGCACCTAGTCCAGCTCCTGCATATTTATCTATACATTATATATGCGAAAGTGCTGCAAGATTATTGTTTTTATCAGTACATTGGGCCAGAGGCATACCAGCTTTTCAAACTCTCCCGTTAGTATATAGATATTATTTGCGCAAAAATTGGAATATTAGCAATATCTTTTTGCTTTGAAAAATTAGAATATTAGGAATATCGTTTTGCTTTGAAAAAATTTATATTAGCCATACTTACATACTTTCATTTACAGATCAGAGATACAAACAACATTGGTACGCAGTTCCTGGGGACAATTATTCACACTTGGATTAGCGCAATGCGCTTATACTCTTTCACTTCCCAGTATTCTCACGTGGATCATAAATCATCTTCAAGCAAGTATTGCACAAGAGAAAATGACTGCAAATAAAATAAAGTCTGTAACAGAACATATTTGTCGTTTACAAGACTGTGTCAGTTCACTTCACAGACTGCAAGTAGATTCTGCAGAATATGCATATCTTAAAGCTCTGACACTTTTCAGTTCAGGTAATTTCATTTTATTAATTTACATTAATTTGTAATAATAATAAGCCATCTGTTTTTTATTCAACTATATTAATAATTTTGATGAATCACAGATAATGTTCTTGCCGGAGTTTGGCGAAAACGCGTTCAGGCGTTGCAGGAAGTCGCTTGGACTGAACTACAACAAAGAGTGGGCTCAGAAAGGCTACCAAGACTGCTCTTACGATTAGCACCTCTTCGTTCGATAAATCCTCGAGTATTAGAAGATCTCTTTTTTGCGGGACTTATAGGCAGGGTAAGCGTAGCCAGTGTAGTGCCTTATATACTTACCATGCAAGACTGTTGTAAGATGGAACCTGAGAGCCAAATGAGAGGGTGACATTAGCAACAGTACCTGTTGTTAGACAAATATTTAAGGACTTAAGTCTCCTTATACTAATAAAGTGACAATAACTGCGCGTATTTAAACGTGTTTTAACGAAATACAACTGTACAACTTATCGTGATTTTAATTTGTATTAAAAAAAATGTAACACGTATGCGCGTAAAATGTATTAAATCATAAACTAACGTCAGTATTTTTAAAGAAAAGAATTCTGTAATGAGTTATTATGTTGTATAGAATGCACATTATAAACATAAGCAAAGTAAATCTTTGTTTTCACAACTAGAAAAAAAAATTGCGGTATAGCAAACTTTGAGAACAAAGAATTGTTGGCGTTTTTTGTGAAGAAATTATGACAAATATAACAAGAGACTGGTTTGAAAATAAAATTTTGAAAAAATGTTTAAGTAGGGACAGTTGCAATGTACATACAATGATACGATATGTGCCTATAAATTAGCAAATACTTATATTTATACAATAACGATGTAATTTTGTAATTATTATTGGCGATTACGATTGAAATAAAAGTTTTAAAAGCCAATCTTGTTTACATTTGTTAATGATTATAAAAAGCATAACAAATTTTACGTTTTATTTATTATAAAGCTGTGTTAACAAATTTCATAATTTAAGTAATACTACAATGTGAACAGTATCAATAGATTTATTTTTCTTTTTTGTTTTTGAAAAACGTGTCAGTCTAATGTTTTACTGAAGGAAATTATTTAATGAAAGTATTCAAGTATAGTACAAGGATGTTTTGAAATAAATTTTTAGACATTTTTAGAATATCTTATTTACACATTTTTACCGTTTTAAATAAAAAATGAATGCACCGGTGAGGGAAGAGTTTGACGAAACGAAACCCGCAAAAGAAATTAACGAAACAGTTAATGCTGAAACACAAGTCGAGGAAAAAATAAATCCAGATCCCATTCCACTTTCCAAAACACTAGAGGAAATCGTGGGATTTATGCACACTGTTAATCAACGATTGGAAGATCTATCGTTAACAAGAAGAACTCAAATTTCGCAAAAGCAGTGGACTACTCTAGAGGAGTTTAAAGCATCGCCGAAAACTGCGGTTAAGCCAGTAAAGTTTTGGCAAAAGGTTCTCTTTGCAAGGACTTACTTCGTAGATAAAGATCTGGATGACTCGTTCCAAAATGTTGTAAAATATAGTTCACTATTTTACAACCACTTGAATAATTTCAATGGTAAGTTTGAAAATGTTATTTTTAATTTAAAGTAATGGATCTTAAAAAATAAAGAAATATTTATTGTTTATTGTTAAATAAAAAAACTTTTAATCTGAAACCATGATAGCCAAAATCCAATGTCGCGGCGACGGCGCTATGGAAGAATGTGCGGAAAACGCGGCCGATCATCAACGTAGCACTGCTCCTCCCGTATCACAAAGTACAGCATCGCCTCAACAGCCTGTAACCTCGGAGTCACTGGTAAAGACGTCAAAGTCGAAAACTACAAAGACAGCAGTTATGAGTGTCGACGAGACTAATTACAGATCAGACGAAATGAAAGATGTCAGGCAGTCTTTCGTCGATTTAATCCGAGCTAAAATTGAGTTCGACTCGCAGTTTCTCAACTTTAACACGGTTCTGAGTAAAAATTGCTATTCTGATGATTTTCACTCTCTGTACGAGATATGTACTAACTCGAATATTGTATTGGGTCAGGTATGCAAAGCTTCTTGATATAAGTAATAAGTAGTTGCGTTTGCTCATTTCTTTTCCTTAGAAGATAAACTTATGCTGAAGTCATTTGTAATATTTATCAGACTTGCATATTAAAATTCAATTAACGTAAAACTGTAAGCTTTGTCAAAACTCCTGACACGAATGATCCCGATACTTATCATTTAACATACATTGTTATTACAAGTAAATTTAGCACGGCTGATTTTAATTTTTATAGACTTCGTTATCCATTGATAAACGGGGATCATTTGGCTCCGATAACAAAAGACTCAGACGCAAGCGTCTGTCCGGCAGTGTCATGGAAAAGTCCCAGAGAAAGAAGTTGAGAAGTTCGACGCGCGCAGCACCGGAAGAGGATTCGGCAGAGATCCAAGTAATTCGCAGCTTCAGCCACAGGAAGACCGCGTGACGGACTGTCGAACAGCTTTTCAATTATCGGATCACATGTGATTCACACAAAAAAAGAAGATACACCATTTTTGCTTTTTTATAATATAACTCTAGTCTTTATTACACGTACAATTTGTTTGCATGTCCAAATCGCCGTGGATGTTTCATCGCTCATTATAATTCCTTCACCTCGCCTTGCACTATTTTTCAGTAATAAATAAAGAGAAACAAAAAATCACGTATATGAGCATCGTCGTTGTCATTAGTAAAATCAGTTTTATCTGTTTTACTTAAATACTACGAAACATCGTTCATCTCACAAACGATATAAATAACTCATTTTGAGGAAGTATCATGACATTGCTACTTTCTAATTCATATAAAATAAGCGATACCAATTTCGTTCCGAATTCTAATGTATATTGCCTTTACATTTGAGTTTTTTTTTCTTTTGCAAATGTTCGTTTTTTTTTTTTTTTTTATACATTAAATGCGAAATTTATTTTTTATATACAGATACAACGAAGGATTGTCAAAATATCAAATACACGCATTCTATCCATTCAAGCTTTTACGCGAGAATAACGTAAGATTTACAAAAGTACTTTCGTCAATATACGTATTCTAGAATATTTTCGTTGAATCCAATATAAATATGTATAAAAAAGATGAAATATGATGTGATGAAAATCAATATAAATTCGCTATAAATATAAGTAAAGTGAAATTTTTCCTACTTATACATGATGATGTCGAAATACCTTCTTAAAAAAATAAAAGATTTGAAAAATATGAAAATAAAAGCTAAAAATAAGCCACTTTACGAAAGACAATTTTGTTTTCTTACAATGGGCACAGCTCAACCATAATTTCGATACATGATAAATTATACATGTACAAAATCTTTTTATCATTCTATCGAATTATAATCGCTTTTTTATGCTGTCATTAAATCAATTTATCAAAAGTGATCGAATTGCAAGTGATACGCTTGCGAAATTATCAAACAAAATTTAATATAATTAAAGAAATTATCGTCATTTCCATAATCGTCAATTCACTAATTCATTTTTATCCTCTCGTACGCATTCATTCATTTTACTTCCTCGCTTACGACAAATCGTATATTATCTATACAGATGATTTATTTTTATCTATTAAAGTTGATTTACGCTTTTAATGTGTATAATTTAAAACATCAATATAGCAATATATTTATCAATTAATGTTTAAATGTTACGCATTAAACGTGTTTGGAAGCAATGAGTAACAAATCAGAATAAAATTTGTAAAATAGGTACTAGGTAATTTAACTCAAATTCTATATGTAAAACTTTATATTAAAAATGTTTTTTTTTTAATTTTCTGCAATAATTATGAGGTCTTTATCTCAATTTTAACAGATTAGAAGAAATAATAATTCTACTAATTTGATTAAAATATTCATTTCAATTATGTAAAAATCTCAAATAAATATTTTAATAAAATCTACAAATTTGAAACTTTCTAATATTTTATCTGTTAAAATCAAGAATTTCATACTCACAAAAGCAATGAACTTTTCCACATTTCACTTGACTAGTACGAGGTAATAATGTATTTTCTTTTTCACTTCTTAATCACAAATCCGGAAATTGTAAAAATTCTAATAATCACTATTCATAAAAAAGTACTATATATAAGTCTTAGCACAAAAATTAAGAATTACGCTGATACTACTATGCAAGTCAGTGTAACGTATTTTAGTAATTTATAATTTCATACAATTTCGTACAGTTGATTACCGGATCTAAAATTCTCGAAAAAGTGAATAAAGATATTATAATTGAATTCCTAATGCTGCTAAAATCTGAATTCAGACAATTAAGCGCATTAGCTTTTCTATCACTTACCAATGTTTGAGGCACTAGTCCGCTCGTTAAGAACGGACACGCACATTATAATAAAATAACGTAAAAATATTACAAGAATCATCACGAGTTCAGCGCGCGAGAATCTAGTCGAGGAATGGATCACGGAGCTGTCATGAAGACGGACGTCGTGCATTCCTTTTTCACCTAAACTCATATATCTGTATACTATGTTCTGGCACATGCCTCAAATTCAACGACTGGTACCTACAAAAAAATTTGTTTTTTAAACTTGAAAATTGTAAGTTTTTACGCAATAATATAGAGAACTTTTATGCATGATGACTGATAAGAAAAATAGGTTTTGAAGATAGAATAACTTCTTAAAAATATTTCTCTTGCAATAATTCTTACCATTCAGAGCTACGGTGATAGTAATAGCCTTCAATGGAAGCAGCTGATTTTTGGAAACAAATGTAATAAAAGCCTGCAAAAGAGGCACCATTGATATCTTTGATCGTATGATCAGGCACTAAAAAGTGTTCTTTCCATCTCATGAAAACATAATCTGTTCCCTTCAGCGCTTCGTAATCAAATGTATCAGAATTAAATGTCTTCACATATTGACAAAATGATTCAAATTTACTCTGTAAGACAATTAATAGATTAGTACATTACTAACACTTGCGAATGCACATACTGAAGATATAACAAACCCAATGTTTTTTATCAACATCCTCGTCTGCATCCCACTTGCGTGTGAGAAATGGATACTTTTTGGAAATGATTTCACCATCAAAGAAAGTAGTCAACGTTGGGAATTCCTCTGTCAGTCCCTTGATTTTGAGATAACCACACAAGTAGCTGTTCTCCTCATCCACGTGCTAAAATCGAACAAACGAGCAAAAGAAAACCCAGTATCAGTTACATAAAATTAAAATTTCGCCGAATATGGAGAATTCTAACCAACAAATTGACGAGAGAATAGAATGAGACAATACACAGCAATTGGGCGTGTTTGACTGACCTGCAGTACGACCTCAACATCGTAGCTGTTTCCCTTGGACTTCTGGGAGCCCTGGAAGCGCGAGCCGTTGTAAAGAAGCGACTTGGTGACGCCCGGCTGCTTAGAGTTGGCCGGCGGCGGCGGTACCACGTCCACTTTGACCGGCATTATCAGGTGGTGCTGTTGATACTGTTGCTGCTGTGCTACCTCCTCCCTTGTGTCTCCCGGATCTCTAGCTCCTACGTCTCCTACAGTCGGCCTGGACGCTTCAACCGCTGCTGGTCCAGCTGCAGCCTCAACGGTGACTGCGGCGGCAGCCTCTCCCTGTAGTGGCAAGGGGAGCAGCCGGACATCACACGGGAGCGCCTGGCTCGGGAAAACAGCGGGCGCTCTCTCGACGTTTGCTCGTCGTTCACCAGTAGGCTGATCTCGACGTTCCTCTTACGTTTCCGCCTCTCCCTCTATCTCTCGCGCTCCCACCTATAAGTATAGGACCTAACCCAAAGAACCGAGGGCTCTGGCCTGGCGCGCTCTGTTCTCAGGTTCTCTCTCCCTCACGCTATCGGTGTGTGCGATGCTCCGATCGCCTATCCGCCTGAGTGCCTGCTGCTCCGATATGATGTGATGTGATCGCCGACTGGCTCACTCGACGAGTGCGTGCGAGAGAGGCAGCAGCGGCGTCATTTGCAGCGACGGCGACCGACTACGACGACGACGAAATGCGCGTTCGGTCGGTCGACCTTTCGAGATTTCCGTGTAAGTATGTGTATTGCTACGCGCGCGCTGAGATTCGCGAAAAAGATAGGAGAGAAAGAGAGGGGGAACGAGTTAGCCAACTGGCGCGCGGAATTGTGGTACCACTGCCAGATCAGCACCACAGTACCTGTACTGTACCATCACAATCTCCTCTACGGGCCACGGCTGATAATCACGCGCGATAGCTATACCTATATATACGTTGCATGCGCGGTGCATGTTACGTGCGCGGTGCGCCAGCACTAGGCGCACACTAACTGGTACTCTGGTAGCCCACCACCACCGCCATTAAAGGCGCGCGTGTCCAAAACTCCCAACTGCTGTACGCTCAGCTCGCTCTACACAAACTTTCTTATCTTTCTCTCTCCCTTGCTCTCTCTTCCTATCTTTGTCTCTCCTTCGCTGGAAGCAGCCGCGCGCGAAATCACGGCTATACTCGCGCGCTACTTGCGCTGCCACCGACTGCGCCAACTGCGAAGCCGTTCCCTAGCTGATATGACACCGCGCGTTTAGAGCGAATCCTCGATTCCGTAGCCAAATGATTGCAGTCTGTTTTGACCTCGAAAGGGGATTAAAGAGCCGTTGCTCCAAGTTGTGTTGAGCTAAAAAGACGTCTATATAGCGTGGAATTTAAACGCGGATAGAGATATATACTTAGGTGTGAATTCCCAACGGTCACATGAGCGGGCAAAAAGTGCAGCTAAGCGGCGCGCGCAATATCGCCATAATGTAGGCCGCCTTTGTTGCTCCTGCTTCGTGTATAGATAGCTTATAGAAAATGAAATGTGTAAATGTGTTGTGTGTCTGCTGCTGCTGCGCTGGTGGCATGAAAATTGAGACGGAGCTGCGACGCTGCTGCTAGCAATAGCGCGCTAGCGCGTGTCTTTGACACTCTCTGTCTGCGCGGGGTTCCTTGCATATAAGTATTAAGTCGTATATATTGTGTGTGTGTGGGGGGGGGGGGGGCTGGGAACAGAGAGCATCTCTATATTTATATACCTATACGGAGCGTGCTGTACCTTACTGCTGGGGGCAGCAGAGCAGAGAGAGAGGGAGAGAGCTGCGCGCGATCTCTCACTCGTCAGTGTGTGTGCGCGTCGCGCGAAACAGTAGCAGCAGCAGCCGAGAGCACAGAGTGTAGAGAGCAGTGGCATATAAGTACGGGAAATAAAGAAAGAGAGCAAGTGCCGTAGCACACACGCAGGGGGCAAACATGGCGGAGTTCTGTGAGACGAATTCCCACCAAGTATCGAAGAACAATCATCTACCGCAGCGATGTAACAACCAATGGGTGAGGCTCAATGTCGGCGGCACCTACTTCCTCACGGCCAAGACGACCCTCACGAGGGACCCAAACTCCTTTCTCTGCCGACTCTGCCAGGAGGACTCGGATCTCATATCTGACAGGGTTAGTCGTTCGAGCTCTGTCTCTATCGTAAATATTAGGAAGAATTTTCCCCATTGGTTCCTCGTGTAATTCCGAGTTGACGCGCGGCTTTGTCGCGAGTACCTACACGCGAGCTTAGCTGCGTTCGGAGAGCTTCGATCGTGCGCTTCGGTGCATCTGTCCATGTGTGCGCGCGCCTTCCCGAGCTCGGCTCGTCCATGTGTACACCTCTCTCTCTGTTATGTGTACTTTGCCGATGTATACAAACTCGTGCACTGAACTGTATGTCTATAACCTCTGTCCTATTTTTTCTCTCTTGATTCTAGGACGAAACTGGAGCATACCTTATTGATAGAGACCCGACGTACTTCAGTCCCATTCTCAACTATCTCCGTCACGGGAAACTCGTCATCAACAAGGATCTCGCCGAGGAGGGCGTCCTCGAGGAGGCTGAGTTTTACAACATTACTGAACTCATTAGACTAATAAAAGAGAAGATAATTCTCAGAGACACTAGACCAATGCGGGACTCCAAAAAGCATGTCTACAGAGTCATTCAGTGTCATGAGGATGAGCTCACACAGATGGTCTCCACCATGTCCGATGGCTGGAAATTTGAGCAGGTACTTACTCAAGAAAGATTTCTGTTTATGCATAATAAAGAGATGCTAATAGCTATAATAAAGACTTTTCAAGGAATTTAATCAAGTATAAGAGTTGTAATACTTTAAAATTTGTTCAAAAAACTTGGATAGTTTAAATTTATTACCTTTATATACCAGTATCGATAAAATTTATTAATTTTTGTAATACTTTTTATTTTCAATAATGATAATAATGAATACATGCATTATTGGCTTTATATAAATAGATATTTCAAAATTAAAAATTTTACAAGAGTTACTCATTTAATTGTTATATATAAGTATTTAAACGTTTTAAGAATCCTAACCATTATTTGTTTTAATTTCAGTTGATTAACATTGGTTCTCAATATAACTATGGAAATGATAACCATGCTGAATTTTTATGTGTGGTCAGTCGAGAATATGGTCCTACACAACTAACCAGTAAAGAACAGGAGGCAACAGATCGCGTCAAGGTACCACAACTACCCCGCTCAAACTTTGCGCATACAAATTCCAGCCAGAATCATCCAACTAGTCGCGAATAAAATTTCCTTGTGTTTTATTTCATTTTTATGAAGATATTGTATGAAGTTGTTGTACTGTTATAAACTAAAACAGTAAGATGCTTAGGAATTGGATAATTTTATTAAGTCTGTTTTTACATCTTTACTCAATTGTTGATATATTCTGCTTATTAAATGTAGAATACTAAAATATTTGTGCCTTATGCAATGAAATTTGAAAACAGACTTAATAAATGTAGCTAGCCTATAGTAGGTCTGTTTTAAAAGGAGCGTTTGTTAGCTGCTAATATTTTGGTTTCTGATAAAAGTATTAACACAGTACGTGTGACTAATAGAACGCACTAAATTTTCATTATACAATGATATCATTCCAAGCATTTTTATTTTTGCACACGTATTTGTATTTCACGCGAAACACGTGCAAACACATGTACCAAGTACATATAGGAACAATATGTACGTTTAAATGTTGAAATATTTTTATCACAACACGCACTTATATATATATATATATATATATTTATACCATCAGCCATATCGATACTACTATATTAAGGGTTCCATATTTTCTGCATGAGCATGTTTTTTTTTACAATGGTACTTTGTAAAAGTTTTTCTTTATTCTACGTTTAACCCGCGCAGGAGTTCTGGATTATTGTAACGCAAGCATGCATATATACATCAGAGAGAAAATTTTTTAATGGAATAAAGATCTGTTCCTCTCATCGGTTTAGTGATTTCTTTTTGTTCTGCGTTCCGCATGACACTTTACAGTGCATGCAGGCCAGTGTGTAGCGCAAACCACATTTTGTGTGTGTCGAGATTCGAACGCCCGAGCTGTGGCTGTGGTATTCTGAAAAAAAGCTGAGAAGCTGCTTAACGGATGGAAACGATGATGGGGTGATGTGTGAGCGTGGGCTATATAATTCAACGTAAGTACCAGGTCCTTGCTGCTGCTGCTGTTGATGCTTTTCCGGTGATTGGACATTAAAAGAGGCGCAGGGCGCTACATTAACATTGATTTTATTGTTGCGTACGTTTAACGGCCATTTAATCAGTGGGATGCGAGTTTTTTTTACGCTTAGCTTGTTGTGTGCACATTTATCGTAGCTCGTTCCATTTGAGTTTCATTTTTTAATTTAATAGTACATTTGCTGATACATATATTATACATATTTAGTTGGAGAAGTTGTTTTTTTTCAGCTGTAATCACGTTTATGCTGTTTTATTAGAATCTTTTTTCGTATTTCGCTTGAATCACTCATATACGCTATTTTCTGGAAGTAATTTGTCTGTACTGATGAACCTTCAGATTAGAGATTACAATTGACAAATGATGAATTGTATAAACTGTAAGAAATGGCAAAGTTAAAAAATTCTCATTGAAGATCTGATCTGATACATTGGTACCGATAGAAGACGAGGAAATTCGTATTGAAGGAGACGGTTAAACAGCCTTATATGAGCTTAAGTTCCATGTTACATTAGTAAAAAACAGAAACATGGACTCGCGAGAGGATTAACTCATATTAAAGTATGGCTTGGATGTTGTTGTTCTATTCTAGGTCCTCCAGCAAAAGGGATCGCGCATGTAATATTCGAGTCCCATCCAAGTCCCTATCTTCGGCTGTCTGTCGAGATTGTGGCCGCTACTGAAATACCTCGTGAGAAAGTCAAGGATCAACGTGTCCTGGCCGAGGACGACGTCGACGTCGTCACCTACATGGGTGGCGGGACACAATGAATGAACAGCGTCTGTCGCGCGAAAGTCGCATTCCACGATGGCGCACAACCACACTCTTACGTAAAACACATAAAACACACCGATATACACACGCGTACACACAGGCGAAGCAATGCTGACGCCGCGGTTGCTCATTTTTGCTCTTCGCACGCGCGACGATCAAGATAGAAGACTGGATCAGCAGAATAATCAAAGCTATAACGATACCGTATATAACAATAGACAGTCAAATGTACACGTCATTATGGAAGACAGCGGACGCATTAATTCACGGACAGATCGATTTTTCTCTCTCCCTTAGTTCGGATTTTCGGAGCCGGGTGATATGATCAGCTGGTGATCACGGATCGACGGTGTGACATTTTGTGCATCGTGCCACGAAATCCGTTGACATTAGACTTTATTGGATGAAGAGGGTGCTGGGCCGACAGAATAACACCAAGTGAACGACTTGATTGTGAACGAAAACGATTAGAGCAAGCTTTTGACACATGGCACCTTACTTCGAACTTTTTTTTTCCTATATTTTTTATTATGTACACTATACGTGAAACGGACACACGGTGATGATGCTAAATGTAACAAGGGGAAGGGAACGAGGGAGGAGAGAAATAGCACAATAATATAATAAATACCCAAATATAATAATGCTCGTAACGACCAAACGCATCCCGTTGTTTTGGGCCAAGAAGTACGCTTGAAATAAAGAAAATATTTGGAAAAATCATTTAAAGCGTGACCGGACGCGTCGCTCTTCTTATATATCCATTTTATTAGCGAAAAGTGGCTCATGCGCCTGTTTTTTCAGGATCGGGGCGAGGGATTATAATGATTTACACGTTTTTTACAAAAAAAAAAGGAAACGAGGATTATAAAAAAAAAAGAAATTCTTATATATATAAAAGTAGTCAATTCCTTTTGGAACACAATCTTATCTCTCCTCTCCTACGTACTTGCATGTAAACGTATTGTAATTACTTATACCTCTGCACTGCCGCCGTTAAAAACATAATATATAAACGTGAACTTACAATACGATTTTCTATATCGTCCGATTATTAAAAAAAAAAAAAATACAAAAACGCATTTTAAACGTATAACGGTAACGTTTGACTCATCGTTCGGCGCAAGAGTTTGAGAAAAGAGCAAATTCGTACGACTAGCCGAGTACAGAGAGTAGTGTAAAAACACGTAGTCGGTGGGAAAATTCATTATTCATTGTTACTTTGAAACGATGCGAGAATAAAGAAAGGCCTTTCGAGAGTCGTAGTGTAAATGTATCGATGAATTAAATGATAATAAATACTGTGTATTTTGGTTTATTTTTTAGCGAGGAAAGATCGCGCGTTCCTGCCACCGATAAAGAAAAAAAACCCCTTGATTGTTACCGATATGTAGGTATTTAGAAGAGTGGAGTGCAATATTAAACGTTAATCTTATGTACCTATGCATATATACATGTGTATACATATATGTAGATATATGTATGTACTGTATGAAGACGTTGTGTGTATACATTTATAGTTTTGATTCAGAGCGGATCAGTCGACACAAAATGTTTTGTACGTTACAAAAGTAATAGGAACAGCGAGATAAAAGCCGTGCCACACCATCAATAACTTTGGCGTACAAGCTTATGTTTTTTCAGACATCCGTTTTATGCTGCATTGAATTATGCATATATACATAATAGTAAATAACAAAGTACAGATTACACTTTTTGAAACTTATGCAGTATACAATTTATGCTTAAACATAGTGTACTGACATCTCACTCTGGTCATTATGTAAGTGGTATTTGAATTTTGTGATAAAAAAAGGTTTCTGTATTCTCTTTACGCTTATTGCCGTTTAGTTGTATTTGGATACGAGGCAGTACATACATGCTGATGAACACGTTAAAAGCACTAACTGAATTCGTGTAAAAAGAATACAGTTTATAATAACAGTAGATAATAGGCAATCACGATGCAGTTTTAAATAAGTGTAGTAAAATGCGCTCTGGACAATATGTATTTGTAATAGCTGCGTCGCTCAATAAAAACGATTAGGCATTAAAAAAAAAGGAGTCGGCGATATCCTTCTTACCAGTCGGGAGCTTGAAAGCACCTCGACGGTAACATACGTTAATTAAGGATTTCGCGAGTGATTCGAACTCGACCAATATTTTGTACTATAATTAAAAAAAAAATAAATAAAATGAATAACAAGCGAATTGTTAGCGACGAGCGGATTGTACATAGTAAATCGATAAAATTAATTGATGCCAGCTGATTATGAGGATAAATGACAGAAAGCAAGAAAAATTATAGTAATGATTATAAGGATATTATATGATCTACTATAAATTTTATGAATAAAATTATCTTGAATTAATAGGCACGCGTTAAAAAGCTCGATTGCAAAGAGACACGTGACGCCAGACGCGTCGTTAATAGAATTATGCATCGTTTGTATCGGTTGTAAATTGTCCTACAAAATAAAAAGACCCTATTGCGTACAAATTAAGCTTTATTTGAGTATATCATAATTTTAAAACATTCAGAAAATCTTTTTTTTTTTATCCCTGAGTAACAATACAAAATCATTCTGTAAATAAATCTATCATTTATGTATAAAGCTCTTTATCATGGCATACTGGCTATTGTTTTCAAAGGATGGTCCAGGTATTTTGCTAATGCTTGTGCTTTTTCTCTTAACAGTCCAAAGCCAACATTTTCTCGAGCATACAAACACAATAGTAAATTAGCAACTTCTGTAATGACTACTTTTCCTTCCTGGAATAAAAGTAATCAAGAAATATAAATAAAATACAATGCCATATGTATTATTATACATTTAAAATACAACAAATAATTAAAGAACAATTAGAGTGATTAAAAGTTTCTATTTTTTAGGAAGAGTATAATAACTTAAAATAGAAAGCAAATTTAAAATTATAGTCAAATATTGACCACAGGTAGAAGAAAAATTTGATATCATAAAACTTGATGTTCATTTAATTTCACACAATTGAAAAATCGCGTGTAAAAATAGGTAAGTTCATATGAACATTCAACAAAATAAGTGATTTTATTGAAAAAAAATATGATTATTAATACTTACTGCACATTCCATAAGCACAAATTGAAGTTCATCTTCTTTGAAAGCATTACGACCATTCTTTTCATATGCTGACCAAATGTTACTTGTGATAGCTGCAGTTACTCGCGCATCTTTATCTCCGTAACCACTGTATGCCAACAATCCACCATCTCTGTTGAGTAATCTTTAATAAAAAAAAAATGATATATTAATGAGTCAACTGCACAGAAATAAAATGATGTCCACATTTTTTGGG
Source organism: Torymus aiolomorphi (assembly GCA_036365515.1). Taxonomy (NCBI): domain Eukaryota; kingdom Metazoa; phylum Arthropoda; class Insecta; order Hymenoptera; family Torymidae; genus Torymus; species Torymus aiolomorphi. The sequence continues at coordinate 221,095,885 of CM070875.1, read as the reverse complement.
TTCAATGTAAAGATCAATGTTTTTATTAAACAATGTAAATTACCTTTTATAGATAAAACCAAAACATTACTAGGAAAATTATTTTACTTTTTCCTATCAAACAAAAATAATACTATTTGAGAGATTTTGAGGTTAAGAATAAATGACAACACTCACAAAGTATTTTCCACCCCTCCAGTGTTAGCCTGGCTGAGGACTTGGGTCAGTGCTTTTGGCTTGAGCATTGCTGTAACTGTTGTGGTTTTTGTTGGAGCCAGATTGGAGAAATTTCCTAGAATGCCGTGGACAGCCAAGATCTTTGTATATGTATACAATCACGTCATCTCTCCTCCCATATACGACTGCGATCATTCGTCGCGAATCTCAACAGTTTGTCAGCTGTGTGCCGTCGTCTGCAACCGAAGTAAATAATTCACACTCTCGGTGTGTCAACTGTTGTGCCATGTCCGGACTCCCGACTCCGGTAGTGGCGGTAGTCCGGTTCCGGTATCGCGTGTGTTGCTCATTAACAGTAGTTTTGACTGTCATTAAGAGAGGGCGCTTCCATGCTGAAATTGACACAAATTCATATATATAATAAGGGGCAATATACATAAGCGCTGTTTGGGAGCCTTTCTACAATAGATTAAGTTCAGCTGTTCAGTTACGTGGAACTGAACAGTTGAACTGAACCGCGCTGCTCTGCTCTGCTCTGCTCTGTAACCGCGGTTGCCTGATTAGCTAATTCTGTTGTACCTATTACCTACCTACTGCCTATTGGAGAGAAAGGAGTCTTAAATTTAATGGCGGAGCAGATACGGAGTGGAACAGAGCGGAACAGAGCGCTTATATGTACATTGCCCCTTAATATGAGTATGCAATTACAATTTCATTTTCCGTCAATAACCATTAACATTTGGGCATTTTTTTAAAAAGAATAAAATGAAGATAGAATACATAACAACAACATTTTAACATTCGCGATTATTCCTTTACAAAAGAAAAAAATTAATGACAAACCGATGGAATGATTTGGGCTATTACGTAAATAATAATGAGCTACTTATACCAATCGATATAAGGGGGAAAAGAAAAAAAGAAATTTAAATGAAAAAAAGTGCTACATGACCGCTCCATTTATTTGCAATTTAAATATCGCGCTTAGTAGCATAAAGCGACCAGTTCAAAACTGTACACCCAGCCAGACCGGATTGAATTAAAATATTTACGTGTTTATAATAAAATCAAATTAAATCAGAGTGGAGAATCTTAAAAAAGAAAAGACAAGCCATCGAGTCACGATTCAATCAGCCGACAGCAAGAAACAGACGGAAAACACGAGGCCAATAAGTATGTTCTGAGACAGAGACACAGTACACATGAAGAGAGAGCAAGAGACGGCGCGCGCGCATCACACACATCTGGCATCCTGACGTCGTCAGTCGGTAGGTCGGAGGCGAGACAGCGACGCCGTCGGTGCTGAACAGCACACACACACACACACACACGCACACGCACGCATTTACAGTTTTACACTTGGGGAAGTCCGGACTAGTACAAGCGTAGGTATAGGCAGTACAGCAGCGGTAGCGGCGAGTCTCGCGCGCGCATTCATGTCCTCATTATTCTGAGACACATCGTAGTATATATATCGTCCTCAGCAGTGTGTGCAAGTTACCTATGCGTGTGTAAACGTGCCGCCGCAATATCGTCAACGGTTGATCACCATTTTTCTCATCGTTGCAAAGCCGCTGACGCCTGGACGCGCGGCTGCTCCATCCGCACACACCAGCGCACTTCTCTCGTCGCCATGTATGTATAAGTGTATAATTCCCCCACCCTCCCCTCCTTAGCAACTCTCTTCTATATAGCTATATCTCTGGCCGCGATACGTATATAAACACCTTCTCACGACCGGAGTGGCGGCGTTTGTTGTGCTTAAAAAACACTTACTCATCTTATCGGTTCGCCATCGAAGGTATATTGCGTATACGTAATCGCCGTTTTTTTTCTCTTATCCGCTATATCGCATGAACTTTTTCATTATTCAGGTATTCGCGTGGTTCTAAAATCGATACCTGCTCCGGTTGGCGGGGGAATGCATCATGCAATGTGCGTGTACCTGTGTGTGACAATATAAATATCGTGTTTGTTGCAATGAATACTGGGTGACAATCTGTATTTTGCAAAGATTCATATTCGCGGGAATGTATATTTAAATGTCGGGCAGATATTTGGCAGTTCGTCAAGTGGGTAACGAAAAGCAATGTTTTCCTCGGATTTTTCAACTGTCAACAGACATACACACACACACACGCACACACACATACGCACACACACATGATGCGTCCCGCTGTTGCTGCAACTTTTATAGACAGTATTATATATTATTCCTCGGAAAACGTGCACTGCACACACATGCACTTCCAGCTTCCTCCATCTGACGGTGTTTCTCCTACCTCGCCGCACAGTGCTGACTTCCTTGCGCGCGCGCAAGGCGCGTAAATTTCAAGCGCGCAATTCATCTCCCCCGCGTATTACTTACGCGCGCGCTCGCGAGATAAGAACGCGCGTTGATCGCGCAGAGGAGAGCGAGCGCAAAGCTCTTTATTCACTCGTCGATCGGCTGTCCGTGCGGTTCGACACGTGCACGCACGCGCGCGCCTGACGCTCGCGGTATACGTATATATATATATTTCGCCAAGTACGGATAGTGTAATTGCCGTGAGAAGCGGGAAATTCCGCGTCTGATCGCCGGAATCGCACTCGATTTCCCCGCAAGGGACAAGGTCGCGCGCGCATGCTGGAAGTGGGGATATAACTGCTACTATACTACTACAGCGCGAGGGGGAGGAGATAGCGAAAGGAGCGGAGACTCGCAGAGAGTGCGTGCGCGCGCGAGAGAGCGCGTGGTGTATGACTAATTTGTGTAGTGCGGCTGTGGAGCGAGAGTGGAAAAAGACGGACAGATCTTTCGTCCAATAAACACAACAAACGAAAGCAAAGAAAATGTTGAATCGGCTTGCAGAGCGGTGTAGAATCCGCGGCAACTCGGCGGGAAAGCGTAGGAAACAGTCGCCGCCGCCAGCGTTGATCATCCCGAGGATGGATCAGCAGCAGCAGTTGCCGCCAGCCGCGGCCTGGAACGAGGCCCGGCAGCCCAAGACCAGCCCCATCACCGACGACTACGAGATCAGCAACCACGTGCTCGGCTTGGGGATCAACGGCAAGGTCGTGCAGTGCTACGACCGCAAATATCGCGAGAAGTTCGCCCTCAAGGTTAGCCCGCTCTCGCTCACTTGTATATTACTTTCCTTTTTTTATACGGTTCCTTTCGCTTAGAAATGTAGCTATAGTCGGAGGCGCCAGCGCCCGCGCGCAAGCGTTTTTATGGTACAGTGTATATAAAGGATGAGCCAAGAGGGATTTCGCGGTATCGATGTGTAGTAACATGTGTAGTAACCCGCTTGCTGCATTGCGGGCCTTCCTTTCCTTGAGTTTCGCAATGAAACTGCGTTTTTAATGGATATTTCTATATTGATATTACATACGCTTCGCTTTGTGTAAACTTATGGAAAATTTCGATCTAAAGAGTAATTTACCGTATCTTAATGGCTTTTTATAAGGGATTCTTCCTCGTGACACTTCAACAACAACACTTCAATATGGTAATGACATTACCTTCTCAGAGCACATTCATACGGGTGCCCGTGTGTGTGTGTGCGTGTGATGTGTGCGATCGGTATAATCGCCCGCCCGACGCTGATTAGATAAAACAATAGGCCTGATAATCCTTTATGTACTCCAACTACGTTGCTACACACTTGATACACGTCTATATAACGGTTGTGCCATGAAATGATGTATATTGCGCGAATTAATTCTTTTTATGAAAAATTTATTTTAAACAATTTTTTAATAATAATAATAAAAGTTGCTTTTTAATTGTTCTTTTATACCACAACGTGTGTATAGTTATATCACAAGATAATCAAGAGACCACGCGTCCTTCGATAACACAAAAAATGCAATCACGTACTTTTATGTGCATGCACTTGCACTGGTGAAGATTAATAGAGTCTTTTAAAAAATAATAATGAGAAAATGAAGCATTGGAAATAACTGCAGTGCACAATGTCATCTCCTCGAGTAAAAAGAATACAAAAATTACGAAATTACGAACCGTTCATGACAACTTTCCGTTTAAAATAAACACATGACCTACTATAACATAAATAAAGTGAAACTTTAATTACCGGCAATCCAAAATTTTAATATCTACAATTATATAATAAAAAATGATTTATGGATGAGTCATCAATGAGTCAATGTAAATATATAAAATCTTGTGGGCAAGTAATTTTATTTGATCAAGACTTTAAAAATAATTCTTTATGACCACGAATTATAGCATTTTAAACTAAAAAAATGTCGCATTGTTTATGTAGTATTATTAAAAATAGATTATATTTAGCTGGGTATACCTAAGTCAGCGTAAAATGATTAGATCGGTATCATAACGAATTCACGTGCAGGTGAAGCGAAAAATAAAATATTTTTATTTACTAATCTCTAACGGTAGACGGTATCATTATTACCGCTTCATTAGCGAAACGAAAAAGTATCATGTATAAGTGAAAAAATCTTTATTTTCGCATACACTCCTCTATACTTACTACACTTCATCAAAAGCACCGCATTTTTTCATAACGAAAAAAAAAAAAACATGAATTGAACGGAGTGTCAAAACTAGTTTATATAGCCACGCGTTCACAAATATGCCTCGCAAATTAAAATAACGACGTCGAGAAAAAAACGACCCGAGAAGGATAGCCGCTATAACGCCATCAAACCAGACCTTGATCATAACGAACAAAAAAAAAAAAAAAAAAAGAGAAAAACAAGCTAAGGAATACATGAAATATAGCTTTTACATGCGTAACCCCCAGAATTATTACAGATTTCGTCAGCGGCAGTGTGAACGGCCTCGACGGGAAAGCCCCTATATAGACATATACATCCGCACTTATATAGACTCTGGAATTCTTTCCCGTCCCCGCGAACATTGATTTTTTCCGATATACTCACACTCGTTATAACGGAAGCATGAAAAAGACATCAGCTGATAAAACTAGTAGCGTTTTGGTATTTCCGCGCGTGAATCGAGAGCTAAACCGCCAACGCGCGGATTTACTTGGTTGCGGAGACAGCTTTATGTGCCCGTGCGTGTGTAATATATACATGCATCGCTGCTGCTGATCGCCGAACCTGACCGAGTCAGCCGCTATTTATAACCGAACACTCGTACAAGCGCGCTAGCGTGTCGATACAGAAGGGAGAGACTGCTATACGTGTATAATAAGGATATATGCGTAGGATATATATATATATATATATATATATATATATATATATATATATATAAATATATATATATATATATATATATATATATATATATATATATATATATATATATATATATATATATCCTATAGGCACGTGGATGTCGCCGCCGCTTTTCGCGTTTCTTCTAATTTTTCGACTTGTGACTGCGGAATTGCGCTGATTACGGTCTTTCTAGTGCTTCGTTTCCGCTCGGTATTGCATACTTGTCGACCTCTGTTTATTAATCGTGATAATGCACATTTCCGTTGAGTGAAAAGCTACATGCAAAGTGAAACAAACATTTCAAAGATTCGTAGTTGATTGACGTATCTATGCGTTATATATTATTAAAATTTAATTATCTGTACTTGAGTTTCCTTGGAAACTTTTCAAAGCATTAAAAATTTAAATTATAATCAATTAAAAATATTTAATAAAGTATTAAGGACTCGTCTCGTATGGATTGCATGACATATTGCGAAAAGTTTTTTATAATTTAGCGTTGAAAATAACTATATGTTTGTCATTTAGCAATGTTTTGCATTACAAACGTTAATCATCATACATAATGGAAAAAGCGTCTTAGTTAATATAATTAATTGCTTATAACTTATTTATTAAACTTTTTAAATTCCGATAGCGCGTTAAAAATCATCTGACTTACCTAACGCATAACATACAGTAGAACTGAAAAAATAATAAAGGATCTTTGTTTAAAATTGTACACATGCACTTTTACTAAAGTAGAAATCAAGTTAAAATTAAGTATATACTAGGTTTTGTAGCTATTTTAGAAATTATTATGAAATAAGTCTGTTACAATGCAAAAAGTATATAAAAACTCTCGAAACATGATGTTAACCGTGCTAAACCGCTCTAATGTATGACATCACGAAGGCAATTTTATTTTAAACAGTTCCCGTTACGTTCGAAGGTAAAAATACTGACCATTTATCGTTACAAGCAGCATGTATATAATGAATCAAACGAGATCAAAATTACCATTCCTCCACGAATCGCCAATTACCAACAAAATTACCAAATGAGAGAAACTAATTTTCGAGAAAAAAATAGACCATAGCCTCGCCACAATCTGCGATCGCGCGCGTCACTTCCATGTACACAAGGGTGCGGGAGTAGTCAGGCTGGAAGACATAATAAACCATCATATACACGCGCGTATGAGACGCGACAGGCACGCGCAAAGTAAACGAGCGCTGAGCGCACTTTGCACGGCTCGCGCGCGCGCGTGTGTGTGTGTGTGTGCTCGCTCTCACACAAGCGTGAAATGCGCCTATTACTACTACCCGTATACGCACCATCGCGAAATTCCACGAGCGATAAATTCTGTCTGATGAGAGACATTCCCGCGAGTTCTTAAATCGTAAATGCCTAGACTCGTGCGCGCGCGTTTGCCCGAAACGTCTTGATTTACGAGCCATATACGCGCTCGCGCCGCGTATAATTGATTCGAGAGCAGATGCTTTGACAAATGTTATTTGCGAAGCTCATTATATGTGCGTCTATTCTCGGGTATTTGCAAGAAGCTAACTTACTTTGCACAGTGTTCTTGAACACTTTGTCTCGAGATTGGTTTCATAATCTTATGTATTTATTGTTAAGGAAAATGAGAAAATTATTTACTTATTTTCATAATTAGAATTTTATTTAACTTTATGTGACGCGTCTATTTCGAAATAACTTTCGTAACTAGAAAAGTTGTTTTTCTAAAAGTAATTTAAAAACAAATTGATTATTGCTGACGGCGTTACGTATTATACAGGTTTATAAAATAAATCGGTTGCGAACATCTTTTTCGCTTTTGCGATAAGATACATCGTTATCTCAAAACGTCTATTACGCTTATCACGGATTAGTTACGGGTATTTTCGAATGAACTACTATGTACATAGGTGGAAGAGTACATGAATATGTCTACAAGCACTACATTACAAACAAACTTTTTCCTGAAATGCCCAAATACAAATTCATAAATTTATTCTCCGCAGGTTCTGCACGATTGCGTCAAAGCACGACGCGAGGTCGAGTTGCACTGGCGAGCCTCGAACTGCAAGCACATCGTCCAGGTGAAGGACGTCTACGAAAACAGTTACGGCGGAAATAAGTGCCTGCTAGTCATCATGGAATGGTACGAGAATTGCTAATTTCTGAAACGCTGCATTACCGCTTAGTGTGTGTATACATTATATGCCTTTTTTAACCGATGCTAATATTTTTGCAGCATGGAAGGTGGTGAACTCTTTCAGAGAATACAAGAGAGGCAGGATGGTGCCTTCACGGAAAGAGGTATGTAGATCGCGTTCCTCGATAGGCCTGATGCGCACGTGTGTATAGCCTTTGTTCTTTTTTCGTCGTTTTTTTGCAGAGGCGGCACAGATTATGTACGAAATCTGTATCGCCGTCAAGCATTTGCACGACAACAATATCGCCCACAGAGACTTGAAGCCGGAGAATCTCTTGTATTCGAAGCAAGGTAATATATAATCGCAAATATGACATGTAGTCATATAAACTTTTATATTAAAAATTTCGAAAAAAAATAAATATTCCTCTTTTTTCTCAACCGCTTTAACTGACGTAGTTACAGAGTCAGTCGATCATCAATTACCACTTGGTAATTTAAAATTACATATAGTTCTATAACATACTTAGTTTTTGAACACTCAACCTTTCAGCTAATCAATATCTGTATTTATTATTGTATTTTTTACTTTTAGGTAGTATGGGTATTTTAAAATTAACAGACTTTGGTTTTGCCAAAGAGACACACTTCAAAGATACTCTTCAGACTCCCTGTTACACACCCTATTATGTTGGTAAGATCCAATTTTTCTACGCACTATATCAATTTGATATTTCTCAAAATTATTTTTCTAATGAAATGGAATTCGATTGTACACCAGCCCCTGAAGTTCTTGGACCAGAAAAGTATGACAAAAGTTGCGATATTTGGTCTCTAGGAGTAATTATGTACATACTGTAAGTAATTTGAATGATTAAAAATTTCTGTTATCAAAATTTGCTAGCAAATTAACCGTTTGTTTTATTCCAAAGGTTGTGCGGCTTCCCCCCGTTCTACAGCAATCATGGTCTGGCGATATCGCCTGGCATGAAGAAAAGAATTAGATTAGGCCAATACGATTTTCCAGCGCCAGAATGGTCTAACGTCAGCGCGGAGGCGCGCGACCTGATTAAGAGCATGTTATGCACTGACCCCCTTGAAAGACTGCAAATCGATGGAGTTATGAAAAATAAATGGATCTCGGTGAGTAGCCACACATTTATCGCTACCTCACTCCACTCCCTCATTCTAACAAATCAATTAAAACCAACAATCAACCATTTCCAGAAACACACGGAGGTACCAGCGACGCCTCTGCATACGGGCCGTGTGTTACGCGAGGGCGAAGAGATGTGGCCCGAGGTGCAGGAGGAGATGACGCGCTCGTTGGCAACGATGCGTGTCGACTACGATACCGCCAATCTCAAACAGCTCGACCACACGAACAACCCACTGTTAAACAAGCGCCGACGCGCCAAGCAGCAGATCAGCAGCCCCTCGGGTCTGCCCACTACAGGTGCACCCGTTAACAGGACTGCAGCCTCCTAGGAAATCGCCAAACTCGCGAGTATGATCGATCAAATGTGCCCGTGATGATCGAGGGCCTATGTTAACTACGCCAAGCACGCGGCGTATTTTCGGCACTCCGCAATGTGACGGTCAAACGGCGATGCGATCGCGAGTTTTTCTCAGGCACAAATATGATGCGTATGAGAGGTCAAGTTGGATAGACCTTGGTGAAAAACTTGTTCTATTTTTTTAATTACTGTTTGCTTTTATCGACTGTGTATATGAAGTCACTGACATGGAACTCTTCGAGATTATTGCGTATATTGCTCGGAAGGGAACTGTAAATAAATGTGTTTGTTTTCAATGATGAAGGTTTTACGCGAGAACCGAAATTTTTGATTCGATTTTCTTATTACAATGCATTTATATTGTAACCTGACAATAAATCATGTTTACGAATTTTACGGTGTAAAGTAAGAGGTGATATGCATTGATTAGGTTTGTAAAATATAGAACGTTATGATAGAATCAATTACGTTTTAACGAAAATTATATAAAAAATAGAGTTTATACGGCTCTTTTACACACACACACACACACACACACACACACACATATATAAAATACGAAAATGTATTTAAAAATTGTTATGAACTTGATAATTATAGAGAGCTTTTGATAATTTAACACGATTCTGTACCACCATTCTACTTTAGATGGAAAATCTAAGCGCTAGCGACTAAAGTTGTAGACAACACCGTTATTTTAAAATATTTGATAATTCATTGTTTTAACGAAAACGTAAAACGTCTGTTTCTCTTTTGTGGAGAAAACTGCAACACTGAAATATAAATAAAATATATAAACTGTTTTGGTTAAGAAAATCTATCCGTGCGTAGGTGCGTCTTATTTCTCTTCTAACTAGAGCTCGTCTCAAAGACGATTGTATGCTACCTTGGTATTTACTGTGTAAACGCTTCGCCCGTGACAGAGTCACCAATTGAAGTGTGTTGCACGCGAAGTGCATCAAGCGCGCGTGTGTCATTCAACGACTCTCGCACGTTTTGATGCCGAGTCCAGCAATGAGTTAAGTGACAGGAAGTTAATTGGAGTGGCAAATATATCCGTCTCCATACTCTAACTGTAACAACGGGACTTTTTGCCTTGATACTTTTTTCAATTCCCCTATTGCGCGAGAAAATTCCGCGCGTGTATATGCGTACGCAGGGTATAAGTAAGCACACCCGTCCACCGTTTGCCTCAGTCCGGAATTGTTCACACCATCTATTGTACTCGTATAGTCCGTCTTAGAGATGTAAATGAGTTGTTGTGTAAATTTAATTTGATCATCGGATTTTTTTTTGTCATTGTCTTAATTACGAAGACATTTATTGTGTTTATATGTTCACGATTTCATAATTGATAGTGAGTTAATCGAGTACTTATGAGCAAATGTAGTATGGTAAGGAAAACCAGTCAATTGAATTTTAGTATTAGAACGTTTATATTTTTGACTCGAGTTTTGCTATAGAAGATAAAAAAAAGGAATATATATGGCGTGATAGATGAACATTAATTGTTAAAAATTTCGTATTGTACTGCAAAGTGAAATATTTAAAAAAATTGACTATACATATATGTAATTGAAATCATTATATGTGGCGGATATTTACATTAGAAATATACAGTTTTCTATGCAAATTGTAAGATTCATCTCCATTTTATTTTGATCCATCATCTTTCTTCCATTATTATTTATATTTACCAATTTCATTTTGTCGAATGACTACAGCTTTCTTTACTACTATATTGTTTAAAAATCATCTTTCCAAACGCAGATGGTTTTTGCCATACTCGTGTTCACGACCATAATCTTTATACCCACACCGATCGAGGGGAAGCCTAGCAAGACCTGCAAGTACTGGTGCAAGGAAGACTACAGGTACTTCTGCTGCCCCAACGGTAAAAAAGTCCACGAGATATTCGCTTGGACCATGGAGGCCATGGAGGAGCTATTCGATCTGCAGGACTATCCCTGGTTGATCCCTAACTCCTGGGTGCACCATCTTTTGCCCGTAATTTTCAAACGCTCTTCTTTATCCCAATGGCCAGCGGAAGACAAACAGTCGCATTCCGGCGGTTGCCCGGCGGTCAGACCGAGCTGTCCACGAAGTTATGAGTGGCTCCAACGGCCCTCATCGTGCGATCATGACGACGAGTGCTCCGATACAGAGAAGTGTTGTTACGATATCTGTTTGGAACACAAAATTTGTAAACCTTCTGTAACGACGGACCGTTAATGTTTGTTTTTTTTTTATTTTCGAATATATTTTTATTTTTTATTTCAACTTAATTATTTCTTGAACCAGTATTTTCATTCATAGTCACAATAATTGTTAGTATAAAGTATATGTTGTAAAATGAAAATTTTATTTTTCAAATATTTTTTTCGGAATAACCATTTCAAAAAAGTCAATATTATTTGCGAGAGCTTCAAGTATATACATATACACACATGTATCAAGGAAATTTGTAATGAACAGGCGATACCAATAATGTTAGTTTCTACAATGTGCTTCAAATAAACTTGTATATATTTACATAATTGGAATTTATTTTCTATTTTATTTTAATCAATAAACAGAACACATCTTTATACAAAATATAATACTGTTGTTTTTAAAATTAATTAAATTTTTTAATACACTGTTGCGGAAATATTGCACATAAAATTTTGTATGACGAGCCAAATAAATTCAAGCTTTTCATTTAAAAAGACGTATAATTACCGATGCACAGTCAGCAGGAAATTTGACCGCTCCGAAAAGGAATCGTGCCGAGCTATAAGTAGTTTGCTTTGAAAAAATCCATCGTCCTCCCTAACAGTCATCGCTATACAACACAAGGCGAAAGGATAACACATTTTCTGGTGCATGCGGAACAGGAGTATAGGTCTATGATTAAGATGCGGCGGCGCGTCCGAGCAACAATAGAGTCCTTCCTTCCGGAAGCCGGAAATACCCTCGGATTTCCTAAATTCCTCTATGAGAAAAGGAGCAGCCACGTGCGCGTGTGTATATATAAATCGGATCGCAGGTTCCGACTCGCTCTTCGGCCGAATCAAGGGAGCGCGTGCAGCAGTGGAGAACTCCAGAGAGCGAGAGCGGAAGAAAAAAGACGAAGAATGGAATGTGAGCGCGAACGCGCTCGCGCACGCACCGAGGTCGTTCATTCATATATGAATAGCCCCCTTCTCTCTCTCTCACTCCCTCTCGCTCGCTCGCCCCCGAACCCCATTCACTGTTTTCCCATAGTCGCTTACTCTCGCCCCCACACGCCTTCTATTCCTTCCTTCCTCCTCTACTTCTCCTAACATTCTTTCTTCCTTCCTTTTTCGCTGTTACCTTCACCGCTGCAATAACGAACAACAATGCGATCGATGCACATATAAAGCCGTGCCAGCTCTCTCTCTCTCTCTCTCTCTCTCTCTCTCTCTCTCTCTCTCTCTCTCTCTCTCTCTCTCTCTCTTCATTATCACACGGGTGATCGGCCTATATCATTACCGCGACAATATGTGTATCAGTCGAGCATGTGCACGCACGGGCGAATATATGAATGAACCTCGAGCAGGCCGCTGACAGATGCGAGAATTTGCACGACCACGAGCGAGAGAGCTGACGCGTTAATGCTTCAGCGTTTCATTCAATGCCGCTTTCCGCCCGTTCGCCAAATTCAGCGCTTTCGATATGGAAAAAAGGAAATAGGCACCGAATGTCTCTACGAGGGAGAGACGGATAAACGGCATATATAATGCGTGCGCAGACACAAAGGCTCGGAAATATGCAGCTGTAAAAAAAAAAAAACGAATCGGCGGAGAGTTGATTCACACGAGTTCGGGCTTGTGCTCCCCGCGTCTCCCCTTTTCGTGTCGCCTTTCCGTACGCGTATAAGTATACATGTATACACACACACACACACACACACACACACACACACACACACACACACACACACACACACACACACACACACACACACACACACACACACACACACACACACACACACACACACACACACACTCGCTCGCGAGTCCTGAGAAAAATATTCGGTCTCGAAAACCGGACCGCCGCGCTCTCTCACTCTTACAAGCGCGTGGAGAGTTACTTCGATTCACGCATTTTTATGCGGGGCGGAGATGTCTTTCGAAAATTACACACACACGGAGTGAGACTCGCCGTTGTTTTTGTGCTTCCTCTCTCGATCTTTATCGGGGAACCCTAATGCTCGCCTCTCCGTAATTAAGCGTGCGTTGTACCAGCTCACGCTCTCTCGTGATAGTTGAGCTATTCGCCTGGGAGAGTAGTAGTCGAAGGAGTTGACGCGCGGCGACTCGAAAGAGGATTTAAAAGACACAATAGGTAGCTCCAGCGAGAAAAAGAGAGAGAGAGAGAAAGAAAGAGAGAGAGAGAAAGATAACGTATCGGGTTTCAGCTGCTGGCTGATCGCTCGTTGGCTTATATCTTTCGGGGCGGACAAAGTCATCGCTGGCTCGCAGGAGAGAACCGGAGCAATGTAAGGAGCGAAATTGAAATTCAATAAGATATAGAAGTGTCCGCGAGCGAGCGCGGGGGGAAAGAGAGACAACAACGGCGAAAGGTGGACGGCCGGCTCGGAAGAGAGACAGAAAGACAAAGGGAAGCGCGCGACGCTATCGGGGGCTCTCCGGTTGCCGCCGGACATTCGAGTCCTCTCTCTCTCTCCCTCTCTCTCTCGCTCCGTGTGCGAAAAGACGGGCACAGCAGGGCCAGTCATTCGAGACGATCGCGCATCATCGAGCGGCGGTCGGTGCACAGGATAGGAAGAGAGAGAGAGAGAGGCAGTTTTGCGGTTGCCCCGCGCCCGCACTGTGTTCCTCCTCTTTTTCTTTCTTCCTCCCTATCCCTCTTTTTTCGCCGCCCGCGCTCAGATGATTTCTATTGCTTCGCGAGCTCCCGGCCTTCCGTTTTTACGTAATTGCTCAATACCTGCATTCTCGCATCCATATGATTGATATATATATATATAGAAATGCGTGCATAGAGTATAAGCGACGGAACGCTGCGTGATGCGTGGGGAGGTAGGTATACCGCGCGCGGCCGGGGACCGGGAGAAAAAATGCTCGCGGGAACGATAAGCGCGAGGGAGAGGGAGGATGCGGAGAACAATCGGATTCCAGGGAGGAGCGAGAGTAGAGAACCGGCTGCGAACGCCCACGTCGCGCGCATCTCGCGAGCGAGCGAAAAGTACAAGGGATACGCAAGCTAGCTAACTAAATCCAAGAGAGGAGGAGAGAGGAAAGGAGTAACGAATGACTAACGAACCGAGTCATGCTCACCTCCGGATAACGGATTTTCCCCAGGCAGTTTCCAAGGCGCCTTCTACTCTCACATTGTAGCGCTCTCCAGAGCCTGCGCTCTTTATTTTCAGCGCCCGCGTTATCTTTATGTCTCTTCTTTTCAGCGAAACTTTACGAGCTGACGCGCGCGGCCCGTCTATATAATACGAATACTTGTTGCTACATACCTTATACGTACATATATATATATCGCTTTAAACGATAACTGTATATGATAATTCTTTCCTCGTACGCCGCGTCCGTACAGTACACACGCACGCGCGCGCGCCTATTCAATTTTTCATTTCATTAGCTTATTATTTTTTTCCTCGCTAGTTATTAAATAATCGAAGACGCGATTATTACATTCGCGCTTAATGATTTTCTCAATCTTCCATTCAAAGAAATTTTTCTCACGATTAAGTCGAAAGTAAGTTTGTTTTGATCCTCTCTCTCCCTCTCTCTCTCTCTCGCATCCGTAAAGTTTGTTTACATCCCAACATGAAGTATAATTAACCGACTCCGTTCTACCCCCTGGTAAGTACCTATATCTCTTAAAAGTTACGAAACCAAAACTGCAGGCGAAAAGTAAAAGTCCATCGTTCTCTTACCCACATACTTCTATAATAATGAATGAGAAGCAGAAAAGTTGAGCGCAGGCGAGAGAGCGGGGCGCGAAAAATGAATGGGCTAGCTGGCGCGCTGGAGAGAGGAGGGATAGGTATCGCGTGCTCTCGACCGGCCGGTGTACGGCGAGAGTGGGGTGCGGAGTAGGCGAGGAGAGCACCTTCGCGAGCCCGGTGGGCCAGCGCTCTCTCCCTCTCTCTTGCGGCGCGAGGCGCGCGCGCGTCTCAAAGCCGAGCAGACGGTCGCGCGCGGCGCACGGGCAGGCAACGTGTCTGTCTCTCGGCGAGAGCCCGCAGGGCCTATTAACTTGATCATTCCTCAATCAGCCGCCCGCGCGCGTGCCCGCCTCAGTGCGTACGTGTGCGTGTGTGTAATACATCTATACACCGTGGCGCCTATTGGAAGAGAGTATATGCGGAGAAGATTGTCGGTGACAGTGTGCGAAGATGCCCGCTGCGGGCGAGTAGTGAACGCGGGCACGGACAGGTTGCTGATAAAGCCGTGATATAAGTGTGCACTGTGCGCGTATTGCAACAGCAGTGAGCGGCTGCCACCTTAGACTGCATCTCCTCTCGCGCGTTAACGGAGCAACAAGCCGATGCGGCAAGGAGCAGCGCGGGCCACGGCTGCGCTTCCTCCGCCTCCTCCTCCTCTTTGCACGCTCTGTTTCCCGCGGCGGCGATGACGAGGAGCAACTGAGACGACGACTACACCTACTCCTGAACGAGAGAGAGCGAACGACCGGCCGTCACCATGCTCGGCAAGCTCCTGGCGCCGCTGCTCGGCCTCCTGGCGCTCGCGCAAGGTGAGTCTTTCTGTCTCCGCACTTGCACCCATCTTTTGTTTTCCCGTGGCGCGTGCGCGCGTGACCCCTCCGGCGAAAGAAGGTAAATAATAACCGGGGCCCGGCTGGAGAGTAGACGCTCGCGGAATGACGATCGGCCGCGCGCGAGCGTGACTGGAGAGCGTAAAGACGTAGAGAAAGAAAGAGAGGGAGCTTATCGTCGCTCCGGCTTCCTCTATGGAAACTCGTTCGCGATTTTGGACTGGATACACTTGCACGGGTGTATACGTGTGGGGGTACGCATCCGCCGGGAGTGACAGACACGCGCCGTTTAACGTCGCCGCGTTCGCGGAAGCCGATTGATCAAACAACTTCTTGCCCGCTGTCTTCTTCGTCTTCTTTCGTATTTTTACGCTACGGCCACGCGACTGATTAGCCTTTCTCTAACTATATGCACGCTGCTCTCTTTCAATTGCCTACGCCGCTCGAATAATAACAAGTAATCCACTTTGCTTCCTCTCCCGCTCTCCCTCCTCCAAAGAAATATCGCGGCGAGCGTTTCTTTTTAAGCTATACTTCTCGAAACTGCGGACGACGGGCACTCGGGTTCATAGTCCAAGGGGCAATTTTCCCTCTTCCGCCTCGTCATTCAGCGCTCGCGCGCCTTCTTCTCTCCGCAGTCACTCTCCCATTCATCCCCGCACCCTCGGCTTTCCCGCGTGTACTTCCGCTCCTGTGTGTATATACGTGTACAGTAGGTCGGAGCTTTAGGGATGAAAGGCCGCCTCTCGGTCAGGTGTAAGATTAACGAGCGGGCTACCGTTAGCG
Source organism: Torymus aiolomorphi (assembly GCA_036365515.1). Lineage (NCBI taxonomy): Eukaryota > Metazoa > Arthropoda > Insecta > Hymenoptera > Torymidae > Torymus > Torymus aiolomorphi. The sequence continues at coordinate 221,079,310 of CM070875.1, read as the reverse complement.
ATGCTATAATGCGCTCAAGGGCTGTACCGATCCCCCCTCTCTCTGTATATTATATTGTACGTACACTGTGTGTCGCTGAACTTGAGACCTGTACGGAGCAGAGCAACTAAAAGTAAATACAAAGCCGTTTTGGGAGCAGCAAGGACGCGCGCGACTCACGATGAGAAAAACTCCTTGGCAGCCATCCTAATGGAACCGCTCGCTCTCTTTTTCATACACATATAAGTACAAGCGCGCGCGTGTCCTCCTTTGATCTCCCCCGTTCTCCAAACGCGCGCACTCGATGATTGCAGCCGCTGCCGCCACCTCCGCTATTTATACATCGCACTCTCGAGACACCAGAGATTTTTACGGAGAAGAAAGTCTCCTCTCCCGAGTATATACATATATATATATATATATATATCTACACACACGCACCGCGGGCGGAAGTTAGGGACCAATGCGCCGAAATGGCTTTCTCACGAGCGCGCGCGGCGGTAATTTGCGCTTTTGTGTCTGCACACACACATCTCGCCGCAGCTGAGCGAGCAAGCGAAAGAAAGAACGAACCATCGCATACTTGCCCTGTCTCTCTCTTCCGAGGCTAATGGCGAAATAATCGCAGCAGCGTCGCGGCCGAAGAAAACGGAAGGCGCGCGTCTCTTTCTTGCCTATACACACGCCGCCGCAGTTACGCTAAGATAGCCCCGCGTGCTTTTTGTGCCGACCGTTCTGTTTCTTCTTCTTCTTCTTGCACGCTTATTTATATACCCGCGCGTACGCGAGCCGCGATCGACAGTTAGATAGAACGCGACGAGAGGTAGGCATGATCCTTTTGACATTATAGCTCGTTGTAGTTTTTTTCTCTTTTTTTTTTTTTAAACCGCGGCTCGCCGACATCCGCTATGCCTCCGCGGGCTCTCGTATCGTGTTATTAGCGGCGGCTATGTGTCATTCGGGATCGTGTGTACGCACTGTCATTAAAATCATGAGCATTCTCTCAGGGTAGGAATTCACTTACGTAAATGCATCTTATCTGCGGCTTATCTCTGCCGTGGGTGAAAGGAAATGTCGCCTGTGGGAAAAGAAGAAAGAAAGAGAGATGCGGCTTTGTCGAATCGCCCGAGTCATTGTTTACGGTTAGTCAAATATACTCACTCTCACACCTGTACGCCGTCGTCTGTCGAAATTCGCCGCGCGTCTTGTTGTCTTAAGCACACCGCGCGAAGATTCTCAAAGGTGCGGCGCCGCGATAAGCGCTGTTTGAGTTGGATGTACATAGATACATATATACCTAAAAGAAGATGTGGAGGCGGATTAGGTGGAAGGAGAAGCGCAAGGCGCGCGGAGAGGAAGGAAAAACAGTGGGGGGCCACATCCTAATTAGATCGTTCGAATTCCCGTCGTCGCTTCTGACAGCTCTAGGCGCTCGGTCGAATCAATCGCATCTCAACTATCAGCCAGAAGATACCGATCGTGCGCACACAAAAAAATGCAGACGAGGCATCGCGCCCGGCGTCAAAACTCAGATCCCTATCGCAGGCTACCTACCTACCTACCTACCTACCTACCGCCTACCTACCTCGTCGCCCCGAAATTCCATTCCTCCTCTCCTGCGGCCGGAAGTGAGCGAGCGACGCTATCGGCAAATCCCTTCTCTCAGCGAGAGCAGAAAGGGTCAGATATTGGGCGCAGAAGAAAGGGACGGGGTGCGCAGAGAGCGTGAAGATCCTTGGGAGCGGTCATCCGACTCGAGCGGATGGCGAAAGCCGCAGGAGCGCGTCCTTCCAATATCCGGACAATTACCCGCCGGTCAGAAAAGGTCCAAAGAAAGAAGGGAGAGGGGACTACTACTCCGAGAAGCGATCATTAGCGAGCGGTTTATACATCCATCGCAGGGCGTAATAAGCTTTCGCATCAGGACTCCGCGCTCGTGTAATTGAATTAGCGGCGCCGGCGTCTTCTTTGTTTCGCGTGGAAACGCCGCACAGCTGCACGCGCGCGGTTCATTAACAACCGTAACGGTCCTTGCAGAACGCAATAATACACTAGCGCAATTGCAGCTGCAGAAACGCTGCGTATGGAAGGTATATATATATACTCACCCGCGTTGACACGCGTCGTCGCAAATAGTCTCTTTCTCTCTCTCTCTTTCTCTGCACGACTGGCTGACTCGTGAAATTGCGCCGAGAAACCTCGGCGACCGGCCCCTTGCTCGATAAGCTCGAGCTGTTTTCGCGGAGGAGAGCAGGTATATATGTATATATAATGCTGAGGGCAGACCGTGGGCGCGCGAACGACAGATGGCATATAGCGAGAGAGGGAGAGAGAGGAGGGCGATAATTACGCGACAGCCTAATTGCCGAATAATAAGGAGGAGGATGGGAGCCACGTGGGCATCAGGCGCCGTATATACGCATACATTGACTTATATATATTAAAGGCTTTACGCGCCGCGCACATACCGGGATTCGGCTGTTACCATCTTGTTCCTTCGGGTTTTTTTTTATCGTTTCCGGTAAATTGTCGCCGCTCGCCTGCGCTCGCAAATGTTCGCTATGCCTGCTACAATTTTTTTCTTCCCCTCGCTGCATTTAAAGTGTGACGAGCAGGTCACGGCTGAATTTCGCCGCGCGTACGCGCGTGTGTTGCGAACAGGACGGCGCAGACGGACACGTGGAGACGTTTTATATTAGCGCTCGCACACATAGTAGGGATACATGCGATAAATTTAGAGCGGTTTCGGGCGATGCCCGCGTACGGCTTATATGTATACGCTGTGCTACTGCTGCTGTCTTCTCAAGAAAGAGGAGCGCAGTCTTTATTTCGGTCTGCGCGCGCAGACTACTTCTTTGAATGCGAAATTTAGATACCGCGAGAAGTTTTTACGCCCTTGATGCTTCTTCGCCTGCCCTCCATTAGGCGATGCGTATTATGGGAAAGTTAAGTAAAGCTCGAAGATAAGTACTATGTGTATATAAATATATACGCCTGTGTGTGTGGGTGTGCGTGCGTGCGTGCGTGCGTGTGCGTGTGTGTGTGTGGGTGTGTGTGTGTCTGTGTGTGTGTGTGTGTGTGTGTGTGTGTGTGTGTGTGTGTGTGTGTGTGTGTGTGTGTGTGTGTGTGTGTGTGTGTGTGTGTGTGTGTGTGTGTGTGTGTGTGTGTGTGTGTGTGTGTGTGTGTGTGGGGATACACATCAGACACGCATTAAGCGTATATAATTTATTGTAAATACTTTATGTACACATATGACTGAACTCTGTACGTTTTTTGGAATTACCAAAAATAAATGCAATAATAATAATAATAATATAATACCGAAATGTCTTTGAGACACTTGACCTCTCATCCGAACGGGAGCATCAAAAGAAACCCAAGTAACCGCGCCCCCGCCTTATTAGATCGCGTTACAAGGGAAAAAGGCCAAAGAGGGGAAATGCCCTTCGTTTTCTCGCCTCGGCTTCCCGCGCATTAAAGGAGTCGAATCGGTTTAGAGGTGCGCATTCCGACGCGTAAATTATACCGCGAAATGGACTTGCTCCGAAATGACTTTTGTTTTTCATTCAGACCGTTTGTTGTAAAGCGGATTCGCGGTTTTTACCTCTTTAAGAGCATTGTACTATGCGCAAGGTTGACGAACTGCTGGTGTATTTTGAATATATTATCAGTGCAATATATTCGCATAAATTTACGATAAAAATACGAACAAAGTGGAAAAACTACACTGACAGAAAAAATCTGGTAAAAATTCTTATGTTGTCGTGTAAAAATTACCATGTTGGAATCGTAACTCGACCATATGTCGGATTTTTAGCAGAATTTGCAATACACGTAGGAAAAATTCCAAGTCTAACATGGGAATTTTTTTATAACTGATTTTAAAGAGCGAAAAAAATTATTTCATCTTTTTTTTTAGGAGTGGGGGAGGAGCGAGTATCAGACACATAATTATTATATTTAGACAATACAGAAGTTATTTTTGAATTAAACATGATTAAAGAAAATTTATTAAATAAATTAAAAATTTTTGACGACATCGAGACTCGAACCTGGAACCCTTGGCACGGTAGTCGGGAGCGCTAACCACTTACCTATAAAGACATATGTCCTACAAAATTTTGGAACTTGTATATCCCCAAACGTAAGATATGCGCGCTAATTTTATAACAAATTATGCTTTAACTCGAATAATACTATTCTCTATTTTAGCGTAATTTATTACAAATGTTATATATTAAGAATATTGTTTAACATTTTATAAATATTACCAATACCTTAAATTAAACAAGCTCATTTATTTATTAATGAATTTGTATTTTCGATATAATAGTTTTTCACAACCTTCCTTAAAAATATTACAAATAAACAATTATTTTAAAAATTGTCTCATCATAAAAAATAAAAAAAAAATAAATAAAAACAAGTATATTGGATTAGAACGGCACATTCAGTTGTTGCGTTTAGCGTTTGTGTTTTGTCTCGATGTTGCCAAGGTGGATTGAGTTTGTTGACATGTATCTGTCTGAATCTTTCCTATTTTGACATTGAAGAGGTCAACTTTTCGTGCACTCGCGGGCTGTTTACGATTGAACGTGTGAATTCTTATTCTAAAACTCTCTCAATTTTTACCATGCTAGCCTGGGAAAATGTACAAAAGATAAAGTTCCATTAGCCACGTGTTAATTTTTACTATGCTGGCATAGGAAGTTTTACTTGTGACATTGGACTTTTTCATATAAAAGATAGTAAATTTTTCGATTTTAAGCAGTTGTGGGCAACTTCCAAGAGCAACATAGGAATTTTTCCCCGGGTTTTTCTGTCAGTGTATATAGTCAGTCGAAGATATTTGTCCCACAACCACGTAAATAAATCGAAACAGCATTTAATTATCTCTTAAAGAACTTAAAGTTACCGCAGAACAACAGCGTTATCTGAACGCGCGTGTTAATCGATAAGAAAAGCCCCTTGTAGCGATAAAGCCGTTAATAAACCGCAGTTTTGTCGCTCTCCGCCGAGAGCAGTAAAAAGTCAAACGTAACTATACATTTTGCCAATAGCCGCAGAGGACCCCATCGTCGAAATTAGAATTTCGGCACGGCGCGCGCACGTATAATCACTGTGATATATGTGTGGCCCGAGCCATCTGGTCGGACGGACAAAACAGCGGAAGTCGTAGCCGCCGCCGTAGCGACGGGCGGCGGGGCGTCAGTTTCGTTCCCCGCGATTAGATCGGTCACTCTCCAGGAGCGTCATCATCCTTCTCTCGCCGGCGCTTGAGCACACACGCACGCGCCAGCCTCCGCTCTCCCTCGCTAGGATATAACTTTATAGGTGTGTGTATATACAACACATGCACGCGGGAGCCCCGCAGTTGCCATTAGCGTCCGGTCTCCTTTGCGCCGATCCTTTCCCATTGTCCGCCGGGGAGAGGAGAGAGAGAGCGGGAGCCTCTCTGCTCCTTCGGTGCATGAGTCGCGGATTCTTATAAGTATACACGGCTGCTCCGGGGAGAGAGAGAGGGAGAGAGAGAGAGCGATAAAAAAGCTGAATTATCATCGGGAACGAGAGATAACAGGTACGGGAAGGAGGAGCGGGAATAATGGGCGAAAAATAAACGCTTACAAGATGATGCTAAGCCTCTTACTCTCTCAAGTGAATTCTATCTTTTGAGGCGCGCGCACTGCGGCTGCTGCTGGTGCTGCTCTCCGGGGGTACGCGCACGCGAGAGAGAACAGGTATATAAAAGCCAGCTCCTCTCGCTCGTATATACAAACACACGCACGCACACGTATAGGAAACGAGTATACAAGCGCGAGAGAGGCGAAAAACTCGAGGCGCACTTCCGGTCTCACTGGCTACGACTCGAGCTGTGCGCGCGCGCGCGCGCCGTACACTCGGCTGCGCTCACACGCGTTCGGGATTTCTTGTGTGTGTGTGTGTGTGTGTGTGTGTGCGTATATGCGCCGTAGGTATACCTGCCTGCCTGCCTGCCTGCCTGCCTGCCTGTCTGCCCTCGCGCGTCCGCCTATAATTTCTCCGCGCGCGCGTGTAGTCTGTGTGTATACGTATAGAGGAGCGTGCGCGTGCCCGCGTTCTCCGGATCATTCGCCCCGTGCGCCCGCCAGTCCTTGCGCACATGCGCTATACCAAATTCCTTTTAGGTTGGCCTATCGGAAATCGACTTGCGCAAGGGGTATTTGTTTTCCGATGCGACCCTTTTGTTTAACGATCATTGGGGTCCCTTTGACTATATAGTTATGCGTGCATACTATATTTACCACTTTCACGAGCAACTGGCAAGATTCGAAAGGGCAAATATATATAAAACGAGCCGCGACGAGTCACGCGATTGATGAAATAAGTTTGCCGATATTCAAGTATTTTCCCTCGATCGGAGCATCGAAAAGATTTTGTAGCCGATCGCAAAGCAATACTTGCCGCAGAACGGTTCGAAAACGTCTTATTGAATTTGAGCCGTTCGATATAGTATTGTATGTTAATCCGTCGCGAGATTCATTACCTCTACGGGTATTTTATACACGAGCACCTGCTCCTTCGGAGGGATTCAGAACCCCACAAAGATAAATCAGACACGCGGATACCTGTCGATCCTTTTCGCACGATTCCTCCTCCTTCTCTCCTAATCCCCCCCCCCGCTTGTTTATAATTGCGAGCAGCTGGAGTACGCGTCTCGCTCGGCTGGACGGGCGTCGTCGTCACCGCGCGCGACATCGCCGAACGCAGCCCGCACGGGGAAGCGCCGCCGCGAGCTATTGCGCGAGACCGTGGGATTATCGCTGTCGAGAATCCCGGTGTGATCATTTTCCGAGCGGCGAGCTCTCTAGTCCGCGCTCGCCCGGTTAGAGTCGATGATCTCGCGCCGTACGCCCGGGAGGCAGTTTGGCTCCCGATTTACGCTGGTTTATTTGCCTTTAATAACTGCGAATGTTATAGAATGGGTGTATTAAGGGGGTGCCATACTCGTACCATTACCGACCGAGCAATTCACACAGTTTCAAGCTGATTAAAAATAAAATACGTCGAATCACAAAAAATCAAGAGAACACTCTTCTGTATTTTTTAACGTTCTATCATCCAGTCAAAGTTTGGAGTCGAAATATCAAGTCATTTTTGCAAAAACTTTGAACAAAGCGAAATTTAATTTCGTTCAAAGTTTTTGAAAAAACGGCTTGATATTTCAACTCCAAACTTTGACTGGATGATAGAACGTTAAAAAATACAGAAGAGTGTTCTCTTGATTTTTTATGATTCGACGTATTTTATTTTTAATCAGCTTGAAACTGTGTGAATTGCTCGGTCGGTAATGGTAGGACTATGGAATCCCGTTAAGGAAAATCGACATGGGAACAAGTACTGTTGAATGTGTCGATTTGATTAAAATATGTTCTTGATTATTGTAAATCATGGTATTGAATTTATAATCAAAACTGCACTAGTTTCTGCTCAACGTATTTCTGGCTTATACAATATACCTATGATATTAGTTTGTAATTTCATTGAATGCGATTAATTACTAAAATTTTAAAATGTTTATGTTGCCATAATGATCGATAAATCGAGATAGGCTTTCACGTATTGAGTTGAATTTGGAAATTGCTAAAACAATAACGCTGCTTTATTTTTCTATGATCTAAAGAAATATGTAAAATAATCATTTGGAAATATTGTTATCATATATACAATGTTGGCAAGTAAAAATGGGTTTGCAAAGGATCATAAATGACCAAAAAGCAGCGATTCCTTCGCAGAATAAAACTGGAAAGTTGGACTAACCAGACGTTGAGAGCAGGAAACACCACGGCACGACGCATAAATACACTCGCGCGTGCGAGAGGCGTTTTCTTGTGCAATGGGAAGCGCGCGTGCAGGCTGAATGAAAGTGGAAAAAGGCCGACGCGCGTATGTATGCATGCATGCATGTATACTACAGGAACCGCGTACTTTCTGCATTACAGGCTTATCGACGATCGCGAGTGAGGAGTTGCAAAACCACGAGCTGCAGGAGTTCACCTCGGGCTGCTACTTCTCGGCCGAGTACCAGGGCGAGTTCGTGATGCAAGTGAGTAGCGGCAACAGTGTTGGTAGCCCTGGCGCACCCCTCGACGACGGCGAGCCTGTTGTCCAGTACTCAACTCTCAACATCACCTTCAACGCCATACCCGTATGGGGATACTGTCATCGGAAAATTGACGACAAGGTCTTGCTGATGGATAGGTGAGGCATCAATTGCTTGATAATGTGTAACATTCGGTAATCGAGTATAGGTGGCCTTATACGTATACGTATACGTTTAATCTATAATAACATCATAACAGCATGAACTGCTGATTATTTACATTTATTAAATAGTAAATATTTATGTATATAAGCTCGGCCATTTCATAAACGATCTTAATCAAAACATAAACGAAATCTTACAATTAAAAATACTGCTATTAAATTTTATGTACCACATTTCATTTTTCTATGAAGTTTATTTATTTATCTTATTTGTATAATATTATATAATATTAATTAATAAAGTTTTTCGTAAAAAGTATACTTATATCTAATGCACTATTCAAAACACATTGTGCTAATTCATTATAAAGGTGTATATTTTTATGAAAAGTAGTTCATTCAAAAGCTTTTGCAATAAGTTTTTATCAAAATATCAATAATTAAACCTATTTGATATCGATTAAAAAATCATACTTCGAGATATTTTATACAGTATGGCAAACATAGAATAGTACATTTCGACACGGGTGCGGAAGGTGATTATTTAGCTCATATGACGTTTTTCGCACGAGCGAAGCGAGTGAGAAAAGTCACGTGAGCTAAAAATCTTCTTACGCACCAGTTTCGAACCGTATTTTATACCACAAGAGCCGAATAATCATATTAAAGTTATGATTTTGAGGTTAGGTGGTATAAATAGCCATTAAAAATATAAATATAATTTTGTATTACCATGAAGTATCTTTAGTAATAATAATATTTGTAAACACAGTCGTTTTTAACGAAAAATTTATATACTATCATTTATGTAAAAATATTGCCATAAAATTACACTTAATATAGTATTTATGTCAGTAAAATAACAAATTTACCACCTAACATACAATTTTACGATTTTCAGGCGAGGAGGGTATGGCGAGTGTATCAGATGCTTTCAGCTAACCCGGCGATCCCGTAACATTATCGAGGTCTATTCAAAAGATCTTAACCGCTGTTACACGAATGAAACGGTTGCAATTGAATCGTGTAAACAACTCAATACGACCGCCATTCTCTATCGTACGTATACAGCAAAACAATGTAAATTTGTTATTTGTAATACAAAATCTGCAGTATTAAAACAATTATTTTCGAACAGGTACTAGTGAGGTAGGAGGGGAAAAAATCAGAAATGAATATTGTCCGATCGCTGGTAAATACCGTTTTAAGTATAGCGTTAATTACGAATACGATCTTCTCGAAGACAACAATGCCGAAGATAAAGACGAGTGCAGCTCTTTTTCTTCAGACTTGGACAACTGTCCCAACGGTTCGCTGCTGCACTTGCAGTTCAAGCGATGCACATTTGACGATCACGGTAATCATCTCATTAACTAAATATTTTGTCAATTTAAAAAAAAAATTTCACATCAATTCATCTTTGATTTTTGTGTTCCCATTAGACATCAATTTCGAGTGCCTTGGTAGTTGGCCAACTTCGAGTTCGAAGATAGGTAGCGATACTCCGAGGTATGTGGCCTTGCTGGACAGCAGGGGCGCTTCAGACTTCACTGGTCCAATCAAACGAAGACGACCTCGTTATCGTTGCGGCGTAAGTTTCTAAATCCTGTAACAGAAATGATTTCCTATTAATACATATCTCTATAATTTATAAAATAACATTATTTTCATAACTATAATAAGAAACATTCCATTTTGTAATCTTTTTTGCTCTTTAAAATAGTATTTTGTATTATATTTATTATACTTCGGAAATAATCCTCATCATTTTTAGAATGTGACAGATAATTTGTCAATCAAAAGAACAAGTGGAAACAAAAAATATACGTAGTTATGAAAATCAACCACTAAAAAGATAATGAAATTTTAGAAATTAAGTAATATTAGATATAAAAAATTACTAATTATTTGCCAAGTTTGTCATACATTAAGTGAGTTGTATTAGTTGAAGCCTTTTAAATTTCGTAATCAGTTTTGATTGAAAGATTACATACGAAGATAGAATCTGTATCTAAGAAGTGTCTACTCTAGTGCTAAAATTTACGCCACATAATAATGGCGAATTTGTCAATAATTTATCGAAAATTCCGCAGCTTCAGAATTAATAGCGGTATAAGTTTAATCTTTTAATATAAATCCGTTCAAAAATGGAAATTTGTTAACCTTTGCAGAACTAAAGTTACTAGTTTTTCAAAGTTTTTTCAAAATGTTTTTTTTTTTCTTTTATTTATAATTTATAACAGATATTGAATATTATAGAGAAGAGATGGCTGACAACAAATTGAAATTGGCCCCAATGAAAGTTCTAGCTGTAAAATGATAACTCAGCAAGTTTTAAAGTTTCCTTGTAAAATTAAATCAATTTGATTGTTATGAGTAATTTGCTTCTTAACCCGTTTCGACCCGGAACTCCCAAATTTTCGTCTGATTTTCGATACGATAACTTTTTATGTTTCAACTGTTTAAAAAACTTGAGGAATTTTATGTACTTTCAAAATCCGTCCTCAAAATTGCAATACCATTAATATTTAAAAAATTATAAACCATTTTAGTCAAAAAAACACGGTTTTCTCGAAAAATTTTTTTTTGATCGAAATTTTCGTACCGAAACAGAATTGATCCGTGAGTCTTACCAGTAAAAGTTGTGGAGTAATTACTTATACTTTGTAATGGCATTGGTTTGAAATCGAATTTAAAAATGGCAGCCACGGGAATTGTTATTTTTCAGCAAATATCTCATAAAATACTTTGCGATTTTTTTTCTCGAAAAGGATTAAGGATTATGTATAAATTAATAATCGCTGTTAAGCCAAACCATACACGGAGAGAAATTTTAGAGTAAAAATTACCAAGGTGCCTTGGTAGTGCATGGATAGACTGTCAAAAGCCGTGATATTCCCAGGTTTCTAATACAATTTATAAGTTTCCCAGGAAAAACTACCATAACCACTTAAAAAAAATACCAAATTATCGGAATAAAAATTACCAGACACACTGGTAAAAATTGAGATCTAGTCATTTTTACAGGGTAACCTAAGAATTTTTACTAAGAAAACTGATAAATTTTACCAAATAACCTGGTATTTGTGTATTCGCGCATGCGCACTGCGCATTATTGTGTTTCAGAAGATTGATACTAGAGGCGTGCGCGACGTTAAAATGAAAGCAATACACATATTTTCAGTAAGTAATAACGGCGATTCAAATAACTGTTGGTAACAGCTTCCGTGGCGCAGTCGGTAGAACGTCGGACTCTCAACCCAAAGATCGTCGGATCGAATCCCGCTTCCGTAAAAATTTTTTTTCAGTTTAATGTTTTTTCATCCTTGTTTCTGTTTCTATTTCTATATTAAAATACTATATATCCATCAATATGGATAAAAAAAGTTCATTTTTTTAATTTAAATTAACTAAAAAAAAATTTTACCAAGGCACTTTGGTAAAAAGTTTGAAATTGTCAGTCTGTCCATCCATTACCATAGAAACTGGTAATTTTGTCTCGAATATTTGTAATTTTCACTACAAAATTTCTCTCCGTGTATGGTAGCAAATTGGTTACAAATACTTTGTGATTTTTTTTGTCGGAAAGGATTAACTTTGCAAAAAAATGTTATACAACAAAAAGTATTTAAAATTAGTCAAAGAACACGTGGAAATTTTTTTAGAATTTTTTTAGAATTTTTTTAGATCATATTTGGATTTTTGAAAAATGGCTAATTCCGAAAAATCCAAAAATTATGCGAAAAATTCTGAAAAATTTTCCACGTGTTCTTTGAATAATTCTAAATACTTTTTAATCTATAAAAATTTTTTTGCAAAGTTAATCCTTTTCAAGGAAAAAAATTATTTTAGTAAAAAGTATTTTATGAGATTTTCACTAAAAATGACCATTCCCGTGGCCGCTATTTTGAAATTCGATTTGAGACCTATGTCACTTCAAAGTATAGGTAATTACTCCACAACTTTCAACTTTCATTGGTTAGACTCACGGATCAATTCTGTTTCGGTACGAAAATTTCGATTTCGATAAAAAAACTTTTTTTCGAGAAAACCGTTTTTTTTTTTTTTTTTTTTTTTTTTTTTTTTTTTTTTTTTTTCTAAAATGGCTTATAATTTTTTAAATATTGATGGTATTGCAATTTTGAGGACGGATTCTGAACGTACATAAAATTTTACGTCAGAAATCATATTTTTCAAGTTTTTTAAACACTTGAAACATAAAAAGTTATAGTTTCGAAAATCAGACGAAAATTTGGGAGTTCCGGACCGAAACGGGTTAGTGAATCGAAGGAATATTTTGTTATTTTTACTTTTAATTATTTTTAGTTAACTCATTTAGATAGTTGTTTGTATCAAGTTAACAAGTAAAATTTATTTATCAAAAAATTAGTGTAGTTTACACACAGATTCCTACCTTACCGGTACCTTAATTTTATTTCTTTTACGCATTTAGTAAACAATTTTAGAAAAAAACTTTTTGTTTAGTCCTCCGTAATGGTATAAAGAATACCGTATTCAACTTTCGAATGATTCCATTACTACATTTTTTTCAAAAACATTTTTGAAATTGTCTAGGCTTGTTTTTACTAATTACCAATTTCAAAAATTTAATAGGGCATTCGCCATATTATTGCAGAGGGCTTAACAAAGCGCTTTTATGTCAAACTTTACATTGGAATGAGAAAAAATATATATTAAAATTTACGTCCCGATAAGGATCTATGGTTGTACTCCAAATCACCTTAACCCATTAATTTGCTTTTCAGTTATATCACGTCGATAGCCAAACTTCCAAGACATACCTCACATTAAGTAGCGATTCAAATTGTAACAAAAATCTACATAATTCTACTAGCGGTTACGAAACTCTAGTACTAAGTAAGACCACGACTCAGAAAAAGATGCCGAATTACGTTATAAGTAACTTGGCAACGTAAGTTTTTATTTTAATTGATTATAGCTCAAAGTATTTATATTCTCAGGGTGTTCCTTGATAAATCTTTTTGTTGATGACTTAGATTTCCTCGTTGGGCGCAAGGTGAATGGGAAGAGACGCTTATTGTCAATGGGACGATGACTTTCAATGACTTGAATGGCTATAAAAGTTTCACATTTGTCACTGTAGATTCGAACGATGAAACTGGACGGTATATCGTTTTTTCCCGAGATCAATGGTGAGTGTAACTTATGATATAATCCTGGAATAAATTAAATTATATAGATTATTTATAAGGTTAATTTATCACTTTTCAGTGAACAAGAAGCATACATTTGCTTGATAATGAAACAAAGAAGTGAAAACGTTTTAGAATTCACAACAGGTGATTATGCATTGAAAATATATACTTTTAAAACTCATTTTATTGTGACATGAACTTACATCTTTTTATCTGAGTAGGTACGATGTCCAGTCCAGTTTATCAACCGTTCCTCTGCAACGATACGAGTCTATTATTGGACACATCTAGCGCTGTTTGGTGGACACTGGCGCGCTTGGAGCGTTCGGTGGAATCTCCATGTCCGATCACAGGACAATACACAGGTCAAATCACGGACTTGCCGGGGATGTGCGCCGAACTCAGTAGTAATTGTAATACACGCCAAGTGATGTATTACAAAGTATATGACTGCAATTCTGGAGAGCTCTATGAGGGTGTGTTCATCTTACCGGTCCTCTAATTTTACTTTCTATAAACTCTTGTCTTCTTTTTCTTCTCTAAATATTTCGATTAACTAACTCACTGCTCGTGTGAAATTTTCATTACCAAAAACAGAGCGTACCTACTTGTGCCTTGGACAATGGGAGGAAAAAGGAGTGACCTATACGTATACGATGAGGAATGACACGGGTACAAATGAATGTTTTGTCGGTGCGATCGTCAACGACGAAGAAATTTATATAAAAGAGGCTGGAGACTATTGTATACGTAATATAGATCCAAAAACTGTGGGAATGCGTCTATATAAGAAAGGTATTTCCAATTGAACAATTACAATATTCATCTTGCACATGTACAATTTTTTAAAAAATTTCATAAATATTATTAAAATTGACTTTGAATAAATTATCAATATATTTCTTTGAAATGCTGGTGTCGTTGTTAGCAAAATTATGTTTATAATTTTAGATTACAACTTCTTGTGTAAAAACAACGAAGCTCTAAAGATGATTTTCAAATGTTTACAGGTGAGTGTTACGGCAACTCATCTAGTCCTTCCCCGACGGTACCTACTAAAACAAGCCCGCACGTTCCTATCATGAAAATAACGACGCCGATGAAGTCAGTAACTACGAGAATGCCAATGACAACAAAAAGTCGGGACCTAGCGATAGGTAATGATTGAAAGAAAATAAAATTTAAAATATGGAAATGCCATGAATAATAAATTAATACTGCTTGTTTAGGATCCACAACAACGGAGAGAATACACCCGAAAGTTAAATCGTCCTCTCCCTCACTTTACGGAAATACAGTCACAACGATTTTAAGTTTTACGTTATCAGTCATTTGCATCTTAAATCAGATTTCTTCGAGGAATTTAAGATTTCATGCATGAGGATAATGAATAATGGAGAATGACTAGATGGCATCTGCGATAATATTGTTGAAAATAAATGTCTTTTTACTATTAAGCGTATTTTGTACATATACTATAAATTGTTTATAATAAAGTAGGATTCCTATAAAATCAGAAATACTTTCTACATTTTCATCCACATTTTATACTAATTGATATAAAAAGTAACACAATACTTATTTTTACTAATATTCTAACTTAAATTATTTGCGAAAGTAGAAAAAATTAAAATGGCCAATTTGTAAATTTAAAAAAAAAATATTTAGTTAATTAAATATCACTATCACTAACTAATTAATAGTTTTGGATCACTATTTAAATACAGATTCTAATTAAATGCAATAACAAAATGTAATAACAAATCAATTCCTACATTTTATGGAAAATTAACTTATAATACAATACTTATGAAAATTATGGCACGAGTTCTTTGAACTTGTTTATAAAATTTATAAAATAAACTTAAGTTTAATAGCCTAACCTTACAACATGAGGCTTGATTTCATTTGGTCTAGCAGTTGTATTCAAACGAGCTACAACTCCTCGCGCTCGAGCATCACGTAATAGATCACTCCAGGTGTTGTCTCTCTAAAAAGAAAAATCATATTTTATTTACACTTTTTTTATCAATAAAGTAATTATAAAAGTAACAAAATATTACAGCACGAAATTTTATTTTTTAATTTTCACACACAATTAATATAAATTATATTTATTACCTGAAATGTACTGAAATTGCCACATATGATTAATGTATATTTTGCACGTGTTAATGCTACACATAATCTTTGTTGGTCAGATAAAAATCCGATCCCGCTGCTTCTAACACATGACATTACAATCACGTCTCTTTCCTGACCTTGGAAACTATCAATTGTATTTACTTCAGTTACAAATCTACTTCTTATATTTTCTGGTATATTCCTAATCCTAAAAGTAAATGAAGTAACATACTTTTTCTAGTTTTTACTTATTTTTTTTTCTTTTTATTCTTAATTAATTTCTTAACTTACTGATTATTTATTGTCGATAAAATTAATGACTTTTGATCCTTATATGGCGTAATTATTCCTATTGTAATTTTCTTGCTCCATGAATTTATTTTGGCGCATGTCATCAAACAATGTACCAGATTACTAACAAAAGTAGCTTCACTAGTATTAGAAAACTTTGTATCATCCTGCACACCATCAATACTTAATACTCGATATGGTTGATAGGGAAATGCCTGCTTATAATTTGTTTCATCAATTAATTTCCCTTTATAAAAATATTTATTTGGCCAATGTGATATAGCGTTGACCATGCGATACTGTTTGTTTAATAATATAACAGGATCTTTACTGTCTTCTCTGGAAGAATCAATTTGAGTTTCTAGGGCTTCCTTCACTCTTGTAAATAAAGATCTGTCTAATCCAAGTTTTTTTGCATCCTATTGACAATGAAATATCACAAAATTAATGCTTGTTAGAATTTTCAAATTTCTCACTTAATTATGATTATTTACCGTTGACATAACTGTAGCGGGCAATTGATTAGGATCGCCAACTAATATTAGATTTTTTACACCCAAAATTAATGGTATAAGAGTTTCAGCTTCACAACATTGCGTGGCTTCATCAACAATACATGTGGGAATTGCCTCCGATCCACACCTATACAAATTTATAAGTTTTGAGTTCAATTATAATGTTTTTAATTGTCGATGAAGCTTTCGACTTACCCGAAAATTGATTCCATAAGACTAGTATAGCAAGATGACAATGTACACGCAATAATATCTGCTTTCTGCAGTATCAAATTTCTTGCGTGATTTTGTAATCTAGATAAGTCTATACAATCTTGTTCCTGGCACAAATAAAAAATACGGTATTATTTACTTACTCACTTGCTCGCTTTGTTTTCAATTTTATTACTTACTGGAGTTTTATGTGTTAATTGTTCGTATTGAGCTTTATACATTTCAAGATCCCTTTTGTATACAATATTTGCTGGATTACTTATAACCAATGACTTAAGAGCATCAATATCTGTTTTCAATTGATGTTTCTAGAACAGATTATTTATAATTTACTATTTTTATTTATGTCTCTATTTCTTTTATTCTCCAATTCTGATGCTACGGGCCGCATGCGACCATTTAATGCACGGAAAAAAATAATCAGCAAATTCTAATTTTTTTTGCAGTTAATTTGACTATAAAGTGGCAAGTTCATTTTACTTTTTAAAATATCGGTAGAATTTCCAATTTTGAAACGTAAAATCTCCATTCTTTTCCATTCTTAAAAAGTAGAATTTACTTTTTTTTTTAAGTAGAATCTCCATTCTTATCCATTCTTAAAAAGTAGAATTTACTTTTTTTTTTAAATAGAATTTCCATTTTTGGAAAAATTAAATTATTACTGCACTAATTCAGTTGATTTTACTGTTTTATTTTTTCTGTGTGGGATATCCCCTCTACCTTGGCGGAGAAAAGTTTGATCCTAAGCTCTAACCTTAAAGGGGTGCCTTACTCACATATATGTTATATGCACGCTTACCGACATTCACTGATTTTTCAAATCTATTTTTTTCTCTAATATTCGAACAGATCACATTTATTGAAGTAAACAGATGTAAGTGAGATTCAATCATTTTTAAAATATAAAAATTGATCGAGAAATGTGAAAAATCAAATGGAGAAATCTGTAATTGAGTATAGTCTCCCTTTAAGGTTGTTTGACCCTTATGTCCTATTCAAAAGTTAGATTTTACATTAAAACTGCTATAAATAATTATATAAAACAAATAATCAATTTTGAGTTTTCGCAATCTATGTATAAATGCAATACGAATATTATAAGTTTAAAAATTGGAAATCAAAGCAGTTGTAGAATTGCCATATCTATTTTTAAAATCGTCAAAATGCGCTACTAATTTAGACATAATGTTTGCATTTTTCTCAAAAACCCGTTTTAAAAAAAATTTTTTTATTTATTTTTTTTGATAGAGGGTTTAAATATTTAAATATAAACCTATAAAACCATGTATGTCAGATCGTTCACTTTTTCTTATAGAAAGAAAATAAAAATATTAAGTGCAATTAGATTTTTTTCGTCTTATGAGGTGGTCAATAATTGTTAATATAAATTGCTTTGTTGACATATGTAAGTAATATACAAACATATACGTGGGCGTGCACATGCACATGCAATACATGATGTCTCTTTAAATTTTATAATTTTATGAGACTAACAGCTTTCGCTGTAAAAGTATGAGTTTTACCTTACCAATTCTTTCACCTACATATGAGTTCTTTAAATTCCGTGATACTATTTAACTGTAAGCTATTCAACACTTTCTTTTTTAATAATTTTCTATATCCTTTTGTAAGTATATTATTTCAATTGTATCGCTATAATTTTGAACAATATTTTACGAAATCATTCGCATTTTGTTTAGCTTCAAGTAGCATAATGCTTTAGAAACTTACCCCCACCATCCACAGCTCCCTTACCGTATCAAGCAGCAGAAAATAATTATTTTATATGATAAACCGCTACTTCTACTGTTCAATAGATTTTCTTTCCTTCCCGAATGTATCAGCAGACCCACCCTAGTAAAAATTATTACATGATTTATCACGTATAAAAGTACGTAGAAAAGCATGTAGAAAAGCATGTAGAAAAGCACGCGTTTTTCTACGTGCCGAATCATGTATTAAACTATGTGATTAATAACGTGATTTTTTCGAACTAATTTGGCATGTAGAAAAGCACGTGCTTTTCTACATGCTAAATCACGTGATTTGAAAATTTTTAATTTGTTATGTAAATAAATAAATTTTTATAAATACTTATTTATGTACAAAAAAAAATAGAAAAAAAAAGACGTATAGTATTTTCCAGTTTTGTTGATTCTTTTTACACGACCGGGATTTGATCTCACAACCTCCTGGTTATGAATCTTCAGTTAAAAGCAAGGCAATCGTGTGTGTGTGTGTGTGTGCGTGTGTGTGTGCGTGTGTGTGTGCGTGTGTGTGTGTGTGTGTGTGTGTGCGCGCGCGTGTGTGTGTGTGTGTGTGTGTGTGTGTGTGTGTGTGTGTGTGTGTGTGTGTGTGTGTGTGTGTGTGTGTGTGTGTGTGTGTGTGTGTGTGTGTGTATAATTCAAATTACTTAAATGTTATTTTTATATTTAACCAATACACATTTTATAATTTCAGTATCATGCACATACAACTTGTTCGGAAAATGTATGCGTCTGCAAACATAATCCTGTAGAGCGCAAAATTCTAAGAAAAAAGTTTCTTTACCATTTTTTCATATGACTAGTACTTTTCTAGTAACTGATTGTTTAAATTGTTTGTTTTTAATAGGAATTGTATATCTATAGATATCATCTTATAAACATAGGTATACATTTTCTATTAAAAACAAAGAATTTAAACACATCAGTTACTAAAAAAATACTAGTCATATGAAAAAATAGTAAAGGAACTTTTTTCTTAGAATTTTGCGCTCTACAGGATTATGTTTACAGACGCATACATTTTCCAAACAAGTTGTATATACAAGAAAAACATTAAATTTAGAAATTAAAAATTTTTGCAAATGATGGGGAATTGACCACGGGACCCTTGGCACGGCAGTCGGACGCTCTAACCACTCATCTATAAAAGACTTGCAGTTGGTGTTTTCTAAACTGATGCATAAGCTACACTACGATGTACGCGCTATTGCTTTTTTTATTAATCGATACATAATTAAGTAAGAATAACATTATTATGAAATTTAATATAGTTACTTTATTTAAAAATATTAGAAGTAAATAAAAATAATTTTTTTCATTAGAAATAAAGGAAACATGAAAAGGAAATATGTTATAACGAGGTTCCAAGATAAAATACGGAGAAGATAAGCATCTCAGTCCTCCGTATTCTATCGAACCAGTTAGGCTCTCGTTCCCGCGAATTCGTATATCTCGAGCGAGTATTGACATCGCTCGGACGATGTATTCGCGTTAGCTACGCACGGGGCAGGCGCGACTTTGACCGTTGCTAAGTCGCGCCCGATTCTTTTTGAATCAGATTCTCTCGGGCTGTCAAACCGCGCGTACGCGAGTTAATTTGATCGTCCGCGAAGAAAACGGTATCGTGCGTCCTCACCGGTGCAGAGCAGCGCCCGTACACGTACCGACCACGAAGAGCAGCGCACGTGAGCAATCCGAGCCACTCCTGGGGTCCGAAGCGTCTGTAGGTGAACGCTGCACGTTAGGACTCGGCCTGAAAACTCCGAAGTCGACCGGAGGATAAGGCCTGACGCAGGAGCGGATTCGTGAGCGAGCGACGAGGGGAGTGCACTCCCCTCCCGGTAAGACTCTTCGCCTATTTTCCGCGCAGCGATTGATTTGTATTTTCGGCGCGCAGCGGCGAGCGGCCGGTGTCTTGATCGCCGGCCCAGCGAAAAACAATCACATCGATCCGCCCGCGCCGAGCGGCGGATCCCGTCTTCTTGTCGGCGCGTATCGAAATGCGTTATTTTTCTGTAAAGTCTTTTTTTTTCACTCATCCGTTACAAATGGCGCCCTAACGTGTTGGGTTTAAGGAGAAGGTTAGCGGCCGGTACGTTCGAGACCGGCCTATTCAAATCGCGTTTCGTTTAAATTCGCCCGGGCGCGAATCACTGCACCCGACTATTCAGCTGACGGCCAATGGCCATATGCTGTTACAGCTGATAGGCGCAGTGATTTAAACTCGCCAAGTCGAGGTGCCGGGCGTAAACAAACAGACAAGAAGGCTCGCGACGCGCATTCAAACATAAACGCAAAACAGCCGATTGCTTGTTTTTGTGTGTGTTTATGTTTATACTCGGGTAGTATTGTGTATACTTAGCCCGAGCCTTTTAAACTGCTGTAAAGCCAGGGCGAGAGCATTTAAACGACGATTATCGTTGTTTTCGTCGTCATATATGGCGAGAATTAAATTCCTTTTTTTGACGCGAGATTTAAAGCGATTTTCACGCGATTTTTTTTTGGTTGGACCGTGCCTGTGCGTGCAGCCGGTGGAAAGTGAGAATACTTTCATCCTTTTTTTTTGGTTGCGGGAATTATTTAAATCGTTATCGTCGCGAATTTTTTTTTTTGGAATAGCCACGCTCTCTCCCTAGCTAGCTGCATCGAGATACGTCATTCTCGAGCAGCTTAGGACAATTGTGTGTGGTAGTTAGAATTCTAACATTGTAATTTGCGTAACAGACGGCCAATTAGAGAGAGAATCTCAGCAGTTAGTTGCGCATACATACACAATTCGTCACCAAATTTTTTATATAATCGGTCTAGCTTCGCAAGATGGAATCATCGACCCCAGAAGAACTAGCCGATAGGATGGAGCATTGGCGCAAAAATCTAGAGCTGAGCTTTGAAGCTGTAATAGAAGCAAATATAGCTCTAGATTTAAGAAGCACCGGACATCTCGAGGGGGATTCTAAGCGAATCGCTCAATGGCTAATGGGAAGTTACAACCCAGCCCACTTCACACAAGAATCTCCCCTCCCCCAGGCTGTGCTTCTCCAAGCTTCCCCCTGTTCGAGAAGTCTGATACTTCACGTCGCTTGGCGTATACAGACTGCCTGAGGGCACCGAACGGCTGTGCTGAATACTCCCAAGCCCAAGACGACGGAGTAAATGCAGCCTGGGGGAAGGGAGATTTTCCAAGCTTCCCCCTGTCCGAAGCGTCTGATATGGCCCGTTTATGGAATATATCGGCATCGGACGGCTGTATTACTCATTCAAAGACTCCTGAAGACGAAGAGCAGACAAGCCTTCCAAGGAGCAACGAGGAAGAGATCGATAGTCTGGGGACGGCACAACCGGTGGACCGAACGCTGATTACTTCGCAATTTCGCGACGTATCGACGCAAGCAGAAGGCGAGCGTCATTGCGAATGCGAATGTAATCAGACGCGTAAATTGGAGGAGGAGAAAGTTAGGCGCCTAAGGGAAGAAGTGAGGCGACTGCACGACGAGCT
Organism: Torymus aiolomorphi; assembly: GCA_036365515.1. Lineage (NCBI taxonomy): Eukaryota > Metazoa > Arthropoda > Insecta > Hymenoptera > Torymidae > Torymus > Torymus aiolomorphi. The sequence goes on along the minus strand of CM070875.1, from coordinate 221,057,505 downwards.
GCGCAGCTACGCGCGCAAATGTCGTCACTTCATAATTCCGCTGCGCCTAACAAGAAACGAGCCGCAGGTGCAGCCAAACACTCTGCAAACCAACCTCGATCGGACCTAGGGACTAAAGACAACAAGAAGTCGTCCCGAAGTCTTCAAAAGTCCAGCTCGACAGGGAAAAAAGAGGCGTATGCAGCGGCCATGCAACGACCTCCAAAGTTATCCAAAAGAGATAAAGGCAGAAAATCCTCGAGTGGACTGGGTTCGAATCAAGGAACAGGTTCGAATTCTTGGACGACGGTAGCCTCTCGACGTCCCAAACAACGGTATATCCAGCAGGGGTTGGATAGTCGAGTATACGGCTCGTCAAGATCGAGGAACGCGCTCGGAGCATATAACTCCCCACCACCGAGTCCAACCAGAAAATTGTGTTGGACGTGTAGGTCACCAACGCACCTTCACTGGGCCTGCCCGGAGCGGAAAGAGGGCCCGAAGACGAAGACAAGAAGAAGACGAGATGATCTGCCAAGTCAACCTTGGAGGAATGACGGCAGTTGTCGACCGGAGTCCCAGCGCCAGAAGTGCCAACAGTCTCTGGTCCATCAATCGTCTTGGGATTGGTCTCGACCGCCGTTGGAATTCAGCGGAATTACGGTGATGAGCGACCCACCGTGTGCGTGCGGACGATCCCTCGACGTGGATCGTCTGATCAGCCGTTTAGTACACGAGCTGATCCGCGCGTATCCGGAACTGTCGTCTCTGCCGCCGACGACGACGTAAAGTCGAATCGAACGAGAGCCTTAGTATCGAGTTGCTTCTCTCCCGCTACGCAACGTCTGGGAGAGGGGTATAACGAGGGTCCAAGATAAAATACGGAGAAGATAAGCATCTCGGTCCTCCGTATTCTATCGAACCAGTTAGGCTCTCGTTCCCGCGAATTCGTATATCTCGAGCGAGTATTGACATCGCTCGGACGATGTATTCGCGTTAGCTACGCACGGGGCAGGCGCGACTTTGACCGTTGCTAAGTCGCGCCCGATTCTTTTTGAATCAGATTCTCTCGGGCTGTCAAACCGCGCGTACGCGAGTTAATTTGATCGTCCGCGAAGAAAACGGTATCGTGCGTCCTCACCGGTGCAGAGCAGCGCCCGTACACGTACCGACCACGAAGAGCAGCGCACGTGAGCAATCCGAGCCACTCCTGGGGTCCGAAGCGTCTGTAGGTGAACGCTGCACGTTAGGACTCGGCCTGAAAACTCCGAAGTCGACCGGATGATAAGGCCTGACGCAGGAGCGGATTCGTGAGCGAGCGACGAGGGGAGTGCACTCCCCTCCCGGTAAGACTCTTCGCCTATTTTCCGCGCAGCGATTGATTTGTATTTTCGGCGCGCAGCGGCGAGCGGCCGGTGTCTTGATCGCCGGCCCAGCGAAAAACAATCACATCGATCCGCCGGCGCCGAGCGGCGGATCCCCGCCTTCTTGTCAACGCGCAACGCGACGCGTATTTTGTATAGGATAATTTAGAATAGATCTTGTTATAGTTTTGAATGTAACCAAGACCACTCGTTATTTATTAACCTTCACCTAACCTTCTCCCGGATACCGCCGCCTCCGCGGGATCGTCGAACCGAGACGACGATCATTCTGAGTGGCCGCGCCTCGCGTCTAGCTAGCGCGAGTATTAACCCTTTCCGGCACACGGAAAAGTCGAGTTCAATCGTGAACTCGACATTTGTAAACAGGGATCCAGAGAACATCAACCCCGAGTGCTCGGCGTAGAAGTAGCACTCGACGGCACCGTGTTCTAGGGTTCGGTTCGCGGAATTACAAAAAATTTCCCCAGGCCTCCCGTTACAATGTTTATAAATCCCTACCATACCGACATCATTATTTAATTTTTATTTACTAATAATCCTGTGATATTTTTTTTTATAATTGAATGCGATTTTCTGTCTTTCACAATCGATGCAAAAAATACGTCGGAATTTATTATTGATTAGATTATTGTATATTTAAATTTAAAAATCCGTATTGCTGAGCAATAACCCTGGTAGAAAATTAATCATAAGTTGGCCAGAATATGCTTAACCAGCATATGGCTTACCCATATTCTGGCCAACTTATGATTAATTTTCTACCAGGGAAATAAGAAAATTTTTAAGCTATGAAATTAAAAAAATTTTTTTATCATGTATTTTTTGCAACAATTGTGAAAAACAGAAAATTGCATTCATTTATAAAAAAAAGTTTGCAGGCATAAGCCATCCGAGTTGGTTTATTTTCTACCAGGGGGATTATTTGTAAATAATAGTACATTTCGACACGGGTGGGGAAGTCGATTATTTAGCTGGTGTGACTTTTTGCACGAGCGAAGCGAGTGCGAAAAAGTCACACCACCTAAATAATCGACTTACGCACTAGTTTTGAACGGTATTTTATACCACGAGCGCCGAAAAATCATATCAAAGTTGTGATTTTGAGGTTAGAGTGCTATAAAATAATTAAATGACGATGTCGGTATGGTAGGGATTTATAAACACACTCTTTTCATATGTCCTTTATTTCTGATGAAACAAATTATTGTTATTTACTTCTAATACTTTTAAATAAACTATATTAAATTTGATAATTATGTTATTCTTACTTAATTATGTATCAATTAATAAAAAAAGCAATAGCGCGTACATCGTATAGTGTAGCTTATGTACCAGTTTCGAAAACACCAACTCCAAGTCTTTTATATATGTGAGTGGTTAGAGCGTCCGACTGCCGTGCCAATGTTCGATTCCCATCGTCTGCAAACATTTTTAATTTCTAAATTTAATGTTTTTCTTGTATATACGTGATACTTCAATTATAAAATGTGTATTCGTTAAAAATAAATAACATTTTAAATAACATTTAAATGACATTTAAATTATATATATATATAAAATGCTCAAAGCGGTCAATTAAAAATTTATTTACATTACTTTCGGCAGAATAATAGTATATTACTCACCAGGGGAGGAAAAAACTTGGACAGTCCACAGCTCATGTGTACAGCCCGAGCCGAAGGCTCGTGTGGCAATTTACACGAGCTGTGAGCTGGCCAATTTTACTCCCGTGGTGCGTATACTATTTTTCGTCATACCCCGGCCGAAAAAATTATTATACAAAAAGTAAAATTTGCTTTGTAAATCTTAAAACGTACTATATTTAAAACAGTAAAAATTCCCACAACTTGAGTGTATCCCAGCTCTACAGTTAAAAATAATAAATTTTCTTATTAAAATATTAAAATTTACACAAAATTTTTCTCCGTCAAGACTTTGTCAAGCTACAAATACTTTACGATTGCCTTGCTTTTAACTGAAGATTCATAACTAGGAGGTTGTGAGAACAAATCCCGGTCGTGTAAAGAATCAAAAAAACTGGAAAATACTATACATCTTTTTTTCTATTTTTTCTGTACATAAATAAGTATAACTATCGTACTTAATACGTTTCTATAATTTATTTATAAAAATTTATTTATTTACATAACAAATTAAAAAAATTTCATATCACGTGATTTAGCATGTGGAAAAGCACGTGTTTTTCTACATGCCAAATTAGTTCGAAAAAATCACGTTATTAGTCACATAGTTTATACATGATTTGGCACGTAGAAAAGCACGTGCTTTTCTACGTGCTTTTCTACATGCTTTTTTACATGCTTTTCTACGTGCTTTTCTACGTGATAAATCATGTAATAATTTTTACTAGGGCATAGAGGTATTATAGATAGAGAGGGAAGTCAAGCCTCCGGCCGTCGCAGAGTTAGAAAGAGAGAGAAGATCGCGGGAAGTAGCTGTCTCCCTCTCTACTCGCGCGTGCGCAGCACGCGCAGAAAGGGAGCGTCAGCGCGCGTGAAGAGAGAGATAGCTAGGGTAAGTGTGGGTACTACTGCGGACGTGGGTATTATTGTGCATGTATTACTGCTGTATAATCTTATGGAAAATCGCAGTAATACCAGCGACGTACTTTTTTGGGGTTCTGCGCATGCGCGAGCGCTCTCCCTATGCTTTAACATGGCACCGTAATACCAACGCAGTAGTTGCAGCAGCTTCGCAGTAACATCAGCAGAGAGATGTTGTTTTCAAAGTCATTTTATACATTTATTTATCAGTTTTTGTTCTAAAATTGTACTTTAATCGATAGATATGATACCTAAGTTTCATTATTAAAAAGAATCAGCATAATTTTTTTGCATGGAGACTAAATATAATCGCTTGAAACTAACCTGAAAAAAATACCGCTGTAGTAGCCACACTTACCCTACGTCCCGCGATCTTCTCTCTCTTTCTAACGTTCGGACATTTTCACTTATGGGCAGCCCTATGTCTCCCCTGCTCTACCTATAATACCTCTATGACCAGACCACGTCCTTGACTGTTTAATAGATTACTCTCATTTGGTCAATTTCCGCAGGGGCTTTTCTACGTATGTGTGTTCTGTGTGCTCTGTGTGTTCCCGACAAAGGTAGATCTGTTCCGGTTATGTAAGGCCCCCGCTACATAAGCGCGTATGCACGCAAATGCACGCGTATGCGCGCATAAGATATCTAGTAATTATCGATGCAGCTAACGTAAAAAATTTAGTGCCTCCAAAGAAAGCAGAGGACGAACAGCTTTTTTTGGAGGCACTAAATTTTTCACGTTGGCTGCATCGAACATTACTAGATATTCCCTAATTGCATACGCGTGCGTCCGCGTGCATACGCTCTTATACAGCGAATCCACATTACGTGCCATGATCTTTGTGCCATGAGCTTTGTGCCATAACAAAAAGAAAGTGTTGTTCGATATCTATGTAACTTTATCTATGTTTGACATTTATGCTCTGTTCAATAAAAGAGTAGGTACTCCCCCTTTATCCTGTGGTGATGAGTATGTAGATGTCGAACAACACTTTCTTTTTGGTATGGCACAAAGATCATGGCTCAAAGCTCATGGCACGTAATGTGGATTCGCTGATATAGCGGGGGCCTAAGACAGAGACAGACATAGAGAGAAGTTGTCTAGAACAGACAGAACGCATATGTAGAAAGGGCCCTGTCTTTCAAGCATGCATACATTCAACCCATTTATAAGTCCGACAACATTCATAAGAGCGAATCCACATTGCGTGCTGGGCCCTTTCTACATATGTGTGTTCTGTCTGTTCTAGACAACTTCTCTCTATGTCTGTCTCTGTCTTACATAAACGGAACAGATCTATCTGTCTTTGTCGGGAACACACAGAACACACATATGTAGAAAGGCCCCTATGTGTCGTGTGCCGTGCGATTTATGCAGTACCAAAAAGAAAGTATTGTTCGACATCTATGTAAATGTTATTTATGTTTGACATTTATGCTCTGTTCAATTAGAGCGAATCCACATTACGTGCTGTGCGTTGTGTGCCGTGCGATTTGTGCCGTACCAAAAAGAAAGTGTTGTTCGACATCTACATACTTATCACCACAGGATAAAAAGGAAGGACCTACTCTCTTATTGAACAGAGCATAGATGTCAAACATAGATAACAGTTACATAGATGTCGAACAACACTTTCTTTTTGGTACGGCACACGACGCACATCACGCAATGTGGATTCGCTCTTACGGCCTTTCCTCAATGCGAGTGACAACGGACAAGTTACATGTCCGTTTTGTTACACGAAAAAAATGTTGTTGTCCGATATCTACCAAATTCATACTTAACCAATGGTAGAAAAAGAGTGACTAAAAACCTACGGTAGACCTTTCGTCTGTTCTTTTTCTACCATTGATTATGAATTGCGTAAATATCGGACAATAAAATTTTTTTCGTGTAACAACGGACATGTAACTTGTCCGTTGTCACTCGCATTGAGGAAGGGCCATTATACGCTAGTGGAGATTTTGAACCTTAGTTACCAGATATCCCTAAATTTTCACTAGAAATTACTAAAGCATATATTTGCGCGAGCAGTTTCCGTCCTATTCTGGACTGAAAGCATACGCGACAGTCAGTAGCGTACGCGAAAAGCTTAGTGTAGCGTACGCTACAAATATAATTTCTCGAGCGAAAAAATTTTCCGAAGCTTCGCGTACCGGAAAGCTCTCCGGAAAATTTCGCGTACCGAAAAGCTCGCCGGAAAATTTCCCGTACGCTACAAACTGCCAATCACTTTATGGGGCTGCATCTACGTAAGAGAAACATGAAATGGTTTTCTGGTTTTTGTCCATCGTATTAGCGCGAGAGCACCGGGAGAGGGGGTTCATACCAACTGTCTAACGACATAACAAAACTTAACCTCGAATTTCAGAATATTTTATTAAATATTTTTGATTTTACGACGTTGGTATGAACCCCCTCTCTCGGTGCTCTCGCGCTGTCACGATGGACAAAAACCAGAAAATCATTTCGATGTTTCTCTTATGTAGACGCAGCCTGGGCTCGCAAAGTATTTCCACTCTTCAGCGTATGCTACTTGACTTCGCGTACGCTACAGCACCTTTGCGTACGCTACGGAACTACTGCACGTGCTCTGGCGCACCTTACGCTGCGAAACTTTAGCGCACGCGGCGGGGACAAGCAGTTTTTGCGCACACGAAGTATTCTCAGCTGTTTAGCGTGCGCTTTTTAACCTTTGCGTACGCTGTGGAGCGTGCGCTCCAGTATCTTCCTGTAGGCTATTGGGAAAATATTTTTTGCACTTCCAAAATAAAGAACAGGTTCGCGTACGCTAAAAAACGCTCTTGTGCTGAAAAATAAAGTTGTTTAGCGTACAATACAGAACCTTGACGTACGTTATAAATGAACTAAACGTAAATCATATAAGTTAGGAAACATGAGTCGCTCAAATGGTTTATTCGTATACACATCCAACAAGGCAATGACCTGATGACAGTCACATTTGGAGCACCAATGGCACTGTTAGAGTCGTTCTACATGGTATGCATGACACCGACACTACACCGTGAAATACTAGAGGTGTATACCTGTGTGTGTGTGTGTGTGTGTGTGTGTGTGTGTGTGTGTGTGTGTGTGTGTGTGTGTGTGTGTGTGTGTGTGTGTGTGTGTGTGTGTGTGTGTGTGTGTGTGTGTGTGTGTGTGTGTGTGTGTGTGTGTGTGTGTGTGTGTGTGTGTGTGCGTGTGTATATATGCATTATACATAGCAGATATAAGGTCGAATCAACCGTTGACCGTCTTCGTACACGGCAGACGACACACGGCGCCATAGAGTTATTATAGACTATTGGGATCTGACATCGGTCATGCGACCCTCGTGGTGGCGCGGTGAACTAGAGATAGTCCGGCATTAATGCTGTACAGATCGGGCTCTTCTGCGCCATGTTGGCTATGGCTAAAGTATAGCTATATATATTGGCCACACCCCCATGTCAGATCCCATGCACGGCGCACGTTCGGTTGAGTCTGTAACTTCATGAAGATTTATGTGTTTAAGAGAGCAATCATATGCGTTCCGTTGAATTTTCCAGAACGCATGTGATTATTCCCTTGCAATTTCTAATTAATTTATAACGGGCATGACTATAGGAAAAAGCATTTTTTACAAATTCAACAATACAGAATGTAGTATGTGCAATGTGCATGTTACATGTACATCTCGAACATCAAACAGCAGCAGGAGGCCAACCACTTCAAAGCTGATAAAAAAGCAAATTATGTAATGTCTTTTTATTTATTCAGGTAACTATATATGTTTAAATCTTTTCACTTAAGGCAGTCAGACACCAAAAAATCTAGGGATTTTTTTGTGTTTTTTAAATTCTATATATTTATTCTAAACATAACAAAAAAGTTGACATAAAGTGAGTAAATTAAAAATAGTCAATCATAATATAATGATCAGTATCATTTTATTTAAGTTGACATTTAAACTCCTGAACAGATACGTTATCTACTTATAAATCATATTTATTATAAAAAATCTAACAAGACTAAGTACACCGGATATGGACGGCTAAGCGGAAGAAGAACGTATCTCGGCACATGGATGAAGAACGACGTATCTCGGCGCGAGGATGAAGCATGACGTATCTCGGCGCGAGGATGAAGAACGACGTATCTCGACGAGAGGATGAAAAACGACGTATCTCGGCGCAAGGGTGAAGAACGACGTATCTCGCCGCGAGGATGAAGAACGACGTATCTCTGCACGAGGATGAAGAACGACGTATTTCGTCGTATACTGGCCGTGTACTGTCCGTAAGAGTGCCGAGATAAGTCGTTCTTTATCCGCGCGTCGAAATACGTTCTTCTTCCGCTCAGCCCTCAATATGCTCTCTCGTTACGTCTATTCTCTTACGTTTATGGAAATACTTCACGTGCGCAAAAATTGCTTGTCTCCGTCGCGTGCGCTAAAGTTTTGCAGCGTACGCGCGAAGGTGCGTCAGCGTGCGTGCAGTAGTTCCGTAGCGTACATAAAGGTGCTGTATCGTACGCGAAAGTCAAGTAGCGTACGCTGAAAAGTGAAAATGCTTCGCGCGCCCATAAAGTGATTGGCAGTTTGTAGCGTACGCGAAATTTTCCGGGGAGCTTTTCGGTACGCGAAGCTTCTGAAAATTTTTTCGCTCGGGAAATTATATTTGTAACGAACGCTACACTCAGCTTTTCGCGTACGCTACTGACTGTCGCTTACACTTTTATGTCCCCCTAGACAGACTCTATTCATAACGTTTCCAATTGAAGAGCCGGAAAGAGAAAGGGTGCGTAAACTTCTTTCACCGCGTAAGTAAAGATAGAAATTTGGTTTAAATGTGAAAAAGATGTATAATAAAGTTCTCTACATTAATCAATCGTTGCATTTAGGATTCCCGAAATTACAAAAACCGGCATGGTTGGCCAAAACTTACGCGGCGAAAAAAGTTTATGCGCTCCCATCTCTCCCCGCGCACTTCCTCGCGCAGCCTATGACCACGGCGTTTTGTTTACGTTTTCACCTAGGAGAGAGCGGGGCATGCGTAGCACGATGGGTTGGTTTAGCACTCGAATATTTATAATATAAATAAATATTTAAATGCAAATTTTTTTATGTGTAAATAAAGAATATTTCTATTTCTTTTTTCTGTAAAAATAATATAAAAAAAATTATTATGAAAAAAATGATAAATATCTTAAATTCTTACTTCGAAAGCCACCTTTTTTTCATTTTATATTCGCTTGGCAGGGATAAAAAAATGTATAATTTTTTATTCAAAATGAACGTATTCGATAGTTCTCAACACGAACTTTCAACTTCCGTTTGGATTTTTACTCGAAATATTATTTTCAAAAGTATTTATTAACATTTAATAAAGTACTGATGTGGGGCATGCGTGGCACAGGAGTGGGGCACGCGTGGCACACGTCGCCACTAGCGGCTGGTTTACGAAGCAAACAGCTGATGAAATTCTAACCTTTTACTTAGTCACGTGAGTAATGTAGCTTAATTGTTAAGAGATAAGTTTATTAGCTCTTAAGTAATTTATAACAAGGGTTCAATAAAGTGATGATACGGGTGTACAAAAAGAAGACAAAATTATAATATAATATGGCAATTAGACGATGCCACATCTCAATGTATTTATCCTTATAGAGAAAATATGCACTCGTCTGCTTTTAATTTGATACCACTTCAGTGTATTCAATCACCTTTAAACGTAGCATTAGAAAATAATAATGTTATTTATTAAATATAAATTAAATATTATTTTATAATTTATTATGAAAATGTTGAATAATTTTATGAGTTTTCAAAGTTATTACATATAATGTAAGGCGAAAATATTGTGATCTGTGTAACTAGAGACTGATCAGTAAAAAAAAGTATTATTTATTTTTTGTTATAGAGAGAAAAACAAATTTCGTTTAAGTTAATTTAACTAGTTACATAGAGAAATTTAAAAAAACTGTATTATTTGAATATATCATGTATGTACCTGATAAAAAAAAAATTATAACAATGAAACAAATTTTTTTCTATTTTCTATTTACGTTTTATTGCGTTTTTAAAAAAAAGCTTATCAATTTTAACTTTTTTGTAAAAAATAAATCCGTCACTTTCTGACATAGTCATGTTGAGTGCGCCACGCATGCCCCACCCGCCTGCTACGCATGCCCCATAGTGGGGCACGTAGAGCATTTTAACGAGTTTTACTTTTCGATGTATCATTCAGAATATATTAAAAAACAGTGTTTTTTAACTATCAATTCTATTTCTAAATATGTTTATCTAATTATTTCTTCTTTTGAACTTCTTGATATACTTAAGATATTAATGTAAATCTGCCCTAAAGTTACGGTGCCACACATGCCCTCCTCTCCCCTACTTACTACTTTCCCAAATGCATTATAAGCGACCAAGATCCTTCTGCGTTTTTATTCTTTGATTATTTTTCTATTCAAATGAAGGTCTTTTAACTTTATTTCTGCTTTTTTTATAAGAGATTTTGATGTTCAAAGGTCATATAAACTCTCCCATAAGAGCCTATGTTAAAAACTGGATTTTCAAGAACTTTTTTCTCGAAAAAATTACTTATAAAAAATATTGAAAAAATTCATCTAATTTTCTTTCAAAATAAAAAAGCAATATATAAAAATTCTAAATTGTTGGTTGCATTTTGATGGAAGAGTCGTTCTACACGGTGCCGTATGCCTGATACCGACACTACACCGTGAAATACATATATAGGTATACATCTCTAGTATTTCACAGTGTAGTGTCGGTATCAGGCATATCGTGTAGAACGACTCTAATGACTGACCCTCCTTAAACAGCATTGCAAAACTCTTCGACTCTATTATCAGTTCTATATTGCGACGATGCGAACGTCGTTACACTAAAAAAATGGTGACTGAAACGTTCCGCTTTTTGTAGAAATTACACCAAACCCGAGTGACCAAGCTTGAGGAGCGCTGTTGCGCTCTGGTGTTGGCGCAATGGTTACACCTCGTGGTGTAAAATTTCTAGTAAAACTGACGACTGTCTCTCCCAACTCCGAGTCTAGTGAATAAACTTTTCTATAAAATTCCCTTCCTAGAGACATCAAATATTTTCCTAGCCTATCTCTCTTTAAGGCGCTCTCCGATCTTATTTGTTAAATCTAGACTGATTCTTTGCTGTGTTACCGATCGATGATGATTGAGTATCGCGATAGTTTTCATCAGTGAGTGATAGTGATAGTGATAGTGCATCAGAGAATCAATTTGATCACCTGCCCTTCTAAGGGCAATCACACGGCTGAACACAGTATTGTGTTATTCACTGCATCCTTCCAAACTACAAGTTCGACAACAACAGCAGCCACCAGAGAGCGGACCTAGGAGAGGTGACCTCCAAGGTCACCATGTCACACACATCGGACAAAATGGACCAGTCGGATGGTACAACGCCACACCACCCTAAGCGAGTGAACCCCGGTAATAGTGATGATGGATTCAGCGTCGTATCATCGACCAAGAGGAAGAAGGCTAGGACATCGACAAAGGCCAGGACCTCAACAAGGGCCAGCAGCAGCACCACAACTAGCACTAGTAAGATCAACACACAACCATCTAACGTGACCCTTTCCAATAAAACCAAAAATTATTTTGAGACCCTTGCCAACGACAACACAGAAAAAACGGTACCAACCGGGTGCCTAAACACAAACGACACACAGACAAACAACGTGACAGACCCTAAACCTAAAAAACAAAACATTAAACCAGTGACAGTAAAAGTGGACGAATTAAACTTCCCTTACAAGATGCTCAAAGTTGTTCTCAAGAAACTTAAGTTTCCACCGATGGTTCAAACTATTGACAGCACCCACATGTCAGTTGGGGTTAGTACACTTGACGACTATCGGTTGTTACTCAGGGGTCTTGAGGAAGCAAATTTTCAATTCTCCCTGAGACGACCTGCTGATTCCACCCCCCCCCCCTGCGAAAATTGTGATAAGAGGCCCCCTCGTACACAGAAACGTATGAAATCAAGAAAGAATTGATTGAATTAGGACTGAAGATTGAGGGCGTTGCACAGATGAAAAGAGGAAGTGGAAGAACAGCCACGCCGCTCCCTCTTTTCTTATTAACCATAACTAATGATGAAAACCTAAAGCTTTTGAACGAAGTAAAATCGATTAATTATTTTAAAATAAAACTTGAAAAGTACAACAAACCTAACAAACCTGTGCAATGCTTCAACTGCCAGGAATTTAATCACGTATCTAAATTCTGCCACATGCTTCCCAAATGCGTTAAATGTGGAGAAATCCACAAATCAACTGAATGCAAATTAGATTTCTCGGATAAAACAAACAACCTAAAATGCGCTAACTGTGGAGGAAACCACACGGCAAACTACCAGGGATGCCCAAGATATAAAAGACAACACGACCTAATCAAAATCAGGTCACAAAAACAAACAAACGCTAAACCTACACAACAGGTAAAAATTCATGCGCCCAGACAACAACCGCCACAAAAACAACAACAAACACAACAACATAATTACAACGCCAACACTAACTATGAACGTAACTTCCCGCGACTTATTAATAAACAAAACGCAAGTCCAGCTTGGACACACACACAAACAAACATGATAAATAATAATGATAAAATACAATCTAAAGACGCCGAAAACCTAATGAACATTATAAACGAGGCAATCGAGTTAACACTTCAAATTACAACAGGTACACTCACACTTAAAGATGCAACAATTCAAACAGCTAATCTAATAAAACAGCTTTTCTCTACAGCCCTTAATGTCAGCAATGGAGCAGGAAAATAAACAATTAAAAATCTACGCATGGAACGCGTGTGGTGGATTATATGCCAAAAGACTTGAATTAGAATCCCTCTTAATAAATAACAAAATAGACATTTGCCTCATAAGTGAAACTTTAATTAAAGATAAACAAAATTTCAACATAAAAAATTATAAAACATATAAAAACAACACTAACAGAGGCACGGCTATTCTCGTTAAAAATGACATCAGCCACTACGTAATTCCGATTGATCTTGAAAAACTAGAAGCCACGGCTATAAAAATTAAAACGCGAGGCCAAGAAGTCGCGATAATATCCACATATAACTCCCCTAGCGTAAAATTCCATAAAGCCGACTACACTAAAATCTTTAAAATAGCCCCGGTTGTTATTGCAGCAGGTGATTACAATGCAAAACACACCATATGGGGTAGTAGATCTATTAACACACTTGGCAAAAACATTAATAATTTCTGTTTTAAAAATAGCCTTTCAGTTCATGCACCCCCGGAATTCACGCACTATCCATTTAACAAAAGACTAAAACCGGACATAATAGATTTCATGATCTCAAAAAATCTCTATTTTACTTCGGATGTAAACACAATTCACGAGTTAGACTCAGATCACTACCCCATAGAAATCATAGTTAACTTGAGCGCTAAATTCACCACTAACCATCCTAAATATAACTTAGCAAAAGCAAATTGGAATTCATTTCAAAATCATATAGATAACGCGATTAAAGAGCGCCAAAACGACTTAAATTCAATCGATAATATAAATCTTGCAATCTTAAATTTAACTAACTCAATCTCGAAAGCATTAGAAATAGCAGTACCTAAAAATGAAAATAAAACCGGTGAACCCCCTCTGCCACAAACAATACTTGATTTAATTAACGCCAGAAATAAAAACATACGAGAAAACCATGTCAGGCCAAATCCCCTACTAAAACTAGAAATAAATCACCAACGGAAAAAAATCGATAAAATGATTAAAGAATTTAAATGCAACACGTGGAATAACACAGTTAAAAAATTAAATATTAAAGATAACAGCCTCTGGAGAATGACAAAAGGTCTAACGCGTAAACAAACAAATATTCCAGCTCTTAAAAACGAAAATAATGAAATTAAATACTTTTCTCCAGAAGACAAAGCTAGCGCATTTGGAACGCACTTCGCTAATACATTTACCCCGCATAAAAACGAATCCGAAGAAGCAAAGCTCTTCACCACAGAAACAGACCGCATGGTTTCCTCGTACTTAAACCATCTGGAAATTACGGATCCTAAATATAAAGCCAAACCATTCGAAATCAAAAACTATATTAAAAGAACTAAAAACAATAAAGCCCCCGGACCGGATAAAGTCACTAATTGCATGCTTAAACATCTACCCTCCAGCGCCATAAGTTATATTACGAAAATTCTTAATGCTTGCTTCGATTTAAATTATTTCCCTACGGAGTGGAAAAAAGCAACTATCTTAGTGTTTGCTAAACCCGGTAAAGATCTAACCATGACCACCAGCTACAGGCCCATAAGTTTACTAAATATAATGAGCAAAATTTTCGAATCAATCATAATCGACAGACTTAAAGACGAACTAAACGATAAACTTTGACTCCGAGCAGAACAATTTGGCTTTAGAGATGGACACTCGGCAGTACAGGCCATACTTAGACTAACAGAAGACATCACGAAAAACTTTAACTGCAACAGAAACACAGGCGCGGTTTTTCTGGACGTCGCGAAGGCTTTTGACAGCGTGTGGATTAACGGACTAATCCGCAAGCTGATCGAAGCCAAAATAAATAAAAATTTAATTCACCTACTAGCATCATATTTAAAAAATAGAAAATTTAAAGTAAAACTAAATGACGTAGAATCTAAAGAATTTAATATACGTGCAGGCATACCACAAGGTAGTCTACTCGGTCCTATACTTTTCATCATTTACATCAATGACCTTCCAACTGTTGAAGGAGTAAAAATAGGAATTTACGCAGATGACACGGCCGCGTGGGCTACCTCGTGGAGCAATCTCAAAATAGTAAAACTTTTAAACGAATTCCTTAATAAAGTAAAAAACTGGACAACATTATGGCGCATAAAAATAAATGCTTCTAAATCAGAATCAATCCTTTTCTCGCGTAAAAAAAACTCAACACGGGATCTAGATCCGCCTAATCTAAACAACGAGTCTATAGAATGGGAAAATAAAGTAAAATATCTAGGAGTAATGCTTGATAAAAAATTAAGTTACACAGCCCACGTTAATAACATGCGTAACAAAGCAATAGGAGCCACAATGAAACTCAAACCGATCTTAAATAATCACTCAGCACTAAATATAAATAACGGAGTAATAATTTACAAAATGATAATAAAACCCATCTTAACCTACGCCTCGACGATCTGGGCCAACACAAACAAATCTAATTACCAAAAAATACAAACGGTACAGAATAAAACACTCCGCACTATTTTAAACGCCCCTAGATACACTAAAAACACTCTAATTCATAAAGATTTAAATGTAGAGTACATTAAAGATTACATCAAAGAAGCCGGCAAAAACTTCTATAACAGAATTTCGGAATCAAAATATCAAATCATTAAAAACCTAGGCAACTACGACTCCGACGCAAGAGACAAATACAAGAGACCTAAAGACTTTTTGCATATAGATCCACCCACATAAATCCTAGTAAATAACGCAAATTTACGATGTTTCAGATACAACAGATCCAAGCCAAAGACAAATGCAGACACACCAGATTTACCTTCCCCTTACTAATCATTTTTCTTTCAGGATCATATCAAGAAGACGCACCTCATACACTAAACTCTCTCTCTCTCTCTCTCTCTCTCCTTTCACGCAAAAAGAGACACAGCGACGTTATGCTGGCGGCTGATATTCAGTGCGCCTCAAAACCGCAACGAATGCCTGACCGGACCGGCTGGCGGATGCGGCGTCTCCCTCTGAGTGAATCTTTTTCCTCTAAAACTTTCTGCCGCATATCACCTTTACCTACCTATATAAATTACTCATCTATTTTTTCTGTCTAATAAAGTCATTCTACGCGTCTCAACAACTAACTTAAGATAAATGGGTTTTTACTCCTAGCGAGGTTTTTCCCCATTCTACACTTCACATAGTAGTCCAGCCATACAACCGTTTTTGCTCTATAACTTCTGATAGTGTGGAAATGCCCTCACAGGGTAACGCACAACTTCCTCTTTTTGATTTCCTTCTTTAAGGAGAGGTAACTGGAATCGCCCAGGCTCCTCCTACGTGGATTCATTTCTACGTAAGGGGCTCCTGGACGGTGATCCGGGCAGGCTGTACCTCACTGGTAGGGGGCGACGAAGGGGGCCCCCACCATCCCTTCTTTCTTTCTTTCTTTGCTGTGTTACCTATCTATTTAGTTAAATATTCTGTAATAATCGACTGATTTTGTAATAATTCTAAGACTGAGCACTATACACACACACACACACACACACACACACACACACACACACACACACACACACACACACACACACACACACACACACACACACACACACACACACACACACACAGAGAGAGCGCGCTATATATATATATATATATATATATATATATATATATATATATATATATATATATATATATATATATATATATATATATATATATATATATATATATATATATATATATATATATATATATATATATATATATATATCCTTGCATATTATAACCAGGGTTGCAAATTGTTAAGAATTATAATTTAAATTGTTAATTAAATCCTCGTTTAATCAAGAATTACAATTTCAATCGTTAATTAAATCCACGTTTAATTAAGAATTACAATTTCAATCGTTAATTAAACCCGCGTTTAATTAAGAATTAAAATTTCAATTGTTAATTAAACCCGCGTTTAATTAAGAATTAAAATTTCTATCGTTAATTGAGCCTACGTTCAATTAAGAATTAAAATATAAATCGTGAATTGAACGCGGATTTAATTAACGATTGAAATTTTAATTTTTAATTTAATGCCGGTTTAATTTACGATTGAAATTTTAATTCGCGATTGAACGCCGGTTGAATTAATGATGAAAATTTTAATTCTTAATTAATCGCGGGATCGGGTCACTATTATGAAAATCAGACAACGAGATAGAGAATCTGGGCCGGAAATCTGAATTTAGGTCTACGAGGCACGACCGTACTTTTGCAACGAACAAGCGTTCGTTCCTCGTAGACTATACCTAAGTTTTCTTAAATTCCCCTACTTTCTGCGGCTGGTTTTTCCACTATGAAGGGAATCCAGTATAAATCTTCGTTAATGTCATACTGTAGGAGGACATCGTATTCAACTTGAAAAAATATTGGTATTCAAAATAGTCTACTAAATTAGTTGGTTGGCGTAAGTAATCTAGAAGCTTAATTAAAGGTTAAATTTTCCATCATCAATTGAACCCGCATTAATTAAGGATTACATTTTTAAACACAGGTTTAATAACGATTAAAATTTGAATTCTAAATTAAACGCGAGTTCGATAATTAATTAAAAATATAATCCTTAATTAGTGCGGGTTCAATTGATGATGGAAAATTTAACCATTAATTAAGCTTCTGAATTACTTACACCAACCAACTAATTTAGTAAACTATTATGACTACCAGTTTAATAACAACTCATTGTCAAGAGTCAGGAACATATTTGATCTCGGTGTGAGGTTTAACTCAAGGCGCTATTCGACGACTACATCAACCACATTGTTTCCAAGGCCATGAAGATCTTAGGCTTCATTAAAAGAAACACTACTGACTTTACCAGCACATCTACTCTCATCACTCTGTACAAATCGCTATGCCTAATATCGCTCATCTACTGCTGCCAGATATGGAAACTAAATACTGCTGAACGAATGAAAATTATTCAGGCGGTAATGCATAAATTCTTACGCTTTCTAGCTTTTAAAGCCAGGACCCCAATGAGTTACCTCGACCACGATTACTCTCACCTACTCACAACTTATAGGCTACCATCCATAGAACATACTCTTTCATACCAGGACTATATTTTAGCATTCAAAATTAATTATAACTACTACAGATCACCAGAATTACGCATCTTTAATCCCAGATCACTCAGATATAACATCAGAAAGCCACGCATCATCGAGGAAAACCATTCATCAATTAACATCTGCTTTCACTCACCCTTCAATTGGCTTAGAAGGCTATGGAATTCACTGCCTGCTGATATCAGGTCACAAAGAATAAGCATCTTTAAAACCAGTATTAAATCACTGCTATCCACGAGCACCATCTGACTTTATTTTGTTTTACAGTTTTACTAGTTCTAGTCAATAATTTTCTAATATTGTGCAATTAAAATTTATATAAAGTTAATTTTCATATACATTTACTCTATTATTAAGGTGATGTGATACCCACACTATTACTCAATTCTGGGTTTCCGTTTTTCTCCTTCAATTTTAAACTTTTTGAAAAAAAACTCTTTGACACGTTTTAAGTTTAATAAAGAACTACAATATATCAAAGAGTTTTTTTCTTAAAATTAAAAATTGAATGAGAAAAATGGGAATCCAATTTTGAGTACTAGCGTGGGTATCGCATCACCTTAATTATTCTTTACAACATATTCGCCATCTGTCGGTTCTATAAATTGTACATGTATTATTTGTGTAAAGTCCTGCTTGCCCGTATATTCTTATTGAATAAATAAATAAATATGGCTAACAGTACCGTCCAATATAAAAGTAACTTTTTAAACTGCATCACAGAACGATTTCTGTTTTTATAAGTAATGATTTTTTTTATTGCTAGAAGAGTGCAAGCTGAAAGTTTTCTATTATCACTCATAATTATCGTATAATTCCTGAAGAAACTACATAAAATGCTAATGATTTCTTAAAAAATTGTTAAAAATTATAGCGATGCAATTAAAATAATATATTTACAAAAGGATGTAAAAAATTAGACAAATTATTTAAACAAGGGTATGAAAGTTAATTGTAAAGTGAATCGTGTAAAAATTATTAAAGCGATCAATTTGAAATTTAGCGCACATGTTTAAGATTAAATTGGCTACCTTTTGCATATATTTTTATTACGATTGATGATTGTTTATAAAAGTTATTAAGAAATGCCATTCGACTAGTTTAGTTTTCTAGTTAATTTAATAGCACACACAATACCTTGATAACTTTTTTTTATCAGGCTTATAATTTTCAAAATATAAGCAAAAAAGCTGCAAAATGTAGTAATTTTGCTTCTTTTTTGCAATTTTTGTTTTCATTCTACAACCCATTCCGAATAGCATTATGCAATAGAATACCTAGTGGCATTTTTTTTTCTTCGGTGTTTTGATGCTATGTTGACTGGACTATATAGAGGAAACAATCTACGCCAGAAACCGATAAACAAAAAATAGCAGAAAAGAGTCAAACTTAAGCATTTTTTTTTTAAAGTTAAAAGATCATCCTCCAACGGTTGCCGACTCCCATTGTAAACTGTTGCTGGCCGAGCAAATTAGTTTTTAAATAATTAAAAAAAAAGAAATTTTATACATGCAAAACAAAGACATCATTGCCCTCCATAATAATACGCTCTACCATTCTGCAGTTTGAAAACGATTTTCCAAATTTTTTGAGAATGGTATTTAAACAAAATTTTGGATTAGATTCTAAAATTCTAAATGTGACTTGACAATTTTTTGAAAATAATTAAGTATTTCCTGCCTAAATGAAAATAAATATGTTTGGTTAAAATACTTACTTTAAATTCAACATTTTCTAAAGTTCTATGCTGTTGCTCGTTCTGTATTTTCTGTGCTTCTCTTTTTGCTAACTCACTCAACGAGATGTTTTTTACTTTTTCGTGCATTGATTCTATTCGTCCTATTCTAACCATTTTGAATCTATTTTCTGTAAAAAATATTTGAGATATTTAAATGCTTAAAACTATTAATTCTTGCTATAAAATTATGCAAATTAAAACATACCTTTAATTGCTGATCGAATCTCAAGCAACCGTAGAACAATTTCATCAATAGCAGCATTAGATGGCGCACAAACTAAAATTCTCCAAGGTTTTCCTTCAGTCTGCACATTTTTCGCATATAGTATTTGAGTTACTAAGTTAGCAATTACTTTCGATTTTCCAGTTCCTATAAAATAGATAGATATTGGTGTTTAATAACCCTAGAAGCTGTAATATTTAATCATTTTACATAATTATGGAAGTTCAGTCGAGACATAGGACGTCAAGTTTTCGATAATAAGACCTAACTTGGCGGTAAGAGAACCCCTTATACTATTGTAAAATGTATTTCCCACCAAAGTAAGCTCATTTTAAGTAATTAAAAAAAATCCGCAGTTTTTAGTGTCGTGATCCCATAACGAGTGCCTCGTGAGCTATAGTTATTCTTTTGCTAAGTCGCCGGTCTTTCGTCTTTCTACATTGTCTAAACGTCGACGGTAACCTTTGTGACACACGTTACACCCAAAATTCGAGTATTTTTAGCATATTTAGACGCTTCAAATCGTTTCATGGGTTTTATTTGTGAGAAATTCATTGTACATTGTATTTTCAATAGGTAACAGTTTTGTTTTAAGTTTTTTATTGAAGGTGTAATAGAAACCAGATTCGTACACCATAGATCCTTTCGAGCATCGTAAATTTATTAATACACCGACGTTTCGGGAGTATAATTAACTCCCCTTATCAAGGCTAAAAACAATGAACATACAAATATTAAACATAACAGAAATTCAAAAATTTGTTGTCACATTAAAGAAAAAAAACGGAAAAAAGCTTTCTTCCTTGCCATTCAAGGTGGTATATAAATTTACAAATTTACACAGTGGCCATTGCATGAACTCCGCATGTCAAACAGTTTTTCTTTTTACAATAGGTTTTTTGTAAATCACCAACATTTGTAAAGCAATACCTGTATTATGAAGAATATTTAGAAAAAATTATATTGTGCTGAAGAGAAAAAAAAACAAAATAAGAAAAGAGATGAGAAATAAAAAAAAACTTACATGTTACTAATGAGTACTTTAGTCATAACGTCAAAGGAAGCTTTACCCAGGATGGTATACTCTCACTGTCAGAAGAGACAATAGGAGTTACGGGCATCGCCGGGGTTATTTATACGGTATAAAGTGGTGGGGATGTAAATTTAGTAAGGAAATTCGACTTAGTAACGCAGCGACCGCCAATGAGAAACTACTATCTGCTACGTAACCGACGAGAATTTATTAATTTGTTCGGTTTGTCAAATGTTGGTTGATCTATTAACAATGTCGACTGTGGATTTATAACAATTTTTTAGTTTGATAGTATCAAACTGTCTATTCATATTATTATTGGTATACTATAAATATGTAACATCTCAGAAAACAATCTTTTATTCTTATAACTTTCGTGATCGGCGATATTGACCTTATTAATAGTATATTACATACCTAGGCCAGTAAAATAAGAAATGTCTCAGATCATATGTAATTGTCGGCCGAGGCGAAGCCGAGGTTGACAAACATGTGATCTGAGGCTTTCTTTTTTATTGGCCAAGGTGTGTATACTATTTTTCTGCTCGACGGCGCCGGAAAGCGGCAACTTCGTTTCGCGCAGCGGCCGGAAAGTTAGCGCTTTCCGGCCGGAGGACAGAAAAATCTATTTTCTTCATCCCCTAGCCGAAAGTACGGTCTTCCCGGCTCGATTTCGCGCCGGGAAGAGCGACTTTTGTGGCCGCTCTTTGTTGATCGTTGCGTGGCAACGTCCGCGACAGCGCACGTGTTGTAACCTAAACTATGCTAACCCTTCCAAATGTGATGACAAGAAAATCATTTGTAAAATCGGAAAATTGAAAAGATATAGGCGTATTAAATTAATTTTATGTTATTATTAATATATTGAACAATATATTTATAACTCTGATAATCAATTATGTTCTTATATTGCATACACGCTGTCAGAAAGCTTCTATACATATATAGACATGATGTTTACATTTTGAGTTTCAAGACATGGTGTAGCTATATACTTATATGTGAAAGTTTTTTGACTCTCATTCTATAATGTATGGCTTATGGGATAGAAAAAGACAAACAGAGGAACCATTGAGAGGTTGTTCTGTAGTTGAAATGAGTATCAATTAAGTATGTACATATTGCTGGTCCATCATCTTTTTTAAGTATCTTTTGCTAGTGTTTTTGATGCCTGCCCCGACCAGCAAAACCTCGGCTTCGCCTCGGTTTTGCAAAAGTCGGGCGGGCATCAAAAAAAGCAGAAGTCGAGCTTTACGCTCCGCGATATGTAAAGTGGCGCTGAAGCAGGCCTTTTATACATATGGCCGAGCCGTAGTTAGCAACCAACAACGCTATTTTATTAATTAATATCAAAACTATATGGGCGTACTTTCGGCGGGGGATGAAGAAAAATAGTATACGACACTTGGCCAGAATGTTGGATGCCCTGGCCGGCGCGCATCGACGCCCTCGGCTTCGCCTCGGGCGTCAAAATGGCGCCGGCCAGGAAATTCAACTTCCTGGCCTTGTGTCGTAATATACTATTTATGTTTGTATAAATTTGCATGGTTGGCTAAAGCCGATGTGGTGTCACCATTCTTAACCCTACGCTTGTGTTCATTTATGCGTAATCGTAATTGTCTACCCGTCTGTCCAATATATCACATTTTACAATCCGCACAATTAACTTTGTAAACTACACCACTTTTTTCAAACTTATCAACATTATCTTTACCTAATTTAATGTATTTGGAAAGTTTATTGTATGGTTTTTGTATAACCTTATAACTATTACAAGACAGAATTAATTATACTTCCGAAACGACGGTGTATTAATAAATTTTATACCACTCTAACCTCAAAATCACAACTTTGGTATGATTTTTCGGCGCTCGTGGTATAAAATACCGTTCGAAACGAGTGCGGAAGTTGATTATTTACTTCATGTAACTTTTCGCACTCGCTTCGCTCGTGCGGAAAACGTCACATGAAATGAATCATCACCTTCCGCACCAGTGTCGAAATGTACTATACGATGCTCGAAAGGATCTATGGTGTACGAATCTGGTTTTTATTACACCTTCAATAAAAATTATCATTAAACGCGAGCAGCTTGGAAGAGCAATAACCTTTTGAGTTTTGTTTTAAGGTGATGTCGGAGCCACGCTGATTGGTTGAAAATTTCCTAACCTCAAAAACTTTATATCATAAATAAAAAAAAGTGTACAATCGTAAAGCACAAAAATACGGTGATCGCGTGTTCTTGTTATAATAAGGAATGTTTATAAATGTTATACAGCATTTAATAATTTTTAGTTAAACCAAACAATGGGAAATACGAGGCGAGGTGAGGATGACGTTTCACATAGAAAATTGTAAGATGACCGTCACTTTTACGTAATTCCACGCGTCAATTTTAAGAATATTGCATTATATAAATTATTGAACATTTTGATTATTGAAAATGCTGTGATCCCGCGTTCTTTGCACGATAAAAAATCGTTAGCAACTTAATTTTCTGTATTACGAAGTAAATTTCGCGCGAACAATGGGAAATGCGGCTCGAGGTGGAGGTCACCATCGGTAAAGTTCGCTCCTACATCCCCTTAAGGTTGTATTGAGTATATAATTCGCGTCAGAAGTTAGTCCATCACTTACAATATCAATAATTTACTATTAACGCTTTTTTCATATTTTAAAGTTAACAACATTATAAAAGTTGTCTAGACAAGCAGCTAAGATGGCTCATGCGGGCTATTAGACTTAAAGCTATGAAAATTTTTTACGAGGATTCATTTACGCATTCCAATCTGAAAACTGATATGACAGCAAAAAGAGTTCTTAACGTAATGGAAAAAACTTTTGTTAGAAAATTTCCAATGTTGCCAAAGTAGATTTTGTCCACTAAAAAGAAATTCAATAAGTATTTATAATTTTTTTTTGTTTTTCATTCAATTTTAATTTTCAAAGTCCCATTTTCTTCCTTGTTCAATTTCAAGGGGAGGTACCGATATAAAAATTGGAAAAATTTCAAAATCTACAAAGTTATATGCAATTGTTTATAGATTTGTCACTGAATTTTATAAACAACTGCATATAACTTTTCAGGTTTTGAAAACTTTCCAATTTTTATATCGGTACCTCACCGTGAAATTGAACAAGGAAGAAAATGAGATTTTGCAAATTAAAATTGAATGAAAAACAAAATGATTATAAATACTTATTGAATTTCTTTATAATGGACTAAATCTCCTTTCGCAACATTGGAAATCTTCTAACAAACATTTTTTTCTGTTAAGAACCCTTTTTCCTGTCATATCAGTTTTCAGATAGGGATGTGTAAATGAATCTTTGTAAAAAATGTTGATAGCTTTAGGTCTACTCGCCCGGATGAACCACCTTAAGGGTCGTTTGCAAAATCAAAACCAATATTTTTGAATAAAATTGAAATAAGTGATAAATAATGGTTATTACAATCTTAATGCCACATTTCAAGGTAGCTTGACGAAGAAATAAATGAGTACGGCATTAAAAAAATCGAGTGTTGAGGTTACATTACTTTGTAGAATAACGCGATTTTTGTTTTGTATGTTTACATAATTTTTATACTTCCAGCTTATTTTAGTTAGTAAGGAAATCTATATTTATTTTAGAAACTATCAGAAAAGACAACTCATGAAAAAATATATAGGTCGTCGAAAGTTTGGCAAACGTATTTAATATTAATCTCGAGAAGGTTTCGATAACCATAATGAAATAAGTAACATTATACCAAATGAAATTGAGTGCAGCGATACTAGAATTCCGAACGGTCAACTCGCTCACGTTCTAAGTGCAAGACGGCAAACCTACATCGGCGTCAGCGATGTTGAAAAATTACCTGATCCCATAAAAATAACTTACGAAGAAATTAAGTACTATATTTATCTGAGTACAGGTCAACTCAAATGCTACGCATTTAGAATGGGCGGTCACATTTCTAAGCATTGCCCGAACAATCTAGAAGAAACGGATATCCACAACAACAAACAAACTCAAAACCTTGTATTGCCAGAGGAAAATCCGAGAATTTATCGATTGTAAATGAGATGGCATTTGATAATAGTATAACTCCGAATAACACAACAAACGAAGAAATTATGAACGAAGTAACGCCTTCAGGTCCCTCTACACAAGATCCTCCGCCAAATTACAAGCTAATACAACAAGCTTCATCTCTATCTGAAATGCCTCCTCCATCTGGCTCAAAAAGACTCAAAAGGATTCAGTATCTTCGATTAGCACAGAAAATGGAGATAAACTAAAACCAGCAACAGAAAAACGCAAGTCCACCGACAATATCCCGGTCAATACGGAAATCACCAAAATATTCGACTCATTAAAACTTGCAGTAGAACTTATTAAGGAAAACACTAAGGCTTATTCTGTGGACCTAAACGCAGTCGCTGAATTTTTACAGCAGTGCTATGGTAACAGAAATGTAAGAAATCTAGCGCTGAAATATACCAACAACCACGATTCTCTCATTGCTATGCTATCAGACATATACGACGTCATCTTAGACAAAAATCTTAGAGGACGTATCATCAAGCGCCTAAATAACAAAAAAGACAACGGAGAGGACACTGATGACTCTCTTAGCTCCCTCGAATATGTACAGATGCTTACCTCACAGACATAAAAACTCAAGCAAAAAATATTCTAAGATGGCTAAAACTAATACAAAAAACAGCAACTCGCTAAAATTTCTCTTTTGGAACGCCAGAAGTTTAAAGAATCGATTCCAAGAACGTCCCGCACTTCTTCCCAACAAGGTATCTTTCTAATAGAAAACAAAGAGTTAGGATACTGTGGGAAATGGGAGTTCCACAAGGAACTATAGTAGGTCCATTATTTTTTCTACTATATGTTAATGATCTATTGTTAGATATGCAAAGAAACACTATTCTGTCCTATGTGGATGTCACCGTTGTCATCACCGATTTATTTTTATTTTTATTTTCCCTCTATAAAAAATGCATCCTTGGCATGGTCGACGCCATGTTGCGACGCCATGTTGATTTTTTCTCGAATATCTCAAATATCTCGAATATCTCGAATATCTCGAATATCTCGAATATCTCGAATTTTTTGGCGCATGCGCAAATGCCCTATAGGGACTTAGGGAGTCTCTACAACCGTGCAGCGCGCGTGTGTGCGCTCGCCGTGTATAAGGTATACCTATACATGGGAGAGCGCTATATATAGGTATACCTTATAGGAGAGCACTATATATAGGTATACCTTATACACGGGAGGGCATATGCACGCGCAAAGTTATAGAGACACTCTTAGAGTTATGGTGGAATGGTATAGAGATAGCGCATGTGTTGTGAGCGGGAAAATATGATAAATATATTAATTGATAGAAATTGATAATCAATTGATAAATCGTTGAAAAATTTTTATTTAAAAAAAAATATTTATTTATTACTTGATCAAAAAAGTAATATTGGTAAATTTTGAATTAATTTTCTACGTTATATTTGTACATATATATTTTTTATATAGAGAATGTTTTTTTTTTATGGTTTTAGAGGGACTTTCATAGATAAATAGAGTTATGTTTATATTAACTTTTATTTTATTGTTTTTAGTAGAAATGTAAATTAATATCTATTTTGATTCCCCTTAGAGGAAGCTTTGCAACAAAAATTGACAAATTTTGTCGGTGACAAAAATTTCTGAGAAAAAAATGTTCAAAAAGATAGTTTAAGGCGATAATGTTGAAATTTGTCAATTTTGAGAAAATTTTTTGTGTGTGTGCGTGCGTGCCTGCGTGCGTGCGTGCATGGTGCGTGTGTGTGTGTGTGTGTGTGTGTGTGTGTGTGTGAGTGTGTGTATGTGTGTGTGTGGGGGTGTGAGTGTGTGTGTGTGTATGTGTGTATGTAAACACTCGATATCTCGAAAACCATTTCACCTATTTTCGTCGGACAAAGCTTATTCTCTTGGTCCCGAAAAAATACTCGGTTTTAATTTTTTATCGATTTTCTTTTTTTTTTATAACCAAAAAATCTTTAAACTACCTACGTTTTCTGTTTTTAATTTTCAAATTATCTTTAGTATGTCATGGAAAATGTTCTTATAATTCATAAATTAATTTTTCAAAAAATATTTGATTATCGACTCAAAATTTTATTTACTTATTACGCTTATTGAAGATAATATTTGGTATAAATTTCAAGAGATTATCTTCATTTGTTTTTGAGAAAAGAATTATTTAAAAAAAAACGCGTTTTCACTGACACACGATGACAAGAATAAAAACCAATTAATCGTCCTGAAATTTGGTATAGAGGATAGATTTTTTATATCTTCAAACTGTTCATTGCGCAAAAAAATCGAACTGTCACGACCAAAGATATTTGAGGTTGAAAATTTTTTAAAAATATTTTCGAATAGCGTTTTTCAGACAATTTTTGATAGATAGAGAAACTTTTGTATAATACAATTAATTATTGTCATATAAAAAATTAAAAAGAGGAATAAATACATTAGTTTGAGGAAGCTAAGTGCCAATGTATATTGGGAGCGGTTTTTTATTAGTGATGATGGTCGGATTAGTGTAAGGATCTTTTTATTTAGTTAAAATTAAAAACATGGTTTTCTCAATATAAAAATATTCATCTTGAATTTTATACTTTCACTTTGCCTTTTTATATGTTTAACATTATTAAACACAGAAAACAGATATTTTCATAATTATGTTATTGTTTATCTATCTTAGTGGCAATTTTACTTATTGAACAAAATCACAACATGAAAAAAGCTTATTTAAATGAAATTGAACTTGATTAATCTTTATCATTGTAGTGACATTCTGATACTATAGAATTGAATGAACCTTTAAATTTGTTAAAGCAGGAAACTATGGAATGGAATGAATCACTAGAACTAAATTCAAAAGATAAAGACAAATCATATATTAAAATAACAAATACTTCTACATACATACATTTTTTAGTCAATAAAACTATAACATAGCTTGATGAAAAACATCATAATGTTTAAATGAATTCAAAATAAGTGCATTAAGGTTGTATTGGCCGTAAGGTCTCATTTAAAAATTTAAGACAAATATTTTGGTCGTATAATTTGTCGAAAACACTAATATTCTACAGTACTAAGAGTAAACAAATATGTAAAATGTTTTTTAGAACTATGAAGAAAACTTTACATCGGTTTTAGAACATTGTATTGCTCATTTCTTTCACTTTTTAGTATGACTGTACGCCTTATTACACAGTTTTTATGCTATAACTTTACGGCGATGTGAGTGCCAGCCGTGACCGACGATTGCAGGGACCCGTTTTTCTCATTCAATTTGGAATTTTAATAAAATATCGCTCTGGTACGTTATAGTTGACTATCAAATCTATAACGTGTCAGAGAGATTTTTTGTCAAAATTCAAAATTGAATAAGAAAAACGGATCCCTGCAATCGTCGGTAACTGTGAGCCTCGAATCGCAAAAGCAATTCATGGGGGGGGTCCAGAGTTTCGACGATTCACTATAAAATTGAAGTCAACTATAGATGTTTTTCAGTTCGACAGATGATAATGCAGATTGTTTTTAATTTCGAAATTCTAAATTACGAAAATCATATTTTCGAATGTAACAGTTCACCTACTGTCCAAAACGTCGAATTTCATCAATACGACCTCAAAGCAAATATAAGCTGTTTCTAATGATTTATTTCGAAGTATCTATATGGTACCCCTATTAAAATTCTATTAATGAAATTCGATGTTTTGGACAGTAGGTGAAGTGTTACATTTGTAAATACGATTTTCGTAATTTAGAATTTCGAAATTAAGAACAATCTGCATTATCATTTGTCGAACTGAAAAACATCTATAGTTGACTTCAATTTTATAGTGAATCGTCGAATCTCTGGACCCCCCCCCAATTCATTTCAATTGCAATCGATTACAAAGGTTTTCTTTTACGTATACACAAATTTACAAGAACTAAACACTATTTTTTCAACTTAATTTTTTCAATAACTACTACGAGTCTAGCCATATTCAGAGAATCTCCATAAGAACCCACGTTAATTTTAAACTACAATATCTCGAAAACTAGCACGCAAATCATATTAAAATTTGGCAGAGACGTTTATAATGATATTATTGATCTACTGACGAAACTTTATTGATCTGACATGATTTTTTACATATAGCCCATATAACCTTAAATAATAAATTGAATAATAACATTTCTCTTGTAAATAAAAAAGAAACCGTTCATTAATTATGCAGCTTCTTTTGTAACTTAAACAAAAAAAAATCAGCGCGCGAAGCGCGCGTATCGAACTCTAGTATTTATTTATTTAAACGAACCAAAGACCCTTAACATACAATTTATAACATAGAAGGTGTCAAAGTGACAAGCGCAAGATACATACGTATAATATTAATATCTTTTGAATATTTTTTTTCGTGAAAAGAATATATAAATTTGACAATAAGAGAAGAATTTCACAAAAATTCGTTGTAGCGGGGAAAAATTTTTGTTTTCCCGCTAAACTGTGAGAAAAAGGATTTTATTCACATTTCAACAAATATGGCCACTTTTTTCCCTGAAAAGCGGGACAAAAGTTAGATTTGTTTCCCTCTTTCAACAAATTTAACGTTTGCGGGAAATATGACGATATTTCCCGCAAAAGAGGGAAATATGGCCATATTTCCCTCTTTTTGCCGGCCGCCGCCCATGTTTACAAACACTCCCCATATTTCCGTCGGTCTCACTTTCCAAATAAAAAAGTAGCCGCAGTTGAGATGGGAGTAAAGTACTATATGTAACTCGGGAGAAAAGTAGATGATTCCCTCGGGTGATCACTGCCCTCGCTTCGCTTAGCTCGCTCGGGCAGTGAACCCACCCGCGATCAAGAGCGACTTTTCTCCTTTATTACATAATGTACTATTTTCCCGCTAAAGTGTGAAAAAATGGATTTTTTTCATTCTTTCCTAAATCACACTCGAAATGCGCGATTTTCTACACGGCTTTCAGGCATGAAAAAAGGCCCATTTCATGCACGTGTTGAAAAAAATACATGTCTTAACAACATGTCGTACACAACGTACTAGGAAATCAAAATAATTTGAAATATATACACAATTAACTATTCCTCCCGAAAGGAAGTTAGAAATATTCATTTCTCACCAGTTTTAGCGTAGAAATGGATATTTTTTACCACTTTCATAAAATACGCTCGAAATGCGAAATTTGCTCTCCTACTTTAACACGTGAAAAAGGCCCTATTTCATGCCTGAGTTGAGAAAAGTACTATATGTAACTCAGCTGGCAAGAATGATCTGGAACGGAGAAGAAACAGAAGAGGTGGAAAGTTATCTGAACGGAAAGAACCAGGACAAAGCGGAACAGGAAATGAAGGAAGATAAGGAAGCATCGACGGATCGGAATATTGGAAATACTACAGGAGATGGCTACCGGAGGTGGAAGGAGGCAGTTATTGGAAGGACAAGGATACGGAGGGAAGGGCAAAAGAAATATGGGCAAGGATAAGGGTAGGAAACATAAGCAAGGAGGGAAAGATTCAGAGAAATGAAATGTAGGATTTGTGATGCAGAAGACGAAACCTTAAAGCACGTCTGGACCTGTAGGATGGCAAAGGAGGAGGTAAAAGAGGAAAGCAGAAATTGGATTGAGGAGTGGATTAAGGGCAAGGAGGAGGAAGACTGGTTAAAAGAACTGGAGGAAGAACTCAGAGGGAAAGTTAACTGTAGGATGTGTAAGTACGTAGAGGAATTCGAAAGTCTAGGCAAAAAGAAAAGTGAGGAAAGAAGAAAAGCCATGGAAAAAATAACTAACCTAGAAGGAATTTTTGAAGACTGAAGAAAAACTAAAAGACTGAGAAGGAAGTAAAGGGGGAGGAAGTAAGAAGGTATTAGTAATAAGGAAAAAAAAGGAATAAGAATGAAAAGCAAAGCAGAGAGATTGAGTGACAAAATTTTAAGTATAGGCAGGAAATATTTTTTAGGGACGGTCAGTATTAAGTGTGATTTAAGATAAGGAGTGAATGAGAAAGCGTATGTTCTGTAAATAAGAAATGTCGGGAACCAAAGATGTAAAAATTCTGTATCTTAGCTAAGAAAAGTAATATTATTAATGATGTTCATGAATCCTATGTAAAAAGCGCTAAGCTGTACTGGAGGGAATTAATAAATAAATAAATAAAAATACTATATGTAACTCGGGAGAAAAGTCGATGATTCCCTCGGGGGAACCCACTCGCGGGAATCAAGAGCGACTTTTCTCCCTTTCTCTTGTTACATAATGTACTATTGTTTTAGCAAAATGCTTTTTTCACGAATCGGTCTCCATGACTCACAAAATCTGACAACAACACGTACTTGTAAGCATAGAGCGGTCAGAGCGCCGAATTCAAAACAATCACTTTTTGGACCACATCGCAAGCAATACATGACACAAATAGCTTTGCTTTTGCGTGTTGAAGTTGGTGTTATTAATTATCTACATTTATTACATGTAAAATTATTAACTTTTTACAGATTTCATGGCTTTACGGCCATACTTTACGAGGAAGCGATGCTGCTAGTCAAGCAGAAGCTAAGCAGTTGCTATTTTAACTAATGTTGTCAATGAATATAACTCCCTCAGGTTCATGCGTCAGAGTAAAAACAAGATAATTTAAAAAAAAAAGTAACAGAAGTTGATTATTAACATTAAAAACACCTCTACCAAAAATTTCAGATACGGTTGCCGATCAAAATAGCGAAAAAAGGCCATTTGTAAATCAGCCTTTTACATGTATTGTCCTCGAATTCTCGCCAGAAAAACAGAATCTCGAGATGGAAAACTTGGCTCAAAAAGTTATAGTTCTGCTTTTTCTTATAGTATTTTAAAATGTGTACCTTGCCGAACATCCCGAAGTTATATTTAATCACAAACATGAGGTTGTACAGGTTATAAATTTTAAACTGCGAAGCCGTGAACCCGGCAATATGGCGAGTTATTCAAATGTTGGAACAAACTTTTATGCACATAATTGTTTAACGCCTATTCCGTATTGTCTCCTTAATTAAATAAGATTATAAACTAAATATGATTTTCATACTTACGTTAATATTCCGTATTTTTTAACAATCCCTCTATAAAAAACCGCTGCTAATTCATTGGTACTTAGCTTCCTCAAACATAATTTTTTTATTCTATTATATAAACTATTAAATTTAAAAATTCCAAAACTCTAAAAACGAACATCTTCATAAAAGTAATTATGCAATCTTAATCAAATTTTGTACATATACTCTTCATAACATGAGCTAGATATCCTATAAATTTAAAATTTGTTTGTCCAATCGTTTTCAAGAAAATGAGATTTGAAAAATTTCAAAACATAAATTTAACCTCAAGTATCTTCGAATTTCATGAACATTTTTACTTGGCCAACGAAAGGGCTCCAGAAGTATAAAAAAGCTACCCCTCTGTGAAATTTCATAAAGATTTATTGATTTTTACTCCAGTTATAGTGCGACAACGAAAATGCAATTTTTTTCTTCAATAATTTTTGTTCTCATTAACAAATCGATAAAACCTCTTGAAATTTTTAGAGGTAGAAGTACTTTTTATACTTGATAACTGGTATAAATTTCGTATAAAAAAATGAAACAGTTTTTGAGATAAAAACTATAGAAGAAAATGACACATTTACCTTCATAACAAATGAAGGACGATAGGTATTTAAAAAAAAAAAAAAAAAAAAAAAAAAAAAAAAAAAAAAAAAAAAAAAAAAAAAAAAAAGGGGCAATTTAATGCCCTTCCAAATGTATTTCAAAAAATTGAAAAAATGTACCGTATCATAGAGAAAAATTGAAATTTCAAAATCACTTTTTTTTTTATCACAAAACAAAAGAAATTTGATAAATTTTCAAAATCTTTTGTGGATTTTAAAGCGGCATCAAAATCGAAGAGAATAAACTTTGTCCCGTCGAAATCGACCGATTCGTTTCTAGATATTTGCTTACTGTGTGGTACACAGACCACACACACACACACACACAGGAAAAGCAAACTTCTCAAAATCAAAAAATTTTGATGCTACTATTCTTAAAACATGTTTTTAATACCTTTTTGTCCGAAAATTTTTTTTTACTGTTACAAAGCTTCTTCTTTGAGGAAGCAAAAAAGATTACGATGTATTGCGCGCGCATCTCATGACGTAGTATTATGGCGTCGTGAAAGAGATAGAGATAGGTTTGGCGCGGAAAACGAATGACGGCACGCGTAGCGCGTCCAACTTATAAAAGAAAAACAGAATGTTGTATATTGTAGACATTTGGCAGCTAATTTTGTCATGAGCATTGTGTGCGTGCGCGCGCGCGCGCGTGTGTGTGTGTGTGTGTGTGTGTGTGTGTGTACTAGTGCGGTTTCCCTCGTCCCGCTGCCAACCCCGGATTAAGAAAATTGTAATGACTTTTATATATAAAATTATCGAATAAGGATTAATTTAATGGCTGATTACTTTTCTTGCGAGAATAAATCTATAACTATATTTTCTATGATAATTTTTGTTAATGTTTTTATAAATTTCATGGCAAACGTCATTTGTAATCCATTTATCAGGAATCAAAAACGGATTAATTATACCTTCTCCAATATCTAAAAATGGCGCAAAATCTTTATTTTGTGTACGAATATTTACTTTTAAATTAGAGAAATATTAAATAATGGCCAAGGTATAAACTTTTGATAGTTTCTTCTATAATAGTATTTCTAAATCCATTTTTAACTACTGGTAACATTTTTCAAATATCTCCACCTAAAACAATTAACTTTCCTCCAAAAGGTTCATCCTTGAAAGTAACATCTAAAGTGTTATCAAAATATTCTAAAGCTTTTTTTGGAATTATTGAAGCTTCGTCCCAAATTATAATGTCTGCTTCTCTCAATTTTTTTTATCAGAATCTAATTTTACAAATGCACTTTCAATATTACTTAAATCTAAAGGTAATCTAAATGTATGGTGACTGGTCATACCCTTTGGTAATAAAATAGAAGCTATTCCTGTTCAAGCCATAGGTAAAAACTATTTTTTAATAAAATAAAATAATATATTAAAGTTTTATATAAAAATGTTTTACCAGATGTTTTACTAAGTTAATAAAAAACGGGAATTCGACCGTAGCGAGAAGCACCTTATTAGTTCAGCAATGCACTTTTGTTTCTTCATTACTATTTATTAAAAAGATCTAATTCCTTTTCTTATATCATTTATTTTTTATTAAATGTCCGAGATATATTAGGGATATTCATAAGGGCCAGTTCGGCCATAGTGCAATGATTCGAAAAATCCATATTGTTTGAGCAAACTGCTTTTTTTCAATTGTAACGCGTAATTTACGTTTTCTTTATTAAAGTTTAAAGGTTTCTTGACTGTTAACACAAGCCTTGGGGGATCCACTTTTTTAATCACGGTATTTTATTGATATGATTTTAAAAGTTTTTCCAAAGTAATTGCTTCTGACTATACATTTTATATCCTTCTATCTAAAATAGAACGTTATACGGTTCAAAATATTACGTTTCCTTTGTTAAAGTTTGAAGGTTCCTTGACTGTTAACCTTGCTCTGGAGGAACCACCTTTTTGAGCTCGACCGTACACGGAGAGAAATTTTGTAGTGAAAATTACAAATATTCGAGACAAAATTACCAGTTTCTATGGTAATGGATGGACAGACTGACAATTTCAAACTTTTTACCAAAGTGCCTTGGTAAAATTTTTTTTTAGTTAATTTAAATTAAAAAAATGAACTTTTTTTATCCATATTGATGGATATATAGTATTTTAATATAGAAATAGAAACAGAAATAAGGATGAAAAAACATTAAACTGAAAAAAAATTTTTACGGAAGCGGGATTCGATCCGACGATCTTTGGGTTGAGAGTCCGACGTTCTACCGACTGCGCCACGGAAGCTGTTACCAACAGTTATTTGAATCGCCGTTATTACTTACTGAAAATATGTGTATTGCTTTCATTTTAACGTCGCGCACGCCTCTAGTATCAATCTTCTGAAACACAATAATGCGCAGTGCGCATGCGCGAATACACAAATACCAGGTTATTTGGTAAAATTTATCAGTTTTCTTAGTAAAAATTCTTAGGTTACCTTGTAAAAATGACTAGATCTCAATTTTTACCAGTGTGTCTGGTAATTTTTATTCCGATAATTTGGTATTTTTTTTAAGTGGTTATGGTAGTTTTTCCTGGGAAACTTATAAATTGTATTAGAAACCTGGGAATATCACGGCTTTTGACAGTCTATCCATGCACTACCAAGGCACCTTGGTAATTTTTACTCTAAAATTTCTCTCCGTGTATGTTTATCCTGTAGCTTTAGAAATGATTGTGCATAATTTTCTATAGCCTCTATGTATCCAATAATCCTTTTGAAGTTCCATAACATACAATTTTTGTCCTTTTATAATGTCAATTTCTTTGGAGTATATTTACGTTTCTTTTATTAAAGTTGTGAGGTTCTTCTAGAGAAACCACTTTTTTGATCACGGTATTTTTTTTAATTGTAACTCGTATTTTACGTTTCCTTTGTTGAAGTTAGAAGGTTCTTCGACTGTTACAAAAGTCTTGTCATGGAGGAATCACCTTTTTGATCACAATACCCTATTTATATTCTTCTGAAAGTTTTTCGAAAGGAGTTGCTTCTGACTATACATTTAATCCTTCTGAAAGTTTTTTCAACGGAATTGTTGAAAAATTATATGCCTGAGATATACACATTGTACATTTGTAAGATGAAGAAAGTTGGAAGGTTCTTTGACTATTAACAAAAGCCTTGCCCTAGAGAAATCACCTTTTTGCTACCAAAAGTTCGAAGGAAGCTTAGATTTTGCTTAAAATTTTTATACAGGGGCTTTCGAAGTAACTAATCACAATCTTGCTATAAGACTATTCAAATTAAAAATGGCGGATCCAATATGGCCGTTAAAAGTTCGAAAAAAGCTTAGGATTTGTTGAAAATTGGTATACAGAGATTTTCGAAGTCGCTAATCAAGATTTTGCTATTGGACTTTCGAAATTCAAAACGGCGGATCCAATATGGCGGTTAATAGTTTGACGAAAGCATAGGTTTTTTTTTTAAATTGGAATACAGAGGTTTCGAAGTCGCTGACTACGATTTTGCTAACAGACTTTCGAAATTCAAAATGGCGGATCCAATTTGACGGTTAAAAGTTCGAATTAAGCTTAGATTTTGCCTAAAGTTTGTATACAGGAGGTTTCGTGGTGGCTGATCATGCTGTCGGAGTTTCGAAATTCAAAATGGCGGATTCAATATGGCTGTCAAAAGTTCGAAGGAAGCTTAAATTTGGCTTTAAGTTTGTATATAGGAGTTTTCGACGTCGCTGATCACGGGTTTGCTATTGGACTTTCGAAAGTCAAAATGGCGGATCCAATATGGCTGTCAAAAGTTCGAAGAAAGCTTAGATTTTGCTTAAAATTTGTATACAGGGGTTTTCGAGGTCACTGATCACGATTTTGCTATCAGACTCTCAAAATTCAAAATGACGGATCCAACATGGTAGTTAAAATTCGAAAAAAGCTGAGGTATTTTTTCTCAAAATTGGAATACAGGGATTTCTGAAGTCGCTGATCACGACTTTGCTGTCGGAGTTTCGAAATTCAAAATGACGGATCCAACATGGCTGTCAAAAGTTCGAAGGAAGCTTAGATTTTACTTAAAGTTTGTATACAGGAGTTTTCAACGTCGCTGATCACGGTTTTGCTATTGGACTTTCGAAAGTCAAAATGGCGGATCCAATAGGCTGTCAAAAGTTCGAAGGAAGCTTAGATTTTGCTTAAAATTTGTATACAGGGGTTCGCGTGGTCGCGCTGATCACGAAAAATTGTCTGACAGCAAAACCTATCAGACTTTCAAAATTCAAAATGGCGGATCCAACATGGTGGTTAAAATTCGAAAAAAGCTTAGGTATTTCTCAAAATTGGAATAAAGGGATTTCTGTAGTGGCCGATCACGACATTGCTGTCAGAGTTTCGAAATTCAAAATGGCGGATCCAATATGGCAGTTAAAAATTTAGAAAAATCTTGGATTTTGCTAAAAATTAGAATTCATAAATTTTCGAGGTCGCTGATCACGATCTTGCTATCAGACTTTCGAAATTCAAAATGGCGGTTAAAATTTCGAAGGAAGCTTAAATTTTGCTTAAAATTTGTATACAGAGGTTTTCACGTCATTGATCACGATCTTACTATCAGACTTTCAAAATTCAAAATGGCGTATCCAATATGGCGAAAATATATACTTGAAATAGTACATTTCGACATTGGTGCGGAAGGTGAAGATTTACTTCGTGTGACGTTTTTCGCACGAGCGAAGCGAGTGCGAAAAGTCACATGAAGTAAATAATCAACTTCCGCACTCGTTTCGAACGGTATTTTATACCACGAGAGCCGAAAAATCATACCAACGTTGTGATTTTGAGGTTAGAGTGGTATAAATTAAATTTATTGGTGATATTCAAGAAAATAAGAAGACAAATTAATACAAAAGATTAAAAATCAGTTAATTTAAAATTCATTTAATTTTTTTACAGTTTTCAATGTAAACTCATACAATTTTAATGGTTTTCAAAATGTTATAGTGACAGACAGTAGGTTAGGTCTACTTTAAAATAAAACGCACGTTTTTATTTACCTCTAGGGTGAAAAAAATAAAACAGAATTTACAATTTAATCACTTTCTAAAAATGGGGGTTAACGATCGGAGCGAGTAGGAGGGTACACACACACACACACACACACACACACACACACACACACACACACACACACACACACACACACACACACACACACACACACACACACACACACACACACACACACACACACACACACACACACACACACACGCACACGCACACACACACGCACACACGCACGCGCACGCACGCACTTTGATATACATCTTTTTCTTTCAAATCTTAAGAAAACTTTTCAAGTTATTGACGAAAACGTTCATTTTTTTACGTTTCATGATGACTGTCCCATAAGACACCGTGTTAAATTTCGTAATTTTGGGAGCTTATATCTGACAAACGGGGAAGCTAGGCTTTCTGAAATTTACAGATACTGCGTATAATAGTAATAAGAGTATACCCTGCAAGTTTCAAGAAATTCTTAAGAAAAGCCAATATCGCACTAACCCCCTTGAGAGTTCTCTGAACAGATATGAGATCAACAAAAATAAGAAGCAAATAAAACTTGAATAATGAATTGAATCTATGAAATTTTTTTTACTAGTTCAGAATTCCACATACCCACTTAATGTATGGGAGCCTCTACCAGAAACTGGTCAGCGGGCGCGCGCGGCGTCTTTTTCGCATAAAATGCGCTCTCTTCAACTCGCTCATAATCATACGTTGAGTCTCTCGAAAAAAACAAGAGCCATACTTATATCGATAGATTTTTTCCTCCTTTTTCCAATGGTGCTATTGTTTTTTCTTCGAAACGCTTTCTTCTGGTCGGAAATTTAAGTTGAAAGTTCAGAGCATTTTTCTCAATGTATGCCATTTTTCTTTTCAAAATGAATTGTACCATTCGAAAGTACAAGTCTTAAGCTACAAGACTCTATAGTTTCAAGTTGGAGAAATGAAGGTTTCATAAATAATAAAATTGAAAAGACAACGGCGCGCGGTCGGGCCCGCTCTCCGCTCTACGCTGAAACGCGCTGTTAGTGTTGTATTGCACTTTTCATTATTTTATACTTAAAATATATGACATAATTAATTTTCTAAACATTATTTTTTATATAAGTCCACATGTTTATATTCTAAATCGTGTTAATTTTTTGTTTATTTTTTAATTTTTTTATTTTTATCTAAATTTATTTGGATAGGTCTTTTCTCGATACTTGTTTTTTTTCTTCTTATCTTTATATTCTTTTACTTTTTCACTTGATTTTTTCTTTTTTCCTGATATTGAAAATCGTTTTAACTCGAGTCTTTTAGTGTCTGATAGCATCTTAACGCAATGTAATGACAGAGTTCCAGGCACTGTTTTTGCTGATTCCAATATTTGTTTTAATTTTAGTTTAGTTTCTAAAGATTTATTTTTTGATGAAAAAAAGGAAACAATGTTTTGAAAATATATAGTTGCTCACTCGTAAAGATGAGCCGTCAATATATAGTTATCGGATACGGAGGGAGGTATTTTATCAGAATAGTAAAATGTTAAATGGGTATTTTCTCGGAAAAGTAAAAAAACAAATTAGAATATCTTATGATAGAAGGGTAAATTTTGCAAATGTTTAAAAATGTATAATATATAAAAATTCGAAAAAATTTGGCAAGGCCATAATATTGTCATGAAATTATTTTTATGTGATATGTGATATCAACTTTTAGAATGCCATTTCTACTTATAATATATGGACTTGCAGAGAGCGGACCCGGTTGCGCGCCGCTGTCTTTTCAATTTTATTACTTATGAAGCCTTCACTTCTCCAACTTGAAACTATAGGGTTTTGTAGCTTAAGACTTGTACTTTCGAATGATACAATTCATATTGAAAAGAAAAATGACATATATTGAGAAAAATTGCTCTTAACTTTCAACTTGAATTTCCGACCAGAAGCGTTTCAGAGAAAAAATAATAGCATCATTGGAAAGAGGAGGAAAAAATCTATCGTGTCTTTTTTTCGAGAGAGACTCAGCGTATGATTATGAACGAGTTGAACAGAGCGCATTTTACGCAAAAAAGGCGCCGCGTGCGCCCGCTGGTCGATTTCTGGCAGACGCTCCCACATGAGGAAATTCACAAGAAATTTACACTAAAGACAGACTCAAAACAGGTCAAATTTTTTTTTAAAGTATACCTTCCGGGCACGTTTTTCTTCTTTCTTATATCACAAAGTATAACGAAAAAATCGTGCACAATTAAGAACGTCTTCGTGCCCCTTTTTTAAAAGTTGAATTATGTAAGAAAATGGAAAAAACGCTCCTCTTTAAACCTCAGCCATTTAGCCCAGAACCTTCTTACACAAAGTTCAAAAAAAGAAATTGAAACTAGAAAGAAAGAGCTTTCATTTGATTTTTTGAAAATTGAAAAATGTTGATTCATCAAAAGTTATAACAGTTTAAAGTTGAGCGTCGAAAAAACAAAAATACTCTCAATGTCGGAACTGGTGATTCCTACGATTTGTGTATTTTTATGCCTTTTCGACGTTCAACTATAAACTGTTATAACTTTTGAAGGAATCAACATTTTTTTATTTTAAGAAAAGCAAATGAAAGCTTTTTCTTTTTAGTTTCAATTTCTTTTTCAGATCTTTGTGTAAAACGTTTCTCTAAGTAGATGAGGTTTAAAGAGGAGCGCTTTCTTAACATTTTCTTTTGAGTAGATGAGATGAATGACAGCGAAAGATTTTAATGTTGAAAGTTGGAGATGAATGGTCCAGAGACTCTTTGACTGGCAGTAGTCATACTGCGTACAACCTTGTGTAAAATTTAATAGATAGCCTTGAAGAGGGGCATCAATAAATGTAAATGCCCGAAACGTCGGCGAACTAAATAATTGGTGTTGTTATTTATAACCCCTCGACAGCTGGACCATTCATCTCCAACTTCCAACATTAAATAAAATGTGTCACAAAGGCGTTTTTAATTGTACACGATTGTTCCGTTGTGCCAGAAAAAAAATTGAGTGTAATTTTTTTGTAATTTTCCACATATGTAAATAGTAAATAAATGAGGAATTTATATGGAAATTCCAGAACATCCAATACCGACAATCTAAAAATTAACAAACTATTTGTTTTTAAGAAAGTACGAATATTTCGTCGATTCCTAATAAAAAGGTGCTAACTCAGAAGCTGGTTGAAGAAGATGTTATCTAGGAAGCCGGTTGAAAAAGATACTAACTCGGAAGCCGTTTCGACAAGGTGCTATCTGGGAAGCCGGTTGAAAAAGGTGCTAACACAGATGAAAATTTTTTTATTTTTTTCACTCAGATTTAAGGTGGCAGCAATGCCGAAATACTTATAATGCTTCATTTAAAAAAATAAGTAATATTTCAACAAAAGTTCTGAATTCATTTATATTTTCAAGTACGCTGATTACGAATTTACTGTTTAAATATTCGTATTTATATAAACATGATGTATGCTATGAAGCAATTCATATTTC
This sequence comes from Torymus aiolomorphi, assembly GCA_036365515.1. Classification (NCBI taxonomy): domain Eukaryota; kingdom Metazoa; phylum Arthropoda; class Insecta; order Hymenoptera; family Torymidae; genus Torymus; species Torymus aiolomorphi. The sequence continues at coordinate 221,016,449 of CM070875.1, read as the reverse complement.
TTTACATATAATTTTGACACTATAATTTACATAAGCTAAAAATCGTAAAGGCTATTGAGGCTTTTCATTGAATCAGGCATTCAAGTTTTTTAGTTATAGTCATCTTTCGTCCTCAAAGAGAAAGCTTCGTAACTAGATGATTTTTTATATTTTCAAGTTCACTGAATGAAGTATATCTTTTATAAATTGCTAATAACTGTAGTTATTTGCAAATAAATGCAAATTCTTAGGATAATTCTTGAATTGAGTGTGAAAATCCCGGCAAGGTAATGGAACTATACTATCGTCTTGCTGTTGCATAAGAAAAATATTGATATTTGTCAGATAAAGCTGTACTGATTCTTATATATTGTCCTGTAGAAAACACTTAAATGTAGATTATTAAGTATATCTTGATCACCTTTTTTTCGAAGACAGATCTTAATAGTAGTAAAATGTTTTAAAGTCATTACGCTTTCGATTCAGGCTTCCCACGTATTTGGATTGTATGCTTCAATACACATCTCCGAAACATTTTTCAATAATCATAAACGAATAAACATATCAACGAAGATGGAATTTCGAAAGCGCTGGCTGACCGATTAAAGCAAGATAAGTACAAAAGCCCTATTCCGTGTTTATATTTCGAATTCTTACATTTTAATTCGAGCTAAATCCTTTTAGTCATTTAAAGTACACACGTAAATTTATTTGCATTTAAAATGCATTATAAAATAGAAAGAGCTTTTCAAACCTTTTATGATTGTATGAAGAATAGCATACAAATTTGAAATGATTTCATCTGTTATAGATTTTCCAGAAATATTTTTCAATTACAATATTATATAAGATAAAAAGAGGTTTTCAAAACTTTTATAATTGTATGAAGAATAGCATACACATTTGGAGTGATTTCATCTATTATTGATTTTCCAAAAATATTTTTCAATTACAATAATAGAGGAAAGACAACTATAATTAAAAAAACTTGAATGGCTGATTCAGTTAAAAGCCTTTACGATTTTTAGTTTATGCAAATTATAGTGTCAAAATTATATGTAAAGAAATATGAATTGCGTCATAACATAGATCACGTTTATATAAATATGAATATTTAAACAGTAAATTCGTAATCAGCGTACATGATATCATATAAATGAATTCAGAATTTTTGTTGAAGTATTACTTATTTTTTAAATCAAACATCATAAGTATTTCGGCATTGCTGCGAACTTAAATGTGAGCGAAAAATTTTTTCATCTGAGTTAGCGCCTTTTTCAACCAGCTTCCCAGATAGCACCTTTTTCAACCGGCTTTCCAGATAGCACCTTTTCGAAACGACTTTCGAGTTAGCACCTTCTTTACCGACTTCCGAGTTAGCCCCTTTTTATTCGGAAGCGACGAGAATTTTATGTTCATTTATTTAAATAAGTAATATTTAATCTTGATTCATACCTGGAGGTCCAATGAGTAAACTAATCTTAGGTTCCTGTTTTACAGATACATTCGTGAATTTCAACACTGCCTCCTTTTGCCTTTCATTAAGATTTTCCTAGAAATAAAAAATGTATCAGTAATGCAGAATGAATTATTTTCTTATAACGTGTTTTATACGTACTTCGGTAATAAGTTTATACTTATTAATTTCTTCTTTTGTCAAATGTTCATGTTGAAATTCATCAATGTTAACTTTTAATATTGAACTGCAAAGACCTGAATGTGGTACAAATTGCAAACCTTGTATTAATCTTAAATGTGGTCTCATGTAAAGAATAGTCCTTAGTCTAGATATTTGATTGAATTCAACTGTATTTTCATCAATCAATCTTGTCTGCACAGTGAATGTATATAAGTAATCAGGCTCTTTTACGTATTTATCTGTAATTATAAAAATTATAAATTGTTTTAATCAGAGCAATTTATTTTTAAATTCCTAAAAAGTAAGATGTTCAAATTAGTAAGAATTTGAATCTACTTACGAAGTAAATCATCTATTCTTAAAAATTTCAAAGGATTTTGCTGTTCAACTTTTACAACATATGCAAATGCTCTTCTTATTTTTTGACCACCATTTTGTCTAACCACATATTCCAAAATAATCATATCTCCATAAACTGGCTGATTTTGAAGTCGCAAGTGATTTTTTGATACAAGTGTGTCAATGACTAGCATTGAATATCTCATGCCATAAGGTGTTTGCATTGGTCTAATGGAATGTCTTGAAATTAGACATGGTAAAGGTACAGATGCATTGTATCTGAAAAACAATGTTTATCAAATGTAAAGAGGACATTAATTTGGCAATATAAAGAATAAAGCACCCTAAGTTCATGTACTCGCAGATTTATTTCTGTACGAATACTAGGACGTTTCGTTACTTTCCAGCGAAAGCTATCATGTTTCGCAAAACTGCGACCAGAACTAGCATTATTCAAGAGTTTGCATCAATCGCTAATATGATTCGCAAATTTGTGACAAAAAATAGCACTGCTTGAGAGCTTGCAACAAAATTTAATATTACCCAATAGGAAAAAATTCATTTTGGTTACGATTCGGAATCTTGTATACAGTATTCTGCGGAAACGTAACTTTTTTAACCTACCTAATCTTCATGCTTTAAGGTATTATCTCACATTTGGTGCGACTATCCGAGGGTACAATAGGGGCATTATTTGCTTTATACGAGGGTCATTTGACAAGTACCTAGCCTCACCGCCAGATGGTGCCACTATCGCACCAGAAATACACTACAGTGCAGTATCTTCCTGTAAACGGTTACAGACGAAATTTCAGCCGGATCGGAGTTGTAGTTTATTTTTGAGAGCGTGTGAAAGCAAATGTGTCCGTTGATTTTTGAAAAAATGGAGAAAGAACAATATCGGTCGGTGATTCGATTCTTGTTTTTGGAAGGGAAATCGCGCAGTTAAATTAAAGAACGCTTGGATGCAGTGTATGGGGATGCTTCTCCTTCGATGGCGACCGTTAAATTTTGGTATAACGAGTTTCAACGTGGTCGTACGTCGGTTTTTGATGATCCACGCCCAGGTGCTCCGAAAACAGCCACTACGGAGGAGAACGTGACAAAAATACACGATATCGTTTTGTCAGACCGCCGATTAAAGGTGCACGAGATAGCTGCGATAGTAGGCATCTCAGAAGAACGCGTGTGGCATATCCTACATGAGATTTTAGGCATGAGGAAGCTGTCAGCAAGGTGGGTGCCGCGTTTGCTGACTGTAGACAAGCGCATCCGTGTGACCAGTTCAGAGCAGTGTTTGGAGCTGTTTAATCGCAATCCAAAAGAGTTTTTGCGTCGTTACGTGACCGTCGACGAAACATGGATTCACTACTACACTCCAGAGACCAAGGAGCAGTCAAAACAGTGGACCTTACCCGGTGAACCTGCTCCGAAGAAGGCGAAGACGGTCCCGTCGGCCGGAAAGGTGATGGCCACTGTTTTCTGGGATTCTCAAGGTGTGATTTTTATTGACTATCTGGAGAAGGGCAAAACGGTCACAGGACAGTACTACGCCGAACTATTGAGCCGATTTGACGCCGTGTTAGAAGAAAAATGGCCCCATTTGTCTAAAAAGAAAGTGCTTTTCCACCACGATAATGCACCGGCTCACACTTCTGCACTCGCCACGGCTAAATTGGTCGAATTACGCTACGAACTGCTGCCCCATCCACGGTATTCTCCATATTTGGCTCCGTGCGACTTTTTTTTGTTTCCGAACCTAAAAAATTCGCTCGCCGGGAAGAGATTCCACTCCAATAACGAAATAATCGCCGCCACGGAGGCCTATTTTGCAAACCAAGAGAAAACATTTTTTTCAACGGGGTTAAAAAAATTGGAACACCGCTGGACCAAGTGTATTCAACTAAAAGGAGACTACATTGAAAAATAAATTTTATTTTTTGTAAAATTTTGGTGTTTTCATTTGTAGGCTAGGTACTTATCAAATGACCCTCGTATAAAAATCCTATTCGAGAACTATCGTTTTATCGACGATGTAAGCAATCGAATATGAAACCTTCGATAAAAAGACGAACATATAGGCGCGTGTAGCGCGCCAATTAACCCTACTTTTGATTATTTTAGTGTTTTTTCAGATTAGACAAGGTCCCCATACTGGGCCCTTATTCGCAAATCAACTCACCGGGTGAGAAGTGAAAAGTGAGTTGATAAAATACTATACTATTAATATAGTATTCTCCCCACTTCACGTTCGTGAATAAGGACCAAGGACCCTGATCCTCAGTGATAGACTGTTGACACCTTTTTGAAAGTGCTCCCGAAAAATTCGAACCTATGAGGATTCGAACCCACGCCCCTAAGCGACGTTTGTTTCTGAAGCGTTTTAGGGAGAGTGTACATAAACGCTACGCGACGCAACGCGACATTACTGTACTTGTGGAATTTGTTGCTGATTGGCTAATAAGCCGAGTGACCCTACGGTTATATATAGTTAACTCGTACACCACAAAGCTTATTAGCCAATCAGCAACAAATTCCACAAGTACAGTAGCGTCGCGTTGCGTGGCGTCGCGTCGCGTAGCGTTTATGTACACTCTCCCTTAGGGTAAGTCCAGAATAGATGCGTACGTACGGAAAAAAAATTGAGCTGCAGGGACAGAAAACTAAACGTGTTCACGCAGCATAGCTACTGGTGCTGTTTCGGTACCAACCTTTTGTCGCGTCAGGCTGCGATGCAGCGAACCGCGGCATTCGGTATTGCCTTTTGAGCACGCTCGAACACACACACACACACACACACACACACACACACACACACACACACACACACACACACACACACACACACACACACACACACACACACACACACACACACACACACACACACACACACACACACACACACACACACACACACACACACATTCGAGCGTGTTCGAAAGGCAATAACAAATACCGCGGTTCGCTGAATCGCAGCCTGACGCGGCAAAAGGTTGGTGCCGAAACAGCACCAGTAGCTGTGCTACGTGAACACGTTTAGTTTTGTGTCCCTGCAGCTCAATTTTTTTTCCGTGTAGACGGCACACTCGTTTTTCAAAAGCACGACACGGCACGGCACGGCACGGCACGGCACGCCACGGGTCATTTGAGTAGTAAGAAGTTGGCACCCCATAAAAAAATCATCAAATATTATTATATGATTCGATTGAGCGTAAAAAATGATTAATAAAAATGCAAAGTAGACGTTTGCGCGTGTTTTCGTTATTTAGATAATAAAAAAAACGTTCGGGTGCTAGAAAAATTAAAAGTTTTAATCTTATCATAGAAAAATTGATAATGAGACAATTGTTTCAATGGTAATCGATAGTTTTCAACACGCGCAAACAGCACCCGTAATTAGTTTTGCAATAGACCTAATATTTATATAATTATCAAATCGGTACCTTTAAAGACATATAGTCTCTTTCATCAGTCTAGAAGACATGACTAAAGAAATAATATCCCTCTTTGCGTGGACAGTATTAAAGAGTTGATAACAAGAGGAATATTATTTCTTTAGAGCGAATCCACATTACTGTTATCTATGTTTGACATCTATGCTCTGTTCAATACGAGAGTAGGTCCTTCCTCTTTATCCTGTGGTAATAAGTATGAAGATGTCGAACAACACTTTCTTTCTGGTATGGCACAAAGCTCATGGCACGTAATGTGGATTCGCTCTTAGTCAAGGACCGCAGTGTCTTCCCGATTCAAGCGCATACGCATGATCAAATACATAAGTACGAGTCAGTGCGTGACTGAGAATTTGAAACTTTTTTTATTGCATAAATAATTGGCGTATGATAAAAGTAATTACGAGTGCTGTTTGCGCGTGTTAAAAACTATCAATTACCATTGAAACAATTGTCGTATTATCAATTTTTCTATGATAAAATTAAAACTTTAATTTTTCTAGCACCCGAACGTTTTTTTTATTATCTATAAAACGAAAACACGCACAAACGTCTACTTTGCATTTTTATTAATTATTTTTTACGCGCAATCGAATCATATAATAATCTTATATGGGGTGCCAACTTCTAGGAGCTAGTCATTTGTGGCGAGTCCCTAATAGGGGCAATATACATAAACGCCGTTCTGCTCTGTTCTGCTCCGTTCTGTTCTGTTCTGCTCTGTTCTGCTCTGTTCTGCTCTGTTTTGATCTGTTCTGATCTGTTCTGCTCTGTTCTGCTCTGTTCTGTTCTGCTCAAACCCGGTCCAATTTCAGTTCAGTTCCGTTTGTAAGCGATTTTCCCTTTACTTGTTTCAGAATTCTGGAACGGAGTAAACTGGAACGGAGCAGAGCAGAGAAGAGCTGAGTAGAGCGAAGCAGAGCGGAACGGTGCTTAGGCAGAATCCACACTATACCCCTACCCCCTATCCGTACCCTGTCGAATTTTCTTGTAGAGTTGGCTATCTCACAACGTCTATAGTCCTCGAAGACATCAATAATGAAAATGAGAAGCGGATCTATGAGAGTACCATAGACTTTGTGGGATAGCTAACTCTACGAGAAAATTCGTCGGGGTACGGATAGGGGGTAGGGGTATAGTGTGGATTCTGGCTTATGTACATCGCCCCTTGAGCCTTTCTACAATATGTTCAGTTCAACTGTTCAGTTCCGTCGAATACATTGTGAATATATCTATATATACTTATGTATATATATTCACAATGTATTCGACGGAACTGAACAACTGAACTGAACCTATTGTAGAAAGGCTCTTTAGGCTCTGCGCCGTGGTATCATCATTCAGCTGATTGGTTGATTCTATTAGGATCACTAGCGTTAATCAGCGCGCTACGCGCGCCAATGTTTTCGTCTCTTGTTTCTCTCCTTTCGAGATTCGAGACGGAATCGATTATTCGAGATTTCGAGATCGTTCGAGGGCAAAATAGATTATCTCGAATGCTCAATTTATATAAGGGATAGAGCGTGCGTGCGTGCGTGCGTGCGTGCGTGCGTGCGTGCGTGTGTGTGTGTGTGTGTGTGTGTGTGCGCGTGCGCGCGCGTGCGCGTGTGTGGGTTCGATTCCCCATCAGTCCGACATTTTCGGGGGCATTTTTTTACAAATGTCTACCGGATTTTTCGGTGACGGGGAATAAACTTGCATACTGGAGTTCGATGTTTGAGCTCACGTATGTGCCTCATCTCTGATCAACTATTAGTATTTGCAATGATTGCGCTGAGCATTGAAAATAATCTGACCACTGCGGGTTTCGCTCGAGTTCTCACTCATCCTTTACAAATCAAAAGAAGTCCCCCTGGGCAATAAACATGTGTGATGGCATAACGATGTCTCTGTTCCCAAGGGCCAGTAAAATAGAAAGAAAGAGGAAAAAACATAATGCTACTTTTTATCACAACCTCGAAACATGCTAGTTTTCATCGAAACTTCACGAAATGCTTCAAGATAAACATTTAGACGCGTGTCTATCGCAAATATTAAAACGTGTTTATTTTCGAAGGAAACTGAATTATGTTCTTTGTTGTACGAACCGTCTATGTATTTCACATACCTGTTGCCAGTACATTCATATTCTTTAAGTAACAACTGCCAAGTTTCTAATAGTAACAGAACTTCAATCCTTTTATAATATTGTTCAAAATTGTTAAAAACATTTGGAAGCTGTTGCATGTCCTCTGGCTTTACTATTGGTGGTAGTGTTTTTACTTTTTGTTGTTGTTCAAGCCAGACAGGTTCCCATGCAAATACACGAGCTAAAAAGTCTTCAACTTTTAAATTCAATGATCTTGTACTTATAAAATCTTGCCTTGAGCTTCTCATACTCAGACCACATTTAATATTTTTCAATTGATTGCCTGTGTCAATTTGATATTCACGTATGTCTGCAATATTTTCTTTAAATGAAACATTTTTTGGATTTTTATTGTAGATTGATGGAATTGTTAACAACGGTTTTAGTTGTGATACTGCTAAAGAAATATTTTCATCATATGTTGTAGATTCTGCAGATTGCAGAGAAGTTCTTTGTCCATTATGAGTAAAAGAAGGATCAATATGATCAGAGAAATCAATATGATTTGTTGTATTTGTCAATACTGTAGATGTTATTTCTTTACCACATGCTGTAGATGGCAAAGTATTTAATTGCCTAGGTACTGAAGTAGATTTTCCAAAAGTTGAAGATGATGGAATCTGACGACGTGGAATAATAAATGATGGTATGTTATCAGGCTTGGATGTAGTTTTGGGTGCAGTTTTGGATGGATCGTTTTTAGCAGATTCATCAGTTGTTTTTGAGAGTTCCTTTCTGGATTTTGGTCTAAGTAGCTCAGAACATATTGAATCACAAAACAAATCATTACGTGTCTTCTTGGAAACTTTTGCATTAACTTTTGTAGTTTTGTATCTTGGTCTATCAGATGTTGGAGAGATATTTTGAAGTGAACTAGAATCACTGTTATTATTACTTTCATTGCGCTTATCTCTATCACTTTCATTTCTAGAATTTTCGGACTTATTGGACTCATTGTTTTTATCACTTATATTCCTATCATCAGTATTATATAACTCATTAGAATCATTATTTTTTGAACTAGAAGAAGAGGAATTCTTTTTATCATTGCTATGCTTTTTGTTTTTTGACGTATGTTCTTTTGAACTTTTTCCATTGGATTTCGATGAACTTTTTTTCTTGTCTGAATGTTTTTTACTAGAGCCTTTGTCTTTCATAGATTTTTCATCTTTCTTGTCAGTCTTCTTGCTAGTTCTCTTTTTTGCCACCATGGGTTTTGCATCAATAAGTTTAATTCCTTTTCTTTCATTTTTATCTTGAGTAGATTTTTTACTAGTAGATGGTTCAGACAATGGATCTTTAGGTAATGGAGATAATGAACCATTGTTGGAATCTTGGTGTGACGTTGCAGTAAGTGCCTGTACGTGACTTGTAAGTGTTGATCTTGAATCAAAATCTGTAGTTTCATTCAAAACAATATTTGTATCTTCACGAGTACTTTGAACCTCATTGAATTCAAAAACTTCATTTGGGATTTCTGTTGTACCTGTATTATGAATGCCTGGTTCTGTTTTTACTCTTGTTTGTATATTAATTTCACTATTTACATTATAAACATCATCATCATCATTGTCACTGTCTAAAATTGTGATGACATTTTCATCATCACCATCATCCAAAAATAATGATGAATGAGGTTCATCATTACAGGTATCTGCAGGTTCATCTTTAATATTCGTTTTTTCAAAAAGTTGTGAAAATGGAAATATATCATCTTCATCATCATTTATTTCTACTAGATCAATTTGTGAAAAGCAACCCCAATCAGGCTCTTGTTTTACTGTGGCTACAGGATCATGTTGTTCAACATTATTTTGAAGTTCTTGTTTAATATTCAAGTTAAGTTCAGCACTATCACAATCACTATCCACCATCATTTTTTCATCAGATTTTACAGATTCAGTTTTCACATTATTTTTAGACTGTGCAACTACTCCATGATTATTATTTTCATGTACAGAGATTTCTTCTATATCTGTTATGTCAATAATGTCAGGTATTACTTTTGTTTCTGTTTTTATATTAGATTTCTCATTCACTTGTTTTCGAGAATCAGCAATGACTTCTTTGTTAATGTTAGAATTTTGAATGTTTAGTTCAGCCCAATTTGAGGTAGAAGTAGCTACTGCCTTTATTACATTATTATCTGCTGTTTTACATTTTACTGAATTAGAAGTACTAGGGGCTTCAATGATTTCTATGTCATCATCATCTTCTTCATTAATATTGTTTATCTTAGGTTCACTACAATTTGCTGTCCTTTTTGGTACTTTAGCTGGTATTTCATTATCATTGCCTCTGCGCAATCTAGACTGTTCCCGAAGGGCTAATCTTAATTGATCTTGATTATTACAATCAGTTGCATTGTTTACTGCACATTCATTATTACAAATATTGTCACTATTATTCGAAATTACGACCTAAATATAAAACATTGATTAATAGAATAAATTATTTGCTATTCGAAAATTTTTTTTTTTTTAACAACTATAAAACAAACTATTTCTGGTATTTTCTTACCCTATTCTTCACCTTGTAGACAAACATAGAGTCATCCAAATTATTTAATTCTGGACAACCAATACCAATGCAGTCATTGTCACTCAATAACACCTGTTTCTTTGCCCTTATTATCTGTCCATTTATGTAAACCCCATTAGAACTCTGCAGTAAAATTTAAAAAGTATTGATAAGAAAATAACTTTTTTAATGTAACATTGAGACAGTAAAAAATGAACTTACTCCTAAATCTGTGACATATAAGCCATCATTTAAATTTACAAAAACGCAGTGTTCCCTAGAAACTAATAGGCTCAGGCACACAAGGTCACTCTCCTTCATCCTTCCACAGTAAAACTATAAAAAAGTCGTAAAAACATTTATTCAATTGAGATTCAATGAATGAAATTAAATAAACAACACATTTCACCAGTTATAATAAAGAATAAAATCGTATAAACGATCACACGATATGTTCAACGCCGTGAATATTTAGTTTGAGCCAATGTCATTTTTAATTGATACTGCGAACAGAAGAACTATTAAATAACATAAAATAATAAAATTTTCATTGATCGACAAAACTAAAAATAATCGACAATGAACAGACAAGCGTGGAGCCACGTAATATGAGTTATGTACCTATGTCGCAACGAGAGCGCCGCGTGTAAAAAGTGAAATGCGTCTTAGAAAAAGTGGCGTTATAGGAAAACCCTTGCCATCGTAACTTACGAAATTCTTGTCGATAACGACTTCTTCTTTCCTCAGCCCCACACGCTCTAGTACCCTTTCAACATTACTCATGTTGAAAGCGTAGCCGGGTGCCGCTGCGCCTCTAGTTCGTCGTCCTGGTCGATGAAGGCACAAACTACACGGCCCGTAGTCGCGCGACAAACTGGTGAGAGAAATAAAACAATCCTTTTTGTTGCAGGATGCTGAATTTGCAGTACGGGACTACCTATCTCCCGTGTGCTCGTCCGGCCACTGACAACATCTCGCACGTTCTACAGTTCGGTGCGTAATTATACAGCCACTTCTGGAAGCTTGCCATGCCGGCCGTCGCTCATACCACACGCATGTATAGTTACAAAAGAGAGAGCAGCTGAGCAGCGTCAGGTCAGGCGTCAGACTCAGCAAATAGAACTCGCGCTTGGTGTTGTGTGAATGGTGGTTAACTGGGAACTGGGGAGAGTGTGATCGCCATAAACCGCACTGCTGCCAACCCGACGACCAGCGGGGCGCTTTGTGGTGAAAATTATTTTGACAGTTGAAACCCCACAGCGCCCTCCGCGTCGGCTGCACGAACAACCAAGCAAGCGGCAATTTGAAATCAACTTTTTCGTCGCGTGAAAGTATACTGAAAGTTCAGTTAAATCGCTGCGCGCATGTAATCGGCCGGCCGTTCTACGCTAATAACGCTACGCGCTCGCGCGTGCATATAGCGCATACTTAGCAATACTATAAACAAGAGCACGGCGGTTGCAGCAACAAGCGCGCAACCTTGTACTTACAGGTGAGCGATAACATAAGAGCGAAAGAAAAATAATAAACGGTCGCGGGAAACAATCGACGGCGCTAAAGTGCCGCACGTCGCAGTCGTTTAATAACTATCCTACATGGAAGACCTGGCCTGGAGCTAGAATACCTCTTATTGAAAGAAAAAAAACTATCCTACATCGAAGTTTGCGAGGGCAGTGAGAGGGAGTTTCCACGCGGTGCTTATATCGGCCGCGCGCGCCTATTCGGGGAATATAGGTATTGGCCGAGGGAGAGGGGAAAAGAGGTTGCAGGTAGTGCCTACTACCTGCACGCTTGGCTAGCCAAGAAAATCGGGATCGGGTGTAATGCAGCCGTCGTAGCCAAATTGCACCGGGAGTAGGAGATAGTCTCGCGGACCATGTTGCGCCTGTCGTCGCTGCGACACTGTCTCTCCGGCGTACTTCTACTTGGCTTCCTCGTCTGCTGCGGCCACGTCTTCCTCGGGCTGCTCGAGCCTCGGCGGTACGTTATCGTGCGGCTGCCCGACGATTTCCCTTCGCCGATTCAGTCCAATGTCCTCGCGGTAATTACACATCTTTGTTGGTTTTATCACTCGAAACCGTTTCTTTGTCTATACATCATCGTGGCCGGTCACTTTCACTCGTACCAGGTTTTATGCCGTTGCACGGTTTTTGCACTTATCTTGATAGCTTAAGAGGGTTTGTTTTTTCTTTTTTTTCAAATAGCTGTAAGTCGGCGGTCAACACCGCGGTTAGCCAATGCTTTTATCTACTTTATGACGTCAGATAAATTTTTTAGTACACCGATGATCAACCTGATGATGAGTATTCCAGTTGGGTGAAGCGTCGCCTTACGGATGAGTTGACCCCCCTTGGGAAATGGCTTTTATCCGAAGAAGGGACACCGCCACCGTTGAAAACGATAAATAGAACGAGCCCATTCCAAATTCTCATTTGGGAAAATGGAATCTTTCTAGAGAGGCGTCATTTAAGACGGTTTTCCCGAAATAAAAAGTAATTATATGGATTGTTTTAAAACCTCTTCTGCGATAGCAGTTACCCAATTTTCGATCGTAAATCTTGCAAACATATTTGGCCATTTCTTTGTAGCTCTGTGATTACTTTTACGTAAAGTAGTATTTAAAGTGCTGTACGTAAAATGTTTAGTTGATATCAATTCAATGACCTGGCAATTCTTAATTTATGCAATGCCATCTTACAATATATTTTTTCAAATTAAGCAATACAGAACCATTTCCAAATTATATTTGCACTGTCATAAAACAAAAAATGAAACAAACGAAACAAAAGAAATTGCTTTTGAACTCAGGTATTCACCATGGGACGGTTGTTCGGTAAACAACTGTCGGCTAACGTACAAATCCTCGGACCTGCATTTGGCGGACGCGGTTGTCTTCCACATGCACCGCACGACCAATGCAGCCTCGCTACCGGAACGTCGCAACCCCAAGCAGCGCTGGATATTTCTGAGCGACGAGTCCCCGATCAACACTTTCCTCTACCGCCGTCAGAACGTCATGGATTATAATGGGATGTTCAACTGGACCATGACGTACCGCATGAACAGTGACGTACCCGTGCCGTACGGCAGGACTGTGTCGATTGCGAACTCGAACGAGGTACCCCATGAGTCGGAGTTGTGGGTGGAAGAGAAGTGGGTGCCAGGTGGTGGTGATAGAAAGCTTGCCGCTGTGTTAGGGAGTAATTGCGGTGGGAACAATAATCGGTGGAAGTACGTCAAAGAGCTCAAGAAGATTTTCGGTAATTTTAGTAACTCTAATTAGTAGTTTTTAGTGAATACCGTAATAAATATTCAATAAAAATCTATTCAAATATTTAAAATATAATTTTATTTCTTAATAATAAAAGAATGCAATATCAGTCTTTTAAATGTAATAATAAAAGCGAATAATAACTTTCAAGGAAAGTTTTTATTTATATTGCAAATGTATGTAACTATAGTTTTATTTTATTGTTTGATTTGTCGTATCTATAATTCTTATACATATAACTTTACTTAATAAAACTAAATTTTGTTGCTATATATACACTTATTCAACTTCACATAAATATCGATGTCGATGCGTAACCCATCCACCAGATAAGATTAAGAAAAAAAATTTCTTATACATAGGTGATAAACTATCGATCCTTGGCCGCTGTCTGGGCGGCAACCGCACCGCCTGCCCCGGCCACTTCGACAGCGACTGCGAGGCTTTATCTGGCTTCCGCTTCTACCTGGCATTCGAGAACTCCAACTGCCGGGAGTATCTCAGCGAGAAGGTCTTCTGGAATGCGTACGCGAAGCGCGCCGTGCCGGTGATAATGGGCGCATCGCGACGCGACTGCCGGCGGCTACTCCCTCCAGGCTCCTATCTCCACGTCGACAACTTTGCCAACCCGGCCTCCCTCGCCGGGTATATGCTGTATCTCGAACGCGAGCCACAAGAGTACAAAAAGTACCACGATTGGAGGGAAAGGTACAGAGTGCTGAACGAACACGGATACTTCGGTAGCGCCTCCAGGCATTACTGCAGGCTATGCGAGGCGCTCAATTATAACGAGCAGAAGCCAAAGGTGTACAAGGATTTGGCCGAGTTCTGGAATGTGAGGAGAGACTGCTATGGTCCGGCTATTCCTTAGTGAGATTGGATGCCGAAAAATAGGCCTTTACGAAGATAATTAATAGTATAGATTGTTAAGAGAAATTAATAATATCGCTAATATATATACGAAATACATTATATTTTGAGGATTACGAAAAGAAATATTTTAAAGTGATATTAGAATTATAAATGCCAAGCATTGAATAAAATTTCACATAAAATGGTAAGACTTTTTGTCTTTCGCCCAATTTTCAAAGGAATTTAGAAGCGAACTTTTATACCGATGGTGACCCCCACCTCAAGCCGCATTTCCCATTGTTCGCGCGAAATTTACTTCGTAATATTGAAAATTAAGTTGCTGATGATTTGTTATCGTGTAAAGAATACGGGATCACAGCATTTTCAATAATCAAAATGTTCTGCAATAATTTATATAATGCAATATTTTTAAAATTGACTCATGCGGGATTACGTAAAAGCGATGGTCATCTTACAATTTTCTATATGAAACGGTATCCTCATCTCGTGTCGTATTTCCCATTGTTTATCTTAACTAGAAATTATTAAATGCTGTATAACGTTTATAAACATTCCTTACTGTAACAAGAACACGTGATCACCGCATTTTTGTGCTTTACGATTGTATACTTTTTATTTATTTATGATATTATGTTTTTAATGTTCGGAAATTTTCAACCAATCAGCATGGCTCCGACATCATCCTGATTTTGTTTATTAAGTATTTACCTTCAAATCAACAAAGTACAAATTATAAAATAACTCACCAGTTTGATAAGAATGCAATTATTTATAAGTTTTTCAAAAACTTATATATAAATAATTAATTTTTACTATTCTTACATAAATTATTTCACAAATTTGATTTTATTGATTTTTAATTTTACTTTCAAGAAATTAAACACACCCTTAAATATTATAATTGGATGAAAAACAAAAGTCATACCATTTTATGTAAACTTTAATTCAATGCTTGATATATAGATATCATATATCGACGCTCCCTACGAAAACTATCACGATTCAGATTGCCACGAAGACTAGTCCATTTCAGCGTTGGCCGCGAAGACTCGCACGCCCCATTGATTTGCGTTGAAGACTAGCCCAATCTGCTTGATTGCGGCGAAGACTAGCACATTCCACTGCCTCTTATGTAAATTAACACGGTGATGCGAAGTGCTAGTTTTCGCGGCAAGCTTGCGAATCGTGCTACTTTTCGTCGCAATCTTACGAATTGTACTATTATTCGGCGCAAACTCGTGAATGATGTTCGTTTCGCGGCAACCTCGCGAATTGTACTAGTATTCGCAGCAAAGTCGTGAGTTATGCTAGTTTTCGTTGCAGTTTTCTGAAATGTGCTAGTCTTCGTGAGGAGGCCAAAAAAAGGTGCTAGTTTTCGTAGGGAGCGTCGATATATAGATATCATTCTTGTCATAAATTTGTTCAAAATATTTTTTCTTGATCGTAAAAATATTTTATTTTGTATTTAAAGTAGCGGCGTTGTTATTTTATTTTTTTTCAGCACGAGCATGAAATGAGCCTTTTTCCAGCCTGTAAGTTGAGTAGAAAATCGCGTATTTCGATCGGGTTACGAAAAAGCGAAAGATAATGATATTATTCCCTAATGTAGCGCGGGGAGATAATATTTATTAATTGTGTCGTGCATGACTCGAAATGCTCAAACACCTACTCAACTCCCATCCATAAAAAAGGCCCTATATATAGCATGCTCTCGTTAAAAAATACAGTGTGTAACATAGGAAGAAAAGCTATTTCACACTCGGGTGAGGTGTTTTCAGCCTTCTTCTCTGTCTCACCCTCGCTAATTGAGATATCTCATTCTCTCCACTTGCACAATGAACTATTAACAAACTATAACAATAATTATTTTGTTAAAGGTCCATTTTCCCGTACCCAATCTCCGTAAGGATGTTATGGCTATGTCGTCCCTGTCAAAGGTTAATTTTTAGCGTTAGAACTACGATAAATAATTATATTGAATACTTAACGAAAAACAAAGTATCATTATTTTGTATTATCATGCAAAAAAGCATAGTACACAATATTTTAAAGATTTTGATAAAATAATGAAACTTTGTCAATTTTGCTTCAATTCCTGATTTTTAAAGCTTATAATATTCGTATTTCATTTCCGTATAGACGTACTGGACGGAAAAATCGTTAACTATTCCATATCATTATTTATCGCAGTTCTAACGATAAAAACTAACTTTTGGCACGGACAATATAGCCATAACATTGGGTTTCTAGAAGTCGGATACTACCTACATATAACCGCACTGTACAATGCATATGATAGAAAAATATACTCACTAACGACTATATGTCCCTTATTATGAAAACTAGCTCGATTCAGGTTCCGACTCGGGTTCCAACGAACACTGATCCATTTCAGCATTTGTAGCGCAGACTATCACGAACCATTGATTCGCATCGAAGACTATAGTGCAATGTTAGTTTTCGCGGCAAGCTTGTGATTTGCGTTACTTTTCGTCGCAAACTCGCGAATAATGTTACTTTTCGTTACAATATTGCGAATTGTACTATAGTATTCGACGCAAACTCGTGAATGATGCTAGTCTTCGTCACAAACTCGCGAATTGTACTATATTCGGCGCAAAGTCGTGACTTATGCTATTTTTCGCTGCAGTTTTGGGAAATGTACTATAGTCTCCGTGAGGGCGTCATGAGACGTGCTATAGTCTTCGTAAGGGGGTCATAGTATGACTGCAAACGATTGCATTAAATTTAATGCAATTTAAAATTACTACGTGCGCCTTAAATTTGCTTTAACTTTTGCTTCCAAGTACATCATTGACACTTGTAAAAATTTGTTACAAAGCTTGAACTAACTGCTGATTCAGTTAATTTTTTTAACGATGTATAGTGCAGTAACTTTTGCAACAACTTTGCATTGTTCTACTTTTGGAGAGTAATTGTGCTGACGCTAAATCAACTTGTACATGTATAATTATAAGATTTTCGGAGTAAAGGTACAATCTATATAATTCAAGCTTAGAAAAAACTTGGAAAAGTGACCGATTCTCGTATAGTGTATATCAACGCAATGGCTAATTATTTTGATTTGTATTGTATATTTTTTAAAACATTTTAGTATGTGTTCTTTGTAATCATAGGAAATTCATCTCTGCTTAGTGACTTCGAAAATGTATGAAACTTTATGAGGAACTGAAGGAAAATTTTAATCAATACAGACTCTATCCCCCATAACTACCCTTGCCTCGCCCTTAATCCCCCGCTTTCATGCTCCCTACTTCTTATCGTTCTGCGCGTTATACCAGGTTATACTTACTAGTTCTAGAGATGCTTGTTGATAGTTGTAATGCGCGCGCAACGCATGCGCACTTGTTTGCAATGAGTCAAGCACGCCTATAGGAATAGACATTGTCACGTGTGCAGCAGAAGTTAAGAGTATTTACGCATATATACCCGAAGTGCACGGGGTAATGTTTACAAAGGCACTCGCCCGTTTCCAGAAGCACGGAGTCAACTTGTTCTTTGCCACAATGGCCGAACAACAAGAATTGTTGTTCCAAGGCGAATTGGATCGCTACAACGGCATTACCGTCGACTCGAAACATGAATCATGCGAGGATGCAGTATTCCCCGATCGTCTTGAAGGTCAGTGTCGTACGATTCCGTTGTTTTTATTTTTTTTTTCAGGGGGAAAATAGACGATTCAGTGTTACTTTATCTCGGCTTTTCATTACCATTTTTTTTTTCAGCCTCGCTCGATCAGTGGACGAAAGATAAGAGACGAGCGATCTGGTTCCGAGTAGACTTATCTCAGAGCTGCTGGATACCAGAATTGACTAAGAGGGGTTTCAAGTTTCATCATGCCAAAGAGGAACAAGCAGTCCTTTATAGATGGTTACCCGAGGTTGAGACTAGCAATATCCCAGCCTATGCTCATACTAATTTAGGAGCCGGAGCTGTTGTTATTAATGATAAGACAAATGAGATTCTTGTTGTAAGAGAAAAGCATGGCTATGCTAATCATTGGAAATTGCCAGGAGGATACGTTGAACCTGGGGAGGATATAGCATCAGCAGTTGAGAGAGAAGTGTTGGAAGAAACTGGAGTTATAGCCAAATTTAAATGTATGATAGCTTTCAGACATGCTCACCAGTATGCATTTGGATGTTCAGATATTTATACTATTTCTTGCTTGGAACCAGAAACATTTGATATTGTCAAATGCAACCGGGAAATCAGTGAATGTCAGTGGATGAAGGTGAGTAAACACTTTTAGTAAAGTACAAAATTTGTATGGTTAACATCTCCTGATTTAATTATGTTTTAATTATAGCTTGATGAATTTATCGATCATCCTCATGTTCATGAAAATAATCGATTGTTAGCAAGCAAAGTAATGGAATATCAAGAACATCGTATGGGAATGATTATTAGCAAAGCTATACATCCACTAAACAAAAAACCTCTATGTATTTACAGTATTTCTGATACAGAAAATTCTTAATAATGGAAAAAGTAGACAATCTTTTACATTTTTACACTGTTATTTATTTTGGTATTATAATGTCAGTGTCAATGTCTCATTTCCTTTTTTTAAATAACAACTATTTAATTTCTTTTTATGGTTTTTAAATGATACTGGTAATTTAAAATATATAATTAGAGATTGCCAAGAAGCTGTCTTAGCCTAATTTTAATTTGTAAATATGTTGCAAGTACAAATTTATTAATTGTTTAATTTAGTTTTCTGATTATTCGTTATATTTGTATAATGTAAACAAATTTTGGTAAAGCTGGATTTTACCAATATAACACTTGTGAAAATTTGCACACAAATAAATTTATTATTTGATCTACAATGTTTGTAAACAAATCATTTAAATTTAAATGCCCTTCACATTCTTAGTAAGTTCTATAATATTGGCAGCACTGACGATCTTTGTGGAGATGGTTTCACCACTACAATCGCAGTGCCGTTACCGTCAGATTATCGTCAGTCGTAACTTCGCAAGTTGTAAGTTCTTCTGTCGAACGATAGAAAGTTATGGAAAGAGCACACAGAGGCACAAAATGATTGACAAATTCTTATAAGTGCGAAAATTAAGCGAGATAGACATGATCCAGATTAAAATAAGATCTTTTCATTTTACATCTGTGCCTTCCTTTGTATATTTACAACAATCCTAAACTATGATTTAGACGTAAACAAAGTAGAACGAGAGAGTGTAGTCCAGACGCATATGTATAAGCACGAAACTTTTTTCATTAGTTTCTTAACGCGCAAATACTGTAAAAATGAGTAAAATGTATTCAACCGCAAACTTAACAGATAAGGAGTTAAAAGAGCAAGGAAACCGTCTTTTTAGTCTTCACAAATATGAAGATGCTGCTAATTGTTACACAAAAGCTATTGTAAGCAGTAATTGGATTATAAACTTCTTTTCTGTTTATAATACTTAACAATATTATTACTTTGCAGATAAAAAATCCTAATCAAGCATTGTACTTTACAAACCGAGCACTGTCTTATTTGAAACTGAAACGATGGGAGTCTTCTTGTCAGGATTGTCGACGAGCTTTAGACATTGATCCTTGTCTTGTTAAAGGTCATTTTTTTCTTGGCTTAGCACTTCAAGGAATGGAACTTTTTGATGAAGCTATTAAACACCTTCAGAGAGGTATATTATTATTCAAATAAAAGTTTTATTTCAATTTGGAGGAATCTATTTTTTATTTTGAAGAATAAAGAAATTTCATGAAACTGAGCATGTTCATAATGCTATTTTTGTTATTAATTTTCATATTTAATGTTTTTAATCATTGAGTCTAAAGTAATTTGGAGATCTTTATGTTCAAATTTTATTTCTTATAAATGAGAATAATAATAGTAGTAGTATTTATTTAATTTCAGCCTTACATGGACCAGAAATGGCTTTGGTCTTACATCTCACATCTATTTACTCATATATCTTACAGTATCACAGCATTAATTACATTACATTAGTTTACAAAACGTTCCAGTCACATATAATATTTACATAGTTTTGATCTATTTTTCTTTTACCAACTTTTGTTTCAATGCTTTTTTAAATATAAAAGTAAATGATAAATGAATTTTGATCCCTTTGTTTAGCTGTTGATTTAGCCAAAGAACAAAAACTTAACTATGGCGATGACATGACAAGTGTTTTAAGGCAAGCACGAAAAAAGCGCTTTCAAATAAAAGAAGAGCAGAGAATCAGTCAAGAAATTGAACTTCAAACATATTTAAATCGATTGATTATTCAAGATACAGAAAAAAGTTTAGCTGAACTAAAAGAAAAAGAGTGTCAAGGGGATATTGAAAAGAAAGAAAGAGAGGATGAAGATTCCATAACTGAAACTAAGTGTGCAGCCCTTTGTCAAGAAATTCAAGAAAAAAGAAATACATCTCTTACTAGATTAAATGATTTATTTTCTAAAGTTGATGAAAATCGAAGAGTAAGTTGTAAAAATGAATTTTACAATTTTCACAAGCTTTTAAAAAAAATACTAACTTTTACAAATTAAAATTGATAAAATAACTTTTTATCGTTTAATTTTTAGAAACGAGAAGTTCCAGATTATTTATGTGGTAAAATTAGTTTTGAAATTCTTCAAGAACCTGTTATTACACCAAGTGGCATAACTTACGAAAGAAAAGATATTGAAGAGCATCTTCAAAGAGTAGGACACTTTGATCCTGTTACAAGAGTTCGACTAACACAAGACCAACTTACACCAAATCTTGCGATGAAAGAGGTGGTGGATGCTTTTTTGCAAGAAAATGAATGGGCTCTTGATTATTAGACTACAGGCAAGAAAAGACTAAATCTTTATTACAATGAAATGGCAACTAGACTTGTATGTAGTCTGAAACATGCATTACCTTATAATGTTGTAAAAATAATATTTAGAGATTATTTTTGTTTATACATTTAAAAGATAAGAATAATATTTGTAGAAATTGAAACATTTTGAAGAAATTTTCGCACAATACCTTTTCAAGAAATATCTTTTTATTTTTATTTTTTGATTAAAATATTATGTTAATTATATATGGTTAAATTCGTCATTTGATTTATTTAAAAATATTAATAAAATTGTTTAAAATTCATAAATATATCTCTTACTCAAAATATCATCGATCATACAGGTATAAAAAATTAATATGAATTTTAAAAATTCAACCAAGATGAAAATATTACCTAGGATCTCTAGAAAATCGACTTTTCATTAATGGACAGTTTTTTTATTTATAATTTTTATTAAAACTTTAATACTTAAAATAGTAACTTTTTACAATATTTACTTCACCAAAACTGTTCGATAATTTGTGGATCATAAACTAATCACTTTTTATTTATTTATCACGATTAGAGTGAACTTATAGAAATTAATACCACTACAAATGCAAGACCTGGTGGGAAACACCAGTAATAATTGGCTGCAGTAGAGGTAGCAGATATAGAAAGTGCTATCCAACCTAAGCAACGTAACAAAGTTGCTAATAATTTCGTTTTGCGTGAACTAATTGACGTTGGAATTTGTACCAATCCTGAGGTTCCACATGTAATCATTACAATCCAGCTATACAGAAATATTTGATCCTCTGTATCTAATCTCGTACTAAAACTGTAAAGAGAAATACAAATCTTTATAAATTACAATTTAATTGACAATTTTTAAAATCTAAATTTATAACTTTAAATGGATATACCTAAAATTCTTTGCCCACACAAGTGCTGTTGGTACAGCTGGTAAAGCAGTGAAACACCAAAATAAGAAAATTAAAACTTGATTTAATATATTTTGTCTTATTGATTCACTAGATTGTTCATTGGCTCCATCTTTTTTTTTCAATAAATTGAAATGCCTCATTGATGCAAGTAACAATTCTTCTAAATAATCTTCATACATTCTTGTCAGTCTTAAAAAGTGTAAAAAAATGGAGAGAAGCATTGCTAAAGCTCCACAAGTAGCTGGTATTATTGAAAGTAATATACCAGTAGCCACAATGGGTAACTGATTCACTAAACCACCCAGCAACCAATCTGACCAAGTGGTAGAAAATGTTATAGCTCTGGCTAAAAATCTTTACATAAATATATTTAGTATCTGAATTTAGACTAATTATATTTTCAATTAAAATCGTATACATACCTCACTGCAATATTATGAGCTACTGACCCAAAAAATACAATAGAACAACAAATCCCAATAGCCATAGTGTGAAGAATGACTATTCCAACACAACATTCAATAATTAAATTTAAGCTAGTACATAAAACTATAGTAATAATTATAATGGATGTAACACTTGTTCTATCTTCAATTTGTGAGTCAATACTTTGGCCAATACTTAATAATAATAACCCAACTGTTATTGGATAAATAAATATCCAACGATCTCTCACTATACAAACAATTCTTTCAATTAAATTTGCTCTCTGTACAAAAATTTTATATGAACATGCTGGGTCCAAAGATAATCTCAATTCAGCATTTTGCGATTTTATCATTCGCAACCGTTGAGAATTTAAAGTTTGTAATTTGATTACTTTTGGAGAATCATCACTGTGAATTTATATCAAAATTAATTAATTTGGAAATTATATCATTTACCTGGGATACTTACTTCACAGCAAAAAAATGAACTTGTCCTGAGTTTGGTACCCATGGTTCTTTTAATTCAATCATGGAGTAATGTGAATGAGTATTATCAGTACAATTTGAGTTTTTAAACTCAACTGATATAACATCTGTTATGCTATCCAATGTAATATAATGGCGCAGACTTCCAAGTTCAGAAGTCCAAGGTTTAAAGTTACTAATTCTTTTGTAGCGTGTTAATCGAGAATACCCGTCAATTTGAATAATTTGATTATCATCATCATCATCTTTGTCTTTTTCGTCATCATCATCATTGTCATAGCGTTTTAAAGCTTCAGCAGGAATTCTTATAACTATGTGAGAAACATCCAAAGATCGAATCTCATTTAAATCAAGATCTATTGAATATTTCCAAGGTTTTCTTGTTAATCCAGGAACTATTCTTGTACGATTAGATAAGTTCCAGCCCCATGTACTAAAAAAGATTTTAAAATTATTATTTCCAGAAATGAATTTTACCTCTATAAAAACTGAATAAAATTTTATCAAGAATTAATTACTTTATTGTAATAAAAATTAATTACTTTGATATTTTTTTTCATTGCAGTATCAATTTTCAATTTTATTTAGCTTACCATATTCGTGAATGACCTTGTACACTAGATGCAGAGCAAGCAAAAATCCAGTCTTTTGTTTTCAAATGTATAGCATCTATGGATAAAGTATCAATAGGTGCATTAATTCTTATCATAAGATAAACAGTTGTAGGTTTTTTAAATTTATCCTGATAGTTTTTACTACTCCACACATATTGTCTACGAATATCTTCAATCCATTCACTTTGTTCATTAGGAAATGTAACTTTTTCTTTATAAATTATACCGTGCAATCGTTTCTCGGTGCTAAAGCGCTGAAAATTATTCGATCATTGTTAAATAACATTAATTATTCATAAAATTGTAAAATATCATTATCCTTAACATACATGAATAAAATGCCAATCAAAAGCTTTCATTCTCTGCTCATGATTTCCAAAAATTGTAGCTGGTTTTTGAGAACTATCTACACAATCAAACAATGATCTGACAATACTTAATATTAATTGTTTACACCACAATATGCACAAATGGTCTGCAGACCTCCAAACCCCTGGGATGTTTGTTGTAAGAGTATTTAAATCTGCATATTCATCAATTGTTTGAGAAGAAGGTACAAGGATATCTCTTGAACCACCTCCAATAGAAATAAAAGTTGTACCATTTCGTTTTAAATCTAGCATTGAATGACTTAGCTTTTGATAATATTTAAAAAAAGTATAATCTGGGTAAACCGAAGGTTTATGAGGTGCTGCTAATGTAATTAGAATACTAGCGATATTACTATTGATCTCAGGTACTAATAATAGAGCTCCTTTAGCAATGACTCCACCCTAGACATAATTTAGATTTGAAATTAGTTTACTTTTTAGTTTAAAAGTATTCTAAATGTATATACAGACCATTGAGTGTCCAATTAAAATAATACTTTTTGCTTTACCCTGATACAGTGCAAGAATTCTCTGTACGCATTTGGCTACATAATTTGTTTCTTCTTGTAATACTCCTCCGTATAAAGCGGAGTAATCTTTTCCAAATGATATAGAAAAATAGTCAAAATGAAATGGAGTCCGACTTTTTAAGCTCTTTCGTAAACTAATTGAAGCCAAGGAACGAACTGTAACAAATATTTGCAATTAATGAGAATCGACTAATATGGGTAATATTAAAATTGTTATACAAATGTTGTTTATAAAACCTTGTTCATGAGAACCAGCATTTCCAGGAATAAAAAGTACAGGTATTCCAGTAAAATGCATTCTTCTTAAACGTTCTATTATAAACCCCTCTCCATAAGCATACAACTGAAATCTTGGGAATGCATAATCTTCAGGTGCATCATTTTTACTACTTAATCCTATCCCCTAAATATTTCAAAACAATAATAAAATGTTAATGTAAGTAAATTGTATTTAATTTAAATATTAACCAATTACTGACCACATATTGAGGATATTCAAACATATATGTCATATCACATGTATTCTCTTCATGATCTGTTAAAAAACGTGCTACACCAATCGTGTACAGAACAAAAATCGAAAGAGAAATTGATAATAAAATTCCATAAACAACAGGTGTTTTGAGTAACTGCATTATTGTTTTTTTATGTATTAAAAAATTTGTTTTACGAATTTTTGTTGGTTTTTATTACACTTAGAATCAAATAAAGATACTCAAAAAATGGATTTGCCATACTCGAACTGTTTAAAATAGAGATGCTTTGCCAACATTTTTTCGTTTCAAGGTTAGGTTAAAATTATATTTAAAAGTTACCAACTCTAAAACAGTCGGTACAAGTAATCCACTATATGGACCTGTTAATATAGGTATATCCCCTATATAGCCTTATTTGGGTCGGTTTACATGCATGTGCGTAGAGCAATAATGAACTATCTGAAATTAAAAGTTTTTTGATGAAATAATAAGAAACCAACCTAATCACAATAAAATTATAAATTTAGCACTTTCAAATTAACTTTTCATTAAAGCAATGTTAATAAACATTTTTATAAATTTAATACTTTTTGTAGGAACAACAAAGTAGGCTGTTCAATAGAAATAGGATTGATTAAAATTATTTAAATAACAACACATTTTCTAGTAAATAAAGTTCTTTATTCTTTATTTAATTTCATAAAAAAGGGGATATTTTGTGCGCATTCATAAAAAATTAATCCTATAAATGGGCAATTGGTAAATTTATGCAACAGCATCATCTTTAGTAACACTGAATGGCTCTGCAACAATTTCTGCGCCACTGTCTGCAATGACAACATCCTGTACTGGTTTATCCCTGTTGTCTGTCTTCAAGTTTTCAATTTTCTTAACAATGTCCTATGAAAAAAAAGGAAAATATTAGTAATTTCATTTTTTCACGTGATTCTAGATGAATTTTGTTTGTATTCTTACCATTCCCTTAATAATTTTTCCAAAAACTACATGTCTACCATCAAGCCATGGAGTCTGCTTAATGGTAATAAAGAATTGTGAACCATTGGTATCCTTTCCAGCATTAGCCATTGACAGCCAGCCAGCACCATAGTGCTGCAGCTTGAAGTTTTCATCTTCAAAACGGTCACCATAGATGCTCTTTCCTAAAATAATACCATTAATGAATAACTAAAACCAAATGAAAATATAAATTAAACTACTTTAAAAAATGTAAAAATAATAATCTATTTCCATATGTAGATATGAATTTTACATTCCTTTACACGTCATTACCATGTTTTATGCATGTTTACCACTAAACGCTTATATAATTCTGTGATACATCTACATATATACCTATGCATTTTAAAAAATGGCCATTTATTTTGGAAATGAAAAAATTTCCATCTAAAAATACATTAATTTTTAAAGTTTTTAAAAATAAGATGTAGCAGTTTAAAATATGATTAATTAATTTTTATGAATATAAGCTTTCATATGCGGTTTGATTGCTATTTCTCAATCCAATCATTGCTATCAATTTTTTGATTTTAATTAATTGTATATTTTATATTGAGTAGATATACAATGTAAGTATAAAGTACTCACATACCGCAAATAAAGATTATATTTTAATTTTAATTTTTAATTGGTTGATAAATTGTAACTAACTTAATATGCAATATTAGTTTATTTATAGTGTGATGTCTTTAATAAATAATTTCCAATTTGTATATTTTTTATAATAAAAAAATACTGTAAATTTAAAGAAAAAAGAAATATTCTTGTATTTCCTATTCCATAAGAAAAAAACGAAAAAAGTAAAAAAACGAAGTTAAATATAAAAATTTTATTGAACAAACCTCCAGTTCCATCTCCCTTGATGAAGTCACCACCCTGGATCATGAAGTCCCGGATGACTCTGTGGAATTTGCTGCCTCTGTATCCCTCACCCTTTGGCTTTTTGGCGAGTTGGAAGAAGTTCTCGACGGTCTTGGGCACGGTTTTGCCGAAAAGACCGATCTCGAGTCTGCCGGCCTTCTCACCGGCAATTTCGATGTCGAACCATGCCTGCAAAATTTAAATTCATCCAAGGTCAAGAACAGTCAACTGGTCATTGTACCCGCTATATAGCTAGGTATTTACATGTATGTATATCTATATATATATGATACCGGCTGTCTCAAGCGAGAGCCGCGCGACTATACTCTTTTATCATGTGCATCACAAAGCAGCGCAAAGTGGCTGCATTTATTTGTTCGCTCCAAATGTAAACTATGTCTATCTTTCTCTTTCGCGCGCGCATTGAATGATACTAACACGATGCTCTCAATGAGAGATGAATAGGTAGAGAATTAAGGAGGCAACGCAGCGCGAGTCAGAAAACAATGGAAAAGACGAGATAGGTATCGTAGTGTTGAGTCAGACACTTGCCTTGTGGGTGACTTTGGGTCCCTTCTTGGCAGCGTCGTCCGAGCAGGACACCGCCACAACGAGACACAACATCAGAGCTAGACTCTTCATTGCGACAGAGATTGAGAGATTATATCTCCAGGCCTTACAGGGAAAACGAGAGCTTCCTCGGAGTGTTAGTCAGACGGCGGCAAATTGTTCCTCGTGGCTTTGCTGGCTACGATGGACTGCGACGATGGGGCCGCGTCACATGCGTATATACGTATGCGCGATCGGCGCTCGGGTGCAGGCCCGCAGGCACGCAGGCACGCTGGACAGCCCTGATTGGTCGGCCATCCGCGGATTTTTCGTACACAACAAACTGTCTGTGACATCTAAACACTTCTTTTTCGCCCGCTTTTTGCACAACGGCGCGTTACTTTTGCCGGAACTCATTTCTTGTTTTACGTTATTTCGCAGGCAAACAATAAACGCTCGTCCGCGCTTGCTGGCCGAGTATTTTTGCATTCGTGCACAAACTTTGTTTTCGTCCTGATTCTTTGCGTGCTTGCTAATGTTTTTCCGGTGGCCGCTTTATCGGTTTTACAATACTCGGTATACAAATATTTAAAGATTCCATCACGTCCTACTGCTTCGTTTTTTTCTCTCCGATTTGGCATTTATATTTTTTTGTTTGTATTTTATTCGCAAATTTTCTTAATTGGAATCATCTAGGTCATAGTAGCCGATCATGCATTTCATTTACCATGGAAATTTCAATATACCTATGTACAGCTTTGATATTACGTAATGATTACCGAGAGTAGCGAATCCCTATAATTAAGTCATATGCAGGCACTTTCACCATAACGCTTGAACTTTCACACCTACAATATAAATCTATTCATTTTCCATTCGATAAAAATACGTTATCTAATCGATTAATCCAATCATTTTCACGTAAGTTATTATTATATGACTTTTTTAATGTAGGAAATCTAGGCTTAGTGGGTTTTATGTTATGTTGAAATGAATACTAGCAATTACATTGATCTGAATTATTATTATAATTACATATCACAAAAATACTCTTGATGCGGTAATTTTATGTTTTTATTAAAATTTTGTAAAATGTTTACATATATTATCCTAAAATATTATTGATTACTGTATTAAAAACATCGTATCTCTTATCATTTATTTTTTCAAATAAATGATAAATTGATAATCATAAAAAAATACAGACAACTGCAATCTGAATTTATTGATCTTTTAATTTTGGAATCTCTGGAAACGTATTATACACACACACACACACACACACACACACACACACACACACACACACACACACACACACACACACACACACACACACACACACACACACACACACACACACACACACACACACACACACACACACACACACACACACACACACACACACACACACACACACACACACACACACACACACACACACACACACACACACACACACACACACACACGATATGAAAAAATACAAAAGGCTGTGGCCGTGCCGTCCTGATAAGTATAAGTAGATTCCAGAAAAAAAAAAAAACAAGTGTGACTACATGCACAACAGTGTAAGGTTAGGAACATCACATAACACTCACCAAACCAAACACATACACAGAAAGATTCTGAAGTCAGTTGATAGTTCACGGTTTTGTGTACGAAATCGGTCAACCGGTTTAAAATTTTGCATATATATTAGATAAATATTTCACCTTTTATTTATTTTATAACTCTAAGATTATAAAGGTGAGTGATTAAGCATAATTGGTATCTGACTAAACTAAAAAAACATATTTTTTTATTCGAAAGTGTTTGCAAGTTACAATGAATTGGCATGTTTTGAATTTTCTTTCTAGAGCAATTTTTCGTTAGCTCTAATTTAAAATTGAAGAAGTACAATGATGGAAACAGAGTCAATACCAGTAGACACTCCTTTTCCTGCACCTGATGAAAATAATACTCAAGAAGACTTCATTAAAAAAGAATTAAACTTTGATATTAATCCTGAAGATCCTTTGACCAAAGCTACTTTAAGTGATCATCCTGTAAATGAGTGGATGGATATTTTGGGTAATGGACAACTAAGAAAGAAAGTATTAAAAGCTGGCAAAGAAAACTCTAGACCTAACCGGTCAGATATTTGCATTATAAAGTTAATTGGACATTTAGAAGATGGAACTGTCATTGATGAAGAAGAAAATCTCAGCATACAATTGGGAGATATGGAAGTTATTCAGGTACATGCATTTTGATGAAAGATATAAAGTACGTAATTATTGAACATATTCACTGAAGTTGATTGATCTAGGGTTTAGATTTAGCTGTTGCTTTAATGGATGTGGGTGAAGAAGCAGAAATTGAAATTCACCCTCGATTTGGATATGGTGAATTAGGAAGAAACACACCATCTTTGCCAGAAATTCCATCGAATGCTATACTGACCTATAATGTTACTCTTAAAAATGTTGAATTTGAACCTGATGTCGAAGATATGCAATACAGTGAAAAACGAAGAGTTGGGTAATGTATACAATTAAATGTATTATAGCACTTAATTAGGTTTTTGTTACGCGGGATCAATAAAATACAGATGTTATTTTTTTTTACAGTTATTTGGATGTCAGATATAATTTTATTAAGAATATTAAAATATTAAACAAGTTTTCATTTGAATATTTATAAATTATTTTTAGCAATAAAAAACGAGAACGAGGAAATTGGTGGTTTGCTCGTGACGAGTGTACTTTAGCAATTCAGTGTTATAGAAAAGCATTACAATATCTTTCACCATCTAGTGAAAGTGATGTAACAGAGGAGAAAAAGGCAGAAAAGGAACTTATAAGCGATGCTGACTTACAAGCCATTTTGGAAGATGCTCTAATAGTACACAATAATTTAGCAGCTGCACAATTAAAATGTGAAGCTTATGATCCTGCTTTACAGAGTGTGGAAAATGTTTTAAGATGTCAACCTTTTAATGTTAAAGCTTTATATCGCAAAGGTGATAAAAATCATTGTAAAATTAAAAAAAAATCATTTATACCACTCTAATCTCAAAATCACAACT
This sequence comes from Torymus aiolomorphi, assembly GCA_036365515.1. Lineage (NCBI taxonomy): Eukaryota > Metazoa > Arthropoda > Insecta > Hymenoptera > Torymidae > Torymus > Torymus aiolomorphi. Next base: position 220,986,084 of record CM070875.1, on the reverse strand, counting down.
TTGATATGATTTTTCGGCGCTCGTGGTATAAAATACCGTTCGAAACTAGTGCGTAAGTCGATTATTTAGGTGGTGTGACTTTTTGTGAAAAAGTCACACCAGCTAAATAATCGACTTCCCCACCCGTGTCGAAATGTACTATTAGTTCATTTATATTTATTTATTTCATATTATATGTTCAAATCTGAAAAACTAATAATTTTTTTTTTGTAGGGAAAATTCTTCACCATAAGGGAGAACATACTAAAGCTTGTACAGTTTTGACTCAAGCTTTAGAGGTTGAACCTGACAACAAAATAATACAGCAACAACTAGCGATTTTAAAACGAAAAAGTGCTAAAGATGCACACCATGAAAAAAATTTATATAAGAAAATGTTAGGTACCACAAATAAAAGTTCAAATGAAACTAAAAAACCAGATAAGAAAATAGCTCCAACAAAACTCACATGGAGTTTGCTTGGCGGTACAATTGCAGCAGTTGTTGGGATTATTGCATATCGATTTATGTCATAAATTAAAATAGTTAGACTGATAATTATTTAAACAAATTTTTTTTCATATATTTAAGTTTTGAAAGATGATATTGGAAGGCAAGAGACATTCCATTAGGAATAATTAAACATGTGTTGTTAATCTTGTTAAATTTGCATTATGTAATTTGTATACAATTGTATATTTAATAAAAAAAAAAAAACAGTTTCTAAGCCTATAAGTTTTTGTTTATAGCACGAAGATGCTATATAATTACATCTAATATGTACAAGATTGATTTTTACAGTTACATACAAAATTTAATAAATAATCAAGCATTATGTTATTGCTGCGGTACTGGGCAGTAATGTTGTTTTATCAAAGAACGAGCAATGTCAAAATGTCCTAAAAAACAAATCGAATATTTTAGAAATTCACATTAATATATGAAATAAAAATAAATAAATCTAAAACTATGATCTATAAATTACCTAATTGTAGTTCTATGTAAAGAGCTAACATTATGACGTGAATAGGAACATCGCAATCTGGACCTTTGGACGTCCAAACCTGTAAAAAATAATATTTTATCACAAACTGCCTAAATATTTTAATTCGTGAATACCTGTTTCAGTATTTCTCCAGACTTATCAAGTTCTCCACGAATAGCGTAAGCAACGGCTAAATTATAGTTTAAAATTGATTTTGCTGTAGCCATATTTGATGGATACCATGAAACTAGTGAAGTAAAATTTTTATTAATAAAAAATTAACAAGGGATTAAGTAATACAATATTCATGTATTTACCTTTGCTAGATTTCTGTTCAATAACTTCCTCAACCATTTTTTCTTTATCCCCAACAACTTCTCCAATGGGAATGTAAGTACTAATATCTTGAAGAATTTCAGGTTTTAGATGTTCTAAAGCTTCATAAATTCTATCCAAGAAAATTAGACTCTCAGCTGCATATAGATTACCAAGTAACCAGTGTGCACCAGGTAGCTTTTTTATACTGAGAAGTGATTTAGCATATTCTAATGCTAGTACATAGTCACCTAAACACAGTGAAATATATGCACTAGTAGTTAAAATACTTATTTTCAGATTTAAATTCTCAATAATAGTTGATTGAGATGGTATTATTCTAGTTGAAACTTGAGTTGGATTAGTATGTCCAGTTGAATTAGTACTACTTCCTGTAAAGGAAAAATATAATATGCTATTATTAAAATATACATTTTATAATTAACTTTTTAACTCTCATAAACTGTAGTCAATTTTTTTGACTTGATTTCTAAGTATTATACATAAAATTTAAAAATATTGATAAAAAAATTACACACACACGCACGCACACACAGTTTTAATTACATTAATTCCATTTAAATATTTTAGAAGTAAATTTGAATGTTAATATATTTTACACCACTCTAACCTCAAAATCATAACTTTAATATGATTATTCGGCTCTCGTGGTATAAAATACGGTACGACACTGGTGCGTAAGGTGATTTTTACCGCATTCGACTTTTCGCACTCGCTTCGCTCGTGCGAAAAATGTCTCCTGCGGTAAATAATAACCTTCCACACCCGTATCGTAATGTACTATTTCAATAATTCGTAACATAAATTCATTACCTAATTTGTGACTTGCTGATGGGGTAAAAGACCCAAGTAAACTTGATTGTTGCTGATGTCCAATTATTGTTTTCTTTGCTCCATCTTCAGTTTGTACATTTGTAATTGGTAAATTCGTTTCTTCACAATTTGTTGTAGGTAGTAGAAAGAGTGCGTTCTTAAGGCACAACATTCCATACTCTAATGTTGGTTGAGGTATTGCACAAGGTAATCCATCTGGATTATATTTACCATTTTTAGATAAAGATGTTGTTAAAATAAATTTTCTACTAATTCCATTGTTATTTTCTCCTACAACCTTCTCAACTATGTCTTTCCGTCTTCCAGGAATATCAAAATCAATTTTATTGGACTGTAAAATAATGAAAATAGTATATAAATTATACATCATGAAATTAAATAGTGTTTTAGAATTTTATTGAACTCACAGATTTGTGACAAATTATAGAACATTCAGCCATTCTTAACCAAAGTCGTGGATTATTATGGAAGTGTTGTACAGCCTCAGTAAAACAGTCAAAAGCCATTTTTGCTTGACCTGTATAAAGAAAACTTACACCCAAATTGTACATTAATGTATAATGTTTGTTTTTTCCAAAAGCTTGAAAAGGGAATGACTGAGACAATGATTCTGAAGTTGCATTATTGGTTCCTTCTACTTGTTTTAAGCTATCAATAGCTTTTTTATTTTCCTCCAATGCAGCTTTCAGGTAAAAACATGCCAAGTTTGGTTTTCCCATAGCAAAGTGAAGACTGGCAATGTTATTGTAATATAAAACAGCAATAGATTCTCCACATGTTCTGGATATCAAATTTCAATAATTTAGTTAGAGAGAGAATCTCATTAATTCTATTTTTACATATTTAATGTAAAAATATATTTTTTAATGTTACACTCACTTGAAATCTGGACAAGTTTCACTATTAATGGTATTCAATAGTTTCATAGCTTTTTTAAAATTCTTTCTTAAATATTCTAAATTGGCTTTTAAGAAAATTGTTGAAAGATTCTGAAAAATAAAATGTTTTTATTATAAGATGCCTTTTTTCATAGTTTAATAAGTTATGGAATATTAGTTTGGGGTGGAGCTTATAGGAATAATAGAGGTTTATTGGAAAACCTACAGAAAAAAATTTTGAAAATAATCAATAAGAATAATTTTATCATTAAAGATAACCCTATGAATTTGAATCAACTATTTACTTTTGAGGCATTAAAGTATCATTACACAGATCTAAGAAACCGATATCTCATTTCATCTAGTATAACTAGGAAGAAAAATTTAATTATACCTAAAAATAAAAAAAGAATTAGCGACAAAAATAGTTACAAACAAGCAATTGTAACTTTTAACAATTTACCAAATGAGTTTAAGACTCTAAATATAGACAAAATTAAGCATATAAAATTGTTAAAAAAATGGATTATAGATAATTAAGAATTTTAAATTGATCTATCTTACATCCGCTGATATATATTACTGTTATTGTACATAATCGACATTTTTGTTTTTTTTATACAAATGTTATTGTTATAACTTTAAAGTTTAGGTGCATAGCTTTAAGTTAGTTTTAAGTATATACATATATATTTTTTATTTTTGTATTATGTATACCGGACCTGCGTACAGGTAACTACGTTTACCTCTGCAGGGTTTCACAAATGTCCGATTCTTTCTGGTTTTTGAATAAATGAATAAATAAATAAGAAGTTTTATTTTTCTTTCTGGGTATTTATCTGTAAAATTTATGAATTCTAATATTTTAAATACACTATATAAGTTGTGTGATGTAAATGTCTTGTTTCTAAAGTAATTCATTTTAATAATGAAATACTCACTGTAGGCATTCCTAAAGACACTAACGTTTTCCACTCTCTTTTACAAAGTTTTAACTGCAGTGTTCTGAGGTATATTTTCAATTTGTATTTGAGCAACTTGATTCGGAAAGCATCAGTTGCCACATCAATACTATCTTTTTTCTGTTCCTTGTCCGCAATAGTTGTTGGTGTTGTTCTAGCATTAGGTTTTATTATACCATCCTGCTTTTGATTTGGACTTTGATCACCTAATGCAGATTTGGACGAGTCTGCAGCAGATGTAAACTGACTCTCTATGTAATTGACTAAAGTCAAAGCTGTGTCTGGCCTTGCCAGCGTTAAATGCAGTTCGATCAATAACAGACAAATTTTGTGTACAAAACTTTCCTCTGCAAAATTTAAAAATTCAGAATGATAATTATCATGACTACTTAGTTGATAATAACATCAACTAAACGTGAAATCTTACCCATTGGCTCAATAAGTGCAAACAGGCTATTTACAATTTCCAAAGCAGCTTGATACTGCATCGAGTGATAAAGGATAACAGCTTGGTTGTACCTCAAGACGCTCTTCTCGACGTCCTCGGGCTCGACGCCCGTCGTAGCACCCGTCGTCGCGTTAGCCGACGCCGGCATACAGATCGCGTTCAGGCTCTTCCTTAGGATTTCCTTCTTCTTGGGGTCGCTACTCCTGTAGTAGTCGACGATAATCTGGTTGTGCGTCACCTTAAGATCCTGCGGCCTGAGGGCCTCGAGCATACCGAGGAGATTGTAGCAGGCGACAAAGTCGCCCTTGTTGTACTCCGTCTGGGCATCTCGAGCGAGTTCGCGTTCCTGCTCCGTAACAGAGTTGCTCACCGAGGTACCGTTATTGGTGCCAGTACTGCTGTTGCTATTGCCCGACGCTCTAGATTCCTTGCTAAGAGAAGAGTCAGTCGAGAGCATTGACTCCCCGCTGTTCATAGTGCAGGATAACCTCCTTCGCCGCGCGTTTCTCGTCGGGAGACTCACCCGAAGAGATTATGACCGGGCGATGAAATAACGATCCGCGCTATATTGGCCAATTTACTTACAGCGTATAAGTACAGACAGCCCGTGAGGGCCGAGGTTTCCCAACGAACGTTGCGCTAAAACACGACCCTGTGCATGGGTGTCGTCGTACTCATGATGTAAAGAAAAAGGAGGTGTGCGTGTGCTCCCTCACTAGGTTTATTTTCGTCTCCTACTGCGCCTTCCCACTTTCCGCCATCTTGAAATCCAGTAGTGTATGTTTACATTGTTGCTCTGGCTGCTCCGAAATGACAAAATGCCTGGGTGTTCAATAAAAAATTGCAAAAATTGGAACGGAAACACAAAAAATACAAATATAAAGTATTTTAGATTTCCTAACGATCCCGAAATACGTAAGAGATGGATAGAAGCTTGCAACAACAATAAACTTAACCTACAAAATTAATTTTTCTAAAAACAAAAAATTAGGTATTCCACGACTTTTTCAGAAATTGAAGTTTATTAAATAATTGTTTTATATTATGTTTATAGCTCGAGTATGCTCAATCCACTTTACAGAGGCATGTTTTGAAAAAAAGCCAGATCTTTGATTGTACCTGGAGATGTTAATATTTTCAAATTATCAAAGACTGCTATTCCATCTCTCAATCTAATTTGTAATAGTGGAATTCAATCATCAAATCTTGAAAATGTTGAAAATGACATAAATGCTGCAAATATAAATATTACTGGAGAAGAGAGTGATCTACTGGACATGTCAATTAACGTTTCAAATTTAAGTTCAACTGCTAATCTTACTATAAGTGATTCAACAATTAAAGATCATGTTAATACAGAAAATCCAAGTAGTAGTAATCAGCAATTGACGTAAGTAATAAATTATTGTATACACACTTAAAACTCTATTTTAAAATAAGTTTCCTTTTACTTATAAAGTTTCATTTTACTTATAAAATGTTAACATTTAAATAAAACATTATTTAATGTTATTTAATTTATGTAATGATATTTAATGCGTTATTTTATGTTTATTTAATACATTGTTTTATATGTTGATTTTAATATAATTGTTTTATAATAATAAACATGTTGCCTTTTAATTATTTCATTATGATTTTGCCTTATCACAATAATTACAAAATTTCGATTTGAATTTACTAAGGTTATTCTGCGGCGCCTATTGGCTGGAAATTCAAGATGGACGATATTGGGAAGGCCACGCTATTGGTTGGTTAGGAAAGCTACGCGAGAGCACACCTTATTTCTTTACATCATGGTCGTACTGACGGAGACAGCGGCGCTCTCTCTCTCTCTCTCTCTCGTGTGCTTCTCTTACCTATATATTGGGATATAGGGAGTGTCTACACACTGCGAGAAGCGCGCATGCGATCAGCCGGATCAACATGACTGCAGCCAATGATAGACACTCTTTCCTTCTGCTCGAGTCAATCTGTGATTGGCTGCACTGCAGTCACGCTGATCACATGCACTTCTTGCATATACAGTGTAGACCCGGCCTTACAGGTTACTTGCCATGTCACTGCGCCATCAGTTGCTCGCGCGGTAATAATATATATATATATATGTATTGTGGCCGGCTGCTCTCAAGTTTTACGAAAACCCGCCAACTTTATTCGTTTTTGCTTATCGCTACTTTAATCATCGTCTTCCTCTGCTACACCACGGGTGGTGCTCTCTCGCACATATATAGGTACTTAACGTTCCAATGAGAAACATTTTTATACTATTTTTTTTATATCATTAGTCGAGTCAAAACAAAGCAGCAGAAGAATTATACGAGACGGCAGAGATGAATGATAAGAATGTACGAGTACTTATACAAAACCATGTTAGAACGGAGCTTGCGGCTAGCGAGGCAGCGCGGAGTGTTGACAGGGCAATAGGCCGGATAGATGAAAATTGGCCGGAGAGCCGCGTGTATGTCTGTTTTCGCCCGCGGTCAGAAAAAAGAGAGTAAGCAAAGAAAGAGGGAGAGAGAGACAAAAAACAAATACGCGCGGCGCGACGACGTGCAGAGGGAGAGAAAAAAGTGTGCAGAACAATAGGTGTGCAGTGGGCCGCGCAGTGGGCGTGAGTGAGTGCGCGTGCGCACACGTAGGGAAAAGGGGGCAACGCGAGTAGGACGTGGGTGGGAGGTAGGTGAGAGAGAGAGAAAGAGCAAGCAAGAGGGAGCGAGAGAGAGAAGCGCGAGTCTCGCCGTCTCGGGTTGTTGGTTTTTGGAGCGAAGCTGCGAGTGAGCGCGAGTAGTGCGCGCGAGAGAGAGAGACTGATTGAACTGGAGAGCCTCTCTGTGTGCCTAGCGGAGCGCGTCCCGATGGCGTAGGTACGTCTCTGGCGAGAGCGCGACCCGATAGTATGCGCTGCTTTGTAGCGCGACAGCAGCAGCAGCAGTAGGTAGTTGTACTAGTAGTGTAATAAGCGATCGTGCGTCGCGTTTGCATATACCTATGCGCGAGTCGTCGTCGTGGACTGGAGTCTATGAGGCTGGAGGCGGAGGTGTAGTCGAAGGGCCGTGGACGCCAGTGTAAGGGAAAGAGAGAAAGAGCGAGCGAGAAAGAGAGGACAATACGAGTCAATGGGAGTTCGCGGAGCGAGGAGCTAGCACGGAAGCTCCGAATTTCGACGTCGTCGTCGCGGACTAGTTGCTGCAGCCGCCTCGATTTAACGAGGGAACGGCGCGCTCTCTCGCCTTCCATAACTTCCAGAGAGACACACGGGATAACGCACGGAAAACATGGACGCGACTGTCGAGAGGGAGAGCAGCGCGCTCGGCTGCCTGTTCCAGCAGATTATCCAGGACATGAAGGTCAGTTTATTGTGCCTGCACATCCTAGCCCCCATTGGCAAAAGCATCATGCCGCATATTTCCATCCTGTCATCCTCTGTCTCGTAAAAGCACGCTGCTACAGGCCATTAGCGCATCTTCTCTCCCGTACCAGCCTCTCTGTGGATATCTCGCCTTTAGTAGGCAGCGCGAGTACCTGTCAGCGCGCGACAGCTTTTTTTCTTCCCTCCCGTTTCGTCTTCGCTCGCCGATGCAAGTTGTAACTCAAGACAATTGGCACAACTTTTTCTGCAAAAACACGCCGTTCTCCCTACCTCTCAGTCCCTCCCTCCCACCGCTTTTTCAACTCGCCTTTTAGGGCCAATGCATGACGTCCCTTCCCCGCCTGCCTCTTTCTCTCTCTAGCTCTGTTTTCCTCTTTTCTTCTGGCTTGTTTTCGCTGTCAGCAAAGTAAGTAGCTATTCGTGCGCTTTTTGGCACTTGTTCACTTTTTCAATAATCCCGATTTTCGCGCTGTGTTGCAGAATGGGGCACCTCTGTGGGAGGATCTGATCTCCAAGGCAACAAAGTTGCACACTTGTTTGAAGTGAGTTTGCAAACAGCTTGCTTGTTTACACCGCAGAACCTAGTTCTTCCTTAACTTTTATGCTCCGTTTCTTATTTTTTAACTTTAGGGCTGCGATTCTGGCGATTTCCGCGTACCTTGAAGCTTTTCAAAAGATCGCGGATGCTGCGACGAATGCAAGAGGTATGATATATTTTTTACAGTTGCATTTAATTTTTTATTTTAATTCAAAAAAGAGGCCATTGTTCCTTCATAAAAATTAAATTATTGTTGGTAAAATATAGATCAAAATATAAGACTTTAACTAAATCTTATGTTTAATGTAAAATTTTTTTTTTTTATTATATTTTGTTTATTTTTGTTGACATTTTAAATCCGTATATTGTTTATGTCATTATAAAAGCGCATTCTATTTATAAAAAAAAATTAGTAAATCTCTTTATTTGTCTATATTTTTCATGTACTCTTAATTGATTGACATGATTTTCAGGAGCTACTAGAGAAATTGGAACAGCCCTTACAAGAATATGTCTTAGACACAAAGCTGTGGAAACAAGAGTAAAATCATTTACAAGGTATGTAAAATTATTATAAAGATGCTTTTTAGTCTATTTTATTTCTTATTTTATATTTTATTCCAATTTTTAAAAAATACTCATAAATCAAAATCATTCATTATTATCAGAGCATTATAAAATTATTACTTCTATTTAAAAAAAGTTATATATATTAAATTTATTTTCTATAATAATTCTAATCATAATTTTGGTTTCTTGTTTAGTGCTATTATGGATTGTTTGGTATTACCTCTTCAAGAAAAATTAGAAGATTGGAAAAAATCATTAGTTTACCTGGACAAAGAACATGCTAAAGGTTTGTTAATCAATGAGTAAATAAAGATTTAAGATTTAAGCTTATTAATAATATTTATTCCTCATCTTATAAATATTTTAGAATATAAAAAGGCAAGAACAGAATTAAAGAAGAAATCCAGTGATACTTTAAGACTGCAGAAAAAGAAAGCTCGCAAAGGCTTACAACAACAGCAGATTTATGGCACCTTGCCACATGGTGTCAGTCAAGGTAATGCCAGCAATCTTGGTGGTGATGTTGAATTAGGAAGATTGTTGGAATCGTCTGCTGCTGTTGTTCAAGAGAAACGTCAAACATTGGAGGAAACAGAGAGAAAAGCTGTAAGAGCTGCTTTACTAGAAGAAAGGGGAAGGTTTTGTCAATTTGCCAGATTTTTAAAACCTGTACTTGTAAGTATTTTTTTTTTATTAGAAGGTTATTGTTGAATATTTATTTTTATTTCACCTAAAAAATGACCATACAGGATGAAGAAATTGCAATGTTAATGGAATTAACACATCTACAAGAAGTAGCTGATCAATTACAAAAGCATGCCTCATCACCACAGCATTTGCCACCAGCTTCAGAGCAAGTGATAATGGATATTAAAGGGCGTGATGCTGCACAGTGGTCCTTAGCTACACCACCTTCAAGTCCATCTCTTTCACTTGGTTCCCGAAAAAGTTCTGTGTGCTCTATTAGTTCATTGACAAGCAGCAGCAGTGGTTCATGTAAAAGTCATCCAAGTCCTTCAGCTGGACATCCCTCATCAGCATGGCACAGATCTATTTCCCAGCAGGTAGAGGAATTGAAATAAAAACTGTAAAATCTCTTGCTTCCTTACATTTCATTATTCTGACAATTTAACACTATAATGATAACGTGGATGTAATAACTATAATGATTAACATGAATTACGTGGATGTAATAACTATAATGATAACATGAATTACGTGGATCTAATAACTATTTAAGAAATTTATAAAAATATTATGTATTGAAACAAGTGTTGATTTGTTGGAATAATAAATTGAGGGTGGAAGATACCAAAATCGTTGTTAGATGTTAGTTGATCGTTACGTACGGCATGCTGTTATATGGTCTTGGTAGTTGCTCCATTTTGTGGTAGCTCCTCACATAGCAATCTCAACAAGACGGTGGTAACCGGATAAACAGCCAAAAAAGATGATATTCGAGTAAGGTGGCGGTCAAGGAATACACGCAACTGCTTAGTATAATTTTTAATGTAGTGGTCAATGTTCTATCTACTTATTGTAGCCTTTCAACGGTATGGTGACACTACGTTACCGTCGCTCAATCAACAGTGGGTCTCGCGATTCAGGCTTCACCTCTCTTCAGGAAACCCTCTATTCACAACCTATATACAGAAAACAGGTATGACGTAGCGTGACTTTTTTCGTCTTATTTATTGTTTGCATGAACTGTACTTTTGGCTTCAATATTTCCCTGATATATATCTAAATTATTCAGTTTATTATTATCACTTTAATTAGAAAATTTTCTTGTTTCTATAAAATTTAAGTTTTATTTGTGTGGTTAAAATTTAATGAAATCAAGAATTGTGTTTATTAATAACATTATTCTCGATTTCTTTAGCAGTTTTGATTGAACTATTATTATTACATTATAGGTATCCTGTACATTACCTCAGACTGATCGTAATCCAAAACCATCTGCTACATCAACTTGGCCAGATCTTCAAAGGGAAGCTGCACATGCCCAATTTGATTCACAAGACCCAAATTCTACTAATGAACGGCCACACACGATTTCTTCAGGTGAGATTTTATTTGAAAAATTTTCAAATATTTTTCTTCTATACCAATCGAGTTCATCAATAATTCAGTAGAAATAGAAAGAATAAGAAAAAAATTTATTTTTTTAATGATTAGCATATGAAAAAGGACACCAACGACCAGCTCTTAGTGTCTATACATTTCAAGCACCAGATCAAAGTTCTTGCCACAGTCAACCTGCTTCCCCAGTTTCGACTTCTACTCTTAATATTCAGCAAAATGCAACACGATTGCAGCAAAGAAAAAACAGTAGCGGTAGTATTGGTCGTGAAAGACCTCCTATACCTAATAGATGTTCCAGTTTAGAAAGACCATCAATTCCAGCTAGACTCGATTCGCTAGATACCTCTAATCAACGTTTCGGGCCGGATAGTCCAAGGGGAAAAGCAAAACTACCTATACCAGCTCATTTGGCTAAAGGTACAAACTGACATTCGTTATTTATGATGGTAATAAATTAAATTTTTATTTTTTTAATTAATGTCATTGTGTTTCAGAATTAGCATCACAACAACCATTGTTATTTCAACAGCCAATGTACGTTAATATGCATGAATTAGCAAGTTTAGCAGCGAGTCGAGCTCAAGAAATGCTTCCTCCCCCTCCTCCCCCTCCAACAGCTCCCAGCGAAACAACAACGACTGAAACTATCACGGAAATTAAGGTATGGTCAACTGAATCAAGAATTGAATCTTAATTCAATAGCTTATGATAATAAAAATATGTTCTCGTAATACGCTGCATAGCTTTATAAAATTTATGTAAAGTTGAAAATCTTGCTGTATACGTAAAATAAAAGACGCATATTTAAAGTAAAATATTTTTCTGCAGACAACAGAAATAACGAAGACTGAAAGCGGAGCAACAGAATCAAATATAGAATGTGAACAACGCATACTAGTGAACTCTATCATACAACGAAGAGGTTCACTACAACAAGTGAGCAAGCCTGCCCCGCCTACGCGACGAGTTTCTGCGATCGTTTCTGACAGTTACGACGATCGCACGAGTGCTCACAGTGACGATTTAGAAAACCTACCACCTCCACCAGCTTTCTTATTAGAAGGTTCCTCACCACCTAGTGCTGCTGGCAGCCCTGCTACTCAAAGACGGTAAGATTTATGTAAAAAAACGTTGATTTTTTTCTGAAAAATGTCTTACAACATGATTATATGAATATTTGAATTTTTGACACTCACCAAACGCATAACTAAATTATACTACTGTACTTTATTACTTTCAAATGATACTATGATAAGTATTAAATGATAGATGAGATTTTTATCACACTCTCCTTTGTAAAATTCATACGTCTTCGATATGTTATTAAGGCAGAGCTTTTGTAAGTACGTAAAGTAAATTGGTACAATAAAGTAAGTGGTTACGTCTTCTTTACTAGGTCTTGTGCTTCGTATTAACTTAGGTGAATCGATGTAAGGTTCGCATTTTATTTTTCCAAATTGGTTCCGTCTTTCACTCAGAAGTTGTAAAGAACTTCAGCGGACTCCCAACATTTCATGGCCAAAATTACTACGGGCGGCGCGTTTCCATGTCATTGTTTCCAAATGAAGAGCAGTAAACAATGTGAACCTGGAAAATATTTTGCACACATATATTCAAATATTGTGTATATCATGGATGAACAATTATTGATGAGGGAAGGAGGTAGTTGACTGAACAATTTTTAACCTTTAGATCGATCTCCGTATCGGAAACAGTAAGAACGCTAACGGAATTGCGGCATACGCCAGCAAGTCCGTCACTATTGCGACGCAAAATTGCAGCCCAAGCGCAAGCTCAGGCCCAGGTTCAAGCACAGGCATCGAGCAGTGGCGATGAGAAAGCCCTAGCCCGCGCTAGCAGCAGCGGCGCTTCGGCGGTCCTGCAAATCGCTTGCTGCGCAATGGAACGCGCAAACATGGCCATTAGGTATTTTCATTGGAGTAGTATTACCGAATCTTTTGTTGTCGTTTTTTTTTTTGTTTCTAGACTTACCTTGTTTGATTTTATCCCAGAATAATACCTCCTATTTTTCCATATTATGATTAGAGTTTTTATTACGTTATAGAGTAGAGAAGGTAATACGAAAAATGAATATACTTATGTCGACGATTTTTATATCTATGTGCTTTATAATTTTATGTTTTGCGTTTGATTTATTTATGTTTTTAAGTTTTATAAATCATGTAATATAGAACACAGTTAAAAAAAATATTTCTTTCATTTACAGCAATAGTAACAGCGCTAGTGGCAGTGGCTCTTACGGTCGTCATTCGAGTCCAGATCCTCGAGGAGTCGCCAAGGCTCTTCCAGTAAACGAAATCCAGAGCGTTCAAGGACCTGGTGGGGTTGCCCAAAGTTTCATGGCAGTACTGAGCGCCAAATTGACGAGCAGCGTGACACTCGGTTCGAGTAGCGGCAATCAAGCATCGGCCGGAAATAGTCCCAAACTCACGAGAAAGCATTTGGCGGAACAACAGCATCACCAACAACAGCTGCAGCAGCAGCAGCAACAGCAGCAACATCAGCAACAGCAGCAACATCATCAACTAAAGCTACAGCAGCAACTACAGCAGCAGCTACAATTACAGCAGCAGTCGCAATCGAATCGAAATTCCAAGACGACGAACGAGTTCCTCGAAACATTCAACGTCAGGCTTGCTCAGCAGCAGCGAGTTGTCGGACAGGGTAGCGCCAGTATGCGCTCCGCCAGCGTGAGGCGTATCATGGCTAATCGCGTACCTATCCTCGACCCGGAACAAGTAAGAGATTCGCTTATGGATCAAATAAGGAGGGGTACATCACTGCGTAAAACAACTGGACCTATTAATGATAGATCAGCGCCTAAGATCTATTAGAAAATCAAACGTTAACTGCTCTTAATTAGCAAACAATTTCATTGAACGATTTTGCCCAGGCTAACCTGTAGACAAAAGTGATAACACCGTGATTGTCTGTTTTTGTACTTTTTTATTCCAGTTATTATTTATTTAAATATGAAAAGAAAGCATTTAGAATGTGTGAGGAAAATTAAATTATATTTAAAGATTAAAATTGTTTTTAATTTTATATTTTATGAAATATATACTTCATATTTGAAGGTAATATTCTGTTTTGAAAACGGTGCAAATTAACCACAAAAATGTAAATCGAATATTGGTCCTAAAGATATGGTTACTAATTGTAATTATGTGTTACATAATAATAATATTTATACTAAAAATTAAGAAAAGAATGTCAAAATCGAGTAATCGTCATTTAGATGTACTTTTTCATGAAATATCTTTTAAAGTGTGTAGTTTTTTAAAAACATTACAATTAAATCAAAATAAAGTGTTCATAAATGTTTACTAATAATTGTAGATAGAAACATTACTAGTAATTGACATTTTTTTCAATCGTAAAAAATAACGTATGTATGAGTAGTTTCGAAAGGCGCTATCACTTTTTCTACAGATAATTGAGGCAACATTTGGTAAAAATCGAGCGACGAATTTGCTCGCTTTCAATATCTATTCCATAAGAGGGATAAAAACGTCCATATCTAGTTGGCGGGTATGTGCGATTACTAAACATTCAACAAACGAAACAATGCGCATATTCCTCGTCCGCTGACCTGTCCGTGACGGGATTTACATGTACCTTCATTTTTTACTTCATTTAATATCTATATTCTTTATTTTTTAACATGTTCATATTCTCATTTTTTTTTCATTTATTGTATTTGAAACGAGAGACTGAGCGCATGTAAATTGGCGATTCTGGTGTACGAAAAGAAATTTTTTTCCCGAATCGAGGACTCAAACGCTTAGATGTCCTAGTATTAATCGTACGATTGTATTTACCATTATTTTGCGTATCCCTGGCATAGATGATCCCCGGAGTAATACATTATTGATGAACAATTGATTCAGGGATTGTAAACAAATTTTGGCCAGGGTCACCTTGTGCGATAATCGAGTTTGCACACGGACGCGTGATATTAACCAAATAATTTTGTAGCTTATAGAATCATTAGCGTATCGAGGCTTAAGATAAATCGTGGGAACAGGGACACATTTTACACATGCATAGACTTGTAATATTTTGCAGCGTATACAAGCGCATAACCCCTATTTTTATATAATTTCAACAAGCGATTGAACGAATGCCTGCCAGTTCCCTTTCCCCTTAGAAACTCCTATACTTACTCACTGGTATTCCCTTTCTTTCCATAAATATATAGACGTTTATAATTATTTTGACAAAATTTATAAATGTTCGATAGTTAACCAGAAATGGTATACTTAAAATAAAAACCTTTTTTAATGAATTTACATACGTGTTTTATAATATTTAATCGACTTGTGCTTCATAGCAGTACTAGTTGTATGTGTATTGTTTCATACACAATAGTTTATATCTCATTAAACTTCATATATTTAGAGTAAAATGGAAATTATTTGAAAAAAAAAATTATTACAAAGACTGAAGCATAATGTGAAAATATCATATCACTCAATTAAAATATAATGTGAACCATCGTAATAATGAGTCTGAAATTACATAAGTACAATTAAAAAACTATCGATATTTGAAAAATTTTGTTTGAAAAATTATAACTCACGATAGCAGCAGCTATTTTGTACTTTTTCATTGCGTTCCTTATTCTTGGGATGTGCCAGTTTCTTCCTGTCGCAATTATTCTTATTAGGAGTTTATCAACACGACGTTCATATTATATGAGCAGGTTTAATAAAGTGCAAAAGAGATTATAAAGAAAGGCCGTGTAATGTCTGGCGAATCGGCGATTCGGAGTTAAAAGAAAACTGCCAATTAACTAGAATAAATAAAAAATTTTTAAACAATTAAAAGCTAAGTGTTGCATCTGTATTAACAATAATAACGACTGCTAATAACTACTATTTAAGTAAAATAATTTACAAAAGAGAAAAAAAATGGACGTTCTAAATGAAAGGATTATGAGAATGCCGCCGATGCGTTAGACGAGAACGCGCCGCCGCGACGCTTGACGCGTAAATCTGCTGTAAGAAAATAATTATATTTAATGTAGCTACTGTCTAAAGGATGTTGTTAATTTGTCATAATAATTACCTGTATGTCGCAATGTCGGCGAGAAAGGCAAGATTTACGAGCAATGAACAAGAAATAAAAAGATATCTGAATAACTTTCTGGCCATCTTAGCCGATTTTTTATTGTTTTTATTGTCACTCTCAGATACACTTTCTCTCTCCCTCTCTTTTTCTCACCCTACTTTTCTCTCTATTTCTTTACATTTTTCTTCTTATTTCATGAATTCACGTTGACAATAAAATACGAATGTGGGATACATTAGCGCTCCTGTCGTTGAAAAATTGCTACACTAAACCATTTAACAGACTTTACATATATTATCTATTAAAATGTAAATAAATGCATTCGTGCATTATTTTTTAATGCTTATATTATTCTGAAATTTGATGTGGTTATTATGAAATAAATAGCAATAAGCTACATAAAATGTGGAATGATAATTATTTAGCTCGTCTACCTTTACAAAAAAATCTTATCAGTAGCGATCATCGTCATCATTAATTTACAATTTTTTCTTTGATTTTCTTAAAACCTACGTCAATATAACACTTGCAAAAAGAACCTAAGATTACATATACAAAGGCAGTATGTAAAAAAAATGAGAAATACACATACAAAAAGAACGACTATCCACTTTAGTTGTTCGCAACATTGAGTCTCGGTGCTCCTGTATCGTTGACACGTTTCAAAACTACAGGCCACGCGGGCAAGCAAGTTTGGCTTCCCGTATCTCGTCTGGCTCTCCTACAATGGACGATGGCAATACAAACATTGAACTATTTGAGTCCAGAATTACTTTGCTCTTGTCACTCTGCGCCGAAAATTCGTATCCCTCTTTCGAGTTCATCAATAGCGCCATAATTCCAGCTGTAACATTAGATACAACATAAATATGAAATAATTAATTCATTTGTATAATTATTTGAAGAAGAATGGGGTAAGAGAAAATACTGACGTTTATCGAGCGGCCGGCAAACGCACTTAGGCTCGGTCGCGAGTTCTATCGAGGAGCGCAGCCTCTTCGCCTCGCTGGCGGATCTTAAATCTAGGAGGAGTCGGGCTTTCCGCGATCGCCTAATGGCCACTTTCACGACGCTCGCCGATGAACAAACCAAGTCTTTTATGTCGGCGGGAAGGCTCTCCTCGCATCGTGGGCATGCCAGTGGCTTTTTCACTGGGGGTTCTGCTATTGTCTGTATAGAAAAAAAATCATTTTTAAAATTCGTTTTTCTTTTATAATCATCAAAATATGGGTTACCTCAGGTCCGGAAAAGTCTGTCGCATCTATGGAAGATTGTGTTGAATTTTTATCCTTCGGGAACGGAACAGGCGCTTCCACGTAAATGGGTACAGGGCCTTCAATGCCGTTCGGCGTTTCGAGTTCGTGGTCTACGTTGACGAAGGATGGGTTCAAGCCCTGGTCAACTACGTCTATATCGAGGTTCGACAAAATCGGAATTGGCGAGAACAGTTCGCCTTCCGGTTCGCTGCCGCTTCCGTCGACTATAAATTCAATTATTTGTATTTTTTTATATTATTTTATTTACTATACGGGAATAGTACCCTTTATTACAGAATAGAAGTTATAGTTTAAGATGGGTGGGTATCAAAAAAGCGAAAGTTCACTTTGAATTCGCAGCAAAGTAACTAATTTTGCGAGTCCGAACTCTGTTATTTGGGTGAGTATCAAAAAAGCGAAAGTTCACTTTGAATTCGCAGCAAAGTAACTAATTTTGCGAGCCCGAACACTGTTATTTCCATGTGACTTTTTCAACTCGGACGTGTAATTAGAATGTCCGAATCGTCGAATGGTAACAGCGAATCCACATTACGTGCCATGAGCTTTGTGCCATGAGCTTTGTGCCATACCAAAAAGAAAGTGTTGTTCGACATCTAGGTAACATATTACCACAGGATTTAAAGGAACAGACCTATATACTCTGACTCTCTCCCGTTGAATAGCGCACATATAGATCATGCAAATCGGAGCACGTTAAAGAGAAAATTATTTACGAAAATGGATTTATTAAAAGTATTAAATATGTTTTATGTGTGGTTATGTCTATTGAAATTAGAACGTTTATTAAAATTAAGAAAAGCATTAACAATTCGAAGGTGGTGGGTAAAACCACATCTTAAAAACCACATCAGAGATACCCTAGGTGGTTATCGACTGATCTTTGTCTATTTTAAACTTCAAGATCATGAAGAATTCAAAAGATTCATTGGGCTTTCCATTGCAACGTTTGATAGACTATTAAACATAGTAAGAAGAAGATTGACACGATCTGGTCCACGAAAACCTCTGTCAGCAGAGTTAAAACTTGCTATAGTTTTGAGGTATGTTGATATGGTCATATTTATTTTGAACATAAGATTTGATGAAATTATTGTTATTGCTAAAAGAACTATGTATGATTTTTAGTTTTTACATCAGGAGGTAATCCTCAGTTTTTTTCAACATTTTATAGAATCGGAAAGTCAACAATGTTCAAATTGATTGCCGAAGTTTGCTCAGTAATTGTGGAAAAACTGATGCC
This sequence comes from Torymus aiolomorphi, assembly GCA_036365515.1. Taxonomy (NCBI): domain Eukaryota; kingdom Metazoa; phylum Arthropoda; class Insecta; order Hymenoptera; family Torymidae; genus Torymus; species Torymus aiolomorphi. The sequence goes on along the minus strand of CM070875.1, from coordinate 220,967,485 downwards.
ACTTTATTTCCCTCCTCTAAATAAAAATACTTGGTTAAAAATAGCCAGAGAGTATGAAGAACAGTGGAATGTACCTCATTGTCTGAGAGCAATTGACGGGAAGCATTTCAGTATTAAGAAACCACCTCATTCAGGATCTGTATTTTACAACTATAAAAGTTTTTTTAGTTTGGATTTAATGGCTTCATGTGATGCAAATAGACGCTTTACGTGGTTCAATTTTGGAGAGTATGGTGAGTTTTAATTAATTACAATATGATTTCTTTTTACATATTTGCATATCATTAAATAATTTTTATCATAACGTAGTACTTATGTTGTTATAATATAGGTTCAGCCAATGATGCAAGTATATTTAATAAGAGTGATTTAAAAGAATTGATTGATAATGGTGAATTAGAAATCCCAGAACCACGTCCATTACCAGGAAGCAATGTATGCATGCCATATTTTTTTGTAGCAGACAATATTTTTGCATTACATAAGCATCTTATGAAGCCATATAATAGAAGAATTATTTTAAATCACACGCAGAAAATATACAATTATAGAATTACTCGAGCACGCATAAATATAGAGTGTGCATTTGGCTTACTGGAATCAAAATGGGCAGTACTGCAAAAGGATCATGCCTTTAATCTAAAAACATTCCAATATATTTTTGATTCCAGTAAGCCAAATGCACACTCTATATTTATGCGTGCTCGAGTAATTCTATAATTGTATATTTTCTGCGTATGATTTAAAATAATTCTTCTATTATATGGCTTCATAAGATGCTTATGTAATGCAAAAATATTGTCTGCTACAAAAAAATATGGCATGCATACATTGCTTCCTGGTAATGGACATGGTTCTGGGATTTCTAATTCACCATTATCAATCAATTCTTTTAAATTACTCTTATTAAATATACTTGCATCATTGGCTGAACCTATATTATAACAACATAAGTACTACGTTATGATAAAAATTATTTAATGATATGCAAATATGTAAAAAGAAATCATATTGTAATTAATTAAAACTCACCATACTCTCCAAAATTGAACCATGTAAAGCGTCTATTTGCATCACATGAAGCCATTAAAACCAAACTAAAAAACTTTTATAGTTGTAAAATACAGATCCTGAATGAGGTGGTTTCTTAATACTGAAATGCTTCCCGTCAATTGCTCCCAGACAATGAGGTACATTCCACTGTTCTTCATACTCTCTGGCTATTTTTAACCAAGTATTTTTATTTAGAGGAGGGAAATAAAGTGGCATCAGTTTTTCCACAATTACTGAGCAAACTTCGGCAATCAATTTGAACATTGTTGACTTTCCAATTCTATAAAATGTTGAAAAAAACTGAGGATTACCTCCCTGATGTAAAAACTAAAAATCATACATAGTTCTTTTAGCAATAAGAATAATTTCATCAAATCTTATGTTCAAAATAAATATGACCATATCAACATACCTCAAAACTATAGCAAGTTTTAACTCTGCTGACAGAGGTTTTCGTGGACCAGATCGTGTCAATCTTCTTCTTACTATGTTTAATAGTCTATCAAACGTTGCAATGGAAAGCCCGATGAATCTTTTGAATTCTTCATGATCTTGAAGTTTAAAATAGACAAAGATCAGTCGATAACCACCTAGGGTATCTCTGATGTGGTTTTTAAGATGTGGTTTTACCCACCACCTTCGAATTGTTAATGCTTTTCTTAATTTTAATAAACGTTCTAATTTCAATAGACATAACCACACATAAAATATATTTAATACTTTTAATAAATCCATTTTTGTAAATAATTTTCTCTTTAACGTGCTCCGATTTGCATGATCTATATGTGCGCTATTCAACGGGAGAGAGTCAGAGTATATAGGTCTGTTCCTTTAAATCCTGTGGAAATATGTTACCTAGATGTCGAACAACACTTTCTTTTTGGTATGGCACAAAGCTCATGGCACAAAGCTCATGGCACGTAATGTGGATTCGCTGTAAGAGAGAATAAATGGAATACAATAGAAATGGTTACATTCGAATATTCATTGTTTAAAACCTAAAAAAATTTTTGACTGAAAAATAGAAGATTCACACAGGCGAAAAAGAATAATTAGTATGATCAAAGTGCAGATGAGTTTATTTAGATGGTAAAAGAAACGAATGTTTCTTATGACGATCACGTTCAAACAATCTAAAATGAAAACTATCCATTCAAAAGATGTAGAATGTTCAAAACGTCGAAAATTAAAAATTTGTATTTTTTTAATTGATAGTGCACGATACTCGTTGTTAATAATGAAATAAATTATTTTATTAATTTTTTATACATAAAATTTGAAAGTTAAATCACACCTGTTATTTTATTCGTATTTTATACATAATTTAAAAATTAATACTTTTTAGTCGTAATAAATGATTGTAATTAGAATTGTGTCACAAATTGGTGTAATAATTTTAAATTTTGGCATTAAAAATTAATTTATACCACTCTAACCTCAAAATCACAACTTTCGTATGATTTTTCGGCACTCGTGGTATAAAATACCCACATAAAACGAAATATTTCTGAAAGGTTTCGGAAATGTTTCGTAGAAAGGATGAAAACATTTTAAAAATATTTCCCAGAAAGGTTTCTGAAATAAGTTATGTCCGCGATAGAAGCCATCAAAAAGGTTTCATGATATATTTCAGAAAGGTTTTATAAAATTATTTTAAGAAATGTTTTTGAAACATTTCTGCAACATTTTGAAACTATTTGAACTATCTCTTAAAATGTTTCAAAAACATTTTAGAAACCTTTCTAAAAATATTTTTCTAAATATTTCTGAAATATTTCCAGAAAGGTTTCTGAAATAATTTATGTCCGCGATAGAAGCCATCAAAAAGGTTTCATGATATATTTCAGAAAGGTTTTATAAAATTATTTTAAGAAATGTTTTTGAAACATTTCTGCAACATTTTGAAACTATTTGAACTATCTCTTAAAATGTTTCAAAAACATTTTAGAAACCTTTCTAAAAATATTTTTTTAAATATTTCTGAAATATTTCCAGAAAGGTTTCTGAAATTATTTATGTCCGCGATAGAAGCCATCAAAAAGGTTTTATGATAGATTTCAGAAAGGTTTTTTTAAATTATTTTAAGAAATATTTTTGAAACATTTCTGCAACTTTTTGAAAGTTATTTGAACTATCTCTTAGAATGTTTCTAGAAACCTTTCTAAAAATATTTTGTGAAAGATTTTGGAAAGGTTTCCTGAAAAGTTCTGTGAAATATTTTTGAAAGGATACAACAATGTTTTACGGAAGTTTCTAAGAGGCCTCAAAACCATCAAGTAAGATTTTTGAAACATTTTAAAAAGATTTCAAAAAATATTTTTCAAAAGTTATCGGAATTAGAAATTTTTTAATAATATTTTATAACAATTTTTTTTTAACAATTTTGAAAACCAGTTTTTTCCTTGTAGTTGATGATCCTTCCTGAACTCCTGCAACTTAATATATCTGAATAGTTATTATATCAGTTATGTTTTTTAATATTAAATTATTGTATATTTGCATTAATTTATAATATTATCGTTCGCAATTTCGCATTTACAAATTATCTTACAGAAAAAACGCAGAAAAAAATTTTGACCTAAGGTGGGATCGAACTCGAGTCCTCGGATTACAAGGCTGATGCCTAACCACTACGCTACGCAACGCTTCTACCGTACAAAATTTTAATTTTAGCTAAGTATGGAGTAGACTTGAATAAAAATGGCAAACATTTGATTAAAAGACAACATATTGAGTACTTTCGACTATGATATTTAATAAACTCAACTAATTCTTTTGTTAAGGCCATGTGAAGTACCGACACAATCCCTACCTTACCGGCACCTAAACTTTAATTCTTTTATCGTATTTAAACAAGAATTAAAAAAAAAAGAGTTCTTCATGCTCTCCAACATAACATTAAGTGAAATGCCCTATTAAATTTTTAAATCATTGTATTAATTAGATTTTTCTAAAATGGATTTGGAAATGTTTAATGCTTCGTTCTAGTTAATTACTAATTTGAAAAACGTTTTTGGGAAAATCTAATGGATGGAATCATTTAGAAATTTAATAGGGTATGCTTAATCCCATTTCGGTGGGTGTGAAAAACGCTTTTTCCTAAAATTTTTGTTTAGATGTGATAAAAAACATAATATTTATGTACCGATAAGTTAGGGATCTGCGGTTGAGTTAAACATGGCTTTAAGACCGGAGGGCGTGAAAGAATGCTTTTTTCTAAAATTTTTGTTTAAATACGATACAAAAATTCAAGTTTAGGTGTCGGTAAGGTATGAATCGTGTCGGTACTTCGTATGACCTTAAATTCGTACTCTTGTCAATTAAACATTCACTTGATTTGCCAAAATATTTGCAAGATCAAATAAATAAGTATTGGATTTGATTAAATAATTAGTAGAACTAATAAGATAACCAATAAAACACAACTAAATATTTAGTTAAATCAAATTAATATTTATTGGAATCTAAGAAATATCCCTATATAAAAAAGTCATGACCGGATGTTGTGAAGCCAAAATAAACGTTATGTGATTGGCTCATGTAGTGCGCATGCGTCTAAATCAGGAAGTCGAACCGTTTTCTAGCGGTTAGGGCGCGCAACGCGCGCTGTTGAAATCTCTAGTTTAGTAAAATCGAGGAAACCTTTGATTGACGAGAGAAGGGCGTGTGAGAAAAGAAAACCTGATACAAAATCTTTTCAAAACCTTCACATAATATTTCATAAAATGTTATATATTTCTTTGTGGAAAGGTTGTAATAAACTATTCTTGAAAGCTTTGTAAAACCTGGCCCTGATATGACTTGAAATTTTTTTATGGCGTCAATACCATATGATAAATGTTGCTAAGACATTTCGTTAACTATTAACGCAATGATACATTCAATTTTTTTTTAGTCTCCTCATAACATGACGTAAAATGTTCTTGCAAGCTTTTGGGAATATTTTATTATAGTTTCTTTACCTAAAGAAACTTTCCAAGAAATCTTTACAAAACGATCCCATAATATTTCATGAAATGTTATGTCTCTTTGGAGAAATGGCGACAATACCGAATTAAATTGATGCGAAAATATTTCAAAAACATTTTACGCAATGATACTAGAAATTTTTTTTAAAGGTTACCTTAATAATCTTTCATAAAATATTTTTACAAGGTTTTAGGAATATTTTTTGTTGTTTTTGTTTATGTGAAAAAAAATATTGCAGAAAATCTTTTCAAAACGTTCCCCTAATATTGTAAGAAAAATTTCGGGAATGCTTTGTAAAACCTCGAACTAATATCTCATGTAATATATTTTTCATGGTGTCAATAACGAATCAAAAGGATGCGATAACTTTGCTAAAACGTTTCAGGAAATGATACAGGAAAGGTTTTTGAAAGCTTCCTTATAACTTTTCGTGAAATATTTTTGAAAGGTTTCGGAAATATTTTTTCACATTTTAATTATCACAAAATAATCCTTCCTAGAAATCTTTTTGAAACCTTTTCGTAATATTTCATGAAGTGTTTCTCTAGAGAAAGTACACGAGAAGAATTACGGGAAAGCTTTGTAAAACCTTGCAGTAATATTTCTTGAAATGCGTTTTCACGATGTCAATATCGTATCCAAAAAGTAGCGAAACTTTGCTCAAACGGTTCAGAAAATGATACAGGAAATGTTATTTGAAAGCTTCCTTATAACTTTTAGTGAAATATTTGTGCAATGTATCAAAAATATTTTTTACATTTTCAGTTTTATAAAAAAATCCGTCCAAGAAATCTTTTTGAAACCTTTTCGTAATATTTTATGAAATGTTTTTTAGGGAAAGTTTGCGAGTATAACTTCGGGAAAGCTTTGCAAAACCTTGCGGTAACATTCCTTGTAACTGGGTTTTCACGTTATCAATATCGTATCGAAAACGTTGCGAAAAGTTTTCTAAAACGTTTCAGAAAATGATACAGAAAATGTTCTTGAAAGCTTCCTCATAACTTTTCGCGAAATATTATTGCAAGGTTTCGGAAATATTTTTTACATTTTCAGTTTCATAAAAAATCCTTTCAAGAAATCTTTTAAAACCTTTTCGTAACATCTCATGAAAGGTTTCTTTATGGAAAGTTTGCGAGAAAAATTTCAGGAAAGCTTTGTAAAACCTTACAGTAACATTTCTTGAAATGTGTTTTCACGATGTCAATATCGTATCCAATACGTTGCGAAAACTTGGTCAAACGTTTCAGAAAATGTTACCGGAAATGTTTTTGAAAGATTTCGTTATAACATTTCACGAAATATTTTTGCAAGGTTTCGGAAATATTTTTTTATATTCAGTTTCATAAAATAATCCTGCCAAGAAATCTTTTTGAATCCTTTTCGTAACATTTCATGAAATGTTTCTTTATAGAAAGTTTGCTAGAAAAATTTTGGGAGAGCTTTGTTAAACCTTGCAGTAACATTTCTTGAAATATGTTTTCACGCTGGCAATATAGTATCCAAAACGTTCCGAAAACTTTGCTACAACGTTTCAGAAAATGATACAGGAAATGTTTTTGAAAGCTTCCTTATAACTTTTCGTGAAATATTTTTGAAAGGTTTCGTAAATATTTTTTCACATTTTCAGTTTTATAAAATAATCCTTCCAAGAAATCTTTTTGAAACCTTTTCGTTACATTTATGAAATGTTTCTTTATAGAAAGTTTGCGCGAAAAATTTTGGGAAAGCTTTGTAGAACCTTGCAGTAACATTTCTTGAAATGTGTTTTTACGATATTAATACCGTTTCCAAAACGTTGTTCGAACTTTGCTAAAACGTTTCAGGCAATGATACCGGAAATGTTTTTGAAAGCTTTCCTTATAACCTTTCGTAAAATATTTTTGCAAGGTTTTAAGAATGTTTCTTGAATGGTTCTGTAGGAATAAAAACATCTTTTTGAGAAATTTTTTCAACACCTTGCCATAATATTTCATGAAATATTACACGTTTCTTTTCAGAGACGTTGTAAGAAAGATTTCATAAAAGCTTTAAAAAAGCTTGCAGTATTATTTTATGAAATGTACTTTTATTGTCTACTTTCAACATTAATTGAAATGCTTCTAAAATGTTTCTGTAAGGTTTCCTGAAATCTCACTGAAAATATTTTTGAGAGGTTTCTGTAATATTACAGCAAGGTTGTGGCAAGCTTTTCATGAAATATTTCTTAAAAGGTTTCACCAAAACTTTTCATGCCATGTGGGAAAGGATTGTCCACAAATAACACCATATGCCATGCTTTCTATGCCTTCAATGCATAGAGGTAATAAGTATAGAGGAGGGGAGACATAGGCACATGTGTAAGCGGTATCGTCCGCTCGATAGAAAGAGAGAAAAAATCAGAGGGCCCTCTTTGTCTCTATTAATGCATGCGCGTCTGACAGAGAAAGAGAGGACCTCTTCGTTCTCATTCTCTTTCTACAACGGCGGACATATTTTCAGCGGACTCCTCTACTCTATAGTTAGGGCGCCTCTACATGGAGTCTGGCGATCTCGAGAATGACAGTCTAACTCCATGAGATTGAGAAGGATAGAGCACATTTGAAAATTGTCTGTCTTTGTTGCTCTCACAAAGTTAGGTATGCCAGTCTGCCATTCTCGAGAACGCCATACTCCATGTAGAGGCGCCCTTACTTATTACCTCTATACTTCGATGGCGTTGATTCCGTTGGACCGCTCCACTCATTCGTTTGTCTTGTACTCGTATACATACATCCACACACGCACTTACAAATCTTCCAAAAATATATCACGTTATATTTATACGTATCTCCTAATGGTAAATTTATAAGAAATTATTGAGATAAGTTTTTAAAAGCTTTCTTAATCTAAAAAAGACATATTTTTAAAAGACTATACGAATATTCAAAAATTTTAGGTAATTTTCGAGAAATAATATTGGAAATATTTACAAAAACTTTCTCGTAACATTTCTTGAAATGTTACTGCAAGGTTTCGAAAACATTACTTGACTAGTTTTGAATCGGAATAATGCACATCTCAATTAACCTTTCAAAAACGTCTCCAAAAATTTCATGAAATATATCATGCTTTTTCGCTGCATATATTACTAGAAAGGTTTGGGAGAATGTTTTCGGAAGGTTTTTGTAATATTGTTAGAAATACATTTAATACCAAGAGAGAGATGTTTTTGAAACCTTTTAAAAACCTTTCGAAAAATAATATTGAAATATTTATGAAACCTTTCTCGTAACATTACGCGAAAATGTTACTGCAAGGTTTTAAAAACATTACATGACAAGTCCATGAGTCGGAATAATAAACTTTTCAAGTAACCTTTCAAAAACGTTTCCAAAATATTTCATGAAATATATCATGTTTTTTCGCTGTATCATTACTAGAAAGGTTTCGGGAAAGGTTTTAAAAATTTTTTTAAAAGATTTTTTGAAATGTTTTATTTGTGGTAAGTTAAAACTTTTACGAAATGTTTTTAAAAGTTTTTGGTAATGTTTTCTTGAAATATTTTTGAAAATGTTTTTACACCTTCTAAGATATATTTTAGCAAGGTTTTTGCAATGTTTCATCAAATATTTCACTGAAATATTTCATTTTATGTGGGATGTGTAAGCGGTATCGTCCGCATACCTCCATACTTCTATACCTCTATACTTCGTTGGCGTTGATTCCGTTGGACCGTTCCACTTATTCGTTTGCCTTGGACTCGTGTACATACATACAGACAGGCATACAAACACACACACTCACACGCACTTACAAATCTTCCAAAAATATATCACGTTATATTTATACGTGTATCCTAATGGTAAATTTATAAGAAATTATTGGGATAGGTTTTCAAAAGCTTTCTTAATCTAAAAAAGAAATATTTTTAAAAGGCTATACAAATATTCAAAAATTTTAGGAAATTTTCGAGAAATAATATCGGAAATATTCACAAAACCTTTCTCGTAACATTTCTTGAAATGTTACTGCAAGATTTCGAAAACATTACTTTACTTGTTTTGAATCGGAATAATGCACTTCTCAATTAACCTTTCAAAAACGTTTCCAAAAATTTCATGAAATATATCATGTTTTTTAGCTGCACATATTACTAGAAAGGTTTCGGAGAATATTTTCGGAAGATTTTTGTAATATTGTTAGAAATACATTTAATACCAAGAGAGAAATGTTGTTGAAACCTTTTAAAACCTTTTCGAAAAATAGTATTGGAAATATTTACAAAACCTTTCTTGCAACATTTCTTGAAATGTTACTGCGAGGTTTTAAAAACATTACTTGACACGTCAATGAGTCGGAATAATAAACTTTTCAAGTAACCTTTCAAAAACGTTTCCAAAATATTTCATGAAATATATCATGTTTTTTCGCTGTATCATTAGTAGAAAGATTTCGGAGAATGTTTTAGGAAGGTTTCTGCAATATTGTTAGAAACAGATTTAATACCGAGAGACTAATGATGTTGAAACCTTTTAAAAACTTTTCGAAAAATAATATTGGAAACATATACAAAACCTTTCTCGTAACATTTCGCGAAATGTTACTGCATGCTTTTAAAAATATTACATGACACGTCCATGAGTTGGAATAATAAACTTTTCAAGTAACCTTTCAAAAATGATTCCAAAATATTTCATGAAATATGTCGTGTTTTTTAGCTGTATCATTACTAGAAAGGTTTCGGAGAATGTTTTAGGAAGGTTTCTGCAATATTGTTAGAAACAGATTTAATACCAAGAGAGAAATGTGGTTAAAACCTTTTAAAAACTTTTCGAGAAATAATATTGGAAATATTTACAAAATCTTTCTCGTAACATTACGCGAAAATGTTACTGCAAGGTTTTAAAAACATTACATAACACATCCATGAGTCGGAATAATAAACTTTTCAAGTAACCTTTCAAAAACGTTTCCAAAATATTTCATGAAATATATCATGTTTTTTCGCTGTATCATTAGTAGAAAGGTTTTGGAGAACGTTTTAGGAAGGTTTCTGCAATATTGTTGGAAACAGATTTAATACCAAGACAGAAATGTTGTTGAAACCTTTTAAAAACTTTTCGAAAAATAATGTTGGAAATATTTACAAAACCTTTCTCGTAACATTTCGCGAAATATTACTGCAAGGTTTTAAAAACATTACTTGACACGTCAATGAGTCGGAATAATAAACTTTTCAAGTAACCTTTCAAAAACGTTTCCAAAATGTTTCATGAAATATATCATGTTTTTTAGCTGTATCATTACTAGAAAGATTTCGGAGAATGTTTTAGGAAGGTTTCTGCAATATTGTTAGAAACAGATTTAATACCAAGAGAGAAATGTTGTTGAAACCTTTTAAAAACTTTTCGAAAAATAATGTTGAAATATTTACAAAACCTTTCTCGTAACATTTCGCGAAATGTTACTGCAAGGTTTTAAAAACATTACTTGACACGTCAATGAGTCGGAATAATAAACTTTTCAAGTAACCTTTCAAAAACGTTTCCAAAATGTTTCATGAAATATATCATGTTTTTTAGTTGTATCATTACTAGAAAGGTTTCAGGAATGGTTTTAAAAATCTTTTTAAAAGATTTTTTGAAATGTTTTATTTGTGGTAAGTTAAAACTTTTACGAAATGTTTTTAAAAGTTTTTGGTAATGTTTTCTTGAAATATTTGTGAAAAGGTTTTTACACCTTTTAAGTTATATTTTAGCAAGGTTTTTGCAATGTTTCATGAAATATTTCATGAAATATTTCATGAAATATTTCACTGAAATATTTCGTTTTATGTGGGTACCGTTCGAAACTAGTGTGTAAGTCGATTATTTAGCTCATGTGACTTTTTCGCACTCGCTTCGCTCGTGCAAAAAGACACATGGGCTAAATAATCGACTTCCCCACCCGTATCGAAATGTACTATAAAGGAATCACTAAATTAAGTTTAAGAAAGTCACGTGCCAATGAATTGGCAGCGGTTTTCTTTTAGTGCTTTTGAGTACATTATTTACCTCATTCGGTAAAGCGAAAAATATTATGAGATTAAAATTGCAACTTATGCATTAATCTCGAACTGTATTTTTTAGTCCACGAGAACTGAATAATCAAAAAGAAAATTTGATTTCTGTTTTATTTATAACAGAAGAAGTGATGGAAATTTTAGTCTCTATTATGAAACGCTTTTTACTTACTGGTATCTACCCCTGTTCTATAGTTTTTTATAGTTCAAATTAATTGTAATAATGTAAACTGCGAAAAAATCTCGAAATATTTTAAATTACTTACAAAGTAAGTGGTTGGAATGTTAAACATTTTCTAAATATTATTCTTATAAAGTGAAAGATTCTAACATAAGTAAACCTATGTAAAATGTATAGAGCTCTTTTACATTTAATTTCTAAGCAAAATAATTGATGTCTATAACTTATACGACATTACATTTACTTTAGAGGCTCAGATATACAATATCGGCAGGTTAACGGACGATTTGCAGGTTATAGGTTTGAGTATTAATAATTAATATTTTTAGTTAAATTTAATGAAAAGAACAAATCATTTAAATCTAAATAAAAAACTCTATTGGAACTAGATTAGTAATGGAATTTACTTTAAATTAGTAACGGGATCCTTAATAAAAGTTTATATATTGTTTAATAATAATAATTTAATAATATTATATACTCTAGCGCTTTCAGAAGTTCAACGTACTGACACTGGAAATAATAAATATCAAAACGCAAGATAGACTGAAAGCGCGAGTTCCGAGAGTGGCGGTCTCCAACCCTACTGAAAAAACTCACGTGAGATCTCACGCCAAAATCTCATCTAAAATTCTGGACCGCGAGCTGTTAAAATTCCTTAAATGATAAAAAATCAGTTTCTGGGAATTAGGAGTCGCCTATTAGGTTACGCCACCCCCCAGATAAGTTCAAAAATCTACGTTTTGAAGCGTTTTAGCCATTTTTTTACATTTTTAGAAATTTTACACATATCTCACGTGGCATCTCATGTTTCAAATTTCTCACGTGAAATCTCACGTGAGATCTCACATGAGATCTCATGTGTAAAATTTTAAAAAATGTAAAAAATGGCTAAATCGTTTCAAAACATAGATTTTTGAACTTATCTGGGTGGTGGCGTAACCTAATAGGCGACTTCTAATTCCCAGGCACTGATTTTTTATTACTAAAGGGATTTTAGCAGCTCGTGGACCAGAATTTCAGATGAGATTTTGACGTGAGATCTCACGTGAGTTTTTTCAGTAGGGAATTAGGCTTAGGCGAGAATCTCTCCTATGCGTAGGCAGCGCACTACGCTTTGTAGAGAAACGCTTCTAAAAATAGAGGCAATCCAACATAACAATGCAAGGATATAATGTTTCCCCAAAAAAGAATTATCATCTTCGAAATATTGACATTATTCACAGCTGAATAATTGGGAATAGTACGTTCTTAATTTTTAAAAACTATTACACTTTTCAATAGTATATTATGGTTCTTATTCATTTCATAGTTTATAAATCCCAAAGTAGCAATATTTCCAACTCATTTTTCTTTCCGTGTATGAGTCTTTAATAGTTACAGCACTTAATCTGCGATAATCGTTACAAAATCTAGTAGATCCATCTTTCTTTGATTTCATAACTACTAGCAAACACCATGAACTTGAAGATTCTTCGATTACACCTTGTTCTTTCATTTCTAAAATTAACTTGTCAACTTCATCTTGCAAATGTAAAGGAACTCTTCGTAATGGTTGCTTTATTGGTCGGAGATCATTAAGTTCAATTTTGTGTTGAATTAAGTCACATTTTCCGATGACATGTCATCAAAAATGTCTTTAAATTTAATTAATAATTGGGCAAATTTCTCCTTTTGTGTCGAATCAAGTTCAATTGAATTTTTGTCGAAGACTTCTTTTAGTGTTTCAGGAATGTTGTCTTCTGGATTAACGATTCTTGTACATACTTGAAAATCTGTAGTACTGTTGATTGAACTTGGTGCATCAACAAAAAGTTTATAAATTAAATTTGAAACACCAATTTTATCTAAAAAGTCGCTACCAAGTATGCAATCATCAGTTATGTTTCCTACAAATACAATTATATCGACCGAATATTTTCCTATATGAATTTTAACTGATGTTTTAAATATTACTGGAACCTTTTCTCCAGTAGGGTACCTCAAAGTCTCAGTATTAATAGGAATTCGTATATTTTCAGATTTTATAAATTTTAAATTTACAATAGTTACATCTGATCCTGAATCTATTTTAAAATTGCAAAATTTATCATTCACAAAACCTTTAAAGTAAAATCTATTTGAATTCGCATTAATTCTTCCAACATTAAAATCAGAAAAACGAGAAAATTGATTATTTGAATTTGTAGCAGCTTTGTCGCAATTTGTTGAACTCGCTCCCTTAAGTTCAACATAACCTAGTTTCCCTGCATATCAATTGATTCGGACAATATGTTCTAATTTTCTGTCCACATTGCCAGCATTCTATTTCTCTAAAATCAGTTTGCTTATTTCTATTAAAATCTTGTTTTGGTCTTGAATCTTTCTTCATGTTTGAGCTTGTGTCTTGTGTATTTTGAATAACTCGAAGATCTTGCCTAGAATTTTGAGTATTCAGAAATACATTATTTGTTTGGGCAAAATGTATCTTTTTATTTTGATCACGAATAACTTTTATCTCCATAGCTCGTGCAAGAGCAATTTTCATTGAAGTGATTCTTTTTAATTGAAGAATTTCCTTAATTGATGTGTCAAATATTGCTACAATAAATTGAGCACATGAAATTTTATTTTGAGTCTCTACGGAGCACTCAGGTATGTCAAGGCTGCTACTTTTTCGAGCTCTGTTGAAAATAATCACATGATTTAATTACGTGATTAAATCACGTACTGAAATCATGTAAAGAAATCACGTAATTAATCACGTGACGTTTTTGGCCGGTTTCTTCACGTGATTTAATCACGTAATTTTTAAAAAATTACGTAATTTTCGTTTATATGAATTTTTAATATAAAAAATAGATTACATGATGTAATCACGTGATTTTTAAAAAAATGACGTAATGTTTTTAATTAAATGATTTGAACAATAAAGATATGTTATTCTTGAAATGTATATTTTGGTATTAAAGTTTTTTTCAAGCTACGAATTGTGCAAAATTGAAAGATCTCGAAATCTCGAATATAGAAAATAATAATTTTTTGTTTTGTTTCATAGGGTCACGTTAGAGGGTTATGTGTTAACCTTACTATAGTACTAGTTGTGGTGCTGCTGCTGGTCCTTGTTGAGGTCCTGGCCTTTGTCGAGATCCTGGCCTTCTTCCTCTTGGTCGATGACACGACGCTGTAGCCTTCATCATTGCTGTGATCTGAATTTACTCGCTTAGATAAGTGTACCGTTGAGCCGTCTGAGGGCTCCGATAGGTCCATCTTGTCTGATGCGTGTGACATGGTGACCTTGGAGGTGACCTCTCCTAGGTCCGCTCTCTGGTGATTCTGTTGTTGTCGAAATTGTAGTTTGGAAGGATGTGGTGAATAACGCAATACTGTGTTCAGCCGTGTGATTGCCCTTAGGAGGACAGGTGATCAAACCGATTCTCTGCTGTTGGTGCACTATCACTATCACTCTCACAAAAGAAAAACTCTACGATGCTCATTGCGATCTCGACTCGACGACTGTCGGACACAGCTCTCAAACATCTGATCCACATGAATGAAGGAAGAAAGGAAGGGGGGGGGATTGTGGGGCCCCTGCCTTCGCCGCCACCAGTGAGGTTCGCCACTAGGCTTGCGCCCTCTCTCGACTTTCTCCCTCTCTTTGCTTTAAGAGAAATGAAGAAGGCCGAGCAACCTCTCCTTTAGGGAATGGGAGGTTGGATGTTTAGGTGCTAGGAGTTGGTGTGCATCGTTCCGTAGGAACGTTATCACACGGTCGGAAAGGATAGGGACATGACGGTATGAACAGGACGTTGGTGGGAAAAACCTCGTGAGAGGAAAAAACCCACTTGAAGAGTACCTGAAAAGAAAGGTTATTAGATGTGTATGAGAAGGGTGAAGGGAATAAGCAGGTTTGAAGGGGGGATTATTCTCCTGGATCCTGGAACTGCTGGGTGTTGTTGTTACCTAAAAGAAATTAAAATCTATTAGTTCGTGAGGTGATTTCTTAGATTTTGTATAAAATTCTTTACCGGCTTTTAAGACGAAGTCTTTTATTGATTCTATACCTAATTCTTCATGAATTCGCTAGTATAGCGCGGCACGTTGGTTATTATTTTTAAGACTCGGTTTTGGATAAGTTGTATTTTATTAAGGTTACTCGGCGCGGTGCCTCCCCAGATGGTTGACGCGTATGCAATTATTGGACGAATTAACATTTTATATATTATTATGCCATTGTCGACGCTTAACGAGGAGTGATTTCTGAGGAGTGGCATTAATCGATCAATGGCTCCCGAAGCTTTGTTTTTAACATTTGCTGTATGTACGTGGTATTTTAGTCTACGATCGAGTGTAACTCCTAGATATTTAGCGTGAGATTTCCATTCAATTTTTGTGTCTCCGAAGCGAGGTGGTTCAAGGGAATCGAAGTTAGTTTCCAACCGAATAGGATTGCTTCTGATTTACTTGCGTTTATTTTAACTCGCCATTTAGCGCACCATTCTTTAATAAGAGTAAGAGCTTTATTTAATTCAGTTACAATTTTAGCGTCGTTTTTTGAGGATGTATAGAGAACGGTATCGTCCGCGTATACTCCTATGTTTACTCCGGGTGTTATGGGCATGTCGTTAATGTTTAAATTAAAAATTGTTGGGCCGATTAAGCTGCCTTGGGAGACACCTGCTTTTATTTCGCGTTCTGTTGAGAAAGTGTTATCTAGTTTTACTGTGAATGACCGATGTTTTAAATACGAGTTTAGGAAAAATATCATCCATTTTGGAAATTTAAGTTCAATTAATTTTCTAAGTAGACCGTTTATCCAGACGCTGTCGAAAGCTTTTTCTACATCTAATAACGCAGCTCCGATGTTATGCTTCCAATTATATTTTTGTCTTACATATTCCGTGATTCTAAGAATTTGATGCTGTGTTGAATGGCCTTCGCGAAAACCGAATTGTTCTTTTCTTATTAGGTTATTATTTTTTATAAATTTATTGAAGTGCACGAGAAACATGGCTTCGAGAGTTTTACTTAGGGTGTTTAATAGGCTGATTGGTCTGTAGCTGGTGGGCTGTGTTGGGTCTTTACCGGGTTTTTGAAATACTAAGATTATCGCGATTTTCCAGTTTTTGGGGAAGTATTTGAGTTTGAAGCAGCCATTGAATATGTCTGCTATTGTTTTTAAGTATTCAACGGGTAATTTTTTAAGTACAAAGTTTGTTATTTCGTCAGGGCCAGGGGCTTTATTGTTTTTAGTGAATTTAAGATAGTTTTTAATTTCATAAGGTTTTATTTCCGGGGTTTCTTCGTTACACACCGTTGTTAGATATGATTCTACTATATCATCCGTTTCGCGAATAAATTCCGGTATTGAAGGCTCATTGTGAGGGGTGAAAGTTTTAGCGAAGTTTTCTGCGAGTCGGTTAGCTTTATCTTCAGGGGAGAAAAATTTTAATTCGTTATTCTTATCCTTTAACGGCGGGACTGAAGTTGTTGTTTTAGTTAGAATTTTTGTCATTTTCCATAGCGAATTGTCTTTAATATTTAGATTTTTAACTGTATCATTCCACGAGTTAACTCTGAAATTGTTAATTTCTATTGAGATCTCTTTCTTTAGTTGATTTATTTTATTTTTAATTATTACGTTGGGTTTTTTGTGGTTTGCCGAAGTTAATTTATTTCTTTCTTTTATTTTGTCGAGAATGTGTTTTGGGAGTGGGGGATCGCGGTTTTTATTTTCGTATTTGGGTGTGGAGTTGTCAATCGCGTCTTTTATGGATGTTGTTAGGTGTTTAATTGAATCATCGATTTCGGTTTCTGTTTTGAGATCTGTGGTTTCTGGTTTATTTGTTAAAAGGTGTTCATTAAATTTAGGCCAGTTTGTTTTTCTAAAGTTAAATTTGGACTTAGTGAAATTGCAAATGTAATTTAAATTAATAGTTATTAGTACCGGATAGTGATCAGAGGTTAATTCGTGGATTACATTAACTTGTATATTATTGTTAATATTTTTAGCAATGGCAAAATCAATTATGTCCGGTTTCTTGGGATTTCTGTTTTTATTAATTGGGTAATGCGTAGGTGAGTTTGGTGTGTAAACGAAGAGGTTTTGCTGCTCGCAGTATTTTTTAATTTTATTTCCAAGTGTGTTGTTGAGTCTACTTCCCCGTGATTTATGTTTGGCGTTAAAGTTCCCCGCGGCGATAAGGTTAGTTGATTTTTTGAACATTTTATCGTAATCATTTTTATCAAAAGAAACCGATGGCGAGTTATACGTTGAAACGATTGTTAGTTCGGAGTTTTGAATTTTAATGTTTACTGCGGTTGCTTCAAGTGATTTGAGGTTATCGATTGGTATTTCATAGTGTTTAATTTCGTTTTTAATTATAATGGCTGTTCCGCGACCGTTGTCATTTCTATAAGTTTTATATCCGGTGAATTTAAATTTATTATGTGCGCGAAGGAGCGTTTCACAGATTAGGAGGATGTCGAGATTATGTTCTTGTAAAAAGGTTTCAATTTCTAATTTCTTTTTAAAGCAACCGTATGCTTTTCAGGCGCATAATTTTAAATTTTTACACGTAGGATCCATTTTGAAGCGCGAGGTTTACGAGTTCGCAACAGAGAGTAGTGGCGCGTTTTATGGCTTCTTGCCGGGTGAGGGTGCCGGAAAGAATTAGCTGGACGAGTTGGTTAGTTTGTTTGATGTGATTGATCACATCAAACATGGATCCTGAGTCGGGATTGTTTTTTGATTTATTTGGGGTTTGTTTATTAGGGGAGTTAATTGGGGTATTGTTTACTGTTCGTGGGGCGGGTATTGGGGTCTTTATTGGGGAGCAGGTAAGCGCGTCTTTAAATGTTTTAAAGGTGGAGGGGGGTGGTAGGGTTTGCGGCTGCCTCGCCGCTGGTTTCTGCTTGGATTCGCGAAGGGGGGGGGGGGGTCTTCGCGCTTTTTTACTTTGGGTGGCATGTCTGGTGTTTTTGGGTGCGATTGTTTAGGGGGGGATTTATTTTCTACCCTATTCATAGTTGCCGTTACCCGTTTGTACTCGGGGCAACCCCTGTAGCTGGCCGTGTGTGGGCCGCCACAGTTTGTGCAAGTTCCTGGCGTTTCACGCTCCTTCGTGCATGTTGATGATGCGTGAGCGCCAGCGCACTTAACGCAACGCTCGTCGACCCTACACTGGCCAGATACATATGGTGGAATCGCTGGCACCGATAACATTGCATGGGGGCTTTGGGTTTGTTGTACCCCTCCACGCTCACTTTAACGTAGAGGAGGGACTTCAAATCTTTGATTTGTTTTGAAGTCTCATTGTTTTCGAGCGTGACAACAAACAGAGGGAGGGGAGCACCATTGTGGCTTCCCCTCTTTCGCATTTGTGCCACACTCTGAACGGTGAATCCGTTTTCCATCAGCTCAACCTTGATTTCCTCTACGGAACTACGGAAGTCGAGGTTGGCAGATGACGGATTACTACTTTGATGGGGGGGGGGGGGCTTAGGGTCCCTGAAAGTGTAAAAAGGGAATTTTCCTACTTCAAGGGCTTTCTGAAGTGCCCGGTAGTCATCAAGATTGGCTGCGCAAACAGCCATCTCTTGCGTGCGGGGCTTATTAATGATAATTGGGGCGAATTTACAATTTGCCTTGATGAGGCTTTTAAGGTCTCTAAAGGTTTTCTTCTTATCATCAATGATGACATTGAATGGAGGGATTCGAGGTGGCTTCTTGGAGGGTTTCGGTGCGATTCCCTGTCTGTCGGGGGAAGAGTCTAATGGTGTGAAACGATTTGATCTTTTCAGGGGGTTCTGCGGGGAGTTGTTTCCGCGTTCGCGATCGCTATCCGAGGCGCGCCTGCGCTTATATCTGCGCTTCTGCTTTGGTAGTTGGAAACCCTCGTGGTCAACATCCATTGACTCATCTTTTGATGTGGAGGATGAGCCCGAGGTCGAGCGGCTGGTGCACGACGACGAATTGGATTCGTCGCCGCAAGTCGGCAGTTTGGCCCCGGTGCCATCGCGGGGTTCTTGGGCTTGGGGGTCGTCGGGGTTTTGCCCGGGAGATGTCGCCATCTCCCTAGCGCGCTCGCGCGTTGACAGTACCTGTTTCTCTCTCTCTCTTTTGCTCAGTGGCGATGTTGTCTCTGGAAAGGTTAGGGCCGCCGCAGATGCTCTACGGCGTGGGCTGGTGCTATTGGGGTTGATGCTGCTGCTGTCTGCTGCTGCGAAGATAGCTTCTGCTGCTGGCCCTCGATGTACACACTTCGAGGGTCAAACGGAGAATCAGAATCTCCACATGAATGATAAAGTCTCACTTCCTTATGTATTCTTGCGGTGCATATTCACTTGAGGAAGCTTTTACGGTTTGCCATCTAGCGGTGAACGGCTGTACTACGTTCGCCCGTCAGACCTGTTTGTCGAATGTTGCCGTTGACCGCTAGATGGCAAACCGTATAGGACCTCCCTCAAGTGAATAGACACCGCAAGAATACATAAGGAAGTGAGACTTTATCATTCATGTGATTTTTGGAAGTCACATTTACGAGGCGTGCCTCGTTTTTGGTAACTTCTGATCAAATCGAGAAATTTCTTTTTCTTATTTTCTATATTCGAGATTTCGAGGTCTTTCAATTTTGCACAATTCGTAGCTTGAAAAAAAACTTTAATACCAAAATTTACATTTCAAGAATAACATATCTTTATTGTTCACATCACTTAATTAAAAAAATTACGTGATTTTTAAAAAATCACGTCATTAAATCATATTATCTATTTTTTATATTAAAAATTCATATAAACAAAAATTACGTAATTTTTAAAAAATTACGTGATTAAATCATGTGACGAGCCGGTCAAAAACGTCACGTGATTAATTACGTGATTTCGGTACGTGATTTAATCATGTAATTAAATCATGTGATTATTTTCGACAGGGAGGTCATTTGCAGCTGTTGGAAAGTCTTCACCAGGCTTCTGTCTTCTATTTTGGAATTGAGAATAATATGTGGGTGATAAATGTTTGTGACCAAAACGTAATTCAAGTTTCGATATTAATTTATCAAAATCCAAATCTTCATTATTTGACAAATTATCTAAAACTGTTCTTGCTTTTCCGCACAAATTGGCAGCCAGTGCGATAATCTTTTGATTTTCATCCCAACTATTTGCTCTAGCTATCAGCTTAAATTCATTCAAAAATTCTCGTAGAGACGTCATCCGATCGTAGACATCTGGTTTTAATTTATATCCTAACCCTGCAGAAACTCTTTATGTATCTAACCCTGTTTCAATATGTGAATCTAATCTACGTGGAATATTAGAGGTTAAAGTATTTGTTTCTAAACCTTAGCCCTGGTTGAATCAAGTTAGTATTACTAGCAGCTACGGGATTTACTTTTGGTATTTCCTATTTCCTGTACTAATTGTCTTAATGTATGTGAGTTTGATGTGTTATGTGTATGTATGTGTATTTTTTAATTGACTTAGCTCGTTTTGGAGGTCCTTGATTTCTTGTAACCGTCAGTCGTTCAGCTTCTTGTTGTTCGTTATACCACCGTTGTTTCATCAATTCTTTATCACGAACTTTAAGAGTGGCTGAGTAACTGTATTTCTTCTTCACTTCTCTCTTGTAGTCGGGTCTCGAGATATCTATTTTCTTGGAAAGCAGATTCCAATTTCTGATGAGGTGTAAATTTTCTCCACGAATAGCATCAAGTTCTTCATTTTTCGAAGATAATTCTTGTAGTGCTAACTGGAGACTGGGCTGAGTATCTGTTTGTCTTGACATCTCATTATTTTGAGGTGATGCTGATCTTGTTCTTATCGGAGATCGAATCATGATGAGGTTGTGTAGTCACAAAAACTTTCTTCAATATTATTTCGCGTAATGAAAATATCCGGGACGAGTAACACACGATTACAAAAATACGTTGAAACTTTATTTTACTTCAACCCAACCGTCAAGGTCAAACTCAAAATCAAAACTGAACTATTTACAAACAAAATAAACAACAGAGCTGCTTCGCCGTTGTTATGTGCGGCGGTTCACAATGTTTAAACCGCGCACACGTTCGATTTCCCGATCATAACAATATTTTCAAATTAGATATAATTAATATAAAAAGAGCGTGCATATTTGAAGTAAAATATTAACAATATAATCATTTTTAACTGTGTTGTGCACTACTCGAAATGCACGATCAGCTACCTAACTCTTATGCGTATAAAATAAAGGCCCTTTAAAGACCCATTTCGCAGACAGTTCTGTATTTATCTCTGCAACGTTCTCGTAACGTTTACTTTTCGTCGATGTAAACATTCGAAACGTTATACCGACTCGTCTCAATAATATCGTTTTAGAAATTTTGCTTGGAACTTACCGATTGGTTCCCTATACAGGTTCCTGCAACTTAATTTTTATAGCAATAAAAAGCGGATATTTCTGCGTTTCTGCAACGTTTTGGAAACTTCTGCAGAACTTTTCAGGAAACGTTCCAATGTTCAAAAAAATCGGTTGCGCCAACGTTGCCGAAATTGTTCGTGCTATCTGGAACGTGTCTTGCCCCATGTGAAGGTATAGCCCGATTCTCTCTAATAAAGATTTTATTAATCACAGTGAACCTCTATTATTTATTGTTCCATTCATTAAACATTACATTTTCCCCTTGTTGCACAATGTACTATTATATAGTCCGAGTAGAAATAAAATAGCGATTTAATTTTTTTTAAATCAGGCCCCTATCATGTTTCCAGACAAGGATAAGCATATATATATTTTGAATTTATTTTTCTTTAATTAACATGATCGTTTCGCCCTGGTCTGCCCTATAGGAGAAAATCAGTTTTTTTAAATTGTTAAGGGGGTGCCATAGCCGTATCATTACCGACTGAGCAATTGACACAGTTTCAAGCTTATTAAAAATAAAATACGTAAAATTACAAAAAATCAAGAGCACGTCGCTGCGGTTTTGAACGTTCTATCACCCAGTAAAAGTTTGAAGTCGAAATATCAAGTGGTTTTTGCAAAAACTTTGAACGAAACCGAATTTGGTTTTGTTCAAAGTTTTTGCAAAAACCACTTCATATTTCGACTTCAAACTTTTACTGAGTGATAGAATGTTCAAAACCGCAGCGAAGTATTCTCTTGATTTTTTGTGATTTTACGTATTTTATTTTTAATAAGCTTGAAACTGTGCCAATTGCTCGGTCGGTAATGGTAGGACTGTGCCACCCCGTTAAGTGTGTATAAATAATGCCAAAAATGAGGTGATCAGCAAAAGAAAAATAGAATAATAAACGAGCATGAAGTTAGAATTGTTGTATTAACATAATGTGATTAATTGAAAATATTAAGAAACGATGGTGAGGGTCAACCCAGGATGTGGAGGGTGGATACTACAAAAAAAAAAAAAAAAAAAAAAATAATGTGATTAATAAATAATATGGATTTATGATTCTTGTGGATACTGCTGTTAAATAAATATGAATTTATTTTAATGATAACTAACGTTTCAAAAGTTTTTATTTTGTTAAAAAATAAATTAGAATTTATATACATATTATAACTAATAGTTATAGATAATGAACAATACATATTTTGCATATTTTATCCATATCAATATTAGTTCATGCTGCATATCAAATAGGTAAGGGTTAGTACAAACTTGGGAAGGATGCTGTCACTTATCACGATTATGGCCTTGTCATGTTAATCATGGTTCAGGATCGTGCCCTGATTTTACACCTATAGCTACTTTAATTCTATACTCGGGTAGTTTGAATATTGCATAACGATCCTATTTCAGTATAGTTGTGGTCAAAACGGGCTAATGTTTGCTTTGAACGCGGCGTATCGAATTATTCAGTATTAAATTGTCTATTTGCAATAATATGTACATTTGATGGATAAAATTATCTTACTGCTTGGCGTCGTAGGCGCCGGCGTACTCGAAATGTGTATGATGTCCAGAAGCGAGGGATCCATTTTTTTTTCTCGCATTATGGCTTTGTCGAAAATTTTATCAATCTGATGCGGCACTTCGTCGATCGACATTCGGTTGTCAAGCTGAAGGTCGTCTTTTTGTTGTATTATCCTTGCTGCTGGCTTCTCCAGTTGATGATGGACGATGGGATCTTCGGTTTTATTACTACATGCTTCCGAAAATTTGTAACTCTGATGGCCGTATGCAAATTACATAAACATATTTATTATTCGAATCTCGCTATACAAAAATAAAATTGAATCAAATTACGCACCGTAGATACAGTGAGTTCCGGTTGGTAATAATCATAAAGCTTGATATTCCCAGGCATCATTTTCTCAACGATATTTTCTCGACTCGCTTGGAAGGCAATGCAAGTCTTCTGCGCTGTGAGCTTATCGAAGTAAATCGCTATTGTGTCCCCGTTCTCCTCAAATCGCTTGACACCTAAATTTTCAGCAAACACATCATTAATGTACTTATAATAACGGCGGTTTCATAAAAAATAGTATCATATCAAGATCCGTTTCGAAACGGTACCTCCCCAAAATCACAAACCAGGAATTCAAGTTTAAGTAGTCTAAATTGTGTTTTTTCGTAGAGAATAATAATTAAAAGACGATACCATCTCAGAATTCGTTCCGGAACAGAACCTCTTCAATATCCGATTCGAAAAGGTACCAACTTCAAAATAGATTTTATAAAAAAGTGGACTTCAGATTCTGGAGGAACCGGATCTCCGGAACGAATTCTGAGATGGTATTGCCTTTTACCAAACCGGCGATAATCTTTCGAGAACTGTCAATAACACATAAAATAACACATCTTTAATGCCTACCAGTAGCATGTTCGTCTAACAGATCGTGTAGGGTATTCCGATCGGGCATGAACCCGCTGATCATGCCGATCTCCAGCACAGCCATGTTACTCTCCTCGTCCGGCAATTTATAACGACAACAAACGGTTAGTCGCTGTATGGCACACTGATCATTTAGGTCTTCGACGTTCGTCACAGAGACGGTCTCTGTAGTGGCGGTGAGATCAAACGCCTCCGAGCCTGAGGCCTTCGCTTTGTTGTACCTTAGACTGCCCTGCGCGTGCATACGAAAATATCATGGAAGATATTAATTTTTAAATAGGTACATATATCTTTAACGTCGGAAAAGATAGTAACGTACCTGTACGAGAACACAACCTTCGCCCTCAGCAAAGACCTCCAACGTCGTTGGTAACGTGGGCAGCTCGATCCTCGACAGCAGCATCCTGTTATCGTCGTTCAGCTTAAAGAGCCTGTCCACGTCCGTCGCCGTCACCAGCACCGACAAATCAGTCGCGGTAGCGTTAGCCATAACCAGCGCGTACTTCGTAAGGGCCTCTAACGCCAGCACTGTATCCTGCGTGGAAGTGAAGCCACCCTCGGCGTTGCGTTTCTTGGACATCCAACGCACAGCGCGCAGGGCTCTCATTGTGTTAGTCTCGCCGCCGAGCTTGACCAGCGACAGCACCGCGTACGCCGTCATCTCGATGCTGAGTGCTAGAGATCCAGGACGGCTCTTGTCCTCCCACCAAAGGATGTCTTTCTGACGGTTAGCCCGAGTCATGAGGGTCTGAAGGCTCTCGTTGGCCCGCGGATGTTCCAGGAGGGCCAGAGCGTAGGTGGTCAGTGCCGCGGTGTAAGGATTGTCTGCGAAGTGCTCCGACACGCTGGCCTTCTCGAGGCAGTAGAGCGCGTTGTTCACTAGAGCGGCGCTCAGCGGCACGCCGGACTCGAGCAGCGCAATGAGAACGTAGGCGGTTAGGGCTGATGAGGAGCTATCTTTTTCACGAAGTCCACCCTGTGAAAACCATGGTAAGTGCATTATGAGCTGTTTATATATACTTGGAGTATTTTTACTTAAAAAGCTCATGTAGATCTCACGTAGAAAGCACGTGGGAACCATGCAGGGCCTTTGGAGAGCTTCGTGTAAACAATGTATAAGAAACGCGTGGGATCCATGTAAGATTTTGATGTGATATCTCCTTAGTTTTCTCATGTTCCCCACATGGGCCCTATGGAGGACATGATTTTATAATTTAATTTTAATATTGAATATTTTAATAAGGGAATTTATTTGTATCTAAAATTATAAATACATAGAAATGAGTACAAATCTGGACGATATAATAAAAATAAAGTTTTATTTAAAAAATTTTTTCATGGAATCTTGCAGCAAGGTTTTATATGTGTCCCACATGCGTCCTACTCGAGCTTTTTCAGTATGGATTATATAATAACTTACTTTCATGTCCTTGTGGAACACTTGTCCGACCACCGGGAAGCAACCATTCTCCAGTTGTCGTCGCACGATCCACTTGACGGAGAGCTTCAGGTCCCGCTCGTCTATTTGGATCATTGAGCGGGCCTGAGCGAAGGACTTGACCACGAAGGCGGTCAGCCACATCGAACCCGACTCGTCAGAAGCTCCGAAAGCAGAGTAAGAGCCATCGGGATGTCGATAGTTCAGTTCTCTCTGGTAACCTACGCAACAATTGCTTTTTAATTCATCTTTAATAATTTATCATATAGTTCCATCAACCGTATAATTTATACGTACCTTTCTGCATGTTCTTTAACGCCTTTGCTCTCATCTCCGAACCCGTATGATGCTTGTTTAGCGCATCGAGGTAGGTGATTACATGGATGTTCGGCACGAACAGAATCATGTTTTGCTCGCCGCAGCCCATGGGTAGCCGAACCAGCTGTTCAAGATTCTCCAGAGCCGGACCCAGAACGTCACCGATCACCGACACGTGACTCCGGGCGCTGCCTTCGACTACCTGCTCGCTGCCGGATTTTATGTTAGGCAGCTCGAGCTCCCAGACGAGGGACGAGTCGTCGCTGAAGTCTTTTGGGCACAAGAAGGCCGATCTAGTGATCTCGACCGGGAAGCCCTCGGCTTTTACGAGCACGGGTTTCACTATTTCATCCCTGTATTGAGCGTTATTCACTTAGCTAACATAGAATTATTGTAGATTTACACGTTTAACCTACCTAGTATACGCAATACTCTCGGGTCCGCACTTCTTCAGCGTCAGTTGTTCCTTATCGATCTCTGCAGCAACGGTCACGTTCACATCACCCAATTGTCGCGGGATCAACAAGTATTCATGTACCATGCTATCCTTGGCACCAACGCAGAACGTTGCCTCCGTAGAACTGTTGAACGCGAGGTCGAGACCATCGTATCCTACGAGCCGGATCATCACCGGCAGACCGTGAGCCATGTAGTTGTAGAGGGAGACCTTGAGGCGTAGCTGTTCGCCGCGTTTTACGCTGTACGGCAGACTGTAGTCAAGGAAAAATGGTTGGAAGGCGGTTATCTGAGCTGGAGCGGCTATGCCCAAGCCGTGCTTGACTGAGATGCAGACGGTGTTGGCAATCCAGTCCGTGATGGTGTCGGGCAGTTTGCGCTCGATGGTCGCTTTGCCTTCTTTGCTAGAAGATCGAAATATAGTTTTTTTTTCATCGTCGTATTTATAGTAACTGAATTGAACATGGAACCTGGTTTCCACTGTATTTCAAGTCAATTCCTAACGGAATTCAAGTGGAATCAGGTTCAATCCATGAGCTGGATATTTTTTACAGGGTAGTAATAAAATAAAGTGGATATAATTTTCAGAATTCACGAAAAATAAAAAATGCACACCCAGTAGGAATGAGATCCCAGATCCAGGTTTCCGGGAAGTAGGACCGAATGATAGCGTCATTCTGCAGGTCGACAGACATGGGGTCGAGGTAACCGTCCTGACCCATCACCGCGGCCTCGGCAATCGCGCTGCCGGTCGAGCTGAATTGGAACGCTAGAGGCATCGCTTTCACGGCCTTCAGCATTCTGTCTGAGAAAGTGATTTAATATAATGAGGAGAGCAGATTGATTTGTAAAGATTTACATATATGAATAGTACATTATCGAAATGCGACCATTCTTACCGGGTTCATCGATTTCTTCTTGAGACAACGAACTAGGTAAACCCCGGCCGAAGTTTAAGCGCCACGGGGGACAGGGCCGCGATTCCAGGATCAAGTCGCTCATCACGATTGTTCCAAAATCCTATTTTGCACGGATTAGTTACTGTAATTGAAAAATGTTCTTTAATTAAGCGTACTTACATCGAAAGCTTGAATGGCGTCAACGTAATTAGCGCCGACGTTATAAGTGACAGAGTGCCTCCTACGGCGCTGAAGCTGATGGCCCCAGGGTAGCGCGGCAGCTGCCGGTCGGGGTAGATGGTCAATCTCCTCTTCCGGTCCTTCGTCTGTAGGGCCGTCTGTTCCTTGGGATTCTTAGAAAAAAGAAAAGGTTTGATTTACAATTGAGAAAATTTTGTATTCAATTTATAATGATTTAAATTTATTAAAAGTTGTCGGTGGGAATTATCGATAAGCATAAGGCATCTGTTTATGAAAGTTTTGATTGCGAGTTATTTATGCATACAATGAATTCGTTGATTTTAATATGCTAGCTTCGATGGCTTTTTAAAGAAACCATTCATTTAAAAATAATATTGAGAAACTGACTTATTTCAATGAAAATAATTTATCTCGGATTCAGTTTAACGAATAGCCCTCAATAAAGCTTTCTCATAGATTCAGTAATATTTTTTTCCTTTATCTATAAAAATAGTGATCAACTCAATCAACATAGATAGAAAATCGAAACCCACTATCGCAATGCGTCCAGGTGCTCTGCATCGGCAGCGTCTCGGGCGGCAAATGGAACGGCCTCAGCCTGGCGAACGTTGCTTCTGGATCAACAAGATTAGCCTCGCCCCCAGTCAGAAACCTCGTGGACTTATCCACAGCAGAAAGACCACAGAGAGACCAGGGCGCTGCCTCGAGATAAAACTTGGCCTGGGAGCCCGGGCTCTGCTTCTCCTCATGCCAAACAGTCTTCACCTTGTTCTCGAAGCACTGACCTACTTCGATGCTGTGACTCGACGTGACCACTTCGCCGTCCGGGCGCACGTAGTAGAGCAGCAGCTCCGAAAGCGGTGCCATGCTCGCCGTGATCTTCACGCTCAATGGGAATCTGAATGGATATTGGCGATCATAACACGCGCGTTAAAGTGAATAGGTGGGTGATATTTTTTTTTATGGAGTGGGGAATATAATTCGAGTTTAATCCTCGTTAAAGCAGGTGTAAAACGTTTTTACGTTTGTGGATATATAAAATCGCGGTTTATGATCCTAGAACAAGGCGTAAAAATGGGCTTTGTGACTACTACATCGAATAAAATTTTAATCGAAGATTTATAACACTAATATAATCTATTAAGAGGGGCGAAAATTAAATTTCAAGAGTTTAAATAAGCGAGTCGTTCTCCAAATTTAAAAGCACATTACAAAATCAAATATTTCTTATTTTTTCTTCAAAATTTCTAAATTCCCAAAACTATTTTGTTTTTTTTTTTTTGTTTTTAATTTTCGTAACACATTTTCGTACCTATGCACCATCGATGCCATGTTCGCCTGCTCGGTAGCGCCGAGTACGTTGCGGAACTCGGAGTAATCCAGCAGAGTGTCCTTGCGCGGCTTGTACTTCACATGACCGAAGACCAGGAGATCGGACTTGGAATTTATAGAATAATGAAAGGTAATGGCCTCGACGTCATCGTTGTTGCCACCACCACCACTGCTGCTGCTGCTGCTGCTGCTACTTCCAGTGTTACTACTACTACTGCTCGTGTACATTACGTTGAACGAGTATTTTTCGCCGCAGATTACCGGTTGGTAACCTCGGCTCACCGACAAGTAGCTCGACGACGGCGAGTACCAGGGCTCGATGTCGATGTAGGCCGACGGCTGGTCCACGAATACCTAATTGCGTAATTCCTTTTTTAGAGATTTTTCTATTCTTTTGAAGATTAATAATAATTGAAATTTCGGCTATTGTTAATTACCCGCCAGCGTTTATCAGGAGAATAATATTTGGTCGGGTAATCAACCGCGCTGGCGACGAAATTAAGGAGCACGATGTTCTTGTGCTGCGGGGGTACGATAAAGTCGAGAAAACCATCAGTACTCGTCGAGGTGAAATTCCGGCACTCCACTACGGAACGCTGCCACTCGTCCTTGCGCCTGATCCTCAGGCACAGCTGAATCTTCTCGTTCGGCGCTGGACTTGAACCGTCGGGCTTCATCACTCTCAACTACAACCATAACAATCACATAATAACACGGCTTTAATTAACGCATCATATATAACGATCTGACACAAACCTTGCCGTGGTAGGGAAGACCAGGCTTGAAGTGTTTTGGCGTGTGGGGCGCAAACTCGAGCTTCAGCGGCTGGTGCATGACCAGGGTACGACTGGTCGAGGTCTCGACGACGCCGCTCTTCGCCTCGGTGAAGTTTGCGATCAGGACGACGTTGTTCGGCGCTACTTTCCAGTGGGGTAACCCGAGCGTCTCCGCGGTGACGGTGTAGTTCGTGCAGCCGTCTGATGTCGAGTCGAACTGATGACGATTACAAGCATTGTTTATTAATCATTGTTATTATTGGATGGTTTTGTTTGCATATCATACCTTTTCCTCGTAATTTATCTCCGCGATGGTCTGCTTTCGCTTCCACACCGGGGTCTGAGGCCGCAAGCTCAGCAGCAACGTTCCTCTTACCGTCTCACCGTAGCTGTATCTGAAAATTCGTTATTAAAAAGTTGAATTGATTTTTAATATAAATATATTTGTAGGCTTTTATTGCACGGAGTATTTGACGAACCTGACGCATACTTTCCAGGTCGCGATTTTAGCGTCGGCGAGGATGTATCCCGGAGCGCCGATCGTCACCTGAAACCGGGGTAGGACGTACTTCTTCACTTCGAAGGTCGAGGTGTGGATCAGTTGCGGTTTCGTCTTCTCCACTTTGATCCGCCACGCGCCCTTTAAGTAAAGCATCGGCGAAGGTTTAGATATATGCAACCGCGTATAATAGAGGGAGTTATAGATAGACTTGTGGGTGAACGTACGAAGCTGGGCTCTGGCGACAGGGGAAAGGTAAGCTGAGCCATTCCGTTCTCGGTGCTCACGTTCGTCCATTGAGCTACCCGCACTTCTGATGGGTTCTCGATCCATACTTTGGGTATCTTAAAACAACAATTAATTTCATAAGTATTAATCAAAACTTATATACGATTCTTTCCGGCAAGAGAATAACTAACCGGTTTCGCCCACGGTTTGAGATCGTGCTTCAATGCCAGCAGCCTTATATTGACAATCTGACCAGGCTTGTATATCGGTTTGTCCGTCTCGACGAAGGCGACCACGGCATCGTGCTCGATGTACACCGTCTTCTCCGCCTCCACGAGGTAATCCGGATGTTTGTCGAACTTGACGCGCAACCGCAGCCGGGCGACATTGTGCTTGATGTTGTTCGTTACTCGCATCTCCAGGCACAACTCTATACCTAGAAACGTCCACGATGACGGGCATACGAAAATTATAGTACGCCCAATTTAAAAGGGGTACAAACAAGTAATGATACCAATATATAATATGTATATATATACGCACGTATAATGTAAGTATGTATTATGTACGCAGATAGAATTGAGTCGAATGGTTCGAGATGGGATGATGGAAAGGAAGGGCAATTGCGCGCGATCAGCGGCCTTTCAATCATCGCGTTGTAGTAGGCCCGATCTCTCTCTCTCTCTCTCTCTCTCTCTCTCTCTCTCTCTCTCCCCGCCGGAAGCCGCGACAATTTCAATTTAATGCGATGTATACGTGTGTCTGTGTACGTGCATGTGCGTGGACGTATAAGTAGTATGGTACACCGGCGTGGCATTCAACTTCCCTCCCCCTCTCGGCCCTCGAACTTTACTCTTCGCGCAGCTACAGATGAGGAAAAACGATATCAAATTATTATTATTACCTGATTTCAGGGTGCTCTTGACGCTGCCGAGGACCTCGTTTTCCGCGCCGGTAGTCGCCGGAGCGGAAGCGGAGGAACTGCTGGTCGTGGCCAAGAGATCGACGCTGATCTGCGCCGGCGGCTCCAGGTTGTGTAGGGAGAGACAGAGGTTCTCGGTCTCCCCAGCGGTCAGGCGCTTTGGCGCGGTGAAAATGTAGCCCCGGTTCCTGAAATCGGAGCACGTAAGTATATTCGCGTGTAAATATGAGAAAAAAAGTAGGAATATATATATATATACCTGTGACCGATGGCCTGGTTGCCAGTGACCGCTGCCAGGCACAGGACCAGGACGACGACGGCGAACGAGGCTGAAGGACGGTGACGCATGGCTCGGATCGGTTGTTGATGGTGTGTCATCTCTCAGTCGGGCTGCGACTCGCGCATAGCCGCTGTCCCAACTCGAAAAAGCCTTACTCTATATCTTTCTTCTTTCTGGAATCGCGGCGGAATATAATACTTATTTACGAAGACTGAGGAGCCGAAGAAGAGAGGAAAACGGTCTGGCGATAAGGGGGGACACGATATCGCGCTTCGTCGGCGCTCGACCTACTGTCGCCTCTATGTCTTCTTCTCAACGGAGAACCGAAAGAGAGAGATGGACGCACTCCGACCCTATCGTGCGCACTCTGCTACGCACTATATTGCTTATAATTGCCCTTTGTTATTCGATGATCGCCCGCTCGCTCTCGCTGTACTCGTTGTCGCTACGACAGAACGCGCGGGCACACACTGCTTATTATACTCTCGTTTGCTCGCTTGCTCGCTCGCTCGCTCGCTAAAATTGAATCGTATTAGTCGAGTGTAATGCTGCGTGATCGCTATCCGCCCCGCGCGATGCTTATTTATTCGTATTCCCTTTTTATCTTGTATCTCCCCCTCCAACATCGCTTATAAGTTTATATATATATATAGGTATGTGCGAATCGTGAGCGCGAATGTCTAGCGGAAAAGTCTTGGGACGCTGCGAGATTTCCTTAAAAAAATATTACACGGTTCGCAGAAGACGAGTGCTTGATTGATTGTAATTGCCGGAGTTTCATATATATTGGGTCTAATAATAGATTGGGAGTATTTAATCGGTTTTTAACGCAAATCGCACAGATAACGACCAGCGCGAATTAAGGCGAAAATGAAGGATAATGAAAAAAAGCGTGGGCGTACTGCTCAGTGGTTTTTCCCGCGACACCTGTCTCTCACTAGTGTCGTACGCGCATACGTACAATGTACGTTATATGATGCACATGCACGCAGCATCGCACGTGTCTCGCGTCATTAAGCGCGGCTGATGGGTATTGAAATCGCACTATCGTCGCTCCTGCGCGCGACGGAAACGTAGACGACAGTTGCTGCCGCCACCGCACGCGCTTATCGACCTCTCTCTCTCTCTTCTTTTTTTTTATTTCTCTCTGTGCACAAGTATATGAGTATATCTAATCGCAGCATTTTTTGTTGCTTCACATCGATGTCTTCCTGTTTTTACTGTTTACGAGGTTCTCGGTTAGTGTATTATAATTATTATTATTGTAATTAACATAGGAGAGAGTACGTTTAATTAGAGTCTCGTTGTTGCTTATTTTGAAAGCAATTGTTAATAGGCAGAAATGTTGGGAGTTATTGTGCTAACGAGAATGTTGAGCTTATATAAGCACGATCGCGTGTATAGATAAATGCTACAAGTGAGATTTGAGTTTTTTTTTAATTTTTTAGGAATTTCCGAGTTATTAGTAAACTTAATCTTATGCAACATCAGCGGAACGAAGCGTAAGCACGCTATACGCTACAACATCGCCTTTTAAATTCGCGCCAGCCTCCACAATTGGCTCGGCAGTCCCGCCGTCGCGCAGATCCTATTGGCCGGTAAGTCCAACGAAAGTCAAAAGCTCCTCTTATCCCATTGGCCGCAGATAGGGGAGGCTCTCCGAGAAAACGAGAAGAGGGTAACAAGATATCGAAGGATTATTTTCTTTTGCATTCCCTCGAGCGACAAGTGCTCCATCATCATCGGGTTCCGTCCCTAGGTGGGAACTTTTGCATCTTTAGGCGCGGTGCGTGCGTGTGCGTGTGCGCGTTCATTTTCGCTATTATGCCTGTTGTGCAGTATGCCAGCATAAGAATTATCGGTAGTACGTCACGTAGTTTGACAAATGGGTTTGCGCTGTAACGCTCGCCTAGATAATCGAGCGGAGTTTACGATTGTGATAAATTTTGACACGAATTAGCTTAGGACTGCGGGCAGATGTGAGTACACAGGTTTATTGTCTTAACCAACAAATGTTCGTTTTTCTTTTCTTTCATCTTGACTATGGATCGTCCTGCAATTGTTGAGGTTGAATAATTTGAGCTTTCCTTTGTGTACTTATTGAAAAAATTCAGAAGTTTTTGTTTTTAACAATTATAAAACTCACAATAATTATATTATTTTTATTTGTTTTACATTGTTTTTCTTGTTATATCTATTATATTTGTTATTATATTTATTTTTTTACAACTAAGTTTCATAAATTATGAGTTAATTTGTATTATCTTTTATTATTATCTATTGTTATAATTTAGCACACAAACCATATAATAATACATTCATAATTTTTAATTACAGATGTCTGGGGTTTATCCGAAATTACCTCGTGTTGCTGTCAGAGATAGCTTCGACGATGATGACTTGAGTGATGTTGATGATGAAGTATTCATACGTGATGGGAAAAATGGCATTTTAAAGATAGATGATGACGGAGGAGTTAAACGGCCTCTCATGGCTCCCCGCCGAAAATGCAAAACGCACTTCTCTGAAACATCACATTTACCTTACAAGACTCTTTTTGCACCATTTTGCTACACTTTATTAGGATTTGCCATTGTTTTGGGAATCATTGTGTTATGTATTATTACCATAACACGATTTCCTATGCCTGTAAATGCATTCAAAAATTGGTTGTCAAAAGATGCAGGAAAAATTCTTGAGAAAGTCCATGTTATTCCTTGCACATCTTTAAATTCAAAGATTCAGTGGACACGGACATTTCCTAAACTTACATCAGAGGCTCCATTAAGAAGTAATGATATTAATGGAGATAACGTGGAAGATATAATAGTTGGATTTAGTACAGGTATTAATTTTTATTTTCATATTTAATAAGTTCAAATATTTGTTTACATGCATTTAATTTTCGACTGCTTTTATTTTTTCAGAGTTTTCTTTGGTTTTTTATTCTTTTTCATTATATGAATTTCGAAAGGTGAATTTCTTTAAGATTTTATTTTCTTAATTTCTAGTCTTATACTTTTTTACAAAACTTAATTTCATCACCTCAAATATTTATTTAATTAAATTATTAATCTTGGTGAATCTTTATTTAACTCTTTACTGAAACATAAAAACTAACATTTTTTTTTAAATAACTTATTTGAAATATAAATCACGTAGGTTTGGACAAGGCAGAGGCTCCTGATTATGTATGTACATTGTACTTTAAGCAAAATGCACCTTGTTTAGGAGGTGTGTTAGCCTTAGATGGAAAATCTGGAGATACAATATGGACTCATTGGACTAGTCATGCAGTGTTTTCCATAGATTGTGGTCTTGATTTAAATGCAGATAAAATCAAGGATTGTGTGGTTGCAGGACGTGGTGGAATATTACATGCTATTAATGGTCAAGATGGGTCAAGTATATGGGAATTACCATATAGAGACTTATCTATGTTGTCACAACAGCGATATTATGATATTTATGATGCAAGATATATAGCTGATGTTGATGATGATGGGATTGGTGATGTCGTCGCCTCACATACATGGCAATCTGATGGAGCCCAATCTGAAATGATATTAGTATCAGGCAAAAATGGAAATAAAATTGATACTATGAATTTTCCTGGAAAAGAGCAACTATTTGTTGCACCACAAATTCTTGTTCATCCAGATGGAGAAACCTATTTAATTTTAGCTGCCAGTGATCAACAAAAATCTGGTGGTCTTTATGTAATATCTCACTCAAAATTATTAAAAGGAGAATATGTAAGTGCATTTCTTTCATTAATTAAATTTCTTTTTTCTCAAACGTTCCCTTTTACTATTCAAAATTTGGGTAAAAATTGTTTTAAATTTCATTTGCTTAAATTTTTTTTTTTAAATTATGTTTTATTCACCATTTATAACTATATTTCTTAAATTTCTTATTTCACAAAAATTCTTTGATTTGTAGAAACTGCAGCCATTTTATCATGGAGCGGGAAAAGGAGTTTCATTACCTCCTTTATTAATTGACATTAATTCTGATGGAACAGAAGACATTATTGTTGCTGTTTTTAATTCTGCCATAGTGGCATTGGATGGCCTAACTTTTAAAGAAATATGGAATTTCACCATAGCTTATTCAGAAATTATTAGTATTCTTGTTCCTGGATATTATAATGATGACCAAATACCAGACTTTATGGTAAAACATCAAATTGGTCCAGGCTTCCCTGTATATTATTATACTACTGCTACAATATTAGATGGTAAAACTGGAAAACCCTTATTAGAAGCACCAATGGAAGATACTTTAAGTGCACAAATGTCTGGTTTATCTGTAACAGTTGATGGCTTTGGTAATGACTGGTTCTTACATTGGTCTGCAAATTGTCTTGGTAAAGAAGGAGCAAAAGATGAATATGAATTTATAAAAAATACTGATTCTGATGCTGATTTATGTAAATTGAGATTCAATAGTACTTTGGTTTCATCCTTATTAGCTTTCAGTCAACATGTTGAACCACCTGGTCTGCCTTTGTATCGCTCTGAAGAATGGAAAAAATTAGAATTTAATAATTCTATTGATCCAAGAAAGGAAGCTGAAGATTATGCAAATTCACATGCTAGTTTAAGTAATACTGCAGATGAAATAATTTCAAACAGGTCTCCTAATCAAATAAAAAATTATCAAAATGGTGATATTCAAAATAAGAATTTGGATGATGAAAATTTTCCAGAGACAAATAACTATTACCCTAGGGCTAAAAATATTAAATTTGATAATCCTGGAGATGGCCAACAAGTTGAAGGCTTCTTAGATAAAGCCTTAGAAGATTTAAATGAAGATGAGTGGAAAAATAATAAGTGGGAAAATGAAAAGTCTAAAGAAACAAATATGCAAACTGATGATAACTATGAAGATACATATGATGATGAACAGGAAAGGTTAATAAGATCTCGTCAATTGAACGAGATTCGGCTTCAGAGAAGTGAAAAAAATAATATTAGATACATCAACAATGATACAAACGATATTGAAAATCAGCTTGATCCAAGTATGGATTATACTAATGGGCAGAGTAAACAGGCTAATTACTATTCTTCCTTACCTTTCAATAGATCGAATAATATGGAAGACAGTTCCGATTACATGAACATTCCTGATATTGATTTTGTTGATAATATTAAAGATGCTGAAGCTCTTGGTGACAGGAGAAGACGAGAGATTAATGCTAAAGAGAGTGCTCTTATACAAAATGAAAGTGAAAAATACTCTTATACAATAAGTGACAGTTTTATTAAGATAAATAAGAAAAAGATTAATATCAGAGCAAAGAATCCTTTTGTTAAAATAGTTCGAGAT
Organism: Torymus aiolomorphi; assembly: GCA_036365515.1. Classification (NCBI taxonomy): domain Eukaryota; kingdom Metazoa; phylum Arthropoda; class Insecta; order Hymenoptera; family Torymidae; genus Torymus; species Torymus aiolomorphi. Next base: position 220,930,758 of record CM070875.1, on the reverse strand, counting down.
TATAGAATCGCAAAATTTTTTAACAGCAGATTTAAAAGAGGGAGTGAGAAAAAAGGATCATCTTGGTCTTTCGAGAAACCTTCTGGATTGCAAAGACAGCCCCCCACTGGAATTTTGTTACCTTCTATTACATCAGGAAAAAAAAATCCTATAGATTTAATCTTTTCTACATATTGGCTGCCATCATCTACAACACCTTTTGTTCTTTTACCTCAAGACTTAGAGTGCATACGAAAAGCAGAAACAAAATCTGGGAAAAAATCCTCTGACGAAAGGGAGGAAATTGTTAGTAATTGTTTGAAAAGCAGAGGAGTAAATTATCAAACCTATCAAGAAGCATTAGATAAAGAAAATTCGAAAATTGCACTAGGACAAATGACAATATACAGAATGCAGTTACAGTGTGTTTGTCCAGAAGATATGTTACCAGGTCAAACGTGTAAAGACATTTCTAAACAACAAGGTTGGCCAGAACACTTAGGAAGTTCTGGAAGTGGATATTTTGAACCACTTATTCAAACATAAAAAAGAACTCTAAGAGGATTGATATAATCATTTGATAAAATAAATGATTTGCATGTGACAATGAATGGAAGATGTTAAATGGGTAGTTTATGTCTGTGTACTGAACTTGGATATAATTGTGACACTAAATTTATACATATATATCATACTGGGGGTTCGGGCAAAACAATATGTAATTATATATAATTAGACATAGTTATTTTTTGATCATTTATCTAAATCGACACATGTAAACTGTGCACCAATTCGACACAAATTTTTATAAAAGATTACAATAATAATTTAAAAAATTTGTTTGGATTGTATATAATTGCACATGTTTATACATGCTTAGATGTAATATTAAAGACAATGTGCACATATTTTAAAGTTAAAATAATTATATAATCATGTATAATTATACACAATCTTCGCGCAATCATAAATAAAACTATATATAATTAAGTATTCTTTTACCCGCACTGTGAATTTACATATGAATTGTATAATTTCAGTACTTTATAAAAGCCAATTCAGTATTAAGTAAAAAATCTTTATATTAATTATATAAAATTTGTTTAAAATAATTTATAATAATGTACGAAAAACGTATAGACATAGAAGACAATAGAATATTGACATTGTATAAAATCAATGAGTTTTTTTATAAGTTCCCTGTGCTTTACATTTGAATTTAAGAATTGGATTTCTTTTAATCGTCCAAACCATTACTTTTGTTTATATTTGTTTGTTAAATCATATATAAATAGTTTCTATTTTATTAAGTATGCTATATTAAATTATTATATAAATTATGTACCTATTTATTATTGCAACATCTTTGTAAAAAAAAAAAAAAAAAATAAATATCTTCATGAAAGTTTTAGATATTAAATTTTGTCATAAATTTTTTTGTGGATTTTTAAAATTCAAAATCATTATATTCAAATTGAGATTCAAACATTTCTCGCCTTTATTGTATCTAACATCAAATGTTTGATCAATAGCACAACCATTCAAGAGTATAAGCAGAAGCAAGATATAAGTAACTAGAACTTCATTTTTCACGCTTTATCCGATATTTAAATCAAAGAACATAAAAACTCAAATATTTGTTTGTTTTTTATTTTTATTAAAATTTGATACTATACACTATTGAAGAAGCTAAGAGGTTTCCCAACCATTCAATATTTAGAGCAAATAAAAGAGCTGTTACTGAAAATGTGTGAAATCGAACAAGCTCAGTCATATTGTCTTGTAAGTTATCTTTTTCCTATTGCCTAATAATATAATCTACGTAAATATATTTTATTTTTTGTAGCCATTATGCCCACCTTTCATTAACTTATCTTCAAAAAGTATAAAAATACAGCAAAAGGCTAATTTGACTTCCAGCAAAAAGTATGTATCAAAATTTGTTTATTTTACAGTTTAAAAAAAATTACAAATTTTGTAGAGCTGGTATTGACGAAGTGCATCTACCCTGTGGAGAAAATAATGCACATCATATTTGTAAATCTCAAAAATCCTCGGCAAAAATGTCCAGTAACAGGATTTCGAGTCACTTGGAGGGAAGTATTTTGGGAAGCGCAGTGCAAAATATCCACAGGCAGTATTACACTCTTCAAAGCTCAAGTGAGCACTTGAAAAATAAAGGGACCCAAACCGACTATAGAGAAAGCGAATGTCAAACTTTGCCATGGGAGCCTCCATACAAAATTCGAGATGGTAAATATTTTTCGAGAAAAGAGATAATGCCGATTTCGTTTAATTACGCGGGTATAACTTTTGCACTTAACTAGGGCACAATCCAGAGGTACTGGCATTGACGCAATTCACTTGGGGCCACGGACTGCCGCCTGGCATGCACGACATGGAAATCATCAACAGGATGAGAATCAAAAGGGCGTGGGAGGAAATACTTCCTCCAATGGATACGCCAGATAACATTAAATTGCGTTCCACTTTGGTTACCGCTCTTGAAGCTGATGAATGGGCTTTCAGAGAAGCTGTAAAACTTATTTTTATTTCTGACTTATTCATCATTGATAAAGTTAAAAATTGGGTTATTGAAGAATTCACTTATGTCTTTGCAGTAAAGTAGTTTAATCTTTTTAATTGCACGAAAAAAAAATGATTATTGAATGCACTAAATTTTTAAATTGTAAAAATATATTTTAACGTCTACATTTTGATGTGATGATTTTGCAATTGCAATTTTTTACATAATGATGAATAAGATTTTTTATTAAACATAAATGAAAGCTCACTCAAAAATAATACATTTACATATTTTTGAAGGAAATACAATTTATAATAAATTTACGAATGAACTTGGCTGAAAAACTGATGCGATCTAAAGATAATGAGAAGAAGTACAAAATGGAGGATAGATTTAAAAAACTTGATGAGAAATTAAGTGAACGCAAGCAGAAAGAAATAAAGAATATAAGAAATAAATTTATGCGAGATCTGCGTAAACTTAGTACCAAGCATCGAGCGGTTAAAACGCGACTTGATAAGCGCGATGTCATCAAGGCGCACATTAACGAAAATGCAGATTTTTACTTTTCAAAACAGCGCTATGAATGCTCACAAACGATGATTGATAAGAACTTGCATAATGAAAAATTTCTCGATGGTAGTTTAAAATTATATTTTTCAGATATTTGTCAATGGATAAAAAGTATCATAAAAATTTCTTTTTCGTTATAGAATCTTCGAAAATTTGTGAAAAATTACCAAAATGGCTTTTATCTAGAAACACATATAATTTCAATGTTAGCAAACCGTCGAAGCAACTTTGCCCAAGAAAAGTTAAAAGAAATGAAAAAAAAATGGCAGAATTGTGTCATAATCTTGAGGCTATACAAGCAAACATCGAATTATCAGAAACGTGTACTTTATTAAAACATAAACAAAGAACGTCTTCGTTACCGCCAACACCTCGTGAATCAGCTGAAAATACTGAAAAGGATATAAATCACTCCCTGAATTTGCTCCAAAGTCTCGTCGAAGCTTCTACTCAAGAGTTATCGGTAATTTGCAAAAAATTTGTTATAAGTTAATAATAATAGTAGGATGCATAAATGGTTAAATATTTTTAGAATTCCGAACAAAGGAATTCTGAAGGATCGATTGAAGAAATACAAATTGGCCGTGCATTAGGAGAGTACAGTGACAGTTCAAGTGAAAAATTGCACATGAAATTTAAACAAGAGGAAAATTGTGAGACTTTGCATGAGAAAAGAGTCAATGAAATATTGGAAGCAGTTGAAGGCAAAACGATATCTAAAATATTAACTTTTTTAAATAATGTAAGTAGAATCATAAGGTTTACTTATTTACTTAAGGGGATGTGAGTACCGACGTTATTTTTCAAACGAGCATAACTCACGCAAATATCAATAGAATTATCCAGAAAAAAATCTGCATATAGTGTTTGCGTGTACGGAACGCTTGACAGGCGTCTTTTTCCAAAAAAATGATGAGAATTTATTTAATTAAATAAAAACCGTACTGTCGGTAAGTAGGAATCTACAATTGACCTACTTTTCAAACGAGCATAACTCACGCAAATATCAATAGAATTATCCAGAAAAAAATCTGCATATAGTGTTTGCGTGTACGGAGCGCTTGACAGCCGTCTTTTTCCAAATAAATGTTTGAATGTTGATTTAAAAAAATATTGAAATTAGGGTTGCACATCCCCTTAAGACGAAAGAGGTGAAAGGCTTTTCATTATTTACATGACGATTTTATACCGGGGATTCATACAATATAATTTAATTACCAAAATTTTGGATTTAGATTGATGTTAAAATAGGGACGAAAATAAAATGGATATTAGGACTAAAATTTAAGAAACAAGATTTAAATTAAAATTTAGCAACAAATAAAAACTGCTGATTTAAAATTTTCACGACCTTTTTAAGCGGCTCACTGTAGAATAAAAATCGTAGTTTAGTAGTTTTCGTTTAACGGTTTGTGGTTTTGGAACAAAAAATTTAAAGATCTAACGTTACATAAATTGATAACAGGGCTACAGTAGTGCATACAGTAACAATATTACGTATTTTTCCGATAATATGCGTAAGCAAGATATTAATCTCAAAAAAGATTAAACTAGTCAACATTTTTTTATAATATTTCGTTCTACACTTTATTTTATTTTATACTTTAAAGGAATTAACGAGACTGCTAGATGAAAAAAGAACGCATTCAGAGTCGTTGCTCGAGGAGAAGAAAGCAATTGAAAACGAAATTATTCAAGCAAGTAAAGAATATCTTGAAACAAATCGTCGAGAAGAATTGGATGGAATGTTCCGGCAAATCATAAAAGTTAACGAAGAATGCGCGGAAACATATTTAGACGATATTGTAAAAGAAGGAATCGAGTCAGTATCCGATCAGGAAGCTGAAAAATATATAACTGAATTAGCCGATAACATAGATGCCATGACGAAATTTGTTGAAGAAAAGTAAGTAACATAAACATATAATATATTCATCACAGGTCGTTTATAAACACTGAGTGTAAAATTCCACTATTATTCTTTATGTGGTAATTAAAGTAGATAGTAAGTAGTGCATTTATTATTATTTTTAGCACTGATAAGATTAATGAAGAGGGAATGATGTCAGACATTGTTTATAACTTCCTTTTACCCGAGGTAGAAAAAGAATCACATAAGGGTCGAGCTTGTAACAATGAAAACAAGAAATTGTGGACGGCACAATCAGCTTTTTGTGATGTAATGATCTTGAATATGCCTGATGAGGAACTGCTATCCATGGAAAATAGTTCGGATTGCGCAAATTCAACCGAAAACCAATCTGTTTACTATAAATCGGTATATCTTCATAAGTGTTTTAGTCTCCCTAAGATTAAACACATAAAAGTAAAATTAATTCTAAAAGAAATGACCATTTTTTAGGAAAGCGAAGAAGTAATTGAAGTTGAACTAGCAAGTTATGGAGCTTGCAACGATAAACAATTTTGTGAAAATATAATTGATCGTATTTTATTCTATGGAGCAATAACAAATGGTAAATAATTCATTTCTTAACTAAATCTTAAATTAAATTATCAGATTAAATCAATTTACTTTATAGAGGAATGCAAGTTGGAAATTCGTAATATTTTAGAACAAATGTTATGGGATATTCAAGAAAAAAAAAAATAATATCCAAGTAAATATTAAATTTATTACGATGTTCATAATATATAGACTTTACTAAGCATGGAATATTTTACCACAATCATTGTGAACTGAGTTTTTTCTAAATATTCATGTGAGTACATTTATGGCTGTAAATAAACAAAAAAGTTTTTTAATTTTCTTCTCTAAAATGTATAATAATAAAAATCAAACAAATCTAATAAGCTATAAATAACTCCATTATTACAAAGATCAATTTTGCAATTCAGAAAAATATTAAAAATAACAGAATGATGATAATTTAAGACTAATTTTTTTTATTATTATACTGCCAATTGGTAAAGATATACATATAAAAAAACATCAAGTAATTGTGTCTTAAATTTAATAATTAACGCATTGAATTATGTATATAATAATTACAGATTCACTAATAAAAAATTCAATTATAATCTATATGAAAAAGAATGTAAGAAACGTCAAAGTAGCGTTAAAATGGTATTTTTAATGAAGTATTGAACTAATTTTTTCTTTTGTATGAAAATAAATATGGCAATAAATGGTAAACTATTTGTCATGTTGTACTGTAATAAATGTTTAATGTTAATTAAAGAGATGAACGAAATGTTAATTTTATAATGATTACTAATTTTAATAAAAGAATATTAATTAAAAAATAGAAAAAATTTGTTGAGCACACTGACTAAAAACAATAGATTACAATGAAATGTAATCCAAAACGTATTTTTAAATATTAATTATGTTGTATTTTTCACTATCCAATAATGATTATCTAATGTGTAGAGCCTACATGTATTTTACAAAATTGTTATACTTATTTACATAAATATAAACTCACTCGTACAAATTGTTCAGGCGTTTATTATAGAACTAAGCTTTGCTTATTGAATATCAACTCTAACTTATTACAATTTTCAGTCATTTTTTATGCTCTCCCATAAAATTTAATGTTTTCATTAGTTTCTTATGAAGAAATTGTAAGTCACTAAAATATTTAGAACGTCTACAAGATATGTCTTCACTTATTATTGTAAATGTAGCCTTATTGAAAATTTATACAAATTATTTAAGTCTACTGAGCCATAAGATCATTGATTTTTGAAAAACAGCAAATGAGTATTTGAATTCGTGACTATGGAGTTAGCATTTACAAATGAAAATCTTATATGCAAAAAAAAAAATTGGTATTTTAGGCTTCAGTAGAATTATCTGCAAGAAGTTCTGACATAAATTTCTTGAATTTCACATCTTGAGTGTCACTAGACAATTTTCTTTCTACAATCAATTTACGTTTTTTTGCTTGTAATTCTTTCGTTTTGAGCAAATTGGATTCACATGGACTTGCAATTTCAGCAATCTTTCGCTTACAATTTTCTAATGTATCTGGTTTTTGTGTTTCTTCTCTTGCTCGACTGAGTTGAGCATTTAAATCTCCCAACTTCTGTTCCCAATCTTCCAAATGCTTTCTCATTTCTGCTAATTGTGTATCTTGATTTTCAATTTTCTTTGCATGTTCTTGTAATTTTAAACTTTGTAATTTCATTTGAAAAGATTGTCTGTTCATTCTTAGTTTCATTTTACCTATTTGTCCTTTGACACATAGTACTGTCATTTTATTCTTTTTGGTACGACTATAGATTTTTTTGAACGTTTGATTGAGTCTCTCTGCATTTATGGTGTGTGGCAGTGATATAGTTTTTGAAGTAGAACCATGATGAGAAATCATTAGGCTTTCATATGAGCTAACATTGGCAACAACAGAGTTAGATAAGCTATGTTTGAAATCAGGAAGTATTTTTTCATCAAAATGTTCCATAGCCATACTACTAATATCTCGAAGTTCTTGAAGAATTTCAGGAGTTCGGGGTGGCGTTTTTAAAATACTAATGAGACGGAGTACTCTGAATATTTCATCAATCACCTGGAAAAATTGATTTGTTAATATTTTTCATTAACAATGAATTCATCTATATATTTATAGTTTAGTAAACTGCATTTTCAAAACTTACTTTTCCTGGTATGAAGCAGCAGAGATTTAAATCAATATATTTAGTGAATGTCATGGACAGCATAGAAATTCTAGTTTCTATTGCTGTTAATATATCGCAGTGACAAGCAAGTGGATGGCTCCTTCGTTCTGACTCTCTGCGTGGTAGTTGACTCTTGACGGATCTCAAGCATTGTGCATGATACTTTTCCATCAAGTTGAATCCACGATTAAGCAACTTTTTACATATTTCGTTAAACATTTTGCAGACCTATCAGATGTAACATTTTTAGTTGTAAAATTATTGTAAATAGACAAATGCGTTTTATGGGTGGACATAAAAAGTATTGTAATTTATTAAATAAATTAATAGAACTTATATATTAGTATATAAGTATTTTCGTTATATAATAACATGAAAAAGAACAAAATTTGGAAAACAATGAAAAGTGAATTTTGCAAGGAGGAACTGATGAAAACGAGTGAAAAATGACTTACGACTCGGTTTTTAGCGATTTCATCGTACGTGAGATTCGAAAATATCATCTCCAGGACGACATCTGGTAGATTAATCAGCTTCAGAGTCTGTAACTCCTCCGTCATTTTTGCCGATTGTTCAAAAACACAACGACAATAACAAAGCTACTGGTGCTCTCTATGGAACACGTCGAAATTTGTCGCTTCGGGTACCTTCTATCCCACGCGCGAGAGACACGTTCTGACGTCGACGATGTCACCCTAATACGCACGCGCTAGAAAATCAGATATATCAGCTGGCCGAAGCTTAGGAGTCATCGGACTTTCGTAGTGGCGTGTTTCAAGCTTTCAACACACAATGCAACGACTTGTTCAGACGCGCACAAAACAAAGGCAGACCAGCCGTCGGATTCCCGTACTATTTTTATAAACTTCGTGAAAAATCTAAAACTCCTGCACGATGTTGTCGTCTCGACGTCCTTGCTGCACCGTTGACCGTAGTAGCGTCGGTATAACACTCACAGTAGAGTATCACACACGCAAAACTTGTGTATGCGTGTTGCGAATTGCAGCTGCAGCTGCTGCTGGAGCGCTGCGTGTGTAATTTGAGAGAGTGAGAGAGAAAGAAAGACAAAATACGATGCACGCGTCACTTTTAGTGTCACACTGGACTGTCACGACTCATGGGCAGTCACTGTACTCGAATTAGCAACGTATCTCGTTTTGGAGCGAGAGATATAAGTATATACACACTCTACTGCGCCGTTGCTCGTGTGTTTATTTAAGAGATACAGTCACGTTGAAGACGCAAGCTTGGAAAAAGGATCTACAGCCTACACGAGTTCTCGAATAGTTCACAGAAACTGTAGCATATTAGCGAGCGCGTGCGCGTCGTACCGTCGGACGTTTAATCTATATTATATAGGGGAGGGCGGGGCACGTGTGACACCCTAACTTTGATTAAAAATAACAACTAAACCGTGTATTATTTCAAAATGTACAAAAACGGAATAATTAGATCAGAAAAAAATAAGATAAAATAAACTATTAACTTTTTTTTTCATTTTCTTTTAATTATTGATAAAATACAGAAAAGAAATTCTGAAAAAAATGCTCTACGTGCCCCACCGGCGGGTGGATTGTGGCACCCGACGGGGCACGCATGGCACGGTCAAATTTAATATTTTACTATAGGTATTTTCCAATTCTTTTTTCCAGTAATTAATACTTTAATAATTATGCCATAATAAAATTTTCAAAAATCAAATAATTAACCAGTCTATTGAAAATTAAAAATTTTATTTTTATTAAGGAACATAACAATTTTTATTTTAAAATAAATTATTACATTTTAATAAATGATTTTATATTATAAATTCCTTCTTATAAAATATGATCACAACATAAAATACTTTTGTTTGATTAACAAATTATCATTATTATTACAATAAGTTTAAATTTAAAGATTTCGCATCATTTTCATCTATGTAGCATATTTGAACTACCTGACCATTGAAAAAAGCAGTTTGAGTATCTACAATTGATTCCTTCCTTACCATTGTTTTTTCTACTCTATAACTTAATACGCAGTCGAAATAATCGTTATTTACTTATTAATGTAATAATTGAAACTAAAAACTACTTAAAACTAAATTATTGCACTGCGTAGTTGTTAACCCATCTTGCTCCATTTTTGGTTTGTAGGTTACATCACTTCGCTCGGCGGCCGCCGCGGCGCACTGATACGCCCGAGTGTGCCGCGCGTGCCCCGCCAGGGTGCACGTCATGCCCCATTTTAATACCATTTTCATTTTTTTATTATATTATTTATAAAGATTTTCTGAAAAAAACAAAAACAGGGCTTGAAAGATAAAAGTTGAAACTATCAAATAGGTTTGGTCTCATTTAGAAAAAAAATCATTTTCTCGTTGCTCCAAGCGACTTAAAAATGAAGTCAACCTTGTTTCTAAGCACCGATTTTCAATCTTATTAAATTAAATGTTAAACATTATCTATAATCTCAAAAGTATAGAGGAAAATTCTAAAAGCATATCTAATTAGGTTTATGTAAAAATTACATTTTTTGCATTCATTAATATTAAAAATATGAGGGTGCCAAACTTACCTACCTGACACGCCATGCCCCGCCTTCTATTCAGCTTCACGAAGTTAGCCCCCATACATAAAATATCCAAAAACAAAAAATATAAATCGATTGCGCATTAAAAAATATAACAAAATGTTAATTAAAACTTTTTTGCGCGAGCTGTCGTTTTTGAGATAAAAAATAAAATTGTTTGGGGGCTAGTGGTTTAGCCCCCAAAATTAAATTTTGTATTACTCATAATACAAAATAATTTTTGCAATTATTTACTACGGCATTCGATTGCGTGACGTGTGTGCATATCGCCCCCAAATTCCAAATTCGGAAAAATCTATTAATAATAATATAAAATTATAAAAAAAGAACAGTCTGTCTAGAGACCCCAAACGCGAAACGCGAAAAACTGACGCGAAATGACGCAAAAACACGCGAAATGAGTTGGGAAATTTTCGCGTCAATAACACAATTTTCCGGGAGCTTTCGCGTCAATTCGCGTTGATAAAAAAATTTTCCACAGGAGCTTTCGCGTTTCGCGCAAATAATATTTTCGCGTTCTCGCGTTTGTGGTGTGTGTGCGCGCGCGCATGTGTGTGTCTGTATGTGTGTGTGTTGTGTGCGCATAACGCAATATCCTGGGATTTCTTAGGGTTTGTCTGCAATAGAAGTTGTTCCGCAGTATAAGGAGGTAAGGGCGGCGCTACGCGCCGCCATTGTCTACAATAAAAACATCCCTCAGGGTATTGACTAACACCACGACGTCTATCTGCGGCGCCCGCTTTTAGTACCGAAATTGCGGAATAGACATTTAAATGCCATCTGCGCATGCGCGCGCTGCTCCAGAAACGTTTTTGATGTGATTCTTTTTTAAAATTTTATATTATTATTAATACGTTTTTCCGAATTTGAAATTTGGGGGCGATACGCGCACACGTCGCGCAATCGAATGCCATAGTAAATAATTGCAAAAATTATTTTGTATTATGAGTAATACAAAATTTAATTTTGGGGGCTCAACCACTAGCCCCCAAACAATTTTATTTTTTATTGCAAAAACAACAGCTCGCGCAAAAAAGTTTTAGTTAACGTTTTTTTATATTTTTTAATGCGCAATCGATTTATATTTTTTGTTTTTGGATATTCTATGTATGGGGGCTAACTTCATGAAGCTATATAAGCTATTGGGATCTGACATCGGTCATGTGACCCTCGTGGTGGCGCGGTGAACTAGAGCTAACGCTGTACAAAACAGGCTCTTGCAGCTTGCTCTTCTGCCGTCTGCGCCATGTTGGCTATGGCTAAGGTATAGCTACATATATTTGCCACGCCCCCATGTGAAATCCCATACAATACTGGGTATGTTCCGATGAGAGCCGTCAGTTACGGTGGCTGAAGAGGGGGTGCAAGTGGTACAACTGGACGGAGCTTGCCGGAGAATCGGGAGAATCGTTCCGCATCAGTTAACATCGCTGTCGCAGAAAACTGTGAAAAGAGGCGCCGAGTCGGATCGCGGAACGATTCTCGGATTGGCTCCGTCAGTCATACCTATATCCCCTCTCCCGCCGCCGTAACTGACGGAGACTGACGGAACTCTCATCGGAAATTCGGAACTGGGAACATACCCACTATGAATGTCGCGCGCATCCGTGCACCTCCGAGAACCTTCCTCTCCCCTCTCCCCAAAATTGTTTACGTCCGCGCTTTTCAAATGCACGATCGTAAGCAGCTCTCATAATATCTAGAACTTATACCAACAAGGGTTGGAGTGAAAGGGTTTAATTGTATAGAAATGAATCAGACGCAGAACAAAAGATTATTAGCTGAATTTGCCAACTTGGCAGTCCAGATCTTCAATTTATTCGTCCATCGTCCATCGAAGTGCTCTCTACCTAAATTCCAACTCCGGAATAGATCGCAGCGCCCCCATGACTGCATCTACGTATTTTCATTAATTTAGGTGTACTTATAAATTTTTAGTTCATCAAAACTCAGTTTTCGCATGTGTAGAAGTTAATAATGATTACGTTTAAACAAGTTTCATGAACTTAGATGAATAAATGAACTTGTGTTTTGTAGAGAAAAATCAAACGTCCAGTGGACGTTACGGTAAGCTGCTCCCCGCTACACAAAATACGCATCCCCGCTCTACAAAATACGCATTTATTTTAAATAGTTGAGGACGATCTTTGGAGGCAAAATGAAATGATCTTATTTCTTTATGGCAACGTTTCGTTGGCTTAGTACGCCAACCTCATCAGGCCTTTATTTAAAACACAGAAATAAATTAACATATAAAACTTTTTTTTATATATCCATAATCACTGTAAGATCCCGCTTGATGAATTAAAAGAATGCACCGCTTTTCTGTTTAATAATACGTTTTTTACTTTTAATGGTCAAACCTATCAACAAATGTATGGAACCCCGATGGGTTCACCGATTTCACCATTATTTGCGGACATTGTAATGGATGATTTGGAAAAGAATTGCTTACGAGAATTAGAACTACATTATGACTGTATCCCTATTTTTTATTACAGATATGTTGACGACACGCTTATTTGTGTTAAAAAACAACACATTGACACAGTGATAAAAGTTTTTAATGCTTATGACATAAATTTAAAATTTACTTATGAACTAGAAGAGAATAAAAAAATTAATTTTTTAGATATGACATTAATTAGAACTGATAATAAAATTTTGACAAATTGGTACCAAAAACCGACATCATCGGGACGTGTAATCAATTATTTTTCAAATCATCCAACACAGCTAAAAAAGAATATTATTTTTAACCTAGTTGATAGGGCGTTTTTACTCTCAGATTCTAATTTTCACTTAGACAATATAAAACTCATAAAGAAGATTTTACGTAACAATGATTATCCTATGTGGTTTATAGAAAAACATCTCGAAATTAGATTTAAAAAACTTAAGTATGGCTATACATATAATACGCACCAAAATTGCTATGAAAAATTACCAAAATTGTCTTTACCGTTTACCAAAGATTTTAATAGTCTATCTAATATGTTAAAATCTTATAACATTTGTATAATCCCATTATTGAATAAAAGTTTGTCTTCGATCATTCGGTTAGGCAAAGACATAACCAAAAAATGGGATCGTACTAATGTGGTGTATAAATTTGATTGCCTAAATTGCTCTGCTACATACATAGGAGAAACTAAAAGATCGTTATACACACACGCATTAAGGGGGTCCGAAAGTCAATTAAAAATTCAAATTTCGCGCCACAATATAGCAGACAAAAAAATAAGTAATTTGCCTATAACAATTAGTAAAAACAATATTACGGAAAACCAGGACTGCATTGCCCTTCGTTACATTATTATCTATCATTTTACAAAGTTTGCAGTTTCTACATAAATATTTCGCTGAATGGCATTTGAATTACTTGATTTTGAGACATTATTCAAATGCCATTCAGCGAAATATTTATATAGAAACTTCAAACTTTGTAAAATGATAGATAATAATGTAACGGAGGGCAATGCAGTCCTGGTTTTCCGTAATATTGTTTTTACTAATTGTTATAGGCAAATTACTTATTTTTTTGTCTGCTATATTGTGGCGCGAAATTTGAATTTTTAATTGACTTTCGGACCCCCTTAATGAACATAAAATAAACAAAAATAAAGAATCTGTTGTCAGTACACATCGATTAGAAAACAAACATGAGTTCGATTGGGAAAATACATCCATTTTAGATTTTGAAAGCAATTACAAAAAAAGACTGATTTCCGAAATGATCTATATAAAAAGCAATCAAAATAGTATTAATAAAAAGGAAGATATCCAAAGTCTAAGTACAATGTATTTTCCTATTATTAACGAACTTGATGCTGTATAACTCTTTATGTAAACATTGTCCAGCGTATATAAATACAGTGTACGTGTTATTGTTTTCAATCGAGAATAACATCTGATCGACTTATGATATATACGTTTATAATTTCGGTAATTTTGATTTTTGTATTTACACTTTGTGGTTTAATTGTCTTTAAAAAAAAGTTTTATATGTTAATTTATTTCTGTGTTTTGAATAAAGGCCTGATGAGGTTGGCGTACTAAGCCAACGAAACGTTGCCATAAAGAAATAAGATCATTTCATTTTGCCTCCAAAGATCGTCCTCAACTATTTAATATAAAAATGGATGGCGTTATACATTCAACATTGTACGCATTTATTGATTGACTTTAGTTTGTAAAAACTGTTCTGTTTTCTTTAATACCTAATACACGTGCGAAAACTCGAATTTTATATTATAATTGCCCCAAATTATTTTAAATGACAAAAAACACTTTTTTTGTGATTAGGGGAATGGACTTCAACGAACGAGTTATTGTTTAAAAATTGCTATATTTTAATCTAACGTTTCGAGGGTTATTTTACCCTCCTCTTCAGGGCTTATGCTGTCAAATTTGAACGCATAATAACGTCGTTAAAGTCAATCGCTATTGTAGTTGTTATTATATATTATTAAGCGATTAACTTTAACGACGTTATTATGCGTTAAAATTTGACAGCATAAGAGGAGGGTAAAATAATCAATTTTTAAACAATAACTCGTTCGTTGAAGTCCATTCCCCTAATCACAAAATATTACTACGAACGTCTCATTTTCAAAAAACACTTTTGACAGTAGGTGGCGTTGCGATCGGGGTAGAGAGCACTCTTAACTCTACACGCGCATTTACGCTCGATTACGGTCAATCATTCCACTTTCTTCCCGAAACTGATGCCGTGTTCGGTGGCTCAAAGTTCAGCAACTATATACACATACTCCTTATTTTGTTTGGTATTATATATACTATGCTCCTGTTAAAACGGAGCAAAGCAAATATATGCAAGGCCCCCACTGATTTTGCGGAGAACTTGGGTCGGACTGCTCATTATACCTGTACGGATTAACATACGAAATTTAATCTAGCGCGTAAAATCAGGAGAGCCCGTGCCGAGCATATAAGTACCAAGTACTAGTGACGTAATAATAGCTATAGGTAGCCGTGCTTTTCCCCTCTGTTGCAAACAAGCCCTACGACGAAGTTGCTGCTGCTGGCTGCGCTGCTGCTGCCGCTGTCTCTAGTTCCTTTGGCAAAGCTCGACTTTAAAAAGCTTCCGCCTTATGCTTCGCTCTCTTTCCACTGAGGGATTATGCAAGCAAGCTATAGCGACGGTGGGAAAGGGGGAGCGGGTGGTCGAGCCCGCGTATACACGTCTGTGCGTGGGGGAGGTGGGGGATTTGTCTCTCTCTTTTCTGGCGGGGGCGCCGTTGGGGGTGCGATTGATTGGCGGCGCGGACCAATGGAACGTTGGCGGCGGCGGGTGGCGAGGTGTCGCTGGCGGTAGCCATGTTGCCGAGCACCACCACCCGAGTCACCCGACGAATCGGCGGGCTTGGCGCCTCGCGCCGTCCTCGTCTCTCGCAACGCACACTCTACACCGCAGCGCGCTCTCGGCGGCTAGCTACAGCTCTGCACATGGTCCTCCGCTTATGCGCGCGCGCGTACTTAAGTGTCAAGCAGGCAGCACACGACACACACACACACAGGCGCCACTGTGCACTCGCTCTTTCTCTGTCTCTTGCTCGTTCGCTCGCTCGTATCGGCGAGCAGCACAGTCTGTCTCTCCGCGCGCTCGTGAGTCTTTGCCGCCCGCCATCGCCGTAGCCGCCGCTGTCGCTGCCGCCGCGCCTCTGTGTGGCCAGTCCGCCGCGAGAGCACCCGACCAGGACACTATCTCAACCCACGCACGCAGCTCAGGTATATTGGAGAGCAGTAGCAGCAGCAGCTAGGCAGCAGAGTTGCAGCAGCGAGTCGTTCGCCGTCGTCGCCGTCGCTGTTGTCGTCGGTGCAGCCGCTCGTGCAAGCGGAGCGCAAGCAGAGACAGAGAGCGCGAGTCGGCCGCCGCCGGAGAGCAGAGGAACAGTCCACGAGAGCACGTCGAGCGTGCGCTTGCGGGAGCCCGAGGAGCTGGAGCGCAGCCAGGAGAGCGCTAGCCGCGAGAGCAAGCCTCTAGCAGAGCTGTCGGCCAGCAGCGAGGAGATGGCGTTCAACGGGGACGGGCCCCACTCTAAGAGGCAGAGGCTCGAGGAGTCCGGCCACCGGGTAAGTGCTCCCCCCTCCCCCCTTCTCGCATTCCCTCTTGTTCGTCCATAGTCTCTCCTCTCTCTCGCGCGCGTGTGTGCCGTTAACCTATAGCCGCCTGGCAACGCGCGTGCACAAAGGGAAAAGCGTGCACGCTGCTGGTGCGGCTGCAACATATTCGCGCTTTCTCCGCGAAGCGCAGAGCGGAGCACGTCGAGTTTCTTTCCCCCGGCCGCCTCGCTATGCCCCTGGCCCTGCACAGCGACGCTGCCCGCCGAAATGGCTTCTCCTTTCTCGCGTACAGGCACGCGCCGCTCGCGCTGCTCACCGGTACAACAGCGCGGCTCGCTCATACTATACTAGAGGGGGCGAGCGAACGAATGTGCGAGTGAGAGAGAGAGAGGGCCTTCTTATGCTCCGTGCTTTCTTACTTCCTGCTTTCGCGACAACCTGTTATCTGGAGTCGCTGCTGCCGCGAGACGGAGCAGCGCGCTCAGCCACGCACATATATATACATATATATATTCACACACAGGCAGCGGCGTACCTATTTGCTTCCTTGCTTGCCTGCCTGCCTACCGCCCCCCCCCCCCGCCGAATATATTGATTATTTCGTCGCCGTTTCTCAAACTGCCGTGTGTGTGTATAGCTATATATCGCCGCTAGGATGTGGCGAGAAGCGGGGAAGACGGGAGAGAGAGAGAGAGAGAGAGAAAGAGAGAGAGAGGGAGAGAAATAAGAGAGCGAGCGGGCAAGCCGGTGCAGCGATCCTGCGCTCCTTCGAATCGATAACACACACTCGACTCGGCCATTTTACAGCGCTTGCTGACTTGCTGTGTGCTTCACTCTTCGGTCTCTCGTTTACTGGCTTGCTTGCTCGCTCACCGATAATGGAAAAACGGCTCGCAAGCGCGTTATCCATGCGCTGCTCTCTCTCTCTCTTTCTCTCCCTCTCTCTCTCTTTCCCTCTCTGCGTGTCAGAGGCCAAAGACCTCGCCGCTGCGAGGCTAGCAGCCGACGGCAGATTCCCCATTATGCCTGCCTCTCTCTCTCTCTCTTCGCACTCTTGTCACACACGACTATCTCCGACCGCTGTGCTACCGAAACACCTATCGATTGCAACTTGCGTTCGCGCACGGGCGCGTTTAATATCGGCTGAGAGAAGCCTTTTTCTTTGATTTTCCAACTATCTCGCTCTTTTTTCGCCCCCTCCCCCCTCCTCTCTCTCTCCTTCCCCTTTCTCCGCTTTTTTCGACGCCGCCGCTTGGCGTCCTCGCGCGAACCGATCGAACGAATGGCTCCCCTCTTCTTTTTCTTTCACTGACTCTCTTCGCTGCATCCTTCGTTTTCGCATTTATCGCTTTATCTCGCGCGGCTGCATCTCTCGTTGCTTTTAATCCGATTTTCCCCCTCGAGTCTCTATTTTGGAGCCTCCGTCGCTGCAGGCGCGCACTCCACAGAGGCATTTAACTGGCGTTGGCCCCACGTCGCTGTGCATTCGTCACGTGCTACTGTAACAACGCGTGCACATCACTCGACAAAAATGACTTTCGCTCGAAAGGTATATCAAGTCTCAACAGTCCTCCGAATTTCTCTTCTTGTTTACGGAGCGTGATGGATGGATTATCGATGAAGCTCATCCTCTTATCCGAAACAGTATAAATTGACACGGTTACAGTACCTATAAGCACTCGGCACAACCGCGTATGTAGCTCCATCATGACGACAACGAGGAGGAGAATGTGTATCTCGAGAGTCACGCGTTATTGTTTGTACAGCGCTCGCGTTTATCACACCGCAATCGCAAAGTGTGAAAGCCCATTTCCCACGGAAATCCATAGGGTTGTTGTGTTGTCTCTCACACCCCCAGATATCGTTCATCACTTTCTCTCTTCGCAGGCCGGCAAGCATTTGATGACACAACGTGTGTCACTGACAAACGGCCAAGCAAAATTCCGGCCTTATCGCGCCACGGGTCCATCCTCTCTCTCTCTCTCTCTCTCTCTCTCTCTCTCTCTCTCTCTCTCTCTCTCTCTCTCTCTCTCTCTCTTGTGTGAAAAATTCAGTGAATCCTTTTTATGAAGCCCCCCCAGAGCGGTGAAGAGGCTATTTTTGGAGGAAATATTAGCGGAGGGTTTCATAATTTGTAAGTGTCTCGCATGCCCGGCAACAGTTCGGTGTGTGCTGATATTTTCGTACCATGTCGTTGTTTTATTTTATTATCAGTTAGTATAACTCGTTCGGCCTGTCGAAAGTTTGTAAAGTGTTCGATGAAGTATTTTCTCAGACGCGCCCAACCTATTTAAGTCCGGATAATTGATATGCAACAATTACGTAAAAAGGCGTTAATTCTGTAACGTCTAATTAACATAGAAAGTTTCTTAGACACGGGCCAATGAATTACTGAAATATTAATTAAAGCGACTCGTGATTTATTTTTATTGCACCAATTTACTTGTAAGTAATAGCCTCGCTAGCGCGTATAGGCATTTCCACAAATAATTAAGAGGATATCGGAGTAGATTACAGATATGTAGTTACATGTTCTTCCTAGTTCTAGTTAAAGTTTCAAATTTTATTAACAAATGCCGACGGCACGAGAACAGTCGACAGTCACGATGATTAATAACGAAAAAGCAGAGATGAAAAGTATGAAAATGTCGATAGACATCAGTTACTTATCTGTAAAAGGCTATATCCACCCATTCGTTATGATTTTTTAGACTCCACAGTGTTCACACATACACATCAATATCCCAATCGTTCCCTCTTTACCTCTCAACCTTCTTCTTCTGTCTTTTTCTCTCGTTTCTTCCTCTCCATCGATATTGAAATCCCTCACGGGCCTCCGGCCATTACTTTCGTATTCTCCCGGCGTAAAATTCAATGAACGCTCTCGTGTGCAAGCGTCTGTTTTATTCAAAGATACGGCGTCGTTGCGGTGTGGTTAAGACGCGCTCGAGCCGGCTAGAATAATATTCGCGCAAGAGGGGCGTAAATCAGGTTAAAAGAGTAGCATAACGCCAGTACAAGTGTAAGGATAGATAGGCGGTTGTGTGTGACAGTGTAGAGCAGCAGCCTATGAAATATTAGCGAGTCGCGAGGAGGAAAGTGGCGCGAGCGAGTTTCTCTCCCGCGAGGTATGGGTATAAAGAGAGGAGAGCAGAACAGAGCGTCGCCCCCGCCGGGACGCCGCGTTATTAACTTTTGTCTCGTTATGTTCTTTTTCGAAAGACAGAGAGAGAGAGAGAGAGAGAGAGAGAGAGAGAGAGAGAGAGAGAGAGAGAGAGAGAGAGAGAGAGAGAGAGAGAGAGAGAGAGAGAGAGAGAGAGAGAGAGAGAGAGAGAGAGAGAGATATGATTCTCTTGACTAAGTATCTGCCGTGCACGCGCGTCTTTTCTATGCCATTGCCTTTGCTCCCTCTTATACAACTCGCACGGTTGAGGATCGTTTGTTAGTCTCGTTGGGTTTTTAGTTGTGTCTACGACTGATAATGGCTAGATGAGTTTTAGAGTGTGCGCTGTTAATCCGTCAGAAGTTTCTCATGCTTCAGGATCAATAAGGCGTAATATATAGATTTATCTATATCATGTTTATATCACGGCCGCGAAGGCTATATTTGGGCTTCGATATTTTCTAGAAACTTAAGGACACTGGGGATTTGTCAGTTTAAATTTGGATGGCAAAAACGTCAGTTACCACCCGTGCCCCAAGGGGGTGCCATAGCCGTATCATTACCGACTGAGCAATTGGCACAGTTTCAAGCTTATTAAAATTAAAATACGTAAAATCACAAAAAATCAAGAGAACACTTCGCTGTAGTTTTGAATGTTCTATCACCCATTAAAAGTTTGAAGTCGAAATATTAAGTGGTTTTTGCAAAAATAACTTGATATTTCGACTCCAAACTTTTACTGGGTGATAGAACGTTCAAAACCGCAGCGAAGTGTTCTCTTAATTTTTTGTGATTTTACGTAGTTTTTTTTTAATAAGCTTGAAACTGTGTCAATTGCTCGGTCGGTAATGGTAGGACTATGACACCCCGTTAAGGGGATGCCTTACTCGTACTATTACCGACCGAGCAATTCACACAGTTTCAAGCTGATTAAAAATAAAATACGTCGAATCACAAAAAATCAAGAGAACTCTCTTCTGTGTTTTTTAACGTTCTATCATCCAGTCAAAGTTTGGAGTTGAAATATCAAGCCGTTTTTTCAAAAACTTTGAACGAAATTAAATTTAACCTGAGAAGGAATTAAATTTAATTTCGTTCAAAGTTTTTGAAAAAACGGCTTGATATTTCGACCCCAAACTTTGACTGGATGATAGAACGTTAAAAAACACAGAAGAGTGTTCTCTTGATTTTTTGTGATTCGACGTATTTTATTTTTAATCAGCTTGAAACTGTGTGAATTGCTCGGTCGGTAATAGTACGAGTAAGGCATCCCCTTAAGGCAGTATTAAAATATACCGTTATTAATGATATAGTATTTGCAAAGTTGAAACGATGTCAGAACTTGCGTCGAATCGCCTACTCTAACATTACATTCTATTTATTTTCAAGGCTTGATGATGGCTTGTACTAATTATTCGCCAACACCAGCATTTTTTTTTTTTTTTTTTTCAAAAATAAATCAAGATAACAGAAAAATTCTGTATAGACGTCTGCTACATTCATCTCCAACATTTCTTTGAAAGGGAAAAAAAACTAGAACCTACAAGTATAAAAATAATAAATTCACAGCTCTTCATTAATGCGCACATTATTCCGGCATTTTTTCTCCCCGCGCACAGTCTAATTACGCATTCGTTAATGAAATCTTACGCTACACACGTACGTGTGCACACGTTGCCCTCACCCCCGCAACCCCTTCACCGGTAGCACGACCACCAGCTGCAGCAGCTCTCGCCGGAGTAATTACATTAGCTGGCTGAAAATTCGAAACCACCGCCGCGGCATTCTATACCTTTTCCCGGTGTAATCTTTCTCCGCGTCCCTTCTTGCCCCTCCTCTCTCCCTCTCTCTCTCTTTTCCTCGTTTCGTTTGATTCGGGCACACGGTGGGGCTTTTGTGTCCCGTGTCACTGACTCGTTCCATCTCTGTACATTCGCGGTCCTTTTCAAAACGAAGCCGCGCAGCAGCAGCAGTAGCAGATAGACATATAAGCGAAGGAAAGCTCACGCGGGCTTTAGACTCGTCGCTTTAACAAAGACAGATTAATTCAATATTGATTCAGTTTACTTTAATGCGGAAACAATCTGAACGTGCGCGCCGGCAGCTTCCGCGCGACCATCACCCAGCTGCTTTCAATTTCCGCAAATTAATAAAACATGGTGGGACGGTGGATCGCGATAATTTGTATGCGTACGCCAGCTCGCGGAGAGACTAATCTATGTTTTGTGGCTGAATATGAATAAGTTGCAGAGGGTGGGATGACGAGCGCCGCATGCGCGCCCGATAACATGAGGATGGAAACATCGCGATGTTGTTTTAATTAATTAATATAGTTTTTTGCCGCATTATCATAATGGCTGATTTTGCCAGTTGAGCCGCTTTGTAGGCCAAGCAAGTTGGCTTGTTACAGTACGTGCAGTATACTTGTTGTTGGAAATGAATATGTGAAACGCGCGGGGAAGAGCGTGCCACGCGGTTAATGAAATCAGCGGCTTATTTGAATTAAAGTTTACGGCGCTGCAAATTGGATGCAACACTGCGTCGTCGAAATTTCCCTTGCCTGATTATTGACATGGACGGCGGTGTGTATTCTTATAACGCTGAGAAAAGTAATTATCAACATAACAAGAGCTACACGGAGAAAAATGTTTGAGTAAAAATTACTATACTGTATTGAAACCGGGGGACAGACTCGCATTATCAAAAAAATTAGTATACTTTCTAGTAAAAAAAAATTTTTTTGATAATTTGAGTCTGTCCCCCGGTTTCAATACAGTATAGTAATTTTTACTCAACCATTTCTCTCCGTGTATTCTTAAAAAGCACACGACCACCACCTGATACAACTAAACTAGGCGAAAGCTATAACCATCCCAAATCCGTCTATTTTCTCAAGCCGCGAAGACAGCTCTAGAGCTGCCGGAAAAAGGAAAGAAAGAAAGAAAAAAGACAACGCGCAGAGAGTAGGGAGAATTCAATCGGCACGTAAGAAAGCAGCGCGGTGTTGAACGTTTTGACTAGTAAGTAATGTTTTCGTTGGCCTATAAGCCACAGTTGCCGCTGCCGCGATAGCAGCAGAGCGCGCTTCTCTCTCGTCTCGCCCATGACGTAACCCAAGACACAAGGTGCCCATGGGGGAGACGAGAGAACATAGCTCAAGGGGCTGCTTCACCGCTGCCATATAGCGGACGTGCATCAATCTGGAGGAGCAGGGGGAAGGGGGGAAAGATAGTTTGCTTATTCAAGAGCGGGTTGATGCGCGGCGGCGGCGGCGGCGGCGGCGGCGGCGGCTAGGTGTAGGTAGTAGTTATATACCGGTGGCCGGTGCCAAGGCGAAAAGTCACAGGCCGTCCATTCGCTCGCTCGTTGTGTCATGCGGCGACCGAAATATCTTGCTCACTCCTCTCTCCCTCTCGCAGCAGAGCAGCCGGCAGCGGCACGGCTGCATTTTCGCCCGTCGCGGTCGCGGCCCATCGCCATTAGCGGCACTGACGCGCCCGCAGCTCTCTCGCTCTCCGCGTGATATATAAGCGAACCTGCGTGCGCGCCTCACGTCCTTTCCTCCTCTGCCCCGCCGCCGCCGCCGCCGCCAATTTTCGCGACGCGCACCATCGTTCTCCCTGTGTGTGCAATCTGTTTATGCAAGCAGCAGAAGCAACGGTGGAGACGAATATAGATAGGCGACGGCCTGATGCGGCTGTGTATGCCGACTTTCGCTCTGTCTTTGTCTACATCTGCGAACAATGATGCGCAGGGCTCCTCTATCTCTCTGCTTTTTCGACGAGCCCTTACACACTGCCCACGCGCGGTAGGCTAAGTAGGTCAGAAGTTTGCCCCGACGGGCACGCGCTACTCGCGGGAGCGGATGTCCGGGCAACGAACAATGCTAATAAGCTCGATTGTCGCGCGTTAGCGCGTCCGCGTATACTCCAGACATTCAGCAGTTGTTGCTAGCTCTGTAGTCTAGTGTACATACAGTAGGTGTACACAGCGGCCTATAAATGCCGAATCGCGCGTGGCCGTCGCCGCCGCCGTCGAAGAATCGCTTTTGTCTCCTTTGGGGCTACTGTGCGCGCGCCTGCGCTATTTCTGGCTCATTCCACATTCTTCCGGCCAACCCGTTCCTCCCTCTCTGCCGCCCGCTTTTTTCCCGCCTCTTTCGCGCGCACGCCCCGGCATCCCCTCACTCTGCCTTGGAAAAGCTATAAGCGTTTTATCAGGAGAGCTTCTTCTCCGTTTTTCGACATCGCCAGAGCACGGCGGCTAGAGAGATGGGCGGACGCTGTAAATCAATAGAGAGCTTCGAGCTGAAAGCTATTCAATGTCTATCGGTAGAATATATTTGACCGTCGAGCGGCACATTTGTCAGCCTGGCTAATGACAATCGTAATACGCGCGCCTGTGACAACAATGGCGCAGACAGAGCGAGGAATACATTATATATAGGAACGAGTTTTAGTATGTCGCATAGGCGCGTATCATTACATATATATACCGGTACTCGCGCGAGCACACGGTATAGTTTCCATATTCCGTACGAGTGACAAGCGCTCATTATCCGTTTAATTATTCGACGTAACTGTTATATTCGACTCGAACTGTATCGTATAAATATACACAGACACGACAGTCCAGTTGAACCGCTCGAATATACGATAATTTTTCGCACCTCACACGACATTGCGCGCCTGCTGCACATTCACTGTTATACAACGCGCGAGAGCGACTAGCCGTGCACGCGCGCGTGTGCATGCAACGCGTCTTTATCAACCTCGTATCACGCGCTTATTTTTTTCCCGTGTGTCTATACCGGCAAGATACCTAGAGACGTCGCAAAAACTAAACTATTTTCTCGCCCAGGTTGCAGATTGATCTGGCGGTGTGAATGCAAAGCAGCCGCAGCAGGCGCAGCAGCAGCCGGCGAGTATTGTGAACTCGGTACGCCTCGCGATAGCAGGCTATACGACCACCTGCGCAGCTACAAATAACTTTTCGAACCTATACCTATCTTCCAGCCAATTATTTCCGCGGCCGCTCCGATTCGCGACTCTTCGACCCACATATCGTGTGGCATTGTCACCGGCGGACCTATTTCACCTCTCCCTCTCTCTCTTTCTCTCCCTCTCTCTATACACAGACACACTCTCACGTGGCGGTCTTTTTTGTCAATAGGCCGCCAGGCGCGCGTATAGGTTTTTGAAAGTCACGTCGCCGGGCAATTCAAAACGCGAACGCGAGCCGGGAGCTTAATTTCATTATATTCTCTCTCTCGCTCTCGCTCTCTCTCTCTCTCTCTCTCTCTCTACGCCGGTCGTTCCAGTCGCGCGTTGCATTGCGAATTTCACGTTCCAATTGGAGCGAAGCGCGCGAGTATGCGACTGTGGAGCTCTATAATCGAGCTGTACTACTACGCGTGCGGGAGAAAACAGCCGCGCCGAACTTTGTAAAGCGAGGGGGCGAATGCATTGTCTCACTCTCTCTCTCACTCTCTCTCACTCTCTGTGTGGGTCTCTCTCGTGGGACCGCGGCCGATATATATAGCCAAACCGCACACCCATTAACTCTATATTCTTTCGGAAAATCCGCTTTATTCGCGCTTTACCAAGCCCTCTCCCCCTCTCTCTCTCTCTCCCTCTCCTCTGCGGCTCTTTCTCTTTTATTTTTTTCTTCTCATCCGTGATGTTTGTACCATTTTTCCCCGTCTCTCTCTCTTTCGCTCTCTGCCAGTGCTCTC
This sequence comes from Torymus aiolomorphi, assembly GCA_036365515.1. Taxonomy (NCBI): domain Eukaryota; kingdom Metazoa; phylum Arthropoda; class Insecta; order Hymenoptera; family Torymidae; genus Torymus; species Torymus aiolomorphi. The sequence goes on along the minus strand of CM070875.1, from coordinate 220,905,483 downwards.
GTTTAGCTCGAGCAAATGACCGGAAAATAGCGAAGCCGAGCAAAAGGCGTTGACGATGCAAAAAGCCGCGAGCATAATATATATACGGTGTATATAAATTTTCCGCCGCACGGAAGAGAGAACCGTTACGGATTTTATTCGTGCATGACCACGCACGAATGCCCTCAAATGACGTTTTAATTTTCCCCGCGATGGAGATCCTACTACTGCTCGACTACTCGCTTGCTCCCTAATAGTAAAAAATCTGTGTGTGTGTGTGTGTGTGCGTGTGTGTGTGCGCGCGCGCGACGATGTACAACTACCCTTTGCGCTTTTCCGCGCTTTTTTTTCTCTTTCGACGAGAAAGAGAGAGTTTCATTATGACTCGGGCGTTCGTGGCCGACGACGGAGCTCGACTCTGCAGGGTAAAAGGATTGAAAGCTTGCGCGTGGCAAACGAGTTTTTAAAACTTATTCAGAGCTAATTCAATTATATTGTTCACGGGAAAAAAATATCGGTATAATACGGTTACTTATATACGTTTATACGGTGGCTAATTGGTTAAAACCGTTAGCGCAGTATACGACGAATCGTTATATTCTTTTGTATTTAATACGTTCTGCGGGAATAAACGATGATCGCAGCGCAGCTATTACATTTATTATAGCTATCCTCGACACTGTGGATGTTTTTAAGGTGATGTGAAATAGGAGCGTAATCCCATACCATACCGACATCGCCATTTTATTTTTATTTTTCCGTTAATTCTAGAAATTTTTTCGAAAAAAGAGGATCGTCTTGCCCTCCACAATGATGCAAGCAACGTCTCATTAAATTTTGAGGTAATTTCATGCACTACATTTTCCAGAAAACGTGTTTGAAATCTTCTAATTTTCGGAAATGGTGTTTAAAATTTGCGAACACGTTTTCTGGAATATCTAGTACATGAAATTACCTCAAAATTTAATGAGACATTGCTTGCATCATTGCGAAGGGCAAGACGATCCTCTTTTTTCAAAAAAGTTTCTAGAATTAACGAAAGAAAAATAAAATGTCGATGCCAGTATGGTAGGGATCGAGCGATCTATGCACCTGTTTCACATCCCCTTAACCAATTAGTCTATCGGTATATACCTATATCACTAATTATCCCCTTCGACACGGCCCGATATCAACAGCCAACAATCTGAAAGACATCACCTATACCCAATAACAATCCAATTTCCGAACCCGCTAAATCACCTATCTGTGATGCCATCCAATCCACCAAAATTATTCATAAGCACCTTCGCAGAGAGACGAAGCTGCCGCGCAATACACGACGACAATAGAAAAAGCGCATAAAGACGACACACTTTCACTCCGGGTGCGATGTACAGGGATCGCCTCCTATTCCCAGAACCAAACCAGAGCTCTCCGCTAATTCAATTATCCGATTTCGCCTATCGCACGGCCCGAATAGAGAGCTCACTCTCGGATCAGCCCGTCAGATCGATCGACTCCTCTCTCTCCCTCTCGGTTCGTTTAACCCCAGCGCTCGCACAAACACGTAGCCCTTACCGACGCGCGTCTCTTGGTAACGCAAAGTAGCAGTAGACTCGCCGGCAGCAGCTCAACTCTTTTTTTTTTTTTGCATAATTCCCTAGTCAGCAGATCTCCTCGTCTCGAAAAGACGACACGTCGATGATCATGGGCGCTACGTGCGCAAAGCGCTCTTTCTCCCATGGAGTATGCGCGCTCGGGGCTAAATGGATCGTGTAAACAACGCGTCTAATTTTGCCCTATGCTCTTGCTCGCTCGCTCGCTGCTAGCTCCCTTATAAGTGCCATCGCTCAGGAAATTCATGACTCCACAGCAGAAGCGACGGCAGCGGCTGTAGACGTTGCTCCGCAGCATCGCTATGTGTCTGGGGCTTACTCCAATTATCTTGTCGGCTATGAATTATGTACGCGCCGTCTTTCTCTCTCTCTCTCTCTCTCCTTGTGCTGGAGCTCTCTCTCTCTCCCAAGACGCACCGACGTACCGTTCGCGGAATTAACGCGCCGGCGGGTAGTAGTCCTGTGAACGTTCAACGAGTTCATTCGCGCGCACATAACGCGAAAATTCAAGCCCGGGCTGTATGTGTCTGTCTATCTGTCTTGGATGTATTATACATAGACCCCTTTCTATTCAAGAGCCGAGTGTTTAACCTTAATATACGCGTAACAAGTGACAAGCTGGGACCGGAGTTTGAAATAAAAAGGCGGAGGAGAAAAAGAAGGAGGGAAAGAAGAAGAAGAAGAAGCAAAGGGGCGGTCGAAGGCGCTTTTGAAAAAGCAGCGGGGGAGCGTCAGCGGTCGCTCGCCAGCCACTTCTCGGGGGATGAACGTGGAGGAGGATGAGGGGGAGGAGGGAGAAAAAGAGCAAGAGACGAGATTGGGCTGCAGCTTTGGTGTAAAACTCGAAAATACTGTGCAGCGGGCCGTCCGATTCGAGCGCGCTATATACACTGCGAGGAAGTTGTTCGCGCAAAGTTAACTCGAAACGTTTTAAACGGGAAGACGCAGAGCTGACAAGGAGTTGAACATCGGGGACAAATCGTCGCGGGTGGCAGTTACTGCTGCACTTTGCTTCCGCCATCTGGTCGGAGCGTGTGTTGGCGGAGCTTGTCCGCGAGCGCGAAGCAAGGCGTCGAGAGCTTTGTTGGCAGTCGAGCAATAAAGCATAAACATTGTTTTCCTTTCTAATCTCTTTATCAGCACGTGGCTGGCGCCCGGCCAAATTCGCCCTCGCGAGCCGTGTGGCGGCTCTTTCTCTGTATCCCCGCCGCGGGCTCGTTACCTACGCTCTGCCTGCTTGCTCGCTTCTTGCTTGCTTGCTCTACCCGCCGTCAGCCGCGACGTATTATGCGCGTGCTTTGCTCAAGTCTGCGCTCGCCCCCCGGCGGCCGCTGACTAACAAACGCCATTGATAAGAGACGTACCCGTGATTTCGCGCCTCGAGAGAGCATCGCACGTGTCGCCCGCGCGCGTCTTTTCAAAGCGTCGTAAAAAGCGAAGGAGAGGACAGAGAGAGAGAGAGAGAGAGCACGAGATTGGCTACTCCAGAGGCAACAGAGTAGAGTGCAGGTATTTTTCGTCGTAAAAATCCCACATTCTCGAGGATCCATTGAACAGCCGTAGACGACGACAACGACGACGAGTGGAGAGGCAGGCGGCGCGGAACCACGTGGTTGGCCACTGGCCAGGCGAGGATGCACCGGAGTTATGTTTATCGTTATTCGCGCGTTTCTCTCTCTCCGTAGCTTTCCTGAGAGCTACGAGAGAGTGAGTGAAACGCGCCTGCCCGCCCGCGCGCGCGCGACAAGAAAAATAGCGGATAATAGTCGGCCATTTGTTATCTATGAATATGAAAATTACTCATTAGCCACGTGCTCGGCGTCCTCCGCGTGCTTCCGCTTCGTCATCGTCCTCCTCCGCGCCCAGCGCAAGCTTTTCTACGCTGCGTGTACGAGCTACACCTAATCGCCCGTGATTCCTCCCCACGCGAAAAGGGAGAAGAGAAGGAAAGATCAAAAAGAGACGATTCGGGCTGTATAGAGGGATGTTTGATCTCGGCTTGTGCGGGTTTACTCTGTATTCGAAGCCACTCGCATTCCGTCGGACAAATTTGGACGAATGCCCGCCGCGCGACCGCCCGTCTGTTGCTCGCCCTGTCCGCGCGACTATTTCTCGCGCAGCGGCGATACATAAATTTAATTAAAATATTTTTCCTAATCGCCCCGCGGTTGTGGGGTTATATATCGCAGAACGAAAACGAGGGAAAATGGAACAAAGAGAGCAGCTGCGCCACGTGCTGATGTTGCTGCTAATGCGTCACGAGTGGAACTAAAAAATTTTTGCGTTCCTCGTCACGGGAAGGTTTTACCGGGTTTTACTGGGGAGCCGGCGAATTCGAGTGCCAACATACCTACGATGATGATTCACTGAATGAGGCGTTCGTCATTCTCGCGTATGGCGAAATTAACTCTCGATGTGACGAATTTGCGCGCGCGCAAAAATCTGGTCTAAAATAAATTTGCCAGAGGGAGAGAGAGAGAAAGAGAGAGAGGAGAGATGTAATGGCACCCAGGCTTTTGGCAGCTGGAGAGCAGCAGAGCGCCTGTCTTTATGGCTTTTGAAAAGTGGGCCGGGAAACACGATACAACCGCGCACGGCAGGCAGAAACACACGCCGCTTCCGCGACTTCGCGTCTAGTTACCAGAGCGATTGTCTTACGCGTATACCCGCTTGTCAAATGCGCCAGATAGATAGAGAAAGAGCGAGAGAAATCTCGGCATCTGCGTCTATCTGCCCGCGTGTGTATATTATGAGAACTTCACTTACTATTTGTAAACCTGTCAATCTGCGGGAGACGAACAAGCGCCCGCGCGCCCAGTGTCATAACTGTTCGGCCATTTTTCCACCGACAGCTCGTTTCGAACTTGTGTTCTACGAATTTTGGGATGCTAAATGCTGCGGTGTTCGTTCGTCGAACGTGACTTTTAGTCATGTCTATGAATAGGAACAATCATGAAGTTGAAGTTATATATCGACGCAAACCTATATGTTTTTCATTAATCCTACATCTCTTTGAATTAACAAAAACGAAAAAAGAAACCACAAATTAAGCCTTCGATAACGAACAGAATTGCCTTTCATTGGAAGCTTTTTCACACCAATCAATAGCACCATACAACCTCTACTCCGAACGTAAACAATCATAAAGCCCGACAATCGACTATACTCTCGTTACCCACGCTTCTCGTGATTTACGCCTCTATAGTGAACCGCCGCGTGCACTTTGGCGTGCGAGCTCTGCAACCGCGAAATAAAAAGTTTAAATTTACTAACCACACGCGCTCGCGCAGTCCCGCGGTTTATCGGCGATGTCGACTAAGCACGCGGCTGATTTACCGCCCGACAATCAGTCTCGCGAGCGCGAGAAAGGGTAAAATAAGCACCGTTTTGGCATTTTAAGATCGGCCAGGTGGAACCGAAATCTCTCTCTTTCTCTCTCTTTCGCTCTCTCAAGTGATGGTGGTGGCGGCCTATTCTCGACGCGAGCACGTGGACGTCTTATTAATAGCCCGCAGGTTCTACTCGTCGAGATACTTTCTTTCGCTCACTCTCTTCTTCTCCCCCTTCCCTTCCTCCTGTCTATCGAATATTTGAGCGCGAGCACCGCCTTCCCGATCGCCTCGTGCCGCCGCCGCTGCTCTTCACCCCCTTATTTCTAGTTTAACAGCTTCTTCTTCTTCTCCTCCTCCTTCTTCTTCTTCCACGCTGCTGCTGCTACGACGACATCAATCTTCGCTGACCTGTTAATTTATCTTCAAACTTCTCGGAGATATTAATTGATACACACGTGGGAGTAGTCAGCAGCAGCGTTCGCTAGCGCGTCGTCTTTTTAATTACTCTTACTGTCCTTCTAAAATGTAGCAATATAAGCGTATAACAGTCGGACAAAAAAGCGCCCCTTAAAGACCCGCACCCACTATATAATCGGCAATTGCGCAAACCATTAAAACGAGCTGTAATTTTCTGTTTCAGAACCACGAGTACGGCGGATACGGAGACGAGCCCCGACGAAAGAGGTAAGCAAATTAGTAACCGGCGAATCGCACGCGCGATGGCAATAATAAGCGCTTGCCCGTGTAGAATAGAGCCCAGACGAGGAGCTAAAGATCGCGCGCACGGGCCGACGAGAACAATGAAGCGGACAAAAGGGATGAGAGAGAGAGAGAGAGACGGAGCATATTGACGTGAGCGAGATACCTCGCCTCTCCCTCTCTCTTTCTCTCTCTGTATGCAGACTCTCGCTCGTTCTAGTCAACGCCGTCCCAAATCGCGCGCGCACTTAACGCTCAGCTTAACTTCTTATTATTAGACTTGGCCAAAGTGACCAAAGTACCACTTGTGAACTTCGGTATAACTCGCGCGCGCGCGCCGGCGACTCTACTTGCGCACCCAAAGGCTGCTTTTAATTAATTTTCCTCGATCTTTCCCTCCTTGTCGCCTCAAGGAGGAGGAGAAGACGTAGAAGAAGCTTGTCGTTCAGCGTCAAGCTCGCAACGCGCGTGGAGTCTATCGAGCGCATCTTTCTCTTAGCTCTCTCTGTCGTATTGGAGCTCTTCGAGTTGCTTTACTTTCTTCTTTTTTTACGTATACTTGGTAGTCACTTTTTAACGAACTAAGCTTACAACTGTTTGGTCGCGGCTGATATCGAAACGCGTTGTAACACTGTGTAGTGCAGATGTTTTTCGAGCGGTTTAGTAAAACAATCGAGTAGCTAATTGCAATGAATGCAACATGAAGAAGTGTTGGGGAAAAAGATGCATTAGAAGCTATTAAGCGGGAACTATAATGATAGAGTCGTAAATCATAAAATTACCTCTGCCGACTTGCGATTATTTACAGCTTCTTTTAAAAACTGCTTACTCATAATTGCTATTTATGCAATTTTTTATGTGGTCATTAATAATACGATAATTCTATTTTCAGGGAAGACAATAATAAGCCGAATCACGTGCTATTATTCACTATCATCAATCCAGTGTATCCAATCACTGTGGTAAGTTGATTCGATAAATAAATGTGTCTAACATCATTGTTATATGAAATAAAAGAGAAATAATTAGATTACCACTTAAAAATTATTGGATCTCCTATCGCAAAATTCATTTATTGCAATGTTCTAGCCATAATGTGAACATATAGCTACAGCGTATAACGTGACGTCTATAAGTGAAAATGTGGTAGTAAATAGTGAGGGTAAATAATGGCCATCTTGATGGCTTTTTCTGGTCGAACGGATTTTTTCCCCCCCAATAACCCTTACAGCCCTCAATCCGATAGCAATAAAATTTAGGTCAAAATTGTGTGTCATTCGTGGTACCGTGTGACTCCTACTCTTCTCTACTTTTTACCTTTTATAGTATAAGTACATATACTTTATTTGCTCTTGAACATGGAACATACGGGAATTAACGTTTTCAAATATAATTTGTATTATGATTTGAAAACTTCTTTTCGTATAATTATCACAGAAGTAGAAAATGTTCTTTGTGAAAGTTCAGGGATTGTTGTTGAGCTAACAAATAAAATGACCTTTTCTTGCTCAATTTGAATCATTTATATGTATATTTCCATAAAAAGGAACTCGTAATAAATTATTTATCAAGTTTAAATTGCACCCAATTTTAAAATTGAAAAAATAATTAATTGTAAATGGAGTTGATAACAGCAAAACTTCTCTCAGATAGAAAAGTAATTGACTGATGTGTCCAATCGATATGTGACACACATAGAAATAAGCCCTTGGTCATGCAACAGAGGGAACGGAAAAGCCATACGATAAGACCAAGAAAAGTACGAACCAATAATAGACTCACTCTCTTCTCAACATTGCATGCCTTCTCATACCCTTCATTTTACATCCTTTTTCCTTCTTTCTCGTTAGCCGACTGGCTATTTGTTCGAGCTCTAATTAAAGATAGCCCGGCTAGTTCGTTTTTACATTCCCCCTTTTCTCCAAACAACCGAACCATTAACATTTCAATCTATTAAATCGACCGCGCTTTTCTCCCCAGAGAAAAAGGAACCTTCGCGCAATCATCCATCATCCAAAAAGTGGAAACGCGCGCGTGCGCGGTCAAAAAAACGGATAACCGGAATTGATGAACGATAAATTTATGCGTCCAGTCGAGAATAAACATACACAAGCGCTTCTTCTATGATTTGCCACGTTCTCCGCAATAAACGTTTTCGGGCTTTTACGAGCTTGCACGCGCGCGTGTGCTAGGGTGGGTGAGAAGCGAGGAGGCGTCTAATGCGGAAACGAGCGTCTTATATCCCCTCACACCCGAGAGAGGAGGAAGAAGGGAGAGCGGCGAGCCGAGCTTCAGTATAGCGCGGGAGTAGGGAGAGAGAGAGAGAGAAGAGCAGATAAGTGAGAATAAGTAGGGGTAGAAAAGCTCGAAAGTCGCCGCGTCGGGGCTTTTAATAGTCCATAAATCTTGGGGCGACCGGTGCGGCGGTTGTGTGTGTGTGTGTGTGTGTGTGTGTGTGTGTGTATGTGTGTGTGTGCTCGCGTCCCTAGCTCCATTCGAATTATGCGCTCATACATGCACGTGTGCACGCTCGTGCAAGAGAGTACAATGTCAACGGCGTAAAACGTCTAATACTCCGGCTACTATCTCTTCTCTCTCGCCGCCACGGCGCTCTTTCTTTTCCTTCCCGACCTACTTCCGAATTCTTCCCTCTCGAGTTTAAACTAGACTAGTTGTAGCGTGCGACTGATTTATCGCGTTTTGCCTATTTCTCTTTTTTCCGCTTATTACGCGAAGATGTAAGAAAAAAGCGCGCAAAGCACACGACGAATGGGTATACTTTTGTGGAAACAAGATGCAAATGTGTATGTGTTTCCTCCTTTCTGTTACACTTTTTAGTAAATAAAATGCCGCGCTATAAATTATTTTCGCGCAGTCAAGAGTTTTGATTAGCGCTTGCGCGTAAGCATGTTTCCAAAGGCTTCGAGCTTATAAATCGTGAAAAGGAAGATTGATGAATAATAAAAAACCAATAGCGCGAAGAAGGGAGTAGAAGAAAAGAGAACAGGAAGATAGCGAGAACGTGTCACATGTGCGCAGCCACGTGCTTCGAGCGCTGTGGTAAGGTGAAAGAGTGATGTATATTTTCGTAACTTCCACGCATTCCTGTCGACGCTGAGAAAAGCTTTGAAACATTAAGCTATCCTTAATTACTTCTGACTGGATACATTATACACAGATATTGAATTAACATGTCTAGTCTTTGCCCTCCCGTTTCTGTTTAACAATTTATCATGACGACGTTTTTTTTTTTTTTTTTTTTTTTTTTTTTTTTTTTTTTTTAAATAAATACGACATTTTATATATGTATATATCGGGATTGATTTCGTGGGAACCAATTGAATGTTGTTCAAACGTTCTCTCATCTCAGACATTTAACATATATTTTTTTCAACACGTGCATGAAATGGGCCTTTTTTCATGCCTGAAAGCCGTGTAAAAAAATCGCGCATTTCGAGCGTGATTTAGAAAAGAATGAAAAAAATCCATTTTTTCACACTTTTGCGGGGAAAAAAAATGTTTTCTCCGCTACAACGAATTTTTGTGAAATTGTTCTCTTATTATCAAATTTATATATTTTAATAGGTCTGAAGTTTGCATCGTTGGAATGCAACGAAATAATTTTTCACGATTGATTAAAGTTATTAAACAATGGAAATTTCACCTAAACCTTTGTTTTAAAGTTATTTTATACTATAAAACACTAAATCTACATACAAAATTAATATTATTTAGTAGAAACGTGAAGTAAATTGAATTATTTTTGTTATTTCTTTGCACTCCAACGATGCAAACTTCAGACCCATATATTTTATGGCTTATTGACCTGTTTAGAATAATAAAAAATAACTTTTAAACTGGGTTGTACACGACTCGAAATGCACGATTCCCTATACAACTTTCATGTATATAAAAAGGCCCTCTCATGCACTCGTTGAAAAAAATACGATGTGTAACACGGGAAGAAGAGCTATTTCAGACTCGGGTGAGGTGTTTTCAGCACTCATCTCTGTCTCGGGCGCCTTCGGCGCCCTCGACTACAACTCGTTCTGAACACCTCACCCTCGCTTGAAATAGCTCATTTTCTCCCTTAGTTGCACAATGTACTATTTCCATTCACGTTCTAATTAAGTTTATTAATGCTTTTAATTATCTGCTCATTGCTATATGATGTTGGTTGAGGTGATCGTTGGGAAAAAGTAAATTAAATTATATAATAAGAAAATATTTGATTGCAGAATTTTGAAATCTGGAGTATGACATCTTCTTTAGAACGTATATACCAATGTAAAATGTCAAACAATAAAGTACACGCTTACACTCAGTATACGTGGAAGCAATTTCGATTCAGTTTCAACTACCTCTTGTAGATCATACACTCGACGTTTTTATCATAGCTTAATAGTTCGGAAGACATTTCTCTCCACAATATGGGGAATTCACTTCAACTCAATGTAGCGGCGACGATCGTAAATAGTCCATCATATTTCTACCCGTCTCCGGACAAATAAATAAACTCATAAAACAGACAATCAGGTTGCGAGTGTTTGCCCACGTCTTCATCACAAACTTAATTACGGTCGCCCAACCGTCTGCGAAATTTTTTCAATTTTATTTCCCTTTCTCATGCGATAGAAAAATGATGCGCAAAAAAGGGAAAATTGGATTTTCGCGGGAGTGGTCAAGACAATTTTGTCGTTAAGGCATATGACACGTTTTCCTAATATCTTTAATTGAACCGCGTTAACGTTCTATTATTACAAGGTCTGGAAATTAAGTTTTTCTCAAAATTTTAATGAAAAATGTTTCGATTGAATTCATAAGTACTTGATGCTCTGGTACTCTTCTCATTCCATTTACTTTAATGAGCTCCTTTTAATAGCGTACCACAAGGGCTTTTAGTGGAGAGGCAAGTCCATTTTTTTACAGATTAAACTCTTCAAACTGACACAATATTATAAACGCACTTGCTCTTACTTATGGGTAACAGGCGTGCACACGCGCACACACACATGTATACATGATGCCACTCGTAAGCGACTTTTATTGATTTCTTCCTGTCTGCTTGTTCTTCGTCGCACGTACTTCACAATGCAACGTGATAGGTTGATTGAATAATTCGCACATTAATTCTTTCTGTAGATCCATGGACCAACGCCATTTCTCGATTTTTGCGGCTTTTTCGTAATTGCTTTATTAAGCTGTGACATTCATCGGCCAATCGGGTTAGCTCTAATAAGATTTGGATTGATTATTGCGCACATCTCATTTATACTCTCATCAGTTTAAATAGAAAGTTCGTTATTGATATCGCGATTAAAAATTCAATCAAGTTAACGAGTTTGCTTCGCGAAATTCTAATAGCCTCTGAACAATAGATCTCACCTTAAGCATATAACTCTCTCCTAAATGTTCCTAAATTAAAGCCATTGCTAAACCATCGTATACCTTCATGTATTGTGTCGAGAATTCTATAGGATTTATTTGGCATATGCAAATATCGCGCGCGTCTGTATAATGTAACTCGATGACGTCAACCTGCCACGATCAAGCATTCTCATATCACTGGCCTCTTGAGTTCAATTTTAGTAGGGATGAAATATTTAGACCCAATCTCATTGAAAATGCCCGCTGAAGAATTATGTAAGGTTAATGAAAACGTGCCGCGGTAAACCATTGCATGCCAATATCAGCCGGTGGATGTCGGAGCCCCCTTTTTTACGGGTGGAAGGCGAGAGCAACAACAAACTTTGCCCCGAGGAATTCGTCTATAATTACCAATAATATTTATCGTTTGTACAAACATTGTAGTAAATATTTTGATTATTCTTTCGATCAACCTGCAGCGGACTTATCTAATTTTCTTGCAATCGTACTGCAGCATCTTCCCTCCCCAGATAGCACAATTTTATCAACACAGAGAGGCAGGGAAATACGCCTCGCCCGAAGCTTTTTGCAAACCGCGGCAAAATAGCTATATAGCAGGCCACCTTATCTCTACCAATATCACCGTGTATGCGCGCTCGCGCATATGTGTGTGTGTGTGTGTATGTGTGTGTGTGTTTGTTGCCTTTCTTTGTTAGCCTGGCTCCGTGATGCGGTTGCGGCCGCCGTGCCGCCGACTTCGTATCTAAATATAGATCGAGGTGTGCGCTACTCGCGAGCTGCGCAAAAGTGAGAGACACCCACACACACCCACACCCACACACACACACACACACACACACACACACACACACACACACACACACACACACACACACACACACACACACACACACACACACACACACACACACACTGCAGCCATGTACGAGGCAAAAGGCGCAAGGAACGCGCTTGTTTTGAAGGGGAAGGAGTGGGGAGAGTCTCGCATGATTCGAAACAAAGCTCCTTAGGCGCATAAAAACTCTCTCGGCCTCGACGAGCGCGCGAGTGAGAAAGGGGTGGCACCGTAACGGTCTTAATAAAGCCCCCGGAGAATCGCGTCTAATTTGAGAGAGAGAGAGAGAGAGAGGGGGGGGGATAGCCGCGTGTGCAATGATTTGCTTGATGAGATTTGAAGAAACGCCGATGCAGAATAATTCGATTAACGCGCCCCGCTCGCCGAGAGACGAGCTTTCTCGGATCTAAATATCTAAATTGAGGGCTCGGGCCGAATGCTTTCGTCAATTAAGTGAGGCTGAAACGTGAATCTTTCGATTCGACGCTTTCTATTTGATAGGAGATCAAACGCGAATTATCGAGCACCGCAATATAAACTCGTCGCGCGATACAAATTCATCTGCGAAATAAAAACATGATTTTACACTCTCTACACGGAGAAAAATGTTCTATTAAAAATTACTATGTTTTATTGTAACCGGGGGACAGACTTGAATTCTTAAAAAAATTACTATGTTTTCTAGCAAAAATTGCTATGTTTCTAGTAATTTTTACTACATTTATAGCAATTTTTGCTATAAAACATAGTAATTTTTTTAAGAATTCAAGTCTGTCCCCCGGTTACAATAAAACATAGTAATTTTTAATAGAACATTTTTCTCCGTATATAGTTGTGCGGTGCATTCTTTTTTTATCTGTTGTCTATATATGCCTCTTGTTGCAATCCCGTATTGTTTATTTATAAACAAGATTTCATATGGGTGTGAAAATGCGGGCCTATTTCCGTACATTTGTAAGTATAACATGTGACTTTAAAAGTTCGTTTTTTTTTCTCACCTACGCTGGTAGGAAATTAACCATATTTTATAGCTAACGTGTTAATTAAATGGAGGCATTTTTAGCAAAAATCATAATGCAAAAATAATATATTTTTTACTTAAAATACATATTTTATGAAGTGCAAATGCCATAATTTATTTCGGATTGGTACATAATTATGAAATACAAGCAATGTTCGTCTTAAGCCATAAAGTTAACTGAAAAATAGTTAGCCTCTGGTTGACATTTCTACCAGGGTACTTTCTGAATATAAATCCTAAAAATTCTAGGTGACATTGCCTTTTTGATATTTTAGTCTCTCTCACTTGCGCGTCCGTACTTATAAAAAAACTCATCACTCAACAAATGGAAACTTCAGTAATGTGCACGCGGTGACATAATGATTGATTGGCTTGCCGAGAGACCGGATGATATTTATCATATATAAAATACGTCGTAAAAAAGAATTTTTTGTTCTAATCTTATGTCTGCTTTTACATTTTTAAAATGTTGCTGCAGAGAAACTTTATATCATACATTTAAAAACACTCTTATTTATACAGAACGATTCAATTTTCCATCATCCGATATACATTTTCCCAACTTTATGTTTGAAGAAGCGAAAGGCAAAACTTATAGCGTTAGACTTATCTCAAGACGTTCTCCAGATGGATGTTTTTGAAAATTTTCGATAAAGCACCCGCGCTCGTGCGCACCGCTTTTGACTGCGACTGATCCGACCCCCGGCTCTATGCCTTATCATTCAAAGTAACTTCTCTCTTTCTCACTCGTCGTACTCTCGCTCCGTAGGTCACAAAAGCTATTTAGAGATCGATTGATTTCCACAAAGAGAGTAGATAAAGATAAAAAAGAAGTAGCGCGGCACAAAACCATCCGATCAGATGACGACGACCATATATTGCAAAAAAAAAATTCACTTTGAGGAATCACGTTTCATCGCCCTCTACCTATATATATTGAAACACTCGAGTTACTGATATCTTTTTCTACAATTCATTAGACACACCACGAGCGTTTGTCTCACTTCCGTTCCTCAATACAATTACACATCGCACGTGAGAGTAAAAGAAAGTTATGCAATTACGAAAGAACAAGGCGCTTTGCTTGTTCAAAACAAAAATAGATTTAAATTAAAGCGACGCTCGAGAAAGGACGTAAGAAAAAGTATGCTGCTGTTGCTGAATACGGGTGGGAAGCACACGGGTGTAGCATACGGCTTGCTCGGCCTGAAAAAGAGATGAGCTAACGCAATTACCAAGAGCAGCACAAGCGAGACTCCCTCTCTCTCTCTCACTCTTGTTCACTCCAAATGCACCGGCGTATTTCCCAGAGGTGCGATTCGACATTACATCAAGCCCTCTCTGCGTTCTTGGGGCCACACTGCAGTGTGGCCGGGTCCTCGGGACATTCGGCAACAATTCCATTTGCGCGCTGCGTGCTCCCCCCCCCCCCCCTCTCTCTCTCTCTCTCTCTCTCTCTCTCTCTCTCTCTACCGTTGCTTCCGTCGCAACTCTTCATATGCAATTTCTATATAGTCGGAGTGCACTGCTATGTACGTTACTTTTGTGTGTGTGTGTGTGTGCGTGCGTGCGTGCGTGTGTGTGTATACACACGCGCGCAGAGAGTAGCATCAGCTTTCCGATAGTTTTTGCGGGAGAAAGGTGAAATTAAGCGTTCAATTTTTATGAAGTCGCTTCATTTGGTACGATATGAGAGAACACGAGGTTCAATTTCCATTTTAATATTTCTTGCGCTGGAAACATTTTTTAATCGTTGTAACTAAGTTATTATGATGTATGGGGTATAACTGTAGTGAGCCGTAACCCCAATTGTTCATGCATTCATCCGGCCGGTCATATAGTACCTGATGCGTATAGCAAAATCTCATATGGAGGAAAGCAAAATCGTCTTAGAAACAGACGAGTGGAATATGAGACTCGAGTATTTTTCATTCTTTCTTTTCTTACTAAAGACAAAAAAGAAAAAAATTCTGAAAAGTATCTGTGATAATTTGTGGGCCACTCATCAACGCGCTACCAACCACGTCAAATTCGCTCAACTTGAACGATCGTTCAGTCACGCATCCTAAAAACCCCTTCGACGACTCTGGCTTTTGTTTAATTTCGTTCAACCTACATTCAACAGCCTTTCTCGCAATAATAGCCGCGATATGCTTCCGTGCTTTTATGCAAGACGAAGGAAAAATCCAATGAATTTGTGCACCTGTAGACAATCAGTCAGTCAATCAAGCTTCCAGTGAGGCGAGACCTAAAAGAGCATTTGGCCACCTGCCACGAGCCATGTCATTGCTCGTACACTCGCATCGGACTAGAAAAAAATCTGGCAACTTTATAGCCAGCCACAGGTAAACATACACCTGATGCTAAATGCCGTCGGATAGATGAGGATGTTTGAAGTGCTATAACTGTCGCGCCTTTGGTTTGATTTTACGGAAAATTGTTTTGACTTCTAATATGGTTTTTTAGAAATTAGAATGTATCAATTTCTCTTGTGAAAATTCCTATTGAAATTATCAAATTTATCGCAATTTTTCGCAAGATTTATATGATAAAATATGCAAACAACAAACAATAAATATCAGTTCAGTACGTGGTGTGTTAGTTCTATCTAATTTGCATCAACTCCCCTGTGAATGCATTGTCCAGAACTATTGTTTGCCAGACAAAGCTTACCATTAGGCATATGCTTACCTGTAGCTGATTATGTAATTGCTACAAATTTTAGTGGATGTGTATGGCTGATTCCATTCAAATTCAGGCAGGCAGTCACAGATCGAATTTTTTTTTCGTCTAAAAACTATAAGACCCCGTTCTAAATCATATTTAAGAAGACACGTGTCTCGCGATTTTGCTTAAAAAAATTTTTTTTCTTACTCCAGAGCCAAATCAATATTAGGCGCAAAAATAGAGATTACAAAATTTAAAAAGTACTTCAATTTTCAAACTGCTGTAACTTTGTCAATTGTCAACCTTTTGAGACATTTTTTTATCAAAATGCAAGAAATTTTATTTAGTTATAAGAAAACTTAACTTTAATAATAGAAATAACTAAGTAACAACTCTTATTCCAACTGATATTTCTAAAAACTATTTATTGTCAGTTATACCCAAAGCAACTAAATATATTATTGATGAAGCGCGAGTTTGGAACTTAACATGGACCATTCTTTAGGTAGTGACACTGTGTCTAAAGTGAAAGATTATTATTTAAACGATGATTTTAATTTCTCTCGTCAGAGTACAAATAAAAGTGACACAATGTCCGTTAAAGAGGATGGCATGAAAACTAAAGAAGTGAAGCGTTTTCTCACTCGTAGCATGAAAGAAATGTACTCATTATTCATAGAGGAGAATCTACTTGTTACTATAATGGTATAATGGAATGCATCATTAATTTCTTTTCTTTTCCCAATGGCATAGCCTCGTCGCGTCTTACTGTTCACAGATTGAGGCATTTTGATAGGTGAAGTTTTTAATTTTAAATAATTTTAAATCTTATCAAGTTTATTTACAAAAATTTCATTATCATTAAAAATTTCTTTACTACTGAGAATTAGCGTAGAAACTGAAGATTCTTGACTACTTAAAATTTGGTGCAAAAAAACATTGAAAAATCGCTATAAATTCACGAATTGATCAAGAAACTTGCCTGGCGACTTATTTTAAAGTTTCTCCTTTATTATGTCAATATATTAAGTATAATAAGTAAATGGGATAGTAAATAGATAGAAAAATGACATAATTTTTGAAAAACGGCACGATTTGACAGCTTAGAAATCGAAAAAATTGATTAAGGTGGCTCATGCGATTTCTTATAAAAAAGCAGATGCATCTTAAACTTAACAAATATGTTCTTTAGACATTAAACTTTCGATCTGTACTAAGAAAATTGTAGGTCAACGACCAAATGATCGAAAAAACTGAGTTTATAAATAGGTACGTTTAACACATAACCTTATGGGAATGAACAGTTTATTGCTTCGTAGTAACTTGTAAAATAGCAGTTTTTAATGTACAATATATGAAATTAAAGATTTTTTTATGAAGAATCTAATAATATCATCAGAATTATAGGTTAACGACCAAACAAAAAAGATATTAACAATAAACGTTACAAATGTGCTACTGCGCATGCGCACTGCGACCAGTCATATAAATGTAGCGACAAATTAGCAAAGTTGTTACTTATTTATAAAATCTTTTTTTTGTTTGAACATTTAGAAGTTATTTACAATAAATTTACGTAAAATACGTTAACTTAATTTGGCAATAATAAAGAACCCCCTTGCGGGGCCCCGACTTGATACGGCACCAAACGCATGAGCCACCTTAAAACTTTAAAAATTCATTAAAAAAAAAAAATAAATAAATAAAAAATAGCATATTCTCACCTACTGGAAAAGTTAGTTTTTTTAATGTATAAAAACATATTAAAATTTCAGAAAAAAAATATAGTTTTTGAGATATTTACATTTAAAAAAACGTCATTTTTCAGTTTTTCATTAATAACTCTGTAAGATAAATCTTAATCATCAAAGTGAAGAGTTTTCTTAAAACTAAATAAAATTCCTCACATTTTGATAAAAAAAAACGTATCAAAAGGTTGAAAATTGACAAAGTTACAGCAGTTTGAAAATTGAGGTACTTTTTAAATTTTGTAATCTCTATTTTTGCGTCTAATATTAATTTGGCTGTGGAGTAAAAAAAATTTTTTTTAACAAAATCCCGAGACAAGTATCCTATATTAAAAGGGAGATGGGTATGAGGAGGCAGCCATATGCTTTTACGGGGCAGCCATATTGCTGAGCAAAAAATATTATTGGTTGAAACATATAGAGCCAACTTTAGAGAGTTCGCTGATTGGTCAAAGTACGGGAATCTGGCGCGCGCAGCGCGCCTCAAATTCCTAGTCTCCTTAAATAAGATTTAGATTACAGTCTTATAGTTTTTATAGTTTTTAGGCGAAAAAAAATAGGTGGTGGGAGGAGACCCAATAATATGAAAAAAATTAACTAATGATCTAATCTAGTAAAAAATATCAATGTAGATTCATTTATAAAAATAAACATCAACTCTTATTAAAAACTAACAATTGAAATTCCATTTTCTTTGTTACAGGAAGTTTTACATGCCATCAGCCATCAAAGTGGACAAGTGCAGCGTATCGTCATTTTCAAAAAGAATGGCGTTCAAGCCATGGTTGAATATCCTTTTTATACTATTTAATTAACATAAAATTACGTTATTGTTCATGTATATTTTTATCTTTTTGTCCCTAGAAAATTTTTCAACAGTTGTTGAAAAATATATTATATATTTAACTTCATTAATTTTTCCCCTGGTAATTATTTTATTGACAGATTTTTCAACATTCAATCCTTAACTACTTTTGTTGGAAATTACGTTTGATTCAGTGGAATCAGCTACTAGAGCAAAAGAGGCTCTGCATGGTGCGGACATATACTCAGGGTGTTGCACATTGAAAATCGACTTCGCCAAGGTGAGCAATTTAATAACTTTTATTCTTTTTACACTTCTGAGAAATTAAAAACAAATATTATAGATTGGAATTCTTGTACAATGAATCCTGCATTATTATAGTCTGTTATGACCTCATTTTATTTTATAAAATGAATCAGTTACATAAAATAAAATAGTGGATGCCTTACGTGCCGTAGATAGGTGAAATTTCTGTTAGCTAGACTGGCAGTTTAGATGATGATACGAACTTAGGAAGCAAAATCTCTGAAGTAATTTCCCGTTTATTTCCGCCTTGACGTTCATCTTCCGTCTTAAAGGTCATTTATCAGATCTTTTTAAGAGATCATATGAGATTATTTCTTTTTCGTCATATAGATAGTCAATAAACAGGTCTGACATTAGGCGATAAGGGCGTAGGATGCAGTTCACGTCTCGATAAAAAATGACCTTAATTGCTCAGGAGAGCGAGCAGTTTGGGTTATTATTTATAGATAAACAACAACAATTCGGCGGTTTACTTTTTTTGTCTATAAGTTTATATATCTTTATTAAAATTTTTTAATATGTGAGTGTAATAAAATAAAATCAATATTTTGTTATACAAGTAAGTATTATCCTCTCTTAAAAAAAGTGATAACAGAAATGTGAAGCCGAAAGAGACCTTCGTAATTGGTTAAGGTGATGATGGAGCCACGCTGATTGGTTAAAATTTTCCTATCCTCAAAAACAGAATATCATAAATAAAAAAAAGAATACAATCGTAAAGCACAAAAATGTGGTGATCGCGTGTTCTTATTATAATAATAAATGTTTATAACGTTATTCAGCATTTAATAATTTTTAGTTAAGACAAACAATGAGAAATACGACGCGAGGTGAGGATGCCGTTTCACATAGAAAATTGTAAGATGACCGTCACTTTTACGTAATTTCATGCATCAATTTTAAGAATATTGCATTATATACATTATTGAATATTTTGATAATTGAAAATGCTGTGATCCCGCATTTTTTACGCGATAACAAATCGTTAACAACTTAATTTTCAATATCATGAAGTTTCGCGCGAACAGTGGGAAATGCGGCTCGAGGCGGGGGTCACTATATATTGGTAAAGTTCGCTCCTACATTCCCTTCAGGTGGCCCTTCCCGGTTTTTCCGAGTGAATTTTAAGATTTATTAATATGACTTTTTCGCATACTGTAATATAAGTAAAAGTATAACTTGAATGAAGGGAACTTCAAATAACGAATAAAATTTTTTGTCACAAAATTTAACTTCTCTTAAACAAACTTCTCATAAACAAAAATTCAATAAAACACTGGAATCTTTTAGTTATTATCTGATTTTGACTTGTAAGGTCTAATTTTGTTCCTTGTTTAATTTCAGGGGGAGGTACCAATATAAAAAATAAAAAATTATCAAGACCTGCAAAGTTACGTCCTGTATTGTAGGATAGGACGTTAATGGTTTTACTGCCCATGTAGTAAAGAAAAACAAATACCAATTATTTATCCAACGTTTCGGACGATTTATTTTCGTCCCTCTTCAAGGTCAAAACATATCGTAAAAAAACGATACGAAACGAAACGTACGATATGTTTTGACCTTGAAGAGGGACGAAAATAAATCGTCCGAAACGTTGGATAAATAATTGGTATTTGTTTTTCTTTACTACATGGGCAGTAGAACCATTAACGTCCTATCCTACAATATATTTTAATCTGACTGCCATTTGCTGCTAAAAAAACTATATAAAGTTACGTCCTTTTATTTGTAAAAAACATGCACATCCATATAAACAATTCAATGTAGCGTTGCAGGTTTTAATAATTTTTCTTTTTTTTTTTATATTGGTACCTCCCCCTGACATTGAACAAGGAACAAAATGAGACCTTACAAATTAAAATCGGATAATAATTGAAAAAGATTCCAGTTTTATTGGATTTTTATTTAGGTGGTTGTATTTACTTTAAGATGGCTCCGGCGCGATATATATGTATATAAATATACAAATTTTTTACGATGCTTACTTCACGTTATAATTTGAGAAACAATTTAGTATGAAACAAGGGTTCTTGAAGTAACAAAAAAAAATTTTTCAAAGAAATTTGAATATTGTTAAAGAAGATATCGCCAATTGAAAAAAAAATCAACAAAACCCATAAATCTTTTTCATTTTTCATCCGATATTAATTTGCAAGATCTTATTTTATTCCTTGTTCAATTTCAGGGGGAGGTAGCGATATAAAAATTGGAAAATTTTCAAAACCTGCAAAGTTATAAGCAATTGTTTGTAGGGTAAGTGTGGGTACTACGGCGGTATTTTTTTCAGGTTAGTTTCAAACGAATATATTTCGTCTCCATGCAAAAAAATTATGCTGATTCTTTTTGATAACGGAACTTAGGTATCATATCTATCGATTAAAGTACAATTTTGGAACAAAAATTGATAAATAAATGTATAAAATGACTTTGAAAACAAGATCTCTCTGCTGGTGATACTGCGAAGCTGCTGCAACTACTGCGTTGGTATTACGGTGCCATGTTAAAGCATAGGGAGAGCGCTGGCGCATGCGCAGAACTCCAAAAAGTACGTCGCTGGTATTACTGCGGTTTTCCATAAGATTCTACAGCAGTAATACATACACAATAATACCCACGTCCGCAGTAGTACCCACACTTACCCTAGTTATGTGACTGAATTTTATAAACAATTGCTTATAACTTTACAAGTTTTAAAAATTTTCCAATTTTTATATCGCGTCCTCCCTCGAAATGAAATAAGGAAGAAAATGAGGCCTTGCAAATTAAAATTGAATGAAAAACAAAAAAGATTATAAATACTTATTGAATCTTTTTTTAGTGAACAAAATCTACTTTTACAAAATTGGAAATTTTGTAACAAAAATTTTTTCCGTTATGTTAAGAACCCCTTTTTCCTGTCATATCAATTTTAAGATTGGAATGTGTAAATGAATCTTTGTAAAAAATTTTCATAGCTTTAGGTCTACTAGCTCGCATGAGCTAACTTAATAAATCTTAAAATTCACTAGGAAAAACCGGGAAGGGACACCTTAAGTCCGATTAAGGGAGCACTATCGGTACGCCGTGAGTCAAGTGCGTGTTTAGTCGTCTTTGACTTCCGAAGTACTTTGATTTGGCAACGTTGCACGATCGTTTGACCGCTTTTGTGTAGTTTTCTTCTGCTCGCTTGCACTTTATACTTACGTGCAAGTAATAAAAATGAGTAAGTCGGAGCCGTCGAATAAAGATAAAGATTCTCTAGCTTTAGCTATAATTGTTAAAAAATATAAAGATCTTTTAAAATTTTGCATATAAAGCGTTAAGTATTGCTTCTGCATACCAAGTGCATCATTTGAAATTGCACGGACTTCCTAACCCCTTTGCGACGTTGCCAAATCGTGTGTGCAATGATCGAGTAAGCGTGAATAATTTTATTCATTTGCTTATATTAACTCTATAGAAATTGGTGAATCAATATTTGGACGTGTGCATTCATATCTATGGAATATTAAATATACATTTCTCAAAGTTTCATTGAAATCTGAACAGTCGTTTTTATCAATTTCTTGATTAAAACTCTCGAAAACGCGATGTCCCATAAGACTACGTGTTAATGACGTAAACATAAAATTATTAATAACCTTTTTCTGGGTTGGTGTAGTTTTTCAAAAATTTATATGAGTTAGTTTGAGGTCAAAACATATAGTATACGAGACTATACTTGCCTTCGGAGCGCTCCTGCACTCCTTGATTTCGTAATTTTCTGAACACTAATTCAAAACCGATAGTACTCCCTTAAAAGTAGTCCGTGATTATTCGACGCAAAAACGTAAACTTTTTACTTAATGTGTCATCTGATTGGTTGAGAAACTAGCCTATATATATGAAATGATCTGTGTTACATATTTTTTAGCCTTATCCTCTTTTTAAAAAATGACTTATTATTATTTACTTAAAATTGACTTATTCGTATAGTCTCGAATGCCTGATGAGCTAGTGTTCTAGGACTTAAAAAGACGTATGATAAAATGTCTAAAGTGTATATACTTTCAAAATTGTAATCTCAAAAATGTTATACGTAAAATGGTATTATTAAAATTAATTATAATATAATTGAAATATAAGAAGTAAGTAATTGCAAAAGTTGTAAATCAATTATAAGAATTAATATAAAAAATAATATAATATTAATATATGCGCGGGAAGCGCGCGTGAATCTTGCTAGTTGATTAAATATGAAATTGATTAAGTAATGCATCTAATTAATCAAAAGCTTATTATTCTGTCCGTAATATTATAAATATAGAAGAGATATTAAAGCAATATATTTGTAAACAAGTAGCGGGAGACAAGGTGTAAGAAAAAGTATGAACAAGTGAGAAAGAGAGAGACGTAGGATTCGATAAATGTCACTCGTATTCTGCGTGCTTTCACGCTTTTATGACATTTTAGTGTGCACTCTCATTCGTTGTGATTTACACCGCTCATTTCAACCTCGACTAAGTGCAGCATTAAAATTTAAATGAGCCGGAAGTTTAATTAACCGTGTCTTTTCACTAAAACCACTGAAAAATTTGTCGATTTGTTTTGCAAAATGCTGTTTCTCTTTTCACTAAACACGACTTAATTTATTATATAAATATTTCATAAAATCAGACAGTGTTACACTTTGAGAAGAAACATTATGAGATAACGCGTACTCACCTTGCTTCTAGATACAACGCGAGATAGCTCACACGTTGCATTACAATAGAATATTTGTTTGCTAACAATACTATAATCTCTACGAATTCAGAGATAAACTCGAATTATAAAGATTATTTAGTATATTTTTAGCAATTATTGGTATAAATGTATTAAAATTTGATAAAACGTATAGCAATTTTTAATAGTCAGGGTAGTAAAAATCACGCGATCGTCAGCTGATCAAGGTGTAGCATATGTAGATGAGACGAAATATCTTTTAAAGGTAGTTGTCGAGTAAACTGTGCTCTGGGTAATGTTTCTGAAATTTTAACTGCACATTAATAGAGTTATTCTTTACTGGTAGTTCAAATCTGGGAAACCTCAGCGATGCCGTTTCCGAAATATACCAAAGTTTAGACTTTTAATACGTAGGTTATGGGAAGAGGTGTCATAGAATTACATTGTCATAGTGTCAGAATGGATAGCTCTCGGTCGAGTTCTTTGGGCAAAATGATTGGTCCATAAATTTCATAGATATTTGAGGTTAAAAATTTGTAGGTTTTTTCAAATCGTAATTTCTTGAAAACGGCTCGATGTATCAGCTCCAAATTTATAGACAATTTTGTATGTGATATAGATAATATGTGTGCGAATTTTCATCAAGATCGTACGATTACTTTTTGAAATATTTGATATTGAAAATTTTCGTATTTTACAAAGTTTCTTTCTTGGTCGCCTGTTCATTAATCATGTTGAAATTTTGTGGAAATGTAGAGTTTATATATTTATTGCATAAGTCCTTTAGGTAAAAGAATTGTCTCATGATTTTTAGAGATATTTAAAGTTAAAACTTTTTTACGTTTTTTTGATAATCGTAATTTCTAAATGACGACTCCATGTAGAAGCTTGGAACTTATAGACTATTTTTTTGCGATATAGGCAACCACTTATTCCACTTATTAAGAGTGCTCTCTACCCCGATTGGAACGCCACCTACTGTCAAAAGTGTTTTTTGTTAATTAAAAAAATTTGGGGCAATATTAACGTAAAAATAAAGTTTTCCCACTTGTAATTAGTATTAAAGACACGATTACACGAGTTTTCCCAAATTAAATTCCATTAATAAATCTGTATTTTGTAGAGAAAAATTTGGAGTCATTTTCAGAAATGTCCACTGAACGTTTGAATTTTCTCTACAAAATACAAGTTCATTTATTCGTTTAAATTCATGAAACTTGTTTAAAAGTAATCCTTATTAACTTTTACACGTGGGAAAACTGAGTTATGATTAATTTAAAATTTATAAGTACACTTAAATTAATGAAAATACGTAAATGAAGTCATGGGGGCGCTGCGATCTATTCCGGAGTTGGGGTTTAGGTAGAGAGCACTCTTAAAAACTATATTTGGTTAAAATTTCAATAAATTTTCTTCATTTGTTTTTGAGAAAAAAAATATTTTATTAAAAAGTATAAAAAAAAAGAATTCATAAATTAGTTTGAGGAAGATACGTACCAATGAATTGGCAGCGGCTTTTTATCTGACTTTAATTTTGAAGGACTCATTTTGTTCCATTTGCAATTTCAGGGCAAGGTACCGATATGAACATTGAAAAATTATCAATACTTGCAAAGCTACCTTAGATTTTTTATGAGAATTTATAAAGTTTTGATGAATAATTAGACGTACCTTTACGGGGTTTGTTTGAGCAATCTTATATAGCTTTGCAGTTATAGCTTCATTATCTCTATAGAGATAATTTTTAATTTTCATATCGGTACCTTGCCCTGAACTTGTAAATGGAACAAAATGTGCCCTCAAAATTTTAGTACGATTCATGTACATATATGATTCGTTTGCGCAGTTCTCTATCATTCGGTAAAAAATAAAAAAAAATCCACTGTTTTGTTAATTTTTTTTAATGGCTATATCTTATTTAACAATAATTAAATTTGGTTTACAAAAATGTTTTTCTTTACTTGAAGTACACTTCTTTCCGATTAAATCATCACTCATATTATAATCCGAAAAAGTAGTTAAAAAAAATATTTATATTTACCCTGACGCAAGAAAAAACTGTACATTTCTGTATACTTCTGTACATTTCCGTACTTACTTGTACATTCCGGTACTTTTCCGTACCTATCCGTACATTTCCGTATATTTCCGTACATTTCCGTACATTTCCGTACATTTCCGTACATTTCCGTACATTTCCGTACATTTCCGTACATTTCCGTACATTTCCATACATTTCATACATTTCATACATTTCCGTACATTTCCGTACATTTCCGTACATTTCCGCACATTTCCGTACATTTCCGTACATTTCCGTACATTTTTGTTACTTAAGAAACTTTTGTACCGATTTGTACAGAAATGTACAGAAATGTACGAAAATGTACACAAATACGCAGAATTATACAAGAATGTACAGAAATGTACAATTCTAAAGAATAATATAAAAGTACTTCAAAATCCTTAAAAATTTTAATAATTAATAAAATAATATATTTATATTTGGAAATTGAATTGGATAAGGGTTGGACAAAGCAATAAAATTATAAAAAAATAATTAAAAAAAATCCTGTTGTTATTGGGAATCGAACCCACAATCTTTAGATTACTAAGCCGACCCTTTACTATCTGCGCAATTGAAGTATACTTATCTGTGATGATCCAAATTGCCCTTATATGGTACATTTTATTAATTAACACATTAAATTCATTCTCAGTTTAAAAATGATAATGATTCCAAAGTCGATAAATGTGATTGATGTTACCATAATTGAGTTGACAGTGAGGTTTTTATGTTATTCTATTATTGAAGGATATGTTATTAAGTTAATGTCGATAAAGTAACTCAAAATTAAAGTCACACGGGCATGCAAAATCGTTTCATCCGTTTACCACATCTGTCCACATGTATTGACTCAAAATATATATTTGGATGTAATTAATATCAAATAATTCAATACTAACAACACATTTTTTATAATATTATAAATAAACTTTGATTTTTATTTATCAACATTACCGTATATTCGTGTACATTCCTGTACATTTCTGTACATTTCTGTACATTTCCGTACATTGCTGTACTAATTTGTATATTTCCGTAAAGAACTGTACAAATCTGTACAAAAGTCTCTTAAGTAACAAAAATGTACGAAAATGTACGAGAATGTACGAGAATGTACAAAAATGTACAATAATGTACGGAAATGTATGGAAATGTACGGGAATGTACAGTTTTTTCTTGCGCCAGGGTAACGTCAATTTTGACGTTCGAACCATCTTAAATGTGATTGATGTATGATGAGAAGCAGTAATGTTTTGACGTTAAATACCGTATGGAAATGTAGACAGATTCCTCCAGTTGCGTTGACTGCGCTGTCGTAGCATTAATAGTTATAATCATATGAATATAATCGCGTGGGAGTATTTCAGAAACGTGACATTGACACGATACGAATCTCCTCTTCAGGGTGTGTGCATGGAGAAAACAGATGTCTAACTTTCCACCACTGGTTTCTCTGTAATATAGAATTACGATTAACTATTTTACCTGACAAGTAAACTTTCACATATTTTATTAACAATAAATCATAATTTTGATCCATTTAAGTATTATTCCTTTCTGAACAAGCCTAGGTGGATTAACAGGCTAAATATCAAGCGAATTCCGTGGCATACCACACGAATGTCAGAGATGATTTTTGCTTATTATAAAGCCTCATAAATCAACTTGTCTCCCTTTGGTATTTTCACTCATTTAATACTTTGATACATTTCCTTCTTCAACACTAAATTTATTACCTATATTTTTTATAACGATATGAATTATTAACAAATATTAAATTACCTAAAACAGTTTTTAATGATACCAGAATTATTCTAATTATACACGTTAACAATTTATTTGAAATTTCATAACAAATTAGTGTAAATTAAAATAATGAGACACTTCACTCCGTTAATTACACTGAAAATAACAAAATTCAGTTGATCGAGTTTACGCTGTAGCTAACTTCCTTGTCAACAACAATGCGAGGTTTCTTTACTGATATAGTGAAATCTTACAAATCGATTAGTTATCGGGCAAGTGTGCAATTTTTTTCTACAATTATCTTTCTTGTTTTAACTTCTATTTATTTATTCTCATATTACCTTTATCGGTAATTATTGTTTTAATATGCTCATAATAATGATAGTATATATCGGAAAGTACCTCAGTGATTCACGTATGCTAAAATAAAAAATTTACAGTCTAAAACTGTAACCGACAGACGTCATGGCAAGTTTTGGATGATTCCTTTGATCCGCTGCATTCAGGAGGCTAATTACTTTTGACGTGACTACTTGATTATGAAACTGTTAAATTTATTTCTCCTAGAAAATATAGTTTTAGACGCAGCTGACAAGTTATTATGGGTTGCCTACCGAAACAATTATTTGTTATTATTGTATTTATCTAAATTTGATTCATCACTCGAATTGTTGATAAAGCAACATAACAAATGAAAATTACCGTATTATTTATTCGAAAACCGAAATTTTTGCATTATCATTGCAATTTGTATTTAATCGTCATTTTTGTATAACTTTGAACAAAAATCAAATCTTTTCATAAAACATAGAGTTAATTTTCATTCCGTTTATAAATTCATGCAATCGAAGATATATTTATAAAATCGAAACGTGATGTTAGAAGTGCCTGTAAATTTACCATTCTGATAATCTACTCTTGCTCATTCTTTAGTTAAATTGGTTGGAGTGAAAACGAAGACACGTAAGAAAGAAGGCGAAAAAGACGCAGGGCTAACTGGAACGAGAATAGTTTGCAGAGAACGGGTAGCGGACTTCCGCTGCCGATTTCGTGCCAAATGTCATAATAGGCTCGCTAAATGTTTGTCGAATTAAGGGGCAATTTACTGAAAATAAATCGTTAAACAGCAACTTTCGAAACGATTAGTGGCAATACGTAAACACTTTCGCCGTGACACAGACTAGGCTGATATCCTCGTTATTATACGTAATTGAAGACAACATAATTACATGAAATTCACACGTATAATCCCTTATATTCTAAAACCATACCGGTTGATATTTACAGACATACCTCTGATAGATTGAATATATCTCTATATGAATCTGTCATTCAGAAACAAAAATAAATCGAGACAATTTATAGACGTGGCCTAATCAGGTTAATTGGAAATGTAAGCTAGAGTTTCTAATAA
This sequence comes from Torymus aiolomorphi, assembly GCA_036365515.1. NCBI lineage: Eukaryota > Metazoa > Arthropoda > Insecta > Hymenoptera > Torymidae > Torymus > Torymus aiolomorphi. Next base: position 220,877,191 of record CM070875.1, on the reverse strand, counting down.
ATTATTGTACTAGCGTTGGGTCGTTTCAATAGGAATTTCATCCGACCCAACTCGGGCTAATAGATTTCCTCTGAAATATCAACTTTAGATGGCACGTGCGCGTGCACGGGCACAGCGTCTCATCTTTTCGATCATTATTTCGAGATTTACCACAAAATTTGCAGAAGCGCGCGCTCGTGCAAGCTCTTGTACTCTAACATAAATTTACGTCGCGCAAAAACCGAGTTATTTCCCTTCTTGCGCTTGGTCAGACGTTTACGAGGCGTGAATGCTTTTTGGCTAGCAAGGCTTTTAACGACATCTACATTTTGTCTTCGCTCGTAATAATGAGCTTGCTTGCCGCGCGAGAGTCTCTATTTCATCTACAAATATTTTGCGAAATTCATGCGGCAGACTGAATACCGCGCGTTTACATCAAAACTGTTAAAACAACTGCGAGTCTTTAACCAGATTTTACGGGCTGTTTACGTCTCGTGCCTTTTATTCTACCATACACTTTCATAAATTTGTGCAAATGAACAGCAATGTTTCATATGAGCTTATCAAATATATTAAATCATAAACAATATAGAAAAGAGGATTAAATTAATTAATAATATAGTTTTAATTTATAAAGCTTATACTTGCAAAGAAATAATATGACATGGTGTGACTTAATGTGTCGATCTGAATTATAAAACTATGGCAGTATGTAATTTACTGATAAAATATGACTGAGGTTTTGTAAGACTTCGTAATTTATTGTTAGGATCATTGATAGAGCAGACAGGGTTTCAACGTTGAAAACACAGATGTCTTAGAAAATCATATTGAAATTATTTATTTAATTTTATACATCGATATCATTGAAATTCCATCTGTAGTGTATATTTTTTAATTTATCTATTAATCGGTAATAATAATGTTAAAAAAGTTCATATAATATAAATTTAATCGATAACTGGAAATTTTTTAAGAAAATAGAATAAAAAAGTGATTTTATTGCAAGCAATTTAAGGTTGTATTGGCCGTAACGTCCCATTCAAAAGTTAGTTTTTCACGTTAAAACTGCGACAAATAATTATGTAAAGCAATTGATTAATTTTTAGTTTCGTGATGAATGTATTAATGCAATTGGATTATTATAAGCTTTAAAAATCAAAAATCAAAGCGAAATTATAAACTCGGCACTATTTTTTTTTAAGTCATCAAAATGCACTAATTTCAACGTAATGACAATTTTTCAAAAAATAGTGCCAAGTTTACAATTTTGCTTTGATTTTTGATTTTTAAAGCTTATAATATTCCAATTGCATTAATACATTGATCACGAGAACTAAAAATTGATCAATGGCTTTACGTAATTATTTATCGCAGTTTTAACGTGAAAAACTAACTTTTGAATGGGACGTTACGGCCAATACAACCTTAAGCTTGCCTGTCAATCTTATATAGACCGAACATCTAGAGTCACGACAGATGCTATAATAACATGATGAGGCTCGACAAGTGCCATAGGGTGAATCAAAACATTGCGTTTTGAGAAGCTTACTTTTATGTGGCGGCTTGACAAAAATTTATTAGCAGACATTTCTTAAATTAACTTTCTGATTCAGTAATTATTAATTATATAATTTGAATAAACTATTTTTAATTCAAAATTAATTTTAAATTAAGGGATTCAATAAAAGTATGATTTGCGAAATGCTGTTTCTATTTTTACTGTAGGAAAATAATGTTTTTTCAGTGGAACTTACTATTTGACGTATATCATATAAAAAATGAAAATCTAAAAAGAATTGTAAATAAAAGTCGTTCGTGTTTAAAAGAATGCAATATAGTTGCAGCCTGTTTGCTTGCCTGCAACAGCTCAGAGGAAGATTACGCTTGTGGGACTTCTCTGAGCTGCTTATGTACCACTGTCAAGCCCGTCGACTTCTTCCTTACTCTAGCCTACGTTTCCTTTTTCTTCTCTTTTTTAACTGTCCCCATTTTCTACGGTGTGTATAAAATTTTGTTGAAATCGTTTGACGTGCTTTTTGCAGTTAAGATTAGCCTTAAAAGTATATTGGTGTATTTCAAAAAACAATTTTCGTTGCAAAATATACTCATTTTGAGATTTTGCCGAAAGGCCTGTATTATATTTATACAGTTAAACGGGTCTCTCGTTTTCAGTGCTGGCTGAAAAGCTGAAAATAGTACTAAAAATCACACTTCCGTATCGTGATTAAGGCAGCAGCAAGTGGTACAATATTTTATATATTGAAGTATGATGCAATGCAGTTCCTAATAGTATCATTTACAAGACTACTTTCATTTAAGACCACGTTTTATTAGTAAAACTAGTAAAAGTTACTATACTGAGAAAAGATTAGTGGAAAAATTATAAGAACGCCCAATAAAAATTACCCTACTGAGTACGGAAACCAACCACACACTGTCACAAGTGACCTATTTATTATACTTCTAATACTTTTTACTGTTTTGTATAAGAAAAATTGCAAACAAGAAATTGGAAAAATTGCTAAATAGTATCGTAAAAATGACAATTCACAAATTTTGCAAGCCACTAGGGTAATTTTTCTGATATATAGATAGCAATACGCGGTGCTTGACATAACCTGCAAAGCTGTAATTCTGTAGCCAAATAAGACTCTCGGGTCGCTGTAAACAATGTAATTGTGTTATGTAAATAGCTTCAATTAATATTTTAAATCATTATAAATAAATCATTTTCTTAATTGTGGATGTTATTTTGACATAATGTATACATTATGTATAGATAAAAATAAATGAATACAATTATATACAATTATCAATATAACATATCGACGCTCCCTACGAAAACTAGCACGATTCAGATTGCCACGAAGACTAGTCCATTTCAGCGTTGGCCGCGAAGACTAGCACGCCCCATTGATTTGCGTTGAAGACTAGCTCGACCCGCTTGATTGCGGCGAAGACTAGCACATTCCACTGCCTCTTATGTAAATTAACACGGTGACGCGAAATGCTGGTTTTCGTGGCAAGCTTGCGAATCGTCTTACTTTTCGTCGCAAACTCGCGAATCGTGCTACTTTTCCTCTCAATTTTACGAATTGTACTATTATTCGGCGCAAACTCGCGAATGATGCTAGTTTTCGCGGCAACCTCGCCAATTGTACTAGTATTCGCGGCAAAGTCGTGAGTTATGCTCGTTTTCGTTTGTGCTAGTCTTCGTAAGGAGGTCAAAAAAGGTGCTAGTTTTCGTAGGGAGCGTTGATATGTAGACGATTCAGATTACCTTTTGTAAGTAGTACTGTGTGGCGCAGTCGGTAAGCTGTTCGCCTGTCAACTCGAAGATCCAGGGTTCGATTCTCCATCCCAGCCGCTTTTTTTTCAGCATTAAAAATTCGTCATTTGATTTATTATTTAATATTACTTACTTGTGTATCTTGTATAAATTGTCAAATTATGAAGAAAAAATTCTTTTCTTTATTTTTCGAAGCGAATAGAAAATTACCCTACTGCCTTATAAAAACTACCAGACTGACTATAAAAATTACCAGACTGACAGTCTGTGGTCAGTTTCCCCATACAGTATGGTAATTTTTACTGAGCGTTCTTATAATTATTCTACTAAGTTTCCCTCAGTGTATATTGAGAAAAATTTAACAATTTTACATTGGACCGTTTTGTTGTTCAAAAATGTATATGTTATCACGCGTACATACATATTAACTTTACTTTTTTTTATGTTTTAGCCCACAAAACTAAATGTTTATAAAAATGATTCGGAAAGCTGGGATTACACCACGCCGTCGTTGGGTGAGTTCTTTATTTCTTTTTACTGGCGTATTTTTAACAGTGTACTTCTACGTAGAGTTTAATGGAAATTAAAAATAAAATGAAACCATCATATTTTCAAGATTTTTTTCTTATCGAGAGATTTATTGAGTATTACAAAAATGTACGTTGGCCATCTAAAAATAATTTCGTTTCTCCTAACTTACGAGAATAGGAAAATTCAAGTGCCATTGAACTCTGAAAGTAAAAGGAATGTTTAATTAAATTAACTGCATTTAGTACATAAACTACTTTATTGCCAAGTTTTCACATTATAACTGGCTATTGAATTTCATAAAATATTCCGTATGGAATTATATGTATTGAGTTTATATAATTTTGTTATATTTAATTTTTTTTTTAAGCAATACAAAGACACACTTTATATTACATTCTTATTATAGGCCAAAGTAAGAAGCAAATCATTTAAAAGATTCATCGGAATCTCTGTAGCATTATTTTACTCGTTAATTCTAATAATATACATAAAAGCGTATATATAGATCATATAAATAAATTCAAATAATAGCTTCCTACTTTGGTTTATGGAACAAATTTGATAAAAAAAAAAACAAAATCACACAAGAAATGCGTTTCTATAAGATGTTTGAATCACGATAACATAATTATATGGAAATGATTAAGTAGCTGATATATTTCTTCTTGCACTATGCCCTACATTTTACACGTTTGAGAAATTGATGAATAAAAGCGTCGCGACATTGCCTGGAATTCATCTATCAGTGATTTACAACTAATTCGAATCTTCTCACGTGTTTTTCTTTTCATTTTACACATTTGGTTCTCTAAAACATACAACACGATGAAAAAATTAAGATGAATAAACATTTATTTCTATTTAAGAAAAGAGAATTTGATTAAATATAAGGGCAAGAATAATAATTAAATTTACATATAAGTGTCAAAAATTTTCAGCGTTGATAAATTTGTCACGACTTGTGTCCTCGACAGATTAAAATCTTGCAAGACAATACAGTATTTATTTAAAGCACGGGATCGAGAATGTGACACTCATTCTTTTTCTTTTTCTACGTCAGAGGCAATTCGCCAAAATAGCCTTAGATACGTTTATTGAGACGAGACTTGGCACATATCAGATTCTCTAATGATTTTTTCCAATGTTTCTTTTACGACTTTTTCGGGATTTTATTATTTTTTATTTTCATAGAAGCCTGTAATCCTTACAGGCAGCTTTTATGGTTGTTTATGGTCTTTTGTAGCTAGATATATTAGTTTAATTACTCAACGTAACATGAAAATTTTCAAGATAGTTTCTTTATTTGCGATTAAGGCTTTTATTAAAACAGCAGTTATACTATTTTATTTTTTTAATTTGCAAATAGCTTAGATATTACAAAAAATACTAGCATATAGAATTGAAATCATATTTTTCTGTTGAAATATTTCAATATGATAATAAATATATAATTTACCCATCATCATATTATGATGTCCTTAAAATTTACCTCCACAGTATCATTTCTTGACTCAACAGTTTGGAACTCAACTAAAACTGTAGGGTACATAGTAAAATTTATATGTTGTAGTTAGGAGAAATAGGGAAAAGAGTCCTAATAGAGATTTTAAGTATATCATTGAAAATCACAAGAATCTAACGATTTCATCAACATCTACTATACAATAGTTCGGAAATTATAATAAACCAAAAATACACAACTGGAAGATCAATCGAGACAACACATCAAACATGTGGAAGGATTCGAGTAATTACGTCACTAAGTGTACCATGTATCAAAATCGACAATACGTGCTGCATTGTACGCCGATACTTATATGTACTGCCTAAAATGCATATGTTACTTATTATCAACCCTGTAACTAGCACAAAAAATGTTTATACATTTCTCCCTTAAAATTTCAACTTTTAATGATTATTCTAATTAAAAGGAGATCGATCAAATGTATCTTCTATTTCCACGGTGACGAACGTATATGGTTTTTGTATTTTGGGATGTATTCGTAAAAAATTACATTTTTTAGTTTATTTAGATACATATTAACATGTTTTTCATTGTGCTTCTTTGTATTCTCGGTCAATGAAAAACAACAACATCAGAGATTGTCATCATATTTATAACAATCTTTGCTTCATTGTTTCTTGATTGCATTGACAATATAATTCGATTTAATTGTTGCTGATTGCAATTAAAACTTACTGTTGCTTTATATTTTACTGAAATTCGTGTATACTCAATAACAAACTGCATGATTTATTTTCAAAATTTTTTTAACGTTTAGTTTTTCCCTTTAATTTAGTCTTTTTTTCTACAAAATGAGTTGTTAAGTATTCAGTCATTAAAAAAATGAATTTACATAAAGACATTTCTCATTTAAAACAATCAAAATCTCCATCAAAAGTTTGTAACTGGCAAGCAGCAACAATATGTACATAATTTAATAGTTTTTTCTCTCATGCATCTTCGTTTTACAAACGACTGTTTTTAATTTTGTTATGCCTTGCAACATGTTTCTTTATTTTGGTCGCTTCTGTTTGGTAAATTATTTTTTTACCTTTATAAGTTTTTTCCGATCGTACTGCACTATCCAGCAGAATCTATCTTGGTATTGAGTAATTTCTTTTTTATTACATTTTTTTCTTGCCATTCTTGTTTAGTTGTTGATTATACCCTCTCGTAGAGTTCAAAACTTAATACACATGAGTGAGTACATAAACTAAACTATTGAGTGAAAGTGTAAAAAAGGATGTGGTAAACGTCTTGCTGTGTTATTGTAATAGTAATTGTAAAAGTTGTCTACTGTTAACGAATTTCTCAATAAAATATTACAGGGTAGAACGAGGTAGTATCGGTTATTTAACATCAAAATCGATCACCTATTAGTAAAATACTAAAATATTTTATATCTTTAAAAATAATGGTACTCAACCTATTTTAATACCGTTTCATGTCAAGACAGATTTATATAAAAAATTGTTAGTACTCCTATCACAAATTTGAAAAATAAGTTTACCTTGGATATCTCAGACTTTTTTACACTTTGAATTAAAGTGCACAAGTAAAAAGAATTATTCTGGTGTTTTCGTATACTTGTTATTTTTAGCACATTTTACATATAACCAGCAATAAATATTTTTGAATCAACTATAAAAATATTCTGGCTTAGAATATCGTCAACCCCCGTTCTACTCTGTTGAGAAAAGCAAGCAGCCATTGGTGTCTTAAATGCAATTGAATCAATAAAAAATATTCATTTTCTTCGTAAAAAAATAAATATCATTTCTTTTTCCAAATTACAAATATCTCCATCAGAAACGGAGCTTTGGCTGTCTGTTTATTTCTGTGATATTCTTTACAAATTCTTTTTACCTGCATATAAATGTATGAACCAACTGTCATTTGTTGTAAAACTACGTCACGCATAATACTGTTATGATTTGTGTCAAACCCTTCATCTTTGTCGATTGCTAATGACCAACAAGTTTAATAAAAGCTCACAACACTTTTAAAAGAAGCATATTTTGTAATGTATGTGTTAAAACGAATATTTCTGCTGTCCGAAGCCTCGAAGTCAAGTAAATTGTTTCTGACTATTCATGTTGTACATTTTAAAAATCGTCAATGTCAGCGATATTTCTTTTTTCTTTTATGAAGGCTACCAATGCACTCTCACAGACAAACATTCGGTCGACCACTAATCCTAAGTAAATGCTAAAAATATTACAAATTAATGTTCAATGTACATATAAGTATATTTGTAAATGTACAGCCACACTAACGATGCTATGCATATGAGCCTATATATATTTAGTGCAAGCAGAAGAATTAAGATTACACGTAACAACGACGAGAGAAACCAATTTATGATAACGCACACGACTGGCTATTAAACTTTCCTCTCGCTTATAAATTCACAACACCAACACACCAACAATAACAACAACAAAACAACATCAACAACAACAAAGAAGACATCAATAATAACAAACATAGCATCAACATGAAAGTCAACATCGACAACATCAACATCAACAACATCAACATAAAAAAAGAATCCAAGGCTAACTAACCACTACTTTTCTATCTCTGTTTTTCTTGTCACACTCAAGATTCAAATGCAATTGTCCAGAAGATTGAGAATAAAAAGGGAAAAAGAGAGCAAAGATGGAAAAAAGCAAATCGAAAAAAGAAAGTGGGAGGAAAGAGGTGTTATGTTGGAATGTTTGTCTGTGTGCAGATGCAGCCATCTCAAATGTTGACATGAGGTGATCAGACGGGATTCAAAAGCGATGGACAGAAAATGGAAATGGAAAAGGATAAGGAGAGTGAAAGAGACAGGAGAAAAAGAGAAATTGTGGGCCTGATGAAGGAGGACGGGCTTAAAATGCTTTTTCTCGCTATGAGTCCCTCGTCCATTGTCTCTGCCCTGTGCCTACTTACTGCTTCGCGCGAACTCTCGAGGGCGCACACACGTGACTCTAAAGCGTTGTTAAGCTTGGCCCCGAGGCAACGACCGGCGGTAAGTCTAGTATGAGATCTTCCAACATCTGATCAGAAACGTAACCGAGTAATCATTCACTCACCGACAATTCTTACCTTTCATACGCACATTTACGAGAAACTCTTGGAATTGCAATGGAACAACAACAATAACCTTCTATGCCTTGACGCCTAAACAACAGTTATTATTTTTTCTACATATATATATATACATATATATATATATATATATATATATATATATATATATATATATATATATATATATATATATTTATATTGAAAATAGTTGTTTTCGACAAAAATTTTACGAGTTTTTGAGAAGAATCTTTTTTGAACACAACATTACTTTATATACGTATATTAAATATATTAATAATAATATTTATAATACCGCTTCTTTAAAATTTTTGAGCAGCTTACCGACTAAAACAACATCTATAGCAGAGTGGTAATTCATTTTAATTATAAGGTGTGAAAATCATTTTTAAAATATTATTTTATAATAAGATTAATGCCATTTCTTCGATTTTTTGAGGTTCGAACCATCGAGAAGAACCATAAAAAAACACAAAAGTTTTACTATTATTACATTTTTATAAAAAAAAAAACACTTTGATAAAAATGCAAAGTATGATTTTTACCCTTTCAGTCATATTTTTAGCCACACGATAACTGCCACTTTATGATTTTACTATAATCTCATTAAAATTGTAAATATTTTCGTTTTCTAGATTAATTCAATCTTGACATTTTTCCACGCTTGATTTATGACTGAAACTGTAAAGCCTTTAACGGGGTCCCAAAGTCAACTTTTATCGACCCAGCGAATTTCCGCTCTCAAACTATATAAGAATCATCATTACCCTTTTTTATCGCAATACTTTACCAGCTTACAAAGTTTAAAGCTCCTAAACTTCTAGTCGAAATTCCAGAGTCCCTAAGAACGTCGTACACCAACGCAATTTCATATCATGCCTAAAACTACATCCCTTTTTAGTTAAGAACCATATTTACAACGTCGACCCGTTGCGAATTAGTACGAGTACATATACCTGTAAAGCGACATCGATTAGCGCTAATTACCTTAGCGAACATGTCGGAAGCGAGGCGCACTTTGCTGTACGCGCGTATTTGCCGACATTTCGTTACAGTATCTGCCGCGCGCAGAGGCAGAAAACACACATCGCCAGATAATCGATGTCGTTAGCCCATATGTCTGGATATCAGCCACCACCGTAGAATTTTAATTAATCAAAACGAGAAAATGTATAATCGAGGAGAGAAACATAAGGGAGAGAGGGAAAGAGAGAGAGGGAGAGAGAGAGAACTGATACGGATAAAATATACTGACGGCCGAGCGCTGCCGCGGAGCAATAAATACAGTCTGAGGGGGGGCGAGAGTAAAGTGGGAAAAAGTGTAGTTTGTAAGTGAGTAGGAAGGAGAGGGCGAGAGCAAGAGAGAGAGAGAGAGAGCGGGGCTGAAGAGTGCGGGTGGTGGGGTGGGGTGGGGGGATGCTATGGGGTGCGTACCGCCAGTCTGCGTGGCGTCGTTCGAGGTCGATACAGCTCGTGGACGATGCCGCCGCCGCCAGCTCCTGCCGTCGACTCCTCTGGCTCCCCCACTCGGCCAAAGCAGACAAACACACAGATCGCATCGCTATCTCTCTCTCTCTCTCCCCCTCGCCCTGTTCACGCTGCGGTTCGCCCTTCTTCTTGGTCTTCCCATGGATGACACTTGTTTGCGCCATCATGCTTTTTTCTGTGGAAATAGAGGAGCGATAGGTTTTCGGGGTATTTAATGATACCCGTACTTCTGGGAAATTCTGGTTTTTGCATTTCATTGATGAGACGTACGTTTCGACTGGCAACAGTGATACATTATTTTTAATGATGTAAATAGAGTTTAGGGAACAAGCGTAGGCATTTTTGAACTCCATTTGAGAATTTTCATTTAAGAATGACGACTGATTTTACATTTGCCAGTACAGTACATTACGCACGGTTTTTACTATTGAACGTATGAAACAAAAAACTAGCCTCTGATTGATACGCCACATCAGATATAACTAGAGGGTAATGGGAGGGGTATACGCAGGAGGGATGATACCCATGACGGAGCGAGTGATAAGATTGAGCAGTGGGTTGCATGAGTAAAGTAAAATGAATGCGTTTGTTTGTGACAGGAGCGGGAGGCCACAAAAACGACACGACCGGAAACGGACGACCAGCACCTCTGTTGGCCGAGCCGCGCTACGGAGCAGCCCCACAGCCCTATGGTAAGACTTTAATGAAAACGGATGAGAGCTGTTGCTGAGGGGACTGTTGTGTGACGAATAAAATTGCAAATAGTTTTGCGAAAATTACCCTACCGAACCGAAAATAAAAACTCCAAAAAGATGGACGTACTTCTTATCGTGGGGAAACATTGCCAGTTTTGTTTGTAGACAGGGCACGGACTGGCTAATCTGTAAAATTTACTATTTGACGGGATTCTTACTAAAGAAAATTTGGAAATTCTCATTTTCAACAATTTTTACTATTTAGACAGTAAATTTTATAAATCTGTTTAGGAAAATTTACCATCCCGTTTCCTACGTTAAACAAATTTTGCCAGATCCATGTGACCTTAATTTGATTCAAGCAAAACTGCTTTAAATCAAGCAACTGTACACTGCATCTAAAAAAAAAAGCTTTTTTAGACTGCAGTAATTTTTGCAAAACTGCAATTCATACCAACCATTTCTCTCGGTATAGAAAAAAATCTCTACCAACATTCATTGCGATCTCATTATTGTATTAAATTGCAGGTTCAGCAGTACCAGCAGGCGGTGTACAATTCGGCGCTGGAGCCGGAGCACACGACAGGTACGAGGACAGCTTTAACGGCCCCGCAGCCTACGCTGAGCCTTACGTTGAACGCTACGGCCTCAAGTCCGCTGCGGAGTTCGCGGGTCGCGAGCCCCTGCACCCGACACCACCGCGGCCCGGCTACGTGCCCGCTCTCGGGCAGAGTCCACCCACCTCGACTCAGGGTTCGGTCATGATGGTCTACGGCCTGCAGCCTGACAAGGTCAACTGCGACAAGCTCTTCAACCTGTTTTGCCTGTACGGCAACGTGACCAAGGTCAAGTTCCTCAAGACGAAGGAGGGCTGCGCCATGATACAGATGGGCGACAGCATAGCCGTGGAGCGCTGTCTGCAGAACCTTAACAACGTCACCATCGGCCAGGACGGCAAGCTCCAGCTGGGATTCTCCAAGCAGGCTTTTCTCTCGGATGTCACCAATCCCTACATTCTGCCCGACAAGACGCCTAGCTTCAAGGACTTCACGGGCAGCAAGAACAACAGGTTCCTCAATCCGGCGATGGCCAACAAGAACCGGATACAGCCGCCCTCGAAGATCGTCCACTTTTTCAATACGCCGCCCGACCTTACGGAGGAGACTGTCAATCGCGTGTTCGTCGAGCGCGGCATCGAGGCGCCCACCACCATCAAGCTCTTCCCACTTAAGTCCGAGCGCTCCTCCTCAGGCCTCATCGAGTTCAGCAGCGTCGGGGTCGCAGTCGCCGCTATCATGGAGTGCAACCATACCGCTCTCGAGAACAGCAGTGCGTATGAATATGGTTAAGTTAAAGTTTCAATTTTCGCATTTTCAATCGTACCGATCGAATATCCAACCCGTTATGTGTCTATTAATAAGCTTCGAAAACGAAATTTATTTTTTTTCTTTTCGCAATGCTGTTATTACGTAATCCGGCTCAGAATTATAAGAATAATGCCAATTACATAACTACCTCCGTACTGAGCCGTATTATCATGAGATGAAGCAACGGCTAGGTACGGGAAGACATGTATTCGGTCGGTAATATTTGAGGACACTACATGAATTCTTAAATTGAATTTCAGTACCTCGCAAATTTCGACGTTCAGAAAAACAAACTGCCTGATACAACAAGGTTTAGAATAGGAGGATTATTCTGCTCTTCGTCTTTGATTAAAAATAGATCTAGTAGCAACCATCTGATTGATCCTCCGTTTAATCCTCAAGTTTCTTTTTCTGCGTGCTAAACCCATCGCTTAACAATCTATAATAACGAACGTTTTTTCTCCGTAGATGGCAAGTTTCCATATATCATGAAGCTGTGCTTCTCGTCGTCGCGCACCATACCGAGCAGCTTCCCACCGAGCAGTGGTGGTAGCTCAACCTCCACCTCGGCCAACAACGGCCACGTCAAAATGCAGCAGGACTCGGAATAGAACGGCGAGGCCCAGGGCCAGCAGCGTCAGCGCCATCAGCAGCAGCTGCAGCGGCAGCAGCAGCAGCAGCAGCAGCAACGCCAGCGGGCCGCGCTCGGGCTCGGCCTCGGGCTGCATCCGCCGCTCTGCGGCCCCCAGCAGGCGGCAGCAGCAGCAGCCACCGCTCTCGCACTGTCCCCGGTCTTGACTCCGCATCCGACACCCCTGCCCCCGACGCCAACCTGCCTCCTCATCACCGCGCCCAGCCTCGCCTATCAACCGCCCCCACCCCCGCCCCTGCCTGCCTTCTGGCCCTACTAATTTCCGTACTATCATCTCTAGCCCAACTGCAAAGACGACCACTGAAGCAACAACAACAGCAACTTTATCGACATATACAAGAAGAACAACCACGACCACCATTAACCACCATAAGAATAATAATATTAACAACCGCAACAACGCTGTAGTGTTCAGACTGCGACGACAAGCTTGTATAATCCCCGATAGTGTCCTGTCGCTCTTTTTCGATTTTATATGTATACAGACACGTGTGTGCACGAGCGGCTTATTTAGCTCTTCAGATAATGAATACGAAAAAAATTAATAATAATGATAATAATTACGACGACCGACGACACGACTTTACCCCCAAGACCCCTCTCTGTAACGATGACCATTAGCCAAAAGTTCCTCGGCTATATTTTCGCGGACCGGGGAATGTTTTTATAACGGAGAATTTTAACTCTCGCAAGCAAATTTTCCAATCGCGATATAACCCACGTGACTAATACTTACCGTTTAAAATAGACTCGACTTGGCCATACGTAAACGTAAGACGATTGCTTTGAGGTTGTGACAAAAGAATTAATTAACAAAAAAAAAAAGTAAAACAATTTCATGACTTAAGCGTGCGAGAACGATTATACGCAACTCGAGCACTTTTGTCCAATTGAGAGTGCACTCACCGTGGGCACTCACCAAGAGTGAGAGAGAGAGAGTTGAGCGAAAGTGAGAGAGTCTGAGGTCTAAGAAAAAAAAATAACAAGTATAAAACAAAAATTTATATTCGAGGCAATATTTGTTACAATACGACTAGAGCGTAAGTTGTGCACTGTGTGTGTTAAAGCTCGCTGATTTAAGGAAGGAAGCAAGCAAGCAGCTCGAGAGCTAAGACGAGAGCTGAGTTGGCGCTAAACGAAGACTATGCGCGCTAAGCATTAAACAATACTTCGATTATATAGACTAAAATGAAGATATTCTATATACATATATCTATATGTGTATATGTATATGTACGTATGTATACATATATATACAAAAGGAAGTAGGCAAAAGCCGATCAGGCACTAAGTCGTGTGCCTGTGTGCTGAATAGCTTTCTTTTGCCATTTATTGTTTCGACTTCTCATTTGTGGTCATGTTCCTTCGACAATTTATCTATTATCTTTTTTTTTCTTATTTTAGTTTTCGTTTTTTCCTTCACGTCGTTCAGCACATCACACATTCTCATATTTTTGTTATCATGCAATGATTATCAATATGTGTGATTATTGTGACTTACATTAATGCCGTATTTTTATTATTACGTTGTATGATGAATACAACAGACTTAGGTATACCTTTAATTATAAATTTGTTAATTTGACAATTTGTATGAATTTCTCATATGTGTTAAAACACATAAGATAGCTTCTAAGGTATTAAAAACCTAACATAACCATATTGCAATTAAGAAATTCGTAGATGTATATATGTGATCACGGAGAGTGCTGCTTTTTAAAGTCGAAAACATTGTCATTTTTTAAAACAATTGTTTTTTTTTATGAATTATAGAATGAACTTTCATGAAAAACACGAAAAATTGAATTTAAGGAATTTATTATTCGTAGTCATTTTACTGTTTGTCATGCAATTAAATTTTTTGAAGAAAAGACCTTTCAAACTTCATTTGGCTATTTTTTAAGTTGAACGTAACCCGTAATCCCCATTCATAACAATCAAAAAATGTAAACCAAAGTTCCTTTTCACTGTTTGCACTGAGCACAAGTAACCGATTTTTTTATATCCATACATATATTTTTGCGAAAAAAAAATCTGTAAATGATTGAAAAACACCGAGGCGGCTTTTAAATTCAATGGTACACTCCTGAATGCAGCGGCTCTTGCGCAACAAACGCTATTTTTTTTAAGCCAACGATTTGATTTAATTGTATTTTAAACAAGAAAGGAAAACGATAAACGAGAGTCAAAACTGATTCTTTTTTCATTAATATAAGCTTAAGCTCTCTGGTCGTTTTAAGCGCGAAATAAAGCACACAACAACGAACACTGATACGAGTTAGATTGTATTTGTGTATTTTGAATTAAATTCACCTTTAATTTATCTCTTTATTTAGAGGTAGAAATAAACAATATACGATTTTATCTTCCATTTTTTTATGTATTTTTTTTTTTAATCACCTAATTATACGAGCTGCTCGAATTCGATTCTTGAGTATTTCAATGAAAGCTGAAGAGCTACATCTAAAGTTTAAATGAAAATTTCTCGATGTTAGACATCAAGACGCGTTAAACATAGAAATATTTGCATATAGCTTTATTACCATTGCGCAATAATTTCAGTCCTCTAGATGTTTACGAAGAAATATAGATGACTATAATTTTTTTAACATTTGAAATTCTGCATATCTCGTCATTTATTAAATAAGTGACTATCCGAAAAACGGAAATGGAAATCAAGTGAGAGAGAAAAAAAGCTGTCGAGTACTTTATTAATGCATCAGCTATATTGTGTACAAAAAAGTATAAAATGAAATTAGATAGCCATTAGAAACTTATAAACGATGCAGTATTTCAGATTAGTAGAATAATGAAAGATTGCGGAATGAAGAGACCAACCTGCATAGGTAAAGATGACATTAAAGCTCGAATCGTCATATTCACCTTTACATCAAATTAGTGGTTGTAACAAGCAAAATCTAATCTCTATTGATAAACGTCTTTAAAATGTTTAAAATTTGTTTATAAAACATCAAACAAGAAATCTAATTAAAACATATCTCTTATATTCTATGTGTATATATTTGCAAACGCTTGATAATATACTTTGTTTATGGAACGATGTAATAACGATTTATTATTATTATGATTAATATTATTATTATAACTACTATTACAACTAGCAATATTACATTATTATTTGAGCGGTTTTATAAGATCGAAACGTCTTGTATTTTAAGAGAGGGACGTATATGCGTTTTTAAATAATCGATACTGCGTTTTTTGGCGTTAATTATTATGAACTTTTATGCGTCTCTGTAATTAGGTAGTTATACAAATAGAATCGCATATCGTTATCTTAATTAATTAACTAATTAATGAAGCAATTGATTAATTAATTAATTAATTGTTCTTAATTGTTAGACTTGCAGGCTATTACTGCCAATGCGCTTTTTCGCTTATTTTGTAACGTAATGAGTGCCGTAACTTATTACCATCACTTTCGCAAGGTTTGTAGGCGTTCTGAATTCCATCAAATATGTGAAAACCATTGAAAAACAGATATGTACAACTATACGATTTTTATGAGAATATTGTATTTATATTTTTCTAGTTTTATTTTACGTCATATCAGAACCCTTTACATATTTGTTGATGAATTCAGTACTCTCACCGACCCGTTGATAAGTAAAATCATTCCAATCACAATGTTATTAGTTGAATAAGATGATAAAAATATATTAACATGAGAAAAAGAATATTTACAAAGAAAGGTAAATGGTCACGAAAGCGTTACAGATCAAGCAGAAGCGCACATGTAGAAAACTAGTTCCCAAGTATTATAGTTGACATATACCTGTCCCACATATCACGAAGTAGACATCCAGGGCAAAACCGCGTGTCATATCAATGTGTCTAGCATTATATTTCCCAATTTACAAAAAAAAACCGTGTGATTACATAAACATATTATATATATATATCTTTAAAAAGAGATTCAAAATTTATATAGGAGAAAAGCCCCCCCTCTTTGTAACTGTCACTTATGTACCTCCATTCGTCCCTCTGCAAAATCATATCTCTATGTCACCCACCCCAATCCATCTCCCCTGTGCGTGAATAAAATATTGTGTGCGATTTATACCTCTATGTGTACGTAGCAAGTAATGATGCAATTCAATTACTGGACTCATTACTCTAATAATTAATGAGAATATTGAAAAATTTGTAGATTTTACCACTATTTCAGCTTAAAATTCTGCTTCTATATTTATAATTTCAATCGTGTAGGATTTCTCAGTAGTTTATAAATCGTACACTGTATTTTTTCCACGAAGTTTTCATTTTGCATTTTCAATGACTTTCTGTACATAGTTCGAATCAATAACACAGTTTCTAGAAATAATTGGAGTTTTAAGAAACTAATGATGTTTTTCCCAGTTACTAGAAATTATTTACAATTTTTCCTAAAAAATATTCTAATTAAATGTCTTTTTTTTTTCAACCAAAAAATTATTATTTTATGATGTTTTAAAGTAACGCGCAGAATCCAAGTTGTTCACACGAAATAAATGAAAATGCAAAATAAATAAAGCTCTCACATCTATCCTGTGTCTATTATACATATTATATATATCTGAGCCGGAAGGGTCTCTAAGCTCTGTCTTCCCATTGCTGCGTAAAAAGACAAATTAGATATGGTAAGATTTGTTGACTGTATACATTATTATGCATTAAAAAAGTAAGTAAAATTACCAGATTGTCAAAAGCGGCGCGCGTTGAGTCTCGACGATCCGCATTTCGAGTTCGATACTTGCCTTTGCACTTGAACAACAGCAAATTCTAACGTATATAATAGTAACTGGGCAATTACATGCAAATAATTTTCTTATTTTTGAAAAACGATTTTTGAGGAATATATCCGTGTGTAAATGCTTATACATTTTTTAAGATATAAAACGTAACACGTTGCAGATTTTCGCAATAAATTTTATTAGGGTATATTATTGGTTCACTTAGATTTAACGTTACAAGTGGCTGCTTTACTTAGAAAAACAGTGCATATATATCTGTGCGTGTGCGTGTGTGTGTGTGTGCATTGGTACGTATCCATCAAGTAAAAGTGTTTATGAAAATTGTGTTATTTGTACACAGTCACTCAGAAAAAAATGTAACAAAAAAAAGAAGTCGCCATCGAAATATGTACGTGTACAAGTGCAAACGGCACAAGTTTAACGGATTTTATCAAATGGCCCTACGCGCGCAGTTAGACATATGTGAATGTATTTTAAGAGTATAGTTTTATCTCTAGAAAAAAATACACCGCGTATCACGAAAGCGAAGCCTTTCGGATGATTAAATAAGTCGGCGCGTTGTTTAAGAAATGTTTAGAGCAAAAAAGAGTGAGAGAGAACGACCGAGAGAGAGAGAGAGAGAGAGAGAGAGAGAGAGAGAGAGAGAGAGAGAGAGAGAGAGAGAGAGAGAGAGCGAAAGCGAAAGCGAAAAAATCTTCGTCGCAAGACCACGCGGAGCTAGTGAAAAAAAAAATAACGAGTTTCCGAATGTTCAAAGCGATTTAAAAAAATTCGAAGAAACGTGGAGGATTTAATAATATAAGGCGAAAGAAACGATGAAGAAGTAAATACGAGTAAAACAAAAACACAGAAGAAATGTAATATGTGTATCATACTGTATGTCGTACGCTGTAATGTTGTTTGAATTTGCGAGTCAATTATCTGTGCCTAGCAGCCCTGCGCACCCTACCAAATGATGTACCACCGTTCTGATGATAAAAAAATTAAACCGTTAAAATGACTAAGTATTCAGCAGTCTTACGTAAAGAAAAAAAAAATAAAATAAAATAAACGCATCGAACAAAAATTTTTAAAAGAAAAGAGGAGGAGATGAGAAGAGAAACGGAGTCGCGCGCTTTTTTTGTAAGAGGCAGGATACTATAAATAACAGCAAAACGATTTTATTAACAGAGAAAATGCTATACTTTAATATACTTTAGTGTTCCATTTTATAATAGAATTCCTATTCAAAATGTGGGAACAAAACAGCTATTTACCATTTTCAAAAGTGTAAAAATTGTTAGCAGGAATATCATTCCAGTATTTTCTTGTATAGTAAGTAATTGTAAGGAAACATTTGCTGAAAGTAATTATGCTTATGTATTTCATGCGAATACCCTTATAACGCCAATTGATTTGTTCATGATTCTACAGAGCAATTTGATTTTTTCGTTTTTCCGAGACACTCTACACCTGCAATCATGACATATTGAATATTGAATACGCTCTTTTTTTAAATGTGTATATTCAAAAAAGTTATTTTTATACCTGTGATTACTATCTTTATCTGAAGAATTGTAAAATTTTTATTTCGATTACCACTTGTTTAGAATCGGTAACTAAATTTTAAGGTACTAATAAGTATAAGATTATAACCAGAAATAATTTTTTAAAGCCTTAACGGAAAAACTTGACACGTGCTTCACGAGATTTTAGATTTAAACACATGTAATTTTAGCACAATACGTCCGTTCCTATTATAATTAAAAAAATTGATAATTGAGATCAGTCCACACTGTTTCTCTGACTTTTCTCTTTATTCCTCTCTTCTCGGAATTGCTAAAAAAATGAAAGGAATAGCGTAAAATAATTGACAACAACATAAAAGTAAGAAAAAAATTGCAATGTATATCAATAAGAAAACGATATAGAAAACTAAAGTACGATAATATAAAATAACTTGAATTGGTTTCTGAATTGATACCCTCCGATGTTACATCTACAAATATATTACCGTACAAACTTACGTCTTCGTTTTTACTTGGCCAGTAGAAACATATCAAAACGTGCTTTTTATTTCGATCATTTCTTTCAAACAAACTCTCAACTTTGTCAAAGAAATATTGCGCTGAGATGTATATTCGAAGTTATTACATTAGCGGTAATTTCAAAGTTTGAGAATAATAATAATAAACTCACTAATGAAAGTAACTTTGATCTTCTGAATAAATAAATACGTAAATCTACAGAGTAGCGAATTATTAAAGATTTTCATGTGATTGCACGATCATGAATTGAAGATGGAAACTGGATCAAATGAAAATGCAAACGAAGCACATTGACTTGAGCAAGTTTCCGTATGTTTCTACGCAAGCTTTCTTCACAAAACAATAGAATACTGAATACATCAATGAAAAGTGGGGAATAAACAAAGCAACAGAATAATAAGAGGAACTGCAACAGAAAAAAACACACAAACACAGCTCTCGCGTAAACGAAAACTCGCACCTTATTGTACCACGTACGCTGTAAGCTTGATAGAGAAAACACAATATTAAGAAAATAACCGAAAAACAAAAAAAAAAAAAGAAAAAAGCAAGCTAATAAAACTCGCTTTCAAACAAGTCACACACTGAACACAACAGCCACATGATCCTCATTTACATATATGTAAATATATATTAATACATACATACACACGTATACATGTATACGACATGCACACGCAAAACAACCACAGACTCTCACTCACTCACTCAGGGCGATGCATATTACTTCGGGCTCTAAAGAAACTGCGCACGACATTTCAAAGTACGAAATATATATATATATATATATATATATATATATATATATATATATATATATATATATATATATATATATATATATATATATATATATATATATATATATATATATATATATATATATATATATATATATATATATATATATATATATATATATATATGCAGTCTCTTGGCATATATATTCGACTCTTCTTACGTTGTATGCGCCCCTTTCTTAATTCGTTAATGCAGTCAGTCGACGAGAGAAGGCTTTATATTTCTAAGAAATAATGATGTTTTTTTTTTTCTTTTTCAAAAATTGACACTTTTTTGTTACTTGAATTTAGTCTAGATAAATGCTATTCTCTCAATTCGACCTGCAGGACGAAAATGAAATGCATACACAACACACACTCGAACCTACAGTTACACACGCAGACAAGCTGAAACTCGAAAACCAACACGAACGAAGGAAAAGACTCTTAGCGCTGTGTTATGATTTCCACAAGAGAAGTGAAATTCAGATTGTGGAAAGCTAAAGGATAAAACAGACACGATGCTAAACTACATTGCTGTATAGTCGCTATATCAACTTGTAGATCTGTAGTCTCCGTTCTTTAGATTTATTTTAAGTTTCTCATAACTGTACTGGTTATTACTTAGACTTTATTATTATACAATTAATCACATCTACACACTGTAACACAATTATTATAACAAATATTTACTTATGCATAAGTACATATATATTATAAAGTCACATCATTAAACATATACTACTCGAATGTATGAAAACGTCAACGCTCAATTCATTGACACCCACACCATGCCATGCACCAAAATTATATACCAATATATATCTATATACCTATCCATTTACTACAACACAGAACGTTGAGAACATGTGATTTTCCTCTGCGTAATCATTGACACTTGACAGCCAGATACCTAAATCCAGTTTAGATTCACCATTTACGACGTGGGACACAACCATACGAACAAAACTATGCAATAATGGAAGAGAGCGATTACAGTGATTTTTTTTTTGTATTCTATTTTACTTTCACACAATTTCACAAACAAAATTTGTTACTCTTGGTTAATTTAATTTTTTTTATATTATTTTCAGGATAGGTCGTTAACAATAGGCCCTATACTTCAAAGATACGAAAATACAGATATACATGTATATACTTACGTATCCATAAACAGATACACGCGGGAAGTCCTCTTATTCAGTTCCAGTAGCATGACCTCAAAATATTTTCCGCTCCTCTAAACGTGTGGTGTTGTGCCATATGTTTCCTGTCTCCTCGGCTGTGGACGATATATCTTGGACATATACATACTTTACACTTACAAAAACAAACACTGAGTTCGTTATTTTTTAATTTTAAATATTGGAAATTAGAAATGTTATTTTGGAGTTAAAAATCGGAGGGCTAAAAATTATAATTTTCGATGGTTCGTAATCAGCGCTAGTTTGAAGGTAAGTTGACTTTATTATATTATTACTATAGTTCCTTGTCTTTTGTATACGTAAGTGCTAAGTAACTCGAAAGTCAGTAAAGGAGAGTAATCGTATTATTTCTGTACATGTTTAGTAACGAATAATAGTACATTGAGCAACAAGGGGAGAAAATGAGTCTCACCCAAGTCTGAAATAGCTCTTCTTCCCGTATTAGGGCCTTCGCACGCTAAAAGAATAGCGATATGGAAATAAGAAATAGCACTGAAACTATATCTATATGTACGATGAATAAGAAACTTATTCCTTTTATTCTCTCTCTCTCTCTCTCTCTCTCTCTCTCTCTCTCTCTCTCTCTCTCTCTCTCTCTCTCTCTCTCTCTCTCTCTCTCTCTCTCTCTCTCTCTCTCTCTCTCTCTCTCTCTCTCTCTCTCTCTCTCTCTCTCTCTCTCTCTCTCTCTCTCTCTCTCTCTCTCTCTCTCTCTCTCTCTCTCTCTCTCTCTCTCTCTCTCTCTCTCTCTCTCTCTCTCTCTCTCTCTCTCTCTCTCTCTCTCTCTCTCTCTCTCTCTCTGTGTGTGTGTGTGAGTGTGAGTGTGTGTGTGTGTGTGTATATATATATATTCAATGCTATATTTCTTACTTCCCCCATATCGCTATTCTTTTAGCGTGCGAATTAGGCCCTTACACACCGTATTTTTTTCAATGAGCGCATGAAAGGGCCTTTTTATATGCATAAACCCGGCTTTTAGGCATGAAAAAAACCGGATAAAAGTTGGGATCGTGAATTTCAAGTCGTGCACAACACACTTAAAAATAATCAAATTGTTTTACTTCAAATATGCGCGCTCTTATTATATCAATTATATCTAATTTATAAATACCTATTCATTATTTTGTAATTTAACTTTAAATGTCCTCAATATACTTCTAAATAGACCAAGAAGCTTTAAAATGCATGAATTTGATGAATCCACAAAATTTTTTTCCCCGCTAAACTGTGAAAAAATATATTTTTTTTATTCTTTCCCAAATCAAACTCGGAACGCGATTTTCTACCCGACTTTTAGGCATGAAAAACCCGTTTCATGCACATGTTGAAAAAAATATTATATTTATAGTGAATATAAAATAAAAATTCATTATTAAAATTTTTTTACATAAACCAATGTTTATTTTCTGAAAATTATATGAAAAATTATTTAGAAACGAAATTATTTATATTAGACGATACTAGTAACAAGATCAAAACTTAACTATAAAAAAGTAATAAGGACAATATTACAGGATATGAACAATAAAAAGCAATGTCAGAGTTAGTTTAAAAAGTGATATGTTCTTATTAGTTATATATACATAAGTTTTTCTTCATAAACAATGTTAGGAATATATATATATATATATATTCCTAACATTGTTTATTGGTGTAAAAATACGAAAAGCTCTTTTTCAAAACGCAAACGGCGGGAACTATTACACAGCTGGAACATGATCGGCTGCGTCTTCACAGTATACGCACATATTGGTATGTATCCTGCCAAATAAAATTAGTACTTGCGGGAAAAATTATCGTCGACTGCCCCGTTGCGTTTTGAAAAAAACAAGAGATTACAACAACTGGCTCGCGACATTATACTGCTTTCATTGAAAGCCGCAACTCGACAAAGTCCATTTTCCGCGTTTGCTTTTCTCTCACGAAACACACTTGGAAGTAAAAAAGTCTCGCTCTTACGGCGGCTGCACCCTCTTAAAAAATTAAATCACACGCGTATGGGGGAAATGGGAGGGGGGAACGGGGATACACGCACTGCTCGCTACTATATATACGTATATACGTGGGGTGTGTATACATTACGAATAGAAAAAGAGGGGGTATGGGTTCCTTAAAAGTCGTGTATACGAATTGAAAAAATATAAATTTCTATTCTATAAATATATATGCATGTATGTATCTATGTATAATCTATGTATACGTAATGGTAATAGTAAAATGTGATTTAAAAATTTAAGACGATGATCGAGCCCGCATATCCTCACTATCTTATATATATAGTAACTAGACAGTAGTAGTTGCTTGTCGTTCGGAGAAATTAAGGGTGTAAGAATACGTTGGTAGGGAAGGGGGTTCATCGAGATCGCTCGAGACCACCGCGGAGCGCCTGTGCAGGTACGCCGGGGGCTGGAAGCGTCGCGGCCTCCGGGCCCGTACGCCCCTCCGGGTCGTTGCTCATGGCCTCCGAGTCCTTGAAGCGCTTGTACTTGCCTGGAAAAATTATCGATCGTTTAATTCACGATTTCTGGAATACGTGGTGTTTTTGGTGTTATCTTACAGATACGATGTGCGATTTTAATTAATTAATCAATCAGTAATTGTGGAAACTGTGCGCTTTCCTTAGAGAATTAAAATCAGCGTCTAAATTTTTTTTACTATTTCAATGAAAATCCCTATAAGATGTGGTCATTTTTTGTTTTCCCAGTTGGTAGAAGCTTTATCGGTCAATATTGTAGTAACATTTATAAACCTGTTCGTAACTTTTATTCGGCGTGAATTAGTCGTTCAAATACTTTTCATAGTAGTAGTAATTCCGTTAAATTCTTTCTATTATTTCACGTCTTATTTTTATATCTATAAAATAACGTAGATTCGAAAACTAGTCTACTTCACCGTAGCCGCTCTTCTTGCTAACAACACAATAATCTAACTTACGAGCGAGCCGGACCATGCTGACGCCCCACCAGATGCTCCAGCCCCAGCCGACGAGGCAGAAGAGCACGGTAAACAGTTGGCTGACACCCACAATAATATTGACGATTAAGGCACCGAATCTAGCCTTGGGACTAGCCACGGCCGAGAAGCGTGGCTGGCCCAGGCATATGTTGAAGAGTCCGCTGAATATGGTACCTGCAAGCGCGATGAGTTCATAGATATGTATAAGTACTTAGTTTGTACGCTTTTTATTTTACTGAGAAAATAAAAATTGCTTGAAGTACGTACCGGAACCGGGTACTAGGACGTTCCAGATGAGGCAGAACCAGGCGACTGGGACGGGAAGACAGGGGATCGCGCCGCGCATCACAGAGTTGTGCTCGACCAGCACATCTGGTATTTTCGGCCTTGTTTCCTATGAAAGCAGTAGTAAATAATCACGATAAAGAAGAGATTGAGCATGTTAGTAATAGTTTTAAAGGAAAAGTAATTGAAAAGATTTATAATTAATCACGCATACTTGAGAACATGCTACGGATATTTAGCTATAACTATACTCTTTTGTGTTCATAATTCTACCATACAGAATTTATAAACATCTGCTACTAAATGATAAAATTTAATGTGAAAATCACCTGACCAGCACCCATTGATAACATTATTCATAAAAACAAACTCACTCCAAAGCCTCCAGAAAAAAAATCACACCCTACCAACAATGTATACAAACCTCAGACAGCGGAGGCGCGGCGACGCTGGTAAGACTGTGTTTCGCCTTGACGGTGCGCCCGCGCTGGGACTGATCGGACTGCCTGCGCCTGCACGGCCAGGATCCGCAGCCACAGTGGGAGAACAGCCTCTGGCACAATCCTCCCAGCCTCTGCGGTGGTTGCTGCTGCTGCTGCAGTTGTTGTTGTATCTGCTGCTGCCGTCGTCGGCTGCGTCGCCAGCCGCACCATCGCACCTTCGTGCACCTGCGTGATTTTATTATTTCTCTAAGATTATTGAAGAAAGCGGTGTGTACAAGCGCACGACTCGGCCGTTTAATGTTCGTTTCACGGGCGCTGGGGATTGCTGCCGATCGATGCGATCGTAAAACGCAAATGAAGTCCAATTTCGCGCGCGCGCACGCATGCCCGGGTGCTGGGAAATCGCGACGGAGTGATTGCAGCGTTGCGCGCTTTTTAACACCGAGTGTTTGGTATATACGAGCATGAGTAATAAGCGTTTTTTCTTGGCGGAGCGCGGCGGAAGATCGATGCCGAGCGGAGAAGGTGAAGTGGCGCGAAATCAGTGCACGAGAGTGCATTTAATAAGCCGTTAGGATATCGATTTGTCGCTGTGTTTTGAACAATTTTTCGGTCTACGGCTTTGTTATCCGATTATTGTCGCCTATTATTGTTTGTAAACTGGCTGAAAGCGGTATAACGAAAGTCGGTTAATAGCGCGGGTCTCGAAAAATCTACCGATTCCGCCATGACAAATATTATAATGCTTTATAGTAAGAAAAAAAATTAATTATCCACTGTTGAGTAATAAGCTATAATATACCTCAAGAACACATGATTTTATCTCCCGCTTTACGTTACACAAAAAGTCTTTGCAAAAACCGCGCCACGTTTTTAACGCGCGAAACAAAAACTATCGATCTCCCGCTTATAAACAGACGCATACCGAACTGCCTGCCATATTCTACGTACACAAGAAAACGCCTCTCTCACCTGCACGCATCCTTGAACCTGGCCCATTTCCCAGGCGCCTTCTGTTCAGGACTGGCGGTCAGCTGTACGGTGGAGGCGCCACGGGCCTGTTTCCCCGGCCACAGCTGCACCTTGGGGTCCCGCCTGCAGGCTAGACAGCGCATCGTAGGCCAGCACTTTCCCTCCTTATCCTTATCGGCAGCCTTCCCTCTGCCCTTCTTCTTCCCCCTACCGTCGCGGCCCAGTCGCCTCCAGCAGGCAGCCTTGATTCTCTGCCAGCGACCCTGTGGTCCCGTATTGGCTCCTCCTGTCCCGCTCTCGACGTCGTCGCCCTCGGCTCCTTGTCTGTAACACGATGGACGTACTTTGGCGATCAGTGTACCTTGGTGAAAAAATCAAGGAGGTACGGAGAGAACTGTGATGCGGGGAGGCGCAACCGCGCGCAACCGAGGCGTGCGAGCGAGTAAATCGGGCTGGTCGCGTCGTGAGTGACCATCGGGCAGCGTGAGATTGCGGAGCGCTCGGGCCGCCGGTTGGTCGCTCCAGCCCTCTCTCTCTCTCGGCAGTCACGCAAGGAGCGAGCCCTCGGCTTATATACACACGTAGATTAGCGTCTCAAGAGGGAGATCGATAATTCGAGCGACTCCTGGTCAGCCCGAGACTCTCTTGCCTCCTACATATATTCATAAGCATCCTTTCCACCCGCCCTTACACACGCCGTTAGCCATAGCTGGCTTTCTTATTCTTTAGGTTTCTCTTTTTTTTTTGCTTATGCGTGCGGTGAGGTCTGGATGTATATATCCATGCGTAGGTGCCCGCCAGGTAGAAATTGGGGCCAATGAGGTGAGGGTGAAGGATGGATGACTGGTTCAGAATGAAAAAGTTAGAAGGGCCGGTGACTTAGGTGATTTTCGTCGTTTAAATTATAAACATTCGGCTGGAGAGGACCGCTGTCGTTAGATTACCATCTCGGTGTTAGAATTTTTTTAGCGGTAGTATATGATATATGATATATTGATTTCGAGTTTTCGTTTTCGACGAAAAGTTTTCGTTTACGCATTTAATTATCGGTAACGCGGGATTTATTTTGAGAGTATTTCAAACTTGTATACATCTTAGTAAACGTAGCAACTCACAACAATATTTAGATCCTTTCCTCGGGAGAAACAAGATCATTTTTAAAACGTATATATGCATGAGAAATGCACCGCAGTAGAAACATACGAGTATACGGTTAGACTTACCGTTTCAGCTGTCTTCGCAAAAGTATATCTAATTATCTAGATACCTCTCCGGTTAATTTTTCATCGTAAATCTAACTTTTTACCGCGATTTACTTGCGGACATAAGTTTCAAAGATTCCTCTATCTTCCTAATGAATTTTTAATGACTCGACCGGAGCTATAAAATATTTTCATTACCCGCTACTGACACACTAGTTCTGCGAAAGAGAAAACACACATAAGCCTACAAAAATAAACTACAAAAATCGCCTCACAATTTAGTTTTAAAAATAGCACCCATCTATGCAGTTTTCTCGAGCCACACAACTACATTAAAATTAAAAAATCTCGATATCTACGTCCCCTCGACTCTTGCCACGCCCGACAAAATTTTTCACTTCTCACATCAAACTACGAGCCCGAAATTAATCGTCGCTCGTTACGATATCGGGGAGATTTGAACGCGCGGCCCGCGACATATTTCGTCGCGCGCGCCGTGACTCAAATCCCGCCGCCGGCCAGCGAGTTAACGAGAGACCGAGCGAGCCAGGGGTGAAATACGATGTGGTGCTACGCGCGACTCGACCTTGGCCGCACGCGACCCGCGAGCGAGCTAGCGATTCAGCCTTAAACTAATCTATATAAACATTTGGTCAGCGTTGAGCGCCTGAGCTACAGCGACGTTTACCGGATTCTAGAAGTTAAGGATGTGGGGTGTCCGTGGTTAAGCGGATGTTTATAGTGATCTTTAGTTTTGGAAGTGATTTGGTTTTGGTACCTCCTCTTGTAAGGGGCTGGTTTTATACGCAAAAGAATTTTCTAGTTAAAAGTCATTGTGAGTTGTTGGAACTCTGAAACATACGCGAATTTTAAAATAAATTACTGTGATTAGCAGTTGAAATTCCTATAAATATAGCACCAAGAATGTAATACTTACTCGAGCATGTTCGGGAATTATAATTAATTACGGTCATTCGCAGCAGAAAATTGTTTCATAATAAAATTTTTTAAACGGCTCAAATAATATTTGTTCCAAAACCAGTGGAATGTATCTTATTAACTAGAGCTGGCTTATCGTCAGTATGGATCTCGGACTTTTCGTAACTTTGAAAGATAGTATCTTGCCTTATGTAAGAAAAAAAGGAAAACCAGGTTCTTTATTAGCGTTGCCGCACGAATTTTTCAACATTGTTAAAGTATTGTGAAAAAAACCATATTTCGATATTTCACAGACAATAAAGCTACTCGGTCAAGTACAACTAATATACGTTTATTTTTCCTGTTTAAAATTTTGATATAGTGTTTGAATTTGAATTTACCAATTTTTCAAAATTTGGTTACTAGTTTATATGCATTATTTCTAAATCAGTTTATTACTTACAAAGTTCATCGTATATTAAATTACTTATTTTCTTCTTTTACTTAATTTTCATCATACTTCAAACTTCATCCTAAACATACTAGAAGTAAGACAAGAATAAAACGAAATCAGTGTTAAATCTTCCATCTTCGAAAACGACCAAACCGATCCTACGTTAGTACTTTCTTTACTCCCGAGCCATCCTCCCCAACGTACCCAACGACCAGATACACTCCTTGTACCCCGCTACACCCATTCCTATATACGAACCCTTTTTTTTCGCATCGGCAAAAAGACAGTTCGGCATCGGCAGAGACATATATCAGGGGTGTGTTCCTGGCCGGCCGCGGCCGTGCGCGCGCTGATTTATTAACCCCTTGGCCCGTTGACGTTCCCGTCGACGTCTTTGCCGACAATGTAAATCGCGGTTCGCTCGTGGAAGAGAGCGAGCGAGCGAGAGCGAGAGAGATCGATAAAACGTGCAGTGCTGCACACACACACACACCCCCTTATAACGGCCTGCTGCTGGCCATATCGACGCCCGTTAGGGTTAAGGAACTTTGGACCTTTGCTTCTCCAGCTGGCTCTCCCTCTGCCTTAATTCAGGTTTTATTGCTGATTGATGTGTATAGGCGGGGGCTGGGGTGCATTGTAATGCGGAGATTTATAGGCTCGATTTAATTCGGTTATCGAATTTTTGTATCTGTATAGGCTTATATTTATTTTTCGGGTGATTGCAATTGGATTTGGTTATTTAAATGTAACATATATTGCATTTACTTTTCTGAAACCGACTGCTTGAAATATAGTGATATAAAAGTAAAAATCAATATTTTTCAAAATCGGATAATGAAAGCGAAAGAGGAGCATTATTTTGTAAATAAAACTGTTTTAAAAAATTTTTAACATTTAACATCACCGTACATTTATAGGATGTTTTTCAAAACTGACAATTTTAAAACATTCCTGTGTTAAATTTTAACAAAATATATTAATTATATTCTTTTTGCATCAGTATATTACGAAAAGTATTATTTAGTCATAGTAAGTGTTTCACTTTGGGTAAAAAAAAAAAAACAAAAACAATTTGTCTTTTAAAATCTACGGAGACCTATAACAAAACTTACGGATGATCGCCGTTCGTATCCAGGTGCACGATATTTCCGCTCAGCGTCTCGATCTCCTCGGACCTCTTGACCATATGCAGCCCAGTCTTCTCCTTCGCCGAAGACACGCCCCTGACGGTATTCACGCTCACCCCAGTATCCGTTGACCGCAAGCTACCTAGCGACTCGGAGGACACAGCCTGCGCCTGTGACTTCAGGGAGGCCTCGTTGTTCCTCTTGGGCTCGTTCACGTTGTTCTTGCCCTTTTCTGCCGCCATGTCTGCCGCGCTGTTCCCTCTCGTCGACGGCGAGATCTTTCTCGAATCGTTATTCGAATTGTTGGATTTCGTCGAACTCCTTGCGATGCTGGTCTTGCTGTCGGTCTTCTTGTGACCGTTCGAAGTGGCCGCGGATTGCTCTTGCTTCTTGTCCTGTTCGTGTTGCTGTTTGACAAATAAATGTCATTAATTAGAAAACGCGCAAGTATGCAGATAATTAATCGATCAGAAATACACTCACTATCGCATTACTCTGCGCTGCCGGTGCTGGTGCCACGGCATTACTTGCCGTATTCTTCGGTCTACTCTGCTCCATCGCCGCTCCACTATTACCACTCGACCCGCCCATAGTATCATCCGCCGTGGCGTTCGGCCCGAAGTGCTTTATCATCGTCTGCGTGAGGTTCCCATTCTTCCCGCCACCACTGTCCTTATCCCTATCATCGTTTCCCGAATTCGAGGACGAGCCAGCCTTCGCCTCGTTCTCCACATTCTTCCTCGAGCCAGAGGACACTTGGCTATCCGGGCTCCTCTCCTCGAGCTTCTGCTTCTTCTCGAGCGTCGTCAGCTTGGCGACGAGCTCGCTCTCGGCCAGTATCGACGACGCGTCGATCTGGAGAGGCTGGACGGCTGTCGTGGTCGTTGTGTTGACGACGCTCGAGGTGCCCACTGCGCCCGACGATTGCTTCAGCAGGTCCACCAGCGCCAAGTCTTCGTCGCCGTTGAGTGGTATGCCGTCTTTCGAGGATGACGGTTTCTTGTCGGATGATGCCTGGAATAAAAGGTTCATTTGTTATCGGAAAATATTCTCTTAACATGATTAATAACGATGAAAGAGGATACGCTTTGAAAATGATCTTATTCATGCAGATTCTCCCAAGTTTCTCTAAAAAAATACTGACCATTGTCAGTCTTGCAATTTCCATCTGTTTCTACTGATACACGTCCATCATCACTATGGCCATTCAAATTTTCCTCGTAGTTTCATAAATTTATCATTGTCAAAACTTGTTACAATAAAAAGCACCCACTATATCCACCCTATTAACACCCTCCTTCCACAACTATACCCAAAACCCCATCTCACCTTCGAGCTCCCGCCGCTATTGCCATTCTCCGTCCTTGCGTTCAGCTGGGACTGACTCGCCGCCTTGTCCCTACCCCCGGAAGCAGTGGCTTTGTTGAGCGCCGGCGTGGACGTCGAGTTGCTACCGGTGAGCGAGCCCTTCCTCAGCGGTATCTTCGAGGGCGAGCCGTTGCTGAGGGTCTCCGCGCTGGCGAACTTCTCCCGCGACGCAGCCGCCGCCGCCGGCGTCGTCTTATTATTGGCAGTGACGAAGCGCTTGCCGCCCGGCACGTTCTTCGGCGGCAGCAGCAGGTTGCGGTTCAACTTTTCCGGCGAGCGGGCGGCACGCTGGGCGGCGAATCCTCGTGGCGCGGCTTTTGGCGGGATGCCCTGTTGAGGTGAGCAAAATGGTGTTGGTATAAGTGAATATTGTGGTGAGAAGACTTGAGGGGTTGCACATTTTCACATCTCACTAAGATTTCAAAAAACAATTCTAATGACTTTTGGCAGACTACGTAGAACTTCCAAAACTTCTCAAATTTAAATGGTTTTGAAAACCTTTGAGGAATCTTGGAAGTAATCTAAATGTCAGAAAACCCGTTCACCAGTACAGTCAGTTTAATTTAAAATACCTTATTATTTCTCAAGATTTTCTTTGACTTTTATAAAATTCGGTTAGATTTGTAATCAGTGCACGGCCTCTCGAGAATGCCAATAGTAATTGACCAATTGCAAATTGTATAGCTGCAGCGCGAGCTTTCTATACTGATTTTATATTTGCATGCGCAGATTCTATAGTAATTGTAGTCATGCAACAACTCAATCTATTCATAAATTGTATATGCTCTAGTAAACTCTCGTAATAATGTTTCCCTAAAAGATTTGTTCACTCTGAAAATTCCTCAACCTTCTCATTATAATATACTAAAAATACTGAATAAAAAATGCACAAAATGCTAATTCCCGGTAGAAATCACTCATTTCCCATCAACGTTTCAACCGATTTTCCCTACACATCTCGGCCTGTTTGCTAATATACTTAGGAAACAAGTGAAACTATTCGATTTCCCGTCCCAAAGAACACAATTATCAGTTTCCACGCAACAAACCCGACCCTTTCAACACTACGACAAAAGCATGCCATTGAAAATAATAAAAGAGAAAAAACAAAGCTGCTCGTAAAACGAATCCAAAATTGCGCCACCTTCGCTTTCTCCGCGGCGGGCTTGGTCGGCGTGCCCTGTATCGGCGATAGCTTCGTCCTCGGCTCCTTGAGCGGCGAACCCCTGCGATTGTTGGCCGCGTTGTTGCTGTTGTTGTTGATGACGCTGGAGGTGTAACGATTGGCCACCCGTCGGCCGAATTTGGGCGAGGCTTTGCGCGCCGCCTGATCGGGCTCCTTGCTCGCGGAGGTGGAACGGCTGCGCACACCGGCTGGTCGCGGGATATTGCTGCGACGCGGGCTGCTCTGTTGCGATGCTGAGACTGAAGAAGAGGATTGCATTGTTTTAGTGGCAGCGCGGTTAATGAAAGGTTGTGTAGGGTCGGAAAATAAAGTTGTGCTGACTAGGAGAGGATCGGGCCTCCAAATTCCCGATTCGGCTCACACTTTGCGATATGTATTTGGAGGTAGAAATGTAAAAAAAGACGTAATATTAGACCTTAATTTTCTAAAAAACTCAAGTTCTGAACGTGGCTAATTTTATTTTCAAAAAATGTTGAAAAATCCTCTTTTTGAAAGCCTTAAATTTTATGGTAGTTTAAAATTGAGTAACAAAAACACACCAAATATAACTATGAAAAGTCGAAATACGAATCTTAGCGGTTTATCAGTGCAGTTTGATTGCGCAGCTTTAAACTTTCACAGCTTTGATAAAAAGCAATGATTTTTAATTCTAAAGAAAGTAAATGAAGCTCAATTTCTCTAGTTTTATGGGTTTTTTTTTTAATTCTATTTAAGACTTTCTATAAGATTTATATATGTTTCCCGTTTCAAAAGGGAAATTTTTTCAAGATTTTTTGAAAATAGAAGTATAAACAATGTCCAGAACTTGAGTTTTTTCGAACGTTAGGATCTAATGCTACGGCTTTCTTCATATTTCTACATTCAAAAAATATCGCAAAATGTTTGAACCGAATCCGGGATATGGAGGTCTGACCTTCTCCTAGTAAGATTTGTACATTTATTGAAGCGCTTGAGTGATTCCAGCACTATATATAGTTATGAGTGAAAATTGATTTGTAATGAGCTTTTGTCCGCGTTTTTAAACGATCTTTGCTTTTCCATAGGTTTAAATAGGTACAATAGTCGTTTTTCAGAAGATAAATTAATTTTCTTGCCCCATTGTCTGACGTTTTACTATATTACATTTAAAGAAAATGGTATTTTTCTTTTCATAACAAATACTTACAATTAGTTTATTCTGTTGACAAAATTTATTTTAATGTCAAAGAAAATAAAGAATGGCAATATCTTATCATTCACCATTCAGATAAAATTAAATTAATTGTTATTCTGATTTTCATGACAGTTAACATCATTTATTAGATTTTCATTCAGAAAGCAATCTTTCGAATTTCTAGATCGATTAACAATTCTGAATGAAGAACTATTATTTAATATTATTTAATACATCATCTAATATTGGACCAAATAACTTTTGAATACAAAAAAAAATCCAAAAGATAAAAAACCTCGATTTTGATTATGAATTTAATCAATCTGCACTAAACAAAACGAAATAAAGCATTCATTAAAAACTTCACAATCGAAATGAAATTCCATTTTGTAATTCCATTCCGATCCGGTTCACATCTTTCCGTAGAATTACACAAATCGCAAGACTAATCCACTTATTATTTTTGACTCCAACGCGTTGGTTACTGCGAAAATAAGTCAAGGAAACCTGACGCAAGCCGTATTAGGCCACCCCAGCAATTCACCACAGCCAACTCACCTCTCGGATCGTATCTGGACCGTCTGCCGCCCCTCCTCGCCCCCTCGTCCTCCTCGTCGGGCGAGTGCGGCCTAGAATGCGACCTCGGCGGCGGTCCCTTGAACCCCCTGCCCCTGAACGGCGACACTCGGCCCGAGGCCAGCTGCGGTGATCCAGGCCTCGAGGACGCGACGAAACCTTGGGGACTCGGCGGCCTGGTCTCGGCGATGATGGCGAAGCTGGACTTGCGCTGGTTTCGCCCGTAGCTCGAGGCCTGGGGCGCCACCTTGTACGGCTCGGGGACGCGCGTCGGCGGCGGCGAGCGCAGCACGGCCTGGGGCTCGTACAGCACGCGGCCGCCCGGCGACAGCACCCGGAACGGCGGCGGCGGCGGATGGTGGTCGTACATCGTGGTGTAGGATGCTTTCTTGGTTGTTGCGGCTGGTGCTGGTGGTGGTCGTGCTGAGCTGTCGTAGCGCCACATTTATCAGCCCGTGGCGGTCATAGCTAGGAGGTGCGGGTGTTCGATGAGATCGGGCCCTCTGTGGCTGTCCTGGAAGATGGTATTTATTATTTGAATTTGAGCGGTTGACGGAAGAAGCATCATCGCGATATTGCAAACTTGCCGGAAAGCTAGAGCTTAAATAGTCAAAGCTGCATGTCTCGCGGTGCTTGTCTATCGCGCAAATCGTACAAATCAGCAGCTCGAGCTTTGAGCGTGTTTTATGCCTTTTCAAAACTCAACTTTAAACGGTCAGAACTTTTGAAGGAATCAACATTTTTCATTTTCAGAAAAGCAAATAAAAGCTGGTTTTCTCTAGTTGTATTTTATATTTTGCAAATTTACACTTTTCAGGTCTTGTAAATGAATTTTTGGCGTAGATTTTCTCAGGTATGATGGGAAAAAAAAATTTTCTTTTACGTAGATGGTTCAAATCATGAGCAAACTACTATTAATTGCGTACTATTTTAAAGTTTTTTTTTTCTTTTAATTTTAAAAGAACTGAATATTCGAATACCGTGTAGACATGCGGCTTTAATACGTTGAAGGTATGTCTGAAAGTCATCTAATCAAATTTGTAGGATGATTATTTAATATTATTCAAAATAGAAAATAATTTAATGTTAAACAAAGTGAAACGTACACTGAGAAAAATGGTCTATTAAAAATTCCTGCAATACATATAGTAGCGTCGAGACATACTTGCAATATCAAAATAATTACTGTACATGTATTATAGAACTTTTTAATAGATCATTTTGCTCAGTGTAATTATTCTAAAAAGACTTGGATCAGTAGAAATAGTTGAGCACAGTAAGACATATCATTTAAAGAAAAATATTTTACAAGCAATTTTTTTACAACTATTATCCAGTATGAATACATGATCCAGTTTCAACGATTCATCTAGATTAAAGCAAACGTCAAGTTTTTCGAACATCCTGTTTACAATCAAAATTGATAGTTCTGAAGCATAAGAAACTCTCGCAAATTGATCACATCATTCCACTAACCGCGAATCTCTTTCTCTAAAAAATACTCTCAAACATGTAAAAAAAGCGCGTACATAATATATAATCTTTAGAGAAGTAAACGAAAGCCGCGCGTTGCGGAGAAAGTAAGTTAAGTTACACTATATCGTGTAGAAAAAGCGCAAAGCTGCGATCAAGGCCGGAAGCAAAAGAAGGTACGTAAACACACGTAGACATCGACACTTACCGCGACTCACACTCCGATCGAGCAGCACGACGATGGGGAGGCGCGTCGGGCCGCGGAGCAGCGCTCATGATGGCTTCACGCTCTCATACTCAGCAGCTGACGATCCGCTACGATATATACCATAATACCACACATCACATATATATACAAACACGTATATATACATACACCGGCTCAGACCGCGAACAGCATCACATACCTCTGGCGCGCAGCAGTAGCAGCAGCACCTGGAACATGCCGGGAAATTATTATTCTTTTTCCCTCGATTATAAAGCGCTTTGCGCGCTCTCGCTCTCTTTCTCTCTGGCGCACGCGCGATTAAACACGCGGCGTCAATTCGATGTAATGAAGCAAACAGTTAGCCTCTCGCGCGCGCCGACGCGTGTAATAGCTAGCCGCCGGACGATCGAGCGCGAAAAGTTAAGTACATACCCCGTTGCTCTCTCTCTCTCTCTCTCTCTCTCTCTCGTGTATATGTGTATACATAATGCAAGCGCTGCGGGGATTGCGGTGTGCATCTTATACCGTTGCCAATTATTGCCCCGCCGCCCCGGCCAACTGGAGCGTACCGCCAAGTCGAGACAATATCCCGCAAAATGCGATAATAAAGCGGCGCGCGAACTCCGATATGTATATACAAGTATGTATGTAAGTATACGTACGTGCAAGGGTAGCATAAGAATCACCGCCGCGCGTCTCTCCTGGTATTTACACGCGCGCGGGCGCCGGATGACTTGATTTAAATCTGTCGTGCTCGCAAGGTATAGCGGTAGGTATAAGGTCCGACCTCGGCCGCCGCAGCTGATTTATCGAAGGGTAAGCGCCTCTAATGGCTCCTCGTGTAATTCGGTGGTCCCCGGCGCGCGCGATAATTCACGCGAAATGAAGAAAAACAACACACGTCTTCGTTTTCGTCGCTCCTGTGTAATGGTATAGAAAGTGCATTGGGTGCGGTATTTTCGAGTTTCGTGCAGCAGAGCCGCGGAAAGGAGCTTTCACCCGGCGCAGCCGCGCGGACAATTAAAAATACACTAGGTGAAGCAATCGCGTGGGCGGCTCGCGTCGTTACGTAAATATATACCGCCGCGCGTATATTTCATTGAACTTTTCAATCCTTTTCTTTTCCTTTTTTTTATATTCTTCACGGTAATATAATTCCGCAGGAAACCCACGCGGTAGCTCAAGTGTAGTGTAACGAGCAGAGTGCGATATAATAATTTTAGCAAACGAGTGGGGCCGGGAGGGGGTAAGGGACAGGAGAGGATCGTTACGACAATCGCGGAAGCGTGCAGAAAAATAGCGTAACGGAAAAAAAGAAAGAAGGAGCGCGCGAGGAAGTGTATAATACTTAGAAGCGCCGCGAGGCGAAGGGCACCAGGTGTGTAGAGAGAACAACCGACCGCGCGCGGGAAAATCAATAGGGCCGATGGGCGAGAGAGCGAAAGAGCGAAAAGTCTTACTCGCGCGCCTTGGAAAACCGGCCGGACTCCAGAAAGCGGAACTCGGGCGGAAGATTCGCTATGCGCGCGCGCTCGCGCTGGCGAGACTAATGAGCTCCCGAGACTATACCGCGATGCGCGCGGGCTGAGAGGAAGAAAGATGGATAAGAGAGGCTGCTGCCGATCCCTCATTCCCTTTTACCGAATCGCCAGGAGGATTGTAACTTTCTCACGCTTTGCTATGGTTTGGGTGAAGTAGGTTGAGTTTTGAAGTTTTTTTTTTATGAAAGTGTGATTTGTGTATGGGTTTGTGCTGGTGTGCAACCGTAAATAACGAAAGAGAAGATAGATTCCTCATAGATGGACATGAGAAAAATATTATTAAAATTAAATTAAACGAGAGGTGTGTAAAATTCAAGAAAGAGAATACGATTTTCATTTTACTGAACATTTACTTTCTATTTCATTTTAAAGTTGGATGTTTATATCAGATCGGCGTTTAATAAAGTTAACAATGCATCTCATCTTTCTTCCGAAATTTCTCTTTGCAAACATCAAGACGATATCTTTCATCAGATATAGTTAAAAACTTTCTTCATCTACATATAAATAAAAAAACTACAGAAAAACTACAATTAATCCCAGCTTGCAAGACAATCCGAACTACCTCTACATACTCGAACATTAATTCGATTGTTTACAAATCACAGCGCATTGCATGTCAATCGTTACAACACTTTATTCACGCCGATTGCGGGTAAACACGCGCGTGTGCTCATCGTATGTAACATATATACATATATCGTAAGAATATCGTGTTTGCTTAGTGGTGCGAATCGACGAGCGACGCGCATCCAGTCGGAAAAAGTAGTTGCATTAGAACGCCGACAATCGCGACAGGAGGCCGCTAATAACACCGCGAGGATGAAAGAAGGAAACGCCGGTAATGCAAGTACTCGGCACACAGGTATAGAGCACACGCGCGCCTCACGAGTCGAGAAAGTAGGCGATTAAAAGGAAGATGCGCACGCATGCGTGCACTGGCGGTGTATACATGCTATTTGCCCGCGCAAAAGTAGAGTCGGAGAGGAAGCGTTGTAAAATAAGAATGGCCACTTTATCATCTTTTCTCGGGATTAGGCTGGCTCAATAATTGGGTCGCCTGTCACATCAACATCTGCGCTCTCGGTCGAGATGCCGTCTGTTACGCGCTCGCGCGCACGCGTGCATATGATTATTAAATTTCACGAGGAAAGCGCGTGCTCCGTTGGTTTTTAACAGTTCCTTTTTCTCCAAGTTTTCATAAGTATCGTCGTACTGAGTGCTCCAATTATACCCCTTTCGCGCGCGAATTTTTCAAATACTAGCGCTTCATGGAAATGAGAAATTTTTCAAAATTGCCGTCCGTTACACTCATCATACTAAACGTGAATTAACACTTAAATTAATACGTTTTGACGTGGTTGTTTTGCAGTAGGCTGTTATAATTTTATTTTTTCAGTTTTACGTAAATAACTTTTATAAACTATATTTATAAAAAAAAAATATTAAAATGATTATAGTTATAAAGTATTTGATAAAGAGGCAAAGCAATTGAAAAAAGTAAGAATTTCGTTATACTTTGAGGGGATGTTCGAGGGGACGTGAAAGATCGAAGAGAGATATTATCTCTTCTATTTACATTTTCTGCAGATATCCAACATGAAATACGATACCTTCAATTTTTGCAATAAGGTAGTTCAACTATATTTTTACACGTACACACGCTCCAACAATTCCACACACGAATTTCCTCTAACGTACATTCTGATAAACAAAGATAAAAGTGCAAATGAGCTTGGCATTCAGAGCAGTACAATAAGACTAAAAGAAGTACAGAAAAATAATTTCAAGTGGCATTAGCGTAACTTGGAGAATCAAGACGGTTTGAAAGTTTACAGTGCGTAGATGCAAATACTCGAAGGCAGTGTGGGGAGTTGCAAGCTTGCAACACAACGGTCCTATCGATCTCTTTGGAATCGCACACACGTACGTACACACGTATACGCGACCGGAGGGTGAGAGAGAAGGAGGAGAGAACCTCCTAACAGTCCTAACGGACACGGCTCTCTGTGCATGCACATACGTGTGCAGGATTTGTATACGTGTAGTCGGGCACGAGTTTACGCACTGTCCTTGCTCGATCGGTTTCTTTTATTCTCCCGCCAATCGTTACGCTAAACTTTATAGTCCACGCTTACGGCCATTTGACTCTTTTTCATTTCCTTGTTAGTATCTATACGCGGGTTGTGATATATTTATATGTTGGGTAGCAGTTTTACTTTTTCGTTGACATTTTAGGCACGACCGCTACTCGGGAGAGCCTTATTTTGTTTTACTTTCTTGCGAATGCAACTTTGGAATGATAAAAATATTTGATTTGTTAATAATGGGCCTAGAAATTTATCTATTTATGTGTATAGGTAGGCATTTTTTTATGTCTGTAACGATCTCGAGAACCGTCTATTTTTACTATTTTTATTTTACATAAATTAATGATCGAATGTTTATTTAAATATACATTGAAACACTTTTAAACTGAAAGGCTTTACTGAACAAGAAAAGTAAATAATGTTGGGTATATACGAAAGAGTCAAAATGTTACTGTCAGCTGTTTGGGAAAAGAAAAATGATTGAAGGAACCCCCGAAAATCATAAAAAGCCAAATCACCTTTTCTCGGGCAGTATTAACGTTCGTTTAAGTGATTAAATGACCTTGTTCCTATTTTAGGTATAGATCTATTTAAAACTAAATTAAAAGTAAAATAGTAAGTGATCGGAATCTCTGTGGCAAAGTGAATTTAATGAATTCGCTTAACGTATGAAATTCCGTTAGTAGGCCCGGTTTTCAAATATAATACAGAAAAAAACATAATCTTTGTTTCGTCTTCCTTGAACATTAAAATTCATATAACACAAGTGGAATGTAATCTAACGCTCATTATAGTTTAATCTTCTATCAAAGAAAATATTAGCTCCGAGTTCAGCGTATGTCAAAAAATGTGGTCTTACGATTTCTCGTTATGTATTTGTTTACTGTTATTCGTATTTACGTATTAACTAATTAGTAGGAACAGAAAACATTCGTTTTCAATCTGATAAGATTATTATTAAGTTGCGCTCTACAGGAAATAAACTGTATTATTTTAATAGAGTAAAAGTTAAACCGATTTCTCTCCTGCATTTTATTTCCACGAAACTTTCAAAAGAATAAACGATCATAGCGATAATTTTGTTGTAAATCCTTATCAGAATATCTTAGTTCAATATGTAATATTTTAGTTGCAAATGATAGTCGTAATAACAGTAAGATCTCTTGTAAATGTAACTATTCAATATTATTTAAATTTTAGAAAAAACAGCGCCAGAATAAACTCCCCATTCAAATAAAAATATTACTCAAAAATTTTAAATTTAAAATTTTGGCGAAATTCACGACGGGGTTTAAAATTTAGATTACTACAGTCATGCTCGTGGCTCTTATCACCTGCAGAATTGTATTCTCGATCAGATTTTAAATAACCGAATCACCGCAACCGCAATTAAAATTTTTAATTTACGTAGCTATTTTTGAAACCACTCATTGAGAAATAGCAGCATTTATTTTTACACACCTGCATGTAGATTTCAGAAGAAGCAATTATCAAATCAATCGGAACAATGAAACATTCTTCCTTATTTCTCATATAGCTAATAAACTAGAAAAATTTTAAACGTACTACATCTTTATCTTTACGTATCAAAAAAACGTACGCATAGAAAAGCCAGTGCTTATCATGCTTATCTCGCAACCCCATAACAAAACCAACCAGCATACCTGACGAACCACAGCAGTGCCTTCGAGCCCCCAGCAGCATCATTTACAAATCACCCTTGCGGCATCAGCTCCTGCACACCCGCACCATCACCCGATCAAACGAAACAAAAAATGCCTACACGAACTCTAAAAAAAAGGAGAAAAGGAATCACGAAGGACTGAACTAAGGCTACGTCTAGCGGCTCGGAGTAGAGCGCGACGGCTGCGTGCTGGCGTGAGCGCGAGCGCGTTCTTACTGGCTGACCAGCGGGCGAGA
Organism: Torymus aiolomorphi; assembly: GCA_036365515.1. Taxonomy (NCBI): domain Eukaryota; kingdom Metazoa; phylum Arthropoda; class Insecta; order Hymenoptera; family Torymidae; genus Torymus; species Torymus aiolomorphi. Next base: position 220,835,951 of record CM070875.1, on the reverse strand, counting down.
CTAAGGAGTCGAAGGGGGGCCTCCTCTCTCACTCTCGCACCGCTACTACTACGCCATCGTTGCCGCTACCTACACACACTCCCACTGCCGCTGAACGTTTAAGAATAATTGATCCCTCTTTCTCTCTCTCGCGAGCTCGGGGTACACATACACACACCCCCGTGCGGAGCTACAAGTGCCGCGGCGGTAAAGAAAGATTCGCGGATGCGTATAGTCTTGGGGTTGAGATTTTATTTTTAGGGCTAAAGAGATGGGGATTCGGGTTTTTGAGCTGGAGGGCTGGTCAATAATGCTGAGACTAGTGGAGAATAGTTGTCTAGTGCGTTTAAATTTAAAGTATGTTTCTTTACTGATGAACAGGTTTTTCACCTGTCTTTGTAGATACCGATCTATTTATACTGTTTTCCATTTCGAGAGTGCGAATTTAACTGTTTAAGGCAGTATTCAATTGTACTGCTTGTATGTATTTGAAGAAGAAAACTCTATCCGATTTGAAAATCCGATTCTAAAGTAGGATCAGAGTTCAATTAATAGGTCGTTCTGATGAGAATAGCGAAAATCAGTCTGAATTAATGTAAGTAATCGATCGTTTATCTTTTATGGCAAATATTACAGTGCACATTTGACCTAATCTGAACCGAAACTTTTGTCAAAATATATCGAACAATTTGATACTATTACCGATGCTACTTGAGTGCACATCAGGCGGACATTTTAGAAGTACGCAAGAGGGAAGAAATCTGCCAGCGAGAAGGCACGCGTAACACTTACGGCCTTACCACCCCCCAACAACTCCGACCACCCCATTGAAATCAAAGCCGGTGACCGGCTTCTTTTCCTCCCACACATACACTCTGTGCTTGACCTCGAACCCTGCGAGATGTAGGTCGCGGAAAAGTACACGGATATCGCCCGCCCAAATCACCGGCCCTATACGTATATGTATATATGCGTGTATTCGAATACGCGCTCGCGCGTGCAGCTACCTCGGGCACGCATAGCCCGAAACGGCCACTTCCTCCTCCCCGTCCGTCGTGCGAGAAAAAGGAATGCTGCCGATCGATCTTGTATACGTACACACGACTTACGCGTTCCCGTGATCCGATATATCCGAGCCTAGGTCCGCTCCCTTGTTTTTCTTTTTTTTTTTCGTGCCGGCGCGGTGTGTTAAACGCTTGTCGGTGGGTGGGTGCTTCGGGCTTGACGATAGTGATGATGATGAACGGCGCGGTTGAGCGGAGCTGCTTAGGGTTCGTGATTTTTCACGGATTTAGGTGGTGTTTGTGTAACGTTTACTTTTATATGCCGATGTTAGTGTGTACAGTTGAGTTTCAATTTTATGGATTACCGAGTGAAATGCGGTTGTTTAACATTTATTTGCACGGTAGACGCCGCGGTATGCTTGAATTATAGGTATTGAGGAAAAGTTGTAAAAGAGCGGAGAAAGTTGGCAAATATACAAAATCTTGATAACTATCTGAACTGCCTTTAAAACATATACGATTGGCGGTAGTATTTATTGAATAGAAAGGAAGACAACAATTTCATATTTTAATTTAGCTCATGGAGAATCTAGCAGTACATTCGAAGCTTATATTTTTACGGTAGAAAATAAGATTCCCAACTGAAAATTAACTGGGGAAATGCGGGGAAAATTAGATACACTTTTGCAGAGTTATAGCTGAAATTGCATGTCTTACCGTACTCGGCTATTTCTACTGATACGCGTTTCTTGCAAACATGTTCTAAAATACGATCTAAAAAATTTTCTATTTTCTCCTTGTTAGCAGTTCTAAATCTACTTTGTATTTTCAACAATATAATATAAACTACCCAGATTGTACGAGATAATCGAAATTGCGTGAAACCTAGAGGTTTTACAAAGAAATTAACATTTCAAATACACGGTCATTTTTCTTCGTTTAATAAGGTAACCGTGATTAAAGAACATCTCATTTAAATAGTATATTTATATGCACACACACACACACACACATATATTCTAATAATATAATCGCGATCTCTGTACAAAACATAAAAAAATCTCGAACCACATTCGCGCTTCAAACCCCAGTACCTTATACATCCTCTTTTCCATTAATACCAAATCCCTCGATTTTGCAAAAATCCGCGCGCCGCAAAACGGCATAGTATGTATGCGCATCATCTCGCTGCACTCGGGCGCATTGAATTCTGCGCGAGCGGAGGAAGGCCGAGCCCATAACTCGGCGTGGTGCGGTTCAATCAGGCTAATGCTCCAGTAATTCGGTGTCGGAGCTCGCGAGTGCGCGCAGCCTTCGACGTTTTTAATGAATGAATAAATGGCCTTGCCTTTAATACCGCGCCTCCTCGCGCTCGCGCGCGGACGTAAAAGTCGGAAGCTCGCACCTGCGAGTGGCCTGCTATACATCCACGCCGTCATCGCTTCTGCATCGAACTTTCGTGTATACGTGTGGCTGCTGCGTGCATATACGCGAATGCAAGGGGGGAGGGGGGTATTTTATCAGAATGGTAAGATGTTAGATGAGTATTTTTTCAGAAAAGTCAAAAAACAAATTAGAATATCTTATGATAGGAGGGTAAATTTTCCGGATGTTTAAAAATGTATAATATATAAAAATTCCAAAAAATTTGATGAGAAGGCCATATTTTCATTAAATTATTTTTATATGATAAGTATGTGATATCAATTTTTCGAATGCCACCTCTACCTAACGATTAAATTGTAGAAAATTCACTCATGATTTAGAAAAGCTACATCGACAAATGAGCTAAAAATCGTATAGGAATGAATGTTTTAGATTTCTCGGAATTTTATTTTTCTAGTTAAATGTATATCTTTGTAATTTTATGCAATCTATTTTCAATTTTTATAGACGTAAATTTTTCTGATATTTTTTTTTTAAAGTAATTTGTGTTCTGAATAGCTCCCGTTCGAATGTACAGTATCGGATTCGAAATAGTATATTGTGTACCAAGGGCGTAAAGTGGGTCTTTTTAGACCAAGTGTGAGGTTGCAGTACGAGTCGAAGGTGAGCTAGTACGAGCCGAAGGCGAGTGCGTTTGCGAACCGAAGACGAGACAAGCGGTCGTTTCCGGCTCTATTAATAGATTCAAAAAACGCGAAAATCGTGCTTGCGGTACAAAAAATATTTTTGAACACGTGCATGAAAAAGGCCCTTTTCCTGCATAGAAAAGTGAATGGAAAATCGAGCATTTCGAGCGTCCAGTATGGTCTCCCGTTACGGCGGAAGGAAGAGAACTTAGTCTCCCGTTATGACGACTCTATATGCCCGCTCTCCCATCCACCTTTCATGCAAAAAAAGGTCACATCCTGCACTTATTAAAAAAAATACTATGTGCAACAAAGGAGCAATTGACTTTTTCAAACTCGGATGATGATATTGAGCACTGATCGTGTATCACTCGGGTGCCCTCGTGAACCGCTCGTGCTCAATCATCCTCGCTAGAAAAACTCAAATTTCCCCCCTAATTGCACAATCTACTATTAAACGATAGTATATTTTCTGAGAAAATACCCATCTAACATTTTACCATTCTGATAAAATACCTCCCCCGAAAAAAATTGAGTAACGAAAAATAATAATAAGTAATAATAATTAATAATAAGTAATAATAATTAATAATAAGTAATAATAAATTCGTTTTAATTGGTTTTGCAAAATAATTGTAATTCATCATTCGTGTGTATATTATAAACGAATCCTTTATTCTGATACAATAAGCACTATTTGTGAGTTTTTTATTTACTTCGTTTTTTTAATTACGAAAGATCCTCTCTTCATTTTAATAGGAAACGAAATATTCTGTGGAATAGTTCAATTAAGAATACAGTATGTTACACGATAAAATCATTGCAGCGTAAAACTTATGTCATTTTTTTAAGTTTTAATACCTCTAAATATGTGTTATAAAATGTTACACTGTTTTGCACTTATTATATAAATATTACCTAATACTATAAATATCATTAATATAAAAGCCATAATGTATTGTCATTCAATTATGTAACACGTTAATATTAATTGGCTGTCAAATTCGACAAATTATATTAGAGAGATAATACAAATAATGTGTGCGAAGACATTTTGTAATTATCTCAACTTCATTGACACTTTAACTTAAGATTTTAAATTTATTAATGTCTAACAATCATTCAGAACAAGAAGAATTTACGAATCTAATATAATGTGTTATACTGATTCATCTTTGAAATATAGGTAACAAAAATGTTAAATATTAATGCTAATACAAAATATTTTATGTGTACCGACAAATTCGTAAAAATCGCGTTAAAATAAATTAATAATGTATAGCTATCAGCTACGGTATTTGGTCGCATACAAAAAGGTAAAATATTATGTTTTCGTAATATTGTAGCATGTAAAAAGACATTCTTCAAAGTAAAAATAACCTGTAGTTAATACTTCACTTGCAAATTCTTCTCCTCGACAAAATAATTACTAGTTATTTGGAAATTTCAATAAAAAGTTTCAACCTATTGTTATTTGTCATAGATACAGAAGAGAACAACAGTAAATAGAAATGAACAAAAACAAAGTTTTTGTTATGTAATTTATTACATTATACTTATATTAACAAATTAATAATTTAGGTACTATTAACTAAATACAGGATTAGTTCTTTAAATTGATTTTCAATTCTCGTAGTTAAAATATACATTGCCCACAGTTTGGATAATTAAAAATCTAACTAAAACCGTTTTTTACAGAAGTCTCTATGTATTTACAATTTTTGTCTAAATAAAATTGCATTCAAGGTTGTTTGCAAATTAATGGAATTGAGTTCTCAAAACATTAAAATACGTGATCGTAGAATTTTAATCACATTTAAATCACGTCATGTAGTACTACCTAATTGCGAGGTAACACTTATTAAATACTTATATATGAATCGTTATTTATAATTACAGTTATACAAACATTGCACTAGTCTCATTCATTTATTATCATTATCAAAATGATTTGGCTACATAAGCAGTAAAGTTTTTCCATTGCTCAATTTTCTATCATTTGGCATATTTTCTGAATTGATATACATTTTTTACAAAGTTGGATGAAAAATAACATTTAAAAAATACATTGTATGTTATTTTTCGACCTTAATTTCACTACAATATAAAAAAATTTTAACAACTTCTTGATTTAAATTTTTTTTACGCAAAGCCTATTCTAAAAAGCAAATTATTTTATTAGCAAAAAATTAAAAATTAGGTAATGCAAATATACTTATGCGTTTCTTTCATGTCTGTTTATGAAGATGGGTACTTAATAAAACTAGGGAATATAATTGTTTTGTTTGCCATCCTCATTTTAATTACTAAGAATATATTAATAATAATTTGTTTTGATTGAAAAACAAAATATCTAAACGAGGTGTTAGATATGCTCAAAATATTTCTTAAGAATAACACTTAGAAAGAAATACTTAGTTTTAAACCCTTATAAAACTTTGTATCTGCAAGTAAGATTTTAGAAATAACTATTTAATGAAAATTACTAAAGACGAAAATCACTATGCAAAAAACAATATTGTGTCTTGTTGAATTAAATACCCTAAAATCAACCATTACCGATCCAAACGTTAGTTATTGTACAACTGATACACAATTCGTCGTAATTCGATGTAAATCCTAATTACCCAAAACTAATAGATCAGTGTCCTCCATATTATTAAAATCTATAATAAAATTGCTATAAAAGCTATACGAACTTTAAATCTTTGTGAAACCAATCATAGAAAACTGTTTTATCTGTTAGGCCATCATTTTTGTGTAAAAGAATTTAAATCTAGTTTAAACGAAGTTGCGATTATTTCATCATTATAATTAAACGATAAGAATAACAAATATGATGTTTCAGAAAACAAGATAAATATGTATAAAGAGGTTGTCAAATTATGCAAAATTCCGATAAAAGCGATTATTGTACAAATCGTCGTCACGTAATTTTAAACAGTTTTAATTTGAAATGCTCAAGGTTGAAAAATGCAAAATGAAAAGTAAAAATGTTATAATTGTGGTGATGATTCCCATTTCTGTTTTGACAAAGAACTTCATATTGTTTCATAACTTGACCGCAATTGCCGCAAGTATAAAATTTCTCAAGCTTATTTTTACGAAAACTATGCTTTCGTAAGCAAACTGTTAGAGTTTCATAATATCAATGTCAATTTAGTATCTACGATTTCGTATTTACTTTTTAGTAACTAATATCATGAAAATCACTTATTTTCACTGGCACACGGTAATTTGTGTAAATTATAAATTCATACGACTATTAGTGCAGAAGCCAAAGACGGTTTTCGTGGTAGTATGAGGTCCACGGCTCCACCAAAGTTTTTCTAATGTATTTTGACCTCTTGAATCCGAGTTTCTTGGGTAGAGTGTCGTACGATGGTTAGTTAATTAGTTATAAACAAATTTTTAAACAATTAGAGATAAATTAACCTTAATCTGAATCTAAAAAAATATAATTATATTTTTTTAATTATTCTGACTAAAAAAGGCTCCTATAGATTTTTACGTACGACCAATACTTTCCGAGTAAAAAATTGTTTAATTTTCAGAAATAGGGCATTTTTTGAAACTTTGACAATTTTTTACTTTAAAACTATAGGTCGTACGTTAAAACATGTAAGAGTGTTTTTTAGTTAAAACGGGTTAACAAATACGATGATATATTTTTTTACATTACTAAAGTTGATTTTCTCTAATTGTTTATAATAAGTGATTATAACTAATTACTTGATAATCTTGCAAAAAAAAAAAAATATTTTCGTATTCTTTAACATATTTTAAGTAAGAAACACTCTTATATGTTTTAACGTACGACTTAAAATTTACACTTTAAACGTTAAAATTTATACTCAGAATGATTCAAAGAATACAATTATACTTTGTTTAGATTTATAAGGTTAATTTTTCTCTAATTGTTTAAAAAATTGTTTATAACTAATTAGCTGGCCATCGTACGACACTCCACCAAAAATTCGGATTCAGGATGTCAAAATACGTTAAAAAATCTTTGGTAAAGCCGTGGATCTCAAAATGGTTCAATTATCTCTCTAGCTCCTGGACTATATGTATAGCACAAAACTATTGGGATAAATTATCTACTTAAAAATTATTTAAATCGTAAAAGCCTTGATTGAAAACATTTTTTCCTTTCATTTTTTGATGAAAGAATTAACATAAAAAATATCGGAACAAGGTCCAAATAAATTCAAAAAAATGTCTAGACCTATTATGTACAGAATATTAAATAAAGTAATGTAATACAATTGTTATCCATAAAAATAATATTAAATTTAAAAAGCATTTTACTATCAAATCTGTACATTTCCTCCAATCTAACGACCTTGCAACTAACTAATAATCCAAAAATTACATTGAAAATAGTAAATAATTTTTTTAATTATTGATTGATTTAAAGTGTGTCCTAAAAGAGATTTCAAAATATTCATCATATAAGGAACGTTTGGAATATGACAAATCTACTATAAGGAGAAGAAATTAAATTACATCACAATAAATATGTAATACTTAAATACTGAAATATAAGAAGAAATATTAGAAAAAATAATTATTGCCCAATAGAAATTGTGGATTTGGCAATTGGATTTTCAGTCACAAATGCAATATACCTTATCGCAAGTACCTTAATACAATAGAATTAACGATTCTTTATATGAAATTTTCCAGCAATTACGTTTTAGGATTATTCAATTTCGTTTGAAAATTTGCTTGTGAACTCTTATAGGAAAGTTTCTGTTCTTTTCTATACTTTTCAATAGTCATCATGTCAATTTCGACCGTATTTGATGTTTTCAAACTTGAATCTAGGTTGGCTGCCAATTTCATATAAGTCTCTTCCATTTCCTTTGCTATGTTATGTTGATAATTATATTCGAACGAGAGTTTTTGTTCATCTTCACTTGATACTTCAAATGTCATTAAATCTCTATGATTTTGAGCTGGCAACGAGAGAATGCCGTTTGGTTGATTATTTTTAATCTTAGCATTTAAGAGTGGCTCTTCTGAAGAGGTATCTAATTGTTGAACATTAGAGTCACAATTGACAGAAAGTGTATCAACCCATTGAGCAACTCTCTGTAAATGTGTGTTTTCATGCATAGAACAAGGCGCGTTTTCTTCGCTGCTAATTGAGGCAGATCTTCCTGACTGAGATTTGGCAAGATGAACTAAGGCTGTGTTAGGTCTACTGCATCCACTGGTGTACAAAACGGTTTCGTAAGCACCAGCATTGTCAAGTAGAATGTTTTTAGAGCCAGGTGTTACTCGCATTAGGCAATTTCTTGGTCCAGTCACTCGTTCCTTCTTACTTGTTAAGTTAGTCTGATTAAAAAGTTGATCACTTGAAAAACTTGAAGGATCTGATGAAGAGATATGGGCACTATCACTACTAAAACTTGGACTAGTTGCAGGTTCTGTTTGCATTTTTTCACTCTGGCTTGTTAAATCATCAGAACTTTTTACCTCAATCACTGTAAATTGAGGAGGTTTTTCTGAATTTTTACTGCTATTTTTCCAAACTCGTTCATTTATCACATCTAATTGTATTTCATTTTCTTTTCTATTAGGCAGATTTTTCGAATTCACCCAATTGCTTTTCCACAACCGCTCGTTAATTACATCAATTTTAGCTTGATCATCAAAATTAATAGTATCTTTTGAGGATTTAGTTTGACTTGTGATTTTTGTACAGTGATTTAAAGGGACTTGTGCACCAGTTTTATCTTCATTAGTTATTGACTTAGATTTATCATTTGTGTTTGTTTCATTTGTTGTGCTTTTGTGTTTAATTAAATTCTTTGAATTTAGATAATTTTTGGAATTATATGAATGTCGATTATATACTTTGGAAGTTTCATCATTTGCAGTAGGTTTTGCTTCTGTTATTTCATTGATGCAATGAAACATAGCATGCCTAGAGTTTGCATCATTTATTCGAAGATGCCCTGATTTATTGTAATGAAAATTTACTTCACGAACCTTTGATTGAGAAGACTCTTTACTGCTTTTCCCATTTTTTACATCAACACGGTCATTTTTACTAAAATAATCTTTAGTACTGGCTAATCTATTTCCATTGTTTTCTATTGAAGTTTGAGTTTCAGTATCTACTTTTAAAACACTTCTGTGACATGTACAAGTGTTGCAATGCCTTGCAAATATTTTATCTTTTTCTCTATCTTCTAAAATTTTGGCCATGATAGCTGCTGACACCATATCTATGGGAGGCTTTGACTCATCATCACTATCAGCATCTTGTTTTTCCACTAATGGTTTTGCAACATTATAAACCATTGCTGTTGGTGGAAATGTAGATATTGGAACAGTTATACTTCTCACTTCAGTATTTGATGTTTCATTAACACGAGTTTTCTGTGCAATATAAGTTCTTACTTTTGCTTGAACTTCTGAAGGTAACTAAAAAAACAATATGTATTATAAAATATTTTGTAACACCACAATCATTATCATTCATAGTAAATAGTTTTCTTTTAAAAAGAGACATTAGTTACTGCATATAACTATGCATAAATATTTCTTTTTATTTATAAGAAAATTTAAATTGTATAAATTTACTTTCATAAAAACTTAATTACTTACTGCTTCATATTTCTGCCCAACAAAATTTGCAGGTTTACATTGAAGTAACTGAATTGCAAGGGCCACATCTTTTCTATACTTTTCCTAAAAATCGAATAGAAGTATTTGTTAGATAAATGCCAAAACTAGAAATTCTAACAAGAAAGTAATTAGTAGAATGATATAACTGTTTAAACACTCACATTGTCTTGAGTGAGTCGATGAATTGTATAATTAGCATCAGCTAATCTGTGGGACAGAGTTGCTATGTCCTTAGTAAAGGCCCCTTTCTCAGTCTCACATTTATCAACAATCTTTAATAATTTATCTTCCAGATTCTGGTTAACCTTTTGTACTCTTTTATGTGCCTCATAAAGTCTGGTATACTTATCTTGCCAAATAAGCATTTCCTCCTTTAAAGAAGCCAACTCTCCATTGGGGAATTTCTCGGCTTCACTTAAAAACTGAGTCTCCATTGTTACAATGTGGTTATCCCTTTCAACCAAACGTTGCCGTAGATTTTCTATTTCTACATGCAAATGCATGTCACTGTGTTTTTGCACATGTTTATTACACTGTCTGCATTTGCATCCACACTCCTGCAACATGAATATATTATGTAAAAAAATAAAAAAACGTGTATTTTTGATAAAAATCTTTAAGCAAGGATAATTTCATCAAATTTTTCAGTATTGTATTTTAATAGTTTAAAAAACTTAATTAAAGATATTCGAAAGTTATCTTCACTTATATCCAATCATTAGCAAAATGCAAAAAAAAATTTCTCCAGCTGCTGTCAATGTTCCAGAAAACCTGACGTGGAAAAAGCGTTATTTAGTAAACATCAACATGAAGAAATATTACTCACCTTACACGTGTCTGCCATAATAAATACCGAAAGGAAAAATAAAAGTAGAGAAAAAATCAGAAATAACAGCAGATCGTCGGTACTTAAGCCTCATAACCTTATCGGTTTTATTTTTGAGAATAGGCACGACAGCCTTCCAACGGCTATCAGATTATCTTTCCCCGAATCTTCAAAGTTCAAGTCAGCGCAAACAGTAATCGTCGTCTCATTGTAAACTAAAGTAACTGATAATACACGTCGAGTGCTAGATTTGCAACAATGCACTCGAATGTGTAGCCAGCAGTCTAGTATTGGAAACAATAATGGAGCTCGCTCATATCGCCTGCGTAAAGCTTACTATGCAGTAGATATCCGTGCATATCAATGCTCGTCGATTGTCGTCTGCCAACTGATGTACTGACAATTGCCAAAATTCCACGGTGCACGAATGCACGATTAACCTCCTTGTGCGCGTATATATATCTGCGAAACAGGACAACGGCCGATATACTCTACGTGCTTATATATCTATTATGTGCGATGAATACATTGTATGCAAAACCGTGATTTCCAGTTTTCTTCCTGGGTTTTATCGCTGCGAATTAAAAAGATCTGGCTAAAAACAAATATACTTATGTACACTCTTGAGGAAAATTCTTTTGCTGCTGCGGCTACTATACCTATTGGTGCGATTGTACGTGCCGTTCCGGAAACTGATCACGCTGGGCGGCTGGAGGAAAATGAAATAACTCAAGTGACATCATTCTTGTGAACACGTACGAGTACGAGGTATGATTATGAGGGAGAATGTACATAAGCGCCGCGCTGCGCTGCGCCGTCTTAGGGAGGAAATACAATAGGCGCCGTGCTCTGCTCCGTGCCCTGCTCCGTGCTCTGCGCCATCTCGCCGTGGTATAAGCATTCAGCTGATTGGTTGATTCCACCCATCCCGACATTAGATATATACATATGCTCTATGATCCTAATAGAATTAACCAATCAGCTGAATGCTTATACCACGGCGCAGACGACGCAGAGCACGGAGCAGGGCACGGAGCAGAGCACGGCGCCTATTGTATTTCCTCCCTTACGCCGCGCTGCGCCTACGCCGCGCTGGGCCCTTTCTACATATGTGTGTTCTGTCTGTTCTAGACAACTTCTTTCTATGTCTGTCTCTGTCTTACATAAACGGAACAGATCTATCTGTCTTTGTCGGGAACACACAGAACACACAGAACACACATATGTAGAAAGGCCCCTGCGCTGCGCGGTTCTCTGCTTGCGCTGGTCCATAGTTCCGTTTCTATATTCCATTGGTAATGGTACAATTCTATAGATCTATGTTATACATCTATCATTTTCATGGTCATGATCATGATTGAAGCCAAAATAAAAAAAATTAGAAAAATGTATAATTTCATTAAAGTTATTGAAATTGTTAAAAAAATTAAGAAAAAAGAAACAACAATCTTGCAGAAGGTGGTGGGTTCGACCACATTTAGCAATACCTCAAAGAAATATTCATAGTGCTTATAGCACTTTATTTAAATATTTTGCATTAAAGGATCATGAAGAGTTTTATAGATTTATTAACATGAGTTTTAATCAATTTCATCATTTATTTGAACTGGTTAAAGGACATCTCATTATCGCCCAATTCCATCTTATTCATCAATAGCTTCATTTTCCAATGTTCTAATCAATTTTATAATTCATAGTATATCATATCAATTGGGTCTTGTGTTTTCTTTCTCGGTTTAAAATACTTTTGTTCTTAAACTGTCCGTGATATAAACTATCCCTTCATTTATTTAACTTTTCATTTTGGAGCATATACACATCGTCCGTGATTTATAAATATCATAGATATGCAACTGCTCATTTTTTTGTAAGAATATACGAATGGAACGGAACGGCAGAGCTAAAGCTTCAGCGCAGCGGCAGCACGGCGCAGCACGGCGCGGCGCAGCGCGGCGCTTATGTACATTCTCCCTGATATATGATATGGACCAATAAAGTGTGCGAATAAGAAATTGAGAACGAAAATGGACCGAGCATAGAAGACGACACGACGGATCGACTGGATCGACGAAAACTTACACAGCTGAGAAAAGATCGAACTCTAAACTTAAACATACCGCTGAGCTAGCGCTAACCTATATATAGGAATACAGAACAGTATCGCTGTAAACACACATGCATCCAACTTTTAATTCAAACAAATTTTATAATTAATTAATTGAAGTCAAAGATGATTCCCACGAAAAGGAAAGTACCTAACATCTTAATTACAGGTAAATTTACCTCCCTTGAAACGGCATAAAAATAGTTTTCGTTTATTTGTTTTTATTGTAGAAATGTCTCGTTTTATTGATGAAGATTTGAATATTTATCAAAATTTTGTAATAATTAATATAGATACCAATAGTATACCTAGTCATACAATAAATTAATTATTTTTATATGCTACACAGGTACTCCAGGTGTCGGTAAAAGTAAAATGTCAGAACTACTTGCTGAACAAACAGGTCTCATTTGGCTGGATGTAAGCAAGTTGGCTATTGAAAATAAATGTTTAGAATCATATGATCAAGATTATCAATGTCCCATTTTAAATGAAGACCAGGTAATGTTTTAAATTTATTTCATTTATTCAATAAAATTATGACTTTCTGTCTTGCAAATGTTATAACTTTTTTATTTATTTTATACTTTAGTTGTTGGACTTAATGGAACCAATGATGAGTGAGGGTGGCAGAATTGTAGATTATCATGGAGCAGATTTCTTTCCAGAACGATGGTTTGATATTGTGTTTGTCTTAAGAACTGATAATACTGTTTTATACGATCGTCTAGTTGCCAGAGGATATACAGGTAAAAAATTAGAAGATAATATTGACTGTGAAATATTCCAAACGATACTGGAAGAAGCAAAGGAATCATATAAAGAAGAAATAGTTCATGAGCTTCAAAGTGATACACCTGAACAAACTATTGATAATGTTAATAGAATATGTCAGTGGATGGAGCAGTGGAAAATAGATAATCAATAAATAACTTTTATATAAAATGTTGAAAACTTTTTGTTTCGTTAAAATGTTATACAATATTTCTTTTTAATTTCCTAATGTTATGCACATGCATATAGATGTGTATATATTTACAATTCATAGTTTTTTTATTCATTCAACTATACCAAGATCTCGTTTTAATTTTTTTAATCTATCTTCAATACTAATGTAATATTTCATTTTTATCAAAAGCTTTTTAGCTTGCTCAATATCATTATTATGGAATGCTTCTGAAATTTGTCTGAAAAATATAAATATTAAATTAATCAAAAATTATTATTTTATATAAAGTATTTTCTCAAAAGTTTAAAACAATACTTTGTTAATGAAGCTAATTTAACTCGGGTTTTTTGCAAGAGTTCCAACACTTTCTCTTTATCTTCAGAGGCCTCCTCAACTTCTTCATTTTCATCCATTATTTTCATCAAAAATTCAGGATCTGCGCTTGTTGTTTCTTCTGATATGGAAACATTTTGTAATTTGAGCATGTATAGTCCTCTGTTTAAAGGATTCAGTAAAGTGTTATAAGCTTTGTTAACTAAAGAAGAAAGATTCTCTGAAATTTCTTTTTCTTTCTGAAATTATGGATGTAACATAATTATAACTATAAAATTATATAAAAGGTATTTTGTATATAGAAATTTAAAATTACATCTGTTTTTTGTCCAAACTTGTCTGGATGTAATAAAGTTTGCAGGTGTCTATATTTCTTTTGCATGTCTTCAATTATTATGTCAAAGTCCTTTTTCACTCCAATGATGTCAAAATAGTTCAGATCCTTCGGTAACTTTTGTAAAGTCTTACACTTAGAACAGAAAAGTTCAGATTTGAATGGATGATTGCATTGCCAACATTTTTGTGGACCATCACTGAAGTACAATTGGCTTTGATATTGAGAAATTGATATAACAATTTCATGCTTGAATATTCGATGAACATGAATTTTGGTAGAATAATTTAAATTAGTTTTGCAAAGCAAACCTCTTTTGAAACTTGATAATATGCGGGTAGTCTTAACACTCATGATTCTTTATCAATGTCATAACCAACAACCAAGATGAGTATTTTGTATTCACCTTCAGTATTACATAAATTAAGTCGACATCCGTATGATAGAAACTGTATACTTTAAAGTAATATATGTATATATACACATATATATACTTATGTTTTGTTATTGTTAAACTTGACAAAATAATACGGTTTTATGATATTCATGTATAGGTAACATTACATATGTCACATGTGCGTGCGTGTGTGTGTGTGTATCAGTATGTGTGTATATATATATATACTACATGCTGGTTGCTCCATACTTACATGCATGCTGCATGCATGACCTCATGTCCTCATAGGCTCGTATATAGTTGTATCTTATATGCCTTGTTAAGACCAGCGTCAGCGCCCCTCACGACAGAATCCAAACTGCTTATTGAAGGATAAACACAGCTATTTAGCATGAGCGGTATATGAAGAAAAGTTTATTTAATTAAGAAATAAAATAAATAGGGATGGTATGAACGTCGAAAAGTTTTTTACTGATTTATCCGATATTGCAAGATATATTGGCAATCACACAAGGCGTTATGTGAAAGGCGAGAGAGTTTATAAGGCAAATCGCATAATATTTTGTAGGTTAGCCAAAGAAAATACTGATTGCTCAGCAGAGTTAGTACTTCAGTAGCACTGTGCAACACAGTTCTTTGGCTAACCTATAAAATATTATGTGATTTGCCTTATAAACTTTCTCTCTCGCCTTCCACATACGGCCTTCGTGCCATTGCTAATATATCTGATAATATCAGAGAAATCAATAAATGATTTTAAGACGTTCATCGGATCACTACTTATTTTATTTTTTAATTAATCTTTGGTTCGTAACTTCGTATACCGCTCATGCTAATCAGCAGTGTTTTACTGTGTTTATCCTTTAATAAGCAGTTCGAATTTTGGCCGCGAAGGGCGCTGACGCTGGTCTTAACAAGGCGAATCGGAATAGAGCAGACGACATAACTTTATGCCCGTAATTTAAATATGAAATTGACAAAATTTACAATTATTATTTAAACTTGAATAAAAAAAATAAATATTGAGATATAAATTGGTAGAAAATAATTATTCCTGTGAAAATCAATTTAAAATACATTTATCAAAATATAATGTAAAAAAAAAAAATTACTTGTCTCTGCCGATTTATAAGATTTTTTAGGCAATATAGCTAAATACTTATTTATAATATAGTTAACAAAATGCATTTTAAAACATGGCAAAATAAAAGGCTAAAGTATCTTTTCACTATAAATCAATGCATATAAGTACACTATGCACATCACAGAATTATACACATGCGTATATGGTACTCATCTGATGGCTGCTTGTTCTCTCAGTGGACTATCTTAAGTATTGAAATTTTGGAGGTTATAAAAGCCGCTAGCTACGCGGCGAATGAAGTTTATTAACTTTTGCAATGTTACTTACAAAGTTTTACAGAAATTTCGTTCAAACAGCATTGCGTTGTTTGAATAGACATATAAGTTATAAAAATACAAAAGCATTTTTAATTTATCACAACCATTCAAGAATTAGGCATTTAAGAATAGTGTCTTCACCAAATTTTATGCAATGCAGAAATTACTTAAATGAATCAGAAAGTCAAGTGCAATTACCAGCACTCTCAAGTGAACCTCCAATAAGGTGGCCTAGTTTTTTCAAAACTACAAATAATTTTATTCAATGTAATTTTGTAATACGGCCTCTGTTGGAAAAGGAATTTAACATGCCAGAATTTTTAGATGGCTCAAAACAGGTAAATTTCATCGAGTAAATTCTTAATTTTAATTAATAGAGTGTCAATACAACATATTTTTAGGCTGTAAGTGTAGTATCAAAAGCTTTAGCAAATGAAGATTATGAGAGTATAAGTGACTTAGTTACTCCTGATGTAATTCATACTCTAAAAAACAAAATTAATACTTTCAACCCAGAACAAAAACAATTAATAGCTGTTAATAAAGAAGATATTTATCTAACATTTCCGTACCAAGTTGGGATTATGTTTGATAATGATAGAGGTAAAATTTACTTTTTATTTTCATTATTTTACGAATCATGTGTATCTGAATTTTTCAGCCCAACAAAGATTTGTTGAGATAACAGTAGTACATCATTCTCTGCGTGGTCTTGAAAGAATGCGAGCAGAAAATAAGGAACCTCCCATGAATATGGGAATGATGCCAGAATATCAAAGACTTCTGTTTGTATGTAATTATCGATATATTCGCGAGTTTACAAAAGGAGTAGAATCATCTTGGACGATTAACATGATTAATCATTTTATGCTTGTTCCGGTAAGAAGAATATATAAGCCAAACTACATTATTTTACTAATTTTATAATTATTATTTTCTTTAAATATGGTAAATTTGCTTTCAGATTTAAGTAATTAAGATTGTTGAACTGTCTCGTATGTGAGACTACTTCTGGGACATTGTTTCATTATCTTGAAAATAATATGAAATTTTCTTGGACATATATATTTACAAGATGTCTATAACAGCAAAAGAAAACGTTTTGTGTTACATTTCAAAAGTTATAAAAGTTATTGTATAATATATTTGAATATATTTATTGTATATAAAAGCATCATCTTTATAAAGTATGTAATAGAATCCAACATATTTTCATAACATTCTCTAAAATATATACATACAAAATTTAATGAGTCTTAAAACAGCATCTCATTGTACATTTAATCTATTCAACAAAGCAGGCACAAATTCATTCACTTGTAACAATGTGGCACCAACGTATGTCCTGTTTTCTAAAAGAGATATCAGTAATGGTCCCTAAAAGTATATCAAATAATTTTTTATATATCTTGTTTAAATAAAAAATATAGAATTCGTTTATGGTTTAAGTAAAAATGTATGTTTAGATACCTCGTTGCACTGAGGATTATGAAGCCAGCATTTTCTTTTACTTGTACATTTAAATAAATTGTTACGTTTTGTATGTACAGAATTGTAAAAATTTGTTTCCCATTTTTCGTCAATTTCAAATAAAGAAATTTGAACGAAATTTAGATAGGGTTCCATATATTGAGAAATCATCGCTTTACAGTTAACTTTTATTTGCTGGAAATTGATGTCCATAATTTTACTTGGAAAAGATATTAATTTTTCCAAATTTTCAATTGATGGAAGTTTTATACCTATAAATTCGTAAGGTAAATGGATAGAAAATTCCTTGAAGATTTACTAAAGCCATCCGCATAAAAAATAATTTTGTGGGCAATGTATTAGCCACAAGTGTTAAAAAAGTATGGGCAATATATGGGCAATTGAGGCCCCTGCCACATAAGCACGTATGCATCCGTATGCATGCGTATGCATCCGTACGCACGTGCACACATCTCGTGCGGACGCGCACGCTCGCTTCTCTCATTGGTCGTCGAAGGCTTAAGCTCGCTCCCAACCAATGAGAGAAGCGAGCGCGGCGCCCGCACGAGATGTGTGCATGTGCGTGGCAGGGGCCTGAAAGCCACATTAGGGCAATGTATGGGGTATACATGGCCCCGGCGCCTGAGTCGAATTCGGACTATACGGTATTCCACATAATTCCCATATTAGTCCCATATATAATTATTTTATTTTTTACTCTCACGAAAATAATATGGGACTAATATGGGCATAATGCCCATATACTGTATAGCCCGAATTCGGCTCAGGCGTTGGGGCCACATATGAGCAATTCTCAGGATTTTCTGCAAAAAAGAGGGTCAAAAATAAAAAAATTGAGGCACACTTCTGTTATTTTTTCTTGTTCTGTAGATCATATAGTATACGAGAAAATTTTCGAACAGTCGAAAACGGTCTTGTGACACCGTTTTAGAAAAAAATCCATTTTTCTTATGGAAATTTAACATGGGAAAAATGGACGAAAAGTAGTCACTGATGATGAGCCAATAGTAAGCTTTTAAATGTGCCAACAGATATTCCACAAAAAAACGATTAAAGTAGATGAAGAAAGCTTTAAGCTGAAAATCGTTAAAATCAGTCGGTTCTGCGCAAAATTACGTGCATTTGAAAATCGCGAAAAATTACCAAAAATGATTGAATTACGTGGATTCGGGAAAAATCGCTCATTTTTGCACGTAACTTTGCGCAGAACCGACTGATTTTAACGATCTTTAGGTTAAATTAAAGCTCTTTTCATCTACTTTAATCGCTTTTTTGTGGAATATTTGTTGGCACATTTAAAAGCTTACTATTGGCTCATTATCAGTGACTATTTTTCGTCCACTTTTGCCATGTTAAATTTCCATAAGAAAAATGGATTTTTTTCTAAAACGGTGTCAGAAGACCGTTTTCGACTGTTTGAAAATTTTCTCGTATACTATATGACCTACAGAACGAGAAAAACTTATAACAGAAGTGTGCCTCAAAATTTTTTTATTTTTTTTTTTTTGACCCTCTTTTTTGCAGAAAATCCTGAGAATTGCTCATATATATCCCATATATTGCCCTCATATCGCCTTCATGACCCATATGTTGCTCATACTTTTCCAACACTGTGGGCAATATATTGCCAACAAAATTTTATTTTACATATACCCAATACGTATGTCAAAAATATGGTATGCAACACGTGCGTACGATTTTACGCACGAGTAACGACCGAATAACACTCGTGAGTAAAATCATATTTTACCCACTTATTATACCTATTTACACTATTCTAGTTAAATGCATTAACACTACATCTTCAAAAATATAACACTTAAGTTACCTTGGAAAGTAGTGTCTGTAAAACGATAAGGTTTTGTAACTGTCGTTGCAAACATAGGAATTTGTTTTCGCTCCGCCCCTTTTAGTGATGTATCAATCGCTAAAATGATAATTTTCATTAGATTGAATATTATATACAGGATACTACTCGGTATAATGGAAAACTTACATTTTCCAACTTGTTCAAAAACTTTCGTTATGGGTATATTTTCATCTAAATATTTACACAAATGAGTAGCATATAATCCGTAATCTTTACCCAGGCGTTCGTAGCTTGGACGATAGCTAGACGTAGAATAGGCTTGCAATAAGTTTCTTAAATTTTTTTTACCTTTGTACTCATTTATGGACGGAATTTCTTCATGGATTTTTGGATTGCATTCCCTAAACAATTTGCATAATTATATTCATAAAGCTGTCAACAAAAAAAATGTATAAAATTATTAAAAACAAGTCTTACATAGGTGGAACCGTTTGGCACATATCTAACACGATAACGAGTAAGGCAGGATCGTTTTGCAACGCCATCGAAAGCAACTGACTTTCACAAATTGCGTCTTTTCTCAAATAATCCTTTGGGGTGTCTATCGAGAGCATGTAATTTTCCTGCATTTTGAATCCATGGCCAGCAAAATAAAATAAACCTAAAAAAATTGCAAATTACTTTAGGGAAGATCATTTAAGTTTAATTATAAACCTGTAGAAGATAATAACCATAAGTTCCTTCAATTAAGGAATCACAAAATATTTTTATGGCGTTTTTCATCTGTACGAGAGTTAAATCTGCAAGACAAATTGTGTGAAATCCAAGGCTGTTCAAAATCTTTGCCACCAATGCGACATCGTTTCGCGGTGTTCGTAGTGTTTCTTGATTGTCGTAACTTTCATTGGCAATTAATAAAGCTACTTTTGCCACAGCTTTTTGTCGAGGTTGTTCCATCTACAAATTGATCAATTAGATTTATTTCTGATCTTGTCTAAAAATGTACAACTCCTTTTTGGGTGGAAACAATCTGCGAATTCAAACTTCATTTTAAGGAATCAGCTGGACCAAATTACAAATTTAAAAACAGAATTTTTTGTTATTTAAATATGACATAAATTTTTCAATAACGATTTAATTGTGTACTGTTTGCAATAATTCAAAATGACTTTTCAATTAAAAACGGCGTGAAAAATTAAAATTTATAAAAAAATTATCGTGTGATTGTACATAGGTACTTTGCGCGCGCGCGTGTATGTCTATGTAATGTATTCGTGCAGAATACGCTTACCGTAACAGTGCTTTTTTTAGTTAAAACTTCATTGTAGTCATTAGAAATATGGCAATAATATTTTCCTTCATCTTTGGCAGTGAATTTTTCGATCTAAAATTTCATCGTGATTAACAAACCGTAATAAAAAAAAGTTTTATCACGGACGAAAAGAAAGATTAAGTACTTGTAATAAGTTCGAAGTTTGATTACTCAGCTTAACATTATTCTTGTACCACTGAAATTCTGGCCTAGGGTAACTACTAGCTTCGCAGAGTAAACTAAAACTACATCCTTCCTTTACTTCCGAAAACGGTTCCGGCTGCTTTTGGATTGAAATCGCTGTGGGCCTTATATCGATAAATATAGATCTAGAAAATACATCGCGTAATATTTCATCCTTGTAGCTCACCTGGTACACTTGGCACTTATATGTACCTTTCTGCGACGCGCTACAACAAAAAAGGTAATATTAATATATTCTTGCATTTAAAACCATTCGAAAAATATATCTGACAAATTTAATACGATGTTATGCTAATATCCAATTCTTCGGACGATTGACCCTCCAATTTTACGGCCTCGTGATACCATTGATATTTGGGTGGTGGCAAACCGTGCGCCTTGCAGGTGAGTCGCAGATGGGTCCCGAGAGTAATGTACAAATCGTCGAAGTTTTTATTGTCGTCCGGATGAACGTCGATATCTAACAGCTCTATGAAATGCAAAAAGCGATGTTATATTGATTTAATAAGACGAAATTAAACTTATGATTTTTAGTAAATTTACCTGGTGAGTGTAAAATTGATAAACTATCGTATAAATTACAATTGTCCAGCAATGCACAAAGGATTTTCACATTGCACATTCTTGTGCTTAATTCTACTAATAATTTTTCGCTTGGCGTTTTATTTAACACCACTTTATTTTCGAAATCTTTGATCCACGAACTATATCAAAACATTTAAAAATTAATAAAATACTGTTATTGGAAAAGCAATATTTTTGTAATTATTATTTGTACCTGGGGAATCCAAGTTTACGACAGACATACTGTGCTAAGGGTTTCCAAGAATCATTTTTGTTCAACTCAACAATGAGAGCATCATAAACTTCTACAGGGAGATTATCGAGGGGTAAGTCTGAATTAAATTTCAACATGTCTACGGTTTTATTGATTTGCTATTGAACTATCATTTTGTTTACTGGAGTAATTAGGTTTATTTTCTTTTGCGTTAACGTATTTGTTCTCACATACTTCAAGTTGTAATGTGCTAAAAAAATATAAAAGAAAATTAATAAGTTAAAGTTGATGGTGTTAAAGGATATAGTTTATTCTAATTTCTAAATTTTTCTAGTATAATAAGTAAAAATTATTATTCTAAATATTTTAATTATTCCATACGATGAATCGATAGAACCATTTATCAATAAATCGGTGGAAAATATTATTCATTATATATAAAGGAATTAAGTATATAATTTCTTTCTGTTTCTAAAGTTTTTCAACTATTTTATTTTGCCGATTCAGTGACTAAGTATATCATTTGTGTGCGTGCGCGTAAAACAAATCGGAGACATTTGGATCATTCAAAACGCGCTACAGTTCAAATTTCGCTCCTGTGAAGTTCCCTAAATTGCATCGGGTTACTTGTATCATACTTGTTATCTTTCGTTCAATACCATCATTATTATCGAATCGAAAAACGATATCCTTATCACGGATTATGGTGAATCATTGCAGTTTCAAAATTTGTTGGATAGCTCGACCCTACTGAGGACTCAACTGAAATCATGCCAACATCTCATCTGACGAAAAAACTAAGACAAGCCTTAAAAAGTGCACTTAGGGATTTGTTATTGCTTCCTCATAGAGGAAAAAAAAATTTCGAAACAAAAAAATGTTAAAATTTTTGTTCGTGACTGCATGTGTGTATGTATCCAGCCGATATCTTAAAATCCATTCCATCGATTTTGGTCGGGCAGGGCTCATTCTCTTCGTCTCGATGGAGATTCTCAGTTCGTTACCTGATTTGAGTTTTTATCAATTTCCTTTTGTTTTATAACCAAAACACGGTTTTAAATTTTTCGTTTTTTTTTTTAATTTTCTTTATCTATTACCGCCAATATAATTTAAGAGGGCGTGGTACTCATGTACTCTATTTTACCGGCAGAACACGGTAAATTCTATATTATTAAAATAAATATGTCGAATTACGTCTTATAAAGAGATAGTTGCCCTGCGCAATGTAATAATCTACCAGCCTACGCAGTTTTGAGCTCAAATGTCAACGACACCCTAAAAAATTTTGCGAACAAAAATAACCGAAAGTTCGTTCGCAAGATTTTTTAGGGTGCCGTTGATATTTGGGCTCAAAACTGCGCAGGTTGGTAGATTATTACATTGCACAGGGCAATTATCTCTTTATAAGACGTAATTCGATATATTTATTTTAATAATATAGAATTTACCGTGTTCTGCCGGTAAAATAGAGTACATGAGTACCACACCCCCTTAACGTATAATAAACTTTTCTTGAACCCGGGAAAAAATGATTTATATATGACATTATATGATCACATGTCGTCGCCCGATACGAAAAAAGCCAACTTCTAAGTTCGCGCGAAGAAGACAGTTTCGCACGAACTTAGAAGTTGGGTTTTCTTCGTACCGCGCGACAATATACCCATATATAAAAATCTCGCATGGGCATATACAACTATACATGATTATATATGATCATATATGGATTTTGTCTCTATATAAACATACATGAGTGTATATTAGGAAGTATAATCGTGTATGAATATATATATGTGGCTTCCCGGAAAAACCACGTAAGTGACATGTTTTTCAAAATAGGTTTATGCCTTATTTCTTATCTTCGAACAGTCCTCTATCATGTGATCGTGACAGAAATTACGAAAGTGCACTCGTTGTCTTGAATTCACACAAAGAAAAACGCTATAACTTCATTTTTTCAACATTTTCCCGGAATAACCACGTATCTCCATTTTTTTGTAGAAGAAGTCCCGGAAAAACCATATAATTCCACTTTTTGTCATTCAATATCCTAGAAAAACGATACAACTCCACTTTTTCAATAAGAGACACAGACGTTCCTTATTCTTATAAGGGTACCCATATTCGTCGACTGCAGAAAGGTGGAGGGGATAAGCAAGACGATCGAGGCGTTCATGGTGGTGAAAAAGCTAACCCGGTTGCAAATATTCTGGTGATTTCCACCTGAAATTTCACCTGGATTTTCACCTGAAATTCATGTAAATATAACGTAAAATTAAGGTGGAATATACGTAATTTTCAGATGCACTTTCAGCTGTAAAAAGTCCAAAAACGTCACGTGAATTTCAGGTGGATTTCAAGTATATTTCGACGGCTGAGCGGAACAAGCTCGTATCTCGGCGCGCGGACGAAGAACGTCGTGTCTCACCGCGCGGATGAAGAACGTCGTATCTCAGCGCGCGGACGAGGAACGTCGTATCTCACCGCACGGATGAAGAACATCGTATCTCGGCGCGAGAATGAAGAACGTCGTATCTTACTGGCCGTGTACTGGTCGTAAGAACGCCGAGATACGTAGTTCTTCATCCGCTCAGCCGTCGATGTGTCCATGTCGTATATAAATTATTTTTTCCTGGGAATGCTCTTCAAATTACCTACATTTTCTTTATCGATTTTTTAAAATTATCTTCAGTCTGCGTCACTTGTTATTAAGGAAAATGTACTTTATACTTCTTTAATTAATTTCTCAAAAAATATTTGATTTATCGACTCAAAATTTTAACCACTTATTACACATGTTGGGGACAATATTATGTTAAAATTTAAAGAGATAATCTTGATTTGTTTAAAAAAAAAGTATTTTAGAAAAAAAAATTAGTTTTATTACACACACCGCTCACACAGACACACGCGCGCGCATATATGGGTATTCGAACGCAATATAGTGTATTTACATTTCTAACGTATATTTTCAACAAATATTAGTTTTATTGCAAATATTCATAGAGCAAATTGGGTGTGATACTATTCATTATGGTCATACAAAATTTAAAAAAGGAATCAATTATACATTAGTTTGATGAAAGCTAAGTGCCAATGTATTGGCAGCCGGGGTTTTTTTAGCGATATTTAGAATTATTTGTGTTGATCGAGGGAAGGCAATTTGTTTAAGAACTTTTAATGGAAATTTTCATCGCGCATAAGATATAAGTCTCACCGAGCGCGACAAAAAGACTATACATTCGATTTCGCGACATTTAGAATCATTAATCATCTATAACAAATTTGAAAGTGCATTTTTTAAAGATTGGGGCTGTCTTTTTGCCGCGCTCAGTGGGATTTAGCTCATAATTCAATGAAAATTCTTATTAAAAGTTCCCAAAAAGTCGCTTTCCATTGATTAACTTGAATGGTTCTAAATGTAAGCGAAAAAAAAATTCAAAGTGCATTTTTTTGAGGATGATACTTACAAAGAGAGTGCACACCTCCCGGGGAACGACTTTCAGCAGGCGTTATGAGTCGATTTCTATATGAAGCTCAGTGTTCCTAATTCCATCTCATAGGCCCCTTTTTTGAGATATGGGCAATCTAATCTCAAATATCCTTTATTTCGTTAAGAAATGATGCCTCTTCTATTCACTGTTTCATTACAAGTATTTATGATACAAAAACTAGCATAAAAGTAGACAACAAAAGCTAAAATTTAAGCTCTGATTTGTTGAAAAATATTGATTTTTCAGAAAATTATAAGCAATCAAAGATAACGTAAGAAAATGGTTAAAAATTTGTCTTCATTTAATGCCATTTAATGTATCCCATTTTTTAACTATTTTCTTACGCCATTTTTAATTGCTTATAAAATCCTGAAAAATCGTCATATTTTTTAATAGAACAGAGTTTAAATTGTAACTTTTGCTGTCTATTTTTATAATCTTTTTTGTTCGTTTTTGTATCATAAATACTTGCAATGAAACACTGAATAGGAGAGATATCATTTTTTAACGAAATGGAGGATATTTGAGATTAGATTGCCCATATCTTAAGAAAAAGGGCCTATGAGATGGCATTAGGAACTCTGAGCTTCATTTCAATACCCGCTGAAATCCGTTTCCCGGAGGGTGTGCACTCTCCCTTGTTCTTAGCCTTTTTGCCGCGCTCGGTTGGGCTTAGCTTATGCGCGATGAAAATTACTGTGAAAATAGTAATAGTAATAGTCATTTATTGCAAGTACGATTAATTTACAAACAGTGTAACAACATTAATGTATAATAGTCGTGTATATAATACAAAAGAATAGTCAATATAAAAATAATTTAAATATAAATACAATAATCCTTTTAAAAATACAAATCAAACACAGCCAATTTGCGCTTCTCAGTCTTATTCAAGTAAAGATAACTTACGATATCACGATATTACAGTCATTATTCTTAAAAACTAATAATACTACAAAGTAAGTCGAAAACCAGAAATTAGTGATATCACAGATAGAAGCTTAATTGACTAGAAATACACGAAAAAATGACTAGTTTTCAATACATTAAAATTTCCGTTGACTTAGTGGGTCAAAAGTAAACTTAAATCTAAAAATTAAAATACTATAGCCTTACACTCAGACTTTTCACTCGCGCTAATAAATACATTCATTCAAATAAATAGGGTGTAAATAGGACGACACTGAGAAAAACAAAAACTAACATAGAGATCGACCATTACGCAAATGGATTAGTCTAGGTCAAGAAAGGGCGTTCTCAGAGCAGTTTTAAACCTGCTGAGCGATGGAAGATTTCTAACCTCAGCAGGCAGAGAGTTTCAAAGGTGCGCACCTCGTACACTGAAAGACTTTATTCCAATATCAGTACGCATCAAGGGTGCTGTTAATTCTTTAATTTCACCCCTAGTGGCAGACCTGGGTACATATCTATAGAGAAGAGACTCTCAAGGTAGTCCGGGTTATGCATACGCATGATTTTATACATCATTATCCCCATGAAATACTGTCTCCTCGATTCAGTAGTGCGCAGCCATCCCAGGGCTGCACTATATGGGGCGAAATATAATCACACCGACCTACACCTAACACATATCTCACACATAAATTTTGCAGTTTACAGTCTGTTTTTCAACTCTTGAGATAGATCAAGAAAAACTATCGAGCAATAGTCCAGATGAGGGAACAGCAGAGCGGTTGCGAGATTTTTACGCAATGTTTCAGTGATGTACCGTTGAAAGAATCGTAGTGCAAATATCACACGATTGAATTTCTTGGTAACATGATTAATATATGCTTTCCGTGTAAGCTTCGCATCAAGTACAACACCGAAACTAGTGACGGTTTCTGAGAACGGGATGCAGGCACCATCACCGAGGTCAATCGTCCTCGGCTCAACACCTGAGAAAAAGTCATGAATAAAACGATTCCTGCCGAAGACGATCGCCTTTGTTTTCAGCTTATTGAGTTTGAGAGAGGCACCCAAAAGTTCTAAAACAGTCGCCTTCACTCGATCAACTCAAATGATTCTAAATATCGCTTATATAAACAAAAAAAAAACATAAATCCCTAAGTGCAGTTTTAAGGCTTGTTTTAGTTTTGTCATCACATGAGATTTAGGTATGAGATCTCAGGTGAGCTCAGGTGAGTCGCATGTATGTGTTTTTTCGGTAGGGTCAAGTATAAAGATTTCAATTTCAGTGTGAATCAATAATAATGATAGATATTATTATGTTAATTTAAGTATGCTATATAAGTTTTCCTTGCAAAATTGTTCGCAAAGGCGCGAAATTATGAATTCTAGCTTAAGTATTTCTTTAACAAAGCATTACGTGAAATAAATTTTCTTTCTTTTTTTACGTATGGTTTTTAAGATTGCATATATATGTTAATATTTAACGGTAAAAATTAAAACCATGAAAATTGATTGTTTTAGAATGTCTTCTATTTTAAGTATAAACATCTGATATACATTTTTATTTATCATTTAGAAATGCGTGTTTGACAATGCTAATGCCGATGATTGGCTTTCAAGTATAGAGTGCGACAGAATGAGGAAAAGCTACGCTGAATTCTTTTTTCCCCCCCTTCTATCTGGGAATTTTTTTTAAATGCAGTTCAAAGAAAATTTTTCTGCATTTCCGGGCTAACTTATCTTTTATCCATCCCCTCTGTTATACATACTCACAGCGTTAATGAAATGACGAATTTCAAAGAAAGTGGATATTATTATTAGGAGATGAAGAACTCTGCCTGTACAGCTCGTATATAGTAAGAAATACTCACAGTTTCGCCGGGAAGGAAGCGCAACAAGCGCAACAGGAGAAAATAGGTGTGCTTATATACACGAAAACTGAGCAAAAACTATAAGTGCGCGCGCGTGCTGTCGGCGATGTTCGGAAGTGCCCGTAACCTCCTGCCTCTCGTCAATCCGTGAGAAAGTGGCAACCGCAGGCGCTGGCGGCCCAGTAAGTATACACAGCGTTCACTGCCAGTATTACAGAGAGCGGCCCAGTCCTTAGGCGATTGCGTATAGTAAGTGTACACAATATTAGTACGTATTATACATACGCAATTTTCACTCGCGCTGCTGCGTGCTGCGTCGTATGTTCGTGTATTATTATTGGCACAGCGGAACAGTAGTATAGCAGCACCGTCGTTCGTGAGTAAGGCCTACCTATAGCGTCTGCTCTGCTCGCTCTTCGCGTCGGCCTCATCGGGAAAACGGGAAAGGAGCGAGCGTTGCGATTATCGTGCAAGCCAGTTGTCCCTCCCTCGGAGAAAGTACACCTATATCGGCATGTAGAAAAGTGCACGAGCGACATGTACACGAGGAGGAGCAGGATAACTCGGCAACCGGGACACCGCCCGGCTCATACCCCGCTGATGCAGTCCGTCCTCGTGGCGCTGTTGCGTCCGTGAGCTGCTCCTCTCCACTAGTGTATTGTCGGACTGACGGTCGGTGGCGCAGCCGCCGTCGCTGTAGTGTACTGCCGTACTAGCGATTATATACACAATATACCTTACACCAGTGCGTGGGCCGTCGTCGTGTGAGCGTCGCGCGTGTACGAGCGAGAGAGAGAGAGAGAGAGAGAGAGTAGAGAGAGCGGAGTGGAGCGAAACGAAACGGGTAGGGTACAGCGCACCTCTCGCGAGGCCCCGCAGTTTGTGTGTCTTCTCTCAGACGTGTGCCGTGGTGATGCCCGACGCGCTACTGCTTGCACTACTGCTGACAGTGCCCCTAACTAACCCGGAGCAGTAGTCGTTCTGTGCGTGAACAGGCGCGCGGGGCCGCGACGACTGACCGATAAAAGAAGCCCGACGCGAGTGAGCTTTGGTGACGACGCCAGACGGGACGATTGCGAGCACGCGAGCGAAAGAGAGCTCCTCCGTGACTGGCTGCTCGCCGTTAATGCCGGACTCCGGACGTCGGAGAGATTCACCGCTATGAGAGACTCGCCGCCGCGGGCGGCCCTCCAGCACTGCACGTGACTGTTTCTGTGAGAGTTTCGAAAGAGTAAAAGAGAGGACAAGAGAGAACGAGCGTCGACGTCGACGACTTAAGGATCCTGAGCGCCGAGAAGTGTGCGGGTGGTGCGAGCTGCACCTCCGCCTGCACGAGCACGCGGGCTACGATGGTCTCCAAGTCGGGCAACAACAGATACCAGGCAGCAGGAGGCGGAGCTGCCACGGTGAGCAGCGGCGCCGAGAGCAGCTACGGGGCAAGCAGACGCGCGGCCGCGGCTACGGCCACAGCAGCAGCCGCAACAGCGGCAGCAGGCCAGGACAGCCCAGCCGCTGCCCTAGCGGCGGCCACCACGGCGACGTCCCACCAGCGCGAGGACTTTGAGTTCCAGGCGCCGCCCGAGGCTCCGGTCTTCGAACCTACGAGCGAGGAGTTCCTCGATCCCCTCGGCTACATCGCTAAAATACGCCCGATCGCCGAGAAGTCGGGTATTTGCAAGATCAAGCCGCCACCCGTAAGTACATCATCATCGTCATCTTATGTCTCCCCCGTTCCGCGCTTGGCCCCTTTAAATGGCCCACCGTAGGTCCGCAGCGCGCGAGTCTAACTGCGCCTCTCGCTCGCTGGCGCGCGCGCGCGTATCCTGACGCCGTTGTGCGCGCTGTTGCACTATACATCATCATCATCATCGTCGGGTGTGTATACCTTCTGACAGGTAGCGGCCGCGTTATGTAAGGGAGGCCCCGTCGCAGGCGCGCGCGCGCGCTCCGTCCTTTTTGCTATTTTCTCATTTTTTCCCATTCGGCTTAATAGAACACGAGGCAACAGAGCGGCCTTCTCTCTTTTCTCTCTTCTCTCTCTCACTCTTCCGTTCTCTCGAGCGAGCGCGCCTTGGGCTTCTCGCGCAAAGTGCATCTTTTCTCTCGGGCGGACTTTCGCTAAGCGCGAGTGAGAGGCCGATTCGGGCAGAAGAGAATCGCCGCCGCCGACGTTGACGACGACGACGGGGTGCGAGAGCAACAATGTGTGCCCATGCGCGCGTGAGAGCCAAATAGCGTGTGTATGTCCCTGATGTCTCCTGCGTCCTCCCCTGCCTGCCCGATTCTCCTCTACACACGTATATAATACGTGCGCTGCTATACTTGCTCTCTTTGTTCCCCGTTATATGTAGAGAGCCACCGCCACCGTCGTCGTCGTCGCGGCTACAACACCGTTGCTACCGCGTTTACGAGCTGCCTAGTGCCTGCTCCTCCTCGCCTAATACCTATACCATTATATTTTACTATACGCCTATACGAGAACGCGCTCACTCCGCGAGAACAAGCAAGAGAGTGCGTGTTCACATCTCTCTCTCGGCTGCGGAGAAAATAGCCATTTTTCCGATCAGTAACAGTACCACGAATCTCCCTTGATGATGATTATGATTTATAGGTGGTAGCTGCTATGTGCAGCGCGCTACTCGCGGAAAAATGCTACTTAGCGCGACGGGCTATTGATCGTTATTGAAAAGCCATGGGCTCGAGCGTCGAGCGATTACATTGTATTTCACCGCGAACGATAGCTTGATAACATTTTTTCGGTTTCCCCCTAAGATAGGTGGATGTATGTCCGTATGTGCGCGGATGGATTTTGCGACTTGTGTACCTGGCCAAGCGGGTGGTACGCATTTATATATATACACACACGTCGACGCGGTCGCGCGTACAGCCGTGATACCTTGGCCGTTCGAATTTAACGAAAACGAAGTCTTTTCCTCGCACAATGACGAAATGTTAGCCGCCATTTGCAAGCTTCTAATCATTCAAATTTCACATCCATTTTAACAAATTTTCCCTTTTCTCCTCGGTCGTGGTTCATTGTTTGATAAAGGAATTATTTTTGTTTTACGATTTATATCTAAATATAGACTAAACAATCGGAAAATACCATTATAGTTGCTTTTTTTACCTGCTCCATTTTGAAATGAAAATCGAAATTGTTTTTTCTGTGAACTCAAGATAAACATATTTTTAGGAGATCACCTTTCCTGAAAATTATATTGATTAATAATCCGTTAGCTTTATTTATTTACTAGAAAGTCAGAATAAAAAAGCCGACTTTCATGTTTTTAGTTGATCATGTAATTATAAACCTGAAACAAAATTTTATTATTTTATTGATTTTAATGTTATAAATTATTCTTTAATATTATGGTTAGCATATGACATTGTAAACTATCTAATAAAAAAATAAAGTATCTATACAAAATATGATTTTGGAAGTTATTTTTATGACTTCTAATGGTTATTGATTTATATGAATTTGATAAATCAAATTCTGTATTTGTAACTGTTGTTTATGAAAAATAAATAATTTATAAGTACAATAAATATTTTGTTTATACGAAAACAAACCCATATAATGAGTTTTACTTTATATTCTTATGTGACATCTGTTAATTTTTAATGATATATGTATTTATGGATTTTAAGTTCAAATTGAGTAACAACACTTTTTTGCTGATCTTTCATAAGCATTGTGGTTCACTTCTTCAGAGAAATTTGAAATATAAATAAACCTGGATATAAAATATTGTCATTAAGAGGACTGATGCTGTGCAATATATTGATAGTGATAAGTTTTTAATGTTTAACATGAGGAAATCATTGTTTTATAAAAAATATTGTGATAACATAATTTTCTATTAATTTTTAATTAG
This sequence comes from Torymus aiolomorphi, assembly GCA_036365515.1. Lineage (NCBI taxonomy): Eukaryota > Metazoa > Arthropoda > Insecta > Hymenoptera > Torymidae > Torymus > Torymus aiolomorphi. Next base: position 220,804,160 of record CM070875.1, on the reverse strand, counting down.
AATGCGTATACATATATATCTCTTGTACTGAAAAAATAGTATTGATAGAATTGAAATTAGTAATAAAGAACAAAATCTACCTCTCCGTTTTTTAGGTTGAAGATCTACATTTTGTTTTAGAATTTATGCTAGTAATAAGTAATTTTTTCATTATTGTATACAATATTACTAAATAGTAAATAATTTAAAAAACATACTTAAACTTATTTTTTAAGTAAATTTTTATGTATTTGGATCATGAATAACAAACAAATGTTTTGGTAGAATTGGCAGCCACCATTTGCAGTTGATGTGGATAAATTCAAATTTGTCCCCCGAATACAAAGGCTAAATGAATTGGAAGCTAAAACTAGAATCAAACTCAATTTTCTGGACCAAATAGCAAAGTTTTGGGAGCTTCAGGGATCTTCATTGAAGATTCCACTAGTTGAGCGTAAAGCACTGGACTTGTACTCACTGCACAGGATTGTAACTGACGAAGGTATGCATTTCTTGTAATTTTCAGCATTAAATGTTTAATAAGTAATTATTGAATTTACTTTACTTATTATTTTACTACTTAATAGGTGGTATTGAAGCTGTAACAAAAGAAAGAAGATGGGCAAAGGTTGCAAATAAATTGGGATACCCTTCTGGACGCAGTGTTGGCAGCATTCTTAAAAGTCATTATGAAAGAATTTTATATCCATTTGACGTCTTCAAGCAAGGAAAAACTTTAACTGATATTGTTAGTATTGTAGTGAATAAGTTATAGAAAGTGTTATTGTTAATATAATTTTAATTAAATGTCAATATTTTTTATATTACATTAGAAAATCGAACCTGATGGCGATGTAAATGAGAAAAAAGATAGAGATTATAAGCCACATGGAATTATATCCAGACAGCAGATCAAACCTCCACAAGAAAAATTTTCGCGACGATCCAAGCGCTTTTCTGGACAACAGTCGGATGGATGTCAGTCACCTATTAAACAGGAAGACTGCAAAGAAGAATTTGATGTAGATTGCAAACCTAACATCATAGGCAAAGGTTTTGATACTAAAGAAGGTATTAAAGGTAAAAAGTGCACTGATTCCAAGGACAATGTTAAAGGTAAATTTAAGTATAATGCTTCATTGATCTTATACTTTAGATTCATTTAACAAAAATAATAGAATGACAAAAATAAATACAAATAATTGTAATTTAATTGTAGGTAAAACTTTAGTTGAGACCAAGGATAATATTAAAACTCGAGGTGCATTAGCAGAAAAGGATAAAGAAAACAGTAAAGAGCTTAAGAAATTGCAGTTCTATGGGCCTGGTCCCAAAATGGCTGGTTTCAATACCAAAGAACCAAAACAAAAATCAAACAAAACAAGAGGAGTCAAACTAGTCTATGATTTTGATCCTGTATGTAAATTAATAAAATTTAAAATATTCTTGAGTAGATAAATTTTGTAACTATTATATACAATATTTGTTTTAGCTTGCTAAATATATTTGTCATAATTGTGGAAAAGGAGATAATGAAGAAAACATGTTACTTTGTGACGGATGTGATGATAGTTATCATACATTTTGTTTGTTACCACCATTAACAGAAATTCCAAAAGGAGATTGGAGATGTCCAAAATGTGTAGCTGAAGAAGTATCAAAGCCAATGGAAGCTTTTGGATTTGAGCAGGCACAGAGAGAATATACTTTGCAACAGTTTGGAGAAATGGCTGATCAGTTTAAGAGTGACTATTTCAATATGCCTGTTCATGTAAGTAGTACTATTATTTATTATTATTTTGATATATTTTGTAATTGTGTTCAACTAGCTAATTATTATTACTTTTTGTACTTGAATGTCAATTTTCCAACTTATATGTGCTTTACAGATGGTACCAACGGAACTTGTAGAAAAAGAATTTTGGAGAATAGTATCGTCAATAGATGAAGATGTTACAGTTGAGTATGGTGCTGACTTGCACACAATGGATCATGGGTCTGGTTTTCCAACAAAGACAAGTGTTAATCTCTTTACTTGTGATCAAGAGTATGCAGAGTCTTCCTGGAATTTAAACAATTTACCAGTACTGCATGGGAGTGTTCTGGGTCACATTAATGCAGATATCAGTGGCATGAAAGTTCCATGGATGTATGTAGGAATGTGTTTTGCAACCTTCTGTTGGCACAATGAAGATCATTGGAGTTATTCTATCAATTATCTACATTGGGGTGAACCCAAAACATGGTATGGTGTACCTGGTTCTGAAGCAGAAAAGTTTGAACGTTCTATGAAATCTGCTGCACCTGAACTATTTCAAAGTCAACCAGACTTGCTTCATCAGTTAGTCACCATAATGAACCCTAATATTCTTACACGTGAAGGTATAATAATTTTACTATTAGTAAAAGTTTAATAGAAAAAGCTATATGTTTATATATTGTTTATAAAATGCGATTTTACACATTCTGTAAACTTTTACGCCCCCTGTATCGAAATAGTATATTGTGTGCCAAGGGCGTAAAGTGGGTCTTTTTAGATCGAGTGTGGGGTTGCAGGACGAGTCGAAGGTGAGCTAGCACGAGCCGAAGGCGAGTGCGTTTGCGAACCGAAGACGAGTAATGCAACTACACGAGGTCAAAAAATCCACTTAGCCCTTAGTGCACACCATATTTTTTGTACCGCAAGTATAGATTTTTGCGTTTTTTCAAAATATCGATGATTTTCTTAAACAATTTTGAAAACTCCATTCAAAAACGACAGCGGGCGCTTTTCGATTTTTACCGCCCGCTACGGCGAGCAGCGGGCGCTTTTCAGTTTTTACCGCGCGCTGGTCGACAAGCGGTCGCTTTCGGCTCTATATTAATAGGTTCAAAAAACCTGAAAATCGTGCTTGCGGTACAAAAAATATTGTTTGATACCCTCACTTCGCTTGGGCGACAAACCTCACTCTCGCGCTAGAATCAACACTTTCGCACTTGTATCGAAATATACTATTGTTCACAACTAAATTGGAGTGAGCCTAAGGCAGCACAAACGTCTAAAATATGTAACTTTTGACTCGCAATATTTGGTTACCCATACAGACGCGTAATCGAATCCCAGCTGCAGTGAATGACTAGCACCTCTGCGTCTGATTTTTCGAAATTCAGAATTTTCATGTTCTAATCTCACTGTAGTCGGTGGCTCTGTACTCATTTCAAACTGTAAGTCCACATCGCTACGCGAATTACGAAAAGTCGATCCCTTTAACCCTAAGTGATATTAGCGCAGCAATGAAGACCTTTATGATTCACAATGAGAAGTTTTGATAGCCGTAAAATTTAAAAGAAATTAAAAAAATAAATTGATTTGATATAACCTTAACAAATATCAAAATAAAATGATTTATCAATAATAATTAATATTATGTAATAGGAGTTCCAGTATTCAGAACTGATCAACATGCTGGAGAATTCGTTGTTACTTTTCCCAGAGCATACCATGCAGGTTTTAACCAGGGTTATAATTTTGCTGAAGCTGTTAATTTTGCTCCTGCAGATTGGGTAAGTTCACTAGAAAAGTATTGCAATAGAAATATATAAAACAATGGGAGACCATAAATTTTATACTTTTAATTATTTAAACAGTTACAAATTGGTAGAGATTGTATTGCACATTACTCAAATCTTAGAAGGTTTTGTGTTTTTTCACACGATGAATTGGTCTGCAAAATGTCTTTGGAACCAGATGCTTTGGACATTGGTATTGCTACAGCTACATATCATGATATGATAACTATGGTTGAGGATGAAAAGAAATTGAGAAAAAATCTACTAGAATGGGTAAGTCTAAATTAAATAATATTTTAATTCATTTATGCATCAAGTATAAGTATATAAAAATTTATTTAAATTTATTTTTTAATGTCAAATAAATTGTAAGATTTAAATTAATTAAATTAACTTGAAATTTTAAGGAAAAAATTACATGATATACAAAATATTTACCTTTTATTAAAACATGAACCCTTAGAAGCCCTGAAAATAGGTATAATGATCAGGCTAAGAGCAAAAATTTTTAAGTTAGATCTTACCATTATTTATAGCGTTTTCCAAAAGCCTTAGTAAGCATTATTTGTAAAATGCACAATTAAAAAAAAATGTTCCTTACCCTAGAAGATCAATTTATATATCGACTCAACCCATAATCAGGACATTATATATAGTAAATCCATGACACAAGTTTCAATCACTTTTAAAGGAAGTTCAGCAAACTCAAATATCGCCCCTCCTAACTAAAAACAATTATTGCTTAAAATAAGTATTTTTCTGACTGAATGTAAATTTCAAAAAGTTCTTTAGAATATATAATTGTTATCACTAGGAGCTAGCAAATTTGGTATGACGCGCCGTTTATAAGCAAAATTTACAAATAATTTACCTAATTTTTCCTCCACTTTCCAAATAAATTTTTATATTACAATTCATTGCCTTAAAAAGTTCAGTAGGTTCACAAAAAATTTTTAGTTTTTTATTCATTCTCTTTGAAAATTATAAGTAGCTCTAGTAATTTTTTTGACACTCCATGTGTAAAGTACTACTTTACGCACACAGTAAAAAATTTTTTCGTAAAATTATTACTCTGAGAGTAGTAAACTAGAGAAACCAGAATAATCAACTCTGAAGAGTCATTTTACAATAAAAATGTAAATTTACGCCTTAAGTAGTAATTTTTCGAGATCTTGACATCATCGGACGGATTCAATTTTACACGGCGGTTGTACTTTTACAATACCGATCGTATTTACGCTAGGTGTAAAATTCCTACGCTGAAGGTAGTAAACCAAAATAACCAACCTTCAGAGTAGTAATTTTACAACCAGCGTTGTAAAATTGCTAAAATTTTTAATTTTGCTGTTCTGAAAGGCGTAAAATTACCCTATTTTAGGTGGAAAATTGGTGTAATTTTACAAATTTGTTGTATATTTACAAAAACATTTTTTACTGTGCACGCTTAAGTTTTCAAGCTTGCACTAAAATAGTACTTAACGGGGTGCCATAGTCCTACCATTACCGACCGAGCAATTCACACAGTTTCAAGCTGATTAAAAATAAAATACGTCGAATCACAAAAAATCAAGAGAACACTCTTCGGTGTTTTTTAACGTTCTATCATTCAGTCAAAGTTTGGAGTCGAAATATCAAGTCATTTCTGCAAAAACTTTGAACAAACGAAATTTAATTTCGTTCAAAGTTTTTGAAAAAACGGCTTGATATTTCGACTCCAAACTTTGACTGGATGATAGAACGTTAAAAAACACAGAAAAGTGTTCTCTTGATTTTTTGTGATTCGACGTATTTTATTTTTAATCAGCTTGAAACTGTGTGAATTGCTCGGTCGGTAATAGTACGAGTAAGGCATCCCCTTACGCGCGTTGTGTCAAAAAATAATGTTTGATACACTGATAAAAGTGATTCTGACACGAGTGTGAGTTTGTCACCCTCGCTTTGCTCGGGCGACAAACTCACGCTCGTGCCAGAATCATTTTTATCGCACTATCGAAAAGTACTATTTTATTATATTGGAAAATCTATATTATCCAACGTGTGCACCCTAACGAATATTCTTTACCACCATCAATTAAAAAGTTAAAAATGGTACACTATAAGTATTTCTGATTATAAAGTGAAGAAAACATTTGAGATTCTACTTATTAGCTCTAGCTATTTATTGTATTGTACATATTTAAATTTAAATTTTTTAATTAAAAATATAAAAGACAAAAGGAATAATATTTTTCAAATAATTTTAGGTATTTCTGCTGTAATTGAATTAGAGTTCATTTATCAATACTAATAATAAAAAAATCATATTGATTTTGTTTAGGATTCTCTACATCGTGTATCGTGTGTCGTCCGAAAAAAAAAAATTGTTGTCGTACATCTATTAAGCTGTGTAACCACAGATGGTGAATCCACCAACGAAGACTGTTCTGTTTAATCTGTGGTGATAGATTAATAGATGTTCGACAACAAATTTTTCTGAGACGACAAACACATCACACGACATTATACACGATGTAGAGAGTCCTTTAGGGTGCGTCCAGAATAGGACTCGAACACTAGCATAAATGTGCGTGCTTTATCTACACGGCGTGCCGTGAGCCGCGTGCCTTAGACAAAGACAGATATACGAAATCCTATAGGTCTTTGTCTAGGGCATGCGGCTCGCGGCACGCTTGTAGAGGCAGCTTTAGTAATTTCTAGTGGAAATCAAGTAATATCTAGTAATATAGGTTCAAAATTACTAGATATTACTTGATTTACACTAGAAATTACTAAGCGCGCGCATTTACGCTAGCGTTTGCGCCCTATTCTGGACGCACCCTTATAATTTAAGCAATAAATTACTGTAAATATGTGCCTATAGGTGTATGAAATAGTACTTGAGTATATTTAAATAAAAGTTTGAATTTTTTGTAACTAAATGTATATTTTTATTTTTTATTTATTTAAAATTTACATATTATTTTTTACAAATTATAAATAATTTTGATACTTTTTTCAAATCTACAAAAAATTTTGTTGTTATAAGTATGTATCATGTTTTATATTATCAAACGCAAAAATTAAATAAAAAAAACGAAAGAAAACTATATTTTATGTTTACAAACAAATAAACGTTAATAAGAATAATCTGAAGTAAAAATACTACATTTATTCTTTGTGAACACCGATTAATGTGCGAGTCCACTAACCGCGAATATATACCGCGATTCATATACGATATTGCATTTATATGCACGGATATGTATGTATGAGTGGGTAAACGTTATACACGGACTATATACATATATTGCTACTATCATGTATCCATTCGTATGAGAATAACACATTGGCAAAGCTGTCACGTGTATGGTTATGGTGGGCATGTGAACATATCGGTTTTCCTCGAATCATTCTTCGATAGGTACGCGCTTTAAGTTGCTATTCCGCAGTGAAGACATTGACGGAAGTTAACAGTCGACTTTTTTCGGTAGCACGTCTTTTGTTTTGCGATATCGCGGATCGCTTCGGTCATAGATTCCAAACTCGAGCTGGACTCGTGAACACCGTTCGTACATTGTTCGCGGCGTACGTTTGATAACGTTAGTATTCATTTTGACCAGCAACTTAACCTTCTTCTAGTTTGAATATTCCGTGTTGATCGTTGGATTATATAACTCGTTTTAGTAAGTATAGGTTATGTTTGTCAGCTAAAACGCTAGACGCATTTTGTAGTACGAGTGTAACCGGGCAACTATTATAAAATACAACAATATTTTGAGGTTTTCTTGCGTTAGGTTTAGTTTTTTACAAGTTTTAGTATACATTGTATGGATTATTGTATACACATGGCAAAAAGTCTGTGATTTGTAAGTGAAAATCTGTAAAAGTATATGTATATTCTGTATAATAACATTAGTGTAATATACTACCTATTTTCCTCGTTAAAGTTCTGTTAATTCTTACAATTACATTTTTTCCGTTTTGATATTTTGAATCTTGGAAATATTCTTGTAACCTTGGAATTCAAGTAGTCTCCTATTATGGAGTGACATATTGAAAGTGTAAAAAATTATGATGTTATAGATTCTATTTTAGACCTAATTTTTAGATAATACACATGTTTTTAGTATACTTACTGTAAAATCTGGAAAATGTATATGGTTTATGTCATGTCTAACCTATAAAAAGGAAATTTTTCCTACATTCAATAACATGAACAAAATAATAACCTGTACTATTTTATATTCATCAGGGTGTAACTGAAGCAGAACGTGAGGCTTTTGAACTGTTACCTGATGATGAAAGGCAATGCGAGGCATGTAAGACTACATGCTTTTTGAGCGCAGTGACTTGCTCATGTCACAAATCTCAGTTAGTTTGCTTAAGGCACTTTACCGATCTTTGCGAATGCCCTCCTGAAAAACATACGTTACGATATAGATATACCTTAGACGAATTACCAATCATGTTGCAAAAGCTTAAATTAAAAGCCGAGTCATTTGACTCATGGGCAAGCAAGGTTAAAGAAGCTATGGATCCAAAAGGTGAAAAAATAGAGCTGAATGAATTAAAAGAATTATTGGATGAAGCAGAAAATAAAAAGTTCCCTGAAAGCGAATTGCTCACTGCCTTAACAACTGCTGTGCAAGATGCTGAGAAGTGTGCTAGTGTTGCAAGACAGTTGTTAAATAACAAACAAAGGACTAGGTAATTTTATTATAAAAAGTTTATAAAAAAAATTTCAATATATTTATTATACTAATTTTTAATCTTACAGAACAAGGCAATCTGTTGATGCCAAATTTAAACTTACTGTTGAAGAGTTAACATTATTTCATCAAGAAATCACAAATCTTTGTTGTGAACTCAAAGAAGCAGATGGTGTTAAATATATATTAGATCAAGTGCTTCAATTCCAAAAAGATGCTGAAGAATTAGAGGCACAAGAAGCTGATTGTGACCTTGAAAAACTTGAAAAGTGTATTGAATATGGCGATTCCATTTGCATTGAATTACCGCAACTTACAAGATTGAAACAGGTATGTGAAAATCTTATACAATTAAATAAAAAAAAATTAATTTGCCCATCCACACTTGATATAACTATACTTTTATTCCTTTAGAAATTACAACAACTTCGATGGTTAGATGAAGTGAAGTCGATTCAAGAAGAACCAAAATCTGTGACGCGGCAAGATTTAGGAAAACTTATAGAAGAGGGAATGAATATTCCTCCACACTCAACTATAGAAAATGCTTTAGCTCAGCTGCAAAGTCTAATGATTAATATAGATAACTGGGAAGATAAAGCTAAAGTTTACCTTCAAGCCTCAAAAAATAGACAAACCATTGCAGCTGTTGAAGAACTTATTGCAGAAGCAGAAAATATAGATGCGTACTTACCAGAACTAAGTAATCTTAAAGACATTTTAAATAAAGCTAAAAATTGGATAAAAACAGTTGAAGAAATACAAGCAAGAGATAATTTTCCATATTATGATACTTTAGATGAACTTGTCCGTAAGGGCAGGACTATTCCGTTACATCTTGCTGCTTTACCAGCACTCGAGTCAACTTTAGCTCAGGCGAAAATATGGAAAGAAAGGACAGCTAGAACATTCCTACGTAAAAATTCACATTATACATTAATGGAAGCTCTTTCTCCTAGAATTGGTGTTGGTTTACATGCTATGAAAACTCGTAAAAATACAAAAGGAGAAGATGCCATTGGTGCTGTATACGTATGTGATACTAAATTAGATGATTCAAATGATTCAGCGACTGTTGTAGCGGCGTTTAAATTGGCGGAACAGCGGGAAATGGAAGCCATGAAAAATTTAAGAGAAAGAAATGTTAACAAAATGCAGGCTGACGATTCACGATTTTGTGTATGTCGCCGAGCGAAATTCGGCCAGATGTTACGTTGCGAACTTTGCAAAGATTGGTTTCATAGTAAGATACTTTAAAATAATTGAAAATAATTCATTAATTCAATAAATATGAAATATTAATTGTAAATTTGTTATAGCAAACTGTGTTCCTGTTCCAAGAACTCCATATAAAGGCAAGCAACAGACATCGCGGATGACTAAATTTTTGTGTCCTTGTTGTTTACGTTCACGTAGGCCGCGACTAGAAACAATTCTCTCACTTTTAGTAAGTCTTCAAAAGATTCCTGTCCGTTTACCAGAGGGTGAGGCACTTCAATGCCTTACGGAACGTGCAATGAATTGGCAGGTAAATAACATTATTTTAAATTATTTTAACAGCTATTTTACCAGTTGAATGACGTACATTTTTTGTTTAGGATCGAGCGCGGCAAGCCTTAGCAGCCGAAGAAGTGTCTTCAGTGTTGGCAAAACTTAGCATTTTGTCTCAGAAGTTAACGGAAGCTGCAGCTAGAGAAAAAACTGAAAAAATTATAAGTACGGAACTTAAAAAAGCTGCAAATAATCCAGAACTTCATCAAAGAGTACAAGCCATTGCTTCCATGAGCGGTGTTCATTCTGATGACAGCGTTATAAGTATACCTGTAAGTAAAATATTTAGTATTTTAACTATGTTAGTTAAATTTATCTCGTTTTTACAAAAATCAGTGCTTTTTGTAATACACAATAATCTTAACTTATCATATAATAAAAATGTTCTGTCAATTTCTTATACAGGAAGATGATGAGAGAATAGATGATGAAGATGATGACGATGACAGTGACGAGGATGTGCTAACGATTGATGAAGATGAACCAAATAGCAGTGGTTTTAATAGTAATGAGCATGCATACTCGTCAGGTATTTATCTTTTTCGATGTAATGAGAGATTCTGTTAATTGGTTTGGTAATTTAAAAAAATTGATATAAAAATTCTATAAATTAATAAAAATTCACTTCATTTTAGCGTCAAAATTCCCCTCGAAATCGTCTGGAGATGATAAAGATAAATTAGTAACTATTTCTAGTAGTACAACAACACGACTAGAAGAACTAATGATGGAAGGAGATCTTTTAGAAGTTGCTTTAGACGAAACAGAACACATTTGGCGAATCCTGAGTCAAACGTGTACTTCCAAAAGTGTACGGAAATACGCACCACTAGACCAATCAACACCTAACAATGATAATAAAGAACTTAAAAAACAACCTCAACCAAGAGGTCGTAAACGAAAGTCTGATGAAGCCGATATGTTGAAAAAGTTTGGTCGTCAAAAAGTAGACGAAAAGGTTGTTGTGAAACGCAAGGGATTAAATAAAGAAGTGAAATCAACCACACCAGCTGGCTCGATGAAACGAGGACCACGCAAGGTATATTTTCTTTCATAAAAATATAAACCTCTATTGGTTGTATATTATATAAATTAAAAACTTCTTTAATTGGTATGCTTTTTAATTATAGATGAAACGAAAAGACAGTGATGAAGGACCTAAAAGACGAACAGGAAACAGGAAGAAAACAAAACAAGATACTTCCGACGAAGAAGAAGATTGTGCCGCTGGTAACTGTTTAAGACCAAATGGTATGACAAATCATTCAACTTTGTTAAATTCATATAAGTACAATTAGGATATATTATATAAATTTCTTCTTTTTTAAAGGACGTGAAGTCGACTGGGTCCAGTGTGACGGTGGTTGCAATGGATGGTTCCATATGCATTGTGTTGGTTTGGATCGTACGGAGCTTGCTGAAGAAGATGATTATATTTGCACTAATTGCAATGACGGAGATGTGAACTCTTCGGTAGGAAACGATAAGTGACAATGTTTAGATTTAAAATTGCATTTTTTACGTTGTCATTTTGTACCTAGCAAAGTTGCTAGCACTCTGTCAATTTAATGTGCACCAAGCGCATTATGCATTGCACATGATTCAGGCATGTCACATTGTTAAAATTACCAAAAACTTGCAAACGAACAAATGTGGCAAACTGCTTGGCTATTTCTTTTTATTTTGGATCGGATTTTTGATTTTTTTCGTAATAGAAATTAATCAGAAGTTATTATGGCTTTTTCCATTCTAATCCCATAAAAATAAAGAAATCAGTGCAAATGTGAGAATGGAGACAATGAGAAGAAGGTTTGAAATTGGAAGATTCGATTTGCTGAGATACAATTGGCTGTTTATTATTTGACGAGAATGTTGCAACCATTTCTATGGGATTGGAAACAAATATGCACATAGATGTACATACAATTAATTTAGAATGAGGTATATATAAATAAGCACTGGATGCACATGTTTACCCTTTCCCAGAGTCAACAGGATTGTCACTCTTCGCAGTCATCACTCGCCGATTTGACTGATGATGAAAATGATTTAGAAAAAGATGAACAAGAAACAGTCAGCATCATTAGGATTTATTAATTGACTACATCAAGAAGAGAGACTTGGCAAGCAACTGCTAAAGGTGTCTTTATACGCATTCATACGAAATAAGATACAATGTACACATTAATATACACAAATGTAATTATTCAAATTTATATACGAGAAAAAGTATATCGAGTAAAATATAAAATGCTGCTGGTTTATTTACGTGTGTTCTGATGACAGTTCTAAACTGCGATAATATGAGTGAAGTAACACAAACCGCATGAAAAGCCATACATGGTGGCAACGTTACATAAAATCAGTAGCATTACAATAATGTTTTAAATGAAAAGGACAATGGAAACACTACACGTTTTAAAATCAAGTTTCTTAATCGCGACTAAAAATGAGATCTTTTTGCGATCTTATATCATAATGTATTATTGATTACATTCCCAAGGGATTTAAAGTTTATCTTTATAATTAAAAGCTTTGAAATTCTTGAAAATGTAATTTATTGTACGTTTTTATTGTATTACAATATGTAATTCATATAACTATATTTTTCTAAAAAAAATTAACAAAAAAGACAAATACGAAAAAAATTAGACAATTCCGCTACCATTGACTAAAGTTCATTCTATTTATTTTTGGAATGATTAACGTATGTACATTTACAAATTAGTTCTTCCTTTAAATTTGGTTTATAAAATTCGTTTTGTACTTTATATTATAATATTATGTTAATTTTATTTATGTAAAAATTATAAAACTTTTTTATTGTGCACGAGTTGAAAGTATTTTCTACAAATATGATTTAAGTTGCTTCTCTTTTCTATGCAATAGAAATTATTCTAAAGCCTTTTATTATTTTCGAATCTTTCATTTTCATTCGTTTAAATTTTTTCGAAGTTTATGTCGTGCAAAAAGATGTTTCTGCTCTTCTTTAGTTATTTATATAATCTAGATATTTAACACCAATCATCTACGGCAGAGATTCTTTTTGATTGTTCAAATAAAGTCAACTTCGCCCGTCTTTTTCACAACCAGAAATAATGCAAAAGATTCTTGTCGAGTGAAATGAAACCATGTTTTTGTAAAAATTAACGGACGAAGTGAGACTAATTTTATACATATGTAGAGTTTCTATCAAAGAATGTAAAATTATAACTAACAATTTATCGATATCACGCAATTGTAATTATCGCAAAACTAGGTCTACACTGTTTCGTTTAGAATATAAAATTATTGCATTTGAGTATTTAATCTTGTGAATGATACATGGAAAAAAAATCTAAAGTAAACTTCGCAGGCAAAAGAAAAAAAGGCTGGATATTAATTGTATGCGTACAAGCGGCTAACATGAGTTCACGCGTACATACGCACTTATGAGTACATGCATGGTATACCTCTCACTGATGGTATACATATGTAATGACTATTTTAATATGCGATTTAGAGCTGAGGCTTATTTGACGTACATACAAGGTATTATATTGATAAGCGAGATATCGATATTTATGATGAACTTTATATATAATAATAAAAAGGAAAAGAAAAGTAAAGATGATAGATATTATTAATATTATTATACTGTACGTATAGCTGTATAGAGAAGCAAACATTATGGTCAGATTATATTGTCGTAGACATTTTGTGATTTCAAGAAGAATTGTAATAATAAATCTTATCTGTCAAATTATGTGTTTTTCATAAGCCATAAACCATCTATAAAAATAGTGTAAAGAAATTACGTATATTCAGAAAATGTTAATGACGATATTCACTCGTTGTATATGTACTTATTGATCCATAAACATGTCTTTTTTATTTACTTTAACTCGGTTGCTTGAATGAAAATGAGTAAATTTGCTATAATCACGAAAATGGAAAAAATATCACAAGTTAAGGGGGTATCCTCGTATTGATCGATCGAAAAATGAAGACAAACTTTATGAATTTTTTTAAAAGAAACTATTCAATATTTTTATTTGAAATTTTATTACGTGATTTCTTATAGTTTGTAGAAACGTAAAAAATTTTTATATATACATAATCTTAGGTGAGCCACATAATCAAATTAAAGGTGAAGATATTTTTTTTCTTCTCAATTGGCACCATGTTTCGTTGTTGTGTCATTCTGAAACATAAGAAACAAAGTTTTTTGACATTATTATACCAATTCCTCGTCCACTTACCTAATTTTTGTTGACTAGCTAATTAAATTTGCTTTAAAATGGTATTTTTTTTTTTCAATAGCTTCAAAACTCGTTGAGTAATCAGTGACGCCAATTTGGACAATCGGAAAATTGAGTTTTCGAGAAAAACGCGTTTAAAGTTCGCGGTATACAATAAATCAATTTTTAATACAATTTTTTCATACTTACAGCTACTAATCGACTTTTGCACTATTCAGCAATACCTGCACCATAAAGAAGCCCTTCTTCTTCTTCGAAATGCTGATTTTCAAATGCAGTTTTCCTTTTTTTGGCCAATCGAGCTTCCTTGGATGCGCTCTCCGTTCTGACGTTTTGCCGTGTTACTCGTTCTGCGTCGGTTTTCTTGGCGAAAGTGGCACTGGGTAATCCGATTTTGAACTCCAGGCACTTCATCATCTTCAAAACTGCATTGAATCCGTCATTAAAAATTACGGCGGCTATATATAAGCAGCAATTTCCACAGTCTTTGCGCCACAACGCAAGTGCTTTGGTGCTAAACGTCACACGAGCGCATTGAAACTCTCGTTGGCGTTTTGAGTGTAGCCACCTAAACATCTTTCCAATAAATCATCTTTGGAAAGATCTTGGTAGATTGGAAGTAGGTGTTTTTGAACGTCCGGATGCAGTGGCGGAGGATGTTCGTAGACGTTTGCTCCAATAAGTTGTGAGGCTTGCCATTCGCACCAACTGTCTATTCCAGCATAGGCAGTTTTCGTGCTGCGGGTTCTCGTCAGTTGAACACATGTGGTAGTATGTTGCCATTATAGCCTTTTTCATGTCTTCAACGGAGTTTACATTTCTTCTAATCGCAAGTCTAATCGCCAAGCTTTTCCCTTTTTTTCAAATTTCGTAAACGTGTACCCATTCGTTTCTGGACGTGTCCAATGCACTCGTATTTCTTGACAATGCAGTCTTCTCCATGAGGATTTATTTTAAGTATAGCCAAAAAAGTCTTAGAGTCACCATCGCCGATGTAAATAGTGTATATGACGCCGTAATACTCTTGTGATCTCAAAAACATTTCGACGACTGCATCGACCTCCATTTTGCCAGCGGATCCGTCATGGTTTGCGCTGC
This sequence comes from Torymus aiolomorphi, assembly GCA_036365515.1. NCBI lineage: Eukaryota > Metazoa > Arthropoda > Insecta > Hymenoptera > Torymidae > Torymus > Torymus aiolomorphi. The sequence goes on along the minus strand of CM070875.1, from coordinate 220,789,054 downwards.
ATTCGTCTGTGTGCTCCTCATACCAGTCCAGATATTCTTGTGTGTCTTTTTCGTATTTACATGTTGCGTACGCTTGATATAACGTGCTTTTCACGACTAAATCAATGATTTTCCCGCTCTCGTACGCAATCAAAGTGGTGACACCAATTTTTGATGAGAAGCCACGCTTTTTCCACGATCCATCGCCTGATACTTTTAACTGTAGAAGTGGCCTGTCATTTTGTTCGTTGAGCTTCTTCTCTTCTTCAATAGCACTGTGGCAACTACTCATAAAACAGATCTTCGACGCTTGATGTATATGCTCCAATATGCCATCATATGCCTTTTTACTTAATCCTTCACCAAAGCCCATTAAACTTGAGAATAAATTGAGGCCTTTCAAGCCTACACCTAAAAGTCTCATCACAAACACTATTCTACGATTGACTTCGAAGCCGTTATTGATGAAAGGGCCAGAGTTCACTTGAGTGTCACCACATCTACACGAAATCACTAGTTTCCAACCGAGACCGCGATGCCCAGCCTCCTTGAAATTCACCCCTCCTTTGCATTTTTTGCAGCACAATAGTTCGTTCAACACGGTAAAAACTGTCACAAACTCGATTATGCGGTACCGATGATCATAGTCAATCGAAATATCATCAGTGGATGCTGCTGACAATTTTCGGGCACTTGCACTAGCACCTTTTGGCTCACCCGTTCACTCGTTTCCGTTGTATGCTGGTTTCCTTGAAAAGAACGCTTGCGTTCTGATGCTCGATACCTCCCGGCCTTTTCACCTTTAGGGTAAGACGACATTTTGCACGCAAAACAGCAGTGAACTAATCGACAGCTACGAGAATACTGAGCCAACTATTGTAAAACTCTTCTAAATGAACCTTTCTACCTATATTTTCAGTTGGTTTAGACTGTAGTAATGCTCTGATTTACACAAGTATACGCACTAATACAACCGAAATTGGAATAGCATCTGCCACAGTACAATTGCGAAGCATCTCGAAGATCCAAACTCAGCGGGGCACCTATTGTATTCGAGCGCGCGCCGGCAGCGCGTCGCACAACGTTTAAGAAAATAGCCACAGCGTCGAAACCGCTGCGAATTTCACTTTGAAATTTTAACAGCATATTATTGAAATGTTATACTATCGATTTATGAAATAAAAAAAAATCGATTTTTCGATCGATCTATACGAGAATACCCCCTTAAGATAGTAATGCAAACAACGAAGATTTTTTTTAAAAGTATTGGAAATTTTTATTATTGAGTAAGATATTTTATTCAATCAGTTTCATAAGTATTAAATAAAGAGAATTAAAAAAGAACCTAAAAATATTACGGTTATATCAATTTTGGAGGTAATTCTACATAGCACTTGGTACATTTTTAATGAAAGATCCGTTACAGAAATGTCAAATAGTATAATATTAACCGTTTAATAACTTATGAAATATATTCATAAACATCCAAATCAGCGGTCTGGAGATTTAAATTAAAAAATTTGAACCTCGATAATAAATAAATCCTTATTTTATTAATCAATTGATATAAAAATTGAAAAATAAAATAATTACTTTTTATTTCATAACAAATATATTATTAGTATTACTTAAATGTTCGATAATATTATTATCTAACGTACCATGTACTTCTTTGTAAAATTTTTTAATTACCTTAAGTTCGTTATACATGACATAAGATTATAAAATTTATTATTTTTTAGCATGTAACAATACTTGAAGAAGCACATAGCGATTGCCTGCAATTGATAACACGTGAACAAAGTGAAATAGTTCATGATCTACGTAAAAAAAAATTCCACGAAAATCAAGATTTAGTGATATATTATAGTGAATCACTGTATTACGCGCGCGATCGTGACTCATCTATCAAAGAAAATTTGCGAAAAACAAATTTACCGTTTTACCGTAACAACGAATTGATTGTGCGCAATGGTTCGACATATCAATATAGTTTATATTCTCTTTCCGTACTAAAAATATATAAAATCTTTAAAGATAATTTCGCCAGAGTATACCTATAAGTATATCTCGCGCCCGATAATACATAGTATGCGAGATTTATTGAAATGAGAGCATAAGCGCGGATTAGCAGGCGAACAACGAGGTCAGGGGGTATGAAAAGGCGTGAAAATCGTATATATACATAAAGCGGTTCCTAGATAACGTTAAATTTCGATTGGTCGCGGTGTAGAGAGACAGGAGAGAGAGCGCGCGCAGGAATGCGGCGAGTAGATTAACAATCGCGCGCTCGAGCGCGAGGTGAGAGATAATACGGGGTCCGCGATCAAGCGCATATATATACACCGCCGAGCCGTATAAATTATCATCGTGCACTCCATTTATTTAATCAGGATATCGAGTGGCCGCGAAGGAAAAGAATCGCTGCTCGCTCGCGACACACGCCTTATCTCTCTACGATTACATAAACCGCGTCTTATCGCCGCGGAAAATGGTGCCTAGCTCGGGCAGGTGAACCCTGCAGCAGCAAGCAAAATCAATGACGAGCGCGCGGAGCTAAAATACAGCAGAGTGTCGAAAAGGGAGCAAGATAGTAGCTAGCGCTCAGCGGGGCTGCTCGAGCGAAGGATAAGTAAGCACTGCTACACATATTGACGGGAAAACGACACGCAGGCGAGAGCGCACATATACACACATTATATGTACACGATATATATCGCTGCTGCTTTGAAGGGGAGACACAGAGACCGCGAGAGTGGGAGGCGGCGGCGCCGCGCATATCCACTGTGCGCAGGCAGGAGTAGCAGCAGCAGGAGGAGGAGAGCGAGTGGGAGTAGTCACCGTCGACGAGTAGTTTCGAGCGTTCGGCAGCAGCGGATAGTTGCAAAAGGGGGCCCGCGACGCCGCGCGTGTGAGTGTGACTGTGAGAGTGCGAGTGACTGCTACTCTCGGCGACGACTCGGCGCAGCAGTGGTAGCGAGGAGAGAAGCTCCAGTCGAAGGACGCGCGTCTCTGAGCGAAGAGCACGGGAGCAGGAGGCATCATCTCGCACAGCACAGTGTTCACTGCAACATGGCCACCGCGATCGACGACCGGCAGGAGCTGCTCGAGCGCTTTCAGGCGGTGAGTTCTCGTTATATCCTATATACACGTACAACGCGCGCTATCTGTGTATCTGCCTATCTACCGCCGCCGCTCCCTATCGTGCCTGGCACTGTGCCTCCGCTATTCTTACGCTCCTTGCGCTCGCGCGCGCGCGCGTGAGATAGAGAGAGAAAGAGGGCGATACGCCCACGCGAGTCATCTTCTTTCTCTCTTTAGATTCTACGCGATTCTCCTCTTTGAGAGGCGAGTGTGAGTAATCGTGCTCGGGAGAGTGTATGCGCACACGCGCTCTCGAAAGGCGGAATTTCCTCCTTCCTTATACTTATACCCATCCATCCGTCTCCTCGTCGCGCACACCTTTTTGGTGCTTTTGCGTGAGTCCACTCATAGCGCGCGCTATGATGCGAACGTTCGCGTTTTCGCTATATTCCCATTAGTCAGCGCTGTCTAATCGAATATAAAGCCACCGTCGCAGCGTGCTGCTATGTGTAGAGGAGGACAAAGGATCGCGAAAGCCGATTCAAATGCAATCAGATATATATTGCTGTATGCGAGGCCTATAATGATCGAGCTAAACTTTGATTTTTTTCCTACCTTGCAATCTTTCGTTTCGCTTTCGAGTGATAAAGTTTATGTATGTATCGTGGCAATGTTCACTTCCACGGGTTTGCTAGATAAACGGCGAAGCCCTGATTTGCCGGACGCGCGTAAGTATATAGGAGCAAAACGGAGTCGATCTATAGATAGCGATAACGCCGCGTGAGAGTGCGGGCGGGGACACTCCTTTATTATTCTTATTATATATATATATATACTCGCAGCGAGACCTCCTCGAAACCTCCTGCATAGCGAGGCACAAATGCTTTTTTTTTTATTCTATTCCGCGCGTCGTCTGGTTGGTTCTTCTATATATATTTGTCCTCGCACCCGCGCGATGATATTCTTGAACGCTGGAATAAAGAGCCGCGCGTGAGGCGGTTACTTGACAATCTAGTTGTTACAAGATAACAGCCTGCGCAAATATATATATATATATATATATTTGAAATTTTCATTACATAAAGCGTCTTTTGATAGTATCTTTGTTCCAGCGGAATTTTCATAGCCGCGTTGCTCCGAAATGTAAGGAAATTTATTATATAGTTCCAAGAGCAAAGTTTTTTTTAACCCTATTATATTGTTGCTTATTAAACACCCGATATCTTATCTAATAAACGTTTATAGTTTATATATGGCCTTAAGACTATATCGCATCGAGCCAATTATCCATATATAAGTCATACTATTGCCACAATACAACAGCCCGTTGTGTCGCGCTTCCTTTATAGGCACACAAAAACAAAAATCTATATATATTGACGTATACACCACGATCACTCGCTCACGAATAACTATATAAATCACAACAACGTGTGCGGCGACGGCGATGAGTCAACCTATTATAAGCACATCGAGACGCGGCGTGAATCAAGCGCAAAAATTCAGCAATACAAATAGTCACGCGCACACGTGCGCGCGGCGCGCTTTTGCATGTACACTGCACTGTATAGTTATATACACATGCACTTAGTCACTCACACACAGGCACGCGCGCATATAAAAAAAGAGCACAAACGCATCGTCGTCTTGATGCAGTGCGCGCGCGTGTCCGGCATGAGTCATTACGCGCGCGCGTTACGTGCATTACGCGTGCGCCGAATGCGCGCTTAGGGAGAAAGCGAAAAGGCTTATGCATGCTATTATAGAAAGCGAGAGCAACGCGTACTTACCTATACGTATGATGCAAAACGCGAATGCATGTGCTCTCTTTATGCCGACAGATCGACGAGAACGGCGATGGCTTCATCGATCTGACGGAGCTGCGCAACGCGCTGGACCAGTGCGGCTTCAAGATGCCGGGGTACAAGGTCCGTCGCATGATCGAGGAGTACGACGACAAGCGTCGGCCCCAGGAGAAGGGCCGCCTGAGCTTCGAGGAGTTCGAGAAGCTCTGCCAGGAGCTGCGCGCCAGCGACCCCAGCTCGAGCTTTAAGCAGGTCGTGTCCAAGAAGGAGAATCTGGAGACTCTGGGTGGCATCTCCGCGGCTTCCAGCGTGGGCACGACGCACTCGGTGAGGATGGAGGAGCAGGTCGCCTTCAGCGACTGGATAAACACGAATCTGGCGCACGACATGGACCTGAAGCACCTGCTGCCGATTGACGCCGAGGGCAAGAATCTTTACGATAAGGTCAAGGACGGCATTCTTCTATGGTGAGTCGCCGATGGAAATAGCGGAGAGGTTCTGCTTAATGACGGTTTATTTAAATCGAGGGGAACTTAGCGAGCGTATTGTGACACATTACGTGTAACAGTGCGTGTACTTAATCTGGAAAGTGTGTAGTCACATATTTTCTGAGCAAATAGAGTCACCTTATTATGTACAAAGGGAATCCTCGCTGTGTTCTGAAAAAGAAAGTGTATGGTGGGGAAGGATTTAGGCCAGTGGAATTAATCGGCTCTGTTAAAGGAAATTCTCTTGCATTAGATTAAACTGCTTTTTCCACGAGTTTCTTTTTCCGAGAACGCTGGATTTGAATAAAACAAATGAACTTGCAGCTGCTCCTTTAGGAAGAAACTGCCGTATACCATCTACTTACTATAATTCTTATGATTCCAGCAAAATCATCAACCACTCGTGTCCGGACACAATCGACGAGCGCACGATCAACAAAAAGAACCTCACGCTGTACAGGATGCACGAGAACCTGACGCTCGCCCTCTCGTCGGCCCAGTCCATCGGCTGCAACATCGTCAACATCGACGCGCACGACCTAACTAAGGGCTCGCCCCACCTCGTGCTTGGCCTCCTCTGGCAAATCATCCGTATCGGCCTGTTCAACCAGATCACCCTCGAGAACTGCCCGGGTCTGGCGCGACTCCTCCAGGACGGCGAGCGTATCGAGGACCTGCTGAGATTGTCGCCCGAGGAGATACTCCTCCGATGGGTGAATCACCACATGGAGAACGCGGGTATCGGCCGGCGCTGCAACAACTTCTACTCGGACATTACGGACTCGGAGATCTACTCGCATCTGATACACCAGATCGCGCCCAAAGAGGCTGGAGTTACACTCGAAGCGCTCATGGAGCCTAATCACGTGAACCGGGCGGAGATCATGTTGCAGCAGGCGTCAAAGATCGACTGCCGCAGCTTTGTAACCGCGAGCGACGTCGTCAATGGTATTCACAAGCTCAATCTCGCCTTCGTCGCAAACATGTTCAACAAATACCCCGGCCTAGACAAGCTTGAGGATGATAGTATCGAGGGTCTGGAGACGATCGAGGAGAGCAGGGAGGAGAAGACCTACCGCAATTGGATGAACTCGCTGGGCGTGTCGCCGTACGTCAACTGGCTGTACTCTGACCTCGCGGACGGCCTGATATTCTTCCAGCTCTACGACATCATCAAGCCCGGCTCGGTCAACTGGAGCAAGGTGCACAAGAAGTTCTCCAAGCTGCGCAAGTTCATGGAGAAGCTGGAGAACTGCAATTACGTCGTCGAACTCGGCAAGCAGATGAACTTCTCGCTCGTCGGTATCGCCGGCCAGGACCTCAACGACGGTACCGTCACGCTCACCCTCGCGCTTATCTGGCAGCTCATGAGGTCGTATACGTTGTCAATTTTGAGCGGTTTGGCTGGTAGGCCGGGAAGTGCGGTTGTCGAGAAGGAGATTGTGCAGTGGGTTAACTCGAAGCTCAAGGCTGCCGGTAAGGGCTCGTCGATCAAGAGCTTCCAGGATTACGCGATAGCCGATGGCAAGGTTATACTCGATCTTATCGATTCGATCAAACCCGGATCAGTTAATTACGATCTCGTGAAGGATGGAGGCAACGAACAGGTATAAATATGGATGAGATTTTTATCCAAGCTTTCATTGATTATTTAGTTCTTTTTACTTTTTTCAACTGTCCTAACGGATAAAGTCGATGATACTTACGGGAATTTTCGGTATAATAGACATTCTTCTTATTAAATGAGTCTTTTCGTAATTCTGAAAAACCATTTTTCATTTTTATGTAAAAAAAAAATAAAAATGAAGCCATGTATGATCACTATTACGTCATGACCCTATTTTTTAATTTCTTCATTATTGTTGTAATAAGTGATTTGTATCAAAATAATTTTATTTCTTCACTTGAACATTTAAATTCTCAATTTGTGATTTTGTATTTAAAAATTAATTCTTTACCTGTATATTTCCAGGACAACTTGGAGAACGCCAAGTACGCGCTGTCACTGGCCAGGAAGTGCGGTGCCCGCGTGTACGCGCTACCCGAGGATATTACCGAAGTCAAGCAGAAAATGGTGATGACGGTATTCGCCTGCCTGATGGCGACGGACTATGTACCTAATAGAGATAATAACACGAACAATCAAAGCGACAACGCGATCAACGAGAACAACGGCCAATAATAATGAACCCGAGCGAGCACTTGTGCTCCCTACACTTTTTTATGTCCATTTTATATTATTTTTTTATGTAAATATGTATTAATATATATACATACATCTAATATAGAAACATACAAAATCAATCGTCGGCTTTCCGCCAGTCGTACGTAATGATGATAGCCTGCAGTTAACACGTATAGACTAAAATGCGCTCTGCCACTAACGTGTCATTTCGTTTACTTTCGTGCTGGCTAATTATTATCTACGATTCAAAATTGCTTATTGAATAAGCGCAGTGTGCAATGCTTGTTTTCTTTTTCAGATTGAATATGTAATGATATCGACGTTTATGAAATTGCTATATCCGAAAAATTATTTGTGAAAATCATGTTTTTTCGACCACTTTGTTTGATACAAATGGCGCTAATTTACATATATATTTGTATATTATGTTCTTTATTGTATGTGGTAAACACACACATATTTTTTTACTCCATGAATCATGCAGTTTTATCATTAAGGTTGCAAATACCTATGTATTTAATTATTTAGATATAAATAGTATTAATTAAATGAAATGAAACAATTAAAAAGTAAATAGGCTTTAGTTACTATAAAATTATAATATTTATAGAGTGTGTAGAAGTTATTCTAACATGCCTAGTGAAATTTGTATTAAATCGTGTACAAATATTTTTTCCAATCACTGCATTTAATATTTGCATTGATTATTAGCGAAATTTTCTTCCAAATTGTGAACATTCTCAAGATTAAAATAGTATCTTAAGAAAAAGCCTAAAAATACTGAGTGAAAGTTAGTATTAGTTTTTACAAATATTTCAAATAAAACTAATAGTAACATAGCAAAATACACAGTGTGAATGCAGTTTCGTAAATTTTGCATTTTAGAAAATATGCAAACAAATAGATGATTTCTTGCTTAGAATAATCATGAGGGCCATAAGGGTGTTTAGGAGTGGTAATATAATTGTAGGCATAAGAACGGCCTAACTTTTTACGTTTTGTCATGACTTACAATGTGCAATAAATAAAACAAAAATTTTTACGTGAAAATGTGATGTCTATATAAATTACTTTTTGCATGTTCATAAAATATCATAGAGATATTTCTCTCTATTATATATATATATATATATATATATATATATATATATATATATATATATATATATATATATATATATATATATATATATATATATATATATATATATATATATATATATATATATATATATATATATATATATATATATATATATATATATATATATATATATATATATATATATATATATATATATATATATATATATATATATATATATATATATATATATATATATATATATATATATATATATATATATATATATATATATATATATATATATATATATATATATATATATATATATAATAATAATTAATTTTGTTATTGGATTATAGGAAAAAAAAAAAAAACTTAAAAACAAATAACTATTATTTATGCTTCACATTGGAGCTACTACTAACTAAAATTATAATATTGTTTACCATATTTAGTTGTTAAGATTTACTAAGTTTTCCATTGCCATAGTCTGTACTTTGTGTCTTCAAAAAGATCATGCAAACTTGATTGTATAGTTAAAAACGAATTAGTCATGCTTTTTTGAAAAATAAATTATCAAAAAAAAATTCAGATATTATAAAAATGTAAGAAAGTAATTGGCTCCATAAGTGTAAGCATTTTAAAAACAATAAGATATTTATAATTTTGGGTACATTTTAAGAAACTAGGGAATTTCTTTCATTTTTTATTAAAATTAATCTTTCAGTTATATATAAATTACATGTAAGAGAAGTAGGTTTACAAAGTTTTTATACAAATTTATACTTGTGATGGGTAAAATTTTTAAAAATTTATACAATATTTCGTAAAATAATTATAACTCAACTAGGTATTCAAATACATAAAAAGTTATATTTACGAATATATTTATAATGAAAAGAAAAAGTAACCTTTTACATGTGTGTATTAATTAGTGGTATTATATTACCATTGCTAAATAGTATCTCCTTTTATAAATAATTCTGTATGCGCAAGTAAAATTAAAAAAAATAAATATACATTTATTGTATAATATGGTATATAGTAAATATGTCTTGCAAATAAATATTAATAATTCAAGTTGTTTGACTCTTTATGAATTTTTTTTTTAAAGCATAGACACCTATATGTTTCAGCTTAATTTTAACTTAAAATTTCTTAAAATTTCTTAAAATGTTATATGTACATGAATTAATGCTAGGAATACTGAAATGAGCATTTGATAATTTGTCTTATTGATTATTATTTATTTATAAATTAGTCTATTTTATTTATTTTTATTTTTTTGGAAGTTCATTAGGAGAGTTTATCAAGTATATTCAAATTTGGCATTGCGTCTTGAATACTACTATGGGCAATCATGTATTCAGAGACAGATATGTAAATAGCAACAAAAAGACCAATTATGCTGGCTGCATATACATTGCGTTGCAAAATGATACCAGTGGCTACAGCTAGTCCTAAGTACGTAACATATCGTGCCCAATTTTCTATAGACTTGCGTCCTAGTACATCAGAATCTAAAAGAATTTTACCATTTATACCATAAATTATACCATAAATAAAAAGTTTTATAATTATTATAAAATAAAAGAAAAAGTTTAAAAACTTACTTCTACAAATGTTTCCTTTCTTATGAAATCCCTCAGCACATTTATCACACATGTCAGGTCCATCACCAGAACATCCATCACAAGCTTTATCGCATGCTATAGTGAAACAGGTAAGTCAAATATTATTCAACTCAAATCGAATTAAGAAATTGAAAATTTATTGATAATATAAAACAATGAAGTATGTTTTCAATTTTAATCTACGCATTATGGTAGATTTATTCTAAATACTTTTTATCTTACCTATGCAAGAATAATTTCCCTCACTGTTAACACAAAAATGATTGTCCGGACAATTTTTTTCATTTTCAATGCACTCATCTATATCAAAACAGCCTTTGCCTTCAATTTTTTTCCATCCTGGATTACATTCATGACATTCTTTTGGGCCACCTCCTGTACAAGATCCTTTACATGCTTGATGACAAAGAGAACACAGTAGTTTTTTCTCATCCTTGTAAGATTGATAAAATCCACTTGCACATTCAAAACAATGTTCTCCTATGTAACCTCGATCGCAGTTACATTTACCATTACCTTTTCTAGTTCCAGCACCTTTACATTTTCCATTGTTGTTACAAATGTTATCTGGATAACCTGGGCACTGAGCGCATTCAGGTCCATATCGATCTTTTGGACAGCATCTTTTGGCTTGTTCTATACATAAGAAGTCATATAAATCTGGATGTGAATCTTGTCTTTTAAACCACCATTCTTCTATGAAACTTTCCAAATCTTCTGCAAGTGAATAGCACTGAGTTTGACCACGATCAATGTCTCTACATAAGCTTTCTTGGATTTCAATTAATCTCACTTCACTAACTTTGTATGAACCAAGTTTGTCTTCTTCCCATGCGCTATCTCCTCCTTCAAACTTTCCTCTGCTTGTTTTTTCTATACCCTGAAATAAGTATGAGATTTTTAAGTAAGACATATGATACTAAACTTTAAATAGTTGAAAGACACTTACTCGTTTGAAACTTTCAACTAATATTTTACATGATGCACAAGGTGGAAATATAATGTTTTTGTTTTCTTCAGCAGTTTTTCCTTTGGAAGTCTTTTTGTCACTACCACTGCTAACTGCTGAGCATAATAGCAATAATAGAATGGCATGACTAGCTAAGTATATTCTCATAATTTTCTACTATTATAAGAATATCTGTCCTTTTTTCTAACAAAAATTAATGTCTGAATGATAGGTGGTACAGAGTGTCCGATACACTCCTTTATCACAGTTGTACTTATCAATACAGTTGCAAGCTCTTCATTAAACAATTATTTTACACAAAAAGTTGTGTATTATAACAATAACACTTGTTATTCAGTCTTAAAACAATATTTGTACGGTCAATCGTGGTGTTTTTTAACTGGAAAATCTTTAAAATAATATGCAAAAATAACTTATACTGATTCTTATAAAAGCCACTATCAAGAAATTAATAAATCAGAAAAAGAAGTAGAAAATGTTTACGTGCACGCTCTGCACACGAGATTCAAGAAGCAGAAAACTGAGCAGTAGCCAATTGCGATGTGCCACTTTGCCGGCACTAAAGTTCTATGAAGAATGCTGGGAATTGGTGGCGCTACTGTCGTCTGCTTTTTTAAATTCGATAAATTGGAGTAAAATTTCGGAGCACGAATTTTTTAAATCGTATTTTTACTACGAATCATTTTGAATGATTTTATATATAATTACATTTTAACATATTACCAGTAGATATTAGTTATTTGTAATAACAACCACGAGATGGGAGAGATAACGTTTTTTACTGCTATTTTCATTGTCGTACATTTTCTTTGTTATTAAGCATTGTTATTACAAACGTCTTATTAAATGTTTTCAATTGTTCTTATTATAAAGTTGTTCTATAATTGTATTTTTAATAGCCACACTTCTCGCTGCAAAATACCAATCATCCGAACAAATAAAGATATCTCGCCTTAAATATCGAGAGATTACGGCTTCATCGAACATTTTAGGCCTCAAATACTATTCACGGTCAGCTGCGTCACCCATCCCGCCTATATGAGTGTGACGGTGTATGGACCGCGAATATGCCACAAAAATGCCCGTGTACGATAAAACCGCCGAGGTGCTTATCTGATCTATAAGAGTAGGCAGGCCAGGCCACTTATACCACAGTCACTGGAAGGTAAGCGAGGGCGAACGAACGCGTGGCAGGGGAAGGGGAAGTAAGTGAGACGGAGAGAGAGAGAGAGAGAGAGAGAGAGAGAGAGAGAGAGAGAGAGAGAGAGAGAGAGAGAGAAGATAGCGCGAGAGAGAGGGAGAAAAATGACGGAACGAGTCAGGAACCTGTCGCGCGCTCGCAGACGCTCATCAAGCAGTCGTCGTCAGCCTTGTTCGATCGAAGCGTGTAAAAAGTCAAACTAAGTACAGCTGGAAAAGTTAGCTGGCTGGAACGCGCTCTCTGCCACCGCTGTTCAACAGCGATACATTTTTTATTTCGTTTCGCGTGCGAGCTGCTGCTGCCTACGCAATCGAATAAGTTGCGTTTTTCCGTCAGTGTAGGATTCGACTCGGCTGCGCGAACAATTCTTTATGTGCTAGTGTCCTCGTTTTTCCGTCGCCGTCTCTCCTCGTTCGTCCCTCAGTAACAACAGTTGTGTGTTTCCTATTCCCTCTCTCCTCTCCTTTCGCTTTCTCTCTGTCTTACTCTTTCTCATTCTTGTTCGTTTAACCTCTTGCCTCTTCGTGCCAATATATATTTCTTCGTTTTTTTTTTTCTATATCCCCCATTTCTTTACTACTAAGTACCTATACCGTGCTAGCCTTCGTCTTCTTTACGCGGCGTAATGAATCTATCTCGCACGGCTAAGGTAAACAAAGTTCATGAGGAGTAATTTTTCATGAAGATCCAGCAGGGAACCTAACCTGTAGAGGTGGCAAAAAGTATTTTAAAATACGGAAATGGTGATCAATAAACTGTTGAAAAGCGAAATTTTTGCTAAGGTTTTACATTTTTATCTAGACAAGTGTATACTCTCGCGAAAAGAAGAAATAAAGAATGTGATACTGTGATGATTGAAACAAGACATCTGTACATGTTTCTGAGACAAGTGTTCACAGAAAAACATTTTATTTGCTTAAACTTTAATCCTGAGTATTCAAGCTTAACACGTGGATATCAGACACAATTTTAAAAAATGTAAGTATGTTAGAATATAATTTATCTATCAGCTATTTCCTTTGTTAAACAAATATCTTTAACATATCATCTTATAATAATAAATAACATTTATAATAATTTTTGGAATCTTATCTTTATCTTTATTAATTAAAAAGTATAATTTGAAATATGCTTGCTTGAATCTATGATTTTTTTCAATTTATATACTTAAATTTTTAAATTAAAACAAAATAATTGACAATGAAAAAAGTTACTTTATCATAGACTTATGAAATGCAAATAAAATAATATAATAATATTTTAATGTAATACAATTAAATTTGATTGGTTTAATGTTCAAGAATTATTTGTAGCATTTTAAACTAATGTGATATTATTGATTTTATAATATATAATAAAATTTTATCACAAAACAGCCATAATTATTTTTTTTAAAACTTGAATTTATTATTTTCAAGTTAATTAGTTCATTTAAATTTACTTTTGATACATAATAATGCCTTTGTATATTAAAATATTAAATAAAGATCACTATAAAGAATATTTATTAGAAAAGTTAAGTTTTTTTAGGCCTTTTGTGTAAGCAAATAATATTGCAGATGTGCCAGTATGTCCAAAAGCGGAATGCAAGAGGAAGCTTGCGAGGAAACCGAGAAGGAAAAACGTTCCTCACTCTATGTGTTTCCAAGTACAATGGCTTCCAATGTAACAACTGCATTGACAGCCTCAACAAGTTCAAGCGAAGCACAACATCAGGAATCACAAGTTGTGGAAACTCATCGACCAATGGATTTTGCAGGACAAGGTAATGATAGATATTGTTATGATTTTTGTTGAACTTGATTAATTTAAACGTTTGTAATGAAAAAGGCCAAGGCCCTGGACAAAGAAGCATAGGAGAGACTCCAATTACAAAAATGATGAACAGGACACATACAAGATCTGCAAGTCATGGTGGTGTACTTGCAACTACAGGTACAGCAAGACCAGACAGTTTAAATTGGATGGGTGGACCAACAGTTGGTGCAGGTGGAAGCGGCACAATAAGTCGACCATCAGCATTAAAGAAACCTGGTCACCAACGAGCCTTCAGCCAAGGTCAGGTTGTAGAAGTACAGAGAGGTTCTGCTCATCCAGTTAGTAGTCATAGTAGAGTTGGTTCAAAAACAGACTTTATATTGCCCCCTGGGCACAGAGACGATGTTCCTCGACTCCCTACTTCGGCCAAAGCACCTTCTTTTCGTGGACATTCTAGGCAAGCTTCGAGGTACCTCTAATGTCATTAATTTATTTTCTAAATTTCTAGAGTGATAAATACTAACTTTTTTATCTCATTATTAGATCGGAATCTATTTATACTATAAGACGCACTGCAGCACCTCCTTGGTGGAGACGGGCTTGGGCTCGCTGTTTTGGTTCTTTACCTGAAGAACCTAATCTTAGATCTATTGTGCCGAATCATTTACTTCCTCCAGGATCAATACAAAATCAGGCTCGAAATAGTCACGTCGTTGACAATAGGTTGGTAAACTTTGAAAAAACAATGTCGATTTGTATATTGATTAAACATAATAAAATATTGGAATATTATCACATTATTAATAATATGTTTAAGGGTGAGCACAACAAAGTACACAGCACTGAGCTTCCTACCACGAAATCTTTTGGAGCAATTTCACAGAGTTGCTAACGTTTATTTTATCTTTATTGTGCTGTTAAACTGGGTACCAGCAATTAATGCCTTTGGAAAAGAAGTTGCTATGATACCTGTACTTTTTGTTTTGGGAGTCACTGCTCTTAAGGATTTTTTCGAAGATAGGCGAAGATTAGCTAGTGATAGGCGAGTCAACAATTCTACTTGTCGTGTTTACGTCAGGTGTGTAATAAATAAAACTTTAAATTGATATACTCTGATTTTGCAATTTTTATATCAAAGTAAAATCTCAATTTTTCTCGTAATTTTTCCGATTTGATTTATAAAAACTTTATAAACTTGTTTTATTAATTATGTGCAGTGAGCAAAAATTTATTTATTTATTTATTTACCAGAAATGTTACATAATGCAGCTAGTATCAGGATATAAAAAGACTTATATCCGATATAGCTGGCATCCTATAGAGGTTCTATAGGTGCATGCTAAAATAAATTTAATTTTTGGCCGTAAAGTATGCTATATTCAAATACTCTTGTAAAATTAAAAAAAAAAAATTGCTTCGATTAATCTAGAATTTATCTTTTAAAATGATTTTTAATATTCTCTCTTGCAAATATTCCAATAAATTTATTATTATTGTAAGCTTCTCCCCATCCAATAATACCATAACTTGCAATACTGTGAAAAAAAGCCTAGTATATTAGCTTAAAAAATAGATTAAATATTTATTTACATAGCTAGTATTTTTTATCTTCTGTTTAAACTCAATGTAAACGGCATGATAAGGCCGGAGATAAAAGCTGATCCATTCGATTTTTTTAAAAATCGATAACGTTTTCGCGATTAAAAATTAGAAATAAGACATTAACATCGAATAATTGAACAAGTTGTAATTTGAGTCTCGAACAATTCAATCATTTCGCCTTGATCCTTGAAACGCGGAAGAATTGAAAACCCATTACAGGTGAAAGTATCAATCGTTCATAATCCTCTCGACACGCGAGAGTTCATGTATACGTCTTCATATCAGTATCTTCATAGCATATATAAAAACGGTACCTGAAAATATGCTAGCGTTCATCATTTATAATGCAATTTAATCGCGGGCTCGATCGATGTTTACGTGTGTAGGTGTCTATAAGTATTACAATCTCGATGTTTCTACAAAGCAATTTTTTAACGACCTTGTCCATTGTCATTGCATTACGCATGCAATTTTTTTTCGTTCTTATAGTTTTGTTTCGATTTACTTTTTTTAGTCCACCCCGACGAAAGTTCATGAATGTGATTAAATTAATTATTGTAAGAGTTGCCTGCATGTAAAATGTTTCGTTCTTACGAACGGTAAAGTAGAACTTCAAAATCGTTTTAAGATGTGTAAAGTTTACTAAAAAAAAATTCAGTAATATTATTCTAATTGTTAAAATTATGTGCAGTTGTATATTAATGGAATGTCGGCACCAATTAAAAATTTTTTATGAAATGTGAAATTGTCGATGATTTTTGTTAAAAGTAATTTATTCGAAGTCAAGTATTACTACTCTACGTAATGAACACTAATAGTTTAATAAAATTATTGATCTGACAGTGGTCAATTTCAGACTAAAACTTTAGAGTAAAAGTTTTTATAGACTATAGCAACATTTCGTTAGCTGACATAATACTGACCTTTTCAGGTTGTTTGAAAAACTATTGACACGTCGGTAGTCACTCTGACATAATATTCCTATTATTAATTCAGCATCGCTGTTACAGAAACCACATACAGTTGTTTATTTGATAAATCATTACAGTGAGGGCGATCGATACAAGAAGATTCCGTGGAAGGATGTAAAAGTTGGCGATCTCATTCACCTGTCGAACAATGAATTGGTTCCCGCCGATCTGTTACTGCTGCGGAGTAGCGATCCTCAGGGATTCGCTTACTTGGATACATGCAATCTGGATGGGGAGACGAATTTGAAGCAACGTCAGGTGGTGCGGGGTTTTCTTGACCTGCAACCGGCCTTTCAACCGTCGAAATTCCGGTCAATCATCGAAGTAGATAAACCAAGCACCAAAATTTATAGGTAATGTCGCTGATTATTTATGAAAAGGAAGGAGGTTTATTTTTGGTTTTTATAGATTTTCAAATTCTATTTTTTTTTTTTTTTGTAAAATTTGCATAGATTCCATGGAGCAGTAGTCCACCCAAATGGAGCTAGAGTACCTGTATCTACTGAGAACCTCTTATTGAGAGAGTGTCTCTTGAAGAATACTGATTTTGTTGAGGGAATCGTTGTTTATGTTGGTCATGAGACGAAGGCAATGCTTAATAATGGTGGCCCAAGATATAAGGTAACGTCTTAATTTATTTTTAATTTCTGCAAAGATAACAAACATCTCAATTATTTAGTGATTTTAAAATTAATAGTTGAAATTTCGATTTTTTCAGCGATCACGGCTAGAGCGTCAAATGAATTTGGATGTAGTATGGTGCGTTGTTATTTTGATAGTGTTGTGCATTGTTGGAGCAGCTGGCTGCAGATTTTGGTTATCGGCTTACACGTCGGCGGGTCCTGTACCTTTCTTACCCATTATGCAAGATCCTTCCTACGAGGGTATGTTAACTTTCTGGACGTTCGTGATAATATTGCAAGTTATGATTCCGCTCAGTCTTTATGTGACGATTGAAATGGCAAAGCTAGGTCAAGTCTATCATATAATGTGTGACAAAGAGCTCTATGATCCAGAAACAGATCGTGGCGCTGAATGCCGTGCTCTTAATATTACAGAGGAACTTGGTCAAGTAAGTTAAATCTTGTCGAAATATAGTCATAACGCAATGCGTCAAGAAAAGTTTTAAAAAAGTGATCAGGAGTTTACATCTGTTTTATTGATTGTAGGTTCAGTATGTGTTTTCGGACAAGACTGGTACATTGACGGAAAATAAAATGTTGTTTCGAAGATGTGCTGTCGGTGGGCAAGATTACGCTCACACGGGGGATGGAGAGAATCTTATTGCTTGTACAAGATTGAAAGAGGATTTACTTATTGGCAACTGTAGGCATAGGCTTCAAGAATTTCTCGTTCTGTTGGCAATCTGTAATACTGTAGTCGTTAATACTCATCCTCATCATGATAACATGAATTCGAGCGGTGTTATTGAAGAACCACAAAGTAATGGTGCTGACCCTACAAGGTATTTTTTTAACAAATACGTTTTAACTTTTATTTTTTTTAATTTTTTTTATTCGCACTCGGATAAAAATAAATTGATATTAATTGATCAAATCAATCAAGCGTATTGATTTGATTGTAATATCATTAATCTCCGAGTATGTAGTTCAAGGTGATAATAATAATAATATATACTTTCAAATCAAAGGTATGTACGACTAACGGAATCAAGAAGTACGACACCTCTTCCTGTAGAAACGTCATCGAGTACGGCACGCGTTACCGTAACACCTCCGCCTTCTAATTCGACAGATGTTATCCCAACAATAAATCCCTTAGAATTAACAGAACCTGACGATGCGTCAATGCTGCGTAACAAAATTTCGAGGTAGTTTATTCAACATATATAGATCATTATTTAAATAATACTTTATTGAATTATTAATAAATATCAAATTGATTTCCAGACCGAAATTGCTAAACTTACCAACAATGACAAGTTTAAGCATGTTAACAAGAAAACTTTCCCCATTGGGTTTTAGAAATAATTCGGCTCCGATTCCTGAAAATAATGGAAGGTCGTTGCTAGAGACACCAAGTACTCCAGCCATATATGAAGCGGAAAGCCCAGATGAACTAGCCCTAGTCCATGCAGCTAGAGCCTATAATGTTCGATTAATTCAAAGAACTGCTCAAAGTGCCATTGTATCACTGCCTGATAAATCAAGCCTCACGTTTGAAATTTTAAATGTAAATTTTACAATATAATCTATTTAAATGATGTATAATTTTACGTAAAAAATAATCGAGAATTGATTTTCAGACCCTGCCTTTCGACTCAAATCGAAAATGCATGTCTATTATTGTAAAGCATCCTCATACGGGAGAAATAGTACTGTACAGTAAAGGCGCCGATACGACTATATTTTCTGCGTTAAATGCTTCAGAAGAAGATTCGACGATAACTGTAAAAATTAGACAGCAATTGCATTCGTACGCTCGACAAGGTCTTCGAACGCTAGTCATGGCTAGGAGAAGTTTATCCGTTCAAGAATACGAGAGTTGGAAGCAAAAGTACGTCGAAATTGAAGCAAGCAACGAGAACCGAGAACGTAGATTACGTGACACTTATTCAAGTCTCGAAAATCATTTGACTTTATTGGGTATCACGGGGATCGAGGACAAGCTGCAAGCGGGAGTGCCCGACGCCATGGCTAATTTAGTGTCGGCCGGCATCGTCGTCTGGGTACTGACCGGTGACAAACTCGAAACTGCTGTAAATATAGCTTACTCCGCTTGTCTCTTCAGTCCGGCGATGCAACTGTTGCGCCTGCAGGCGAGATCGAAGTCGGTGGCTGAAAATATGATTCGCAATCACTTGGAAGCCATTCAGCGTGAGAATAGCGTGGGCGTTAGCGCGAGTGAAAATATGCCGATGCAGCCGAATAATCTCGACGCGAGCGACAGGCTCGCCTACAGGATTGGTAGCCCGTGGCAACGGCAGCGGGCCCTAGTTGTCGATGGCAAAACTCTTACTTTTATTCTTGATCCAAGATCAGGACTAACTGGCCCATTTTTAGAATTAACTAGAGCGTGCTCGAGCGTGTTGGCTTGCCGAGCCACTCCGTTGCAAAAGGTAAATAGAAACTCTTTCGTACGATTATTATTCTGTGTATAATAATTTTGTGAAATGAACGTTTAATTTTTAACTTCCACAGGCTTATATAGTTAAAGTAGTAAAGGAGCAACTCGGAATGCGTACTTTGGCGATCGGCGACGGAGCTAACGACGTCAGCATGATTCAAACGGCGGACGTTGGAGTAGGAGTGTCTGGTCGTGAAGGAACGCAGGCTGTGATGGCCGCTGATTTTGCTATCGCGAGGTTTCCGATGCTCACGCGACTTTTACTTGTCCACGGGCATTGGTGTTACGACAGACTTTCGCGGATGATCCTATATTTTTTCTACAAAAATGCTACGTTCGTCTTCCTTATTTTTTGGTACCAAGTGAGTTTTCCCAACAAACATCAAAATTCTTCGCGTGAGATAATATTGAAGCATTTTTTAAATGTTTGAAATACTTTTTCAGCTTTACTGCGGGTTTTCTGGAGCTGTTATGATTGATCAGATATACTTAATGTTGTACAATTTATTTTTTACGTCACTGCCACCACTTGTATTAGGTATTTATGATCAAATAGCTCCAGCTGGTCTTCTCTTAGAATCACCAAGATTGTATGAAAGAGGTCGTATGGCATCTGTTTACCAACCACATTCTTTCTGGGTAACAATGGCCGATGCTCTTTACCAGAGTATTATTATATTTTTCCTTACCGAAGCCGTAAGTGATTTTCTATCGTTAAATGTTCATCAAATTATCAAACAAATTCTGTTGAATAAATATTCAATAAATTCATTTTTTTTTATTTTTAGGCTTACCATGATTCTCATGTAGATATTTGGGAGTTTGGTTCAACAATAACAACAACTTGTATTATTGTAATGCTTATGCACATTGGTATAGAAATCAGATCATGGGTAAATAAACATACTATTTTTATTTTATTATCAATTTGTATGTTTCAAAATTTTAAATGTCATTTTTTGTATTTACAGACTTTAATACATATAGCAGCCATATTTTCATCAGTTGGTGCATTTTTTGCCTTTAGTCTTTTTTACAATGCAGTCTGTGTAAATTGTATGGGTCTACCTGGTTCTTACTGGGTTATGCAGAAAGCAATTGGTCGTCACCTCTATTGGCTAACTATTATTATTTCTTCTATTGTCGCCGTACTACCAAGGTATATTTCATACAATAAATGTGTAAATATATTAAATGTCATTTACGATAAAACTGAAAATTTTGGTTTAATTTTAGGATTACGTATAAAGTAGTTAAAAATACTATTTCTTCCGATATGATGCAAAGGGCGGTTGCAACTTACCGAGAGAAAAACAAATTTTCAAATCAGAGGGTAGTTGGAAGCGGAGATAGTGGACTTGTCGCCGGTTGGTCAAGATCAACTGAGCACGCAACAATAAGGTGAATATTAATACATCGCTCCAGAGAATCAATTTGAAAAAATCTTTTAAATATAATAAACACATTTAAAAACTTTTAAAAAGGCATTAATTTACATTACAGAACTGGAAGTTATACAGCGAAAAGTAACGTTTTGACAACAATTGTTGCGTGATACTTTGAGGGTATTTAAAAAAAGGACCGGTGTTAAACGACAAGAAGAAAGGCATCGAATGTTTGCGAGATGAAAATCAAAATATATTAATCTTTCTACAGATCCAGAGAGGCCAACTGTTTACAAGTCTCTAAAAGGCAGCTGTCACTATGTGATATAATATGTCTCGTAATAATTCTCATAAGAATATCATTGCCGATATTGTTATTATTACATTACTTAAGTCAAGTGGCCTTAATCACAGACTGCTGTCGATTGCATTTACTGGCTGTGATTCTTAGGGACCAAGGCTTTTAGTCCGATTTATATTATCTGTCGAAATATATATAATGCAATTACGTTAGGCGGTGAGAAAAAAAATAACAACTTTATAATCGTCACTGACAAGTGTTTATAAGCGCCAATATAAAGCGTTTGTGCGGTGAAGTGTATCGTAAGCTATGTTTTTTGCTATGAGGTAGCATCCTACCGGGTTGTATGCTTTATTATCGATGATTGTTGTCATTTTTAAAGCCATCACGCGTATGTTCGCGAAACTTTATATGTACATATACACATATATTTTACATTAAGCAGAGTATTATTTTCTTCGACTACCCGGATTATGCGTCGAACTAAGATGTAAGTAGACTTTTATGCACCTATGAATGTCAGTGCAAAAAAACAATTTATAATATATTAAACTATTATTGTACTAAAATGTTTCCTATAAATATGAAAATATAGATATATTTATGTAAAAATGTTTTCAACTTTTATAATATCCCGCAATTGCCATAAAAGTAGAGTATTTAAGATGGTTCTATGGGTATATATAGGTATATAAAATATTTTTTAATTTTAATTTTATATTTTCTCATATTGCAAGGTGAGAAACGTGAATATAGTATTACAATAGACAAGAATTTCAAGTAAACGAAAAAATTTTTTCTAACAAAATTTGAGTACTTATAAAATAGATATCGCCGGTTTGGAAAATGATTCAATAAATCGTCACTTTTTTTTATTTTAGCTCCGATTTTAATTTGGAAAGGTTCATTTTCATCTTTGCAAAATTTTATTCCGAAGTATCGTGGACGAATTAAAAAATTTTTAAAACCTGGAAAGTTACACGCGATTCTTTAACTGAATTTAACGAATTCATATCAGATTCGTACAAAACATGATAAACAATTGCTCGTAACTTTCCAAATTTTAAAATCTTTTTAATTTACAATAAATAAATAAATTTGTTCCACGATGCTAATGAAATTTTGCAAATATGAAAATGAACCTTTCCAAATTAAAATTTGAGCAAAAACGAAAAAGATAGTGATGATTTGTTGAATCATTTTTCAAATTGGCGATATTTATTTTTGACACTCGCTTCGCTCGGGCGCAAACGTCCACACGAGGGAAAAATCCCTTTCACGCACTATCGAAATGTACTATTATTATAAGTACTAAAAAAAACTTGTTGACACTCCGTGCGTAAAGTACTACTTTTACGTACGCTTAGGCTTGCTAGCACGTCGGAGTCTCGAGTACCCTTAAAAGAAAAAGAAAGAAAGCTTAGGTTTGTAAGCGTGAGCTAAAATAGTACTTTACACACGTTGTATTGAAAAGTACTATTTCCGTTACTTGAAATACTTGTCTATTATACTATATCGTTTTTCACCTTGCGATAGGTATGAGAACAATTGATTAGAAAATATTTTATATTTGAGAATTTCAATTTGAATATTTCCATCAAATACTGAAGTAATATAAACCAGAGTAAATTTGATAACAGCTCAGTTTTTTGATAAATGCACCGTACCTATTTCTGTTGAATTCATAGGGACTACTCTAATGTAATTGTAATGTAGATTTAAATTATTAAAAAACCATAAATGAAATAAAGATTGATTAATCATAATCGTAAAATATCATAAAAGTAATTTTTTTATCTCAGAATTAAAAGCTGTTTGTAAAATGAAATTACTTACCCTGCTAATCACAATATAACCGGAAAACGCCGCTAGATAAAAAATAATTGTCGACCTCTCTCGATCGCCACATTGCAAAAATATCTTTCCACCGAACAGATAACAACACACAAGCTATAGCCTATTACCAGAGCTTCGAGGAAGTCTATAAAGCCTCACCAGCAGGCCCTGTAATTCCTAGCTCCGCACCTGCCGCCGCACAGATGCAGCATGCGTGCTAGTATATATAGCTCTGCTAGCTTGGGCCGCAGCAGAGTGTATATCGCGCGTTTATATACCTATATATGTATGTGTATCGTATAGCATCTGGGTAGGGTATGGTGGGGGTTAAGCGCGGCACCGCGCGTTCTGTGCTGCTCCTGCTCGTGGCGGCACAGCGGCAGTCGCGAGCGAGTCGAACGCGAGGCTCGACGTTGTAGATGTTGTAGCCGCCGTGTCGTCGTCGTCGTCACGTCTTCGGGGGTGATAGTGATATTATACCTGCACTTCAAGACTTATGCGTCGACTGACGCAACGGGAAGAGGAGAGAGACGCGTGACAGAGCCGCGTGCTCGATGACTCGGCTGCTGACTGCTTTGTATCACCCGCAAGCGGTATAAGATTCGTTAATATACATGTTCTCTGCGTGGTGTTAGTACCTATGCATGTGCTGTGATTTGGTTCCTCTTTCTTTCTCTGTCTCTCACGCGCGCGCGTGGTCTGCTAATGCGTGTGCTGTGCGCGTTCTCTTTCTCTCGCTGGCGAGCGAGCGGCTTTGTATCGGGCAGGTATATACCAGCTCGAAAGTCGAATCTCGACTATGTGTGCAAAGGCCCCTCGCGGTTTTTGGCATCATCAGCTGGTTCGGCTCGAGTAACTCGTCGTGGGATTTCGAGGCGTCGTGGTGTGCGAATTTTTCGCTTCTCAAAAGTCCTGTGTGCGCGCGGTACTTATACTTGACGGTGTCTATAGGAGTCGCTTATTTTTAGATTTTACGGCTCGTGACAGTTTTTTGAATGAATGTGAATGGGTGTAGTTGTTTGATTGGAAGATGACAAAAACTTATCTTTACGAGAGACGTACTGATATCGTGAGAGAACTGTTTCTTTTGAGTGCATGCATTTTATAAAGAACACGGCTACACTCTTTTTCATTGTGTCTTTATCTGTTTATGTTTGAGTCGAGTGACATTTCACTAAAGCACTTAAAGGAGCTTTAAATCTAACTAGAGTCCGGATTGTAAACAGAAAACAAAAGTTGTTTAGAGAGTATCGAGTGATTTAAAATTAAATTTTTTGTGGTGATCGAACGCTAGCGGAAACGAAGCGCGTGACTTGACGGTTCAATTTCAGCAAATATAAAAAGATTGTGATGTGTGTGATTGATGTTTGCGTGTTTAATATTTAATGAGTGTCATGATAAAAGAAAAAAAAACCGCAATGATGTAGTAATATATAGTAAAGTATTTGTTAGAGGCTCCGAGAATTTTACACGCTTCACATATTTTTAACACATTGGATGTATAGGCAATTGTATGCACAGCGCTTATAGTTCAGCCTTGTATTACACTGTCAACTTTACTAATTTTTACCTATAAAACGCGACTCGCACTTAACAGCGAGCGAAATGAGTATGACTGTTCATCCTCATTCTTTAAAATTCAATTTCAATTTTTAACTTAAAAAACGCAACTTGTTTATCCAACAATTAAATTAAATTTTTAATTTTTTTTATGTAAATATAAAAAAATTCTTAAATTGAACTACTTAAGGTTGTATTGGCCGTAAGGTCCCATTCAAAAGTTAGTTTTTCACGTTAAAATTGCGATAAATAATTATGTAAAGCAATTGATCAATTTTTAGTTCTCGCGATCAATGTATTAATGCAATTGGAATATTATAAGCTTTAAAAATCAAAAATCAAAGCAAAATTGTAAACTCGGCACTATTTCTTTAAAAATCGTCATTACGTTGAAATTAGTGCATTTTGACGATTTAAAAAAATAGTGCCAAGTTTACAATTTTGCTTTGATTTTTTTATTTTTAAAGCTTATAATATTCCAATTGCATTAATGCATTGATCGTGAGAACTAAAAATTAATCAATTGCTTTACATAATTATTTATTGCAGTTTTAACGTGAAAAACTAACTTTTGAATGAGACCTTACGGCCAATATACAACCTTAATAACATGCATTTTCTGTCGATCTCTGTGAGAAAAAAATTAAAACCTCGCATTCAGTTGATTAGCACTGACAACTATTCTTACTCGAGCGTAAATAATAAAATTGAGACAAGGAAATTCCCTTTAGTATTGCGTGTTATCTTCTATCGAATGCACAAATTCCTAGGAAAATCGCTAAATGCAACTTCCTCGATCTGTTTTAATGATTAAGAGCCCCGACCTTGATCTGGCTTCTTGCATTTTCCCTGCATTTTTTTCAAAACAATATACTTTTTATGTTACAAATCGCTCAAATAACTTAACGATGGGTCATCTCCTTTTTCTAGCGTGTCTGATGTTCATTCATGTTTGCTTCTTTATGGACCTGCAAATTACATTTGTGCACTCAGTAGTTTAAGTTTGATTCGTGTTTAGTTTACAGTTATATATTTGAATTTAAAACAAATCCAGTTTTAACTCAAAGGCGATATTTTTTGTTACATATTTTTATATTCTAATTTTGATATAATGTGAAATCTAATTATTTATTAAACAAAGCCTACTTTTCAGAAATTATAATTTTCTAGTTATGAATTCGCTGGTGCAGTATAGTACTCCGTGCGCCCGCGCTCGCTTATAGTGTAGCGACTAAAGTTATTTTTAGCAAATGCTTCGTCCCAATGAGACATTGATCTTTTTAATTATACGTTAGAGCGGCTATTACAGTCCGCGATATTTAGAATAGGCGCGAGATGACTGATAAAAAAGAATGCAATGCGTTTCGCACAACGGTGCAACTCGACGTAAACAGAGCCAAACACATCACATGTGTCTCTCTTTTTCTCTTCGCAGGACGTCGATTGCCTTTCCTCACGGACATCACATTCCTACTCTAATATATTATGAGGTATATTTTCGCTAAATCCGCTATTGCTACCGTCGGGGAAGTGAGTTTCGCAAGGCGGTGACGACGATGCGACCAGGGAAAACCAGACAGGAGAGACTCGTTCGCAAATAGAGAAGAGACTGTACTTACACTCACAACAGAGCCTATAAGTATACGATGAGAGAGAAGAAAAAAGCAATTTCCGAGTTCCTATACATAATATTTTTTTCGCGGTTTCCCACTGATGTTGTGTAAATTGAGACCACGTGATACATGATCGATCTGCCCTTCGTAAGAGCAACGTTTACCGAGGTCTTTTCCTTTGTGACTTCTTCATCTGATATAGATGATCGCGCAGGTAATTGGTGTTTATCGATAATACATCTCTTATAATTAGTTAAAAAATTCATATAAAAATAACTTAACTTCTTTCTACTTAGTATCCAACAATGAATTCTTTAATTGTAACCTGGTATTTCATTCTAACAATTTATTAAGTAAGATTGCATAACTGTGCAACACAATGATTTTCGCAACCACTCGAGAATTTCTATTTAAAAATTTTCAATCTAAAAATATAGTAATTACACGTGATTAAAAAATCAAGAAATTTTGCACATTGACCCTTTTTATTATATACATACACTGACGTCAAAAGCAGTGATTCACACTTTATCATAAGCATTATTTGTTGAATTGACCTTATCGCGTAAATACAATGCGACTTCCTTTGTCCGTAGGTGCAATGCATGGCAGGAATTGGCTAGGAACCATGCGCGAGACGCACAAGATGCTTGCAATTTTGAAATCTTTGTGGATTACGTAACTGCGCTTACTCGGATTATTACACCGACTAATCATAGCGCATTCGTCGCTGTCTGTTTACAAGAGACTTTTTGCATAAGTACACTACGATATATAAATATATATAATTTTTTAATTAACTGGAGAAAAACAAAAAACAACATGACGGTGTCGTACACGGCGGAGGTGGCCACCTGCAGAGGCTTCGGCTGCTTTTTAAAACTACTCATAAGGTCAGTTATAATCATTATTGGTTATTATTGCTTGCCAGTTATTACAAGAAAAATTTGTTCACCTTTCCAGAATAACAAGTACTATAGTAACTATTTTTTTTTTCTTCTAATCATTAAACTGAAAATAATCATAGCGAGAAATTCAATGCGAAAATAATATTAATATTCAGTTTCATAATACCCTCGAACCCATTGGTCAGGTAAA
Organism: Torymus aiolomorphi; assembly: GCA_036365515.1. Lineage (NCBI taxonomy): Eukaryota > Metazoa > Arthropoda > Insecta > Hymenoptera > Torymidae > Torymus > Torymus aiolomorphi. The sequence continues at coordinate 220,761,410 of CM070875.1, read as the reverse complement.
CGATACATTAGCATATGTGTATCGATAAAGAAACCAGCACGAGATGCGCGCTCGCGCTCGCGGCGGCGGCGCGAGATAAGAAATACTTAATATTTAGAGTAAAAAAGCGGGGTTCGCCTATAGTGCATATAGACATTTCAACTATTTGTCAGTCTATACGCGCGCGCGCTCGTGCGCGCCAATATGATGATGAGCCTATGTCATATATTCCAAATAGAAGTCAGCGACCGTTAAAGGAGTACAAGGCCATTGTGCCGCCGACGCCGCCGCTGCTTTGGGCGGCACGCATCGTTTTGTGTTATGCATGTGTACACCTAGTCGAGCTTGCATTAACATTAAGCACCAGCGCGGCGCAGGAAAGTATATAAGCAAGAGAGAGACCCTCTTTCTCTCTTGGAGAACCGAGTCGCGAGTTTTTTTTTGCGTATATAGAGTTGAGGGAAATGGCTCGTTGCTGTAAATTGAGGGTAAAGAGAAGCGTGCGAGTAATTAAATTCTGCAAGGTTTTGTGAAATATGTAGGGCGGGAAGGGAAAAAAGCTTCGGCGGTGCAAGCTCCGATAGCTGGTTAACGATTCGCTGCGAAATGCCGAGATTGATTTAATTTCGTTTGTGTACTTAATGATGGTGACGGAAATTCGTTACGGAAATCCAATAAGTAAAATCTATACAGAACTAATACCTAGAATTACTAATCGGTAGCCGTATACGAAACTCGATATTCCTGTATGCTTTTTCTGTTTTCTTTTTCGTCGAAAGGAATCCCTTTATTTATTTTTCTAAATATATATATTATTTAATGTAGGTCGCACAGCTCGCCACACAACACTTAGCTTATTAATAGAATCCATTTACACCTACTGCCTATATACCTACAACACTCGCGTTCTCGCTCTTTCTCTACAGGTGGAAAGCCAGCGTCTACAAACTGATATGGACGGATATGCTGCTCTTTCTCACTATTTACTATTCGCTCTCGGGACTGTATCGGATGGGCCTCGACGAGGACCAGAAGAGAGTCTTCGAAAAAGTCGTGGAATTCTGCCGGAAGCACACGTCCTCCAGTCCCCTATCGTTTGTTTTAGGTTTCTACGTAACGATTGTTATGAACAGGTGGTGGAATCAATATATAACAATTCCGTGGCCTGATTCCATAGCCGTGTTTGTTTCTGCCACGATTCATGGCAACGACGAGCGCGGCAGGCTCATGAGACGAACAATCGTTAGGTATGATAGAATCGTTTCTCTCTTTTTTTTTTTAAGGAACTACAAAATTTGTTTATAAATAAACTGAAGAGAAACCTGAACGCTAAAGAATCATAAAATTGCTCTTAAAGTAACTCGAAACTAAGAATATACTTTTTGAATTGTATAATTTAGTAGTTAAAGTTTTATTGCAATAAGTTAACTGTCCGAAGGTTTTCCAAGAAAAGAAGTACGTCTTTTACGGGCGCAAAGTAGAATACTGTATTTTAAATTTATTATGAAAATCATGCTATAAAAAGTAGGCTAATTGAAACGCACTTATCTTTCCATTAGACTTGCTCGGTTAATATAGCAGTCGTGAAGAGGAATCTTGTTATGCATTTACACATGCTAATAAATAACAACAATAACAAACAACAACGATAACATAACGATATTCTTTTATCAATGATTTCTAAGTGAGCCTTAACGTTCACCGACGACCGCAGCACCATATCACAGTATGTGTACCAAATCAATTATGACCATTCCTCTGACGCAGGTACGTGTGCGTTTGTCTGACCCTCGTCCTCGCCAACGTTTCGCCGCGCGTGAAGAAGCGCTTCCCCACCATGGAGCACTACGTCGAGGCTGGTCTACTCCTAGAAAACGAACTGATGATCTTCCAGAGCTTGAACAGCAAGTTCCCGAAACCGAGCAAGCACTGGCTCCCGATAGTCTGGGCGTCGAGCATCGTCACTCGGGCGCGCAAGGAGGGCAGGATACGCGACGACTTCGCCGTCAAAACTCTCATCGACGAGCTGAACAAATTTCGTGGATCGTGCGGCGGACTCGTGCATTACGACACTATTAGCATACCTCTGGTGTACACGCAGGTTGTAACTATCGCCGTGTACACTTACTTTCTGACTAACGTGATAGGTCAACAGTGGATTTTGGAGGAGCCCAAGACCGTCGACATATACTTTCCCGTTTTTACGACGCTCGAGATGTTCTTTTACATGGGCTGGCTGAAGGTCGCCGAGACATTGATCAATCCGTTCGGTGAGGACGACGATGATTTCGAGGTCAACTGGATCGTCGATCGCAATCTTCAGGTTTCTATTTAATTACAGTGTTTTATGGGTCCTCAAATGACGCTTGTCTGTACAATATTATACTTTCTCCGATTAGCGCGAGACTTTCGAACGTTTTGATCTTATAGAGGCGTTCGAGGTCGCCGATCTTTCAAATTTAAAATGTTCTAAAGTTTTGGGTTAGATAAGAGAATTTGTCAGCCCTGCATTAAAGTAATCAAGAGATTTATTCGGTTATATTTGTTGGGTGACAAATCATTTATCTAATTGACGGGGTGATTGACGCAAATGCCTCGTAAATTATCTAATCACGAAAATCAAATATAGCGGTAATAAATATTTCTCAATTAAAATTTATCTTAATTAAAAATAAATAGTCAATAATTATTCGAAAAAGATGCATATCTGTAACATTTAAAGTATTAAAAAATTTTACAATCTTACAATTTGATGAATCATCTATTTACTTTTTATATTTACCGCCGAGTGACACAACACACTCAGATCACAATCGTCATATACTTACAACGCATTATCAATCCACCAGGTGAGCTACCTAATCGTCGATGAGATGCACCACGAGCACCCGGAACTGATTCGCGACCAGTACTGGGACGAGGTATTTCCCACGGAGCTGCCGTACACCGCAGCCTCTCAACCCTTCCGTGAGGAACACCCGGAACCGTCGACCGCCGGCATCCAGTTATCAGCCGCGCAGCAGGAGCTGCAGCCGTCGTCGGTGCGCATCGATGAGATGGAGAAGGAGTTCCAGCGGAAGTATAGCAACGACATGAACGACGACGCCATATCTGGTATTCATTTCGTTGCTAGCGGCGGTAAAATGTCGAGGTTGGTGTGGGCGTGAAGAATACGAATTGAATGGGGGTGGGAATAAAAAGGTGGTAATGGGATATTTGGTCTTGCAGGAGTGCGAGCCGAGTGAGCAATAGAGACAGAACCGTAAGCATCGGCTCAACGCCGAGCAACATCGGGGGCTCGCTCCCAAGGATCAATAGTGTGACTAACGTACTGAAGAGGATATTCAGTAAGGAGGACAGACCCGACGGTACGAAAACCCCCGGTAGATTACCCAACTCCACATCCACTACCTCTCTCAGAGCTCCGGGTAAATATTAAGCTCCCTTTATTCAATCAAACGCCATCAATCACCAAAATTAACTAACGGCCAAACTTTCTAGGCGCTGGCGGAGGTTCGATGAGGATCGGCGTGATCGAGGAGGTGGACGAGCAGATGACAATGACGTCGATGCGCCCGGAGACCCGTCCCCACATCCAGAGCATCTTCCCGCAAGGACCGCCTCCGGCGAGCGCGCCCGTCGACGTACCCGGCTCCATGTCCATGTCGCACAACGGTAACCTCTTCTCCACGAGCGCCCCGGTGCCCGGACTGAGCGGCGCCTCCGGTGATAGTACCGGTAGCACGACGGCCGGCGCTAACCGCTATCACCACGCCACAAGGTACATTATTAGCGGCAGCGTGATTCGCGGCGAATACAAATACGTGTTCGATTGCTGAAATCTAGTCGATGAGATATACCAAAGGCATCATTGTGTACAAACATACATTACATATGCATTGTTAAATTTTGTTTGTTAGAATTGTGTATACATATTATTATTTATATATATCTACAGACTGATGATTAAAAAGGCATATACTATATACACAAACATTAGATTTTGAGTATAAATATCTTAGTTGGTTGATTGTGTATGTAAATGTGTATTTCGTGGGTGAATGCGAATGACCACTGACTGTTGGCATTTCCAGAACGCAGATGTCGGTACCGATAGGTGCCTTCACGAGCTCCGCGGCTTTTTCGCGCGACGAGGCCGCGGAGCGCGGCAGCACGCGCAGCAGCTCACCGACCAGCAGCTTCGACGACGAGTTTACCAAGCTCAAGTTCGAACGGGAGAAGCAGCGACGGGAGAAGGTACTGCAGAAGCTCAGCCGAAGCGTTAGCATAAGTAATCGGGCAGCTGGTGAGCCGCCCTCGTGCTCCTTCGACATGAACGATACGGAGATACTACTCAGCGAGCTCGCGGGCACGTCCAAGCGGACCATGCATCCGCCCGACGACGATGATAAGGAGCAGTAGAGCTAGTGTCGGGTGGTATGCTTATGTTTTATTATGTCGCTGATTTCGGATGGCAAAGATGCGTGGTCTGCGGTTATACAGAGGAGGCTCGACTTTGCTTTTTCGAGTCTGTGATGTAATGATAGGTGAAATAGCTTTCTTCTTTTCTAAGTAAGAAAGGAGAATTTTGTTTCCTCGGGGTAGAAATCAATTGTATAGTTTATTTTTTTAAGGTTTTGCCGTGTAGTCCTTTTATGCCTAGGTTTAAAGTTTGAGTTTCGTTTTGATGTATGTTATGGGACTGTCCTTGTTTTTTTTTGTTTTTTTTTTTTTTTAAAGGAGACTCGTTTGATTGAATACAACAGAAAGATTTTAGTTACACATGTGAATGAGGAGGATTGAATGTAAGAGGACTACAAGCTTGCAAATATTAATATTTAATGCGTTATAAATCAGCACGCCGTGCTGTAGCTGTTCGATCATGCAGTAGTTACGTTTATATTTTTTATAACATTTATCATTGCTGAATTGCAAAAGGAACGTATCGAATCAAGATTTATCTTTGTATATTAGAGTATAATTTTTTCAATAAGTTTTTAGAACGAAAAATTTAAAGAGATTTTTTGGAAGTGTGACGTACGTTGATACTTTGTCTTCCGTATTTTGTAAATAAAAAAAGATAGTAAAATTGTATTACGTCGGCACCAGATAAATAATTGGTTGTCCAAATTACTTGCGTTTAGTGAATTTAAATATACCAATATTTAAATGTAATTAGGAATCATTGACAAAAAGAATTTTTAATATTCCATTCAATGGCGATAATAATCATGAATAGATAATCGTCTTAAAAATGGAAAAATTTTGTTTATATCCATTTTGTTAAGAAAATCAAAATTTATTTTCTAGTATTTTCGTAACTTTTTTACATTTATACTGAAGTATTAAAATTTGTAAAATAAGAAATTTATATTTTGTGACTGTATCTTAAAAAGTTGTAGAAAATTTTTTCATTTATTCGTTTTTATTTGACAGACTTTGTTGTATAAATGGTGTTGTTTAAACAGTTCAAGTTTTAATTATTAAAATATTTGCACAAACAGCTTCCAACACTGACAAATACATTTTATTCCTACACAACGAATCCTACTATTAATGATTAATCGTATGCCTAATACTCGCTTACAGGTTAAATATCGAAACATTTGTTCGATTAGTACAAAGTATTGTTTTAATTGAATAATCATAATTTAATAAGTATACTAGTGTTCTAAAATATTAAATGGGAAAATATTAGAATGAACGAAATTTTTTATATCAGCTTACATACATGCATACATTTAGTATAAAAATAAAAATTAAAAATATTTTGAAATGTTCAGAGACTGTCCACATAGTGCGCTTTGTGCCTTGCTCTTTGCGTGCGTCGTAAAACAAATCTTTGTCCGATTTCGGACACTTATTTTACGAGGCACACAGAGCACAAAGCTCAAAACACAGTATCTGGACAATCGCTTATATTCGTGTTCACGTTAAATTGACAATATTGCGACTCTAACTTACTCCTATTTTCAAGATAATAACTTGACGAAATAGAATCGTATTTTGTATTTAATTACATTTTATTAGAAATCATTTTATATAGGAAAATTTACATAAAATGTTAATTTTAGAGAAATATAAATTAGGGAAAAAAGAAAATTCATAAAAAAATTGATATAAAAAACTACATATTGTTTTAAGTGATGATGTATTTGTCATTGTACATAAATTTTATAAACATTTGAAATTTTTTCATATTGATCCACTTTCATGTACGTGAACATCTCGATATACAAATGTTACTTTGTTCCTCATACTGTGTCATACTTTTATTTACATTTGAATAGATGGTGTTAAGAAATAGTCGAAATATAGAAGTAGTTTTACTTTAATCATGAAAGTGTTAGATTCTGCTAATATTGGTAATTATATCAGAATATGAGTAATTTCTTGTATTGTCATAAAATTTATTTAAAATTTATTAATCTATGACATGATTTACATACAAAACTGGTATAATAAATAAACATTTATGTCTTCTAAAAATCGGTGCTCCAAAAATATAAATTAAAAAAAACAGGATTAGTTGTGAACAAATGATACAATGTTAATATACGTTATTTATAATGGATATATAGATGCAACATTTTTTGTTCAGAATACTTTTATATTTCAAGTATTTCGATGTTAAATTTAAGTAAACCATTGATTCAGACCTCCTATTTTTAATTAGAATATTATTTATGCCATGAAGAATTATCATCTAAAAGGTATTATCAATATTATAAAAGTCAACTTGCAGTTGCTGTGATGTTTTACATAACGATTATTTTTAACTACTGATTGTATACATGACACTAAAACGAAGTAAATGATATAGGTTTAATCAACAAAATTTGCACAAATCTTGCACAATTTAACAATAAGTAAGGCTTTGACAGTGTCATGTAAACAATCAATCAAAATCAATCAACAATGTATCAATGAAATGCTACTGTGCCTCTAGATTGAACTTGTACTAAATAACAATGTACAGATGCTTACAATCAATGCCTTATATAATTTAAATGCAAATTATTTTTTAAAGGGCAAAGATTTTCTAAAGCACTCAAACATTAGTGACAATACACACTTTACAGATATTTTATCATACAAACGATAATAAAGAAATGTAAATATTAATCAAAATGAAAGTAAAAGAAATAAGGGTGCTAATTAGAAAGCTTTTTTCTAGGTTTCATCGAACAATCGTGCAGTACTAACTTTACCGTTTTATAAAGATATATTTTTGTAAAAAATTTTGAAGCAATATAATTGGTTTTAAAAAATACAACTAAATAACATAAACAAAATTTTTTACAGAAATTTAGTCTTCAAAAGTAGTCTACAAAAACGCACTTGTAAGATTCATCTTGAAAATAAATTGTATATATACACATACTTCGCAATAAATTAGATTAAACCTGCAAGGGTTTTCGCGAATTGTCATCGATACAATACACTCTATACTGTTTTATTAAAGTATTGCGTTGTACAAAAGCGCCTAATGTATAATAAAATAAAAGGTGACATTCCATCGAATCTTCATAAATTTTTATTCCACTTTGCAGTATTATATTAAGAAGCAATAAAAGAAATTGTTATTAAAATCCATGTTATTTTCTTATCGTTAAACACTCATTATCCAATTTTCGTTATTTCCAGGACACGCTCGTTGTTAGTTAAATCTTTATACACGTGGTCGAGTCTTAATTTTGATAGATAATGCTTTTCCATTAATAATTTAATTTCGTCTGGTTGGCTGGGATACACCTCCATTAAGAGAATCCCATCATCGTTCAAATGTTTTGATGCGTACGAGAGAAGAGGCTTAATTACTTTCATCCCATCCTCTCCGCCATCGCGAGCGTCATCGTCTTCAAATCTGAAAACAGATGTTATCAGTTAATATGTGAAGATGTTTTATCTGCATTCTGAATCTTATTCACAATAAATTTATCTAAAAACGCTAGAGTTAACGTTTTTCAGGCTTTAACGATAAAAAAGATATCGGTGTGTTATGCGAAAAAAGATCTGTTACTGCAATGTAAATTTTTATTGTTACAAATGATGCTCAAAAATATTTTAATAATAAGTGTGATTGTTACCGGAAATTCAATTTTGTTATATAATCTGTAAAGTAATGCATGAATTACCTGTTTTTTAGTTTAGAAATATCACGTGTAGGAGTACAAGGAGGATTGCTGACAATGAAGTCGAAAGTTTTTTCTTGAAAATCAATTATGAGATCACTTGACAGGTTCGCAGAAGTTGTTATTTCGGCATTTTCTTCGAGCGTAGCATGAAGAATATTCAAGCGACTTTCAAGTCCTAAGTTTTGAGCATTATGATGTGCTAATTCACAGGCAATGACATTTTTATCTATTGCAATCACTTCAACCTGTAACACGTGCGAAAACATTTAGTATTACACATACTGTAACTTTTATCAATAATTCCTTGCAATTATTTTCTACATCAAATTTTTCAAAATTATTAATATTTCAGTGGATAAAAGGTTGAAGTTACGAGGTCTTTAAATTTTTTAATACTTGCTAATCTTATCTTAGCAATTTTAAGTAACGGAGTCGCTTTTGTGGGTCAAATGATTCACTAAATATTTCATGCTTTGATCTTTATTTAGAATTGCTGTTAATTTTTTAAAACTAATTGAAAAACAAGAATAATATATTGCAACGGACGCTTCTCGTAATTATGTTGACAACAATAAACAGCTCGATTCTAATTGTGTCTTGTTAAAGAGACTTTGAGTGAAATTGTGCTTTGTTAAACTAATTTAAACGACTCAACGCTGAGCCTAATGATTGCAATATTTTCACAAATTAAAGACTTTTATTACGAAACTATTACTTGGACGAAGTTAATATGCTGTTCACACCAAATAATTACTCTATTAAAATTTTGTCATCATTCGATGTATAAAACTTCGTGCAAAGGAAATGACTTTAGTACCTTGGTCGCTTACACTATTACATGATCGTAAGAGTGATAAGGAAATAGCTCCAACTCCACATCCGACTTCCAAAACCGTGCAGATTTTCGAACTGCTGCGCTCGATGTGCTTCAGTAACAGGTCCACCAATATTTCAGTCTGCTCCTCGGGAATGAAAATTGGCGGTGCTAATTTCAACAATGTCCCTTTGAACTCCGCTTCTTCCGTAACGTATTTTAACGGCATTCTGTAAATTTATTTATCAGATTTTGCTATAATTATTTTTGAACATAAGTTGTTTTTTCAACGAATTAACCATGGATCATGTGTGGAATTTTTCATAATATGATACACACATCATTGGTCATCAGTTTAATTATTTTTCATCTAAATTTACATATACATATCGTGATAATTATACCTCATCAGCCTACGATTGCATAATGTTCTTAATTTTTCCAGTTGTAATTCATCAAGATCCTTTTCATATGCTTCGGCATCCTAGGCGTAAAAATGGATACTATATTTTATCAAATTTTGAATTATTAGTATGTATTTGGTTTGTGGAAAATAATTAACAGAAATGCTCTCTTAAATATCAAAAGTTATTTAAGTCTTTTAAAGTGCCTAAATGCCATTATTTTGTTATTAAATATTTTAAAAGTAAATTTGTTATTGCATGTATTTTGTGAAAAGTGACAAGTCTTCTTGTTAGACACGATTTAGATGACATTTAAGGTAAAAAAAAAGTACCCGTGCCAAAACTCGGGCTTTTGACCCAAACCTTCAGCCCGATTTCAAGCAAATGTATTTTTCATTGAAAAAAGAATTTTGTTTTCAAATTTCGAGCATTGACGTTTAGCAACGTATGATTTAGAAAAAACATTGTATATCAAGTATTAACTCATAAAAGTTTGGATGTAAACAATCCTGCGCTGCCGTAAATGCATCGCAATACAGTGGTAAATAATCCAATTCATTACATTTTTGTTAAATTAATAAAATTATTTGTTATCATTTTTAAATTCTAATAACAGTTAAATATCTTTCTTAATATTTGAACGTTAAAAATCGACCTTCCGAACCCGCAGTGTTTATGTTATTGTGCTTCGTCATGTGTTCGATCAAAAGGGCAACAATCTCCAACTTACAATACAATAAAATCGAATCGTTTACGAAGCTACACGAACAGCGTATTTTTTTTAAATTTAGACACCCCCAAGCTAAAATAAACAACAAACTGAAAATACCTTGCCGCTGCCTATAACGTGGGCGATGATGTGCTCGATGGACTCCACGGGTTCTGGTACGCCTTCGGTCTCGAAGCGATGACGCCAGTAGGATGAAACTGCACTTATTGGACCCGGGGGGTGCTCGTGACAGGCCTCAACGAGCGACGACTGATGCGGAAGCTCTTTCGAGCGCTTTAAACAGGCACCAATGACGTTGTAGGCTCCCTGCTTTTTCAGCAGTTTCAACGGCAACATTTTCTTTTCTCGTTTGGTCGCGCCGTGAAACGAAAATTTCTGTCTTTCTTGTTCTTTGAGAAACGTCTAGTTACGTAAATTTATAATCTTACGCGATATAACAAAGGTTTTGTTTTGATGAGTTGAAGGGTTTGGAATTTTGAAATGATAGAATAAGATAAATCTCGTGGTTGATAGTTGGGAGAGAAGAACAATACTGGAGTTGTCGACCCTAAAGTTTGGACTGAGCACGAATTCGCTTCGGTGCTTTTGAACTTTACAGGCAACAGCTAAACATAGAATTTCAGTAAGGTAGTGTTATGGCCCAGATCCAAACTCGGAAACATCGGTTGGTGGCAGCTGTGAGGGGACTCTTAAGAGCTCGGATGGTTAATTAGTTGTTATTTGATAATTGATACATAATTTGGAAAATGTTATGATGCAATTTTTCGTTTACAAAGTTAATGTTGTAAAATTTAATTGTTGAGTTAAAATAAAGTTAGGCGCTATTTCAAGATTTGTCAAAAATTTTGTACACAATTAAATAAACTTTATAGGATATGGTTCATTATCAATACTATTTAATACATTTTTTAATATTATTATACAACAATACAAATGATTATGTACACATATGCAACCATTATATCTAAATACATCTTCATCCAATTCTTGAAATTTCAACTATTCTATCTTTATCACAATAATCTTGATGAACTTGCTCGAATTTCAATTTATTTTTATAATGTTCTTCAATAAAACCTTGTATCCGATCAGGATGATTACAATCTATTTCCATGATAACAGATCCCCCAATGTTTACAGCTTCAGAAGCATATTTTAAAATGGCTTCAATTAAGTTTAAACCTTCTTTTCCACCGTCTAGAGCCTGAATATCTTCGAACCTTAAAGTTTTATCACATGTTTTATAACAATAATTTAAACGCGAAATTTAGTATTTGTTTTTCATCACTTACAACTTGACTTCGGGTTGTAATCTAAATATTGTTTCTGTTGCTACGTAAGGGGGATTGCTGAGAATAAAGTCCAATTTTTCCTCATTTAATTTAACGGGGTGTTTTGCATTATATTTCTTGTGTATTTCTATTGTACCATCGTCCTTTAACGAAGCATTTAAAAGCACCAATCGATCCTGATTTCCCAAGTTCTTTGCATTACGAAGGGTAAGTTCGCACGCTTGTGGGTTCGTATCGATGGCAATAACACTGATCTAAAATCATTTGTATAGTAACTTTTTAATTTTCTATTTGTAATTTTCTACTTATAAGAGTGCGCAGCCTTTGGTAATAATATTTTTTTTCACACTCAGTGCGCAAAATCGGGCTTTGCGGCCGACGTTTTGAAAAATATTGTTCGATACGCGTACGAGAGATGATTCTCGACCTCGACTGCTGTAATTGTCACCCGCGCTCTCCTCGGGCGACAAACTCACGCATACTCTTACGAGAATCATCTCTCTCGCACTAGTATCGAAAAGTACTATTACAATCGTTTGTTCACATGTTATAATTTAAAAAACGCGATCATATAAAAATAAATTTGAATGAAATTTCAACATTGTAAAAGTAGATATAGTCAATTAAAAAAAAAAATCAGCAAACAATATTTCTTATTTTTGATCCGATAAAAAATTGGAAGAACTCATTTTGTTTTTTGTGCAATTTCATAGGAAGTTAAGGTGGCTTCACCAGTTTAGTAGACCTACAAATATATGAACATTTTTTACAATGGTTTGTTTACACATCCAATCTGAAAATTAATGTAAAAGGAAAAAAAAAATCTTATCATAACGAACAAAATTTTTGTTAGCAAATTTTCAATGTTGCCAAAGTAGATTTTGTCCACTAAAAATAAATCTCAATATGAAATACTAATTTTTTTTGTTTTTCATTCAATTTTAATTTGAAAGGTCTCATTTTATTCCTTGTTCAATTTCAGGGGGGATACCGCTATAAAAATTGGGAAATTTTCAAAACCTACAAAGTTATATCCAATCGTTTGTAGATTTGTTCACGAATTTTATAAAAATTGGATATAACTTTGCAGGTTTATTGGAAAATTTTCCAATTTTTATATTGGTACCTCTCTCTGAAATTGAACAAGGAATAAAATGAGACCTTTCAAATTAAAATTGAATGAAAATCAAAAAAGATTACTATTTCTTATTAAATTTATTTTTAGTGGACAAAATCTACTTTTGCAACATTGGAAATTTGCTAATCAAATTTTTGTTCGGTATGTTAAGGGGGTCCGAAAGTCAATTAAAAATTCAAATTTCGCGCCACAATATAGCAGACAAAAAAATAAGTAATTTGCCTATAACAATTAGTAAAAACAATATTACGGAAAACCAGGACTGCATTGCCCTCCGTTACATTATTATCTATCATTTTACAAAGTTTGCAGTTTCTACATAAATATTTCGCTGAATGGCATTTGAATTACTTGATTTTGAGACATTATTCAAATGCCATTCAGCGAAATATTTATATAGAAACTTCAAACTTTGTAAAATGATAGATAATAATGTAACGGAGGGCAATGCAGTCCTGGTTTTCCGTAATATTGTTTTTACTAATTGTTATAGGCAAATTACTTATTTTTTTGTCTGCTATATTGTGGCGCGAAATTTGAATTTTTAATTGACTTTCGGACCCCCTTAAGAACCTTTTTTTGTTATATCAGTTTTCAGAATGGAATGTGTAAACGAATTATTGTACAAAATTTGCATAGCTTTAGATACATCCAATTGTTTATAGGTTCGTGCATGCTCTTTATAAACAGATAGATGTATCTTTGCAGGTTTTGAAATTTTTTCAATTTTTATATCATAAAGCCCTATTCCTCCTAGAGGAAGCTTTGTAATAGTAAAATTTTAAGCTTAGATAAATCGCTCTAGAAACATGAATAGAGGTGTTACAAGTTTGAATAATATGATTTTAGAAAATGTCTGTATGGATGTGTGTGAGTGTACTCCGTTTTATCTCGGGAAATATACTCCAATTTTAATCTACCAAAACCCATTTTTTTTCTGTCCGAATCAGGGAAAAAATGCATTTTTTGTTTCGCCGATACGTTTTTGTTTTATGATGGATTTTCGATTTTCGAAAAATTAATTTTTGCGTTTTTTTAATGATAGGATTGAGATATTAGCAGTTCGAAGAGTATAAAAATGCCTGCATTAAAAAAAATATTTTACATTAGCTATTACGGTTCTAAGTTCTTTTTTTTTTAACAAAAACGTGTTTTTTTTTTAAAAAGCTTATAGCTCCCAAAACAAATGGTCAACTATTTGAAAAAAATCATGATGATGCAGAATATAAAAAGCTATAATCTGTAAAAATTTCAATCCATTCTGTCTACTAGTTTTTGAGTAAAAAATCGAAAACTGAAAAAATGAGTTTTCCATGTCCAATGATTACGGGAGTCAAAAGGCTTCATTTCTCTTGAAATTTTGGGAAAAGGTAAATTTTTAGTGTATTTCGGTCAAGTTCTTTGCGCAGCTTATGAAACTTATAAGGTCCAAATATAAAGGTTTAGATTTTTTTTGAAAATTTTTTTAATGACTATATCTTGGTGAATACTTGGTCTTTTCCAATGATCCAATAAAATTTTAAAATTAATACGAGTTTTAAACATTCATTTATTCGTTTCTGTCTTATAATGATTTTAAATTACACTATCTATACTATCTATACAATACAAGGTATTGCGATCGTATAGTACAGTAGTATTCTTTTCTATTTTAATGTTTCGTACATTTCTGTACATTTTGTTTCACTTTTTGAACTTTTGAACAAAAATGTACGAAAACACATGAAAATGTATGAGAACTCTTGGAATTGTTCGGATGTTATTTTTTTTTACTGTTGTGTTGATATAATATCAGTGACAGCTAATAAAGGATTTCAAGAATACGAAAAAAATGTGTAATTTTTGTAAATATTAATGAAGTTGTCGATCATTCAAAAACCATGTAAAATGCATACAAATATTTTATATTTGAACTATTTATACTATACATATATAAATTAAGTTGGAGGAAGCTACGCGCCAATAAATTGGCAGCTGTTTTTTTTTTTTGTTTCTTTATAGGAACCATATTTTTTTATATGATATCGTTTTTCTTATAATGTGAACACACGATTGTAAACAAATTTTATAAATGTGATCAATTCTCGCGGTAAAATTACCTTAAGGCGATGCGAGGCCCCACAGACATACCGACGATTGCAGGGATACGTTTTTCTCATTCAATTTTGAATTTTGAAAAAAAATCTCTCTGACACGTTATAGATTTGATAGTTAACTATAACGTATCAGAACGATATTTTTTTTAAATTCAAAATTGAATGAGAAAAACGGGTCCCTGCAATCGTCGGTAACGGGTGGCACTCACATCGCCTTAATTGGGCTTTGAGAATCGATTTTTCGTACTTAAAAATTAAGCCCAATACCAGTTATTACCTTTATTAACTGCAACTCTGCAAATTTTTTTTGTTAGGAATACGAGCAAATAGATTATAGACAGAAAAAGCTAAAAAACTTAAAGCTTTATTTCGCAAAAAATATTAATTTTTCAGGAAATTATAAACAATCAAAGGTAGCATAAGAAAATGATTAAAAAAAAAAACAACTCATTATCGTTTAAAAAAAGACAAATTTTTACGATTTTTAATATTTTTTACGAAACAAAGCTTAAATTTTAGCTTTTCCTGTCTACTTTTGTAATCTATTTGCTCGAATTTGTAACATAAATACTCGCAGAGTTACAGTTAATAAAAGAGAAATCACTTTTCAACAAAATAACGCATTTTTAAGATTAGGTAACCCAATATCTCGAGAAAAAGGGCCTATAAGAATTAATTACTCGTATTAGGCCACATTTTTAGGTACGAAAAAACAATTTTTAAAGCGTTTCCCAAAAGTCATAATTATACTCTCGTTAGCTTACGTCGTTTCTGGAATGCAATATGGACAGACAAATAGCTCCAGATCCGCATCCGATTTCTAAAACTTTGCTTTTCCCATTTTTGGCATCTAATTTTTGTAGAAAAACATCGACTAAAGTTTCAGTTTCTGGTCGGGGAATGAATATGGGAGGCTCCATTTTGAGGGTAATATCCCGAAAGTCCCATTCACCGATGATGTATTGGACAGGCATCCTAAATGTACATAATAGTCATCATTTTTTAAATTTCGCCAAAGTGATTATTTTAAATAATCAATTAAAAGTAAACCTCGACAGTCTGCATTCGCATAATGTTTCCAGTGTTATTAGTTGATCTTTTGTCAGTTCTTTTTGTTGTTCGCAAAGTAAATCTGGTATCTGCATTTTTAATGTTTTAGATTTAAAAAGAATGTAAAAGTATAAGTCAAAACTATACAGAATGGCGCATTTCAAAATTAACATATTCTAGAAGATCTTTCATCTTTAGATGTGATAACGCCAATTATAACTTCGATTTTTAAAACTACTTGTTTAATATTTTGAAAATTTTTAAATACTTTGACTTTTAACATATGTTGTACGAGTGTTTCGATGTGAAATCTATTTTAACAAATATTAACAACGTAATATTCAAATATAATGTATAGTATGATGTATCAGACGACATTTGAATCGATGTCACGTGATTATGACGTCATATTAGCAAACAAAATAGCGGCATGTTCTGTGCAGAATGCACCAAACACTAAAGATTAAAACAACGATTTTGAAGGTATGCAATTAAATTGTAATTAAAAGACAACATAATAACTTATGCCGAAATGTAACTATTCTTTTGATAAACCGGTAAAATTTAGAAAATTACTCAAGTGTAAGAAATGTATGTACCTACTAACCTTTTTTATTCCTAAAACATGTGCAGTAATAAATTGAATGGATTCAACGGGCTCATTAATTTTTTCTTTTTCAAACTTTTCTTGCCAGTCTTTCATAATATTGGCTATTGTTGCTTCCTTTGTTTGTTCTCCACTTTTGTAACTGATATTACGCGTGAATATTACTGGTTGCACCGATGAGAGGTTATAGAATAAATCGCGGCCGGCAAGTTTTTGCAACATTGTGGTCTTTGTACGTTGTTTTAAAATTGGATAACTTTTTAACACTCGTTGAATCATTTTACATGTTTTTATTTAAAAACTTTAAAAAGACCACTATATGCGTTTTTAATTTACTTCTCGAATACTTGGTTACTTATAGGTACATACTTTTTGATTTTAATTATTCATTATAAATCGAAAAAGTTTTTAAACTAACACGTTCAACGCTTACTACCCATGAGCACAAGGTAAAATAACCATTACCTTTGTTTACGTTTTCTCTCTTTCGATGCGTAACAGCATGACAGCGTAATTCTAAAATATGCTTGAAGGAGTAGATGGCGTTGTATACAATACTGTACATATTAAGTGCACTACAGGTATATACATACGAAATAACAAAGTTTCTTGCCATTTAAAAAATTGCAATCTTTTTTATTAAATGCATATTTAATTTGAGGTTTTGTTTATGACACACATTTAATAAGCTACACACAATTATACTGAATCATATATTTTTATTTTCAATAAAAACTCGTACATTTACATAAGAAATAAACTTATTGCTGCATTATTAATAAAATTTGAAAGTACATAAATTTTCAATAAATAATTGAAATAAATTGAAAGGAGCAAGGAAAAGCATAATAGGATCACTAATCATTGGATGTACTTCAATTTATCGTACGTTTGTTTTATTATTCTTTTTCTTAAGATAAACAAAAAAATAACAAATCTTTTATTCTCTATAAGTATGTCATTTCAATTATAAAAAGGTGACACTATTGAACAAGCTTAATGCAGTTGTTCCAGTAACGTCGAGGTGAAAACTTCAAAGTTACTAATGCTTAAACTCTTGAAAATGATGAAAATGCTGTCCAAATATATTTAAAATACAATCGTAGATCTTTCTTATTCGCATTTAGAATTAAATTTTTTACTTTAAACTTGTACTTATATACAGTTCGTTTTTTATATTTGGTTGTATTATTTCTTGATGACTATAATAACAGCGAAAATCGCGTGAGGCAACACGTGTTCACTCCACAATGTCTGTAGCACTCGACACTAAAAAAAGCTTGCATTTTCTTCGTAAAAAACACGATCGTTTAACCCCTTAACTGTGAAAAATTAATTTTACAATAATTAAATTTAGGCAATTATCTACTAAAAATATGAATTTTTTCAATCTTACTTTACGGTTGGCCTTCGAGACGGTTCCGATGCAGTCGGAGGTGGAGGCGGCCCTCTTCTAGCTAATTCTTCTAAGTATCCCATCAACAATCGCGTTCGTTCTGAAGCCGCCGCTTCGAGCACCAGAAATCGTTTATCTTTTTTTAAAATGTCCTCGATTTCGATTAAGTGCGAATTATTATCTTGAGCTTTTTTGTATGTTTTATCGGTTATCAATTTCGTTTCTTGAAGCAGTTCTCTAAAATCTGCTTTCGCCGCTACTAATTTGTCTTTAATATACTCTTTAAACTCTTTCTCGCACTTCTGTAGTTAATAGAAAAAAATTATTAAACATTTTACTAACAAAATTTATAAACAATATGAATTATATGTTCACACTTACCCGATCACTAGACGAAAACTTAAGATATCTTGGATCATCCTTCAATGATTTTTTAACGTCTTTCCATGAGGCCGTTAAATCAGTCGATGCACCTACTTCGTCTAAGACTTCTCTAAATTTATCTCTCTTCTTACGACCTAATTGTTCTACGTGTTCGTTGAATAATTTCTCCTTTTCCTCTCTATCTAAAGTTTCAACTAGTTCCCATCGATGATCCTTTCGCAACTGTCGCTTCGCTTCGCGCCAAGCTAGATCACCGTTTCTGACCTAAAAAAATGGATTAAAAAAATGGTTGTAATAAAATAATCATGAAAATATTCCATAGAAAACAATTTTATACTACTCTAAACTCAAAATCATAACTTCAATATGGTTATTCGGCTCTCGTGGTATAAAATACGATTCGAAACTGGTGCGTAAGAAGATTTTTAGCTCATGTGACATTTTTCGCACGAGCGAAGCTTGTGAGAATAATCACCTTTCGGACCGTGTCGAAATGTACTATATTATTCAAGTTAGCATACCAAGTCTGCCAAGAGCGCATTAAAGTGTTGCACAGCCTCGGTGTGTCTGTGATGCTGCCTTTCCTTATCGCGGTCCCGCAGATGTGTGGCCAGGGTTCTTTGCACTTCCCGTTCGCGTTCTCGAAGACTGGCTTCGGCTCTCCTCTCTCGATCTCGCTTCTGCTTCTCGCGGTCCTCTTCCGCTGCCGCAGCCGCTGCCGAATCGGATCTGTCATCGTCGTCTTCGTCATGGTGGTCACTGTCCTAAATTATTAAATATAAAAAAAAAAAATTAGTAAACATATTCAGTTAAGTATTCATATATAAAAAATACTGTCAAACATTATATTTTTCCTATCATCGTGTGCAAAGTTCGACTTTGCACACGCATTTGCGTCAGAGAATATAAGAATATATTCTCTGTTTGCGTGCGCAAACGCCACTTTTCCACATACTGAGACGAGCGTGCGGGAACGAATCATTCCCACACGCTCAGCTACTTTTCTACACGCTCGTCTTAGCCTGTGGAACAGTGGTGGTTTACGCGCGCAGGTGCGTGTTCAGTCTTGAACTTTGCCCAACTTGATAGGAAAAATAGTATACGATACTCATGCGTTGCGTAGGTGTGTACTCACACTCGCTTTTTTGTCGCCCGAGCGAAGCGAGGGCGACAAACGCCGCTCATGCGGGAATCACCTACTTTGCGCACTCGTATCGTAATGTACTATTACCTCATCCTTATTCGACGAATCTTTGTGATTTTCTTCACTGTCGTCAATTTCACCACACTCCTTTTCTGAATGAGAAGAATCTTTCTTATAATCCTTGTCCTTGCTCTTCTCTCTCTCCTTGTCGGTATCTTTATCTTTGTCCTTATCATTATCCTTATCTTTGTCTCTATGTTTATCCTTATCTCTGTCCTTATCCCTATTCTTCTCCTTGTCCCTGCTCTTATCCTTATCTCTGTCCTTGTCCTTTTCTTTCTCGTGGCCATCGTCAGTCTTACGCTTTTTTTTCGACGAAACACCCTCCTCTCTGTCCCTGTCTCTGTCCTTCTCCTTCTTCTCCTTCTTACTGCTTTTCTCCTTATCCTTGTCCTTTTTATCCTTGTCCCTGTCTTTCTCTTTTTTTTCTTTGTGGTGCTCTTTTTCACGGTGTCTCTCCTCCTTGGCCTCGCGTTCGCGCTCCTTCTCCTTCTCTTTCTCTTTGCGACGCTCGTCTTTTAGAGCACGCACATGGTCACGGAACCAGTCCTCGCGCGTACCCACCGAATCGACGTTACGATAGCGCCAGTCGGATTCGAGGCGCTTCTTCCAGTCGCTCCAGTGCGCGTGACGGTCGATATCCTTTTGCTCGCGGAGTAGCGCCAAGAAATCCTTTTTCACCTGTAAGCAGCAGATGCAAGAGTTTTTGTGTCGGCACGAGCTTTTTATTGGTGACTTAGGATCTAATCATTGTCGCTTATATGGTACATATACATTAATGCTACTGCACACATTTCTCGCGTTTCCCCTTGATCACCCTTATAAATATTTGTGATTATTAGATATATTCGCTCATGTACGTTTTTATATTAAAACTTATATCATATACATGTGCGAAAAAAGTAAGTAATAGTAATATATTTTATTTGTAATTGTAATTAGATATTTTCTTCTGCATACTTGTCTGAAAAATGTTAATGCTTAGATGACTGAAAGAAAAAATAAATTAAACATAATTTATCCATCATTGATAAGTTTTACATTTATATCTTTTACATATGCAATTGTTAAATCATTTTTAAATCTAAAGTACTTTTAAAATAATATTATTAAATTATCGTAAAACTTGACAAAATTTGATGGACAAACACAAAATAGTATGTATGTATAACTTCTGTACTCAAGCTGCTGAAAAGTAATATATTATTAGTAAAATGTTTTTGTCCGCTAAACGAAGTAAAGTAAAAAATGAATATTAATTTTGTATTATATTTTTATTATATATAAAAATTCTATTTTATTAGGTAAAGCAAGCAAAAATTCACATTTGTAAGTTTTACGTAAATCTTTAAGTTTATTACAAGGTATTTAAAGTTAGTATTTTAAGTTACTTGGTTGATATTGTATTTCTGTACTTTATTTTTTAAGCCGAGATTTTTAAAAAATTGTATCGTTTTGAAAAGATATTATAGTTTTTATTTATTTAGTATATAATTAGTGTATAAAAATTTCAAAATAATTTTTAAAACAAAAATATAGAAATGAGATATTTGATAATATGTATTGACTCAAAATCAGATTTAACTCGAATTTCCATTAATTATGTTGCACTGACACTGCCATTTAGTCAAAGGAATCAAAATTCGAATACAATATAAATCTCGAAAGACTAACAAATTTTCATTAACTTAATAATTTCTATTCTCATCGATGTACTTGGTATTCTGTATCATGAATGTGCTCTTTGCGATTTCAATTGTAACTGAGCCGATTTGTTCAAATAAAAATACAATACACACCCGAAAACTGACGAGAATTCGAATCTTAATTTAAACGAGAGACACAGAGAACATTTATTATTGCTTTTCAATGCATCTCACACTGCTTGATAGTTATACTTTAGCAGACTTTGCTGTTTCTTGGTTGAAGTAACGAGGATTTACGAGTAATATACAAATACCGAGTTCGTTCATTCTCATGACTCTGCTTTGGAGCTAAGAATGCAGCGCGCAAGGGTGCCAACAGTGCCGCGCGGTGTGTGTAGATGAGGATGGTTAGATGACATCTCATCCATGCCATCGACCAGCTGCTTCAGAGAGCGCAACCAAGATGCCACTCTGTACTCCACATACGGAACATGTCCTGCTTGCATCCCGACTGACTGACTGGTGGAGAGTTCAGAATACATGAGTATACACACAAGGAACCGCGTTCACATACTATCAATTTTTATTTCTCCATCCCTTTCTCAAACTTGAATGTTAGCGATCGTTTTCTATAGAATTATTTTATTTTTCTCTATATTTCACTTTTCGATGTACATATGTCAAAAAATAAAAGACTGCAGATTTACTATAGAAAAAGATCATATGGGAGAAAGTTTTTGCAATCCTCAGCCTTTATATTTAAATTTAACTAATCTTTATACGAAATGAATTTCCGCGTCATACTAGAGCAACAAAATATATTAACATACCTACTTAGCCTGAAAGAAAAAATATAATTAAAGCTGAAAGAAAATTTTCTAATCATATCTTCTTATATCATAAATTTTTTGTTCTATCACTCAATCGATTTTTTGTCAATTACTTTTGTCCATTAAACAGTAATTTATGCAATTGACTAAATTTATCTTATTAATTGAAAATTATTTTAACTTGATTTTCCAGCTCAATTTTTGCATGCATGATATAAATGCTTATTAAAAAAAGAAAAGAAAAAAAAAAAACAAAACTTTGAGACGTGGTATTTTTCGTTTGACAGTTCCAAAATTATTCGGTATTATTAACTTTACTTTTCATGTCGTAATGTTGATCCAGTTGCTAAATTTGGAAAATATAATTAGTAAAGTTAATTATATTAAAAATGCGTACCTGCTCTCGTTTCTGGGCTTTTTCTTCCTTTTCTCGCTTCCGCACCTCCAATAAATATTCGTTAAATAAACTCTCACGTTCCCGCATTTTTTCAACGTTCTTAAAACGTTCATCGCGACCATGTTTTTGAGCAAAATCACTAAATGATGATCTAAATTTTCAAAATTCACAAATTAGTAAGGGATTTTTAAATAGAATATTCACTTTAATTATAATTTCCACTCACTTTCCATGAAGATTAGCCTCTTCAAGTAACTTTTGGAATTGATCTTTTCGTTCTTTCATTTTATTTCTTTTTTCTCGTCTTTCTTCCTCTGCTCGTTCTTTAACATATTTTTCAAACACCTGTTTTCTTTCTTTTGACGTTAGCAATAAATAACGAGGGTCAAATACAATTTTATGTAATTCTTTTTCCCACGTACTGAAAGCTGACACCTATTCGCAATATGATAAAAAATAGTAATTTAAAAATATTTTGACAAATAAACTTGGTAATAATGAAGTATATACTCACGTCTTTTTCTGTGAGCATTTCTTTAAACGATTTTATCCTAGTATCTAAAGGAACAATTGCTCTTTCTCTGGCAGCCCTTACTTCAGCTTCTATAGCCGCTTCTTTTCCTATGTCAATCGTCTTTTTGTTATCTTTTTCCTCCTCTTCTTCTTTTATAGAATTGACTACAAATTATATTACAATATTAACATGAAAAGAGTTATATTAAATTTACTTAAATATTTATTGTAATATTCAAACCTTTTATTTCTTCGATTTTAGGTTTTTTATTAGGCCTATCTTCGTCTCCACTACTATCGCTACTATCATCTGTACGTCGAGATTCACTCTTAACAGTTGCATTGGCAGACGCAGTTGCATCTGGTGGACCAGCTATCATTTTATCAACATCAATCCTACCAATCAGATCGTCTGGTCGTTCCCAAACTGAGATCCTCGAAGATGGATTGTAAAAAAATACTCGTCCGTCACCTGTCCATACAACACACCTATCATATCACAACAAAAAATGATTCAATTATTACATGCAAGCGTAAATTTCTTTTGTAATTTATGAGAATAATTATGTTTATAAAATGAAGCTTTGATATTCATTGTTAGAGCAAATTTGCTTACGCTTACCAAGGGGTACCAGGAACTGGAGTACTAGACACTGGTCTAGATTTGTCCTGGGGTTTGTTTGCTTCTTTAGCAGCCGCTTCATCTTTCTTCGCTTTAGCAGCATCTGCTCCCTCTGTTGCACTAGTACCATTTTCTGCACCCGAGGATTTTGTTTCAGCTTTCGTGGACACCGCTGCATCACCACTACCACTAGACGCAGTAGTACTTGCTGTTGTTGTCGTTGTTGTTGGAGTAATAGCAGAAGCTGCTGACGACGCTGCTGCCGCTTCTTCAGTTTTTTGCCGTATAACTGCGGCTTTAGCAGCTAAAATATTTTACACAATATTATTATAACATTATTTTACGAATTATTTTACATTTCATTTTTATCGTGACGCACCCTCAAAATCTTTTAAGGCTTGTGGCCTCTCCCAGACAGATTCTCCAGCCTTGCTATTGTAAAAATACGAACGACCATCGGGTGCACGATGCTCAGTCCACATTATGGCATTTGCAACAACTTCGGAATCAATTTGAGCAACTATACTAGGATCTTCGTTTGGCATTGAATTAGCAGGTACCATTGGCTGTTGCATAGCATGTGGCATTTGAGGAAGGGCTACAAGTACCAATATAAATTGTGAAAATTTATATACCTTATTTAGTATTAAAAAATATAAGAAATTTATACTTACGCCAACCACCTTGTGCAGGAGGAGCATAACCTGCACCAAAAGGCTGAAAACTAGGTGGAGGAATCCCGAAAGGCGCTCCGGCAGGTGCTCCAAATGGAGCAGGCATACCGGCACCATATTGCGTTGGCATCCTATGCTGCATAGGTATCATGGGCGGTGCCATCATTGCATTTGAGTTCATGGCTGGTGTGTTTACAATTGGCGCAGAAGGTGTGACAGATGCTACAGCGACAGTAGTACCTAAAATAAATTTTTATGTATTTATTCGAAAAAATTTTGAAGTGGAACAATCTCTTGATGTCAAGAGAAGAATTTTTCGAAATTACCGTTTGACTGTTGAGCCTGTCCCATCTGCTGCGCTGTTGTATCAGATGATGAGTTTGATGTATCTGTAGGCTCAGCCGATCCAACTGGAGGACCAGTAGTGATAGCAGTACCTGGAGGAGCTGTACTTACTTGACTGGAATCTGGCTCATTGGCATTTGTTGTAGCAGTAGGGGTAGAAGAGGGCGTCTCACTACCTTGTTGCTGCATCCTTACCTCACCACTATTACCGCTTCCTTGTTGCTGCTGTTGTGGTGGTGGTTGTTGTTGTTGTTGTTGTGGTTGTTGTTGTTGCTGTGGTGGTGGTTGTTGTTGTGCTTGCTGTGGTTGTTGTTGTTGGGGCGGCGGTTGTTGTTGTTGTTGAGGCTGCTGTTGTTGTTGTTGACCCATTGCTGGATTTGGTGAAGCAGCTACACCAGCTCCCGTCTGCTTTGAAGCCCCATGTACCAATTGCTCCAACTGAATGTTTCAAATTTAATTAATATATATTGTCTTTTTGCAAAATTTAGAAATTTTTTACTTTTTATTATTTCGTGTACTCACCTGATCTTGTACCATCACTTTTACATTTGGTCCTTCTGGTTTGGTCCATGTAGTTTCTCGAGATCTGATGTTATAGTAATAACATTTTCCATCCTGTGTTTTTGTCTCCACCCATACCTCCCCATTGAGGTCAAGTCCTGGAATGTTGTTTTGTTGCTGCATCTGTTGATGTTGAGGTTGTTGTTGACCTGGAATCTATAACAAAAATATATTTATTATAAATAAATACATACTAATTTCTAAGCATAGTAAAAGAAAAACTTACGTTGTTCATATTGGGTGGTCCCATTCCGGGTCCTGGTGGTCCATAAGGCCCTGGTCCTCCACTGCCCATGGGACCATTCATCATATGTGGTGGAGGCTATATAATACAACACAACACAAGTGGTTTCTCACAATTCACTGCCTTAAAATAATTTATATAATTACCATGCCACCAGGTGGATGACCCATCATGTTTGGAGGCCCCATCATGTTCGGTGGGGGTGGTCCCATTGGACCCCAGCTAGGATCAAATGGTGGTGGTCCTCGATATCGTGGTCCTGAAGGTCCTCCCGGAGGACAATTTGGTGGTGGTCTAGGTGGTGGTGGTCCTTCATAAGGATATCCATTATTGGCTCCTCTATACATTGGCCCGCCTCTGGGTCCAAAACCCCCTCGTCCTCTGAACCTAGGTGGTCCTCCCCTTTGAGGATAATCAAATCCTCCTCGGCCACCTCCTCCTCGTCCCCTTAAATCGTTATCGCTTATTGTAGCGAATAAACATTATAAGATATTGTTGCCATTTGGGATCATATAGTCATACATTAGAATACAGAGTCAAAAAGATAAAATTACAAAAGTAACAGCATTTGAGCGGTATTTCCAATTGAGATTCAAGTGTATTTGTCAATAATACAGCTATCTCCCCTCACGAGTTCTCCATTCTCTGCATGTTATGCCATGAAAATCTCGGTCGAAACAAATGAACGCGCTAATAGCGACAGTCGCTTACGACTCGAGACCTTTCTATAGACTCTCGCACCAAACAGAAGCAGAAAATGAGGTTCAATGACCAAAATTTACCAGAACAATTATGAATATAAAACATCGCGAGCGACGCTATATATAATGAGCCAACGGCAAGCCAATCCCCAAATATAAAATGCAAGGTTAAGAAGGTGGAAAAGAGTCCCCTTACCTGAATCCGCCGCGTCCGCGGGGCGCAAAGTGCCGGTACTCGTCGCCCCCGCCACCTCCCTCATAGTAGTAGTCCTCGGCCTCCTCCATACCGACATCGTGCTCAATGCCGTGCTCCTGTTGCTGCGGTTCTCCGCCGCCACCGCCGCCGCCGCCGGGGTTCTCCTGAACGGCGATGCCCTGCTCGCCGTTCCCCTCCATCATAATATTACCTCGCCTGTTCTCTGTGTTTCACTGATGCAGTCCTCGCCTGACGTCTCCTCCAAAGCGTGTAATAAGTACCCTCCTACCTCTGTCACTCTTGCTTGTTTCTCCGCCTCGTTCTCTCTTTGAGCATCGACTCAAAACATCGTAGTAGCCGTCGACTCCATCATGAATTCTCGGCTCAGGCGCGCGCGCGCGCGGTGCTGCTGTGGCGGTGTGAAGCGGCCTCGGAGTCTCGGACAAGCGAAGCCAACTATAGCGCTTTCTCTCTCCCTCTCTCTTTCTCTCGCTCGTAGCCGTCGGCGGTTATGCTCATAACCGACGCGTCGGCTTGTCGCGAGATATGCGGTTTTCCGAAGGTTTCGTGGGACTATGCGCGAATACGAGGGTTTTCCGCCGTCACCTTAATTTTTCGTGTAAATGCACGCACACGCGACGGTTGACGCAACGCGAAATCGTACTCGAGGGGATGACAACGACACGATCACGATGACAACGCGCGCGCATGCACGGCGGTTAGTTGGCGCTGCTGTCACAGTGTCGCACGACTGCGTTATCATTATGGCGGATTGGCGGCCCGCAGGGCAGGCAGAGGCCAGGCTTGCGCGATGCGGACTTCTCAAGGGGAAAGAGAGGACTCCATATAATTGGCATCACGATTCACGCAGTGCGTCAGTAGGTGAGTTTGTGTAGGCGCACTCGTGTGTATATTTTAAATGCAGCTGGCTGCAGTGTTATATCAATGTTTAATGGATTTGTTTTGAATGGAAATTTCTGTAGGATCTGGGAATTTTAAAGATCAATAATTTTTGCCTAGGGGTTTTCGCGAAAATTAAATTTCCTATTTGGATATATTTATAAGTAATTAGGAAACTGGATATGTCACAGCCTATAGATGAAAATGATCTATCATTTATTTTTAATAGCTTTAAGTACGTACATTATTTTCGTTGGTCATTATTTATTAAGGTGTACTACTTAATTATCCGAAAGCTGGCGCCAAAATCAGCTTTTTTTCAAAATGCCTGCGGCTCTTCTCCGTCATTTTCTAAGAGAAAACTGCCCTATTATTATGACGATTTTCCGTCAGACGCATGTTTACTTGAAAAAAATTAAGATTTGATAAATTACATTTTTTTTTTTTTAATTTCATAATTTTTCGTCTCGGAAACATATGCCTCTGACGACCAAAATCGCCAAAAAATCGCCAAGACACTATTCACTTAGAAAATGATGGAAGAGAGCCTAGCATTTACAAAAAATAAAATTATCGCATTTTTTATCTTTGTTTGTAGCAATGGTTAAATAGCAATGAACGGAACCACTTTTTGCTTGATAACCAAGATATTTCGCTTCTCCGCATCCAAAAACACAAGTAACCGACGAGTTACTGAGGGGACGGTAAAAAGCATGTAGGGGAGGGCGGGGCACGTGTGACACCCTAACTTTGATTAAAAATAACAACTAAACCGTGTATTATTTCAAAATGTACAAAAACGGAATAATTAGATCAGAAAAAAATAAAATAAAATAAACTATTAACTTTTTTTTCATTTTCTTTTAATTATTGATAAAATACAGAAAAGAAATTCTGAAAAAAATGCTCTACGTGCCCCACCGGCGGGTGGATTGTGGCACCCGACGGGGCACGCATGGCACGGTCAAATTTAATATTTTACTATAGGTATTTTTCAATTCTTTTTTCCAGTAATTAATACTTTAATAATTATGCCATAATAAAATTTTCAAAAATCAAATAATTAATCAGCCTATTGAAAATTTAAAATTTTACTTTTATTAAGGAACATAACAATTTTTATTTTAAAATAAATTATTACATTTTAATAAATGATTTTATATTATAAATTCCTTCTTATAAAATATGATCATAACATAATACTTTTGTTTGATTAACAAATTATCATTATTATTACAATAAGTTTAAATTTAAAGATTTCGAATCATTTTCATCTATTTAGCATATTTGAACTACCTGACCATTGAAAAAGGCAGTTTGAGTATCTACAATTGTTTCTTCAGGTATTACTTCTCTAAAGTAATTTTCATTATTTACGGAAGCTGAATTATTATTAACAATGGATAAATCAAGCTGATTTGTGTTTAAGTCTTCAAGTGGCTTTTTTCTACTCTAAATATAACTTAATACGCAGTCGAAATAATCGTTATTTACTTATTAATGTAATAATTGTAACTAAAAACTACTTAAAACTAAATTATTGCACTGCGTAGTTGGTAATCTTGCTCCGTTTTTGATTTGTAGGTTAGATCAGTTCGCTCGGCGGCCGCCGCGGCGCACTGATACGCCCGAGTGTGCCACGCGTGCCCCGCCAGGGTGCCACGTCATGCCCCATTTTAATACCATTTTTATTTTTTAATTATATTATTTATAAAGATTTTCTGAAAATAACAAAAACAGGGCTTGAAAGATAAAAGTTGAAACTATCAAATAGGTTTGGTCTCATTTAGAAAAAAAATCATTTTCTCGTTGCTCCAAGCGACTTAAAAATGAAGTCAACCTTGTTTCTAAGCACTGATTTTCAATCTTATTAAATTAAATGTTAAACATTATCTATAATCTCAAAAGTATAGAGGAAAATTCTAAAAGCATATCTAATTAGGTTTACGTAAAAATTACATTTTTTGCATTCATTAATATTAAAAATATCAGGGTGCCAAACTTACCTACCTGACACGGCATGCCCCGCCTTCCCCTATACCTATACCTACTTCGACCCCCCCCCCCTCCTAGCGCCCGGACTACAAATTTTGAGTAATCTTTTTAGGTAGGTACCTAAATCTTATTAAGAAAGCCCAAGTCGACACTAAGATCTTGAAAAAGTTAAGACATTTTTAGTTTAAGAAAATTAAGAAAATAGCCTCTACTTCTTTCGTTCAAAATTTATGTTGGCTCCGGCGAATTAGCGAAGTCGATAAGTAAGAAAAAAGAAAAATACCTACTGAAAGTACGAATTTTAACTTTTTTTTTGTATTTTTCTCAAGTAGGGTCACTATAGGTGAACAAAAGAGAAAAAAATTTGTGAAAATTCAATTAACATAGGCTCTTATGGAGAGAAAAACATTTTTCCTCATCATTTCATGAAAATCGATCATTTTTTCATAAAACCACCTATAGAGAGTATAGCATTTCACTTACAAAATCTTAGTCTGCAATGAAAATATCAAGTTACCATAAAAATTTTATTTTAATTTCATAAAAACCGAAAATCATGCTTTTTACATGCACATATATTACATATATTGTGGTTATTTTTGTATATCATAAGATATTATAATAATAGGTTTATATAGATAATACTACATGATATTGTACTACTATATAAATAAAAATTTACTGGTCATTTGACAAAAATCTTAAGTCCAATAGAATGGGTAAGATAAAAAAACGGTCTAAGTCCAAAACCTAAATTTTGAGTTGGTACCCAGGCGGAAATAAAACTTAACAAATAATTGTTAATAAGAATGTATAATATTTAAAAAAAGTTTATAACTGTAAATACTGTTTATAAAGATAGGATTTGATACTATAGTAACAGTTTATAAAAGTTATTAACAGTTTTTTTCTGTTATGAACAGCTAAAAAAAGTTTATAACAGTAATAAACTTTTATTTACTTTTTTGGATCGCGGCGCATAACCATAAAATCAATCTATAAAAAGTTATTATCTGTTATAAACTTTTTTCGTTTAATAATAATAGTTATTAATAGTTTCAAAAAGTTTATTAATTATTCACTTTTTGTAAGAAAGAAATTTTATTCATACGGATATTCCAAAATACAAATAATTATATATATATATATAAATACAAATAATTAAATATAAATTTCAATTAGTACAAATTAGTAAATATTTGTAAAAGTTATTATCAGTTACTAAATTTTTTTACTGATCAAAGATTCAAATTTTTACGACGATACAAAAAACTTATTAAAGTAAATATAACTATGTATAACTATAACTATTTATAACAGTTTTAAACATTTATAAAAGTCTCAAATTCTGACTTTATAGTCTGCTAATATCAGTTATAAACTTTTTTGAACTTTTATTATAAAAGATCGTTTCCGCCTGGGTAGAAAGAAAACTTTCTGAAGTTGATAGGTAATGATTTAGAGTAAAAGTTATTACTACACATTCGTTGAGATTTATACATGATATCGTCGCGCGGTACGAAGAAAAGCCAACTTGGAAGTTACAGGCGAAGAAAAGCCAAAAACGCTTCTAAGACGAAGAAAAGCCACTTTGCGCCATTCCTGCGGAGGAAAAATCCCCCAACTGACTGCATCTAATCAATTACTAGTTACCTTATTATCTTGACTGATCATCTTTTTATCTTTTTAAAAAGATTTTTAATCTTTTTGCTTATCTTTTTATCTTTATCGTATCTTATTATCTGAAAGTTATCTATAAGATACCAACTAAATGTTACTTTCGTTTGAGAAGTCAAATTGGCTTTTCTTCGTCTTAGACGCGTTTTTGGCTTTTCTTCGCCTGTAACTTCCAAGTTGGCTTTTCTTCGTACCGCGCGACGATATGTATGGTATTTGCTTACTTTTCTTAATAAAAGCGTGTAGTTGCATGTTTTGAGTGAAATGTATCCCTCAGTTTGAAATGTTTTGTTTTGGACTTAGACCGTTTTTCATCTCACCCATTAAATATTGAAAATGTAAAAAATATCACACAAATTCGGAAAAGTGCATTTTTGCAACTTATACGTGTATTTTCACGTTTATCATTTAAATAAGATAACTCTTAAGTTGGCTTGGGCGACTTTTTAAACAGAGATATATATTTCTGAAATTTGACACAGATATTCTTTGACCATTGAACTTTTCATTTCTGTCACGAAAATAAAAGGTCAACGACCAAATTTTAGAGAAAACTAGGTTTATAAAATGTTTCTTTTAACATGTAACCTTATGGAAAAAGACATTAATTTTGTATTTATTCCATTATTAAGAGATAGCTCTTATCAAATGAGGTATCAAATTGAACATTTTTTCATGTAGATTCCAATGCTGTCGTCATAAATATGAGTAAACGACCAAATTAAAGAGATATTAGCGATAAACTTTGTAAAGGTGCTTCTGCGCATGCGCACTGAGAGAAAATACCCGAATAAATAATATGAATGGCGATTTTTTCAATTTTTTAACCCATTAACGCCCAAACGTCCAAATTTCGAGTAAGTTTTCAACGTGATTATTTCTTGTTATCTGCTTTAAAAAAATTCTGTTTTCATATATTCCGACGTGAAATTTCACGCTCTTTCAAAATCCGTAGTCAGAATTACGATTTAACCTCAAAAAAAAATATGGCCGATTTAAACATAAAAAACGTGAAAATTTTCGAAAAAAATTTTTCTGGTTTTTTTTTCGCAATGATACCGCAAAGGTATCCCCTTATAATTATGGTCAGAGGTGATCATGACAGTTGAAGTTTGACAGGAAATTTTCATATTAATATTAAACAACCCCATTTCTACAAAATGGCGGCTGAAACAAAATTTTTTTTGTTTAAACTTCATCAATTTTTTTTTCGAAAACTATGGACTTTAGCAAAAAGTTCACAAGAACAAAAGTGTCTTAGAATTAGTCAAGGAACACTCTAAAATTTTTTTCAGAATTTTCATAACATTTCTTACATAACTTATGCTCATATCTTTGTTGGTGCCGTTGGTTCCAACGGCCGATTGACTAACCGAGGCTTTTTCATTTTTGCACTAATAAAGAAAGTACTCTCCCGGAAACGGATTTAAACGAGGCTTTAAGAGTCAATTTTTGATTTCTAAATTGAGCACGGTGTTCGTAACTCTACCTCATGAGCACTTTTTTTATATAAATATAGACCATGTAATCTAAAATAGGTTTCATTTTCTTAAAACACGATTTTCTTTCGACTGACTGTCACTTTGCGAGTGATTATGTTGCGAAAACGAGCACAGAAAAATGATATAAGTAGGCAGGAAAAGCTAAAATTTAAGGTTTAATATTTTCAGGAAATTATAAGCAAACATATATAGCGTATAACAAAATGATTAAAAATACCAACCGTAAAATCTTTGAAAAAGAAGATAAATTTACGTTAGCCGTTTCCCGAAAAGTGTGTACTTTCCTTGTAAGTATAAACCAACATTAAAATATCAGCTTTACTCTAAAAATCGTTATTTTTTTATATTAACTCTCCATATCTTATCATAAATTCTGAAAATCGGAATCTCGAATCAGCGTCGGCATTGCCTTACAAGGAGATTTTGGTAATAGACCCTTGGGAGTTCATCTTGTCTTAATGAGTTAACGATAAATCGACGCTCCCTACGAAAATTAGCACCTTTTTTGGCCTCTACACGAAGACTAGCACATTTCAGAAAACTGCAACGAAAACTAGCATAACTCATGACTTTGCCGCGAATACTAGTATAATTCGCTTGGTTGCCGCGAAAACTAGCATCATTCACGAGTTTGCGCCAAATAATAGTACAATTCGTAAGATTGCGACGAAAAATAGCACGATTCGCGAGTTTGCGACGAAAAGTAAGACGATTCGCAAGCTTGCCGCGAAAACTAGCATTTCGCGTCACCGTGTTAATTTACATAAGAGGCAGTGGAATGTGCTAGTCTTCGCCGCAATCAAGCGGATCGGGCTAGTCTTCAGCGCAAATCAATGGGGCGTGCTAGTTCTTCGCGGCCAACGCTGAAATGGACTAGTCTTCGTGGAAATCTGAATCGTGCTAGTTTTCGTAGGGAGCGTCGAAATATGGAGTTCTTCCATAAAAAGTAATCTATTCGATTGCCCTAAAAATTAGATGTGATTTATCATTTATGTATGGTATTTTTAATTGTATAAGAATTTTTCTGAGAAATCACTATTTTTTTAGGTAACCTGTATAAAAAAAAAGAATCCGAATAAGTTATGGGTTCTTTCTATAGGCTTTATATTTAATCAAGTTAGTTTTTTAGATATTAAGTCGCTCAGCTTCATATATAGCGAGTTCACAAGTAACGAAAATGCATCAGCCATTATTGGAGACTAAAACTAGTTGATAAAACTTTCAAATTTATAAACACAAAATCTTCTAACCAACAATTTTGAAATTTAGCATTTGTTAACAAACCGCCAAATATCTAAATAAAATGTTTTGTTAATTACAAGAAAAAAAAATTTGGTATTAGAAAGCTTCTAATTACAGTGTATTATACTCGTTATACTGGACTCTGAAAATTGAAACTATCGTCCCTTATTTCACTTTTCAAACGAAAACAACAAATGCTCCTTTGGTGAAAAATATAAGTTTATTTAACCGTTCTTATAAATATAATTCAACAACTTCTCCTCTATACTATCTATCGTAAGTACACAAATAATTAAGTATATAAATGACATCGTATAAATTCACATAAGACTTCACAGCGTTCGGTAATAAAAACGTAGAAAAAAAAAGTTAAGAAACGTGATGTATACAATAAGTATGCAAGTAATGTATAACAGCATATTTACAGATGACTGTGCTGGCGCGCATAATAATATCGAAAAGGAAAGCTCTCTGTTTCAGTTGTACTCGTGTTCACTCTGGCGAGGCATATATAAATAATCGAAAAAGGCAGTAGCAGTTAAATTAACCCGATTGCTCACTGGTGCGAGTGTTTGGGCGAGCGCGGACACGGTGCCATGGCGTAGGCTCGGAACCCTGTGTGCGCTCTGCGCAAATGATTCATGACTCGCGTTTTGGTCTCTTCCAAGGCCTCGAGCATGGCCTCGCGCGAGTCACTGTCGAGTGCCTCGGAGTAGCGCTCCAGGAGGGCGACGTCGATCTGCGGCACGTCGTCCAGCTCCTCACACTTGCACGCCACTATTTCCAGGTCGTTGCGCAGCTGCTCGATGCTCGGCTTTTTAGTTTGACTGTTGGAAAAAAAATTTTTTTTAAGTATTCAATATAAGTATACTGTAAGTTTGTTTGTTTTGTTTAGTGGTGTAATGTGTGAGAGAACGAACGGTGACAATGACAGTGAGTCATCGTGTAAACGTTATCAAAGGACTGCTGTTCCGATAAGAATAGTAAGCATTGTTCTTTGATTAAGCTTATTTATTCAATTAATTTAGATGTAAGCACAGATTTACGGATGTAAATATACAATGCAATAATTATATGGATCATGATAAATTTTTAATTTTCAAAAAGAATAGGTAGCTTATTGAATTTTTTTTTTTACTGTAAGTATCAATTTGTACAAATCAAAATGCTTCAAACATTTTATTCAACCGTCAACCCGAATCAACAAGTGTCTTTTGGCAAAGCTCTCAAACACCAATCATATATCCTTACATCAACCTCTCTCTTAAAAAAAAAACGCAATTCACTTCTTCTACTATTCACACGCAACATAAAAATACCGTTCCCTCTTACATCCACACACAACACACCAACAAAAAAATACACGTATAATCCAAATACCGTTTATTCCTCTCCCTCTCGACGGACTCAGTGCAGGTCTCGTAGAGATCGAGGCAAGCGAGATCCGTTTGTTTGCGCCCCATCGACAGATACTTCTTGAATATCTTCCTGCCCTGCGGATGGGTGAGCGTGTGCTGTACGTGGTCGGTTATGCGATCGAGCTCCTCGAGGCTGAGGCCGCTCGTGCACTTGCCTATGCAGCCGATCGTCCTGCCCGGCGGCGTCGACGACGAAGGACCGGCCTCTGCCATGCTGCTCGCGCCTTCTCCTCGCTGCTCTCGCGCATTCAGTTACAGTCTAGAGTACAACGGTGTAGTTAGATGTTTGAAATTGCCGCGCGAACGCGAGTTCTATTGTTGCCCGCCCTATACATAGCGAGATGCCAATCTCCTCCGAATGTGCACTCTGTGTATGTATACACAGTAGGCATGTAGCGTGACGCATATGTAATTGTTTCATGTGTGGTTACGGTGAGGAGGGACGGAAGGAAGGTCGACGAGTGTTAGGCGGTAGCTTTGGGCGACAGTGCTCCGGTTCTCCGAAACAACACATTTCGGAGCAACCTATCATACACGTACCCACATGCGCCCGCACACACATTGCACTATTTCTCTATGACGTTATCCCTCTGTATACTATATAAACACACTTACCTATCAGCGTCGAAGCAAGACCTCGGCAACAACTCGGCTATCGATCGCTGCTGCCTACCTTGGCTGTCTCTTCGGCGACGTTGACGTTGACGACGACCACCCGCTGCGTCGCGCGTTCATGATCGCGCGCATGGGGTAACTGCAGAGCGCGAGCGGCCGGCGGCCGGTGGGCCGGCTACGATGGCGCTGGCTCCGCGCACTCGCGTAGCTACGTCTCTCTATACTTGCTACACTTTGTGCGTGTGTATGTGTGTGTGTAGATGATGTAGGATCTTCGCGTGAATTTCGCGCGTTTAAAAATAACGCGCACGCGCCTGGTACAGTTGAATGATATTTGCGTGGTATAGCGACGAGGGGAGATTGAGGAATAAGTAGTTTGGGTTCGCTCCGAAGTAGAGGCGTATGATATACTTTTCATTTTCTATAGTTCTCTCTGACATTGTCTCAGCTGTGTAATCTTCTTCATGCGATTAGCGCAATTACACAGCCTTGCGTCCGTCCACTCGCTCCTGATACAAATACATACGCGCCTCATTTTCAAGCACTGACTCACTGTACCTACTATTAAACTCCAAACGCACTTTTGCGTTTGAATTTATATTCCAGCTAAGTACACCTTCTATATACGTGTGTGTGTGTGTGTGTGTGTGTGTGTGTGTGTGTGTGTGTGTGTGTGTGTGTGTGTGTGTGTGTGTGTGTGTGTGTGTGTGTGTGTGTGTGTGTGTGTGTGTGTGTGTGTGTGTGTGTGTGTGTGTGTGTGTGTGTGTGTGTGTGTGTGTGTGTGTGTGTGTGTGTGCGTGTATGGTTTCCGCGAATTGGAGGTAGTAGCGGCGCATTACCGGCCGATTAGAAGTCGGTCCGATGCCTGGTGCTGATATGTGCAAATCCGCGGACTACAGACAACAACTGGGGTACAAAAACGGAAAAAATTTCTTTTGAGGGCACACCTACCACATAAGGTTTTTTCGTTTCTTTGGCGGTCCCCCAAAATGAAAATACTCGTGTACACTCATTATCCGTTGGCAAACTTTTTTGCCGACGAAATCAATTTTTCTTATGGAAATTTAACATGGGAAAAATGGACGAAAAGTAGTCATTGATGATTAACCAATAGCAAACTATTGAAGAGGCCAAACCAAAATGACAAAAATTTGAAAAATTACGTGGGTTTTAAAAAAATCGCTCATTTTCGTCATCATTCGCCATTTTCAAATTCACGTAGCTTTGCACAGAATCGACCGATTTTAACGATTCTCATATCAAATTAAAGCTCTATTCTTCAACTTTAATCGCTTTTTTGTGGAATTTGGTTTGGCCTCTTCAATAGTTTGCTATTGGTTAATCATCAATGACTACTTTTCGTCCATTTTTCCCATGTTAAATTTCCATAAGAAAAATTGATTTCGTCGGCAAAAAAGTTTGCCAACGGATAATGAGTGTACACGAGTATTTTCATTTTGGGGGACCGCCAAAGAAACGAAAAAACCTTATGTGGTAGGTGTGCCCTCAAAAGAAATTTTTTCCGTTTTTGTACCCCAGTTGTTGTCTGTAGTCCGCGGATTTGCACATATATGCCTTACCCACTGGCTTTAAGCGCCTCGCTTTTCTCTCTTTCTACAGTTGTTCGGCGAATCGATCTGCTGCTGCTCCACAACACGCCGATACCATCAGAATTCTGTTGGAGTTCGCGCGGGATTACTGGCGCGTGCAAATGCAGGATATTGTGAAGCGTTAGGTTTGGGAAAATATAGGTGGGAAGAAGTGTTTTGCTTTTTATGGATGTTTTATTCGTAAGTTGACTCTTGACATAATAAAAAAAAATTAGAATAGCTTTCTGGATCTGTTTGCAAGTAATGCGGTAAGAGAATTCTCTTAAAAGATACTGAACAGTTCGGTAATTTTTACTGAAAATTCTATAAAAAGTATAGAAAGTCAAGTAAATCCGCTCATTTTGGCAGTCTGTTACCACAGTACCGAAAAGTTCAGTAAAAATTGCGGAACTTTTTGTAATTTTTACTGAAATTTTTCTCTCCGTGTATGTATGTAGGATAGAAAAGGAAATTGCAATAAAATATGGGAAATCTTCAAACTTGAATTCCTATATTAGAAACAAATTATGTAAAACTTATTATTGTTATAAACAGTATTATTTGTTATAGATTAATAGCGAGTCGACTGATAGTAATTCAGAATTGATGATTGAATGGTTCTAATGGCTACACTATCCAGGAGTATTATTTCTTTTTTGCTTTAATAAAAGTTATTTGAATCATAAAAGGCGAGTGTACCGTATTTCGCACAAAAATTTGAACCGTAAATTGTTGAATTTATGCCTTTAGATAACTGAAAATTCGATTTTTGAATTCTCAAATCGTAGCATATTTTAATTTATATTTTAATCGTAGCATATTTTAATTTATATTTAAAAATTTATATTTAAAGTTTGGCTTTGTTTGATCGATTTTACAACTGAAAATTATTATGTATGAATTTAGTTCCGATCAACTGATCAGCCAATAGGATGCTTAGAAATAGAGTTAGAATAGAGTTTAACCCCCACTTCGATATTAATCGCGCTCTCTCTTTTATAAATGAAAATGGATAAAGTACATTTGTCATACATAATCTCAACATTTTATTTAATTTATCTGTTGTGTAAACAAATCTAAAACGAATAAACATAAAACAATATTTAAGTATAAAAGTATATTCAAATCTCATTCAATAAGCGTTTTAAAAAAGTAAATTTTAAAAATGCGCTAAACAATAGTTTCTTATTAGCTTTGTTTCTTCTATGGGATACACAATTTTTACGTCATAATTACTGGCTTTTCAAGGCGTTTAATTTTTCACAATGACAAAAAACACGTGGCGCCTCCCATCGCTCATCTCTACAAAAAACCCACACACACAAACTCACGCGTGTCACTCATCGCAATTAGCAAACTATTGTCCAACAGCATAGCAATCCAGCGCACCGTAAGATCTTGATTCGGCAGCAGGCGAATTTTTGCAACAGTCGCATTGTGCCGCTTTTACCCCGTAATAACTCCTTCCTCTCTTTCCCCATCGAATGCACGTCGCTCCTTATCACAGGACATCCTCGACATTCCTCGCATCGCGCACCCGCGCGGTCTCGTAACAGCTGCGGAGGAGGGACAGATTGGCGTGTAAAAGTTGTACGTATTAACGTGTGAGCGAGCGAGTGCCGAGGGAAAGTCAAAGTGTGATTTACAAATTCCTGTGTTAAGAATAGAATAACAGCCTGCTGCTATGTAAGTATTGTTGTCGAAGGGGCGAAGTGTAAATATGGTAATAACGGTGTACGTGAGTGGGGGTAAACACTGAGTGTCATGACCTTACCAGCGATTAGCGCCGCTTGTGCGGCAGCTGTTAAGTCGGTTATAGTTTCGACGGGTTAATTAATACCGGCAGATGTTTCGATCGATTTCCGGATTGGTGGGTTTGTTGATATAAAAAAATCATGCGTTTATTTTACTTTATATACAATGTAATAGATTTCGAACAACACAATAATATTACGTAATCATCATACCACCATAATAACGAATCTTGTTTCATCGACAACTCGCCGGCTACATAATACGCCCTCGTATTATTTATGATGTCCTACGGACAAACACTCGTTTTGAAATAGTGCAGCGACAGCTTGATCTCGTCGAATCGAAAATTACTTTACGATCACGCAGTCGTCATTCGTCGGGCATCGACCTTACACTTTACATGATAAACTATATAACACACACATACAGCGCGATTACGAAAGCTTCTTCTTCACCATTTTTCTCGATCGTATCTTTACATCGATATAGGATGACGGACAGTCGATCGAGCCGACGAACTTCACTTTATCACGCGACAATTAACTACTTCCTTATACCATTTACCTGTGTCTATAACAAACGATCCCTCGACGAAAATCGTAATTTTTTATTTCATCAACGCCGGCCGTTACCCAACAAGTAAATTTGTTAAGCAATCCGCGCGTTATGTGTAGCTAAATACAGATATATGTATATAGTATGTGAATAGCGCGCGGCTCTTATCGACCGCGCGCTACAATGAAGGCGACGGGTAAGTTTCGCGCGACCGTTATCGTCGCTGCAAGGGTAACCGCGCTTACCGCACTTACCAACCAACAACGCGCGCGAATTGCGGCCGCAACACAGATAGCGCCGCGCGTTTCATAGTCACCCGTGTGAAATATTCAAATTCGAATCCGTGATCGGAATGGAGGATAACATTATTACTTAAATATACTTGCTTTTTGGGATTCTCTCAGCATTCAGGGGTATTTTTAGACGGACTCTACTATGGCCTTGGGTCGCGAAATTTTTTTGCGAAATTTAAAATGTCAGGCGATGATATGGTCTTGATTAATTGGAAATGAAGGCTTGTTTGTGGGTAATGAAAAAGAATGTGGTTGTAGCTGTGACGTTGTACGTTGCGTTATAGGGAACAAATTTACGGGAATCTGGCTGCTAATAATTCTCGCGCTTAGTGTAGTAACCTACTTAGTGTTGCAGTAAATTTTATCGCAAAGTATATTTTTTAATTAATTATACCGAAATTTTTTCTTCAAAGTTACCTTTATACTGTACTCGTTACAGCATGATACATTTTTCATATTGCGGTTAGAAGGATAATGAAATTTAGATCCATATAATTGTCGAGAAAGTATAATTATAAAAATATTTTTTATAATTAAAATAAATTTATATAGTGACTGATATTACGTTTTCCGAGATATTTTTACGATATAGTCATCCATATCCTTATTATAATTATTCTCGTTACTTGCAATACATTGCAATCGAAATAAAGTCATAACATTCCTCATAAGTATTTCCCAACCGCTGTAACATTTTTTCCGAATAATACACAGTTTAATCTTTAATCCACTTTTCAAATCAAATGCAATTTTTACAACGTTTCAGCTTTTCTTAAATAACGAAACTCGTTTAAGATCCAATAAAAACCACGCGCAACACATTTCTCACCAATTCAATCAGTTCCGATAAATGCATCGCAGAGAAGGTCAATTAAGAAAAGAGAAAAGAAGAAACGAAAAAAAAGAAATCCACATCACTCTACCTATCAGCGCCCGTTACGTCGAGATGTTCAGCATCTCGAGTGAGAGAGAGAGGGAAGCTTTTTTCCGTGCTGCTCCGCGGGCGCGCGGCAGACCGCTTGTCGTACACAATGCTCGACAGTCACGGCTACCGTTGAGCAAGTTTCGATAGCGATCGAAATCGGCTCTTTTGACTTATCTCTCTCGTCGTCGTGCGCGCGCGCGCGCATTCAATTCGACGCTATCACACACGAGCGCCGTTCGTTATTCATCTTAATGAATCGGGTCAGATAAGCCGCTACTACGCTCTCGCGAAGAAAGCGCATGCACCCGCTCGAGATAAACGCTTATGTACGCTCCGATTTATCGGCGGCCCGTCATCTTTTCGCGCCGCGCGGCTTTGCGAAACCCCGCGAGTGTATTATAGCGGCGCAAAAAGCGCGCGGCGGCGGTGTGGCTAATTTACGCTTTTACGCGGGTCGGGGCACACGGATCGGACGGATGGACGTGTAATATACACTACATACATCGCGAATCCGTCATGGGGGGATATAAGTAACACAAGTGCGCGTGCGAGTTGAGCTGCGCGCACACTTTCTCTTTTCAACGAAATTCAAAGTGCAGCGAGCACAACAATGGCCGTGGACGCGCGCCGGCAATTTTCCCGCACGATTTTTGGCATATTTCTGCAGTACACGCGCGTGTCTATGCGTCCTATAGGAGCGCGAGGGAAAATTATATAGCGCGCGCGAGCCTCGGCTAATTACGACGTGGATGCAAATTGCCCGTTCATTGCTTTATCGCGAGCCCTCTGTTGTTGTGCGGGCCTTGGTCGAGTTATTTATAGCGAATCAGAAGTCGCCGTTTTTTCGACGATGTTTATGTGCAGCGTGACCGCCCGCGAGTAGATATCCGCACAAGTATGCGAAAATGACAGATTTTAGGAGTTTCAATCTTTTAGCGTTACCTTACGACTGCAGCTCGCGCAGAATTATTAC
This sequence comes from Torymus aiolomorphi, assembly GCA_036365515.1. Classification (NCBI taxonomy): domain Eukaryota; kingdom Metazoa; phylum Arthropoda; class Insecta; order Hymenoptera; family Torymidae; genus Torymus; species Torymus aiolomorphi. The sequence continues at coordinate 220,720,010 of CM070875.1, read as the reverse complement.
CGATACATTCTGAACACTCCATTCTCGAGGTCTTTTTAAGTGAATTTCTCGCCGTCGGGGCTCTAAAAATATACTTACTACACTATATACTCGGCCGCGCGCGAAAACCTCGTTTTTACGCTCTCCTTCCGACCTTTCGTCTCCCCGCGCGCCCACGACCTATTCATAAAAAAAAAAGGAAGGCAAGGGCCATAGCGAATAACTGTAGCTATACATCGTCGGAGCAATTATTATTACGATCGCGGACAAGGCTGTTGCCGTCGCTGCCACACTAGACGATGGAAATCCTTTGTGCTGAGGCGGCGGTCGACGACGGCGGCGCGTCTCGAGTGGTTCATTAGACGGGATTTGCGAGATCGGGAGAGAGAGAGAGAAAGAGGAGAGGCCAGAGGTCGGTTTCCGGCCCCTGCACCGCGCGCGGAGTCACGGCCAAGTGGGTCCGTGGCGCGAGCGCCGAGGAAAATCAAGGCGAAGTCGCTATAACTGCACTGCTATAGGGAGAAGTCGTTGGTAGAGGTTGCTGCAGGAGAAAGAGAGATAATTGTCGTGGTTATTTTTAGTTTTGAAAGGGGGTTGCCGCTGCAGCTGATTGGAAAATCTGTATAGCTATAGGCAAAAATTGGCTTAATGGGTTAATCGTTGCTATGCACTCGATGCGAGCAATAAATCAATTTTGACTTATTAAATCGGTCGCCTTGAACTCTCGCCTGTAGAGTAATAGATTGTACTTTATTCGCTATTGGCATAGTGTTTACATGCATTGTATAGATGAACGATTAATTAACGAGAGCTGATGCATAAAGTTAAATTGATTTTCAATATGGGATTAATAAATGCAAGCGGAATAACGCAAAACGCGTAAGTCTTCTCCTTTCTTAAAGAGAAAGCATTACTTATGACGGAGAAAAGTTTTCAAAGCGTCCAGTTTTTTATCAATTTCGGTGTTTACGTTTTTTTTTCTTTTTTTTTTCAGAACAAGAAAAGAAACGGGCGAAAAAAGAGGAAAAATGAACATCTTAGATCGGCAATTACGGGAGCGCTAATGACGAAAATAATTATCTCTTAATTAATAATTTAGCGAGACAAACCGAGCTAGAGAGCTACTCGGCGCTACTTATCCCGTATCCTATTATTTAAAAGGATCTAATTTGGAACGCGCGCGTACGGAGTGAATGGCGTCGGGATTAAAAACGCGCCTGCTCGCGCGCGCGCTGTTACACACTGAATTGGTAATGATAGAGATAGTGAGTCATTGCACGCGCTATTAACAGAATCCTGTTTCGATAAATATGACGCCCATGTGCGTCTGTGCGCGATACGCGTGTGGGGGGAGCCGGACCTCGTTGCGAAAACTAAAACAAACGCACCGCGATTATAAATTACCGCGTGTCATTTTTTTTCTTCTCCTTTCCGCAGGTCCACCACCCGTATAGTGCGATGTTGATAATTGCGCTGCTGCTACGCCGTTGCAATACGTTCGCCCGTGTAATTAAACAAAAAAAATCTTATACGAAGGGGCGAGGGAAATTTGTAGCGTGATAAGTGCGGGTTGTTGATATCGATGTGTAGCTCAATCGCCGCGTTTCTCACGCGGGGTTATGTAAGATCTCTCTGTATGTAGGCTCTTCTGCGAGTGCAGCCGCCGTATGGTTGCTTCGAAAATCTGACGGTCGGAAGATGATATGGTTTAGCGGCGAAAGATGATGGTTTTTCGCCGATGTATAAGTAGAATTATATGGCATTATCGCTTTTTGACGTAGTGGAGAGTTGCAAAAAAAGGATTCAAAATAAGTAAAAAGTGCCCCGGCGACTAATGATTCGCAATTTCGCGGCAATTTTCGCCGGGATAAGCAATTTCTCCGTAAAAAATCGTCCTATAAGTGGGCGAATTTTTCGTAGAATAGGCTGTATCCTAGGTAATTTACCGTTACCAAGTTCTCCTTATATATAGGTTTTAAATTTCTTGCGAAACGTGAATCCCCCTTCATTACTCTCCCAAAACCGAAAAAAAGCTAAAGCAAATTAACGACAAGCAACTTTTCCCCAGCTTTCTTCGTGAAAAAACGATTCTATATCCACCCTCGCGATCCGTGACCCGGAGATAGGCCGGAACTGTCCCTCCACTCACGTATAGCCGCCACGTAATCGATGACGCGATTCTCGCAGCCCTCCACGTGACTCTCGCGGGTGACCGATTCCCGCCCGCGGACATACACGCGGGGCCCCGGCGCCAGCTGACTGATCTCTTTCTCATATAATACTTTATGCTCTCGCATATCACGCGTATATATAAGGTATAGGTATCTATATCTCCGGCGCCGACAACAAAGTCTCGCTCTTTCTTTCGCGGGAGAGAGAAACGATGCTTTTAGCGCGAACGGTTTTCCCGCGAGCTCGAGCGCGCAGTCTATTGTGCGGGCGATGCGCGCCCCTTCACGTCTCTCTCGTATACCTACCTGTCATACGACGTAATTGCGATTACACGCGGCGAGAGGGAAAAGCGAGTAATGTATTATAATGCACGAGTGGAGAGAGAGAATAGGCGCTCGCGTATATATGCGTTGTGTAATGTACGCTCTCGTTGTTTTGTCCTATATATAATTTTCTTTCGACTACTGGTGTCCTAATTTTTCAGCGCAAAGTAACAAAACTTTGTGGATGGATGGAGTTTTATTTTAAATAAATTTTATCAAAGTGTGGAAAAATCGGTATGAATTCAGCGCTGAAAAATAGGTTCGAATCATTTCGGTTTTCTTACTACATCAGATAGATTTTACAGAACGTGTCGCTCCAGTGCTGTTCGCGACGTTTGTGAAAATGGAGACGTCGTGAATAGCCTAGGTAGAGCGCGCTACGACTCCTACACGAGTATAGATGATTCCTCCGGAAATCTGTCCAGATGCCTTCACGCTACGTGTTGGAATTGTCAGAAGAATTCTCCCGACCGTAATCCGTAACCAAAGGCCAACAAGTTTTAAAGTTGGTAGCAGCGCGATCATCGAGAGTTTGCACCGTTCTGAAGGTGCGATCCCATGGCGTTCCGAAAAATTAGACGGAACCATTTAAGCCCATGAGTGCGAGAGAGAGGTTCTTCCGTGAATGTCTCTCTCACTCTCACGGGCTTAAATGGTTCCGTTTAATTTTTCGGAACGCCATGAGATCGCACCCTGATTTCGAATATTCGTATGATCGCGCTGCTGCCAACCATAAAAATTCGGCCTGTGATTAAGTCCGGGGAATTCTCTAGGCAATCTCATCACTGACGTGTAACGTGACTGCGCGTAGTTTTTTCACTTGTTTCACCCTTAGAGCATATACTGTAGTATATGCTCTAAAGTTTCACCCTAACGTTCCAAGTTACCGATTGAACAAAAAAGGACGAGCCAGCGAACCTCGCTTACATGCATCCAATGCATCCATCCTTTTTTTCACCCAATCGGTAACTTTATACTTTGAGGTGAAACAAGTGAAACGCGTGAATTTTATTAGGTACGTGGTGCGGAGTCGCGCAGTGGCGTAGGGGCATTCTGCACAGCAATAGGTATCATTGAAGTGTCGGTTAATAAAAGTAACCATTTCAGAAGATCCGTTGTAACTTTTTAATTTATGTAAGTATTGGCACATTGCGTTATTGTGAATGTCCTAAACTTCGGTTTTAGTATAAACAGTACTTATGCTGTGTTAAATGCGTACTAAAAAGAATATACTATCCGAAAAACTGTAGTGTTTTACGTAAACAAGCAAAATCTGCAGAAATAAGGTTTAATTGATGAACTTATTCCAACAAGGAATAACTTATTACAAAAGAATTTTAAAACGTTAGTGTTTCTCTGAGCAAATCATCGTACCTGTCAACTGTTTCTTTATGTAAAAACAAATATAGGTTATAGTTTTATTTATTAAATTTTTATATGTGACTGTAAGTTCTAATATCTGATCAAATCTACATACTTATATATTTTTTTTTAATTTAGTACATTTAATAGTATTAAATAATAAAAATTTATAACTTGATTAACAGGATTGCTGCTACATTGCTATTTATCAATTATGGATGAAAAAAATGAAGATTTAGATAGACCTGTTGAAAATTCTTTTAGTTTCACAAGAGCAGATTCAATGAGAATCTCTCATAAGTGGAAAATATATAATTTTAGTATTTTAGCGCAGCAACTGAAGAGAAAGTCAATTCGCCAGTATTTTCATCATCTGGCAATAAAGATATTGGATGGTCTCTAGTACTTTATTCACAAGGTACAACATTATTACAAGATTATTTGGGATTATTTCTTGAATTACAATCAGTACCCAATGGTACACTTAAAGTAATTTATCAGTTAAGTATTCTTGATAAAAATCAAAACAAATGTTTTGCATATAAATTCAAATCTATATTCACTAAGCCTGGTAGTAGGGGAACAGCTACGTTCGTATTAAAAAGTGAAATAATGAATAATACTTATTTGGCAAATGATTGTCTTACAATACAATGTGATATGACAGCAAGTTTAATCAATAAAGTTTCAGGAAGTTGTATTATGTTTGATAATATTACAACGGATGAGAAATGTCACCTTAAACTTCTCAACAACTATGAATCTTTTTTGAACAGCCCAAATTTAAGCGATGTAACTATTCTCATCTCAGATAAAAAATTACAAGCACATAAATTAATTTTGTCAGCCCACAGTTCAGTGTTTTTAGCCATGTTTAAGAATGTCATGAAAGAAAACCAGGAAAATATAATAGTAATAACTGATATTAAATATGAAGTATTTCAAGAGCTATTGAGGTTCATCTATACTGGAAAAATTGAAAATATTGATATTGTAGTAAATGATTTATTGGTTGCTGCTGATAAATATGCAATTTCTGAATTGATAATTATGTGCGAACAATATCTTCAAAGTAATTTAAGTCTAGACAATATTACTGATATTCTTGTACTTGCTGATAATCATAATGCTGATAATCTTAGACAAAGTGCTATTAAGTTATTTATTGCTGATAAAAAAGAAATTGCAGACATAAACAAATTTGGTTTTTTAGACAAATTAAAACCAGATACAATTAAAGAAATTATAAAATTAGCAATGAATAAAATATAGTATACAATACTACTTTTACTTTTAATCCAAAGTAATGTTATCATGATGTAGGATAGTATCAATAAAGTTCAATAGTTCGTTATTTTTTTGATGAGTAATTGTACTTTATCTATGTTTTTGCAACTTGTTATTATAAAGTTTTTAAGAATCTGTATGAATGACTTTATTACCAAAAATATTATAAAACGATATATTTCATATAGTGTTAATATAATTATTGGAATAATAAATGAATAAAAAAATGTATTGATTAAAAATATGTATCCTTTGTATTTAATGTACTGCGATTATGTAATATCAATATCTCCGCCTACGTCAATTGTGCTGTGTGCAGGGAAAAGTCGCGTAAGAAAAATTGCTATTTTTTTGGGGGGCGAAGCAACCCATACTTAATATATTCACTTTTCATATATTCGTTCATCGCTTAGTCGACCATCTGAATCGATCGTGGTTATTATTGTTGAGCATTTGCATGAGATCTCAGTTCATCTAGTAGACAGATGTGATTCTTTTTAACTGTTCATTATTGAAATTAATTTACAAAAAACTTCATTAATAGCAAAAGATATAGTGAAAAAATACATTTATATTAGAATATTACACTTTAATCTCGCTTTTCTGATAAATACGGTAACGAAATAAAATACGTTTGGAATATAAATAAACAAAATCTATTAAAGTTATGTTTAGCTGGATTATTCAAGAGTCCATCGTACCAGTTTTCCATCTACTGATTATGGCATTGAACGTCTTATCCTAATGGAACTCCGCAGTATCGTTGGTATACTATTCGGTATGCTTCCCGTGACTGATAAGCCAAACTAGAATCTTTTATTGCGATATGATTCTTGATTATATTAGTAAATTGAGTTGAAATTCTTTTCTTTTAAAAACAAAGGGTATTGGCAACTTAATAAGCAATACAAGTCCAGTCAGCTCACATTGTGTCAGTATTTTAACTATACATTGAACTGACTTCGCAGAATATATCTCTATGTTATGGGCTGGGCGCATCGTTTGTAAAAACTGAAACGACGTGAATAGCCTGGAAGATACTATAGGTTTCACCTTAATGTTTGAAGTTCTCAATCACATCGCACTCTCTTTTACTTGGAATATTAATTAATTGTCCGTTAGTGACGCAGTGGCGTAGAGTGATCTTCTGATGGACATATTCAAGTGCTGACTTCACCTAAGGTACAAATACGTATTCCAGAAGAAAAATTAATTGGAGTTTGAAATCATCATTAATTGCAACTTGATAAATGCTTTTACGTTGCAATTTTAAATAATATATGATATGCCCTTTTTTAGCGAATTAAAAAAATTTTTATAAATGTAATTTAGTAACTTAAGAAAAAGGTATCATAAGTGAAGTACTATTATGTACATATTGTGAAACAGTGTTTTCAAGCACCTTTTTTTTATAAAGACTTTTATAAATTGCATTATAGCACAAAAATCGGCGCGATTTTCGCCGTTTTTCGGCCTAAAAAGAGGTCCTAAAGTAACTTTTTTTCGACCGACCGAAAAAAAAATACTTCTTTGCCCGACGGGCGTAAAAGTATCTTTTTATAGATACTTTTAGACCCGCTGGGCGCAAAAATATCTTTTTTTCAGATACTTTTGCGCCCGCTGCTCTAAAACTGCATAAAATTTGTACATGCATGTTTTTTATAACTTTTTTTATTTGAAGATGAACATCTTTACATTCGCACAAATTTGCGGTGGATTTATTATTATTTTTAACAATTTTTATGATTTATTATTTTAATTTTTTATTTGGATTTCCAAATAATTTAATAAAAACAAAGAAAATTGAACAAACAGTTCAAATCTTTATTTTTACAAGTATTTTGTTGTATAAAACAAAAATCAATTTAGCCTCGCTTTTTAGGCTCAGAAACTCCGAAAAATATGGTATGCACCTTAGGGCTAGTGGGCCTTTTGACCTCGTGTGTTTGCAGTATTCGGTTTAAAAAGGCCCACTTTACGCCCTAGGTACACAATATACTATTTTGTAACACAGGCATAATTTGTGTCACAAAAAATATCGTATGCACCAAGGGCTTAGTGGGCTTTTTGACCTCGTGTGATTGCAGTACTCGTCTTCGGCTCGCAAAACGCACTCGCCTTCAGCACGTGCTTCAGCTCGTGCTTACTCGCCTTCGACTCATACTGCAAACTTCACACTCCGTCTAAAAAGGCCCGTTTGTTTTTTTCGCGTTTGTTAAACCCGTTTTTATACGAGCAGGCACAAAAGTCGCTTCGCAGGCGTAAAAGTTCCGGAGCGGGAGTAAAAGATCTGTAGTGGGCGCAAATTTCAATAGGTACGTCTTTGGTTGCTGTATCGGGAATCCGTTAATGTAGTCTCACGTTACTCGTGTGATTGCAGTACTCGTCTATGGCTCGCAAAACGCACTCGCCTTCGGCTCGTGCTTGCTCGCCTCTGACTCGTACTGCAAACTTCACACTCCGTCTAAAAAGAACCATACTTTACGCCGTTGGTACACAATATACTATTAGATAGTACATTTGAATGCTTTTATATTTTTTAGAGATCATCTTATTTTTCATCTTGAAAAAAGGTATTCCGCATAGGGAATCGATATTTCAAGTATATATAATATACTCCCTATTAATGGAAGGCGTGAATCGATGTTCCGAAGTTAGGGACATGGATTTTCACGTATTTCCTATTAGAGGAACACGTTTATATTATTAATACTATCTTACTTTAATACTTACAGTACTTTCTGCTTGCAGTAAATATATTTCTTTGTAATTCATACTGATTTTATGTAATATAATTAGTGCGGATAAATACAATGTTGCCTTTTTAAATATGCAAGAAACTTAATCATTAAATTTTATTCTAGGGTAGAAAAATGCAGAAATATAGACCGGTGAATAATATTTTTTTTTTAATTTTCAAAATTGTTCTAAAACACATGTGTTGTCGAAAATTACTAAAGCAAATATAAATTATATACCTAGTTTTCGTGTATAACGCCCCTTCAGGCTACGTTTTATAGTAGACTTATACTTGCCTTCGGGACGCGCCCGCGTCCCTTATTGATTGTACTTAAATACATTTTTTTCAATTACTTACTATAATTGTATATAATCCTGTAAATCATATCATCTCAAGCTGTTTCGACAGTTTGCACATATGTGCCCCAATTGTGCTTTTATCTATCTGCTTAACGGTTGCCATGCACTATACTGTCGAAGTTCCGATTAATAAAACTAACTGAGAAAATATTGTACTTCTTAACAAAATGGATTGTTAAGAATTTATTTGCCTGCTGGCGCCACATTTCACTGTTGTAAATGGTCTAAGTTTCCGCAATAGTACCTGCTCTAGTGTATTTACATAACAAGCAAATTCGGTATGAGCCACGAACGAAGTTTAGTCGATTAACTTATTCCAACGGCAAATACTTATTTCAAAAGAATTTTAAAATTTTAATATATTTCTAAGCAGATCATCGTATAACCACTGTCAAATTTTTTAAACTGTGTGCAAAAACAGGTATAGTTTATGGTTCTGTTTATTAAGTTTTGATAATGCACGAAGTACATTTAATCATATAATCTAATAACAATTTATAATTTAATTAACAGGAGTAGTATAATACTAAATTAATGTTGATCAATTATGGATAAAAATGAAGATTTAGATAAACCTGTTGAAAAGGTTTTTAGTTTCACAAGAGTAAATACAATGAGAATCTCTCATAAGTGGAAAATATATGATTTTAGTGTTACTGGTGCAGGTACTGGAATTGTCTCCTCGCCAATATTTTCATCGTCTGTCAATAAAGATATTGAATGGTCTCTAGTACTTTATCCACAAGGTACAAAGTCATTAGAAGATTATTTGGGATTATTTCTTAATTTGCAATCAGTACCGGATGATGATATAAAAGCAATTTATCAGTTTAGTATTCTTGACAGAAATCAAAACAAATGTTTTGTACATAAATATGCATCTATGTTTACTGACCAGGACTATAAGGCTAAGGGAACGAATACGTTTGCATTAAGAAGTGATATAATGAATGATACTTATTTGCCAAATGATTGTCTTACAATACAATGTGATATGGTAGTAGGTTTGGCCAATTACGAAGTTTCAGAAAGTATTGTGTTTGATGATATTACAACGGATGAGAAATATCAGCTACAACTTCTCAATAACTTTGAACCTTTTTTGAACAGCCAACATTTAAGCGATGTAACTATTATCATCTCAGATAAAAAGTTACAAGCACATAAGTTAATTTTGTCAGCCCACAGTTCAGTGTTTTTAGCCATGTTTAAGAATGGCACGAAAGAAAACCAGGAAAACACAATAAAAATAACTGATATTAAATATGAAGTATTTAAAGAGTTATTGAGGTTCATTTACACTGGAAAAATTGAAAATATTGATATTGTAGTCAATGATCTATTGGTTGCTGCTGATAAGTATGCAATTTCTGAATTACTAATTATGTGTGAACAATATCTTCAAAGTAATCTGAGTGTAGACAATGTTATTGATATTCTTGTACTTGCTGATAATTATAATGCTAATAATCTCAAAAAAAGTGCTATGAAGTTATTTACTGCTGATAACAAAGGAATTGCCGAGATAAACAAATTTGGTTTTGTAGACAAATTGAAACCAGATACAGTTAAAGAGATTATAAAATTAGCGATGAATAAAGAATAGTATACAATATCCTTAGTGTCAATTAATTTGTGAGTTTAAATCAAACAGAAATTTTCAAAGAATCTGTATGAATGATGTTATTATTTAAAGTATTATAAATCAATAAAATATTTCATAGTGTTATTATTGAGATAATAAATAAATAAAAACTATATTGATTAAAAACATGTATCCCTTGTATTTAACATTCTACGATTATCGAATATCGAAACTATTACCTACCTCAATTATGTGTATAATGGAATCCTATTCTATAAAGTGTTAAAAAATAATCAGATCGGCTTTAGCAATATTTTAAGATGCTTTTATATTCCGTGCGGAATACAAATTTTGCATGTTGAAAAGAAATTTAGCGCGTGGAAAATAAATTTTGCTCATAGAAAATATTTATAATCATTTTTCTTATTAATCCTCGAGGGCTGAAAATCCTAAATATAGATCGACGCTACAAAGGTTCGAAACAATAGGTATAGGTATGGGCCATACCTAATATATAGGCATAGTATTTGGATACTTTCTATGTCAATTACAATATTGTCAATGCCCCGGCCTTCTAGAGGTTAATGTAAAATTAATAAAATTATTATCATTATTAAAGTTTACCACTTGTAAAATAAAAATTGCATTTCTTTTTTTTGTTAACGTTATTTTTTTAATTTTTTTAATTTTAACATTGATTTTCCTGACAGGGAGGGGCTTTGCTATCCCAAGCCGCACCGGGAGGCTTTGCCCCTGGATCCCGCACCCTACGCTATCCACCCACTCTCTCACCGCCACCTCCACCGGACTGCTCCGATTTTCCTACCGTTTTACAAAGATGTTACAATTTGTTTTTAGTACAAATTACATTTTATCTAATAATTGAAATTCTTTTCCTTCGTGAGATCGAATTTCCTACTTAGACTCGTTATAGGAAAAATAGTATTATTATTTATTAAAATAGTATTATTTTAAATCATGTATGATGTACTATTCTCAAAGTAAGGGAATAGCAAAACATTCACATGCTCATAAACATTTTAAAAAATGCGTAAAATTAGTATTCGTTGAAACACAATTTTCAGTTACAATTCAGTTGCTGTTTCAATCAACTGCACCTCGGCCTATCACCGAAGGCTGGACGCGGTTAATAGTAGTATTTGGATGGGGTGACCGTGGGGAAACGTATGTAACTTTGGCGATCATTTAGGTGATTCATCGCCCTTAACAAAGTGTTTGGCTAGGTGATTTAAAGTGTTTTCGGTGTTTAAGCCTACCAAATATGACATGAATATCTAAAATGTATTCGGACACCGGGTGATGATGAAGCGCGAATGGAGCAAAAAACAGTTTCTCGCCGAGTTCGAGACACACTACACCGAGATCTGAACGAAGGATCCGCAGTGAAGTTTCACACCATCAAAAAAATAAAACGTTTGGATTTCGAAAGCAAATTTGGAAAAAAGTATAGGCCACTTGCTGGGCCAAATTAATAGACTGCATGTGAATAAACCTCAAATACATACATAGCTGCTTTTTCAAAATATTTCTTTTTTCGGATTTATGGTGAAAATACTTTCATTGTAACTAAAAGCATAGAATACTAGATTTTAGGAATGGTATTTCATGTATTTTAATAAACTCTTGCTAAACGTCTGCAAGATTATAGTACATTGTTTCAGAGTAGTAATATTTAAATATTTGTTTTCTTTTGACCTTTGACTAAAGAAACTATATCAACTAATATATAGATATATCTTCAATACAGAAATCTGACGGACGAATAGCAGAAGCGGTTTTAATATTATTTCCCATACACAGTACAATGAGTATAACGAATAAAAAGAATTATAAGAGCGGAGGTTATATAAGAAAATGTAGTATAGGAAGAAATATATATACCTCCTGCATTTAATTCTTGCCAATACCAATTAAGATATCAAATTAATATTATATTAATTGGTGTAGGTTGATCTACTGATAGCTCAGCCGTCGATATAATCGGTAAAATTGCAGCGTAAAATTGGTAACATCTTTCGAAGGTATCTCTAATATAAATCCGTATTGTTGCCTCCACATCCAGATACTCGGTTCTCTGTTCCTTAAAGTTCCGTTCTTTAAGCTAATTTTTCTGGATTTCACTCTATTCATCTTAACAAATAAGCAAATTGTGACTTATACCTGTTACTTCATTAACGCAGGCGAACGCCACTATTCGTCCCGAAGGATAGATGTGGGCTACGGGGTAGTGGTACTTTCGCGAGCCAGCAGCGAGCGACTTGAAGAGGCTTGATTGAGCGTAGGACTGCTGCTGCTATATAGCGCCGGTGAAGTGGCGCCTGTCGAGAACCTCATTACCGAACGCTCGTTATGACGCAGCGCCGGAGAAAACGTTGGGTCCTTCAGGTGCAGGATATCGTAATTTCATTTTTTCTTTATTTTTGGCGAGTAATTTGCTAATTGGTCTGTTTCGGTGCTGATTGATTTTTATGCGCGTTGTTCTTGATATAGTACTGTCGAGGTAAAATACTTTATTTTGTTTTGAACTTTCTTTTGTAGTTTTTTTAACTATGGCTTCTTGAACATTTGAGATAATGAATAAGCTTGCGGTGTTATCGATATTTTAGGAACATACCTATAAAAGATTAATATTTAGTATAAACTTATTACAAATTATTAATCAATAAATAGCTTGTCTTCTCCGAAAGGCAATTCTTATTAGTTTTTATCAACTATAACTTTTCTTTCCGAATCTATAGATACAAGTAGAGTGCCTCTAATTACTCTGCCTTAACAAAAGGACGAGTATCCATTAAACATCGAGTCCACATTGTTCCCCTCGAAGTATTTTGCTCTCGACTTACGTTACACCTGTTACACGGAAGAAAAAGTTGGTATTGACAATTGGAAATCTCGTTTGCGGAAAGCCGCGCCGACAAGGGAAGACTCATTCTCTCGACGCCTCTCTGCGTATACAATGCAGATTCTGCCTCGAGGCTCGAGGCGCGCTGACTTTTTAACTTTCGTAGTCTTGAGTATCGTCGTCGTCTTTGGCGCAGCTGCATGCGAGTGCAAAAATCCAGTTGGTCGTCTTTTACTTCCCTATTTTACTGGGAAAGATGGTTATCCTTTTTTATTCTCTCTCATCGTGCGCGCGCGCGTAACCTTGTCAATGTATAATAAGGTGGCGTTATCGGAGTGAGAAAGGCTGTGTGTGTGTGTGTGTGTGTGTTTGTGATGTAAGAGATTGGAGAGAGTATTTTTTTTCATATAGTAGACACGAGTCTAATTGGTATTTATGAAGTGATTATCTGCGTAGATTAGGCGGCGTAAAGTTCAGGGCTGGTCTAGGGCAAGTTTCTAATGATAATATCAGGTGTGATCGTATCGAAACGGTCGCTCCAAGTAATTATCTAATAAGTCTGATAAAAACTCGCGTTAGTGTGTTATTTCACGGTTTCCCGTGTGTGAAAAAAAGAGTTTCGGCTAAAAGTAGTCTGGCGCTGAATTATAGCTAATGAGGCGATTTCAGACTTTTTTCTTCACTTTCGATTTCCCTTATGCTTAATTCTGAGAATATCTCAAACTTCACGTCAGCTGGAAGTATACATCCTTATGACGTTATCAAAGGATTCAATAAAATGTTATTATATAACTTACGCAATGTTAATAACCAATAAAATTTATTTTTAACATTAAATGTTTTAATAAAATATACTTAGTTGAAATATCAAATATAATGTTTATATCCTTAATCAAAGTATTTATGAAAAAATTTCGTTATGATGCAACGGTGTAAACTTTATCCTTTTGACGTTACGTTATATTTAATATTAAGTTGTAAGGGAGTAAACCACCGATTATTACGGAAAACTAATAAAATCTAATCAGGTTAAAACAATATTTTTATAATTTTCTATCCAATAGAAACTTTTCTCATTTATAAGTGTTGTAATTAATGTTATTTTCAGCTCATATAAAGTAATTTATATTCTTATAAATCTTAGATAAACAGTCAAAAAATTCAAAGTAAATTTTTGATAAATTTTCATGTAGTGTATGATAAAACACTTTGAGACTTTTATCTACTATTTAAAAGTTTGTATAAGCTATGAGATGGCGTGAAAAATTCTTTGTCTATTTTAATATTCTACTCCACTTGTTCGAAGAAGAAACATTATTAGAAGATACACTCATAATTAAAAGTCAATTCGAAGATAATTATGCTTGGAATCGTAAACCGCGTGAAAATTCATTAAAAGTTATTTTCAAACTTCCTGGCAATATGTGTAATGTTCCCATTAATATAAATAACTATAAAAAGTTTGGCTTTAAATCATCGTAAATACAACATTTCAAGGTGGGAAAACTTCCTCTGAGGCAGTCAATTATTAATATGGGCGATTTTTTTAGTGATGCCATTCATTACGCGTAAGAACTTTGAAAAGTATCGAACCTGATCAAAATTTTAGAAATCTTGTATGTTACCCCTACACTTTTGTACAAACAACGTAAGCCCTATAAATAATAAGAATTCTCCAGTAAAAATAACCATGGTAAACGTGGACCAGAGAAGTCGATAGGGTACCCGTATAAGCTAAAGTCATTGACGACTCTTTTTACGCACCTTACACGTCCAAGACCCAGACCACATACAAAAACTTTTAGACGCCCGGTACCGCCTGGTCCCACTTCAATCCCGCAACCTTCCGATTGCCCGGATTCGTTACGGCTCCTCGGACCCGAATTCGCTCACTCCATCCAAAAGCTCTCTCCACACCTTTTTTTCCCTCATCTGCACTCACACCTCGTCCTTCCTCCATCCCTCCACAGCTCTTACACCCATACGTCTATATATACATAATACCTCCACACACATATACACAGAGACAGAATTAACGCTCGCAACGCTTTCTCCCGCGCTCGCAGCGTCGTTGCGCAACGCTTGCGGGTGCTCTCCGCGCGAGGAAATTACCTACCGGCGAATCCGGGACAATGGGGCCCATTGTTGGCGCGCGGAGGCGGCGGCGGCGGCCCTGCGCTCGGGGACTGCCCGCGAGAGAGTCTCTGACAGCCTGCCATGCCTTTCCTCTCCCCCCCCGATAGTGACCCGCGTAGAGACGTACGTACGTACGTACGTACCCCCGGCGAGGAGGCCCCCGCGCCGCCGCTGCTGCTGCCGCCGCCGCCGCCGTTGGTATATAACCGCGAGCAGCCCTTTCCCCAAAGACACTCGCTAGAGCCGCTTGCCGATATACACCCGTCGTCGCCCACGATCCTGCCCACCACATCACGGTCCCATCGAGCTATAAGCACAGACATAGACAACGAGAGAGTGAGAGGAGAGTGAACGATATACGCATAGGATAGAGAGAGAGAGAGAGAGAGAGAGAGAGAGAGTGCGTCATCATCGACATCATGTGGCGGCTACTCGTCTTCGCAGGTGAGTGTCTCCCATCACCGTCATCACCACCACCACCGCCGCCACCACTATCGTCATCTACGTCGACCAAAGTGCCTTATCTGTATACCCGGGCTCGCGCGACGGACAGTACATATAGTGTGCGATTACGTGTATGTATGCATGTATATAAACGTGTGCCGCGCGCGGAGAGTGCAGTGCCGCAACTCTCGCGCGCGCGCGCTGGTTCCGCGAATCGAGGGCGTTCGCGCGAAATCCCACACTGCGCGCTAGTCTCTCGCGCGCGATTGGGAAATAGGAGTTCGGTGCAGCAGGCTGCTGCTGTGCTCGCCTTTCTAACTCCCGCGGCCTCTGCGCCACCGCGCTCCGAGAGAATTTCGCGCGCGCGAGAGAGCCTGGAGGTAGCTTACAGCTCGTGTGGATGTGTATGTATATACATAGGTGGAGGCTGAAAGGGAAAATTGAGGAAACGCAATGACGCGCGACGCGTCTCGCCGAGGACAACGGCGTTATATTATACGCGCGCGGGCGCGATAGATAGATTGCGGGTATAATATGTATGACTTTCGCGCGTGCATATAGGCGGCGGTGCGGCGGCTCGTAATCAAAAGCGATTTCTAATTTCCAGGCGCATTCCGCGCGCTCGCGCGATCATTAAGCTCCTTCCGCGGTGTTATATGGGGTCTGCCTATTTTCTCTCTCTCTCCCTCTTTCTGTCGGATGTCGCGCTCTTGAAATAGCACACCGCGCGCGCTTTTGCTTATCTTTTTGTCTATGTGTGTGGGAACGACGCTTTATTGTAGATACATACAACGCCGTGTCATTTGCAATTTCACAGCTAGTTGGCTCGCGTTTCACGCCACTTACGGCCACGGCGCTTTTTGTCGCGCGCTAAAACACCGCGCGGTGCTGGCTTAGGAATTAGATACACGCGCGGCTGAGAAAAAACGGTGCACGGGTTATTGAGAGACATCGATATTAGCCGATCTAAAAAGTATAGTCCCCCTCTGAAATGCTGCTATACATTTCGTATACGCTAAATACAAAACCGGTAGTTACGTCTACGCGACGCTATGGCTTCCGGGTTCGCTCGCTCTCTCGCGGAGCCGTAAATCAATAATATTATTCATTGTATAAGTGCGCGTAGAACGTATATACTATATACATATCTTCTGAAGGGGGAGAGAGAGAGAGAAAGAGACTCTCCGCGCGTAGTGAAATCCCGGAAAAGTCGAAAACGCACGCGGCGGCGGCAGCGGCGGCGGCCGATGATAAAAACATAGTAATTTAGCGTCGCGTAACCCATACGCACAGCCGCGGTGTGTGCGTTAATGAACTTGTATAGCAATTTCCCTAGCCGTAAAAAAGCCATGAACGAGCGAGGAAAACGAGCGGCTTGCCACACACAGACCCACACAGATGCAGACCCACTCACGTATTATGCGCGCGCGCGAGTGCGACTATCCTTTAATTTCTTTTGCTCGGCGCTCGGATTGAACGGCGAATAATTCGCGCGCGCGCAAGCGCACTCTGTACGTGCATGATATATACCCAAGTGTTGCAAGACCCAGGGGGGAGGGAGATAAGGAAGGAGAGTTGATCAACATCCTGTCGTGAAAAAATCCCGCTGATTTAGATATAAACGTTATTAATTAGATGGCGACACAGACACGCGTTTTTTATTGCGCTTTTTGCACGCGTCGATCGTGTCCATATATAAAACTCCTTTTGAAATTCCTCTTTTTCCCTCCGCTGTTCAATCGCGCCGTAGAGCTTATCGCGCGAAATGGAAAGTCCAATGTACCGTTATAGAATAAAGTGTAAACATCGCTTATTACGGGTTTTCGCGCTAAAAAATACCTGTTTATACCGCTCCACATATCAATATGTCGGGGCGATTTAATTTCATTCGCCCGATAAAAGAGAAGCACATACACATCTATACGTATAATCCGGCACCGTTATTAACGCCGTTAGAATTATAACTCTCGCTTTCCGCCGTGTAATTCCAGCGTATAACAAACAAGGCATTACGAATTAATCTCGCGGCGTGGCCGCGCCAGAGCGGAACACCCCCGTAACGTTGCGCAAATTATTATAGTATTGTAATAACAATCGATGATCGCGGGCTGTAACATATAATACCTCCGATCCATTGTACATTATTGTGGCACATCTCGGCGAGAATAACCCGCGACCATCGTTTATACGCCAAATGAGCCCGATCGCGCGCGCATGCGCAACCTTGCAACCTGGCACCTCGATTTTTCCTCCTTTCCGAACCGCACCGCGTATACGTTTCATCACGCCTCGCGCTAAAAAAAAAGGCTCTTTACTCGCGTGCGCGTATATATACGGCTATCTGGAATTACGGGTTTTCTAATGAAATTCCAGCGACCGCTTTTTGCGCCACTGAATATTATCGTATATACTTCGCGAGCGACCGGTAGGCGCATAAAAAACGGGCGAATTAAATATCGAATCGAACAAAGTGCTCTCGGGCATATGCGCGTGTATATATACGTATGCCTCTATATACATGCACTCTCGCTTTCGCGATCGCGGCGAGGATTTTCAATCGGCGCGCACACGCGCGAGGTATAAGATAATGATTGAGTTCCGCGATGACATGGAACGCTCGCAAGGGAGAGAGTGAAAAGGAGTCTGCGACACGTAACGGGCCCGCGCGCGCGTGTATAGACAAACGCGCTGCAGCAGCACGTAACGCGAAATCTCTCTCTCACCGCGCGGTCGTATCTGCGCCGTTCAATTAAATTTATCGATGAGTTTTGCGTGAGCGGAGAGACAGTAAGAGAGATCGCAATCTCCGCGACTCGAATTTCGCAAAAGTGCATATGGGAATGTTTGTGTATACACTATACGATGACGGAAAAAGGTCGAAGGGTGCGCATCCGCGTATATTACACACTACTGTATGCGCAGCATCTCTCTTTCTCCTCTCGCGTGAGAAAGCCCGCGTGCGCTCGCTCGCGGCTAATGATCGGGGCTCCGACTACTCTTACTCTCCAACGGCAGCGCACATGCTACGTAACGCCACTACATGTACACTATACTCCGTTATGACGACGACGTATAGGACGTTCGTTCGCGGGCTGCTGCTCGCTATGACGCGCGCGCACACTCGCAACAGCTGCATTGTGGCACTTGCCTGTACACAATGCTCTTACTCTTGCACTCTCCCTCCCTCCCACCCTCCTCTCGACTTTTCCTACAGCGCACGGCGTCGGAACGTCCTTGCTCGAGAGCCTTTTCGAGTATTTTCACCGTCTCGCTCGCTCTCGCGCGCATAGGGCGAACCGAACTACATATATACCCCACATGGCACACACGGGAAAGTTGGCTGCGCGCACATGCGCGCACTTCTGCAGATACGTACTTACGTGTGTGTGTTAGTGCGTCTATGCTCGCGGGGAAAGTCGCGCGGATCGCGTATCCGCACGTGCGCGCGAGCGCGGCCCTCTCTTTCCCACGAGCGCTGGCTGTGGGAGCGCGAGGCTGCGAGCGATAAAGATCGCCGCCGAACGTATATATATATACGTAGGAGATCGAGTGCAACGGCCTTGCCGATGACGCGATCGCACACTCTACATATATATATGTATGGGTATGGTTTGTTTCAGGTCTGCTGGCGACGGCGGTGGGCCTGCCGGAGGACGCCGAGGCCGCGGCGAGCAGCACTAAGGTGGCGAGCATAGAGGCCAAGAAGGACGACGGCCCGGCTGCTGACAGCCCGGTCAAGAGGTCGCCGATCTCGGCTACTGGCGTGTACGGGGCAGCGCAGGGCGGGCCCCACGGCCAGTACATCGTGCGGCAGGGCGATGACGTTCAGGAGGTAAGTGATTTGTTAAAAGTATATTACGAGAGTGTACGTATTTGCAGTTAGTTGAGCAACGAAATGAATTGGTTTTTTTTTCTTCTCATAATTACACGGAAGGAAGTGAAATCGAATTCGTAAACGTAATTAACACTTCGCGCAGGGAGATGCTAGAGATAGGACTGTGCTATCTCACACGATAACGCATAAAAATTTGATCTCGGTTATATTTCCGAACGGAACTTTTTTTTTCCCTCTCTCGCGTGTACTCGTAAATCAGAATGATAATTAAAAGCGAGCGAAGACCACCCAGCGCATATAGTCACATAATTCAACACCGCTGCACATAATCCGCATGCACGTATATATAAAGCACCCCCCCGCGAGCGGGACCAAGGTTAACCAGTGCTCCCGCGTCTACTTTTACCCTATTGACAAACGCGCTAGAGCCCGGTCGGCTCGAAATACAGCCAGCGTTATACATATACAGTCGCCGCGGTCTTATCCCGCGGAATCGGAAAATTACTCAACAATGGGTATATTATCTCGAGTGATAGTCTTGCGTCACGCGCGCGCGCGCGCCGCTAATATGGTGTCGAAAAAGTGCTCTCTCCTTCTCTCTCTCTCGCGGCGTTTAATAGGAGAACCTATTATCCCGAGACACTTTATCTCGAGAGATTTAAGCGCGCTCGCGACGGGATTCGGAAACGTCCGGAACCCCGAGTGTATATGAATAATCGTGTGTGTGTATCGATGGGGTGTTGTCGGTGTATCGGGAGAGAACAAAGAGCCAGGTTGCGCAACAATCCGAGCGTGTCCTTTTCGGTGCTAATCGGAAAAGTGTCTTTTATCAGTATCTGTGTGTATGTTGCGGATATATGAATAATTACGAGGCAGCGAGCGAGCACTAATTCCCCACCTTTCTAATATCTGATTTAATTAATTTCCCGTGCTCGCGCGCGCGCGAAATAACGCGGCTATGTTCTCACGCGCGGCGCGGAGTTTTCGCGCGCCCGGCCTTGATCGAACAATCGGGCTGCGATCAAAGGGGGTATGTATATATATACACGTAGTGGTAACCGGTAGCTATTTGTTTTAAGCGTGCTGGAGGATAATAATATATGAAGCTACTCGCTCGCTCGCTGATTAAAAGACGTGTGTAATGAGAGTTTTCGACAATTGACGGGTAATCCCGCCTCATTGTTTCGCCATAAAAATTGAATGCCATTTTTCTCATACGCGTGCGGGTCTATGAATTCGCGCCGTTTGGTTTTCGCGCGCGGAGCGAGCGCCGGATGATGAGGCAATGTAACGCGCAGGTGATGGGAACCGCGCCTCCGTAATGTGGGTACATTAACATCCTCTTTTCAGTAACATAAGGCGCTCGCGATTGTGTCATGCAGAACTGTATCTGACGCCTTATATATAGCTGCGCTTGTTATGACTCTTTTTTAATTTGAAGTAGACGCGTGCAAGCTTTGCTGGATATTTCATCACTTCCTATATACGAAAATTGTAATCGAACGTTAATTCGGTGAAAACGAAAGTGCGGGATATGGCATCCTCGATGACGCTGCAGTTCTGTCGCACGCAGTGGCAAAAATTTCTCTATCGGTTGGAGAAAAAAATATTACGTGGATAACTAACAATTTCCGCGAAATGAGTAAACGCGCTGTCTCGGCTGGTGTGTGTAATAAATTCAAATTTCTTCGAGAAAGTGTAAGCGCGAGCGGCGGCTTTTGTTTTTCCCTCGTTATTCATTTTTCATCGCCGTTTTGTATGTACACGCACATTTTCGACGATTAATTTCGAAATCATCGCCTTTTAATACAATGATAACAACGTTTTGCCGTGTTAATGGCACAATAATTAACGACTCGGAGTAATATTAATTAACGAACTGTTAAAGTCGTTTCCTCGAAACATTCAATTTTTCAGTGCCACGAGCGCCGCTAATAAACGACAATCGCCGCCGCACTCGTTGCAAAATAGATATAGCCGTTCTGGGCGCGCGCGCGCGCGACTTTTCTTTTGTGCCTGACAATTCTGGAAGTCATACCGGTTATGGCGGCTCGTTTCCTAACGCCGTTTTCGCATTGTAAAAAAAAAGAAAAGAGAAAAATAATTTTCCGTTTTCTCTTAATCAATGTTTAAACGCCGACAAATTGCGCGCCGCCAATTTGAAAGAAAGTCGCCCCGCGTACAAGCCGCTGCTTTGCATATATATATTTTAACGTTTTTCGCGGCGCTGTGTATTCCGTTTTAAGTTATAATTGCGCGCGCGCGAATATTGCGACATATCGCCGAATGGTGATCGCAAAAAGTGACGTCACTCATACTCTTGACGAACTATTGAATCATAAGAGCGCGTCCTTAAGTTCCAAACGTAACTGAGAAAGTCAACAAAGTGAAAATGAGATACGCTATTGCGATAAAAAAAAAACAAAAGTGGTAATGTAAAAAAAAAAGAAATCGCGTGAACCTTACATGGCGCTCGTTAAAAAAAAACTCCCGGGCTCGAAATGTCACTGGTATACGTTAAGCGTAATTGCATACCTGCACGCGTATATTTCCTGTGTGATTACCTAATTTTATAATTGTTCGCTTCATAATTCCAGCAGAGTCTATATAATATATATAACATTCATAGACATACCTTCCACGAAATTGGAACAGAATAAAAATATGTATTTATTCGAGATGTTTATTTACACCATCGCGAACTCGCGCACGCGCGCGCTAACTACATCAGGCATTGAAGCATCCACTATATATATCCGTAAATGAAATTCAACAACCTGGAAAATCACTAGATTATGCCTTTATGTTTTTCAAAAGCATTGGTTTTGTAGTGCGCGCGCGCATTAACGGAGATTTCATGCTCGGCTTACAGAACTAAATGTATTGCGCTAGACACATATTGTGCACGTGCAATTATTTAACGGAATCGCATGAAATATTAAACGTTTAACTCCTTCGTATGTATACGTTCGTATACGCCTGCGCGCACGGGAATTAACAATGATATCACCTCGAGATCACTGCCCGCATACTTATAAGGGGGAGAGAGAGAGAAATGGCTTGGCTGAAATTACCGCGCGCGTCGTATCAGCCAATTCGAGAGAATAGCTCTAATCTGATCAAAATTCTCGCCATTTTTCGTTATACACCGCGCGGCGCTGGTGTGTACATAATGCCCGCGCGTGTACGGCGGAGATTGGGCAAGGTTTTCTAATGCGCGCTGCTTAGACAGACACAGACACAGGCACTAAATAAACTCTGTAACGTAAACGATCAATTTCCCGAAATTATCGTTATAATTCATATTCAATGCGCTCTTGCGACCCCATCGTGCCTTTTGTAATACGCGAGTTTTAACGCGCCAGTATATACAATTGGGAATATGGCCGCAGCTCTCTCGACGGAAATAATTTAATTTATTTATTTTCACATGTATATCTATATACACGCATAGACATCGGGGCAAACGAACCCATATTACCATGCACAACACTTATCCATTACGAAAGCCGAGCTCGAGGCACGCGAGCTATGCGAAAAGCTACACTTGAAATATATATATATATATATATATTTCTTCTACACGCACACACATATATATATATATATACATGTCTTTTCCTCCTCCCCTCGCGGCTGCAACTAAAAACTTAAACTTGGCTATGCGCACGGAGAGACTGTCGAGGTACATATATGCAAATCCGCGAGCGCACACTCCGTTCACCACTGCTACTCACCGAGATTCGCCGCGCCTGAGAGAGCAGCGGCTAGGTATATATCGGCCCACGGGATTATTCATCGATTATGAAAGTCATGAGATCTAATTTGTGTAGCAAATTGCACGCGGCCTTCCCCGATCTTTCCTTCGTTCGTTCGCGCGGGTACATACAGGTATGCATTAAGAGTGCAGCACGGAGAGGAAGGCGAAATAACGCTGGAAAAACCGCAGTGGAGACTGCGAGCTGACGCGTATATATGTGCGCTGAGAATGGAAATTATCCGGCTCGAATTCGTGTGTATTAACGGAACTAATGCGCGGGCTGGTTTGGATCGTTTTCTTCTGCGGGTATAAAGTTAATTTTGCATATGGCGTATACGCATTTTAACTTTTCTTACGATCGGTAATAACGTTAAAACGATACGTTTAGGTGTAGATTAGATACAAACAATTATCTATATTCATTGTAAATTAAATATTAGCCACTGAGTCATTAATTAATGTTTTATAGCGTGAAACACACTTATTATATATTTATCATGTTTTCAATCCGATGTAAATTATTTGGCAGTATATACTTTATACATAATTCTTCTCAACTCGAAAGCTTCGGCAACCCAGTTATTACTTTCTACTAGCCATTGTTTATCGCCGAAATAACTGTCGTATTCATTAACCGTCGAGAAATAAATAACTCTCGCCGCAATAATAAACCGAGCCATTCGCATAAAGAACCCACAACACACATTACACAGAGCTCTACACCCCTCCGCGCATTTCTTTTCTCTCGCAACGCGAATTCCTACTGACGCAGGGGAAGTCCCATCCGCGCGCTACATACATACACACACACACACACACATATATATATATATATATCCACTCTACTCGCTGCCTCGAACGTTGCTCTACTCCGTGCGCGCCACTCGCCGCGGCAGACTGCGATGTTGCGTAAGCGCAAAAGTGCATTCTGACCGGTAAAACGAGCGCGCGGCGGGCCGGGCTCGCTTTCGCGATTTCGCGCCGCGATCGCGAGAGCACCGGACCGAGACTTCAGACGTATGTATGTGTGTGAGTATGGGTGAAGAAAAAAAGGTTTTTTTCGAGATTAGAACGTTGTTCGGAAAAGGTTGTTGTGTAATAGAGGGAGAGGGTGGGGGAGAGTGTTTATGAGTGTGTCTATGGGCGAGGGGAGCTTCGGAGGGTGAGGATGGGGGATGGGTTTGGAAGGCGGAGAAGGTGAAGGTGGAGCTGGCGTGTGTGGATTGTGCGACTGTGTTCGTTCAAGAAAACGCTCGGAATTTTTATGCTAATTTATATATACACACACGTGTGTTATACGTATATATCTGCCGCTCGCGTATTTTTGATTACGTAAAATTCATTAGTTGTTTCGATTGAATTCCCCGCAGCTCGCGTTTAGAACGCCGCGCGCGTTTAGCGCGCATGCGCTCAGGAATTCCTACATAACTAGGCTAAAAATGTGCCTCGCAGGATTGAAAAATAACAATATCGACGTCGTTCCTTTTTTCTCCCTCACTGTATTACCGTTTCGCGTGATACACACCAATCTCGTTGCGAAAAATTTTCGGAACTAACTTTCACACTGCGCGCTGCAGAGAGATAGATTTTTATCCCACGCGTGCGCGCGCGCGCGAGAGCAACTATTTATCAGTTAACGTTAAAGACTATTAATCACGCGCGGTGGGCGCGCACAATTATCGTCTATCTCGAAATATATATATATACACGCAAAAATCTCTCGCTCGCGCTCGCGCGTTATTTAATATCGATGTTAGGATATCGCGCGCCGCTTGAAACTGTCGATGTAGCCGCGATAAATTGAATTTTATCTAAGTATTTATTATGTTCGCGTACTCGCGTTCGTGCGTATAATTATAACAGTGGATTTTGACACCCGGTACTTTTACAAGCGTACACGTTATGATACGCGAAAGGACTTTCGTCACGCAAGCATCCCGTATAGGTACAGTGGACTTACGCGGAAATTTTGAGAATATAGAAGACGCGCGTTACATAAAGCCCTCGCTACACTTATCCGCGCGTAATCTCTGCGAGCTGGCTTTTCAGGCAATATAAATGTAAAGAAAAATATGCGCGCGCACCCCGTTAAACCCGTCGGCGAAGATAAGCGAAAAAATTCCGAATATACTTATGCCGACTGTATAATATCCGCACACACACATACGTGTATGTCCAACTTATTAAGAGCGTAAGTACACCGGCAGCAACGGCGGCGTACGAATGCGCGCATACTTTCCCATGCCATTTCGCCAGCTTCTATGGAACACATTACTCAATTTTCTCATGTATCAAGGACGCGAAATTTTTCGTTCGAGCGTGCAACTATATGTTTCTCGCGCCGGCGCGGGAGAGTTGCTGGCGCCGCGGGGTGTAGGCAGTGCATTCTTTTTGATTATGCAAAAATCATCGTCCTTTCGCAAGGAGACTGCACCGAGTATCGATTTTTCCCCTAGATATGTAACGAGCTAAATGAATTTTACGCTCGGTGGCTTGTTGGAAAAATTAGCGCTGGTGCACCGTTTGAAAGCGTCTGTGCAAATTGTGATTGGAAGAAAGCTTCTCTGTGTGCACTTTCTATCTTAGCGGGTTTATGTCAGAGAAGATTTCAAATTATCGCGTACTTTCGAGTATATACATAATACATTTCACGCTCTAATGTTGAACGCGTATTGGAGCTGTAGTATTTAACACAATGGTTGATTTAATATCCCGGAGCATTAATTCTTTAAGTTCTACTCTTTAAGTTATTTTAAGTACAAAATACAATTGGAATTGTAAGCAAAAGTCAAAGAATTAGATTAGAACAACAACCTCTTCCGATCCAATAATCAGTTTCACATTGCCCTCCGTAGAAATGTTAACCAGAAGCTATCTATTTTTCTGTTAACTTTGTGGCTAAAAACGAACATTGCTTGGATTTCATAATTATGTACCAATCCGAAATAAAGTATGGCATTTACACTTCATAAAAAATATGTATTTTAAGTAATAGTAGAACTTTAAGATGAATTAGATTATTTTTGTATTATGATTTTTGCTAAAAATGCTTCCATTTAATTAACACGTTAGTTATAAAATATGGTTAATTTTCTACCAGGGTTACTATAACGAAGCAAATCTAGAAAAAATATCAATTATAATCTCGATATACTCATAGAATTTGGAACTCTATAAGAAAATAAAATCAAACATATTCTTTTCATTCGTTTGCGCAGCTTGCCCCGGAGTACCTGGCTCTACTCCAGCAGTACCTGGAAGCCCAGCAGCAGCGTCAGCATCAGCAGCAGCATCATCAGCAGCAGCCGCAACAGCAGCATGCGCCCCCCGCATACGCTCTTCACCATAAGCATCCCCAGGTAATTTTGAAGAAAAATGGTATTTTGGCGTGGATATTACTAGCTAAACGTTGTAAAAATATTTTCCGAAATTAGCAATCAGAATCAAAGAAGTATGTTTGGGAAAAATACCTAAATTGATGTATTTATGTACAAATATAGTCAAGCAAGTCGACAGTTAGCGCGGACTTCAACTCACTGGCAGAACAGGGTTTTTTTAGAAGTACAGAACTATAGCTTAGTAACGTTTTCAACGAAATGTAAACGAATTGCTCTAATTAAAATTAACATAAAAAGATGCCCTCCAGTGAGGCCCCGAAGCAACCTCCCGAATAATTGTCACACGAGAAAACCCGTTCGCCAACGGGGCAACTAAGTACTCGGCATTCTGAAAAAGCAGCTTATTTATATCTTTAACCCCGTGCTGACGAATGGCGCCGAGGCAACTTTTCGGCCGGCGAAAAATACCGAAAAAGGCGGCACACGCGAATTACCGTCGCTCATTTCGAGCGAAATAGCCTGCGCTAGGTCGACTATGCACTGCACTGCGTGCGACGACAACTTTCCATTCTAGCTAATTGAGTGAGTCCGCGAGGCCGCAGCGTGCGTTTCCTTTTCGCGCGTTCGCTTGCGCGCGCGCACGGGAAAAGCAGCCGCAGCAGCAGCGGGCATTGTAATATTTTATAGGAGTTTATACAAATTTCCAACATAAAGCGGCTAGAAAGTTGGTTTAGCGGAAATCGTTGTTTTGAATTTATCTCGCAAAGCAATTGAAAAGTTGCGCGTTGCGAATGCACGGGGCTAGCGCGCGAGGAGATATGTATCCGGTGTTGTAGCTTCTTGTTATTCATGCTGATTGCAAAAAGGAGGCGCGCGCGTAAACACGTGTTTTCATTCTGTGCAAATTTCGCGCGCGCGTGGCGAAGATCTTTTCAAAATATGGATTTCGCACGTATTAAAAATGGCAATAAAGAGCAGCGTTCCCACGTTACATATCGATAGAATAGTTTTTGTTTACAATGGTTCATGGGATTTTGCGGTATCTCTGGATCGCTAAGAAGGAACATTTATTATATTCTCGAAAAAAAAGAAAAAAACGTGACTCGGATCTTGGACATAAAAAATTCTTTTCCCTACAATAAAACGTATGCATTTCTATATGATATCAGCTGTGAGATTGCATATTTCACGCCACAGCTATAAACATTATTACTTCCCACTAATAAAACTAACCGCCATGCAATCCATATACTATCTTCGTTCCAGGGTATCCCGCTCGAGGTCGAGCAATACCACGTGGAGACATCGCCCCGTCGTCCAGTGCCCGTCCACCAGCCCCAGCAGCTCTACTACCCCGTAGAAGAGCCCCAGCCCCAGCACCACGCGCCCCCGCCTCCACCCCCTCCGCCGCCACAACACCATCAGCGCCAGCACCAGGTCGTCGCGGCGGAACCCGAACTCCGCTACCACCAGGTCGTGCCCATCCAGTACGGCTACGAGGACGAGCAGCAGATCCAGGCCCAGCAGCAGAGCCCCGAGTCCATCGTGCGCGCCCAGAACCAGGCCGAGGCCCAGGCTCTGGCCTTCCAGAAGATAGCCCAGGCCTCCCACCGCAAGCACCAGGACTCGGCCCTCGAGCAGATACGCATCGCGAACGAGAAGTACCGCCAGCAGAGCGCCCTCGAGCAGATAAGCCAGGGCGAGCAAGTCAGCGAGGCCGGACGCAAGGAGCGCGTGAGTATTATCATCATTATATCTACGTATACATCATATACATACCTTTTTTCGCCCTAAGTGGCTGCGCGAGCGCAGGCAGGCACTTGCAGGCCTCTCTCTCTCTCTCTCTCTCTCTCTCGCTCTCCTCGTCGAGTGCGCGCGCATATACATCATGCACGCGAGAGCGGAAATCGCGAAAGTGTCTGGCGCGCGGGCCAATTAGGGGGATGCGCGCGCGCGCGTGACGAGGATTTCTTTTCTCACTGATGACGGCCGCGCGCCCGGCGACGCGAGGGCTTTTTTACTTTTTCATATTATACACATACGTATACACACGAGTGGATGTTAAAGCCGAGGTAGTACATACGCAAGTTGCGCAAGCTTCTGTATCGAGAGAGAGAGAGAGAGATAGTTCGAATGCCTGGGATTGTTTCGCGCGTGCGTGTATATGATGTGTGTATAAGTGGAGCACGCGCGGCAAACGTTTATGCTTTCCGTAATTCAAGTCCCCGCGTTCGCGCGGGAATATTTACGGGCGATGGCTTACGAAATGATAATTAGAGCCAGATACGGATGTGATGGAGGAAAAAAAATCGCCAGGCGGGGAGGCATGACTAATCAATAAGAGGCTGGAATATCATTTATTAAAAGCGGTTAACGAGCGGGGCTAAATTAATATCGGCAAATATCTCGAGCGTTTTATTAAACGATAAATTTTCCGAACGCGCGACGATGATGTTTGCGTAACGCGGTGGTAATGATGCTGTCGAAGATTTTGTCAAATTGACGAAGACAGCGTGTAAAAAGACTATAAGTGGGTTAGACCTACTTGAGATAAATGAATTGTTATATCATTGTTATATCATTATATAAATCGGAACCGTTTTTGAGCGTTCGATAATCTGACTTTGCAAATTGAACGGATTTCGGTTAAACTCTCTCAACAGCAGCGCCACGATTGTTATCCAATCCATTCGACCGAACGCAGAACGGAGCAGCTCGGCATTCTTTCTTTTTTTGCCCCCTTTGCCCGCTTCCCACCGTAATATTTCTTCTGCCGATCGCCCGGTAATTATTACCCCTTGACGTTTCGACCAGTGTCTTACACAGCCGCTGCCACGAATAAAACTGCAATAAAATTTACGGTCTGCAACGGCAGCCGCTCTCTTTATAAACAAGAATAATGTCGCGGCGCGTTGAATAACCCTCGCCCCGGAGGAACGAAAAAAAAAAAGAAAAGAAAAAGAAAAATCTGTCCCCGGGAACTTTTCGCAGTAGGTATACACGCTGACGGATCGTAAAACCCGTACCTCCGACGCCGTAAATTAATAATGGCACGCGCGAGCGAGCGGGCGAGAGCGCTTTTGAGAATATTTTACAAGAAAACACGAGAGGGATATGTACGTTGTTTGTTTTCCCGGTACAACCCCCTGCGGTGCCGAAATTTTATCAATTTTGCCGAGTTTTAGTGTCTCGTGCTAACTCGTGAACATTGAATTATTACACGTATAATCGGTGTGTAGTTTCGAGAAAAAGGGGTCAGGGGGGCGACATTCGCGCGCTATTTATAATTAAAACGTTTTCAAAATAACAAACGTGCGAATTTTCGGCCGGGTTATTTTTTTCAGCCCATATACATGCCGACGGTATAGTAAACTGCTACTTAGCGGCTGTCGTTATACTTATACGTTCTCCCTCGTTTTTCAAATGGTAAAAAGCCACTCGACTTTAAAAGCCACACAGACATACATACGCATACACACACGACGGCGTAATGGGACTATTAAGAGAAACGACTTCCGCGTGTATCGGCGCGGAAATTTTTCGCGATGTCGAAACGTGCGTTGACACATCACGCATCCCTGAAAAAACGAATGTCTTCATTATCGAATATATACGTTATTCGTCAAGGGTTAATTACACATCCGTCGGTGATTATACGAGCGGAGACTAATTGCACGGGGCCATTTCATCGATTTCGAATTTTATAATGACATTAATAACGTTCGACATCAGTTTGTGTCGGCGTGTGTGTGTACAGTGTATATGCATTAGCGATCGCTCTGTAATGCGTTGCGTAAGAATGATATTGGTTTACGGGCACTTGACAGGTAACAGGTCAATCTTTTCGAAACTTTTTAATTGTTTAAAGAGCGTCGACGGGGGATTAGCTCTCGCTGCCATCATCGAGAGAGCGCGAACTCTCATGCATTACGAAATAATAGCGCACAGACACCGGATATTAGCATTGAAATCACACAAAATGGGTAATAATAATTACGTGTGGCAGCATACAGCACGATAGCATCGGACCTATTGACTTTCTCTTATAGTCTGCTGCGACGTAGATTCGCTTTGTTATGTACCCCAAGCTCATACAAGAGACTCGTATTTCAAAACTTATATAGGTGTATATACACGCACTTCAATTACAATAGCGAATCAAGATATCACTCACGGCAAAGTTCTATCTTGCGCGTACGTATATATGCAAGAAAGTTTAACGGGCGGTGCGCGCGTGTCTGTTTTCATCGGAAATTCATAAATCCGTATAGCAACAAAAGCGCACGCGGCAAGAGTGAAGTGCAAGGCGAGCGATTATAAATAATGCAGCGCTTGGCTGCTGCTCGCGTACGCGCGAATTTATTGAGGCATAAACTCGCGCAGAGTCAACAAAGTAAATTTCAAACCTTCGGTTTCCTGTATCATAGCCTATACTACTCGCGTATAGTCATAAAGATCGGCGCGATGCAAATAGGCGCAAGAGCAGCGCGCAACTAGAGCGCCTGCGAGAGCTCGAATGAATTACAACTTATCATAAACGCTGTGCGCGCAGTGCAGTATGTGTACAACAATGTTCCTTGGGGGAGAGTGAGACCTTAACTCCGCTCTAAATAAAAGAGAAAACCCACTGCAGTGTCGACTTTTCGCATTAGTCTTCGCCTCGTGATTTGCATGAAATTACGCGAAATTTTCATAAATTTTGTTACGATATGGAGGGCGAATTTTCGTTATGTAAGCGTACCGCGCGGACCGTTCATTGTTTTCGGGTCGCTAGAGCACGAAATTTATATAAATCATACTTATATTTTTGTGTTGGATAACTCGCGCTTAATAGTTTGCGGTTATTGAGGAACTCGTCGGACATAACGGATTCCTATAATCAAATAGTATTAAGTTGTCTAATCGATAATAATTAACGTAATAACGGCTACTCCTTTTCCTCTCTAAAGTCACGCTCCAGTTAAAGTGACTTTTTATCGTACCCATTACATGTTTTTAAGATCTTCTCGATTACTTCATTATTTACATCATAAATATCTCTTCGCAAAGCTCCTTCACCCGGTAATAAAAAGACTCTTACCAAAAGCGTTTAAAATTACGAAACAGAAATATATAAATACACAGCTCACTCCAACCCTAATCGTCTCTCCACAGATCGAACCGAAAGACCCTGAAAGCGCGTACAAAGCCCGCCTAAAGGCACAGGCCACCGCTCTCGTAGCCGAGCAACGCCGGGCTCATGAAGCCGCCGAGTACAAGGCCCACGCTGACGCGATCCTGAAGCTACAGGCCCAGCAGCGCGCGCACCTGCGCGCCCAGGAGGAGGCGCACCACTACGCCCTCAACTTTGAGAAGAACCAGCAGCGCGCCCAGGCCCAAGCTCAGGCGATCGCTAATGCGCAGGCTTTGGCTCTGTACAAGGCCCACCAGCAGGCGCGCAATAAGGCCCAGGTAGAGGCCAAGCAGGCGGCTAGGGCTCAGCACGAGGCGAGGAAGCTCGATCCTAAGAGTGCGCCTGTAGTGCAGTATCTGCTGCCGAATAACGTGCCCCTGCCGGCACCGGAGGTACGTTCAAGGCAACTCTATAAAGGGGCATTTTTCTTCAGATATTCGGTATAGGACATGAAAATGTTTATTGTCGAGTGCCTAGTGGTCATTGTTTTATGCCAATTTTTTTAAAGCTCGTATAACTCGCGAAACATTTGGAGACTTTAAATCACTTTTTTCGAAAATTATATACCTCGTCTGGGAATAAAAAACACGTTCATTGCAAAAAAAAAAGTTATGTTCATTCGAGAAACATTATTCGCGTTTACGAGTTTTTCTCTCTCTCTCTTTCTCTACACCGACGAGAATAATACAACAAAGTCTCTCGGGCATTAACCACATAATATAAACCTCATAAATGCACACTTTTATTACGTGTCATATCGCAAGCGTAGAGCAAAAATGACTTATTAGACCAGCGGATAATACTAATTTCCTTATGGCAAAGTATATACACACACATACCAGCGCTCTATACTCGTAATATATAAAGTATACTTATTCAAACATAGGAATGATTTTAAAAGGGGCTTTATAGATTTACGCGAAAATTAAGCAAATCGCAATAATCCAGTCAATAAAACTGCCGCGGGCGCGAATGGATCCCGATAACTTACCGCGCGTTGCAAATAAATTTTCCTTAAGCTCCCCTCGCACACTTATATACCACAGGCACGAGTCATCGATCCCCGCGCGGATATTCAATATGCTCTCTTACACCGTTACATTACGCCATCGCAGCACAATCTTATAATAAACTACTCGCTTCGCATCTTAGGTGTACCTTCCCGAAGCCGCGAAGGCTCTCCGCGCTGAGGCAGCAGCCCAACAGAAGCGTCTGAAGAAGCCGCAGCACCTGAAGCACCAGCTGCTCATCGAGGAGCTCGACCCGCAGCTTCTGCGTCGCGGATCTGGCAAACACGAGGAGCAGCCGCAGTACGTCCTCGTCGACGCGGATTACTACAGAAAGGCCCAGCAGCAGCAGCAGCAGCAGCATCACCAGCAGCGGCCGCTGCTCAGGCAGAACGAGTACCAGGGGCTGGAGGAAGTGTCGCCGCGGCCGCATTACCAGCAGCAGTACCAGCAGATCGATCCCGATAAGCTCGCTCTTCTCGTGCCCGTTGACCATCAGGGTTTGGGCCAGGGCCCGTAAGAGGGGAGAGTGGAGTTGGTGAGATGAGAAGAGGTCGAGGCGACCGTCTGTCTCCTTCCTATTGCAGCTCTCGCGCCTGTCCGGGGATGTGCCCGAAATGCAGTATTCTGGTGCGACACGCCGTGCGCGCGTGACGCACGACACCCCTAGTACACTGACAAAGATACCGCTTTTGTGTTGTATAACGAAGGGACGGGGGATTTTCGCATTCTTTCTGCGTTCGCTTGATTATTCTTCTTTTCTTGCTTTTCTCAAACCGCTTTTTTCTGAAAAAGCCGAACCGGTTCGGCTTGCCCAAAATCGTATTCGAGATACATTTTTGTCAGTGTATTTAGCTGTATTCTTACCGCCGCGAAAAATATCATTTTACGTTACATTGCAACGCCGTCGTGCGTGCACAGTGTTTTTATTCTTTTTCTTTCTCTCTCTCTCTCTTTACGATCGATGCCGAATTCCCCAATACAATATCGAGCAGCGATATAATAATAATGCGCGCGTGCTTTACATAAGGGTTGCGTGCCTGCGCGCGCGTTTTTGCGCAATGTAACGTAGACTTTTATTGCAATTTTGCTAGCGATAATTATTACCCGAGGCGATGTCTGGAATTGCTATATACTATATTTTTACCCGCTGCGCGTGCGCTCCGAAAAAGCTGCGTATTCGCAAGTACGAAATTATACACAACCCATACGGAACATTTATATATCATACATATATATATATAGCTGTAATTATACAATATATACCGCGTATGTTTGTTGTTTG
Source organism: Torymus aiolomorphi (assembly GCA_036365515.1). Lineage (NCBI taxonomy): Eukaryota > Metazoa > Arthropoda > Insecta > Hymenoptera > Torymidae > Torymus > Torymus aiolomorphi. The sequence goes on along the minus strand of CM070875.1, from coordinate 220,686,362 downwards.
CGCCCGAGTACACTGTCCGCCAGTGAAGTGCACTGGAGCGCGATCGGCGTCCAAGACGACACACAATAAAAATACATTTGTTTAAATAGACGACGATGATGGTGATGATGATGATGCCTGTATCTCTATGTATATCGAAACTTCGACGTTCTCTCGAGGTACCTATATATCGAGACACGAGAGAAAGACAGACAGACAGATAGAGTGGAAAGCAAATTCTCAAACGCACGGCAATACGCTTACTTAGTCACGATTATTATATCCTTATCTTTTTTTTTCTCTTTATTCTTTCTTTCTCATTCTTTTTTTCTTTTACTTTTTTTTTTATAATGTATATTTATACGAACGCGCATATGAACCTTGTAATTTGTAAATATTAGATTCCTAATCGATTGTATTTCTCTTATTTTTTTATTTTGATAAAAAAGAAAAACACGAACAAACAAACAAATGATAATCAATAAACTGTATTGCTGTATGGTACCTTGTGTTATAATATATATATAAATATATATACGTGGGTACGAAAATATCGAGACCGTCCTTTGCGCGTGCGCGCGCGCATGCCTTGTAAGGACCAGAGCCGCAGAGCTGCCGTCCACGATGTACTTGTCACGCGGACGGCCCTGTGTCGTGTGTGTACATACTAGAAAGTTTAAATAAATGTATAAACGCATTTTTTCGCAAACTCCAATGTATGTGTTTTTTTTCTGTATTTCCGTCCATCTCTTGTAGCTTAGACTGGGTAGAACTCGGAGGAGGTATTGTTACTTTTTGGAGGTATAGTAATAGTAATCAGTTCTTATGGTAATGCAATAAGGTTTTCACTGAGAAAAAGTTAACTATCAATTGTAAAAGTCGTTAATAATCTTGCTAATGTTCAACAGTGATCGACTATATTTTTGAAGTGACAATAAATATTAGAAATTATTATAATTTGCTGTATCCCCAGGACATATTCTACTTCTTGGCGAATAATTGCCATGATTTATAGTAAACCATAATAAATGTTTTTGCCATTTATTATGGTAACCAAAACATCGATTTTTGCTATAAATCATGCAATTCTTTCTGAGAATTGGAGTACGCGCAGAATTGCAACAATCCATAGCAATTTTTACTCTTTTCGTCTCCTACATCATTTTATCTCAAACTATAATTATTTTGTAATGCAACTACGTAAGTACAGCATAGTACCACCGATGCTCCAAAATTCATTTTAGCTCTCCCGCAAACCATTTTCCAACGCGAAACCCGTCGCCGATCGCGATTTTCGCTCGATCGAATTAGAATGATTCCGGGTCGCTCTAGCCACATTACCTATACCTATATACGCACACACACACACACACACACACACCACAGCAGCAACAGCAGCAACTCCATAGCTCTCTCGCTCGGGCGAGAAGAAGTGTGACGCAACGGAACGAAAGTTTATATGCGCCACTACTGCCTATACACAGCCTCGCAGCACAGAATTGCAAGCTTCTAATACTTTCATCTTCTACCGGCGCAGCTCGAGGCGGCCGCCGCCGCGTGCCACTCCCTTTCGCGCTCGCGCGCGCGTGTTCTTTCTCTCGAACGTCCTTGACTGGAAAGGTGAGTTTTTCCTTTTCCCGCGAAATAAAACCCCGCACGCGCGCGTAACGATCTATCAATTGTCGGCGCAGAACAGTGGGGGGAGAGAGAGAGGCTGCATAACGCCCTTTTACTCTACACTAGCTGGACACGCCGAGTCATTATATGAGCGCGCCCGCAAGTATAGACGTATCATTAGAGAGAGAGAGAAAGATGCATGTGCGGCAGCTTGGGTCCTTTCCCGCGTGCGTGAGAGATTTTCCCCCGGAGTTTCATGCTACTGCCTTTTTGTTTTTTGTTGCTTTGCTTTATTTTTGCGTATTATATATACGTGTCCTGCGGCTGAAGCGAAAATTGAGTGCCGCCGCCGACGGAGCGGTCGGCGTTTTATTTTCTGCTGCGTTTAAAATGCCAATGCCGACGCGAGGTTTATGAGCGCGAGCGCGGGTGAGCGGGTTTTAATTTACCGTTCCATTGTCAAAATGTTGTCCTAAAATGTCGTTTTTTTCTTTCTTAACGGCCGTTACGGGAGAGCGTTTAATACTTAATTAAGGGTAGGAATGTTTACCATTCCGCGCAGTTTTGCATTTTAAACCCTGAAAATTACCCAGTTATTCGAATCGCTCAAATGAATAGGCCATATAATATAATGTTAGATGGAAGGTAATGGCAGGGGTGGCGAGATTGAATGACAAGACGCAAACATATCGTCATTACATTTTCATTTATTTATTTACCTTTTTTAACAAGTGTATTTCCACTTTTTTCTTATGGCATAATTGTATGCGCTCTCCGCACGTTTCAAAACGGGCGTTACTGGCATAGCGTCATTTTCGCATATGTATAATATATATAATATATGTTGATATAAAATGAAAAAATTATAAGTGTTTATTACGAGTATTTACAGTCTTTTCGTAGAAAAATTGTATTTTCGACGAGCGAGTGAGTATGCGCTCGCCTCTCGAGTAGAAAAAGCTGACTTAGAAGTTCATTGACTGTCGATTAAGTAAGTTGATTTTTGTTTCTTTTGGCCGTTCGAATGATTTATACTGACCGCGATTGCTATATGTATAGGTATAGCGCAGCATTACGCATGGGTGACTAGAAAAGGGAAGAAAAAATTAAAAGAGGGGAGAGAATAATAAAGAGTGATATAGAGAGCAGAATATTAATGGAAGGCCTTTGCCAATTTCGTTTCACTCCGTGACAAAGAGAGATTATACATAAGGCGAGAAATAATCATAGCTCTGGAAGAGATCGCGCGTACGGTAAATTTATCTTTTCTCTTAAGGCCTTTTGTCGCAATATATATAGCGCTCATTATAAATTTGTTTTTTTTTTTCAACGATCACACGTGGCTAGCGTTTGATAAAAGTACCCTTACAAGCTAAAAATATACGCAATACTTGTCCCCGACAGTGTGTCGTGCTACATACATTATGCATTGAATATAAAATATACGCGGTATCTTGCGAAAATGCAAAATTAAGTCATTCCTCTTAAATATATAGAAAATCTCGTCACTCATAATACGACGCGCTCGAGTGCGAGCTCTTTCACTCTCGATTTTTTTCTTCTCTTCGCTCCCGCATTACAAAAAGCCGCCTTCGCCAGAAACTCGCATTCTCATCGTGTCTTCGTCATTCTTTTTTTTTCTGTTTACGATATAAAAAATTATCTGTATCGATCATTGATTATGCAGATCATTAAGTATTTTTCATATATCTATAAATATATATATATATATATATATATATGTAAGTTGTGTGGAGTACATTGAACCTGGACAAGTTCGCTGCAACGACAGTGCATGCGGTCCTGCGTATGTATATATGCGTATTGGGTGCGCGTATCGTCTTTCGGTTATTAAAAAATATTATTACAAGCGTTATCAGTCTAATGTGTTTTGTTTTTTATAATAACGCGCTGGGTACGCCGTGAAAAGGGCGCGCCAGTGCCACGGAAGCTCATTGAATTTCGAACGGAAGAACTTATGGCTTTTTTCGACGTTTCGGCGAACTACATTCCTAAAGGCTATAATTTCGACTAAAAAGAGCCCATATACTTTATCTCGCGCGGAATCCTTATACCTGCTTTTCATTTATGTTCTTCTTTTTCGCGCGCTGACACATGTTAAAAACACACACATACATCCACTACCGCCGAGTCTCGGTAATAAAGCTTAATAATCAATAACTATGTGATGCTTATTTTGCTAATGGACGCGATGAAATACTGTGACGGCAACGGTCGTGATTTAATATCCAAAGAGTTCGCGAGAAAATCTTGCACTTTCATGTGTATAGAGGAGTAACCGCCGGGAAGAGAAGAATACACACACAGGTGGTTCTTCGCGCTTTTTTTCTATTTGTATTGGTTAGATACATCGAACGTCGCGTTACAAAAACATGCGCGTCTTTGCACGCTGTCACAGCCTCTTCGCATTGTTATATATTTATAATAATCATTGATGAGACAAAGTGGTTCGTGAAACGCTCAGAAGGTAAGCAATGCAGCGGTAATTTAATTTAACATTTAAAGTTTGAACAATTTCAATGCGTTTCACGGCATCATTTTTTTTTTCTCAATCAAATATATTTAATTTTAATATTTTAATACCTTTTTAAAATTTAGAATCATTCAACCCAATTATATGCCATATAACAGTTATTTAAAATTTGGTTTGAAAACCAGTATGCCCCACATTAGCCGAATAAAATCTTTTTCATACTAAGAAAAGTATGAGTTCTAATAAAAAATGTACCTTGCATTGCCTAGCCTCCAAACGCCTTGCATACAACGAAGAGGAGCATTGTATAGTCATCTCAAACGATATCAGGGGCAGTACATATCGAAAATTGGACGTTCGGTGTTGTCGACTTTATCACCATCATAGTCATCATACTTATCCCTGTCCACCACCCAGATGGTGACAAAAGTACATCGGAAAACGGAGCACAACGAAAGCATGGAAGCCCGCGCGTTCAGACCTGGGAGCAGTCGACGACGATTTCCTGAAGCTTGTCGACGATCTCATCGAAGGTAGGTCGTTCCCTCGGATCGTACGACCAGCACTGCGTCTGCAGTTCTTGGAGAGCGGGCGGTGCCGCTTTATGCGCTGCCCACTCGAGAGTCTGGTCCTTGAGCTGCTTCAGGATCGATTCGTCGTTGAGTTTCTTGAAGGGAAGTTCGCCCTGTTGGAACATCTCCCACACGAGGACCGAGTACGAGTAGACGTCGCTCTTCGTCGAGTACTCGTCCTCGAACACTGCCTCTTTAGGCAACCACCTTAGTGGGATAACTTGGTTTCTGTGCTTCGTGTACTCTTGCTGATGAGGTTCCTTCGTCATGCATGTGAGGGATATCTTGATATTGAGGCCGCTAGAGATCAGACAGTTGCGTGCGGCAACGTCCTTGTGGACTAGACGGTGGTCCGCTATGTGCTTCAATCCACGTGCAGCCTTTAAAATGCAAATTCACAATCAATATTAAATGAAAAATCACTCATAAAAAATGTAACAATCCAAGTCTACTATAACCAACCTGATTGGCAAGATTAAGAATCTGCGCAACCGTCAACTGCGGAGCAACGCGTGGCTTGTCACCGTCGACCTTTTCCTCGCTACCCTTAGCTTTTGAAGACAGCAGGAATTGCTTGAGATTACCCCAATCAGTATATTCCATGATCATGTAATCCGGCTCTTCCTCCCGACACAGGCCAATCAGCTTCGCTACGTTCTCGTGATTCAATTTGTGCAATAAATCAAGATGACGCTTAAACTCCTGCAGTACGTTCTCATCCTTCGTGTTGCTCAGAGTCTTGACCATCACCAAGCTCTCCTTAACCGTCGTCGTTGTCGTCGTCGTCGTCGTGGTAGTTGTTGACTCCTCGCCGATATGCGGTTTGTATTTGGTAGAGAACACCTCTCCGAATTCGCCTCGACCGAGCGGTTTCAGCTCTTGCAGATGCGCACGGCTGACCGCAAGCTTGTCGTAGCTCGACTTGGACTTCTTCGAGTGGTTGCTGTTCTGGCTGTGCGCCGTGTCGGTGCCGTCGCTCTTGTGCGACTCTCGGTTGTCCTTTTTCTTACTACCCGAACTGTTGGTTTTGACGTTGGTCTCGCGGAGCTCGCACTGTTCTTCCAGGACTTCACCGGTCTCTGCTTTTTCTAAACCAAACATTTAATTGATTAACAAGTGAATGGTTTCTATAAAATGTCATTATATGAATGTAAACTGTTACTACCTTGTCCGTCAGTCTGCTCCTGCAGATAACGCTGCTTCCTCCTGCGACGACGGTAGCGGCAGTAGAGCATTAGTCCAACAACGAGTACCATGTAGGCTGCCGCTGCGCCCAACGTGATAATTACGGTTTTCGTCATCATCGCGCCGTCGTCGGCAGTGTCAAGTTCCATATCCGCACGATACCCATCACCAGCTATAATGTGAATTATTTAAATTTAATAAAACAACTTTTTTTTATATTTCTACATTAGAATAATCAATAATTTATTATAAAAGCCGAAAAAAGTTAAAAATTCTGCACGTTCTCACGTCTTTTAATGCCTCTATACATCCGGATCTTAGGTAAAATTCGGAACCCCATTTCCATTCACAAACCAGTATGCAACGCAGCCCCCAAATTCCTACAATAGCCCCTGCAAATGCGCCTACCTCTCACGCTAAGATAGAGCTCCTCGCGTTTAAGCCCAAACATGTTTCCTGCGGTGCATCCGTATTTGCCCTCGTCGCTCAGGTAGACCTCCTTGATGTAGAGGCTCCCGTTGGCCATTTCGAGAAAGCGATCCATGTTCAAATTGTTCATGCGCGAGTCCTTGTCCCACTGAATGGTTGGCTTGGGGTCGCCCTCCGCCGCGCAATGCAGCAGCACCGACGATCCCTCCACCGCCGTCACGTTCTCCGGCTTCACCGTGAATTTCGGGGCGACTAAAGAAAAGGAAAAGAAAGAGCGTACAGGTATATACTATGTGCGGTGGGGTAGAAAAATGGCTTTACAGCCAACTATATTATATACTTACTGCCGACGTCGATCTTGATGGTGTGTCTGATCTGGCCCTGGCTATTGGTGGCGACGCATGTGTAATTGCCCTTGTCCTCCTCGACGACGCCGGCGAAGAGCAGGGTGCCGTTCAGCTCCTGCACGTGCCGCGGGAAATGCTCCGCGCCGTTCTTGTACCACTTGAACGTGGGCGGAGTCGAGCCCTGCGCCTTGCACGAGAACTACGGAGTTACGAGGTATTGTGCGCATTGAAATCGGAGCCAATTATGCGTGCATCCGGGGTGCATGGTTTTTTTTGCAGACGAAGGAAATGGATACGGTGATTTTCTTAAGGGTCGGAGGAAGAAACACGGTGAGGGTGAGACGCGCGAGGTGGAAATGTCAAGAGGTAGGTTTCAAGATAGCGAAGATTATTGGAGATTTCCGTATCGGATTTTACATTAGGGAATCGAGAACGTTGGAGTCTATTGATCGTCGTGCAGTAAAGATGTAAAATTAGCAAATAAAATTTGTGAATATGAGTGACTTTTTAATTCTTGTAGACTCTGATCTCCCCATGACATATTACACTTACGGCAGTTGATTAATTTTATTAGTTGCCCAAGTAAAGAAAAGTTTATAAACATTCTACGTATTGCAGAAATTGATATGATTTCAAAAAGTGAATTACAGTTCAAAATTTCATAAATAGACATGTTATATATGTACGTTGAATTATATGCGATTCGGATCTGTGCGGATCAATAACTTTGAATGTAATAAAAGTCTCACGTTCCGTGGCTGAGCGCGAGACTACAAACCGCGGATCCGTGAGTTCGCGTCCCGTTCATCGTTTATATTTTTCCACGGTTTATTATTTATTTTCCTATTACGTACGTAACATAAGTAATATTGAACAAGTATAATTTTTTTCGCTTATATAGAAATTCTTAATTTTGAATGCTCGAACGACTTAAACAAAAGCACCGTAGAATCTAAAAATCGATTAAGAGCCAACATAAAAAACACTCTACAAAAACCGTTACAAATCATAGATCCTCGTTCGAAAAACCCTTCTTTCCCACATTAACACCACATTAACTTCCAAGAAACATTCGCAACGAAATTTCCAATTTAAAGAGAAAAAAAAGGGAAGAACAACGAGACCCACTCACTTCCGCCGAGTTTTTGCGTCACGCGAAATTAAGCTCCTCGAGCAAATTCGAGAACAGAGCCCATTGTCGCCACGCGAGCGCGCGCGTGCACAGCTCCGCCTTTCGAAATGAGCCTGAAAGATATACCCTTTCGCCTTCCCCCCCTGCGCACGGCGCTCGCGTACACACGACAAAGCCATCCATCCCACAGGATTCTCTTTCAGCGGGAATCAATGCACGTAAACCAATTAAGAGGCAGCGCGAAATGCCCGGAGAAAGGGAAAAGAGAAAGCAAGGAAAAATGAGACGAGGTAGGTGTGTGTGTGTGTGTGTGTGTGTGTGTGTGTGTGTGTGTGTGTGTGTGTGGAGAGAGAGAGAGAGAGAGAGAGAGAGAGAGAGAGAGAGAGAGAGAGAGAGAGAGAGAGAGAGAGAGAGAGAGAGAGAGAGAGAGAGAGAGAGAGAGAGAGAGAGAGAGAGAGAGAGAGAGAGAGAGAGAGAGAGAGAGAGAGAGAGAGAGAGAGAGAGAGAGAGAGAGAGAGAGAGAGAGAGAGAGAGAGAGAGAGAGAGAGAGAGAGAGAGTAATTAGCCGACCTTGGCGGTGGAGTTGAACTCGAGGCGCCGGTCGACGGGTTCAGGCGAGAACTTGAGCTTCTCTTGCACAGCCAGCGTCGCAGGCTCGGACCTCAGCGGCGCGAACCCTCGCGTTATCACCTCGCAAGCATAGCTGCCCTTATCCGCCAGCTGAACGTTCTTAAACACCAGGGTGGAATTGCCCGAATGCTCGATCACTCGGTACCTAATCGGTCCACCTGAGGACGCTCCTCCGATCTCCTTCAGCGGCTCGCCGTCCCTCAACCACCGCGTCTGCGTAATGGGCGGCTCCATGGCCCGGTATCCACAGCTCAGGCTCGCCGGCTCGTCCTCCATAACGCTCACCGGCCTCGGCGACGCAGTCAGCTCCGCCGGCCCTGCCGCACGCGCAAACACGAGGAATTATTAACCAGCCCCCGGCGTCGAGTCGTACAAATAGAGTGCGAGCCCGCGCGCGCACGATGACGATTGCGCGTAGTATAGTAGACGGGGAAAGAGAGTTTGTATGCGCGAGAATGATGGAATTTTTAAAGCGAGCGAAAGCGCGACGCTGTTTACTGCCCGGGAAATGCTTTTCGTGTTTTCAAATGTTGCGAACGACGCGAGCGAGAGAGGAGCGGAGAGTGTACAATTCACCGGCACAATGCTGCGCGCTCTTCATTGTGTGTACTTACGGGGTTGCTATGTGTGTGTGTGTATGTGTGGAAAGTATGACGGGTAGAGCGGATCTTTTTGTGCCTCTGCTTTTATGCCGAAGAAAATAACGCGGGAGTAGTGGATATTTTTTTATATAAAAAAATATTTTACCTGTGTATATGTTTTTTGAAAGGAATATGTTTTTACTACGGTATATAAAGAGCGTAAATGTTGTATGTTAACGTTATGAATGTATACCGAGTGTATTGTTGTGGTGGTGCACGTAGTTGGCGGAAATTTGTGTATATTTTTATAATTTCTGGCGGAACGGTGAGAAAATATTTTCTATGCGCGCTCGTCATCGTGTTCGCGCTGGTAAAGATAACATCGTGGTCGAGGTAGTGTAGCATAAGAACTCATTCGTTATGATAACAGTTGAAAATAAATAGAGAAAATGGGAAATTTTGAGAATAAAAGTAAAAATAAATGAAGAAAAACACGTTTTTTACTTTTTCCCTTTAAATTTATCTAACAACTGTATCTTTGCAGAGAGGAAAGATAAATCATAATATAGACTATACTATAAAAGAAATAAATTAACACCGTAAAAATTACCAATATTGTAATAATAATAACGAAATATGCGTTAATAACGATTCAAATTGATATGCTTCCATGGACATAAACCTCGGCGTTTAAATATCTTATCTCCAAGATTAAACCTACCATTAAATTAGATATTATACTTACAGGAGACAGCAACGCGCACTCCCATCTCGGTGACCCCAGCCATATTCTCCGCCACGCAGGTATAATTCCCAGTGTCGACGTCGCGGCGCGCTTTGGCGACAATCAAGGTCTCGTCCTGAACGCGCACGGGCCCAGAGTCGCTAACGATGCGGTTCTGGGGGTCGCGCCAGTAGAGCTTCGGGGCGGGCAGACCTCCCGGCGTGAGGCAGCTCACCTGCAGCTCCTGGCCCTCGCCCACCACGGCCAGCTGATCGTGCAGCGAGGGCTCGAATGAGGCGACCGATAGGTTCTTCAGGTCTGGAACAGAATAGGCGAGAAAGCGTGATGTGTGTGTTGGGTGAGACGTGCTGATAGATAGAGATCACGGGTGTTGACAGGTTTGGGGAAAGTTTTGTCGGTGGTGTAGTGTGTGATAGATGCTGTCGGCGATTTGTAGAATATCTTTGAAAAGGAAGACTTGAAGATTTGCGTATAGATTATAAATGAAATTTCACGTTTGCGGTCATCCTTGTCTTGTTTAGTGGAAGGTTTAGGAAATTTATGTATAATGAGATCGATAATGTTGAAGTTTCTATACTTCCTTTAGAAAAGTTGATAACTTTTCTCAAACTCTGACACAGAAATCTTAATATCAACTTTACTAACAATAAGCTAAGCTTATTAGACGAAGTTTCGATATAAGATCGAGTCAACATTTTCGTATTCTACATTACCACAGAGAAAAAAATCGCTTACAGGCAATCTGCAGTTCGGCGGCGTACACCTGCGCGGAATCAGCCCTCAGCCCGTGACACGAGTAGAACCCTTTGTCTCTATCCTCAACCCTCATGACCAGTAAGGTGCCATTGTCCATCACCAGCCTCTCGTCATCCGACTCGATGGGTCCGCGCTCCTCGAAGAACCACTGCACGCGGTCGGCGTTGTCGAAGACGCAGGTGAAGCTGGCGGACTCGCCCCTGCGCACGATCGCCTTCTGCGGCACCACGCGGATCGTGGCGGTCTCGTTGCTCGGCACGATGAGGGGCAAGCTGCGGGCGATGGGCGAGGCACCCGCGCTGTTGCGGGCCAAGCAACGGTACACGCCGTTGTCAACGGGGCTCGCCTCGGAGATGACGAGGAGGTTGCGTTTGGTTTCCAGCCGGTCGTTCTTTATGATGGTCTTGGTGTTTCTAGAGGGCGAGAGTGATTGTGTAAATGGCGAGGGGGATTGTAGCAAGGGAGTGAAGCGAAACGTCATAAAATACGTACATATATACGCGCGAAATGAGAAAAACCCATTAAGCTAAACGAGTCGAGATCTTGTTCCAATGTCCCGGAACTGATCGATTCGGGTTACGCTTTAGTTTTATCGCGTGTTCGTTCGTTGTATTACTTTCTCAGAAATATTAGATGAATGTGTTGATCCAAGAGAAAACGTAGAAAGCCGACGTTAAAGTTTAAAAGTCGTAAAATTACACGTGCAATTTTATCAAAGTTCGCTCCAAGAAATATAAATTTAGAAGCGCGTGCGCGCGACATTTGGATGAATATTTGAGAAGGTACAGATGGCAGAGCGATATAAAATATATCTCGAGCAACAGATGTGTCTCAAGACATCAGCGTTACGCCACGCCGCGTTCATAAAACGAAATCACTCTCCTGAAGCTTTGACTCTAAAAACTTTTCTATTCTGAATATAAGTACACCTCGTAGCAAACTTTTCGTCCAGCGACTTCTTTCATTTCATTACGAAACCTTACGAAGCGACCCCAAAATCAATAAAATCATCTCCACTCTTCCAAAAATAAAGATAACGTCTTATACCTGGTATAACACAGCGCGGTATCCTAATTACGGGTATAATCGACGGTCACTTCTTACCTGAACCACTCGTACTTGAGCTCGCCGGAGCCGTCCACGTGGCAGCGCAGCTCGACCCTGCCACCGGCGCGGATCGACGGCGCCGGCTTCGGCTGCTGGAGCTGTACACTCGCCTCGCTGATCCCTGTAATCGGCCGGAAAGAAAGAGAGTAGAGCTATACGTATATATACATACATACATATATATATATAAGACCTAGCGTTTCTCCCTTTTTCTTTACGTAAGTATATATAATGTGGAAAGATTCACGTGCCTCCAACGGCGGCGGCGGCGGCGGCCTCGTAAAGTGTGTAATTTACATTTATATTAGAGAGGGGGTGTGTGCGCGGGGCATCGACGATTTGAGAATGGTTTTAACACGCGCGATTCGCGGCGAGTCGGGAGGTAGAGGAATTTCATAAATATGTGTGGGCGTGTGTGTGCGCGTTGGGTCGTGTACTAGGAAGCGGAGAGGACCTTGTGGTTTTGCCGCCGCGGAGGAGAGGCGCAGCGTTGCGGAATTTACATATAAGCGAGCGGTTCGCGTTCTTTGTGCTTGTTGAACAGCTCAATCTACTGAGAAATATGGTATGGTTCGAAAATTTAATATACAGTTAAAATATGATTTGCTGTACATGATGAGAAATTTGATTTAAGTTAATGGTAGTAACACTTTTTCAATCTATTAAATTGTTATGGTTAATGCTCAGAGCAAAGTATAAATATAATTATGATAGACTATTATATATAGGGATCCGTTGATACTTAATTAACTTTTACCGTTTATTACGTTATAAATGTTGTTTTTAGAAAATTTTCTGATATAAAAAGTAAAGTAATGATTATTAATGTAGATATATTTAATTAAGACTACTTAATATTTATATCACCTTCTTTACAATGCGACACCTAATTATCTAATTGAATATATTATTGTGATATATTGATGTAATTACATTAACTCTGATAAATAATTAATTAAAGAACAACCAGAAGTTTGGAATCCCAAAGCTTTTACAGAAAAATATTTGATTACAAAAAGCTAAGCAGCACTAACTCACCCTCCCCTCGATTCGCTCCTCTAACCGCAGACATCCGGCGCTTTCACCGATAATTAGAAAACCGAAATTAGACCACCTATCGGGCCACTCTAACCTTTAATTTCGGAAAAAGGCGGAAAACCGTAGAGGGTGCCTAACGACAAAAAAAAGCAGCGAAAGAGCGCGAGAGTAAGAATTTTCCCCGGCATTTTCAATATACCGTCATTATAATCCCAAGGCCGTCGCGCGCTCTACGCTTTGGGAATACGAATGAATATCAACGCTCGAGTCCCCACAGAGATGCAACTCCCTTCTCCTCCCCCCGCGCACCCTCGAGTGATAAGGATCTTCCTTTTAATAACGTACAAAATTGAACGGCTGAAGCGAACGGTGGAAAGCGAGAGAGAGAGAGAGAGAGAGAGAGAGAGAGAGAAAGAGAGAGAGAGAGAGAGAGATAGAGAGAGAGAGAGAGAGAGAGAGACAGAGATGAATCAAAAGCATCACGGGGGAAAAAAACCGCTGCAGCAGCCGCGATTGCTTTACTCTCTCTCCCCCTCCCTCCCTCCCTCACTCCCTCCCTCCCTCCCTCTCTCTCTCTCTCTCTCTCTCTCTCTCTCTCTCTCTCTCTCTCTCTTCACGCGTCGTTTTAACGCTCGAGTCTAGGCGAAATTAGTCGAAATACGAGAATGTGCCCGTTATGTACGGGGAGCTAATTAAACTTCCGACTGCTGTAACGCGATACGCGCGCGTTGCATACACGAGCGATCGATTGTTTTACACGAGTACATAGCAGAGCGGCGGGGGTGTAGGCATGCTCTCCAGTTTACAATGGGCACAATTGACGACAATGCAGCAGACACGAGCTCGCGAAAAATAATGCGCTCCCCAAGAGAGAGAGAGAGAGTCATAATTACCGGGATAAATTAGCCTATTCATGCCACACGCTGAAGCGGTTCTTTCATATACCTGCGCTCACTGCAGCCGCGATCGATCGATTCCTCCGACTGTATAACGCTCGCTTTTATATTATCAACCATCAGCCTCGCACTGTGTTATACGGATGATTTATTTGTTTCGTACGATAAAAAGCGCGGATATCGTCGTGCGTACGATTGGATTTTCGATGCGGCAGTAAAAAACGTTTTATGTATAAATGTATGTATGTATGTATGTATGTACGTACCGGGCGCATAAAGCACACGCAGCGATCGAAGAGTCGCGTCATTAGTTTTTGATCATTCGCGTGGAAGTGGACGTAAAGTTGTATTCTCTCTCTGAGCGCAGGGGGTGAATAATTCAGGACCGCGTGAAATCAAGCGCGAACGGCCGCGTTCCGAAATTATTCATACATCTTCGAATTCGATAAATAATTCTTTCATAAATCTCCTGCATACACGTACAATTTCCCATTCATACATTTGGCATTACTGTCCACGTGAAATACCTTATCGTAAACGTGTACCATATATAACCAAATCCCCAACGGGAGCCCTTAAAAACAGAGAGCTACATCGTGAAAATTCACTTAAAATCCATTACCACACTCTCCCTCCGTCCCTCTCGCTCCTCCATTGCGACGCATTACGCCTCAAAGTACTTCGCCGCGCACTGCACAAAGCGCCAAAAGACTCGCTCACTCGCACGCGCGCCCGCTCGTTCGCGTTATACCGTGTGCCGCGGGAAAAGCGCAAGCGTCGTCTCCTCCCTTTGTGCATACGCATATAATCCCAAAGACAAGAACCGTATACGTACGTACCCTACTCTCATCTTCCGGGATCCGCAACGGCGGCGGTGCGGCGACCACGGGGCAAAAGGCATTTTTCGTGCGCGCATATTTGTTTTCATTGTGGCCGGGCTGGCGTATATACGAGGGAGGGCGCGAATATAAAGTGTCGTCGAGGACTGGCAAAAGGAGAGAGAGTGAGTGAGTGAGGCAAGGAACGCCCGCGATCACAAACGTGCTCTGAAAAGCTCTGGGCGCTTAAACTCACAAACGAAACGAAAGATCAAAGGCAGTGCGCGCGCCGCGAGCGAGAGCCCACTTTCCACTTGTCATCGTCATTGTTCTTATTATTCATACCTCATCATCGCCGCTAGTGCGTGCGTACGGGCGCGTTGAGGATCTCTTTCTCTCCTTTTATCGCGGCTCTGTCTTTTCCTGCGAGCGTGCTGGGCCTTTTCGCGGGCGTTCGCGCACGCACGCATTATCTCACCCGGCTATTACGTTATATAAAAAGAGAGAGAGCCGCGTCTTTACGCGATTATGTGACGCGTATTCGCGCTAAGTGGGGAGTGTGAGTATCAAAAGAACCCGCCGCGGCTCTGTGTGTATACATACGTGTAACATACTACACCCCTCGACGAGCCGCGATAAATCAATCAACATTCGCCGGGCGAATCAGTGCCGGAGGCACGCGACGGGGGTCGTCCAAAGCTGACTACTCTACTATCGTTTATACACCCCACCTCCCATGACGAATCGCTGACGAGTCAGAGCTTCTTCCGGACCCGAAGACGACGACGTCATCCCCCGCGACGTTTTTATCAGCACCCGATGAGTCGAGTTTATACCCCCCCCCCCCCCAGCAAGATGGAAAAATCAAAAGAGCGAAGGGATACGCGCGCGACTATAAAGCCCGTGCGCGCAGACCGAGAGCGAGAGAGAGCGCGAACGGCTCAGCCGCTGAATCAGGGGTCGCTCGCTCGCGCGTTGCCATGGGAATGGAAGGGCTGTGCGGCCAGCCAGACTATATATGCGCTCATAGTGCGTCGGGAGCCAGAGGGAGAGAGAGAGAGAGAGAGAGCGAGAGAAGCTCGGTCGATGCAAACGCACCATAAACTTTTATGGCTCTCCAGAAACTATATAGACCGGCGGGGGCCAACGTCGCTCCCCCGGTGGTGTATAATACTGGTAGTGGTAGTAGCGCCTCGTATACTCTGCCGGGCCCCCGTACACGTATATATATCCATACATATATATATACAAGCACACCCCTCGGGGCGAGAGAGTATAGTAGTGGTATAGAGGCACTAAAAGGAAAAATAAAAACGGAGCCGGGAGAGAGTGAGTTTCTACCCCCGAAAAAAAGCAAGAAGAGAGAAGTACAGAGAATGAGAGAGAGATGAGAGATATATATTCGGTTCTCCGGTAATCGAGTAATTGCGCGCGAGCGAGCCGCGAAAAAAGGGGCCAGGCCACGCGCGTATACATATAGGTATATAACGAAGACTGGCAGCTGTACGCGCACATATACATAAACGCACGTGTATAACGTGTATGTGTACGTAGACGGGGTGGTAGACGCCGTCCGAGTCGCTCGCGCGGAGCTTCTCTCTTTCTCTCTCTCTCTTCCCCCGGCCTCTTTTCAGGCCTCTCCGACGTGTCTGCAGTCGCGCGACGTTTTTAAAGGGGATGGCTTTCTCCCCATCTATATACACACATATACGCACGTATACGAACGCCTAATGATCACAATCGCGAGAGCGAAAAAAAAATAAACCAAGTCTGCGTGTAGCATCGAGGAAAAAGCGCGCGCGGATTTCGCCAGGAGCAGCGGAGAGTGCATTCAAGCGCGCTCGCGGTCTTATTACTGTTATTCTTATATTGCCTCCTGCGAGTAGTAGAACCCCCCCCCCCCGTGATATATACGCAGCACACCGCGTCTTTTCACCGGTACGTCTCGCGCCTACGCACTTCCTCCCTCTTCCTCGAGTGCCACCACCACCACCGTCGCTGTACAGCCAGTCAGTCAGCCCCTTCGGTGCACTAGTATATATGTATGGATATACGTGTACACGGCCAATGCCGAATTTCTCTCCCCGCGAGACTTTTTTTCTCTCTCTCTCCACAGCGCACGCTGCACTCGACACAATGGCGCAAGCGGAGTGCGTCTGCCTCTTCGCTTGTGCGCGTATATATAGAGCGGGTAGCATATAAGGAGAGAGGGAGAGGGAGAGAGAAAAAATATTCGCCCTGTACTACTTGAACGGGGCGCGGAAGCCCTCGTGAACGTGAATGAAGCAAGTTTGTACGTCGGTTTTCGCGATTTCCTTACGTACATATGTGTGTGTGTATTCATATATGTGTGCGTGGTACATCCGCGAGACTACCTCCGCCTTTACCGGCTCCTTTCGATCGCTGCAGCGGCGCGCGATAAAATTTCCCGCGTAATGAGCTTAATTAGCAGACCCGAGCGCTCACTCGCTCACTCGGGTCTATTTATAAGACCGTCTTCTTCCTCTTTGCGGCGTGGCTTTTAACGACGTAAACGTTTTTCGAGTAGGCGCGCGCGCGCATAAACCCTCGAAAATCCGGGAACGGCACAGTTAAAAGGAAGAGGGAGAAAAAGCCGACGGGAGAGAGAAAACCAAACATCGGCCCGCGAGTAGAGGCTATTTCAGCAGTGTGTATGTGTGTGTGTATTTGGAAAATCGGATGCAGCTAGCGCACCCACACCGTTTACGTTTGGAGTTTACGTAGGCATACTCGGGATTCGCTGTAATTGGCTCTGTTCTAACCGCTGGAATATATTGCAAGTGACGATTGAAGGGAAATGCGATCGTGTGCTTACGCGCGCAGAATTTTGTTTGATGTCGGCAATGGAGGATATTAGGAACAAGTTTTTAGTATATACCTTGTGGGAGAGCTCACTGTGTAAATACGTACAGTTTCGTGTATGTTTAGAACGCTCACACACGCCTGCGCTATAGCTGCAAGAAGTATAAATGTATAAATATAGAATAACGTTTATTGCGGCGTTGATATACGCCGCGCGAAAGCTAGTATTGAAATTGAAACGTACCCCGCGCTTATTAATAATGACTATCACACGCGTGTGCAAATCCTTTAATTTATATATTATACGTATATAAATAATAATAATAATAAATTTATTTTGGTACGTCAAAAAACATACAATACAAGATCACTACTATAATGTACAAATACATAAGATACATGCGCAGAAAAAAAAAAAAAAAAAAAACGATAAAATATAAAACAAAAAATAAAATAGCTTTCAGTCTTAGAAATTATAATTGTCACAGAATTTAGTTACGAGTTATTACATGTTCAAGTAACAAATATCATAGATTTACTAATATAAGTATAGATAATACTTCGTCGAAGCAAGTAGACAATGTCAAATCCGCAGAATGACTAGAGTTGTCAGTCAACTTAATCTAATAAGAGTAAATGGTTTTTGATGGACACATGGACTCCTTGTATCAGGAAGGACCTGTTATCCAATTTGGTGTACACCCGTGGAATCTCAAGGTCTCCGGTATAACTTTCCTTACCAGGCGCTTGGACTGTCGCTTAGTGAACATGTTAAGTAGATAAGACGGATTATGAAAATTGAAAACTTTGTAAAGAAGGGTGCCTGTGAAGTACACTCTTCTTGTATCAGTGTGCATCCAGTTCAAACGCGTACGGTAAGGAGTTACATGAACATCCCGGCTTAGTCCAGATATATATCTGATATAGGAATTTTGCAGTAAATCAGTGCAGTAACATTGGTAGATCGGGTGAGCTCGAGTCGAACGGCGATCAGTGACAATCAGCCAACATAGAGTTCAAAACTTCCGGATTTATCTTATTAAATAATCTGTGCACGAATTACTTACTAGGAGGAGTAGGAGTGCTGAGATCAAGTACAACATCAATGATGTTATGCCGATTGTGATAGGGGACCGGGTGTTATGTTTACGAAGATATCCTCGATCCAGGTACCAGTATGCGTGGCAAAGTACGTCGGGCCATGATCTATCATTTTTAACCCTAATTCGCCGGCCAGGTCAAGAAGGAATTTAGCATCATTCGAGGCGGAAAATAGATTCACATTCAGGTCTCCCATGATGATTTTATCAGTATAATATTCACTGTGTAGTTTTAAATCATTCAACGGGGTTCAAAAAATGGATCCGACTTTCCAGCTTGAATAGTGCCCATGAGGTACTCAGGTATGAGAGGCTTACCCTTGACCATGGAATCCGACTATGCCAATTTAGTGAATTTATAAGTATTTTTAATATAAAGAGTAACCTCCCCACCTTGTAAATTCCTGTCCTGCCTGACCAGCGAATAGCCGTCGATAATTAATAGCCGTTCATCAAGTATAGGGCCAAAACGCGTCTCAGTCACGCCAAGGATGTCATAAGACGTATTGTCCAGGAGGAACTGCCTGATCTCCCCAATTTGTGCAGATTTAAGTGTGCCCGCATTGAGGAAACCTGCCCTTAGACCCTTCGCAGACTTATTAGCTAAAGCAACATCTCCTCCATTTAGTCAGTCTGCTTGATTCGAGGCTGAGGGTATTCCTGCACCAATCGATTGGTATGATTTGGCGATAGCGCTGAGATCTGCGGCCGACGCAAATACGTGCGCCCTTTCTCCAACATTCCACTTGGCCAAGAAAGGGCCCTTCCGGTGCCCGATATATTTAAAGCCAAGACCTTTGGCAACCTTTTTCAAACCTTGAAAGATATTAAATGTATTCATAGCAAGGGCTTCGTTTATGTAGATATTTGTATTGATAATTTTAAAAGGGTCAGCTTGGCCAAGGGTTGATAGGTCGAGATCGCACACGGAGAGAAATTTTAGAGTAAAAATTACCAAGGTGCCTTGGTAGCGCATGGATAGACTGTCAAAAGCCGTGATATTCCCAGGTTTCTAATACAATTTATAAGTTTCCCAGGAAAAACTACCATAATCACTTAAATAAATACCAAATTATCGGAATAAAAATTACCAGACACACTGGTAAAAATTGAGATCTAGTCACTTTTACAAGGTAACCTAAGAATTTTTACTCAGAAAACTGATAAATTTTACCAAATAACCTGGTATTTGTGTACTCGCGCATGCGCACTGCGCATTATTGTGTTTCAGAAGATTGATACTAGACGCGTGCGCGACGTTAAAATAAAAACAATACACATATTTTCAGTAAGTAATAACGGCGATTCAAATGACTGTTGGTAACAGCTTCCGTGGCGCAGTCGGTAGAACGTCGGACTCTCAACCCAAAGATCGTCGGATCGAATCCCGCTTCCGTATAAATTTTTTTTCAGTTTAATGTTTTTTCATCCTTGTTTCTGTTTCTATTTCTATATTAAAATACTATATATCCATCAATATGGATAAAAAAGTTAATTTTTTTAATTTAAATTAACTAAAAAAAAATGTTACCAAGGCACTTTGGTAAAAAGTTTGAAATTGTCAGTCTGTCCATCCATTACCATAGAAACTGGTAATTTTGTCTCGAATATTTGTAATTTTCACTACAAAATTTCTCTCCGTGCATGTATTTAATAGGTTAACGCTTTTCTTTGCCGCAATTATTTTTTTTACTACGTCATGAAATTGCATTCTAACAAACAGTGGAGGAAGGCGAGGATTACTCGTAATATCAGAACTACCCCTCTCTTTCTGAATGACAGCGCGACAGACTACAAATATCCTTTGCGGTAACTGACGGAAGAAGCGGCTTCAAGATAGCAACAGCAGTTTTTTTGTGGTTAAACTCAGAGTCATTAATGATGTTAGTTGGCACAAGTTCAGAGTTGCTATCTGAAAGGAGCTTGAGCTGTGTCCGACGCGTGTACAGTTAACGACGTACAAGACTCGATAATGCCGACATTAGAATTCGAATTCGTTATAGACTTATTAGTTTCAAGTGTTTTCAAATATATATAAGTATTTTATCGGGGGTAATCCAACCTTCAGCGATCAATTACACGCCGCGAATATTTACCGCCTGCGTGCAATAAACTTCTAAACATTTTACATGCGCCGTCGTGGGTTCCGTAAAATAACCATATTACATACACGTAGAGATATCATTAATATCACTCAAGCCCCGGTCAATAAAATCACGCTGCCAATATAGCCATCAACGCTCGCCTGCGCCTCTCTTGCCGCCCTTTCATCCATCACCTATTGTCCGCCCCCTCGACGATATATGTACACGCTCGATAATAACCCGTTCGCGCTAATCGCGCACGCCGGCAGAAAGTTCCCGAAGTTTTTCCGGCGAGTGTGATCCGATTAGGGCGGGGGTGGCCTGTATCTCTATAGCGTAGTATATAGCTATATATATGGGCACGCTGATTAGGACTTATTCCCGTGTTATCCCCAATTTGTAAGGCAGGATCTAGTCGTATCGCAGAGCGACCGGCTGATATTTCGATCGTATTTAGCGGTGTACGAATGGAATTGGGACGCTCCGGTGGGATATCAATGATATGAACGGTTTAAGCGGTTATTAGTTTACAGGGTTATAGCAGTGGTTTATTTATTCAATTTATACGCGTTGATAATTTGGCGTCATCACTCCGAACTATAATATCACGGCAACGTTAACGATTTTTCGTTACAATTCTGTTTACGGTACGAAAAACTCGTTTGACCTAACAATTTTAAGGATGTTCAATGGTGTCATGCTGCGGGGCGAGGCGAGGGACGCCCCTCTCTCCCCGCGGGCGCTCCCCGCTCACCACGCACCTCCTCGCGCAGCCGCGTGTTTTGTTTACGTTTTCACCTACTTCTTTCCCAAATGCCCTGTAAGCGGTCAAGATCCCTCTACGTTTTTATTCTTTGATTATTTTTCTATTCAGATAAAGGTCTTTTAACCTAATCTCTTAACTTTTTATAAGAGATTTTTATGTTCAAAGATCACATAACCTCACTTTCCCATAAGAGCCTATGTTAAAAACTCGATTTTCAAGAATTTTTTTTTCGAAAAAAAAAATGCTCAGTATAAAATATTGAAAAAATTCAAGCTGCTTTTATTTTATCAAGTAATGATATATTAAAATTTCAAAGACTTCTGTTAACTTTGCTGTAACCATTGAACATCCTTAAGCTATATCTATCTAATATCATCTAAACTACAACTCAACCTACTCCCCCATTCACGGCGCACAACACATAGTTGTATTAGCGCACAAAGAACGAGGTGAGTTAACCGAAAAGACAGCGAGTCGGGGCAGCTTGAGAGAAATGATTTATCGAGGGAATTCGCGCATATACGGGGGAGCGAGCGCACGCGCAGGCGCTGATTAGAAAATCGGGGGAGACACGAGAGAACCCCGGGCACGCATTAAACGCGGTTAACAGTGGGGCGCGGTGGGGGAGTTTGCAAGGTCAAGACTAATTCAATTTCATGAAGGCCTGGAAGAATTTTCGGCAGTGAGTTTGAAACTTCTGTCGTCGCGGGGATTTTGAATTTTAAGTTAAACAGAGTTGTGAATTTAGTCGATCGTTAAGTCGGTATAATTTAATTTCTTAGTTTCTTTGTAAATGTCTGTAGATTTTGGTAAATGTTTTGATGCACTCTCCAAATCTAAAATAGTCGAAAAGTCATTATTTCATAATGAAAATTCCTCCATTTTCTACTATTTTACATTTAGAAAGTAGAGAATACTAAATAAATATTGTTTTTAAGTAATAAACGATTGATGAAAACGTGTGCATTTTTTATATATCACTACGAGGCCACGTTAAGCACACTTCGAAAAAACCTTGTAAATTACAAAGAGCACGAAAATACCCGCTCACACGGCGGCACGATAATTATAATTTAAAAAATGCAAAATGATTATATACCCCGCGCTCCTCGGCTCTCTCTCTCTCTCTCTGTCTCTCTCTCTCTCTCTCTCTCATATTACACGCTTTATAATTACACGAAACTCAAAGTGATGTATTCTACCCCCCCTCCCCCCTGTCGAATCGACCCTGGTTGCAGCGCGCGCGAGTGATACAACCAGCAGCAGCGGGGCTTGCGGCTTGATTAAAAATTCAGGGACACACGGCCCTTTGAAGACACCACTATATCAATATCAAAAGTAATTAAAGAAACATAATTATACTAACGGCGCGTGATCAGTCAGGCCTGCAGCAGCAGCACAAGCGACGACGACGCCCCGTCGTTATTCCCTCTCAATCCAGCTAAAAGTCGCCCAAACTCTCCCTACCCCCCATCTTCTTCCCATACCGCATACATTTGCATGCAAAGTACTACACGCGGCACTGCAATCGCGACAATTCTTGCTCGCGCGCGGGGGCAGGAGAGGGAGAAGAAAAAAATCCGAGCAGCCGCCAGACGCGACTTTCATCAACCGAAGCTGCAGCAGCGGGAAAATTCCTGCTGAAAAATCTCTGAATAATTCACCCCGCCCCCCACCCCTCGAGGAGGGGCGCAATTCGCGAAAGGGAAAATGAAATAACGCGCGAAGGTGTGAAAAATCATTCAGTCGGGGATGAAAAAAAAAATGTATATACACATACATGTAGCGAGCGTGCTCGGTGTTGGTTGGTTCATTGCAATTACGCGAGCGCTAAATGCGCGCCACTTGAACGCTTGCGCGCACGCGTGCGCACCTGTAATAATAATTATGGCGCGAGCGGGCGCGCGATCCTAAATATATAATGACGTGGGAGGGACGAGCCGCTGCCGCTAACGAACCCGCGTCGGTTTATTTTATTTTATTTTTTCTTTTTTTTCATATGTATGTATGCTATGTATATGTTATAAGCGCCGCTGTAGCGCCGCGGCGAATAATTAATCGGTGCGCTTAATTAAAGAGTCGAGACGACGACGAGTATATACGGTGTGCCCGAAAAAAAAATAGAGAGAAAATTTTGCCGGGATAATATTGGATTTTGCGGTGAATATATCGCTAAATGATGCAAGGCATTCATTTTGCATTACTTCGCGAATAACAATAGCTTTTTTTCGCAAGTGCGGATAAATCGACCTTTTTCCTATATACGGTATCATTTTTGCTGTGCCGGAACCAATATATCATGAATTAACAATCGCGTCAAGGCAATTCGTTTCGTTACCGCAACATTGATCGACCCGCGTATATTTAAAATGTAGATAAATCATAAAAATATTCGTGGTGGTTCACGGGTATAGACCACAATGCGATTGCAAACTAAACTCGGCGACCGCAAAAGTGTAATACAAGGCGCATTCAACGGTCGTACTGGAAAAAAGTTCTGGAATCAATGATGAACGAAGGCAATATGATGTAGTACGACGCGAGAAGAGAACGATTTGAATGTTCTATCCTCGATAATTGTGAGAATGAGAAAGTATCCGCAAAGTGGTGGAAGTTTTTTTCCCGCTTTTTCGCTCAAGATATTCGGACACAATGCTTTACATTTGAGCCGGCGATTATAGTACGGAATATCGATTACTTCAGAAAACAACAAAAACTAACAATACTCGTACCAACCGCTTTTCGTTCTTACATAGAACGATTCGCGCTGCAAACCGTAGGATTATTACCGTGCCCATACTTTCGTGCATATTAATATGCTCGTGCCCCCATTGTCGTCGGCAATTCTCCCGTGTGTGTGACATTTTCGGTGCGCCCGCGCGCGTAAAACATATACTGTTCGCCGACAATATGCATATTGTTCGACTAAGCAGAATGCTTGGCTGCCGCTTGAAAAGGGAGTTCACTCCGCGGTGTATCCTATCCACAATGAATGCATTTTTATATGTGCGAGAGAGCGAAACAAAACACGTCGCGTGGTGCCGGCATGATGTACATTTAATAAAACTGCTAATTCATTGTCTAGCGTAGCTGGGGGGGCTATTAATGTGGGTATGAAATTCAGTTATTTAAAAGTTTTATAAATCTTTGAGTTGGGTATTATTGTGCGAATCATAAATTCATTCATGTTGATGAATGTTGTATAAATGCAAATACCTGTTGATAAGGTGTTAATTGTCTTGTCACGGCTCATAGACCGATATATACATTAATCTTGTTATCAGATCTATTATTATATGCACTAGGAACTATGACTTATGTCTACAGATCGCTAATAGACTTGTCTGCAGTGTTGTTTATATACTTTTTTGCTACCATATGCGCATTCATTTAAATAATGAATACTACTATTATTTAAATAATGAATACTGCTATCATTTAAATAATGAATACTACTACACGCAAAAAAGCATTCAACAGCCATTAATCTCCAACTGATACGTTACATACAGTCAAAAATCTTTTTTTTTAAAAAGAGTCAGTGAATTTCACCATAATTAACTTAACCGAATTCCCAGTGAAACATAGTTTTTCGCGATATACTTCTATCTAAAACTCCAATGATTCATATTTAGAGCCTTCGCTCTGACTTCGGCGGGAGTCCTTTGCCCCACCCCGCATACTATTTTTGCAACACCTCTCTATACTCACACTGTATGTCGATTTTGGCGGGCGAGCTGTCGATGATGGTGCCGGTCCTCTCGTGCGTGGCAACGCACACGAAGCTTCCGCTATCCAGCATTCTGTTGACCCTGGTGATGACCAGGTCGCCATCCCTCTGATGCCTCCTGGGACTCGGTGCCAGCGGCTGACCGTCGATCTTCCAGGAATAGGTGACCTGACCCTCGGGCTCAGCCTCGCAGCGTAGGGTCACAGGTAGACCCTCGACGACGGTGTGGTCCGATGGGCTAACGGAGAAGTAGACCTCGCCGTTCTGGGGTTGTTGGAGATGATGCGCGCGTTGCTCCTGCGATCGGGTGCCGACACCTGCGAAGAGAATACAGAAGAGGGTATGAGTGAGCGCGTGTGTGTGCTTGGTTGGATAGATCAAACGGAAAGGTTCTCCGTGTCTTCGCTCGCGTTTCATTATTTGCGAAAAGTGCAGAGGGATGAGAGAAAGAGTGAGAGAGGGAGATACAGAGGCAGAAACCCGAGACTTGAAATGACGGCGGCGGCATCGTCGTCGCGCATTTCCCCGGGGGGCGGCCGGATTACGTTTCCGTCTCTCTCTCTCTCTCTCTTTATCTCTGCTTCTCGTTACACCACTGCCGTGCACATCGACGGTGGGATGAGTGAGAAAGACGAGAAAGAGAGACAGAGAGAAAGACAAGAGGATTCGGCGGCGGGGAAAAGAGATAGCGCGAGATAAACATTTCCTGGGTACGAGACTGCACGACGCCGGCTCTCTATCTACATCCATATATATATATATGTACCTTTGCGGAGCACAATGAATCGCGCGATGCGCTTCTTCAATATGCAGAAGAGCGCGCGTGCACCGCTCCACCCTGGGGATTAACCTCGTTTCTTTCCTGCGCGCGCTTCCGCGCAGCAGCAGCCCCTTGCCGCCGCCGTATATATACCAATACCAAGAGAGAGAGAGACCCTTTTCGTACAAAAGCGCGCGCTTCCATTATTTTCCATGCACTTGCGCCCGGGAAAAACACAAAACAGCCCTAAGCAGGCAACTCTATGACGCATTCATCGGAGAACGAGCGGAGCATTACTAACGACGAGTAGGATACGAGCTGAATAATAGGGAAAAAGGGGGTGGAAAAGTCGTTTAGAGCGATTACCACACGCGTATGTACGTTCGTATTTGCATTATCGATTCGGTACAAAAGCCCGCGCGAGCGAGCGACGGAGCGAGCGCCGAGCATAGCAGCAGCCAGTGGAGAGCGTCTCTGTCTATTAAAAGCCGCGAGAGAGAGCGAGTGATTACGCGACGCGATAATGCGAGGCATATAGCGCGGCGAGGGTGCAGCGACTTGGCAATTTATCGCTGTGCTGCGTCGTCGCCGTCGCTGTCTCGCGCGCCCAGCTTTCTCATTAAATTCTCGTTAAAACACGCGAGATACGTACGAACGTATACATACACAGACCTAAGCGGATAGAAAGAGAGAGAGAGAGAAATACGTGTATGGGAGAACCGGCGCGGAATCTCCAGACTTCCACGCAGTTATTTCCTTCGTTCTTTTTTTCCCTCTCCTTCTCCTCCTCCTCCGCCGCCGTCTTCTTCTTTCTTTACTGCAGCACCAACGGCGGCAGCCCCTTTTCATTCTCTCTCTCTCTCCCCGCTTCTGCTGAGTCGTCGTCATCGCCCGCGCGCGCGTCTGGCCCTATCTACTCCCCCATACATTCACATACACACAAGCGTATATATAACTCGCACTGTTTTTCTCTCTTTTTACGACTTTTCGCCGCTGTAACGTACATTACACGCGAGCCCCTCGCAATTACGGGGTCCCGGAATTTTTCGTGTATGCCACATTATCTGGTATATAATAAAACCGAGAGAGACAGACAGTATGCGTACGCGTATAGATATACGTATAGGAGCAGCCGGGTTACATGCCGACGTCTTTCCGCGCGTGCGAGGGAGAGAAGAGGAAACTCTATCTCTCCGCTCGGAGAGTGGGCTGCACATATACACTTACTGTATGTACATGGGTGAGCGGCGGTAATGTACGCGGGAGAGAATGAATAAGCGAAGGAGAGGGAGAAAGAGAGAGAAACTGTAAGAGCGTCCTGCACTGCATCGCGCGGGTACATATATATATATATATATATATAAGTATGCGAACTCGACTCCGTTCTCTCTCTCGCGCCCGGCGTAGGTAATTAGCGAAGGAGCAGAGCAGCGCGCGGCGTTACAAACGTCTGTGTTTCTCACACTCCCTCCCTCGCCGTTCGCGGCTCTCTTTCTCTTTCTCCCGAGTCTCAACGTGTTACTGCATGCCAATGTATACCTACTCCGAGATAATACAGACACAAAGATGCGCGTATATAGATACAGGTATATGTGGGTGTACAGGTACTCACCCAGGACGGCGAGGACCACCGCCAGGACGATCCGCACGCTCGTCGGATGCCCCATGGCCTCTTCTTATCCTGCCGCTGCTCCCAAGTCTTTCCCTCCTCTTCTCTTCTCGTTCTCTATATACCCGCTCCTCCGAACTGCAAAAATATCCTCGTCCTCACAGCTCCATTCGCGTATAACTCTTATACGTGTACATCCACGCGCACAGTGCGCCGGCACAGGCTCAACGCTCGCTCCGAAAAAAAACGCGCGTGTCTCTCTCCCTCCTCTCTTCGCTGCGTCTGTACTGTGCGTGCACGGAGCCGCGCGGCGAGATGAACTGAGCAGCTCGTCCGAGCTCGTCGCGATGCGTTCGCGGAAACGAGACGAAACAGCGCGCCGGCGCGCGCGTCCACCGGCCTGCCTGCGCTAAAGCGACGCCGCCGCGCTTTGTGCTCCCGCCGCCGTTGCGTCATCTAGGCAAGATTATCTACCTACAAGGGTGCGCACAGGGTGGTAGTGTGTAGAAGGTAAGGTAACGGATAGTGTCCTGACGGTATGGGGGTTGCTGTTGGCAGCGGTTGGTAAGGAAGGGAATGGGAGTGTGTACCGGAGAGGTTATGTTATCCGCGAGGGGTAAGGTTATGGTGTACAAGCCAGCCGCTAGATCACACGCAGTCACGGTTTTGAAGTGCAAAGACGACGTACGCGATTGACCTGGAGGACAAGGAGTCGACCCTCTCTCTATACCACGTGCACACCTATATATAGGTAAGTAAGCGAGCGAATTGATATATACCCAGAAAGCGAGAAAAAAGAAGCCGCGCGCGCTCCCGGCCCTGACAGATAAAAATTCAGAAGCCCGCTCTCTCTCGCAGGTATATATATAGAGATATACCTACACTACCTCTCTGTTTTCTGTTCGCGCGCAGAAAGTATATTTTTAGCAGCGTCCAAATCCTAATCGCGTCACACCTCGGTGGAATACGGTAGCTGCGTTCTCTCCCGAACGCGAGAGAGAACGCCATAGCGGCATAACATTATCGCG
Organism: Torymus aiolomorphi; assembly: GCA_036365515.1. Classification (NCBI taxonomy): domain Eukaryota; kingdom Metazoa; phylum Arthropoda; class Insecta; order Hymenoptera; family Torymidae; genus Torymus; species Torymus aiolomorphi. Next base: position 220,658,136 of record CM070875.1, on the reverse strand, counting down.
CTCGCTGTGTGCCGGGGCGAAGATTATTTTTTTAAGGAGCTATGAAATATGAAATTTTACCTGCGATATTTCAGGATCAGAGTCGTGCGCGGTATCGCGCCGCCCCGATATTAATAAAACGTAACCGACGAAATATATACGTATATGTGGGGCCCTGCGCGTGTATAAAAGGGGGCAACACGCGGTATTATAAAGTTATTGTCCCCCGCGAGAGGGCCCTCTTCTTTTTTTTTTGCTTGCGCGGGGCTGTTTTTGCAATTAGATGAGGAACCAGTCGACGACGCTTCTCGTGCTCTTTTTTTTATTTGGAAGCGTGCGAGGGGACGATTAAAATTGTAGAAAGGCTTCGAATGCCAGGAATTCCCGGTGCGATTCTTTTTTTTTTCTTTTTTCTGAGAGGCCTGACGGAGATGTTCGCGAAGCTACTGCGGCGGCGGCGGCTACCTGTGTTATATGGACACGAGAGAATATTAGTCATATATTAATTAATATTCGAACGGGAGGTACAAATACATGTATAGAAAGAGACGCGCTGGGTTGAGGTCTAGAAAAAGTTGCGCAATGTCATCGACGAGTTTTTGGAAGAATCGATATTGAAAAAATGCGGTGGTAAGAAATGCTCGGTCGTATATTGGTTTGATTGATGTTTATAAGAAATAAAATGTGCGGTTTTTTTAGGTTTTATTTATTGTTCTGCGAGAGTTATGTGACGTGCTTTTGATCGTCACGAATTCCGTATAACGCGACCGCCGAGATCAATAATGAGGACGGTATATAGTGATAGCTATCACTAATATAAATTAATATAATATGATATGTTTCGACTAGTCGAAACGGATCTTAACTTTAACAGCATAAACAATTTACTACAGTGGTAAATTTAAACACATATAATGTAATAATTAATTTAAAATTAATAATTGAAATATCTTTATGATGAAAATGTAAAATTGACGAATATCTTTTTAATCTGAGTTCCAATGATCCGAGTAAGCTAGCCCCATGAATTAATTTATTTATTCTTAAACGTGACAGATGATTATTCTAACGTGTCACGTTATACAAAGTACATCCACTTTACATAACAATAACCCAGATGGATTGCGATCTTCAATACATGTAATTCCCTGGTATTTATGGAAATAAAATTTTTTTGAGCCACCTCAATTTATTACATCAAGACAAAAAGTATTCTGATATACCTTTCATTTTTGTTATTCCCAAGAAGCGTCATATTAATGAGAAACAAGATTTTTAGTGCTTCATAAACCGCGTATTGTTATATATTGTTTTCTTCCAAAAAATTCACAATTACGAAAACGTGTTTGAGAAACTTGTTTCCACGTTAGAATTCGACTGTCGTGTCGCACGAAAAGTAAAATGGCTAACTAGCATAATACCCTCGGTAGTATTTCGTTTAAAAAGCCACGATATATATATACTTACGCCAAGAATTAATAACTCACTTTCCGCCGTAAATTAACAAAATTAAGCTTTCGCTTGTTATGTCTAGTTTTTTCTCCGTGATTTAATAGTTTGAAACTACTTTTTCTCGGCTCGCGACGGCGGAGGCAACGAAATAGAACAATAGCTATAGGTATAGGACCGCGTTCCCAACAAGTGGCGCCATTTTGAGATACCGCCCTACTCATCTCCGCTTGTTTTCGGTGTCACGGTACTGAAATGCGCCGTTGGAAAAAGGAAGTTGGAGAAAATTTGTTTTTTAATTTACAAGAGGATTTCGCGCAAAATATTGTAATAATAAGGAATAATTTCATTTTTATATCCATGATAAAAAGTAAGAAAAATGTGGTCTTGTTGTTTGAACATATTTTTCGTATACATTTATAGAGATTTAAAAACTAATAGAATTTTACTGCTCTGAATTTAGCTTTTAGGATATTGTGAGATATTGATTTATAAATATATAAATATATTCCATGATTTATTAGGAAAATCCAAAGTAAAACATGCTTAGCCATAAAAATTGACACGTGCACATTATTTGTAATTGCAGTTCAAAAAATAAAACTTTTTTAAATAAAAGTATCATGAAACATCTGAATATCAATTCTCATTACTTGTAAAGCCCAAAATATGTCAACGAATTGTAATTAACATTAGGATTTAAAAAAATATATGAATTTGCGTTCAAAAGTAAACGGATAAAAAGCCAAAATAATATTGCAAATAATTTTTTCGCAAAAATTATCGTTAATTAAACGGCTGAAACTAAAATTTAAAGCAAAAAAGTATACAACTTTTCTTTATGGAATTATGCAAATAACCTGCGGTGTATCATTTTAATATCGCGTGTATATGCGCAAATTTTCTTTCTCTATTTACCTGACTATAATATTTACTCCATGTGGTGTCAATCGATTGCGGATAAATCCATTCTTAGGTGGCAAACTATTACCCAACTATTAGGAATCGGATTAGGGAATTGATGCGCTACTCGCGCGTCGACGCGATTTTCGTGATAGGATTTTCAGGATGATCAGTTTATTCATCGCACACAAAGACTATGGCCAGACACAGTTCAATTAATATTTCATATGTTTATTATACGACACGTAATTCAATTCGGCAGCGGCGGCGGCGGTGTCTCTCCCTTTCTCATTCTTTCTCTCCCTCACCCGCCGCCGGCATCGTTAGAGATAATTGTTATTGATACTTTTTTCTTCGCTCTCGTCTTTTTCTTATTCTCTTTCTTCCTTTTTTTAATAACAATCTAAACAGTCACGGTACTTACACCTCTAGAATCTTATGCTGATAATCATTGCATGTATATGCGTATGTATATTCATTTGTATATTATATGTATAATCACTTTCTCTCTTTTATATATGCACATAGTTTTCAATTATTATTCTTCGCTCTCACTCATTCATTCGCTCGCTCTGGCTCCTTCCTACTTCGTCAGCGCGCCGACGACTGCTGTTGCTGACCCAGTTGCCGAAACTCGATGCTCTTTTTGTTTTTCCCTCCACGCACTCATACGCATACAATGCACACTAACAAACACAACTCAACGGGATATGCATGTGTGATTCTTCTTCTTTAAACTCCGCAAAATTTTCGCGCGCTCGATTAGGTATATAATAATATAATACAGAGTACAGCCGACGAATCTCGCGCTCATATACGCACATACGCGCGTGTGTGTGTATATCATAAGGATTTTCAGCTAAGAGAATCATCTCAGACATATGCGCTGTTGATTGCCAATCGGTGATTGATATGTCATCGAGAGAGATATATGTATATAATATAATTTTATAGTCGGCGGGAGTATTAGGAATACAAGGGCAAGGGGTTTCCTCGATCGGCTCTCTCACGCACACAGTCACGCACACTCGTGTACTGTGTTAGCAGTAGTAGTCTTATGTACAAATTGTCATTCGATGTTCATTTTGGCGATATAATATATATATTTATGTATTATGTATAATATGTATACATATATATGTATAGCGACTTTTTATGTACACGAAATACAGCTTCTCTCCATCTCCTCCGCTTACATCCTACACGTCGTTACATTACGATGTATCATATACTATTTACACGATCCGACAGCCACATGCGCTGTCCATCATCATACACATACGCACTTACACACACTCTCTTATAATTCGCGAATAATGACTAGTCGCGCTTGTCGTCTTCGTCGTCGTATTGCAAAAAAAACCAATCATACGCGTAGTCGTCGTGGCTGCTGCTGCTGAGAACGTGAACCGACGAAGACGACTCACTTGCGCTCGCCCCAGCCGGCGCTGTTGTAGAACCACGAGGAGGCGCTCTCGTCCCGCGTCCGCGGCCAGGCGTTGTCCAGGCCGTTCGCTCCGCCGCTCTCCTGCGCCAACACATAGAAACAAAAAAAACACACGTCGAATTGTCGGCAATATTGGTACGCGATGCCTCTTGCATTTTTGTTAAAAGAAAGGAACGAAAGATTTGATAAGTCATTTCGATCGAGAGGGTGCGACGCGCGTCAGTTGCAGCAGCACTGCGGAATGGTATATAGCGTATATACACAAGCTAACGCCTGGCTTACAACACTTTAAGTTTGAGAACGGAATAAGCTTTACACGTGTATACACAGGCCTTATCCGATTTAAGAAGTATTATTGTGTTTTGAGTTAAGATGAGCGCGCGCGTGCGCCTGGATTCCGCATTATATGCAAAGAATCAAACTCTCGAGGCGCACGCGCGCGCTCAGGTGGAATGCAAACACGCGAGTGAGAGAGATGAAAAAGCAGTGGAAGAAAAGTTCTGTTTATTTAAAAGTGGGGGACGAGGGAAGGGTTGTGTATGCATATGCGCGGGTAGGTATATAGGATTCGGGTTGGAGGATTGTAGTGCTCAATAGGAAAGTTTCGTTTTGTAATTGGAATTATATGTAAGTTATATGTTCTCGAATGGATTTTGTTTTTATACATTTTCGCTATAGTTATTGATTCTAATTAGTGAATTGTGTTGTAATAATGTACTTATAGAACGATAGAAAAAGCAAAGACTCATGTTACCAGAGAAATATAATAGAAGAAAAATAAGCACAGTTTTATAAAGTTTAACATCTAGAATTATTTATTTATTTATTTGTTCATTATACGGGCAAAGAAGCCTTTACAGAAAAAAAGTAAAACATATAATCATTATCAAGATAGCGATTATTAAGAGAAAATTATAAAATAATATTGGAAGACCAATTATGCAGATAAAATAAAACTGTTATATATATGTCGGTTACATTACACTCAGAAAACGATCTTCCTGTATCAACGAGAATCTACCTGTGGGAAGAGGATTTCCGCTAAAAATAGGACCAAGAGGATATCTTCCTATGGAAGGAGGAATTATCTTACAATAGGAAGTCAATGTTCCTGTAGCGGGATGATGATTTTTCGCGCAGGAGGAAATTTTTTCGCGCAGGAAGAATCCTTTTTTTTCGCACAAAGATTTTCTGGGGATGAATTTTATTTCAAGACCGAAGAATCGATTTTCTGAGTGTAGTAGTAAATTGCTAATAGTTTATTGTTAAGGATCTTACAGTCGGTTTGAACCTTGAAAGATTCTGCACACTCGTTAGACTAGCAGGTAGAAGATTCCACAAATGTTTCATGCGGTTTATTGACGAGTAAAAACCGAAATTAGAATGTGAAAGAGACTCTAACAAAATTCTATGGTTGCGTAAAGAAAAGGTAAGAAGACGATTACGGGAAAGACTATTTATTTCAGGACAGTGAATAACATTATGAATAATTTTAAACGTAAGGAGACAGTCATGGTAGTGGTGAACTGAGCTTATGGTTTGAATATTACATAAAGATGCTATTTCAGTGCAGTTATGATTAAACGGGCTAATGGGTCTATTTGCTTTGAATGCGACGTATCGAAAGAATTTATGATTATAATTGACTCAAGTTTATAAAGAATTATAAAACACTGTTATTCCCGACTCTACTATAATGACCACTTTATTGACCCGAAAAGCGAGATAAAAGGAGTATTTTATTTCCTCTTTTACTTCATTTCCGCAAAGCAGGGATCTGATAGTACATCATGTAAAAAGGGAGTGTTACATAGATTACTTTATTCCCAGCTCCCACTGTGACCACTTTGCAGACTTGAAAAGTTATTTTGTATTTATGTGCTATAATTTTGTTAGTTTTAACCAAATTCACTATAAACATAAAAAATTAGATTATTTTTTAGTTTTCTGCCCGAGCGAGTATAATCTGCGACTTTTCATTTCCATGGGAAAGTGAAATAAAAAAGTGTACGTTTAATCTTAAAATATTTTGAAGCTTACGAATGAGCTCATAAAACTTTCTTTTTGGCAGTTATCTGCCATGTTGATACTTTTCTTTGGCAATTGAACAAACGCAAAAATGTTTCTTAAGTAATTAAAATCTACGTAATCTGGAAACTGTTTAAATACAACGATTCTCGGATATAGAGTACTCTCAGAAGAAGAAACTTAATCAATCCGTTACTGTACAAAAAATATTGTCTTCTATAGGATTTGGGAACAAACAAATCACTTTTCACAGCAAACCAGTTAACCAGTTTCTTTCATCTGAGCGTCTCTTCCAACACAATTCCTTACTTCGCCACATTAATACTCTCTCTCCAACATAAATATACTGACCACGACGTTGAGCTGGTGGCTCGCCGGCGACAGGTAGTCCATGTTGCTGTAGTACGACGAGTAGTTCTGGTAGCACTGCTGCTGTCCACCGGCCGTCGTCGCCCAGGCGGCCGCCAGTCTCTGGTGCTCGCCCTGGAATCCACCGCCGCCGCCGCCACCTCCGCCTCCGCCGCTCTCCGTCACCGCCGGGCTCCAGATGCTGCTGCTGCTGCCGCCGCTGCTGTACACCGTGCCCCCCAGCTGCTTAAAGAGAGAAAAAAAAGCGCGCGCGCTGCGCGTCTAATTCGGTTCTTGCCACGCACACGTCCTGCGTGCGTCTGTGTTTACTTTGAACACCTATTTCAATGCGCGCGCTGATGAGAATATATTACCGGAGGGAAGCCCTTTGTGCCCCAGTGCGCGTCTGTCCGTGTATGTATATATATACATGTGTGTGGGGGTATATACGGTAGCGCAGTGGGACGGTGCGACCCCTGTGTGTACACAAGGAAGTGAGAAATCGAAGTCGGAAGGAATCCGCGCCGGCGGCTTTTCAACGCTCTCTCGGCGGCGGCTAAGTACTGTGCGACGCGCGACTGCGTGCAGTGGTTTTTTTAGGGGAAGATGAACGTACGGATCGGTGGGAGAGTTCAGGGATTTTTAAGGTCTATAATGAATTGGTGATTCTCGGTGATGAAAGATTTACGTAACGATGGATATGAAATAATATATATGCAACGTTTAATTAAATGCCACGAATCTGATCGTATGATTAGTCACGGTTGTCCCAGCCGAATGAAATTCAAAATTTTTCAAATGTGGTAGAATGTTCTCAAAGTCGTAGCTTTTGTGGCTGCGCGCGGCGTTAGAAAATATCCATTAGCATTTAAACAATCTTTAAGTATTTCCATTCGGTTATGTATATGTATATACACCCGAGTTACATCTTTCGGCTACTGTATCTCAATACCCGTCGCAAATAATTCCTCCTCACGACGAATTAGCATAATTTTGTAATTTTAACAGTACCGGGCACAATAATCTATAATTAGAGAGGCGCCAGAGAAGCTTGCGTAACGCGGTAGCCGCGAGTGTATTTAAGAAGTAAAATATATTTCGGACGGAGTTTATTGATTTGAGAGCCACGCGAGACGGCGATGATGATGAAGCGTCGTGCACGAATTCCTTTCTGCATGTTTCTGTATAATTATGGGGCGTACGTGCGGCGTAAAGAAGCGAATTTATGGCAGTCCATTAGGACGCTGACGTAAATTGGGAGATTTCGAGTATAAACAAATGAAAAACGACGAAAAAGCAGCGATAGGCGAAAATTGTGCAAGTGATGTGCGGGAAAAAGTAACTTTGGAGTATAGATACATATTTAATATGCCGTGGAACGACGTAGTAGATCTATTAAGGCGTTTCTTGGGCAACAAAAAAATAAAATTGAGTTATGATCTTGTTTACGGTTTTTTACGTGATCTTGAAGTTTGTTTTATTGGATCGTAAATAGAAAATAAGTGCAACGAATGATTTACTTTTATAATAACACAAACTATGTTCTTTTAATTTGCCATTACTCAGAAACATGAATTATTATTATTCTACATGAATCAACACTTTCACGTTTTTCACGTTTTTACTATTATATTAGAATTCCCGTAAAATTATTTAATCGTATGAAAAGTCTGAATAAAGTCTATAATGAACGGCATTATTTCATACTCTTAATAGCACTCAATTTTGATGCTCTACTAATGAAAATCTTATCGTATTAAATCAAGTTTGAAATTTTACCAAATCTCCGCTTAAGTTTTGAATCGTTCAACAGTAAAACTTTTTAAAAATGTTAGAAATTTAACCTAATCCTTTACCAGACTTTATCCACTCTTTCCTATACGCAGACAACAGCTTCAAACAACAACAAACTTCCAAACCAACTACAGTAAAAAAAAAAGAGAACACCGAAAAACCACATAACTTAACTCCGCTAAAAACAACAACACTCGCCGAAAATTCTCTCATCGACCCGAAAACAAGATCACACCTCCTCGCGCGCCCTGAAACACGACAAGCCACTATGCGCGAACCACCCTCGTCCCCCAAAGAATCACGTACCGTATAGCGATCCATCCAACCATCTCTCTCTCTCTCTCTCTCTCTCTCTCTCTCTCTCTCTCTCTCTCTCTCTCTCTCTCTCTCTCTCTCTCGTCTCATCGAAAATCGATGAATAACAAGCGCGCGGGGCATCCGTTCCCTCGTGTCGATTACGAAAATATTTTCCGTGCGCGCGCGACGTGTCGCGTAATAGCGCCCGGGGGCCAGTAGTCTCTATAGTGGTTATATTCGAAGCATTCGATTACTTACGCTGGGTGGCGTCGTGCTGGCGGCTAGCAGGAGGCTGCCACCGGCCGCGCCGGTCGTCGTCGCGCCGCCGCCCGGCTTGTACTGGGGCGAGTCCCGCAGCAGGGCCGGCGAGCTGGCCGCCGAGCCCGCGGTGCCGCCGCTCCTGGAAAAACAGGGGTAACTGGCTGATTATTGCGGTGATTGAGTGGCGCGGGGGTGTTGGTAAGTGATTTTTGGAATAGAGTGGCCGGTGGGAAGGAGTACGTTGGAGGATGCAGGTGAAAATTACAAGTGGATTCGAAAAGATTAGGAAGTATTGCTAGGAATATTGGGGAAATTAACTGAAACGAGCTGTAAAATATCCTAAAAAGTATGGCAATTTATTTATGGTAATTTTTGCAACGAGGTACGGAAGTAAAAATGTTTTCTTAAAAAGACTACGCGAAAAAAATATCCTAGTAAAAATTGCAATGTTTTGTTGTGAAAATCTCAGACATGTTTAAACAATTAGAAAATTGATTATATCGTAATTTATACAATGAAAATTTGTTATCTTTTGCCGATTTTGCGTTTCAAAGTTAAAACTAAACATTGTAACTTTTACTACAAGATTTTTCTCCATAAGAAGAATCTAGGGCTACAGGTTGGTTTGAGAAACACTGTATTGAAGAATTCAATATAATTTTTTTAGTATTCTATACGGAGATAGATTAGACTTTTTATACATTTTTCTAGACTAAAAATGGCACAATTTTGTAGAAAAAGATCAGGATGTACAAAAAAAGAAGTGGTAGTAACTTTTGCGGCCCTATTTCTTTTTGTGTATCAAGGTATTAAATTTTTTTCTACCAATAGCAGCTTTCGTCTTCAAAGTTCAATCAGTGATTGAAAAACCGAGTCTTCTGTTTATTTCTTTCCTTTTGAGTACGTAAGGAACATGAATTGCCAGCAGAAATAGCAGCCTAGCAGAGAGATATATTTCATTTAACGGACAAATTTCCAGATAGACATTTTCCAGAAAATAAAAAATATTTAGAAATGTTTTTCAAATACTATGTTGATGTTCTGAATTCCCAAATAGCTGTATTAAGAACGAAAAAAGTACTGCAAGTGCAAAAAATTTTCAGAAAAATATGAGTATGCGGCCATTTAAAATAAATTACCCAATTTTGTTGAAATGAATAACACAGCCCCACAAAAGAAAGAAAAGATTCTGTACTTTAGATCGGACTATCATATCTCGGTGTATTTTGGCCCCCTAAGTATGATTCCAAGGTCAGAATTCGTCCACCACGACTGAATTTGGAGATATCATTAGTATAAGATTTTTGAGATATCTTAAAAAAACAAAGTAAAAACAATTTGTTTATTAATCTTTTCTACAAAACAATGTAGCATTGTTTGCGCCCTTGAAGACCAATTTTACACCATCCCTCTACAATTTTTTTTCTCCGAGATCTAAATACCTGAATTTTGTAAGCTCGTACATATCTCTTAAAATCAAATTCTTTATTTCTATCTCAAAATTTACATATTCAGATCTCCGAGAAAAAAAATTGTAGAGGGATGGTGCAAACTTGGTCTTGAAGGGCGCAAACAATGCTACATTGTTTTGTAGAAAAGATTAACAAAAAAATTGTTTATACTTTGTTTTTTAAGATATCTCAAAAATCTTGTACCTAATAATATCTTCAAATTCAGACGTGATGAATGAATTCTGACTTTGGAATCATACTTAGGGGGCCAAAATACACCGAGATATGATGGTCCGATCTAAAGTAGATCGAAACCTTTTCTTTTTTTTGTGGGGCTGTGTAATTGATCGAAAATTGGTATTGTGAAAAATGCGAAATCTTTATAATTGTATGTTTCTTAGAGTGCTTCCCTGGTAGAAATTTATCTACATGAAATGGCAAAGAAGTTAGAAAATAGCTAGTAAAACTGGCTAATTAATCGCGATGATGAAACGATTTTTCGACCATTATTTGCCTATCTCTTAGATTGACGTGAGAAAAAAATATTCGTATTTGATTTATTACTAATTTTATCTTTTATGAAAGAGCATTAAAGTGCATTGTATGGCTTACCAAAATATAAATAAATAACATTAACTAATAAATCATTTGTTGTACTCTTTCTATGAATAATTCAGCAACACTTTTATTTCTCCATCTGATTCTGTCTCTCTCACTCCTTGTCATAACAGCAAGCCTTCTACTATCCATTTCCAGACCAAAGAAACTGATCAGTTTTGATACCTTTAAAATACTCAAGAACTAGCTTGTGCTTATCTTCGAAAAACTTAATCTATTTTTCAATCTATTAAATGGCCAAATAATATAGGATATAGGGGGGAGGTCTAAAGTTTTGACGATTCACTATAAAATTGTCGAATGTACATAAGTCCGAAATTTTAAATGACGAAAAACGTATTTTCGAATGTAGCAATTTACCTACTGTTCAAAATATCAAATTTCAAACTACAGAATTTTAATGTAGATGTAGCTAGTTTCTAATGATTTATTTGGAAATATCTTTATTATCTCTTTATTAAAATTCTGTAGTTTGAAATTCGATATTTTGGACAGCAGGTAAATTGTTATATTCGAAAATACGTTTTTCGTCATTTAAAATTTCGGACTTATGGTGATGTGAAACCCTAATTTCAATATTTTTTTAAATCAACATTCAAATGTTTATTTGGAAAAAGACGGTTGTAAAGCGCTCCGTACACGTAAACACTACATTCAGAAATTTTTTTGAGTGATTTTATTAGCATTTTCGTTAGCTATGCTCGTTTGAAAACTAGGTTAAATGCAGATTCCTACTTACCGACAGTACGGTTTTTATTTAATTAAATAAATTCTCATCTTTTTTTGGAAAAACACGTTTGTCAAGCGCTCCGTATATGTAAATACTATACTCACAATTTTTTTTGGATGATTCTACTGGTATTTTCGTGAGATGTGCTCGTTTGAAAAATAACGTCGGTACTCACATCCCCTTATGTACATTCGACAACGACTTATGTCGAATTTATAAAAATCGTTATTGGCTCGATTTTATAGTGAATCGTCGAAACTTTGGACCCCCCCTCCCCCCTCCGGAGATAAAGCGTTTCATCGGGAGCTAGAAACTGGACAAGAGAAATTACCATTTTATAGCAAGCTTCTAATATAAATGTTCAGTTATTAGTTATAAAATGTTTTGGATTTCCACCAGGGTTAGCATAGTTATAATTTTTGTAGGAGAAAAAATCATTTAAATATTTATCTTGATTCTACACTGAGAGAATAATATTGTTACTAACATATTTATCTATTTGAAATATAACTATTTGACATGTTTAAGGATAAAATGTGATATTGTAATAGTTACAATATCTATACTAACTAATAGACATATTCAGATTTGAAAGTAGCTGATGGTAGAAGTTCTTGTAAATTGTAGTTTTTAAATCTAATAGCCAATTTTCTACTAGGATGATTTTGTTATATAACAAAAAGGTTTGAAATAAAAACTCCATTTAGTTTTTTACTCCAACGTTTCGGACATTTTTATTGTTTATGTCCTTCATCAGGATAAACAATAAAAATGTCCGAAACGTTGGAGTAAAAAAATAAATGATGTTTTTATCTCAAACGTCTTTGTTATAAAACAACATCATCCTGGTAAAAAATTGGCCATTAGATTAAAAAACTACTATAATAAGCATATTGTAACTATTACAATATCAATGTTCTCAGGTAACATATTGAAATTGTTTGTGAGAACATGGTAACTTAACTGTTAACATGGCATTATAACTGTTACAATGCCTATATTGGTCATATTTAAACATACGCATGTTAACAGTTACAATGCCATGTTAACAGTAAACAAATCCTTTTCTCAGTGTACGTCTATGATTCTATTCTAATTTGCTATCTAAATTTTTTGAACATGAAACATAACCATCTAAAAATTTAGCAGTCTTACAAAATATCTCCTCTCAATATAATAAAAATACAAAGTTGAATCAAATTTTCTTGGAAACAAAATCAAATACAGATTCAAGTATCTGCCTTATGTCCGTGTCCGTTACATGTCCCGTGCGCACAATGCAATTGTGCGTTAGGGGATAGGTATTTTTGTAGTAAACATCAGCTGCGCAGGGTAAATGCTTGTTTTCGCTCCAGTTGATGTATCAGGAGTGAGGTAATATTTGTTTTCTTTCTTCTCTGTCGTTTTAGGCGACAATGTGTAACAACTCATCGCGTTCAAGGAAAAGTTGTATCTAAATTATAGAATCTGTATTTGATTTTATAAATTTCTGAATAAACGTTTGAATTGTAAAAAGAAGATTCTAACGAAGCGATCGTCTATATAAATTCATTTTCCAGAACACAAAGAACACACTGAAAACAATGTATATAAGAAAAGTTACGATGTGATTTTAATGCCAAATTAATTATAATTTGCATCTCCTTTTAAACATTATTGGAGAATATTAAAGAACGTATAAAAAGCGGAAAAGGAATTTTAAAAATTAATTTAAGTGCTAATAACCTATGAAAACACGACGTCCCTTTAACGGGAGATGTGACTTACCGCAATTCAAGTTGAAGGTGTAATTACGGAACGCAAATAAAATCACAAGATTTATGTAGGTTACGCGTGCACCGCTCAATCGATTTCATAAAAAAAGAAAAATCCCTGATGGGATTTGCCGTGTACTTTGAAAGTTTAAGACGCGTGACAGTTTTACGCCAAAATATGTACAGGTCGTGAGTTGACGGATAAGCGCGCGAACCCGCGTTTCTGGTTAACTGACGAGGATTTATTCGGACATTAATAGAACGTAAACTTCCAAGTTTAACTCCAATTTATAATATTGGCAAACTTGTTAGCCGATAATCGGAACGGCGCTGAAATATACTTTTTGCGTCCGGTTTCTCGGCGAGACGCGCGCGAACTGCCCAAAAGATCCGAAAAAGAACAAGAGTTTTACAACTCACACGCACTGCCTTTATTGAGACGAAACTATTCGTTTTGTTGCGGTTATGCGCGCGCGCGCGCGTGCGTGAGAGAGATATAAATCAATCCCACATCGATAAAATTTAATGCACGCGGGCACAACCGGCTATTATTCAATTTGTTCTTTTTCGCATATTACGGTATTTATGCAGATTTTGGGGATAAATCGGCGAGCCCCGGCGTGAAATATGGCTTTTGTTAAAATCGCCACTGAAAAAAAGCATTAACGTGTCCGTATTTTTCGCTTGTTGCCAATAAAACGCTGTAAATACCATATTTATACTTAATGTGACGTTAAAAAACAAAAAAACCGAGTTTTGTTCGTGACTACTATATGCTGGAATAGTGATAGTTTCGTTCAATGTAATTCGCGGTATGTGAATTTTTTTTACAGCGAGCTACGTCCACAAAAGTATATTTAGTTTAGCGCGCAGTGTTGTTCAAATGTGCGGTTTGGCGCGATTTAAAAAAAAGTTTTTTTTCGGTTGGTTTGTTGTTCGCCGTAACACCCTGTAAACATTGTTTCACGTATTACCATTGTAACTCCAGGATTTAGTATATCCGAAAAAAATATTCCGGTGAAAGCCCTCGCGCTCGGTGTATTGATTGCTTTCCTAGAATTTATAAATTGCGAAATATCCTTTGAATACACGTAAAAATTTCTTTTATTCAAATGAATGAAATGCAATATCAATATTTACTAATAAAATAATATTTTGTTTGGACAGCGTTTACCGATATGTATTTCTGTATTTAAGTGTAGGGAGGAGCGGGGCAAGTAGCGCAGGGAGGTAAGTTGACAATACTATAAAAAACTTATTGTAAACACGGTATTGCGCCGCGAGTCAGTCATCATAATACTGTTACTGTACTATACATTGATGTTCGTCACTTTATACAGTATTTATGACGACTGAGCCACGGTACAATACCGTGTTTACAATAAGTTTTTTATAGTATTGTCAACTTACCTCCCTGCGCTACTTGCCCCGCTCTCCCCTATTTCGACGAACTGCAAGGCATTTAAAAAGAAATGGTGATTGCAACTTCAGAAAATGCTTTCGAAAACCTAATTGGAAATTTAATAGTTTGTGCTTTATACATAGAGTCGATTGGAATGAAAATTTTTTTCGAAATAGACGTGTTGCAACTTCTGTTCCCTGTTCTTTTTGTGAATTTGTACACTCAGAAAAAACGATCCTCCTGTCTTGAAATAAAATTCCTCCCCAAAAAAATCTTCGTGTGATAAAAAAGGATTCTTCCTGCGCGAAAAAATTTCCTCCTGTGCGAAAAATCATCCCGCTACAGGAAGATTGACTTCCTGTTGTAAGATAATTCCCCCTTCCACAGGAAGATATCCTCTTGGCCCTACTTTTAACGGAAATTCTCTTCCTACAGGCAGATTCTCGTTGACACAGGAAGATCGTTTTCTGAGTGTATATGAGGCAATACATTTGATTTCCACAACTACCCTTAAGCTCTACAAAAATAGCTTCAAAAGTACCATTATAGGTAATACTTATTTTCCCTTTAATTTTGTAAAAAGACCTCAGGGCCAGATCAAAACTGTCTCTCCCTCACCCGCAATTTCTTACGACACCTTTTACGAGCCGAATATTGAAAAACCACGACCGTGTCTCAACCTCGCGGCCGAAAAATTCTTTACGCAATCTCTCGGTCTCTCCGTATACCTTCGGCCCTCGCAGTCGCAGCCCACACAGAGTACGAATTTCCAAAGGCCGCGGCTGATGTCCCAACGCGATAGCGCGCCTCATCTCATCCTACTCTCCTCGAAAGAAGAGAGAGACGGCCGCGCGTCACCCAGGGATTAACTCCAGCCCAAAAGACGACGAGCTCGGGAGAGAGAAAGAGACAGAGAAAAAAGCCCTCTCCTCTTTCTGTCTCTCTCGCCCTATTCCCCGAACCCCTCGAAGACTCACAGTGGCGTGGTGGCGGGCACGGCAGCGGCGGTCGCTGCGGCCGTCGGCGTCGTCGCTATCGAGGGGCTCTTCCCGGGCGGCGGGTTCCCGCTCACGACCGCGTTCCCTCCACCTCCGCCCGTGTTACCCGCGTTCAGCTTCTTCGCCCTCGGCGTCTTGTCCTGCTGCTGCTGCTGTTGCTGCTGCTGCTTCTGCTGCTGGCGGCACTTGGCGCGACGGTTCTTGAACCACACCTGCGCACAGAGAAACACACACGTACAGGAGTGAATAAGTGTATATGTATGTAGAGGAGACGCAGAGGGCTAGCTGCTTTAGAGCATCGATTCTTCAATTTAGCGCCCGCGCGCTCACTCGCCGAGGGCGAACGGGAGCGAGAGCGAGGAAGCCCCGCGCGATCAATGTTAGCCGGCAGCCCGATACATACGCGGCTTGGGTTTCTCTCTCTCACTCGCAAGCGCGAAGGATTTTCTGACGACGTCGCACGTATACGTACATACATACGTACATACACGGATGCCTGCGATACCTATACCTCGCGCGTTCTTTCACTCTCGAATTCTCGAGTTTCACGCGGGCGCGCGCGAGCCCCGATTTTCTGCAGTATAACCTTTCCGCAGGAGTCGCGTGCGTGACCTTTGCTTCTCGTCGTCGTCGCTTCCCTTTCTTTCTTTCTTTCTCTCGCTTTTTTTCTTTCCCCGGCGCGCGCGCGCGTGCATTTGTATGCGCGACGCGCGAGGTGTACGTGCGCGAGACTATGGAGCTGCGGCCCCCAGGTGCGATGATGATGATGAGCCAGGGATATGCCCGCGCACGGGGCTGCCTGTGTATATGTGGCCGATGACTTTTCTCGAAGGAGGGAATCGTGACTTTTCGGGGCTAACCCCGAGACGACATTGATATTTCAGCGCGGAAGAATGGGAGAGGGAATAGAGGTCGATGTGGTTTTTTTTTCACGGTGTGACCGGAAGTGGGGCGGTTATTGGCGGGGATGCAAAGGGATGAGGTTCCTAGTATGAATTCATTGTTGTAGGACGTGGTGACTTTTGGGGCGTACTGGGTATTTAAATGAAGTGATATTATTTACAAATGAAGTTGCTGATCCTGTGGCAATTTTTATATGATTTGTGACAAACTCTGAGACATAGTCGAATCCCTAAGAAACTTTCTGATGAATATTATAACTTTTTTTATCTATGTAGGAGCTGTTACTCTAAATGTACTGGCACGTAATTTATGGGTCTGAAGTTTGCAACGTTGGAGTGCAACGAAATAAAAAAAAAAAATTTTTTTTTGCTTCATAGTTATATCCTAATTAATATTAATTTTGCGTATAGATTTATTATTTTATAGTATCAAATAAGTTTATAACAAAGATTTAGATAAAATTTCCGTTGTTTAATAACTTTAATTAATTGTAAAAAATTATTTAGTTGCACTCCAACAATGTTAACTTCAGACCCATCGTAATTTTTCTGAAATTTAGCAAATCAAAGAGTTGCAACGAATTATGGCGAACATTTCGAGAAGATAAAATTTCTTTCTATCGCAACGATCAAATTAACCTATATCTTTTTATCATTCTGATAAATACAAAACAACACAAGAAGCGAGCTACTAATTGACATAGCAGAGGAGACGGCCCACTCCTAATATTTTAGTCATACCTGTACAATGAGCACGAGCGCTACTCAAAGCCCCGGCATGAATGATCAACGATCACAATTTGTCATTCAGAATGCATCGAATAATCACAAACGCTCGAGTAGACCGTCCAACCGAGAAAGAGAGAGAGAGAGAGAAAAAAAACAAACTCTCGCGCGCGCGCCTCGTGAGTCAGCACAGAGAGCGAGTGATCGATCCCGTTATAAGCTTATTAAGTGAAACCGTCGCTCTCGTCGTGCGGTCCGGTAAAAGTTTTTTCGAAAGCGACACCGCTAATTATTTATTTACACACTCTCCGCCCCCTACACGTTCATTCCTCTATTCTGTATATGATCCTATACCTCCTCTGCCTCTATGGCGGTGCAAAAAGCGCGTGTTTTCGCGGGCCGCAACGGAAAATAAAGGAGGCCACCGGAAAATCCCCTGATCTCGAGAACCCTCGTAACGCGTCCATCTTCGAAAAAACGGGGAGGGGCGCTCCGACTATAGGGCTAGGGCAGGCTCTTAAGAGCGCACTCTAAATTCCAAAGCGAAGGGATTTGGGCGACTGCGCGGGAGTGTCAAAATACAGTGTGTATGTGTGCGTATGTGATAAGATCTGTCGCGATGGCTGTGGAGTGAAAAGTCATTCTCCTCTCCCGCGGGAGTTTTAGGCGAGGCGAGGCGACGCGTTTACGGAGTGAAAGAGTCGAATTAAATTAATCCGCGTGCATTATCATAGGCACGCCAAGAATTCGATCTCGCACCGATGGCTTTCGGGTGGTGATTCATTTCTTTTTCTCCTTCCCTTCAAAACGTTATCGTTATGATGATGGTAGAGTCGTCTTTGTAGGTCGACAGAGAAGCAGTTTGTTAAGTGGATAGCCATAGACGACGACGCGTTGATGGCTGATTACATTGACGGATAACGACTGAATAATACACAAATTTAATGCGAGCTTAATTGCAGGCACGCGCGCGCGGTAAAAAGGACTTTTCGATAAAATGTTTCTGTGCAAGCGTGCAGAAATTATAAATCACGCGCAGCGGCGGCGGCAGCGGCTGTTGCTACTTTTGGCTTACATCTGCTTAGCGGAGATTAACCCGGGAGTAAAAATTTTTAATAGGATATTAAAGTTTAACCTACAGGTGTGCATCAGAGAGTGTGCCGGTTCGTAATTACAAACGAATTATATCGTCGCGCGCACAAATAAACGGCAGAACCACTATGCTGTCAATAAAAGTTTATGGACAGCCGCATCGGCATTAAACACGCCGCCTCTACACTCTGACTCTTCTTCGTATTTATAAGATAAGCCGATAAAGATATACACAGCTACCTATACAACGAGAGCCGCTTCGATACAATACGCCGACATCATCATCATCGTCGTCGTCGTCACGATGGGTCGTCGAAAGAAGCCGAGCTACTATATATACTCGGCTGCGATATAGATACAGCCTAATCTCACCCTCTTGCTGCCGGTAACCACCCGCGTGAAAATTTACCTAACCCCCCGGCAGTATCGTGCAGCAAGGGTGCGAAGCAGCAGCAGCAGCTGACGGCAATCACGGATCGTTTTTCCCCGCATGCGCTAATTCGGTTACGCCCGTGATATATACACACACGCATATAAGGGGGGTTGGTCCAATGCGGTCGCCGAGAGTGTGCGTGCCTTTACTTGGCTCTCCCTCGAGGAGAGTACAGAGACGCGCTCTCACTCTCTTCCCCTTGTTATTTGCTCAAGATTTTATCGGACGCGAGAGAAGGAGAGCGCTCTCGCTCTCGCTGACAAATTGAAGCCCCAACAAGCGTCTAATTCGTCGATCCGGCCCGGTAATGGAAATAAATGAAAAGCCCCGCGTGAGTGAGAGAGAGAGTGCGAGGATGTAGGGTTTCACTCGCTCCCGCGCGCGCACGTGTTGTTTAGTTCGTGCGTATACATATGTATAGGTATACTGAGAGAAATGTTATAACAACAATTTATTATTAGTCCAGTGAAAATTGCTAAAAGATGTAGGTATGGCTGGACTGACTCCTGTTATACAACGCTTTTATTACAATTATATTCATTGTTACAATATTTTGAATCATTTTTGTAACAGGTGTGGATAATAATAAATATTACAATATATATAATAAAAAGTATTTTATTCCCATCTCAACAAATATGGCCACTTTTTTCCCTGAAAAGCGGGACAAAAGTTAGATTTGTTTCCCTCTTTCAACAAATTTAACGTTTGCGAGAAATATCGTCATATTTCTCGCAAAAGAGGGAAATATAGTCATATTTCCCGCAAAAAGGGGGAAATATGGCCATATTTCCCGCAAAAAGAGAGAAATATGGCCATATTTCCCGCAAAAAGAGGGAAATATGACCATATTTCCCTCTTTTTGCCGGCCGCCGCCCATGTTTACAAACACTCCCCATATTTCCGTGGGTCCCACTTTCCAAATAAAAAAGTCGCCACAGTTGAGATGGGAATGAAGTACTATATGTAACAAGGGAGAAAAGTCGATGATTCCATCGAGTAATTACTGCCCTCGCTTCGCTTCGCTCGCTCGGACAGTGAACCCACCCGCGGGAATCAAGAGCGACTTTTCTCCCTTGTTACATAATGTACTAATACCATATAGAAAAAAATCAACCCCTTCGGAAATCGCTATCTGACTAAGAAATTTTACTATGTAACATAGTAAAAATTGATACAATAGAATTTTTTTCATTTTGTAATTGAAGTTATGTTGTTTTCAAGAGGTTTTTAAATGTCAAAAAGCGTTTGTATATTCGAACCACGGCTGAGTTATTTTACGATGCTTGTGATATAATTATCACAGGTCCGTAAAATAAAAAAGTGGTTTTTGCGACGGACTAGACTATGATATTCTCACGTATTTTGACCCGTTGAAGCCGAATATGACCTCAGTTTTGGTACTGTACGTCAAGATTCAAGCAAGGTAAAAAATTTTTCCTTCATCATGATTAAAGGCATTATAGAGTACTGCTCATCTGCTATCGAATCCATTTTGAATCATCTAATATCGATTTTTTCCTTCAATGAAAGAAAAATCGTATTCACATAATTCAAATTTTCAGTTTGATATTGCTTAAAGAAAACTAGAGCGGCCGCGCCCCCTGTGCGCTATCGCGCGTGAATCCCTCGCTGTATGTATATAACTTCATTTTTACATGAGGCCCGACCACTACTATTCAGGAGAACCTTATATTTTCGACATTGCACACACTGCTACATCTCAAATATTAATATATTATATATTTTGATGAAAACTGCATTTTTGAAACACAGTTTCAAAAATGTTCAAATCAAATCCGATTAAATGATAAGCGAGAATCGACTATTTTAGGTGTATTTAGGCGTTAAAAATCGTTTTTATAAGTTTAGTTTATCAGGAATTGATTGTACATGGGAATTTTAAATGGAAAAAAGTTTTGTTTCAATGTTATCTATAACATTTACATTTAATATTTTTGTATAAAATCAAATTCTGCTAAACTATAATCGAAAATCGACTATTATAGGTACATTTCGACATTAAAAATCGTTTTTGTGAGTTTAACTCGTCAGGAATTGATTGTACAAAAAATGTTCAAGAGGAAAAAGTTTTCTTTTAATGTTATGTACTTTTACATTTAACAGTTTTGTGTAAAATTAAATCCTGTCAAGTAATGAGGAAAAATCGATTATTTTGTCGATTATATCACTATTGCCTTTAAAAATATTAAAATGTTTAATGTGAAAAAGACGTGTTTTAATTAGTTTTAACAGAAACATGTACTAGATTTATACAGAAAATTAATTTTCGTTACATTAAGCTTAAAGATCTGTTTTTTTTTTTTTTTTTATTTGCTCTCGCGTTTTTTTATTTTCCGATGGATTTGGCTCAATATAGAACTGTTCAGTACTTACCTATAATTAGACTAGTATCTGGCCCAAAATTCTTTTGGATCCGTTGAAATTTCGCTGAGATAATCCATAAACTTGAGTACATATACAGACGTACAGACTTAAAATGTACTCATTTTGGGTGGAAAATAATTTTTATATGTTAAATTGTTAGTTATTCAAGTCCGACAATTTTCGCTTTGGTGAAATTACATGGAAATATTCTAGTCTGTAGCGCAAAACACTTTATTTATTTTGTGTTATTAAACTACTACTTAATTTGATTTTTCACTGTCATGTAATGCATATGGATGAATTAATTATCAATTGTCGGGTTATTATTATATTATTGTATTATTTTAATGGGATGTATGATACCGACATAATTTTTCAACGAGTATATCTCATGACAGTACTAATAGAATCGCTTCAGAAAATTTCTGATTATAATATTTATATTTACGGAGGCATGAAAATTGTTTTTTCAAATAAATGTTTAGAAATTTTTTAATTAAAAAAAAACTGTAATGTCGATAAGTAGGAATCAGCATTTGTGTCATTTTGATCCAATTTTTCAACGAGTATATCTCATGATAGTACTAATAGGATCGCTCGAAAAAAAATTTTGAGTATATTATTCAGATATACGGAGGGCGTGAAAATTGTGTTTTTCCAAATCAATATTTGAAAAGTTAATGAATTAAATAATGAAATTGGGTTGTTTTTGAATTCTACATGGCCTTAACTCCTACAACTCAAAACAGCTAATGTATCAGTTTCCAAATTGTATGCAAGAAGAGTTTTTATGTAGGAATTTCCTGTAAAAAATATGTATGTATGCGTGTATGTGACATTCGTCAGGGGGGTGCATTTTAATTCTAAAAACAGTTTTACGGTTTGTGATCGGTGTTATGTGATCGAAATGAGGATGATTACTCCAAATTGGAGTTGTGTTTATATCAGTCAATTTTGTAAATATTGAAGTTGTTGATAATAGAATTGCCCGTACATTTTTATGATCTGTCAAAGAGAGTTCAAGAGTAAAAAGTCCATATATGGTCACAAGTCTTGGTGACCTGATAAGTTCGATGAACATGAAGACATCGAAAACACGAAACAAGCGAAAACAGATCTGATTATTTCAACGAATCTGAAGAATTAAATTAAAGCAGCTAGGTCTGATGAACCTCAAGTAATGAGAGCAGATCGACTCGTTGAGCTCGAAAATCTTTTTATTTGGGTGGTTCGATCAAGTTTTAATCCCAAGATGAGGGGTGTCAAAGTGCACGTATGATTTGCAAAATAGCAGTCAGAATGCATCAGCTTTGCAGTCTGTGTCAAACTCAAAATCGTAAACTGACTCAAAGTCACACTCCGTGTGAAACTCAGAATCGCAGATTGATTTAGAGATTTAGTCTGTCAAGCTGCGACAAAGAAACGGAAGATACGGTGCAAACCGTCTCATTAAAAGATATGGTTCCACAAGTCAGGCAAACCAAAAAATTGAAAAATGTACTCATTCTCATACTCATCAACCAGGTTCCCGTATAAAAGGAATTAATTTTTAAAGATCTAGTCTGAAGAATTCATCATTGTTTGAGTATTTTTAATTAAAGGGAAGACAGAGGAGCCAGATGCTGCTGAATTGGCTAACATGACCAATAAGTTATCTGTAGCAACCAAATTCTTGTTAGAAGATATTTTCGTGAATGCAGTGATGACTCACACTATAGTACACTTAAGAGATTCTTTATCTTAAGAAGAAAGACTCTACTGAAGGCGCGCGAACTTGTGTATAAGTTACTTACAATAAAGCGTGTAATTTTAGAATTTTATCTCCATACTTATTTTTGGCAGTAATCCACTACCCGCTTCAAATCTTGACACCTGATCTCAGGCGTCCTCGAAACCGCGAAAATTATTTGATTTTCTTTATTTAATTTTATTCTTTATTGAGTATATGTTATTCTCATCTCTGATTTTTCATTAAACATAAGATTGAAAAAACAAAAACATAAATGAAATTTTTTTTAAATTTCATCTCTTCTAAAATTACTGTTGGATAATACAATTTATTATACACCGAGAGTGTCTCAGCGTCACTACCAATTATAGTAACTTTTCTTATATGAACAGCAAATTTCCTACATCATTTCTCTCAGTGTACGTACCTACATGTAACAATAATGTATGTACCAAAGAAAGCTTACCTGAACACGGGACTCGGGCAGGTTGATCTTCAGGGCGACCTCCTCGCGCATGAAGATGTCCGGGTACCGGGTCTTGGAGAAGAGGCCCTCGAGCACATCCAGCTGGGCCCGCGTGAACGTCGTCCTTTCGCGCCTCTGCTTGCGCGGGTTACCTGCATAGACAACAACACAGCCACCGCAAGACGTCATTCTCTATATACCACTCGGTAATAGCCTGCCCTCACGCGCGCGCGCGCGCGGCTCGTTAGCCGGATTAGCCGAAAACAATCCACTAGCCCCCGCCTAGCAATCCACACACACAAAACTGTTTTCTCAAGAGAGAGAGAGAGAGAGAGAGAGAGACAGAGAGAGTGAGAGTGAGAGGAACTTTTGGACGGCTTCGTTATACTTACTGACGACTACCGTGATCCTTCCCGAAAAATAGATATTCTACCGTGTGATGGGGGACCCTCGCGCGGAGATTTCCACAGGGGGCACGCAGGCCCCTTTGTTGGGACGTATTAAGCGAGATTTGAGAGAGTGAGTGAGAGTATAAGATGGAGAGAATTCGGAAAACGCGCGCGTGCGCGTGGACGATTAGCGGTGTAGGGGTTGCCGTGAAAACTTTGGGGTTTCGAGGTCTCTGGGTTATTGTCTCGAGATTAACTAATAAGGGAGGCTCGTTATGTAGCCAAGGGCTTGTGGCTTGTAAGAATGCTACTGAATCTTTTTTTTTCTGATTTTTATGGACTGAATTATTCACGATATTATTATACAGTTTTTATTAATATAATATAAGTTTGTTTTTATTAAAGTAAAATGTACGATGTTATTTATGCAAAATGAAGTATTGTATCATGTTATTATTCATTACGCCTTCAATTCGTTCATCCGATTAAGTCGCTCTTCGGTATAAATAGTGTTTCTGCTAATTATACCACTTTGTTGTAATTACAGTTTAAATGATCATTGTAATAGATTAAATGATTTTGTGATAACAATATCATTACATAAACCAGGACATCGATAAATGGAATTTGTATATATATTTAAGTAAGGATTTAGTTTAACAGAGTCAACATTACATTGTCAATATTGTGGTTTTAGAATTCATAATAAAAACTTTTTCACGTAATTTCATGGAATACGAATGATTAGTTAATAAAAACATAATGTTGTACATACATATTTTATGAGTGAATATCGAGCACAGTTAAATAATAAACAGTATTTTGCAAGATATCCATACTAATAACAGGACATTAATAAATGCAAATTACGTGGTTTATAAAGCATATTGATAAAGTGTGTAAAAACGTTATTTTAAATATTATTATTTTGCAAATTATGCAATGATTTTAAAAGAATATTAACTGGCAATTGTAGGTAAAAAATTGGCTAATACGAACGATTCAAGGCAAGAAATAAAAACGATCGAAGTTGCTTAATCCAATATTTTTTTGTAATTAAATTAGCTTCGTATCCTGATAAAATTATATCAATATGTTGGATTATTTGAAAGCCTTATTCACAAATAAAAATCTTGATATGTTATTCAAAGCAAGGATAATCTTGTTGTTCTTTATCATTGGATAACTCGTATCACATAGTTCTAAATTTAAATGACAGTTCTTGGTGTTTGTTTTAAAATCGCTGCATCATGATAAAAAAGATTAATAATGAAGTAAACTTGAACTCTTAAAGAGTGATATACATTTACTTCTTTACAGATTATCCACTTTAGTGTTCAAATTTTGTGAAAAAGTGTATACTATTTAAATAAAATAATGAAAGAAATCACCATTCAATCGACCTCAAGTAGTATAAAAAAAGGTGTTTCAACCCGCTTTAAAGACCCAACGTTTCTCCCCCATATCTCGCAGCCACTTTTAAAATCCCCAAAAGATTGTCTATTAAAATCTAATCAAAATTCGCGCCTCCGTCCTCTCTTCCCCAACTTTCATTAACTTGGCCGAAAAGCCATTATTGCTTACACAGTACTTGGTAATTTGGCAATAATGAAGCCCGACCTCCCTCTCTCCGACTTTTCGGCTCTCTCTCTTTCTCTCTCGCCATTGTGCGCGCACAGCCGCGTGTAAATACGAATCCAAAGTGATTTCGATAATCCCCCGACGCGGGTGCGCGAGCGGGGCAGAGCGGAAAAAAGTGAACAGCGAGAGGAGTGTCTTGCGCGAGCGCTTGCTTGTTTCCGGCTCGCTACTCCTAAATATTGCAAAAGCAATATATCGCGCGAGTGCGCTATAACACAGGGATGGAGGCGGAGAGGGGGTCGATGCACTTTCACGCGCGGATTGTCTTTGTCGGCCGAACATTCATTTCGGCTTATACGCCGAGAGAGTCGAGTAGGGGGTGTGGATTGCTCGGAGAAGCATGAATTATCGAGTGTCCGACTTGAGCTACGCACGCACACGCGCGTAGATAGAATGCTAGTCAGTAGTTTCGCGCGAATAAACGCGTAGGGTATACGCGCACTTCTGCGTGCATTATGTAGGACGAAATCTATGAAAAGTTCGGTACTTCGGAGTCCTGATTGTTGTCCGAAATTTCTTTGGGGGTACGGTGTTTCTTATTCTTTTGTATATCGTAGTGCTGTCAGATGACTAAAAATAAGTTTAAGCAATGATTTACTTTCATCTTAACATTATAACAACATTTTATCTATCGCATACAAGTTGTATTTTATAAGATTTTTATTTCAAATTTTTATTTTAAACAATTTTGTAAGTAGTCTTTATTGGAAGGTTGAAATAAAGCCCTACTTGAAGTCCCAATGAAGAAAATAAAACTAAACTAAAACTAACATTTGCTTTTCCCAGTATTAAAAAATATTATTTCTCTGGAAAGTTAAAATGCTGGCTTCAAGTTGGACAATGGACGCGAAATGCACAGTCTAACTATTTGAGGATATATTGCTTGTAAAACTATGATCAAGCCCATTTTTGAAAACAGCATCTGAAACACTTTTTTCAACATTAATCTCTCATTAACAATGTTTAAATAAAAAATTCTTTTTCATGTCCCAGTAAACACTTTCTCTCTCTCTCTCTGAAAAGATGCTTTTTTACCACCTGAAAGACATCTTCAGAAATACTACTTGTAACAAAATTTGAATGATGTCTTGGCTGGTAAAAACATCTTGTAAGAGAGTTTTTACTGGGATTACTGCAACGATTGTACAATTGAATAGTTTGAATTTATTGTTTCGGCCAATATCTATATCTGTGGCTTCCAGGAATAATGACTTAACTGACTTTTACGTGTTTTCGAGAAATCGCCGTTTTAAAACTTCTGTTATGACACTTCATATGTAAGATCAAAATGCGCGAGATGAGTCATAACAACTTAGACATTTACAAAGGTATCAAATATCTTTTGAACCCCACTACCAGCTGCTAGAATACATGTTTGCCTTTATATAAACAAACAAAACAATGCAGTTAAGTCGTTATTCCGGTAACTGTGCAGTTAAGTGGTTTAGGGAAATTGTTAAAATAAGATAAATAACATAGTTATTTCTACACTTAAAACATACAATACGAATTCTTTTTTAAATATTCATTCCCGCGCATGCGCCTCCCAACGGAATGTGCGTCAAGTCAACGGAATTCGGTAAACTGAATATCGAACGTTACTCGGTTACTGTTTATGCACACTCGCCCCATCGCCCGGCAATCAAAGCTGTTGTGTTACCTTCTATTATCTATTGCCTTTGATCTTTGTTGCTATAAAAATAGGTATGTCATAATCTGTTTATTGTATAGTATTAACTTCAAAACGGTGCTTTTAATTAAATATAAATATTCAGTTAAGTGGTTTTTCCGTCCGGAAAAGTCAGTTAAGTCGTTATTACTGGAAGCCACAGATATATAATAGATGACGTATCACAAACGACTCTTTCATGTGAGTGTTTATGTTTTGGAAAGCTACCAATTGAGGTTTAACGTATTCCATCAAAAGATCAAATCAATGACAAATCTTGACACTAATATACCCTTGTTTAGTAGATTCCATTAATAATCCACAATATAGACAACACATGACCAAAAAAAGCTTTCTTCGTCATCTACTTATTTTCTACTTTTCTGATCAGATTTTACAGATGAATCATTACACAAGTTCTACGATGTACAAAAGATGAGAAACCTACGGAAACGCCTACGCGCCACCTCTAGGCACTATTTAGTGCGTGCTGCTTTTGCTAAAAAGCGAGGCAACTTTTTTCCCTTGCGGCATCTTGAAAAAAGTGCCTTAGTTTTTGATGACTTTTTGATGACTTTTGTGTCAAATTTGAAGGAGTTTTGCTGTATTTTTTTGAAATGTATGTGTATAAGGTAAGTACTTCAACTTATTGTGAAATTTGACTATAAATTTGACTTTTTTTTTGAGATTTTTTTCAACTTTTCATCTTTGACAATAATATTTTTGATGTCTGTTCCATGTTTAATTTGAAATTTTCTGCTGCTCATGGTTGTGCCAAAAAAAGCTGTTAACAAAATTTTTATAAAAGCTCATCCTAACCTCAAAAGTTCAGACAAAAAAAGTCAAATTAATAGTCAAATTTCACAATAAGTTGAAGTACTTATCCTATATACACATAAATTTAAAAAAAATACAGCAAAACTCCTTGAAATTTGACACAAAAGTCATCAAAAAGTCATCAAAATCAAAGAAAAAAGTTGCCTCGCTTTTTAGCAAAAGCAGCACGCACTAAATAGTGCCTAGAGATGGCGCGTAGGCGCTTCCGTAGAAACCAACTCCAAAGCATCCCGCTAACCCCAACTTCCCGAGAATCCAAACTTTTCTCATACCTCGTCTGTACTTCCGTCTTGAACCAATGTTAACCCTACATCTATATACACATACATATAAATATATAAAAAACTATGACACTCACAGTAGTAGGACTCGCTGGTGGGCGCACAGCCGGGATACCCGATGCTCGAGTGCAGGGCTTCGATGGGCGGCATGCCGAGCGCCCCGACGTACGGGTTGGTCTTGAGCGGGCCGTAAGGATTCCCGGCGCCCGGGCCAAAGCCCGCCGGCCCAAAGAGATCGCTGGCCGACGTGCTGGAGGCGGCTGCGGCCGCGGCCGCCAGGCCACCGAGCTCCGTCGCTGCGGCGGCGGCGGCTGCACCCCCGGCGCAGCCCCCGCCCCCGAGGCTGTTCGGCCACATGCCAGCCGCCGGCGGCGATCAACCTGCGGAGAGAATGCGAGCTGTATAGTTGCTGATAGTGATTGCGTGATTTATGGGGGGGAGGAGGGAAGAATGTCTTTTTCGAGGGGGTGATCGCTGGAGATAAGGGAATCAATTACGCGCGGCTTTCGTCGCCCGAGGGTGTGGGATGAATTGTGAGGTTAGATGCCGATGACGGGGGCGGTGTAGATGGCTCGAGAGATTTTTCGGTGCTGAAAATTATCGGGGGGTTGTAAAATTGAAGCGTATGTCGCGAATTTTTCGTTTCACGAAAGTGTCAGTTGGCGGCCGTATTGTGTGTGTGTGTGTGCAAATTCCGTGTAATAAAATGATAGAATAATGTAATACACCGTATCGTTGCTTATTTAAGCATCGCTATCGATTACGCATTGACAGGAAGATGTTATCGCGGACACGCGAGTTAGCAGTCGATTACATCAACGTCTTTCTTCAGTCTGTAAAAGTAAACAAACGCTAAACGAGGACAAGGAAAACTTATGTCCGTACCAGCCCACAAATCTCAACCCGCGAAAAACCCCCGAAAACCCATGTCCAAACACCTTTTTCCAGGACCCGAAACCTCGTTGTCGTCGTCGTCGTTCGGCCTATTAAGCCATGTCGTCCCTCCACCGAAACGTAAAGTAATTGGCCTTTCGGCGGCGTTCGCTCGGTGGTCGGCTGCACAGCAGGTACACCCCCTGCTGCCTCATAGAAAGAAGACCTCGATTCTCGTCGACGCGCGCGCATAAATATGTCCGGCGGACCGACCGCACTGGGGTCTACAAGTAAACTATGGCACTGCTGTGTGCCACCACCGCCGCTATCACCTTATAGATAAAAATCAACTCCATAAATCAGCGCCTCGTTAACGCCAGGTAAGATATAGAACACACGCGCACACACAGCTCTCATTGGAACAAGTCCTTGGGCTCCTTATCGAGGGCCGCACATGTCGCGCCGGGGGAGCGCGCCGTGGTCGTACACTTGTTCGCAATAAACGTCGGGGGCTCAGCCAGCCAGCCAGTCCCTCTCTCTGTGTTCTCTCAAGAGCCCTCGAGAAGTCGAGCTTGCGGAAATATCGGAGGAGAGCGAGCGCGCGACCCCCGGAGCGCACTGCAAACACTTTGTCTTGCGGGCGCAACGGATGGCGGCGAACCGCGAATGGCCCCTTGTGCGTGTACGTGTGTGGCTCTGTCTATGTACGTATGTACGCTTCACTAGACTGCTACTGTTGCAGCCGCCCCCTCACTCGAGGACGCCGGCCTCAAATCCCCATTATATTGCGCGAGACTATACGGACGACGACGGCGGCGAGGAGGAATTCCATTTGCGATCGCGGTGAAAAACAACAAGTGGCCTGGCGCGAGGCGAGCGAGCGGCTCGAATTGGAGCAGCGCGCATTGTTTCCCCGAGTGTTTGCACGCGCTGCTCCGGCATTGTCCTCCGAGAAGAAGAAGAAGAAGAGGGAGAGAGAGGGAGCGCTTGGCCTCCTTCGATTTTTCCTTCTCGGGCGCCCCCGCGCGCTCTCTCACTCTCGCCCCTCGCGCGCAATACGTTCCTCTTCGGCAAGAAGAGAGAGAGGCTTTTCCGGACGAGAGAGTCCATACACACCTCTCTCTCTCGACTCCTTGTCGATGCTCCATCGAGCGTGATACCTCCGCGCGAGGCAGCAACTTTTTCCGGCCGCCCGAGCGCTTTGTCCCCTTCGTTACGCCCCGTCGAGACGCATCGCGAATCTATCTACAATAATAATAAAAAAAGAAAAAAAAAAGATAGGCACAAAGGTACTCACCCAGACTCACGGAGGTGTAGATCGTCCCGTCATGTGCCGCCGTTTGGCCGCTGCCCCTGCCGACGATGCACCAATATTAACCACACTCAACAAACAACAATATCGTAACGATACTCTCCCGACTCCAAAATGCCGCCGAACTATCTATCTACCTATCTATCACAGACACCAAATGTGGCAGCTCATTATAACCGAGCGTATACAGCAGCAGTAGCGGCAGATAGTTTTACGGTCGCCGCGCGGAGAGCAGCGAGGTTCTTTGGCGCGATGCCTGGCTCTCTCCGCAGCACCGCCGCGCCGCGCAACACACAGAGAGACAGACATCGACGGCCCCTGCGCCGCTGCCACCACCAGAGAGAGAGAGAGAGAGAGAAGAAAACAAACTCTCTCGCGCACAAGCGAGAGGGAGAAAGAGAAAAAGGTACAGTAGAAGGCGCGCATGCACGCTACTGCCGCCGCCGATGCTGCTGCTGCTGCTACACACGGAGCGCGCAGCTGCCTATGCGCGAATCCGCGAGCGGAAGCGGGCGGTGCCGGGAGCGCGAGTGTCGGGGTGGGGAGCCAATCCCCGCGGAGCGATGGCTCTCCTCGCGGCTGCGCTCTCTCTCTCTCACTCCGCCAAGCGCGCATATAGATATATAACGCGTATATATAGGAGAGATAGGATAGGAGGATGCGTATATTATATATATAGGTGCGCGTATACGTATGTACGGCGTACGCGCTGCGCTCGCCCCGGAAACAAAGGGAGGCGCTGACGAATTTATATACCTACCCGCATCGGAGCACCGTTGGGGTGTGTATGTGCTTGCGCGAGGTGCTGCTGCTGCTGCTGCTGCTGCTACTTTTTCCGCGAGCGAACGCGCGCGTGGACATCTTTGTTTCTCGCGGCTCGCGCGCGCGCGGGCGAGTGCCAGTAGGTATAGCACTAGCAGGGCGGTGTGTGCGCGTCCCGGCGCCGGCGCACGCCGCCACCGCCGCAACATAGCAATTTAACTTGCTCACGTGCGAACGGCTAATGCTCTTACGGGATTCCGAAAAGATCAGCCAGCATTACTATGCTATTAGCCAGGCTAAAACCGGCTTGCTTCCATAAACCCACTAACGCGCGCCAAGCGGCCCGCGAGTCGCGAGTGCTCTCTCTCTTGCGAGAGAGAGAGAGAGAGCTACTTTATTCGCCCATTCATAAACTCTCCGCACCCCGGGCGCGTTCGCGATTTTAGACAGGCTCATTGATCGGAAGTCGCTCGCCGCGTGTGGGTGTATCCGCACGCGATAATTAGAGCGACCGACAAAGCCCGCCACCGCAGAATAATAATAATAATCGATGCCGCGGTGGCAGCCGCCACCGGTAATCACGCCAAAGAGAGCCAGCGGCAGCCACGGTGGCCGCTCTCCATTATATACATATTTACAGCTGACGCGCGTTCACATGGCCGCGGGTGATGTGCACGCCGCGGTCGTCGCGCGCGTGTGATCGATCACACACACACACACACATTCGCAGTTATCAGAGATGTGGAATCGGAATTTTCGGTTCCGCGCAGTCATCATCGACGAGGTGGGATGTGTACAGCCCGGAAGCAGCAGCGCCTGCGCCGCTCGTTATCCACCCGCCGCAGCGGGAGTAGGAGGCGAAGGATTACGGCTACCTATATGCTCATTACGCCTTGTATATGTATACAAATACACGCGTATAACGAGAGGTGTGGGCTGCCGGAGAGAGAGTTTTTCGGATGCTGCCGCTGGTCCCTGCAGAATGTAGATCGTTATCGCGCTGCCGATATTCTGCATCGTAATACCCGCGGGGTTGAGTATACCACGAATTTCTTTTGTCGCCGCTGGCTCGCCTACCTATATCCTATATCTATATGCGAGCACGCGCGGATGAGACGCGCGAGATAAGACGATCGCGAGAGTCAAAACATTCCTCTTTCTATTCCGGCGTATATAGGTAGACCTCGAGAGGGTCTTGATCCCCCGAGCAGTCGATTCGGGAAAGATGATGTCTCGAGCCCGGGTCTATATTATACTATATACGGCTATTTTATTCTATTTTACCTGCGCCATTGTCCCCTGCGTGACGCTCGCCTTTATTTTGATCGATCGGAGAGCAGAGCGAGAGATGAGACGACGATGTAATTGTTTAGCCCCGCTCGCGGTTGTATAACAAACGCTTATTGTGCGCGCGCTGCACGCGGCCGGTTGAAATTTCGTAAGTCGCGAGCGAGCGCGCAGGTTCTGAAATTGGAGTCGTCCTGCGCGCTGCGGCTGCTGCTCCTCGCTCATAATCCCGTGGCTTATATAAAGTTTCAAGCCTTTTTTCACGCGGCAGCGTTGGATGCAGCTGATGTGGATATAAAAAAAAATGCTTGAGCGCGCGCAGGTGGTTCTGTTGTTGTCTTTTATCTCTTTCTCTCGCCTAAACGGTTGCGAGGTGGGTTGTAATGTGGATTTTGAAGGTTCTCGAGGTGAAAGATGTTGGTGGTTGTTGTGGGTTCGGTGTGTGGCAGTGGCTGGCTTCGAAAAGTTAGTTTAAGTTTGGTTACGTACAACCTTGATGCTTAAAAATGAATCATTTTACATAAATAAATAGACAAATATTTCAATTGATACGAACCTTTATATGTAGGTCGTTTAGACTTCATACAATAAGTAAAGCTAAAACCAATATAAAACATTTCTTGAGATGGGTGCATACATATATCAGTGTCTATTTTCAAAG
Source organism: Torymus aiolomorphi (assembly GCA_036365515.1). NCBI lineage: Eukaryota > Metazoa > Arthropoda > Insecta > Hymenoptera > Torymidae > Torymus > Torymus aiolomorphi. The sequence goes on along the minus strand of CM070875.1, from coordinate 220,625,229 downwards.
ATATACGAGTCACGGGTTTGTTTGAGAAAAATTTTAGTCATTATTGCAAAACAGAAATGTTAAAATTGTATGGTCATGTTTTAAATCTTTACATTTTGTGGAAAGCTTTACTAAACATTTTCCCACTGTAGCGAATTTTTGAAGATTATATGCTTAAATATTTCGTATAGAAATATATAACATTTTATTGATAATGCTCATATTTTTAATAAAGGATTACGGCTCCGAAATAACGCAGCGTATCTCATACCCAATTTAAAACTCCGTTTTACAATAATCAATTTGTATTCCTTGCGTATAATTCGCGTGGCATAGTGACATAGAATTACTTAACAACAGATATAAAATTATGAAAAATGTCAAGGTTATAGATTCACAAGTAATCAACTCCTATAATCGATTACTCTACTTACATCAGCTACTAGGACCTTCGGGTCTCGAGTTACAGTTTGCCTGTGGTAAATACGATACGACGTATCAAATATCCAATCGAACGTATTTTCACAATTAGCAATAAATTGTCACTTACGATAATGTAAATCCCCACTTATTACACCAATGGTCAAAGCAAAGTTCCATTACCTACACCTTTTTAACTATTGCAAAAAAAACATTAATGTGTCCAACATTTTATCCTACATTTCACTATTAATAAGGAAAATAACAAAGAATCAAAAATATATTCATGCCGTAGTCAGCATCGCCATTTCAAGTCCGCCATGTTAGATTTCATAAAGGCAGGTACAAGGTATCGTATTACCTCATCTGGAATTTTGAATAGAACGATCTCCATAAAAGAAAATGGCATGACACTATAAACAGCCACTCATTCTCTGAAAATCCTACGCTATAGTGTCACAAAATCTTTATACTTTTTAAACAACATCCAACCGTTATTTAACAATATTTCAACAAAACGGAGCAGATTATAATTCTCTGCTTCATCTTCCTCCTCTCTAATTTCACCTCTTCATTAAGCATTTTCATTTTGTTTACATCTTGATCTTGCGACTCCCACCCTCATTCCCCTAATTAACCAAGTCTTACGATCCACTCCTCACTCATTATTCTGGAAAACTCCCTAGAATCGCATCGCAGATCTTTGTTACTGTACACTTGCTCAACATCAAAGCTACAAGCCAGCGACAGCAGCAGCCGCTTCGTTAATTATCAATTTTAATATATTTTTTGCCTCATTGGACGCTCCTTTCGGGATTAAGTATTACACGCGCCTTGCCCTAAGAACCTCTTTTGATTCGACTACGTCGGGTGGCGGCGGCAGGGCAAAAGTGTACCATACCCGCGCGGGGTAATATTCCCCACGGCAATAATCCCCGGACTCTCTCGGCGTGTGTTGTGTATATATGTATCGCCTACGCTGCAGCTGCCCCATTGACTATATGTACGGCCGGCTAATGACTTTGGAAAATGGTATTGCGAGCGCGCGCGAAATCAAAACGATGACGGTGATGGTAGCACGATGATTGAATGGACTACTAGCGTGCGCTTTGATTGCGGGGCTTTGCTTTGTGCGCAAAAAGTCGGAAGCGCGCGAATATCCGTCTGGAGCTTTCGCGCTGCGCTTTCTCTCTCGCTGAATTTCGAGGCAAGTTTTGAAGGTTTCAAGCCCTATTGTGAAACGCGTGTAGAGAGAGGAAGAGGCGGAATACGCGATGCCCAGAGGCTGACAATAAATATTGGCGGGAGTGTATAGGTATTTGCAAAGAGGGATGGGATGTATAAATTTTGTTTCCGCGCTTTTCATATTGGCGCGGGGTAATTAAAAGCATTATTCGGAGCGGGGGTTGTAAATTATTTTATTAATAGATGCTTTACGATTTATTTATATTATTGTAGTACTGATGATAATGTTTGTTTTTCTGGGTATTATTGGGAAAGTTTAATCAAATACGCATGGTTGCGATAATTTACACCACAGTAAAAGTGATCCCTGCAATCTTTCACAATTATCAAAGACGTTGAATAATGTAACTTTTGACATACATTTTTGTAATTCCAGAAGAATAATAAAATTAACTTCGCATTATATAGGTGTCAATGATGTCACGATTGTTTATTCAGACTTTTATATTATTTTTTACCCTCTTTACCGAAATATTTATTCTTCGCGAAATACGATTCCGCGTATACTGCACTACTGTGAAGTTGGGCTTGCGCTTGCAGTATTGATTTACTTTAGCTTTTCTGTAAGAGAGCTACACAACATCACAGGCATTTCACGAAGATACCGCTTTATTTGTCCTTTCCGAATGTAGTCGTTGAGGATATGCTATTTTCCAAAAAATTGAATGTAAACATATGTATTATTTGTTTATTTACATTCTATACATTAATTTACTGAATATATGAACAAAGGGTGTAACGCTTCAAGTATAATGAAATTTCTTTCTTAAAAAAGTCATGACCGGAAGATGTGAAGCCTCTATATAGATTTGATTTGTGATTGGTTCTTGAATAAAAGGTGAAAGAATTTAAAATTAAATATGAATCTTTATTTGATGATTATTATTTATTGGAATGAAAATGATTAAAGTGAAAACTATTAAATAAATAATAATTAAATTAATGTTGGTTGTAGCTTTAAAAAAATAAATTACGTTATAATTGTTTGTTAAAGTGATGGCCAGAAGTAAAACGCAATACCATTAGTTATTGAATTGGGCGGCAAAATTCAAAACAAGAAATAAAGAAGGTTTTGAGAATTGGAATGAAAAGTAAAAGAGATTCTTTAAAATAAATTATGTCAATAGTTAAGGGTAAATGTACTACAGTATTATATCAATTATTTAAAATGAATTAAAATTAAAAGAAAAAGATTTTCAGCTTATAACGAATAAATTAGTCTTAGCATGGTTAATAAAAAAAGTACATGGAGCGCGCGCAGCGGGCATGGCTTTGGCTAGTTATTTTAAAATAAATTATTTTTCATACGTTATATACTTAGTCAATAAACTCGCGTTGGAATTTTCAGATATCCGAGTACAAGAAGGAATTGGGCGAGTGCCGTTTGCAATCTCGCAGTAGGAGGCTCGCATGCAGTCATTGTCAGAAGCAATGAAGGAGGCGGAGACTTGCAAACGTGCCTTAGAAGAGGACGTAGATGCAATACGCGAGGAGTGCGCCAAGCTCAAGGTCGTCGAGCAGGTTCAGGCCGTTAGCAACAAGGAAAAGGCCGAGGAGCATTTGGCCGCGATCAAAATGAAGCTCGCTCTTGAGGAGCAGATGGATCAGTTCAGGGATGCACATCAGAAGCAGGTATGAAATATATGATTCACTTGTAATATCTTACGTGAAGTTTTTATGTTATCAAGCTTTTTATCTATAAATACTTGAAAATTATCGACGATTGATCTTTCAATAGCTGTGCAAACAACGATAAAATTATTTGAAAATGAAATAATTACTAAAATTGATTGCAGGTCGGAAAGTTGCGAGATGAAATCTCTCTGAAGCAAGATATGATCAGTGAATTGGAGGACGTGAACCAAACGTTTATTCTGGCCCACCAACAAATGCAAGTTGACTACGAACGACTAAAGCAAGAAGAGGCCGACAAGTCTGCTAAGTTGCAGGAACTGATTCTATTGAACGAACATCGTGAGCAGGTAATTATTTAAAATTTTCAGTTCGGACGCTTAATGCCTAGCTTATGAATAGTAGAAAACTTTCAGCTTTCCTCGCATCTATCTATTCACCTCTTGCATACCGAAGATACGAACTGTATTCAATTGTACATATAGTTTCATTATGCTTTACACATTATCTGAACAAGTACCAACCGAACTAAATCATACTTAATTTAAATGATAAGTCGGTCGTGCACTCAAAATATTTTATTATTTCTTGTAATTTGACTATTCTCATAATTTAGGCAAGGAAAGACCTGAAAGGTTTGGAAGATACCATGTCCAAAGAATTGCAGAATCTTCACAATCTGCAAAAACTTTTTGTGCAAGATCTTCAGGCTAAGATCAATAAATCAATTGTTACTGATGGCAATGAGGATGACGGAGGCTCGCTTGCACAGGGACAGAAAATTTCATTCCTGGAGAATTATTTTGATCAGTTGTTAAAGGTAGTTTATCGCTGTACTTTATCAACACATTATTTAAATAATATACTCTTCATTTCTGAAATTAAAGAAATAAAAGATTACCTTTCTTTTCTTATAATCAATTTGGTTAATATAACGAATAGCAGACAGACACGTAATTGACATTTGCCATCATAGGTAAATAAACAACTGGCGCGAGACAACGCAGATATGCGCTGTGAACGACGGAAATTGGAAAAGAGGCTGCGCGCGACAATGGGACGAGCCCAGGCTCTGGAGACGGCATTGCGCGATGTGAAGGAGGGTGCGATGCGAGAGCGCAAACATTACCTGTACGAGGTTGACAGAAAGAAGGAGGTAGCCCGACAGAAGGATCTGGCTCGACGTGGCCCCAGTGTAGAGATCGCCAAACCCATCAGGGCCGGCCAACACCACGTTACCGATGTCAACGCCATGGGGACTGGCAATCGAGGTGAGGCAAAGGATCGTAGACGCTTAGAGCTTTTTCTCATAAATTTCTTTTTCTATTTATTTTATTAAAACACTTTATTCCGACACGACAAGGATACGTTAACATGAGAAAAGAATTAAAACAGTATTTTCACTGTATTAATATTTTTAATATTCTACTATTATGAAAACATTTTAGTATTAGTTTACAGTGCTTTCAAAATAATGTCTTAAAATATAATGATTTTTAATCAAAGAGAATTCCAAAGTAAAATTAGATTTATCTGTTGTGATGTATCCGTGATATATCCATGTTCATTATGACTTGTGAATCACTATTTTGTTAATCTTGTGTATATATTTAAAGTGGCTATACAGTATTATAAGTAAATACTTGTTATGAATATATAGCGAATATTTGTATTAAATAATCGTTTATTTGATTTTTTCTGTATGTATATTGATATTTGAAGTGACATCGTTTACTCTATAATTTATTTATTAAGTTGTAATATTTTCATACTTCCCTTTTCCTAATTCTTAAATAAACAATATTATTATTTTTTTCTGCCTATTTGAAACCACCTTAACTATATTACACTTTTACATTGTAAACACATGCATACACGTTTTAGATAATAATTACATGCACTGATTCCCCTGGTAGAAATGCTACCCAACGGTTGTCGAACCGTTCGTCAATTTTTAAATTAAAAACGTCACACCATGATTATGTTGCTATTGTCAACGAAGAATAACTATTAATACATGTGGAAATATTATATTGTAGATGCTTTAAAATATAGTGATAGTTTTAAATAGTTTTAATTAAAGGACCCCGCACACAATGTATGGAAAAAAATCATCCGGTCAAATTTTGGGGGGTTTTGCCCATGAGAACTTTTGTTCAGGACCTCAAGATCTATCTTTTCCCCAAGTTTGATCCAATTTAATCGTATGATTATTTTCCATACATTGTGTGCGGGGTCCTTTCGATGTTAATCTTAAGTAGAAATGCTTACATTCGAATAACATGTTAACCAACGAAGTTTATCTATTTTCTACCAGGGTTCTTATTGCAAATTATTATTTTTTTTCTCGTGTATTTTGTTTTTTTGTTTTTTTGCTTCCATGTATCCTTCTTCTGCTGGCATAGACGTGGACATCCATCCGCGTTGGAAAACGAACTTGTCTTAGTGCTTTTGCAATGGACAATAAGAAAATAATTCCAGAAATTAATTTTATTTATAATTCGTACACATAAACAAAAGGAAAAAACTGCTGCGATGCTATTGATATGAAGTTTAAGCGGAAGTACTATTTACGCAAACTATTATAAATATTAATTATTATTATTGATGCGAAATGTAACATATGAATATCCTTTCGATAAATAAATTTTATAATATCAAACAGATAGAATACTTAACTCCCCCTTTCCTACGTTCCACATATTAAAAACACCCGTTATTATCATTATATTCCACGAACATCACTCGGCATTGCGGACAACCCGACGACACGGCCAAAAATTAATGTCGCAATCAGCGTGGAACAATTATCTGCATCTCTGCCTCTCTCACGCCTGAAAAACACAGCGACCGCCACTACACACATCATATATGCAAGCAGCTCAGCTCGGCATAAATAGATGCATATGAAAAATTCAGCGTATTCTCTTACTAATCACTAGTTATGTGATCCATAGTTATAACGCTATAAGTATCTCAAAGTCGACGTCACGTTTTTTTTCTTACATATTATATATATAAATCCGTTACCCACGCGCGGGCTCTCCGGATGAGACGAGAGTTACATTTTCATCTTTACGACGACAAATCGAGCGGGGCGAAGAAGGATGCAGCCGTCGTCTTCCTCCCACCCTCCTCCAAAAAAAAGTATTTTATACGTATATATACATCGATCCGGTCGGAGTCACGGCTTCTTTTTTTTTCTCACCGCGCGTAAAGAAGCAAGAGAGGAAAGGAAGTACCTACAGGCGGAAGACGACGGGAATTTTCTCAGCCATTAGGCACAATATTGTGGGCCGTAATCGGGCGCGTCCTCCCTCAAAAATATATATAATAAACGCGGCAAGTGCGCCGCTCGTCCGATGACACCTCCTAACCTGCAGTATAAGAAATGAACCGGAGGGCTGACCCTATATAGCCCTAGCTACCTTACATATAGGGGACACCTACACACACATACACACATAAATTGCCCTCCGTATAGCTATAGTATACATGGGAAGGTTCTATGTGTGCGCAGGTGAATGAGGTGCCACTTGCGCAACACAGTAGCCCGGCCGCCGTCACCGAGATTTATATCGAGGAAGTCGTCCGAGGAGCTGCGAAGAATTTTCCCAGTGGCATGCACGGGGTCACCCTCGCTCTCTCCTCCTCCTCCTCCTCCTCTTCCCACATGAATTAAGGAGCCTCCGAGCCGTGAGCGAAGAAAAGCCAATGCGCGCGCTCGGCCCCCCGAGACTAACGAGTTTTTGATCGTCCGGCGATGCGTGTAAAGAGCGTATAGGCATATAGGTGTATACCTGTGCAGAGCAGAGCAGCTATTGTGCGACCTTCCGGTGTGCGTCGGACGTGAGAGAGAGCAAGCGAGCGAGCACCTCGAGAGTCACAAGTCGAGAGAGAAAAAGAGAGAGAGAGAGAACGCGCGAACGGAACGCATCTCCTCTCTTTCTCGCTCTCAGCGGAGATTTCCCGAGGGACTATACGGCGGGCGCGCTATTAGCGACGGCAAATAGGCTATTACGTGCCCATTAACGAGCCTGTAGCGGAGCAGCAGCAGCAACAGCAGCGACGAAGAAAAGAGAGCGCGAGAGAGCTGCCGCCGTCGACGAAGCCCGCGCGGGCGAGCGAGCGACGGTGTAGGGTTTCCCCGGACGGGGGACGACACAACCCACCCACCCCCGGGAGACCAGTAATCCGAGATTCACTTTGTGCCGCGAGTGAGCGAACGAGTGAGAGAGAGAAACTGCATAGCGGCGCGGCGCTGGCTATCTCTCGGCCGACTAAACGCGCCCGACCGCCGTGTATGTACACACGAGTAATATAGCGTAGAGAGAGCGAGTGAGGCTTTGTTATATGTGCGGGGGAAGATGATGATTCGGTCCGCGTGCGGCCCGTTGCTCCTTTGAGAGTTGAGAGCAAGGCCTGTCTTGTGGCTCGCGGAGGGAGGTGAATTTTTAGCGGTTTGCTGCGCGTGTAGCATGAATAGATAAATGAGAAAAATTGATTATTAGGGCGTGGGCTGGTACAGGGATTTTTGTAGTCTTTGTACTTGCTGATGTAAATTTCTAAGAAATACGACTTTACGTAATCAGTGGTATCTATATTATATATATCATGTAACGAATTTTATTACGTAATTTTTATTTATTATTTATTATACTCTACTCGAACCTATATTTCAGTCCTCCTTCGTCGTTTACCAAGTAATTAATTCCACGAGTATTTCCAATGTTGCCAATCGGCAACGACTCGTCGCGAAGCTGCAGCGCACGTTCATTCAGCACGCAGATTTATTTACACAACAACCCTTGTTATCAAAAAAGCCTGCGCGCAGCCCCATTTTTTTTTTTCAAACGTTCGCATTTCGCCTTTTCAGCACACACACACATCATGTATATAACCGCTATACGCGCGCGCGTTCAATCAACTCTCCGGCTCCAATATAAAAGACCCCCTCGGCGGCGGCGCGCGATTCAATTTCAAATTAAATACAAAACGCGGACGAGCGCGAGATTACATTTACTTTTTACGCTACATATACACTCGCCCCACTTTATTTATTTGCCGAGATGAAAGTAGCAGATATACATCTATATACACCCGCGCAACCTAAACAAATTAAATGACAGTCATTAGCGTAATTAAGCCGGGCTCACGCGCGCGCGCTTCGCTCATTACTCGCTGCAGGCTCAATTAGCCGTATAGGTACAGCTCAACCCGCACGCGTATCATATATGTACATACCTATAATAGATAATTCTTTTCCCCAATCGTAGTAGTATACATTCTATATCGAGTTTAAAAGCCCCCCAATTGAAGAAAAGCCTACCTCATATTTTTCAAACAACTATTAACCCCGTGGCGCATCCGCACCCTCGATATATCCAATCTTTGCCTCGTCTCCGCATATATATACATACAGGCGCTAATTGGCCCACGTGCGGCTCGTTAGACTCTGCGCTCTCTGCACAAAGCCGGCCGCCTATCAGATAGAGAGCCATCAGCTACACACATATAGCTACGCGAGCGGCGACTGTGATGCCGCGGCCACGATAAGCGCAGCTGCGCGATCGATCGCCATATACTCGCTCTTTCCGCTCGCGCTATCTTTGCAAGGCACACACACACATATATATATTATACGTCTATCTATCTCGAGAGAGAAAGAGAGAGCCGGGAGCCCTTGACTACGGAGAGAAGCGAAAACCGGCGCCAAGGGAAGGCAGCAGCAGCACAGCGCTGGCGCGGGGGTCGTAAGCGGCTTACCCGGAGCGAGCGAGCGAGCGGGAGAGCGACTCCTCGCTAATTATTTATAGGACCCTCTCTGCGCTCTCTCTCTCTCTCTTCCTCCCTCCGCTACCTCCCCCTTGTATATACGTACATAGATATACGTGTGTGTGTGTGTGCGCGCATGGAAGGCTGCGGCAACGCGGGTCTACCCTCCATTCTTCCGACAACGACGGCGGCAGCTCCTCCCGCGCGCACTCCCTGGCTTTTTTCGCCCCGCGGTGAATCGATGATGACGCTGCCGCCGCTCCCTCAAAAGCACTGCTTTCCAGAGTATAACAGAGAAACTACAGCGACGAGTTTACAATCGAATTCGCGCCGATTGAATTTCACGAGCCGCTCGCTGCTTCTGCTCCTTCTTCGTCTTCCTTCAGATGCTCGATTGCGCTCTTTGATCCCCCGCGGCCAATCAACTCGGCAAAAAATCACGCGAAGCGATGCCGCACATAGAGAGAGAGAGAGAGAGAGAGACATAGGTATATATACATACACGCGTATAAGGGGGAAGGGGGGTTGGCAAGAGGATTGGGAGTAATCGTCGCGCGTGGCGGCAGCCGCTATGGCCCGCTGACACACTGCTCGCGGAAGCGAGTCTCGCTCGCGGAGGCTTACGGCTCTCTCTCTCTCTCGCGCCGAGTTGTTATAATGGGATCCGGCTAAACGCAAGCCGATTTTAACTCTTCGCCGACGCCCGAGCCCTGCGCGTGTACACATAGGAGAGAGAGAGAGAGAGAGAGAGAAGTAGTCACTCTCGCTCTCTCGTGTGTATGTATGTATGCGCGGTGTCACTCGGTCAAGTTCAAGGGCCCGCGTGTATCGAGCGCGCGCGCACTGCAAGACACGCGCCGAGGAGGTACAGACCGCCCGCCCCCCTCGATTGCCAATTAGACCGACACCTGCCTGCGTAATCGAGCGCCGAGGAGAGATACTATGGTTCATTTGCACGACGGGGATGTAGGGATGGTGTATAGGTAGGTGGGTGCAGGGTCGGTATTATAGGTAGAGTTTTTTCGCGGTGATGTGGGCAAGGGGGTAGCCAAGAGAATTTCGGTAATGGAGTGAAAGAAGTGCGCGTCAATGAGCACGATTTGGGTGTAATGTAAGTGATGGGAATGAGCAACGTCTGGTAAGGGAGAGCGGATGTTCGGAAATTTGGACTATTCGTGGTTTGAATAATCGACCGGAGGAATTCGAGTCGAGTCGAGTTTCATTTGGTCAGTTCCAAATGATCGAACCCTTCGCATATCCGACTGGATGGTTTGAAATGATCAAAATGCTTGAGGTCCGACCGGGTGGTGCGGAATTATCTATAACTGTTCGAAGGGGTGGAACTATTTGATTACAAATCAGACAGTTTAGTTGTCAAACTGATTGGAATGTAGACGAATCGTTTGATTAATTATGTATTCAAAGATTATCAAATCTTATAAAATTAAATTAATAAAAGCGTACACATCGATTCTGCGAAAATAAACTCATGATTAAATAACTATTTCACATTAACTTGCTACATGGCTCCAGTACCTTAATCTGGTCAAACAGTTTGACGAAAGCGAGTATTCAAAGGTAAGTTAGGTAGTTCAATCTCATCCATGTAGTTCGATTCGGGATGAACATTACAATAGATGACGCTGAAATAATAGTCGGCATTAATAAATAACAACACTGTTAACTATATGCCACTGTGAATTGAGCGGCCGCGCCGATCAGGTTCAAGACATTATAGACGAAATTCCTTTTGAGCGTCGATTCTTACGATTGCATCAACGAAAGTAAAGGTGTGTTTATTTTGATTTTTATATGTGCGATTTAGTTCAAACTTCGTTTATTATATTTTCTATTTTTAATGGTATACAAATATGTGAGGAAAGCTGATCATGGCAGTTGGGGCCAAGAATCCATATAAAAAGGTTTACTTGTAAAGACGAGACAGAAGAACAAGGTAAACAAAAAAAGTAAAACAATGTCAGCTGCAAAAGCATACGTTATACCGTATAAGAGAGATCTAATATAGAGTGGGCTCATGAAAGCTGCACGCCATTTAAAGGCTCTATCATTATTTGTGACTTCTGCAAAAATTAAAAAGGTCTCCCATTTTGCACGGCTGATTTATCGAATCGTCAAAAACCATCTTCGTTTTTGTTCTTATGCGAAATTGTATTAATGTTATTGCTTCCTCATAGAGGAAACTTTGTGACGCTGAAAAAAAGTTTTCAAGATAACATGTTAGAATGATGTTTTGAGTCATTTGGAGTCAAAATATACTATTTTAAAAAATGTTCGTGTGTGTGTGTGTGTGTGTGTGTGTGTGTGTGTGTGTGTGTGTGTGTGTGTAACGCTGTAACTTTTTCAATTTTTATCCAATCGTTTTCGGACAGCGCTTAACATTTTTCTTTTTTTTTCAAGATTTTTGAAAAATAATAATATTATGTAGTTTTTTGAATAATTTTTTTTTTATATCGATTTTTCACTTTTTAAAAAAATAATTTTTATTTTTTTTTAATGATGACATTGAGATATTTGAATCGGATGGGAAGCATTCGAAAGAGCATCAAAATACCTATATTTTCTAAAAAAATTCTTTAGCTACCACGGTTCTTTTGTTTTTAACAAAAACGTGTTTTTTTAGCTTATAACTCCCAAACTAAACGGTCAATTTTTTTTTTAAATCATGATAATGCAGAATATAAATAGCTATAATCTGCACAAATTTGAATCAATTCTGTCGATTAGTTTTTGAGAAAAAAATTGAAAACCGAAAAAAATGAGTTTTGTATATCGCACGATAACTAGAGTAAAATTGGCTTAATCACTTTAAAATTTCTTGTAGGGATTTCTTTTAGGGGTAGATTTTGGGTAGCTCTCGGTCGAGTTCTTTGGGCAAAATGATTGGTCCATATTCGGGATTGTAGTACCCGAAGTGCCCGCTAGATGGCAAACACCAAGCGCGCTACCTTCAATGAAAAACATCACCCCGCGTGCTTAGAGGCCTGCGGCGCCCACTAGCCAGGTGCTTTATGCAAATGCTTTATTACTTTGCCCCTATCGATTTGACCTATACTTTGCCTTATTGCCGGCACTTTACCTACATTTATTGCCTACATTTATTGCCTACAGTTACATTGCCTATACTTTGTTGTCTTATTTGCGAATAAGACATATTATTGCCTATATTTACTCGAACTAGGGGTGGGCGATATTCACTGTAAATATCGATATTGTGATATCGATAATATCGGAATGATGAAAATCGATACGAGAGATATCATGCATTTATAATATCGATACTTCAAATATCGATATCTAAATATCAAATTTATTTAAAGAAATGTATTAGGGAATTACGTACACGTGCAACAAAAAGTAAGACAATTATTTAAACAATTTTTAAACCCAAGTAGGCGAGGGATATGAGGTCCGCGCATATAAGGGAGTCATGTAGACATGAAAAAATAAGCAAAACGATTATTTAAATAGATTTTAAACCCAAGTAGGTGGGGGACGCGAGATCCACGCATGTTAAGGAATTACGCAGACGTGTAACAATTACCAAGACAATTGTTTAAACAATTTTTAAACCCAAGTAGGCGGAGGATGCGGTCCACGCATATAAGGGAGTCATGTAGACCTTTAAAACTAAGCCAAACGATTATTTAAATAATTTTTAAACCCAAGTAGGTAGGGGATATGAGGTCCACGCATATAAGGGAGTATTGTAGACATGAAAAAATGAGCAAAACGATTATTTAAATAATTTTTAAACCCAAGTAGGTGGGGGACGGCACGCGAGGTCCACGCATATTAGGGAATTACGCAGACGTGCAACAATAACCAAGACAATTATTTAAATAATTTTTAAACCTAAGTAGCCGGGGTATATGAGGTCCACGCATATAAAGGAGTCATGTAGACATTAAAAAATTAGCAAAACGATTATTTAACCAATTTTTAAACTCAAGTAGCCGGGTGACGCGAGGTCCACGCATATTAGGGAATATTCGTAGACGTGCAACAATAAGTAAGACGATTATTTAAACAATTTTTAAACCATAGTACGCGGTGGATATGAGGTCCACGCATATAAGGGAGTTACGTAGACGTCCGACGTAAGCATGACTTTTATTTCAAAAATTTTTAACGTCTATAATTCAACTCCCTTATATGCGTGGACCTCGCGGCTCCGGCTACATGGGTTTAAAATCATTCAAATAATAGTCTTGCTTATCTGTTCATGTCTACATGACTCCCTTATATATCGTAAACCTCATATCCCCCGGCTACCTGGGTTTAAAAATTATGTAAATAATCGTTTTGCTTATTTTTTCATTTCTAGATGACTGCCTTATATGCATGGATCTCATATCCCCCGCCTACTTACGTTTAAAAATTATTTAAATAATCATTTACCTTATTTTTTCATTTCTACATGACTCCCTTGTATGCGTGGACCTCATATCCCCCGCCTACCTGGGTTTAAAAATTGTTTAAATAATTGTCTTGCTTATTGTTGCGCGTTTACGAAATTCTCTAATATGCGTGGAGCTCGCGTCCCCCGGCTGCTTGGGTTTAAAAATTATTTAAATAATCGGCATGGTGTGGTTTGTGCACATAAGAATTATGCACATATTTATTGTGCACACTTTAGCATTGGAGTATACACATAGATATAGATATACACCAATGCTAAAGTGTGCACAATAAATATGTGCATAATTCTTATGTGCACAAACCACACCATGCCAAATAATCGTTTTGTTTACTTTTTCATTTCTAGATGACTCCCTTATATGCATGGACCTCATATCCCCCGTCTACTTACGTTTAAAAATTATTTAAATAATCATTTACCTTATTTTTTCATGTCTGCATGACTCCCTTATATGCGTGGACCTCATATCCCCCGGCTACTTGGGTTTAAAAATTATTTAAATAATCGTTTTGTATATTTTTTCATGTCTACATGACTCCCTTATATGGGTGGACCTCATATCCCCCGCCTACCTGGGTTTAAAAATTGTTCAAATAATCGTTTTGCTTATTTTTTCATGTCTACATGACTCTCTTATGAACGTGGACCACATATCCTCCACCTACTTGGATTTAAAAATTATTTAAATAATCGTTTGACTTATTTTCATGTCTACATGACTCTCTTATATGCGTGGACCGGTGAACCTCATGTCCCCCACCTACTTAAGTTTAAAAATTGTTTATATAATTGTCTTGCTTATTGTTGCAAGTCTATACGTAATTCCCTAATATCCGTGGACCTCGTGTCCCCCGCCTACTTGGGTTTAAAAATTATTTAACTAATCACGTTGCAGTTCACGTAACTTTTTTTCTATCTTTTTTCTTTGTAAATTTTTCTCATCAATATTCGATATTTCGTTCTCGGATATCGATATCCTAATATATCGCTTTTGAAAATATCGATAATGAAAATATCGATATATATCGCCCACCCCTAACTCGAACGCGCGTAGCGTTTATATGCCTTTTGCTACAACTTTACTTTCGAGTGGGTTGGAGCAAATACTTTAAGAGTCGTTACAATTTATTATTTTCTCTCGGCGATAAACCCTAACAATATAATCCGTATACGTTCATTTGTATACATTTTTGGTCCTTCGAACCGGATAGGATTGTCAACCGGGAGAAATTCTTACAAAGCAATAGAACTCTCGAGTGTTATATTAATTGTCAGAGATTTACGACCTTTGGCAAGTTAGTTCGTTGGAGATTTACGACCTCCTAACGAAATCTATCGTGTGACTGATCTTTTTGCTCCTGCCACTCTGCACAGCGGGTGGAGATACCACACAAACTCTCAACACTCAGGGATCTGCTTATTTCTTTCAATCAAAATCCCAACAAAGTGTTCACTTACGCAAACCATCGAGCGTCAGCTCGAATTATTTAATCGAATCTGCAATTCAAGTACCAATATCAAGAAAGTGGGCAAGGACAATATTACTCGTGAGCTTCTCGAAGCTAAGCTACAGATATTAGAGAAAAACTGGAAAGAATTCCAAGAAAATCACACTATTGTCCTATCTCAGAAATTTGAAAGCACTAGCAAGAGTGATTATTTTGTCAATGATTGCTATGGTGTAACAGAAGACGGTTATATCAATTCAACTGTCTATGTAGCCCAATCGCTTAAACAATTCCTTCAACCAGATAATGTGCCTATTGTACAACAAACAGTTCCTACAAGAAAGTTACCCATATATCGAAGTTTCTAATTTTTCCGGGAAATTTACTGACTGGCTAGGCTGTAATCGAAGGTTAATTAAAAAATTTTGATAACCTTGAAGTTCCGTTTTATCTCATCACAATAAAGTTTACAGCAATTTCGCCCAAATTATCCCCAACCAATAATTTGTTACGCTTTATATTTTTATTTTATCAAATCTCTTACATTCGCGCCCCACATGAACGAAATATGACAGTATTTCCCCCACGCAGTACACGCGTCGTTTGCAAAGACACTCTTCGCCAGTTCCCGGAGAAAAGGCTTTTCCAAAGGATTAACGCACAAGTACGCACCGAGACCTTTGTCAGTTTGACGGAGGTATATGTACGAACGCGCATTACGGGAAAATTTCAGCCGTGGTGCGGCGATTTTACTAATGATAAAGGCTTTAGGGAGTCAGGTAAGTACTCGAGTTTACTCGGAAGTGGTTTTATCTGCTCGGACACTGGTATTTCCCCGGTATAGTTTTCTTGAAAAGATTAAGGTTGCGGGGGGTGCGAGAAAGTTCGGGGATTTAAAGATTCAAGATAGCCGTTTGAAGGATTGAAATGATGCGGTGTCCGATAGTTCTGTTTGTTTTCATAACAGTTGTCACATTCCCTTGTAAAGTGTTATTTTCTCTTGTGAAAGAAATAGTGAATGGCAACCGTTTTTGATATTTTTTGAGTTCTTGTATCAGAAAATGAGATCGCAGTATAACTGTACGCTCAAATGATTCTTATAGGTATGGATACACATCGTATGCATGTGTACATAAGATAATCATTGCGTTCATACTATTCACAAATAGAAAACGATATCGGATAATGGGAACATAGGAAATATTAGAAACCGTTGTGTAAATAAATTTTTCATGTTTCTCGCACTTAGTAAATATATACGATTTCGCCAAAATTTGTCGATTAATGCCCTTTTTAATCTTATCAATTACTAATGACAGTTCAAATATTAATTGACCATAATTTCGTCGATATTATAATTAAAATATAGTGCACTCAAATTGTTATTAGTTCGTATCGATGATCAAAGTGGAGCATAATGGGCCGTTACAAATGGGAGATCGTCGTATTAGTTATTTTCTGCTAATACTTACTTTAGATAGAATAGTATTTTAATCTTCTTTTGTCTCTTTGATTCGCCAAATCAAAGGTGCCCAAATAAGTATTCATGTAAACGTTTTATAAATTATTAAAAAGAACTATAAAGCAAACCTTGTTAGGATTACAAAATAAAAAAGTATATAATATATAATAAAAAAATTTTATACTAGTCTATCCCGCGTAAAAAAAATTGAGATGATTAAAAGATCGCTTAAAGATACGTCTCGATTATGGCCGTTTTTGTTACTTTTTAAGATGACAAATCTCAACGAATAATCTAGATGATTTTAATATCTTATTAATCATCGCCTTTGAAATATTTTTAAGACGATTTTCAGACATACGAAATTCATTATTTAATATCATTTTAAGATAAATTTGAGATGCTTTTGAAATTAATTTGAGACGAATTCGAGTATTCGAGACGAGCTTTCGCACTGAATTTAAGATGATTTTTAGATTTTTTAAGATAATGATAAGATTAACTTGAGACAAACTTTTATGACAACTTTAAGATGTCTGATAAATGAATTGATTCGATAATTATAAATTTATTAAAAAATTTTTTTAAGCGGTTCTTTAAACCCGATTCAGGGGTTTATACCAAAAGCAAGGCAAGCCTTGAAGTTTAGACTCTTGTTAAAGAGTGATTTAAAGGCTGAATCTCTCGGACTTATATACTCTCGGCGTTTCAATGCGTTTAGGGGTGCCCCGATCGATGCGCCGCGTAGCGGCGGCAAACGACAATCAGGAGTTCGGTTACTTCCGATCGGTTCTTACACTGAGAAAACTGTCGTAGGAAAATTTACTGAAAAACTAACAAAAATTACTATATTTGATAGCAACGCGGGGATATAAGCAAATTATAAAAAATTTTGCTATAGTTCAGGAATATTTACAAGGTATCTTAATAATTTTTACTACTACACATAGCAAAAAGTGCCCTCTACATGTAGTACTTATTGCGTGCACGCCGGGAGCACGTGTCTGATTGAGGTTATGTTTCTCCCGCAATTTGAGATTATCTTCCTTTTAAGTTATCAAAAACATCGACAATATCGATTCAGTTGTTTTATTTTTACGTTGTGCAGGTGAGCTATGAGTTATTTCTTTATATTATCATAGTTATTTATTGCTATCAAATAATCATCAAAGTTCTCTCGTAAGCGAAGGTAGCCAATGTATCAGTTCCAAAATTTTGTACTCAAGAAGCTCACGTGGGTAAGAGGTTAGCGCGTCTGCCTAGCGTGCGGAGGGTCCAGGGTTCGAATACACAACCACCGTAAAAAAAAATTTTTATTTCCTTATTTATTTCTTGTATAGCTAAATTTAATTAATAATATATTAAATATTGTATAAATATTAGGTATCCTATAGATATAAAATCATGAAAATCAATTTTTTTTAAGTTTAAGCTTGGCTACAAAAATTACTATATTAGTTAGCAAAAGTACCTAAATTTCCATGATATCCCATCGTTGCTATAAAAAATAGTAATTTTTATTAGCTTTTCAGTAAATTTTCCTACGACAGTTTTCTCAGTGTACCGTCGTTAGACGCTATGCGGCGCATCGATCGGGGCACCCCTAAACACATTGAATCGCCGAGAGTATATAAGTCCGAGAGATTCAGCCTTTAAATCACTCTTTAACAAGAGTCTAAACTTCAAGGCTTGCCTTGCTTTTGGTATAAACCCCTTAATCGGGTTTAAAGAAGTGATTACAAAAATTTTTTTAAAAATTTTGGAATCAATTTATTTTTCAGACATCTTAAAGTTGTCATAAAAGTTTGTCTCAAATTAATCTTATCATCATCTTAAAAAATCTAAAAATCATCTTAAATTCAGTACGAAAGCTCGTCTCGAATTCGTTTCAAATTCATTTCAAAAGCATCTCAAATTTATCTTAAAATGATATTAAATAATGAATTTCGTATGTCTGAAAACCATCTTAAAATTGCTTTAAAAGGCCGAATGTAGCGATGATTAAAAAAATATTAAAATCATCTTGATTATTCGTTGAGATTTGTCATCTTAAAAAGTAACAAAAACGGCCATAATCGAGACATATCTTAAAGCGATCTTTTTGTGATCTCAACTTTTTTTGCGCGGGTAATTATAGTTTAAAAAATAAAAAATCTGAGAATTTTGGAGTATTAAATGTGATGCTAAATACTAGAGAAATTTAAATAAATTGCAAAACAAATAAAACGTAACATTTCATTAAACAAATCATTGTAAAATTAAGTATTCCCAATTGAAAATAAAATTCCATTAATCTATACTCATAAAGTTTTTACGACCTTCTCTAGCATGAAACGTAAATATTTAATTTTGCCTCACGCTTCATTTCAATCCGCATATATCCTTCCACGCTGTACTTTTTATAAATCAATTAAAGTTACACAAAGTCGAATCTGGACACGTGCCGTGCACGTGCTGTATTCACCTATTAATTACCGGTCTAGGGAATTATCGCCGGAAGAAAGCGTGAAGTAATTACATGCTATAAAGATATAATCGCTCGTAAACATAAATCATTGGGTAATCCCGGGGTCTTTGTTTTAAGCTTAACCTTTTCACGCCCAACTTCTTATAGAACAGGTCAAGAGCTGTATAATATTTAAAACCCAGTGTACTCCACGCGCTGTGAATAAAAATTCAAGTTTAGGTTTTTTATAAATCGTAATTCGTTAATTCTTGAAGTAAGAGGTACGGTATATAGCAACACTTTGTAAGTTTAATCATCTTATTTTGGAGTAATCTCAATTTTATAATACAATGTAGCGAATTATTTTCATTTGCTGACACTGCGGCAAAATCAGGGAGCTGGACAAGTAAAAAATACTGCGCCGTTATTAGGACATCTACCCTACGCTTCTTAATTTTGCAAGTTTTTTTTCTCCTGCTACATAGTTTTGGAGATTGAAATTTCTCGGAACTCCGTAAAACTGGTCCGATCAGCGAAACCGCAAATTCGACTACTGCTATGACCGTTTAATCAGATTTTAATTTTATTCTTTGCAGGAAAGTTTGAAAAATTAACATACCTACCACACGATAGACTACTTTTTATATAATTTTTATAAAGAATATGTCAATTAAAAGTTTAATTTATGACTCTTGGCTTTTTTGCTCATGGATATAAGCACTTGATTTCAGATGAGAAGCAGTAAATAAATTTTAATAATTTGAGAGGATTATAACAAAGAAATATTCTAAAACGTACTAGAATGTAATTGCATATAACACTTTATTATAATTTTATACCCATTCTATTTTTAATTTTTTCTCCAGCGAAAATACCCACGACATTTATTTCTCCACTACCACAAGTATCGTTCCCCAATCAATTTACGAAAACTTCTAAAGAAGCACATAAGAAAAAAGAAGAACCCACAGATATCCCTAAACTCCGAACCGCAAAACCTCGACTGTCATCCCACCGTTCGTCAGTCGACTCATGATTGCAAATCCCTCATCGTTGTATATATCTCTCGAGCGGTGTCGAATTTCCCAACGTGTTCATATACCGTATCCGTACGCTGCGTGAAGAAATCATACGTACAACCGCCCGCGCCTAATCCTTGCCCCCTGAAATATTCAAAAGCGCATAACAGTGTTCGCGTTCCGACCTCGCGCGTGCATTAAAAATTCAAAGGTCTCTAATACCTCTGGTCCGCGCTCGCGGCATGTGATAGTGATTTGACGAGGGCTGGTGGCTTAATATATAGTCGTTTTTTCCGTTCACGTTAGGGTGGCCACGGGAATCAGGGAAGGAGGATACGAAGAAGAGAATGGAAGAAAAGAAAACAACAGTAGACAGTCCATCATTACAATATAATATAGGATACTTTATTTTTTTTATGTCTTATGTGGAAGAAAAGACATGCTCCTGCTCTCTCGTACAGTAGCAATAGCAGTGTTGTCGGTATATTACAGATGCGAACGTATACATCTACGGCTAAACGTTCGCGTAGTGTCGCTATTATTGTTAATAATCAACGCATGGACATACGTGTACGCACCACGGGTGTAATTGTATGTGTATCGTTTTTTTATAGGTGATCAATGACAGCCTATAGAATACGGCGCGCTTATAGATAAGATTCTTTCGATTTTAAAAAGAAAGGAGAAGTATTACAGAATGATGGAAGCTCTACATTATATTTACAACCTTAATAACACAACACGCGCAACGCAGAACTTTTATATATACTTACAGCGGTACTATTTACAAACGGCACTCACTCGCTGCGTGTCACACACACACACACACACACACACACAGATCTCATGGGCGCTTTCCCCTCTCTTTCTACAAAAAAACGCGCGTGTGCGCGGACACGGGTTTTATAAACGCGTGCGCGCGAGATATGACTTAGCGTATAGCTTATAGACTTCTAACTCCCTACAGCGAGAAATACTCCCTTCAGTGAACAACTCCTCTATCTCTATCTTTCTCTCTCTCCTCATCTCTCTCGGCGTATGCGTATGTGTATCGCATACGTTATATTCTTCTTATCAACATCATCATTATCCTCGTTTTATTCGTCTCTACACTAGATATGCGTTTATATATATATATATATATATATATATATATATATATATATATATATATATATATATATATATATATATATATATATATATATATATATATATATATATATATATATATATATATATATATATATATATATATATATATATATATATATATATATATATATATATATATATATATATATATATATATATATATATATATATATATATATATATATATATATATATATATATATATATATATATATATATATATATATATATATATATATATATATATATATATATATATATATATATATATATATATATATATATATATATATATATATATATATATATATATAAAGTGTACATATTTATAATCGGAGTCGACTCAAGTTAATTTCGCGATCACCCGTAAGTGAACAGCAGCTTCGCGGAGCGGGGCGACATGCGGTTCGGATGAGATAGCAGACGGCCCAGGGATCCACGGCGCCAGGATCCGTGTGCGCCTCTGTCTATCCGAGCTGCGTGCGCACCCGCTTCGTATTCGCTGCTCCACATACTCTGCTTCGTCATCCGTCTCTCTAACACTCTCTGAACGCGCGCGAGGAAATTTCTGGTTTATAACGTAAAAAATGGATCGTTGCATCGTCGCGCGAACTAATTTTTTTTTCTTTCACTTTTTATCTACCTACAAGCTAACTATCGATATACAATAAACTGTATAGACGCAATATTCGCGTATGCACAACAACATGATGACCGTGATCGTCATCCAAATAGAGTTTTGTGGGTATCATCACTGTAGACCAAATGAAAGTTAGGCGCACTGTCGTGGGTGCTGCTGCTGCTGCGGCTAGGCCATCGCCTGGTACTTGTGCTCCGGCACCAGATAATCCGCGCCCTCGTCACCCAGGCCGGACGACGCGGCCGCGTTGAGATGATGATGGGACATGCTGGAGGCGAGGCTCATCTGGTGATGGTGGTGGTACGGTCCGGCATGATGGTAATTGGCCGCTTGCGTGTGCATCTGGTAGTAATCGCCCGAGGCGTACGGGTTCTGGTAGGCGTTGTACTGGCCGGGATAGCACTGGCTGTTGACCGCTGCAGAGCCGGGACTCGCCGACGGCGTCCAGGAGAAGTGTCCGTACTCGACCTGCGCGGCGCCGTGGTGATGGTGCAGCTGGTTGGCGTACGCCGAGGACGCTGCGACCGGCAGGTGATTGTTGCTCGAGCCAGGCGTGAGAGGCGGCGAGGGCGTCGTCAGGGCGCTGCTAGCATTGCTCACTGCTCCGGGAGTGGCGCCCAGGCGAGGATAGGCAGCGGGGTTCGTCGCGGCCGTCGACGCCGTCGGGACGAGGGGCGAGTTCGAGCCCGGTGCCTCCTTGCCACGCGATGGCGAGCACGGCGAGCTCCTACGCTGTTGCTGCTGCTGCTGCTGCTGCTGTTGTTGCTGCTGTTGCTGTTGCTGCTGTTGCTGCTGCTGTTGGCTAACTAGGGAATTGTTGTTCCCCACGGAGCCGTTGGGGAGCTTCTGGTTACCGGCGTTCTGGCTGTTCTGGTTCGCGCCTGGGCGCACCGGCGGCTTCTGGTCCGACTGCTGGGCCTGGACCTGCTGCTGGTGCTGCTGTGCCTGCTGTCGACACTTGGCGCGACGGTTTTTAAACCACACCTGTAACACGAGGAAAAACAAAACGATTTTTCGATTAGTTAAAACGTTTCTAACGATACATATACATTTTTATGCTGCAAAGTATAAAGAGCAGTATGTGGGTACATTCTCGGGGAGGCGGGAGGCTGTTACCGTTGCAGCGTGACAACAAACAGCGGTGGACAAAAAAAAAACCGAAGAAGAAATTCGTGGAGCGCGCGTACCCCTCGCTGCGCACCGCTCCGCAAGCTCGCACACCCCTGTAATCCTCGGACAATGTGGCCAAGGGTGCGCGATCGCTCACACATACGTATATATATGACGTATCCCTCCTCTAAAAGCACACACGCACATACAGAGACACGATGACGGGTCGGTGTTGTTATTGTTGGCATTGTCGTCATTCGCATTATTATCTTTATTATCGCGCCCGGGGCATCAATCGACGTCGGCTTTTTTCCCCGTCTGCATACAGGACAAACAGACATATATAGCTTTCTCGTTTTCTCGACCGACGAGGTGCGAATGAGAGCGACGAGTAGCGCGTGCATCTGCTGACAGCTGTGATGTGCGGGATACGTCTGCTATTACGTGTATAGCGATCACTGTGCAGTATTTTTGTGTGTTGTGACAAACGTATAGAGCGCTGAGGAGATCGACGAGCGCGGTGGTTGGCGACAGAGTCGATCTCTCTGGTCCCCCGCGCGTGATACATTTCTCGGAATTTTCGCGCGTATATTGTGGGAGTGTGGCTATGGTGTATAGGGTATGCAGAAGTATAGAGAGGAGGAGGAGGTGAGATACGCTCGCATGAAACCGAGTGTACCGAGAGAAGAGAGAGAGAGAGAAAAGAGAGAGAGAAACGTGGAACGGGAGCAGCAGCAGTAGCAGCCGCAAAAGAGAAACGCAGCTGCGACTTTCTCGTGACGGCGGACGTCGGCGGCGGCGGCGGCGGCGACGACTACGACGACGACGACACGGGGGCTATAATCCAGGAACAAATCAACTATGTTGCACACGGAGGCGCGCATATACGTTTCTCCCTTCGCCCGAAAGGGAACTAGCGAGCCAGAGAAGAGAGCGGGGGGGAAGCGGAGCGTTTTATTCACGTATAATACGCGGCGCGCCTATCTGCCTCCATAACCGCGTTACACAGACGCTTTCCGCCGCTCGCTCGCTCGCTCGTGTGTACACTACACCCTTTCTAGTTGCGCGCGCTATTCACATCGGCTTAACTCGGGCCATAGAGAGAGAGAGAGAGAGAGAGAGCAGCGTATACCCGCTTGCGCGCTCGCGCGCCCCGACAGATTTTCCCTGCTTTTGTCCTATTTTCACCGAACCTCTCTCCTCTCTCTCTCTCTCTCTGTCTCTCTCTCCCTTTCCCTCCCGGCGGCGTCTGTCTGTGTGCTGCTGGCGTACGGTAGGCGCGAGAGCTATAGGCCCACTTTCCCGTCTCTGAATTTCACCGAAGGGAAAAATACTTTTGATGAAACCCGAGGCGGCTAGTTTTTCGTGCGTGCGTGCGCAGGCTCATTCTTCGCCAATTTGGCATTGTGCGCGAGAGGGCTCGACGACGCGCGCGTATCAAAACACCTCGTCAACGCGCGCCCGCGCGACCAGGAATTCGAGATGACGAGGGACACGTATATAGGTATGTTTGTCGCGCTCGTCTGACGTGTGGGTTATTGTGCATGGGCTATATAGTTGGGAACGTCACGGGATGAGTAAGTAACTCGACCGTCTGTCCGAGATGTAAATTAGCGCAAGTGCAGAGACGAAGGAGAGTGGGAGAGAGAGAGAGAGAGAGAGAGAGGGCGGGAGACAAAGAGAGGAAAGACACCGGCGATCTGCAAGTTTATTTTTATTCGCGCTAATCCGCTTAGGATTCGCGCGCGAAAGCGCAACGCGCTCGCCCGAGAGATCCCTTTCGCTCGGAGAGAGAACAGAAAGAGTATAAGAGATGAATAAACGAAAATAGCTGAATGTTGTTGTAGGCGCTGTTCGCTGTTGTATATTGAGTAATAAAGTCGTACGACGACAAAGTCGACGCTGATTAACTAATTCTAGCTTCTTTTTATAAATACCAGAAAGCTGCAGACAGCTGCATAGCTTCGCGATGAAACCTCTATCTCTCTTCTATCAGACCAATTAGAGAACCAAATTGCGCTTACTCGTTGATTCTTAAAACACGGCGAAATCGCATTATACATCTCTCTCTTTATTTCCAGCCCAATTATCTCCTCAGCGTCATTGTGTTATCTCGAGTCTCTCGCGCGCAGCGTAAGATCAATTTCGTATGAGAGAGGAGAGCCGACGAGGGAGCAAGCGAGCGAGCGATGACGCGATAATGTGATGATTCGATAGAATCAAAGTGGCCGGGCGGCACATAACGCGTGTGTGCGTGGGGTTGTTATGGAAGATTATAGCGCGCGCGAGAGAACCCCGCTTTTAAATCACGTCAGCAGTCAGGACGCACGAGAGTCGAGGCTCTATGCTAATGAATTCGAGCTATTAAATTTTCGGGCCGATAAATCAAAGAGTTTTTCGCGACGATTTGAGAGCGCCTGCGGATCAGTGCAATTTTTATACGGCTGTAGGTGTGTGTCTATGTGTGTGTGGAGAGGAGAGAGATGGTATCGAGGTATAATGCGACTTTAGATTGCACGATTGCAAAGAACGTGCGGTTATAGTTTTCCTAACGCGTGCGATCTCGTTTATCGTAAGCGAGTGCTAATAGATGTTTTACGATCAGAGAATTAAAAGAGTTAAATAGCGCGACGATGATCGTTTAAGGAAATGTCGGCGCAATTTTTAAATTCATTACATTATTTAAATTCATTTTCAAAACTTATAAAATTATCACAATCATCTACTATTCGGAACGAAGAGTGGGTGACTGAGACTCAGGAAAAATAAAAACTTGAAAAAGAATAATGAAAAATACTGAAATTGGCAACCATGTGATCCTATATGATGGGCGCCGACATCCCCTTAACGTATACCCGTTTAAACTGTAATATTACGATTCGAGTTGCTCCTCATCGTTGTATTTATCAAAAACATCATTTCCGAAGACGAGCCTCAAGACACAACCGCTACACCTTTGAAGGAAAAAACCGCGCTTTAAATATATACAAAAAGACTTTGTAAGAATACACGCGTCGCCGTAATATGTACATCCAAAGTAGGATATTTACGCGCGTAATCTTGTTTGCGCGAACTCGCGGTGAGATAAAAAATTCCGTAACGATATGGCTCTGGATTTATTTTCGACACTTTTGCGAGCGGGGCAAAATTAAAAAGTGCAGCTCGCTCGCTCGCGCCTATAAAATTGCGAGAATATCTGATGGGCATAAGCCGCCGCGCCGTCGGACGCTGCGAGCGCGCTCGCGCGCATGACGTTTATGTCCCGCTGGCGTGCGTGTATATATATATATCCTTAAAAATTCATAACTTTCATTAACATCGGCACGAGCAGCTGGTATAAAACCTCACTTTTAGCAGATACGATGTAGGTATGCGCGCGTGTAACTGTTCGGGGATTTTTCTCGACGACGGAAACGATGTACCTATAATTTTTTTACGGTAAAATGTTGCGATCATCGAGCTTACTTTGTACGAAACGACGCATCGGTCGTGATTAGTCGAGCAATAAACCGTATTCTTTATCGTCCACTGGCTTTCTAATTCACACCTCGTCTCGCACGCGCACCGGGAAACTCTCCGCACGGATTATAGTTCGAAAATAAAAGGCGACCGCCGTCTCAGCCTCCCCCATTGAAAATTTGTCAGCGCCAAATATTTCACTCCCTATATATATACCGACTGTATACTAAAATCTACCGCCCCGAAAAGAGAAAAAAAAGTAAATAATCACGGCCCACACGACGACGGTCCTGCGCGCGGGGAATGATTGTTTCCGAACCTATATAATCCAAGACAAATGATTTCCCGGACGCAGGGGGAGAGAAAAAGCCTAGATAGATCATAAAAATTCATTCGCAGCCGTAGCAGTATAGTAGCTTTCGCTTGCTCTCTCTTTCACGCCCCCCGAAAGCGTCTAACCGTAATCGACGCCCGGCACTTGTGTTATTCTTTCTCGCTCTCTCTCTCTCTCTCTCTCTCTCTCCCTCCCGTCGGATTTGCGCGCATCCCCTGCGGTTGGGGGCGAGTTCAATCGAGACACACGCACGCACGCGATGGAGCTGTTAGACGCTAGCTCTCGCGCAATAAAAGCGTCATCGCGTACAGCGCCGAGCAGCAGCAGTAGCGCATCTATCAATGTTCCGGCCGGAACAATGGCGGAGGGCGAAGGGGAGGAGCGAGTAGTCTCTATCTATAAATATCGTAAATCCGGTGGCGAGTTGCCGGAGCACGCAACGTACGCGTGCGTGTGTGTGTGCGTACAGGGGCGAGAAAAACAGCCCGCAAAAATTAGGCAATCGCGACACCCCGGGGAGTGACTCGTCGTATAAATATTGATGGATGACGGTTACGGTGTGTTTGTGTGAGGTGAGTGAGAGAGAGAGGGGAGGAGGGATATGTGGTGGTTTGGTTAAGGGGGATGTTATAGAGGTGCCCGTGGGTGGGTGACCGCGCCGTATCGGTTTGATGTGATTTCGAGTGATTTGGTGGTGAAGAGAGTGGGCTCTGAAAGCGAGCGGAATAAATCTCTAGCTAGTTTTTTAATCATCAATTCTTTACGTTAACCATGGTAGAAAATTAACGAAGCATTTTTAACCAAAATCATTATATATCAATAAGACAACGAATCGAAATTGACTTTAAATTGGTACATAAATTATCAAATAAAAGCAGAATATTGTTCTTAGCCATAATGTTACCTAGAAAATAGATAATTTATGGTTTACATTTCTACCGGGGAAGTAACAAATCATTTGTCTTGTGTTATAGCAGTACGCAGTTTTGCAAAAAGAAGTTAACTTCATATTTGGAGAGTGTCGTACGATCAAACTTCATTAAAATCGAATTCCAGTAAATAATTGCAGAGAAAATCAATTTTACAGTTAAAAAACGACATTACTTTCTAGTATACCACCAAAGAAATTCAGACTATACACTCCCCCGGTCCACAATTTTCCTCGCCTCTTTAATCATTCTCTTTCATCACTCCTCCACTTCACCTTAATGCCACCATTGTCTCTCGCAAATCATCATCCCGCCGCAGCGGTTCCTCCATCCTTATACCCTCTCCCTCAAGAACGAGTAAAACTTTGATGACGAAGCTACAGCACCCGACTCTATATAGTTATATATATATATATATTTACCTGTACTCTGGACTCGGGCAGGCTGATCTTGAGAGCGACCTCCTCGCGCATGAAGATGTCGGGGTACCTCGTCTTGGAGAATAATCCCTCGAGCACGTCGAGCTGGGCGCGGGTGAACGTTGTACGCTCCCGCCTCTGTTTGCGCTGGTTCATGCCTGCGAACAAAAAAATAAAAAAATAACGATGAGCGGGGGGTGACGTTGCGCCGTCAGGCTAAAAAACTCTCTATATACATCTACACACACACATACATACACAAGCATGCTATGCTTTCGGGGAAAAAGCGAGAGAGAGACGCGGCGGCGGCGGTCGATCGAGGTTGTGCGAGGCCGCGATAGCGTAATTTTCAGCGCGCAGCGAGCGCGCCATCGTTGCCTCGTTTTCGGGACCCGCGTAATCCGCTTACGAGGGGGTCATGGGGGTACGCGCGCCCGAAATAGAGAAGAGAGAGAGACAGAGAGAGAGAGAGAGAGAGAGAGAGAGAGAGAGAGAGAAGTGCAAGCGTCCAGGAGAGAGAGGGCGAGTTCAATCCCAGCTGCCTCGTTCTCTCTCTCTCTCTCTCTCTCTCTCTCTCTCTCTCTCTGCGGTGTATCGAGCCGTCGGCTGCCGACGCTGAGCAAAAACACGCTGGCGCGATGTGTGTGTATATATATCTATATATATTCGCAAGCGCGGGCGGAAAACTCGCGAACGCTGCCGCGGTGAAAAATGGGTAGGTGTATACGTGTGTGCGCGTGTATGTGGAGAAATGATCTGGTGGCGGGAGAGAAAATTCGTCGAGTTTTCAAGAACCCGCGAGGGTGAAATATAGTATTTTGGGGTAGACGAGAATTGAGAGTTTTAAAGTTATACGTTGAACGACACGATTGTACGTTTATTAGAAAAGGCTGGTTCGAGGGTACCGTTATATTTGATAAATTAATGCCTCAATTATCGTGATTTCATATTGCCAGTTTCACAGAATTTTAAACCCCCGAGTGACTTGAAAACCGCCCGACTTCAAGATCAAAAGGACCAGCACGCCCCTCCGTCTCTATAAGTACAAAATCAAAACACCCCTTGACTCCGTCCACCCTCAACGGCCCCCGAAAAAATCAATTACGCCGGTAACAGCTACGCCCGGCGCGATCCTCTCTATTAGTCGCCATCGATACTCCCGCTACATACAGCCAACAACCTATATCATTCGATTTATCACATAATATCAGATGCGCGCGGGGGGACGACACGAGGAACCGTCGGTCCGAGACGAGATCATACGCGAAGTACCCTCGAATTCGTTTTCGCCGAGTAATTGGATTGGCCGCCGCCACTGCTCCGTATCGGCCCGCGAGTCAATGAAGGCACTAACCGAATTTCACGCCGAGCACGTGCCAGAGGGCGAGCGCACGCGCGAAAGACGAGCCACTTCACATCGTCGTCGTCGTGGGCGAGCGTGTAGCACGTGCCCATTAGAGCTCTCGCGAAGCTGCTGCTCCTGCTGCATTTAATCCCGGGCGTAGTATAGTAACGGGACACCTCTAGGGCCCAAGCCGCGACTGCATCCGGCCCCGCCGCGATATAATCGGATGAGTTTCGTTTTTCACGTACGTGTGCGCGCGCACTCGAGAGGCGGCACACACCTTACTCTCTTCCTTCTTTATATACACCTACATACGCGATGCGCACTCGCAGCCCCCGAGCAGTGTGTGTCTGTTTACCCTGCAATTAGCCGCCCCGGGCGGCAGCACGTGCACGCGCGCCTCTCGAGCCTGACTCTCGCTCTTCTCTCCCCCGCGCAAGCGGGCACACGCCTCATTGGCATCGATTTTCGGGAGTTAAGTGTCTACACTGCCGGCGGCATTCTCACGCGCGCGTAGGCGTCAGGCTCCCCTAATAAAATAAACATTGACACGCGCGTTCGTTTGGATAGCCGCGGCCGCCTCGCGACACCGAAACGATCTCACTCTCTCTCGTCGCTCCCCGAAGAAGCTCCAACAAGTGCGGCCCGCGCGTACGTACACACGTACACGAAGAGAGAGAGAGAGGAGAGGCGCGTATCCATGGCGACGAGGAGAGGGCAGTTGCTTCCGCGGAGGCTGCCGGCAGCCTGATAAGCGGCTTACGCTCTCTTTCTCTCTCTCGCGAGCTCGCTCCCTCGTCGGAAGCCCCGCTCGCGCGCGCGAACGCGCGCGGCTATGTTTGGCTTCGCGAGCTTGCGCGCGAGCGACTTCGATCGCACGCAGGGTATACGTATATGTAAGGTATGTGTACGTAGGTAGGTAGGTAGGCTGGTGCTATATACTTCGTACCGTACTCACCTTGGGGAAAGGCAGCGACGAGGCCGTGGGTGTCGAGATGATGTCCATGCGGGTGTCCGTGTCCAGTGCCGAACAGGGGGCCGCCGAGGCCAGGGTGATGGCTGGCCCCGTGGTGCCCGTGGCTGACGCCCATGCTGGCGGCGGCGGCGAGCTGGTGGGCCGTGGAGTGGTGGTGGTGGTTGGCGGCGGCTGCTGCTGCGGCGGCGTGGTGGTGGTGGTGGGCCGCGGCGACGGCCTGGTGGTGGTACTGGGAGCCGACTACGGGGCCCGGGGCCCCAGCGGCCGCCGCCTTCAGGTAGCCCGCCATGTAGCCCGCGAGGCAAGCCAGCTCACCCGCCACTCTGCTGGCGACGACGTCTACTCGAGGTGACCGACGACTGGATGGACGTCGATACCAACGATGCTAAGGTCTATGTGTAGTTGGACCTGAAAGAGAAAGAGAGAGAGGGGCGAGTTAGATGAGGCTGAAGTTTGGCGAACGAGATTATACGGAACTTTAGTCAGCGTAACTTTGCTCGAACTTTTCGCGAGGTGATAATTTTATTGTGGGGTTGAAAATGAGGCTTGTACAATGGAGGATATAGTAGTTTTAGTATTGTCTTAAATCGTTTTTTTTTTTCAAATACAATGTATAATGTCGAGGCAAGATTTTTTAAACAAAATTAGAACCAAAACTAAGGGTAAAACTATTGTTAACATTATGTTTGCAAAGTTTCTGTATCAGAATACTTCAGGATTCTTTGTCTATATAGGGTGAAAATAATTTGCAAAAGTTTTAAATTCTAAGACAAACATTTTGAAAACCAAGACTACGATATTTTTATACTCTCTTATATTGTTTTCGTATGACCGACACGATTCCAACAATAAAAGTCAATCTCCGCTATATCTCTCATAAATACACTTTCGATTTTTAAAAACCACGACAGTCAAGCTAGCCGCATGGGCCTGAGTTATGAAATAACCAAAATTTAACCAATTTTTTTTCGAAATAACGAAAAATTTCCTTTGAGGCTTCCCTCAGCACCCTATTATTCTTCCCTGTGCGGCTACCTTGACTGTCATTTGAAAAGCCTATATTTATATACCACGCTAAAGTTTGAACAAGCCATCGACACCCTCCGATTAATCAAAACACCAAACTCCCGTTTTCCACCACAAAACACCAACCAGCCCGTAATAATTTATTCATCGTTAATTAATCAAGTCATCGGCCGCGCCCGCACAATACGACTCGACGGCGCAATTAAGCGTACACAATAAACCACTGCTGAGCGCCGCTCTATGCCCACTCGCCCGCACAACAGCACTCCATTATCGTCATTACACGCTGCTATATATATATCCTATACTACTACCACCACCGCTGGCTGCACTTGTTCCGCGCCGGTGGGCGCCGGGCAAAAGATTTGTTTTGATGTTTCAATAGCCCGGGGGCCTCTTCAGAAAATCAATTTTCTCCGTTTAACGCGGGCTGCTGCTGCTCGCTTTCAGCGTAGCCGCCGCGTCGGAAATTGATATTCCGGCCTCGTCAAAATAAACTTTCGCGCTCTGCCAGTCATGCCGTGTTAGTGCTGTCTCTCTGTGATGCGTGTCTGTGTCTGTGTGCATGCAGAATGGGATACATATATATGCGTCTGTGGGATACGGAGTTTTTCTTTCCCCTGAAGTGTGTGTAGTTTGAGGAGGGACAATGGGAGCGACGAAGGAAAGTATACACTTGAGGTTGTTTTTGGAGTCTGGACTCGGGAGTAGTGGTGACAAGCTGTAGAGAGCACTCGATAATGTTTGCATAATCGATCGATTATAAAATTTTGTATATAGAGCGCGGTAAACTATACCGATGACCGACGTTTTTCACGCGACACATTGTTAAACAAGGTCAATCCCCTCGCGCATTCTATCCTCCATTAATTAATAATCTTCGATCCATCCCCATTAATTAACCAACATCAATCTAGACTCATGCTTGGATTCATAAATAACCTCCACCCCTTTCTGCATTCGCATAAATACATTTACCTCAACGCTGCATTTGTCTCGGAAAACTCGGCAAGCTCTACACCGCAAATTCATCGCGGTGGTATACGCCAAAGCGGTTCTTCGAAATTTGTAAACTCCTCATCGGGTCCAACACGGACAATTGGCTGGTTTTCCACGTGCGCGCACACATACACACATACATTCGTACAAAGGAGCAGTTCTGGGAAACCATAATACCCGGAGATTATTCGTCAAAGGGTGTGTGAATGTGTGTGTACCGACGGGAAAACAGGAGAGGTACACGTAGACATACGCGCTGACAATCGTAATTGGGCATGAATGAGGTCCAGGGTTTTTGTCGGTTTTTGGAGGGTACTAATTTTTGTGAGAATGATTTGGTGGTATTGTAGGTTCGATGATATATTCATTATGATATTATTATCTAATTATTCACGAGCCGATAGTATGGCAGTGATACGGGAATTGAAATAATTTTCTACTCTAATACATTTATGAAAGAGACCTCAGTGGTCACTGTGTCCTGCGAGTGTGTAGAGAGGTAAACAGAGCGCGTTTGCGAAAATATGTGCCACAGCACCTGCGCGCGTCTCTCTGACCACAGCTCATTTCGGCCAAATACTCAATCACATTCCATTCACCGCGGTTGTGATTTGGATTCCCATGAATGGCAAATTCCGATACTTTTTCAAAACATGCACGCCGCGCTCGTCGTACACTCGACATTACTGTACAGGCCAAAGTATGCGTGTAACGCGGAAAGTATATACCGTATCCGACGGGTAGAAGAACGTCGCAACTTTTTTTATTTAGTAAAGATCAAAACGGAGTTTTCGGTGCATATACTGTGCCCGACGGAAGCCCTTGTGGGCGCATCGGGAATGTTTGCCTTTCACAAACTTTTAAATATACATCTATTGCAAGGCGTAAATAATATATTTAGCGATAAACATCGTCGGGGTCACCTATAAGCTATGCATTTCAATTCCCGCCGAATCTCACGCCAATAACTTCAGGCTCCCTGTCGTACATTTTAAATGTTAATAACAGTTAATAACTGTTAAAAATTATTTATAACTATTTAGAACTGTTTAAAACTGTTTATAAGTGATACAAAATGTATGATTTTGGACACATTTTTTCTAATTATAATACTTTGTAACAGTTTCAAACAGTTTTTAATAGTTTTAAACACTTTCAAACAGTTTCAAATAATTTTAAATTTAATATATTTCAGGAAATATTAATAATTAATAATTATTTAATAACCTCATTATTATAATCATGAGAATTAAGGAGCGCGGGAGCACTCCTAAGGCAAGTAACAGTCAAACAATGCAGAAGAAGCCTAAGGAGTGTTTAATTATACTAATAATTAAGTATTGCTATGTTAATAATAATAATTAATAAATATTTAAAAGTTATTAAATAATTTAATAACTCTTACAAACTGTTAAAAACTGTTGAAAAATGTTACAAACGATTAATAACGTCCAAAATCCTACATTTTGTAACATTTTTAAACAGTAGTTTATAACTCTTTCTAACAGTTTTTAACATTTTTGAACAAAAATATTTCCGCTAGGGCTTGAGAAACAAAATTTGCGATCCATTAGTAAAACGCGGTCCTCGTTCTCGTCTCGATGTTTTCACACATGAAGTTACGCGTCTTACGTAATCCCGAGCCTCTATACCGATTTTCCCTTTACCAGCGCACGCTTTTCTTCCAACTTATCTATAGCGTTTACAATAATCAGAAACTTACTCTTTTCGTGGGTTCAGCCTTCTGTTAGAACCGGACAGGTTCTCTCGGTCTCTCCGCCGTCGCGATTGATCCCGGGGAAACAACGGAGCAGCCGAGTGGCAGCTCAACTCTTCCTGCACGCCAGCGAAGCTCCAAAACAACGAGTGCAACGTCCTTTTATATATACGTATATGTATATATCTACTCCAATGCACTGCTGTATTACGTATAATACACACTATATATATCGCGTGCTGCTGTACGACACCGCACTACAGTATAGGCGCACACTTACACTCCGCGCACAATGTACACACGAAGGGAATGGAAGAGACTGACAGCTACAACGTGAGCGTGTGCGTCTCCGACTGACTCGACGATCGAACTGCCAGACTGTAGTCGTCGGGGCCCTAAATACTTTTTCCCTCCACGCTAGGAGCCTCTACACCACCGATTTTCCACACTGCACGACGACGGGGGTGGGGCCTGAGCACGCTCTACCTACACTTCTCTTCCTCTCTCCGTCTTTCTCTCTTTCTGTTTCTATGGGTAAGCATCAGTTCTCACTGTAAATCTGTGCGTGATGTGCTCGACCGCAGAGATAATCATCGTCGCACGGGACCCAGGTATGCACCCCGCTGGGGGTCGTATAGCCAGCATAGCGGACTTGCGGGAAACCCGGGCCCCGACGCGCCCGAAAAATCCATAAAACGAGTGAGAGAGAGAGAGGCGGTAGCTTGCACGTTTCCTTCCTTCCTGTCCCGGCAGTTCCTGCCTTCTCGTCGCGCAGGCTCCGCCCTTCCCCTCTCATGCGCGCACGCGCTCTGCGATACCTGCGCGCACGGCGCACTGTGCACCGCACGCGCTGATTTTCCGGCGCGTGCCCTTGACTTCCCTCCGCGAGTGCGCTTCTCTTCTTCCCTCTTCTTCGAGAGGGAGAGATAGATATTATGCCGCGCGCTATAGCTACCTTATACTCGTACTCCCTCGTTACTTTTTTTCTTCGCTTTCGCTTCTTCTTCCCTCCACTATCGTTTCCTTTTTTTTTGCCTCTTTTCCAACCACGCTGCTGCTGCGCGGACGAATTTATAGAGGAGAAATTAGGAGGTTTATAGAAGCTGTGCGCGGTAGCCGGCCGTAGATCATCATTAGAGCGAGCGAGCGAGCGAGCGAGCGGACTGCAGCAGCAGCAGCAGCAGCAGCTCGCACGCCCGGCTAATAATATATGTGCGACCGCCTCTCGCCTCTTACGCAGGCACTCTTGTATACACCTATACGTATCGCATATATACGTACGTATATGTACGCATATAGGAGTGTATGTGTGAGCACGGGCCATATATTGACTTTCGAATGGCCGCGCGCCCAGCCTTTTCCCCAACAAAGACGACGCGACTCGCTCTCCGCGTTCCCTTTAACACGTACACACACACACACACATATATAGAAGCTATCCTCCTCTCTGCTTCTTCTTCTTCTTTCGCGCTGTCCTTGCCGCGGTGCAGCGAAAAAAGGCATATCGGCGAAACGACCAATAACAATAATCGCGCGCGCGCAGGGAGAGAGAGCAAAACAACCCGCATAAATAATCGCCCGCCGCGGAAGGGGCGAGAGAAGAGATTCCTTTCGGTGACCGCCGCGCGCTCTTTCCTATATATGTATAAGAGCGAGGGAGAGAACTTTTTGCTCTCGTTTAGAGGTGTATATATATGCGTGAGCGTTCGGCGATCGCTTCTTTATATATAGATTCCACCCGTACCGCGCGCCGAACAGGAGCGAGTCGAAAGGATTCCTGCGGCGCGCGTGCATATATATATGTATATGTGCGCGCGTGTGTGTGTATATAAAACTTTCTCTTGTTACGTGCGGGAAATCCTCTCTATCGTGTGCACGTGCGAGAAGAAGACAACGACGACGGCAACGATGATGATGAATATCGTAAACGTTATACATTGCTGTCACGTGTTGGTAGTGGTTGTTACCGTTATGCCGAGATTTCTCGTTATACACAACGGACGCAGAAAAGCAGCGATTGCGGGGGTCGCGGCTTGCGCAACGTTTCGCACGCTGCTGCTGTGCAGATATTTCCAGGGACCTGGGAATACTAGCATGCATGTTTGCATGTGCGGATCGAACGCCGTGTATATATACGCGGTTCATTCGTTCCGGCTGCTTTTTTCTCGCGTGTGTATATGCACGCGGCATTCCTTCGTACGTATAGGAAAAATGACATATATGCAGCGGCGGCGGATTAAACGTTGAGTTTTAATGCGCGCGCTTCGGTGTCGGTATCGATTAATGTTGATGGAGGTTGAAAACGGTTTCGGCAGTATGCGAGCGAATTTTATGACGAGCGTTTTTTTGTGGGATTGTTGGTTGAAGTTTGCTCAACGTTTGTTGGTTGAGTGCGTATACTTTATTAATTCGAGACACATTGAAAATATTATCAAAACTTTTTCCGATGTAATTTGCTCGATAACGTAATAAGCTTTGAGCGAAGAATGAAACCGTAACGTTATTGCAAAAATGATTGATATTTATCTTTATATTCGCTGTTTTTACAAGCTTTAGAGATGTTTTTAAATCCTTTGCCGTGATGCATTTAACCTCCTACGTATTTATATATTTAAATGAATATGTAAACAATCATAACACTCAAATACGCATATGAGCGTGAAATACTTATAAATAAAATTTAATGCTCTAACTGTATATATATAATGTTCATTTATCGCGCTACGTGAATTGGAAGCGATAAAAATAGATAAAAAAGTGTATTTTACGATCGCGTGTGCATTGTACCGCTTAATGTAAAGAAAACGTTGATGCAATTACAAACATGTTACACTTTGTTTCCTCAATAACTGGTAATTTATACATAAATCCGATCGCGCGACGTATTCATATAAATTTAATTTTAGCGAAATTAAACTGCACGGTCTGGAATTATTTCCATTAAAACAGAAATTTTTAATTACAAGGTGTTTTAAATTTCGAACGCTCACGCAGAGAACGTAAGATTCTTGCCATTTTTAGATTTACCTTGATTTAGCTACTCGAGGTGGCTCCGGTGAATAAGCGTAATCGATAAGTAAGAACACAGAAAAATGCCTACTGAAAATACGAATTTGAAGTTTTCTATTGGTATTTTTTTCAAGTAGGGTGAACTATAGAGAAAAAATATTTTTCAAAATTCAATTTTTAACATAGGCTCTTATGGAGAGAAAATCATTTTTCATCTTCTTTGCATGAAAATCGATAATTTTTCCATAAAATGGCATATAGAGTAGAGCATTTCAGTTACAAAATCTTATTCTCTAATGAAAACATCAAGTCACCAGCAAAATTTAAATTTATAATTTCATATAAACTGAAAATTGTGCTTTTTATACGCACACATATCGCACATTGTGGTTATTTTTGTACATTACAACATATAATAGGTACATATATAGTACATGATATTGTACTACTATAAATAAAAATAATGGTCATTTCACAAAAAAATAATTATGGCCCAGCACGCCGGAGCCACTTTAATATAAGCAAAAAAAAAATGATAATAACTGTATCCTTCCAGTTTTTACTTTGACATTCGAAATTGAAAATACATTAATTACATCTATATCCTTCTCCAACAAAAAAACACTATAACTTAAACATAATATCCTTCCACGTGCAGCCACTCCGCAATAAACAAAATCCCACAAATCAACCACCATAGAAACCCCCATCCGTTGTGCACATTCCCATGCACCTACACCGTGGGTATATAGGTGGAAAGAAATCCGTTTTACTATTTTGATCGTCCGTCCGTCCCGCGCGCATTGATTTCGATTCATCTCCTTCCCTCTTCTTTCTCTATAATACACCGGCACCTGCGCGCTCACGCTTGCTTGCGATACACACCGCCGACGCGGCTTTTCACACCGAAAATTTCTTGGGCGTTCTCTCGAAGGCGGAGACGAGGGGTGCATGTGTCACGCGGGGGCATTCAGGCCGAAACTGATTCATCTTTTCTCTCTTTCTCTCTATCTCTCTCCCCCGTGCGCGAGCGGGGCTTTGACACGTAACGGAGCTCGATTCCGCGGCTAGACTAGATTTTTTTAGGGGTATAGAGGCGCAAGGATGCGTAGCGTGAAGGTGAAGTTCCTGATCGATTTTTTATGGTTAGTGGTAGAGGTAATAATGAATAGGGGGAGATAAATTGGGAAGTTGAGATTATTAATATCGAAATAAGATGGAAGCGAGTTGGCGATTAATATAATATATAAAATATAATTGAAAATTGCAGTAATATACACGGAGAAAAATTACTATATTTATACACTGAGAGAAATGTTTAGGAAAATTTACTATAAATGTAAGAAAAATTACTATGTTCGATAGGAACTTTGGGACAGCCTCAAATTATCATAAAATTTACTACAATTTATAGTAAAAATTGCTATGTATACATAGTAAAAATTACTCAAAACATAGGAATTTTTATTATAAATTGTAGTAAATTTTATGATAATTAAAGTCTGTCCCACGATTACTATAAATATAGTAATTTTTGTTACACCATTTTTCTCCGTGTAGTAACCCACGTAAAAAAAGTTGAGATCACAAAAAGATCGCTTTAAGATATGTCTCGATTATGGCACTATTTAATACTTTTTAAGATGAAAAGTCTCAACGAATAATTAAGATGATTTTAATATTTTTTAGTCATCGCTACATTTGGCCTTTTAAAGCATTTTTAAGATGGTTTTTAGACATACAAAATTCATTATTTAATATCATTTTAAGATAATTTGAGATGCTTTTGAAATGAATTTGAGACGAATTCGAGACGAACTTTCGTACTAAATTTATGATGATTTTGAGATTTTTTAAGATGATGATAACATTAATTTGAGACAAACTTTTATGACAACTTTAAGATGTCTGAAAAATGAATTGATTCCAAAATTAAAAAAAAAAATTTTTAATCATTTCTTTAAACCCGATTAAGGGATTTATACCAAAAGCAAGGCAAGCCTTGAAGTTTAGACTCTTGTTAAAGAGTGATTTAAAGGCTGAATCTCTCGGACTTATATACTCTCAACCTTTCAATGTGTTTAGGGGTGCCCCGATCGATGCGCCGCGTAGCGTTTAACGACGGTAACAACCGATCGGAAGTAACCGAACTCATGGTTGTCATTTGCCGTCGCTACGCGGCGCATCGATCGGGGCACCCCTAAACACATTGAAACGCCGAGAGTATATAAGTCCGAGAGATTCAGCCTTTAAATCACTCTTTAACAAGAGTCTAAACTTCAAGGCTTGCCTTGCTTTTGGTGTAAACGCCTTAATCGGGTTTAAAGAATCGATTAAAAAATTTTTTTAATAAATTTAAAAATTTTCGAATCAATTAATTTATCAGAGATCTTAAAGTTGTCATAAAAGTTTGTCTTAAGTTCATCTTAAAAAATCTAAATATCTTAAATTCAGTACGAAAGCTCGTCTCGAATTCGTCTCAAATTCATTTCAAAAGCATCTCAAATTTATCTTAAAATGACATTAAATAATGAATTTCGTATGTCTGAAAACCATCTTAAAAATGCTTTAAAAGACTGAATGTAGCGATGATTAAAAAAATATTAAAATCATCTTGATTATTCGTTGAGACTTTTCATCTTAAACAGTATTAAATAGTGCCATAATCGAGATATATCTTAAAGCGATCTTTTTGTGATCTCAACTTTTTTTACGCGGGAACCGTGGGACAGACTCAAATTATCATAAAATTTACTGCAATTTATAGTAAAAACTCCTATGTTTTGAGTAATTTTTACTGTAAATTGTAGTAAATTTTATGATAATTCGCGGCTGTCCCAAAGTTCCTATAGAATATAGTAATTTCTCTTACATTTATAGTAAATTTTCCTACAACATTTCTCTCAGTGTAGTATCACGAGTAAAGTCGTAGTAAAAGTATTTGAGTCTATTCGGCAAAAAGTTGCAACAATAACACTTATCATACGGTCTATCAATCAAGTTAAAGAAGTAATATATAGGTACAAAACTAGCACTTCTAATGTCTTTTTAACATTTAAACCTTTTTACCGTATGTATAATCATGAAGAGACACCATTTGCATTAAGCATTATCTTCAACTACACACGTTTTATCAAATTTAGCATAGCGCGATTCATAATGAGTCGCGCGCGTTCCGTTTAGCTTCCGTCTAAAAAGCGCAAGGCATTTTGAAAAGGCTAAAAAAGGAAAAGTAATGAATGAGCATTCGTGTTCGGCTACCGTACGCGCAGGACGGCTGCGCCGAGGCGTGACAATGACAAATGCGACACGGAATAAATCACCTCGTGGTAAAAGTAACGATTGACTGGACGGCTAATCCAATTAGAAACTGTAAAATATGACCAAGCTTATGGATTGTGGAGGAATTTGGAGCTTCGGACTTGCGGTGACCTCCGCTTGCGCTGGTCACAATGGGCGCACAGGTCTGAAGGTTCGGGTCTGTTACAATTAAACAGGTTGTTCAACCGTAACTAGACAATTATATGATATTGGTTAAAACATAATTATTTGTTTTGAGTAGAAGTGTATCTTATAGTTCGTTTGGTGCGGTTACTATTATCTGTTTTTGTGACGTCACATCATGGTGAGTCGCGAAAAACTTTTGAACATTTAGAGTTTCCATAAACTTTGCAAAATTTTCTAGAAAAGAAATCGTTTCGTTTAGGCAAACTAAATTTATTTTTATTTATATAAAGTATTTTCATTCAATATATGCAGCTTGGCGTTTACATGACTGCGTCAATACATTTTGCAAGCATATACCGATATAACAGAATTTCTCTTTAGTAAAATATTTGCTTGGTTTCCTCGTGTAAAACTTTGTTGTGTTAGTAAACAATCGGTGTGATAGAGAAATAAGCTATAGACACTATAAAAGAAGATTTATTTCTTATACTAAAATATTTGTTTTACCGATAACCACGAGTTATCCGTGATTGATCTTCCTATAGTATTAACATCAAATCTTCAAGAAACTTTTCAAATAATTCGCCGTATATTATGTAAAATAATTCATAACGAAAATGAAAATAAAAATAATTTCCAACTCAATAACTGGACAAGAAAAATAGCCACTATAACACAGTCTACTCTCTAAATTGTCAAATCTCCCATTTGCAGCTACTACACATCCAAACACTTGTTATTTGAAGGGGAATTATCCGTGTCGGATGCCAGGGCCTGATGGATTTATGCCACGTGCGCGCCTATGCTATAACTATCGGGGAAAAACCAGTCCCAAAACACTTTCCGGTAAGCCATTAGGCTCTTGCCCACGGGGAGTGCCACCACTATAGTCGGGCGAACGCATCAGAGCGCGTTCCCCTCAGAAAATCCATTAGCGGTATTGTCTGAGCGCCCATCGCACGGCGCTCATTAACGCACCCACGGTCGGAGAGATTTTCCGAATTCGCCCACTGCGAGCACGCGCGCTAATGTGCCATGTACGCCCGAGCAAAAACTCGTTTCGCAAACTCTCACGGAGATTAGGAAAGTTGGGTGTGCGCGGGAGAGAGAGAGAAGAGAGAGCGAGAAAAAAGGGAAAATGCGTGTGTATAAGTGTGTCGTTACAAAATGAAGTGGGCGGGACGGCTTTTTTTGAACCAGTCTCTCTCTCTCTCTCTCTCTCTCTCTCTCTCTCTCTCTCTCTCTCTCTCTCTCATAATTCGATGAAGGCAATATCATAAAGCTTATGCAGTCTGTCACACACGCTATCGGGTTTAATTAAGGCAGCCGGCGATGCGTATTGGAAAATTTTTCTGAATTTTACAACATTCTTCGCCGATAAACGCTGATTACCGGATTTGCATTAAACATTTCTCGAAACAAAAGAGGACAAAAAAGAAAATCTCGTTCGCAATACGACAGAAACTATAGATGTACATAGAGCTGAAAAAATGCCTGTCAACGTCGCTTGCGCGGCGCGCGTTTCTTGTCTTTTTTTATTCGTTAATTTTACTTAAAAAGCGTATAAATATTTAAGACACAATTACCGAAACTTTCCAAGGTCGAGTGCGCTGAATTTTTGTGGTGTTCCTCGACATAAAGCTAACCCGCGCGACAGCGAGGAACTTTATGAATATAGACTATAAATTATTTAAATTTATATGTAAATTTTCGGGTGACCAATCGCAGCACATTTTTTCACCGCGAGCAAGCGAGGCTCGATGCGCGCACACCGGTCGTTTGAATCACACACATATATATACCCCGGAATTAATTGATTAGAAAATTAGTCAAGCGATACAGTAGCTGCATCACGAATGAAAGATATAAATTAACGTCATAAATTCCGTTCGGATTTTTGTTGCTAAAAACAATTATGTATGCGATAAATGAGTGGGACCCACGTAGTTGTACATACGTCAGGGTGGTTTGATAAATTGAACATTTTACCGAAATACTTTTGAGCATTCTAAGTTGTATCATTGAATATAGGTTCGATTTACGTTATTATTTTATAAAGTTAATCGTAACATTAAAGTATGCGAGAAAGCAGCGATATAATTTATAATTACACTCAAGTAAAATTAGTAAGTTGAATTTAATCCTTTACTTTAACTTAGTCTATGTTGTAATAGTATGCTAAATATATTTGAGAAATTAATGTAAGCACAAAGATTATAAAGAATATTTTTTAAAGCTACAATTCAATAGCTTCAACTTCAGAACTACTGCATGCAAAAATTCAAAAATTTCTGTTACATCTTTTCTTCATTTCTCCCAAACAGCTGTGTCTGTGCGAAAAACTAAACATAATAAGTATTAATATTATTTTGATTTCATTTCATTAATATCAATAAACAGAATTGTATAAGAAACCATCCCTTAACAAATATTTTAACTCAAAGGAGTGTCTTTCCGAGAGGATACAGAATGCAAGATTGATTCCCGACGCGAAGCAAAAATTGTTTACAGCTACACGTGTGCGCGCGCACCTCATTCTCAATTTAAAACACATATCTCGCGACCTCTTCATTTTTCCAAACGATGACATATAAAATATCGTACCTCTTCGCATACAAAAGATCTGCGCGTGCGCGAGGATATTTCAGAAATCACGAGCGGAGACATGGCACACAACGAAAAAAAGCGAAGGGGCACACAACGAAAAACAAATCGAGAATGGAAAAGTGTGTGTGTGTGTGCGTGTGTGCCTGCGAGGATTAGCGCGAGAATCTTTACACCCGACTTTAGAACGGATTAAAACACAAATCACTCAAATAAAATATTAACTATACGACCTTTATCATGTTACCACCGAAACCAGCTACAGGTAGTCGAGGAATAAAAAGAAAAAGAAGAAACAAAGATAAAGAAGAAAGAATATCGTAATTTGTTCTAGTATCTCGGTTTTTTTGGGGAGGCCTAAAGGACTTGTTAAAATTGCGGTGTGTTTAGGCCACCACTTATCTGTAAGCTGATGTGTTAATCGAGTTTTCGGGCTTAATGATAAATATTAATTGGCGCGCTTGGATCATTCAATTAAGTGGCGTAGAAAGTTCTTTTCCTGTTCTGGGAATACATTTTTAATGACGGACTAGCAGAAGTTTGTACCATTTAATTATTGCATAAATTTGTTTTCTAAAGAAGTGTGAAAGAAATTTAAAAATTGCTCTGATTGCGTTTCAAAAAATAGCTAGGGAAACTGTTTAATTTATTGGTAGCGATAAAACTGTTTACTTATTAATTTAATCTTGTAAATGCAATTGAACTTTAACTTATCGAAATATGAACAAGAAATATAAAGTAAAATCATTTACGATACTTTGCAATCATTCACTAACTGTTTTATAAGCAAGAAAATTTCTCCGCTGTTTCTCATTATTGTTCATCAACGATGTCAAGCGTATTTGAAAACATTTATGAGGGATTACCATTTGTATCCTTATAAAACGAAAGAATAATAAAAGAAAAAGTATTTCACTCATGAAGATAAGTATTTAGCAGGTAATAAGTAGAATTTACGTCCACTGAAGTGCTTGCACTGAAAAATGTTCCATTTTAAAATGTTAAATTCTAGAAATACAACAATGGAACAAGTGTATCTAGTTCATAACTTGGTGGCACACATAAAATGTAGAGGTTTTTGAAAAAATTTTCGGCATTTGACGAAGCTGAAAGTACGACAGATATTGAAGCAAAATTATAAACTGGGATTATTCTTATAAAATATTCATTTTCCATGAATTATAATTATTTAGTATTGGTCTAGAATCTGCATTATGCGCAACGATATGCAACTGTAATTTATAGAAAAAGGTAGAGATTTTGAAGCAATGAAAATAGTATGTTCATGCAGTGTTTATTGGTAAACATTGGATGACATAATACACTATGCGTGTATTCCTCTCTTTAAAAAATGATGGCCGGAAGTAGTGGCTCATTTAAAGATTCGATATGATTGGTTATTTGAAAAAAGCGCGAATATTTGAGTTTTTTAGATTGAATATGTGCTAGATTTGAATTTGGAACTCAAGTATTTATAGAACTACTAAGTAATTAAAATAGAATAAAAACATTTGATTTTTGCTTAAAAAATGTATCTAATTATTTTATCATTTAAACTAATTAAAACTAAAGGAAACCATAGTGAAAATAGTATATTACATACCTAGGCCGGTAAAATAAGCTTTCTTTTTTATTGGCCAAGGTGTGTATACTATTTTTCTGCT
The DNA here is from genome assembly GCA_036365515.1 of Torymus aiolomorphi. Lineage (NCBI taxonomy): Eukaryota > Metazoa > Arthropoda > Insecta > Hymenoptera > Torymidae > Torymus > Torymus aiolomorphi. Next base: position 220,580,529 of record CM070875.1, on the reverse strand, counting down.
CGACGGTGCCGAAAAGCGGCAACTTCGTTTCGCGCAGCGGCCGGGAAGTTGGCGCTTTCCGGCTGGAGGGCAGAAAATAGAATATATTTGTAATATGAAAAACAAAATAGTAAACGCGAAGCGCGTTTGAATGTTCCTAGTATCACAAAAAATCCCATTCCAAGGAAACTAAAAGAACGGAAAAAGCACTTATTAATTGTGACTCATTTATTTACTTCATTTCTAACAACTTTGGCTTTGTTAACAACTGAAACAGTCCGAGTACCACAACCCTGCACTCGTCCGTCGGCAAACCGTGTTTTCGCGGGCGCGCCATTTCCTCGACAACTCGTTTCCCCTCCGCGCGCAGGCTCGAAAAAAATTACTCTAACCACTCTTTATAGCGCTAAAATCGCGAAAAAGGTTGGTCTGTCAAACGCTGACGTTTTAATTAACCCGATCTATGAAAAGCGCGTGCTATTTTGACACAAAGACCTCGACACTCTGGCAAAAACTGCGTATCTTATAAACAAAAAATAGATTGCTTAATCTTTGATGCAAATTCCAACGAATTGCGAATGCAAATAATCGCCTCGTTTTTTCCCCCCGTCTTATAACACAAAAAAATATGCACACCAACAACACGCACGTTGTTTTCCAATTATACCGTGACCAAGGCGCGTGCCAGCATGTAGTACCAACGATACCATCCCTTCGCCGCACGCGCGTGCATATCCTCAGAGAGTGGGGGTGAACGATTACCGAGGGCGAGCCGATACATTATATTTATTACAATAAAACCACCGAAATCCGGCGGTGTAAGGTAAAAGTAAGTTGGCTTTGGTTAAGAAGTTGCCCGCCCCGGCGTATGCGATGGGATTGCGATACAATCTTCCGAGAGAAAGAGAGAAGAGGCGAGAGAACGGCTTGTGGTGCTACATAGCCGCCGCCACTCGATCCGACGGCCGGGGAATCCCAGTCGTCCGTCGGCGACGGTAGCTCCCGTAATAGCGCACTCGTAAAGCAATTTGCCGGCGGCTTTCAACGTCGCAGCGGGGGCGAGAAAGATAGAGCACGCGTACCCCCGCGGGGGTCGTCTCTCTGCACAGAAAGAGACATATACACACTCTCTCTCTCTACGCGTGTATATACGTATAGGTATGTGTGTGTATGGCAATGTCCTCGGCGATTATCGCGCGCGCAGCCCGCCGTGAAAATGAGTAGGCCCCTGCTCTGCGTGCGCACACCTTGTGCCCTCCTCGTGTCGTCGTCGTTGTCGTCGTATAGTAAGTATACATTCTACGGGGAAACAGGTTGGCGTTTCCGCGCTTACCTGAAAGACAGTTAAACTCTACGGCGCGCGGCGGTGCAAACACCATCAGCGCTAAGCCACAAATCCGGGCTTAACCCGGCGTGCGCGGGCTTATGAATGAAATTGGCCGGCGCTCCAAAGTGCCGCCCCGTCGCTGTCGCCGCCGCCGCCGCCGCTGCTCCCGTACCTATACACGCGACAGACATCGTTGGTAACAGCGCGGCAATTTTCGCGCCGAAGAAAACGAAGAAAGTGTACCGTGTTTACCTATAAAACGAATAGGTACATCGATCGTCGGACGCGAGAACACGCTGGGTAAACACAGGAAACACGCCCGTCGAACAATGCGATTCCGGGGGCTGGTAAGTATAGTGCGTTACACGGGGCCGCCGGAAAATTGTAACAAACTGATCTATAACTAAATTACACGCGCCGCGCCTTCGGGGCAGCAATCCCTGCCCGCGCGCAGCAGCAGCTATATAAACACGTCAGCGGCGGGCATTGTTCGCCCCTCGCGCGCGCCATTGTCGCCGACCCGCCTAGTATATTTGGGAAAAAGAGGGCCGTGCGTGTGTGTACACACACACACATGTATCCTGCACACAACAACTGACAGGAAAGAGGAAACGCGCTGCGTGCCAGAGGCAAGAAGCCTCCTCTCTTTCTCGCCGCTTTTTTTCTCTCTCTCGGAGAGCAACGGATGACGAAATAATCGAAACGACTCGAGGAACATTTCTTCTTCTTTCTCGGGAGAGCGCAGTAAGAGATCGTGTGAGAACCGGGCGCGAGATCACGTCAGCCGATTCCGTATCTTTCTCGCCTCGCGTCAAGCTGTCCGCGAGCTGGATAAGCGAACGAGCGAGTATGCGTATACACTCTCGAATATTAATTCTTCTCCTCTCTCGGGGTACTATACTTCCTTCCAGGTCGCTCGCGCCTTCTTCGTCTATATATAACATACGCACATCTCGCGACGATTTTTCCGGGGGGCGACCCTTATATACTACCTATCTCCGGAAAAAAGTGTCCGTGTCTCTCCGCGGGCGGAGGATTTCGGAGGAGAGAAAGAGAGAAAAGAAAGGCCTCTGCGCGCGCGGGCGCGTGCGGGGATTAGGTAGGCGCAGGGGCGCGATCTTTGCGGCGCGCCACACGCGCGCGTTGACGCGCTTGGCCGAGCCTTTTCACGCGGCGGGCGGGCTTCAGCGATCGGGGAGCCGCGATATATACACACAGAGAGAGAGAAGAGATTCGCCCTCGTAAAACACTCGCCGTTCGTGCAGTGCTTTTAGGGGCACATTAGCCACGGCTCACGCCTCGTCGCTTCGCTCACGTTCCTTCTCTTTTCTCTCCGTTATATATACATACATAGTGCAAGAGGGAGCAAGCAAGCCCATCGCAGACCATCGCAGTGCCGGGACAAATTTTTAATGCGTGCGCGAGAGAGTTGGCTAGTGCCGCGGGTTATCGGCCCCGCGCTCGATTTCATCGATGCGGTGCGGCTACCGCTCGCGAGCGCGGGGAATCGTTATACACCTATATATACTTGTGTGAATATATACATACGCGAGAGAGGAATCGAGAGAGGAGGAGGAGGAGGTGTGTGTAAGCGAGAGAGCGGAGAGAGATGACACATGGGCCGAGTCGTTTGGCCGGTTCGAGCGAGCGAGCGGCCGAGTGTGAGCACAGTAGCGGCAAACAGCCATAAATATAAAATATGTCCCTCCTTTCAGGCCGAGCGAGCGAGCGAGCGAGCAGCGAGCGCGTGAAAAATAGAGAGAGACGAGAGATGCTGCCGCTGCTGGCTTTGGATCCAACTCTCTCTCTCTCTCAGAGAAATATAACCAAGAGAGAGAGGGAGAGAGAAACAGCTCAACACCTTTGTGCCCGCGCGACACATTCCTCCGTTCCCTCTCACACATACGCACGCACACATACACACGTACGCACTCAGTGGCGAATATAGTTATGCCGCCTCGGCGGTGGAGGCCAATTTCTGTAAATAAAAATAAGGACACGGCGGCGGCAGGGATATTATGCCGAATATATGCGCGCGCGCGCGCGGTCGAAGAGAGGGAGAGAAAAAGACGGGCAGCAGCAGCAGCAGCCAGCATGAGAAGGCACTTGGAAACCCGTTTGCTCCCCAGCATCCACCTTATTATATTCTTAGTATATTCATATTCCGAACGACGACGACGACGACGGCGGCGGCATCTTCGAATTCCCCGAGATGCGTGTGCAGTGGCGCGCGATCGGCCGAGACGGACCGGAGCCGAAAAAGGGAAAAGAAGAGAGAGGAGCGAAGGCAGCGGGCGCTACCACTGTATATATACCTATGCTGCTACAATACACACAATGCCCCTGGAATGCACAACGACTCCGTTTTCCACTGCAACTATTCGCTATATGCGTGTATACATACACTCACTCTCAAGAGAGTGCGAGAGAGGGAGAGGATTGTAGAGGAGAGACACCCCGCGGGGTAGCGTTCGCCGAAAGAGCGGGCGTGCTAATTGAGCGCCAGGGGCCCGCGTGCAGCCGGGGCTGTTTTCCCCGCGCGACAATGGACCCGATTATCGGTCCGCCCGGGGGGTCCTTCCTCTTTCTCTCTCTCTCTCTCACTCTATCGCCTGTATTTGCAAACCTCTTTCTCTCTCTCTCGCTCTCTTACATGCTATACGCGCGTGACACGCAGCAGCTGCAGCTAAGGCTGCCCCCTCTACTCCACGCTTAGAGAGAGAGCCCCCCGTTGTCACTAAAGAGCGTGACCCAGAGACGCGAGCGCGGTGTAGTTGATTGACACTCTCTGCGGAAAACTCACCTCCTGCCGAGCGCGAGAAATATTCTCCGGTACCCTATATTCTTCTCCTCTGTCTCTCTGCGGTCCCGTGGCTGCTGCGGTTGCTGCTGCTACTCCTGCGGCTGTTACTACTGCGCCCCGGCGGACTGCACTTGCGGCTCGTACTACTTGGACAACGTTATCTCTACTGTGCCTTTCTCACCGGTAGAACTTACTCCTGCTGTCCATGGTTCTGCCGTTCTTTCTACTATACTATCACCCCGGGGTCCTCCTATCTACATGTATATATAGCTTACATTAACAACGAACAACAACGAACTGACGAACGTGATGTAGAAAACGGCGCTCACGTATTAAAGTGTGTGATAGTAGCGCGCGGCGACGGCGACGGCGACGACGACGGTGTGTGAGACAGAGAGCTGCAGCGCCGCGGAGGATTGACGATCGACTGGTCGATCGAGCGAGCCCGGCCACTCGCTCGCTGGCTGGCTGGCTGGCTCTCCCTCGAATTTCTCTCTATCTCCCTCTCTCCACATATACATATAATATACACACATGCGCGCGTGCGATACGTACCAGCTGCGTGCGCGATGCGCGAACGATCGAACGGAGGCTGTGGGGACCGCCTCGCCTCCTGGACCGCGCGCGAGGGGAGAGAGATGGCCGCCGAGTCGCGCGCTCATTGGTTGGTAGCCTGATAGCGAGGCGGGCGCGAGCAACCCGCGCCCGTCGCGGCTCCGCCCTCCCTCTATCACTTTGCCTGCCAGCGTATATATATTCTTTCTCTCTCCCTCACGCTCCTTCTCTCTCTCTCTCTCCACCTATATATGTATGTACCTACATATACGTGTATATATGTATAGATATATGTATATAGGTGCGCGTGCCCGCTCGCGGCCCGCGGGCCATTAGCATTTTTTTTCGACGAGCCAGCGAGCCAGGCGCGGGATTATGTAGTGAGGGAGTGAGGGAGTGAGTGAGAGAGAGAGAGAGAGAGAGAGAGAGAGAGAGAGAGAGATGGCACGCGGAGAGAAGAGTCTCCTCTGCGATCTCTTGCCCTCTCTCTCTCTCTCTTTCTCCAAACTGTCACTCGACACCCAAGCGAGCCAGAATCGGACGAGAAGTGTCAAAAAGCTGTCAGCCATCCGCTCTCTCGCGTGTGTGTTATATATATATACACACATATATAGTGTGTATAGGCTCCACAATGCAACAGGCGGTGTGCGTGCGCGTCTCTGACGTATATACATAACACGTAGGTGGCCTCCTATAGTTTGTCCCTCTTGTGCACGCATTTGACACCTCTCTCTCTCTCTCTCTTGAACCTCGGCCTAATAAAATGAAGCAGCGGACCGAGAGAGCGAGAGAGAGGAATGCGGCTGCTCCAGGGGGATCAAAAGCCCCCGTCAGGGACTTTTGCTTTCGATAAGCCCGAGCTAGCTAACTCTCTGTATCTCTTTTTTCGCGTTGTACTCTTTGCACTCTGTAGGTCTTTCTTCTCTCTATTTTCCCTCCGCTTCTGCGCTTCCTCCGCGACGACGTTGTCGTCGTCTATTTTGCGCCAAATCGACGCAGGCGCAACACGACTAGTTCATTCCGCCTCTTCCTTTTTCGCTCCCGCCCGCGCCATTACCCGTACACAACTCCCGAGCGTTTATATATACGTTAGCTCAATCTCTATATACCTATACACACATAGAGAAGCAGGCAGTCAGGGGTATAATACAGCCCTCGACACAATGGCTAGAGAAGAGGGCGAACAAAGCTGCGCATATAATATCCAAGACTGCTACCGCCGTCGACGCGGAGCAGTCAGCCCTGACTCCCGCGTATATACGTATATATGCACACACTTCTTCGGCCTTTTTTTGTGCACCTCCGTGCGCGCGCGCGCATCTTCCTACTCTTTATGTTACATATATCCCCCCGTGTACGCCCAGGTGAATCAACCCCGGCGTTGTTACGCACGATTACGGCCGCGGAATAAGAGAGCGAGAGCGCAAACGAGGCCAATCATCCCATTAAAAGTCTATAATGATGGCGCGTGTATACCCTCCTTGGATATACAAATACGGCCTAAGCGGATTAGCTGCCCTCGCCAGATATATGTATATATGTATGTGTGTGTATGTGTAGATATATATGTATATATGGGCGCTGCGCGAAATATGCAAACAAGCACCCGCAGATGACGATGATGCTCCGGCGATAAGACGCGTCCGTCGTGGTGGCGGTCCGTCGGAGTATATCTGTGTATAGGTCTCGAAGCGCGGCCGAGTTGAAAAATGCATGATTGATATCAACCTACCTACCCGTCTATCTATCCCCCCCACTTGATTTTCCAAAACTCCTCCGTATAATTATCGTCGTATATACTACAGGACACGTCGTTTTCACGCGCTTAATCTCGTTAGGATAATGTGATTACGGGAGGCGTGTGTGTGTGAGTATATGAGCTTGTGAGCTGGGTATGAAAAAGGCGTCGAGTTTTTGGATCAACCAGAATATCATAACTTTATTCGTGTATATATCTATTTATATATCTTTCTCTGTCTTTCAGGTCATCTCGTACAAGAGCCACTCGGTGAGCTGTCTCAGCTGCGCCTCGCGCTCGTAGTCCGAGTCGCTGCTTAGGATCGTTTTTAGCAGGTCGCGCGATTCTTCGGCCAGCGACTCCTCCGGGTTCAGCGCTGTTACCACCATGCTCGGAAGACTTACGTCGTAGTACAGGAATATCTGGAAGGAAAGAATATGTGGAGTGGATCAAGTATTGATAATAATTAAAGTGTTTAAGGATATTATGACTCTACAGTCCCTACCAACAGATAGTTTTTAGCGTTAGAATTACGAAAAATAATTATTAAAAATTATAATTAACGATTTTCCGTCCATTACGTCTATGCGAAAATGCAATTAGAATATTATAAGTTTTAAAAATCAGGAATCGAAGCCAAATTGACAGTTTCATTATTTTTTCAAAATCCTTAAAATATTGTGTTTATTATGCCTTGTTGTACAATAATAAAAAAATAATGAAACTTTGTCAATTTTGCTTTATTTCCTGATTTTTAAAGCTTATAATATTCTAATTGCATTTCCGCATAAACCTACTGGACGGAAAAATCGTTAACTATTCCGTATAACTATTTACCGTAGTTTTAACGCTAAAAGCTAATTTTTGGCAGGGACTCATAGTCCACACCCTTCGCTGTTGAAACTGTAGTTTGAGATGCTCACTAACGTTCTTAGCAATTTATATGAAATTTTTGTCGGTATATTTGAGATGGAATAGAAGATTACATTAAAAATGAATATTTTCTTTGTTAATGCGTAGACAAGCTTGAAGAATGCTTAAAAAATAGTATAGTTATAATAATACAGATTTATTAATTTTATTGAAAATACTCGATCTTTGTCGTTTTTGTACGGAAAATAGAAATTTTTAATGAAATATTTTTTCCGCGTGTAATAATGAGTGTCTACGCTGGATACATTTTTTCCATTTTCACAAAACACTATTTTTTTCTTTAAAATGTGAAAATTTATCAAAAAAAACATAATGGAACAATAAATCAAAGTTTTGAATAAGTTTAGTACACTATGCATTTATGCATACTGCATTTATAATACCCTAAATGTTATATATGAATTATGAGTTTCTCCTAAGTTTACATATTTCTTCATATATCTTTTAGATTGGGAAATTCTCTTTATTTATACATAGGTACGTCGAAATTGTTTTATATATTATTTGTAATCAACTTTAAAGCAATTAAAAGAATCGCAAAAATATTATATAGAAGTGAAATTTAAGGAAAACTTATTGGATCGAATGATTCGCTATATCGCCATTATGAATTAATAAACTTACAAAATTATGAATAATTTAAATATGAATTTATACTCTAATACTAATACATAGTTAAAACTTTAATGCAATACTAATTCAGTATAAAAATCGTATCTTAAGTATAAAATTACATTTTACAGGCATAAATAATATTCGATAGTTTATTGATGGATTGTTAAAGGATTTTTACATTTTATTTTTAAAATTTTATAATAATGCCTTACTTTCCAGCATTAATAAATTAATGAAAAAAAAAACTTGGACAATGAGGAATCCTCAACTTAAAATTTCCTTAAACACTTCTAAGCATCAAAAACCGTTGAAGTGTAGAATTGTCTCATTGCATATTTTTTTTCTTAAACTTCAGTTAAACAAAAATTTCTCCAAACAAACTTTTTTTACGCTAACAAAAAATTTAATTTAAAAAAGCCAAGTAAAGCGCTAATAAACTATTTATACGTTTTTCCCTCATTTTCCCTCTGTAAATCTATCTACCATAACAATTATCTCTCAACCTACCTTATTAAAAAAATTATTGTACACAAGGCAAGGACTCCTCGACTCGGGCGCGACACTGTACATCCCGGCGCAGAACGCCCTCACGGGCTCCTCGAACTGGAATCGCACGCTGTTGCGCTGCTGGTCGAGGATGTAGGTTTGGCCGTCCCAGGTGCAGGCGATTATCTCGTCGGCACCATCGCCCGTCACATCCAGCGGACATAGAGCCGATATGTGGTGGTCGACCTGCATCGACCTGGAATGAAGAATATACGAGGAATAATGAGTGTGAAGTTATAAGATGTAATTATTTTGGAGCAAGAATGTTCCTTATTTATTTATTTATTTAAGAATTAGGTGGATATGAGTTGTCTATAATTCACGAGGTAAAATAATATAAGATGAAAATATGTATAGGTTGGGGGTGTAGTAGTGTTTTGGAGTATCTGCGAGGTCGTCTGTTATTTTGGAGCAAGTTTAAGTTTTTAGTTTTCACATAAATTAGAGCTTAATTTGATATATATTGATTACTAAATTTTTTCTCCAGTATAGAAAATTGTAATTGTAATCAAATTAGAAAATGTCTGGTAAAGAGCTGGTTAATTTTTGTGCAATGTCTACTACGGTTAAAGCAACTATAAAAAGTATAAATCATTCTTCTTAAAATTTAATTACTCAAATGAGTCATTGTTACAAACATACTTCAAGTTCAAAGCTAAGAATCCATTTAGTACCTACCCTACATTTCAATTTGTCCCTAAAACCATCATAAACGGAGCTCCCGTTCGAATGAATCCCTCCATCCATCCATCAAGTGACCACAACAAACATCTTAGAAACTCATCATCGGCTTCACACTTCGAGGGACTGGCAGACCGATCATTTACAACGATGGGCGTGATGAGGCGCCACCTCGACGCGCAACCGAAAAAGTTCCCTGCACTCACGACGCATTTGAAAATGGAAAGTCACGAACCCTACGAACTTACGCCAGTGACCAGCGGTCAGTGCACCGCCGCCAGACCATAGAACAATAACAACGCCTGCGGCAGGGGAGTGAAGGTGAAGATTTAACTGGGGACATTATTACTAAGAGCCGATTTATGGGTACCTCTTCAAAGTTCCATGCACGCGCGCACGCGCCTTTCGTCGGAAGGACTCTGCTTTCGCAGGTAACTGGGTTAGCCGTCGTCGACACCCGACCGGCTAGTGTTGCGAGCAAGAACATCGCGGGAGGTATGTCTCCCGTGGGAGAAGGCTCGTAAATCAAGAGAACAATTGCTTAAGCGTGGTCTTTCCGTTGTTATGCTTAGTGCTCAAGAGAAAGGGATTTTGCGCATGGTGCAGCGTTCGCGCGACAATGGTGTTTCGGTGGGCGTGTTTACGGTAACTTAGGGAAAGTGTTGCGCTTCTTCGTGAAATTCTTATACGAGTATTGAGAAGTACTTTAAATAACAGCGTCTCTGGATTTGAAAGACCGAAGATTCCGAAATTTTATTGGATGGATTGTAATTAGATCTTCGTTAATAAACGATATGCCCGCACCACTGTAATTGACATCTTATTTATATTTTGAAAACTTACTGTGTTACGCCATTTTCAGTGATATAATTGTAAAAGAGTATATTCCGCAACTAATGCGCAAAGTTAACTTTTTTTCCACGAGCAGTGATCGCCGCAAACGAATGGCCGTCGAAGAAAAAAAAAAACTTTAAAAAGTGATTAATTTGTATTAAATTTATAATAAACTGAATTTTTAAGTACAATGCTAGAATATCTCGCACAGACACTTGTAATAATTATAATAGTTGTCTTCAATAAATGCCATACTATACTAAAATAAAATAAAATTAAAATTACATACCTATTATCTGTTTAAAAGATTTAACTGCCTATACGATTTGATATCTAACGTAAACACGTAAATTATCTGAAGCTGTATATTTATAATTTCAATCTTATGAAAAACTGAATAATTACTACAAGCATAAGAATGAAGAACAATGAAGGTTTTTCTGAATATAAATTGAAGTATGACGTTTACTTATTTACGGGGCGCAAAATGCAAAACTTTCGTTCCTCAAATTGTAGAAAATTTCAATATATTTTTCTCGTGAAGTCGGTATAGTAGAAATAAAGGTCAATATTTACCTTACCTTTGACAGGACATACTCTACAAAAAAGGTCATAAAGTCTACTTTATCGACATCCCACGAAAAATGGTATACCAGAAATGGTAATGAAAAGACCTTTTTTATTAATAGTTTAAAAAATGTTTAAATTTAAAGTAAAAGAATTTTCAGATTCAAAATTAAAGATTTTTTAACTGGAATGCCAACAAATTTAAATAGTTTAGAAAAATTAAGCTTTTGTATAAATAGAATTTTGAATTAAATAAATGAGTGAATACATAATAACAATATTTAACAAAAGGTCTTTTCTCTTAAATATACGTAAAAGTTGTTGCAAAATTACATAATGGTTTCATATAACGAATAAAAGATAGCATAATGTAATTTAGAAACAAATTTTTGCATGATACGAAATAAAATACCAAGTACCAAAGAATTATTTCATCCTTCACAAGCATTATAGTACCATCAAGAGTAGCAAGAGCATATGATTTGGAATTTGACCATGATTTATTATTTTCCGTGTCATTGGACTCCAAATTAAAGATCAACTTTTGGTCATCACATAATTCTTTATCATCCTTTTCACTATTTTTTTTATTTCTAGTTCCAGAATAATTAAACGACGAATAAAAATTATTCTCTTCTTTTTTACTCTCTACCTCACCAAAAACAATGTTTCCACCAATAAGATTACCATCTACAGAATCAGCATCTGGAAAACTTCCTCTATTTACTTGATCAGTCAGTGTTGATTCTTCTAGAGAACCTTTAGGAAAATCACATTTGTATGCATCTTCATTTGTACAAATGAATTTTATATTATCGTCATTTGAAGAAGTACTTGTCAGTTTAGGTTTTAAATTGCCCAATATTTCTGTTGATATATTCGGGTTTCGCATTCTCGAAATGCCTAAAGTTTGGTAATCAATACAGCTAGCAGCAGCTTCACTGTTTGTGTCAAAACAGTCATCTTCTAGTTGGCAGTCATCTGCATTGCATTTAATTCTCATAAAAGTCCCACCAGGCTGAGCAACTAGTAGTGTTGGTGTTCCATCTGAGTCATCTTGTAAAGTTACTGTTCCAATTTGATTTGCACATTCCCATTTGTTAAGACCAACTAGTTTGCCACTTCCTAAATCTGCATTACTAGACCATCTGTAGGACCTTACTACTCTATCAGTTAAACCAATAATCATTTCATTAGCGCCATCTTTATCTACATCAGCTATTAAAACTACTTTTGTATTTGTGGGTATTCTCTGTACATGAACACATTCCATTTTTCCAACGGATTCATCAGAACGAACTAAATTTATTTTATGCTCCAAAAGACTAGGCTCTGCTGTATTAACATTTATAGTACCTAGGAGAATATATATTAATAAATACTTTGATTGTACTAGAATATTACTTATTCTTAATCTCCTAATTTTATTCAATATAATCAAAATATACCTGTCCTAGCTTTTGAAATATTTTGTTCATTTTCTCCACTGTCAGAGCTATTAGTTTCAGAATGCAATGTATTTACACTTGAGCGGACAGATCGGGGACTGTAGTAGATATGAACCCAACCATCTCCACAAATCACAATTAAAGCATTTCGACCGTAGTTAAATATATCACCTATTGCAACACTTGTTACTAAACCGAGGCCTGTTATTTTTTGCCATAACTCCAAGCCCTATAACAAAAAATTTACAAACAATAATGTACAACATACTGATAAAAATTTCATAAGATATATCAGATCTTATTAAAATATTAAACCTTAAATATAAACAAATCTCCTTCTGCAGTTCCAACAACTAATTCATTGTCTCCATCATTATCTACATCACCAATAGTTAATCCATGTCTAAATACCGTACCAGGCAAATCCCACTGCAATCGTTTAACAAAACACACAGCTCTCATTTTGATAATTTATACAACTAGGCTGCTATCACTGCTGGTTCATTAACAGATAAACGATCATCTGGCAAAAAAGTATTCAAGCTCTGCCATCGACTTGGAGGCCATACAATGCAAGTAGCTTTTGCCGTTATAATATTAAGCGGGATTGGACCAAAAGTATTTGAGTCCATAGAATGTCCAGTATTGTCTCCTTCAACCCAACATTGTTTTTCTGGTACCTTAATTTAAAACTCAAAAAAAATATAAATGCTTCCTCAGAGTAATTAATAATAAAATGCAAAGATTACTTATTGAACAAACCTCAAGAATATCTTTTTTATAACCAAGAGTGTGTATCACATCTCCAGATAAGCCAACAACTCGTTTGATGAGTTTTTGATTTGGAAATTTAGGTGATTTGAAAGTGACAATATCTCCTCTTTGGATATTTTTATCACGCACTACCCAACGATTCAGAAAGACATAATCTTCTTGCTCCAAGTCGGGATTTAATGCTGGTTGCATTGATACTCCTTCAACTCGAGCTACGTAGCCGACTTGACTAAAAAATATAAATCCAACGGGTATTCCTATAATAATACTGCGAACGGTGGACGAGATTCCCATTAAATTAAAAGATCTGACAAAGTGTGTATGGGATTTAATATTTAAAACTCTGTAATTTCAAAATAAAAACATAACCTTCCAAAGATCAAAGGTTCAAACCACTCCAAATTTTGCAACTAAATTAGCTCTGGTGAGGAAAGTTGGAAGCACAAAGTAATTGACAGCCTGATATAAAATCTATTATTTTATACTTTTATTAGTTATTCTCTAGTATAATGAAATAATTAGCACCGATCTAATATACTCTATCGATAGTACCGCCATCTAGCAAGAAATAAATATCAGTCATTGATTGACTCTGTGACTTGTTAATTATTAGTGTCTACAAAATTATATCACATTTTTAATACAAGTATTACGTGAAATTCATAAGCATAACGACATTTCACATATTTGATAAAATATAGTAAATTAAATTAGGTATTTTATTAAACTTAAAATCATATATATATGTATGTATCTTATACACGCTGAAAAATACATTTGAACTGGCCGCGCTTATTGAAGAAATAGTAGCCATCTTTTTTCATATTGATCCCTTTTCCCCCACAAGTTTGGTTATCTAACCAACGCTACAGTTTCGGTTGAAATTTCAAATTTTAACGGTTGCCAGTTGGTGCAAGGTTTAGCGGTTGGCCCTTTAAAACAACGCTCAACGCTTGGCGTTCTACCTCCACTTGACAAGACGCTGTACACCACCATAAATAGTTTTATCAAAATAACTGAATGATTGTGATACAAAAAAGGTAAGGGATTTGAGTGTACTTTAGTAGTCAGTTATACGTTGTACTACGAAAAAAATAATTTCTTTTTAATTATTCATTTTCAGTTGGCCTGAAAAGCATCGAATCCTGGGAACGTGACGAATGCGCGCGTCTTTTGCGACATAAATAACATTATCGACTTTTGAAAGTAGTAAATTATTGACTTAGGAGTTTTCTTATTTTATTAATTTAGTATTAATAAAATGTCCCATCTTAAATATATGAAAGAATTGAACAATCTAACAAGAATGGATGAAGCAATAAAAGGACCTGTGCCTAGATGGCAAAAAAAATGCATGGATTCTTCAAATAGTTCTAGGTATGCATTTTGCATTCAATTTGTTAAATTATGTTAATACTTGTAATTATGATTATAAATTTAATTGATTGTTTCAAATCTGACTTTAGTGCTAATATTAGTCTAAACACTTCGCGAAAGGCTATGAGTATCTCAATGGCAGGTAACAGTAACACAAGTTCGGGGAAAACTCCTAAAAAGGGATTAGAAAATCGTAACACAACAAAAAAGACACCGTCAAAAGGAAGCAAAAAGTCACCAAGTAATTTCCTTAATCCTTTGATTAATTTGATATTTTTGTCTAATTAGTGCTTTCTAAAATTAATATAAAATTTTCAACAGGTCGTTCAACAACACCAGCAAAAACTCCATGTGGGGGAGATAGATTTATTCCTTCAAGATCTACAACTAACTTTGAATTAGGCTACTACAAAGTAATATTTCTAAGCCAATTATAAACATTTTTTGTTATAAAAAAAAAATTTTAAATATTAATAAATCTTATAATAGTTACAGCAACAAAATTCTGAGCAAGAAGGAAATCAAACAGAATGCTCTAGTCCTTCTAAACGTGAGATGCAGCGTTTAATGGGGGAAAACTTACATGGTGGAGATTTAAATAATATGAGAGTATTATCTTATCAAAATAAAGCTCCAGCTCCACCAGAAGGATTTCAGAATCCTTTGCGAGTTGTATACAGTCAAACAAAAACTCCAGCTAGTGTAAAATCTTCATCAAGATACATTCCACAAGCACCAGATCGTATTTTAGATGCACCTGAAATTGTAGATGATTACTGTAAGTTATAAAAATTTAAATTATGATATTTGTCATGTGTAAAAACATTCAGCATTGATTCAAGTTGTCCTAAATTATAAAATTATTTTGCAGATTTAAATTTAGTTGACTGGTCATCTAGTAATATTTTAGCAGTAGCTTTAGGTTCTAATGTTTATTTATGGAATGCTGGAACTGGCACAATAGAACAACTTTTTGAATTAGAAGGCAATGACTATGTTTGTTCAGTTGCTTGGATTCAAGAAGGTTCTTATTTAGCTGTAGGAACAACTGTAGGAAATTCGGAGTTGTGGGATTGTAGTCAAATGAAGAGAGTAAGAGTAATGAGTGGGCATTCAGCAAGAGTTGGCTCTCTTGCTTGGAATTCACACATATTATCAAGTGGCTGCAGGTTAGTATTAGGAACTATTTTTAGTATCCAAGATAACTAATTATATAAAGAACACAATAATGTACTTCCTGTATCCAACTTAAATTTACAGAACAGGTCAAATTGTTCATCATGATGTAAGACAACGTGAGCATATTGTTTCCTCAATCAATGCTCATGCTCAGGAAGTTTGTGGTTTAAAATGGTCACCAGATGGAAAGTATTTAGCTAGTGGAGGAAATGATAATATGCTTCAGATTTGGCCCTGTATAAGTGGTCAAAATTATTCCCATGTCCAACCAATTTATTCTTTAAATCAACACCAAGCAGCTGTAAAAGCTCTAGCTTGGTGTCCTTGGCAAAATCATATTTTAGCAAGTGGTGGAGGTACAGCTGATAGGACAATAAGATTTTGGAATTGTAACACAGGTAACCAGAGTTTTTAAATGAAGATAACGTTTATCAAATTTTACTTAAATTTTTTAATTATTTTTATTTTATTAATGTTTTTAAATATCATCATTTGTAGGTGCTTGTCTGAATACAATTGACACAAAATCCCAAGTCTGTTCTTTACTTTGGTCAACTACTTATAAGGAGATAGTATCAGGGCATGGTTATGCACAAAATCAATTAACAATCTGGAAATATCCAGCCATGTCTAAAGTAGCTGAATTGACAGGACATACAAGTAGAGTTTTGCACCTTGCTATGTCACCTGATGGAACCACAGTACTTAGTGCTGGAGCAGATGAAACATTAAGACTATGGAAGTGCTTCCAGGCAGATCCTAACAAAAAGAAAGAGCCTACTGAAACAAAATCTGTTGCATCACGTTTGAAACAATCAATTAGATAAGACTGGCTCTAATAGTCAATATATTTTTAATTCAATTGTTTTTTATGCTAAGTAGGTCTTTTTGTACTTTCAATCTGTGAGTTGTTAATATTACTACTTGAGAATGAAGACTTGCAAAACTTATGATGAAGTGATACGTGTTGTAATGTAGTAGCCATAAATAATTTTAATAATGTATTTAAAATCTAATAATAAATTTTTACATTCACTTTTTTATAAAACTCCAGCATTTAAATTTTGTAAATATAAAAGAACAATGTACTTACTTCTATTTTTATTACTTGTAACGTTTTGGGATGATAAACCAATAAAAACATAATTTTTTAAAACATAGTTGCTTTTTTTCAATGTGCACGGATAGACAAATGTCTCGCTGTATTTCATTGTTTTGTTTAATTTTTTTTACTCTGCCGTGAGAAACGCGGAACATACCTGCGTTCATAATCATGCTTGATGACTGGTTCCCCTTCCCTTTCCCACCGTGCCGTCACTCGCTCACCTGAGATTCCGAGAAATGCCCCTGTTTTACGCCAATGGCGACGCACGGTGTAGCGTACACAAATGTATGAAGTCGTAAAAAATACTCCAACAATTGTTTTGACAATGTTTACTTTCATTGCAACTAGCTTATATTTCTCAATTTATAATGTTATAAGTAGTAAATGACTTAATTCTTTTTACCTAAATTATTCCATAATTTAATATGATGAATAATTCAAAGGATAAAAATCCTGCTTATCAACATGAAGAACAAACTTATGGATATGTTAGAAATGAAAAGCATTCTATTGATGAAGAACACGAATGTTGGGCAAGTGATAGTGGTTCAAGTTCTGGATCTTATTATTCAAACAGTACAAGGTAAATTCACATGTACAAATTTAGTTTTTTTCAAATAATTAAGATATTAACAGATTATAAATTATAGCTCAGCTATAGAATGGGAATCTGAAATAAGTGCTGCTGGGGAAGTCTTTTACATTGAATCTTTGACAGACTCTTATACAGCTCAAAACAGTAAAATAAACAACAGTAACCAGTATATTTCGCCACCACCTGAATTAACTCGCCGTAGAAGTACAAGAGCAGGTAAATTAATACGTTTGATAAAGCGTAAAGAAAGTTACAGACACAGTGTCAGAGTCAATGGTCTGGCTTCAGAATTCAAACAAAATCAAGAATCAATCAATAGAATAAACAGAGAACGAGAAAGTGCTATAGATGATTTCAAAACTGGTGAAAAGTATATTGTTAATATTTGGATTGATCCTGAAAAGAGACATAAACTTGGAAGACGAGCAACAGCATGTGAAGCTTATCTAGGTATAATCCCTAGAATTGCTTCAGACAAATCTAAGATAATAGTGGCAGGATTTGTTCCTGATGGAGAGGCTTTGAAGAGCAAAGATATTAAAATAGGAGACTGGTTACAATCAATTAATTCAAAAGAAGTCAATAATCATAATATAGATAGTTTACTTTCTGGGATTGTTTCTTCAACTAGTGTATGAAACCATAAAATGCAAATTCTATTAATTTTTAGGTTCTAAATATTTGTCAAATTAAATGATAATAAAATTTTATACACTTTTGTATATTATTTTTAGGTAATTTGTAAATTTCAAAGAAATGCTCATGAAGTAAATTATGACAGTTTTTCAGCAACAATGAGTTGCCCAAATGTAAGTGTATAATGTATGAATATATTTAATTAAAATTTGAGACCATCACCATACAGCTAAATGAGTTTTTTTTTTTTTACTTAAAATATGACTTATTTTAGCAATCATTATTTGCTCGACAGTTAATTGATAAAGAAGAAAGTAAAATTCTTATGGACTCCTTAGTAAAAGATCCTCTAGGAGTCCTTTGTGTAAAAATTAATGAATTTTCAGAAAATGAGTCAGACATGCAAGGTGTATTATATTCTTTCCCAAAATCAAAAAATAAAAATGTACAGTCTTTTTTATCAATGACTAAAGGAGCATTTATAACATTGAATCATATGTTGCCAGATATCATTGGGCCACAACCAGTCAGGTAAGGTCAATAATTATGTTTTTAAATAATAAAGAATGTGCTTTAATATTTTATATTGATAAAAAAAACATTATTTTAGTACAACTATCATGGCTACAAGTGGATTAACACATGTTATTTATTTTTCTAATAAAGAAGATTTACTTTTAATATGTATACCTGAAAAATGGTAAGAGTAATAAATCTTTTTATTTTAAGTAAGTAATTGTAAGAACTATATTACCCACTAAGGTATAATATTATATTAAAGTTGCAACAAACAAGAAGCTCTGGAACTTTCAGCAGATATAGCATGTTGTTTAGCTTTTACTAATGAAAATGTAACAAAATGTTTTGAAAAAGAAGAAAATCATTCATATTTAGATCATTTCTTTTATCTCTTCTTCTCTCGTCTTTATAAAGATAAAATTCTGTTCAACAAAATGTATTTTGAGAATATGAAAGCTAATACAAATATAGATGAAATAAGACAATGTGACTTTAACTTCTTACTACCAGCTGTTGATTCAGTACAGTTACCAAGAGATGCCCAAATTCAACTTGATGCAGCATTAAGTGAAATGGAAGCAATGGATTACAGAGATTGGGTACTTATTCATTTTTTAAATTCACTATGTAAAATCTAGTTTAATACTCTAATTCATACTTTTATTTCTTAAGAATCAAGATCCAATAGAATGTCAAAGGCTATATACAATTTTAGGAAGTTGTTTATATCACAAAAAGTATTTACTTGGTTCCCATTTACCTGCTGAAGACCTAAGACAAGTTCATTCATTTTTAAGAAGACATGGTCTAATGAATTTAATAAATAATGAGCAAGTTAAATCTCTTGTTATTTGGAAAAGAGTATATCCCTCATCTTGTATAGCTAGAAAATTGACGTGGCAAGAAGAAAATATTTATTCACTACCAGATAAATGGTTTTTACTTATTGTTGGATATGGTCATGATTTACTGGCTGTAGTATTAGAATCAGGAGGTTGCACAGCTGTGTAAGACATTACACTATATTTATAATATTCTTAATAATGAATAACATTATAATAAATAATTCATTAATGTCATTAGGTTAGAAGAGAATTCTGGTCCTGATATATTCTACGTTGAAGAGGCTCAGGAGACACTTAAACATATACGAAAAATTGGTATTTCAATGTTAGCTGAAAAATGGATTACTGCCAATGCCAAACCTGAAATTGTTATACCTCAAAAAGAATCAATGTTCAAAATACCGTCTAGTATTACAGAAAATCTTGTTGGTTTTATTAAAACAAGCCAATCAAAGTCTATGAATAATCTTACTTCTAGTTTAAACAAAATGTCTTATGAAAGTACTACTATGATAAAGAATAAGAGTACTGAAGAATCTCGTCTTGAAATAAATACTGGTATGATTGTTTTTTGTTATGTAAACAAAAATTATGATTGTTATTATTTACTATTTGATCTTTGTAGCATATTCTCTTGAAACATCTAGAGATTCACCCAGTCAAGACTCTCTTAGCCAGGTTAGTGAAGTAAGTGATCAAGCTGCACCCATTTTAGGAAGAAGAGCTACTAGAGAAAGAACTACTGTTATAACAGCAAGACACTCTGATGATAGTGACTCAGATTTAGATGTAAGTGTGTTTAAAGTTAATTCTATCTATTTTGTTCTTTTGTTTTTTTATACAATATTATTTAGCCTATAAATAAATAAATAAATTTCTTCAGAATGACCAAACAAGAATTTCAGACATCAGTAATATTAGAGAAAATTTATTAAATCAAGCTGAATATATAATACCTAAAGTTATCACAACAGGTGATAAAAATTCTTTACTTTATTATGTACACATAGATCTGTTTGAAGGGATTTTAATATCATCAAGATTAAATCAATTGGATCCAGAATTTTTGAATAATTTAAGTACATGTAGTCAAACTATACATAAACTTTTGAGTGATACAAAACGATATAAAAAATTATTGAGTCATGATACAGGCAAGTCTGTGATAAACAAAAGTTTAATTGCAATTAAGGAGCATGGTATTTTATTTGAATGGGAAAATTGTACTTATTGGGTTGTAGGTCGATTATATGCAACCCCAAGGCCTAAAGAATTGTATATATGTTATCAAGACTGTACTCCACAAAATGTAATCGAAATGGCACTTAGATTACAATCCACTAATTACTAGAAAATTGAAAACTATTTCTTTGTAAGAAATAATTATAAATAAGACTGCAATGTAATATATAAATAAAATATATTTTTATCAATATATGTAAAATAAGTATTATAAAATTTACATTTTAAATGAGACATTTATTTTATTATCTATTGTACTACTGAATTAAATTAAGTAGTAAAACAATATAATGCTTTTAAATACTTGAAATAATATGTAAATCAAAATAAAAAATATTATTTATAAATTCGCTGAGTATTACTTATTAAAAAAAAAATCATTTGATTCTCAAATAACTACAAAATGTTAGTACAAAAACTGTTATTACGTTATGATTTTGCATAACACTGATATTTATAATATAAAAGTGGATTTTGAAAAAAAATTAAAATAATTTAATTTAATTATTATAAAATTAAATAAAATACAATTAAATTGAATCACTGAAAATTACACGTAATTGCAAATATTTTGTAAAGAATAAAAATCTAAGATTAAATTTTTATAAAAAAGATAAATTTAGAGTTAACAAAAGATTTCATTATTTATTATATTTCCTTAAGTCAAGGTGTTACAACAGTATCAAATAAAATGCATGAACTTAAAGGAAATAAGTTCTTGGTTTACGGACACTGAATAGTGGCATGCGGTTCCTGTGCTGAATTCGTTTTGGCAAAGGGAAACTTATCTTGGAGTCGTGGAACTGCTTGATTTGTGGCCTGCGGCAATTACCAGCTTTTACAACTTCCACCTTAATGATTTGAATAGAGTGAGCTCTTGCACGGTGACGAGCTCCCATGTCTCTGTAACACTGAGTTACAGCACCACTGACAGACAAGTCACGGTACTCACGGTACATGTTGTGGGTACCAGATCTGGAGTCATATCTCAACCAAATTCCAAAGTTCTTAATTTTGATTGGTGATTTTTCTGGAATCTACAATGATAAATGAGCAAAGTTTTGAAAAGTTATTCGTGTTATTAGCATTTATTTAAGATATAATAAACAAAGTTTTACCGGCTTCAGAGAAACAATTTCACCAGTTGATTTTTTGAACTTCTTAAGCTGACGCAGGAAATACCAGAATCTTGACTTGGCCACAATTACATCTGGAGCAAATATCCTCATTTTATACAGAGGAGTATTCTTTTCTTTCTCTGTAGGCAATTTGCGCCCAATCACCTCAAACTCCTTCAACTGTAATAACAGAAAAACCATCTTTAATATTGTACAAAAAAAATTTTTTTTTCATATTAAAAACAATTATTTGATATGATGTTTATTTTGAAGATTTTTAATCCATAATATTTTTTAACACATCTTCTTGCATTTTAGGTTAGGAGTATGTTTGTGATCAACATATGATATTGTTAAAATAAAAGGATTTTATTTGTGATACTCCAAGTGATTTAACTTACAAGTATATAAAGACATTCTGAAACATTAATTTTTTTATTATAAAATATCTATTATATCTAATTCGAAATGCAACACATGGGATTAATTCCATGTTCATAACATGTCGACATATAAAGCATGTATGAATGTTGTCTGAACACTGCGGTTATCAATAATCAAAATGTTGAAAATTTAATGAGGAATAGATAAATATAATTTTTATTATTTATTAATGTAAAAAAAAAAATATAAAAATAAACTTACTTCTCCTTTGGCCTTCATGATTCCGTCACTTTTCGATGCAGCAAACCGGAAAAAGAGTCCAGTAAGGGAGAAAATACAATAGGCGCCGTGCTCTGCTCCGTGCCCTTTCTACATATGTGTGCTCTGTCTGTTCTAAACAACTTCTCTCTATGTCTGTCTTTGTCTTACATAAACGGAACAGATCTATCTGCTTTGTCGGAAACACACAGAACACACATATGTAGAAAGGCCCCCGTGCTGCGCCGTTTACGCCGTGGTATAAACATTCAGCTGATTGGTTGATTCTATTAGGATACCACGGCGCAGGGCCCTTTCTACATATGTGTCTTCTGTCTGTTCTAGACAACTTCTCTCTATGTCTGTCTCTGTCTTACATAAACGGAACAGATCTATCTGTCTTTGTCGGGAACACACAGAACACACATATGTAGAAAGGCCCCAGAGCACGGAGCAGGGCACGGAGCAGAGCACGGCACCTATTGTATTTCCTCAAGATACAGTGGCGCTTTTTATAAAATTTAAAAATTTTGAATAATTTACATATTTGATTGGTTTCTCTTATAGGATTTTAAAACTAATGATATTATATGTTGAAGATTAAGAAAAAAAATGTTCACGTTAATGTCTAAAATTACTCATAAATTTAAATATAAAAAGAATCATATACTTAAAGATAGAAAAAATAAATAATTTAAAAAAAAAATATTTTTAAGAAAATTAGCATTTTAAATGCTATAAAATAAGGATAATAAGTAGTCAACAGCAAAAAATTTTTTTTAAATTGGTGTATTAATTAATATTGACACTGTTTTAACAATAAAACTGATTAACTGTAGAAAAAAAAACATAATTGCACATAATAAGACTGTCTCTTCTTTCAATAAGAAACATACGACTTTCAAATTTCAGTACTTTCATGAAATATTATGCAACATTTTGAAGTGCATACGAAATTTTTTTTTCTTTATAAAAAAGCTTGTTTGTAGAAATATAAACTTAAAATTTAATATAAACTCTTTATGTCTTATTGACAAAAAAAACAAGAATTAACTGCACAATTTATTTATATTTGCAATATTTTAAATTACAGGAAGAATGCAGTAGATGATCGAGAAACCTGTACAATATTCTACAGATTTACCAATCAAACATATGTAGAATAAAAAATTAACTATGTATTATTATTATCATGCATACTTGTAAATAATAATAAATGAATTAAAAAATCATATGTAACTATCTTTAAAATGCAAGACTTTATCTTGTACGAATTTGTATTTAAACATGATTTGTAAAAAACGACTCCATAAACTTTCTATAATAATGTTTTGTATATAAACGTTAATTTTTTAAATTGAACTAGATGTAAATTTTCTAATTTGTATTCTTGGTAACTATTTGTTCTTTCATTTTCATTGTTTTCTTATTTTCTTTATCTTCATCATCTTCGTCTTCATCTTCTTCATCATCATCTTCCTCCACTTCTTCTTCAAATTCCTCATCTTCGTCATTTTCTTCAATTTCTTCTTCCTCTTCCTCTTCTACCTCTTCCGCTTCCTCTTCTTCCTCTTCTTTTTCATCTTCTACAATTTCTGCTTCATCATCTTCTTCACCTTCTCCCTCTTCCTCATCTGCCATTTCTTCATCAACCTCTTCTTCTTCGTCATCGTCACTTTCTTCGCCAGATTCCAGTATGTGACTTTGGTTTTTTTGCGTTGTTTTAAGAAGCACTTCATTATTTTTATTTTCTTGAGTTTTACTATAGTCACTGTGTGCTTCTTCTTCTTCTTCTTCTTCTTCTTCGTCTTCTTCTTCTTCTTCATCTGATGTATGACTTTCACTTAATTTTCTCATATCTTCTAAAGACATTTTCATTTGTTCTTGAATCCTGTCAAGACGTTTTTGGATATTTGTTGCGCTGATATCATCATCTTCAGCAGAGTTATTATCTTCTTCATCATTATCTACTTCTTCACTTTCACTTTCATAACTTTCTTCTTCATTACTTAACTTATTTTTTTTTAATGTATCTATCCTTGTATTAGGTAAGCGTTCTTGAATGTTTTCTGGTTCACTTTTATCATATTCACTTGGTATATTTTCATTGTTCATAGATCTTAGATCATTTGCAGCTTCATTTTCCAGTTGTTCATCATCTTGGGATTCCTATGTAACAAAAAACAGAAAATCAAAAATTAGCAATTTAACATAAAAAATAATTTTAATTTAAAAGGATGATTTCAAAGTAGTTCATGAACAAAATTAAATAAAAAAAATTAAATTAATAAAACAAAAATTAATTACAACAAACATTTCAACAATATCAAAGAAAAAAATTTTAATATTTAACATTATTAATTATTAGTAAGCATGAATCCTTATTTATTATAAAAAAACTTATTCATTGTATTAATAGAAAGTTATACTTAGTGGTAAAATCAGTAGCTTAGCAAAAGTTATGTTAATTGCTTAACAGCCAGTATTAAAGCAAAGCTATTGAAATTAAATAATAAAAGAATCACCAAATAAAAAAAGATTCCGTAGTTTCATTTGATTCGTTGGTTATTTTAATATTTTCTTACAGCTGCTACCTGGTCAAAGCTGATGAGGGAAAGAGTCATTTTTCCAGAAAGAACGACTGGGACTTCCACACTTTCTTCTTCTGGAATTTCTTGCGTTTTTGAATCTGTGACAAGCAATTCACACTGAGGAGGAAGTGCTCCTTCTAAGTAAATCGATATTGGTGGTGACTTCTCTTTTTCTTCAGTATGGCTAAAAATTAAAATTATTCTTAGTATAGGTAAATTCATTATTAGTTATATTATATGTATATTTACCCATGTGGAGTCAAAATAACAGGTGTAGTTGGTCTGCTAAGTTTTTGTCCTCCTTCACATGATGCAGTCATCTCCAGATTTACAACCTTTACTGTTGGTGCTTCATGATACTCTTCCAGCTCTTTTTGATTTTGATCACATGTCTCCTCGTGTACATTTGATTCCTAATATTTTATCATAAAATTATTAGTATATATTCATAAAAGTAGTTCTAAATGTTTAAATAATTTTATATAATGCCCAGCATTAGCATGCTACATTAAAGAAAAAGCTAAAATTCTTAAAAGTGAATATAAATAGTCATATAAAACTCAACAACTTTCAAATCTCAAACAAGCTAACAAAATATTTTCTATGTACAATAAATAATATTATACATTAAAATTAATTAGAGATATTAGTATCAATAATCACATCAAATATCAGAAAATTTTTCAACTAAAAGCAGCATCAAACTATTGGTTATTTTCCAGACAAGAGAGCAACACTCTCTAATGATAGGAAAATACCTTTGAGTTGGGGCTGACCCCATCTGCCAGACCATTAGACTTTGGAGCTTGATCTACTCGTTGAAAAAATATGAAATTATAACATAAATCACGTAGATTTAATTGCCAATATCTCCAATTCGAATGATACAACTAATTTTACCATTTTCAGTCTACACCCACCTGTTTCTCTTATATAGATTTTCTGTAATAACTAATAACATCTTATATCTAATACATGTCAATAATAAATAATAAACAATAAATGTTGTATTTATAATATCTAACGTTTTTTTTATTAAATTCTTGGGATTAACGGTATTAACAAAACTTTATATATTACAAAAATATTCTACATCTATGCAGGCCATATATTTAAAGAATTTTGAAAATAAATTATATGAAAAAAATTTTTAATCCAAATTTTTAGGGATGCAAGAGGAAGCTTGAAACGTGCGCAAAAACGTGCAGTTTTACGAGTTATGGAAATTTAAAAATTAAAAAAAAAATAATGGCTTGCTTCAAAAACTTTCATTTTTAAACCTTGGATTCTGGTGGAGGGGTTGAACAAGTCATAACAGAACGCGATAAGTTGCTCATTTGAACAACAATTCGTTCCATAGCCGCTTCTGTTTCTACCAATCGCCGTCTGAGTTGGTCTATTTCTATATCACTTGCCGCTTCTTTTGTGTTCCAGCAGCATGTACAATTTAGAAATTGATTTACAGTTTACAATCGTAATTGGAGCATAAATGACAATTCATGTATATCCCATTCAATCTAAACTAAATATAAACAATTTTCAACATATATTAAACAAAAAAACTTACGTTCTTTTAATTCGTCAATTGTAGGTGGTTTTTCATCCATTTGGTACGAAGACCTTTCTTTCTTTTCATGTGAAGTTCCATTAACTGCTGATACTGCAGCAGCAAATACTTCAGGATTGAAAACCATTTTTTGATATTCTCTTTCAGCAGATGCTGTTGAGTACTCAGGCCGAATCATTTCAGTATCTCCATTTTTCCTCAATACCTATGAAATAGTAAAATAAATATACTATTTATTTCATATAATTTGAAATAATATTTGAAAGTTGCCTCATATATTTATTTATTTATTTATTCATTATAATTATTTAAGAGTTTACGGGCTAGTAGCCCTTTACAAAAGTTTTAACAGAATGATATTATTATATTAGACCAAAAAATGGCATAGCATAAATAGTGTAAATATAACAATACAATAAACTATATAAACATTACGTAATGTAGACTAGTACATGTTTATTCATATATGTAGAAAAGATAACTCACAATTTTAAATAATCAAACTTAAATGGGATAATTTAAAATAAATAAAAATGGGTTAGTTGAACAAAAAAGGAGCACACTCTAAAAAAAGTTGTGAGAGAATTCAAACAAAACAGAGGAAAGGAAATAAATACCTGAAGAATTTTATAGAGGAAAGATAAAACATTTCCTATAGTATAAAGTGGCATGACGATTCCCATAAGTACCTTTGATATTGTATAGATAAAAAAGAGTACAATCCCTATTGTATACAGTGGCATGACAAGTCCCAATGAGCCAGTGCCCTTGGGTGCAGCCACCACATGGCCTGCTCCTCCCATTGGTGGTCTCATTTTCATAGGTGCTATGTGGTCAGGTCTATCTTGAATTTTAGGCACAATGTGAGATGATGGAATGGCTCTACCTCGTTCCCTTAGCGCAGGATGGTAGCTTCCAGCATGAGGTGGTGTTTGTCTTTCTTGTCTTATTGGACCTACATAGAGAAAATATATTAGACATTGTTGATTTCAAGTTTAAATTTAAATATGATTTGTTAAAGTTTTTTAAAAATATGATAAATTACTTTTTTTAATAAAATGAAAAAAATGTTAGTTTACTTTTCTCAAAGGGTAATAAAGAATGTATTTCAAACTATGACAGTGCTTTTAAATCTTGTGCTTGCCAACTGTTATGTTTTTGAATTTGGAAGTTTGCCAATTACCAAACGGAAGCCTCAGGTTTGCTTTCAACATACACATGCATGACTAACTGATCAAAAGTTATGTATCGCTGTTGCTTATGTATAAATATTCATAATGAGTATCAATTCTTCTGATGTATTTAATGGTTATGATGTATTTAATTGTTAAACCTAATTATATTAAAAAGCTTGTACAATCATTTGTACTATGATTCAAAATGTTAGAGGACAAATTTTGTGAAATAATAGCTCAACATTAGTCACAGTCATGTGCAAATAAGAAGTATGGATGCCAAAATTTGTTAATAAACTCACACTTTGTCAACTTTTGCAAAAAAAAGTCTTACTGTGTGGCATTAAAATGTGGTATCTAATTAGATGAGGAGTCCCTAATCGAGCTAACGGCACTCCAAATTGCATTTTAAGGCATAAGGAGCCGTTAGACCCTCTAATCTCCTCCAACACTTGCTTATAAGATTTCTTTAATCGCTCTTTCTCTGCCAAAAATGAGGACAAATCTATGCCACACCTAGCGAGCACCTCTTCCCTGCAGAGGCTTGCACTCGACGGTGTCAGCTTTTTGAATTTGTTTACTTCTATAGCCTCCCTCACGCGAGGATCAACCTGATGATGCTTTATTATGTTGTGACATAGCTCCTGCATTATATCGACGGCCGTCACATCGCTCTCGAATATGACGTCGCAACAGCCTATCAAATAACAACGTAAATAAAAAGTAAAATAAATCGGAACCAAAAGTAAGTATAAACCAAAATAATAATAAACCATAAGACGAAAGTGCGCAGAGCTGCGCGAGCGGACGCGCGCGCGCCATTCATATCTATAACTCTTATACCCGACTCACCGGAGCTATCAGCCGTATGCGGGGTGGTCGCGACATTGTCCGCGATCATTGGGTAGAAGATCTTGGGCCAGAGCACGGCAAAGCAGCCGGCGACGACCGCCAGGATGATCACCGTCTTGCGCGGGCCGAACTCGGTAGTCCCTTCCGTCATGTTGCTTGTTGTGTTTGTAAACTTCGCGTTTATCCTCTCCTTAGTCTCTCTTACTTATGTATATATATCTCCGTAGTCTTGCGCAGTTTTTTCCTTGAGAGAAGAAACACCGCGTCGTCGTCGTTGCCTACTCAGGTGGTTCGGCTCGGAATCTCGTCGTCGTCGTTTCGGGGGGGTTGTCGTCGTCGAACAAATGTCGGTCAGCGGGGTACGGGTGATATGATGATGACCGACGTGTCAGGCCTTCCCCAGCAGCAGCGGTCCCAGCGTCGTGGAGCAGCGCGCTCGGGCTCTCGGCTTGCACATTTAGGAAGCTGCGCGTGTGGCTGCTCTCGCTCGTATAATGAATATTATACTAATAAGCGCTAGCGCCGCGGGATGTGAAGGGCCCGCCCCTATATATAACGCGCCTTTCGCGATGTGTCTTCGACAACTGCGCGCGCGGGTAGATAATTGTAGGTAGCTACGCGACGACACACGGGATGAGCGCAAGATCGTCGAGTGCTGCAGCAGAGCGCGCAGGGGGGTATATGCGAAAGATAGAGAAGGAGAGCAGACGCCGCACACGCGCAAAAGCGCCCACACGCGTATTTCTGGAAAAGCCGCGCGCGTCGTCTGCTCTTAGCCACCTTCGCGGATTCCCGCACGTACCGCAGTGGCTTCTCTCTATCTCTATAGCCTTTTCCCCAGGGCCGTGGAACGGATCGCGCCCTGCGCCAGTGTCCCCCTTCCTCTGCTTTAAATTATTCACGAAAGCTCGCTCTCGTTTCGGCTATTATCAAGAGGCTCGTCCGTGGAAATTTCCCTATGAGAAGCCGTGCTCAGCGGAGCGAGACGAAGAAGAAAAGCTCCTTCGCAGACACTGCAGGGAATCGCGCGCGCGTTGTCTATTTTTAAGCTCGCTCGTTTCTAATATACTCGCGGACACTAGAAAAGGCTAATCTAAAAATAGCAAGCTGGCGGGCAATGTCAAATGTGCGAAAACGTACGCACACACTCGTGAGTGCGTAAGCGGCAGGCCGCGCGCGATAAAGTCGCTGCGGCGTGTCGCAAGCACAGCGTAGCCTTGCTCATGGGACATCAAGAGTGGCCGAGTTCAAGGAAAGCTGTAGTTCTATTTAAGAAGGACAAGAAAAAGATCGGAGCTTTTTGTTTCTTCGAACACTTCGCTTTATTGCAATATATTATATCAACTCGTTTTCAACATAATAGTCTTTTGTGACTGAGGCTGCGACGATATTTGGACATCATAAACAATTGTTACTTGGTGCTATCGCGTTATCGCTTTGAAAATGTATCTGAAATGATCCGTAGGTAGGCATATCCCTTTCGATGATAACTCCTCCCGATGAGCTTTGCGTTTATTCCGGACCTCCGCGCTGCAAAATCATATTCAAAGTATTAATTTCATCACCTTAATTATGTAACCATTAAATTCTAAATTTACGACTTTAAAATTTTCGACATAAACACGACTATACTAACATTAATGTATTCGATTTCTTTAGAGTCGATCTGCCTCCTCTGAAATCTTTGTGGCAGCTGGAAATCCTCGATGATCGGCAGCACGACGACGTTCGGCCCCGTGGCGCCCGCCGACTTACCCGCAGTCGCCGGCCCTGGACCAGATGGGGCCGATACTGAGTGATGGCCCCCTCCTGCTGCAGCAGCAACTAACCAACAAAATTATCTCGTTACTTTTCGCGGAAAAGCTCGGATTTTTCAGCGAGCTCGGGGACGTCAGGACGATAGTTACCTCGACTGTTGCCGCCTTTGCGAAACCTTATCAGCGGTACGTGCGCCTGCACCACCTAAAAATTAAAAAAGTTTTTAATCTTTCACGGCAGCAGTAGTAGCAGGACGGACTCGACAATTAACTGCGGTTATTGATTGTTTCTTTCAATGATAATGGGGTTAAACATACCTTCCAGCCTTTGCTCGCCATCGTTTTATTTACAAACTCCTTGTTTACGTGGATAATCCAATGATCAAGTCATGAAAAATAGTCGACTTTGCTCGTGATAGGCGTGTGACCCATAATACTGACCGAGTAGCAGACAGACACAGCACGCGTTGCACAATAACCTTCCTGAAGCTTTCGGCAGAGAGCGCTTGGGATTGGCTCGGAGCCGGGAGCTCTAACTTTTCAAACATCGAGCTTTCCTTTCACCCCTGGCCGCGTGTTCAAAGTAGGGATGGGTGATTCCTTAAAAAAGAATCGATTCCTAAGAATCGAATTTTGAAAAGTATCGATACTTAAGAATCGATTATTTTGGAAAAGAATCGAAGAATCGAGTACTAATTTAAAAAAAAAATATTTATTTGCTTATTAACATTTTTATTCATGTTTTTTAATTTTTATATCACCATACATAACTTTTTAAATAAAAAAGGAGATACAAATGTAATTTTAAGGATTTAAACAATAGATATTTCTACAATTTTCTTATATTCGTTTTCCTGCGTTAGGTCGTTGGCTTAATACTTCCGGGAATTCAAAATATTCGAATGGATTTACAGGTGGCGCTTTGTATTTTATATTAAAATAAATAATTCATTTTTACACTGTTCGGTGCTCGTAGGCTGCGCTCATGCGGTTACGCGGCTCACCGGCCACCGCAACGGCGCAATCCATTCCGTACTCCGATAGTCCATAGCGCATGCGCAATGAATACTCGATTCTCAGTCAAATGAGAATCGATCCATTAAGAATCGAGTCATGAAAAGAATCGATAGAATAATCGATTCTCGAAGAAAAGAATCGGGCGATTCTCAAAGAATCGAGTAGAATCGCCCATCCCTAGTTCAAAGTTTCAAATAGTGATTTTTAAAATACATTGTATTATAAGCACGTAGGTACATAATTGGATGAATTCTTTCGAAGTATATAGAAAAGGTATTTTAAAAGCTTTTGCAATTTAATTAGTATTATATATTTAAAGCTTAATATATCGTTTTGTTATTGCGATAGTTTTTCAGTAGTATTATTCAAAATTGAAAAGAAAAAATATATAAGTAAACTGTAAGCAAACATGTTGTAAAGTTAAAGTTATTTATTACTTTTAAAAAAATGTAATTTGTCTTTATCTTATCAAGTATTAAAATTCTTTCAATATGAATTATCACAAAACAGAGATTAATATGTATATTTAACAATAAAATTTTAATATAATGTAATAAAAAAAAACTTTTTTTCATCATTTAGTATTGTAAACAGGATTACAAGGAAGAAACAGAAAAGAGGTAAAGACAATATGTATTTCGAAAACGGTATTTTATTATTTTAAGTCTTATTGACAATAATGTGTGTTTTTGGTGTTCAGTGTGTTATCTTACTTAGGAATGATTAATTAAATTATAATTAGAATAAAAAAAATTAGAATGAAAAAAGTCCTAATAACAATGACAAATCTGTATAGTTACAGCGGATGTCATGGTAAATGCACGCTTGCACACCACATAAAACGCGGCGTATTTTTTTCCTAACGATGTGTGATATTAATTTACATATAAAACGCTATGTAATTTAGTCGACTTCTTCCATTCGCGAAGCATCTTCGTCACCACCCTCCAGGGATGGCACTTCTTCGGCAGCTTTGGTTTCTTCAACAACGGGCTCGTCCTCGTCAATGCCAAGACCGAGCTTGATCATCCTGTAGATGCGGGAGGCGTGTACTTGTGGCTCGTCCAGGGAGAAGCCAGACGACAGGAGAGAGGTTTCAAAAAGAAGGATGACCAAGTCCTTGACGGATTTGTCGTTCTTATCGGCTTCAGCCTTCTGTCTGAGATTTTCGATGATTGAGTGGTCAGGGTTGATTTCGAGGTGCTTCTTGGCGGCCATGTATCCCATAGTGGATGTGTCACGAAGGGCCTGAGCCTTCATGATCCTCTCCATGTTGGCAGTCCAACCATACTGGGACGTTACAATACAGCAGGGAGAGTCAACAAGACGGTTTGATACGACGACCTTCTCAACTTTACTGTCCAGAATGGTCTTCATGACCTTGCACAGGTTCTCGAATTTAGCCTTGTCTTCCTCTTGTTTCTTTTTCTCTTCCTCATCAACTGGTAGCTCAAGACCCTCCTTCGTTACGGACACCAGCTGTTTGCCATCATATTCCTTCAGTTGCTGAACAACATACTCATCAATGGGCTCAGTCATGTAGACAACTTCGAAGCCACGCTTCTTGACGCGCTCAACGAAGGAGCTGTTAGCTACTTGCTCCTTGGTTTCACCAGTGATGAAGTAGATGTGTTTCTGGTTCTCCTTCATTCTGGCAACATACTCCTTCAGGGAGCATGCCTCCTCTCCAGAAGCAGACGTGTGGAAACGGAGCAAGTCAGCCAACTTAGAGCGGTTGCCACTATCCTCGTGGATTCCAAGTTTGATGTTCTTGCTGAACTGTTCATAGAATTTCTTGTAATTTTCCTTATCTTCAGTAAGTTCTTCAAACAAATCCAAGCATTTCTTGACAAGATTCTTCCTGATGACCTTAAGAATCTTGTTTTGCTGCAACATTTCACGAGAAATATTCAAGGGAAGATCTTCACTGTCGACAACTCCCTTCATGAAATTGAGGTACTCTGGGATCAATTCCTCGCAGTTGTCCATGATGAATACACGACGGACATACAATTTGATGTTGTTCTTCTTCTTCTTGTTTTCAAAAAGATCGAATGGCACTCTCCTGGGTGCAAAGAGAAGAGCCCTGAATTCCAATTGACCTTCTACAGAAAAGTGTTTTACAGCCAAGTGGTCTTCCCAGTCATTGGTCAATGACTTGTAGAATTCACCATACTCATCTTGTGTGATGTCATCAGGATTTCTGGTCCAGATAGGCTTGGTCTTGTTGAGCTCTTCGTCTTCTGTGTACTTTTCTTTGATAGTCTTCTTCTTCTTTTTTTTCTTATCTTTGTCTCCATCTTCTTCCTCATCTTCACCTACATCCTCAACCTTTGGCTTTCCATCATCTTCTTCCTCTTTCTTTTCTTCTTCAGCCTCAGCCTCATCATCACTCAATTCCTTTTCACGTTCCTTCTGAACCAGAAGTTTGATGGGGTAGCCAATGAATTGAGAGTGCTTCTT
This sequence comes from Torymus aiolomorphi, assembly GCA_036365515.1. NCBI lineage: Eukaryota > Metazoa > Arthropoda > Insecta > Hymenoptera > Torymidae > Torymus > Torymus aiolomorphi. The sequence goes on along the minus strand of CM070875.1, from coordinate 220,547,049 downwards.
GACGATTTCCTTAATTTTGCTCTCTTCCAAGTATTCAGACTGATCTTCCTTGATGTGGAGGACAATCTTGGTACCACGTCCAAGGGGCTCGCCATGATCTAGCTTGATGGTGAAGGATCCACCAGCACTGGATTCCCAAATGTACTGTTCGTCATCATTGTGTTTTGAGACAACAGTGACTTTGTCAGCAACAAGGTAAGCAGAATAGAAACCAACACCAAACTGACCAATCATAGAAATGTCAGCTCCAGCCTGGAGAGCCTCCATGAAAGCCTTGGTTCCAGACTTAGCGATGGTTCCAAGGTTGTTTACCAAATCAGCCTTGGTCATACCAATACCTGTGTCAATGATGGTCAAAGTTCCATCATTTTTGTTGGGAATGATTTTGATGTACAGGTCCTTGCCACTCTCAAGCTTAGTTGGTTCAGTTAACGACTCATAACGGATTTTGTCCAGGGCATCACTGGAGTTTGAGATCAACTCTCTAAGGTAGATTTCCTTGTTGGAGTAGAAGGTGTTGATGATGAGGGACATCAACTGAGCGATTTCTGCTTGGAAAGCAAAAGTCTCAACGTCTCCGGCAGTCTCCATCTTTCCATCAGCCATCTGAAAATCCCAATAAAAATGTTAAAAATACAGTAATTAATTCGCGGAAATGTAAAAAAAATGTTTCTGCCATGTCACGGATTGGCTCAATAAAATGCGGTATTAAAAAAAATTAAAAAGAACAGAATAAAATAAAAAAAAAATTAACCAATTATTTTTGAAAAATTTATCAACGTACGCAGCTTTCCTTTAAGGGGATGTGAGTACCGACGTTATTTTTCAAACGAGCATAACTCACGCAAATATCAATAGAATTATCCAGAAAAAAATCTGTATATAGTGTTTGTGTGTACGGAGCGCTTGACAGACGTCTTTTTCCAAAAAAATGATGAGAATTTATTTAATTAAATAAAAACCGTACTGTCGGTAAGTAGGAATCTACAATTGACCTACTTTTCAAACGAGCATAACTCACGCAAATATCAATAGAATTATCCAGAAAAAAATCTGCATATAGTGTTTGCGTGTACGGAGCGCTTGACAGCCGTCTTTTTCCAAATAAATGTTTGAATGTTAATTTAAAAAATATTGAAATTAGGGTTGCACATCCCCTTAAAGACAAAAAAATTGTCACACAATGTGAAGAGTATGATGCAAACTAGAAAAAATCTGACGATCGATAACTAATTCAAAATTTTCAAAAGTCAACGCAAAATTATATCGAAAATATTTTCACACCACGCACCAAATATCTCTTAAACAATTTAAAATACAAAAGAAAACGAGGTGTCCACGGCTAATCGCGATGACATTAGCCATATAAGTCGAAACGTGCTCGAAGCTTCCATTAGAACATTCTCGTAACCGCCAACCACTAACCGCCTATTTTTCCGCAAAACGTAACAACGCAAAAAAAATGCTTCAGTTAGATAAATCGTAAAAGAATAAGCTTACCTTTAATTATTAAATGTGGAAAAAACGCTATAGGGTAAGTCACGTTGCGCTGAGAGGGTATCGCAATAGTACAGGGTGTGCGGCTTCGCGTTCGCTGTGATCCTTCTATAATGCGGCTCGCCGGGTCGGCAGACGACTTTATATACAGCGCGCGCCTCTGCTTCTCGAATGTTCGAGAAGGTTCTGGAAGCTTCCAGAACTTTTCGCTGTACTCGGCACCCCCGGAACTTCCGTATTCCGGCGGGGTTGCTAAAGAAAATTGACCGACAGTAAAAATTGATTGTAAAAAGCTTTCTAAGGAATAAAAAGATTGCGAATGAGGATTTTGGCGAAGTTTTCGGAGTAAAAGGGAGGATAAAATAAGCGATGTACACGGAGGTTTTTGAGCGCGCGCCAAAATTGACTAGCGACGTACTTCCGTCTATCTGCGGCCGCGTATATATGGTTTGTTCCGTGTGTGTGTGTGTGTGTGTGTGTGTGTGTGTGTGTGTGTGTGTGTGTGTGTGTGTGTGTGTGTGTGTGTGTGTGTGTGTGTGTGTGTGTGTGTGTGTGTGTGTGTGTGTGTGTGTGTGTGTGTGTGTGCTACACAAATCCACATGGGTATTCAAAGAGAATACTGATGCATGCATGTGTTTACGAGTGAATAGGATATGCTAGCTAATAATGATTCAGCGTTTTATTAAACGAAAATTCAGATTCGAAGATCTATCTGTTTTTTACAATTCACGTAACAATTTATTGCTCTGCTTTGCTTCATTTATTGATTTTTCTAGAAAAGCTCGGATGATAATGCATGTATAATAAAATAAACACTGATTTTTTAAAATTTGATTTTTGTTCTAATATACGTTTTCTACTTTGCATTACCTAATTATTTGAGTTTCAATACGTTATCAATGCACTGATAAAAATATATTTATCTGCGCCTACTATTTTTAATGTCATCAAAGGGCAGAATCTCTTTAACCATAAGTGGTAATGCGATACGCCCGAAATCCTTGATTATCAGTACAACTCTTATCCAGGATGTGGCGTCATCTATCGCTTCTCGAAAGATCGCGCGAGAAGAACTGAGAAAAAATAAAATAAGGCTCTCCTCATCAGCAGTCGTGCTTAAAAAAAAGAAAAAAAAAACAGGAATTCATCTCCTTTCCTCCTCCAAAAAAGCTTCGAATTTCCATCTGACAAAGCCATTCTGAATAAATTACACTACTATATAACAACGAAGGGGTTGGGTAAAAATAATCATCATACACGCCAGGCGTAAAATTAGTCAAAAAATTCTTTATTTAATTCCCATTGGCGACAGGAGCGAACGACTCCCTCCTCTCCCTCGTATTTCCGTTTATATATACATATACATGCACACATACATGTACACACGCTCGCACACTGGAACAATAGACGAAATTCCGGAGCGAAGGCGGAAATACCGCTTTTTTCACGCACGGGGCGCACGCATCCTCCTACAGGATTTTCCCATAAGAACGTACACAATCAGGGGGCGATAAACGCTGAACGAATGAGCGCCTTTCCCTTGACGAGAAGCACGCACCGGCGTGACCGGTGTAAGTAACATTGTATGTAGGTGCGTTTCCTCAAGGTGTGAGGGAGGAGTGTGCATGCGTATGTATAAGCGCAGCTCATTTATTGTTTACCGTGTGTGGGAACCATTCTCGTATCTCTGTCAAGCGTGTATCCGTGATCTACACCTGCAAATTCGCTCCTCGTTCTTATGGTAAATATTCCAGTTGATTAATATATAGTGGGAAAGATTATGCGTCAATACTGCAAGTTACGGACGAAAATTTTGATAAGGGCTTATAGAGGATCTAACTTAAGTCAAAAAATTTAGAGGAAGAATTATTGTTAATGTTAACCGTTTCCATCTCACGTTTATTAACTACCTTATAGTAATTCCATAATACTTCTATAATAAAAATTTCAGGTGAAAAAGGAAAATATTACTTTCTTACAGGCTCAGTAATGACGATTCAATTCTAAGAAAATTAATTTTATTATGTTCGTCAAATAATATTGTTTCGGTAATCTATTCGAGTTCGTTAAGAAAATTTAATCCCTGCAACACCGATGCCGTATTTTTATTCAATTTTAATAATTTTTAAAACTATTTCCAAAGTAAACTAAAACCTTTATCTATTATTTTTAAAACTGCAAAAAAATATGTTATCTTATCTCTCAGTAACTCAAAATTGAAAACACGTTCAAAAAATTGAATGAATGAGATAAGTTAAACATTGAATCACGTATTATAAATTAAATTATAATACTGGTACAGCAGAAATCTATGTCGAACTTACCCTTCAACCTAATACCAAAATAAAATTATATCTATTGAATTTATGAAAGTAATTTGGTTAAATAAACAGAAGAGAAAAAAAAATAATTAAGTTAACATTACAATCACATTATGAAAAAATTCCATTACATAATGGTACAAAAAAAAAAAAAAATAAATAAATAAATAACAGGATCGAAAAAAGTACAGAATACTTACACAAACTCAATTCGCATACAAAATAAAATCAAACGGAAAAATTTACATAAACGAAATTCCAGCACGCGTACATGAAATTGTTTTACAATAAAAAGAGATAAAGCTCGCGCGATTGCTTACGTACATACATACGTTTCGTCATTAAAATGTACACGTTCGAGAGTTTCGGCTGACATTGGGTACATTTTAAATGAGATACGCTCGCTATACATGAATCACGCGCGCGAGTGTCCCGCGGCAAAAAACACGTACGGCGAGCGCAGAATACATAATTTTTTTCTTCCAAGAAAGTTGCTGGCTGGTTGGCTTGCCCGCCTGCCTGCCTGCCTCGGTTGAAGAGAAACGGGGCACTGCAAGTTGATTTGATTCACGAATCGTGTCCTGCGACAGTGAGAGAGACATCGATAGGCTAATCGCGCGTGGACAATCTAAATCTGATGCGGTCGTTGATATGGCGAGGAGCTTAACTCCGGTAACCTAGCTTTATGATGTACAACAAAACTCATACAGCTAGATAACCAAAGAAAATGTCCGCGCCAAAATCTTGCTACTCCAGTGGTGTTTATTCTTCACTTCTACCTTTCCTCTTCCTGCTCCAATCCATAGTTCGCACGTCCTTATCTCCTCGGAATACCTGGAAAAACAAAATGCATCGTCAATAATATTTTCTCACTCATCTCTCGTGTTACGCGCATAGCGTACATACACGAGTCCCAATGTAACGAACAGCGCGTACGAACGTACGTTATACTGTCGGGCCAATAATTCGATTACGCTCGAGGAGGCAGCAGCCGCAGTAAACGATCGCTCGCTCGTCAAGCGGGTCGTATGCACGTACGCGATCGTGGATTCATTGACACGCGATTGCGCGCATACCTATTTACCTTTTGAATACGCTGGCAATCGCCTTTATCGGTGCGCGCGCGCACGGGGCACGTGACAATGCGCGCTCTTTCCCTCTCGCCTCGTTCTTTTTCCCGCGTGCTGGCTTTTATTCTCCAACGGCGAAACGCACGTTTTAAAATGATACGCGCGCTCGCGAGGCCGCACTGCGAAAACCTTGCGCGGTTTACTAGGTCGACCGGTCGCCGCCGTCGATCGCTCGCGGCGGTTCATTTCGCAACGACGGCCATTCGGAGAAAGCCGCTCTCTGATGTGTCTCGCACACGTCGTAACGCGCAGTCGCGCCGATGACAATCTCAAACCGGAGTCGCTCGCGTAGGTACGTGCGATGTGAGCGAGCAAGCGAGCAAGCGAGGAAGCGAGGAAGCGGAAAGGCGTCGAAGGTCGCGGACAAAGGGTCCAACGAGCGGGGAGAGACAAAGGGATTCTGTGCATGAAGCGCGCGCGAGAGGGAGTGTGCTAACGGTACATACCATTGCTGCTGCTGCCTTTTGGGAGCACGTGCGCGATTAGCTGGGAAACCCGAGAGCAAGAGAGACGGCGGTATAGTCGTCGCGACGGTACGGAAAAGAGAGAGATAACAGCCTCGCGGATTTAACACACACACACACATATATTCGAACGCGCAGTACACTCGCGTGTATATATGCATATGTGAACGGCAACGCCACGTTGACGCTTGGCGAGATAAGATACACACGGTTGGCTCTCCTCTCCTTTCTCTCCGCTTCGGCAGCGTGCGAAATTTCGTGCTCAGCGCGCGTTGCGTTGCGTTGCCATGCGAAATTCCGCGGTTACACGCGCACGCGCTCTGCTCCGACTCGCCCGTCCGTCCGTTCACTCAACAGGTGGGCGCGGACGATGTGCATGCGACGTGTAGCAAGTTCGTACGTGTATGTATATATGTATATAGAGAACAAACGTGTCTGTGAACATGTTCTCGCTTACCTGGAAGTCGATGTAGCTCGACTGTTCTCGACGATGATGAGGACGAGGTTATTCTTCGAAGGCTGGTGCGCGCGTGTGTGTGTGTGTGTGGGGCGACCGGCCGGCAGGCACTGACTGACCGAGGGAAAGAGGAGTGTGAGTAAGAGAGAGAACTGGTCCGCGCGGGAGATGGAGGGAAAGAGAAAGACAGAGATGGGATGGTATGAGAGAGAGCGAGAGAGACAGAAAGTGAGAAGACGGCGAGCCGACGCGAACACTAGCTCGCTCCCGGAGAAACTGACGGCGTGGCCGCGCCGGCCGCGGGCGACTCGCGCGCGCACCTTTCGCGTCCGGGCGCCCCCACTCTACCCCACCAAGCGCCCCATTGGTACGTTCAAATCGTCCGCCTGACGTCAGCTTCACCGCGAGAGAGAGAGAGAGGAACTCGTTCTTTCCCCCTCCCGTCCCACCACCCCTAGCCCTGCCTTTATACCTGTTCCGGCTCCTCTCTCTCGCGCGCCCCCCGAGGGGACGACGGGGGATTACCGCCGCCGTCGCCAGGTAGGCAGGTAAGTACGGATGGCTCCTCCATAAGAGAGAGAGAGACGTTCACAAAAAGGAAAAAAGGACCGCATTCCAACGACTCTCCGCGAGCGAGCGCGCTATAACGACGATTCCCATACGACGGCGGCGCGTACGCGCAACGAACATCCAATGACCTGAGAAGAGCGGGAGAGAGGTAGGCAGATAAGTATATAGATATACACAAACGCGCACATCTCTCCGTCTCGTGTCTTTGTCTCGGAAGAGAGAAAGAGCGAGCGTCTTCGCGAGAGAGAACAAAAGTCAGCGCGAGAGCTGATATACCCGCAGCACTGAACCGTATATATACATACTTAGTGTCGGCGTTATTATCATCGCGATGATCATCATCGTCGTCGGCGGTGGTAGTGGTTCTTCGTTCTCCAGCTCTATTCGCCGGTGCTAATACACACCCAATGCTGGCACTCGCGCGCCCTTGGGCTTCCGCCGGACGTGCGACGTCCTTGGTGCTGTTGCTCTTGCTACGCTTACTCGGAATATTATGCACTTTCCCTACACCCTCGTACATTATATATATATATGTGTGTGTGTGTGTGTGTGTGTATATGTGCGTGTGTGTGTGTGTATATGTGCGTGCGTGCGTGCGTGCGTGTGTGTGTGTGTGTGTGTGAACATGTATCTGCTATCTCTATCCGCGCCCTGAGAGAAATTTCATTTTGAGATGAACACAAATGTCTTTTTTCTTTCTCTTACATTTATACTTACTCTCCCCGCTCGCAACGTGGTATTTTTCAATGAGAAACCGTTACCACCATACGATCCCCATAAAACGCGCGAGAGAGAGAGGCTGCGCCAGAGCTCGCACCTGCCCCGAACACGCGTGAGAGAATCGTCGTCCTTCTATTACTTGCTCCCCTTTTTCTCATTCTGCGCAGCCGAAAATCATCCCGCTTGCAGCAGGCCCCGATTGAAGTCTCCTCGCGAATAGAACAAGCGCATATAAGTATACTTACCTACCTTATACGTTACCTGTGGTGAAGACGCTCTCTGCCAAGAGGTTAAAGTCCTTGGAGGATGATGTCATCGCCGCGCATGCCAGCGTGGGCGCGTGCGCGCACGTATATATGTGCATGTATGTACGTACATTCAGCCTATAGCGCGAGCAGAGGTGTCGCGCGGATTTTCTCCGCGCTGAAAAATGCGTGTAGGTATAAGTATAAGAAGAGGAGAGGCGATGAAATTACGGGAGCGCAAGTCAACGGCGGTGGAGATTCGTACATCGTGTACCGGTTATGTAGATGCACGCGGTACTGCTGCTGCAGCAGCAACCCCTGCGCGAAACGAAACAAAGCGCGCGAAAGAAGAAAGTCGCTCGCTCAAATTGAAAATCGAGCCACTCGACTTTCCAGAATGAACGAACGTTCTTCTCTTTATCTTTCTCTCTTTCTTCTAAAAGGAAGGAAAAATCGGCAAGGGGATTATGGGAACGCGGAGAGGAATCAAAAAGGATGATGCTGCTGCTGCGCTGCTCGCTTGCTGTAAAACGCGGTCGACGTGGCAGAGCAGCAGCAGCATCTCTGAAAGGGAGAGAGAGAGAGGGACCGCTCGTGTGGCTTTTATTTCATCCGCGCGCTCGAGCAGGTAAAGCAGGTAAGCGGAGCGGGAGAGAGAGATGGGAGGCCCGCGATAGCTCTTCTCTCTCTCTACTCGAGAATATTCGAGTTGTTTGGGCACCCCGGAGCAGAAAGAGGAGGAGGAGGAGGCGGGGGATCCCCCGAGAGCGAGCGGCTGGTCAAGCCACATTCCGCTAGCCACCAACCGCCGCCGCCGCCTCCGAACCCTTCGTTTTCGTCTCTCTTGCTTATCCTTTTCTCTCGGCCGTTCTTCTCTCTTCTCTTCTCCCTTTTCTGAGGCCTACCTGCGCTGCTGCTGCTGCTGTGCCGCGCTCGCTCTCGGCTTCTCTCGCTCGCACGAAAAATGCGCGTGCAACGCTCCCTCGAAAAATGTACGCGTGCATATGTGTGTATTCTTCGTTTTTTTTTTTTTTTTTTTTTTCGAGAGAGAGCGAGGGAGCGAAGAAGCCGTATATCCGCGATATTCGACACGTATATATACACATCGCCGCAGGTATATTATACATACACGCTCGAGAGCACGAGGCTATGCAAATGCTCTATGTATATGTGTTCACGCGTGCGTGTGTAACATACATATACACACATATGTTGGGGCCTGAGAACTCGCCTGGAGAACGCGTTCGAGGCTCACGCCCACGCGCGATCTTCTCTCTCTCCACGCGCGTGCGCGCGGCTCGTTAGCCGCAGCGGGAAGAGCGAGCAAGCGAGAACAGAACGAGGACGGAAAGAAATGCCTCGGCGGCGAGAGAGAGAGAGAGAGAGAGAAGGAAGAGAGAAAAGAGCGTAAAAAGGAGCTAGCTCGCGCGTGCATAAGGGCGAGAGAGAGAAAGAGGGGAAGAAAGGTATAGGTGCATTATATTATATACACGCGCACGGGCTCGTGTGTATAAGTGTATATAAACGCCGGGAGAGAACGACGAAGGAAGAATGTTTTCTCGACGCACGGGGGGGCGCGAGAGAACGAGAAGAGGAGAGAGACAGAGAGAGCGATCTCTCGCGCGCGTGAGGGAGGAGAGCTGGTCAAGCGACCGGCTGGCCTTGGTTTCGAACGCGCGCGCGAGCGTTGAGACTCGCTTAGATACGACGATGCTGCTGCTGCTGCTGCTACTGCTCCGTTCTGGCTCCTTTCGGAGCACACGGCACCACGACGCGTTCGTTTTAACTTTTACGCGCGGTCTCTCCGCCGAAAATCTTTCTCGCTGTTGCGTGTGTGTATATGTACATATATATATATATACAATACCGCGTAACCGCCCATTGGGAAAATTACGCACGCACGAAGCGGTAGAAGAAAGGGAGAGAGAACGCGTATATAGTTTTGTTATACTACTATACCTACCTTTCTGCGAGGGGGTCAGAGGGGTCAGAGAGAGAGAGAGAGGAGAGGAGAGGCCGGCTCGCACAGCTCCCCTCGCTCGGTCCCCTTAACCTTGGAAGCCATCGCTATTCGCAAATCGAATGTGCCGAGGGAGGGAGACAAGGTAACGCTTTCGAGCGAGCGAGAGAGCGCGCGCGTGCACAGCATCTCGCCGAGAGGAAATTTCACTGGCGCAGGAGAGCGGACTTTCTAGGTATATACGCGAGCGAGCGCGAGATCCTTTTTAACGAGAACAATGCGTAAATCATGGTGGAGTGTGAGAGAGGGACAGCGCCTGAATGACACACATATACGTAGAGACTCGTATACAGAGATCGAAGCGCTTGATGTATATTCTCATTCTCTTATGGGTATAATATACACTTTCTACGAGTCATTTGAAATGATTAGGAGAGCGATGATGAGAGTGTGGGAGATTTTTTCCCCTCTCTCTCTCTAGATGCGTATGTGAAAGGTCGACAAGAAGTCGGAGGCACGCGTGACGACGTGCTCGAATTCCAGGTAGGACAGGGCGCCGTCGCCGTCTATGTCGCTCTCCTCCAGCACCTTCTGGCACACGGTGCCCACCTCCTCGTCGGTGAGACCGCCCCGGATTAGGTGGCGGCAGGTCTGGTCCAGGTCGCTCAAGCCTACAAGACCGTCTTCGTCGAAATCTAAAACGTCAAGGGGTTTGGAGTTAATATGGGTTGAAATATCTAGATGATGGGATGTTTCTGCAGTTTCGTATTTTTTACGTATTTCAGGAATGGAAAAAAATTCTTAGTTTTGATTGGTTTTTATCACTCTTTTTTTTTTATTTATTTTTTTTTATTATTTTTTTTTTTTTATGTCGGAATGTTTATGGAACTACGTAGTTACCAACATCCTCGTGTATTTCGTTACAACGTTTGGTCTTCACTAAATATTTTAGTTTCCTACTATAACTTATTTTTATAATTATGCAAAAGTAATGAACGACAAAGGTAATTGTTTAAAATTTATAATCTAAGTAGAGTTATAAAAAAAGAATTTATATGAATTCTATAATTTTAATTGTGATCCAAAACTGATATAAAACAAAAAAAATCACTGCGAAAATAGTCTGGGACCATCCCACCAGTCAACCATCTCTCATCAGACAACCACCCAAACTATACCATAAATCTTGAAGGCGTAAAACACTTTGAGATCACGGGGTGCGTGCTCGGAGAAGACGGACATCATCTCGAGGAACTCCTCGAAGCAGATGCCCTCCCCTTCAACGCTGGCGCACCGCGCCACGGTAGTTTGGCCACCGCTGCCGCTACCGCCGTCCAGACCGCTGGTGAACACCCGGCCAATGCGCTCCCGGAACGGGTTCTCCTGCATGCACGCGCGTGAAAGATACAGACAGCAAATATTCGTCTGAATATGGTTTCGTATGAATGTATATATACAGGTCTGTCGCGGTGTCTGCCGATGGGCTTATGAATGAGAGATATGTTAATGGAGTACCTATATCGGGCGCGTCTATCTGTGCAAGATGTATATTTTATAAAACTGGTGTATAATATGGCTTTATTTGGGTGAGCTGTGTGTGAGAATATTTCTTTTTCGGAGGGGGGGGGGGCGGATTTGAGTTTGGTTTTAATTAAAGTGGCGGAAGCATTGTTTCTATGAGGATAATTGAAAATGGTTCGTTGTTAATTGCTGTGTGTATCGTGTGAAAAGGGGTTTTGTGGTCGATGTAGTTTGCCTTTTATCACGATGTATTGACTAAAATTATTAAAAATAAATTCAATATTATATTAGAATGAATAAAACGAGTAAATATACGAGAAACATCATCCATCTGGTGTGTATAGTCTTACAATATGGAGCCATATGGAGTAACGGTTCATCGAAAACCAAGAGACCAGTGAGGAAATAAAAAAAAACTTGGTTCAACAGGTCATTGTGCATTAAGCAACAATAACGACTGTGATAAGTCCATTTTAGATTATATAAGGTGCAGATAAAAATTATTATTTAAAAGAATAAAAGTTTTATATCAATATTGCTTGCATAAAATTATTGTAACAAATTATTTTAGCTTGAATAAATACAATTTCTTATAGCAATTTTTTACACATAGAAAGAACAATCTCTGCTAAAAATTACGTTCAACGTGTAAATAAAATATCTAAGATTTAAGAATTAAAAAGCATACAGGAAAAACAGCTTATACGGGCGCGTTCTATTACCGAGTATACGTTTTCGTACATCAAGGTGAAAATTGTCTGAACATACAAATTTGATTCGAAGCTTGCTTTGTCATGCAAAATATCAAAGCTATTCACGTGTACGTACAAAAATTTATTAAAAATTTATATTTTCAATTAGGATGTGTACTAAAATAACGACGAAATATTATAAGAGAAATTATCGTATTTTCTTTGTGTCTCAATACACATCTTTGAAAAATTATATGACATTTATGTATCAGTTACATTTTCATCTTAGTATGATATTGCAAGTACTTATGTATTTGCATATTTATAATCATCTATTTATACCTGCGAGTGAACGCATTAAATTAATGTTAATCCGATGCGCGTAAACTATTTTAAATGTGTAATTTGTATCTAGTTATGTTGCTAAGTAGTAAGTTAAAGATAATGATTAATGAAGTATTTAAGTAGAATCCACAAAAAATAGACTTTGAATTCTTATACAATAAAAAAGTATAAACTACGTTTCGTTTTGATGTAATATTTTCCTTGGATATTAAAGTAATAAGAAAGATTTATACAATGAATAAGCAACATGATAATACTAACACTGACAATCATTACATACCTAAATTATATACAAAAAAATTTTAAAACCCAAAAGGATCATATGAAACTATCAAAAAGTACTATCTTTACTAACAGCAGCACTATAGCAAAAATAAAGCTACTTCCACTTAAAACTATATCATAAAAAAACGTATAAACTCTTATCTACACATAGAAGCGCAAGAAAACATAATTACACCTCCATAAAAGGAAGCATACTCCGCTAATCTTCAACGAACAATAAGAAGAAAAAAGAAAGAAGCCAAAAGTAGATGACGAAGAAGCACCTTCAACTCTGGTATCCTGGCGAGGTAATCCAGGGGCAGGCGTAAATTCGAGGCCTCGTACGGTGTCATGCTACGCGGTACCATCCCGGGATCGGCCATCTCTCGGAAGCGCTTGTGGAGTCTAATTTCATATATATATATATAGGTGCACACGCGAGCGCACGCATACACGGATTTTATAAGTATACATACGATTAAAAGCGCAATTCCCATGACGGGCGCGCGGGGGCTTGCCCTCTCTCTCTCGCCGGACGTGGCATAAACGTCGGACTACTTTAACGGTATAGATATTATACCCACCTCAGGATCTCCTTCCTCGTGAAGTACGTGCAGTCCTGGTAATCCTCGAGCTGCTCCTCGGAGAACGTTGCCACCTTGTTGCCCATACTCACCCCTTTCCTACACGATATATAAAAAAGGTACTTAGGTATCTCTCTGTCTCCTCTCTTCGAGACTTTTCCCTTTTTCGTCGACTCGAAGACTCACCACGCGCTCTCTGCGTATGTGTAAGTACTATACGCGCAGGAGCACAAAAGCGCAGCCCGGCCATATAAGAGCCGCCGGCGCAATTCCGATTTCCGTTAAGGGTGCGCCTCGCGGCACACCCCTCCGACCAAGGACGACAGTGTCGGGGCAACACCTATATACGTGGAAAAAAATGAGCACACGCTCACATGCACCTACATATGAGCGAAGGCTCATCCCCAATGCGGTCTCGCGTGCGTGCCAAGCCGCGGCACGCGAGATGGCCATTCGACGAGAGGCGTTATTCGCCAGGCTCGGGTCTCTTCGATTTTAGAGCTCTGCGGTCGTCGTGGAGTCCGTTGAAACGTGTATGAGGTATTGGGGAGAAGTATATGTAGGCTCCAAGCGTGTCGTCCTTTTGTTCCTGAGAAATTTTCTTTTGTACTTAATTGTCGTTCCCCGATGGCCTTTTTTGGGGGGTATAATAGCCGCTCTACGTTTTTCGGGCAATTTGGAGCACGGTTGCAGCAGGATTATATATCGTCAAGGAAAGATGATAGTTTAGGGATGTATAATGTAGTTGTATTGGTGCCATCGACGTTGTGTTTTTGTCTGGTCGCGAAATTGTAGCATAATTTGTTAATAAAAATCAGGAGACGTTAATATTTCATTCATGTATAAGCTTATTAATTATTGCGCAACGAATTATCAAACAAAATCTTATGCTGTATTTATTGTATTCGTTAAAATTTAAATTACTACTTAAAATTAAAGTACAAAGAACTTATTAGTTAGCAGATAACAATAATGAAAAATAATATTTAACAAATTAACAAATTATTTTCTTTATTATTATTTAAATATGAAAATTCTCTAACATAATTAGTTGCTCCATTTACAATTCGAATATTACTAATAGTTACATAATTAAATAATACTTTGTTAGAAAATTACTCACTTTTCTTATTTTAACGTAGAATGTAAGTATGTACGTATTTCATTGTTACAGACTGGTTTCTCACGAACGCCCCCCGTACCTCGCGGTGTGCGTACTTACACCTACATACAAATATCAAGAGCTATATACATATACCTACGTGTGCGCACGCGCGGAAAACATCTTGAATGCACTAACCAAACCTCGGCAGCGCGATTTATCGCGGTTTTGGTTTAGCGGTTGTAATATTTGCGAGCTCTCTTTTTCTCTCTCGAAACAAGTGATAATAACAGCAGGAAAAAATGAGCTTTTTAATTCAACAGCATAGAAACAAGAATTTTCCTTCTTTTAATAGGCCAGAAGTCGTAGGTTACTTTAGTTTGAGCGGCCAAGAGCGAGAATACTCGCAGGATTTGGCGCAATTAAAATACTATAATAAAAATGAGAAAAGTAAAAAGCAGGTCAATTTTAATCTCAATGATGGAATAAATCAGGTCATTAGAAAGCCTACAAATTTATATGAGAAAATTGATCACTTGTTACGATGGATTATAAGTAATTATACAAAAATAAGAGCTAGTCCAGAACAAAAAAGATGGTTCATATATTTTTGATTATTTTTTTTCCCTTCTAGAATAAAAAAAATACTAAAGTATTAATTATTAATTTTTTAGGTTGAAACCAGAATTTGTATGTTTTCGAGGGCTCCTGACTAAAATTTCCAGTACTCCATATGAGAGGAGAGATAGCTGGATAATATGCGCTGCCAAATATTGTGGAACTATATACTTATGCGCATTTGATACTGAAGAACAGAAAAGAAAAAATGCTAATATGTCAAAGAGAGATCTTCAATTTACGTCATGGGGATTTAAATTTGAACAATTTATGCTCTCAGGTAAATGCTGATTCCTACTAAAATTTAAAATTATTGAATAATTAAAATTGAATGGTTTTGCAGAATCTCCAGAAAAATCTCCAAACACAAGAGATCCTGTTAATGAAGCTGAAGAATTTTGTTGCCTTTTTTCATCAAAGTTAGGATCAAATTATTTACTTTATGGTGCAGAAATGGATGGAATTTGTTCAAAAGATGTTATCAATGAACCAATTAATTGGAATACATTAAAATTTATTGAATTAAAGACTAATAGGGTTATAACAAATCCTAGGCAGAATGAAAATTATCGTAAAAAACTTTTGAAATGGTGGTGCCAAAGTTTTTTAGTTGGTATTGAAGAAGTTATATGCGGTACAAGAACTGATCAGGGAAAAGTATTTGAAGTGGAAAGTATAAAAGTTTCTGATATGCCAAAAATATGCAAGGTAAACACTTTATTCAAAATGATTCATCATAATTTTATAATCCAAATGAAAGATGATAATTTATAATTTGATAAATGTTTAATAAATTTTTTTCATTATTTTAGACTCAATGGAATGCATCAGAATGTATGAATTTCTGTAATAAATTTTTAAATCATGTAAAATCTGTTGTTACCAGAGAATACAATGATTGCATCTATAAGTTTGAATATAATCTTGATAATAGGATTGAAATGAAAAGCTTTTCTAGTAATTCAGAATTTTCATTTTTACCTGATTGGTACATTCAGCAATTACATCAGATAATGAAAACAAATCACTAGGAAAATTAAAATTAACAACTGTGCAAGGTAAAAAATATTTATATATTAAATTACATAACTAACGTTACCAAAGGTTAAATGGCTAAAAAAAAAACAAAAAAATTGACTTACATAAATGTTTACATAAATATTTACATTATCTTTAATAATTACAAACTTTTTCCAAGTACGTGATTCATTGCAGACATTTCTGTTTGTGACATGGGATGTAACATAAGTCCAGGAACTGGTGGGATGTGCTCCAAATCACGCAATTCATTTACTTTTACCTTCAAATCACTTCGTATTTTGTTTATTTCAATATCACAGTGTTTTTGATCTGTACAAAAAATTATTTTTTATTATTTAGATCCACAATAGTGGCTTTTTTATTTCTGCTAAGTATTCATTAGATATACAGTACAAGTTGTAAATAAGTGTGTTTTGTCTGCTGTACACTTATTTTTTTTATCAAAACAGCTTTTATAACACATCTGTTAATACATTCTTGTACAATAATCTATTGAATGAATAGTATTAAAAGCCATATTTTACATAAGCACCTTCTTTGAGTAATTCCTCTGCATCTTTGGATGACATTTTTAGTAGTATTGGGCCAACTGTTATCCATGTTTTCTTATCTTTTTGCTTCTGAAGAGCTCTCATGCCAACTCTATCATCATTTCTTCTCTTATCCAGAGCAACAACTTCTTGTCTGTCTGTTGAAATTTCGACCCCTTTTTCTTCAATTTTTTGAAGATAATCCAAAAGTTTCTTTTGTTCAGAACCCATAATCTAAAACAAAAAGAGTTAAAGTAATATAAATATATATTAACATTTTTATTATTTAACATTTTAAGGGGATGCCAGAGTATTATCAATGGAAAGTGGCACTGTATCCATGTAACGCATTTTTAATATATAAATTAAAAAATTTTTATGTTTTGGGGTTTAGATACTTGTGTGTACTTTTTACATTAATGTTTAGTTATTTCTCAAAATTGCACTCAAACAATCAATTAATTGCAGAGAAAACTTTGAAAAACTTACAATGGTAACATAACTTATAAATTATGACAATGAAAAATTAATTTTTCTTAATTTCAAGACGTCCACGCTTCGTACACGAATTTTAAGTTTGCTCCCAAAATTTTAGTTCAATAGGTTAATTATTCGTAGATAAAACTTTGAAAAACTTACTGAAGTGAGTTCGGTGTCCACTTAAAAAAAAAGATTATTTATATTTATAATTATAAGAGTGGCATTTTTCTAAGTTACAAGTTACATTGCATTTCTCCAAGTCCTTGTTTTTGCAGCATCTCTTTTCATTTGTTTTGCTAAATCTCTCTTTGTGCGTGCTTTTCTTTTATGTCTATTTACAAATTTAACAGCATCTGTGTCTCTAGGTTCAAAATGTGTTACTCTTGGTGTATCTTTTTTTTCTTGACCTAAGCCTTTTCGATCTCTTTTCAATATCGTCTTCACTGGATATTTTTGCCCTTCACCAGAAGGCCCTAAACCATTTTCCTCATCCCAACCAGTGTTAAGCAGCATTTGATATCCTTTATTCTGCCTTGGTATTCCATAGTAAGCATTTCTTAATTTTGGATTACCGTTGAAAACATGCAAGGTAGATGTTTCATGCTTAAACCTTGATGACTCGCTAAAAACTATTTTACAAACATCGCAGTAAAAACTTTCTTGATTTATTCCTTGCACATTATTTTTACTATTACCAGGAACTACTTCACGACTAGAATTATCTTTTATTTTATGAAACCTTTGCTTTAGTAAATTAATAATATCCAAGTGATTTCTTCTCATTGCTAATTCAATTGCTGTTAAACCTGATTTTTCTTTAATTTTAGTGTTAGCTCCAAGTTTTAATAAAAAGTTCACAACTTCTATGTGACCTAAATAAGCTGCAGACATTAAGGGAGTCCATCCAAATTGATCAGATATGTTTACATTTTCAGAGTCAAAATTTTGACTTATGAAGGCTATATCTCCAGATTCTATAGCTTTAAATAAGAGATTAATGTTTCTTTCTTTTGAATTAGTATTTTTTATTTGAGTATTTTTCAATTTGGGCTCAATAGTTCTTGATGTAGAACTTGCCTGGGGTACAGATTTTCTTTGGTTTTCTTGTGATTTAACATGTGTTATTATTTCATCATATGCTAACTTTGCTTGATGCCCATGAAATGCTAATTTAGATCTACACTTATCTTCAATTTCTACATTAGTTTCGTTTTTTTCTTTCACGAACGTTTTGAAAATTATATCGGAATTCGTAAGTGTAAGGTTATTTGTAGGACAAGACATTGTACTAATCTGTTATTTTATAACTTACATTAGGCAATATTACTTACGTTATAATCGAACTTCGTAAATATTTGTTAAATTTGCTTGACTTCTGTCTGCAGCTTTATAGGTTGGAAGTTACGAAAATTACTCTAATTCAATACTGATTCAATAAACGCTTAAGACTTTCACGAAATCCTATTTTATTCAAATTATTAGATTAACATCTCTTATATTGATGTTCTACGTTAACAGTAACGGTAACTTGAACATTTTTAAAAATAAAACGTAGAAGTTAGATAGGTGCTGTATACGTATAGGCAAAGAATATAGACGCATATAGAAGAACACTTCTTATGGGCGGGTAGTTTTTTTTTCCCCCCCGTGGCTATCGCTGCATAGCAGCTGTGTGTCTGTTTCCACGTATATGTATTACAACACTTGACGTTGCTTGAATTGTAGAATGAGCTTGATGAGATGTGAGAATAACTAGATGTTCTAAAAGCTTCTGACTTGTTAGTCACGTTCTTATAACTGGGATTGTGATATATTCTTGAAACCTTGGTAGAACCACGAAACACTTGAGAATTTGAAAAAGCCCATATAGCCTTATGGGATCGCTGGAAAATGAGAGATCCTTCTTCGTTAAAAATTCGATCAATGTAGCTAGGGAAAAGTACTCCAGATTAAAGGCGAAATTTCCCAGCAGCATCAAAACAGAATGAACCGAGCACCCTCTTTCAGGGAGAGCGATAACTAGGAGGAAGACTGTTAGATTTTAAAATAAGAAAGCGACTAAAATCTGAGCAGCCCGCTCCCAGAAATCAACAATAACATTGAAGGGTCACGGATGAAATGAAAACAAAAGATTAACGGAATAAGTATTTACAGATGAACATACTTGGGATCTACTTTGATAATGGAATTTGCGAAATAGATGGTTGTAAACAATACATTGGGTGTCCTTGAGATCAACAAGAATTTCGGAGAATTGGAATGTGCTACATAAATGATGTTTTTCCGGATGACAAAATGGAGTTAGCAAAAATTTATGATGAATATAGGAAGTATATGAAAAATTGATGAGAAGCACAAAAAGCCAAGACAGTCCGGAGAATCGAAAGAGGTTGAGGGAAGGGGCCGCTGAAGCTCCCCGCTACCCATGAAGGTCAAGTACCCGACGGGGCCATTGGCCAAAAAAAAACCACTCTATTACCTATTGCAGATTCATACCTTGGATGTAATGAATTCCCAACAGAGACCTTTAGCTTCTATGTTAAGAGGCTAAATAAAAGAAGTTAGACCAGCAAGACCGTTAAATTCTATGCTGAGAGGCAAAATTAATAAAAGAGTTGGTTTCACCCGATTGCTGAATGCTGAGGCACGATGAATTTCAACCCAAACACTTGGGAATCCAAGAGACAGACCCATGATAAAAGCGATGACCAATGATATCAATGATTCTCTCTAAACCAAAGGAGAGAGTTTTGAAAGATGAAGTTGAAAGACGATAAGAGAAAATATTAAAAAAGTGAGTTGGAAAGTTGAACTTGAATGCGTGATTCCGCTCGCGGATCACGAACCGAAAAGGACGCGCGCGCGCGAACACGTCCAATCGCCTCGAGCGCCGCGATCGGAATCCATGGGCGGGTAGTGACAGATCGTGCAACACGTAAAGCCTATACTAAACTGTAGGTGTTACCCACAGATTACATTGGGAGGACCCTTAGGCAGAATCCACACTATATCCCTACCCCCTATCCGTACCCCGTATCCGTACCCCATCGAAGTTTCTTGTAGAGCAAGACACGGCAAGAGCAAGGCACGTCACGGCAAGGGCAAGGCAAGGCACAGCACGACACAGTACGACACGACTCTTAGGGACAATGTATATAAGAGCCGTGCTGTGCCTTGCCGTGCCGTGTCTTGCTCTTGCCTTGCCTTGCCGTTTCGTTCCTATTTCTGTCGGTTTATAAACATGTATTCTATATCTTTATAGGAACGAAACGACAAGGCACGGCAAGAGCAAGACACGACACGGCAAGGGCAAGGCAAGACATTGCACGACACAGTACGACACGGCTCTTATGTACATTGGTTCTTAGGGAGGAAATACAATAGGCGTTGTGCTCTGCTCCGTGCCCTGCTCCGTGCTCTGCGCCATCTGCGCCGTGGTATCATCATTCAGCTGATTGGTTGATTCTATTAGGATCATAGAGCATATATGTGTGTGTGTGTGTGTGTATCTAAGATCGGGATTGGTGGAATAAATCAATCAGCTGAATGCTTATACCACGGCGCAGATGGCGCAGAGCACGGAGCAGAGCATGGCGCCTATTGTATTTCCTCCTTTAGGGAGATAGTACAATAGGTTCCGTGCTCTGATCCGTGCTATGCTCCGTGCTCTGTTCCGTCTCTTTGTTGTCTGCGCGTACCGCTCTACACGGTTCATGTTGCATTCCGAAAATCTAAAAACCTTTTGAAAATTTAAGGTGGTGTATCTTATCTATAATACTTTGTAATTTGTGTCAAAATTAATAAACATATGCTTCAAAACCTATAATTTCATAGATAATAAAGTGCCCTAAATTTTTAATAGGTATTTGGATTTTTGGAATGTAACAGGAACAGTAGCGGAACCGCGTAGAGCGGCACGCGAAGACGACAAAGAGACGGAACAGAGCACGAAGCATAGCACGGAGCAGAGCACGGAACCTATTGTACTATGTCCCTTACGTACATTGTCCCTAAGATTATAGATGATATAGCTTTTTGGATTTTCGGAATGCAACAGGAACAGTGTAGAACGGCACGAGCAGAAGACAAAGAGACGGAACAGAGCACGGAGCATAGCACGGAGCAAAGCACGGAACCTATTGTACTATGTCCCTTATGTACATTGTCCCTAAGGGATATAGTACAATAGGTTGCGTGCTATGCTCCGTGCTATGCTCCATGCTCTGTTCCGTCTCTTTGTCGTCTGCTCGTGCCGTTCTACACTGTTCCTGTTCCACTCCGAAAATCCAAAAAGCTATATCATCTATAAAACTGGCTCCAAAAGGGCTTCAATAGCTTTTTGGATTTTTGGAATGCAACAGGAACAGTGTAGAACGGCACGAGCAGACGACAAACGGACGTAACAGAGCACGGAGCAAGGCACGGAGCATGGCATGGAACCTATTGTACAATATCCGTTACATTATTAGTATGGTACAATACTCGCCACAAATGAGGCCCCCGCTACATAAGAGCGTTTGCACGCGGGCGCACGCGTATGCACGCGTAAGATAACTAGTAATTGTCGATGCAGCCAACGTGAAAAATTACTAGATATTCCCTAGTTGCATACGCGTGCGCCTGCGTGCAAACACTTTTATGTAGCGGGGGCCTGACCCGTGCTGTGCCGTGCCGTGCCCTTTTGAAAAACGAGTGTGCCGTCTACCAACTCTATTGCGTCCGTGCTCCAAGCAACAAGGATCAAAGAGTGGAGGATCGCAGATCAAAGCACGGACGCAATAGAGTTGGTAGACGGCACACTCGTTTTTCAAAAGTGCACGGCACGGCACGACACGGCACGGCACGGCACGGCACGCCACGGGTCATTTGTGGCGAGTCCCTAAGAGGCACAGGCCCGTGCTTTTGTGCTTTTATACCAAGCGAAAAAAAACTAGTTATTCGATATCTAGCATACTCATGACCCATGGTAGAAGTTCAATATGTTAAGGTAGTTGTGTCTTTAGGGTACGGTCTACAATGAGGCAAGGTGTTCACTACAATAGTTACTGCATCATAGTCTAAAAAAATCAGAGTAGCACATGTGTGTATAGAAGGATGGGAGTGTACAGTATGCCTATAAATAATACGCAAACATACAGTTACTTGAAAAACGCATTTTTTTGTATGTTTTCCTCTCTCCAATATGTCTTAGCTCAAATATTCCATACTTATACAACCTTTACAATAGCTTTTCTCGGAAACTATACGTGTCATATGTCAGAATTTTGGTGACAAGCTTTGAACCATAATGATAAATAATAGGTTAGTTTTTTGTTATGATCTTAAGAAACGTTTTCCAACAGTGAATTTAAATGCTTTTTTCTGGTGGTTGTTCCTATGCTTCCCATGTTAAAATGCCCAACTTTGATATTGAATATCTCAAAATCGGCACGTGTCATCTCTTGGAAATTTCGCACACGCATGGGTATCGGTAAGACGAACGTGTGCTCGAAATTTCAAAAGGATCCTAAGAAACTTGTTTTTTGACACAACTACCTTAAGGCTAGGACACTTAAAAAAGAACAGTGCACAGACACAAGAAATAGCATTGGTTGTATATCTATATATATCAAGAACAGCGAGGAACAACGAGCAGTTCCATACACACACACACACACACACACACACACACACACACACACACACACACACACACACACACACACACACACACACACACACACACACACACACACACACACACACACACACACACACACACACACACACACACACACACACACACACACACACACACACACACACACACACACACACACACACACACAACCAATGCTATTTCTTGTGTCTGTGCACTGTTCTTCTTTAAGTG
Source organism: Torymus aiolomorphi (assembly GCA_036365515.1). NCBI lineage: Eukaryota > Metazoa > Arthropoda > Insecta > Hymenoptera > Torymidae > Torymus > Torymus aiolomorphi. The sequence continues at coordinate 220,524,636 of CM070875.1, read as the reverse complement.
TCCGTGCCCTTAATCTTCAGCAATGGGTAACGAGTATGCTAGATGTCGGACTACTATTTTTTTTCGCTTGGCACAAAAGCACAGGCCTGTGCCTCTTATGTGGACTCGCTCTAAGGAGTATTCTTCTATATGCGTCTATATTCGTTGGTATAGGTCTGCAGTCTGTGTAGACATCATCACAGCAAATCCACATTGCATGCCGTATGCCTATGCCGTATGCCGTATGCCTGAGCTTTAAAAAACAGCCAATCAGCGGGAAAGTCTACGAGTAGTAAACGAAACGCATATAGCGTACGGCATAGGCATTCGGCATGCAATGTAGATTCACTGTCAGTATCATCACGAAAACAAGTAACGTTGTACAGTGCCTCTGCGTGAATTTCGTGAATTTTCGATAAACAATGAGATTTAGCGCCGTTCAGATCGGTTATACAACAATATCGTTACCACAAACCTACCCTCAAATTTCATAAGGAACAAAATGAGACTTTGATCGATACGATTGCATGTATAATAAAAATTTGCAAAGAAGCGACGTATTAGTAAAATTTCAAAATAATTAATTCTTGATATTAGCGCCAATACTACGTAATTTTGCATGAAAAAAATGTTTTCTACTTCTTAAGGGAAAGCCTTACCTAACTGCAGATTTCTGCACTTGTTTTTTCTAATTTCTCAACCAATTTTCATATGATCAAAATTATTGAAGCACACGCATAATCTATATAATTCAAAGAATGTGCGTCAGCTTCAATATAAGCAAAAATATGTAAATTGAGATAGATATTTGAAAAATCAATAAATGTCGGTAAGCATGTACAGACTATACAAGTAAGGTATCCCCTTAAGACACCCATCATTCGAATAAACTTGATCTGGTTGTATCAAATATAAAAGACAAAACAAAAAAAATTCATTACAAATAGCTATATATATTGCTATATATGTGTGATGAACTACCTTAAAACACATGAAAAATGTAAAACATACCTTATATTTTTTTCTTCTTATTGATTTATAAACGTTGATAAATTTTTGTTTAATTCATCTTCTATATATACTAGCAAAATCCAAACGCGCTGAATATATAATTTTTCATTATGATTTCATTTTAATTGGTTTAAATGATAGGATAATCAGATCATTTTTTAAAACATGACAAAATTAATCTTTTTATTCTAATTCGATTTAATTATTTAGTTTTAAATAGTTAAGAATAAAAATTCAATTTCAAAAATTTAAATGTAGTGGAAGTAGAGAATTTTCGCGCCTATTTCTTACAGACCAATCAAAATCACTCTTTAAGTGCTTCACAACATCCGGCCATCGTTTTTTTTAAGAGAGGAGAATATCATTATTGCTTGTCAACTAAAGAGGCGTCTATATTCAGATGTTGCGTCGTGTTGCATGCGTGTTGCGCTAAGCCAAAAAAAATCGTTGCCCGATATCTAGCATACTCGTTACCAATGGCACAAGATTAAGAGGGTGTGGTACTCATGTACTCTATTTTACCGGCAGAACACGGTAAATTTTATATTATTAAAATAAATATATCGAATTACGTCTTATAAAGAGATAGTTGCCCTGCGCAATGTAATAATCTACCAGCCTCCGCAGTTTTGGGCTCAAATGTCAACGGCACCCTACAAAATTTGGCGAACAAAAATAACCGAAATTTTGTTCGCAAAATTTTTTAGGGTACCGTTGATATTTGGGCTCAAAACTACGCAGGCTGGTAGATTATTACATTGCACAGGGCAACTATCTCTTTATAAGATGTAATTCGATATATTTATTTTAATAATATAGAATTTGCCGAGTTCTGCCGATAAAACAAAGTGCATGAGTACCACATCCCCTTAATATATTGAACTTCTGCCATGGCTCATGAGTATGCTAGATATCGGACAACGATTTTTTTTTGGCTTGGCGCAACACGCATGCAACATGCCGCAACATCTGAATGTAGACGCCTCTTAAGTCAACTTACCTTTCCATACAAAAACTTAATTCATAAAAACAGTAAATTTATGCGTACATGTACGTAGTATTATTAGGAACTAATGAAAGAAATTTGAAAAAAATTGCAATTTTATATTTCACTTCAAAGTTTAACAAATGGATAAATCAATACATTAAATTTACATTTTATTTGTTACAATAATTCCACAAATAAATGAGAAACAATATTAAACTCACTAAAACAACAATAAACAATCATCGAATTCCGTAAAAAAAAGTTTTACACCTTTACATAAACTATTTTTCTTCGTGTTGCGTGGGATAATTATTATAATCTTGTTCGATATATGGTTCCTCTTTGTAATTTTCCTTATTATCTAAGTACTGTTCAGTATGCGAGTATTGTTCATTCGGAGCAGCATATTGTTGATCCTGGGCGTATTGCTGATTCTCGACATACTGTTGATTATTGAAATATTCCTGATACTGCGCAGGGTCGTACTGATTATACTGATCGTAATGCTGATTAGAATACTCGTCGTCGTAATTTTCTGGTTGCTCAGAGTACTTTTGATGGGGATTCTGGTCTTCCGCGGACTGCGACGCATAGCTCGACGAGTCTAGTGGTTCTCGGTTTCCGTCTACGCTCTCGTCATCTAATTTTTGCCGTGGTTTTGAATTCAATTCTAAATTGTACTTTTCGATCGAGGCGTTATTATCGTTTTCTTCGTTGCTATTACTGGTGATCAGTCCGGTGGAAGTTTGCTCGGTACTGTGCATTTTTTCATCTACGTCTCCTGCAACAATGAGAATTTGTTTATTTTTGCAATTGTTAAATTGTCTATAACGCACAGAGTAAAAGATCTACGAAATACCTGTGCTTCGTTCTCTGAGGTCAAACGATTCATTAATCTTACTCGATATGTATTCTATGTTGCTTTGAAGATTGGCCATTTCTTGCCTAAAACGAAAACAAATCATCCCCTCAAACCACGATCTTCACACTTGCAAACCAAGAAAAAAATGAGCAAGAAGTACATGAAAAAAAAAGAAAAAAATCACATCGACTAACGGCAGTAAGATCTCTACGAGACTCAAATATCTACGAAGAAAATATATAATGTATATAAGAGATAATAGCTACAACTACGAGTTAGGCACCTTGGTGGAGGAGGGGGGTTCCGATTGAGCGGACTTCTTTTTCGGAATGACTTTAACTTTGAGATCAACCTTAACGCGGCGCTTCTTGTGCGAAGAAGGCATCATTATCGTCGTCGTGTCATTCGCATCATTATCGTCGTCTTGGTCGGTGACCCCCCCTGCTAATATACAATATGGGCTGCTGTCACGCATATGAAGATGTCTATTTACTATTACAAGCACGTGTGTCGAGAAATTAGCATTGCACATATACAGCAGTATACATCACATACACATACTTGGCGACAAAGGATAGGGGAGTTTTGGTGCTGAGTTGGTATATGGCTTTAATGACAAACATAGAGATAATGCATTTTACTGCGGATAAGCGACGTCTGAGATTTACTAGCGATACGGTGCGGCAAAGGATGAAACTTTTATTTTTGTTTTAAAGTTATGATAAAAGATGATTTCAAAAGTTTTAATTTCACGTTGATTTTAGCTTTTGGTGAGACTGGAAAAGGAAAAGTTGAAAGATATTGCTTATTTAACACTGCATATAGTTGAACCTCTTTCAAATTTCAATTGATTTTAATGAGAAAAACGTTTAATAAAAATTATTAAAATTTTGTACTGTCTAGGAAAGCCACCATAGACTTTATAAATCAAAAAAATTACCATACTCTACAAGAAATTTTGCTAGAAATATAGTAAATTTTCCTATATATTTTTAGCAAAATTTTTCAAAAACTTTTTTCTTAGTGTATGAAAGTACTCGAAAACATAAGGACTTTAAAATTTCAAAGATGTTTGGAAAGCTATGGAAACTGTAAGATCCAAAACCAGTAAGCAATATTCTTTTCCTCTCGTCTTCATCTCACACACCAAAGCTTTTCAACACAAAACCAGAAAACAGAAAATTTCGATTTTTGTTAAAAGAGAACGACGAGGACAAGTACTTGTGTTTCTGGTCGTTAGCTTCCAAGCGCTGTGTGAGAGATTGGCATTCCGCAGTCAGGCGCGAGACGAGTGAGGCCTGTTTGTTCAGGGAATCCTCGAGACCGGCGACCGTTTTGGCTATAACGTGGGTACAACAAAAGCAATTTGTCTTTTTTTTTTCATTTCCCAATTCGAAAAGTTGTTGACTACTGATCGCAGGCCCCCTGGCACATGCTAGGCATAGTGTCAGCATTACACACGCCGATGTCTCACACGTTTTTCTTTTGTGTATAATATAATATAATAGTATATGACGCGCGAGTATATATATTCTCTTAAAAGCTCAAGCAGTTACAACGATCTTTCATTGGTAATACATGATACACAGGTCTCATTAGACAATATACCTAACAGAGCCACATCGACAAATGCACACACGACGAAGCGAGAGCACGGATAGAGCTTTAATACGGTAGTCTTACCCTGTTTGTTCTCCAGGTCGTAGATCAGAGATGCCAGCTCCTTGTCGCCCTTCTCCGGCCGTGGACGCTCGGATTTAGCCGGCTGGGCGCCAACTCGCGTCTCCTCCATGATTTTGTTCATGTTGATCTATGAAATGAAAATTAAACCGTGGAGAATTGGTGTTCTTTCTTTGCCAAATAACCCTTGGCTCACAAGAAAAGCTTCTCACCTCTGAATCATGGGTTTGGTTAAAACTTCAGGATATCATTATTTGAGCCAAGAAAAGGAATCCCTGTTTCAGGATTTGGTCCATTGGGCTCTAAAGATAAAGATAGAGAAGTTTTTCGAAATATTTAGGAGAAATAGGTGTCCACAGAGACCTAAATAAATTAACCTCTAAAAGTATAAGAATTGTCATGCAAAAATAAACCAAACGTATAGATAGAAAAAGCTTTAATTTAGGCTTTAATTCGTTAAAAATGTGAATTCCTCTAAAAATTACACCTAAGCAATGAAAGCATGTGTAAGAAAATGGTTAAAAATATCATCCATAAAATCGTTAGAAAAAAGAAAAATTTTCAACCACTTTCTTATGCTGTCTTTGATTGCTTATAACTTTCTGAGTAATTATTATTTTTATACGAATCAAAGCTTAAATTAAAGCTTTTTTCTATCTACTTTTTGTTTATTTTTGTATTATTGTTCCGGCACTTTTATAGAGACACTGCTCTATCTTTCTCCCTAGAGCTCAACGAACAAAATCCTAGAATAAGAATCTATTTTTTTGTTTAAGGTAGCTTATGCGGACTAGTAGACCTAAAGCTATGAAGTTTTTTTACAAAGATTCATTTACACATTCCAATCTTACAACTGATATGACAGGAAAAAGGGTTTTTAACATAACGGAAAAAATTTTTCCCTTCTTAAAAAAGTGATGACAGGAAGAAGTGAAGCCTCTATAGATTTGATCTGTGATTGGCTCTTGGATAAAAGGCGCGAGAATTTAAAATTAAATATGCATTTTTATTAGATAATTAGGTATTATTTATTGGAATATTTATTGGAATGATCAAAGTGAAAAGTATTAAATAAATAATAATCAACTTAATAACCAACATTAGTTGGTTGCAGTTTAAAAAAATAAATAACATGTTTTAATTATTTGTTAAAGTGATGGCCAGAAGTAGAAAAGTATGTCAAAACACAATACAATTGGTTATTGAATTGCACGGTAAAATTCAAAACAATAAGCAGTGTTTTAATCTTAGAAGAATTAATTATGTTAATATTAGGATAAATTATGTCAATATTATGTTCAGATTGTATTCTTTATTTAATACTTCACGAACAAAAAAATATTCGAATAAGCTTATAGTTTCTAGCCTCAAAATGTTGTATTCGTTAAGAGTAAATGTACTACAGTATTATATTAATTATTAAAGATGCATCAAAATTAAAAGAAAAAGATTTCCGGCCCGCGAAAAAATTGAAAGTATGGGCAATATATTTCATATATATGGGATATACATATTAGCAATATATTACAAATATACTGGCTATGCGATTTCCAATATATTAGTAGCATATCTGCGATTGTACATCCTCCAATATATTACTCATATATTGGCAGTATAAAATGTATAAAAATAAATTTCAAAACGTGTTACCAATAAGTATAGCCGGAATAGAGTGTCGCTACTTCAATAAGTTATTTTTATACATTACAAATCAAAATTATTTCACGCAAACATTGTGGAAATTTTTGAGACCCTATTGTACATTTGTACAAGAGGGGATAACAAAAACAAGGCGAGCCTTGTATTTCGAACTCTTCGTAAAGAGTCGTTCGAACGAATGAATTACACGGCTTATATACTCTCGGTCTTCCAATGCGTTTAAAGAAGTCACTACCGGCGCGCCGCATAACGGATGAATAGCTGAAGCTTGCTCATCGAGCGCCGCCCATCAAAAGTTCCCGTTTGCCACCGCTATTCGGCGCGCCGGTAGTGGCTCCTTTAAACTCATTGGAGGGCCGAGAGTATATAACCCGTGTAATTCATCCGTTCGAACGACTCTTTACGAAGAGTTCGAAATACAAGGCTCGCCTTGTTTTTGCCTTGTTTTTGCTATCTCCTCTTGTACAGATGTACAATAGGGCCTCAAAAATTTCCGCAATGTTTGCGTGAAATAATTTTGATATGTAAATATATAAAAATAACTTATTGAAGTAGCGACACTCTATTCCGGCTATACTTATTGGTAACACGTTTTGAAATTTATTTTTATACATTTTATACTGCCAATATATGAGTAATATATTGGAGCATGTACAATCGCAGATATGTTACCAATATATTGGCAATCGCATAGCCAGTATATTTGTAATATATTGCTAATTTGTATATCCAATATATATGAAATATATTGCCCATACTTTCAATTTTTTCGCGGGGGCTTATAAGGAATAAATTATTCTTTGCATGTTTAATAAAAAAAGTACATAGAGCGCGCGCAGCGCGCATGGATTTGGCTAGTGTTACAAAATTTTCAATGTTGCAAAAGTAGATTTTTTTCACTAAAAAAAATTCAATAAGTATTTATCATCTTTTTTATTTTTCATTCGATTTTAATTTGCAAGATCTCATTATCTTCCTTGTTCAATTTCAAGGCGAAGCACCCATATCAAAATTGAAAAATTTTCAAAGCCTGCTAAATTATATGCAATTGTTTATAAAATTCAGTGACAAATCTACAAACAATTATATAAGTTTGCAGGTTTTGAAAATTTTCCAATTTTGATACGGGTACCTCTCTTTGAAATTGAACAAGGAAGAAAATGAGACCTTGCAAATTAAAATTGAATGAAAAACAAAATAGTACATTATGATACGGGTGTGGAAGGTGATTATTCGTTCGTGCGAAAAACGTCTCATGCGGTAAAAATCACCTTACGCAACAGTGTCATACAGTATTTTATACCACGAGAGCCGAATAATCATATTAAAATTATGATTTTGAGGTTAGAGTGGTATAAAAGATTATAAATACTTATTGAATTTTTTTTAGTGGACAAAATCTACTTTTGCAACATTCGAAATTTTTTAACAAAAATTTTTTCCGTTATGTTAAGAACCCTTTTTCCTGTCATATCAGGTTTAAGATTGGAATGTGTAAATGAATGTTTGTAAAAATATTTTATAGCTTTAGGTCATCCAAAATTCTAGCTAATTTCATAATCCAGAGCTTGGAAACTCTCCTTGTTAGTAAAAAATTTTTTTTTTCAAAACACTGAGTCAACAAAATCTCCCAGAAATTAATATTATATTTGATTTTAATTATTATTTAATATTTATTATTATTTTAGAATCAGATTTTTTAAACAAATGCCCTCTTTGTTTCATGTAGTAGAAGTAGCAACCAAATATGATTTACTAGATTTAATATATATTGGCTAATTGTAAAAAATTTATAAACGAATATTATTATTCATTAATTTATTATTCTAGCTGTTTCTAAGTGTATAAAAGATATTCCATTTTTTCGTAATTTGATGGTATTGCCCAACATTTCAAAATTATGTCCCATTAGTGGTTAAAAATACTTTTCGGAAAATTCTTCTTCTGTAAAAAAAACTCTTAAAAACAAATAACTCATTCCTTCAAAGAAAAGCACCTTCCCAAAAACTACAATTCCTCAACCGACCTCTTTCTCCAAAGCCGCGACCTCCTCCGTCAACCGGAGATTCTCCCTGCGCGCGTGCACCAGATCCGCATCAGCCCTCTCTAACCGCATCTTATAAGAATTGATCTCGGACTGTAGTCTGCTCTGCTCCTGTCGCGCCTGTCGCTCGTTTCTTTCAGCCGTGAGCTTTAGCGTCGAGATCTCCTCTTGCGATGCGTCCTTCTCAGCAATCGCTTGGTTTAGCTCTTCTTGGAGTTTGGCTGCACGCGGTGTCGAACAAGATTGTAACATTTAGGCTGTGCTTTTTTATATTACAGAATAAGCATTGACGTGATATCTTTGCAATTCTATGCGGTATATTTTATGTATGTATATATGGTACATCTATACGTGTGCGCTGTTGCGTGAAGCGAAACATTGAGAACAAAGTAGTATTATACATATCTGTTCGATACGAAACTATTAAAGAATCCAGCCGGTCTCTTACAAAAAATATATATACAAAAAAATGAGTCTCTCTTTCCCTCGACATAACGCACGAATTCAAATCTTAAATTTGCAATCAAACGTTACTAAGTATTTAGACGGCTTTTCTGAAAAACCATATGAAAATTGTAAACGAAACCTCATCAATTGACGTGCAAAGCTAAAGCTAAAATCGTTCATCGTTCTTACTCGTCTTGGTCTGCAGTTCCTTCTTCAGATCCTCGATATGGCTAGCCCTTTGTGCAAGCTCTCTCTTCAAATCGGCGATCTCCCTTCTCTGCTTCTCGGACTCCAAGTGCGACTTGCTCGCCGCCTCCCAGTGCGAAGCGACGTCCTGGGACAGTTGTTCCATCTGCTGGCTGAATCTGCGCTCGACCTGCTGCTTCTCATCCAGGATCCTCCTGTTAGTCTCCTGCAGGGTCTCCCTCAGCTTATCCTGACGCCTCTCGAGCTCATCCTTCAGCCGGCGTACCTCTACCTCGGCCTGAGTCTTCTCGAACTCCGCCTGCTGCGCGACCTCCACGGCACGTTTACTCTTGACTTCAACGTCGGTGTCGCGCGCGCGCATCTTGGCCAGTTCGCGCTGTAGTTCATCCGTCCGAGCCTCGAACTCGCGCTTCTCGCGCAAAGCGCGCTCGAGCTCCATGTGCAGCTGCGACTCCTCCTTGCGGTCGGAAAGCCGCTCCAGGTTCTCCTGGTTCTCCTCGCGGGCTTTGCGCAGCTCTAGTCGGGCCTGGGTTAGCTGGGCTTCGAGCTCACTTATGCGCGACTCGAAGACGATGCTGGGACCTTCGAGGCGCGAGTGCGTGGACTTGCGGGAGGTGGTCGGAGGCGCGGGATCATCGCCGCGGTAGATGTGCTTTGGGATGGTGGATGCGTCCTCGCAGTTCGTAGGGTAGCTGTCCAGGATGGACTTGAAGAAGCCGCTCTTGTTCTTATCCTGCAGAGCCTCGTTCTCCGCTACCACCTGGAACGTGTGTTTTCTCTGTTGGGCTTAATGTTTAGTATAGAAGAATAATTTATTCGATGGGGGAGGTGTGTAATCGAAAAACGATCTTTCTGTTTGGACAGAGGATTTTCTGTTAATTATTAATCGGATAATTTGACTGAATTGAAGTACTTAAAAGTACACTGAGTAAAAATTTAATATAACAAAAATTAATTGAATCAATACAGGTGACGTTGAAATTATTACATGATTCATTAATTCAAACAAATATTTTATTGTCTTAATTATATTATAATTGTCTTAAGTAAATATTTTATTGTGGTAAGAAATTTTTTTTCTCTCAGTATATTATCCTACTTGATAGGTACTGAAACTTTGTTTGATTCACAAAATAGACTTCTTATGTGAACAAATATTGAATTGTGCTTTCCAGAAGGAAAAGAGTTTATTCGATAAAACTACTTTTACACGAAGACTTATTTGTTGAGAAAAAGAAATAATGTCACGACAGAAACATCATTTTCCCAAGCGTAGCAATAAATCGCGACGAGAAAATACCCAAATTATCCCGCTCATGCGACGCGTATGCCTGACAACTGTCACCACCACCCCCCTAACAAACTCCTCCTCATTCCAATCGATATTACATAAGCACGCTCGTCGTCAACCCTCACCTCCCTGACTTTCTCCACAAGGTTCTTGAGCTCCTCGCGGCAATACTGCGACTCGCGTTCCAACTGCTCGATGTACTCCTCCTGGCGCTCGATGAAGGATGACAATTCGGCGGGCGGCACTGCCACCCTCTCGCTACCTGCGCCCGCGGAGTAGATCGGCGCCTGGGGGAAGTGACTCAGTCGCGATGCATAGTACTTGCCGCGGGTTGTCATAGGCGGTTGTTGCTGGTGGTCGCGTTTAGACGCAGCATCGCTGAAGACGCTTTGAGCGTCGCCGTCATCTCCACCGCCGCCCCCGTAGTCCTCCGGTTGAGGGATCGAGTCTTTGTAAGAGCGTTTTATCATGGGTAGGGGTTTTCTGCAGGGAGAAATAAGAAAGAGGGGTTTGGGTGATGTTGTTGTGGGAGAATGTTATATCCTGTATACTGATCGGCTCTATGCGGATAGAAGATCGGCTGAACCCTGTTTGACTAGAGACTACAATTTCAGTGAAATTATATGCAGTTGAAATTCGGATAAGTCAACGTAATGTAATCTGATGGTCCTACCATTTTCTGTCTTGTTAAAAAATTGAAATTAAATACTTAATTCTCCAATTTTAAATCTTATGCATGGTCCCGAGCCTCAAACAAAGCCTAGCAACTGTTACATTTGTTTATTTTAAGTTTTGTTTTCCTATTTTTTTGTTGTTCCATTTCTCGATTGTGTAGGCCCAAAAAATAAAAAAGTGGCTCGTGCGATGGACGATCCCCTAGTATTCCCATGTATTTTGAATCACTTGAGTACGATTTTTCTTTTGAAATATAATGACTGAAAATTTTGATTTGCTATTTCTCGAAGAAGAAAAGTCGCATATTTTAGACGATTCAAAATGGATTCTGTAGTAGATGACTAGTACTTTATAATACTACTGATGAAATGATTACACAAATTTTTTTGACATTGCTATGAAGATATCTCAAAATCTTTAGAGTAGTAAAGGATATCTTAAAATCCTGACGTGCCGAAACGGAGGTCATATTCGGCTTCAAGGTTGTATTGGTCGTAAGGTCTCATTCAGTTGAGTAAAAATTATGTAAAACAATTGATCAATTTTTAGTTCTCGCGATCAATGGATTAATGCAATTGGAATCTTATAAGCTTTAAAAATAAAAAATCGAAGCAAAATTGAAAAATAGGTACTATTTTTTTAAAAATCGCCATTACGTCGAAATTAGTGCATTTTAACGATTTAAAAAAAATAGTGCCGAGTTTTACAATTTTGCTTTGATTTTTTTTTTTAAAGTTTATAATATTTCAATTGCATTAATACATTGATCGCGAAAACTAAAAATTGATCAATTGCTTTACATAATTATTTATCGCAGTTTTAACGTGAAAAATTAACTTTTGGGAGGGACGTTACGGCCAATACAATCTTAACGGGTCAAATGCATCGGAATATCATAATTTATTAGTCCATCACACAAGCCACTTTTTATAGTATGGGCCTGTGTTATCGAACATTTTATTATTTTCAAGTAAAAAGGTACTTATTAAAAGAGTTTTTTTCGATTTCAAGTGTTGGATGCTGTAAATAAGATAAAATACTAAAAATTTTAACGCTTCAGAATTTAGTCCACTCGCAAGGAGAGTTCACGTGCTTTATGAAACGGATTTTACCGAGGCTTTCAAAATTGATTTCTGGTATCTAAAAATGAACCCCAGTGCTCACAGTTCCGTCAAGTGGGTTTTTTTTCTTGAGTTATGAGGGATCTAATCTCAAATATGTTGTATTTCGTTATAAAATGTTTCTTGTATTGTACTTGCAAATATTTATGTTAGGAAAACGAACAAAAAAGAGTATATAAAAGTAGAAAAAAGGCTAAAATTTAAAGTTTTGTTTCGTTAGAAAATATTAATTTTTTAGGAAATTGCAAGCTATCAAAGATAATGGTGTAAAAAAATAATTGTGAAGGAGTGTCTCATTATGTGCCGTATATCTATTAATCTATGTAACAACAGTTGGTGAATTCACCAACAGAAACGCGGTTCTATTTAATTTATGGGTACATAGATAAATAGATGTTCGGCAATATTTTGTTGCTTCCTCCTAGAGGAAGCTTTGTAATAGTAAAATTTTCAACTTCGTTAAAACTCTCTATAAACATCATTAGAGGTGTTAGAAGTTTGTTTCACATGATTTTAGAAAATGTCTGTATGGATGTGTGTGTGTGTGTGTGTGTATGTATGTATGTATACCGCTTTATCTCCGGATCTACGCGGTCGATTTTAACTATCAGGTTCTCATTTTTTTTTGTTTTTTTTATTCCGAATTCGGGAAGAAAATAATTTTTGATGATTTACTGATTCGTTTTTGTTTTATTTCAAATTTTTGATTTTCGAAAAATTTATTTTGATTTTTTTTATGATTGGATTTAAATTTTTTAATCGGATGGGTCAAAAGAGCATAAAAAACCCATAATTTCAAAAAAAAAATTATCTAGCTATCACGGTTCTCTTGTTTTTAACAAAAACGTTATTTTTTTTTTAAAGCTAATAACTCCTAAACTAAACGGTCAATTTTTTGGAGAAAATTCACGATAATGCAGAATATAAATTGCTATAATCTGTGAAAATTTTAAGGACGCTCTTGCATGAAAATTTACGAACTGGGATATAACATTTTCAATAGTTCAAGATGTGCCGAATCTTGTGGTACTTTTATTTTCCCCTATAACCGTGGAAAATTTTGAGAAATTAACGTTTGAAGTTGTCATCTTTTACATGTACTCTTATGGGACGGCGGGAAAAAATAGGTTAAGTCGAGTATTTCTGAAAAGGGATCAAATTTTTGACCAGTAAAAAACATATGGCGTAAAGATTGCGGCTTCCCCTTTCAAACCACACCGTGTAAATTGTACGTAGCCGTGGGAAATTTCCTTTAATTCATGATTATGAACACAAATAGCAGACGACGTGCACGAGAGCGAGAGAGACAGAACGACGTATTTGGTATAGTTTGTGCTCTCGCTGAGCGCACAAACAGTATTGTCGTGCAAGAGCGTCCTTAATCCATTCTGTTGGTTAGTTTTTGAGAAAAAAATGAAAAAATGAAAAAATGTGTTCTCTATGTCGCACGTTTTATGGAGTAAACCTGGATTAATCGCTTTGTAATTTCTTATAGAGGTAGATTTGGATAGATCTCGGCTAAGTTCTTTGGGCTACATGATCGGTCCATAAATTTCTGAGATATTTGAGGTTAAAATTTTTTAAACCTTTTTTTCAAATCGAAATTTCTCGAAAACGGCTCTATGTATCTGAATCGGATGGGTGGCATTCGAAAGCGAATTTAAATACCTATATTTCCTAGAAGAAATTATTTTTCTAGCTATCACGGTTCTTGTGTTATTAATAAAAACGTAAACATAGAAAAATGAAAAAAAATGAGTTTGGTATGTCTAACCATTGCGGGAGTAAAAATTGACTTAATCGCTACAAAATTCCTCGTAGAGGTGGATTTTGTATAGTTTTTGGTCGAGTTATTTGGGCAAAATGATTCGTCCATACATTTAAGAGATATTTGAGGTTAAAATATTTTTAACCTTTTTTCAAATCGTAATTTCTCGAGAATAGCTCTATGTATTCGAAGGGAATGGGTAGCATTCGAAGTAGAATTAAAATAGCTATATTTCCTAAAAAAAAATTTTCTTTTATAGGGTGTTCTGTTATTATAAAAAAAAAACGTAAGCATTGAAAAATGAAAAAATAAAAAAAATGAGTTTTGTATGTGCAACGATTGCTGGAATAAAATTGACTTATTCGCTTCAAAATTTCTTGTAGAGGTGTATTTTTTAGATTTTTATGTCGATTTCTTGGGGCAAAATGATTGGTCCATAAATTTCAGATATTTGAGGTTAAAATTTTTCTAGTAAAATTAACAAATGAAAAAAATTGAGCTTTGTATGTCTAGCGATTTTGAAAGTAAAATTGACTTAATCGCTTCTTTAAATCATTTATTAGATGCAATTAATAATGTGTCAACACAAAAGTATTTATGTTAAGATATAAATAATACAAAATAACATACCTACTTGGAACGCAACTAATATACACATTCAATTCATGATGTATAAAAACCCTTTTCATAATTAATAACACCTCCAAATTATTTTACTGTGATATTTTGTATAATTAATAGATAATATTTCTTAATAAAATTTCACAAATTTTCTTCATTTGTTTTTGAGAAAAATTATTTTATAAAAGTATAAAAAAAGGAATTGATAAATTAGTTTGAGGAAGCTACGTGCCAATGAATTGGCAGCGGTTTTTTACTCGGTACACTGTATATGGTACACGGCACCCGGCACATAATGTATAGACACTTTTTTATAGAAATAGCATAAAAAATGGTTAAAAATACGATCCGTTAGGGACTGTCCACATAGCGTCTCATGTGCCTCTTGTCTCATGTCTCAAGCGCGAAAAAAATCGTTGTCCGAATTCTTATACATTTATAGTTTATGGCAATAGAAAATTATACAGAAAAAATTACCATATATTAAAAATTATTAAGATTACGGACAACGATTTTTTTCGCGCTTGAGACATGAGACAAAAGACAAGGCACATGAGACGCTATGTGGACAGTCCCTTAAAGGCCGTTGATTTCACGAAACAAAGCTTAAATTTCAGCGTTTGCTTTCTACTTTTACAATCTTGTTTGGTTGTGTTTGAATCATAATACTTACAAAGCTATAGCCAATAGAACAGACATAATTTTTTTAAGGAAATAGAGCATATTTGATTTCTCATTGACCATATCTCAAGAAAAATATGAGATGGAATTAGGAACACTAGGTTTCATTTTTAGATACCATTGACTTTCAAAGCCCGGTTAAAATCCATTTCCCAGAATGTGGATTCTCCTCGTCAGTAAGTAGTTTAGCACGGGACACTGTTAGAAGTCCTCCAAAACGCTATTGAGAAATCTTACTTCTAGGCGTTTATATTAAAACCAATATAGTGGAATCTCTTCGTTGAAGCATTTTCAGGTAAAGTTTATAAAAAAAAATAATCACTTTACTGGGGTAACGAGGTCTCTGTCTTAAAGGATTAAGCTTTTTCAAACTTCAGCGAAACAAAAAAATGTACTCTTAGTTTTGTAAAACTAACAATTATTAATCGAGAAAATTAAGTAGGATTCGACAGATTTTTTAGTATAAGGTCGTGATTTGATTTTAATATAAGAAAGAAAAGGTAGTTACGCAAGAGCAATTTTTGGAGCGTACGACTCCGCCAGGAAGTATTTGAGTTTGGCGACAGCTTCTCTATAAGCCATCTCTGTGTGGTTCGGAAACTTTTTACGAAAAACATCCATTTTGTATGTGCTGCTTAGTTTTCTGTAAAAAAATAGGGGAAATGATGTTGTAGATATCTCATGACGATTCTTAAATATTTGATGCAATATCTTCAATTTGCACTCCTTTCCTACTTTCTACTTTCTATTTTAGATAGTATTCGTAATAAATATAGGTCGGAATTTTTAATTTGTTGTCATTCTAGGCTAATACACACAATAAAACATCATTTTTGTGATTATTGTATTCTTTAAAATCTTTAAACAAATAATATAACATAAAAACTTTAGTGTATTTCTTAAAATTTTAACTGTTTACGAATTCGTAAAAATCTCAAATGTGTTAGCTGCACTGAATAGGGTAATAAAATAAATGAATGAAAAATAATAGACTCCGTTATTTTCAATACTTAAATGGATGGTAAACCTTTTGTTGAACGGATATTGTAGCAGATTGAAACAAGAGATAGTAACACGAAGGGTTTGGATGCCTTGGAAAGATTTCGTTTTGGGAGAACCGTTTAAACGAGCCTTCTTCGTGCTTCACGGCCACCAATAAGTTTGAAACATTGAAACTTAGCTCGTTGAAACTTTTAAGAGTGTAACGTGTTTAAAAAGGTAACACTAAAGTTGGCAGACAGTAATTGTACTTTTTTTAGGATAATGGCTTTTTGTGCGGCATTTTGAAAGACTTGTCAAATAGTTTAATTATAATAAAAATTAAAAAAATAATTTTTTCCTGTGTATTTAAATAAAATTTAATCAACCTTTTTATGCGTTAAGATACATAAATCTTAACATACTTAATTTATTAACGCCTGTTGTCATCTAAATAAATAAATTAATTAATAAAAAATAATTACAAGAATTGATAATAATTCCAAATCGAATCACGATAACGTAAGAGTACCAATTAAAAAAATCATGATTTTGATCGCGTATATAGCTCATATCAAAGCAAGATTGTGAATGATTAATCATACACCGTTAAGTTTTTATAGACACTGCAAATTTGTTATATTATTCATTATCAACTATTATATTTCTTAAAGCAAAATTAAACTATTTTTCAATTCTGCTTTCTCTGCATATGAAATATAAAATAAGAAAATAAACGATAGTTATATTTCTAAGCAATAATACTGAATGAAAATATTATTCATTTTAATAGAAAACTTTGCGTAACTAAGGAAAGATACTTCAAGTCTTTGTCAGAATACAACATGTGTCGCTTAAAGTGACCGTGGGGTAGATAAATCATAATTTGGGGAAAAAATCAATGTGAAAAGCGTGTAATATTTTCTGAATCACCTATCCGGTGACTCACATGAGTGCCAGCTGGTTCATTAATAATTTATCAGACACACTTTGCGAAAGTGCTGTGCAAACCAACATATGAACTTTAAAATATCGTGAATCATTGCATACAGTATCTACAAGTAATTTCATAACAAATCTGTGCATTTTTCAGAAGTGCGACCTGTGCATGACCAACCCCACATTGTCATCGTCATTTACCTCGTCTTCGTCCGCTTGGGCCTCACGAGCGGTGCAACGTAGATCGCCTCTCCAGCCACCGAAGACCTTCCGCTCCCAGTATAACAACCAAGCGGCCTCCTCACGCCGCGACAGCAGTACCGGTGCCTGAAGCTCGCCGAGCCAACAACACCGCCGCCCCCGCTGCCAGTCGGACTGATAATGTGCGGCGATGGGTAGCGAGTCAAGTGCGCACCCCAGCGATGGCAGTAGCAGCTATCCCCGCTACCACCACCACCGTAATGCCAGCGCCTCATATGTCCGGCGCGGGCGATGTGTCGCGCGCGTATAAAACCGAAGAAGCGGTTGGCGAGCAGCAACGGCAACCCGGAGTCGGGAAAATCGATGGAACAGACATGCTCGCGCCAGGCGCCGAGGGAATCGCGTGCGCCCGAGTTATAGAGCAAAAGCGAAAGAGAGAGAGAGAGAGAGAGAGAGAGAGAGAGAGAGAGGAGCCGGCACCGCGTGTCACGGCACGCTACCACCCACCGTCGAAGCCGCTGCTATCTTCCTCATCCACCTCTGCCTCCACAAAGTTTAGCCCATTAATCCGAGCGCGAGGGGGAGGACTCTTTCTTCACTCGAGTTGCTCCTGTTTTTCACGAATATATATGATGGGTATATAATGGGCATGAACCATGACAATTGTAGAGGCGAATTAGAGACGTCGCTGCGCACCGATGTTAACGACTCTGCGAGACCAAAGCTACAGGGTTGGAAAAATTAAACTTGTAATTGGAAAGGCAGTAGTTTCATTTTTTTCTGATAACGAGTTCTTGTGTGTGTGTGTGTGTGTGTGTGTGTGTGTGTGTGTGTGTGTGTGTGTGTGTGTGTGTGTGTGTGTGTGTGTTCCTATACTATATAGTTATAAGCATTTTTACTTACGACCTAGCCGCTCCCCATCCGCTCCCCCCGCTCCCCAAAATAAAGTAAAAATGTCAATAGAAACAGTATTTTTTTATGTTGCCCCCCCCCGCTCCCCTCAGTTATTAGCCGTAGCCACTCCCCCTTCCGCTCCCCATCATCTCCCCTTTTTACTTCTCAAAAGTGACAAATTTTAAGCCGCGTCCCTTTCGCTCCCCTTCCGCTCCCCTTCTGATCCCCTTCTGCTCCCCTTCCGCTCCCCCGCGCTCCTCATCCACTCCCCATCCGCTCACCCTCGCTCCCCAAAATAACTTAAAAAGGTCTATAGAAACAGTAGTTTTCTATGTTGCCGCTCCAGATCTGCTCCCCATCCGCTCCCCCCGCTCTCCCGTGCTCCCTCAGTTCCCTATCAGCTCCTTTTTGCTATTGATCGTAGCTGTTCCTCCAAGCGCGCGAGATAGAACCTTCTTACACGCTCAGCTGAGATGGAACCTTCTTACGCACTCTGTTCAGATAGAACTTTTCTACGCGCTCAGCTGAAATAGAACCTTTTTACGCGCTTCGTCAAGATGGCACAGAGAGAGAGAGAGAGAGAGAGAGAGAGAGAGAGAGAGAGAGAGAGAGAGAGAGAGAGAGAGAGAGAGAGATTCACAAAAGATAATAAATTCGTTACTAAAATGATAAAACAGATTTAACAATATAAAGATAATAGGAGACGGTAATTGCTTATTTCGATGTTTTTCACAATTCTTATATAATAATAAAAATTTTCACATGAAAGTACGCTTAAATATAATACAAATATTATTAATAATTGGGACAGTTATAAATATTTCATACTCGGAAATAGTTACTACAAAGACGTATTAAATAGTCAAGATTATGAGCAACTTTTATCAAAAAATTCAATTTATGGTAAAGAAATCGAAATTCAAAGCTTTGTTGAATTGTACACAACGTTAATGTTAAAGTACATTTTCATAATTCGAATACTATTCATTCTTTTGGAAATAATTTAAATTATTATCAATTAAAATTATTATATACTGATGAATTTGGTCGTGGTCATTATGATATACTTCATTGTGAAAACACTAATTTTAAGTCTACGCTTACAAAATCGAAAAATGACAAATGTAATCGTAAATGAGAAGTGGATAATGATTACATTAATGATCATGTTTCAAAAAACAAGAAATTGAAATTAACTAAATCAAGCACTCATAAGTCTAAAAAAAAAGTTATTTTAGACTAAACAACATATTTTGGTGAAATGGATTACATGTGTGAATTTTGTTTATTGAAGTTTATCATATATCACCTAATACATTAATTCCAAAAAATAATACAGAACCTACTTGTGGTCAAGTGTGTGTGTGTGTGTGTGTGTGTGTGTGTGTGTGTGTGTGTTATATAGTTTTAAGCATTATTTGTGTCACGCAGACCCCCCTCGCCCCCTTTACCCCCCTCGCCCTGTCTCAGACCCCCTCAGACCCCCCTCAAAATAACGTAAAATTGTGATTTTTTTTACGTTATTTGGAGCATGACAGAGCCCCCCCTCAGACCCCCCCTCAGACCCCACTCAGATCCTCCTCATTTCTAAAACATATCCTAGATAAAATAACTTCACTAATCACTGTGCTCTATGTTAGTATATTGTTATAATGCCCGCTCTCTACTTGAGTTTTGTACATATTTAAAAAAAGTACAATATTCCCTTTTTTTTATTGAAACGAAAAATAGTTATCTACGTCACCTTAAATGTACCTTAACGGAAGCGTTGGATATTTATTTAAAGTGGATATCTTTCGCCAATAGTTCTACATAAACACTTATCTTATATGTTACAAATATATTTTTGAGGGATAGATTAGTGGAAAAATGAAGCACATATATCTTCCACTGATTACTGTAACCGACAATGGCAATTGTATAAAGTTTAAGAGAGACAGCGAGAGAGAGAGATTAGAGCGCGAAACGTAGTAACAGGAATCTGGAGACAGAGACGTGGAGAAAGAGACGTTGAAACAGAAACGTAGAGACAGAGACGTGGAGACAGAGACGTAGAGATAGACGCGTGGAGACAGAGACGGGGAGACAAAGACGTGGAGACGGAGACGTAGAAACAGACGTAGAGACAGGGAAGTAGAGACAGAGACGTAGAGACATGCGCGTAGAGACAGAGACATAGAGACGAAGACGTAGAGACAGAGTCGGAGTGACAGAGACATAAAGACAGAGTCGGAGAGACAGAGACGTGGAGACAGAGACGTAGAGACAGGGATGTAGATACAGAGACATAGAGACAGACTCGGAGAGACAGAGACGTGAAGACAGAGACGTGAATATATATATATATATATATATATATATATATATATATATATATATATATATATATATATATATATATATATATATATATATATATATATATATATATATATATATATATATATATATATATCTTCCTATATTATATAGTTGTAAGGCTCAAAATGGGTATCTACTCCCTCTACCCCCTCCACCCCTTCAGCTTCCTCTCCACTTCCCCTCCAATTTTACCGTGAAATTCTTTCAAATTTTACGTTACTTTGAAGGGTGTCTGCCCCTCCACCCCCCTCCACGTCCTCTCCACCCCTCCCCTCCACGTCCCCTCCACCGACCCCTCCACCTACCCCTCCACATATCCCTCCACCTATCCCTCCATACTTAATCCATTCGCTGGTAATGAATCATAAGTCAGATTTTGAGAATTCAAAATAGCGGATCGATGATGGCGGCCAAATATTGAAATATTACTGGATCTTGTTGAAAAATGTATGTAAGGGATTTCTGGATTCGATGATTACGAATTTGAACTCAGATTTTCAGAATTCAAAATGGCGGATCGAAGATGGAGGCCAAATATTCAAATATTACTGGATTTTGCTGAAAATTGTATATAGGGGTATCTGGATTCGCTGATTGCGAATTTGAACTCATATTTTGCCAAATCAAAATAGCGGCCAAATATTGAAACATTACTGAATTTTGCAATTGTATATGGGGGAAGATGGCGGCCAAAATTTGAAATTTTACCGAAATTTGCTAAAAATTGTATATTGTGAGTTTCCTGATTCGTTGATTAGGAATCTGAACTCAGATTTTGTAAATACAAAATGGCGGCCAAAAATTAAAATATTACTGAATTTTGCGATTGTATGTGGGGGATTTCTGAATTCGCATATTAGGATTTCTGAATTCGATGACAAAGATCATACTCCCTATTTGATAAATTTGGCATGGTGTGGTTTGTGCACATAAGAATTATGCACATATTTATTGTGCACACTTTAGCATTGGAGTATACACATAGATATAGATATACACCAATGCTAAAGTGTGCACAATAAATATGTGCATAATTCTTATGTGCACAAACCACACCATGCCATAAATTTTAGGGTAAATAGGGGAAACTTTTTGTGAAAATAGGGGAAAAATTTTATGAAAATAGGGGAGAATTTTTATTTTTAAACCCAAGTAGGTGGGGGATATGCGGTCCACGCATATAAGGGAGTCATGCAGACATGACAAAATAAGCCAAACATTTATTTAAATAATTTTTAAACCCAAGTAGGCGGGGGATATGAAGTACACGTATGTAAGGGAGTCATGCAAAAATAAGCAAAACGATTATTTAAATAATTTTTAAACCCAAGTAGCCGGGGGACGCAAAGTCCACGCTTATTAGGGAATTACGTAGACGTGCAATAATAAGCAAGACAATTATTTAAATAGCTTTTAAACCCAAGTAGGCGGGGGATATGAGGACCACGTTTATTAGGGAATTACGTAGACGTGCAATAATAAGCAAAACGATTATTTAAATAGCTTTTAAACCCGAGTAGGCTGGGAATACGAGGTCCATGCATATAGGAGAGTAATGCAGCCATGTAGCCATGAAAAAATAAGCAAATCGATTATTTAAATAGCTTTTAAACCCGAGTAGGTGGGGAATACGAGATCCATGCATATAGGGGAGTAATGTAGCCATGTAGCCATGAAAAAATAAGCAAATCGATTATTTAAATAGCTTTTAAACCCAAGTAGGCGGGGGATATGAGATCCACGCATAGAAGGGAATTACGTAGTGTGACGGAATCGTCACACGTCTATGCATAAAATATTTTTTTTTTTAGGATTAGTTAAGCTATTTCTAATTTGATGAACCATAATCATAACCCTTAACCGCTACTACGCTACCGACACTGTTGCACCAAGGGTTGTAGGTGCGACCTGCACTATGGGGAGTTTTCCAAACTGCCATAAAAACGATGACGCGGCGCATGCAATTATCCGATTGTACCCACGACTACGAGTGTAGTAAACTATATTATGACATCTGTTACCAAAGATTATTACTTTTTCTTATGCAAAATAAGTAATCCACTCTAGAAGAAATATTCACCAGACATTGATTATTAACGGAGTTCCATAGTCCTACCATTACCGACCGAGCAATTCACACAGTTTCAAGCTGATTAAAAATAAAATACGTCGAATCACAAAAAATCAAGAGAACAGTTTGCTGCGGTTTTGAACGTTGTATCATCCAGTAAAAGTTTGGAGTCGAAATATCAAGTTGTTTTTGCAAAACCTTTGAACGAAACCGAATTTTGTTTTGTTCAAAGTTTTTGCAAAAACCACTTAATATTTCGACTTCAAACTTTTACTAGGTGATAGAACGTTCAAAACCGCAGCGAAGTGTTCTCTTGTTTTTTTGTGATTTTACGTATTTTATTTTTAATCAGCTTCAAACTGTGTGAATTTCTCGGTCGGTAACGGTACGACTATGGCACCCCCTTAACATAGCAAAATTATGTACTAATCTGAATAAGAAAATTATATTTATATGCCGTAAAAATTTTAATAGCGAAATCTTTAGTAGAAGTATCATATTACTGCATCACGATTGTTATTAACAATACCTTAGTTTGCATTAGCGCGCTAGTTATAAATTATAATTAAGTTTCTACAAAATATGTACTAAATAATAGCTTAAGTACAAATCGCTAATTGAAATTTTACTTTTATATGTTTGACTGAATATTTTTATTTTTTCTTTTAATATATAAACTAAGTTTCGTCTGACAATAAGTACAGTACGCATTAATTAGCAACCGTTCGGGTGTGGGATGAAAAGTTATAGGGTACAGCATTTGTGAAATTAGCTTTAAGGGGCGCTTGCCTCGAGCGGATGCGTAATCTTGGGGCTGTAAAACACATGGCGTATCTAAAAATAGATTTCCTCAGTTTTCCTGCGCGGAGACGCGTTTTCCAGCACCTTTTTGGGACTCAATATATTGTAGCATGAGAATATTATTTTGTGAATAATATTCAATATCTTTTTAACTATAAATAGGAAAATTATTTCGTTTACAGCAAATGTTAGGTTATAGACAATACACATTAGTAATAAATAAATATCATTGCGTTTTCATATTTTTATATGTCAGCCAAAAATTGAAATTTTACCGGAATTTGCTAAAAATTGTATATTATGGGTTTCCGGATTCGCTGATTAGGAATCTGAACTTAGATTTTGTAAATACAAAATGGCCAAAATTGAAATATTACCTGTTTTTACTGAAAATTGTATATAGGAGGTTTCTGGATTCGCTGATTACGAATCTGAATTCAGATTTTGAAAATTCAAAATGGCGGACAAGAATTAAAATATTGGATTTTTCTGACAACTAGTTTATAATCAATAAATAACAAATAATATCAGAGCTGACGTAATGAAATACATATATATTATGCATTATTTTGTTAAATATAAATATACCTAATATTTTAAAAATTAATAAATGTAAGAATAATTTTTTTAAAAAACATTACAGAAAATTTAAAAGAAAAAATAAATGTTTCATGATATTATTTAATAGGGGGTTATCCTTATTTATTATTATCAATATTTATCTTCATATGAAATATAATCCGCAACTACAATTATAAGATTAATTTTAAATCACATTATTGTATTTTTTAAAATAATCAATTTTTATATATAATTAAAACTTAAATAACTTTCCATATTTATTTGATCCAAATTTTTGTGATTATTCACTGAATGAATATTCGAGCATATCTAGCAAATTTAGAAAAAAAACTATTTTTAAAAACAAAATTCAGTTTACACATATTTTAGAAAACGATTTCCAGTTGTATTAGCTTTTGCTATAACATTTTTTTTTAACAATTCACACTAAAAATGGAGGTTGGCGAGTGGAGCGAGGAGGGGGCGAAGCCCCCGAGTGTGTGTGTGTGTGTGTATATATATGATGACAATACTGCGATTGAATTAAAATTACAAAATTATGAGCATTTATCACAAAAACATTCAAAAATATTGACTAAAGTTTTAAACAGTAATCCATACACCAAACAATATAAATATTTATATCAATTAACCAAATCAGAAAAACTTTCAAATTATAAATTATACTTTATTCGAAAAAATAGTAATTAACAACACACGTGTAATAAACCTTTAACTTCTGAATGTAGTGTTATTATTGTGTCAAAATCGGGAATTTCCGACGATTATGATTTATGCGTATATCCTAAAAATCTTACAGAAACTAAAAAGGAATACACTTATTTGAGTAAATTATCACATCATGTTGATCCAATAGTATCCCCATTAATTTTTCCTTCGGGAGATTTAGGATGGAGCATCGGTCATAGTAAAAAACCAAATTCTGTAGTTAAATTAAGTATTTTGCAACATTATTCATATCTATTAGCATACAGTCCTAACTCAAACAATTCTAGTCCCTTACTATTTGGAGAAAGATTAACTCAACAATTATTTTTACATGCATATATTATGATAGAAAATAATAAAATGAATTACTTCCGACAACATCAAAAAGACTTCCAAGTTGAATGTTATCAAGGTATATGGGATCATGTTATTAATAGTGCATCAAATGTATCACAAAATTTTGAAAAAAAAGAAAGATTAGGAAATTTATTTATATTACCTACAACTTGTATAGGTAACCCAAGATACATGCAACAACATTATCAGGATGCGATAGTAAGGAATGGCAATAGTAAGGAATATAGGTAGACCTGATTTATTTATAACAATGACGTGTAATCCTAAATGGAAAGAATTAAAAGGTGTTTTTAAAAAATTTCCAATTGGAACGACTCCCAATGATATCCCAAATATTACAGTAAGATTATTTTACACAAAATTTCTCAATTTGTTGGCTGATATAACACAAAACGAAATTTTTGCACCAGTTTTAGTTCATGTATGTACAATTGTATTTCAAAAAAGAGGTTTACCACATTTTCATTTGCGTGTAACGTTACATCTAAATAATAAATTAATGACACCTGAAGCTATTGATAGACATACATCTGCTGAAATACCATCCGATGATAATATTTTACAAAATTTAGTTATATAAAACATATGTTGCACGGACCACATACTGAAAGCTCTTCCTGTCATAACAAAAATAAAGACAGT
This sequence comes from Torymus aiolomorphi, assembly GCA_036365515.1. Taxonomy (NCBI): domain Eukaryota; kingdom Metazoa; phylum Arthropoda; class Insecta; order Hymenoptera; family Torymidae; genus Torymus; species Torymus aiolomorphi. The sequence continues at coordinate 220,499,068 of CM070875.1, read as the reverse complement.
AGATAAGCTAGGCCGGTTCTGGATCCCCCCACCACCTCACCCATCCACGACCCCCCTCCCCCACCCCACCCCTCATCTATGGGGCAGGACGTCACAAACCTTCTAGAACATTCGAGAGGCAGATCCCGCAATGACGTCATCGAACCTTCTCGAAGATTGCACAATAGCCCTCAATGTGTGCAATTGTGCGACCCTGGACCTGCTCGCACGCGCGCGTTATTCGTGCAGGGACATGCAGCGCATAGGCCGATATTTGAACGATCAAACGAACTTACCTGTAAGTGAAGTTCGATCGTAATTATACGAAAGCTTCGTTCGAAGAGATTATACACATGTAGTATTCCTCAGCTGCTCGCCAGATCGCACAACGGTCTTTAGAGAGAGAGAAAAGTGGGGAGCGGGCCCGCTCTACCGCTACTTGCTCTCTGCTCTTCATGATTTAGAGTAAGCTTAATAGAATAAAAAATTGTTATTGATCATGTATCTGTAATAGGGTGGGTCCTGAGGTGGGATATAATCTCTTCGAACGAAGCTTTCGTATAATTACGATCGAACTTCACTTACAGGTAAGTTCGTTTGATCGTTTAATTATACTTCATGCTTCGTTCTCAAGATTATACACATGTAGATATTCAGAGATATCGATAACAATTTTTAATTTGTCTAAACTTTATTAAAGATGAACCTTGGAACAAATGTAGAAAAATACATAAAAAATTTTATTTCTTAAGTAGGCTAAACACAAAAGAATCTTGACCGCTGTCGATTGGTCTATTGTAAAATTTTGCAAAAACCATACTTTTGTCTGACCAACCCGCTGTTTTTCTAATGATATCTAAATCTACTCCACGAGACAGCGCCTTTGAGGTTGATGCATGTCTTGTTGAGTGGCTTGAGAAAATGTTGGTATCTATATACCCACATTAGATAACGATCTTCTAATCCATTTACTCAACGTCTGCGAAGTAATACAACAGAAGGGTTTTTTAAAAGATATAAACAAAAAGGGTTCATCACCTCTTAAATATTTTGTCCTTTTTAAATATTCTATAATATATCTATAAGTACAAATCTCTGGTCTATCAACGAACTTAGACAATGACAAAACTGGCTGGTTGAAGCCCGGACGCGAAGTCTTTAAAATATCTGAAATAACTATATATATCTTATTATTATTTATATGAATGTTACCTACTCTAATTAATGATAAAGTTTGAACTCTTTGAGCCGTACACAACGCTAATAATGTCGCTAACTTATATGAAATGTTTTTTAAATCTAATGATTGTAACGGACTTAAACTTTCTAAATGATCTAACACCACATTAACATCCCAAGTAAAAGTGTACTTTGAACTAGTAGGTCTTAATTTGAAACAACCTTTTAAAAATCTGGTGACTAATCATGCTCACCAATCTTATTTTTTGAAATAAGAGAAATAGCGCATCTATGAGAATTTAAAGTTCCATAAGAACAACCGTCTCTAAACATTTTCGTCAAGTATGCTAGAACATCTGACACCTGAGGGTCAAAGATATTATCAAACTTTTCTTCACAAAATGTGATCCAATTCTTTAACCCCGATCGATACTGCTTTTGTGTAGCATTACTTAACGATGCGAGTAAAATATCTAGCGATTCCACTGGGACCTTCCTTTTCAAAAACGCCTCCCTGATACAATCGCCACTACCAATTGTAGATCTGCGCCCCTTGGATGACGTCTGCCGCTACTAGGAGAAATTAACATATCAATATCTGGTCCAAACACCATTTTTTTAATTGATAACCTATTGAAAAGTGGGTACCACGGCTGATTACACCATCTTGGAACAACAACAATACCCGTAGCTTTCTCTTGTAATATTTTCTCTAACATTTTTAGAATCATAGCAAATGGAGGGAAGGCATAGAAAAATAAATGATTCCAGGGCATAGTAAACCCATCAATCTCAAAAGCTTGCGAATCTGGAAGCCAAGACACGTATGTTTCACATTTTTTATTTTTTTCTGAAGCAAATAAATCAATTTCTGGTAAACCAAAACTATTTTTAATGATATTAAAAACAATCTGTGAAAGCGACCATTCCGAGTCTTCACTAAGAAAACGAGACAACCTATCTGCTTCCAGGTTCTCTTTCGAAGGAATGTATGACGCTCTTAAAAAAAATTTTCTAACTTCTGCCCATTGCCAAATTTCTCTTGCCAGAATATTATACTTTCTATGCCTAACACCTCCCATTTTATTAACATATGCAATAGCCGTCATATTGTCAATTCTCAACAATAAACAACAATTTTCTAAGTTATCCGCAAGCTTAAATAACGCCAATTTTACTGCAAACAGTTCTTTAAAATTAATATGCCATTGCCTTTTGACTTCGTCCCAAAACCCAAAAATCTTATTAACACCATCACAGGCACCCCATCCAAAGTCCGAAGCGTCTGTATATATTTCTTTAGCATAACCAACTTGTTTAAATATTTTAAAACCTGATGGAATATTATTAAGCCACCACCTTAAATCTATTTTAACCTTATCTGACAAGATCATTTTTGCATTATAATCAAAACCTGAAATTTCTAAATATTTAAGTTTTTCTCTTTCTAAAATTTTCGTATACAGCCATCCATATTCCATGGCTGGACAAGTTCCTACCAGTTTACCTAATAACTTGGTGAAGTCAATAATTTTACAAGAATTACTATTTAAAAATATATCTAATAATTTACACAAATTTTTTATCTTTTTATCAGTAAGTCATACACTTATTTGATTCTAGAATAAAACCCAAAAAAGTACATGACGTCTTAGACACAAGGTTAGATTTCTCTGTGTTTATAATAAACCCCAGTTCTTGTAACAAATTTACCGTTTCATTAACATTATTTATACAATCATCATACGAACTACCGATGCATAAAATGTCATCTAAATAAATCACAGACATAAACCCCTTCAATCTTAAAATTTTCATAACCGGCTTTAAAATCTTAGTAAAGACGTATGGACTTGTGCAAAGTCCGAAAGGCAGACATACAAACTTGTACAACTTTCTATTAAACTTGAATTTTAAGAACTTTTGGCTATACTTATTGATCGGTACAGCCAAATATGCATCCTGCAGATCTATAGACGCCAAGAAAAAACCCCTGAAAACTAATTTTGTAGCTGTTCTTAAGTCTTCAAATTTAAAATGTACACAATTAACAAATTCATTCAGTTTTTTAAGATTAAGAATGAATCTGATTGAACCATCCGGTTTTGGAACTGTAAAGCAGTTAGACAAAAATTGTCCGCTTTCGGTCTTACATTCTACTATCGCGCCTTTAACCAAAAGATCCTTTACCGCTACTTCCATTTTATGACAATTACTGCTAACTTCTCTAATTCTAAAATTACTCTGAATAGGCTTATTTATAAACGGTATTTTATATCCGCTTATACATTCTAAAACAAATCTGTCTTTAGTAATAAGCTTCCAATTGCCATAAAATTTTTGTAGCCTACCTCCAATCTCGCAACTTACATCTAATCTTTTTGAGGTTTCTTCTCCTTGTAAACCAGTGACTGCATCTGTTGGGGGTGCTCTTTGGGGTGCGACAACCCTCTGAAAAATAGCCGTTGTCGGCCCCGTCCTCTTGAAGCTGTATAGACCGCCCTGATAGGAAGACCCCTGATTCCTAGCGGGCGTCTGAAGTTTCCCGAGCCTCTTATAAAACCTTGATTCTTAGAGGTCTTGCTCGCACTGTTACCTTCAAACAGCTTATCTGCATCCTTTGTCTCTTTAACTTTAGCAGCCAAATCACTACCAAATAAGAATTTATCTGGCTTTGAATTCCTTAGCGTTTCTTGCAACGTTTTCGAAAAACGAGGGACAATATACGCTCTTCTCGCCTCATTTAATTGAAATTGCGTATCTGCCATAATCTTACACGCATCTGTTAGCCTCTCCACGAAATCCTTTAAATCGACACCATTTTCATCAACATTATTGACCATGGTGAGTGTCGACGTGAGAGCCGTTAAAGCCGTACTAATCGATCTTTGCGTCTCCAAACGATAGTTGTCTCTTTGCTGAGCCTTATCATTGAGATTTACTTTCAGTTGCTCATTAAGCAGTGGGGCAGCAAAATCCAATGGAACATCATGTTTAGCCACGAGCTTCTTTCAACCCTTTGTTCATGCCAGTAGTAACATAAAATTTACAGTGGCTCAAGAGCTCTGGATGAATGCTCACTTTTTTTGCCAAGCTTTTACTCGGGTCGACTCCCAAAGCTGATTGCAGAAAACTATCTAGTGGCTCTACGGTATCCTTATTCATGATACATGACTCTTTCGATGGAGTCGATTCTGCAAAGAGAACAATTTTTGCTTTTCTTATAAACTGCATTATCATACCGAATAATATGCGCAATGTAAAGCATGTCATTATCATTAACATATCATCTTACCGAATGGCAAGCGAATAAAAGGAGACGCTAAGTCGTAATTTTGAAACAAGCACGCTTACCGAACGGTAAATGGTACTTGGAAGTGACTTTCAGCTCGCGCGAGCACGGCGCGAATCAAAACAACAACAAACTCTTAACCTGCCGCAAGGCACGGCGCCCCCCCCCCCCCGTCTCGGCGAATACCGAGCGCGAAAGGTATAAACGCGTTGAGACGCGTATGTACAAACTCAATGCTGTCTGGATGTATGCTCAAAAAATACCCAAAACTAGCACCACACTTACCCAGATCCTCCAACGATCTTTCAACTTCCTCTGATTGAATCTCAGCCTCACTATCACTTGAAGATGACCCTTCCGAGTCCTCTTCCTCAAAATCTTCATCAAAATCGTCTTGAAATGTAGATTGATCAGCCGTCTTCAATTTTTCCAAGTCCTTCTGTAGCTTTCTATTCTTCTTTAATAGCTTCTCATATTCATCCACTGTCCATTTTCTTTTCGACATTGCGAACACAAAACCACTAAAAAACACAGGGATACAAAATACGCCAATGCACCTCCGGCGGCAACGGAAGAAAGAATGGAGAGCAGAGAGCGAGTAGCGGTAGAGCGGACCCGCTCCCCACTTTTCTCTCTCTCTCTAAAGACCGTTGTGCCATCTGGCGAGCAGCTGAGGAATACTACATGTGTATAATCTTGAGAACGAAGCATGAAGTATAATCACTACCACCTTATCGCAGCGATTCTCGGAACTCCAATTATTTTAATCGCGACCGCCTCACGAGCAGCCCCCATCCCCCTGCCGAATATTCGATGATGACATGTGCGACCCTGTAGGAGGTGTCAAATTACAGATAAACAATCCGATTGACGTCATTACGCCGTATACCGTCATTAAATGTTTTTTTCCAAAACGCGCGTGCGCGTGGATCGGAGCTGCGGTGGGCATCGCGTGGCGTGGCCCGGAGCCCATGCAGTGTAGAGCATACTGTGTGATATCAGATGTCATCGAGCAAGTATTTCAATTGCGCTCTCCTTCTCCACACTCTTTCGTTTCGTCTTATAAAATTAAGGATTATTAATTTGTTAATAAAAATTTTATTTGACAATGTCACTGGGTAGATGGCCCGATAACTACGTCTCATGAGGAACCAAAAATTTGATTATTTTTTCGATATCTTGAGCCGTTTACGAGATATAGAATTTATTTGATTTTAGCATGAGTTTATCATATATTGATGTTCCGTATATGCAATGCGTTATCTATCGCACCTCCTCTTTATTCCGATATTCGCACCGCGCGATTCGTGGAACTGGAGAGTATTTCAATTGCGCTCTCCTTCTCCACACTCTTTCGTTTCGTCTTATAAAATTAAGGATTATTAATTTGTTAATAAAAATTTTATTTGACAATGTCAATGGGTAGATGGCCCGATAACTACGTCTGATGAGGAACCAAAAATTTGATTATTTTTTCGATATCTTGAACCGTTTATGAGATATAGAATTTATTTGATTTTAGCATGAGTGTATCATATATTGATGTCCCGTATATGCAATGCGTTATCTATCGCACCTCCTCTTAGTTCCGATATTCGCACCGCGCGATTCTTGGAACTGGAGAGTATTTCAATTGCGCTCTCCTACTCCACACTCTTTCGTTTCGTCTTATAAAATTAAGGATTATTAATTTGTTAATAAAAATTTTATTTGACAATGTCAATGGGTAGATGGCCTGATAACTACGTCTTATGAGGAACCAAAAATTTGATTATTTTTTCGATATCTTGAGCCGTTTACGAGATATAGAATTTATTGCCTAAAGATATAACATTGGCCAATGAGGCAGGAGTACTTGCGAAGTTTGCTCGACAGGCTAAAATAGTGAAAAAGCCAAAATTTAAGATTGGAGATACAGTAAGAGTTAGTAAGATAAAGCAAGTATTTGAGAAGGATTATACACCTAATTGGTCAACAGAAATTTTTACAATAAGTCAAGTGATACCTACTAATCCAGTTACATACAAGCTAAAAGACTATCGAGATGAACCCATTCACACAATAGTTGGATAAGTAAATCAGATTTATAAAGGTTGAATAAATAAATACATATATCAGATAAAATGTAGTCTTTATTTATATTCCAATGTATTATTTACAATATATGCGTATGATTAACCTTCATCAATTTCACATATCTTATAATGCCCCCCACGGTAAAATATGCAAGACGTCACACCACCTAAATAATCGACTTAGGCACTAGTTTCGAACGGTATTTTATACCACGAGCGCCGAAAAATCATATCAAAGTTGTGATTTTGAGGTTAGAGTGGTAGAAAAAGAGTTATTCTATGACATTAAAGAGGTTCCCTTACAATATAAAAGTATTAAAAGGTGTCGATCTATAACAGAAAATAGTGATGCCTTTTGCACTTTCAAATTGTACAGCTACACGTTTTGTGCCACTCAATAGTATCTCCTCGGCAGAGTATGACACCTCTGAAAATTTCTATATTATAGAGGAGCCTCTTCCATGCTATAGAGTAATACATTTTATGTCATATTGTACCACCTTCTATATCACAGAGTGACATATTTCATATCAGAAGCGCTATTGTGTTATAGATAAACACCTTCTCTGTCATATACTGAATCCTTTTACACTTTAATACTGTACAGTACCAGCTTTTGAGTCACTGAATACCATCTCCTCGTCATAGTATGACACCTCTGAAAACTTATATATTATAGAGGAACCGCTTCCATGATAGAGACATAACACATTTTATCTCATATAGTACCACCATTTATATCACAGATTAACCACTTTTATGATGTAGTGTACACTTTTTCCACCAGACAGTACATCTTTCATGTGAGATAGTAACATATTTTCTGTTATAGATTGACACCTTTTAATAATTTTATATTGTAAGGGAACCTCTTTAATGCCATAGAGTAACTCTAGTTATATCACAGAGTGACATCTTGCATATTAGAAGCGCTGGTATGTTATAGATTAACACCTTTTATGTCATATAGAGATGCCTTTTGCAATTTCATATTATACAGCTACACCTTTTGTGCCACTCAGTAGTATCTCCTCATCATAGTATGACACCTCTGAAAACTTCTATATTATAAAGGAATCTCTTCTATGCTATAGAGTAACACATTTTATGTCATATTGTACCACCCTCTATATCACAGAGTGACATATTTCATATCAGAAGCGCTATTATGTTATAGATTAACACCTTCTCTGTCATATAGTGAATCCTTTTACACTTTAATACTGTACAGTACCAGCTTTTGAGTCACTTAATACCTACTCCTCGGCAGAGTATGACACTTCTGAAAACTTCTATATTATAGAGGAGCCTCTTCCATGCTATAGAGTAACACATTTTATCTCATATAGTACCACCATTTATATCACAGAGTAACCACTTTTATGAGGTAGTGTAACACTTCTTTCACCAGAGAGTACATATTTCATGTGAGATAGTAACATATTTTCTGTTATAGATCGACACCTTTTAATACTTTTATATTGTAAGGGAACCTCTTTAATGTCATAGAATAACTCTTTTTATATCATAGTGTGACGTCTTGCATATTTTATCGTGGGGGGCATTATAAGATATGTGAAATTGATGAAGGTTAATCATACGCATATATTGTAAATAATACATTGGAATATAAATAAAGACTACATTTTATCTGATATATGTATTTATTTATTCAACCTTTATAAATCTGATTTACTTATCCAACTATTGTGTGAATGGGTTCATCTCGATAGTCTTTTAGCTTGTATGTAACTGGATTAGTAGGCATCACTTGACTTATTGTAAAAATTTCTGTTGACCAATTAGGTGTATAATCCTTCTCAAATACTTGATTTATCTTACTAACTCTTACTGTATCTCCAATCTTAAATTTTGGCTTTTTCACTATTTTAGCCTGTCGAGCAAACTTCGCAAGTCCTCCTGCCTCATTGGCCAATGTTATATCTTTAGGCAATAAATTCTATATCTCGTAAACGGCTCAAGATATCGAAAAAATAATCAAATTTTTGGTTCCTCATGAGACGTAGTTATCAGGCCATCTACCCATTGACATTGTCAAATAAAATTTTTATTAACAAATTAATAATCCTTAATTTTATAAGACGAAACGAAAGAGTGTGGAGAAGGAGAGCGCAATTGAAATACTCTCCAGTTCCAAGAATCGCGCGGTGCGAATATCGGAACAAAGAGGAGGTGCGATAGATAACGCATTGCATATACGGGACATCAATATATGATACACTCATGCTAAAATCAAATAAATTCTATATCTCGTAAACGGTTCAAGATATCAAAAAAATAATCAAATTTTTGGTTCCTCATGAGACGTAGTTATCGGGCCATCTACCCATTGACATTGTCAAATAAAATTTTTATTAACAAATTAATAATCCTTAATTTTATAAGACGAAACGAAAGAGTGTGGAGAAGGAGAGCGCAATTGAAATACTCTCCAGTTCCAAGAATCGCGCGGTGCGAATATCGGAATAAATAGGAGGTGCAATAGATAACGCATTGCATATACGGGACATCAATGTATGATAAACTCATGCTAAAATCAAATAAATTCTACATCTCGTAAACGGCTCAAGATATCGAAAAAATAATCAAATTTTTGGTTCCTCATGAGACGTAGTTATCGGGCCATCTACCCATTGACATTGTCAAATAAAATTTTTATTAACAAATTAATAATCCTTAATTTTATAAGACGAAACGAAAGAGTGTGGAGAAGGAGAGCGCAATTGAAATACTTGCTCGATGACATCTGGTATCACACAGTATGCTCTACACTGCATGGGCTCTGGGCCACGCGATGCCCACCGCAGCTCCGATCCACGCGCACGCCCTTTTTGGAAAAAAACATTTAATGACGGTATACGGCGTAATGACGTCAATCGGATTGTTTATCTGTAATTTGACACCTCCTACAGAGTCGCACATGTCATCATCGAATATTCGGCTGGGGGATGGGGGATGATGCTCGCGAGGCGGTCGCGATTAAAATAATTGGAGTTCCGAGAATCGCTGCGATAAGGTGGTAGTGAATATTGGCCTATGCGCTGCATGTCCCTGCACGAATAACGCGCGCGTGCGAGCAGGCCCAGGGTCGCACAATTGCACATAAAATACGAAAAACAATAAGTCAATGTCTTATTGCAGTCAAAGAAATTTATCAAAGGTGTTTCGTCCAGGCTACTAGATTGGATTCATCAGTGATGATCTAGTAGCCGTCATCAGACACCTACCGCAGGATGGTAGCGGCCAAAGGTTTATAGACACAGCCACCTTTTTCCCAAGTGGAAAAGGGGGCTTCATCTGTCGGTGTATTTTTCACACAAACACCGCATCAAGTATGAATTTAGTGAAGCTAATGCCTGTAGATCTTTTATATGTGAGTAAATGCAGCTAATGTGTAGCAGGCTAATGTAAGCAGGCAAAAATTTTTGCAAGTGTCCTTTTAGTTAAATGCCCGAATAAAAAAATTGTCAAAAAATACAAAAAACAATAAGTCAATGTCTTATTGTAGTCAAAGAAATTTATCAAAGGAGTTTCGTCCAGGCTACTAGATTGGATTCATCAGTGATGATCTAGTAGCCGTCATCAGACACCTACCGCAGGATGGTAGAGGCCAAAGGTTTATAGACACAGCCACCTTTTTCCCAAGTGGAAAAGGGGGGCTCCATCTATCGGTGTATTTTATAGATGGATAGATGGAGCCCCCTTTTCCAATTGGGAAAAAGGTGGCTGTGTCTATAAACCTTTGGCCGCTACCATTCTGCGGTAGGTGTCTGATGACGGCTACTAGATCATCACTGATGAGTCCAATCTAGTAGCCTGAACGAAACACCTTTGATAAATTTCTTTGACTACAATAAGACATTGACTTATTGTTTTTCGTATTTTTTGACAATTTTTTTATTCGGGCCTTTAATTAAAAGGACACTTGCAAAAATTTTTGCCTGCAATACACATTAGCTGCATTTACTCACGAATAAATAATAGTTCTGAAAATCGTATACACCGAATGAAAGCAAGCAAAAAATTATTCCAGTAAACAACTTTATGGTAGTTCCACATAATAAATTTCTTTTGAAAAAATACAAATGCCATATAAATGTTGAATACGGTGCTTCTATTCAAAGTATTAAGTATATTTTCGATTACATTCACAAAGGTCCCTATTAAAAATAATCACGTGAGTACTCACGTGAGTACTCACGTGACTACTCACGTGAGAGCTCACGTGAGTTCTCACGCGAGCTCTCACGTGAGGTTTTCGACCATATTCTCACGTGAGTACTCACGTGAGTACTCACGTGAGAAGTGAAAAAAATAGTTTAAAAAAAATTAGTAATCAATGTTTTTTTTTACTGAACTATTACATAAATATTTTAACTTTAATTTTTGCGTATACCTTTCAATCCTTAAATAGTATAGGGAGATATCAAAAGCGAGGCAAGCCTCGTAATTACAACTCTTTTAAAAGAGTCGCGATATTGACTAAGTCTTACGGCTTTATGTATTCTCGCCGGTGTTCATTTGCCTATGGAAATCGAGAAAGGGGTTGCCGCCTGGCGGTTAAAAGAGTTACTAGACGTGGAGTTCAGCCGGGTCCTATCAGTTCCGCCGGTGACCGCCAGACGGCAACCCCTTTTTCGATTTCCATAGGCAAATGAACACCGGCGAGAATACATAAAGCCATAAGACTTAGTCAATATCGCGACTCTTTTAAAAGAGTTGTAATTATGAGGCTTGCCTCGCTTTTGATATCTCCCTATACTATTTAAGGATTGAAAGGTATACGCAAAAATTAAAGTTAAAATATTTATGTAATAGTTCAGTAAAAAAAAACATTGATTACTAATTTTTTTTAAACTATTTTTTTCACTTCTCACGTGAGTACTCACGTGAGTACTCACGTGAGAATATGGTCGAAAACCTCACGTGAGAGCTCGTGTGAGAACTCACGTGAGCTCTCACGTGAGTTATAATCACGTGAGTACTCACGTGAGTACTCACGTGATTATTTTTAATAGGGGTAGCGATAGAGCATTTTGTAAAATTAAGAAAGATTATGATAGTAATGATCATTCAGTGTACGATGGAATAACAGAATATATTGATGGGAGAAATTTGAGTCCAATGGAAGCAGCATGGGGTTTTCAGAAATTCTCTTTATGTGGAAGAAGTCATACTGTAATACGTACTACAAGCCGTGCGGCTTGTAGTTCATACAGAAAATCAGCAAAGAATAGTTTTCGAAAAGAATAAGGAATTAAAAGCCCTTGATAATTGCAAAACAACATTAACAGTATGGTTTGATTTGAATCGAAAAGAGAAATTTGCTAATAGTATAAAATATGTCAACATTCCACAATATTACAAATTTAACTTAACAAAAACTTGGATTAAACGCAAACGAGAAAAAAAATATTACGCTATCGGACGTTTACACGTTGTATCTCCTAAAGATTCAGAAAGATTTTTTTTTTTAAATAATTTTAAATCGCGTAAAAGGCGCTACTTCATTTACCGATTTACGTACACATAAAAATATAACTTACGAAACATATAAAGAAACTGCGATTTCTATGGCTTGTCACGGCCTGCCGTACCGACGTCGCGGATAAGCCGTAGTTGAAGTAACTCATGCGCGCGAACGCGAGATGGCGCGTCGATGCAGAATCTGAGATGCATCGACGTGATGACTAGCAGACCGCGGCGAGCCGGCGACGGCCATCTTATAGTTAGCTACGGTATTCTGCAACCGCTTTTCGTTTCGCTCCACCTTGTTTCGCCCGTTATTAAAAGAAGACTCGTTCGTTCTTTTGAAGAGAAGTACCGTGTCAGAGCGCGAATCACGAGAGTTTTGCTCGTGATATACAAAAATAGTGTATTGAAGTACTTCTGCGGTTTTCGCGCGTTAAAGTGCAAAGTTCAAGTGCGACCGGCTAGTATCACCTGCCGCACTCAAACTACTTAGTGTCTGGAGGAAGTAATAGCACTTTTCGTATCCGCTCCACCGCAGCATCAAGATTTTTATATTGCTCAGGAAGTAAGACCAGACACGTCCGAGACCGATCAACTACTTGAGCCGTTGCTAAATTGGGTAAAAGGTAAGCGTGCACGCATTCTTTCGCGCCGCGTATTAGCTCCGCGTAACTGCTTGTCCAGGCTCGTCGTACCTGGACATTGGCTTCGAGTAGGCGTTCTCGTGCGGTGAGAGCAAGTGCGAGGAGAGAGTGTAGGCATCGGGCTCGCGCTTCATCAAGGTTAAACGCGAGGTCAAACCACCGGCTTTTTCAAAGCCGGTGAGTGCGCACAACAGGTGCGCACATGTGTAAACCCGCCGTATACCCTCTCTCTCACACTTATACGTGTGTGCGTCGCGCGGCGATCGCGACTGCTCTCACACTTCGTCGCTTTACTCGGTGAGCGCGCGCGTAGAGTACCGCACACGTGAGGCGTATTATACCTCACGTGCGCGGCGTAAATTACCGCGAGCGTGACGTCAGTCTCCGAGGCAGCTAACGTCAGAGGTAACGTGCTGGCGCACCGTTTAGATAGGGAATACGCAAACCTAAATTCATTTCTTTTATATTTCTGATCCATTATCACACCACAACTTCTTTTATTTAATAAACAATAGTCTTTTATTATTAACATTTAACCTCTCGAGTTATTATTTCGCGACCTAGTCATTCCCCGTTCCCCGTCGCCTCCGCGGTCGTTACGTAAGAGAAAACGTATCGTTTCATCTGAGCAGCCGGCACACGAACCAGTGAACGAGAGGAGAGTTCGAGTCACTGGTGAGAAACAAAGCGCAAGTCTTCGACTTGCGTGTTGCACGGTAAGTAACCAGATTAGGTGAACATTGCACGACGTTGTAGCGTCCGTTGCATAATCTGGCTATTACATCTCCGGGAGTTGAACCGAGAGATATGGAATTGAACCACTAAGGTACGCAGGTGAAACGTGCCTTAGCCCGAAAATCCACCCCGTGACAACTGGCGCCCAACGTGGGGCTCGAACCCACGACCCTGAGATTAAGAGTCTGATGCTCTACCGACTGAGCTATCGAGGAATCCACCCCGTGACAGGCTTTAATTCAAAATGACTCTCAAATTTTTAATATATTTGAAGAAGCATGTCGTATTATGCTACCTTCTCAATTATATAAATTTTTTGCGTGATTCATTTTAGCAGAAAACTATCAAGGAAAAAATGTATGGAAAAAATGTAAAAGTTATTTCTGCGAAGATTTTAAGGAAAACAAAAAAAATCAAGCATTGAATAATATAAATGATATATTATTATTAGAAAATATGTCTTGTAAAACATTTGGTTTACCGGATCCTAACCCTCTTAAAAAAATAAATATTTTATGCAGTAATGATGATGTTTTGAATAGTAGTAAAATTTTTGATGATATGTTCAAACAACTGAATAAAGATCAGAAACTAATTTTTGAACAATTATTACACAATACAAATAAAATTATTTTTATCGATGGTCCTGGAGGCTCAGGAAAAACATTCGTGTACAAAACTATCATATACTATTTTATTTAACAAAATAAAAATATTTTATCAATGGCATGGACTGGTATAGCCTCTAGTTTGTTACCCAATGGAATGACGGCTCACAAAACATTTAGATTACCATTAGATCTCAATAATATTGAAAATTCGTTTTTAAAATTAGAATCGGATAAAAAAAATTACGCGAAGTCAAAGTTATTATTTGGGACGAGGCATCCATGATTTCTAAGAAAGCTTTAGAAATTATTGATAAAACTTTGAAAGATGTATGTATGAACGACTTAACATTTCCAGGTAAACTTATAAGTTTAGGTTGGAGATTTTCGGCAAATTTTACCAGCAATGAAAAGTGGTTTTAGAAGTACAATTGTTGAAGAAACTATAAAGTATTCTGATTTATGGTCTTAATTTAAAATTTTCAAATTATATAAAAATGTATTAATCACACTGAGAGAAGGATTTCATAACAGTTAACATATTTATTAACTGTTAGAATGGAATACTTGATTTCGGACGAAATAAGGAACTTATTTCACGTAAACATATGAAGTATAAACAGAAATAATCGACTTCTTTACTGTTAAAAGGTGCACATATTAACAGTTAATATGCACACTATTTAGAGTAAATACGTAAATTCTTTGGGGTAGTAAATTAGTTTTATTATTACTTTGCTGCATATTTATATGTTAAAGTATATAATGAAGTATATAAAAAAGTTTCGAAGAATATAAATAGTTAAAATAATTAATAGTAAATTTCGACACGGGTGCGGAAGGTGATTATTTAGGTGGCGCGAACTGATCATGCGTTCCGCGCTATAGGTTATTATACTGCACGCACCGGGCAGGGGGTTGGCTACCTCTGCTCGCGCGGGGCAGGGGAGTGGAGTACTCTCGCACCGCGCACCCCCTCCCGCAGCCGACGAACTCGATCGTTTGTTTACGTTTGGCCGCAGTACTCAGAATCGGTGTTGTACGTCGTTTTCAGATTTGGTATACACATTTGCCTGTATATTTTCTATATTGCCAGTAGTTTTTTGGTTCGTTGTTACCTTTTTTAAAGAATCGCATCGTGTCTTGTGTTTTTAAGGTTATGGAAGCTCATACCGCGCTGTTCGCGGTAGTATGAAACACACGCCGAATACACTATATATTTTATTTTAAACTCTACATATTAACAGTTAGAATGCCTAGTTTAACATTGAAACACAGCTTTATTAAAGACGAAAATTCATTATTACTTACAGGTAACATTATTATAATAAATCTATTTTTCAAATAAGCTAGTATATTAACTATTATGAAATCCTTCTCTCAGTGCAAAAAATAGTAATTTCTCAAAATTCTTAATAGAAATCGGCGAAGGAGAAATAAATCTTTTTACAATACCTGCCAAATGGAAAGCAATTAAAAGATGTTTGTCTGAAAATTTATAAAAATATTAATCAAAATAATAACTATGATCGTGTAATTTTAGCTCCTCATAATGATAACATTATATATTTGAATAACAAAATATTGGGATTATTAAATGATAAAGAAAAACGTATTATAGTATTGACTATGCTACACACATAAAGAAGTAGATCAAACTGATGATAATATTCACCTAAATTTACCAACAGAAACTTTAAATAAAGTTACAAAAGGTCTTCCTCCTTATGAATTAAAATTAAAAGTAAATGCAATGGTTATGTTAATTAGTTTGAATGATGGCGTGTGCAATGGTATTAGGCTTAAAATTACAAAATAATTCGAATATAATATAGAGGCAGAAATTATTACAGGAGAAAGAATAGGTAAAAAAGTTTTCATTCCTAGAATTACATTAAATACAGGTGAATCTTCCTCCTTTACCGTTCATCCTCTATAGAAAACAATTCCCTATTACTTTAGCTTTCTGTATGACTATTAATAAATCACAAGGACAAAGCTTTGATTATGTAGGATTATATATCAAAGACTATTACTTTCCCATGGTCAATTATACGTAGCTTTGTCAAGATGTAAAAATCCAAAAAATATATACATTCAAAACGAATTAGAGAATTCATCAGAAATTGAAAATATAGTTTGGAAAGACGTTCTGGATGACTGTGAATGAATCTCTCTCTCTCTCTCTCTCTCTCTTGCTCTCTCTCTCTCTCTCTCTCTCTCTCTCTCTCTCTTTCTCTCTCTCTCTCTCTTTCATATATAATTTCAGTGGATTAGTCCTCCTGGGGATACCACTATTTGGTTCATAATATTCATATGTTCAAAAATATATTGTTAATAATCAAAAAGTTTTATCTTATACTTTTGTAAATTGTATTATAAATTAACATACATAATATATTCCAAATTTATAATAGCTACAATATAACATATGAAATTTGATGAATAAAAAAAAAACTTCGTTCTATTTACCCCATTGGGTGGTACGGAAAAATAGAAACCATCATCTAATTTAAGATTACATTCCACATTACAATTGACATTTCAGTTGAGGGTTGACGAGCGGAGCGAGTAGGGGGTACCCCAGTGTATGTGTGTGTGTGTGTGTGTGTGTGTGTGTGTGTGTGTGTGTGTGTGTGCGTATCTTAGAGTTTTTATCGGATTCATATAAACGCGTTAAGTACAAAATGTGTATATAGATTCTTGTATTTTCATATTTACAAGCACCTTTTTCATAATCATCAAAAATATATTATAATATCAAAATATCACATTTTCAGTATAATGGAATAACAAAGTTCAATTGAGCTGTTTCGATTCATTGTGAAAATATCGTTCCTATATCATATAGAATACTTATTCGTATTGAGCACTTCGATTTCTCTCGGCCTCTTCGATTTCCTGAGAATTCAAGCTGCTATAGTTCGTCCCCTCGTTGGCAGCGTTAGTCGAGTATATTCTTCTAGTTAATGTCATGATCAGGCCTACAACTGCCGAGCCTCCGCAAACAAAAGCCAAGATTTCCTTGTAGTAGTCTTTACATTCCGTTGTGCAGCGCCTAATTGCAACAAGAATGTTAAACTCATTCATCGAATTCACAGTTATATTAACAGTGTTAATAACGTTAAAGATTTGTTAATTATAAAAAATTAATATAAAATATTTCATTATGATAAAGAATATATTTTGTAATTGTTTTAGCGCAACTGGAGCGAACAAACATGAGTTAAGTTATGCTCTTCCGTCACGTATAGACATGAAAATAATAGAAGTATCTAAAACTTTTCGAAAATATCGTTTTGTGTAGTAGGTATTTCTTATTTAATTTCACAGACAAAGTAATGTTGTACATACTAAACGAGCAAATTACTCTTTTGTATTATTTTTAATATAATAAGAGTAGAAATTCTCGTATTTCGAGCGTGCTTCAAAAAAGCAAACGATTAGTATATTACGCATCTAGGGAGGTAAAGAGTTGGCCAGTCCAGAGCACGTACACATTGCCACCTGATCAAAGGCGAGAGTGGCAAACATGTTTTCTGGAGTAGCAGTCTTTATCCCCGTGGTGCCTGTCACGCCTTCGGCTCGGGTGGCAAATTACACGAGCTGTAGACTATCCCAAGTTTTTTCCTCCCTATAGATGCGTAATATATACTATTTCATGCCTGTAATGTGGATGGAAAGTTGAGTTTTTCGAGTATCCCGTAGTAGCGGGAGGAAATAGTATATTATGCAACTAGAGACGTAAAGAGTTGGCCAGTCCAGAGCACATGTAAATTACCACCCGAGCCGAAGGTTAAAACATTCTTCACCATACCATGGCCGAAAGTACCATTTTCGCTCTGGCTCAGAAACGCGAATGTGGTATTTTCGTTCCGGGTATGGTGAAATAATAGTATACGCAACACGGAGATAAAGACGGCCATCCCAGAGCACATGTTTGCCACCTTCGCCTTCGCTTGGGTGGCAACTTAAGGACAATGTACATAAGCGCCGCGCTGCGCTGCGCTGTGCTATGCTGCGCTGCACCTGCGCCGCGCCGTGCTGTGCCTCCTCAGGTCGTGTCGTTCGGTTCCTATATTCTTAGCTCTATCTTACGAATCTTACCTATTTATTGCTATAAGGGGCAATGTACATAAGCGCCGTTCTGCTCTGCTTCGCTCTGCTCTGCTCTGCTCTGCTCTGCTCTGCTCAAACCCGGTCCAATTTCAGTTCAGTTCCGTTTGTAAGCGATTTTCTCTTTACTTGTTTCAGCATTCTGAAACGGAATAGAGCGAAACGGAGCAGAGCGAGGCAGAGCGGAGCAGAGAGGAACGGCGCTTATGTACATTGCCCCTAAGGGAGAAAGTACAATAGGTTCCGTGCTCTGCTCCGTTGCTGCTCCGTGCTCTACGCCATCTGCGCCATGGTATCAGCATTCAACTGATTGGATGATTCCAGTGATTCCACCCATCCCGACCTCTTGTGTGTGTGTGTATATATATATAAAATCTTACTATACTATATAGTTGTAAGCTCAATTAAGACGCCAACCCTCCGCGTCCCTCCGCGTCCCGCCGCGTCCCTCCGCATCCCTCCGCATCCCTCCGCATTCCTCCGCGTCCCTCCGCAAAGTCCCCTCCACAAAATAACGTAAAATTCACTGTTTTTTTGCGTTATTTGGGGTCGGCATTCTCCCTCCGCATTGTCCCTCTGCGTCCCTCCGCGTCCCCCCGCGTCCTTCCGCGTCCCTCCGCGTCCCTCCACGTCCCTCCGCGTCCCTCCGCATAAAGGGTCCTGTCTAATGTTGTGGCGTGACCGTTGTGACCATCACAAGACGGTCATATGACCGTCACATGACGGTCACAAGACTCATCATAATATGACCCTTTTTCGTCATAAATTCAAAATCCCTTTCGCGGTAATTAATATTAATTTCTTTTTTATTGGTCATACGACCAAAATTTTTATGACCGTCATTCTACAACTATGTAGTTGAAGGGAGCTTAAGTTAAGAAAATTTAAAGCTTTTAATTATTTATAATTTGAATTGGGTAAGATCCGCGTGCGTACTTTAAAGCGCTTTTCTCAGCTTCTACTTTTGCGACAAATATTTTTTATTGGTCATATGACTAAAAATTTTGTGACCGTCATTTTACAACTATATAGTTGAATGGAATTTAAGTTAAGAAAATTTAAGGCTTTCATTTATTTACAATTTGAATTAGGTAAGATCCGCGTGCGTACTTTAAAGCGCTTAATCACAGCTTCTACTTTTGCGGCAAGTATCTTTTATTGGTCATATGACCGAAAATTTTATGACCATCATTTGACAACTATATAGTTGAAGGGAGTTTAAATTAACAAAATTATTTATGACATGTCTCGTCATATGACTGTTCGAAAATGTGACGGTCATTTTACAACAAAAATTTGAAATTTTCACTTATGACGGTCATTTTGGTCATAAGACGGTCATGTTTTGTGTCATAAGACCAGATTGAAAATGACGTGTCATTTTGCAACACTAGTCCTGTCCCTCCGCGTCCCTCCGCATCCCTCCGCATCCCTCCGCATCCCTCCGCATCCCTCCGCATCCCTCCGCATCCCTCCGCGTCCCTCCGTGTTCCTCCGTGTCCCTCCGCGTCCCTCCGCGTCCCTCTGCGTCCCTCCGCGTCCCTCCGCATTGCTCCACCGTATTGAAAATTACAAAATGAAAACTATCCCCCCGCGATCCTCCGCATCCCTCGCATTGCCCCTCAGCATCGTCCCTCCGCGTTGTCCCTTCACAAAATGAAAACTATCCCCCCGCGTTCCTCCGGGTCCTTCGCGTCCCTGTGCCTTCAATAAAACTTGATTTACTAAGTACGAAAAAAAGCATTGTATTTTTTCATATTATTAGAAGGGGGATTTTTTTAACGACGTCTTCGTTATAACGGGCGAATAAAAAGCCTGTATCTTTTGATTAATTTTTCTTTTATTTTTGCTGAAGGAGGATAGATACCTCTCAGCGCGCGGGGAAAGAGGAAGGTTTCCCCTCGCACCGCGCGCGCCGCTCCGCTCACCGCGCACCCCTCTCGCAGCCTACGAACTCGATCATTTGTTTATGTTTTGCCGCAGTATTCAGTATGGAGGTCTATAAACGTACGAATCGACTTCGTACAAACATTCTCCTGTATATTTGCTATATTGCGAATAGTTTTTTGGATCATTCTTATATTTTGTAAAGAATCGCATCCTAAGTGTTTTGTGTTTTAGCAAAGGTACTTCCATAAAAACCCGTGTATATGAGTTGATCTTTTAAGTTCAATAATTTCATAACCGAGGTGACAAACGATATTAAAATCTCCACACTTATAGAAAATCAATCAAAGAACAACATATTAAATTTTTGGAATCATCTTATATTATTCATTTTGATATCGAATCCCCTTAAGTAGTGAACATTTTCACTTGCAACATTTAAATGTAAACGCGCTATATTCTGCAAGGGCAGTGCGAAGGAGCAGCAGACGTTCAAAAAAGTAGCAGGAGTTCCAGAAACATCAAATCGACAGCACGTTGCCATCTACAGGAACGCTTTGCCCTAGGCATAAATAATATTAAATTCGTTATATGTTCGTGTGGACTGTTAGCGGTACAGTATCCTCTTGAGATAACCCAATTAGTAAGGAAATATTCGAAGATATGCTTACATAATTAAATGAAGATCAAAAACTTTTTCCTCCAAATTTAGCCAAAATTCATATATAGGGGTATTTTGCGCTGCTCTTTCGATTGGCGCTATGATTTTTGCAATATCTCAAAATTTTTGAAAATTATTATTTTTCTATTGGCTCTACGGCCCTAAAACCTTTTCCATTCGATAGAGCGGAAAAAAATAGTCGCGTATAGTGATTGGTGGGATTAAAAAATGGATATTTTGGATTTTCAAGCGGTTTGAAGTCGATTTGGCCGAAATAAAAGATGAAATGTAGAACATTTTTCTAAATTGCTCATCTCCGCTAGGTCCTTCGACCCCAAAGGATACTCTATCCACTAGAGCAGGATGATATAGTCGGGTATTGTGACTAGTAGGCTGAGAAAATTGAAATTTGGTATTTTTGAGCGATTTTCAACGCATTATATCCCAATAAAAGAAGAAAAATTTTTTTCCTCCAAATTTAGCCAAAATTCATATATAGGGGTATTTTGCGCTGCTCTTTCGATTGGCGCTCTGATTTTTGCAATATCTCAAAATTTTTGAAAATTATTATTTTTCTATTGGCTCTACGGCCCTAAAACCTTTTCCATTCGATAGAGCGGAAAAAAATAGTCGCGTATAGTGATTGGTGGGATTAAAAAATGGATATTTTGGATTTTCAAGCGATTTGAAGTCGGTTTGGCCGAAATAAACGATGAAATGTAGAACATTTTTCTAAATTGCTCATCTCCGCTAGGTCCTTCGACCCCAAAGGATACTCTATCCACTAGAGCAGGATGATATAGTCGGGTATTGTGACTAGTAGGCTGAGAAAATTGAAATTTGGTATTTTTGATCGATTTTCAACGCATTATATCCCAATAAAAGAAGAAAAATTTTTTTCCTCCAAATTTAGCCAAAATTCATATATAGGGGTATTTTGCGCTGCTCTTTCGATTGGCGCTATGATTTTTGCAATATCTCAAAATTTTTGAAAATTATTATTTTCCTATTGGCTCTACGGCCCTAAAACCTTTTCCATTCGATAGAGTGGAAAAAAATAGTCGCGTATAGTGATTGGTGGGATTAAAAAATGGATATTTTGGGTTTTCAAGCGATTTGAAGTCGATTTGGCCCAAATAAACGATGAAATGTAGAACATTTTTCTAAATTGCTCATCTCCGCTAGGTCCTTCGACCCCAAAGGATATTCCATCCACTAGAGCAGGAAGATATAGTCGGGTATTGTGACTAGTAGGCTGAGAAAATTGAAATTTGGTATTTTTGAGCGATTTTCAACGCATTATATCCCAATAAAAGAAGAAAAATTTTTTCCTCCAAATTTAGCCAAAATTCATATATAGGGGTATTTTGCGCTGCTCTTTCGATTGGCGCTATGATTTTTGCAATATCTCAAAATTTTTGAAAATTATTATTTTCCTATTGGCTCTACGGCCCTAAAACCTTTTCCATTCGATAGAGTGGAAAAAAATAGTCGCGTATAGTGATTGGTGGGATTAAAAAATGGATATTTTGGGTTTTCAAGCGATTTGAAGTCGATTTGGCCCAAATAAACGATGAAATGTAGAAAATTTTTCTAAATTGCTCATCTCCGCTAGGTCCTTCGACCCCAAAGGATACTCTATCCACTAGAGCAGGATGATATAGTCGGGTATTGTGACTAGTAGGCTGAGAAAATTGAAATTTGGTATTTTTGAGCGATTTTCAACGAATTATATCCCAATAAACGAAGAAAAATTTTTTTCCTCCAAATTTAGCCAAAATTCATATATAGGGGTATTTTGCACTGATCTTTCGATTGGCGCTATGATTTTGGCGATATCTCAAAATTTTTGAAAATTATTATTTTCCTATTGGCTCTACGGCCCTAAAACCTTTTCCATTCGATAGAGCGGAAAAAAATAGTCGCGTATAGTGATTGGTGGGATTAAAAAATGGATATTTTGGGTTTTCAAGCGAGTTGAAGTCGATTTGGCCCAAATAAACGATGTAATGTAGAACATTTTTCAAAATTGCTCATCTCCGCTAGGTCCTTCGACCCCAAAGGATATTCCATCCACTAGAGCAGGAAGATATAGTCGGGTATTGTGACTAGTAGGCTGAGAAAATTGAAATTTGGTATTTTTGAGCGATTTTCAACGCATTATATCCCAATAAAAGAAGAAAAATTTTTTTCCTCCAAATTTAGCCAAAATTCATATATAGGGGTATTTTGCGCTGCTGTTTCGATAGGCGCTATGATTTTTCCAATATTTCAAAATTTTTGAAAATTATTATTTTTCTATTGGCTCAACGACCCTAAAACCTTTTCCATTCGATAGAGGGGAAAAAAATAGTCGCGTATAGTGATTGGTGGGATTAAAAAATGGATATTTTGGATTTTCAAGCGATTTGAAGTCGATTTGGCCGAAATAAACGATGAAATGTAGAACATTTTTCAAAATTGCTCATCTCTGCTAGGTCCTTCGACCCCAAAGGATATTCCATCCACTAGAGCAGGAAGATATAGTCGGGTATTGTGACTAGTAGGCTGAGAAAATTGAAATTTGGTATTTTTGAGCGATTTTCAACGCATTATATCCCAATAAAAGAAGAAAAATTTTTTTCCTCCAAATTTAGCCAAAATTCATATATCGGGGTATTTTGCGCTGCTGTTTCGATGGGCGCTATGATTTTTCCAATATCTCAAAATTTTTGAAAATTATTATTTTTCTATTGGCTCAACGACCCTAAAACCTTTTCCATTCGATAGAGCGGAAAAAAATAGTCGCGTATAGTGATTGGTGGGATTAAAAAATGGATATTTTGGATTTTCAAGCGATTTCAAGTCGATTTGGCCGAAATAAACGATGAAATGTAGAACATTTTTCTAAATTGCTCATCTCCGCTAGGTCCTTCGACCCCAAAGGATACTCTATCCACTAGAGCAGGATGATATAGTCGGGTATTGTGACTAGTAGGCTGAGAAAATTGAAATTTGGTATTTTTGAGCGATTTTCAACGCATTATATCCCAATAAAAGAAGAAAAATTTTTTTCCTCCAAATTTAGCCAAAATTCATATATAGGGGTATTTTGCGCTGCTCTTTCGATTGGCGCTATGATTTTTGCAATATCTCAAAATTTTTGAAAATTATTATTTTTCTATTAGCTCTACGGCCCTAAAACCTTTTCCATTCGATAGAGCGGAAAAAAATAGTCGCGTATAGTGATTGGTGGGATTAAAAAATGGATATTTTGGATTTTCAAGCGATTTCAAGTCGATTTGGCCAAAATAAACGATGAAATGTAGAACATTTTTCTAAATTGCTCATCTCCGCTAGGTCCTTCGACCCCAAAGGATACTCTATCCACTAGAGCAGGATGATATAGTCGGGTTTTGTGACTAGTAGGCTGAGAAAATTGAAATTTGGTATTTTTGAGCGATTTTCAACGCATTATATCCCAATAAAAGAAGAAAAATTTTTTTCCTCCAAATTTAGCCAAAATTCATATATAGGGGTATTTTGCGCTGCTCTTTCGATTGGCGCTATGATTTTTGCAATATCTCAAAATTTTTGAAAATTATTATTTTCTATTGGCTCTACGTCCCTAAAACCTTTTCCATTCGATAGAGCGGAAAAAAATAGTCGCGTATAGTGATTGGTGGGATTAAAAAATGGATATTTTGGGTTGTCAAGCGATTTGAAGTCGATTTGGCCCAAATAAACGATGAAATGTAGAACATTTTTCTAAATTGCTCATCTCCGCTAGGTCCTTCGACCCCAAAGGATATTCCATCCACTAGACCAGGAAGATATAGTTGGGTATTGTGACTAGTAGGCTGAGAAAATTGAAATTTGGTATTTTTGAGCGATTTTCAACGCATTATATCCCAATAAAAGAAGAAAAATTTTTCCTCCAAATTTAGCCAAAATTCATATATAGGGGTATTTTGCGCTGCTCTTTCGATTGGCGCTATGATTTTTGCAATATCTCAAAATTTTTGAAAATTATTATTTTCCTATTGGCTCTACGGCCCTAAAACCTTTTCCATTCGATAGAGTGGAAAAAAATAGTGGCGTATAGTGATTGGTGGGATTAAAAAATGGATATTTTGGGTTTTCAAGCGATTTGAAGTTGATTTGGCCCAAATAAACGATGAAATGTAGAACATTTTTCTAAATTGCTCATCTCCGCTAGGTCCTTCGACCCCAAAGGATACTCTATCCACTAGAGCAGGATGATATAGTCGGGTATTGTGACTAGTAGGCTGAGAAAATTGAAATTTGGTATTTTTGAGCGATTTTCAACGCATTATATCCCAATAAAAGAAGAAAAATTTTTTTCCTCCAAATTTAGCCAAAATTCATATATAGGGGTATTTTGCGCTGCTCTTTCGATTGGCGCTATGATTTTTGCAATATCTCAAAATTTTTGAAAATTATTATTTTCCTATTGGCTCTACGGCCCTAAAACCTTTTCCATTCGATAGAGCGGAAAAAAATAGTCGCGTATAGTGATTGGTGGGATTAAAAAATGGATATTTTGGGTTGTCAAGCGATTTGAAGTCGATTTGGCCCAAATAAACGATGAAATGTAGAACATTTTTCTAAATTGCTCATCTCCGCTAGGTCCTTCGACCCCAAAGGATACTCTATCCACTAGAGCAGGATGATATAGTCGGGTATTGTGACTAGTAGGCTGAGAAAATTGAAATTTGGTATTTTTGAGCGATTTTCAACGCATTATATCCCAATAAAAGAAGAAAAATTTTCTTCCTCCAAATTTAGCCAAAATTCATATATAGGGGTATTTTGCACTGCTCTTTCGATTGGCGCTATGATTTTTGCAATATCTCAAAATTTTTGAAAATTATTATTTTCTATTGGCTCTACGTCCCTAAAACCTTTTCCATTCGATAGAGCGGAAAAAAATAGTCGCGTATAGTGATTGGTGGGATTAAAAAATGGATATTTTGGGTTTTCAAGCGATTTGAAGTCGATTTGGCCCAAATAAACGATGAAATGTAGAACATTTTTCTAAATTGCTCATCTCCGCTAGGTCCTTCGACCCCAAAGGATATTCCATCCACTAGACCAGGAAGATGTAGTTGGGTATTGTGACTAGTAGGCTGAGAAAATTGAAATTTGGTATTTTTGAGCGATTTTCAACGCATTATATCCCAATAAAAGAAGAAAAATTTTTTTCTCCAAATTTAGCCAAAATTCATATATAGGGGTATTTTGCGCTGCTCTTTCGATTGGCGCTATGATTTTTGCAATATCTCAAAATTTTTGAAAATTATTATTTTCCTATTGGCTCTACGGCCCTAAAACCTTTTCCATTCGATAGAGTGGAAAAAAATAGTCGCGTATAGTGATTGGTGGGATTAAAAAATAGATATTTTGGGTTTTCAAGCGATTTGAAGTCGATTTGGCCCAAATAAACGATGAAATGTAGAACATTTTTCTAAATTGCTCATCTCCGCTAGGTCCTTCGACCCCAAAGGATATTCCATCCACTAGAGCAGGAAGATATAGTCGGGTATTGTGACTAGTAGGCTGAGAAAATTGAAATTTGGTATTTTTGAGCGATTTTCAACGCATTATATCCCAATAAAAGAAGAAAAATTTTTTCCTCCAAATTTAGCCAAAATTCATATATAGGGGTATTTTGCGCTGCTCTTTCGATTGGCGCTATGATTTTTGCAATATCTCAAAATTTTTGAAAATTATTATTTTCCTATTGGCTCTACGGCCCTAAAACCTTTTCCATTCGATAGAGTGGAAAAAAATAGTCGCGTATAGTGATTGGTGGGATTAAAAAATGGATATTTTGGGTTTTCAAGCGATTTGAAGTCGATTTGGCCCAAATAAACGATGAAATGTAGAAAATTTTTTAAATTGCTCATCTCCGCTAGGTCCTTCGACCCCAAAGGATACTCTATCCACTAGAGCAGGATGATATAGTCGGGTATTGTGACTAGTAGGCTGAGAAAATTGAAATTTGGTATTTTTGAGCGATTTTCAACGAATTATATTCCAATAAACGAAGAAAAATTTTTTTCCTCCAAATTTAGCCAAAATTCATATATAGGGGTATTTTGCACTGCTCTTTCGATTGGCGCTATCATTTTTGCAATATCTCAAAATTTTTGAAAATTATTATTTTCTATTGGCTCTACGTCCCTAAAACCTTTTCCATTCGATAGAGCGGAAAAAAATAGTCGCGTATAGTGATTGGTGGGATTAAAAAATGGATATTTTGGGTTTTCAAGCGATTTGAAGTCGATTTGGCCCAAATAAACGATGAAATGTAGAACATTTTTCTAAATTGCTCATCTCCGCTAGGTCCTTCGACCCCAAAGGATATTCCATCCACTAGACCAGGAAGATGTAGTTGGGTATTGTGACTAGTAGGCTGAGAAAATTGAAATTTGGTATTTTTGAGCGATTTTCAACGCATTATATCCCAATAAAAGAAGAAAAATTTTTTCCTCCAAATTTAGCCAAAATTCATATATAGGGGTATTTTGCGCTGCTCTTTCGATTGGCGCTATGATTTTTGCAATATCTCAAAATTTTTGAAAATTATTATTTTCCTATTGGCTCTACGGCCCTAAAACCTTTTCCATTCGATAGAGTGGAAAAAAATAGTCGCGTATAGTGATTGGTGGGATTAAAAAATAGATATTTTGGGTTTTCAAGCGATTTGAAGTCGATTTGGCCCAAATAAACGATGAAATGTAGAACATTTTTCTAAATTGCTCATCTCCGCTAGGTCCTTCGACCCCAAAGGATATTCCATCCACTAGAGCAGGAAGATATAGTCGGGTATTGTGACTAGTAGGCTGAGAAAATTGAAATTTGGTATTTTTGAGCGATTTTCAACGCATTATATCCCAATAAAAGAAGAAAAATTTTTTCCTCCAAATTTAGCCAAAATTCATATATTGGGGTATTTTGCGCTGCTCTTACGATTGGCGCTATGATTTTTGCAATATCTCAAAATTTTTGAAAATTATTATTTTCCTATTGGCTCTACGGCCCTAAAACCTTTTCCATTCGATAGAGTGGAAAAAAATAGTCGCGTATAGTGATTGGTGGGATTAAAAAATGGATATTTTGGGTTTTCAAGCGATTTGAAGTCGATTTGGCCGAAATAAACGATGAAATGTAGAAAATTTTTCTAAATTGCTCATCTCCGCTAGGTCCTTCGACCCCAAAGGATACTCTATCCACTAGAGCAGGATGATATAGTCGGGTATTGTGACTAGTAGGCTGAGAAAATTGAAATTTGGTATTTTTGAGCGATTTTCAACGAATTATATCCCAATAAACGAAGAAAAATTTTTTTCCTCCAAATTTAGCCAAAATTCATATATAGGGGTATTTTGCACTGATCTTTCGATTGGCGCTATGATTTTGGCGATATCTCAAAATTTTTGAAAATTATTATTTTCCTATTGGCTCTACGGCCCTAAAACCTTTTCCATTCGATAGAGCGGATAAAAATAGTCGGGTATAGTGATTGGTGGGATTAAAAAATAGATATTTTGGGTTTTCAAGCGAGTTGAAGTCGATTTGGCCCAAATAAACGATGTAATGTAGAACATTTTTCAAAATTGCTCATCTCCGCTAGGTCCTTCGACCCCAAAGGATATTCCATCCACTAGAGCAGGAAGATATAGTCGGGTATTGTGACTAGTAGGCTGAGAAAATTGAAATTTGGTATTTTTGAGCGATTTTCAACGCATTATATCCCAATAAAAGAAGAAAAATTTTTTTCCTCCAAATTTAGCCAAAATTCATATATAGGGGTATTTTGCGCTGCTGTTTCGATGGGCGCTATGATTTTTCCAATATTTCAAAATTTTTGAAAATTATTATTTTTCTATTGGCTCAACGACCCTAAAACCTTTTCCATTCGATAGAGGGGAAAAAAATAGTCGCGTATAGTGATTGGTGGGATTAAAAAATGGATATTTTGGATTTTCAAGCGATTTCAAGTCGATTTGGCCAAAATAAACGATGAAATGTAGAACATTTTTCTAAATTGCTCATCTCCGCTAGGTCCTTCGACCCCAAAGGATACTCTATCCACTAGAGCAGGATGATATAGTCGGGTTTTGTGACTAGTAGGCTGAGAAAATTGAAATTTGGTATTTTTGAGCGATTTTCAACGCATTATATCCCAATAAAAGAAGAAAAATTTTTTTCCTCCAAATTTAGCCAAAATTCATATATAGGGGTATTTTGCGCTGCTCTTTCGATTGGCGCTATGATTTTTGCAATATCTCAAAATTTTTGAAAATTATTATTTTCTATTGGCTCTACGTCCCTAAAACCTTTTCCATTCGATAGAGCGGAAAAAAATAGTCGCGTATAGTGATTGGTGGGATTAAAAAATGGATATTTTGGGTTGTCAAGCGATTTGAAGTCGATTTGGCCCAAATAAACGATGAAATGTAGAACATTTTTCTAAATTGCTCATCTCCGCTAGGTCCTTCGACCCCAAAGGATATTCCATCCACTAGACCAGGAAGATATAGTTGGGTATTGTGACTAGTAGGCTGAGAAAATTGAAATTTGGTATTTTTGAGCGATTTTCAACGCATTATATCCCAATAAAAGAAGAAAAATTTTTCCTCCAAATTTAGCCAAAATTCATATATAGGGGTATTTTGCGCTGCTCTTTCGATTGGCGCTATGATTTTTGCAATATCTCAAAATTTTTGAAAATTATTATTTTCCTATTGGCTCTACGGCCCTAAAACCTTTTCCATTCGATAGAGTGGAAAAAAATAGTGGCGTATAGTGATTGGTGGGATTAAAAAATGGATATTTTGGGTTTTCAAGCGATTTGAAGTTGATTTGGCCCAAATAAACGATGAAATGTAGAACATTTTTCTAAATTGCTCATCTCCGCTAGGTCCTTCGACCCCAAAGGATACTCTATCCACTAGAGCAGGATGATATAGTCGGGTATTGTGACTAGTAGGCTGAGAAAATTGAAATTTGGTATTTTTGAGCGATTTTCAACGCATTATATCCCAATAAAAGAAGAAAAATTTTTTTCCTCCAAATTTAGCCAAAATTCATATATAGGGGTATTTTGCGCTGCTCTTTCGATTGGCGCTATGATTTTTGCAATATCTCAAAATTTTTGAAAATTATTATTTTCCTATTGGCTCTACGGCCCTAAAACCTTTTCCATTCGATAGAGCGGAAAAAAATAGTCGCGTATAGTGATTGGTGGGATTAAAAAATGGATATTTTGGGTTGTCAAGCGATTTGAAGTCGATTTGGCCCAAATAAACGATGAAATGTAGAACATTTTTCTAAATTGCTCATCTCCGCTAGGTCCTTCGACCCCAAAGGATACTCTATCCACTAGAGCAGGATGATATAGTCGGGTATTGTGACTAGTAGGCTGAGAAAATTGAAATTTGGTATTTTTGAGCGATTTTCAACGCATTATATCCCAATAAAAGAAGAAAAATTTTCTTCCTCCAAATTTAGCCAAAATTCATATATAGGGGTATTTTGCACTGCTCTTTCGATTGGCGCTATGATTTTTGCAATATCTCAAAATTTTTGAAAATTATTATTTTCTATTGGCTCTACGTCCCTAAAACCTTTTCCATTCGATAGAGCGAAAAAAATAGTCGCGTATAGTGATTGGTGGGATTAAAAAATGGATATTTTGGGTTTTCAAGCGATTTGAAGTCGATTTGGCCCAAATAAACGATGAAATGTAGAACATTTTTCTAAATTGCTCATCTCCGCTAGGTCCTTCGACCCCAAAGGATATTCCATCCACTAGACCAGGAAGATGTAGTTGGGTATTGTGACTAGTAGGCTGAGAAAATTGAAATTTGGTATTTTTGAGCGATTTTCAACGCATTATATCCCAATAAAAGAAGAAAAATTTTTTTCTCCAAATTTAGCCAAAATTCATATATAGGGGTATTTTGCGCTGCTCTTTCGATTGGCGCTATGATTTTTGCAATATCTCAAAATTTTTGAAAATTATTATTTTCCTATTGGCTCTACGGCCCTAAAACCTTTTCCATTCGATAGAGCGGAAAAAATAGTCGCGTATAGTGATTGGTGGGATTAAAAAATAGATATTTTGGGTTTTCAAGCGATTTGAAGTCGATTTGGCCCAAATAAACGATGAAATGTAGAACATTTTTCTAAATTGCTCATCTCCGCTAGGTCCTTCGACCCCAAAGGATATTCCATCCACTAGAGCAGGAAGATATAGTCGGGTATTGTGACTAGTAGGCTGAGAAAATTGAAATTTGGTATTTTTGAGCGATTTTCAACGCATTATATCCCAATAAAAGAAGAAAAATTTTTTCCTCCAAATTTAGCCAAAATTCATATATAGGGGTATTTTGCGCTGCTCTTTCGATTGGCGCTATGATTTTTGCAATATCTCAAAATTTTTGAAAATTATTATTTTCCTATTGGCTCTACGGCCCTAAAACCTTTTCCATTCGATAGAGTGGAAAAAAATAGTCGCGTATAGTGATTGGTGGGATTAAAAAATGGATATTTTGGGTTTTCAAGCGATTTGAAGTCGATTTGGCCCAAATAAACGATGAAATGTAGAAAATTTTTTAAATTGCTCATCTCCGCTAGGTCCTTCGACCCCAAAGGATACTCTATCCACTAGAGCAGGATGATATAGTCGGGTATTGTGACTAGTAGGCTGAGAAAATTGAAATTTGGTATTTTTGAGCGATTTTCAACGAATTATATTCCAATAAACGAAGAAAAATTTTTTTCCTCCAAATTTAGCCAAAATTCATATATAGGGGTATTTTGCACTGCTCTTTCGATTGGCGCTATCATTTTTGCAATATCTCAAAATTTTTGAAAATTATTATTTTCTATTGGCTCTACGTCCCTAAAACCTTTTCCATTCGATAGAGCGGAAAAAAATAGTCGCGTATAGTGATTGGTGGGATTAAAAAATGGATATTTTGGGTTTTCAAGCGATTTGAAGTCGATTTGGCCCAAATAAACGATGAAATGTAGAACATTTTTCTAAATTGCTCATCTCCGCTAGGTCCTTCGACCCCAAAGGATATTCCATCCACTAGACCAGGAAGATGTAGTTGGGTATTGTGACTAGTAGGCTGAGAAAATTGAAATTTGGTATTTTTGAGCGATTTTCAACGCATTATATCCCAATAAAAGAAGAAAAATTTTTTCCTCCAAATTTAGCCAAAATTCATATATAGGGGTATTTTGCGCTGCTCTTTCGATTGGCGCTATGATTTTTGCAATATCTCAAAATTTTTGAAAATTATTATTTTCCTATTGGCTCTACGGCCCTAAAACCTTTTCCATTCGATAGAGTGGAAAAAAATAGTCGCGTATAGTGATTGGTGGGATTAAAAAATAGATATTTTGGGTTTTCAAGCGATTTGAAGTCGATTTGGCCCAAATAAACGATGAAATGTAGAACATTTTTCTAAATTGCTCATCTCCGCTAGGTCCTTCGACCCCAAAGGATATTCCATCCACTAGAGCAGGAAGATATAGTCGGGTATTGTGACTAGTAGGCTGAGAAAATTGAAATTTGGTATTTTTGAGCGATTTTCAACGCATTATATCCCAATAAAAGAAGAAAAATTTTTTCCTCCAAATTTAGCCAAAATTCATATATTGGGGTATTTTGCGCTGCTCTTACGATTGGCGCTATGATTTTTGCAATATCTCAAAATTTTTGAAAATTATTATTTTCCTATTGGCTCTACGGCCTAAAACCTTTTCCATTCGATAGAGTGGAAAAAGATAGTCGCGTATAGTGATTGGTGGGATTAAAAAATGGATATTTTGGGTTTTCAAGCGATTTGAAGTCGATTTGGCCGAAATAAACGATGAAATGTAGAAAATTTTTCTAAATTGCTCATCTCCGCTAGGTCCTTCGACCCCAAAGGATACTCTATCCACTAGAGCAGGATGATATAGTCGGGTATTGTGACTAGTAGGCTGAGAAAATTGAAATTTGGTATTTTTGAGCGATTTTCAACGAATTATATCCCAATAAACGAAGAAAAATTTTTTTCCTCCAAATTTAGCCAAAATTCATATATAGGGGTATTTTGCACTGATCTTTCGATTGGCGCTATGATTTTGGCGATATCTCAAAATTTTTGAAAATTATTATTTTCCTATTGGCTCTACGGCCCTAAAACCTTTTCCATTCGATAGAGCGGAAAAAAATAGTCGCGTATAGTGATTGGTGGGATTAAAAAATAGATATTTTGGGTTTTCAAGCGAGTTGAAGTCGATTTGGCCCAAATAAACGATGTAATGTAGAACATTTTTCAAAATTGCTCATCTCCGCTAGGTCCTTCGACCCCAAAGGATATTCCATCCACTAGAGCAGGAAGATATAGTCGGGTATTGTGACTAGTAGGCTGAGAAAATTGAAATTTGGTATTTTTGAGCGATTTTCAACGCATTATATCCCAATAAAAGAAGAAAAATTTTTTTCCTCCAAATTTAGCCAAAATTCATATATAGGGGTATTTTGCGCTGCTGTTTCGATGGGCGCTATGATTTTTCCAATATTTCAAAATTTTTGAAAATTATTATTTTTCTATTGGCTCAACGACCCTAAAACCTTTTCCATTCGATAGAGGGGAAAAAAATAGTCGCGTATAGTGATTGGTGGGATTAAAAAATGGATATTTTGGATTTTCAAGCGATTTGAAGTCGATTTGGCCGAAATAAACGATGAAATGTAGAACATTTTTCTAAATTGCTCATCTCCGCTAGGTCCTTGGACCCCAAAGGATACTCTATCCACTAGAGCAGGATGATATAGTCGGGTATTGTGACTAGTAGGCTGAGAAAATTGAAATTTGGTATTTTTGAGCGATTTTCAACGCATTATATCCCAATAAAAGAAGAAAAATTTTTTTCCTCCAAATTTAGCCAATATTCATATATAGGGGTATTTTGCGCTGCTCTTTCGATTGGCGCTATGATTTTTGCAATATCTCAAAATTTTTGAAAATTATTATTTTCCTATTGTCTCTACGGCCCTAAAACCTTTCCCATTCGATAGAGCGGAAAAAAATAGTCGCGTATAGTGATTGGTGGGATTAAAAAATGGATATTTTGGGTTTTCAAGCGATTTGAAGTCGATTTGGCCCAAATAAACGATGAAATGTAGATCATTTTTCTAAATTGCTCATCTCCGCTAGGTCCTCCGACCCCAAAGGATATTCCATCCACTAGAGCAGGAAGATATAGTAGGGTATTGTGACTAGTAGGCTGAGAAAATTGAAATTTGGTATTTTTGAGCGATTTTCAACGCATTATATCCCAATAAAAGAAGAAAAATTTTTTTCCTCCAAATTTAGCCAAAATTCATATATAGGGGTATTTTGCGCTGCTCTTTCGATTGGTGCTATGATTTTTGCAATACCTCAAAATTTTTGAAAATTATTATTTTTCTATTGGCTCTACGGCCCTAAAACCTTTTCCATTCGATAGAGCGGAGAAAAATAGTCGCGTATAGTGATTGGTGGGATTCAAAAATGGATATTTTGGGTTTTCAAGCGATTTGAAGTCGATTTAGCCCAAATAAACGATGAAATGTAGAACATTTTTCAAAATTGCTCATCTCCGCTAGGTCCTTCGACGCCAAAGGATATTCCATCCACTAGAGCAGGAAGATATAGTCGGGTATTGTGACTAGTAGGCTGAGAAAATTGAAATTTGGTATTTTTGAGCGATTTTCAACGCATTATATCCCAATAAAAGAAGAAAAATTTTTTTCCTCCAAATTTAGCCAAAATTCATATATAGGGGTATTTTGCGCTGCTCTTTCGATTGGCGCTATGATTTTTGCAATATATCAAAATTTTTGAAAATTATTATTTTCTATTGGCTCTACGTCCCTAAAACCTTTTCCATTCGATAGAGCGGAAAAAAATAGTCGCGTATAGTGATTGGTGGGATTAAAAAATGGATATTTTGGGTTTTCAAGCGATTTGAAGTCGATTTGGCCCAAATAAACGATGAAATGTAGAACATTTTTCTAAATTGCTCATCTCCGCTAGGTCCTTCGACCCCAAAGGATACTCTATCCACTAGAGCAGGATGATATAGTCGGGTATTGTGACTAGTAGGCTGAGAAAATTGAAATTTGGTATTTTTGAGCGATTTTCAACGAATTATATCCCAATAAACGAAGAAAAATTTTTTTCCTCCAAATTTAGCCAAAATTCATATATAGGGGTATTTTGCACTGATCTTTCGATTGGCGCTATGATTTTGGCGATATCTCAAAATTTTTGAAAATTATTATTTTCCTATTGGCTCTACGGCCCTAAAACCTTTTCCATTCGATAGAGCGGAAAAAAATAGTCGCGTATAGTGATTGGTGGGATTAAAAAATGGATATTTTGGGTTTTCAAGCGAGTTGAAGTCGATTTGGCCCAAATAAACGATGAAATGTAGGACATTTTTCAAAATTGCTCATCTCCGCTAGGTCCTTCGACCCCAAAGGATATTCCATCCACTAGAGCAGGAAGATATAGTCGGGTATTGTGACTAGTAGGCTGAAAAAATTGAAATTTGGTATTTTTGAGCGATTTTCAACGCATTATATCCCAATAAAAGAAGAAAAATTTTTTTCCTCCAAATTTAGCCAAAATTCATATATAGGGGTATTTTGCGCTGCTGTTTCGATGGGCGCTATGATTTTTCCAATATCTCAAAATTTTTGAAAATTATTATTTTTCTATTGGCTCATGTTGGAATTTAGCGTAGGGTCACACATACTCACACACACACCCCCGAAAGTAAACATTCTCTCTGGCACGCGACATCATCCGACTCTTCTAAGCCAATCAGCGTTAGCGTTAGATCGGGCGTTTTTGGGGAGAAGACCTCGCGGTCTCTCCCCCAACGATTAGTCAGTCAGTCTAGCCATGGATCGCCTCACGAGCACTTCGCCTCCCCCACCTCGCGCTACTTTAAAGCTAAATAAAATACCTTATTAAAGTAATGAAAGGTTTAAATTCATTACTAAAACCCCTCACATTTTTGGTCCTTCGAGCCGGATTTCTCGCGCTATCTCGCGAGTGCATCGAGTGCTACAGAGTGGAACGACGTCGTGACACTCGTGCAAGACTCGCGGCTACCGGCGGCCGCCTTTAGATTAACTCCAAAGAGCAGCAGAAGCTCGCAGCTCTCGCAACACGGGGAGGTACTCGCAATCGGCCGGCGCACCTAGAGTCGACCGAGAAACAGCGTCAATGAGGCGATCCATCTGGGAGGAGAGGCAACGTCGGGGACGACGAACACAGCTGCTGCGGACGAGATCGCCCGCACAACACAGCCGAGAGCTACAGTAGTGAGCCACGCGTCACGACGACGCCGACCACTTCTCCGAGGACAACCAGCCCACGGAGAAGCTCTCTCCCATGCAGTAAGTAAGCCGCAGCGCGGACCCTGCAGAGCGGCCGACATCGCCGCCCAAGCCAGTCACGCAGTCGACGTCGCTGCCTACGCCGGTGCCGACCGAGGCCACAGGCGACATCGTCGCGCGAAATTCGCGCTGAGCCACAGGGGGAGCGGTCGACATCGCCGCCCCCGCCAGAGTTCTCTTACGAGAAAAATCTCGCTGAGCCCCGTCAACCACACCACTCTCATAATTTGTATTTGCAGCCGACAGCGCTGCAGAGCCCGCCGGCCGCCATCTTGGCCGCGGCGCACAGACACACACTCATCCAGCGAAGGTACAGGAGCGGAGAGCAGGCGACGTCGCCGACTCACCGCACTCGCTGTAGCGATAAAGTCCCGCCGGCCGTCTCGGCCGCGGCAAATCTCAGCGCACGACATCGTGCCTCACAGCCGCCGCAGTCGCCGCCTCATCGTAGCTGACGACGGCGCTGCCCGCAGACCGCGGAATTCGCCAGTATCGGCATAGCTGCCGCTGTCGCCGAGTGAACATTCGCCGTGGCTGCCGCCGGCGTCATTTTCACACAGCACGTGCCCTCCACAGCGCAACTCGACAACCCGCTGCTGCCTATCAACATTACCTCGCCGAGATCGGCGATGCAGACGAAGCTCGTCGCGCGCACGCTCACCCGAGTGCAGTGTGTCGATAAGGCAGGGAGCGTCGGTCAGTATCTGACGAGCATTCAGTGGAGCAGCATACAGAGTTAGGAAGAGCTTCTATGCAGGGAAAAACCTCTACAACAGGTGAACATGTTCCATTAAAACATACTCCTGCATCGTTCAGTACTGCTATAATTGTTTATAGTTTTATTTCGAATTAACTTTTGCTCTCTGTTTTATTGAATTTCAACTTTAAAGTATTTTGGAGCGCTTAGAAATTACTTTGTTCATTTTGCATGATTAGTGCACTGTAAATTATGGATAGTTTGTATAATAATTCTGCCTCTAAGTTTTCGAGTACGATGTCTAGTCTCTTTAACAGTAGTTATGTTCTTTACACTACATTATAGCATAAGTCGAGTCGCTTTCTACATTATTAAGTCGTATAGAGCTGCTGAATGGTTATTAGTTATATTTTTCTTGGGTCTTAGCTTATAATTCACCAGCTGTTGTTGATTTTCTTTAATCAAGATGGCAACCATCGATAGACAACTCAGCAGTCGTGCGCCAATTGTCAATGCCTACGACAACTTCAAAAAGGCAGGCAAAGCAAAAATGACAGAAGGCGCTTGCATCTCTCGTATGCAAAGGTTGAAAGATCTTTGGAATAGATTTGAGTCAGATCACTTTGAACTGCTCAGTGATGAAGATGTCGATTCTTCTGACAGTTACTTCAGCACTAACGTATTCGAACAAATTGAGGAAGCTTACTTAATAAGTTTAGGGCTGTTCCAGGACTTTTGTGCTCTCTCAAGGCGAGCCAAACCCCGCAAGTGGCAATTCACAAATCAGTGTAGGTACTGAGACTTTTCAGCTTAATCAAGCGAAACTACCTCAAATAGTTTTGCCAACGTTTAAAGGTGATATCCATGAATGGGTCAAGTTTCGTGACACGTTCAATGAGATGGTTCTTAAACGAGCCAATCTCCCCAATATTTATAAAATGCATCATCTTCGTAGCTCGTTGAGCGGAGAAGCTGCAGAACTTCTAGATGAAATTCCCCCAGCTGGTGAGAATTTCGAGAGCGCTTGGACTACTATTAAGTCCTTCTATGACAATCCGAGCTTATTGATTAGTCGTCTTGTCAATAAGCTTCTCGCTTTCAATGCTATGTCTTCTAACACAGCTCATGAGATAACTCGAATTCGTACGGGCGTCAACAACCTACTTAAAGCGCTTCAAGCGCTTGGTAGCCCCATTGATTCATGGGATCATATTACAGTGACTTTGAC
Organism: Torymus aiolomorphi; assembly: GCA_036365515.1. NCBI lineage: Eukaryota > Metazoa > Arthropoda > Insecta > Hymenoptera > Torymidae > Torymus > Torymus aiolomorphi. The sequence goes on along the minus strand of CM070875.1, from coordinate 220,461,011 downwards.
TGTAAGTAAGCTAACAACACGTCTCCAAGCCAAATGGGCAGAGACAGTAGCTAAACGCGACGATGCCAACGTCCATCCTACTTTCGAAGAACTTGATAAATTTCTGAACACAGAAAGATTATCACAAACTCACCTTGAAGGCGCCAAGTCTTCGAGCACCTCTTTAAATCAAGATGGTAGAAATACTAGTAATAGTACTAGATCAAAAAGCGTCAAAATGGTTCACGTGGTTCAAGAGAACGTGAGTCGCTCTTCCTCATGCGCTATCTGTAAGGATGAACACCTGGTACAAGAATGTTCGGTCTTCTTGGCCAAATCACCTGCAGATCGAAAACGACTAATCATGTCGAAACACATTTGTTTTAATTGCCTTGGCGGACACCTCATTCCTAATTGTAAAAGCAAGGGCAGATGTAGAAGATGTTCTGGTAAACATCACACATTACTTCACATTGACTTTTCAAAGCAAAATCCTGCACAGTCTAATACGTCTTCAAATTCTTCGAACGATGTACTGAAACAGGCAGAAGTCCCCGCTACCTCTAACAATAATACTGTCGTTTTGAATTCGAATTCAGCAAACTCTGCTCGAGGGCGAGGTCTTGTATTATTGGCAACTGCGTGGGTTTATGTTCACTCCGTTAACGGCAGAGTGCGAGCTGCTCGAGTATTAATCGACCAGGGAGCACAGTCGTCATTCATCACAGAAGATCTCTGTCAACGTTTAAGTTTAAGTCGAAAACCCGTTCGAGTGCCTATCTCAGGCGTAGGGAACGATAAGTTGTTCGTTTGTAAAAGTGAAGTCTCTTTTTCAATCGCACCGCACTTCGATTCTATGTTTGTGTGTAACGTTACAGCTTTTGTTATACCACGTATCACTGCCTATGATCCATTTATAGGTCAACCCAAGGACTGGAGACATCTTCAAGACATCACTCTCGCTGACCCTCGATTCGGAGCGTCAGATAAAGTCGACGTGCTGCTCGGTGCTCAAATTCACGCCCAGATAATCGAACAGGGCCTGCGCAAAGGAGATTCGCCAGACGCTCCAATTGCTATGAAAACGTTGCTGGGGTGGATAGTCTCCGGCCCAACATCGAACTCGCCTCGTGATCAACACACAGTTCTGACAGCTAATCTCCAAGTGGACGACGTGGAGCTCAACGGTCTCTTGAGGAAGTTTTGGGAGATTGAAGAAACACCCACCACTGAGCGTCATCTCACCGAGGAAGAGAGGTTCTGCGAGGAATTTTACAAATCTACCGTAAAGCGTAACGACGAGGGGAGGTATCTGGTAAGGTTACCATTTAAGTCTAATGTACCGAACGTATGGGAAGGTTCATACTCCCTCGCTCTACGCATGTTAACTACCCTCGAACGTAAGTTTTGTAAAGATCCACACTTGCATACAGCTTATTTGCAATCGATGCAAGAGTACATAGATTTAGGTCATATGCGCCGGGTTAGTCTCGATGCACACTCTATCGATCAATGCTTTTTTCTCCCGCACCATGGAGTCATAAAAGAAAGCAGCGCAACCACGCGATTACGCACTGTCTTCAACGCGTCGGCTAAAACCAAAATCGGTAAATCACTCAACGATTTCCTTCTCGTAGGTCCAAACCTCTTAAGTGAAACGATTGATCTTCTCTCTAGTTGGAGGCGATATCCCTTCGTATTTTCAGCCGACATTGAGAAAATGTTCCGGCAAATCTTGGTACAGAGTGAAGATCAGCACTTTCAAGCCATAGTTTGGAGGGGGGAGGAGACCGGAAGTGTAGAATCATTCTTTTTAACAACTGTAACATTTGGCTTAGCCAGCTCGCCATATCTCGCTAGTCGCATCCTTAAACAGTTAGCTGAAGACGAACGCGCCGCGTTTCCTCTCGGTAGTTACATTCTTGAAAGGGAAGTTTACGCGGATGACGTTCTCTCTGGCGATTTCACATTAAATGGAGCGCGAAACAAACAGGAACAAGTCATTAACCTGTTATGTAATGGCGGCTTCAAACTACGTAAATGGTTAGCTAATCGCGATAAGTTACTCGAGGGGCTCCCCCCGGAAGATCACGCTCCTGAAACTAATCTGAAGGTCGGGTTAGGATTTTCAGTTCTAGGCATCGCGTGGGATCCAAAATCTGATTGTTTTTATTTCAATCTAGAACTTGAACGTCTAACAGAGCCAATCACAAGACGTTCTGTATTATCTAAAACGGCAAAATTGTTCGATCCTCTCGGTTGGATTTCTCCAACGATCATCGTCTTAAAAATCTTTCTTCAGTCGTTATGGGCGTTAACCAAGGAATGGGACCAAGTTTTACCAGTGGAACACTCTGACTACTGGAGAGAATGCTATTCATCGTTAGCAGCCCTTTCCGAGATTCGTATTCCTCGATATGTTGGTTTGACGTCAACCCAACAAAGCTGCGAACTCCATGGGTTTGCAGATGCCTCGAAATTAGCGTACGCCGGAGTTGTCTATTTGAGGGTCTTGGGTGAGAAACCAACTGTATATTTACTAGGTTCTAAGACGAAAGTAGCTCCCGTTAAAACCTTATCAATTCCGCGACTCGAACTCTGTGCCGCTCAGTTGGTGACTAAACTAACTCGGCATTATGTTGATCATTTGGGTCTTCAAAGACTCAAGATACACCTATGGTCTGATTCGAAAGACGTTCTTTATTGGATCAAAGATGTACCCGCCAAATGGCCGACATTTGTTGCCAATAGGTGTGCTGATATCGCCACCATGCTAAACGATGCTTCCTGGCATCATATTAATTCAGCGGATAACCCCGCCGACATGGCTTCACGCGGTATATCCGCCCGGGAACTTGTAAATAATGATTTGTGGTGGCACGGCCCTAGACGCTTAACAGAGAATAGTAACGAATGGCTCTGTTCGAGCGAGTTTTGCTCCCTTTCAGAATGTTCAGTCGCCTTACTCACTGAACTTCGTGTAGACGATCCATCGCTCACCATAGCAGCCGTAACTAATACTAAGACCCCAGAGATCTGGGACCTAGTTCGTCACTATTCTTCACTCAGTAAATTAATTCGTATCACTGTATATATACTCCGTTTTGTTAGACGAATTTCTCACAAAACCTCAGTTGCTTCTAGAATTTCACCAGCGATTGTAGATTTTCCAATTCATGAAAGCCCACATATTATTGGGTCTGAAATTCGACAAGCTAAGATAGTATGGAGCTATCTCACTCAACTCGAGCATTTCAGTAAAGAGTTCGAACTCTTGAAGACGGAACAGCCTCTTCCCCGAGGTCATTACCTCAAAAACTTAAACCCCGTCTACGAGGGTGGAGTAATTAGGGTGGGCGGTCGCCTTAAGCACTCCTCATTGAGCCATGACGAGAAGTTTCCAATCATACTTCCAGCGTCGTGTACGTTCACTGATCTAGTGATCCGCTACGCGCATCATTTAACCCTGCACGGCGGCAATCAACTCTCGCTCGCTTTAATCCGGCGCCTCTTCTGGGTCATAAAGGGAAAGTCGAAGGTGAAAGTCTTTATTCGCAACTGCGTCACTTGTAAGCGCTTCAGAGCGATGCCACAGTTGCAACTAATGGGCGACTTGCCGGCTAAACGTGTGCAACCCGCTCGCCCATTTGCGCATTCCGGTGTCGATTATGCGGGTCCCTATTTACTTCGCACTTCGCGCCACCGAGGGTACAAGTCGTATAAAGGGTACTTCGCTGTCTTCGTTTGCTTATGTACTAAAGCTGTACATTTGGAGGTCGTTTCTTGCAGCATTCAGACGTTTCACCTCTCGTCGCGGACCTTGTTACAGTCTGACTAGTGATCAAGGGACGAACTTCGTTGGTGCGGATGCAGAATTACGACTTCTGCACGCCGCTGGCTCCGACTTTCGATACGCGCTCAAGCAGGATCTCGAAAAGATTGGTACTTCGTGGACTTTTAACCCCCCCAGTGCTCCTCATTTCGGCGGCCTCTGGGAGGCGGCCGTTCGTTCAGTGAAATATCACTTAAAGCGCCTCGTCGGCGACACAATTCTCACTTATGAGGAGTTCGCCACACTTCTATGTCAAGTGGAAGCGTGCCTCAATTCGCGACCTCTAGTACCACTCAGCGAAGATGCATCTGACGTGTTGGTGTTGACGCCAGCGCACTTTTTAATTGGTGAACCATCTTTTTTAATTGCAGAACCAAGGAACACCGATGAGGTAGTACCTCCTCTTTTACGCTGGCGACGGACTCAACAATTTGTTCAACGATTCTGGGATTGTTGGTCCTCAGATTACCTGCAGCAACTGCAAAAGAGAGTCAAATGGAAAGAGACTCTACCATCCCTCAAAGTTGATGATGTAGTCTTGATTCGCCGTGAATCCACCGCTCCTACAAGATGGCCGTTGGCTCGCGTCATACAAGTATTCCCTGGTTCTGATGGACTCACCCGTGTCGTCACCGTACGTACAGCTACCACGACACTGCGTCGTCCAATCAACAAGATCGTCAAACTACTCAGCGCTGAGAATATGTCGGAGTCCGAGCCGACCGTTACGCATTAAGACATTTAGCTATACATTAAATTGTACCTGCGTGTACAAATTTTGTTCATATGGAGGTCGTAGTTTAATCTTAAATTGTACCTGCGTGTACAAATTTTGCTCATATAGAATCAGTAATTTAATCGAAAATGGTACCTGGGAGTATGCTCTTTAGTGTTAAATTCACGGGCGCTTCTAAGTATGCGTAAATTCTCGCTTCGTTTACCATCTTATTGTCACGCGTTTGTATTAGGCCTTTAATACCCTGTATAATCGTTTTGTTAAAACGAGGTGGGCGGAATGTTGGAATTTAGCGTAGGGTCACACATACTCACACACACACCCCCGAAAGTAAACATTCTCTCTGGCACGCGACATCATCCGACTCTTCTAAGCCAATCAGCGTTAGCGTTAGATCGGGCGTTTTTGGGGAGAAGACCTCGCGGTCTCTCCCCCAACGATTAGTCAGTCAGTCTAGCCATGGATCGCCTCACGAGCACTTCGCCTCCCCCACCTCGCGCTACTTTAAAGCTAAATAAAATACCTTATTAAAGTAATGAAAGGTTTAAATTCATTACTAAAACCCCTCACAGCTCAACGACCCTAAAACCTTTTCCATTCGATAGAGCGGAAAAAAAATAGTCGCGTATAGTGATTGGTGGGATTAAAAAATGGATATTTTGGATTTTCAAGCGATTTGAAGTCGATTTGGCCGAAATAAACGATGAAATGTAGAACATTTTTCTAAATTGCTCATCTCCGCTAGGTCCTTCGACCCCAAAGGATACTCTATCCACTAGAGCAGGATGATATAGTCGGGTATTGTGACTAGTAGGCTAAGAAAATTGAAATTTGGTATTTTTGAGCGATTTTCAACGCATTATATCCCAATAAAAGAAGAAAAATTTTTTTCCTCCAAATTTAGCCAAAATTCATATATAGGGGTATTTTGCGCTGCTGTTTCGATGGGCGCTATGATTTTTCCAATATCTCAAAATTTTTGAAAATTATTATTTTTCTATTGGCTCAACGACCCTAAAACCTTTTCCATTCGATAGAGCGGAAAAAAAATAGTCGCGTATAGTGATTGGTGGGATTAAAAAATGGATATTTTGGATTTTCAAGCGATTTGAAGTCGATTTGGTCGAAATAAACGATGGAATGTAGAACATTTTTCTAAATTGCTCATCTCCGCTAGGTCCTTCGACCCCAAAGGATACTCTATCCACTAGAGCAGGATGATATAGTCGGGTATTGTGACTAGTAGGCTGAGAAAATTGAAATTTGGTATTTTTGAGCGATTTTCAACGCATTATATCCCAATAAAAGAAGAAAAATTTTTTTCCTCCAAATTTAGCCAAAATTCATATATAGGGGTATTTTGCGCTGCTCTTTCGATTGGCGCTATGATTTTGGCGATATCTCAAAATTTTTGAAAATTATTATTTTCCTATTGGCTGTACGGCCCTAAAACCTTTTCCATTCGATAGAGCGGAAAAAAATAGTCGCGTATAGTGATTGGTGGGATTAAAAAATGGATATTTTGGGTTTTCAAGCGATTTGAAGTCGATTTGGCCCAAATAAACGATGAAATGTAGAATATTTTTCTAAATTGCTCATCTCCGCTAGGTCCTTCGACCCCAAAGGATACTCTATCCACTAGAGCAGGATGATATAGTCGGGTATTGTGACTAGTAGGCTGAGAAAATTGAAATTTGGTATTTTTGAGCGATTTTCAACGAATTATATCCCAATAAACGAAGAAAAATTTTTTTCCTCCAAATTTAGCCAAAATTCATATATAGGGGTATTTTGCACTGATCTTTCGATTGGCGCTATGATTTTTGCAATATCTCAAAATTTTTGAAAATTATTATTTTCCTATTGGCTCTACGGCCCTAAAACCTTTTCCATTCGATAGAGCGGAAAAAAATAGTCGCGTATAGTGATTGGTCGGATTAAAAAATGGATATTTTGGGTTTTCAAGCGAGTTGAAGTCGATTTGGCCCAAATAAACGATGAAATGTAGAACATTTTTCAAAATTGCTCATCTCCGCTAGTTCCTTCGATCCCCAAAGGATATTCCATCCACTAGAGCAGGAAGATATAGTCGGGTATTGTGACTAGTAGGCTGAGAAAATTGAAATTTGGTATTTTTGAGCGATTTTCAACGCATTATATCCCAATAAAAGAAGACAAATTTTTTTCCTCCAAATTTAGCCAAAATTCATATATAGGGGTATTTTGCGCTGCTGTTTCGATGGGCGCTATGATTTTTCCAATATCTCAAAATTTTTGAAAATTATTATTTTTCTATTGGCTCAACGACCCTAAAACCTTTTCCATTCGATAGAGCGGAAAAAAAATAGTCGCGTATAGTGATTGGTGGGATTAAAAAATGGATATTTTGGGTTTTCAAGCGAGTTGAAGTCGATTTGGCCCAAATAAACGATGAAATGTAGAACATTTTTCTAAATTGCTCATCTCCGCTAGGTCCTTCGACCCCAAAGGATACTCTATCCACTAGAGCAGGATGATATAGTCGGGTATTGTGACTAGTAGGCTGAGAAAATTGAAATTTGGTATTTTTGAGCGATTTTCAACGCATTATATCCCAATAAACGAAGAAATTTATTTTCAAACAACTTATAAAAAATATAAATAAAATCAATTTTATAGATGGTCCTAGAGGTTCGGGTAAAACATTTGTATATAAAACTTTAATTTATTATTTTCTATCAAAAGGAAAAAAATCGCTGCCAATTCATTGGCACGTAGCTTCCTCAAACTCAATTTATTGATCCCTTTAATTAATTTTTACTTCTAATATTTAAAATTTAATACCTTATCTTGTACGGTTAGACTAACTAGGAGAGGGTCATGGGTCCAGATTCAGCTTAAACTGTGCGTTATATCTTTTTTCATAGTGAACCGATTTTTTTGGGTAACGAACTTGATCTGAAGATATATAAAAGCTACATCTGTGCCAAATTTCAGGACGATTGGGTAATTTTTGCTCTTGTTATTGTGCGGCAACGAAAACGCAAATTTTTTCTAAAATAATTTTTTTCTAAAAAACAAATGAAGATAATCTCCTGAAATTTTAACCAAATATAGTCTTCTATAAATGTAATAAGTATTAAAATTTTAAATCGATACATCAAGTAATCTCTGAGAAAATGCGATTAAAAAATTTTTTAAAAAATTTTTAACCTAAAATGTCTTTTTTCGTAATGGACCAATTTTTTTGGGCAACGAACTCGATCTGAAGATATATAAAAGCTACATCTGTGCTAAATTTCAGGACGATTGGATAATTTTTGCTCTAGTTATCGTGCGACAACGAAAACACAAATTTTTTCTAAAATAATTCTTTTCTAAAAAACAAATGAAGATCATCTCTTGAAATTTTAACCAAATATAGTCTTCTATAAGTTTAATAAGTGGTTAAAATTTTAAGTCGATAAATCAAGTAATCTCTGAGAAGATGCGATTCTAAAATTTTTTAAAAAAATTTTTATCCTCAAATATCTTTTTTCGTAATGGACCGATTTTTTTGGGCAACGAACTCGATCTGAAGGTATATAAAAGCTACATCTGTGCCAAATTTCAGGACAATTGGATAATTTTTGCTTTAGTTATTGTGCGACAACGAAAACGCAAATTTTTTCTAAAATATTTTTTTTCTAAAAAACAAATGAAGATAATCTCTTGAAATTTTAACCACATATAGTCTTTAATTAGTGTAATAACTGGTTATTTATTTCAAGTCGATAAATAAATTATTTTTTGAGAAATTAATTTATGAAATATAAAAAAGTTTTCCTTAATTACAATTGACAGAGTGAAGATATTTTAAATTTTAAAAAAGGAAAATATAGGTAATTTAAATACCTTTCAAGAAAAGTTTATTATATTATGTGATAATGACTGTAAGATATGAAAAAATAAAAAAAAATAAAAATTCAGAATCGTTTTTTGGTTATAAAACAAAAGAAAATCAATAAAAACTCAAATCCATCAGGGTACCTTTCTTTTCCCGCGAGGCGAAGAGAATAAGCTTTACCCGACGAAAATCGGTCGATTCGTTTCGGAGATATGAAGAGTTCAAATACACACACACATACACACATGCACGCACGCACGCACGCACACACACACACACACAGACACACACACACATCGACGAAAACAAAAATGATCAAAATCAACTAATATACACATATATCGCCTTAAAACATCTTTTTGAATATTTTTTTTCGAAAATTTTTTTCATCTTTACAAAGCTTCCTTTATGAGGAAGCAATATTATATCAATGGCTTGGACTGGTATAGCATCTATTCTCTTACCCAAAGGAATGACTACTCATAGAACCTTTAGATTGCCATTAGATTTAAATAGAATCAGATTCAGATAAAAAGAAATTAAGAGAAACGGAAGTCATAATCTGGGATGAAGCATCTATGTTACTCAAAAATGCTATAGAAATTATTGACAGATCTTTAAGCGATTTATGTATAAACGATTTACCTTTTGGGGGAAAATTAATAATTTTAGGAGATGATTTTCACAAATACTCCCAGTAATGAAATACGGATTTAGAAGCGCTATAATTGAAGACACTATTAAATATTTTGAACTTTGGCCTTTATTTAAAATTTTCAAGTGCAAGCGCCTTAACCACATCTTAAAAGTCAATCGCGATTTCTTTTCATAAATTTAAAGTCATTTTAAACTGTGTAGAATCACGAATAAAAACCATTTATTTTTCAAGTTCCAAGGTTATAAATTAATTGAATAAACATCCGAGGTTAAAGTTTAATTCTTCAGAATACGAGTTCTCATTTGAAAGTTCCCGCAATTCCTTGCGCTTTGGCACTTAATCGAACAAACGAATTCCATGTTCGGATTGGTCAACTCGGCAACCACTGCAGAAGCGCCTTTCTGCTCGAAAACCCCGACTCGAGTCGTAACATTTTGGTGACAGCGGTGGGATTGTTCGAGGAATTCCCAAGGAAAAGCATCCAAGGAGAAGAGGAAGAAGTCAAATATTGCGTTCCGTCCAGGGTTTTTGAGCTGTAGTTTCCCTGGAACACGGGCGAATGCCGGAATACTTGATTGGGAATTTGGATCCACGGCAGTAATAAGAGAGAGAAATCCTCAACCAATCAAGGTATTCATGAACGCCAATAACAGAACTCCATCGAATTCGAGAGAAAGCACCCTCGATTTAGGATACGAGATTGGGACGGACAACGCAACTCCCAGGCCAAATCGAGGACAGCGAGCTTTTCTCAGGACACACCCCTTATCAGCTTCATTCCCGACGTCACCTGCAGTCTGGTCATTGCCTATCCACACCACCGAATTTCAGGCATTTTCAGCAGCATTAAAATCAATACCACCCAGCAGCATTTTCCAAGAATTAGCATCAGCCGAGAGTCATTGGAATCAGCGGATCGTCAAAAGATAGTTAAAAGCTAACAAGAAAGGATACTTGGTGTCCGCCTCCGATTTTCATGAAACTTCGCGTATGAGTAGAGTGTCAACAAATATTCGACACGTATTTTTTTTATCTGCGGAAAAACATATCTAAGGGGTGAAAACTGCCCTTAAAGTTCACCCCCAAAAACCGTTTTTTTTAAATATCTCAAGATGGAATCGGAATTTTTTAATGAAACCAACACCTATTTGTTTCTTATGAAAAGTCGAGTTTTTCGGCACAGTTTTAATGCTGGGGGGTTGCATCCCCTATTTTTTATAAGGGTAAATATGATATTTTCCCTTGTATTTTTGACATAAAAATGTTTTAACGAGCTAAATTTGATTGAAAATTGCCATGCCATAACGAAAATTGAAAATTATAGTTGACCTGTCTCGAGATTTAAAAATAAAAACACGTTGATGGGGTGAATTATCCCTAATTTAATTAATTACTTTTTTATTAGTGTCTGCCTCCGATTTTCATGAAACTTTGAAACTGGTTAGAGTATCGAAAAATATTTGACACGTATTTTTTTTTTATCTGTGGAGAAAGACATTTGGGGTGAAAACCACCCTTAAAGTTCACCCCCAAAAACAGTTTTTTTTAATATCTCGAGATAGAATCGGAATTTTTTAATAAAACCAACACCTATTTGTTTCTTATAAAAAGACAAGTATTTGGACACAGTTTTAATGATAAGGGGTTGCACCCCCTATTTTTATGGGGGTAAATATAATTTTTTTCACCCTGTTTTTAAAATAACAAAGTTTTGACGAGCCATATTTGATTAAAAAATGCCATGTTATAAAGAAAATTAAAAATTATAGTTGACCTGTTTCGAGGTTTAAAAAAACACATAGAAGGGGTGAGCTACCCCTACTTTAGTTATTTATCTTTTAGTGATTAATTCAAATCATATTTTACGTGATGCTTATTTCAAATCATATTTTACGTGAAATACTAAAATTGACTACTAAAATTTAATACATTAAATGAAAATTTGCAAGAAAATTTTTATCGATTATTTTTTTTTTGTTTATGAAATTAATGATGAAATTATTTATAAACAAAGAATTTTTCTGGGTAAAATTCCATTAAAAATTCATTTTTTTTTACATTAGATGGATACAAATATTAAAAAAAACATCACATTGTTTCACGTAAAATAACAAAATTTATTACTATGTCATCTACACAGAAGGTAATAGAAGTAGAACAACGCAAAGAATATTTTGTTAACAATGTCAAAAATCTCATTAAAGTACATGGTGCTCAAAACGTTTACAATTCTGATCAAAGTGGGTTCAATTTAGAGATACATAGTGGTCGCACTCTTTGTTATGAGGGGATTAAAAATGGAGAAAACATCGTTCAGTCGGTATCTTCTACAACACATAGTTACACTATTCAACCAACAATATCAGAAGAGAGACAGCTTATGTCCCCGTTATTTATAGTTTTGAAAGAGGCTCATGGACAATTTGGACCTAAAGTAATGAAAACTTTATTCAAACCAGAAAATATATACGTATAGAAGCATTAGCGCCCGGTAAATTATCCAAGGAACTATTTCAAATTTGGATTCAAAATGTATTTTTGATTCACAGTTGGAATTCACCTATACTGCTATTAGATTCATGGAGTAGACAATGTGAAAACGCTGTAAAAAAAGCTTTACCGAAAGAGTCAAATCTTATATTGAAAACAATACCAAAAGGCACAACTGGTCAGATACAGCCTCTTGATGTATATGGTTTTCGATTATGGAAAAACTTTATAAGAAAATTATCAGACATAACACTTCTTATGAATAATAATGGTAAATTACACGAGAGAAGTAACATACTTAATCAAACTACAATCTCTAACCCATAATCAATTTTCTTCTGCAAGATTTCAAAATGTTTTTAAATATGCCTGGTATAAAAGTGGATACCTAACGAAAAAACCTCCAAGACATCAAAATCCAGTAGATTTCTGTTTCCATACTCAAGAGGAACCAATTTGCGACATATGTGGAGGAATTACAGTCATACGATGTGCATGGTGTAAAAAGCTATTATGTTTTAAACATTTTTTCACAGATTATCATTATTGTCAAACGTATATTGAATAAAATTTGCAAATTCACCAGTTTCTGTAATATTTATATATGTTACATTGACAAATCATCACATTGTACAAATTAATAAAAATGAAAAAAAGTTTTCGCTCATAATCTAGTAATAATAATGTTAATAGGGGTAGCCACGCCCACTAAAATTAAAATATTTTTTATTTTTTTAACTTTTAATAGTAAATATGAGTCAAAATAAGCATTACAAAATTAAAAATCCAAAGGAATGTTGTGATTAATTTTTTTAATCACTAAAAGATAAGTAACTAAATAGGGGTAGCTCACCCCTTCTATGGGTTTTTTTAAACCTCGAAACAGGTCAACTATAATTTCTAATTTTCTTTACAACATGGAATTTTTTTACCAAATATGGCTCGTCAAAACTTTGTTATTTCAAAAAGTGTGAAAAAATTATATTTACCCCCATAAAAATAGGGGGTGCAACCCCTTATCATTAAAACTGTCCAAATACTCGTCCTTTTATAAGAAACAAATAGGTGTTGGTTTCATTAAAAAATTCCGATTCCATCTCGAGATATTAAAAAAAACTGTTTTTGGGGGTGAACTTTAAGGGTGGTTTTCACCCCCAGATGTCTTTCTCCACGGATAAAAAAAAAATACGTGTCAAATATTTTTCGATACTCTAACCAGTTGCAAAGTTTCATGAAAATCGGAGGCAGACACTAACAAAAAGGTAATTAATTCCCTAGTAGAAATTGTAACCAACCGTACACCATCCGTTCGCCAAATCACAAGGATTTGGCCAACCGTTTAACCAACAGTTAGCGATAAATACCGCTTATTTCATCACGGAATCACCCTTGCGCTTGGTCAATGAATGCTTAATATTAAAAATCTTAAATAAAAATCGTTTACACAACTTAAATAAAACTCTCAAAATTTGTATTATTCATAGAATAATCAAAACCCACATATTAATAGTATTTTTCTTCAGATAAATATGGTTAAATCGGTAACGAGTATAGTTTTGTTTGTTCAAATTGAGGTTAGGGCGTGTTAATGTGTAGTGTGCGTGACTTTTTGACGTAAGTCAGGACATGTACAGGTGGATACTTACATTTTTTTTAATTTAAGAGTGCTCTCTACCCCGATTGGAACGCCACCTACTGTCAAAAGTGTTTTTTGTTAATTAAAAAAATTTGGGGCAATATTAACGTAAAAATAAAGTTTTCCCACGTGTAATTAGTATTAAAGATACGATTACAAGAGTTTTCCCAAATTAAATTCCATTAATAAATCTGTATTTTGTAGAGAAAAATTTGGAGTCATTTTCAGAAATGTCCACTGAACGTTTGAATTTTCTCTACAAAATACAAGTTCATTTATTCATTTAAATTCATGAAACTTGTTTAAAAGTAATCCTTATTAACTTTTACATGTGGGAAAACTGAGTTATGATTAATTTAAAATTTATAAGTACACTTAAATTAATGAAAATACGTAAATGAAGTCATGGGGGCGCTGCGATCTATTCCGGAGTTGGGGTTTAGGTAGAGAGCACTCTTAAAAGTATCCTACACGGACAGAAATTTTGTAGTGAAAATTACAAATATTCGAGACAAAATTACCAGTTTCTATGGTAATGGATGGACAGACTGACAATTTCAAACTTTTTACCAAAGTGCCTTGGTAAAATTTTTTTTTAGTTAATTTAAATTAAAAAAATTAACTTTTTTTATCCATATTGATGGATATATAGTATTTTAATATAGAAATAGAAACAGAAACAAGGATGAAAAAACATTAAACTGAAAAAAAATTTTTACGAAAGCGGGATTCGATCCGATGATCTTTGGGTTGAGAGTCCGACGTTCTACCGACTGCGTCACGGAAGCTGTTACCAACAGTCATTTGAATCGCCGTTATTACTTACTGAAAATATGTGTATTGTTTTCATTTTAACGTCGCGTACGCCTCTAGTATCAATCTTCTGAAACACAATAATGCGCAGTGCGCATGCGCGAATACACAAATACCAGGTTATTTGGTAAAATTTATCAGTTTTCTTAGCAAAAATTCTTAGGTTACCTTGTAAAAATGACTAGATCTCAATTTTTACCAGTGTGTCTGGTAATTTTTATTCCGATAATTTGGTATTTTTTTTAAGTGGTTATGGTAGTTTTTCCTGGGAAACTTATAAATTGTATTAGAAACTTGGGAATATCACGGCTTTTGACAGTCTATCCATGCGCTACCAAGGCACCTTGGTAATTTTTACTCTAAAATTTCTCTCCGTGTGGCACGGTGAAGAATACCGCCGGCCTCCGCGGTCGCGAGTACGTAGTACTACTGGCGTGATAACTGAGCAGCTGGGGCAGCACGCTCGAGAGAGAGCGCGACGACGAAGTCGCGCGTTGCAACGGGTCGAAAAGGCGCGGCTGCTGCTGAAAGCAGCCGACGGCGAGCAACAGCACGGAGCTGACGGGCCGCTAATCGTCGAGGGTTGGCACGAGTAAGTGCTCGCGCCTGTCAATTGCTGCGCCGTTCATCGGCAAATCCGCGTTGAGATATAGTGCACCGAGGACAGCTTTTAGCCCGTTACAATATTCATAAATGAATTTAATTATAATTATGCAATAAATTTTTTAAAAAATTATAAATTTTGTTATTAAAAATTAATTAAAGGAATCAACAAATTACGGTTGAGGAAGCTACGGGCCAATGAATTGGCAGCGGTTTTTTTTTTATTGTATTACCTTTATATCCATTGTTTCTTAATGGTCTTATCACTATACACAATAAGTACTTAGGTATTTTTATAGCTTTGAAAACACATGATTATTTTATAATTTTTTTAAATAAATCACATATTTATCAAATTTATTTTAAAATAACAATAAATATAAATAATGGAATTCTAAACAGATAAAAGATAATTGATTATCATAAAATTCATAATTTTCTTTTTATAAAAAATCAAATTCCCAACTTCACCTAGTATAAACGCTATATAAGTAACCGCATAGAACTTTGCACCAAAGCTGCACGTAGTAGTATAATTAATTTAATGACCATTGATAATACAATACTAGGTAGACGGAAAACTCACGTTTTGATCCGTTCAGACCACGGAACACCTGAACAGCTGAACTGAAGACTGAACTGAATCTATTGTAGAAAGGCTCTAGAGCGGAACGGCGCTTATGTACATTGTCCCTTAGAAAATAAGGACTAAGGAGTAAGGACCCAGTCATCAGTTAACGAACATTTTCTTTATATATATGACAATATCAAGCTTCTATGTATTGTTTATCTAAAATGACGATAATTTTCGAATCCTTGAAAATTTTATTTCATTTTATACAAAGATTCTGCATAAAAGAAATTATCTTGTTAAGAATAAAATCATAAAATCGCCGCTATTAAGTGTTTCTTCACTGGCGATGTATTCCTTCACACTGGTGAAACGTATTTAGATACTAAGATTGCGTGTTCCTTTACTGGTTTTTAGGAGATATTTACAGATTTTCGTTATGTAAAATTTTTACTTTGATTCTTTATTCAAAATTTGCTCACCGACGTAAAGTTTGAACATTTTAGAATATAAATTTCAAAAGGGTTTTACTTTTAATCCATTTTTAAACTACTTAATTAAATAACAAAAGTTACAATTTTCTTATTCGTCCTTCACTGGTGAAGTCACCCTAGTTTTTATAAGTATGTTAGACAACTCGAAAATCTCAAATCTCCACCCACTTTCCTGGCATAAAAAAGGGCCTATTCCTGCACTAATTAAAAAAAATAAGCATGTGTAACATGGGGAGTTTTTGTTGCGAGGATGATGTTTGAGCACAAGTGGAAGTCGAGAGCGTGTTGTTGCACAATGTGCTATATTTCCCGCTAGAGCGAGGAACAATAATATTATTCCTCGCGAAAGTACGAGACGGGAATAATATCATATATTCTATTATTATATCATTATTACAGCGAGGGATAACATTTATTAACTGTTGTGCATAACAACTTGAAATGCGCAATCACCTAGTCAACTTTGATGCATAAAAAAGGCCCTGTTGTGCTCTCGTTAAAAAAAATACAGTGTGTAACATGAAAAGAAAAGCTATTTTGCAGACTCGAGCTGAGTACCTCACCCTCGCTTGAAATAGATCATTTTCTCCCCTTATTGCACAATGTATATAATATTTTCACCATACCCTGGTCGATAGTACCACTTTCGCTCCTGGCTTAAAAACACAAATGTGGTGTTTTCTGCCCGGATATGGTGACATAGTATATTTTATAATTTACTATAGAATTTATGTTGTAACTTACATGTATTGAATCAACATAACAGCAAGTCCATTAAAAAGTTTATCTGTGAAACTCATTAATCCATAAATAAATGCTCCATTCTCCGTTCTGTGACCTATATAATCTGCTGTAATCGCAAGACTAGTCACTAGCATCATTGAGCCTCCAGAACCTTTTAATAAAAGTTTACATTTAGTTTATATATAATTAAAAAGAATTTAACTTACAAAAATATAAAAACACACCTAATAGTAGTGAAACTGGGTATATAAAAAGGCGAACAAATTGATCACTATTACTACCACACCATATCCATATACATGCTCCAATGCCCATTGTTGCTCCAATTAGATAGGATACTTTTCTGCCTAATTTTGAATTTAAATATTGAATAGTTATAGAAGCTTTGAAGCTACTCAAATACATTATAAGGGGTATAATGGCAAGTGATGTAGCTGGCATTTGTAATGTTTCATGCAAATATAGTGGGACATAAGTTTGAGCCAAATTTACAAACAATCGAGTTGGCATGTAAATGCATGCCACATGGTATAGTTCTAAATCTTTGAATAAAGAGAATGGGGATCTCAGTTCTCTTTGTGCTTGTTCCTGAGAAATACCTGTTAAAGAAGAAGTTTCTTTTATTATATTTTCTGATACATTTAAAAATAGGAATCAAGGAAATAAACTTACCTGAAATGTATCTAGAATTCTTCTCTTTTACAAATATATGGAAAATAATTGTCGCTAAAATGCCAATCGACATCCCAATTAAAACTATGTTTTGAAATTTGTGCACATCTTTTGGGCCAATCTTGTCAGTTGAGTTTTCACTGGTGATGTGTAATACTGCCCAGGTTACGCAATAAACAAGAACATTTGAAAAGACAGTAAAACTGTACCTATATTTAAAAGTATCTAAGTTAGTATATTGTCTCACGACTATAATTATGTATTTGATAAATACCTAATTGCTGTAAGAGCAGTACGTTCACTTTCAGATGAAGTAAGATCTGGTATTAATGATAAATGTGATATTTGAACGGAAGCCCATCCAAATTGAAAAATAATTACAAAAGCTGCATAATAAATAAGTTGTGCCCATTGGTGAGCTGTTTGACAGTTAATACATTGAGAGAATATAAAGGGGAATGCACAAATTACACAAATAGTTCCTAAAAATTGAAATATTTCATAAAGTTTTACAAATGAAAAATTAAAAAATTTATAAATTCAAACTTACCAGTTAAATGCCAAGTTTTCCTTTTACCATATCGGCATAACCAGAAATCATCATTTTTATCAGATTGTAATCCAACGAAAGGTGTAGCAAGAGCATCAGCTATTTGTCCAATTAGTAAAACTAGACCAGCATATGTGGGGCTGAATCCAAGTACAAGATGAAAATAAACTAATAGATAAGTAAACCACATAGAAGCACAAACATCATTTAAAATATGACCAACTCCGTAGGCTAGTTTACATTTAAAAGGGATTCTTGAAGATTCTTCTTGTCGATCTGTTTGAGACTCTTCTGCAGTATTATCCACCATATTTGGTTTGATATCCTATCTGTATTTTAAATATATGTACAAAATTCTATGTTGAACCTAGGATAGGTAACTTGTCATATTAAAATTAACTGCAACTAACCTTCAATATGATAAAAACCACAAAAAAACAGTAAACAAAATTAAACTTTAGAAAACAGATTTAATAATTTAAGTATTTTGTAAAAAGGAAGAAAGCATATGTACATACACATGCATATTTCTTGATAAATAACAACTGCAACAACAAACCTCTATAATGACATTTTATCACTGCTATGAGTATACACCCACAGTACAGTGGTTACACATGTACATACTCACACATATATGTATTAGAAGGAAAATTAATTGTGATTAAAAATGTATAATTCACATGACCAAGACTAATTTTTTTTTTCCATTTATTTAAAAGTATCTATTTTTTATTCGACAAAAAATAAATTAAATAATATAATGTTACTAATTAGTTTTAAAATAATACTTATGGGCACATAATGATTTGTAGTAAAATAAGGAAGCACATGTTTATAGTATATAGATTTTATTTACTTGTTCGTATAATTTGACATTTTTTTTTTTTAATTTACACATGATTTTTTTGGGAAACATAATCATAGTATATAATAAAGTCATAATCAAAATGTCTGATAATATCCGGAATCTTTTCAACTTATTTGATACTTAATATTCTAAATTGTTTGATCCTTGAACTACAAGCATATTTACATCAACATAACAACAGATATTGAGTACATTTTTGTACAAGGCATAACTTGCATAAAAATCAAGTTCTATCTATCCTTGACGAAAATTCACAAAAATATTGATTAACTCGACTGGAATAGACATGAATATTAATTTATCAAGCTTCATTCATTTTATGAAAAATCAACAAATTTGATACACATTTTAGAATCAGACACTGAGTGACGATCGTGAGTTGAGGTAAAATTGATGTCCAGAAAACAAGAATGTTAATACATAAATGCAGGCAGCTATCCAACAATTGTATGCATTTCTTGTGAATCCACCATCCGCTGCCATATAGAAGTCTTCTGGCTTTGTGAATACTTTGTCTTCCAAAGGAAGATCTTCAACAAGGGCTACACTCTTAATATAAAAGAATATGCCCATTAGAACCTAAAATCAATAAATAATATCGAATTAAAATGTTATCTAATACATTTAATTCAGAATTGACGTCAATGAATAGTAAAACGAATAATTACAAGTTGGAAGATGCCCCAGACAGAAATGACAAGGCCGCAAAGGGCGTACTTTGGACCGCAAACCTTCATGGTTTCTTCCGCCTATTGTCCTCAGCTGACTTGTCACAAGGTAGCCAGGCGACAACTCGCGCTATTTAGCATGTATTTTGTGTTAAAAACTTGGTGAGCGTAGCAAAAACGCCCACGAGTCTTAAAGATTAGCGGATCGGGTCATATGATTACTATCGATTTTCGGAGCACTTCACGTCGCTGTCGGACCGCGGACGCGTATTTTCCGTCGTCTTACTTCCCCACCGTCACCGATATTGTCTCAATGTCTGCTCTGAAGTTGCCGCTCGGTTCTGCCTACTCTCTTCTTTCACAATATCACCCACACACTACACAGGCGAGCGAAACGACGTATACGTACGTTCCACACACCTTGGTTTTGGCTTGGTACGTCACCAATATCAGCACACACATGCTCGCGTGATGCTCATGCTCATCACAGTCCCAGTGTGATTCATATGATGCTTCCTGCTGTTGCCAGCCCTGTTGATTCATACATAGAATCATGGTTGACCGACTTGGTTAGTTCGGATCTTTTTGTACATTTCTTTTATTTACTTATTATTTCGGCTGTTATTTTCATTATTGGGAAACTATTTTTCTTTTTGTTCGTATCTCCTTTCTATTAGAAATCATTCCCATTTCGAGGCGCGCCCCGTGCAAAGTGTCACATTAGTGAACTGGTTTTTGACAGCTACTTGCTTTCTCTATTAAAATAGTCGAATTGCCTAAGAAAATGTTTTCCCAACATAGATGTATAGGTGTATCTTGTGATTATTTTTTTACTGATTGTGCATTCTCCTGCTTACAGTGAACAGCGAGGCCAATGCCAGGAGGATTGCAATGGTGGAAAGCTGTTTTGGCAGCTCTGGTCAGGTAATAATTCTGAATTTCTATAGGGAGAAAAACATTGGATATGGTCTATTATTGACATGCATCACAAACTTTAGTTCTAACAGCCGTTTTGGTCATTCCATGTATACTTTCCATGAATTTAGTATTGAAATATATTCATATGTTTATAGCCCCTTGCTGTATCTGGAAGGGTGCTAGTTGGCGAAGGTGTCCTGACAAAAATGTGCAGAAAAAAACCAAAGCCACGGCAATTTTTTCTATTTAATGACATATTGGTCTATGGGAATATAGTAATAAATAAGAAAAAGGTACTGTATTCGTGATGTCTTTTAAAATTGATATATTTAAAAAAAATTTATGATGTGATAAATATTATTCTTTTGTTTTCTAGTACAACAAACAACATATAATTCCATTAGAACAAGTAAAACTTGAATCATTGGCAGATGATGGACGTAAGTTTAAAATAAAGCTTTGAAAGATTGAGTAATTTTGATATCTATAACAATGCTATAAAGGTTTATCTACTTTTGCAGAATATAGAAATGGATGGTTAATCAAAACAGTTACTAAATCATTTGCTGTCTATGCTGCCACTGCAACAGAAAAACAAGAATGGATGGCGCACATTACAAAATGTATTGAAGATCTACTTAGAAAAAGTAAGAGAGAAGCCAAAGTTATTACTAAGCCAGATATAAATTTATTGATATTCATGATTAATTATGTTTTTAGGTGGAAAAAAGCCTGTGGAAGTTCATGCTGCTGTTTGGGTTCCTGATAATGAAGCAACAATTTGCATGCACTGTAACAAGACACAATTTACAGTCTTAAATAGAAGGGTAATTTATATTATTTTAAACCTTTTTTACTTTATAATTTAAAAATCTTAAATTAAATTTTTATTTCCTTCCAGCATCATTGTAGACAATGTGGAGCAGTTGTATGTGGTCCCTGTAGTAATAAAAAAATGGTGTTACCAGGCCAAGGCAATGGAAAAGCAGTGAGAGTTTGTTTGCAATGTTTTGATGCTAGTAAAGTAAAAGCTACAAGACCATTAACTGATGATAACAAAGAGCAGCGTAATTCTGCAGATAGCTCAGGTGGTGATAGTTCAGGAGATGATGATGATACTGCCAACAAAGAAGAAAATCATGATGAGGTTTGATATTATCATATTTAAAGGAATTATAATCCATTTCTCTTAATTAATATATTATTAATGTTTTAGCCTAAGTTTTACTCAAGCCTAGCCCGATGAATGAAGAGAAAAATAAAATTTCAAAAAGAATCTTGACAATCATCATAAAACTTGAAACTTTCTCCAGAGATCTTATAGGGTTAAATAAATCGACGATCTGTGTTATTGTGAGAGATCGTTAATTGATATTTTAAAAATGTACGTACAAGAGTTGTTTATTTCGAGTGATCATGTTTGTATAGTTGTCACTAGCCTATGCTGTTGAAAATCGATTTTGCGAAAAAGCGGAAAAACAGTAAATTTATAAGTTGAAAATAAGAAAAAAGGAGGACAATGCTTCGTACCTAATTTTAAGATTGCCACTTTGTGCCTTTTTGAAGTAGATGGCTTTATGATAAAGATACTGATTCAATATCAACAATTTTCCATTAGCAAGAGCAGAAATAATTTGTAATTAATATTTTCTGCAAAATACATTTATCCAAAGATCAAACGATATTTTGATAGCCAAATTTAAGAGTATTCTAATAAGAATTTTTTATTGTGCAAAGCAAGGCTTTATTTACATAATAACCAAGAAAATATACATTTTAATGCAACGAAAGACTACAAATAACTTGTTAGCCAATATATTGTGTAATTTAAACAAGGAAATGGTATATTTTTTGGTTTAATATTAAAGAACATTTTTTATAATCTGAAAGCACATGTAACTTTTGTACATTTAATGAACGTTATTTACTACTACTATGTAACATTTAAATAATACATGCAATACTTTATATAAGTAGAAGATTATTTTTCTTCCTTTGAAAACTGCACAATTATATTCTGCTCTGCACACCATAATAAAATTATGTGTACATACCATAATTTTAATAAATTAAGAATTTTCTAATTTTGTTTATGATTATTTATTATAAAATTCAATATACAAAATTATTTAACTGTACAGTAAAACTTATAAAATATTTTATAACAATATATATATGTAGAATTAAATAACTGCTTCTTCGCCTAAAGTTTCTTTTGTAGATACATTTGTTATTTGCGAATTTGTATCACGTTTCTGAATAAGCTTTTTATATCTTTCTACTAAATCACCAATTGAGCGCCGTTTACTACTTTTTTGTATTTTTTCTTCTTCTTCTACTTTTGAAGGTTCAATAGTAGAATTCAAATGTGGATTTAATAAAAGTGGTTCTTGAGAAAATTCTTGACTTGAATCACATGAATCCATTAAAGAAATGCAGTGCTGCTTTGTCATTAGTGGCAACATTGAGTTTCCAGTACTTGATATCATCATCATTACGCTATTATTCACTATTTATAAATATAAAAAAAAAACATGATTACATTTAAGTTTCTTATCTTCAGATACATCTGGAAACATTGACAATTACCTCTGTTATCGTTAGGCTTACGAGTCGAAAATATTCGAGAATATTTTGCTCCATTCTTGAAAGTTGATCTAAGTTTTGAAGGTGTGTGAAATCGGGATGCAGACTGTTTATCATGACTCGAATCATGCAAGGTTGAGTCATCGAAATTTATTCGTTGTACTGGAAGATGTTTTTTCTTTGTTGAATAACTGCCCTTATCATTTAGTGCATGTCTTGAAAACAGTTGTTTATGTGCCCCTGAAACAGATAATAATTTCACAATTCTCACGAAATGTATTCAGTATAATTTATCAAGAAAAAATAATTTTACCTTCTATGGGAGTAAGTTTTAAATGATTTTGATAAATGTTTCTTCCACCTTCGTTATAACTATTAATTTGTATTGATGGTGAAGGCATGAAAAGTACTTTATCAAACTCAGAAATACTAGAAATAACTTTATGAGACTCATTAAGTTCATCATTCTTTTTAATTTCACTCAAAGTAAAGTTAACAATCTGCTCATGTAAATTTTGAAAATGATTTATTGCAGTTTTCAGATCTTTATTACTCATTTGCAATTGGATGTTGCATTTTGAAAAGTCTTCAAGTTGATTCTTTTGAAAGTAGTTTTCATACTTTTGGAATAAAAGATTGAAAATTAGAAATAAATTTTGCAAGTTTAAGCTTTCTTTATTATATAAATTATAAGGAATAACCTAAAAAATCGAAATACCATCATTAATATTCAATTAGTGCTAATGCATTTCCAATATTGAATAACTTACTTGCATTTCTGGTGGCACAAACTTATATAATGCTTCAACATTAATTCGATCCAAGTTTAACGCATTTAGCATTTGTGAGTTACCTGCCAGATTCAATACTATATCACTTACACATTTTAATAATCCATCAATATCCTTTAAACTTTGATAATCTTTTTCAAATGTTGACATTAAATTATTTTGTATGAAACCAGACCACACTAATTATAGTTGAAATAGAAATGTTACTGAAATTCAAAGTTATATTTTTATATTATTATTATAAAAGTAACTTACTTTTAATTATTTCATTATCGTCAACATTTAATAATTTCTTTTTAGCTGCTTCATTAACTGGTGCAGTAATTGTAATTTCTTTTAAATTTTCTCTCATTTTTAATATTTTTGCTTTTAAATCATTTTGATCTTGACTTTTCTTCCTATTAATATAATTAATAAGAATAAAACATAAACATTCATGATAAAATTATAGGTATAGGAATTTGTAAAAGTAGCTTTAATTGATAAGAATTATACAATACCTTTGAAAATCTTTTGCTTCTTGTTGCTCAGCTTCTCTTTGTGTACGAATACTAAAGATAGCATTCTGATGATTTTTTGCAACATTTTTTAAAAAAGTTCTTGTTAATTCCTGACATGAACCTGGTTTTGGTGTTGTTGAAATAATGGTTTGATATTCTAAAATAAATATTTAAGCTGTAAGGTAAGAGTGGTTCACAAATTTTACTTACAAACCTCGTGCTAAATATGTCCGAAGTACTACGAGAGAAAATTTCCACATTATTATTAAAAATTTAGTTCCTCTAGCCAGCAACAGGTGTGAAGCAAAAATTGGTGGAAAATTGAGATCTGAATTATCACTTGCCATTGCCATTAAGCATTCTCTTACATCATTGCGAAATTTATTTTCTGTTTGTTTGCAAATTACAGGCCATTGAATTTTACTTTTCACATCTTTGTAATACACATTCAACAAATAAAAAGAAACGTGTATGAAACCCAAGGTATTAGGTTTCTCAAACATGCCCTAAAAATGAATGTAAAAAATTAGTATATTGTTTTTAATTCCAATTTCATAAAAAACTATTCTAAACCATACCTCTTTGAAATGTTTCTTGAAATCATCATGAGGTGTTACAAATTTTGTAAGTAATAATACATTTTTATGGAATTCAGCAGACACTCTATCCATATTTAAAAAAATATTAACGATTTATCGTAAAAAATAGCATTTATTTATTTGTTGATTTGTAGTGCATAGTTGTTTAGAGTTCCCATCATTGTTGCTGTCTTCTGTATACCTATAAGATTTGAATGGCGGTTGCGTGAGTAACACAATGTACACTACATACGTGTGTCCGCAAAACACCCGTATCCATTACAGTTAGGGTGCGATCCCATGGCTTTCCGAAAAATTAGACGGAACCATTTAAGCCCGTAAGAGTGAGAAAGACATTCACGGAAGAACCTCTCTCTCGCACTCACGGGCTTAAATGGTTCCGTCTAATTTTTCGGAACGCCTTGCGATCGCGCCATTTACATTACAGAAGCATTATACGAGGTGTTTCGTGGGAGGGGCAATGTACATAAGGCTGCGTCTACATAGACGCTTTTAACCGCGTGTGGGTGTAACTGATACCGACAGACGGTAACCGGGTTTAAAATAAAACACTAGAAATAGCACTAGACGGTGAAAGTACAATGGTGTTCCGTGCCATGCAGCGTTCTCATAAAAAGCAGTCGCCCGGCGCGAAATTCAAATCGGCCAAAAAATATAAAAAATCAAAGTAAAAAAAAAATTATTTTTATACATTAATAAATACAATAAGATAAAAATGAACAAAGATACAATAAAACACTTAATTATTTTAATTTATTTAATTAATTATGAGTATTTTAAAATTTATAATTCTGACACGAATTAAAATTTTTTTTTCGCGCAATGTCAATGAAAACACGTTCGAAATAACAGACTGTTATATAAAATAAATTATTTTATTGATTTTCAACATGAATAGTTAAAAAACACGTTAGAAAAGTTGATTTCTTAAATTGATAAAAATTTTTATTAGTCGGCCGTCCTGTTTTACCATGCCAGTCGTGCGGCGCTGAGCAAACTATAGCTTCTGTTTGAGGATCACTGACTGCGCGGCAAGAGCGTAAGAAATGAATGAATGAATTTGGCTTTTATAATTTGAACAAGTACGAATTATATGACCTTTCAATATAACCTTTATATGCAGCGAATATACAAATACATTATAAATTATACCTGATGGCATATACTTCACAAATGCACAAAACGCAACGAATCTAAAAACCATTTTTAATTCTCGTTCTGTCTCTATCACTCATATCTAATATTGTAGTTGGGTTTAATTGATGTAAATGAGTACACACATTTAATATTAAATGTGTGTACTCATTTACATCAATTAAACCCAACTAAAAAACTAAAAACCATTTATTCAACAAACGTTTTAAATTACATGTTACCATCAAGTAATAAGTGTTTGTGTTAATTATAATTATTTATTATATGTATAATTCTATAATAAAATTCAAGATATAACGAAGTATCTCTGAAGGTTTTCGTCACATTTTGGATAGTCGGACGTCCTTAGCCTACTCGGTTACAGGTATTTATTGATAGCGTTTTTCTTGCCGCTATAATATTTTCTTTCCGCGGCTAAAGTTATCCGATCCGACGGCGAGGGTGGCAAACATTAGATGTGGCGTGTACAATTTCTTCCCGTGGAGCGTATACTATTTTTCACCATACCCGGGCCAAAAATACCACATTCGCGTTTTTGAGCCGGGAGCAAAAATGGCACTTTCGGCCCGGGTATGGTAAAAAATTCATTTTTCTTAAAAAATTTAGCGACCGGCTTTAAAATTTATTGCGCGTTAAATTTTAATTTTTTATTTTAAAAACATTGTTTTTCGCATTTCAAGTTGTACTAGATATATTCGCTCTGATTTAAGGAAGTTTTCTGGGAAAGTTTCACTTTTCTATTTGTTATTGTTTATAATCGATTTCGTTTATTAATTAATATAGGAAATACTTAACATCTATTAAAAAAATTATACGTATATTCGCCCTGAAGTCATTTTCTCTCCGCTTTTTGAATGTATCATAACTAATTTGCAACGATTTTAACATTCACTGTTTAATTTAATTCTCATTATGTTAACTATTACAAAAGGTTTTTACGAAGTATCAGTGAAGGTCTTCGTCACATTTGGGATAGCTTTTATCTACGCATATTCAGAAATAATGATCTCTAACAACAAATTAAACAAAT
The DNA here is from genome assembly GCA_036365515.1 of Torymus aiolomorphi. Lineage (NCBI taxonomy): Eukaryota > Metazoa > Arthropoda > Insecta > Hymenoptera > Torymidae > Torymus > Torymus aiolomorphi. The sequence continues at coordinate 220,434,250 of CM070875.1, read as the reverse complement.
GTTACCTATTACTTTCACCGTATCCGTTGAAAATAATATTTAATTTTTACTATTTTTTCAAATACATCATAAAATAATGTGATTTTATATTAATCAAGGCCTTCACTTCTTCTCTTTTCTGCGTTACGTATTCCTCATCGAACCAATCGATGCATGATTGGGCATTCTGATAGTTGGTAATAGGATTCTGTAATAGAAATTTATATTTGTTATCACGAAAAAAATTAAATTCTGTGAGAATGCTTTTCTTTATACAGAAATCAACTTGTTTTAAACAGAATTATTTCTTCGCTCAATTTAAGAAAGAAGATACACGGAAAAAATTGGTTTCCCTAAGCAATTAGTTACTTCGAAAGGGTACAAATAAGAAGGATAATTAGTTTTACTAACAAGTAGTAGTTCCGCTAACTATTTTCAAGTACTTAAAATAACCAATCTATGTTACTCAATGTCCCAATAAAACAGTTACATAACTATTTCAAATCATTAAAACTACTAATCTAACCGTTACATTAAAAAAACCGCTGCCAATTCATTGGCCCGTAGCTTCCTCAAACCTAATTTGTTGATTCCTTTAATTAATTTTTAATAACAAAATTTATAATTTTTGAAAAAATTTATGTCATAATTATAATTAAATTCATTTATGAAGATTAAAAAGTATTACATTAAAAAATTTATATTCAACCAAAATAAAGTAGTTGATGTAACTATATAATTGCTTGTCGTAACTTACTTTTGAGTAGTTACGATTACCAATTTTTTTTCTCCAATGATCCAAGAAATAAATTGGTTATCATACTTAACCATTATCAACCGATTGCCAATTATGTTGCCAACCATTCATACTTATCTGTACCCTATTATGCAATTTTAATAACCAACCAACCAATCAACTTTCTTTTTCAGTGTATAAACAACTTCTTTTGACTAGCCATATACGCGCGTGCGCACACACACACCCACCCACCCACACATACACACACACACCCACCCACACACACACATACACATACACCCACCCACACACACACACACACAAACACACTCACACACACAAAGAGCACACACACTTTGATAAGATTTTATTTAAAATAATTTTAATGAAAAGATAAAATGTGCAAAAAGAAATTACCAAACAAAAGCTTTCAGCGTATTGCAGCATATAAACGCCACAATCATAACAATTATTTTGTTTTGGCACATCTACTATAACGATTTTATGATCTGTACAGATAACATTTATTTTCTTACGCCTTTCTTCGGTCAAGTAATCCTTAATAACCTTTACTGCCGTTTCATGATAACCACCAATTGAATCAAATATCAAAATAGAATCACTAAAAAATGAAATATAAATTTTCATCACATTATGCATTTAAAAATATATCAAGTAAAACTTATAGGTATATAAATACTGTTTTGGTTCATTCACAGGATTGCATATGACAGCCAAAAACCAATGATTGCTGAAACATTGAAAAAAATTATATTTTTCATTTTCTCAGATACAAGATATTACAAAATTTATGAGTTAGGTAAATGTGCAATATACGTATAAAATAAATTCTTTTACTGTAATTGGTTTATTTTACAAAATTATAAAGGTTAAGGTGATGTTATATACCGACATAATTTTAAAAAGAGTACATCTCCTAAAAATACCAATAGAAAAATCCAGAAAAAATTCTGAGTATAGTGTTTACGTGTCCGGAGCGCCTGACAGTCGTCTTTTTCGAAATAAACGTTTGAATATTGATTTAAAAAATATTGAAATCAGGGTATCACATCACCTTAAGTTTTTAGAGTGATGCCTCGTAAACAAATTAATAAATAGTGACGGAACCTCTAGTCACGGTCGCCACCGACTGGCTTTCTTCTAATCGGCATCATATTGTTCTCGCATTACCTCCATTTTTCCGGCAAAATGTTGTATAAGAAAACTACTTAATAAACAATAAGCTAAATTTTTTAGAAATTCCGCAAATACAAATATATTTTGTTCGTCAAACAATTCCAAATCAATTGACTGATAGAAATAAAAACAAAATAGCAAAACCTACAAACCTACAAACTTTCAACATTTTCTTTAAATAAATTTTAATAAATTTATAAACAAATAGTTTTGATTTTGCAGATTTTGCTCATCTTCTATTGGTCAATCGATTAAAATTTTTTTTAACGAAAAAAATGCGAAAACAAATGGTTTCGATAATAATAATCTATATTTGCAATAACGGATTTTCAATTAAATAATTTATTTTTGGTACTTAATTAAATCAGGTAATGGCAAGACAATTCAATTTCAAAAACTTATTTAATATAATTTCATTTTTACCTTATTGATGTTTTTCAAAATTGTATAGTGACATAGACAGTAGATTAGGGCTACTGGGACCACTTAAGACCACAAATAAAATACATATTTCTATTTACCTCCAAGGAGATGTGAAAAAAATAGAACACTATATATCTTCTTCAATATATTTGCAAATGCATTAACTTAAAAATTAAATGAGTTAATGTTCTGAGTTGAAAGCTTCTCTTAAGCATAAATTTTAAAAATACTTTCACCCTTGCCCCTGTGCAGTCCATCCTTAATTTTGTAGCTTCTCCTTAAAATATTAATCCAATCAAATAAAATTAGAATTAATTCCAATACACGTGTAACACATTATACTATACAAGCCCTCTTTAATTTGAAGCTCCTCCTTAAAATAAGATTTCCTTGAAGTCTACATTACTATTATCGGTCATAACTATCAGCGAAAAATATATGTGTTTCAAGATTAAGGCCATGTGAAACCGTGAATTTCAATATTTTTTAAATCAATATTCAAACGTTTATTTCGAAAAAGACGACTGTCAGGCGCTCCGGACACGTAAACACTATACTCAGAAATTTTTTTGAGCGATTCTATTAGTATTTTCGTTAGCTGTGCTCGTTTTAAAAGTAGGTTAATTGCAGATTCCTACTTACCGACAGTACGGTTTTTATTTGATTAAATAAACTCTGATCATTTTTTTGGAAAAACACGTCTGTCAGGCGCTCCGTATATGTAAATACTATACTCAGAATTTTTTCTGGATTTTTCTATTGGTATTTTTATGAGATGTACTCTTTTTAAAATTATGTCGGTATATAACATCACCTTAACCTTTATAATTTTGTAAAATAAACCAATTACAGTAAAAGAATTTATTTTATACGTATATTGCACATTTACCTAACTCATAAATTTTGTAATATCTTGTATCTGAGAAAATGAAAAATATAATTTTTTTCAATGTTTCAGCAATCATTGGTTTTTGGCTGTCATATGCAATCCTGTGAATGAACCAAAACAGTATTTATATACCTATAAGTTTTACTTGATATATTTTTAAATGCATAATGTGATGAAAATTTATATTTCATTTTTTAGTGATTCTATTTTGATATTTGATTCAATTGGTGGTTATCATGAAACGGCAGTAAAGGTTATTAAGGATTACTTGACCGAAGAAAGGCGTAAGAAAATAAATGTTATCTGTACAGATCATAAAATCGTTATAGTAGATGTGCCAAAACAAAATAATTGTTATGATTGTGGCGTTTATATGCTGCAATACGCTGAAAGCTTTTGTTTGGTAATTTCTTTTTGCACATTTTATCTTTTCATTAAAATTATTTTAAATAAAATCTTATCAAAGTGTGTGTGCTCTTTGTGTGTGTGAGTGTGTTTGTGTGTGTGTGTGTGTGGGTGGGTGTATGTGTGTGTGTGTGTGTGTGTGTGGGTGGGTGTGTGTGTGTATGTGTGGGTGGGTGGGTGTGTGTGTGCGCACGCGCGTATATGGCTAGTCAAAAGAAGTTGTTTATACACTGAAAAAAAAGTTGATTGGTTGGTTGGTTATTAAAATTGCATAATAGGGTACAGATAAGCATGAATGGTTGGCAACATAATTGGCAATCGGTTGATAATGGTTAAGTATGATAACCAATTTATTTCTTGGATCATTGGAGAAAAAAATTGGTAATCGTAACTACTCAAAAGTAAGTTACGACAAGCAATTATATAGTTACATCAACTACTTTATTTTGGTTGAATATAAATTTTTTAATGTAATACTTTTTAATCTTCATAAATGAATTTAATTATAATTATGACATAAATTTTTTCAAAAATTATAAATTTTGTTATTAAAAATTAATTAAAGGAATCAACAAATTAGGTTTGAGGAAGCTACGGGCCAATGAATTGGCAGCGGTTTTTTTAATGTAACGGTTAGATTAGTAGTTTTAATGATTTGAAATAGTTATGTAACTGTTTTATTGGGACATTGAGTAACATAGATTGGTTATTTTAAGTACTTGAAAATAGTTAGCGGAACTACTACTTGTTAGTAAAACTAATTATCCTTCTTATTTGTACCCTTTCGAAGTAACTAATTGCTTAGGGAAACCAATTTTTTCCGTGTATCTTCTTTCTTAAATTGAGCGAAGAAATAATTCTGTTTAAAACAAGTTGATTTCTGTATAAAGAAAAGCATTCTCACAGAATTTAATTTTTTTCGTGATAACAAATATAAATTTCTATTACAGAATCCTATTACCAACTATCAAAATGCCCAATCATGCATCGATTGGTTCGATGAGGAATACGTAACGCAGAAAAGAGAAGAAGTGAAGGCCTTGATTAATATAAAATCACATTATTTTATGATGTATTTGAAAAAATAGTAAAAATTAAATATTATTTTCAACGGATACGTTGAAAGTAATACGTAACATTTTTTTAATTTGTTGTTACAGATCATTATTTCTGAATATGCGTAGATAAAAGCTATCCCAAATGTGACGAAGACCTTCACTGATACTTCGTAAAAACCTTTTGTAATAGTTAACATAATGAGAATTAAATTAAACAGTGAATGTTAAAATCGTTGCAAATTAGTTATGATACATTCAAAAAGCGGAGAGAAAATGACTTCAGGGCGAATATACGTATAATTTTTTTAATAGATGTTAAGTATTTCCTATATTAATTAATAAACGAAATCGATTATAAACAATAACAAATAGAAAAGTGAAACTTTCCCAGAAAACTTCCTTAAATCAGAGCGAATATATCTAGTACAACTTGAAATGCGAAAAACAATGTTTTTAAAATAAAAAATTAAAATTATAACGCGCAATAAATTTTAAAGCCGGTCGCTAAACTTTTTAAGAAAAATGAATTTTTTACCATACCCGGGCCGAAAGTGCCATTTTTGCTCCCGGCTCAAAAACGCGAATGTGGTATTTTTGGCCCGGGTATGGTGAAAAATAGTATACGCTCCACGGGAGGAAATTGTACACGCCACATCTAATGTTTGCCACCCTCGCCGTCGGATCGGATAACTTTAGCCGCGGAAAGAAAATATTATAGCGGCAAGAAAAACGCTATCAATAAATACCTGTAACCGAGTAGGCTAAGGACGTCCGACTATCCAAAATGTGACGAAAACCTTCAGAGATACTTCGTTATATCTTGAATTTTATTATAGAATTATACATATAATAAATAATTATAATTAACACAAACACTTATTACTTGATGGTAACATGTAATTTAAAACGTTTGTTGAATAAATGGTTTTTAGTTTTTTAGTTGGGTTTAATTGATGTAAATGAGTACACACATTTAATATTAAATGTGTGTACTCATTTACATCAATTAAACCCAACTACAATATTAGATATGAGTGATAGAGACAGAACGAGAATTAAAAATGGTTTTTAGATTCGTTGCGTTTTGTGCATTTGTGAAGTATATGCCATCAGGTATAATTTATAATGTATTTGTATATTCGCTGCATATAAAGGTTATATTGAAAGGTCATATAATTCGTACTTGTTCAAATTATAAAAGCCAAATTCATTCATTCATTTCTTACGCTCTTGCCGCGCAGTCAGTGATCCTCAAACAGAAGCTATAGTTTGCTCAGCGCCGCACGACTGGCATGGTAAAACAGGACGGCCGACTAATAAAAATTTTTATCAATTTAAGAAATCAACTTTTCTAACGTGTTTTTTAACTATTCATGTTGAAAATCAATAAAATAATTTATTTTATATAACAGTCTGTTATTTCGAACGTGTTTTCATTGACATTGCGCGAAAAAAAAATTTTAATTCGTGTCAGAATTATAAATTTTAAAATACTCATAATTAATTAAATAAATTAAAATAATTAAGTGTTTTATTGTATCTTTGTTCATTTTTATCTTATTGTATTTATTAATGTATAAAAATAATTTTTTTTTTACTTTGATTTTTTATATTTTTTGGCCGATTTGAATTTCGCGCCGGGCGACTGCTTTTTATGAGAACGCTGGTGCCATGCTCCGTGCTCTATTCCGTGCTCTGTTCCGTGCTCAGTGCCATCTGTGCGCGGCGTCCACACTGTTCCTGTTGATTCCATAATTCTGGTTCAAAATTTAACGTTGGTGTGCCATCTCTATAACGTCTTTATCTACGTACTATAATACTATAAACAGTATAATCGTATATATTTTACGAGGTTTGTAATTTGTAATATAATTGAGATATTAATCAAATTTGTAATTTTATTATAATTTTGAAAGTCGTAAATTTGGACAGCATTTTTTACAGTGTAATATAAGTGTATATAGTATATAGTAATACAGTGATAGTGATGTTATTAAAAGTGTTAAAAGATGAACGAACGACTCCAAAAAAATTATAATTGTAATAAAATATTGAGAGCAATAAATGTAGCAGAACATTGTGTACATTTATTAGAAATAGTGATGTTATTAAAATAACATAATAATAATAGTGATAATAATAATAAATAGTGATAATAATAATAATAAATAATAATAGTGATGTTATTATACTGTTTATAGTATTATAGTACGTAGATAAAAATGTTATAGAGATGGCACACCAACGTTAAATTTTTAACCAGAATTATGGAATCAACAGGAACAGTGTAGACGCCGCGCACAGATGGCACTGAACACGAAACAGAGCACGGAACAGAGCACGGAGCATGGAACGGAACACCATTGTACCTTCACCGTTAAGCGAGTCGTGAGACGCCTGGCGGATAAATCTCAAAGCCTCGAGTACCCCTGGAGATTAGCGAATTAAACGATTGAAAAATGGGATAGTATCAAAAGTAAAGATCAGTTTTTTTTTAATTTCAGTGAGTGATTTAATCAGGTGTGTGGGAAGATATAAAAAAGATACGTTCGGTTTTCCGGTATTCGGTTTACCGAATTCCGTTGACTTCACGCACATTTCGTTAGGATGTGCATATGCGGAGTTTATTTAAAAAAAATTCGTATTCTATGTTTTTAGTATACACTGTAAAAAACCCCTTGTAGATTTACAGTGGATTAGTAAAATTTTTCCACTAGACAACGGTAAATTCACTACTTTGAAAGTTGTAAAATTACAAATTTCATGAATATTTTACTACGTTTTTTGTAAAATCTGAACTACATTACGACATTGTAAAAATACTACATTGAAAGTAGGTAATTAATGTGACCATCATTGAAAGTAGTAAAATTCATTTACTACTTTCAATGTAGTAAAAATACTAACTTCAAAGTAGTGAATTAGCTGGATTTGTATTAATTTTACCACTTTCAACGTAGGTCACTTTGATTACCTACTTCCAACGTAGTATTTTTACAAAGGCTTTTTTACATTGTAGAAATAACTATGCTATTTATCTTAATTTAAATAATTTCCATAAAACCACTTAACTGCACAGTTACTGGAATAACGACTTAACTGCATTGTTTTGTTTGTTTATACAAAGAAGAAAAATGTATTCTAGAAGCTGATAGTAGGGTTCGAAAGATATTCGATACCCTTGTAAATGTCTAAATTGTTATGACTCATCTCGCGACGATTTCTCGAAAACACGTAAAGTGCAGTCAAGTCGTTATTCCTGGAAGCCACAGATATGTATATACATGCAAATATTAAAATATCATTAGATTAATAGAAACTATAAAACTGATAAAAATCATAAAAAATAATTAACATTGAAACTAGATTATTAACTACAAAATATGAATAAGGCACATAAATAAAGTGTATATATTAAATCACATATACTAAAGTACATATTTAAATCTAAAATAATAAAATGCATTATCAATCTTAAAACTAATTTATTTTAAATACAATATCAAGAGAATTATCTGAATAAACGGGGAAATCTCTGTAACTTCTAACTTTTAAATAATTTCTTGCTACTAGTAGTTTAACGTAAGTTTAGCCCTGTTCTCGAAAAGTGGACCTTTTTAGCCAGTTTTTTTGCTCAGAGTTTAGCATGCATGGCACACCAATATGGATTACTGGACCGGCTTTCTAGGTTGAAAGTGAAGATTTTCCACTCTGTCTCATTTATGTGCTTTGCACACTAAACTAATAGCAGTAAGAAATTACATAAAAAAAAAAAGTTACAATAAAAGTTAAAAGTTCCCGAGATTTCCCCATATGTCAATATTTTACAACTTTCATATTAAAAATTATTAAATGATTTCAGCCACTCTTATTGAAATACAATTGAATATATAATTTATTGATATTATGCTACGAAGTCCAGTGGCCTATTAAATCCACCTTTTCTGTTCATATACTGTCTGTACTTTCTCTTTAAAATAACATGAACTGCACCAACATCATTTCCATCAACTTTCTTGCCCTTAGTGGTATCAAAACCACAAAAACCCATCATCCGCATCATTTGTTGTTCTTCAGGAGTCTTTCCTTGCAAATCAGCCTCTAAAATTTATAAAATACATCATTATTAACTACATATAACATTAATTAAATACAAAATATACTTTATATAGTTAACCTGTAACCATTGGTCGTTCCGTGTGTTTTATCCTGGGCTTAATTGGACGCTCTCTTTCTCGAGATCTAGACCTACTGTATGATCTCCTATGTCTATCACGATCTCGATCATGGTCCCTGTGTCTATCGCTGTCTCTATCCCGATCCCTTGACTTTACTAGATCTCTGTCTATTGATCTGCCAAAAAATCAATATTTTATGAAATAATGTGTAGTAAATAGTGATGAAATTTTTTATGAAACGTTCAGACATGAAATCTTTTCTTAATTTCACTACCAGTCAGCATCAATGGAAAACAAGGAAAATGTTGATAACCAATCTTTACCTTCGTCTTCGTTCTCTAGACCTCCTTCTTCGACGATCTCGATCACGCTCTCGAGACCTGTCGCGCCGACGATTAGGCGAAGGGCTTCGACTTCTACCCATGATTATTTATAAAACATTAAAAATGCAACATAAGCTAATGTTTTTTTAACCGCCTACGAGTTTTTGTTTGCGTATACGCGGCGTTGAATCGACGCACTACAAGTAATGAAGTAAAACTGAAATAGGTCAATTCTGGTTCGAATTCATTTGGCGAATTGCGAGACGACTGTGTACAGTGCACTGCAGTCCCGAACTACGGGGCAATGTACATAAGGGAGGAAATACAATAGGCGCCGTGCTCTGCTCCGTGCTCTGCGCCGTCTGCGCTGTGGTATAAGCATTCAGCTGATTGGTTGATTCCACCCATCCCGACCTTAGATATATATATATATATGCTCTATGATCAGAATCAACCAATCAGTTGAATGCTTATACCATCACGGCGCAGACGGCGCAGAGCACGGAGCCTATTGTATTTCCTCCCTAAGCGCCGTTCTGCTCTGCTCCGCTCTGCTCTGTTCGGCTGTGTGTCCAATAGAGTACAGAGTGCTGTTTTGCGTGCTGTACGAGTGCTGTTTCGCGTGCCATGTCGAAGCAGCACGCGTGTGGAACGTTTAGTATTTATATCTTATAGTGTAGAAAGGTCTCGCCAGTTATCCTCTGCGCATGTGCGCACCGCCAGTTGATCTCGGAGAAATGTAGCTATGTTAACTTTTGACAAAAATATTTATACTAAAACTTCTAAGAAAAGGAAGAGGGAACAGCCATCGAATATCGAATTGAAAGCCTTATCAAAAATGCAGGTTGAAAATGTTAACATGAAAACATTCATTGTAGCCAGAATCAACATCATTATAATGAATTTTAACATGTTACCTAAACAAAAAAGGCCCAGCTTTTCTAAAAATAATGAAAATTTTTAAAAATTATTAAAAAATAATGATTCTAATTTTTCATCTTGTATTAGTAATTTTTTTAAGTTTAATAAGAATGTTTTTAGATTCCTTTTTCAAATTTTATGAATTTTAAGTACTGCAACGAGTGAATATAATTAAATTCAATCGTAAAAAAAAATGCTTTTTATTATTCTTTATTAAATTTTGTGAAATACTACCATTGCTGCCTTTTGCTTGTAATTTTGTATCTTGTATGGCTGTTCCCTCTTCCTTTTCTTAGAAGTTTTAGTATAAATATTTTTGTCAGAAGTTAACATAGCTACATTTCTCTGAGATCAACTGGCGGTGCGCACATGCGCAGAGGATAACTGGCGAGACCTTTCTACACTATAAGATATAAATACTAAACGTTCCACACGCGTGCTGCCACGACATGGCACGCGAAACAGCACTCGTACAGCACGCGAAACAGTACTCTGTACTCTATTGGAGTCACAGCCTTCGGATGAATGTACATAAGCGCCGCGCTGCGCTGCGCCGTCTCGCCGCGCTGCGCCTACGCGGGGGCCTTTCTACATATGTGTGTTCCCGACAAAGACAGATAGATCTGTTCCGTTTATGTAAGACAGAGACAGACATAGAGAGAAGTTGTCTAGAACAGACAGAACACACATATGTAGAAAGGGCCCCGCGCTGCGCTGCGCGGTTCTCAGGGGCCTTTCTACATATGTGTGTTCTGTGTGTTCTGTGTGTTCCCGACAAAGACAGATAGATCTGTTCCGTTTATGTAAGACAGAGACAGACATAGAGAAAAGTTGTCTGGAACAGACAGAACACACATATGTAGAAAGGGCCCTGCTTGCGCTGGTCCATAGTTCCGTTTCTATATTCCATTGTTAATGGTACAATTCTATAGATCTATGTCGTACATCTATCATTTTCATGGTCATGATCATAATTGAAGCCAAAATAAAAAAACTAGAAAAATGTATAATTTCATTAAAGTTATTGAAATTGTTAAAAAAATTAAAAAAAAAGAAACAACAATCTTGCAGAAGGTGGTGGGTTCGACCACATTTAGCAATACCTCAAAGAAATATTCATAGTGCTTAAGCACTTTATTTAAATATTTTGCATTAAAAGTTCATGAAGAGTTTTATAGATTTATTAACATGAGTTTTAATCAATTTCATCATTTATTTGAACTGGTTAAAGGACATCCCATTATCGCCTAATTTCATCTTATTCATCAATAGCTGTATTTTCCAATGTTCTAATCAATTTTATAATTCATAGTATATCATATCAATTGGGTCTTGTGTTTTCTTTCTCGGCTTAAAATACTTTCGTTCTTGAACTGTCCGTCATCTAAACTATCCCTTCATTTATTTAACTTTTCATTTTGGAGCATATACACATCGTCCGTGATTTATAAATATCATAGACATGCAACTGCTTATTTTTTTGTAAGAATATACGAATGGAACGGAACGGCAGAGCTAAGCTTCAGCGCAGCGGCAGCACGGCGCAGCACGGCGCGGCGCAGCGCGGCACAGCGCAGCACGGCGCTTATGTACATTCACCCTTCTGCTCAAACCCGGTCCAATTTCAGTTCAGTTCCGTTTGTAAGGGACTGTCCACATAGCGTCTCATGTGCGTTGTCTCTTGTCTTATGTCTCTAGCGCGAAAAAATCGTTGTCCGAATTCTTATATATTTATAGTTTATGGCAATAGAAAATTATACAGAAAAAATTACCATAGATTAGAAATTATTAAGATTGCGGACAACGATTTTTTTCGCGCTTGAGACATGAGACAAGAGACAAGGCACATGAGACGCTATGTGGACAGTCCCTTAAGATTATCAGAAATTATGTGGCATATCGGCGTCTCAGGAAGAATGTACATAAGTTCTGCGCTACGCTGAGCTGCGCTACGCTACGCTGCGCTGCGCTACGCTGTCGCATTGATTACTTGTAGACAACGTCGCTGATTGGCTAACATTTAAATATTAGCCAATCAGCGACGAGGTCTACAAGTAATCAATGCGACAGAGTAGCGCAGGGTAGCGTAGCTCAGCGTAGCGCAGCGCTTAGGCTGCGGCCCCAATGCCGTTACGGCGTGTTTTTTCATGCGTGTATATGCACGCGTGTTTAAATTGACAAGCGGAACCGGAATACGGTTCGCAGAGCGCGGAATTTGAAATTTGAAAACTGTATTCGCATAAAAATTCAAGACATTGGTTAGATTGTCATATAAATATAAGTAATATCAAAGTATAAGAATTATTTTTTAATATATTTTTTAAATATTTTTATAAAGATATTATATGGTAATATAATGAGTATAATAGGTATGATACTGTTGGGGGTTGCAGGTGATTGTAGACTGCACGCGGCAGAGAGTAACTTATGATGGCAGATGTGCCGTGTATGGTGTAGAATATAGAGTTTTGCACTTACTTTCTGTATAACCTCACTTTGTCAATGTTCGGGGCTTTTTGTCAATTTTTGATGTGAAAAGTTTTTTAACAGCATAATAAAACAATGGATGTCATCGAAAGAAGAATCAATGTTATTCAAGTTTGGTTAGATTTGCTTGAAAGGTTTGAAGAGATGTTACATGAGTGTGAAAAAGCTTTGAAAATAAGAAGATGGTGGGTAAAGCCACACTTACTCTTCATGTTATTCTAAGAATTAAAAGATACAAAATTTTTATAAAGTAAGTGCAAAACTCTATATCCTACACCATACACGGCACATCTGCCATCATAAGTTACTCTCTGCTCAATCACCTACAACCCCCCAACAGTATCATACCTATTATACTTATTATATTACCGTATTATATATTTATAAAAATATTTAAAAAATATATTAAAAAATAATTCTTATACTTTGATATTACTTATATTTATATGAGAATCTAACCAATGTCTTAAATTTTTATGCGAATACAGTTTTCAAATTTCAAATTCCGCACTCTGCGAACCGTATTCCTGTTCCGCTTATCAATTTAGACACGCGTGCATAAACACGCGTGAAAAAACACGCTGTAACGCTATTGGGGCCGCAGCCTTAGGGACTCACCACAAATGGGACCGTGCCGTCGCCGCCCGGGTGCCGGTGCCATAGCGTGCCGAGCGCTTTTCGAATCGGAGTGCGCCGTCTAAGAGTATTGCTTCCGTGCTCCAAGCCCTTTTAGACATGTGAGTTTGCCATCTGCAATCTTTGTTTATGACGAAAAAAATCAAGCATATTATTAAACAGTATTAAACAAAAAAAAAGGTGTTATAACACCGTAAAACTAACATAATGTTGACATTAACAAAATTTACGATAATTTAACAATTTTACCTGCAGAATATTTCGGAGCAATCCAGGCTATGCTTGATTTTTTTCGTCATAAACAAAGATTGGAGATGGCAAACTCACATGTCCAAAAGGGCTTGGAGCACGGAAGCAATACTCTTAGGGAGAATGTACATAAGCGCCGCACTGTGCTGCGCCGTGCTGCCGCTGCGCTGAAGCTTAGCTCTGCCGTTCCGTTCCATTCGTATATTCTTACAAAAAAATGAGCAGTTGCATGTCTATGATATTTATAAATCACGGACGATGTGTATATGCTCCAAAATGAAAAGTTAAATAAATGAAAGGATAGTTTATATGACGGACAGTTTAAGAACAAAAGTATTTTAAGCCGAGAAAGAAAACACAAGACCCAATTGATATGATATACTATGAATTATAAAATTGATTAGAACATTGAAAAATGAAGCTATTGATGAATAAGATGGAATTAGGCGATAACGAGATGTCCTTTAACCAGTTCAAATAAATGATGAAATTGATTAAAACTCATGTTAATAAATCTATAAAACTCTTCATGATCCTTTAATGCAAAATATTTAAATAAAGTGCTATAAGCACTATGAATATTTCTTTGAGGTATTGCTAAATGTGGTCGAACCCACCTCCTTCTGCAAGATTGATGTTTCTTTTTTCTTAATTTTTTTAACAATTTCAATAACTTTAATGAAATTATACATTTTTCTAATTTTTTTTATTTTGGCTTCAATCATGATCATGACCATGAAAATGATAGATGTATGACATAGATCTATAGAATTGTACCATTACAGCGAATCCACATTGCATGAGCTATGCTCGATGCGCGATGCGCGATGCCGTCCGAAAAAAAGTTGTTGTCCGAAATCTACAAGATTTATAACTATAAACAACTCTATGGTTATAAATCCTATAACAATTTTAAACATAGAGTTATAAATCTTATAGATTTCGGACAACAACTTTTTTTCGGAAGGCATCGCGCATCGAGCATAGCTCATGCAATGTGGATTCGCTGGGCCCTTTGTACATATGTGTGTTCTGTCCGTTCTAGACAACTTCTCTCTATGTCTGTCTCTGTCTTACATAAACGGAACAGATCTATCTGTCTTTGTCGGGAACACACAGAACACACAGAACACACATATGTAGAAAGGCCCCTGTTAGCAATGGAATATAAAAACGGAACTATGGACCAGCGCAAGCAGAGATGCGCGATGCCTTCCGAAAAAAAAGTTGTTGTTCGAAATCTATAAGATTTATAACTCTATGTTTAAAATTATTATAGGATTTATAACCATAGAGTTATAAATCTTGCAGATTTCGGACAACTTTTTTTCGGACGGCATCGCGCATCGAGCATAGCTCATGCAATGTGGATTCGCTGTCAGGAGAGAACCACGGCCATTAACTAGTATAGATAGATAATCAGAAATTTAAATATCAGAATTTTCGTTAAAAATACGTATAAATTTACATGTAATGAAAATATTTTTTAAATAAAATTTAAACTTTTAACAAATAACTTTTATTTTCGAAAAACATAAAATATTAAAATTATAGACGTTTTATTTAATATTCCAATTTCCAAATTTATTTAAATACTTTTATATTTAAAAATTTCGTCACTGAGAAAAATAAATGCTTTGTTATGAATATATTTATGAAATTTCTAGGTGGTAAGAAAGAATAAAAATTATATTTTTAATGAAATTAGTTTTAGGTCTATTTGTATTTACAATGTACGGATCATATATATTTTACATGTGTAAAAAATTTGTTCAATTATGTACAATAAATTATAACTTTAACCTAACAGCTGATAATGTTTCTTTATTTTTCTTTGAACCAGATTTATTAGTTTTGGATTTAATACTACTTTGAACCTGATCTTGTAATTGTGAAAAGAATGCTGTTGATGATTTGATAGCTTTTGGATCTGTACTACTAATTTCATCTGCGTTTATTATATTACGTGCTTTTAGTTTTCCAAGTTTGTTTTTCAATGAATTCTTCTTTTTCACATTATCTACTTCTTGCTTGCTTTGATGCAGAGCATGATCATGTTGTTTGAGCTTTTTCTTGCGCCTTTCTCTCTTCATGTCTGTCTTTGTTCTTTCAGATTTACCAATCAATTCACCCTTTTGTTTAGCTAGAAATAAGAAATTAATCAGTAAAATATTTATCTGATTACTAGATATAGCAAACTATTTTGTAGGATAAAAATTTAATATATGTACTTTTAACTTCTTCAGGTGCAAGTAGTGTAGCATCACTTGTTGCAACAGGAGCAACTTCTTCCATGCTGATAGCAGGTACATTACTAACGATTTTAGTTTCTGGTTTAGCCTAAAAAAATTTTAAATATATTTTTTGTTACAAATTTTAAAAAGCATTAAAAAAGAGAAATTAAATATAAATTCACTTACAGGTTTAGGTGTGTAATGGAAGTTAGATAAAGCATCAAGTTTTCTGAACAATGAATGCATTTTTTCTTTTATTTCAATATGCTCTGGAGGTTCTGGTTTTTCTTGTTCATCTTTATCTTCTGTATTTAGAGCCTCCCTCTGTTTAACATATTCATTTTCATAAATTTGAGCTAAGCTTTCTTTACTTTTTTCCTGATTCATTATTAATTTCTTTTTGTACTCTATTGGTGTTTCTATAGGTTTGAATTTTTTCTCAACATCATCCCATGCTTTATCAGTAATTCTTTTTCTAAGAATATCTTCCAATTTCATAGTTGTTTCTTTTGTCATAACAGGAGCTGGTCTAGATACAGTATCAAACTCCACATACTCTTCAAGAAGAGAATTAGGAGGTCTACTGAAAGCACTAGTTTCTCCCTTCATTTGCCAAGGTTTATCTGCAACTGCTTTTCCTTCTAGTTCTTTAATTCTTTTTTGTAATCTTTCTTGCCTTGCTTCTAAAGATGATAAAGGACCTTTAGAAATATTTTCATTCTCTTGATTTTTAACTTTCAAATCTTCTATAGAATCAGATTCTTCAGAATTAACCAAAAAATTAAATTTAACCTGTTTTTGTTCTTTTTTAAATTTCTTTTTCTGATTTTCATCAAAATTACTTTCATCCATGTCATTTTCAATTTCATCGTCATCCTCATTAAATCTATCATCCCCATCTTCACTTCCTGCTTCATTATTTTCCAGTTCTTGTTCATCTCCACTTTCAGGACTATCAAAAAAGTCTGCATATTTGACAGATCTTCCATTTTTAATTTCGTAATCTTCTTGTTCTTCCTCATCTAAGTCAGAAAAATTATTAAATAAATCAATTGACTCTTTTTCTTCATCAGAACTGTCATCATTTCTTTTATTATCAGTTTTTGTTTCTTTCTTATCTTCCTTTTTTAAATACTCATCCAATTCATCTAACTTAAAAAATTGGTCGTCTACTTCAGTAGTTCTTTTCCTTTTGTTAACATTCTTAGTAACTCTTATCTTTTTGATGTAATCATTTTCCATTGTCAACTCATCATCACTTGATTTCTCTGACAAATGGTCATTTTCTTCTTCATTTTCATCATCTGAATGTTTGGATTCTCGTTCATCATCATCTTTGGTAACTTTTAAAGGTAGTACCCAAGAATTTTTACTTGCCAATATTTTAGAAATCTTTCCTAAACTTAATCGACTAAATTCCTCATTATTTTCGAGTTCAAGTTGTTGCCAAATTTGCTCTGCATCAAAGCCATTAACGATAAGCTCTGGCAATGCATCAGAATTTGAAGGTTTTAAAGATTTTGTTTTAACAGCTAGATCATATAAATCTTTTATAGAATTTTTTAAATCTTGAGATACACTATCTTGAATGCTAAACAGTTAAATTTTACATATTTTATTATTTAATCAGTTTAAAAAAATAAATTATTAAAGTTATCAAAATCACCTTAGATATGCCTCTGGCTTTCTAGTACAGTCTTTTATTGTTTGCTGAATTTTTTCAAGGAAAGTAAAATCACTTTTCATCATTGTGAACTACCAAAATTATTACTAATAATAATTTAAAATTTTTAAAATTAATACATCATTATTTTCATTCCAAATATTGCCTAATAGCACTATTTACACATGCAGAAAATACAAAAATTGAGGTTATAACTCTACGAAAGCATGTGTTGTTGTAAGGAACTGGCGTTCCTTGGAATATGAAACCGACATAGACCCGACTTTGAGCCCCTTTTACAATGAGTGCAAATCGGTCAAACCCTTTTACACTACTCATTCATGCGGATTGCTGACATGAGAATGAGCCCAACCGAAATATTAGAGTAATAATAAATAGGGTAAAAATAATAACAATACTGTGATTATTATTAACAATACTTCAAACTCTATCAAAATCTTGAGTATAATTGGTGTTCTGATAATCATTTGGATAACAGATGCAGCGATGTTAAAGAACATAATAATCAACAATATGACAGTAATTAACAAATCATGAGCATCACCGTCGCTGATAATTAACTGTTAAAATATAACGCTTATAATTATTTAAGAATACGCGGTATTGTATAGCAAACGTTGCGCGACGTATAATCGGAGGACAATAACGTTGTGCAACGTTGTGAAAAATAAATAAATATAATAATTAAAAATAGTGAAGGAGTTGATTAGCAACAATCATCATAACCAACTAAGGATATTAATAATATTAATAACAATAATTTATCACAGGTGCTAAGAATAAACAATAAAACGCAATTATAGATAATTAACAACAAATTTAAGGGGGTCCGAAAGTCAATTAAAAATTCAAATTTCGCGCCACAATATAGCAGACAAAAAAATAAGTAATTTGCCTATAACAATTAGTAAAAACAATATTACGGAAAACCAGGACTGCATTGCCCTCCGTTACATTATTATCTATCATTTTACAAAGTTTGCAGTTTCTACATAAATATTTCGCTGAATGGCATTTGAATTACTTGATTTTGAGACATTATTCAAATGCCATTCAGCGAAATATTTATGTAGAAACTGCAAACTTTGTAAAATGATAGATAATAATGTAACGGAGGGCAATGCAGTCCTGGTTTTCCGTAATATTGTTTTTACTATTTGTTATAGGCAAATTACTTATTTTTTCGTCTGCTATATTGTGGCGCGAAATTTGAATTTTTAATTGACTTTCGGACCTCCTTAAGAACAATCTCGAATTATCTGGGTAATTGGCTATTTTTGGAGGTACTGACGCATAATAATAACAATTGTTTATAATTAAATAGTTTTCCGGGACAATAGTAACCAAACGTTGCTCAACGTTAATTGAGGGTTAATGATATCATGTAACGTCATAAAGTTAACGAACTACGACCAATTCGGGGATAATTAATGTCAATTGCAATAAATAAATAAAGGCTTTGTTTATACAAATTATCAACGATTAGCAAAAAAGTTAAGAGTTGCGTAATAAAACATAGTTGAACGTATAATTAATTAATAACATTATGACTATAGAAATGTTAATAGTAAATGCATCAAGGATGTTTTAATAATTGCCATATAAGCAAGGATAAACAATTGTTAAGGATCCACGTGATTTGATGTATATTTTTATAGATAACTATTAGTTTAAGGTATTGATAATTAATATGGAAAATGATTGCAATTTAATAGATAATTAAGACAATATGCAACAATGTTATGTAACGTATAGTTAATAAATAATGATAGCATATAAATCTGACTTAAGGGGTTGATTCAAATTAATCAAAACCAATAAACTAAGCGATTAATAAAGTTGTTAGCGATAATTTATTAGTTGGTTAATAATTGAGCATTTTAAGCACTTTTCATCAATAAATTGAGATCATTTTGATTAATAAAGAAGAGACCGTGTAAATAAATAAAGTAACAACAAATTACCGGTGATACAAGTTGCATAAATTGTTGATTAATATTATTATTAATAATACGTCATTAAACGTAATCTAACATACATGACAATCTGTTGCATGATATCTGTTGAACGGATATTTTATTCCAAGAAGCCCTAGGTAGTAAACAATTCCATGAAATTACGTAGTAGATAACCGGCCAAAAGGGGAACCAATGAGAGAAGCAGAATCTCCTACCACAGAAGAAGGGGGCGGAGCCTCTTTTCAGATTTTGAGGTCCTACAAGTCTGAAGGGCCGTTTACCACGTAGCCTCTTGAGTTGCTTGCGTCATCGACCCACGAGCTAATGCAACGTCGCCCAACGAATTCCTGAGGTTTATTAACTGCCGGTGACTCATAGCTCGTTCCTCACCGTGCTCAACCGTCTTACATTCCAAAGGCCCTCTGCTAATGACCCTTCTCGTAATTGTTGACCTTGAGGAATTTATTTATGTTCATGCTGCCTTTTTAACCTGTTATGAACTGCGTTCACGCGAACGAGTATCGTTGCATTTAGGGTCACCCTACAATGATTCCGGAACATTCCCACAAATAAGTAATAAGATAATTTAAATAAATACGAAAGATTAATCTATACATTGTTTAGTTAATTAACCAAGTTATAAACAAGTAATTAACGATAACTAGAATAGAAATTGATGATAAACAAGCAATACTGAATTTGTTAATTAATTAACTTTAACAAATAATAATTGCGCCCGTATAGCAATGCGTTAACAAACAAATTGGGATTTAGCAATAAATAACGATAATAATCTGCGGTTAAATCAATAACTATTCTGATAATAAATAATAATTACGAGACGAACTGTAATAATAATAATGGCTAGGAAAAGCTCGCTCAGGTAGGATAAAGCTCTATTTATAGGAGGACAGCCAGTACGACGACAATCAACGGTCAATTAGTTCCCGAAATCCATTAGCCAGCGCAACGACAACCAACGGACAATCAATTCCCGGAATCCATTAGCCAACGGCTCAGCAGCGCATAAACAATTCAGAGAAGGACCATTAGCGAAGGGCCTCTGGAATGCACGACAGTTGAACTCGGCAAGGAACGAGCCATGAGTCATCAACAGTCAACAACTCCTGGAATTCATTGGGCAACGTTGCATCAGCTCATGGGTCCATGGCGCAACCGACTCGGGGAGCCACGAGCGTAACGGCTAGCAGGAGCGGCCAATCGGAGACAAGTAACCCCTCCCCGCCATCAACTGTCGCTCGCCGCTCATCGCTCTCGACCCTACTTTCGGGTCTGACGCCCCTCCACCGCAACTCTCTACTCTAGAGTGGGGAAGCCTCTGAGGCAACTTGGCGCCCTACAGCCTCTACATCGTACTCTCCCCACTACCTACCGGGAGCTACTACATCACAACGGAACGGCCTACAGAGAGGAACCAATCGAGAGGCCGGCACAAGCGCCGCAAGTCGAGAGGGGAGTTTCGGTCAGGATCTGAGCATCCACGGGTGTTCCCCACCACGAAGTTCGCCCGTGATCAAGAAAGAGAGGGAAGCTCTCGGCCCTTCTAGGCGCCTACAGGCCTCGGAACCGACTTCAAGAAGTTCCAACTTTTCGTCACCAGAGGGCCTGACTCCTCCCATACCCTCTCGTCAACGGCTTAAGGTCCGCGCTTAGGATATAAAAGGGAGCACCGAGCCATGAACCCTCAGAGAGGACTAGACCTGGGTCGTTACCAACTCGCTTGGTACTCTGCTGCACTTGTGCATGTTGCGCCCAGATGCTCTCCAGTCGATCACAGCCGACTAATCATAGTGCTTGCACCGTGTACGTTGGGATCGTAGCCGACTAATCTAGTGCTTGTCACTAGGTAAGTTGCGCCGTTGAGCTTGTAGCTCCGAGTTACTTAGTAACCAACCGCTTAGTAACGAGTATTGCATCAGTGCGCGTACTCTGATTTGTTAACGGTTATTGCATCAGTGCGTGTAATTTGGCTTCAGTTTATTGTCAGATTAAGTTATTTAAAGTCACGCGTCATCGATTAATTGTTCGAATCGACAACAGATTGTTAAGATAAACTAAATAAACAACCAAGTTAAAGTTAATTCTTTTTGTGTTCGAGTTTTATTTCTAACTTCCCGCGACTCCTTGCGCTTCAGCGCTTAATTGAGCCACGAATTCCACGTTCCAGTTGGTCAACCCAGCGACCATTGTAGAAACGCCTTTCTACTCCTAGACCCCGACTCGGATCGTAACATTTTGGTGACAGCGGTGGGATTGTTCAAAGGAGTTCGCGAGTGAAAAGACTAAACGAAGTGAAGTGTATAGTGTTCTGTCCAGGGTTTTTGAGCCGTGGTTTCCCTGGACCACGGGCGAATGCCGGAACATCCGATTTGAGGAATTGGGTCCACGGCAAGAATCAAAGTGAAATCCCCATTCAAATCGAAGAACTTCATGAACGACGACGTCGAGGCACCATCCAACTCAAGAGAGATCACTCCTGATTCAGAATACGAGAGTGAAAACGACGCAGCTCCAAGGCCAACACTCAGACAACGACTTCGTAGTAGAAGAAGCCCATATCAACTACATTCAGGGCGTCACCTGCGATCTCTCCACTGCCTGTCCACGCCCCCGCACTGAAGGCATTGTCAAGGTTAAAATCAGCTACTAATCATCAGCGGGTCCCCAGCACCTACCACGAGTCATCAGCGCACAAGAATCCTCAACTCCTGCCCGAACTACCAGGGTCATCTGCGAGACAGCGAAAAGGAAGAATTCGAGCTAAGTAACCTGAGCGAGCGAGCAATTAGTTTAAAATGTCGGTAAATAGTGAACAAGCGTCAGGTTCGTGGTCAATTTCGGAAAATCCTAAGCCGACGGATAGGAATAGTAGTCTACCTGACGTTATAGAGGCTCTAGATTTATCAGTAAATAAATACGTTGAACCGAGTTTACCCGCGATTAGACCGCCTCTGAATCCTGCACCGAGGTTACAGAATATTAGGGACGATTCGGTTACGCGTGATGAATCCGATAACAATTCGATAAATAATAAATCCGCTAGATCAGATTCTTTAGCCAGTTACAAAAAGATCAATGAGATAGTGCGTATACTCCCCGAATTTAATGGAAAGAATATCTCTGTAAATTGGTTTATAAGAGAGTGTAGGGAAGCCGAGAGTTTTTGTAAATCCGACTGACCAAAGTTTCTTCTTAAAATTGGTAAAATCACGTGTTACCGGAGAAGCCAGTGATTATTTGCAATTTAAATCTTTTGAAAATTTAGATCAGCTCCTGCTAGAGTTAAAAAGATTTTTCTCACCTAGCCAAAATTTACCTCAGGTTCAAACAGACTTAGCACGCGTAAAGCAAAATTCGAATGAAAAGGTATCAGAATACGGATTACGGGTAACTAAAATCCTACAAAAAGCGCGTGAGCTTATTGATGAAAGCTTTAACCCTCTCGTAGCACGCGGAATGATTGAAGGAACAACTAATATGGCAATAGAATGTTTTACCCTAGGTTTAAATTCCGAAATAGCCACGCGCATGATCGGGAAGGTATCAATCACCCTCGAGCAAGCCATAAGCACTGCAATAACCTGTGAAAAATATGTCCAGCAGCGTAGGGAGCTACATTATGATAATAACGTAATCGCGGAAAGGAAACGTAGATGCTATCATTGTGGAGAAACGGGCCACCTCTCGAATAACTGTAAAAAAATAATCGAGGGACTGTCGCTAAATAATCAAAAACAGATTACCGAATATCATATTCGCAATCCCGAGGCTAGGCGGAAATGGAGGATTATGCGATACATAAGGTTCTGCATTTATTGCAAAAAAAGAGGTCATAGCGTATTACAATGCAATAGGGTGGATGATCGTTAGGTTGCAGTCGAAATGAAATATATATGTCCGTTTTGGTGAGAGCTCGGTTCTTTGGCGTACTGTTAATTATCAAATCACTTTTGTTTATTGCTGTTGTTTTGGATTTTTTCATTCGTACAAGGTTGATGAGTAAGAGTTGCCGTCACTCAGAAGACGAGCGTTCTTTAAAGAGAACCGTTGGGAAAGGTTGATGCGGAAGAGTTGCCGTCACTCAGAAGACGAGCGTTCTTCAAAGAGAACCGTTGGGAAAGGTTGATGCGGAAGAGTTGCCGTCACTCAGAAGACGAGCGTTCTTCAAAGAGAACCGTTGGGAAAGGTTGATGGGGAAGAGTTGCCGTCACTCAGAAGACGAGCGTTCTTCAAAGAGAACCGTTGGGAAAGGTTGATGCGGAAGAGTTGCCGTCACTCAGAAGACGAGCGTTCTTCAAAGAGAACCGTTGAGAGAAATTGTTAAGTAAGAGTTGCCGTCACTCAGAAGACGAGCGTTCTTCAAAGAGAACCGTTGAAAAAGTTATTGAGTAAGAGTTGCCGTCACTCGAAAGACGAGCGTTCTTCAAAGAGAACCGTTGATAGGAGATTGTTGAGTGGGTGTTGCCGCCACTGTAAAGGCGAGCATTCTCCTAAATAAATTTTTATTTTTAAGACAGTAAAATATTAGACTTTTGATTTAGAACAAAATTAAATTTCGCTGAGCACTCATCAAAACATCGGCGCCGAAGTTCATCCATTATTCCAAATAACAAGGAGACGAGATCTAAATAATTAGGAAGTTCATGTCCCATACGATTCAGTGTAAATCACATAGAACACGTTCTAGTATTCGCTAGATTATATCCTGATAAAACGTTTATTTTTTTTATTTGTTTATTATTATACGGGCAACGAACCTTTTAGAATAGAAGTAAAATATAATAATTATCATGACCTGACCACATCGCGCGTTTTATTGATTGCGGATCAAGCACCCCAATTCGTCGATTAAGATATGATAGGTACCGAAAGATTGCAAAACGAAAACGTAGGCGTTGGCGCGATTAGATTCCCTTAAGACCGCGACTCTACTCTCAAAAATTTTAATTCATTAATACACCAAAAATAAATAAATAAATGAATAGATTTCTCTTCACCCTTAAAAACAGAATTTTTGTTTGTCCTATATTTAAAATTCGTAAAACAAAAAGAAATTCTAAGGTTCACCATGGCAAGTCGTGATTTCACCCTTAAATAATAAATTATTATTCACCCTTAAAAATTTAAATTATTTAAGATAAAAGCCGCGTAAAAATATTAATCTTTCACCTTTAAAAACAAATTTATTGATTCTTCACCCAAAAAAAAAAAAAAATTAAATTAATTTGCGTAATACCCGTCACCCTTAACAATAAAAATCATTAATCCCTTCACCCTTAAAAGGAAAAAACCGCGTTTCATAATTCACCCTTAAAAATAAAATTTATTAATTTAAATTAATCTATTTAAATTTCACACTTCAAAATTTAAAACCAATAAATCTCTCGTTTTCCTCCTCCTTGAATCCGGCAAATCTAATAAACTTCCCCTTTTTCATTTACCAAACTCTTTTTGTTAAAATTAACCTTTTAAACTTTAAATTATAATCTTTAATTACAAATTCATCCCCCCCCCTTTTCAGATCCTTAATTGTGCAAAGGAAAAAACCCTTAAAATTGTACATGAACCGCGGCCCGTAAACTTCAAATCTTCAAACCTTAAAATAAAATTTTACCCTTAAAAACCAAATTTTAGACCTATGCAAAATTTTGATTTGTAAAAGCCCGAACCATCGGTTCGTGTTTTAAAAGAAGGGGGACTGTTATGAACTGCGTTCACGCGAACGAGTATCGTTGCATTTAGGGTCACCCTACAATGATTCCGGAACATTCCCACAAATAAGTAATAAGATAATTTAAATAAATACGAAAGATTAATCTATACATTGTTTAGTTAATTAACCAAGTTATAAACAAGTAATTAACGATAACTAGAATAGAAATTGATGATAAACAAGCAATACTGAATTTGTTAATTAATTAACTTTAACAAATAATAATTGCGCCCGTATAGCAATGCGTTAACAAACAAATTGGGATTTAGCAATAAATAACGATAATAATCTGCGGTTAAATCAATAACTATTCTGATAATAAATAATAATTACGAGACGAACTGTAATAATAATAATGGCTAGGAAAAGCTCGCTCAGGTAGGATAAAGCTCTATTTATAGGAGGACAGCCAGTACGACGACAATCAACGGTCAATTAGTTCCCGAAATCCATTAGCCAGCGCAACGACAACCAACGGACAATCAATTCCCGGAATCCATTAGCCAACGGCTCAGCAGCGCATAAACAATTCAGAGAAGGACCATTAGCGAAGGGCCTCTGGAATGCACGACAGTTGAACTCAGCAAGGAACGAGCCATGAGTCATCAACAGTCAACAACTCCTGGAATTCATTGGGCAACGTTGCATCAGCTCATGGGTCCATGGCGCAACCGACTCGGGGAGCCACGAGCGTAACGGCTAGCAGGGGAGCGGCCAATCGGAGACAAGTAACCCCTCCCCGCCATCAACTGTCGCTCGCCGCACATCGCTCTCGACCCTACTTTCGGGTCTGACGCCCCTCCACCGCAACTCTCTACTCTAGAGTGGGGGAAGCCTCTGAGGCAACTTGGCGCCCTACAGCCTCTACATCGTACTCTCCCCACTACCTACCGGAAGCTACTACATCACAACGGAACGGCCTACAGAGAGGAACCAATCGAGAGGCCGGCACAAGCGCCGCAAGTCGAGAGGGGATTTTCGGTCAGGATCTGAGCATCCACGGGTGTTCCCCCACCACGAAGTTCGCCCGTGATCAAGAAAGAGAGGGAAGCTCTCGGCCCTTCTAGGCGCCTCCAGGCCTCGGAACCGACTTCAAGAAGTTCCAACTTTTCGTCACCAGAGGGCCTGACTCCTCCCATACCCTCTCGTCAACGGCTTAAGGTCCGCGCTTAGGATATAAAAGGGAGCACCGAGCCATGAACCCTCAGAGAGGACTAGACCTGGGTCGTTACCAACTCGCTTGGTACTCTGCTGCACTTGTGCATGTTGCGCCCAGATGCTCTCCAGTCGATCACAGCCGACTAATCATAGTGCTTGCACCGTGTACGTTGGGATCGTAGCCGACTAATCTAGTGCTTGTCACTAGGTAAGTTGCGCCGTTGAGCTTGTAGCTCCGAGTTACTTAGTAACCAACCGCTTAGTAACGAGTATTGCATCAGTGCGCGTACTCTGATTTGTTAACGGTTATTGCATCAGTGCGTGTAATTTGGCTTCAGTTTATTGTCAGATTAAGTTATTTAAAGTCACGCGTCATCGATTAATTGTTCGAATCGACAACAGATTGTTAAGATAAACTAAATAAACAACCAAGTTAAAGTTAATTCTTTTTTGTGTTCGAGTTTTATTTCTAACTTCCCGCGACTCCTTGCGCTTCAGCGCTTAATTGAGCCACGAATTCCACGTTCCAGTTGGTCAACCCAGCGACCATTGTAGAAACGCCTTTCTACTCCTAGACCCCGACTTGGGTCGTAACAAACCGTTGCTGCATTCCTTCTCGTCGAATAACCATTATCGATTCCCATCCATGATGAAATCTGTACGGGGTCCTGAAATCAGAGCCTTACCCTACCTGAGCGAGCTTTTCCCTAATTATTATTATTATTACGGTTCGTCTCGAGTATTGATGATGTAATTATTACCTATTACCGAAATAGTTATTAATTTAATCGCAGATTACTACCGTTTGTTTAATTGTTATTGCTAATCTCAATTTGTTCATTAACGCGTTGACCTTGCTATTGATAGTTGAATTATACGGACGGAATTACAATTTGTTAAAGGTAATTAGTTAATAAATTCATTATCGCTTGTTTATCATCGATTCCTATTCAAGTTATTGTTTATAACTTGGTTAATTAACTAATTTATATATAGATTCTACTATTGGAGTTTTAGATCGAGATTGTTATGGGAACGCATTCAATTATTATTATCTAATTTATTATTTTATTTAACATCTATCAGAGATCAATATTCATGGCTCCATTGTAGAATTGCCTTTATATGTTGCACGACTGGTTTATGCAAACGTAGTTCATAACAGTTGCTATGAATTGAGTTTGTTTCTTGTAACGGCCTTTCCACATGGAGTGCGTCGTGCCGTGTTTCATGACCCGTCATCCTCCAATTTTTGTAGACCGTGTTACTCATAAGCCCATTTTTGATAATATCAAAAATTCCAACCAATCAGCAACGCGGCCTACAAGAATTGGAGGATGACGGGTCACGAAACACGGTACGACGTACTAGGCCGTAAGGGACATTGTACATAAGAGCCGTGCCGTGCTGTGTCGAGTTGTGCTTTACCGTGCCGTGCCTTGGTGTTGCCGTGCTGACTGTGCTTTTGCCGTAGTGAGTATAGATTACCTATGAAACTACACCGTTGATTAGCCAATACTTAAACATTTACCAATCAGCAACATTAGTTCTATAAGTAATCCACGCGTAGCAGCACACAGCACGGCAGGGACAATGTACATAAGAGCTGTGTCGTGCTGTGCCTTGCCTTGCCCTTGCCGTGCTGTGCTGTGCTTTGCCATGCTGTGTGCTGCTATGCGTGGATTACTTATAGAACTAATGTCGCTGATTGGCGAATGTTTAAGTATTATTCAGTCAACGGCGTAGTTTCATAGATAATCCATACTCAATACGGCAAAAGCACAGTCAGCATGGCAACAGCAAGGCACGGCCCGGCAAAGCACAATAACTCGACACAGCACGGCACGGTTCTTATGTACAATGTCCCGCAAAGCACAACACAGCAAGGGCAAGGCAAGGCACAGCACGACATAGCACGATACAGCTCAAAGGGACTCGCCACAAATGTAAAGAGACTCGCCACAAATGACCCGTGGCGTGCCGTGTCGTGTCGTGTCGGGCGCTTTTGAAAAACGAGTGTGCCGTCTACCAACACTATCAACAATAGCATCAGGGACAGAGCAGAGCAAGAGCAGAGCAGCTATTCTGGAATCTCCCTAATAAAACTTTTATCTGTTTGTAGCTAAGCGAACAAACCTCCTTGTTGACCACACTGTGCTGCCCTCTATAAGTTATTTCGTCGGCTGGGTGGAGCGCTAAAAAAGGTTCTAACTCAAGCTTTTTTTATACATAGTCCGGGAGCCAGAGGCCTATTTTGGTATCAAGTATTATTATTAAAAAAAGTTTTTTTTTCATGTAGAGTACGTCCTTTTAATAAGGAAAAATGATTTCTTACACCTCGGGGATGGGACCACGCTTATATATTGTGGTGTAAAAAAAAAAATAAGCCTTATTTTAATATTCTTGAAACTTGGTTGGTAGTTAATTAAGTATTATTATTAATAAAAGATCATTTCTTACATCTGGGACCAGGAATGAAACCCTTTTTACATAAGTTATTAAATATGTAAATTTTGAGGGGTATGTTAACAAATATTAATATTCTTGAAATTCTTTTTACAGTAACTTTAGAGTATATATAAGAAAAAATATAATTCTTACGGCTGCATAATGGGACAAAACATTTCTACAGTCGTCCGAAAGTGGCAATCGTGAGCGCTCGTGTTCGTGTTCTCGCTGCCGCGCGAGCCTGAGAATCTCGCACTGAATGACTAGATAAAATTAAAAACTCGATCATACATATAATGGAAAAATTCACTTAATATACACTTTATTTGATGGAACTATTCTACGTCAATACCAAAGGTGGAGTCGTCGCTGGCAATAATAGTACATTGTGCAACTAGAGAGGAATAAAGTTGACTTTTTCAAAATTTTGACACATATATCTTTAGATGCAGAATATAAAGTATGTGTATTTTTTTGAAAAACAAAAATGGATACAATATCTCTGTGACCTTATAAATCTTTTATATGATTAAAATCTAACGATGAAAGTATATTTTTATGTTCTTTGAGCTTTCCGATCATACTACCTGTAAATGATATTATTATTTATTAATTAAAATTAATTATGGATTTTTTATATAAATTATGGCATGCAATAAATTTTGATAAGGCTTACCAAAAATTTGATATTTGTACTAATAGCAATACATGTTATACATTTTATTCCTTCTTTATTTTTTCATTTACCTTTTAAAGATTTCACTTTCTATTGGTTTGACAGAGACCATTTTGAGAAAAAGAAAATTTACATTAGATAAATTGTCATAATCAAATTTATATTTTGTAAAAGTTTATAATCTTAGATTTGACTAAGCTTTCATCTTTAGATCCAGAATAAAAATATAGTCCATCACTAGATAAACAAATATAGGTAATATAAATTTTGTGATCTTGACGTAGAAGAATGCATGGTTCTTTATGTCCTGTATAAGTATCTGCAATGGTTTTTATGAATCGTTCTTTTTCTTCCAGGTATTCATATTTGAGTATTTTGGTTATTGCAATTTCACAAAAATATGCTCTGTCCCTTTCTAAAATATAAAAAATAAAAATCAGATTTCGTTTTTTAAAATTTAGAACTTTAAGATAATGTGTACTTACCGACAAATTTTAGAACATGTATATCTTTTGCAAATAATAATTGAATTACTAAAAAAAAAAATTGAGTATAGTATTTATATATCAACTGATAAGAATTTTTCCATCGGTCTTACAGTCTTACAAATTAAATTAAAATAATTAATATTTATGGCAGTCAGATTGCCCTTGTTTATAATCACCCCCGCAGAATCTGAAATAAAA
Organism: Torymus aiolomorphi; assembly: GCA_036365515.1. Taxonomy (NCBI): domain Eukaryota; kingdom Metazoa; phylum Arthropoda; class Insecta; order Hymenoptera; family Torymidae; genus Torymus; species Torymus aiolomorphi. The sequence goes on along the minus strand of CM070875.1, from coordinate 220,404,188 downwards.
ACTTAATTAAAATCTGGAAAAAACTTTGTTAGCAAAGGACGATCTGACTGCCCACCACCACCACATTGCCCGACGTTTCGAGCCTGCTCCGGCTCCTCCTCAGGGACTGAAATAAAACCCGCGATACACCTCCTTATATACCATGCACCCATACCCCCTTCTTTTCTCTTACCCCACCACCCTCCACATTCCCCTCTCCAACTTGCCATTCTCACTTAAATTAATAAAGAATGATAAATGTTATCTAATTTACTTGACTCTATCATTAAATTTACATTATTCCGATTTCTTAGAATGTGAATACTTTCAAGGCTTTCCCTCTTATATTTATTCTTAATCCCCTGTTCCAAAATATCCACACTCCCAAAATCGAAAGAATGCAAACTATTTAAACAATGTTCTTTCAAACCCGATGTACAACTTGAGCTGCGTAAACTATATTGATGTTCATATATTCTCTTTTTCAAATATCTACCCGTTTGACCAATATAACAACCATTACAATCCCTACAATTAATTTTATAAACAACTCCCGATTTCAAACATTTATCATCCTTGTCTTTACAATTACTAAATAACCTTTCTAAATTATTATCATTTCTAAAGAAAACTTGAATATTATGTTTACTAAAAACCCTTCTAATCCTTTCCGACAAACCTCTAACATATGGTAAACTAAAATATGCATTCTTTCCATTTCTATTCCTTGTTTGATTATCTACCCGCTGCTTCAATCCACCATTATAAATTTCCCACACTCTCTCATCAATCATTTTATCAATAAATTTTACGGGATAACTATTTTTAATAAATGTTTCTCTAACTAAATTTAAATTCTTTTTCCTAAAATCTTTATGTGACAATTTAATCGCTCTGTCAATGACACCTTTGATCGCACCTGTCTTGTTTCCGAATTGGTGGTGAGAATCAAAATTTAAAAATCTACCTGACCATGTAGGTTTTCTATACCAATCTAATTTCACTCTATTATTATTACCTCTAATGACTCTAATATCTAAAAAACTCAATTGATAATCTTTCTCAACTTCTTTTGTGAATTTAATTCTATCATGGATAGAATTAAACACATCCACCATTTCATCCACAAAACATTCTGGTACAACTGCAAAAATGTCATCAACATATCTTTTAAAAATAATTGGCTGAAAAACCAACTTAGACAAAGCAATACTTTCCAATTTTTCCATTACTAAATTGGCTATAACAGGTGACAAAGGTGATCCCATTGGACAACCATATCTTTGTTCATATAGACTATTATCAAAAGAAAAAATTGTGTTTTTAAAAACCAAATTAAGTGCCTTTATAAATTCATCTTTTGTTAAACTAGTATGTACTTTAATTTCAGACCATTTATCTTGTATAATATCATTCAACAACTTTAAAGGTATATTTGTAAACAAAGATACTACATCCAATGAAACCATCCTATGATCATTCGGAATAATAATATCTTTCATTATACCATAAAAACTCCAACTATCTTTAATATATGAATTTGTTTTACCCACTATCTTGAACAATATATTAGACAAAAATCTAGCAAGTCTATACGTCGGAAAATTTATCGATGATATTATTATTCTATATGTCAACTGTTCTTTGTGAATCTTAGGAAGCCCATAACATTTAGCTACAGTGCCATTTTCACATTTTAAATATTTAAACATACTATCTTTAATATAAGCTTTTGTTTTCCAATGCATCAATAAATCTTTCAATTTATCTTGTAGTCTGTTGATATGTGGATTCCTAATTTTCACATAAGTGGTATCATCCTCCAACATAAGTTGAATTTTATTAATATAATCCCTTTTATCCGAAACTACAGTTACATTTCCTTTATCTGCTTTTTGGAAGATCATATTCGGATTCTCTCTCAAGAATTTCTTCGTTATTTTTAATTCATGGAATAAATTACTATTCAAATAATTATCAAATCTATGTTCTCTTTTAAAATGATCAACAACTTTAACTAAAGAACGCCTACATTCTTTTTTAAACTCCAGATTAAAACTACTCATACTACTTTCTACCTCAGCGATGATATTCTTGATCGGAAGAGATTTACTTGAATATGATATTCCAAATTTAGCACCCTTTGACATGATATTTACCACTTCTTCTGGTATTACTTTGTCAGTTAAATTTCTAAACCAATCCTTATTAACATTGTTAGTTTGATTGACCTGAGAGTGTTTTCTATGCTTTAAATATTCAAATTTTCTTTTAATTTACTCCTATGGTTATATTTTACTTTTTCAAAGTGCCTCTTTTGACCACGAAAAAATTCTTGCAAATCATTCTGTTCTATTTTATTATATAAATATCTTTCAAGCTCTAATAAATATTTATTCAAACGATTAATTTCAAAATTCAAATCTCTAATTTCTAAGTTAAGTAATTTATTTTTGAAAAAGAAAATATTTTTCCGTAGATCATAAGAAACTCTTTTATTGTAATCCCGATAAAAACCCTTATCATCAAATTTTTTTCCAATATGTTTAGGAAAAATATTTGATTTTTTACACCTTAGAAGAAAAGTGAGTTGCTCCTTTAAAATTACAATCCTTAAAACCATTTTTACCCATTTTGAGCAATAATCTTTTACCACCTTCCCATAAATCCCATATATATCTCTAAAAAACATTTTACTCCACCTTTAATAGACCTTAGTTTTATCATTAAAAATATTACTTATGTCGACTGCAATTTAATATCAACTGATAAGAATTTTTCCATCGGTCTTACAGTCTTACAAATTAAATTAAAATAATTAATATTTATGGCAGTCAGATTGCCCTTGTTTATAATCACCCCCGCAGAATCTGAAATAAAAACTTAATTAAAATCTGGAAAAAACTTTGTTAGCAAAGGACGATCTGACTGCCCACCACCACCACATTGCCCGACGTTTCGAGCCTGCTCCGGCTCCTCCTCAGGGACTGAAATAAAACCCGCGATACACCTCCTTATATACCATGCACCCATACCCCCTTCTTTTCTCTTACCCCACCACCCTCCACATTCCCTCTCCAACTTGCCATTCTCACTTAAATTAATAAAGAATGATAAATGTTATCTAATTTACTTGACTCTATCATTAAATTTACATTATTCCGATTTCTTAGAATGTGAATACTTTCAAGGCTTTCCCTCTTATATTTATTCTTAATCCCCTGTTCCAAAATATCCACACTCCCAAAATCGAAAGAATGCAAACTATTTAAACAATGTTCTTTCAAACCCGATGTACAACTTGAGCTGCGTAAACTATATTGATGTTCATATATTCTCTTTTTCAAATATCTACCCGTTTGACCAATATAACAACCATTACAATCCCTACAATTAATTTTATAAACAACTCCCGATTTCAAACATTTATCATCCTTGTCTTTACAATTACTAAATAACCTTTCTAAATTATTATCATTTCTAAAGAAAACTTGAATATTATGTTTACTAAAAACCCTTCTAATCCTTTCCGACAAACCTCTAACATATGGTAAACTAAAATATGCATTCTTTCCATTTCTATTCCTTGTTTGATTATCTACCCGCTGCTTCAATCCACCATTATAAATTTCCCACACTCTCTCATCAATCATTTTATCAATAAATTTTACGGGATAACTATTTTTAATAAATGTTTCTCTAACTAAATTTAAATTCTTTTTCCTAAAATCTTTATGTGACAATTTAATCGCTCTGTCAATGACACCTTTGATCGCACCTGTCTTGTTTCCGAATTGGTGGTGAGAATCAAAATTTAAAAATCTACCTGACCATGTAGGTTTTCTATACCAATCTAATTTCACTCTATTATTATTACCTCTAATGACTCTAATATCTAAAAAACTCTAATATCTAATAAAAAATATTTATTAGAGCTTGAAAGATATTTATATAATAAAATAGAACAGAATGATTTGCAAGAATTTTTTCGTGGTCAAAAGAGGCACTTTGAAAAAGTAAAATATAACCATAGGAGTAAATTAAAAAGAAAATTTGAATATTTAAAGCATAGAAAACACTCTCAGGTCAATCAAACTAACAATGTTAATAAGGATTGGTTTAGAAATTTAACTGACAAAGTAATACCAGAAGAAGTGGTAAATATCATGTCAAAGGGTGCTAAATTTGGAATATCATATTCAAGTAAATCTCTTCCGATCAAGAATATCATCGCTGAGGTAGAAAGTAGTATGAGTAGTTTTAATCTGGAGTTTAAAAAAGAATGTAGGCGTTCTTTAGTTAAAGTTGTTGATAATTTTAAAAGAGAACATAGATTTGATAATTATTTGAATAGTAATTTATTCCATGAATTAAAAATAACGAAGAAATTCTTGAGAGAGAATCCGAATATGATCTTCCAAAAAGCAGATAAAGGAAATGTAACTGTAGTTTCGGATAAAAGGGATTATATTAATAAAATTCAACTTATGTTGGAGGATGATACCACTTATGTGAAAATTAGGAATCCACATATCCACATCAACAGACTACAAGATAAATTGAAAGATTTATTGATGCATTGGAAAACAAAAGCTTATATTAAAGATAGTATGTTTAAATATTTAAAATGTGAAAATGGCACTGTAGCTAAATGTTATGGGCTTCCTAAGATTCACAAAGAACAGTTGACATATAGAATAATAATATCATCGATAAATTTTCCGACGTATAGACTTGCTAGATTTTTGTCTAATATATTGTTCAAGATAGTGGGTAAAACAAATTCATATATTAAAGATAGTTGGAGTTTTTATGGTATAATGAAAGATATTATTATTCCGAATGATCATAGGATGGTTTCATTGGATGTAGTATCTTTGTTTACAAATATACCTTTAGAGTTGTTGAATGATATTATACAAGATAAATGGTCTGAAATTAAAGTACATACTAGTTTAACAAAAGATGAATTTATAAAGGCACTTAATTTGGTTTTTAAAAACACAATTTTTTCTTTTGATAATAGTCTATATGAACAAAGATATGGTTGTCCAATGGGATCACCTTTGTCACCTGTTATAGCCAATTTAGTAATGGAAAAATTGGAAAGTATTGCTTTGTCTAAGTTGGTTTTTCAGCCAATTATTTTTAAAAGATATGTTGATGACATTTTTGCAGTTGTACCAGAATGTTTTGTGGATGAAATGGTGGATGTGTTTAATTCTATCCATGATAGAATTAAATTCACAAAAGAAGTTGAGAAAGATTATCAATTGAGTTTTTTAGATATTAGAGTCATTAGAGGTAATAATAATAGAGTGAAATTAGATTGGTATAGAAAACCTACATGGTCAGGTAGATTTTTAAATTTTGATTCTCACCACCAATTCGGAAACAAGACAGGTGCGATCAAAGGTGTCATTGACAGAGCGATTAAATTGTCACATAAAGATTTTAGGAAAAAGAATTTAAATTTAGTTAGAGAAACATTTATTAAAAATAGTTATCCCGTAAAATTTATTGATAAAATGATTGATGAGAGAGTGTGGGAAATTTATAATGGTGGATTGAAGCAGCGGGTAGATAATCAAACAAGGAATAGAAATGGAAAGAATGCATATTTTAGTTTACCATATGTTAGAGGTTTGTCGGAAAGGATTAGAAGGGTTTTTAGTAAACATAATATTCAAGTTTTCTTTAGAAATGATAATAATTTAGAAAGGTTATTTAGTAATTGTAAAGACAAGGATGATAAATGTTTGAAATCGGGAGTTGTTTATAAAATTAATTGTAGGGATTGTAATGGTTGTTATATTGGTCAAACGGGTAGATATTTGAAAAAGAGAATATATGAACATCAATATAGTTTACGCAGCTCAGGTTGTACATCGGGTTTGAAAGAACATTGTTTAAATAGTTTGCATTCTTTCGATTTTGGGAGTGTGGATATTTTGGAACAGGGGATTAAGAATAAATATAAGAGGGAAAGCCTTGAAAGTATTCACATTCTAAGAAATCGGAATAATGTAAATTTAATGATAGAGTCAAGTAAATTAGATAACATTTATCATTCTTTATTAATTTAAGTGAGAATGGCAAGTTGGAGAGGGGAATGTGGAGGGTGGTGGGGTAAGAGAAAAGAAGGGGGTATGGGTGCATGGTATATAAGGAGGTGTATCGCGGGTTTTATTTCAGTCCCTGAGGAGGAGCCGGAGCAGGCTCGAAACGTCGGGCAATGTGGTGGTGGTGGGCAGTCAGATCGTCCTTTGCTAACAAAGTTTTTTCCAGATTTTAATTAAGTTTTTATTTCAGATTCTGCGGGGGTGATTATAAACAAGGGCAATCTGACTGCCATAAATATTAATTATTTTAATTTAATTTGTAAGACTGTAAGACCGATGGAAAAATTCTTATCAGTTGATATTAAATTGCAGTCGACATAAGTAATATTTTTAATGATAGTATTTATATATACGGAGCGCCTGACAGAGCTGTTTTTCCAAAAATCTACTCAGAATTTATTTAATTAAATAAAAGCCGCAATGTCGATAAGTAGGGATCTGTAATACTTCGAATTTTGCCAGTATTAAAACGAGCGTATCTCATGGAAATGCTGATAGAATCGCACAAAAAAAAATCTGAGCATAGTATTTACATACACGGAGCGCCTGACAGAATTGTTTTTCCAAATAAACGTTCGAATGTTTATGAATTAAATAATGAAATTGGGTTGATTTTGAGGTTCACATCGCCTTAAATACTTGTTTGTAACTTACATTCTTCTTATATTTCTGCTAGATATTTTTTAGATAACTTCAGATGATTTTTCTTGAAATGTTTCAAATTTTTCTCATGAGTCACATCTAGATTCATAATTCTTACTAAAATCAGTTAAGATGTAACAGAAAAGTATAAAGATAATGAATAATATAAAAAACCATACCTTGTTCGTTCGTAAATAAAATTTTTGTAACAAAACTCTCCTATTAACTATACTTATAACATTAACAAAATGTTTTCTAAGAGAGTTTTTCAAAGTATACAGGTAAACTTAATTTCTCAACAAAACACTTTTGATCACATATTTGCTTGAGTTTGGATAAGTGATATGATGGCTATACTGTTTTTAGTTTATGGTATACACCACCACCATCACAATTTATGTTAATGTACAATAGCGGCATAACGTACTTTCCATCAAGAATAAAAATAAGTGAATTAACATAAAGCCAGTTATTTTTATGTCAAACAAAGGCTGTAAACTTAGAAATAAATATCCACATTTCCATAATCTTATAACAACATTTCTTGATCCTGAAATAAAGGATAATTTTATGTTTCTACTGTTTAACCAAATATTTTTTAACTCTTACAGCAAACATTTTTTAATTTAAAAGAATGCTTTTATCAGACACTGATGATGGATGTTTATAATGAGTTGTACAACAGAAAATTAAAATATTATCAAAAATATAAACTGAGAAAAATAAAAATAATACAAAAATATTGGTATTGGTAAGTAAATGATTTTATATTAACTTTAACGTTCTCTTAATTTATGAAATTATTGAGAAATTTACAAGTTACTTTAAAATATTAAATGAAATGGATTTGGATGATCTTTTTGAGAGCTAGTATAAAGGGAAAAATTTGAATACAAGAAACATCATAGTTTCTCATATATTTATAAGACCTGAAGCAATCAAGTCTGTGTTTAAGAATGTTGCCCTACTGAAAAATCTCACGTGAGATCTCAGGCCAAAATCTCATCTGAAATTCTGGTCCGCGAGCTGCTAAAATTCCTTCAATGATAAAAAATCAGTTTCTGGGAATTAGGAACCGCCTATTAGGTTACACCAACCCCCAGATAAGTTCAAAAATCTACGTTTTGAAGCGTTTTAGTCATTTTTTACATTTTTAGAAATTTTAGACATGAGATCTCACGTGAGATCTCACGTGAGATTTTTCAGTAGGGTGCTGTACTACATATTCCTATTGGTAAATGGTCTGTATCTTTATCATGTCCCTCTTGTACAAAGCAAAATGGTTTTTTCTTTGATGAGCCCAATATAAATAAATTTCAATCATCTCAGCAACTACGGAAACTTTCTTGTGAATGTATGGTTATTGTTTCTTATATCTGCAATGGTTTTTATGAGTCGTCCTTTTTCTTACAGGTATTCATATTTGAGTCTTTTGGATATTGCCCTTTCATCAAACCTTCAGATGCAATAACAGCAATAACAGATGGTAGTATGATACACAGTGAGAGAATCTCGGGAACATTGGTGTCCTAAGGGCATTCGCACAGCTCTGAGGAACAAATATAAAGAACAAGAATAACATGGGTTAGTATATCTATATATACAATGAACAGCGAGATACACGAGGAACAAGAGTCTGTTCATCGTATATATAGATATAATAACCCATGTTATTCTTGTTCTTTATATCTGTTCCTCAGGGACTCGCCACAAATGAACCGTGCCGTACCGTGTCATGCCGTGCCGTGCCGTGCCGTACCGTCCGTTTTTTAAAAACGCGTGTACCGTCTACCAACTATATTGCGTCAGTGCTTTGATCTGAGATCATCCACGCTTTGATCATTGTTGCTTGGAGCACGGACGCAATAATGTTGGTAGACAGCACACTCATTTTTCAAAAGCGCACGGCACGGCACGGCATGGCACGACGCGACACGGCACGGGTCATTTATGGCGAGTCCATCAGAAATGTGAGAAGGCGCTAATCAGTACGGCTACGATTTTATATCTTCGAAACGAGTTAGTTGCCAAAAAAAATCGGTCCATTACGACTAAACATATTTGAGGTTAAAATTTTTTTTTTCATATAATCGTCTTTTTCATAAAAAAATATTAAAATCATCAATTATTAATAACAAAATAGTTTCTTCTTCAATAAGATGAAATTAAAAAATTATATTAATACAATCTTAAAAAAAACCGCTGCCAATTCATTGGCACGTAGCTTCCTCAAACTTAATTTACTGATTCCTTTAATTAATTTTTAATTCCAATATTTAAAATTTAATACTTCAGAAAGACAGAAATAACAAAACTCCAACATAATTTATTCAAATTTTTATAGATTATACATTTCCACAAAATTTCACATACATAAAATATATATCACAATTGCCTATAAATTTGCAACTGATATTTAGAGCTCTATGTATTTGAATGTAATTTATAGCATTCGAAACATAATTAAATTACCTATATTTTCTAAAAAAAATTAATTTTCTAGCTATCCCGGTTCTTTTGTTATTAACAGAAATGTAAAAATTTAAAAATTAAAAAAAATCCTCAAGAAATAGATTTTAAAAATGTCTAGAAAAATTTTAACCTCAAATATCTCTGAAATTTATGAACCAATCACTTTGCCAAAAGAACTCATCCGAGAACTATCAATAATATACCTCTACAATGAATTTTGAAGCGAATAAGACAATTTTACTCTTGTAATAGTTGAACATATAAAACTCATTTTTTTCATTTTTCAATTTTTACGTTTTTGTTAATAACAAAAGAACCGTGATAGCTAGAGAATTAATTTTTTTTAGAAAATATAGATAATTTAATTCTCTTTCGAATACCACCCACCCCATTTAGATACATAGAGCCGTTCTCGAGAAATTACGATTTAAAAAAAATTGAAAAAAATTTTAACCTCAAATATCTTCGAAATTTATGGATCAATCCTTTTGCCCAAAGAACTCACTCGATTGGTATACAAAATCTACCCCTACAAAGAATTTCAAAGTGATTAAGCCAATTTTACTATAGTTATTGGACGACAAAAAAAATCACTTTTTTTTATAAATTATTTTTTTTTCTCAAAAAATAATGAATAAAAAAACCTAAAAATTTAGTAAGTTATAGTACCTAATATCCTTTATAACCAAAAAAATATTCATGTTAATATCATTTTTAATTTCGAAATATAACCTATTTACAAAAAATTACGTTTTCATCAATAACTTATGATGAAATATAGCTACCGACTTTTTTTTTTTTAAATTGTAGATAATTTTATCCTACATACAGAGAATTCATGATATATAAACAATATTTGTTCTAAATATTTAAAAAATCGAAAAAAACAATTTTGAAAATTAAAAAATGGCTATAAAAAGAAAATTAAATTTTACAAAAATAGAATATTGACCCCAATTGTGGAAGCAAAATCTAAAAAAATGATCACTCTCCCGTTAAAATCGGTCGAGTAGATCATGAGAGATCAGCGTATACGGACACACACACACACACGCATCCATACGGACATTTTCTAAAAATAGTGTATTTCGATTCCAAATTTGCTAAATAACATTTCTAACACATTATCTCATAAACTTTTTTTTTTACTATCACAAAGCTTCCTCTATGAGGAAGCAATATTATATAAATATGAAAATGTAGTAAAAGTCATAAATTTGAGATAATTTAATTTAGAAAATTTTGTATTTTTTTTGTGAAAAATTTATTATTATAATTTCAATTTAATAAAAAGAATCGATAAATTATTTTGAGGAAGCTAAGTGCCAAAGAATTGGCAGCGGTTTTTTTTTATGGCGTTAGGGGTTAGGGGTTTAGATATTGGTCGGAAATAGTCATATTTTCTTAAAGGTCTGAAATAACAGAATTATATTATAGATTGTAAATTTATATAAAAAGTTGAAAGTATTATCATATTCTGTAATAAAAATATATTTGGCTATTTAATTATAAATTTATATAAGGTTATAAATTAATACAATATTCACACTAGATAAATCTGCGAAAAGATAATCATACCTTCTAAAATATCCATAGTTTTCAGTGCAATTATTAATAAAATGTAACAATATAAAAAGTTCCATAAAAAGTTAAATATATTTTATATAAAATACATTTTCTGTATAATTATACAAAATTCAATACAGAATAATTATCAAAACATTGGCAAAATTCATGAGAGAATAATTATCAAAACATTCATTGTTTGTATCAATGCTAAAATTTGACAACTTCAAGTAAGAAAAATCGTAACCTCTTACGACTATCAACAGTATTTGCATTTTACAAAATAAAGTATTTTGTAATGATATTGAATAATTAAATATCAAGGTTCGATTTGTACTGGTAAGAAAACGCCGAAGAAATTTTGAAAAAACGTAATTAATTTATAAATTCAACAAATAGCATGTGATAATACCTTAAAGTTTTTAATTTGCAATTTAATAATTACTAATAATAATTACAACGATGCAACATTGCGCTATGCGCTGCACTCCGCAGCGCCCAGACAGCGCCACCCGACAGCAGAGGAGCGCAGTGGACGAGCTTGCCGTCTCCCCCTTTACATTCGCCTCGCCTATACACGTGCAAGCGCCGGTGACGGCTCTCTCTCTCTCTCTCCTGTGCCTAACGCCGACTACGACGGACGCATCGCCTTCGCTACACCTTGTGCCACCAGAATTTATCAGAGCCTCAATAAAGAGTTTTATTGTTTTTACATAAAGTGCCCAGGACTTCCTTATTTCATACCCGCTCCAACATTGTTTATAAAAAATACTAGGAATAATAACTAAATATATCATTTTTATGATACATTAAAGTACATTAAACTTTATGTCTTAATTTTTAGATACCACTCCTATTTTTTTTCATTAAAAATAATAAAAATTGAAACATTTACTCAAATTTATAAATACCCCGGCTGCAAATATTCTAGTGATTTCCACCTGGATTTCCACCTGAAATTTCACCTGGACTTTCACCTGAAATTTATGTAAATATAACGTAAAATTAAGATGGAATATACCTAATTTTTAGATGCATTTTCAGCTGTAAAAAGTCCAAAAACGTCACGTGAATTTCAGGTGAATTTCAAGTATATTTCGACGGCTGAGCGGAACAAGGTCGTATCTGGACGCGCGGACGAAGAACGTCGTATCTCACCGCGCGCATGCGCCCAGTTCTTCGTCCGCGCGCCGAGATATGACGTTCTTCATTCGCACGGTGAGATACGACGTTCGATACGACGTTCTTTATCCTCGCGCCGAGATACGATGTTCTTCATCCGCGCTGTGAGATACGACGTTCTTCGTCCGCGCGCTGAGATACGACGTTCTTCATCCGCGCGGTGAAACACGACGTTCTTCGTCCGCGCGCTGAGATACGACCTTGTTCCGCTCAGCCGTCGAAATATATTTGAAATTCACCTGAAATTCACGTGACGTTTTTGAACTTTTTACAGCTGAAAATACATCCGAAAATTAGGTATGTTCCACCTTAATTTTACGTTATATTTACATAAATTTCAGGTGAAATTTCAGATGGAAATCACTGGAATATTTGCAACGGGGACGGTACATAGTGTTACTATGATTCACAGCAGATAGAATTTTCCCATATTTCAGCATAAAAACCGTTATACATACAAATATTAATAACAAAATTTATTGATTTAAAACTGTTTACAATATAATCATAGAGATGAACGATTTTAAATAAAAAAGCTTTTGTATATAAATCAATATTTTAATGAATACCTGGCGTTAAATATTTAAAAATCAATTTTCTCCTAAATTAAATAAAATAAAAAATTACGCAGGCCCACAAAAAAATCATGTCTGAACTCGGCATGAGAAACATGTCTTCTTACGTATTTTGCGGTGTTGAATTCTAAACAGGGGGTTTCCCAGCTGGATTTTCTTTCAATGCCGTTCTATTAAGGTGGTTCTCCTCGGACTCCCTGGTCAAAGCAGTGCTAAATGTAGAAGTTACCTAAAATTAAAAAAAACCATAGTTGTAATGTGATTTAGTTTTAAAGATCTCAATTTGCTCCTTAAAAAATTTCAATATAGTTTTCAAGATCTCAATTTGCTCCTTAAAAAACTTGCCGAAGGAAAAATTAAAAATTATTCAAAACTCAGAAAGTTATAGATAATTGTTTATAAATTTATGCACGTCGTTAAAACAAAATATTTTTTTAATTGACTATAACTTTCTGAGTTTTGAATAATTTTTTATTTTTCCTTCGGCAAGTCCCCATGAAATTTTTTAAGGAGCAAAATGAGACCTTGAAAACTAAAACCGGTTGAGAAACAAAAAAGATTCCAGTGATTTATCAACAATTATTTGTAGTGACAATATCTAGTTTCTAGAATATCGCCATTTTGTGAAAAAAGTTATTTTAGTCATGTTAAATACACTTTATCTATAATACATTGACTATCTCTATCATTTTAAATAAATAAATCACATTACACTATGGTTTTTTTTTATTTTAGGTAGTTTCTACATTTAGCACTGCTTTGACTAGGGAGTCCGAGGAGAACCACCTTAAGGTGGTTCCCTGGAGATCAGAGTTGATTCAACACATGCTTGAAATTACACACGTAGGTCAATAAAGACATAACGAATATCATACCCAAATTTCAGAGCATTTTATCATTTAGCTTCTGAGTAATTGCTGTGTAAAGTTACACGGATTAAATGGCAGATATATCTATATATATCGAAACTGTCGCGTTATGTATCTGTTTACAACAATATCTAAGCAACGAGATTCAAGTCAGCCTTGGAATTTCATGTACACATAGAATATATAATAAGGAATGTTTTCGCGCAAGAATGAAGTAGATTCATCGTTTCATTATTAAAATAGAGCTTCTTAAACATATCGCTTTCGCAGAACTTGACATGTTTCGAGGGTACGCTCAGCGCGCCAGCGTGCACTCTATCTCTCTCGCTCAAAGCTGTCTGTCTCCACCTTAAGGGCCTTTGCACGCTAAAAGAATAACGCAAAGGAATAAGGAATAAGAGGGCATACGGTGGACATAAGGTACTTATGCTCCGCTTATTCCTCTTATGCCCGTGTTGTGTACGCAACGGATCGTGCATAACCCCTAAATTGCTTGTTTTGGAGTAAGTTTTTTAATAATAAATTGCAAGTAAACATTTACCTCTTCATCCATTGTTCAAAAATGTCTACACTATAAATTATTATAAAATAATCACTAAATGATTAAGAAGAAAACTTTTCTCACTTCTGCACGTTGAAATGATAAAATACAAAAGCCCCTCAAGTTTTATTATTTTGTCAACTTTTTACATTGTAACCAATTAGAGTCAATTAATAATTACAGTAAGCTATTTCATTTCGAAAACTTTACTCCAAAAAAATCAAGAGACCATTTGAATAACAAACGTATTACTGTAAAATAATAATCCCGATAAAGATTTTAACAATAAAATAATGAATTTATTTAATTAATCAGATAAATAATTTTAACCTGTTCCGTAAATAAATAGTAAGTAAACAATTAACGAATTTATGATAACCCGAATAGAAATAAACTATCCTGACGATAGTTAATAATTGTATTCGTAATTAAATAAATAGTAGACGGGCGATCAACATCGAAATAAACGTGATAACGTTAATTAATAATTGAATTAACAATTAAATAAAGGAAGCTCGCTCAGGGTGAAAAGCCTTTGTAGGAATTATTTATTCTAGGAAATCCTCAATTGGCAGATGGCTGCAACGGGCGAGGCACTCAAGGACACGGAGGATGAAGGTGTCGGAGTCAACAATTCCCAAAATAACATTGCGCAACGCAATTAGCCGTAACGGTCGACCAGCGCCCTTGAAGGACGAGAAGGTCAGAGAACATCAACACCAACTCTCAGCGACAAACAATTCCAAGAATGCATTAGCGAACACAACCCACGGAAGTAAACACTTCTTGGAATCAATTAGCAAAGAGCTCAAGGGGACCCAACCTTCAGGAATGGGTCAACGGTCGAACCAAGAATGCGTAAACACTTTTTGGAATCCATTAGGCTAAGGAAAGGATTAACGGACGAACCAGAAATGCGTAAACACTTCTCAGAATCCATTAGTGCCAACGGTCACACAACGTAAACACAAATAATTCCGAGAAGGAGCTATGGCGCAATGGTGCAACAGCCCAACGGCCTGAGCCATCGTCAACAACCAATCACGGACTAGCGGCGTCCCAAGCCACTGGAGGGAGGCGGCCCGTCACCTGCTGCTCATCGCTCTCGACCCTATTTTCAGGTCTGAGGGTCCCTCCACTGCCGCTCTCTCTCTACTTCAGAGTGAGGGAGGCCTCTGAGGCAACTTGGCGTTCTACAGCCTCTACACCATACTGCCTCCCACTACCAACCTGAAGCTCCACCCACGATCCAGAATATAAATTGGGCCACACCGCCGGCATCGATTCAGTCGCTACCGAGCACATGAAAAGCTCTGTAGTCAGTTGCACTAGTGCACGAGCTCTGACCACGTCTCTGAGTCAGTCGCCATTACGATTAAAATTCGAGTTAATTGCATTGTATAGAGTCACGGTCAAAAGTCTATCTGTTTGTTAAAGTTCATAAAGTACTTAATTAATTTAATAAACCTCAAGTTAAAGTTATTTCTCTCGAGTTCGAGTTTTATTTCAAACTTCCAGCGACTCCTTGTACTTCAGCGCTTAAGGGACAATGTACATAAGAGCCGTGTCGAGCTATGTCGTGCTGTGCCTTGCCGTGCCTTGCCGTTTCGTTCCTATTTTTGTCGGTTTATAAACATGTATTCTATATCTCTGTAGAAACGAAACGGCAAGGCACGGCAAGAGCAAGACACGACACGGCTCTTATGTACATTGTCCCTAATTGAGCAAACGTTCCCACATCCTGATTGGCCAACTTCGCGACCATTGCAGAAGTGCCCTTCTGCTCGCAGACCCCGACTCGGGTTGCAACACTCACATAATTCACAGGTCCACGAAATAAAAATATCTGACATCGATGTGAGGAACGGCCGAGGAACATTGTTTTCTTATGTCTTGGTTGAATCCACATCTTAAATCAAAATAGGACTTTTCCCGGGCCAACTTTCATTAAAAACCGTTTTATTATTAGGTAATTATGGAAACCATCGAGAAAGGCTGATTTTAATAAGATTATCTAAATGCCTTGTCCTGGTAATCAGGATTTCCTGATAATAAAACGGTATTTAGAGAAAATGGCGTATTTTGACTTCAGAAATGGATTCAACGATTCAGAAACCGTAAGAAAACTGTTTCTAATGCCGAGTTCTATAGTATATCACGATACGTGTGACTAAAGTGGCTCTGTTTTGCACGGCGTGAGGTTAGTGCCCGAGCGCAGCAAGGTCGTATCGTAATATACTATATACGATCGAGTCACACGTATCGTAATATACTATTTTTCCTCACACCGGGCCGAAAGTGCCTCATTCCCGCCCGGCTCCGAAACGGAAATATGTATTTTCGGCCTCGCTAGGCAAAAAAATCGTATACGCAACACGGGGATAAAGAGGACCACCCCAGAGCACATGTAAATTGCCATCCGAGCCTCTGGACTGGCCAACTCTTTATCTCCCTATTTGCGTAATATGCTATTTCACCATACACTGGCCGGTAAATACCACTTTCGCTCCCGGCTCAAAAACGCGAATGTGGTATTTTCGGCCCGGGTATGGTGAAAAATGGTATACGCAAGATGTGGTCTAGACTGGCCGAGTCTTTACCTCCCTAGTTGCGTAATTTACCATTTATTCCTATCTCCTCTGTACTGGCCACTTAATAATCTGAAAAGCGGGGCAAAAGTGGCGTCTGATTCTCTGTTTTACTTTATTCCCGCATATATGGAGAATAACAGTCTAATTTTTCATGTTTATGGTGAATTTGGTTAAAACTAACAAAATTATAACACATAAATACAAAATAACTTTTCAAGTCTATAAAGTGGTCACAGTGGAGCTGGGAATATAGTACATTTCGACACGGGTGGGGAAGTCGATTATTTAGCTGGTGTGACTTTGTACGAGCGAAGCAAGTGCGAAAAAGTCACACCACCTAAATAATCGACTTATGCACTAGTCTCGAACGGTATTTTATACCACGAGCGCCGAAAAATCATATCAAAGTTGTGATTTTGAGGTTAGAGTGGTATAAAAGTACTTAATGTACATACTACTAATAGTAACATAATGTAGTAGAAATGCGAAATGGAAAAAAAAATTCGTTATTCTTTACTTTTTAGAAGTTCATTTTAATTAAGAGTTAGTAAAAAAGTAGATGAAAAGTAAATAGAATAAAGGGTTTGTTACCTTTGTACGTTTGTCTCTAAATTAAAATTTTTAATTTTAAAGAATATGCACACACATTGCAGAAGTCCTTAATCGAATTCAAAGCAATAATTATAATTCATGAAATAACAATAATTTTTTAACACTGAATGTATTATTTATTTGTGATTTATTTTGTATATTTTATAGTTTATAATTTTGAACTAAAGAACTAAAAGTTTAAAATTAATTAAATAAAATATTTAATCCTAGATTCATATATCATTTATACGAGCACTGCCAATTATCAAAATATACCTTTTACCTTATCAATTTCCTATAAGACATAAATTTCTACAATTTTCTATTTAAAAGTTTAGCAGTAATGAATATTATGTATACATGTAATGAGAAAAAGTTAATCATTATAAAATAAACATTTACATACAAAAGTCACATTATATATATATATATATATATATATATATATATATATATATATATATATATATATATATATATATATATATATATATATATATATATATATATATATATATATATATATATATATATATATATATATATATATATATATATATATATATATATATATATATATATATATATATATATATATATATATATATATATATATATATATATATATATATATATATATATATATATATATATATAT
Source organism: Torymus aiolomorphi (assembly GCA_036365515.1). Classification (NCBI taxonomy): domain Eukaryota; kingdom Metazoa; phylum Arthropoda; class Insecta; order Hymenoptera; family Torymidae; genus Torymus; species Torymus aiolomorphi. Next base: position 220,386,400 of record CM070875.1, on the reverse strand, counting down.
ATATATATAATGTGCTTATTATATATACATACACGTGTATGTATATGTTGTCTCCATTGTTCTTCTCATTTAGGAAACAAATATTTCGTCTAGGATGAAAAAGCATATCGCACGCTTCTTTTAACATAACAGAACGCGTTATTTCGCCTACCTAGTCATCATACATGGGTCGTTTGAATACTTACAATGTCTTTTTGTAGTAAGATAAATCTGTTAAATGGTTGTTATGAGATTATTGATAATTGAACTTAGCTACAATTATATCCACCAAAAAATGTTATTTTCACAGTAATTGTTGCCTCTTTTAATGTCTCCTCTACAGTCAACCATAGAAGTATGGTTTTTTATGTATAATCTTAATTATCTAGTCAGAAACAAAAATAAAATATATGATAAATTTAATATTTACCTTGGTTGAATTATAGCTAGCATCTTACAATTATGGGTGCACAATTTTTTTTTACTGTTTTGTTAAAATTACTATTATTCTCATAATAATATTAATGTCACTGTTATATATTTTACTTTGACTATCCTTTTTGTCTGCTGTTCATCAAACTCACATAGAATTTTAACCATAGTTATTATGCTTATTTTGTTTAATAATACATACAAAATTTTATACCAGTAGTTGAAATCCCACCGTTTATACAAAATGCACTCTATCAAGAAACAAGCATCCCATATCTTTATAGCTTTGAAAAATAATGAATTATTTAAGACTACTCTATGTATGTACATGGGATTTTTATTAAAACTTGGTCATTAAAAATCAAATATTTTATTTTTTATTTATTTTTTTTTGTTTTGCTGACGCTCTATAAATTTTTCCAAATATATGCGCGGGCTTTTAAATGGACGAATTCATGAATAAAAATAACCAAATAATTTCAAAATCTTCGTTATTAAATCCCTTTTTTCTTTTACATCAAATTATTGAATTATTATCATTCTCTAACATTTTTTTAATATACAATTGATAATGTATAATTTAAAAATTTCTAATATAATTATTTATATAGCACTAAACAATACCATTTAGAAAAACTGAATCTTTGTAACATAATAATAATAATATTTATAGAAAAAAAATAATTGTTATTTCAGTGATGTTGACATGTTATTATCAGTGTAACAAGACATTTTAAAATTCGAAATAGCTCTGTTAAGACATAATTCGACAGTTACAATTTTCGCAAATTTAAACATGTAATTATTTTTTTATTTGTTATCAACATTTTGACGCTGGCCTCTTATTACGCGTGGGTGCTCAGTGCTTTCGTAATTCTTGAGTATCATCATCTAATTAGTAGATACAAATAGTTTAATAAAAAAAAAAAAAAAAAAATATGGAGAAAAATTTTAACCAAAAGCCGGAAGTATGATGTTTTTAATGTCTATTAAAGCTCAAATTACTTGAACATGAATTTAAATGTGTATGTATTTATATATTTGTTTCTTCAGCCAAGTGGTCCGGCTTCAAGACATTAAAAATGGCTTGTGTCTCATTATAATTTGCTCATTTTGAGTGCCTAAAAGTTTAATCCAATCTGCACTGAATGCTACACAAAACCATTTTGATCCTTTTTGCCTGCTTAATAACACATTCAAGCAAGTTCATAGTCGTTGACGTAGACAGGCAGCGCATCGGCAGATAATTAAATTACAAATGGCGCGCTTTGTAAAGTCATATAAAGTAAGTAGCTCACGAAAAATTATCGTTCGTCGTTTCTGCTTTCACTTTCTTTTGAGGTGAATTGACTTGCGACCTAACATCAGCCACAGGCCTTTTTACTTGCATATTATTTTTTACTGCTGTCGTTGGATCTGAAATATACGAATAAGTTATGAATGGAAAAATGTTAATTTACAGATTCAAATTCACGCGCATAATTATGTATCACAAACCTTGCAACCACCTCACTTGAGTAGCAGGTCCATAACCTTTGTCATTACGTGCGGCTATTCTAAATATAATAGCTGGTTTGGTTGTAGTATCTACATGAGCTGAATTCAAAGATTTATTGGGGACAGAACACGCATTAGTAGGACCACAATAAACTCTAATGAATGAAGGTTGTGTCGGCGTTGTTGATGTCACTTCTCCAGAGTTCTCTGACATGGCACTAGCACTTCGCACAACCAAATAGACCGAATATTCTAAAATAGGTCCTGAATTACTTGATGGTGGTTCCCAGGAAAGTTGAGCACCATCGGCAGATTTCAAAATTTTTATGGCGCTTGGAGCACCAGGGAAACCAGGAAGACACGTTTTGAAAGCTGATACCTAAATAATAGAAGAATAGTTTGTTACAAGAATCTACACTACTTTTGTAATTGTTCTTTTAAATTTTAGCAAATTGAAAATAAAATAGAATAACTAAAAAAGCAACTATAATTCACACAATGTGATTTAAATTATGTACTATAGCTACAGTAATTTTTAGTTTTAAATTGTTTCTTTAGTTGTATTTTAATCAGGCTTATGTACCGGTAACTGTGTTTTCTGTGTAGGACGTATTTTTTCTTGTGACTTCTTCGTGCAGTATAGTATTTTACTCTGGTTTTTAATAAAAGAAAAAAAAATAATAATTAAAGAAATTAAAAAAATTTTAAAAATAAATGTAACAAGTAAAAAAGAGGAGATTTTATAAATAACTTTAAAATAAAAATTCCAAAAAATATGTACATTCATAGAATATTAACAACAACATATGTTACTTGTATGTATTACTCTGGTTATCAATAAATAAATAAATAAATAAATTAAAAAAATTAATTTAACATTTTTATCAATATGTGAATAAAAAAAGTTAAGTATTATCAATTTACCTCACTCCATGGGCTTTGGCCACAACTATTCACAGCAGCTACTCGGAATTTATAAGCAGTTCCAGGTTCTAGAGGTATTTTTGTTTTACCCTTAAATAAATCAGTGGTTAATGCTTGTTGTACATCTAATGGCTCATCTCCTGGAAGATAATAATGTGTAACTGTGAAGTTGGTTCCTTTTATTATTCCTACATCGTGCCATTCTATTATTGGCTTTTTCTCTTCTTTTGGTGGTTCTTCATTCTGCAATGAAAAAAATTATGTTGTTTGGATTTTTTAAAATTCAAGTATAAAAATCTAATAAAGAGTAAGATCATTCTTACATTAATAACTGGAGTGGGTGGCTGTTCCTTCTTTAACTTAACAGCAGGCTGTGCTGCAGGTTGAGCTGCAGGTTTTACTGCAGGTTGTGCTACAGGTAGTGCTACAGGTTGTGCTATAGGTTGTGCTACAGGTTGTGCTGCAGGTTGTGCCAGCTCTGTAGAACCCAAAGCAGCAGTTGCTAATGTTGCTAAAGCCATTGCTTCATCACTAGTTGTGTCTTCAAGCTTTTCTTGTTTTATTTGATCAATCACAGTCACAGGAACTTGAGTTTTCGGTTCTACTTCCATTTTAATGACAGGCCTTTCAATTTTTGATTTACTTTTGTGTGTGACATCGCCATTCGTGGTTGCAGGGGCAGGTGCTACAGGTTCAGCAGGTTTAACAGATTTAGCTGGTTGAGCAGGTTCAGCAGGTTGAACAGGTTTAACAGGTTCAACAGGTTGAATCGGTTCAGCCAGATGAATAAGTTCAACAGGTGGAATAGGATCAGGTGATTGAGCAGGTTTCACAGGTTCAGTAGAGTCAATAGGTTCTTTATTTTCCTCCATAGGTTCACATTCCTCTAAATCTTCTTCTTTTATTGGTAGTATTTCGGATGGTGCATCTGATGTATCAGGTTTATCACTATCAACTTCTACTTTCACTTCTGTTAGATTTTCCGGTGTAGGAGTTGGTTCAGGTTCCATTGTTGACATTGGCATAACTTCTGGCTCTACATTCATTAGTTCACTTTCATCTTTTTCTTCTGGAATATTATCAGATAAAGTTTCAGATAGTTTATTTGGTTCTTTTATTTCTTCTACGACCGGTTCTTCATTGGATTGAGTTTCATTCTCCATTAGATCAGATTCTTGCAGATCTTTCTCAGCTGCTTGCTTATCTATAGGAGGTTCAGCAACAGTTTCAGTTGAAGATTCAGGTAATGCATCTTCTTTATCAGTATCTGCAGGACTCGGATCGACTAACATTTGATCGCTGTTGTTTACATCATCTTCTGCTTGATTTGTTTCTTCATTTTGATTATCCGATTCCTTCTCTGATGGTTTGACTTCTTCTTTCTCTTCCTTTTCCTTTTCTTCCATTGGCTGGTCGATATTTGCAGATTCTTCATTTGGTTCTAATGGAGTAGCTTCAGCAGAGGCCTCTGCAACAGTGTCTGTTGGCTCATTCTTATCAGAAGACTCCATTTCTTTTTCCGGTTCAGTCACATCTTCTTGAGCTTCTGTACCATCATTTCCAGACAAAATAGCTTCGACGTTCATTGATTCAGACGATTGACTTCTTTCCATGGTTGCAGGTTCAGTTGTAGTTGGTTCATCTACATCTCCAGTGATAGCGGCCATTCCTTGGTCAACATCTTGTTCCATTTCTTCTGCTGTGGGCTCTGCTGAAGGCTCAGCGTTTTCACTTGCAGGCTCCTCTTCACCGGCTGCAGATTCACTCTCGTCCTCGGAAAATATTAAATCTCCTGGTCCATCTACTTGAGGAATAACAAGATTGCCTTCTCCATCGACTTGCATTGGCTCTACAAGAGTCGCAGCAGCAGCGGCAGCGGCAGCAGCATCTTGATTACCATTGCAGCTTTCTTGAGATTTCGCGTCCTGACCATCACCGCCATGAATAGCTGAATTATCACAAGCCATCATGAAAGACAAACCAGAGGAGGATTCTTGAACAGGGTCTATTAAACCTGCCTCAGCAGCCAGAGCTGCAAGAGCTGCGTCGGTAGTCGCTGGACCGTCGGAAGTTGTGGCTAATGTTGCAGATGGTTGCTTCTGAGGAGAGACTATTAACATCTTGCTGGTATCAATAGCATCCGTTACAGTACCTGAACTACTAACAATGGAGCTGCTTGTAGGAACAAGTGTGACGGTTTTCGTACCACCACCTTGTACTTGCAGCGTCACGGGTTTTCCGACCGTTTCGGAAGCTTTCTGTATCTGAGGCATGGCTACCAATTGATTTTTGTGTAAGATAGTTCCGGAAGCTCCAGCTTTCGTGGCGATGGTTACGGTTTTGCCTCCCTGACCTGGCATCGTTATCGTAAGGGGTTTGCCCGCGGTACCACCGGCCATGGCACTAGACGACACAACGATCATCTTGACGCCCTGCTGATTGGTGACGTGATTTGCTGCCGACAAAGGTAGCATGTTCACGGGATTTGTCGCGAGCGAAGTAGCCTGTCCAGAAGCTGCCTGTGAGGTAGTGACTGCTTGCACGGTCCTCAGGCCGGATCCCGTTGTGACTACTATGAATTGATTAGGTCTACCTACCAGACCACCGTTGCCACCAGGCTTTGTAATCATGATAGTTTGCTTACCGGAGATGCTTTGACCTTTACTCATAGCCACGAGGTTCGATGTCTTCATGGTCGTGAGAATTTTGGAGCCAGCAACGGTGTTCGGATTGACCAATCTAAGAATAGCAGGTCCCTGGTTGCCCGGCTTGGCGCCAGTTGCGGGGACCGTTTTACCGGGGATGAGACTCATTTTGGGAACAGCCATCATACCCTGATTTGTCTTGACGAGATGCACAATCTGTGTTTGACCAGAGATGTTTTGTCCCGGCTTCTGCAAGATTATCTGTTTGCCCTGTTGAGGAGAAGCAGCTCTCAAGACAGTAGCACCAGGGGTGGCAAAACGTATCTGTTGACCTGGTGTGACGTTCTTCATTCTAATAGGTGTTGTCGTCCCGGTGGCTTGAACCGGTATCATCGGCACGTTGTTCATGTTGATCTTATGGGTCATCGCTGCAGCGGCTAGAGCAGCCATACCAGACATGGACTGCGCTTGCTGAGCGGAAGTCGTCGTGGTGGTTGCTGCGGGCGAGGCTACCGTTGTCGTAGTAGTCGTGGTTGTCGTCGCAGCGGCTGCCAGTGCAGCGGTGCTTGTTGCGGTAGCAGCCGTTGCAACTGTGGCAGGCTGCTGAATCCTAATGAGATTAGCAGTCCGTGGAGTAACAGGACTATTCGTTATGATTTGTTTATTCGGGGTACAAGGTGCCGTCCCCGTGGCCGCCGCTGTAGCTGCTACTGTTGCGGGTGATGCAATGATTTTCTGGTTCACGGCTTGTACGCGAATCGGAGTCGCAGCCGCGGCTGTTGGTCTCACAGGCGTGGATACCGCTACTGGAGTGACAGTAGCAGGAGTCACGGTCGCGGCGTTGATCGTCGATGAGGGATGAACCGCGTTGGGAGTCGGGGAAGGAAGAGCTGGTGTGCTGCTCGCCGGTGTGGTAGTCGGAGTTGCCGTCGGTGTAGTCGTGCCGAAGCTGGTGTTGTTGGTAGGCGGTACATCGAACTTCTGAATTTGGAGAACGTAGTACTGAGCCGAAGGAGTTACGGTCCAGCTCACTTCCAGCGATTGCGTTGAGGCCTTTATCAGTTGAACTCTAGATGGTGCTGGCGGTTTGCTCACCTCTAGATACCAGAGATCTTTGCAGCATACCTAGGAAAACAAGATGTCCGTAGAACAACAAGAATCGTCTTGAAATACTTCGCGAAATTAATTCTGACCTGGTTATTCCATGCTTTGCGATATCCGTCTCGACCGGACCAAACGTATAAACGGCTGTGTACACCTACAGCACAGTGTCCAGCACGAGCTCGTGGTACATTTTCTTCCAAGGAATCAACAGTAAGCTGTTCCCAAGTCAATGTTTCTGTAAAAGTCACGAATGTATTAGATATTTAAAAAATTACTCTTACCTTTACAAATAACTTAGAATTTAAAATTTTGTTTTAATCTTCATTAATAGAACAAATAGAGCGGCGTTTGACTCAGTTGACAAAGCTCTTGCCTTTGGAAACAAACGTTCCTTAGGGGCATGGGTTCGAGTCTTCGCTGGTGCGAATTTTTCGACAGCTAAGATTCGAAACTATTCTCCCAGATTGGGCTTTTGGTTATCGATACAACCTGTGATAGGCTGGTGAGCTAGATTCGCTGAGTGCACTAGTTAACAGTCTATCACTAAGAGTCAGTACGGGAACCTCTCCCAATCTGAAGCATAAATTCTTACAAAAAGTGCCCATGGGTAACACATGAATGGTGGCAACTTGGGTCACAAAGGAGGACCCATAGCCAATAAAAGGAAATAACAAACAAAAATAGAACAAATAATTCGTGTTACTAAAATGTATCAGAAGAAAAATATCTAGTTTTTCAAACAAAAATTTGATATTTAAAATATACATGTATATTTTTTGTAAATGGCATTTTCTTTCCAGTTCAATTGAAAACTATATAATAAAGATATAAATACATTTATCAGAAAACTACCTTTACCTAAATTTAAGCAAGCCAGTGTGCTAGTACACTTCCATTCCTTTTCATGGGTGGCTACTTTGACATCATCAACTACCAGTGGTACCCACCCACCAAAAACATACATTCTATGTCCAATGAGAGTTGCAGTGTGCAGAGAACGTGGTAATGGAGTTGGACCATGTACCACAGGTTTATTCCAAGTCATGGTATCAACATCTAAAAACCACAAATCACCCAAGCGACAACCACTCATTCCACCATAAATGACCAGACATGACTTTCCAGTCTTGCGGTCGGTATATGCAACCCCCGTGTGTGATTCTCTAGGAGGTGGAGCATGACCATGTGTCTGCGGAACCTCCCAAGCTGTGGCTCCATTGGGCAGGAGTTCTAACGTGTACAAGTCGTTCAAATAACGAGGTATATTATTCTTCGGGTCATCACTATCATTAGCTAATCCTCCAAATAGGAAGACTTTATTTCCAATTAACGTAAAACTATGTCCTAATCTAGGACAGGGAGGTGGGTCATGCTTAGGAGGCCTGGGTTTAAGTCTTTTCCACTCCCACCTACTAGCTTGAAGTTCATAGAGTTCATTTGAGTACTTTCCATACTCCACCATTCCACCAAAAACAAGAATACGCGTTCCGTCCACGACGAAGCCGTAGGCCGCGCATCCTGGCGGAATATCTCCCTTCGTCGATGGAACAAACCATTGATTTGTTGCTGAAAAACATGAAAAAGTCAGAAAATTGCATTTGATATTAGACGTAAGGAAAATGATGGGGGGGGGGGGGAGAATAATGTGCATTGAATCGCCAGTAGTGGAAGGGGAAAAAAATGAAAACGTCAACAATGGCGAAGAAAACAGCTGGTAATGTTTCCAGCACTGTAGCGGGGCCGGTGCGCGCGTGGGAGAGAGAGTGAGACAGAGATGGATACACGAAGTGGCTAGGCAGGGAGTACAGAGTTGCTGAGACATGCATACAGGTTGCGCGCGCACTCACGTACACATATAAATACAAATCAACACATGCGTATACATGTATATACGTGTGCGCCCGCGAGAGAGTATAATAATGGCGGCTCCCACGCGAGTAGACGATAGAAATGCTAGAACGTGTTTTCTCGCTAAAAACCACTCCGAAATTCCGAATCCGCGAGCAGTACGACTTAGCGCGTTTCGGAGCGTTTTACCGGAAGAGTCCTGCGGTTCTTTAATTCAAAAGATTCAGCATCGAAGTACGGTAAAGGGCGAGGGAAAAAAATGGCGCTCCGGAGTCCGGCCGGTGAGCGCCTGTTCCCTGCGAGCCGCCATGTTGGATGTTGGATCGCGGGACATCGTGCATACACACGGGGGGCCAATAGGTAGGAGTCTAGGAGTGGAGGCAACAGCGCGCGCTTGCGCATAGCCGTGTCTGTGTGTGGGTGTGTAACATACACTGATACACACGCACACTCATACATAGCAAGAGTAGCGTACACAGCATAGGCGGCGCGCGGGAGAATCTTCGCTCGCGCGTTTTTCTCTCTCACTCACACGAACAGACGCACACACGAATAAATCACTCACCCGTGTTGTAGACGTGGAGCTCGTCGACGATGCCCTCGTTGCCGCCACCGAAGACGACCATGAGGTCCTTGATAGCGACCGCGCGGTGCCCGTGTCGCGGCCTCGGATGCGGCCCCGTCGGGTTCGTGATCCGCTTCCACTTGAGCATGGGTGCCGCCATGATGATTATTGTCGATCACATCATTTTCCGAGACGAACACGGAGCAACGACGCCGCGCCACCCGTAGTGGCTCTTCCCATACCCCTTGAATTTACAACGTACAGCACAGCAGAAACAATCTTTCTCTCTTTGACCCAGTCCTTCTGGACCCGTCTCTCTCCGCCGCTTATAAACACACAAACACGAGTTGCTGCTGTGCACTCTAGTCTTTCTCTCTCTCTCTCTCGCTTCGTTCGAGCAGTTATCGTCAGCTCTCTCTGCGTCAATCACCCAGAGAGGTCTCTCTCGCTCTTTTCAAATAGCCCGCAAACGCGCGAGCAGGAGAAACGGCGCGCGCCCGCGACCGATCCTAGCCTCTCCTTTGGCTGCCCACCGTATCTGAGCGGCAGCGGCTGTGCTGATGCTGACGAGATACACGCTCGCACCACCGAGCGCCAGTGTAGTTTGTCGCTATCCACTAGCAGGGAACAGCAGCGCCGTCGTCGTCGTCGAGAGTCGAGACTTGTGGGCGAAAAAAAACGACACGATAGAGAGCGCGCGCCCCAATGGCGACGACTAGCTGATGCGATGTGGGAGAGAGAGAGAGAGAGAGAGAGGGGGAGGCAGGCAAGAGAGATGGATGATGATTCTATGTACCCTCTGTGTGTATATAGCTGCGCCTGAGTCGTTGACAATGCTGGACGCGAGGCCGCGATGCACCGAAAGTAGCAACACCGACGGAGACGGTGGTAACAGCAGCCTCGTTGATTAATATGCACTCTGTCGTCTCCCGAGGAGAAAGAATGCACTCGATGTAGGGTAGCTGCTGCACTGGATGACCCGCCGAGTTCGCTCCTAACCTTTATCACAGAAAGAAACACTCTTTATTTTTCAGTTATTATTAATAATAAACCGCTATGTGAGTTTCAATTTCTCGCGGATGTAGGTAACCGTCAAGCGCGGAGCAAATTACACATTCGCCGAACTTAAGAGCTTGACATTCGCGGGTCGTCCTGTCAACCAAGCTTACTACCTACTATACCTACTCTGTCTCGACGACGTCGACGCTCTCTCGGAGGTTATGACGAGGCGGCGCGCGCTACTGCCTGAGTGCCTGCTGATACATACACGCACCAGCGCACAGCCATCAAGCGGCGGCGGTGGCGTTGTCGCACGAGCGCGCGTATATAGCAGACACGAAACGGCATACTAACATAAAACAACTAACAGCGTCGTCTCGTTGCACAATAGCAACCGCCCAGGAGAGCTAACGGCCACCGCGATTTCTTATACCACGACGGGAAGAAAATTCGGTCACTTAGATTAACGTTATAACGACGGGAATAACGACGGTGTACAAAAGATACTGGGACGATGCGAGTGCATATACGCACACACATGAGATTTCCCTCCCCCACAATATGCGCCGATGCGCGTGTGTGCATGATTTCAGATTTGTGAGGAGCTCACCACAAATGACCCGTGGCGTGCCATGCGCTTTTGAAAAACGAGTGTACCGTCTACCAACACTATTGCGTCCGTGCTCCAAGCAACAAGCATCAAAGCATGGAGGATCGCAGATCAAAGCACGAACGCAATAGAGTTGGTAGACGACTCGTTTTTCAAAAGCGCACGCCACGGCACACCACGGTACGCCACGGTCATTTGTGGCGAGTCCGTGATACGCGGAAAAGCGTCGTTACGTCGCTAGAGATGCTTTGCCGCGAGATGTCCCCGACGATCACGAAAATACTACAGCCGTAGAGCGCAACCGGCCGACCGGGCGGACCGGGGAGCTTCGACGCAGCAGTCTTGTGATTTTTGTAAGCGATGATGATGCGATGTGTATAGGCTATAGAGTCGTTCTACTCGGTATGCCTGACACCAACACTACACCGTCAAATACTAGAGATGTATACCTATATATGTATATATGTATAGGTATACATCTCTAGTTTTCACGGTGTAGTGGCGGTGTCAGGCATACCGTGTAGAACGACTCATAGGCCCGTTACACGCAAAAAAGCAACAGAGAACTATCGAAGCGTTCATGGTGGCGTAAAGTAGCAGTTTCTAAGGGTATTGCGTGTATTACTATATGTATATATCGAAAATAACCTCAAAAATATATAGAAAATTAGTATTTAAATATATACAAATTGACTTTTTGACACTTGTCTTCATAAAATAATGTTATATTTATACAGCTACATATATTATACAAATAACATAATGAGTTTTACTTGTATTACATTGTTATATCGTTTATTTTATAACTTCCCATATAAGCTAATGCTAATTGCTAAATTCCAGGAGTATTGACGATTCACACCACCAGGTGTCGTATCCAGGGGTCGCCACGAGACATGCACGGAGTGAATACGCGATGGATGCACTTGCACTTTGCTGTTCGCGCGGCCTAGCCCCACCCGACCTGTGGATCAACGGAGAGATGAAAAATGGAACTTTAGTCCCCCCCCCCCCCCCTGTAAAGGTATAGTCACTTATTAAGCGGTGCTGCCAACGTGACTTGATAAGGGCGGGAAAATTAAATGTAGTGGTAAACAATATGCCGTCAGTCTCAAAATTACTTATTCGGTTTCAATGCAAACGAGATATCTTCGAGGCTATCTAGCTTATCTGAAAATAACGCAAGAAGTAAACAGAAATTTTCAGAAAAAATACTCAAAAGAGCGCAGATTTCTTACAAAAATTGAAGAATTAGTACATTATTTCTATAAAAGCCTATAAATTATTGAAATTATTACAATGATAATTTATATTATTTATAATTACATTACTATTACATCGTAGTATAAATGCTATAATACGATCCTATTTTACAGTTTAATTGTTTAATCGAATATCATGCGTATAAAGACCCTTATATATAGCGTGTACGCAGAAACCCCGGATAGCACAATGATTAAAAATAAACATCTACTTAGTTATTACCACTCAAATACAGTAAATGAATACGCAGGTGTTACGTTTTGCATGGATATTTGATAAGGATCGGGGATTTCTTTTAGCAAGCTCCTGAAAACAAATTTTCGCGTGCACTAGGTACTTGAACTTTTTGTGTAGACTTCTGTGACCCTCTAGACAGTTTGCTTTTAGCATAGAAAAAAATTTGAAAATTTCGAATGTGTAAACCAAATTATTCTAAAACTAGGAAAAAAAATTACGGCAATGATCATGAAGTGTTATTAATTAAAAATTAAAAAAAATTTTAAACTCAAAAATATTATCCAAAGAATAAAGACTCGACAATGAAAAAAAGGAACAAATCTGCCGACTGCAAGCGCAAGCACAAAAAGAAACTGTCGAGCGTTGGTACCATTGTTGTAACTAGGCTACCTCGGCGACAAGCTTCAAGGGGAACGTAACTAAAAACTATACACTTTACCGCATCTTATGAGCGCAAAAGCTCCATTATTCTCAAACCAATGGTCGACGTACCACTGGTCGCCTCAAATGTCACCTTCCAGCGCAGGTACAAGGGCGGCAGTAGCTCGTCGTCGAAACCAGCTGGGCCGTCACTCCGTGACGCTGTCCCGCTGCGATGAGGTTATGCACGACCAGTTGCCGGCTGAGGAGATGCACCATCGGGTACGAGAAGTGCGATGCACTGAGTGTACATTGCCTTGGTTGCGGATAATGCGTCCCTACCAGGAATTTGCCAGTGACGGTTCATGCGCCAGAGATGTATGATGTGCTCTCTCTCTTCCTCTCTCTCTCTTGTGATCGCGACGGCGACTTTAAAGTGTATATAGAATGCACTTGCAGTACTTGCACAATCGTCGTTTTCTTCCCTCTTTCTTTGGAGTCTTTAGGTGCGATTTCATGGTAGCGATGTTGTCGCTTTTGCTATCCGGCACCGTTGCAACGACGATAGACACTGCGCGCGACATTCAAATTCCACTATAGGATCCAAAGGATTTCGGAGTCATCTCGATGCCTATGGCTCTAAAAAAATTCTATGCAAAGAGTATTTTTATATAAACGCGATTTTCATTATTTTTTGTATATATATGCTAGTAATATGCATTTTTAAAGGCTTAGACAATTTTTATCTCAAAAATTCAGACCTGTGCACAGGTATATTTATTATTTCTCTAGAGGAAGAATTTTTGTATCTAATGTATTATGTAGTAGACTACAATTACCTGTATTTGTACTCTGGTTGAATAAATAAAAAAATTCGTCAACTCAAAAAAATCCTATGAAAATGCTTGCACAGGTTTTTTATGCTGATAAAAAATTAAGATTTGCAAAAGATTAAAATGCACTGCCGTCGCTCGCGGTTTTTCAACTTTCAAGATGAATTAGAGCTTTTTGTCCAAAATTTTGAAACATAACTCCGATTTGTTTGGAACGATTATATGATTTTATCAAGTTATATAGTATTATTTACTAACATAAAAGTCATTTTATTGCAATTGTTCGCATTGTTCGAATTTGATCAAATTAAAGAGTTTTCTACAACCTCACGCAAAAACTGTGTGTGCTGCGTGCACGCAAATCTAAGGCCCCTGCCACACAAGCACGTATGCATGCGTATGCACGCGAGTGCACGTGCCTTAGAGTGAATCTACATAAGCGCCGTGCCTCCGCTGCGCCGTAGCCTTGTTCATCCGTTCCGTTCCGGTCCGGAACAAAAAGGCTGTTGCATATCTTATACTTATATAAACCATGGACGGTGTGCATATGCTCCAAAGTGAAAATTAATCTTTTGATCTGTGCATGTAAGTGCACTTACATGCACTTACAATGTAAGAAAACCAGAAAGAACAAAGTTTTCCTAGTGACTCCACGCTGCAAGCGTATTCACATATGTGGCCAGGGCCTAAGGCTCTTGTTTATCAATTTGATTCGTCGAAGTGGACGAAACCTATACTTATCTGGGCTTTATCTTGAGCAGTGTAAAGGAAGCTTTAGGCGACATTGGATTTTTTGTCACTTGAAAACAGCTTGTACCACCGGGTGATGGCAGCACGAGCTTAGCTCAATTGCCAGAAAAAAATAAGAAGAAGAAGAAGAAAACAGCTTGCCATTCGTATTGTGTGTCGTCTGATCTTGCGTTTCATAAAGTGAGTTCATTTAAATTACGTAATTTTTTATTATTTTTGCTTAGTATTTCTGTCTTGTGGGAAAGGTTGAATATTGTTAATTTAAAGTTCCATGCGCTCACACTCGTTATCCATTCTGTTAAGCACACAAATCCTAACTTGCATGACAGTGTCAATTTATCTATTACGCCTTGTTGGTTATGTTACAACCAACTCGATCCTTTCCACGAGAAAAAACATTTCTTGATTAGCAGCGATAATTGGCAATCTTATCTGATTCACAGGCAGCAACAAAATGCATCTTGTCTTCGGCAAATTGGCAAAGATCCGCGGGATTGTCTACTTTCGGCTTAGCGCGCATGAGCAGAAGACTTTCGCTGGTATCATTAGCCATGGTGTGCCCAACATGGTCCGCAGATTCAGGGAAAGCGTCTTCATAGTTGCACCTCGTGAGTGCATCAGTTTTTCTTCTCAAAGTGTACACAAAATGTTTCTAAGTTGTTAAAAATTTATTGTAAATTTTCAGCCTTCCTGATTGCATACATGATCATGGACTGGGCAAACAATGAGAATGAGAGATTGTCCAGGAAGAACCCCAAGGATTACGAGAATGATAAATGAACATCTAGTCTGAAATTGTTAGCTAATCATTTATAGCATTTGGTCTCTTATCAATGATTTCATACAATAAGGCTGCTCCAAACTGTTTTGATTCCACCAAATGTTATTACAGAATAAAAACAATCTAATGTACGTATCTGGATCATTGTAAAATACAAAAAATTTTGAGTTAAATAATTTAGTCTTGACACTCAATGGTCTCTGAATCCTCCAATAAAATAAAATAAGGAAAAGTTGGTGGCTGCTACAGATTAGTAACAAGATGAACTAATTCACTACTCATCAATGAAAATTCAAATAAATTTTAATGTACTTAAAATTACTAATGACAGGCTCCTTAGAATTTCTTACTAATCCGCATTGGCAACTGACATTTCTCTATCTTATTTTCAAAGAATATACACACACACACACAGTCTCACTCGTATACACCCACACTGTATTGCAAAACTTGCATTACCCACACCACTCAACGCCTGCAAGAACAATCAGGGGGTGGACGATTAAGGTCTCATCCGACTCCTTTTTCAAAATCTCCATTTCTGTCTCTCCCTCTCTCTCCGCTACCAAACACACTCGCACGCACACATGGCTCGCCTCTTCACGCGCTGGCGACCAATGAAGGTATACTCTCTCTCGCGCGAAGTCAGTCTCAAGAGTAGGGGGAGGGAAACGTAGCAATCGAGAAAAGGTAGGCGCGCAGGAGTGGGCAACAGGTAGGTATATGTGCGTGTGCACCTACGTGGACTGTGTGTTGTGTGGTAGCGGCGCAGCGCTACGACTCTGCGGTACGGGGCACACTCTCACATACCGATGCGTCGTCGTCGTCGCCGAGCTGTTTAAGCTAAGGTGCCGCAGAGAGTAGTAGTCAGTCAGTCGCCGCGCGGCAGTGTGCGTGTGTGTGACAGTCGTCATCGTCGTCGACTCTTATACGGGGTGTGTCTGTGTACATATTAACGCGCGAGCGCGAGTGAGATTGTTTTATACTTGATCTTCAGCCACATCAGAGCGAGATGCGCGAGGAGGTGCTGCCCGATCGCCGCCTCTACTGAGACGCGCCACACATACATATTCTCTCTCTCGAAAGAAAGACACCTGTAAATAAACCTGCGCGCGTGTATATACATACATATACACACTTGTACACGCAGGCGCGCCCTAATAGTCTCTCTGCAGTCAGAGACGTATATCGGTGAGTATACGTATGTATGATGTATATATGCGCCTACATTTGCCTCTCTTTAAAGAGTCTTGACTCTCTCTCGCTGGAATTTCAGCTCTTTTTCAGCAAGGAATGTCGAAACTCCCGTTCCCTCTCCGCGCTCGCGCGTGTGTGCACGCGTTCCTCTCCTCTCGGCCCCGTTCTCTTCCTCGCCGCTGCTGCTGCTGCGAAAACTGCACGCGCGTGTGTATACTTACATACGTTCCCACACACATACGTGTTATAATACGCGTCGATAATCTTTCAGATCACCGTCGCCGCTGTTATCTCTCTATACCTGCGGCGCGCTGCTCCGAACCGCGCATAATGGAGCAAAACCCGATAATGGATCATAATAATCATCTTTCTATATACTCTCCGATTTCCCTTTTCCCGTGGAATGCGTCGGTGCAGCACTGTGCCCAGCTATAGAGTAACTCGCGCAGATCGGCGACGGCAAGAGAGCGGCGGCTCTCCTCTCCGTATAGACCCTACCTGTGTGTGACTCGTCCTCTCTCTCTCTCTCTCTCTCTTTCTCTCCTACCTGCGCGTGTGTACGTACACACACGCATGGACACGTACGTGAACGCGTGTACGCACAGACATGTGTGCGCGGGAGCGTGAGAGGGAGAGAGAGAGAGAGAGAGAGAGAGAGAGAGAGAGAGAGAGAGAGAGAAGGAACGAAGGAACTTAGGTACCTGCGCGGAGAGAGAGAGAGAGAGAGAGAGAGAGAGAGAGAGAGAGACGGACGGACGGACTCGTTATAAACGTGCGAGTGAAATTCTTCGAGCCTTATCCGATCGCAGGCGGCCGCCGCCGCTTAACAGTTAACCAAGTCCTTCCGTTACCGATCGAATGCTCCTGCTCTCGCACGCGCGCGCAACAGCGCACAGCTGAGAAGAGCACACGCGGCGCAGGCTCCTCTAATACATGATTGCAATATTACATCCTTCATCGCTGCCGATTTTCCCGAGAGAAATCTACTCTTTTGCCATTAAAAACTTTCACTCGACGTCGCATACTTAGTACAGTGGGTATAATGACACGAGATGTGCCAGCTTGGCTATTATATATATTAAACGCCCTACGGACTATCTCTCCTCGCGCATAATATAGGTACATATACCGATCGGTATGTACGCCGCGAATCGGAAGTGCGCGCCTCTCGTCGGGTCGGGAGAGTTGCGGAGCACGTAAGTGTACGTATGTATCTATCTACGTACTCCTGCGCGCGTGCTCTGCATGTGTGCCTCCGTATTCGCAAACTCCGCCCATACTGAAAAATATATTATAGGAAAGGGATATAGATAGTAGCGCGCTTCTGCATACATATAGGTACAGGTATATAAACCTATCTCGGCCGCTCGCGCCGTGATGTAATTACGTCATGTTGCATTCCGCGGAGACTCGTTTTCTGCGAGCCAGCGAGCAGGAGAGAGAGAGAACGCCGAGAGAGCTCCAAGGCGTGTCCGCGAGCGAACGTTCCCTCTGCAGCGCCTAGATAGATAGATAGATATAATAGATATACACCTCTCTTTCTCTCCTATTCCGCATTATAATATGTATGTATATATACACCGAGCTCCTCGAATCTTCCTTCCTCTCCGGTTTCGAGGCACACGGGCGCGCCACCGCCCGGCTTTCAATCATATGTGAGAATGTCATTGACCCACAGGGGGGAATTCTTATGGTAATGATGAAAAGCGAGTAGAAAGTCTTTTTTAGAGAGAGAGAGAGAGAGAGAGAGAGAGAGAGAGAGCAGCAGCGGCAACAAGTAGTGGCTGTTGCTGCTGCTGCTGCAGCGCGAACGAGAGATGGTAAACAAGACTCTCGCGCGGGAATGCGCGAATTCGCGCGGGAGAGGATGTCGAAAGTCCGAGAGGTAAGGTATTTCTCTCTCTCTCGCGCGCGCGCGCGCGAAAGGGGCAGCCACTATATATATATATATATACGAGATGATGGTTTAGCACACGGTACAGGAGGAATTCCAAAGTAAGGTGTTTGAAATTTCGAACGTTCATAGTGAATGAAAAATTTTTGCCATTTTCAAATTTAGCCGAATTTAGCTACTTAATACATTTAAAATCGGATAATAACTGTATTTCTTCACTTCTCACTCTTGCAGTCACTAGTAAACCACACTCCGGGGAATTCTAACCAGAATTAGAAACTTTAAGTTAATATTTCGGTCATTATGAACGTTCGGAATTTCAAACACGTCCAAAGTATGTCTGCATAATGGGAATAATCTCTGTATAGTTTAACGAGGCTCCGGAGAGAGTAGCGTTTGTTTTTGAAATTTGAATATGTACTTTGAAAAGTAATTATGAAGTGTATTGAATGGAGAATGAGGGGCAACGTTTGAATGAGCCCGGCGAAAATTCATTATCTCTGGCTGTGGCGGCCTTTTGAAAGCTCGAAAAGCGCTCGGTACAATAGAAGCTTAAGAATACACAGGACTATATATATATATATAATGAGCAACCGCGTGTCGCAATTTCAACTTTCGAGCGGCTATACCGAATGGGCGGATGCGCACGGCGGTCAGCACCGGACAAATGAAAATCCAATCTCGCGCCCATTCGCAAACCCATGCTTTCTCGAGCACATATATATATATATTTTTACATTCCGCGAGAGAGCCGGAGTAGAGAAAAAGTTGTAGGTAAATTATATATAAGTAATAGTGACCGACCGCACGCGACGATAAGTGCGCGCGCGCGCTTCGTGGATATTATACAGAAAGAGGGGCGGTTGGGAGTTCGGTGCTTTTATATATACTATATGGGCTGAACGTTTTATCGGATTGCATTGAATTTCAGCCCGGAGCTTTGATCAGTCGTCGCAGAATGCCGTATTACAACTCGGCGAGCCATGGAAACTCCATACCTTACAAGGGTGAGTGCATGTGTGGTCACGTGTGTGGCTGAGAGAGCGCACAGTCGGAGGTTTTGCTTATTGTTTGCAAAGTTGGCATATAGGGATAAAATGCGTTCGGTTGGTTTTGGTTTATTTATTGGGTAGAGGACGGGTTCGAGTATCTTTTTAACAACACGCGTTGGTTTACTGGCTCGTTTAGCCTAATATAGCACGCGATGTCTTTCTAGTTTGGGAATGTTGAAGGAGAAAAGCTTGTTTTTGAAAGTTTCGCGTGACTCACTGGTGAATTAGTGGCGCTCGAACTTGTCACTGCAGAAAGTCAAGCAACACTTGAATTAAATCAACATTCCAATATTAATGCTCGATTCTTTTTATAAAACAACGTCTAGAAATTAGAATAACATTCGTTTTATTTATATCCCAACACTTGTCATCGCTATTGAAAAGAATAATGCATACCTCGAACTTCAAAGTTAAAATTTTCGACTTTCTTTTTGTCACGGCAATAACACGAAAAATGCCATCGTCAATAATTCCCGACCCGCGCGTTCCTAAACAAAAAAAAATTACGCCACACTACTACCCAAACAACACAAACTCCTCACATTTTTCCACACGCATGCCCAAATATTATCATACCACGCGTCAGCATAATACCAGAACAACGAAAAAGAATGAAACCAGAACAGACGCATCCTTGTAAATCTCTCTTCGTCGATTTCACGGGAAATCTGCAAAACCCGCTGACTGTGCTCTCGCTCGCTCATCATTCATCATCATCATCATGACAACTTACGACTCATCGATGCAATGTGAAATCGAAGCAGAAAGCGGACCGAGTGCCGGCGGGGGTCCAACAGGTCCCTCGGGTCCGGCCGGCCGCGGCGGTGCTGCGCCGGTCGCCGGCCCCGAGTCCGCCTACGTGATCGAGCACCTCGCCACCTTCACCGTGAACAAGGAGACCGGGATTATCTACCCGGCCGACGGCATGAGGAGGCTGCTGCAGCTTGAGAAGAGCAATGGCATTTGGAGCCAGAAGATGCAGCTCAGGCTCGAGAGGAATTGGGTGCTGATTATGGATCATGAGACGGGGGTGAGTTTTGAAGTGGATTTTTATTTAAGAAAGTTTTGGATATTGGTAGATGTTTTAAAACTTTATACAAAATCAGACTTGAATTTCCAGTTCAATTACCTATCACGCAATCCACAGCCGATGCTATATTATTTGTAGAAATTACTCATAAGTATCATCGATTCTTTACCGCGCAGACTTTACAAATTTAGCGAAATGATCTTTTCAATTAATTCGCGCAACGCAATGAATTTTCTCGTAGTAGCTTGATTTTCGCCGTTGGCGTAAATTTTGTTGTGGGCAGCTCATTACTTCAACGAAGATTGTTTCCTACGCTATCCATCTCGCTTATTCCCCTCTTCATAAATTTTATTGCCCGCTGGTACGTACACCTACCGCATAAATAACGACTGCGTTTATGTAGCTGTTGCACACACACACACCCATAAGGCCTGACTAACCCGTATAAACTTTTTCTCCGCCTGTATACATTTGCAAAGATAAATAGAGATGTACACGGCCGCGGCGGTTTTATTTGACGAATACGCCTACTGCACTTTCTACACACAAACTGCCTAATTACAACTGAAAAGGTAGCCGCAGATCGGTGAAAAATTTCTACGATACTGTTTTCAACGAAAAAAAGTCGTGCCTTGAATTCTTTTTTTTTCTTCCTTCAAAGCGACCTAATAACACGATTGTGTGCGCTTGTATTAATGAACGCGGAGCTGCTTTGATAAAATATTTAACGCTCAGTCCTATTTCCGAACACTATCTTGATCATTACCCGAAGCAGAACAAGATTCCATGCACCAGTGACTCGGCAATGAATCATATTTTGTTTTATAAAGTTACCCGTTTTCGCTGTAATTATCGCTTAAAATTAAACGCGACTTTTTAAGAAAAAAAAAACTGCATATATTTAAATTATATTTTAAAAAAAATCTTCAAATTTCTTCTTCAGGTGAAATTTTTATTTTCTCGTGAAAGTGAGTAATGCCCATTTTTAGAAATCAAAACTGTTTCGTTTTTTACTTTTAATTGAGCGGTCAATTTTCGAGATCTTTAAAATATTCAATACCAATATATTATAATGATACGGAATATCTAATGACTTTCAATTTTCGATGCTCTTCCTCATCAGTTAAATCCAATTTCGATTTTGTTCTGATAGCGATTATTATATCTTCCATTATCGCTTGATCGATGACGCAGCTTGTATTGCGCGGAAAAAAATATCCTATGAAATCTTTAATTAACTATATATTTCAAGTGCAACAATTATGTATAGGACCTTCAACGATTGCATAAACTCGCACGTGACAACGAAAACGATATTTATATAATACCAGATTCAACTCTTTCCCGCGATTCTCAACTCATTCAAATACCGGATTTCTCATAAAAATTCAAATCCGATGATAGCCCATAAAGTCATCGAAATCTCACTTTCCCTTGTACGCCAGAAAAACCAAAGGCCCAATAATTATCATACTTTTCACATAATTTTTCTCGCTATACCTCACAGGCGGTGATGGAGAGATTCCCAGCGGCTCTGATCCAGGAGCCGACGGCCTTCACGTCGCGCGACCCCATGGAGATGTACAACAACATCCTGGTGTTCACGGTCGCCGACGACAGTAGCGGAGGCGGTGGGGGCAGTGGCGGTGGACCGCCGCGCGCCGAGATGCATATTTTCCAGTGCCAGAGCGTCTCCGCTCAGGATCTCGTCGAGGACCTGAAGATGCTGCAGGCCGGCAAGCTGGTGAACGCCGGCTCGCCCAGGGCGGCTAGGTCGCACATACCGCCGCCACCCGCGCTACCGCCGCCCGAGCCGCCGTTCAATGGAGATAGACAGCCGCGGTTCAGCACGGATAACAGTTAGTATTGTTTATGGTTTCTTATTGTTTGGATGGTTGCATCATGTCGTAGGATAAGAAAACTAGTAGATCAGTGACTGCATTTAAAAATAATTCAGTGTTTGCTAGTTAGATCCTTCATTAAATAATCAAAGAACACCCTGGTAGAAATCGTCCATTTTTCTCCCATTTGTGACGTGATTTTTTTTCCATTTTCTAGCCATTTTCTAGCGATTTCGATCAACTCGCCATTAAATGGCTAGAAAATGGGAGAAAAATCGTTTCACAAATGGGTAAAAAATGGACGATTTCTAGCAGGGCAAGATTGATTTGAGAATTATATCAAATAAATTAAGCAATATTTATTAAATACAGAAGTCGTGCGATTTTGCGTATTTGTCATTTTTATTTTCAAACTTGGATTAAAAGACTAGTTCTCAAACATATAACGTGATAAACAAAATTATTATTTATTGGTTTACCAGATTAAGATAATCTTGAAATATTGAAAAATAAAAGTAATATTCTGCTTACTTCTACTGCTTTATAACTTCGTTGTTAAGTGGTGAAAGAACTTTCCCAAGAGACAGATCGCTTGAAAAATGGCGTTCATTTAATTCTAATACTTCTATAAATGGAAATATCCTGTAAATTGGTAAGTTTTCACTTATAATTAATTAAACTATGATTATATTCCATGATCTGATAGCCATCCATCTGTTAATTCGCTCTTTTACCCAAATTGGGAAAAGGTCGGAAAAAGTTTTATAAATTTATGGAGTAAGTATAACAAAGGCAAAAGCCCACTCGCCACACGCTCTTTAATTGATTAACAGAACATAGCCGTTTTATATAAACCCTCGATAAGCTATCAGTTTATCAACAACATTTATAAAGCACAATAATCTTTATTTTTCATGTCCAAGAAAGTGATTGTTCTAAACGTCAGTGCGTCTTTTTTAATAACTTCATTGCTTAAAAAAAGTAACGCGCTAAAAGCGGAAACAGACCTCGACGCGAGCCATTGCAAATAACGGATCTTTAACAGTACAGCGGCGTATACATTAGTTTCCCTCTCTCGCGATCCAGCCTACATTTATACGAACGCATATACCGGCGCACGCATGCACACACGTGAGACGACGATAATGACAATTGTCTATATATCTACGTGGATATGGTATATATATTCTCGAGAGAGCAGTTACATTCATCCGCGCGCATAAAGCTTAACTGTTAGAAAGTGAAGCACTTGTATATGCCACGCTGTTATAGCGATTACACTAAACGCGCGGCTTTTATAACAGTTTGTTAATTTTCACCATTATACACGTGAGGGGAAAGCGCTGTTTTCATCATCGCTTATAATCGCGCGACTCGCTGCCAAATTGTCACGGGATATATAACTTCGCGAGACATTTGGGGCTCGTAATAATACTCGGGCTTGTTAGCGTTACGATTTCTCTACGCATGCCGAAGATGTAATTTAAAGTAATTTGAAGGCGCTGGTGATTCATCTCGAAGTCAACATTTTTGTGTGCGTTCTTCAAAATTTATTCGTTTCTTAGTCGCGTATATACCTATATGTTACAACACACTCGCATACTCAGATATCACGCCAGCGAACAGTTTAACCTTTTCTCCGCGAAGAATGCAGTGATGAGCCGCGCGTGAACGCTTTAATTTTTTCGCGAAACTCGCGCCCGCGGTAATGCGTTTTAAATTACACGGTTAACGATGATAACGTATTAGGAAAATTACTTGTTGCCCAGGAATGTGCAGTCTATGATTCCCTACTTGCACTCTCGTGCGCGAGCATTGGGAAACCGCACATCTCAAGTATAGATATATGCAAATACTAAATAGAATTTAAATCGTTTCAATTTTCCAGACCAAATACGAACGGCCATAATTTCTTTAAGTGCTTTCTTTGTTTTGTAATTTCGCTGATGAATACGATGAGACGCTCGTATTATGAAGCAGAGGCGAGTTCTTGCGCAGTCTTCCTATATGATGCCGTTTTATTTCTCGTTTGACGCGTGTATAAATTATATAAATCTATGCGTTGCTACATAGGATGAATTATTTTTACTTGAATAAAGCGATGTTCGTAAATATTGCTTGATTTCTGCAAAATATTCCCAGACTTATAAAATTTATAAATAGCGTTCGTGCGATTTCATTAATATTACCGATGCGTCTTCACGTTTCGAAAGTTGGCATTTGTATAACGGTAAACCGATCGCCGATATCGCACTAGAATTATTAATGAAATACTTTTGAAATTTTATTAGCGATATTTTATTAGAATGAAGGAACTATTCAATAAATTCTCTTTATTGATTTGCAAATAATTATTTGAAGTAATATGTTAAATAAGAAATTTATCAATTGTATATAAGTAATAAATTTTGATATAAATTGAGTAAATTAAATAATTATGTGCAAATAATACTAAATGAAAGCACGCATTTTTCAGGCGACGGCCACCACCACGAGGACGGTTCTCGCGAGGAAAACAATGACGAGGTGTCGTCGACTTCCTCGGACAAGTACGAGCGCGACGTGACGATCCTGAACCACTGTTTCGACGACATCGAGAAATTCATCGCGCGTCTTCAGCACGCGGCGGCAGCGTCACGGGAGCTCGAGCGTCGCCGACGTAACCGCAAGTCGAAGAAGCGCAACCTGGGCGACGGCATGTTGACGATGCGCGCTAAGCCACCCCCAGAGCTTGAGTTCATCGACATCTTCCAGAAGTTCAAGCTCTCGTTTAACCTTTTAGCCAAGCTCAAGGCCCATATCCACGACCCTAATGCCCCGGAACTTGTGCACTTCTTGTTCACACCACTGGCCCTCATCGTGGACGCCTCGCACGACACGAATTACGAGCCGAATCTACCGAGTAAGGTCGTGTCTCCGCTGCTGACCCGCGAGGCGGTCAATCTACTTATGAACTGCGTGACCAGTAAGGAGACAGAGCTGTGGCATTCCCTTGGGGATGCTTGGCTGGTACCCAGGGAACAGTGGAAGGTGCACGTGCCACCGTATCACCCGGTGTTTATGGATGGCTGGTCGCCGGATTATCCCATTCCGGACGAGAGGGAGAACTCGATGCACAACGATCACGTCGCGTCGCTGCTGAACGCAGATAAGCGCAAGAGGGACGAGATTCCCGATCATCAGAACGATTCTTATTACAGTCACAGGTGGGTTGTGGTTTTCACTTTTTGTGTATCAGCTTGCGAGTGGGAATAAAGTAATTCTAATTTTTCCGGGACGATGGTATATCGGTGCAGTTGAACGGAAAAAGTTTTTATCGATAATTGAATATAAGATTAGGATGTTTTTCATATCGTGAAGAATAGTTATCGTGTTTGTGATTGGAAATCTTACTGTAGCGAACTACGTTACTGACGTACTATAAACCTTCAAAATTTTCGGATCCGTATCACGATGGGTAAGAAAATCGTCCGAGTTTAGTTGAGGAAATGACGAAATTGCTGCTGAGCCTACTAAGAGCCGCACTGCTTTGCTATGTAAATTGGCTGTAATCTCAAAGATAAG
This sequence comes from Torymus aiolomorphi, assembly GCA_036365515.1. Classification (NCBI taxonomy): domain Eukaryota; kingdom Metazoa; phylum Arthropoda; class Insecta; order Hymenoptera; family Torymidae; genus Torymus; species Torymus aiolomorphi. Next base: position 220,360,995 of record CM070875.1, on the reverse strand, counting down.
ACTAGCTGGTACATTGAAAAATAGCTTTGAACAGCTGCAAATCTATGTGATAGTAAAGAGTGAATTTTATAGCTACTATACGTAGGATTGATGTTTTGATTAATTTTTATAAACAGGTATGTAAATTATTTTAAAATATGAAGTAACTAAAGCGTTGAAGAGATATGAAATATACGCAGATTTCTATTTCATAACGTATTACACATCGAAATACAATTGCATGATGTTCTCCATTGTTTTTTCTTTGCTGTGTCATGTTTTGAAGGAGAGAGAGAAAAATCTTGTGTAGACGCCTACTTTGTGATGTTATACGTCGTTGTCATCTGTAGTTATAGATTCTTTACACATACACCATTATATTCCCCATTCTAATAAGTAATATAATTTTAAATATATTAACAACAATAATATGTAATTCTGTTTCAGGGAAGTCGAAGAATCGCACTACAGCAGCGACTACCTGGACTACGAGAGCCGCGAGGACCGGGCCAATGCGGACTACTTCGGGGAGCGCAGCTATGATCGGGGCTCCGAACTCTATGCCCGAGAAGAACAACGCGACCGCGAGCGCGAACGTTTGGAACAAGCACGCGCCCACAGCGACATATCCGTGGACTCGATCGAGCGCAGCGGCGGTGTACCTCGAGCAGCTCCAGCCTCATCTGCAGCCGCAGCCGTCGAGCGCGCCCAGGAGGCATGGCTCGACGAGCTCGTCGCCCGACGAAGCAAAATCGTCCAGGTGACATATCCCCGCACAGCGAATAACGACAAAGAGCTGACGGTCGTAAGGGGCGAGTATTTGGAGATTCTAGACGACAGCCGAAAGTGGTGGAAGGCGAGGAACTCCCGTGGACAGGTTGCCCACGTGCCCCATACCATCGTCACACCCCACAATCCAGCTATCTCGCCAGACAGTGATGTTTTTAACAATCCACTGTACGCCGCCAGATATCAGAGACAGTCGTCGCATGGTTACAATTACGAGGTAATGGGTTTACTCGCCAGTTTAGCGGATGGATATGAGATGTGAGAATTTACGAAAGCTGCAAGCCATTTATAAGTTATAAATAGATTATTTTTTTTTAGTTTATTGAAATATGATCTTTTAACCCATTAAGTCCTGACAGGACGCACTTTTTCAAGTTTTTTCAGTCACCCGAAATTCAATGAAAACTGTCTCAGAAAAATTTGAGACCAGTCAATATTGACGTAAAATTTTATGATCTTTCCGAATCTGCTATTAGTTTTTGATAAAAATTGTATTTAGGTAGGTTATGTTTGCTTATTTAACAAAAATTCGTGTTTTTTAAAAAAATTTGTTTGAAAAAATCAATGTTTTCGGATTGAAATCAATGAGGAGTATGGTCGGGAAGTGAGTATATCGCGTCCTCGGACCCTTTTCCTTAATGTTCACGTGATTTCATATGGAAATTCAAAATGGCGGTATTCAAAATGGCGGATAGTATTTTTTGTATATAAAAATTAATTTCTTATGGATTCACGTAAAAATTTGTGCAGGGGGATTTTGGGATTGCTGATTACGAATCTGAGATTAGATTTGAATAGTTCAAAATTGCGGATCCAAGATGGCGGGCAAAAAATTAAAATCACATGTATCTAAGCAATAATTTGCACTAAAAGGGGTCGCTGATTTGAAATTTTGAATTTTCATATGAAATCACGTGAACATTAAGAGGGTACAAGGACGCGATATATTCACTTCTCGACCATACTCCTCATTAATTTCGATCCGAAAACATTAACTTTTTGAAAAAAAAATTTTAAAACACGAATTTTTGCTAAATAATCAATATTGACTGGTCTCAAATTTTTCTGAGACAGTTTTTGTTGAATTTAGGGTGACTGAAAAAACTTGAAAAAGTGAGTCCTGTCAGGACTTCATGGGTTAAAATAGTCTTGTATCTTCTTTTATATTGACTTACTTTTACGAAATTTTTGTATTCTAAGTATATCATGATTATTTATGTATTTCAATATCTTTAGAAGCCCAGACAAAAGTACATAAATTATACTTATTATTCTAAAAATGTTGTATGTAACATATGTTATATCAGAATACTTTATCATGAATTGTGTTATGATGTACGATTTAATCTATGTATTTAATTTTTTTATTTTTATGTTTTGTAACTAAAGAGAATAAAAATAAAAAAAAACATTGTTACAGGATTCAGAGATCGATGGTGCCAATACTAGTCCCGGATCGGAAACGACTCACCGAGCCCACGCGATTCCTCCGCCAGCCCCCGCCGATTGGGTGCGCAAGGAGAGACTCGGCAAGAAAGGTGAATTCAGATACTTTTAGCCTCCTTTCGCCGCAACTGCTGCAACGGCTTCAGAAAGAACTTTTTTACTCGTCCATGTACCGTATGTTTTTTTTTATAAATTTTTTTCGTACTTTTTATTGTCAAAAAGAGAGCAGCAAAGTATATGGAAACCATATAATATACTCCGCGCATTATCCAAAGCGACAGAGAAGTGTGTGTGCGTCTTCGCGTCGCGATTCGTTATATACTTAATACGTATATCCAAAGCTACGTACCTTTCTCTACCCCCCGTCGTGTGTTTAATTATTGTAATACTATATAACTGCTTTATCGTCTGCAAATCGTCCAACGCTATGTGTTTTTGTATATTGTATGTATGTAGGTGCAGGAGAAACAGTTTGTGGCGTTAAGTATGAGTTTATTTGTGAAATCGTTGGCCGTTTTTTTCGTATGCCTTATTTACATAATGCAATAAAAGTCAAATGCGCAAAAAGGCTACTATAATGCAGGCCGGCACCGATAATGCGTTTGTTCATTGCAATCTTAAGGTTTTCTCATTAATCGATTGTTAATGCACTAAGGAATCAAGTTAATGCGTACTTCTGCTAAGAGGTCATCATCATTGTCATCGTTCTCATCATTATTAGTATTATTATATTATTACATTATTTTAGTATTATAGTTATATATTAACGATGTATCATCGTCATCGTTATCATCACAATCGTTGTCTTGCAATTTTGATAAAGCAAAGAGTTTTTATTTTTTACGTAGAGATCTATAAAGTAATATCTTATTGTTTTTTTTTTTTTTTTTTTATTGATTTGAACCCTATGAAGATTGTTTATGTAGTTTCAAGTGCGTCGATCCTTAGGAAAATCTAACAAGCAGTAATCTTTGTTTATCACTATTTCTTTTGTAACAATAACCATTGTGACTTATATAAGAAACATATATATTTATAAATTAACATTATTATATATTTATAAATGTAAAAGTGTATTAAATATAAGAATATGTCAAAATCGGTAATACAATTATATCAAACTTTTTTTATTCTAAATTAAGGGAGTATAGAAGACTTAAGTGCAATTATATTTCAAATAGAATACTTGTACAAAGTTATATTTTTTAAGTTAAGAAAGAAAAATATATATGTACTTACCTAAAAATATATATGTATTATCTGTAAGTGAGTGTTTTTTATCAAACGCCTTTTTAAGTCCATATTCGTGAATGTTTTTACTTAAATTGCGCTTAAAATTTACAGTAATTGTAATAAGAATCATTCTTTTTGCATAACAGAAATAAATAAATTTGGTTTGTATACTGTTTTAAAGAAATCTTGTTTTGCGTCAATATTTAGCTTTTCTGCTTATGTGTTGTCTTATAAAACTTGATATAAAAATTTATGCAATATAAAATATTATTTAGGTAATTCTTTTGATTCGGATGTAAGCAGCTACAGTGATACTTCAAGTTTGACGAAAAGTGACGTGAGTCTGGATTTGCCAAACTTGCAAATTTCCGATCCAAAAATCGGAAACGAAATACCCTCAACTCCACCTCCACCTCCGCCTTTACCTACATTATACGGAATAGCAAAAGCTAAAGTAGCAATATCGTCGACGGTTGAGTTACTTAGAAGTAAAGAACCCATTAAAGGTTTGTTTGCGCGTAATTATTTTTTTTATAAATAATTTTATAAAATTTTTTTGTAAATGAAACATGATAAATGTAGAACGGAATCAACGAGATCAAGTACATGAGGAATTAAAGCAAGTACTGACAATGATCCGAGAGAAGAAACAAATTCAAAGAAAAAAAGCCACTGGTGTAACTGCATCTACAAGTGAAAATAAATTACCCTTTGAGATTCAAACATGGACTGAACAAAATCATCACAAAGGTACGTAAATAAAAAGATATAATAAATTAAATAGTAATGTATTACTTTTATTCACAACTGTTATACATGGAATAAATTTAATAAATGACAGGAAAATACATTATAATATATATAAAATTAAACGTCATTAATATTGCTTCAACTGCTTAGATCATAAAAAATCTATATAAATCTACATGATAAAGTTATAATCGTAATTAGATATAAAATTCTCTTTTACGTAAAATAATATTATAACAATAAAAATAAACATTCCAAATAGTATTAATTTACATGCAAATAATTTTCTCATAATTTTTTCAGCACAAACAAATGACTGATACACATATGTACGTATTATCATCTACTTTCTCTTTAATTACATCAAGCTAATAACTGCTTCATTATAAAAAAAGTATTACAATTATTGTTGAAAAATATTTTTAGTTTTGAGAAAGATTTTAGAAAATTTATAAACCTACAAAATGAATTTGAGTGTCATATCTTATCGAGCTCAGTTATTTCAAAAATTATAAATCGTTTTATACTGTAAATAAATTTAATAAAATTACTTGAAACTTTCATTGTGGTGATTATGTTTCATTGTAGTTGAATATCATTTATCACAGACATAGTTAATTTTTTAAGTGAAGTCGTCATGAAAAGAAACAGAAAATATGAAAATGGAAGTTTTTCAATCTAGAAAATATTTTGTTTTCATCACGATTTCACGCTGCATACATAGATATAATAAATTCACTGAGATAGAAAATAACACTTAGTTGTGAATCTATAAAATGTGATATTCACATTATAAAGCTAATTTCTGTGATGTGTTTGTAAAATTAATACTTAAAAAATAACAACTCTTCCTAGCAATATTGCACTATCTCATCATTTTCCGGAATTTTTCCAATTCAAATATGCTTTCTGATAACCTGCAAGAGGAAATAAAAATTATTATTGATACATTGGATTATTATGTCTTTTATTTGTTTTCTTGTAATCTTACCTTCCAAAACTGTTAATAAGTGATACTATTTCACTTCTTTCTAAGAAAAATAGTTTTTTACTGAATGATAATAGTGTGGGTTCATATCTATCAAACTTGCCAGAGAATAAAATTTTCAAGGCTGTACCTAGACCTTGTATCTGTAGTTTTCCCCACAGTTTACACTTATCACAACCAACGCAATCCATTATACGAGATATATTCCTAAAATGTTGTTTAAACTGTTCCTTTAAAACCTGAGCTTCGACTCCTCCATTGAACATTACACTCTCGTTAAAATGTTCTGGAAAGGTCCTGTATGTACAGAAAGAATATTAAATTATTTTGTATAAAGTTAATAAATTTTAAATTGATAAAACTATCACCAACCTAATTATATTTAAAATATCATTAATTGCTAATCTGGTATCTTTGTCTTCATCATCATTACCAGTATAATATTCTTCTCTTTGTAAATATGGTGCTGCTTTTGCAAGCGCTCTTAATTCTAAAATATACACGAAATAAAGATTTTTCAACCAATTTGGACCCTCTCCGCCAGAGGTTTCAGGTGAAAAACGCCTTTGCAATTCATCTAAATTAGATCCCCAATGCCCTTCTTGAGTTACCTCTAATCGAGAAGATAATAAGTACTTGGAACACAAATGTATGTTTATGCTAGCATGAAGCCCTGAAATTACCCTATAAAAAGCTCTTTTTTCTAAACACATTGCTGAAAATAAAAAAAATAAAATGATTATAAAGTTACAATAAAATTATTAACTTGAAAATGTTATTTTTAAAGTTTTACCATCAACTTTTGATGTTTGAATGAACGTGTGTGGTTGAGAGTTTTCTGGTCTGTAAAATAAAAAAAAAATACCTGTAAAAACTACCATTCAATTGAAAAGTTACAGATATATAAATTAAATACCTAAAACAATTTTCCATATAAATACTACGCCATATTCTATGTGCACTGGGTCCTTTGTATCCTGTATACCTTTCAGGATTTAAAAGTAAATCTACGTATTCTCCATCATCTGCTTCTGTGATACAGAAATTGTCTTGAGCATCATCATGCTGCTGCCATCGCTCAAATTCCTTATAGTTCTCAGAACTATGATAAAATAATTATTAGTATGACAAAGTCATTTAATTTTGTAATTTTTTAACATAAAAACTAACCTTATAGTAGTATTTAAATATCCTAATTCTATATTATGATCATGAATATTCTGGTCACAATCACTAATTTGCTGAAATTGTGGTTGATATTTATCTGAAGGACTCTCATTGACGTGTATATTTCTTGGAAGTTCACCTTTCAGTCCAACTGGAATGTCTTTCTACAAGAATTAAAGACCAAATTTACAAAGGTGTGATCAGATAATTGATAAGAAAAATTTCATCAAATACTAATTTGAATTGCATAATGGTAAAACTTACATCTTGGCAAGGTTTAACATGACAAAAGCGTATAGCACACTTACTGTCATCTGCCCAAAATGGGCAATCTCTCTTGAGATTGACTTTGTAAAATCTAAAATAGTCTCTGACTAGAAGACTTTGTAATCTAGGATAAATTTTCACATTGTTGAAATAGTCTACTGTGTCCACAGTACAGCTGCAATCATCAATGTTACCATTCAGCTGAAAATATACGAGACATATGTTTACATTTTTCTGGGTAATAATAGTATAAAACGCATCCAAAAGCACCATAAAATGTCAATAATTCGAGGTCAAAAAGTAGCATGTTCGTGAAGAACGAAATGTTGATCGGTTAAAGGACCGAATTCCTTTAAACAATTGCTCGAAAATAATTGCATTGATGTGTTATACACTGTACTATAAGGGTATATAATAGAAGGAAGTGCCTCCATCAAGTGACAGTAGCTTGCGCGCGCGCGCTCGCGTATATATACAAGTATACAATGTCGAAGGTTATGTTGATTGCGTCGACATGTCGACAATCTTATCAAGACGATGCAGAAGATCAGTAAACACTAAACAGATGATGCTTTTATTTATTTACCTTGCAGAAGCACTGATCGTCATTTTGACGATTGGTCCCGAAGTAGTTGCCGTCGACAAGGACGACGGAGAGTACAAATAGCAGCAGAACCGCCCGCTGCAGCATAATCGCGCCTCCAAGGCGGCCAGCAGCAGTAGCAGCTCCTTCGAATCTCATCATCTCGAATCCGGCCATATCGCTCTCATCGCATTATTCGGCGAGTACTCCTGACAGTTCTGACGATACCTCCTCGCGATTGCCGTGATCATTAGTTATGCACACAACAACACGTTTTTTCGCGCACAGGCTTGGGCTTTATAAGTTTCAATATCGAACGCGAAGCCTCGAAGGATTGCGCTTAATCTCAAGGCAAAGTGCGCCCGCTATTTAATCTTGCTCATGCTTTGGAGGTCCGTGACCCACCGACTGTCAAATCGCGCAGCTGAGAGCCGTATGCGCTGATCTCTACGTATGGATCAGTGCACACGTAGATTAGAGGAGTAGAAACGAAACTCGCAGAGAGCTTGAGAGCGTAGAGTGCGCGACACACATTTACTCAGGCGCAAGCGCCGACCGACTACCTGCGCAACTGCACGCAGCAGGCTAAGTTTCTCGAGTGTACGGTACCTACTTGTGTGATAATACGATGATGCCCGCGTCAGCGCGACTTTCTCTCTGTACGCGGGCGACGTGTCCCCTTCATATGAATTTCTCGGCCAGTCTGAGACGTACTCATGACAAACTATTTATAGATGATTATGCGCTACGTACGTAAATACGTGGAAATTCCGCCCCTTTTTTTCAATTCGTGCCAGCGCGCGTTACACGTGGGCCCCAGCGATAGGTGACGAGCGGCCGAGAGAGCTTCCAACTTAATGTTTAGTGTTGTGCGTGCGTATTACCGTATTAGTGATAAGAGTGTATACGGTTCACTGATAAAACAGCGATATGTTGAATGTTAATACAACGATAATTCAGACTAATCCAGAAGGCGTTGAAATTTTTCTCACGAGAAATAAGTACAGTTTTAAATCTTTAGTTATAATTTTTTTATATAAAATTTGTCATTTTCTTTTTAACATATAAATATTTGAGTATTTTAACTATCAATTAAAAAATATTTTACGTTTCGCAGTTGTGAAAATTCTGTTTTGAATAAAATAGTCTATTTCATTCTGTAGGAATTTTTGTATAAAATTATTTAATAATCATGGTCTTCATAGTTTTCCTTGCAATCCAGTAGATTGTGTACACTTTCATAAAATTCATCCTGTTCTAGTCCTGATTCCTCAAAAGCATGGAATCTTCTTATACTTTTAACTTTTTTCACTTGATTATGCAGACCTTCATACATGTTTGCTACAAAACCACCTGTATGCAAACCAGCCATAACTGGTACACTGGTCACATCTAAAATAAAATTTGGAATTATGTTATTTAAAATTTCTAAAATAGGCAATATTAAAATAATATAATTTCTTAAATGTATTTACTACCTTCTGTTCTTGATTTATTTGATATATTACCATTAACTTGAACTTTAGTGTTGAATATTTTTGGGTAGGGGTCCTTAATTTGCAATGCTTTTTCAACAGTTGCTAAATATGAAGCAGCACCATTAAATGAGCAATCCAAATACATACTCATCATTTCATGGACTGTTGAACAGCTATATGCAACCTTTTCCATCTGTTCATTACCCTCTTGCATTGGTTGTTTTAAACGATTTTCTGGAATTCCTCTCAAAACTAAACTTTGCATACCATAATCCATTGTTATATCACAACTTGGTGTAAGAGTAGTCCAAGGACTGCTACCATCCAAATCATCTAGAATATCTATCAAGTCACTATCTGCTGTCAGAGGAAATGGTAAACTTAAACTTGTAGCTACAGCTTTCCTGCCAAGTTTATTCAAATCAGCACATAGATCAGATAATACAGACATAGGATATTTCTTTTGCCTGTAACGTAAGGTAAGGGTATCCAAAGCAGTTGCTAACAATGCACTCGTATGGTACTTGAGATCTGGTTTATATACAACATTATCAAAAGTTCGTGGAGCTCCTGGTGTGAGCCAACCAGCAGATCCACAGCACAGAGGACTGAATAATGAGGAATGTTCTCCTATTTGTTGCCAACAAAGTACTGTATTGATTACTTTAACATAATCACTAACAGATGGATCTCTGTTAGTGGCATCTATAACAGGCCATGTTAAAATACTTTTACCATACTCATCTCGTAAGTACTCTACACAAGATGCACCTAATCCACCAAATCCATCATCAGCATCAATGAGAATCTGAATTAATAAAAATATATGTTTAGTAAATATAAATTAACTTTTAATATAACTCAAATAAATTTTACCTGAAAACCTTGCATTAAATCACATTCTTCAACATAAACTCTTATTCTTTCTACAAAATCTTCTGAAAACTTTTTAGTTTTCCACAAGTTCTTTCCATATGTAAATATATCAAAATGTTGATCTGTAGATCCATGCTCATACTCTGTAATAACATTAACAGTTCGTTGATGGTACCGGGGTAACAGATAATCAATCCATTTATTTGTTTCATTTTCTAAGTCAAATTCAGTATCTTTATCATTCTCTTGTTTTTCTAGGTTTTTTAAAAAACGAGACTTTTCCACTTTTGGTTCTATAATAGTTTCCAATTTATTTTCTTCCCATAAAATTTCTGGTTGCTCAGCAATATTATCTTGTAAAGCTTCTAACAGGTTACCATCTTCACTTAAATATCCTAGAGTACCTTTTAAGTCTGCAATCAGTAATCTTGGAGTAAAAGTTACTTTCTAAAAAGTAACATAAATAATCTTTTAAATCCAGTAAATAATATTTCTATTATTTTGGAGAAAATTCTTTTTAATAAACTAAAAATAAAATTGATTACCTTTTGAAGTTCTCCTTCTCTGTATAAAACATCAGGATTGATTTCTGATGGATTTTCAGAATCATATGAAAAATTTGTTTCCTAGAAACATTATATTCTATTAACAAACAAAATTTAATAAGAAAATGATTCAGCTATTTGATAATTCTACAAATAAAACAACAATAATCTCTTCAATAAAAACAAAGTACTGCTATAAAGTAGTGTTATATGGATCATAAAAATAAATGTTTTGTAACAATCAACTTAAGAGGCAAACTAAGAATAAAATCACAAAAACAAAAACAATAGCTTAACAGTAAATGGTAAGTAACAAATTAAGAACAAGTAAATTATATTATAATAAATATTAATTTACCTGAATATTCCACCAATGTGTCCCTACAAAATTAGCATAGTGCCCTAATTGGATTGTTAATATTTCTCTGGTAGTCATATTTATTTATTTTTTCTACCGGCATTCGTGCTACGTCTAACCTACAAAGATTCTTTTATAATAATTTAGTTTAGTAATCTATACTAAAACGCATTTATATGAAAAAAAAGTCCACAAGTATTCACAGAATGTTACTGATTTTGGGAAATTAATTAAAGATGACTAAGTTACTTAAATTAAGTTATTCGCTATAATAAGATATAAGTACAACTCAGTGATCGATATTATTCTAAACAAACATGATTTTTTTTTCTTCCCGAAGGTATCAGTACCAGGCCATGTCCTTGACAAACACGATGACAGTAACAGCGCATCCACATTGCATGAGCTATGCTCGATGCGCGATGCGCGATGCCTTCCGAAAAAAAGTTGTTGTCCGAAATCTATAAGATTTATAACTCTATGTTTAAAATTATTATAGGATTTATAACCATAGAGTTATAAATCTTGTAGATGTCGGACAACAACTTTTTTCGGACGGCATCGCGCATCGAGCATAGCTCATGCAATGTGGATTCGCTCATTCGCTGTTAAGAGGATGCCTTATACCGACAGAGTTCTCTGCCGTACCGACCACAATGTTTTTAATTAAATATTAATTGTTATAAGCTTTTTCTTGAATTCTGAGAGTCGACGCACAAAGGCAAATTTATTATCTAATTCCTGGTCAAATTTCAGATAAATCTATTCGAAAATAAAGACGGAATTTGAAAAATCGCAAAGTTCGCATATTATTATATCTGTGGCTTCCCGGAAAAACCACGTAAGCGACGAGTTTTTCAAAATCGGTTTGATGCCTTTTTTCTTATCTTTAAACAGTCCTCCATCATCTAGCCGTGACAGAAATTACGAAAGTGCACTCGTTGTCTTGAATCAGCACAAGGAAAAACCACATATCTCCATTTTTTCAACATTTTCCCGGAATAACCACGTATCTCCATTTTTTTTAGAATAATTCCCGGAAAACCCACGTAACTCCACTTTTTTTTAGAATAACTCCCGGAAAAGCCATGTAACTCCACTTTTTTTTGTAGACTAATTCTCGGAAAATCCATGTAACTCCACTTTTTTTTTAGAAAAACTCCCGGAAAAACCACGTAACTCCACTTTTTTTAGAATAACTCCCGGAAATCCCACGTAACTCCACTAAAATTTTTTTTTATTCCCGGAATAACCACGTAAGTGAAATTCGATTTCTAAAATATGAACGCTATTTTCTCTGGTTACTATGGCAAAAAATATGTTATTTACATTAGTATTCATAGACGCAGTGTTGCATTTAATCTCATTTGTCTTGATTTATAACATCGATGCGAAACTTACGAAACTAAAAACTCGATTTACTCGAAATAATGGAAAGTGGAGATAAGTGGTTTTTCCTGGAAGCCACAGATATTAACCCTAAAATAAGGCATTTTCATACAAAAAATTAGTCGATTTTAAAAATATTTACTTTATTAAACAGGCACTTTATAATAATGGTTGAAAACATGAATACATTTGGGTGTAGATAAATACAAATATAATAACAATTTTAATCAGTTTCTTCTCTCATGTATGTTATTCATATATACATAACTGCAGTTAAACTAATAGCAAGTCTGTTATTAACAGTTCTTATCTTAATACAATAGGAATCTTTTTGTGATGTGTGATTACATTTTACAAGTATTATAGTTACATTTTACGTTGTTTTTGCTAAGCAAGTGTCCAAATGTTCATTCATTGATGATTGTTTAACTAATATCATGCAAACTGGACAAGGGTAACTATCTAAATCTTGTTTTTTATCAGTCTTCGTTTCTTTAATTACGTCATTACTACGACTGTCATTATGATCGTCATTAAATACAGAAGCAACACAGTCTTCCAGATGGTCATTTAAAGTCATACCAGGATCTAAAGGTTGATCACAAATTAGACATAAATGAGGAGAATCATGTAAATTCACAGAGCTGGAACTAGAATCATGAACTGACACTACATCATCCTCTTTTTCATTAAAATCATTTTGTAAGCAATTGTCTAAGTGTTCATTGAATTTTTCTGGTAATATTTTTTTTGTGCACAAAGGACATTCTACTTGACTTGAACTTGCAGTATTGTCGTTTTTAAACATCTTATTAGGTGTTGAAAAATTATCTTCACTTTTTCTTTTTTTATTTGAATTATCTGAAGTGTTATTTGACTGTTCTGTATGTTGTAAGCATATATCTAAGTGCTCATTAATTTTTTGTTCTTCAACAGTTTTCCTACAATTAGGACAATTTACAGTTGAAACTGCAATGTCTTGTATAACAATACTTGTACTAGAATTTGTTTTGGGTTTTTTAAACAAATTACTATTTCTTGGGTTGGATTGACTTGAAGAGTTATCTTTTTGAGAAACAGTTGCTGTATTAGCAAATTTATCCAGTAAATTACTTATCCCCGTTCCAGAACCACCTAATGTACCAGAAAATGATAAAAGGGGAACAGTCTTTTTTGAAGAATTATTTGTAGAATTTTTATCATTAAATCTTGAATTGTTGCTACCACTAGAGGTACCATTTGGACCACCTGTGCCCCAACCATGTACATTATTAGTAGTGTTACCAAGCTTTTTCAAATCAGTTTGAATGTTTGTAACAGAATTACTCTTAGTATTATTAAACCCTGTAACATTTGTTTGACTAGATGTTTTTTCAGGTATATTTTTCCCAAGCACATTGTTAATATTTTTATTGCTACTCCAGTTTTTTATTTGTGATTGATTCGGTTTCTTGGGTACAGGCTTGCTTTGTCCATCTTTAGTATTATTTCCAGTTTTGTTTACCCAGTTAAGAATACTATTCTTTTCTGGTGATTTTAGAGTTTTACTTGTATTTTTACCCGTACTTGTACGACCTTTAGTATCATTCATTTTTTTGCCAGCTTCAAGCTTCTCTGGTTCTTTTATTTTGATGAATTGACCTGAACATTTTGCTTTATGCTCAGCCCACCAAAAATCTGATGGACCAGGAGCACGATTCATAGCTCTTCTTACAGTGCCAAAGTATGGTGCTCTTCTTTGACAAGGCCCATTACATCTCCACCAATGTTGTTGGTATAATCTAACTTCATCATGAAAACTATGATAAATCTGAAAGTAATTTAAACTTAATAACGATAAAAAAAGGGAATAAATAAAAAAAGAAGTATCTTACAGTGATGTTTGTTCCTGCTTCATTGTTAATTCTTTTCATGTGGCTTTGAAATACTGGTCCATGGCCATCCCTATCTCTATTATCATTGATAAGAAACAAGTAAGCATGTATCATTTCATGCTAAAATAAAACATGAAAATATTGTAAAGAGAAGTACAAAAATATAGAATGAAAAAATCAATTATACTAGCATACCAAAAGTGTTTCAATCAAATCCTTTCTAGGCCTTAACTTTAATAAGGGATTACTTAATGAAATTACACATTCTCTATTCCTTGGATGAAATGTACATACACCTGCACAACTGTTAGATCACAAAAGAAATGTATAAGTATTTGATAGCTAAAATAACTGTACACGTTTTATAGAAGAAAAAAAACTCTTACGAAGTCATCCTTGGACTCCACTTTACTTGTACAGGTAACAAAACATTCCAAAAAAATTTCTCATTGAACTGCACGAATAAAGTATGTACATTTGGTGTTGGGTCAATATATTCAAGTGTTTGATCGACTAAGGTTCGAGGCCGATAACTTTCTTTTTCCTTCTGCAAATATATTAAGAAATAAAAGGTAATTTTTGTATTAAAAAAAAAATTATTATTCAATCTTTTCGAAACTAACCTCTTTCGAGAAAACAGCATTTTCCGTTATACCGATGCAGTTTAACTGGTCGTGAACCGAACGAGCTACTTTTTCATCGTATTTTATTAAACTCATTTTTGACGCTTTTAAATAAGTTACTTACGCATTAAACTTAAATTGAGTATAGGTACATCAAAAAAACTGGAATTTCATTTTCATAGTGATAACTACTAGAGCTCACGAGCTGTCACGGGCTTATTATATTTTTTTTTCTTCCCGAAGTTAACTTATTATATTCAATGTAAACAGAATTTTTTATGTGTCAAAATCCGAACGTCCTAACTGTTTGACTTGACCCACGTGACTTAACATCCAATGAAATTCTAGAAATTCTACTTTCATTCAAGCACGCCGAGCACGCGTATAGTTTTGATACCGTAAGTAGTAGGTATAAGGATGCAATCACATGCGTTCCGTTAAATGTCTCTCTGTCTCTCGCTCTCACGTACACAGGCTTAAATAATTCCGTTTAATTTTTCGGAATACATGTGATTGCACCCTAATACGGGATATTCTATGTATTCCAGGGGCCTTTCTACATATGTGTGTTCAGGGGCCTTTCTACATATGTGTGTTCTGTGTGTTCTGTGTGTTCCCGACAAAGACAGATAGATCTGTTCCGTTTATGTAAGACAGAGACAGACATAGAGAGAAGTTGTCTAGAACAGACAGAACACACATATGTAGAAAGGGCCCTGTGTGTTCTGTGTGTTCCCAACAAAGCAGGTAGATCTGTTCCGTTTATGTAAGACAGAGACAGACATAGAGAGAAGTTGTCTAGAACAGACAGAACACACATATGTAGAAAGGACCCAGAGTGTAGACGCTCCATAAAGCTGCCTCTACTCGGCGTGCCAGGGGCCTGATTCTCTAAGCTTACGTCTGTCGACAAACCCGTTTTTCCTTTTAAAAAAGCTCTCTGATTGGTCTAAACCTCTTGTCTCGCGTGTATCGCACCGAGATAGCGTTAGAGAATCGAGCCCCAGTTGCCACGAGCCGCGGCCGCGTGCCCGTACACACAACACACATATATTTCTTATACTTGTTTTATTATTAAGTAGTGAGATGAGAAATGACATTTTTAGGCACGACCGCTACTCGGGAGATAAAGCTGCCTCTACACGGCGTGCCATGACTCCACGAGCCGCGGCCGCGTGCCCTAGACAGACAGATATACGAAATCCTATAGGATTCGACAAAGACAGATATACGAAATCCTATAGGATTCGTACATCTGTCTTTGTCTAGGGCACGCGGCTCGCGGCTCGTGGTACGCCGTGTAGAGGCAGCTTTAGTGTGCCTGTGCTAAGGCTCACGTACTCTGAACCAATCAGAGCAAAGCCTCCAAGCAGAGGCTTAGTTCTGATTGGCTCAGAGCTCGTGAGTCTAGGCACAGCACACATTCGAGTAAATTTTATTTGTATCTATTTTTAATTTCTAAAATTTATCGTAAAGTATTAATATTTATAATTTTACAGCAATTTCTATACTATTATTATTAATAAAAATGTTTTTCTAGTTCCTTGTTTATTTACGTTTTTCTTATTTTACTTTATTTCAAAGTTTCTACTGATACGAAACAAAATTTATGCTTACAATATTAAAAGTGATAATTTTTAATTATTTTAAAAATTAATTAAAAATTTAATTTAGTTTTGACATACTATATTTTCTGTAGTGAATACAATAATAATAATTATAATAATAATGCACATACTTACCTGCAACCATTATGAAAATTTATAATTGTACTTTTACACCAAAGTAGAAACAAAATTTTTTAAACAAAATATAATTCTTAATTTAATCTGCAATTAAAAAATCTAAGGAAATGATTTCATTTTATTTTATTAAAATACATATCCATATTTTTTTAAAAACCAGTCTGCACATATCATACAGCGTTATCAGCGATGTATTTATCGAAATACTTCAGCGTGGTTTCCATATCTGAATAACCTGACAGTTTGCACGCTTCCTCGAGGGGAAGCCATTTGAAGTCTTGATGCTCGTCGGACATCGTGACTTCTTTTGTCTTATTGATAAGTTCGGCTAGCCAGTATATCACCGTCTTTGGCTTATTATTCACTGGGTAGTTCAGTTCCTGCTTGGCACTGTCGAATATCTTTAGGTCGTCTTTGGAGTATCCAGCCTCCTCTTGCGTCTCTCGGAGCGCCGTTTCCATGTCAGATTCACCGGGGTCGACGTGTCCTTTTAATTTATAATGGGAAACCAAAATTATTTGCGAAAATATGCGTAAATTCCAAAATTTTTTTAATGGCATACCGTGCTTTATCTTTTGTACTTATATACCTTTCGGAGGAGTCCAATGATGCCGTCCGTAGGACGTTTGCATCAACAAGTACTCAATACTGCCGTGGAGTCGCCGAAAAATAATAAAACCGCAAGCTCGTCGCGGTGACATGGTTGTTGATTTTGCAATTTATCAATTTCAATTTACCAAATCGGGTTTATGACTTCATAACATGCCGCTCAGCAGATGACTGTTAAGTTGAGGTTAGCAGAAACCACTTGCGGACTAGCGCAGGCCGCAGACTCCGAAAACGAAAGGGTGGGAGAATACTGTGCATTATCTATATGTCTTATCGGCATCTTCGCATACCTTTATTAAATATAATTTAATGTTATTTATTTGTTATTTAATGTAATTTAATTATTTTCTAAAGAATCTTCACCAAGTAAAAATCGATATTAACTAAGAATCGATTATTTTATAAATAGAAAAATAAAAATTGTAATATTGAAAACGGAAATAGATAAGTAAATGTTACTTTAAAGGTAATTAATAAGTACTAAGAAAAATAACATGATTTATGGAAAGTAACATGAGAATTTCAAATAAGATAAATTCAAAGAAAAACAACGTAATCTCATCTTCTTTTCACTTTATCCCGGGCATGCCTTGTGTATTCCTGTATAAAACTATTATGTACTTTAAAAAAAAGCATGCATTTCATGGCAAGTTTGAGGTAACTTATAACGGTAAAGATGGCAGTTAGGAAACAATACGTGTTACCATTTTATTATAAACGATTTTTCTACATTTTGGCTAAGAGATACCGATCACCAGAAAACACTTGGCAAAGCTTTTTTTATGTACCTATCTACAAACAAAAGTGTTGAGTGTTTTTCTTTTTATATGTAATTCATGTGTTCTTACGAACGGTTGTACGGGCAACGGGTTTCTTTCCTTTTTCTTTACTTTAAAAATGTTAAAAGTGAAAATTAAAAAAATAAAAGCTTATTTCGACTCGAATCGAGGCTGGAGGAAGAAATGTCGTTAATGTTGTCCGTCCAGCCGTAGGACCACTAAGTCTTCATGTGAAATTAACGAGTGTGTGTGTTTCTTAACTAATGAAATTCCTTGGATGTAAACTATTCCATTTATTTATACAATATTTTTGTCCAAGCAGATCATCCAAGGCTGAGTCATGTGGTTTTTTTTCATCGTTTTCAGATAACAATATAATAATTTTTACCTACGTAGTGTTAAGGGTTCTGTACCATTTATATTACTAGGGATCTTACTGATTAACCACTAATAATATCCACTACTACAGCGACAATTTACAGAGACAGTCGCGCATAACGCTTGAATATTGTACTTGATGCACTGCACTGTTTACATGATGAATGAACCAAAGTGATTTTGCATAATGCCTTTCTACCAAATTGCTTTACAATTTCTTTTTTTCTATATTAACTTGCATTATTAACAAGAGAATTGAAGTGTTAACGTGAATTACTCGATATTTTATTTTACATTGTTGTTTCTTTTTACTTAGTCTTGGATTGTAAATAATTTGATTGCAAAAGAATCGTGTGTGTGTATATATATATATATAACGCCTGACATAAATTTCTTATTTCTTACACACATTAAGAGAACAAGTCTCAGTGCCTTTGACGTACATACATTGTTTCTTTAAGAATTTAATTTGTTATTATTGTAAAGATCGTTTATCCAATTAATGAAGTACACAGATTGCTGATCTCGATACTTATTTGCTATCAGTCATTTATCGATTTACAGCACTGCATATTACAATGTTGTACGTTTCATTTATTTTCATTCATCTTGAATTACATGGAATTGATCGTTCATAGCAAGTATTAGAAATATGAAAAATCAATCTTATACAGCGTGTAAATAAATTAGTCTCGCTAACAGTAACAAAGTTAATTAATTTTAGGCGATTACTTTGATGTTTGATGAAGCTCGCCGCGGGTGTCGTCTTACGTACTTAGTTTTTCATTTACTTTACTTTTAACATGAGGATGATTTCATTTAATCTAGTACCTTTATTCAATTAATATATTTACACTCTATCTGCGATTTGCCTTATAACACCACTACACGTCTTTTTTTTTTGTTCGATCAGCCGCACTTTACACTCAATCGCAGATGAATAAAGAGTACAATATAGCCGATTGTGTAATACCTAAATTTATTGTTAAATCTTTTGTAGAAACAGCAGATCTTGGTGGCAATTGTTCAGGTTTTTTTCAAGTGCGTTTCGTTCTCTTTCGCTCGGTTGCACACATACACATTCATATAGTCACATATGCATACATATACACACGCACACATACGTAAATTGTTCGACTCGATATTCGATCGAAATCTCTACATTTTACTGTTAAATCTCTTCCCTCCTAGCATATCATAATACATCGCCTTTGACTTGTGTTCAGTTATAATTATATTATAATAATAATAATGCAATAATAATAATAATAACTATTATTATCATCAATAAATTGTCCATTGTGTATAATGCTGTGTAACTGCGAACTTGTAGTGTACATAAAAAAGTAAAACATCATAAAAATGATCAAAAAGTTGATTATTAGACGATCCAATTTAATTTTACTTATAACAAATTATCAAATCATTGTTTCGATTAAAACTTGGGCGTTTAATGTCGACAATGATGCAGTATTTTACAATATTTATTATTTTGCTGAATATTGAACATTCCAAACAATGTAAAATAACACGTGAAAAATGTTTCGCATACTCACAGCTCAATAATTTATAAGTTATTTTTAAAGTTCATCTTGGTGTTCATTTTAAAATATTTTTACACTCGTCGAATTCTTCAATGTTCAGTAAAATAACGACGTTATTCATTTCGATATCAATAAATAGAAACAAATTGTGTTATACGTATCAAGTATTCAACAATCTGTTATAACTAAAATTACAAAGAAGCGGCTCGCTGCTTTTTCGTACGCAGCTCTTATTTAATACATCGATTTAGCGCAGCTTTTTTTTGTTTATCCACCACGTTTATATGAAGATGTAACTTTCTCCAAGTAATAGAAATGTCCTTTTTTACTTAGTTTTACTTTTACAATCTCTTTATCATCTTCAAAGAGTCCAATCATACTGTTTGCACGCATAGTCCTACCCGTAAACTAGTCATCGTGTCAACAAATTCCTTCGCAATAAAAAGGAGTCTGGATAATATAGTCGTTGCCTTGTCATCTTTTTCTCGATATTCCTTTACATTGATACAATAATCTTTTTTTTTTAATTTACAATAATTATGTGCAGTGAAAATACTACAGCGTCATGCAAGACTATATCATCGAGATCCATTGTGCCAAGTAAAAATAATACTGTTACTAATAATGATTTTCTTTCGATTCCTTTTTTTTTTACACAGAATTGCTTCGCTTGCAATAACAGGGACTGAGCGTAAACACCATATGCTCAAACAAAGTTTATCCGTCTATTCCCCAATTTCGCGCTAACTATCGTCGAATCGATTCCTTTAATGATAATTGACACATTGACATTGACATATTACAGATACCCGAAAATTCGTAATAAAGTGCGAAAACGAAATAACAAAAAAAAAATTAAAAATTATACGATCCCAGTGGTCACGCGTACTCAGTCCCCTTCCCCTTCTGCATAAGAAGTCGTGTTAAGTAAGTGCACATACGAAATAACAAAAGGAGAAAGCGCATTATTTTTGCGAAATTAACGTGTTTCCAAATGTACGAGGACAAAGTTGCAATTAATGTCATATTCCGTTCTCTCTCTCTCTCTCTCTCTCTCTCTCTCTCTCTCTCTCTCTCTCTCTCTCTCTCTCTCTCTCTCTCTCTCTCTCTCTCCAATTCTCACTCTCTTCTTTGCATATTCTACCTATTCAGTCAGCCGACGCGCATGCCTCGGTCGAAACAACTTCCCTGATCGACGCGGCTTCTCTTAAGTTCGCTTCTTTAAGTATCGGTCACAGATATCCGCATGTGTCTGACAAAGAGGCGGCTAAAAGAACAAAAGAGGAGGAGGAGATGTGTGCATGTGCGCGTTCTCCGCAAGGAGACAAGAGCGGGGGGGAGGGGACGCGACGATAGGAAAATTCGTCGGACCTCGGCTGCTCTTTTTTTTTTTGTTTTTTAACACTTTGCACTGCTCAATTTGGCACTCGGGAGTATTTCAATACGTATTCATATCAGCTCAGCCACAGATCACAGGATTTTGAACAGGCTCATCTCTGCCCATCGTCGTCGTGCCAAGGACAAAAGAAAAGACAACATCATCATCATCATCTATTTCCAAAACTCTTTGAGCACATATCCCAACCATCTCTCTCTCTCTCTCTCTCTCTCTCTCTCTCTCTCTCTCTCTCTCTCTCTCTCTCTCTCTCTCTCTCTCTCTCTCTCGTTCTCTCTTTGCCTCGGCAAGCACATACATCCATTCACCCTGCACGCACTTCTCCGTTCGCTCTCATCTATCCCTTTCTCACTCTCTCGCTCTCTTACCCTCCCTCTCTCAAACACTCGGTCACTCGCTCAAGCTATCGGAGCTACTCGTTAGACGAAAATCTCCTGGTCGGAATCCGAGCCGGCGGAGCGAGGATGAGGAGGAGCTGGAGGTGTCGGAGGAGGTGGCGATTCGGAGGAGCAGCGGTCGGACTGTTCATCCACGTCCGTATTGTTATCGTCGTGGTCGTCGTCATCGTCGGTATTACTACTGTCATCGTCTGCGTCGTCTTCGTTCCAAAAAAAGTAAAAGTAAAGCTCCTCGGCACTGCGGCCGGCGGCGGCGGGCACTCTGTGCCAGCGGTTCTCATTCGGTTGCTGCTGTCGCTCATCGCCATCATCGTCATCCCTTGCCTTGGCTGGCTTGCCTAATAATGCTGCTGCTGCTGTCGAGGCGGGTTATGGATTGGTGGTGCGAGGAGCGGCTAGCGCGCCTGCAGCCGCCGGCAGTCACAGCTTGAGCTCGTTCGCGATTTTGCTGGCAATGTTCTTGAAGCCGATCGAGGTGCCGCTGATGCGCTTGAAGCGCACGCCGTTCAGCGAGAGCCGGGGCAGCTTGCACACCTCGATCTCCCACTGGACCTGGCTGTCCGTCGCGGGATCGCCGTGCGCACACAGCAGCAGGAAGCGCTCGAGCTGCTCGTACTGACACTCGTTTGCGTCGAGCACCTGTAAATGCAGAAACGTTATCTTGTATTCTTTTTGGTTTTCGTGTACTTGGAAAGCTTTTAATAATAAAAAAAGAAATATTCTCATATCCAAATATTTTCTTGTATCAATAGTTTAAATTTTTCAATAAGTAATGATAATTACTATAGTATTTTAGATTCGGATATTATACAAGAATATTTCTAAATTTATTTTTCGATTGTTTATAAAGAGCATATATTAAGTGTATTAAAATTTATATAACATTATTATTTGTGCTGAAATACAAATAATTATTTCGACAATTGTGTAAATATGTTTTAAAATTATTTTTTGCTCAAGTTATAAACCTTTCACCATAATAAGCAATATTGTTAGTGGCATTTATATAAGTTTGTATTAAAAATATAACATATTTTACATAGTTTACAATAATGGTAAAAAATATTATTGAACTAAAGCGATTGCTTTATTAATATGACACGTTAATTTAACAATTTTTAATTATCGTATTAATTTGTTTTCAACGCTCTCACGACGTGTACTGAAAAACAATAGTATAATAATGTTCTATACTTTTAGGGAAGTAAAAAATAAATTTCATATTTAAATTTAAATATATCACTTAATAATAAAGAATAAGAAAAACAGAGTCAATTTACCTTTCGTATTTCCGACATGATTTCTAATGGATCTCTACTGCTGGTTGTCTTCATGCTCCACGTGAAGCGTAGGCTGCGTGGTTTCACTTGTTCGTCGTTAGTAGTCGCACCACTGTAACAAACATTATTTGCACTGAAGGATTTTCGTTTTGCAAAATAGTTGCCTTGTCGGTTTTACTTGCCGGCTCTTGATAATTTTCGATTAGAAATTTACCGTCATAATATATGCTTCTCTATTACCGGAGTCCATTAACAGGCTATTATAGCGTCATTCTTTGTATATGTCGCGAGACGATACAACTTTCACATGCAATATTTTATGATCAAATTTAGCAAAGGCATTCCGTTTCAAAAAAAGGTACATAGAACATTGAAAGTCTTTAATGATTATTGTCTCAAATATTTATATCGGTATACACGGTATAACATCAAGATCTGTTTTAAATTACTATCGATCAATTTTCAATCGTCATGCTCTAGTTAATAAATAATGTAAGATTATAAATAGCTATCGAGTGACATTAATACGATAAATACAAGTAGCAAAATTTTAAACAAATATATAATGTAATAAACACGTTTAATTTTTTTTTCTTTTTTACTTTTACTATGTACATACAACAAAATTTTATTTTATTTTATATTCCGTCAAAAATTTGTATGCAAGTAAATATCGAAGTTATCTTCTAATTCATTGAAAGAAAGATAAATGAAATTAGGGTTAAAAGTTATCGAACTCCAATAAGCGAAAAACTTAAAAGACGGAAGTAATGAAAAATAAAGTAAATAAATAAAATGATAATGTGAAGAAATGGATTGTGGTATAATGGTATGCAAGAACGTACCTCACTACTGGGTGCTTTGGGGATACGGATGGGTCCATGGGGCTGAAATAACAAAACAAAGGCATTTGCTAACAAACACTAGAATTCTGAAATAATCGGTTCGGGGCGCGCATACACCACCACCAGATTATTCACTTCGTCAATCTATTTTTTTTTTTTTTTTTTTTTTTTTTTTTTTCATTGCTATACAAATGAAATGGTGATATCTTTGTTTTTTGGTTCAACACGTTTTAACCTTGATTCAAGAGCAGTTCTTCAAGGCACAGTCTTTGTTTTTAGTATTTTTTTTATTTTTTTTTTTAAACTGGATAAGCGTATACAAATCAGCGTTAAAAGAAGACTGAAAAAATGTACTATAAGTAAATATCTAAATAAATCACTGTCTTAATTGCATTTCGAAAAAATAATGTATTTGGCAAAAAATAACAAAGACTCATGCAGAAAAAACGGTAAAATCAATGCTACAGTGTTTTCTTTATATTTTATGTTTTGAGGTATTATGGAAATAAATCGGTACTACGTATGCAACATATAGATTCAAAATATTTATTATTACGAAATTATCACTATTATTGCTTCATACGCTTTTAAAACAATAAACTTTTTTTCATGGTTGGCAAACCGTTTGCTGCGCTTTGCTCTACGGAATTGATTACAATGTAATAATAATAATAATCATCATAATAATAATAGTAATAATATTAATCAAATAATACAATATAATAATAGTAAAAATAATAATAAGTAGCAGTAATAATAATAGTATTAGTAGATAGTAATATATCGTAATTGTAAATATAACAATATCGGAAGAGTAATTATATGACAATGCTTTCAATGATAATATTTATAATAATAAAAATTAATATTAATCATTGTTACTTTTACCTATTAGGATCATTTGGATTGATGAAATCCTAATATATGTATAATCGACTAGTCGAAATTAAAAAGATGTGAATTTGGACGGAAGTAGAGCTGAATTGCAGCAAACAGTTGCTATATATGTTACAATTAAGATTTTTCCTTTATGCACAATTATATATTTTAATAATTAATGTCTCTATTCAATAAAACTTCTAAAATTATCTAATATTGGTTCCTTTAAGAGGAATTTCTATAACTCTCGTTCACCATGACGCATACAAGGTTCTGGATAATCACACTTTATATTTATCATTAATATTAATGTCCATTTTGAATTATTTTACTAATAATATATGATTCGATGTATAATCATAATGAAAAAAAATGCAATGATGGTTCATGAAAAACTTTCTAAATCTTACAAATTAGCGCGAGCTTACACCCAAGTCACATTATTATTATTATTTTGTGAGAACACATTGTACAGTAATAGCGAATTTCATTTATTCCGTTGACGTTATAGTTTCCTTATGTCTTTTCATTTTAATTAGGGTAGGCATTTTCGTTATCGACACAGTCTGTTGAACCAAAATAAAAGCATTTATCAAAAAGCCAAAAATATTGCACAGTGATATTTGTTCGCTTAACTCGACAAGAAATTGTAATCTCAATAACTGGAATCAATTTAGAATTTATTATTTTTCAAGTCCTACCACATTTTACATGAATGATAATGCAACTTTTTACACATTTCTTTTAAGAACTTTTACTTTTAGTAAATGGTAGCAAAATAATATTTATGTTACTATTTTTATTATTACAACTACTATTATAAAGAAAGACAATAAAATATAACTAGAAGGTATACGTACATCTTACTTACAATTACAGCAATAGCAAATGCATACTTCATCATTTAAATAGAATACATATTATACACGCAGCTTACACTGAGTAAGCTATATTTTCTTCTACACACTTCGTACGTCTCGCTGTTTTTCGAGTTAAACGAACATTTTCGATTAAAAAGGTACATTATTAGTGCAAGGACACATTTTACTTTGAATGCATTTCTATCGAATCGAAAAAGGAATGAAAACGTTCAATTTTTATTGCCATTACTTGACTAGTAGCCAACCTGTTCAACCAGAATATTTTGCTCTTGAGAATTACAATATTTTTGTCAAATGATTTAATTGAATAGTATTTTTAATATTACAAATTTGATTAGCTAAAGAATAAAAAAAACTATTAAATTCGATTAACCTTTACATTTTCTTATATTTAACTTAATCATCACATGCTTTCAATGATTGTAGAAAAATGTATTTTACACGGTTAATTACAATATTTTTCAAATTTAGATTTCGTCAAAATGTTCGCTTAAATTTTATATTTCTTAGGTTTTCGTGAACCTGACTCCGTATTTTATTATCAAGATGTCTCTTGAGCAGGTTACATACATTTCACGAGTAAATGTAATCGAAAGTCATCATTAGAATTATCATATAATTTAACATTTTCTTTTTCACTTTTGTAATTGCATAGCTATGCTCGACTTCATAACGAGCGATAATAAATCATACTTCCTATTTATATTTACAAAAATACATACTCTGCATCAATAACATTTCATTCTTTACAACGTGAATTTCTAGCGCATCACTTATGTAATTTTGTGCAGCATCAATTGGAAAAATGCAAATGTACAAACAAAATATAAATGCTACGGTATTCAAGAAAAAACCGTTACGAGTTACAAATGTATTACAAATTTAAGGCGAGTAAATTAAGGCGCACTCAGAAGCTTCGGAAAGAAATCCACGGAAGAAAGTCTAATGTAGTGAAACTTCCTTCCCTTTTTTTCTCTTATATATAAAACACAACTGCCGCAATGCGCTGTATCGTAAAAATTAAGCGATGGTGTGAAAAAAAAAACAAAGAAAAAAAAATTATTCAAAGAAAAAATAAAAGCATAGGACCGAACGTACATTTATTTACATACGTCTCCCTTATTCATACGTATATACGCAATAAAATTTGTCACATTTAGCTGCATATTTGACACAGAAAGCTGGATATATTTAGTGACATCCAGCGCAAAAGTTTACTAATAATCACTACAAACAAACGTTCTACTATAACGTAACTCTGGGGGAAAAAATCATGCTTCTCTTCACGATATATAGCTTTCGGTAGTTGTGCATTAAAATAAAAAAAACTAATAAAAAAAAATTAGTGTTTTCGTAGTAAACGGTCACGAGGCCTCGAAGATTTATCTTTTAAATGTTCTAATCAGAGGTTTATCATTACGTCTGATAGTGCGAGTCGCTCATTATTTTCATATCTCTCTCTATATATATTTTTCTATAAATCGTTGAACTAACAAGCATTAGGTATAGATGCGGCCGCTTGCGTCAAAATGCTTTATTTAACAAATTCGCTCGCGCGCTCATATATATCGGCAACACACGAAAAAGAAAGATCGCTGCACGCCGGAGCTCTGCACACATCAATCAGGCAATTCGTCGAGGTAAATATTTGCTTTTTCATCAGCTGTACAGAGAGAGATAAAACGTTCGATATAGCGCTCCTGAGGCTGTGTGCGTGTGTATGTACGTAAGTATGTATATGGGTCTCGTTTCTACACGTGTCTCTGTGAATATGCGTGAGAAGCGCTTTTTCTCTTTTTTCTTTCTTTCTCTCGCTCTTTCTCTCATGTTTTGTATTTTATAAAAGGATATCGCAGAGACAGCGCTGGGCTTTGTTATTATTCGAGAGCGATAGTCGGCTTGTGAGTGTGTGGTGCTTGTCCTCGTTTCACCATTATATATCGGCGAATCAAGTGCAAGAGATTCGTCACTTACTTGGAAAACCTGTCAATACACGATAATCATATGATTTGCATTTTTCTGTCTCAAGAGTTTTGCTAACGATTGATTATAATTTTTTTAGTTTTATTTTATTATATGATTTTTAAAATTTTAAATTCTATAGTTAAAAATGCAACGTCCATTCGGCCACCGCAAACACGCTCGATCGAATTTGCGACTTTTGAATGTCCCAATGCTCTACACGT
The DNA here is from genome assembly GCA_036365515.1 of Torymus aiolomorphi. Taxonomy (NCBI): domain Eukaryota; kingdom Metazoa; phylum Arthropoda; class Insecta; order Hymenoptera; family Torymidae; genus Torymus; species Torymus aiolomorphi. The sequence continues at coordinate 220,333,730 of CM070875.1, read as the reverse complement.
ATTTTTTGGATGCATCTGAAGAAAAGTTAAGTGCCTCAGTGAGTTTGTAAGCTTTAAAACTTGAAGGCACCAACATTGTATTACTGTACTTGCAGCTTATAAATGTCATGAATAAATGCTACTTACGACGCTACGTTTACATTTTCAAACAAAATATGCTTTGATTAACTTTTCTTCGGATTATTTTTGTTGGTCCATTATTTAATTTGCCAATAAAACGCCATAGTTTAATACACTCTCTTAGATGCTTTAAATAGTAAGGTTTCTCCCTTAATCAGAAATTTATAAGTCTTACAAGTCGAATATCTAATTTTGCAATACTGTAATTCTCAAATGCAACGTTTTTATTTGCAAAATAAATAATTTTCATGCACGTGTTTTACTTTACAAATATGAACGAATTATATTATATTATTTTTCTCCAAATTATTCAATTTCGTTTAATTGTAACAATTTTTTATCCGATTATTCGGTCATTGTCGTTAAAGACACACGTTCCTGGCAACTATGTTAAATATCAACGCACTCGTATCGCACAGTAATAACTTGATTCGCAACTTTGGAAACGCAGACAAGTATGATATTAAAAAAAATAAGGAAAAAAATCAAAGAAACAGATGCCAGAGATTAGGAAAAAGAACTTCAGGTATAAAAGTCCTAATTCTATATATTCAGGCAATAAAGGTTGAACGTCCATAAAAGCTTATTATTTCAAAAATCGTTAAAAAATTCAATGCTGGAACGCACTACTTTTTGTTTAATAGGAGTTATAATAGCATATACTACTACTGTGTTATTTAGTCGACGTGAAAAAATGTACAAAAAAATACACATTTGCATTCAGTTTTGTTTTCTCAATTAAGAAAAAGAAAAGAGGAAAAAAAATCGACAGTGCGCTTGGCGAAATATACCATATATATGCATGAAATACGACCGTTTCACCTCTCTTTTCTCTGTCGGTTATTATAGGGAGAAAAGGCACACGAGTCACATGTATAGACATTTATCTCTCTCTCTCTCTCTCTCTCTCTCTCTCTCTCTCTCTCTCTCTCTCTCTCTCTCTCTCTCTCTCTCTCTCTCTCTCTCTCTCTCTCTCTCTCTCTCTCTCTCTCTCTCTCTCTCTCTCTCTCTCTCTCTCTCTCTCTCTCTCTCTCTCCCCCCCCCCCCCCCCCCTCTCTCTCTTAAACGAAGCAAGGGAAGACGCTACATAATCAAAGGAGAACAATCCCAAAGATCGTTGAGATAACCTTGCTTCTCTATCTTTCTCTTCCTCTCGCACACATGCATCTTTCTCTCGCCATCCCCGCACTCAGTCAGCATTCGTACGATCTACCTAACGTTATATCTATCTATATAATCTATGAATCTATATTTATATTTATGTATAATATATATCTCTCTAGCTATCAGTTTTATATCACTGTTACAGCAACAGTCTCTTTTTGCTTCTCCTCCTCCTCCTCCTCCTCTTCGTCGTCGTGCTACTAGCTTTCACCACAGAATAACGGAGACAAGTTCGCTTTTTGCGCATTTACATTACGCAGTCGTTATGTATGCTTGTATGTATACAACTGATACTCGCGGCGTATAATATTTCAAACAGTGTGTGCACTACACAATTTTCGCAACTGCCAACGTGTCCAACGTTTCATTATTTATTTTCTATTATTTTTATTTTTTCGTCGGTTGGTCATCCAGTACGAGGCCGTGTGGGTTTTTCGTGAGATAATCTTCGAGAGCTGTCGAAGCGCAGCCTAGTTAATTGCCTTTACGTCCTGCAGCATAAATCGAATAACCGATATAGTTTGTGTGTATTCTTTTTTGTATTTTTTTATCATTTCAAATAGGAAAAGATGACTTGTGAACTCGCAACGATGCACCAATGGCTATGATAGCTTTTTCTTATTTTAAACAAGTTTACGTTACTTTACGTCTCATTTTGTTAGACTTATCATTTGTCATTGTCTGTATTACGTTAAAAAAAGATTGCCCGAGATGATTGTACAGTGACCATATCATGAAAGACAGCAACGTTAACAACTACATGGATCGACTCTCGTTATTCTGTGGCCTCTCAAAGACTAGTCCACATGTTTCTTATCAATCTCTTTCTCTCTCTTTCTCTATTATCCCCTCGCAATGTATCATTCTCCTTGTTATTTTCGCTGTTCCTTCCCTTACTCGAAAACACGTTCGCATCAACCAGCACAGTGAATGACATATGCAATGATCAATCAATGCATTACAAATTACATCAGTATGTTCAAATAAAAAAAATAGACAAATTGTTAAAATGATACCTCGCTACATTTAATTCTAGCAGGGATGCACAATGAGTATGCGAGGAGGCCTTGACTTGCGTCTTTTATAAAAAATATATGCATATGTACTTTTTTTTAACAAAAAAATTTGTACTTATAAAAGGACTTGACAAACAAAAAAGCTAATATGAGACCATGATTTAGAAAATTTTACAACTAGAAATGTACAAGTTTCATCCTTGTAAATTGCTGAGCAACATTACTATACAAGTGTAATATTTGCAAAGGGACACTGTCAAGCACATATGGGACGAATAGAGAAACAGGCAGACAAAGTATATGGGGAATTCTCAGGAACTTTTACTTTTATGTCACTCTTTTTTTTTAAGCAATTTATTGCCGCTATTAGCGGTGCGTGAGAAGCACATGAACCAGACAGGGTGTAAAAGCTTCAATTTTTACGTAGAAAACCAGTCCTGTAAACCATATTAGTGTGCCACGCTTGCCCAATTCGGAGCATATAAAAAACTGTCGAAAAAACTCAACTTTTCAAAAGTAGACCTTTTCGACAGTTTTTTATATGCTCCGAATTGGGCAAGCGTGGCACACTAATATGGTTTACAGGACTGGTTTTCTACGTAAAAATTGAAGCTTTTACACCCTGTCTGGTTCATGTGCTTCTCACGCACCGCTAATAGCGGCAATAAATTGCTTAAAAAAAAGAGTGACATAAAAGTAAAAGTTCCTGAGAATTTCTCATATATACAAAACGAAACGCGATCAACGAATTCCGGTAAAAGGCTTTGAAAGAACAGAAGCAGTTGTAACAATCACAATACATCTACAACCGTATATAATAACTAAGAAACTATATAGACACATTCGTTTGTCGTGTGAACATATAAGCATATTTCGTACATTGGCTTTCATCGATAATGGTCGCTGCTGGCTCATCGAGTCGTTATTAGTTTAATCATTTTATCTTCATCTTTATTTTATCTTTTTTTTTTTTTAGGCGAAAAGTAATGCCGTACGCTTTTCACAGAAATAAATACCCATGTGGTGTGTATTTGGCAAGGATTATCTTAAATGTTTTTTCCTTCTTTTTTTTAAAAGTTACATAGTCATTGTGCATCCTTGAAAGAACGAAAGGAAATGTATATGTTTAGCATGCAAATAACAATGCAATAAAGAGAAATTGAACGGGCTATTATAATGCTGACAACAAATCATTAATCTATGAGCAATATATACATGTATATTTGCGTTATACGAGCGACGACAAGACACCCTCGACCCCTCAAGTCCGTTTTTCTTTTCCGCCTTTATTTTCCAAAAAGTCCAACAAACGCACATCTGGCTGCTCGAAATTCCAAAAGAGAATCGTATAAAAGCTCTTTGTAAGCGTATAAATGTGTATAATGTATATACCGTTTTTACGTCAACTCTTACATTTGAGTGAAGAATTTTATCAACGCGCGGACTTGCGGGGTTAAGGAGCGCCAAGCCCGGCATCGGAATCAGGTCAGCGGCAAGACATCGCAGCCGAGCTTTCGCCCATCGCATCGTCCCTCGCTCGAGAGAGCACACGCGCATATATATAGAGAAACTCCGCTCTTAGTATATGTGTGTGTGTGTGTGTGTGTTTATGTGTGAATATGACCGAGCGAAAAAAAGAGTCATGGTGCTCTATATGTACACGCAAGTTATTCTGCATATATACGCAAGGGGAAGGAAGTTGAATGAAAAAAAAATTAGGTAAAGAGATTTTTAACTGACATTGACTTTTGCAATGCGATTTCTTGCTGCGGCTATTGTTAGAAAAACTCTATCGTGTACACCTACGCCCGATCGATCAAACGATTTCTTTTCTCTTGTTGCTAGTTGATGTTAAAAAAAAATAAATAAAGATTGCTTCATTCATGATGACTCGATAGTTTGTAAGTAAGCGTGAGGAACATGTAATTCAAGTAATAATATGAACGGGGGTGCTCTGAATATATATAATATTACAATATTTAAAAAAAGTACTCTTTAAAACATGCCGAATATATAAATAACAGACGCATAAACGAAAATGAAAATTTGGAGTGCTAGTGGTGGCGACTTACCGCTTAGAAAACCTTGATGAGAGCTTGGAAAAGAAGGACGGCCTCGCTAACTGGCTTATCGCGTTCGTGTCCTGCGTGTGTGTATGACCCTAAAATGAAATAATGCTCACATTAGTCGGGTGAGAAATCGATATGCGCTCGTGACGGGCGATCTCACGAAATCGAGAGTACCCAAAGTGCATCATCGTGATAAACGCGCTTTGAACCGATTTTCATTGCAAGTCGTAGTTTTCGCAATTTTAACGTGTGCACTTTGCTCTCGATTAATCGTATATATGAAATAAAAAGGAACAAACCTGAGTATGATTTCTCTGTGCACGATTTTGGCCAGAATGGAAGGTACTGCGGCTTGGAACATTCCTTGGAAATGCTGGCGTCGTGGGCGTTGCCAATCTATTGCTTGGAGTGACACCCAAGCTTAAAAAAAAGACACACGCATTTATTAGCAAGGCGTTTCCCTCGATTATTTGAAAAAATCATCTCGTCATTCGAAAATAAAATTTCGGTGGTTCAAATATGTACATATACACGACTATGTCTTTTATAATCTACACTGATGGACAATACAAATTCTATCGATGCAGTCTCATTTAGAAAAATAATATATAATTTTGAAGCAGTATAACTACGAAAAACTGGTATTTAGCTTTTGTAAGCTTTTAAGGTGCAGTTTGTATTAATTTGATTTTCTGAAAATCAAATTTCATAAGTACACATATATTCATACTACGTCAATGAATTGATTTATATATATTTATTACGAAATAACACAGTGACACAATGTCAGGAGGTGTGGAATACCGACCTCTATTATGCGACCTACCGTACCGGTCGGATAGCAGTAATTCGTTATAACTCGATTATTACTTCGATTAACGACTTATCCAAATTCTCTTGCCCTCCGTAATGTAATTATCTGTCATTCTGCAAAATTTTGAGTCAAAATTTTGCAGAATGACAGATACTTACATTACGGAGAACAAGAGAATTTGGAAAAGTCGTTAATCGAAATAATAACAGAGTAATAACGAATTACTGCTGTCCAGCCGGTACGATAGGTCGCATAATAGAGGTCGGTATTCCACAACCCCTTAAGGGGATGCCATACTCGTACCATTACCGACCGAGCAATTCACACAGTTTTAAGCTGATTAAAAATAAAATACGTCGAATCATACAAAATCAAGAGAACACTCTTCTGTGTTTTTTAACGTTCTAACACCCAGTCAAAGTTTGGAGTCGGAATATCAAGCCGTTTTTTCAAAAACTTTGAACGAAATTAAATTTCGTTTTGTTCAAAGTTTTTGCAAAAACGACTTGATATTTCGACTCCAAACTTTGACTGGATGATAGAACGTTAAAAAACACAGAAGAGTGTTCTCTTGATTTTTTGTGATTCGACGTATTTTATTTTTAATCAGCTTAAAACTGTGTGAATTACTCGATCGGTAATGGTACGAGTATGGCATCCCCTTAAGCGTCAGATAAAAATATATTCAAGAACACACAAAAATTGATAACACATTTATATAAACATTTTCAATTTTTAAACATGAATACACAATAGACAGTTTATTTAGGAAACTGGAGCAAAAAGAGTTTTTATAATGGTTATTGTATTCAATCTTTAGAGGTGAATTCAAATGCAATATGTTTTTGAGCTATTAAGATAAACAGATAACTTTATTTCATTTCAGTTATTTTAATGGTACAAAGCTCTATATACTTCCTTAATAATCTACGAAATAAGTTATTTGTATTATGATTATTTGCATTAATTGTTTTTGCAGGAAAATATAATAGTTTCTATTATCATTCAAAAATCTCATTGCGTTTTATTATTTTATCAAATTACTATACGCTCTTACTTGTAGGATCCATACACGAATAAAATTCTATGTCGAGGGTATAATAATGTAGAAAATTTATTACATGTTATGTACATGCGAAGATACTGAAAATAGCATGCGGTCTAGCTATGGAATAAATAACTATAATTGTAAGTGTATAGAGGCAAAATCGTTGACAAAGGAAAAATCGAAAAAACAAAATAGTACATTACGATACTAGTGGCAAAGTTGCACTTTACGGCACGGCGTGTATAAGCGTCCGAGCGTAGGGAGTGCGCTTAAGATGATGTGATACCCACACTATTACTCAATTCTGGGTTCCCGTTTTTCTCCTTCAATTTTAAACTTTTTGAAAAAAACTCTTTGACATGTTTTAAGTTTAATAAAGAACTATAACGTATCAGAGTTTTTTCCTTAAAATTAAAAATTGAATGAGAAAAACGGGAACCCAATTTTGAATAATAGCGTGGGTATCGCATCACCTTAACGCCGTGCCATAAAGAACGACTTATGGCACGTGTATCGTACATTATTTTATAGCACTGACTGCATAAATCCGCCATGTCACGCTTATTCGTGCCATTAGCAGTCCATTTTTGCACCGTGCAGTATTGCCCGAGCGATAGCGAGGGTGATAAGCACGGTGCAATAATGGACTACTTATGTCACGGATAGGTGTGATATAAATGCGGATTTATGCCACGCAGTGCTATAAAGGAATAATATATAATATATAAGCGGGCCACGTGCATATTTAAATAGAACAAATGTCACTGATTAAGAACGAGTGATGGCTGCATGATAATGAGAACGAAAAAAAACATGGTCAAAAGCTTTTATAAGAATATATTTAATGTACTCGATGAATGACGATGATGATCATGAATGATTTGATTTATACGAAACAAAGACGAGAAACGAATTGTAAAAGTAAATAATAAACAAAACGATCATGCAGATGAAAATATATTTTCTCGATTATTGCTGGACATTAGGATATCATATTCGTTTTGGCGTGAGAAGATGACCAGAAACTGTCCTAGAGGTGCTGCGACGATACGCGCGCAGAGTTGCATTGAGGTTGAAGTTCAAAGACATATATACAGCGCGAAAACTATATAGCCATAGGATAATCGGCTAATCCATGAGCAATGATATCGTATCGATCATTTGCAAGTGATTTTAAAAAGAACGTATCCAAGACCTCGAGATAGTTAATGGCCTCGAAGGAACGGAAATCACAGGGTTAAGGACAAAGGCTCGCAGAAAATGCAAGATAAGGCTTCACGTATGTAGTTTGTCTACTTTGTATGCAGCGCGCGATAAAATAAAGCAGCGCGAAATATTTGAACGATACATTACCGTGTAAATGAAATAAAATTTACAAATTAATTTCGTTCCGTCAATTCATAACGAACGGTCGGTTGTCCTTTGACTGCTTAATCGATGACACTTTTGCGAATGCGATATAAAACGTTGTCGTGGTCGTTGTTCATTGCAGTCACGTCGGAAGCGGGATCAGCAATTGAAATTAGAAAAGGCTTTATTGATTCATCGGCGCTCGCGAGGTGAAAAATGCAATCGCGATTTGTTTTGATTCATTTTCGATCGATTACAAAACTGTGAATACATTAAGGCACACACCGCGCGTCATGTACGTGACTCATGTGTGCATATAGAACGACGCGTGAGTCGTTAATTTAAAGCGCCATTTTATTTCGGTGCATCGATATCGCGCGAAAATAGTTTACAGCGCCTCGAGGAAAAGAAGATAGACACTGTTGCTGGGCGCATATATATTTAGCGTTATATTAAGACAAACGAATTTCTTAAAATGCGATATAACATCTTAGAGGCTTTTACGATAAGGAATGTTTTATTCCTACATAGTATACCGTAAAAAAAAGCCGACGGCTATGGGATTAGAAAAGTAATTACGCGCAGGCTTCGCACTGTTCCCCCATCAACATGTTCGCGAGTATAACCGCGCCTACACAGCATATACGTACACGTACGACGACAACCGTTTGACCTACAAAAGCCACACAGTCCTCCTCCTCCTCTTCCCGCAAAACCTCTCATCGCACGACAAACCTCAAGCTAATCGACAATCTCATATTGCATTTCCAGAGCCCTGGACGGAGAATGGAGAAAGAGACACACAGCGAGAAAACCAAGGGGGAGGGTGGGAAAAGTCGAACGGGAGAGACAGGGTGGGGCAGCAGCAGGAGCGGAGGGTGGGGTGGGAGGAGGATCGAGGGAAGGATGAGAGAGAGGGGAGAGCAGTGTACCTCTGCCTAAGAGGGTCAGCAGTGACGAGTAGGGAGTTGTGGGCGTTGCGCGGCTGGGGATGATCCAGCAGATGGGCATCGCCGCCGGGGGCCGCCGTCGCGGCGGCCGCGGCGGCGCCGCTCGAGGAACGGTGGCTCGCGCTGATGCTCGCTGATTTCGCGTGGCCCCGCGCCTGCCTAGCCCCCTCGACCAGGCTGCACCCACAACAATGTTTTTTCGGTATCTCTTTTTTTTATGCTTTCGAGGTTTCGTGCAAGAGAAAGTACATTGAACGTCATTGTTGCTCTTGTTGCTCTTATCGCTCGCCAGCCCGCTCCCGCGCGTATACGCTATTGCGTAATAATAAAAGAGAGAGACAGAGAGAGGGAGGGAGAGAGAGAGTTATTTTGGAATTCCTGGCAAGGATGTTGGAAAGTATTTTCGGATCGGAAATTGATTACGATTATGGCGCGCTAGCGCAGAGGTTTTCGTTGCTGAAATTGCCTTTTTGCGAGAAAGTCGTTAGACGGCGGAAAAAGGCAGGACGTCGTCGTTCAAGAAGAATAATGATTTTCAATGTAGTTTTCTCTCCACCGCGCGATTCTGTCCTCCATAGGGATGTCAATTTTGAGAATCGAAATTAAATTAACAGAAGTAATCAGAAAAGAACGGAAAGGTAAGGTAATAATACAAAATGATCAGCACAGAAAGAAAACGGTTTCATGACGTATGATGATTATGAGAGAGAATGTTTGTTGTTTCTTTTCTTTTTTTTTTTTTTTTTGCTGTCACATGTGGAAGAGTCGCGCGTCCTTATAGGAGCCGAGATATTGACAGAAGTTTGAGAGCGTGATTTTGTGGCGTGCGCGCGCGTGTGCGAGCGTGTGCGTGTTTCTCTCATCGTGTGATGGGGATATTGTTCAGTGTGCGGCTAACAATTCGTCTAACAAAAATAAAGCACCTGTTGCGCGCTTGTGTGCTGTCACTTTTCTATAGTAAAAGAGTTACGAGAGTTTCAGCGCTGGAGTATATAATTATAATATATCTCTAATGAAATTAATCAGCAGGCAGCAGCCAGCATGCTTGAGAGAGCGATGCAACAGTAAGACGTGTGTTAATATTTCACCAAAGGGATATATATTAATTGCATCGCCTAAGTTTACTCTAAGATATAGTTAGTTCATCGCATACTGTTTATGGTTGTCAACCGAGTCAGTGTGTGATAATGTACAGTAGCGCTCAAAAAACTTTGTTAAAACAAAGAGACATTGAATACTGGGGGCTCTGAGACCTACGTTTTTACATATGGTTCGGAGGTAGAGTTACTGAGTGGATATCTATAAAAATTTCCGGTAGCGCTTTTACATAGAATCATGTAGATGCGTGTGTGTTATATCTATAACGCTTGGTAGAATGTATATACTTTTTGTTTATATATGATTTCTGTAATATATGCTATATAGTGAAAGAGTATATAAGAAAACTAATCAGTAGTAGTAGTAGTAGTAGTAGTAGTAGTAGTAGTAGTAGTAATAGTAGTAGTAGTAATAGTAGTAGTAGTAGTAGTAGTAGTAGTAGTAGTAGAAAAAAGTGAGTAACACAGTATATTGAAATTATGCTTGTAAAGTTTCTAATAGAAAGATTAAAATAATATATAGTAAGATTCTGTTTTGTACCGGGAAGTCAGTCTTCGTTCGAGCTTAACTATCCTTTTTTTGCGGATAAATTTTGGAAATTTTTTTTTCCTGAAAAAAGCATCAATTATCAATAACTTTTGCAAACATTGCGGCAGAGCAAATAATGTATATATTCGCAGAAATGAAAATCACTCAACAAAAGCCAGCACTTTAGCGCTTCTTCCATTAGCCTTTACAAACATAAAGAGAGATAGAGATGTTACCGAACAGTTATTAAAGATATTATACTACTGAAATTAAAGGTATATTATAGTAGTAATAATAATAATAATATGGATTAGCTTTGTAGGACGGTATAAGGTAGACAATTGCTGGTAACGTACCTGGGCACGTCGTTCGTTCTCTCGGTGGACGACGACGAGGTCTTGGCCTGATCGTACGATATCGTACTGCGACGACCAATGGAGCCGGGCGCGGGCGTTATGTTCGATCTGATGCCCGCTACCCCGGTGTTCATCGTGTTGCTCTTGCCGACTCTCGTCTTGCCGCCGGGACTCGTACCGACGCCTAGAATGAACATTGTCACTGCAAGCCTCATTAGATATGGTTCAACACAAAACAAAGCAAAATAAAACATGAAAATTATAGCTCTTTTTTTCTCATTTTCTTTTGTTTTCTTTTATTTTTGCTTTAACGAGAGACAAAGAACGACCACAAAACATTAAAATAATAAAATACAAGAAGTACTCGGTACTCTGAGACTGAAACGTTTAACAAGAACAATATAACAAAATAGATAGAAACAATCACCACCACCACCAACCTCATCTGTCCCCCGCTTTGCCCTACCCCGCTTTCGCTTTCTTACGCACACACCCTCCCCCTTATCTCGATCCAATTGCAACAGATAATAATAATAATAATAATAATAATAATAATAATAATAATAATAATAATAAGAAAATTAATATTAAAACTGATACGTTAACTTTTCGTTTCTGTAAGTAGTACTCACATTTTAAAAACCTCTTTATCGAAGACAGGGCTGAGCAAAAATTTAGACACATTAAAAAGTTAAATATGCATTGGTCATTGTGAAAATAGAAAGCAAATGGAGTATATAGAAAAGAAAAATGTATTGAAGTTGTTGTCTAATAATGCCGTGATTGATATAGTTACACATGCATGTTTGAAGAACATACACATATCAAGAATGATTTGTTAATCGCTAAGTTTTATTATTTATATTGAAAAATGAGTAATGCGTTACAATTGTCTATATTTTTAATGCTTCCCTCAAAAGTTCGTTAACAGGAAAACTTATGACCTCAATTTTTTAGCAAACCATATGTTGAAGACGTTTACTATACGTTGAAAACATAAGCTTTCGTGTAAACTATAAATTAACTAGACACATATTAATACATTAAAGATCCTTTCTATGATGCTGCCCAGCCCTGACCGAATGCTAAATCTCAAATCTATCTAATAATCTAAAAACTTCAAGCAAACGAAACTAGATAAAATTCACAAAAGAAATACGATGATAAATAAACGAAATTGTCGAGAGTAAAACTCATAAACAAACCAAGTTAAAAAAAGTAACGGTAAAAAAAATTATAAGCTGACTAGTAAAGTTAATTCACTGCAACCAATTCCAAAGCAAACGTTCATAGTTTTTAATTGAAGCCTCGAAGCGATGAGGTACGAGTATGATGTCGTTTGTGTGATTCTCTGTCGGAGGCGGTCTATCTCGGATAGATCAATCTCGGTGGATCTTGAATAAAAAGATGGTTATTTGAGTGTGAAATGAACTCACTAGTATCAAGCTGTCCAGGGCTATTTTTGGGCGCGGAAGGTCGAGCAGATTCACGAGCTGCTCGAGCTGTGTTTTCTTTAATCGTAGCTGCGTCCACGGTATTCTGTCGTTTGAAATTGCTACCGCCACTTCCAGTTACCGTTCCACCGGTCACAGCAGTAGCATGATTGTGGTTCGTTGTATTACCTGGACTTGGGGCTCCGCCTAAGAAGCAAAATGGAGTAGAACCAAATTCGACCGGAGGGCTCTCGTTCTTTTTTCATTTTCATTCTATTTCTTTTTTTTTTCTTATTTTTTCTTTACTTAAATTTCGTCCCTGTCCCTTCGAGTCAATGGCAAATAAAATATGAAAAAAAACTCTAATGTTACATGTAAAGTTAATATGAAAATCGCTCGAAAAAAAAAACTGCAAGGCCGCGCGCCATCGTAGCAGAAAAAGCTAGACTATTCTCTCTCTCTCTCTCGATACTATTCTTAGAGTATGTTTTGCAAGAGCCGAGCCAATCGTCGCGCAAAATATGTACAATTCATAACCGTAATGCAGCACATTTACAGAGATCTTCATCGTGTTGTATTCACTCTAAGAACGTCGCGCGAATAGTGCGTTCATCCCTCCAGATGGAGAAAGTCAGTATATAGAAAGGGAAAACTCGGGAGAGGAGCCAAGACTTTTTCCGCTATGAGTGATGGCAGGTTGCTGTTATTATAGTGCATGATGATATACAACTGTGGAGCTTGCTGCTCGCGTGAGCAATATGACACAAAAGCTCTCTGGAGGTCGCAATGTCCAGTACGAGTAACATTAGAGCGCTCTTGTATGGAAAAGAAAACTCAATTAATAGATTTATTAAAAAAAAAAAAAAAAAAAAAAAGAGAAAGGATAACACGGTCGTTCGTGTTATTATTATCATCATCAGAGCGACAAAACTGTATGAAAGTTAAATTCGTCAAAGACGGGCTTTGTTTTGGTATCTCACTATCAACATATGTAAATATATATGTATATAAAAAAGTGTGTATCACTAGTAATTGCATACAGGCATACAGACTCGTGGACACGTGGCGCACGTGCTTGGGACTTACGAAGCGTTTCACCGCCCGATGAGGCTCGCCTGCTCGGCTTCGGATTGCTCGCCGAGATGCTGCGGTGGACGCTCCGGTGCGATGGGCTCTGGGCAGCGCCGCCCGTACCGGCGCCGCCGCCACCGGCCCCACCTGAGCCCACCTGCGGTGGAATGTTGCGCAGCGACAGGCTACTGCCCGACCTTGAACCGTCGCTCTCCGGCTGGAAAATAAGTTAGATGCGTCAGTTGGTTGTGCTGGTTTCAGTGTTAGCCATGCATATAGAGGTGCGCTTTCCAGAGCAGTGTTTCATTTTGTTCGCCCGCGTCAATGTGATTATGCTCGCGTCGACGATGTGCTGCGGATGCGTGGCGTGTGCAGTACACACGTGAACTTACGTCTGTGGTTTTCCTGCCGAGCAGCAAGTACGTGGCGAATACGTCGTCGTATTTCGCCTGTCCTAAAGAGTCTTCGATTTCACTTCGCGTGTAGCCCATACTCGCTAGTGCTTCTGTAACATACAGGCGTGGTAGGCATAGTCAAATCTAATAATTAGCAAGTGAAAGAGATAAACTACACTATTACACTACTGCAGAATCTTAAATGTCACAATATTTAAGAGAAGGAGAGCAAACCAAATTTCGGGACTGGGAGAAAGAGAAAATTATGTATGGGCAGGCGTAAAAGGGGTTGAGTAGAGTTTGACAGAGAATGGTCTCGAGCGGTTAATAGTCACACATCTAGGCGGAGGTGCGGATTGGAAAGAGGGGCAAAATCATAAAAGTACGTAAAAAAAAGGTCTCATAGCAATATCCGATCCAGTAGAAGGGGTTTATAGCATTATTATCTATTCAGACAAACCAAGAGATATACATATTGTATATATGACCTTGATCGTTCCTCTCTGAGGGCAGGAGAGAGACTCTCGCTTCTCTCTCGCGCGCGGGCTCGTCGGCAATGATTTCATCATTGGCCGGACCCACACGCTCACCGTCATTCTATTTCTTTTCTTTTCTTTCTCGTAGTGCGTTCCGCAGAACGAGCCGAACAGTTAGTATACACGAATTCGAAGCGAAACACAATGCGACTACGAGATTATGGAACGGTATGTAAAAGCGAGAGTAGGCACACGTGTCGTGCTGGCGACGTCGAGGCGCAGAGAGGGCGTCACCACAACACACAGACACCTCCCTCCCCGCCGTCCGCGCACGGTATTGAGAGATAGAGCGCCACACACACGTTGAGTTACAAGCAGTTAGATTGTCCGAATATATTGCGATGCGCTATCTAAGACAAGAACAGTAAGTAGTAAGTGTTATGTACATACTGGCAGACTCACCTATCCTCTTGTGGTCTTTGTAATCAGGCTCTGGTTCTAAGTACGGTTTTAGTTCGTCGTCCTCGTAACCCATGTTCATCCACTTATCCTTCATTATATTCTGCGGGAAGAGGAAAAGAAATAATAAGAAAGTGTTTGAAATGTTGCTGGTTGAGCTCAGCAAAATGATAAAACTTTTAAATTCTGTACTAGAACAAATGTTTACTAGGTTATAGATAACCTGATTTGGTTCAAGTAATTTTTACCTTAGGTCATTTCCAGTAAATATGTTAGAAACTGTATGCTTCATAATGTGATCTACCCATTAAAAGTATTAAAACCACTTTGTTCAATGATTTTTTCAAATATCTCATTTTTATTCCAAATGGTTATTTGTCATAGCAAAATTACTAATCTTTTCAAAAGTTTGACTTTAGCTCTTGTTTTTACACAAATACAGAAGGTGTTATTCGTTTTACTATAAAACCAAGGAACATTTCTAACACAAATATGATAACCGAAGAGATCCATCAAAGGTATCACTTCTGACACAAATATCATTTCCTATAGTACACGGACAACTTACATTTGTCAGGATTATAGATTGAACTAAATTCTACTTTGAACCAACTCAGTCATCTTAGAAATACCACACTCCTCTACAATAAACTACCACCAAAAACTATGTAAAGCAACAAAATCACGACTTTCACTGACCCCTCGTCACAACAAAGTTTACTACAAGTCTTGCCATCTAAGCAAGAAACCAAAAGAAAAACCAAAAGAGAGAAGGCAGTGCAGAAGGAGCGGAATCCGAACCTTATCCGAACGTACCTCTAGTGAGGCCCGTTTCGTAGGGTTGAGCACCAAAAACTTCTTGAGCAGGTTCTCGCAGTCCGTCGACATGTAGAACGGAATCCTGTACTTGCCGCGGAGCACGCGCTCGCGCAGCTCCCTCAGCGTCGAGCCGTCGAAGGGCAGCGAGCCCGAGACCAGGGTGTAGAGGATCACGCCCAGCGACCAGACGTCCACCTCCGGCCCGTCGTACTTTTTACCTGTAATGAAGTGATTTTGCGTTTTAGTATGAGTTCAAGTAGATTTATCATCTTAGATTGAGACAAAATTGATTTCCCAATGACTTTAACCTGATACAACATTCATTAATTATTTTACTTTTATACCACTCTAACCTCAAAATCACAACTTTGGTATGATTTTTCGGCGCTCGTGATATAAAATACCGTTCGAAACTAGTGCGTAAGTCGATTATTTAGGTGGTGTGACTTTTTCGCACTCGCTTCGCTCGTGCAAAGTCACACCAGCTAAATAATCGACTTCCCCACCCGTGTCGAAATGTACTATTAGGATATTAAGAGTTCACTTTTTAGATAGTTACACAAGCTTACGGCAGTTGATTATTCCATTTTGTGCAGCTGAACCTAATTTAATGCATTTAATGGATATTCTACAGAACGCATGCTACTATTTTTAGGTGCACAAGGTGGGACACACTCATTCTATGTCTTGACCTCCTAAACTAGCAAGATCAAACTTCTAATATAACTCACATCTTAACTATACATGAACCCCCAAAAAAGAACCACTATCATCTCACCTTGAAAGAGCTCGGGCGCAGCATACGGCGGTGATCCGCAGAACGTGTCGAGCTTGTTACCGGGTGTGAACTCGTTGCTGAAACCGAAATCCGCGATCTTGATGTTCATCTCGCTATCCAGTAACAGATTCTCCGCCTTCAGATCCCTGTGTATGATCTTCTTCTGGTGGCAGTACTGCACCGCGGAGACGATCTGCCGGAACTTGGCGCGCGCCTCCTTCTCCTTCATGCGGCCATGGAGCACGAGGTAATCGAAGACCTCGCCACCGCTCGCGTACTCCATCACCAGGTAAAGCGTCTTCTCCGTCTCTATCACCTGGAAGAGCTTCACGATGTTCGGGTGGTCCAGCATCTTCATTATCCTGACCTCGCGGAATAGCTGTGGAGAAGAGTAAAGCGCACACAACAGATATAGAGATTGTATTATGTGAGAGAGGTGCAAGTTTAGAGCGACACTCGAGACAATCGCGACGCGCATTCACCCATCCATCGCGTCATTGTCCGTCCGAGAACAATGGATCAAAGAGAGACAGAGAGAGAGGCACACTTTTGGCTCTCCAAGATACCGCGCGCGCGCGCGCTCTCTCGAGACTTTTACAGCGAAATTATAACGCCCCACTTGTTTGTCTTTGATAATATAGAGCGGAAATTAAAGACATTCGACGACGTTACGCGTCCCAGAATAGAGCAGCGTGAGAGAGTAACATTTCGATATCGATGAAAAAAGAAAAAGAGAAGCTTCAAAGAAGGTATTATAAGAGTACCACCTCGCGATCCATTTGATTAACGAGATCCACTCTAGAGAAAGAGGGAGACAGCCAATTAGGAAAATAGTCGTCGCCTGCTAAAACATGGGTGTGACTCCCTCTCTCCTTTTCTGCGACCCTCGACATTTTAATGGAAAACCATTAGCGGAAAGCCAACTCGCGCTCTCTCTCTCTCTCTTTCTCTTCTTTGTCCAAAGATTTCATTATACACACAGACCCACAGCCAGTCGAGCTATAAAGTTTCATCCCCCTATACACATTCATCAAAACAAGTGTGACGTCACATCTCCGTCCCCCCCGCAACAGCATCAGCAGCAGAATTCTTCCGCTTCTGCGCTCATCTGCGTGCGCGCAGTCTCCGAGCGCGAATATCGGCCCAATAGAGCGCTCCCTCGCAATCCCAGCATAAAAGATTCAGGGAACGCGAGCCAGAGATAGAGCGAGCGCGAGAGAGAGAGAGAGAGAGAGAGAGAGAGAGAGAGAGAGAGAGAGAGAGAGAGAGAGAGAGAGAGAGAGAGAGAGAGAGAGAGAGAGAGAGAGAGAGAGAGAGAGAGAGAGAGAGGTCGACGACTGCAGCCGAGAAAATCACTACCACCACGCCACCAGCAGCAGAGCAGTCGCTGTCCACCCACTCCCTTTCTTCGAGCATACACACACGTACATTCACACATATACATAATAGATGTAAGATTGACTCACCTTCTGCAGACTGCCAGGATTGAGCTGGGTCTTGTCGATGATCTTGATGGCGACCTCCTTGCCCGTGGGCACGTGCTTCGCGAGCTTGACCTTGGCGAAGTTGCCTTTGCCGATGGTCTTGAGGAGCTTGTACTTGCCGATGTGGGGCTCCTCCGACGTGCGGCTCCTGGACGATAGGCGCGCAGCGCCGGGACCGGTTGGCCCGGCCCCGGCGCCACCGCCCGACGAGACGCCACCGCCGCCACCGCCGACGCCATCAGCCGCCTGCAACACGCGATAGCGCACAGACAACGCCGTCGAAGGAGGCGCACGTTAGTCAGGTCTCTTCTTCACCTCGTCGCCTCTTTATTTTTATATTTTTTTATTCTTATATATAATATATGTACGGAAGAAGGCTTGGGGTTGGGTACGCATGAATATATCGTTATTATCATTATTTTATGCTCGAAGGGGTGAGAAGGTGGAAGGGGGACGACAGAAAGTCTTCGCGGGGTCTCGTCTACTTTCGCGGAGGGGGTGGTGCGCGCGCCCGCGTAATATGGGACTAGCACACTAGCGCTCGTTCGTTCCCTCGCACACAGCTAGATGCGTGCATATATACGTGCACACACACTCACGTAGAGCGCGGGGGGTTGAGAGTATTACGGCGAGGAAAAAAAATCGACGAAGGGGTGTAATGCAGAGAGACAGAGATAATAGATAGCGAGATAGAGTGTAATGTGAGTGGAGGATGAGGGGTAGGGCATTATTTTTGCCTTGGCCTCGTCCGCTCGGTCCGCAGCAGCTCGGTTACCCGGGGAAGGCCGCGCGCGCCCATCTTGCCGTGGCTGTTTCGCGGCCCGCGCGCTCCCGCCGCCGCTCCCGCCAGCTTGCTGCTGCTCTCCCTTCGGCTGCTTTTCCCCGGACGACGTCGTCGTCGTCGTCGCCGCCGCCACCGTCGTCGTTGCGGTCGTAGTCGTA
Source organism: Torymus aiolomorphi (assembly GCA_036365515.1). Lineage (NCBI taxonomy): Eukaryota > Metazoa > Arthropoda > Insecta > Hymenoptera > Torymidae > Torymus > Torymus aiolomorphi. Next base: position 220,315,360 of record CM070875.1, on the reverse strand, counting down.
GTCGTGGTTACGGCCGTCGTCGTCGCCGTCGTCGTCGCCGTCGTCGCCGAGGCGGCCGCGCTACTCGTGGCACCGTTACTCGCGCTGCTGCAAGCAACAGTCGCCGCCGTCGTCGTCGTCGTCGCGCTCGAGGCTGAGGACGGCAGAGGAAGCTGCTCCCGGGCGGTCGCCATCCGCCATCCGAGACTCACCGAGCACCGCTCGCGCACTAGAGACGAGAGAGCTGAGCTGGAGAGAGAGCGAGCGAGCGAAGCTGGCGCCTCCCCTGCGATCGATACTCGCCTCGGCGACGCGGACGGGGGTGGCAGCGCTGCTGCGGGAGGCAGAGAGAGAAAGGAGAGAACGCATAGCCGCGCCTGCGCCGACTGGCTACTTGTTGCGCGGCCCGCGAGTGCACATATAATATGTATATACTCTTCTCTCTCTCTACCTCTGACGCGATAGTCTCGCGGCGGGTGGTGGGGTGGTAAGTTTCAGAGGGTGGAGATGTGTCGTCGTTTTTTGGAAGGAGTGTAAAACGGTTTGTAATAGTTTCCGAAAACGGTGTTATGAATTCCGATTGGGTGCTGGTGTTATATATGTGATGAATAAAAGTCCGGAAGAGAAATTCATACTTTTTTTTTACATAGACAAAGATGAGATTTGCTTATCGCTGAAATTTACTATATGAAGTTATTACAGTTTTTAACGTTGTTCACTACGTTTAAAATCATTTTTTCTATTACAGATAGTAAATTTCAAAGAACGGAAAAGCAGAGATATAATAATTCTTCCCGACGTTTATTTTCGTGTACTCTTAAAATTACAAAAATAGTATTTTTTCAAAAGATTATATTCAGCAAGTTCGCAGATAGCACTTAGTTATTTGTTAAATTTATAATTTCATCACGTAGAAAGTTTCGAAAAAAAAAAGCTTTAATAGCATTCATACCACGTACGATAGAATAATAACTGAATTAAAACTTGCATCTCCCCGTGGGTTTATTTCAAAGCTCTCGCGTGTACTCTATATTTATACACGCAGAAAAATCATTACCTCTTTGTACCTCTGGCTCCGTAAAATTTACCATCCGAATAAGCAAAAATAATTGCATTTTTCATAATTTTCACCTCTTCGGACACTGAACTTCACAGACTACAGTAATTTTCCTCACCCTTTTGTCATATGACCTTACATCCCACTCCCTGATGCCCTAGCCCTTTTTCTTTTAAACAACAAAGTATACCTCGGACGCGTGCAACCCGAGGACGACCCTGGTGTTGCCGCTCGGCATGGCGATGGACCGCTGCATCCTGGGGGGCGGCTCGACGAGCTCTGGCCGTCGACGCGCGTCCGAGGCGGCGCGCGCCAGCCGGCTCGTGACTGTACCCGCGGCAGCGGCCGAGTGGGGCGTCCGGTGGCGAGTCTCCGGGCCGAACGAGTTGCGGGCCGCCTGACCGCGCTCCAGTCCGCGCGGCGCCGGCACGATCCTAATGTGTGTGCAATGGGTTGTTTGAGATGGCGATTTTTTGTTTCTTTGTTCGGCTGTTGTGGTACGTCTCGTTCGCGAGCGCGAGCGAAATGCGATGAGAAGAAATCGACCGTGGCTTCTGGTTACAACGTAGTTTTTCGGGATTTAGTAAAGTTCTAAGCTTTGTCTTTTAATTTTCGAAAATTTGAGAAAAAACCCGTTGACTTTTGTCAAAACACAAATGTCTCGGTCAAGAGTTTCTTCAGATTGACTAAATTTTTTCCCCTCGTGTTGGTAATGATTATGAAAAAGATGCAGAATCGTTGATAATCAAGCAGAGTTAATATGACGTGATAAAGTGTATAAAAAAATAGTATGATGTTATCGGATGATCATGATATTGTTGATAATGAATGATATAACTGAATGGAAACTCACGTTAAGGTTAGGATCTTTTCGTTTTCTACCTATACTAATATTCTCTCGCAAAACAAAATCGTCGATTCGAAACCTGTCTATGCAAGTGCAAACCGAGGTTGACGAGATATGCATTTGCCCGATGATCATCTGGCAATGAACTTTGCTTCGAGCGCGACGATCGAGCTCTCGCGCGAAAGTCCACTTTTGCCATCGTGCACGTCGAGTGCAGTATATTTTTAGGTAAGGCTCGAGATGAAAGGGCGGGGGATAAAAATAGGTTTAGGATGATCTCCGGCCTTGACGAGAGAGAGAGAGAGAGAGAGAGAGAGAGAGAGACTCGAGTTGCGGTAACCACCGGGCGCGCGTGAGATAACGACTAATCGTCTCGCGAGAACTACATATAAAAATTCTCGTATCTAGGATTAAGAAAAAAAGGAGAGAGAACGCGAGAAGAAGGTAAAACTGGAGTGCTTAGTCACAGTTACAACGCAATATCCTCGTATGTGTGGGTATCCCCCATGATTTTTGCAATATCCACTCCATGACGCGCGTCAAGGCTGCGCAGCTAGGCGATCAATTTTTCAAGCTGTCTTTTATTAGAACGAATTTAGAGAGAGAGAGATAGAGAGAGCGAACAAGCGGGTGTTTCAACAGTATGCGATCGCGCGCGCGCATGTCACACACACGATTCGATTTGACTGATTTTATCGATTTAATTGGCAACGGGCAATTACGTCACCGATCAATCAACCCACATTCGAATCGGCAATAAAGTTATTAACGCGCCAGCTAAATTCTTCCAAAGATGAATTTGTAATAAAGAACGCGTCACTTTGTTGCCCAATTTGTTTATCAACCTCGAATTTCTTCCACGGAGCGGAGAATAAGTAAGTAGAATATAGTCTCATGGCATAGCCCGACTGCCCCCCGTTGTGTGTACTTACATTTGTCGCCTGCGCGGCCGAGGAAGGCTTTTAGCGGAGAATAACATCGGCACATTCCTACGCGCGCGCCACGCGATATCTCTCTATCTGTGACGCTGTTGTTAATTAATTTGATACACAAGCGAGTGAGAGAAGGAGGGAGAGAGAGTGGCTCGATGCTTTTTCCGTAAATATTTCCAGTTTGCGGGTGGGTATGTGCGCGCGAGAGAGTACTGTAAGCACGCTGAGAATAGAGTAATGCGCGTTGAAAGTGGTCGGCTAATGGAGGTTTTTTGGAATCGATTTGAGATAATTATGTAACGCGCACGGTGATTTGTAAAAATAGTGGTCGGAGCTTGTATTTTTACTCTAAGTTGTCAGTTTCGTTTGAGTGAAAAACGTTTTGAAGTTCTTTAATAAATAATAACTATAATTGACTATAGATTTAGCGTTTTAACAATAAATAACTTGTGCATGAATATTTATTCCGTCTGATAACGATGACACAGTTTGTTACGTGCGCATCATCGTTCCAATATTATGACATACAATTTTGTATTTTCAACAAGTTGCGTTGAAAAGTTTTGCTGTTATTTTTAGGATTTTAAAATAGAAAGAAAAAAAAGGCACAACCCTGAATCTTTACACGATAAGTGAAAGTTCAGTACACACGAAACTTTTCACTCTAGCAACTCTAATTACGTAATTCTTATTCTTATAACACGAGTTTCCGCACCGAAAATGCATCCGTTTAGTCGTAATTTCTTTCTCAATTTCACGGTACAATAAATTTTTTAACATATTCGATCATTACGTAACCGACTTCTAAACCACATTTCATAGTCGATTTTTTTCTTTCTTCGTATGTATCGCCGTTGAGTTTCAGAACACGTTACCACGATTTTGAGTTTATATAACTGCAATTTCGAAAATAAATACCTCGCCATTGTTGTTTTTTGGAAAATGACTAAAAGATTTAAATAGTTGACGCGATTGTGAAATATATGAACTTTGAAAATGTTAATTAAATGCTTAATTAAATTTTCAGTGAAAATAATGAGCATTTCATATCTATGTACGCGATTACGTGAATCGTAAGTCTCCGAATGAGTTGCAAAAACGCTCAATTTAGCTACTCGGTGAAAGATATGACTTTCCCATTATACGTAAATTAGCCCGAAAGAATACGCTATCACCGAAACTATCAAGATCACTTCCGTTTAATTAACTCCGCCTGAATTAAGAAAAAACGTATATATGAATTTGAAAAAACGTAGGAATATATAATTTCAAGAACAATACCCGAGCTAAATTATCCAACACAATCGCTTCCAACCTCTAACCATCTAGCTACTAAAGAACTTTAGAGGAAAAAGTGTCACCGTACAAGACACAATCCTAAAAAAAAAGCCGCAGATTGAAACCAACCTCTCAATCCCAATGAACCGAACACTTGTTCTGCATGTGTACACACGGCGTTCGCGCTCGGCGATCCCATATTTCCAATTATATACCCGCGGGTTACGCTGGGGCATGTGCGCGCGCGTGTACGTAGCCTTGAATTTCAATAGCGTAACTCAAATAAGCTCACGCGCCCAACCCCATTCGATAAATTCGTGCGACCTTCCAACTTCTCTCTCTCTCTCTCTCTTTCTCTCCCTCTTATATACCGAGAAAGCCTATTGCGCATACATGAAAGGAAAGTATTAATTCGAGCGAAGTTTTCGTGGTCGAGTGACGACGGTGTATGTGTGATGTCAGAGATCGAGAGATCTGAATGACGACGATGGTGGTAATGATGATGAGACGACGATGAATGATTGATGGAGCTGATGGAGATGAAGAAAATGGTGGTTCGAAAAATTGGTGGAGTCTTTAGTTCTAGGGTTTGGTTTGTGGTAAGTCGAAAAGTTGTAGGCTTGACTGATCTTAAAATGTTATTTGAGATTGACTAATTTTAGTATATTATGTGAACTGATTTTCAGCCATGCTACAAGTGAGCCTTCTTCGAGAAAAATGTTCGAATACCTCTGGGACGAAGAAAAATTCTTCAAAAATTATGACGTTTCATAGTAGAATTCTTTATAGAATCGTGAAAAGCGACTTCAACTACTAACCATAGCAACTTTTTTTGACAATTCCAGTACATTCCACAGCATATTCAACAAACTTCACCTCCACTTACCACAACCCATCCCATCAACTATTCGCTCAACCATCTCCCACCTACCTCCCCTACCAACAAAGTCAACTACCTTCACACCGATTCCCTAGCCACATCAGCGATCTTTTTTGCACATATCTACAGGAGAGATCGCTTTCCCGCGTCTGTGCTACATGACGAAACATCGCCGCACTGAACCCGCGAGCGCGCGGTGAACCGAGCCACCTCAGTTTTCTTTCCACACACGCACGTACGCGAACGAGACGTAACACAATATCATCCTCCGCTGTTATACCGCTCGGGCTCATGGTTGACGGTGCCGAGTAGATCCTCGTGCTCGCGGTAACGCAGATAGGTGTCCGGCTGCTCGCGGCTGCCGGCCTGGAGCTCCTCGCGCAGCCTCGCCGCGGCCATCGTGTTCACCTCGATCGAGCGGACCTGTTGCTCGAGCTGCGACAGCGTGTCGTTGCTCTCGCGCTGGCCTGTCATGGGCTTGACGCCGCCGCCGCCGCCGCCGCTGCTGTTGTTGCCGATGTGGCTCTTCTGGCCGATCACCATGTTGAGGGAGACCGGGCCCGGGTGTTCCGGCAGCGCGCCGGCTTTCGTCGCCGTGGCGCGACGCCCGTTTATGCTCATCATCTTCCTCGGCTTCTTCTCGCTTCACTCTCGTCGTTCCTTCTTCTTCGTTTCGCCTTCGGCTATGCGGGCACACTTGACACGAACACACGCGCGACGCTCGCAGGGGGGACTTATCCTCGCTCCTACTGTCAAGGGCGTCTCATCGTCGTCGTCGTCAACACCGTCTGCGCTCAGTGTGCGTAGTGTTGTATCAGCAGCGGCTGCTGCTACTGCTGCTCCTCCTCCTCTCCTGCGTTGTGTGGGAGAGAGAAAGAGACAATCCGCGGTTTAGTACTCCTCCACTCTGAGAGAGGCAGGCGTGCGCGCGCACGGAGCAGCGTGATGTATGGATGGATGCGGGTGTATATGTGTGTGTGTGTGTGTGTGTGTGATATCCCCCACCACCAGCACCAGGTGTACATGATATACATGTATTTTTTACATATATGCGTGTGTATGTCGGCGAAAGAGAGAATTGAGGAAAGGAGAGTAGTTCTAACCAACCAACAAACCAACCAACCGAGTAAAACGAAGCGGACGAGTCGGGGGATTGTATATTGTGTGTCTATGCACGGAGAGAAATTTTGTAGTGAAAATTACAAATATTCGAGGCAAAATTACCAGTTTCTATGGTAATGGATGGACAGACTGACAATTTCAAACTTTTTATCAAAGTGCCTTGGTAAAATTTTTTTTTAGTTAATTTAAATTTAAAAAATTAACTTTTTTTATCTATATTTAATGGATATATAGTATTTTAAGGGGATGTGAGTACCGACGTTATTTTTCAAACGAGCATAACTCACGCAAATATCAATAGAATTATCCAGAAAAAAATCTGCATATAGTGTTTGCGTGTACGGAGCGCTTGACAGACGTCTTTTTCTCAAAAAATGATGAGAATTTATTGAATTAAATAAAAACCGTACTGTCGGTAAGTAGGAATCTACAATTGACCTACTTTTCAAACGAGCATAACTCACGCAAATATCAATAGAATTATCCAGAAAAAAATCTGCATATAGTGTTTGCGTGTACGGAGCGCTTGACAGCCGTCTTTTTCCAAATAAATGTTTGAATGTTGATTTAAAAAAATATTGAAATTAGGGTTGCACATCCCCTTAATATAGAAATAGAAACAGAAACAAGGATGAAAAAACATTAAACTGAAAAAAAATTTTTACGGAAGCGGGATTCGATCCGACGATCTTTGGGTTGAGAGTCCGACGTTCTACCGACTGCGCCACGGAAGCTGCTACCAACAGTCATTTGAATCGCCGTTATTACTTACTGAAAATATGTGTATTGTTTTCATTTTAACGTCGCGCACGCCTCTAGTATCAATCTTCTGAAACACAATAATGCGCAGTGCGCATGCGCGAATACACAAATACCAGGTTATTTGGCAAAATTTATCAGTTTTCTTAGTAAAAATTCTTAGGTTACCCTGTAAAAATGACTAGATCTCAATTTTTACCAGTGTGTCTGGTAATTTTTATTCCGATAATTTGGTATTTTTTTTAAGTGGTTATGGTAGTTTTTCCTGGGAAACTTATAAATTGTATTAGAAACCTGGGAATATCACGGCTTTTGACAGTCTATCCATGCACTACCAAGGCACCTTGGTAATTTTTACTCTAAAATTTCTCTCCGTGTGTCTATATATATAATACGCAGCAACAAAAGACAACACCTCTTCCTCCTGCGGAGAAAGCAACCAAGCGCGACGAGAGAGCTGTGGTGAGCGACAGAGACAGTCAGACAGAAAGAGAGCGAGACAGACAGCGACACAGAGATAGACATACAGAGAGCGGGGGAGGTGGAGAGTGCGGAGACAGAGGAATATGATAAAACAGAAATGACATTAACAGGAATGGGTGTATCTATACGTACGTAGGTATATGTATATCTATATATATATTGCTCGCGAAAAGTTCCGTGAAAAGCACGAGAGAAAGCCGGAGTACACAGCGAGCGAGCGGGTTACGTGCGCGGGCAGAGCGCGAGCAGGGCTGCTCGCCCAGCCGTGACTGCCAGCTCCTCGAGCGAGAAAGACGGAGATAGAGAGCAGGAGAGCTTCGGATAAGACAGCCACGAGCGCTCCTTATCGCCGCCCGGCGCAGATACCGATAAGCGATATACACCGCGAATTGCCCACCGATTATACACAACCGCGGTTATATGCGCCTATCTCGACTGTATAGGATGTGCATGTAAGAAGAGAGCACACTTGCACTTGCAAGACACGAAAGGGCAAGAGAAAGAGAGGGGCAGATAGAGCAGTAAACATAGGTACCAGCATAGTGTGGCCATATAGAAGCGACAGAGAGAAAGAAAGAGATAGAGAGAGGGGTAACGATTCTGTACAGTCTACAAACTCACGCTCGCTCGCAAGAGAGAGATAAGTATACGCGAGAGCTTATAACAAACGAAATCAAGAGCACGCGCGCGCATGCGATAACGAGGCTCTCTCTCTCCTCTCTCTCTCTCTCTCTCTATCTATCTCTCTCTAGCGAGCTCGCGCGCAATCTGAGCGATCGCGGCAGGTGTACATAAGCGCGTGTGTACGAGGACTATTGTGTGCCCGCTGGTGCTCGAACAAAACCGAAAAAAAGAATAAAACGAGGGAGGGGGGGTATATACGCAGAGGCGACGACGCCTTTCGCCGAGTCCCCGCTGCTGTATTACACACGCGCCGGGTGCGATTTCTACGCGCGTGTATTATATGTCACTGTCTCTCTCTCTTTCTATCTCGCGGGCTCCGCTTTGAAATTTTCCGATGCGGAGGAGGCGTCGGTGTTTGAATGTGGGTATTATAATGGAATGACGCGAGAGAGTGTACGAGAGAGAGAGAGAGAGAGAGAGAGAGGAACTAGACAGCTGTCGCGCGTGTCGGGTTGCGCGCGTGAGTCGACCTTGCAACTTTGCACTTGCTGGACGTTCGTGATGCGTATAGGTGCGGTGTGTGCATATATATACGCGTCAGTGCGAGCGACTGCTTTCCATTGCCTCGCGTTGATAGGATTCACGGGACGGCAACGCTGTGTTGAAAAACGAGAGGAGTAGTCGCTGCTGCCGCTGCTGCTATCGGAAATCGGAGCGAGCGCGCGTGCTCTATTGTTTCTACTTTTTCTTTCACACTCGCTCTCTCTCTCTCTCTCTCTCTCTCTCTCTTTCTCTCTTCCTGGCAGCGAATGGACGGGAAAACCTCGCACTGGGGGGGGAGCATCGTCTTTCGTCAGTCAGCCGAGAGAGCGTAGTTGTTGCACAATTATTCGTTACCGAGAACGAGTATATATATGCGCGTACGAGTATGCTCGTATGTATATATATAATGTATCGCAATGGAGGATCGAGATATTCGGACGCGAGAGCCATTTAATTTCCGTCGTTATATATACGCACTCGCTGCTGCATGTACATATCGCGAGTGTGTGTTCCAGCGGATAAGATAAGGAAGCGAGCGAGCGAGCGAGCGAGTGAGAGAGAGAGAGAGAGAGAGAGAGAGAGAGAGAGAGAGAGAGAGAGAGAGAGAGAGAGAGAGAGAGAGAGAGAGAGAGAGAGAGAGAGAGAGAGAGAGAGAGAGAGAGAGAGAGAGAGAGACGTTTCGGCGTTTAAATGCAAGGCCGCGCGAGCGCAGGAGAGTTATAACAACTCGCGAACGGTGACTTTCGGAAAAGCAGTAGCGTCCGCGGCGGCGAGCTCGCCACGAGATAACAATTGGCTCTAATTAGCGCAATTATCCTAGCGCGCCGCGCGTCTATAAAGCTCTCGCGAGCGAACGGGTGATCGTTGACGTAACGAGCGCTGGGCGACGTCGCTCGGTGAATCAGAAGCGGATGCTCGCGGAAAAGCAGCCGACGTCGCCCCGATTTTCACGTCTATATATCCACCGATTTATCCCCCCCATGAAAATAGAGAGCTACAAGCGCTGACATTTTGCATAGGCAGAGACAGGGAGTGGAAAAAACGAAACGGGATGGTTAAGCTACAGCGCGCTATCGGGAGATCGCGCCTCGCTCGCTTGCTCGCTGACTCACGGGGCACGCACACGCACGCATACAGAGAAGAAGAAAGTCGAGAGAGCGAGACGGAGAGAGAGAGGCAGGCAGGCAGGCGGCGGCGAAACGCCAGCCAGCCGCGGAGAGGCAGGTAGGCAGGAGGGTAGGCATAGTTGGTGGGTACCGGAGTCGGAGCAGACGCACACACACATGTACGCACAGTGTATAATCATGCGAGTGACAGAGCAAGCGAGCGTGTGTGTGTGTCTAGGCATGTACGGATAGTAGCTAGCTACGAGGCGCAGGTGAAGAAGAAGAAGAAGTAGAAGAGGTGGAGAATGGACGATGATGGAGAGCAAAAAAAGGAGACGAAAGAGACTCACGACTACTCTCTTCTTCGGCGCGATCACCACCATCCTCTACAACCGAGAGGTTAGGCTGCTGCTGCTGCTACGGCGGAGGCGCGCATCCGCCGTGTGCACACACACGCGTGCGCACACATATAACCACACATACACTGAGAAAGAGATACACTGACGGGTTCCGCAGTAGTATATACCAGGGAAACGATGACAAAGGCGGCGGCGGCGGCGGCGGCGGCGGCGTTGCGTTTCACTCCGAAATTAGTAGAACACAGCTCGCTCGCTCGCTCGCTCCACTCGCGCCTCTCCGTTTCTCTTTCTTCCTCTACGTCATCCGCCCACTATCATACTCGCGCTCTCGAGTGAGAGAGAGAGAGCGAGTTTCTCTAGTAGCGCCGATCGCCGCTGTGACTTCCTCGGGGCCGTCTCCTCCACGTGGCACACACTGTACTCGCCCTGCAGCAGACGCACACTCGCGGGATTGGAGTACCGTACTTGTCCGTAACTATCTATACACGCTAACACGTATGCACTTGAAGGTACGTTGATGTATGTGCGTACAATAAAGAGAAAGATAGATAGAAAGAAAGAGAGCGGACGCAGGGTCCGCGCAGCACGGGCGACGCGGCGCGACTGTGGTGTATCGGTGTGTTGGTTGGCAGTTCGCCGCTGCTGCTGGTTGCTCTCTTCGCGCTTGCCTGACTCTCTCGCTCTGTCTCTCTCTCGCGCTATGCCGTCGCCACCTCGCGGCTCGCTCGCGGGGCCTTTTAAAATTGCTCTCGCAGAGCAGCCGCGGAGAGGCACACCACACGCACACTCCTGTGCGTATATATAGGTGTATACGAGAGAGAGATGGAAGTAAGGTAAAGGTAGGCATCGGAGGTATTCTTCTCTTCCGTTCGCACGCGCACTTTCTTCTTTGTGCTGCATGCGCTGTCGCCGCCGCCGCCGCCGCCGCCGTCGCCGCGCGCCGGCTATTGTTGCCGGTCGCGGCGGCGATTTGCCGGTGCTCCTGCGCTTCATCCCCGGGTGATTCGAGCCCGTCAAATTGTATAAATAAAATATAGATGAAGAATAAGAAATAGCGTGTGCATATACGTGCTGGTAGCGCGTAGAGTAGCCGCTGCTGCTACACTTTCCCGCAGGCCGGAAATTAACGGTTGTGACGTCTGTATATAGCCGCGCGAGCGTGCGGCTCTAAAAAGTCAACCTCGGCCTCATAGCCTTCTCCTCTTCCTTCCTCGCTTCGTTTTTTTTTCACGGGCGTCATCGCTCGCGGTTTATTCATAAGCGCCACGATCGATCGCGAGATCGAAAGTACCTAGGCCTATACGCGACCTCGATGCTCGCGTGCCTTCCGCGCAAATTATCGTTGTTTGCGATGCTTCGCACCAAAAAACAATCGGTGCTAAGCGCGTACGTACGTACGTGCGTGTGTATATACATACATATAAGTACGTACACGCACATTAGGCAGTAGCGCGGTAACGGTATTACGGCAGGCAGCCGCAGAGGCGAGTCCGTTCATTCGGCAGAGATGGCGTTACTGGGCGTCGCTACGCTCTCGCGAGCGCGTGTGTATATGTAATGCGAGGCCGCTGTTGCCAAGTGTGCGTGCGGCAAGCGTGAGACAGAGAGACATATATAATGTCACTTTTCTATAAGCGAGCGAGCGAACAAGCGGCCTTTGCCTTATATACATGTGTGTATATAAGTATGCGCGCAAGAGAGTCGTTTCCTAATGCCAGCGAGCGTGGATTATTTGTGGAATCGGTGTTTTTGGAGAGATGCTCAACCGCGCGCGATCCTCTTTGATTTCGATTACTGGTATAGTATATAGACAGTGAGTACCTAGCTCCTGGCGCTGTCTTTTTAGCAATTAGCGATGAGAAAGAGACTAAGTTCGAGTGATTCACTCGTGCGATGTGTCGGCGCGGGCTAGACGCGCTTGCGCGCACATCATAGTGTGTTCTCTCTTCGCGCTTTCGATTTCTCGGGGGGAGAAAGTGAGCGCGAGAGATTCATCTCGGGCGTGTATGTAATACACGCAATTGTTCCCACGACGAGGAGGAGGAGGAGGTTCTCCTTCCTCATTGTGCGTCTTGTAATTGAAGAGCCATATCGCCAATGGATGTATATTTTTTTAAGCGCTTCTTTCGTGGATGGAAACAGGTCATCGGTCACGTTAGTGTTAACGTCACGTGATATATATATATAATATATGTGTGGCGTTCGTGAGAGTAATTACTATTGACAGTGTGAACGGAGATAACGGTTTTTTAAATCCGTGCGCGTCTTTCTCGGAGCTGAAGTATCAAGAGTAGCAGCGCAACGTGTGTCGCAATGATAACGAGAATTCGCTTTCTTAGGCCAATTAAGAAGGTTTCCAATGAACGAATGTGTGTGTGTGTGTGTGTGCGTATATATATATAATTTATCTAACGTATGCTAGATATAGTGCCTAGTTTCCTCTTACGCGGAAAGATGATATACACCGACGTCTCGAGGCGGACTTGCGACGCAGCAGCTCTTTACTTATTAAAACTCTCGTGAAAATTGAAAACTTTACGAGAGACACCTCGGCAGCAAAAGACGAACAATTCTCGCAAATATAATCGAAAGTGTCTCGTGAATCAGGCGCGATTAATTTCCATTTAAAGACGCAGATGTATGCATACGCGCCGAGTCGCCGATCGAGCGCAGCGCAGCAGCACAGTTACGCCTCAAGCGGTTACTTCACACACGCGAGCTTATAAAGCCTTAAAAGAGTCAACGGAAGCCGGACGCGCCGCTGTGTGTGTGTGTGCGTCAAGTCTCCGCGGCGCATATAGATATGATATTCAATACAGAGGGAGGGAGAGAGGGAAAAGAATACGGTTATATCTACGGGAATTCCTGTGCACATGGCGCGCCGCTGCAGGAACTTGCTTTTGTAATAAGTGGCGCGCTTTGTTGAATCTGGCGCGAGTTGTTGCGAGGTTGTAGATGACGTTACGATGCGGCGTTTCATTTAAAAATGTGGCGTAATGTAGTGGAGGATGATATCGGCGGCGTTCGTTCGTTCGTTTTTGTGTATTACTGGTTATCGGCGTGATTTTTTTTTAGAGCAAGATTTATCGACGGAATTCTTTGGTATCGTTGTAATTTCTCATGATGCGATTGCGGATGTTGCGGGGATTCGTTTGTTAAGTTGACACTTCAAAGGAAATTTTGTTTCTTTATGTTACGTTTGGTTCCGAGAATTCCTAAGAATAATGATGAAGAACAATGGTGAGATACAGTCGTGTGAAATATGAATTCACATTTATTATTGTTTATTTTTTTGTCTTGAAAAACGTGAAAAATTTCTGATTTGTTGTCAATCCGAGAGTTGCAGTAAAAACAAGATAATATAGCTACTTTGTAATCGAGTAATACGAGTAGCGTTTTATGTCAAAGGAAGAAAAAGCTGCGAAACAAATTCATTACACAAAGTCGTTCTACATTGTATTCTTGGAAACGACAAGAAATTAAATTTATATTGCAATATTCTTTGGAAAAATAATATTGAAAATGTTTCCACTTGAAAGAATTTTTTAACAATAAGCGACTTCTCTGATCAAATTAAAAATTATCATGAAAGTTATAATCTACAAAATATTAAACAAAAAAGACTAAAAAAAAGTGTTTCTTAACGATTGATTCCGAAAATTTAACAGTAGGTAATTCCGTTAAACTATAATTACTGTTTCCTAATCGAATAGAGCATTAAATACGTTAATCGCATTAATATTTTTTTGAGAAATCAAATTAAATAACACAACCTTTTATAAATTGCTATTTAATGTTTTATCAGTGTATGCAACTTCGATAAGTGCAATTATATAAACTAAAATTTCCTCGGGCGATTTAATTATCAGTATTACTATGTGTTTTTTAAACTGTTTATAACTAAAGTTTTTAACAGCCTATAAGATATTCTTTTGTTGAGCTAAAACTATTATAAATGGAAGACATTACTTGGAAAAGTATGACGATCAAAATGTAAATAGGTCAATGTACCGATATCTGAGCGGCTCAAAAGTGACTGTGCGATTCAATTCAAATAGCCCGGAGCCTTAAATAGCAGTCATATTAATTGAGATCATTAATTTTATTTTAATAAGTTTTAAATTTACTTTTAATTGCTCTATAAAAAAGTTATTTAAACTTTTACAATCATAAACTTTTTTGCGAAAACAAATTTCTCAACATTATTAAGGCATTTATGAAAAATTCTTCCCATTCTCTGAAATAATAGAATGTCGTTAGAAGAGTAAAAGAATAACGAAATAATTTTCGAAATAACGTTTAAAGTTATGCGAATTCCATACAAACAGAGGTATTTCCAAATTGTAATATTCTTACTTTGTCCTTTTCGTTTAAGACATGCGTATACAAAGTCGCAAATACGGTTTTTACTGTTTTGTTAAAAAAACATGGTCAAAAACAACCGGTTCGGTAATAACATTACTCACATGTCGTAAACAAATATGCGTGTATGACGCTAGTGCATGGAACTAGCATTTATTTCGTGTAATTTTTTTTCTGCTAAATCCAAGCTTTTCTTGAAATGAAAATGTTTTGTAACAACTTTGATAATCTTATCAATTTAAATTGAGTCTAGTGATGTTGATAACGATAATATTCTATTTTACAAATATGCAAATTAAGAAGAGTATTTATTTAGAATATATAATATGAGCTTTAATGATTCGAATAATGATTATAACTCGTATTAAAGCAGAGTTTTTTTTTAGAAAACTTGTAAACTCATTTCAGTATTGTAATTATAACAAATTAAATTTAATTATTTATGTAACAATATTTCCACTGAGAAACTCATTCCTTTTTTCGGACCCACGTAAAATCCAAATTACGTAATAAGCTTCAACAGTTTCCTTTGTCCGGTAATTTTCAGATTATTCCGATTCCGTAACCTAAATCTAAAATTGCTAAAATAATCGCTAAATCAGTGCCATACAATTTCTTATTAACAGGTTTTCTAGTTTTATCTGGCCAGCGCTGAGGTAAGTACAAGCCACACACATCACGGTAATAAAAAACGATGTCTCGATAAAACTAGACTGCGGCCAACTAGTCGACCAGCGCGCGTTCAAAACAAAGCGCACCAAATTCAATTTCATTTTCCCCGGCTACATAACCATTTAGCCGTAAACTTCTTTCTGCACGAACCTTTCCGCTATATATTTCACGAGTAAGTACGCGCGCACTCGTGACGCGTCACCTTATATACACATAGAGATTCCCTGGCTATTGGGAGAAAAATGGACTCACGCGCGTCACGAGTCAGAGTTCAAATTATGAATTTAAAGTTCAAGGTTGCGCGTCGCACACGGAGTGTTTCAACTCGACGTAGAAAGTGAAGCACGAGAGGATCGTGTCCATTACTATTTAAATGTGTCGCATAAATCCTCGTCCTAATGATCGAATATTAAAATACTCAATTACTTAGCGCGAGAGGGAAATATAAAGGCCGCATCTATATTTGCACTTCAAAAACGCGCGCCGACTAGGCTAAACGCGCGCGCGCGCGCACTCTACCTTGGAAAATCGAAATAATATGAATTAGGCATCACGCATGCCATTATCTCCGTTTAATTAAACGCGCACAAGATAAATATGAAATGAATTAATCGTTAAAGTCTCCGCCAATATACAATTACCCACTCGTGGCAAATATATATGTAACGCGCTCATCTGGCGACGACGGTAGCTCTTTATTATTATAGCCGATGATTCAACTCGTAATTTTCTATTATTTTACACGGAGAGGTTTTTTTATTTTCCCCTTCACGGCGAGCGATGAAAAATTGCTGCCGCTTCGAGCGCTCTCGCGTCTTGCAAAACGACACGCGCGCATAGCGAATCGCATTCCGAGGCAATTTTCTCACTTCGTTAAGGCACGCGATTCTATTCGATCGTGTTATACGTGTATACATATACACGCGTGGGGCATGTCATTGTGTATGTGTGTGTGTATATATATAAAAGCGAGGAAACTAACCAGACAATGCGACTTTGGCGAACTTCGCGAGTGCACGCGCTGTTTCGACTATCAGCCTTCGCGAAATTGAACAAATCTGCAAGCGAGCACGCGCGTGTATATATAATATGAGAGAGCAATTGTGTTGCATTGTGCTCTCGAAATTTCTTGGATCGTGTACTGGAAAATTCTGAAGATTTTGACGCGAGATATGCAAATTTGATGGTTTCGATAAGCGCAAGGAATGAAAAGTTTAATGATTTGAGTTGGGTATTTTAATTAAAAGATATTCTCCGAGTATTATGGAACGTATCAAAATATGGTAATTTTAGCGAGTCATCTGCGTCAATTAACACTCCGTTATCGGAGTAGCTTTTAACTTGCGACATTCGCGTCATCAACAGATAAATCAACTGATCAATCCTATACAAAATTTTAGTGCTTTTCTTAATTTTTGAATTCCTTTAAACCTCGAAGCTTACATTATGTACACCTGAAAATTTTCAAAACCACTATTTCGAATTTACGCGAACACTTGTGTTTAAACTTTTCGCGATGATAAAATTCGTATTATTAGACCCTGTTATTTGTATATGTACGTGCTGGCGCTCGTTAGCGAGGGATCAACCAAGTTTCAGTTGATGCCACTCGCGATTGACTGTTACGCAACGCTATAATAACACGTTCCTCCGCGCTCATTGTTATTTTAATAACTTCCATGAATAAATAAAACGATTTTCGTCATCGAATCAGTCATTACAACACTCGCGCGGAATAGAAGAAGAAGCTACTCCCCGGCTGGATAGTTTCGAGCGTTCGCTCTCGTTGTTTACGCTTCGCCCCGATAAAAGTACCGGATCCATTAGCTAATGCGGAAACGAATCGTTTAAAACGAACGCACGCACGCGCGCGTTCCCTTCTCGCTCGGTCTAAACAAATACCGTGTGCGCTGTCCCCCAATTTTCCAATAAAACATAAGATTATCAAATACGCCTGTCCTGTGTGTGCTTGCTCTCGGCAGCTTTATCAAGCAGCGTAACAATTTAAGGAATTAATTCTCATCTCATAAACAACTTGACAATAGTCGAGTATCATCGATTTATCGGAGATTATAAGCGAGAAGCCGCCGAATTTATCGGCTTATCGGTTCGAACGATCGGAAAATATTAATCTTACCGTTGCTTCATTCACATCACACTGAAATTCTTTAAAAACAGATTCGGTTGCTCGAGTATTCGAAGAAAGCCGCGTATCACTAACGTCGATAAAAATTAGCATAGCGCTACTAATTTGCCATTCATCGAGGCCGCGCGTATATGTAACAACGGAACGATAAAGCCCCCCCCCCCCCGCGACTATTTAAAACCACTGCACCGATGAAAACACATCGGTTGGGGGAGGAGCGGGAGGAAGATGAGAGCAAATTTTTCAGAAAAGAAAATAATACGCGGTACAGACGGCGGTGGTGGCGACAACCACGATTGGCTTATCGCGCGGTAATGGAATGGAAACGTTCGCTCGTGTGACCTCAACACTCTTAGATAGCGAATAATTGAGAAACTCGAGCGCGATTTCTCCCCCGTCATCGTCGTCGTCTCCCGCGTAAAAAAAATTGAGATGATTAAAAGATCGCTTAAAGATACGTCTCGATTATGGCCGTTTTGTTACTTTTTAAGATGACAAATCTCAACGAATAATCTAGATGATTTTAATATCTTATTAATCATCGCCTTTGAAATATTTTTAAGACGATTTTCAAACATACGAAATTCATTATTTAATATCATTTTAAGATAAATTTGAGATGCTTTTGAAATGAATTTGAGACGAATTCGAGTATTCGAGACGAGCTTTCGCACTGAATTTAAGATGATTTTTAGATTTTTTAAGATAATGATAAGATTAACTTGAGACAAACTTTTATGACAACTTTAAGATGTCTGATAAATGAATTGATTCGATAATTATAAAATTATTAAAAAATTTTTTTAATCGGTTCTTTAAACCCGATTCAGGGGTTTATACCAAAAGCAAGGCAAGCCTTGAAGTTTAGACTCTTGTTAAAGAGTGATTTAAAGGCTGAATCTCTCGGACTTATATACTCTCGGCGTTTCAATGCGTTTAGGGGTGCCCCGATCGATGCGCCGCGTAGCGGCGGCAAACGACAATCAGGAGTTCGGTTACTTCCGATCGGTTCTTACCGTCGTTAGACGCTATGCGGCGCATCGATCGGGGCACCCCTAAACACATTGAAACGCCGAGAGTATATAAGTCCGAGAGATTCAGTCTTTAAATCACTCTTTAACAAGAGTCTAAACTTCAAGGCTTGCCTTGCTTTTGGTATAAACCCCTTAATCGGGTTTAAAGAAGTGATTACAAAAATTTTTTTTTTTAATTTTGGAATCAATTTATTTTTCAGACATCTTAAAGTTGTCATAAAAGTTTGTCTCAAATTAATCTTATCATCATTTTAAAAAATCTAAAAATCATCTTAAATTCAGTACGAAAGCTCGTCTCGAATTGGTCTCAAATTCATTTCAAAAGCATCTCAAATTTATCTTAAAATGATATTAAATAATGAATTTCGTATGTCTGAAAACCATCTTAAAATTGCTTTAAAAGGCCGAATGTAGCGATGATTAAAAAAATATTAAAATCATCTTGATTATTCGTTGAGATTTGTCATCTTAAAAAGTAACAAAAACGGCCATAATCGAGACATATCTTAAAGCGATCTTTTTGTGATCTCAACTTTTTTTACGAGAAAGTCCTATTTTCCTCTTCTCTCGCGCGCCCGCTGTACAAATAAACGATAAATCGTATCGAAGCATTCTTTTTCACGTGCGCGCGTGCGGTGAGCGCAAACACAAAGGAGAGCGCCAATTTTTCGACCCACGATTTTCAAGGCCAACGGAGTGAGGGAGAAACGGAGCAGTGTCTCATTGTACGCATACAAAAAAAAGTGTCTTAACTTCGTGGAATTCCGATGTAAACCGAATGATTGTTTACTCGGGATGATTTAATCGCGCGGTTCAAGTGAATCAGCTTAGGTATGTATATACGCGGGGGAGAGAAGAATCTTGCGCGCGTGTACAAGGTCGCGCATATCCTGCGGCGACCAATAGCTGCTACCGCAGCAGCAACAGCAGCAGCACTTAGCAGTTTTATGGCTTCTGCGAAGCTATCGTTCGCCGCTGCTTAACGATGGCGCGCTGCGGGCATAAAGTAGCCTGGGAAAATTCGGTATATTCCATACCGATGATGAGCAGCAGCGCCGAGGTGCAATAAACCGTTATCGGTTTCGGTGAAGTCGCACGCGCGCGTGCGGTTACACAACGATGACGGCAAAGTGTGTATATATACGCGTATAGCTTTGCACTCGTGCGCAAGTGGCTGGAGACATCGAGTGGCGCGAATGTATACGTCTGGAGAGGGGCGCTTTTCGCACAAAGGCGCAGGATTCTTGAAAGAGAGAGAGGGAAATATAGAACCGCGATCAGGTGCCCGTGACATAGAAGCTCGCTTTTTCGCGCGCGCTTGCGGGGCTCTTATATACGCGTGGATACAAGAGAGCCCATTGTTCCTCGTGAATGAGATCAGTCGTCGACGTGATCAGCGAGCGAGAAAAGACTTTGTCTAATAGCGCGAGTCGCTGTTGCGTTTGTTTGTCGGTGTCTATGTGTGTTTATGAGTATAAATGTATGGTCGCGCGAGGAGTTGTGTTAGCACGTGTCGTGCTAATGATGAGCGTTATAACTTTGTGCGTGCACCGCGATGCCTTTATTTGCGCGGATTATGTGAATGAAGAGCCCTGTGAAAACAAAATTAGTCTGACTAAAGTCTGGCTTTTGTCTGGCTCAGAAAGTCTGACGGTAGACTCGCTACGGCCACTATCCTAGATTTTTTCCCAGACAATTTTTGTTTTCATTCAAAAGTCTAGCAAAATTGCCAGACTAAATCCGGTACATTTAACCAGACTTGTATTTTTCGAAAATAAATCTGGCAAAATTGGTACACTAAATCCGGGACTTTTATACTCCGCGGAGCTTCCCATATTGGGATTTGACATTCGTATATATAGCTAACTAAAATACATACTAAAATATATCTATATAGCTAGCCAAGATGGCGCGAGTTAGCCAGCAGCCCCATTTAAATAAACAGGGCTGACCTACGCCATCTTGGTTAGCTATATATACAGATGTCAAATCCCAACACAAATTGTTACTGAGTTGTTTATTTTATTTTGTTTTTGTAATATTTTCATCAATCTTTCTTATCGAAATAAACCTGTGGAAATCATCCATTTTTCTCTCATTTGTGAAACGATTTTTCTCTCATTTTCTAGCGATTTCGATTAACTCGTCATTAAATGGCTAGAAAATGGGAGAAAAATCGTTTCACAAATGGGCAAAAAATGGACAATTTCCAGCAGGGAATTGCAAAAATATTTTGAAACCCCTTTTTCATAAGGGATGTCAAAAGCAAGACAACCCTTGTTAGACTCTCCGAGCAGAGTCCCTTACACGGTCGAGTCTCACATACTCTCGGCGTTCCAATGTGTTCGAAGGATTCTCCACCAGTGCGCCGCATAGCGGCAAGTAGCGGTAGCAAGTGATCGGAAGCCACCGATCACAAGTTTCCCAGAAAGAAGTAGGCATAGTATATACTACTGCGCTCTGAAGGGTCACCGTCTATACACGGAGAAACTTTTGGTACAACTGCTGCACTCCGTAGTGCGACCGTTGCGCCAAGCGCGCCCTCTCGTTTGTACTTTCAGTTTGGAACAACTGCTACACCAAAAACGCGCAACGGCTCGACCAAGGAGCAGACGACGCAGCCGCTTAGAACAGCAGTTACGCCTATTTGGAATAGCTGCTGCCCCAAACTCACAGCGCTGCCGTCGCACTACGGCTAAAGCATGATTTGCACCAAAGGTCTCTCCGTGTACTCGAGCGCGACGCCCTTTTTTCCGTGCTCATTGACTGTTTCCTCATGTAACCAAAGCATGAGCTTTCACGATGTATTGCATGGTGTTTCTCCCTGTAATAATTGATAGTCCATCCATGTCAAGTCATCTGTGGGAGACAATATAATGTTTTCATCCTTTTTTTTTAAATTTATGTTATTATGTTATTATTGTGATGGATAACATCATTAGACATTTATCTGAATCTAAATTTACCATAAATAAAATGGAATGTTTTTATGTCATTAAACATTTTTGTTTCGATTACTTTTAAAGCGAATGATTAGAAAATAAAATTACACAAAATTACGCGACACAAACGATTATATTCGCGGGCATGCGAATTTTGTTCATTATAAACAGTAAAATTATTCTCATATAGTTGTGGGTAATTAATAAACAGATATTTTGATATAAGCATTAATATATATTATTTTACTTATGAATAAGAAAATATTTTACAAAATTAAGTACTTGAAAATTAACAAATTTTGGGTTTTTTATTAGTATATACTTTTTTACATGTTTAATTTTATTTCCTAATCATTCGTTTTAAAAATAATCGAAACAAAAATGTTTAATGACATAAAAACATTCCATTTTATTTATAATAAATTCCATTCCGATAAATATCTAATGATGTTTTCCAACACAATAATAACATAATAACATAAATTAAAAAAAGGAAGAAAACGTTATATTGTTAATCAATCGGCAGAAATCGCGAAATTCGTCTCTACCACAGATGACTTGACATGGACGGACTATCAACTATTACAGGGAGAAACACCATGCAATACATCGTGAAAGCTTATGCTTTGGCTACATGAGGAAACAGTCGACGCGCACGGAAAAACGAGCGTCGTGCTCGAGTATAGACGGTGGCGCTTCAGAGTGCAGCAGTATATACGCTGCCTATACTTCTTTCCGTGTAACAAGGCTTACCTTGCTTTTGATATTCCTTTAAAAAGGGATTCAAAATATTTTTGCAATCTTTCGAAAGGAAAGAATGTAAGTAAGGTAAAAGACCCAGAAGATGGACACATTGAAAAGTTGAAGCAATAGATGGACAGTGACAAAAATCATACATAAAATTAAAAAATGTGAAAGCATTTTGTTTTCTAATTTTCTTTTTTGTATAAACTTTCTTATGAAACTAATTTGAAGTCAATTTGTGGTTTACAAAAAAAATTCAGAAAATCAAATATTGAGGTTATGGTGAGAGCCGATTGTGCTGTCCATCTGTATCTTCCATATGAATTTAATGGCAGCTGTAGTTGGACCATTTAAACTACATGTAATTTCGCTGTCGAACTATTCCTACCCAAGCCGATGATTTTCACTGAGAAAAAAATCATTGAAAATTTTTAGAGTCATAAGTGTCCATCTTTTACGTCTTTTACCTTAGATTAAAATATTACAAAAAACAAACAAGTAAAAGTGCCGGATTTAGTCTACCAATTTTGCCAGACTTCTTTTTGAAAAATACAAGTCTGGGTAAAAGTGCCGGATTTAGTATGACAATTTTGCTAGACTTTTGAATGAAAAACAACAAAATTGTCTGGGAAAAAGTCTGGGATAGTGGCCGTAGCGAGACTAGCGTCAGACTTCCCAAGCCAGACAAAAACGAGACTTTTGCCTGACTTTTGTCAGACAAATGCGAGACATTTTTTTTCTCAGGAGACTATGAAAAAAGGCCTAAAGCCGTAATGTCTGTGGACTTTGATTTTTCGTCGGATAAAGATGTTTTTGTCGTTGGTATGATGGTGGAAGGAAAAAATGATAGATTATGCATGCGCGACTATGACGTGGTGCTTATCGCTCATAATATATGTCAGCATTTAAATGTCACTGTTTCTATATTTACTAACGGAATTTTTAAAGCTTCGTAAATAAGACTACATACTTTGTCTTCGTTTCGCAAAGTGGGAGGATAGAGTTCGTAATTCTTCATTTTCCAGAGAGGAAGTGAAATTACGGTCTTGCCCGTAAATCAGATAAATAACGTGACTTTGTATTAAGGCCACAATAAATCAATTCCAAAGACACTGTCACATCTATACCTCCCACACAATTAAAATCAAACTTTTCTATAATTCAAGAACCTAAGAACAACCCCAATCCCAATTCTTTCGCGCGTCCCAATTCGAGCGGACAGATTTTCCAGCTCTCGGCCACTTATATTAGCACGACTCACACGGGCGCATCATCAGCTCATATCACGCATCACAGACAGGACGTTGACACTATTACAAGAGCCAGCCAGCCAGCCAGCTATATATCGCTCGCTCTCTTGCGCATCGTTCGTGTATATATATAATGGTAATGGGTGTCATGCGCTTTACGACGGCGACGACTTTGGTCAAGTAGCGTGTAACACACGGGCCGCTGCCGCCGGGCCAGAGCGAGTAAACTTTTATTGGAATGATTGGCTCAATGGAGGCGAGTTAAATATAGGCTGGTCTCTCTCATGAGAGAGAGAGAGAGAGCGTCGCCGCGCGGCGGGCCGAGTGTATTATAATACTGCGGTAAAATACTCGCGGAAGGAGGGCTTGCGTAAGGGGGGAGATATATTCGTGTGTCTACAGCTGGGGTCAGGGTTAACGCTACGGGTCTTACCTGACGATCGCGTATCCTCGCTTGCTGTCGTGCGCGTTCCCTGACGTTACCACCCCGGAGGTCGCGCAGCATCACCACCCGCGGGTGGTCATGCTGCTGCTGTTGTTGCTGCTGATAGTATTGTTGCTGTTGTTGCTGATGGTGATGGGGTTTGTGGTTCTTTTGTTGGTTATGCTGCTGGTGGTAGTGATACTGGTGGTGATGCTGCTGCTGCTGTTGCTCCTGCTGTCTTCGCTGCTGTTGCTGTTGCAGTGGCAGCTCGTCGGTATTCGTCGTTATCGTCGTCGTCGCGGGGCTAGCTGTAGCAGCTGCCGGTGTCGACCTGTCACTCACTGGCGGACTAGGGGTGTCAGCGACTGCCCCCGTCGTCGTTGTCGTCGTCGTCGGCGTGTCCCGGTGGCTCTTAGTTCGCCTCAGCAGCCTCCTCACTGTGTTCTTCACCGTGGCAGCTATGTGCGTGCCACCGCTCCTCTCCGGCGCCGGGGAATCCGGGCCGTTGATCTGTTTGTTGTTCGCGCTGGGCTCCAGTCGATTGTTGTGCCGTCGGGGTTCCACGTTACCCCCGACGGCTAATTTGTGAGCGGGCATCGTCGCCGTGGCGGTGGCGTTGGTCATCGACGGCGGTGGCTCGACGACGTACATCGTCGCGGCGCGCCTACCACCGTGCGGTCCAATTCTACCGGACCGCCGGAACGAGCGCCTGAGGAAATCCGTGGTGGTGCCACTGGCCGGCCGGGGTCCTACAACGGACCCCAACGCTGGCTGCTGGATCAACAGGCCCCTGCGGGTAAAGTCCAAGACGGGCCGGTGCTGCGGCCGATCGGTTGGCTAGTACTATCTGTCTGGCCGGGGCTCGCGACGAACGAGAGACGACGACTGCTGCTGACGACGACGGCGACGACGTTGCTCGACCGCGTTCATGGAGCGAACGGCTCGACGTACGCGATCGTACTGCCGCTGCTGCTGATGCTGGTACTCCTACTGCTGTGTTGCACTGTGTTACACACGCGCGCGGTTAAGAGAGAGATGAAGGTAGGAGCGAGACACATACGTATAAGTTGCTGCACGCGCGCGAAGAGGTATGTAGGTGTGGATTCGTGTCGCGTAATTGTTCAACACACAGCTGGCGACAACTCCGTCTCGAGCGCTGGGAAAAAGAAGGATGGAGACGATTCGCGTATCTATATGCTTTCGGAGCTAGCTAACTGACGTCTCTATTTCCTTTTGTACGAAGCGCAGCATTCTTTTTATCTTTTTCTAGAGTTAAATAGGGATGGGCACTTTAGCGGCTGGAACTATAAAAACAAGATCTCTTTCTGGCACGCGTGTGTGTGCGAACGTTTCATGTTTTATGTATGTTCGGAACAAAAAAAGCAATCAACCGCACTCGAATTCTTTATTAGTACAGCGGCGGTGGCGGCTGCTACTGGAAATTGATGTTTCAAGAGTGAAAATTGCGGGTATTGTTCACTTTTTTGAGAACAAAGAGAAGTAACTAACGAGCGTTTGCGCGGGAGAATCGTATTTCAAAATTCCACGATATACGTATATTTACTTTTTCGTCTATAAATTCCATCCGACATTAGTGTTCGAATCGAGCGAACGGAATGTGTACTAATCGGTAAAAAAAAAATTCGTATCGCCGAGCAAATATTGAATGTTCTCGAAGGCAAGGCATCCAATAGCCTCGGCTAATAAGTTTGTTTATTAAACCCACGGCTATTTTTACGCGAATTGATAGTATGTATACACACACGCACACGCGCGTTTATAATCGGTCCGATAACGCGGCAAAATTTTGATGCAAAAAATATTTTTACTTTCCGTTTACACTGCAACCGACATGTAGCTTTCGCCGATAACTAATCGTCAATCTGCGCGCATTAAATCCTCGTATACCCTCGCACACAACGAAAAATCAATGCGCCCCGTCGATTTCCATTACATACACCTCTCGTGGAAATCTTGTCTTCACATAGCGTCGCATCAGCTGCCACATCCCGCTTTTCCCAACACTCGACGCGGTGATTTCGCCACTATTACTGCAGCGAGTGCGTATACTGTGAATGGACAGCGGCTCGCGCGCGAATCGAGAGAGAGAGAGGGAGAGAGGGCAAGTGTTGTGCCTGTACAGCCTTACGATCGAGCGCTGTACGGACAAAGCCCAACTCGCAGCTGCGCGCCTTCGTTTTTCCGCGCCGCGCGACTCTCACTAGCTCGTGACGTCACGCACTAGGCTAGGATAGAAGCAACGCGCTCGCTCGTACTTTTCCGCAATCGATATTACTACAGGCATCAGCGAGTGACGTGTGTGTTTGCCTCTCCTCGGCTATAATCAATTTATCGAAGCCAAAACAGTGCTGCTCTGCTCTCTGCGTGCGGTTTGGGGAGGGAAAACTCGATTGTATCGATTCACGCTG
This sequence comes from Torymus aiolomorphi, assembly GCA_036365515.1. Lineage (NCBI taxonomy): Eukaryota > Metazoa > Arthropoda > Insecta > Hymenoptera > Torymidae > Torymus > Torymus aiolomorphi. The sequence goes on along the minus strand of CM070875.1, from coordinate 220,289,388 downwards.
GTATTATGTGTAGCGGCGTCGGCTTAAAAATTCAATTTTCCGCGGCGTGGTTGCGGCAGCGCTGCTCGAAATTAATTGCCGTACGGTTGGAGGTCGCGCGAGCGTCGATCGCTGCTGCCGCGGCGGGGGCGAGAGAGGATAATTAACGATCGCACGCTCGTTCTCTCCGTGTCTTGGGAGAGAAAGAGACGCGGCGCGTGGTTTTGCATGCACACACACGCGACACGCGAGTGCTGTATGCTACTTCTTGCGTCAGGCGAGCGCGAGCTGAGGTATGCGCTGCTCCGTAATATGTCACGCTCACGCACGGCCGTGCATTGCGTCACGACACACCACCGTAGATAACGAGAGAGCAGCTGCTGACTCTATGCGCGGAGACCCTTGTGTCTATAGGACAAAAAAGAAACGCGTATCCTTGCGAGAGACCGAACGAGCTTTCGCTCCTTTATTTTCCCGGCCTTCGTCTCAATGATAATTATGTACGCGCGTATGTGTATATATAAGCGCAACTTTCACACCTCGGCTGCAACAAAGAGTCTCCCTTGTTTCCCCGGCGCTATGCACGCGACGGAGCTTTACCCGCGGTGCATCGTGTGTATATTGGCTGATTCCTGAACGTTCCGCGAATTTGACTCATTGAGAGCGTTTTAATAGACACGTTCGACGCGCGAGTGTGTAGGTGTAGTGGCTGTTGCTTCTATCTCCCGCGTGCGTGGCATGGATAATTCCACGATGCTGCGCGAACGAGGAAAATTACGCGGGCGTTTCGAAATCTATATAACAGCGCGGACGATCTAACAAGGAGAGGGTCTAACGTACGGGAAACGGATTTTAGCGGGCATTGGAGAGTCGATTTCTGGTACCTAAAAATGAAGCTCACTGCTGACAATTTCATCCAATGGGCCCTTTTTCTTGAGATATGGGCAATTTAATCTCAATTATCCTCTATTTCGTTAAAAAATTATGTCTCTTCTATTGAATCTCACATTGCAAATATTTATGATAAGAAAACGAGCAAAAAAGATTATAAAAGTAGACAGTAAAAGCTAAAATTTAAGCCCTGATTCATTAAAAAATATTGATTTTTCAGGAAGTTACAAGCAATCAAAGATAGCGTAAGAAAATGGTTAAAAATTTGTCTTCATTTTAAGCGATTAAATGGATCGTATTTTTAAGCATTTTCGTACGCTATCTTTGATTGCTTATAACTTTCTGAAAAATCAATATTTTTTAACGAATCGAGGCTTAAATTTTAGCTTTTACTGTCTTCTTTTATAATCTTTTTTGCTCGTTTTCGTATCATAAATGTTTGCAATGAGAGACTCAATAGAAGAAACATAATTTTTTAACGAAATAGAGGATATTTGAGATTAAATTATCTATATCTCAAGAAGAAGTGCTAATTGGATGAAATTGTCAGCACTGAGCTTCATTTTTAGGTACCAGAAATCGACTCTCCAATGCCCGCTAAAATCCGTTTCCAGCAGGTTAGACCCTCTCCTTGTAAGTTGAAAACGGAAAAAAGGCGCGGTGTGTGTTCCCACCCTACTGAGAAAGTGAAAACGTTTTCGTTCAATCATATATCCACTTATATATTCAGTCCAAAAGAGAAACTCTTTTTTATTCGAGGGCCGAAGGCATTTAGACCGCACGAAATGAAGCGTGTACGTATAAACGCGCATATAAAACTCTCGGACCTCCGGCTTGCATTTCCAGCGATTTAGGTTAGGCGGATTCTCGATTCGTTTCTTTTTCTTTCCTCTCCGTACCACCACTCGCGCGCTCGATCGGGGCGTGCCACACACGCACACACCGGCGTCTATATAGTGGATCTCCTTGACGGCTATCCGTAGCCACTATTTATTCGACCGCCGGTGCGTGGATGCCCACGCAGGAATCTCGGATGAGATGAGCGAGGAAAGGCTGCGACTCGCAGGTAAGATGATAAAGACACACACACGCACGCGCGTGGATATTTTTAGCGCGAACGAAAAAAGACCCGAGAGCGCTGCCGCCGCTGCCGCCGCGCTTTTTCAACTCTCTTCTTATTCTCATTTTGAATGAAGGAGGCTGCGGCGGTTTCCACACAGTTTATTTTCATTATCTCCCGAGCTCTCTCGGCAAGGGGTAACGCGTGACGAAATAACGTATAACGCAGATGTTATAATGTATACATGTTTGCATGTACAAAATAAGATCACCCGGGTTTTATCCGCGGCCGCGGAAACGTCGGTCGCTGATAACATTCTCGAAGAGAGAGACTAGTCAAGGTTTTTCGGGAGGGGAGCAGGTCATACAGGAAGGCTTGCTTTACACACCGGATCCGTAATTTAGTGCATGTATATATTATATACACATACGAAGAGAGAGAGAGAGAGGGACACAGTCACGAGGAAGCCGGCAATTTGCGCGCCGGGCGTACAGCACATAAAAGCGCGCGACGATTAGAGTCGGCTAGAGAAAGTTCCTGCCCCCCTGGCAAGGGTACCCGGCTACACTACTACTGGCGTGTACATAAAGAATGCGGCCCGCGGAGAGCCAGCTCGATCTTATCGATCGGCGAACTATGCGGCACATGCACTGCGTCCCCGTAATTCGATTCTCTTACTCTCTGTATCAGCGTGCGACACGACACGAGATGTATATACCTACACGTGCACCAACGACGATTATACATACCGGCCCTTCGCCACCCATGCATTACGATTTACGCGCGTCGCGTTTTCCCGCGCGAGCTAGCATCTAGCCGCATAGCGAAGGTGAAAGCCGCCCACTGCACACATAATACCCCTGAGAGGTACGTAAACACACATCACACGTACATATACGCAGACAGACAGAGAGACAGACTGTTAGATCGCGCGGCACGTCCGGCGAATGGAGTGTTGTGTGCGCTGAGGCACACGGGCGCGGCAGGACTGACTCTGCGTCTTAGTCGGTGAATCGCCTATGCATAATCAGCAGCTATATAGACACGGACACATGCTCCTTCTCTCTCTTTCGCTCGCGTGTAACCGCACCACGACCCGTCGAGACTCCTTATAACGTCGTTAGCGCTAACCGAGTTAGCACCGCCGATCTTCTTTTCTCCCACGACAGAGTAAGAGAGGGTGCAAGCAACCACATCGCCACGTATAATCCCGCGCGAGTGCATTAAAAGCGCCCGCCGCGCGGCCTTGACGACGCCGCTGCCGCCGCATGTATCTATAATATACCTCTCCGCGTGCGGGCGCGCGCGTCTGCATATAAACACACACTGGGAAGACACACACCTGTATTTATTTATATATGTAACTGCCGAGCACACACGATGGTCGGGTCGAGTCAGTAGAGGTAGCTACCGCGCGCGCGCGTCTTATATATACCGATACCCGTACATGCATATAAACTATACATAATATATTAATATATATATAAACAGACTGCCTACACGTGCCACACACAGGCGACGACGGGCACTGTGTGATGTCTCTCGCGCGGTGCTGCCCGATCGCGGGCCTCGTACTAACTGAGCGCGAGCGCGCCTCGGTGTGTGTACAACTCGCGCGCGCTGCCTGCCCTGCCGCTAGCGCTCTCTCGCGTAAGTGTATATATATATATATATATATATATATATATATATACGTGTGTGTACACGTGCGAGTGGGAGCTCACAGCTCTCGTAGAGCAACACCGACGGTGACGACGGCGACGCCGACGACGAGAGTCCCATGTGAGAGCGGCTTGCGAAATAGCGACAAGTGTGCGCGTGTGTGCACTGCAGCAGCGGGTACGTATGTGGTTGCACAAGAGCGCGTCTGCACTATGATGCACACCTATATATCTCTGGAGGAACTCGGTGTGCGCGAGGCTGTGTATCAGTGTGCACGTTATTATCGGCCGCCAGCGGGAGGATATATATAGCGGTGCAACCTTGTCTCTTATAAGCGTTTTTCTTATGTGTATACATTATACGTACAGCAGCAGCAGCAGCATTATCTCTCTCGTGTACGCGCGTTATAGCGTTCGTGCACACATGGGCGGCTCGCGGCGCGCGAATTAAGGCCGAGCGAGCGAGGCTATCGATCCCGCGGGCGCTAGCTCGTCGCTGCGTGTGATGCGCATCCTTGACACGTCGCTCCACACCCCGAAAGAGCGGCGGCAGGATATCGCCGCGGCGTCGTGTGTGTATCGCACAGGTGAGAGAGGTATAGACGCTGAGATTTTGAGTCTCGCGCGGAGACGGAGAGAAATGTTGTAGGGGTAGATGACACTTGTGGCACGTGCGCATTCCAGCTGATTGTACGTGGGTTGTGCCGCACCACGCGCTTCCTCTATGACTCGAGCTCCGGGCGAGCGAGAGATAAGAGAGCGAGCGTTTCGGCAGTTATACATTTCGGAGCAGTTTGTAATAGTGCCGCAGGGCACGAGTCGTAAAACATTAATCGCCGTGGCGGCGACGACGACGTGTAGACTAGCTGTTATTGCACTTTATATTTACGTGCAAACGCGAGTGTAGGCAGAAGCGCGTGGGAGGAGAGCTGGACTACTCGCGAATTAACGCACAGAGTCGCATTGTACGTCTATTCTTCGCCTATACATACACAGGAGCATCGCTGCGGTTGTTGAAAAATGCCCGACCGCTGAGTCACCGACGGCTCGAAAATGCCCCGTCGAAAAGTGCGCGTGTTGTTTTCCTCCTCCGCCTCTCTCGGCTTATCTCTCTCTCTCTCTGCGTGCGAGTTAGTTACGGAATGGCCGTGTGGCTGGCTGGTGGTGTAGCTCGAAAATTCCAACTATGTAGCAATTTTCGACCCGTCGAGATATACGGCCACTTATGTAATCATGTAATTTTAGCTGAAAATCGTCGTCGTCGCGGGCAGCGAGAGAGAGAGAGAGAGAGAGAGAGAGAGAGAGAGAGAGAGAGAGAGAGAGAGAGAGAGAGAGAGAGAGAGAGAGAGAGAGAGAGAGAGAGAGAGAGAGAGAGAGAGAGAGAGAGAGAGAGAGAGAGAGAGAGAGAGAGAGAGAGAGAGAGAGAGAGAGAGAGAGAGAGCGTATTATAAGCGTTTCACTCGGAAGTGGATCACCCATTTTTGACCGCGTGCGAGAAGAACGCTGAGAGGGAGTATTATTATATATGCGATCTCCACACGGTGGGTTGGGAAAAAGTTGCTGTGTAATTTGCTTTATTACCGGGGAACGGATATACACCGATACCTGACCCATATTCAAGCACATACCTCCCTCTCGGGAGGGGTTTTTTTTAAACGCGCACGGCGAGAATAAATTACGCCAGGCGTTACAAAATGTTGTCACACATTCTGGTATCGAAAAAAGAGACGCTCGACCTTTCTTTCGCAATATCGAGTCTTATTTGAAGGTCGAGTGTGCGTATAGCAGCAGGGCGTTCTTATCGGCGGTTATCGGCGCGGCGAGCTGCCGAAATCTGCTGATGCCTTGCAGCAGCAGCAGCAGCAGCAGCATCAAGAGGCGAAAATTTTGGAACGGATTAGCGTCGGATTTATGCAATATTCTGCAGTTATAGGGGCTTACGCGAATGTGCTTCATCGCTATACCTCGGTATTGCACGGTATATCTGTGCAGATGTTGTACTGGGGATCGACGTAATTTTTATATATAGGCGTGCTGAGGAGGATTATAAATTCCGAGGAAGGAATAAAAATGACGCGGAAGCGTTTCATCGGCGCAATTTATGCAGAAATCATCCTGCCAACCGAATCGGTAAACAAACATCAACGTGACTCACGTCCAAGATTCTGACAGAATCACAATAATTCAGCCGCACGCGTGGGCATTAACATAACACCGCGTACATAATTGAAATTTCACCGTGATAGACTTCAGCTACTTCTATGGAAAATTTTAGGAAAACATTTTCCCCTCTCTGCGTTCTTCTTTAATCGTCTATCACACTCCCGTTTTATTTACATAAACTACCGGAAGCGCACAACACAAACACGCGCCCGTCTGATATTTTTGTTTTTCCTCTCCTTCACTTCGTTATCGCGTTTTCAGTGGCTGTTTACTTTCTCTATTTTTTTCTCAAGCGGTCCTCGTGTGTTCGTCGGTTCGTTGACTTTAACGATCAATTACGGCTCGTTTTGGCCCGCTCAAACTCTCACACATCGAGAAAAAAAATATATATTTCACTCGGCAATCGATCCGCGTAAGTTTGATAGCCCCGTGCGTTGAGTCACGATCATAATAATAATAATTCTGCGGTGTGCCCGAGCGTGATTCGAAATTTATTTTCACCGCAGATAACGACTACTAGTATTTTCCGGTACAAACACAAACATAAAGAGTGTTTGTACCAATCCCCAACTATTCTTTATACGGTATACACACAGGCAGGCGCGTGAAATCCGCAGCCTTGGCATACGCGCGCGTTTGCCTTCTCCATTAGCTCCGAATTAAAGGCGTCACAACAATAATTCAAAAGCCCGCGTGTGTGCGCGCGCTTACGTTATTTTCCCTTTACTAATACACACTCCTCGATGACTGTTATCGCAACACACTCCGATAAAGCTGTTCTTCGTCTTGTTCGTCGGGATTGTTAGCTCCGCCAGCGGACGAAGGCTGTACGCGGCTGCCGAGGGAGTATACGTGCCGCGATTTCGATATGAAGAAGCCGCGCCGTTGGAATAAAGAGATGAAGAATTTCGACGCGAACATCCTGTGCGTCGCGCGACGAAAAAATAACTGCGCGAGCTGCTGGCGGCTGCGCGTGTGCGGAGGGAATTTTTTATTAAAAAATTATACCGTTCGCTTTCAAGGGCGTGTATTATACGAGAGAGAGTGCGTCTGGTGTGGAAATTGGCGCGAGGTATAATAAAAACCGTGTCAATTTTTATCGCACCGCTGTGGTTTGGTTTATCGGGAAGTATATATGCGCGCGCGAGGGAAATGAAAATAGAGCCGATGATGGTTTATCTGGCACTCGACGGGATTATAATATTATTTTTGTAGACATAGAATGTATAAATATTTCACGCGTCTGTATATATTTTCTTAGATCGTTTGTCAATCTTTTTTTTTTCAGCAGTTCAGCTCCAGTGAAAGTATATATACCCACGCATATACACGAGACACGGCTAATAATAATAAATTTGCTCGGCCGTAACAAGCAAAAAATAAAACGACGCCCGAGAATTACTCATGTCGTGTGTATGCGTTTTTTTCTCGCCGTGTGTATAATACTTGGACTTCACAGTCCCTGAAGAGAGGAGGAAAAAAGTTGCCCCCACCGGCGAAGTTCCCATAAGAAAAGCAATAAACCGGTGGAAGCTATCCCTCTTTCTCGCTTGCTTGCTCGCGGAGTTGTTCTTTTCTTTTCGCGGGCTGAGTCACACGCGGCGGGCGAGCGAGCGAGCGACAACGGGTTCTAGAATCTGGGACCTTTCCGCTACACACTTTTACTCGGCGATCCAGTTCAATAAGCTCGGTGGAACGGAGAGCTCTAGAAAATTTTGTACGCGCGGTCTAAGTCGGGGAAAGAGATTTTTCCGAGAGTTCGTCAGAGTATGATTGTGAGAAAGTTGAGAGAATTTTCAGGCCTTTTGATTAAGTTTACCAGAACTTTTTCTTTATGTGTGTAAATTCGCAGTATAAGAATAGATCTAGAGCTGCAATTTTTTGAGAAATCATCTTGGTTTTAGGTCTTATTAATTTTTTTTTCAATTTTGAGTAAATTCTTTTGTTTAATTAACTTTGTTTCCCTAAAAACATCGTATTTCAGCTAAACTAACTTAAAACATATGTATAAGACCAAAATATCTGAGAATCCAGTTGTCATCCACACCTCCAATCTCTCAAAAAAACTAGTTGACAAACTAACCTCTAGCTTACTTTCTAAGGCTAGATTTTTGCCGAGAAAAAAATCTTCTTTGTCGACCTGCTCAGTCGCCACGTCTGGAGGAACCGCCTCTTTTTTTGAGCGTTTAGAGGAAGGCGAATCATCGCGTTCTTCTTCATCCCAGAGGACTGTTATAAATAAACAAACAAAATTACGTTGATAACCAAACCTCTGCGTGTTGGTTATATCAAACGATAAATTTCCATTTCAACTCTAGTTTGAGCTTGGCCAATGCCTATGTTTCAACACAAGTTTGAACTCGAACGAAAAGACCTTTTTAAAAAGTGTGTACCTGAAATGAAATCATCGGATTCTGAAGATTCTCCGATGTCATCGCTGTCCTCCTCTTCGACTCGAGCGGCTGCTATTTTTTTGTCAATCATGTCTTTTTCCCACTCTAATTGTCTTACCAACTCTTCTCGGTTCCTTTTCTTCGACATTATAAATCACAAAAGAGCAAAAAACGAAAAGTAAACTTGAGCTCTGACGTCCGCTGTCACTGGTGCCAGAAAGCATAATAAGTATTGGGGAAGCCCAATACCCCGTGAAGGGGGTTGTTTTTGGGTTTGTTTCCCTATAGCTCTGAAGTATGGCGTTATATGGCGACTACCTCTTCGAACGAGAACTCATATAATTTGGATCGAACATTACTTACAGGTAAATTCGTTTGATCCTCAATTTTTTGAGAAATCATATTGGTTTTAGGTCTTATTAATTTTTTTTTTCAGTTTCGAGTAAATTCTTTTGTTTAATTAACTTTTTTCCCTAAAAACGTCGTATTTCAGCTAAACTAACTTAAAATATGTGTATAAGACCAAAATATCTTTTCCAGTATTCTTGAAACATTCAAATATAATTATAACTGCATCTTATAAACAGTTCACCCCCTTTTCTCCTGAAACTTTTCACTGCGAATCTTCAATCCGAAAACCTGCAACGCACCTCCAATTAGTCACATCAATCTTCTACCACTCAACGGTTCCTCCCGCCCTTTTAGTAAGTATACGAATTCCAAAATCCTACACATTACACCCTATAATAGAACATCATCATCAACAGCAGTAGCAGCAGCAGCACGTCGCGCGTGCACAAGGTAATATGCACACAAGCTCGCTCGTTCGCGGCTGAGGCGAGCGAAGGGGCATAGTAGTCGCGACGTTGCCAAGTCTCTCTCTCTCTCTCTCTCTCTCGCGCTCGCAGAATTCAGGAGAGCATTATTACACGCTCATTTGGAATGGACAGCTGACCGGTGCCCGAGCGAGCGAGCGAGTTTCAATGGTAGATCGTTTAGCGCTCGTGTACGGCGCAGGTCTAATCTACCCTGGCGGCATGATGTCTTTTTTCCGCGAAGGTATACATACGTGCACGCGCGGAACGATTAGCGCTGATGGGCGGCTAATTGACGGCCGCGCGCGCGCCCGTGTACACACAGAGGTGGAGTGATACGGATGCGCGTGTGTTATATAGGTATACGTCTTGGAGAGTGAAAAAAGGGGGCCGTCGTAGAGGACAGACACACGTGTTCATTCACGAAAACGTAGCTCTATATGTACCGGTGCGTGCCCGCGCAACTACAAAGGCACAAAAGGATGAATGGAGAGTAAGTGTCTACCGACTCCGTTTTTTCCGCTCCGACACTCGATACGACACACTCGCTGGTAGTCTTTTATGTGTCTGTGGATGTGTGTATACCGCCGGCGCGGAAAAGCACGAGACCGCGGTGGTACTTCCACCGCCATCTGGCGAGGAGCCGGCCAACGTCTACGCCACTTGCTTGCTCGCTCGCTCACGTCCAACTCTCTCTTCTCCAGTGCATGCATTCGCATCGATTTGACCGAGGTTCGGTCTAGACTTTGCGCTATACTATTGGTATACTCTTGCCATTGTGTTCGAGAGGTAGCGAGGAGGTTGGCTGGTTTTGGAGAGGCGCCGTCGCCGCTCTTTTTTTCTTTCTCAGCCGTGATGTCATGCGCGACAGCTTTTATGGGATTATGAGGTACGTTAGGCGCCGTAAAGGGAAGGTCGCGAAAGAAGGAGTGTATATAAGGTGGGATTCGGTTCCGGGGTTTGGTATACGCATCGTTGGTATCATATGAGGTATGAGAAAAATAATCAGTGCCGATTGATGCTTAAGAGTTTCGAAATTATCGGGTTCATTCGATATATATTTGTAATGAGTTATGGCACAGTGAGTGACTAACGTAATTAGTCATAATTGAAAATTAAAGAAGAAGTAGGGAAAATATGAGAATAGCTGAGGCATTGTGGGTTTCTATGCGTCGTGCTTTTCATTGTTCTAATTCAATTTTTCTTCTTTGTAACGTGTCAGATTGAAGTGCATTCTGAATAAATTGAAGAGCGGGAGATAGCTGTCACGAAATTAGTATAAAGTTTAGACTGAAAACGATAAGGCATGAGAACAAAAGTGTCGATATTAAATGCGTAGTTCAATATTGGCTCTAAAGCTTCCCGAAGAATAATATTGGGAAGTTATTGGAAAACTATAATCGCGAGTGCAGGCATTTATCGATTACACAAAATTGTTTCCACCCGAAAATTCACACGTTCGAAAATTCGAAATAATATATACGCTGCCGGGATTATAATCTTAAATTTAGATTGAAATTTCGAAATCTTTAATTTTAGCCGAACGCATAGCATTTCGAATTCTCCCTCTCTCTTTCTTGCGTAGTCAAGAGAACAACTTTCAACAAAAGGAAAACTCCCTCGACTCTCTAATTCGGAGAACAACATTTTCACCCCCCTGCCTTTTTTAATCGACTTTTTCAAACCCCCCCCCCCCCCCCCTCTCCCTCTCGCTCTGTCTCTTCTCCAGCCGAGCGAAATCGGGGCGCAAGTAAGAAAAGTTTTCGTAGCATCGAACTTTTTTTCGCGCCGGATGAATATCTAAGCGGGCTATATTTCGCGCGCCAATAATCGCGCGCATCGATTATCAAACAACCGAGCAAAAAACAAAAAACAACGAGTTCCGTTAATTTCCCGAGCGCGCCGGAAAGATTGAATGGAAAGCGCGAGATCGATAGACCTGACGAAATTTTGCAGCCCGCCGACGAGAGAGAGACACGCTCTGGTCGGGGAAACTGGGCGCCGCTGCGCGCGTACTTGACAAATCGATCGATTACGGAACGGAGAGTTTCGCCGAGGCAGCCGCACACCGCTTAGCGGAGATAGATAGATGGATGGGATACTCGAAGGCGAGGCCTGTTGATTCGACTGCTTCTGTCTCGCACGCCCGCGTTCTTTGCTGCTTGGGAGGAAATCAATATTCGAGGATTCGCGCTCGACGGGAAAAACAGCGGACGGGTTAACGTCTTTTCGCGGAAGCCCCCGTCGATAATACGTCGAACGCGTGTAAGCTTTCTGGTTAATAAGGGGCGTATTTATAGGGCGTAGTATATATTGGATGGGTTTTCGAAAAGATTTCGCGGGGTTAGATGGTATAGGCGATCAGAAGGTGAAACGGTCGCGGGGCACGCGAAAATTATTAACCTGTTTTGCGTAGGGGGCGAAAATTGCTCTTCGCGTTTCGACGGGCACGGCGGCAGGGATTGAGAGAGATAATAACGTTTGTCGTCAGAGAGCTCGCTTACATATCTTTGTTGCGTATAATGAGCTCGCTTCTGTGGCTTCGTTTAATGAATTACTTAATAATTCGGTTACCTAACGGAGATTAGCCGAGATTGAAACGTAACAGGGCATTACGTTGCGAGAGTTCATAATCGCGGATGATGTGTGCATTTTTCGTTGAATCAACAACAATTACGGATATATATTTTTAAAGCGATTGGCGAAAATTATTTTTAAAACTCTTCGTTAGAGGAGAATACGGTGTTTCTCGGCATTACCCAGCGCAAATATTATAGCTAAGTTAGTTCTGCTCAAATAGTTCGATAATTACTGCTTCCCGGTATACGTCACACCGAAAAATACCTCCAAGAGTAAAATAGCGGCAATGAGTATATATTTTTAACGCACGTTGTTATCGATCTATTTCCACATTATTATACAATGTATTTATAGAACAATATAAGACTGGTCTACTTCTTTGTTACTATATTTTTGCATCACCTTCCCACAAATATAAAATTGAACAATAAAACTTCCACTTATGAATGAAAAGTCACCTTATTCTCAGAAACAAACGATACGACGTCGTACACACCCCCCATAAAAAATTCAATCACCTCAGCAGCGCGTTATCGATTTCCCAAACTCCTCGTAAATTCATCGGCGAACCCACCATCGACGACACACACACACACACAGACACACATACACGCGTGGTAACGAGCGCATCTCTCGCGCCCTATAACAGCAGCAGCACCAGAGCAGCTCGCTCTCAAGGTGAGCCCGGGGTTTTACGAGTCGAACCGCACGCGCGGTAATTGAGCTCAACGAACAATTACGCGGAGGCGGCGGCACGCGATTGTCGCGTGGCCCCGCGATTCGAGAGTCTCTTATCCTTTTCTCGTGTCTTGTGATGCACTTCTCTCTGTGTCTGTCTGTGTGTGGTGTGTGCTTTTGCCACCGACAAACACATATACAGGACGCGATCGAAGCGGGACGTTTAATTGCTCTGGATTGGCCTAGCGTTTCAATGACCGAGCTGCTGCTCGCTCTAGGAGAGCTAGCTCTGTTGTGTGTTTCTTTTCTTTTTTTCTTCTTCTTCTTTTGTTGTACGTGTACGTTAGGGAAGAGAATAGAAGAGTGTGGCTTTTGGGATGTCGGGATTGACGCGTGTATTATCGGACGCTTTTTTCCTCTTCCTCTCTATATAACGAAGGATTGGATTGGTTGACCTTCGGGGGGCGCAATAAAATTAATACGACGACGAGCCGAAGGCGGCAGCTCTCTCGTGCATGACACAAATAATCGATGAGCATGCGTGTATGCGGGTGGGCGCGAGTGAAAGAAACGATTTCCGCCGCGCGTAATCTCTCGTCGAAGGTAAAATTACGCTAATTTTCCAAATTCGCGTGTTTTCAAGTAGACAAAAAAAAAAGTTCGCTCGTTTGAACAAACGTTTGTGTAATGTGAGAAGTGTGATTAGTCATATTCGTTTACTTCAAAAATGTATGTCATAATGGCATACGGACGTAAATTGGTACCGTCATATACGTATATCCGAGCTTTCGAATGAATAATAAAATAGGCACTTGATTTTTCATGTATAATTTGCGGATCGTGACCCAGATATAATATATTATACGCGCAGAGAGGCGCTGTGGAGCTCTCTTCGATTGAGCCGTATAGAATTTTCATGAGCACGCGCGCGGTCAATGCAAAATTGGATCCGAATGCGATGCTTATCGGCGCGATTTCGCACATCTGGGCGAGAGGATTTTACACACATCCGCGTGCATAAAAAGAAAGAAACTACCTCTATCAATTTCACAGCCATTTTGCGAGACACTGCACACCTGGCCGATCCCGTTATTCGCCAAGTAGTATGCGTATATACATATAGTTATACGCGCTATGGCGCCAAACTGCTTTTTCAGGGAATTTATTGGCTATAAATATACAGAGGGAACGGGGGGTAACGTCATAACATGAGGCGCGCTTCCACTGAATTTCGCGCGCTCGCGCGGCAAGTTTCCCTTATCTCGGCGTAAAATACAGCTCTCTGAAGCTGCGTGTACACACAGCTCCGAATTTACGGCGCTGTCAAATTAAGACTCTTCTTCTTCCTCCTCCTCGCCCCTCCAATTTTGATTCGAAGCGCACGCTATTAATTCCTTGCATAATGCGCGCGCAAATTGTCAGTGTCACACGTCGGGTGAGGTTTCATCACCGACGAGGACAATGGCGAGAAAAATTCCATTAAAAAGTTAGCATCGCGAGCGGGACACTGTTAATCATCGTTCTAATAAACTGCAGGAACATATACATATGTGTGCTGCGATGTAATTCGATAAGTCTCTGCAGCAGCGCTCAGCGATCAAAAACGTACAAACACACCCACACACATACACGTTCACGGACATACGCGTATTGTACAAAACACAAAGCTGCCGTCAGGAACTATCTGACGACGAGACACGACGCTGCGACATTGTTAGTAGCGGTAACATGATGGTTGTCGCACGTATATATTATAAGTATACGAAAAAAATAAGGACGTGTGTCGGCGGGACGAGTAATGTATATATATATATGCAAGCCACACACATGGTGTCGGACGATCGCGAGAGCGGAAGGAAGGAAGGAAAGAAGAAGCCCTTTCTTTTCTTCCCTTCTTCTTCTCCTCGCGTATATAACAGGTGGCGACTGGACGCGAGCGCACGTTTCGGGGAACCTGAGACCCTGCGCGGGTAGAGTGGCTGGCAACTGACTGACTGGCGCCCCTCAGGACGATGGGTGGCTCGAGTTTTTCGGTTGAGGGTGAAGCTAGTACATTTATGCGCGTGTGTGAATTAATTAATTATCTTATCTGCGAGAGTACGATGGTGGCATTGATTTAAGTGCGCGTGGCGTTTTATATGGGTCTAAAGTTTACATTGTTGGAGTGCAACGAAATAATTTTTTAGAAGTATAAATTAAAGTTATTACGCAATGGAAATTTTATCTAAATCTTTGTTATAAAGTCGTTTGATACCACAAAACAATAAATCTACATGCAAAATAAATATTAATTATTGTAAACTTGAGGTAAAATCAAATATTTTTTTATTTCGCTGTACTACAACGTTGCAAACTTCAGACCCACTGTTTTATCTGATAATTGAGCTGAAGAGTATAGTTTTTTTTTGTCTTCTTTGGTAATAGAGAAGTGCGCGGAGTTGTCTTTCATTGTATACGATAATTTGATTTTCCCGGGAAGTTTAGAAACGTTGCCTTTTGTTAATTTAATGTTACGCGAGGTGTTCAAAAGTTAAATAGAATTGCGGAACGAGCGAAGAAAAAATTGGTGAAAGAGTAGAGAGAGGAAAAATTCATCTGTAAATTATCGCGAAATTGACGGCTAACCCTGAAACTTCATCTTATACCAAGAATATTTCGTAAGAGACAATTACGCGAAGAGGCAGAGAGTAAAAATTAACTCTTAATAAGGATTCACGAGGAATAATTTTTAATGTAGTGTCTCATGGTAACTTCATTTATACGGCTGTCGAGGTCCCGCGATTGCTGTTATTTTTACGATAATTTCACGATAACAATCCGTCCCGTACAACTATTATCATTTATCTTTTTGATCGTGAAACAAAGTCTGTAAGCAAGATAAATAGAGTACGCCGCGCGCTCGGCGTGTATTCCGTATTATTGAATGTCTACTACTTGAGTGATAAATTTTAATTTTCGTAGGCATACATGAATAATGGCCTTTCTTACCAAAGTATTAAGTGTTTTCGAAAATAATGATATGAACACATTAATAAATATTAGATGTCTAACGGATACCGTTTGTTATTTTCTCAATTAGGAAATAACATTTTAGCCAGTTTTAGCCAGTTTTAGATTATGGCTTAAAAACTCATGGTGGATTGTTTCATAAACGTTAAAACATTCATTTTTATTTCAATCTACACGCTTCGCTGTATTCAATCAAATTCCAATTTCCGGATAATTTTTCCTGATTCTTGAATAAAATAAATAAACGATTATGTAAATTAATACGCGTATGATTACTTATACACGGTTTATGCAAATGAAACATAATAATATATCCCGTGATTAGAATATAATCTACAAAAGTGAGTGTTCAAAATTCAATAATGGGTAAGAAAAAATACAACTGAATAATTATAACACGATATTCTTTAATCCAAGACACGTACACAGTGTTTCTCTGATTTTACATTTAAAAATAATCAATATTTGTCAGCGAATGGGAGAAACATATCTACTTTTTAAACTTCGTCAATCCTTTCTACGTCTCGGCCACCCACCATATCACCAAGAGCGACCGCCTAAGCCAGCACCAGCCAGGCTGAGACGCATAATACACAAGCCTCTTCCAATATATATAAGGGGGGTTCATAAGCAATGAGCTTTTATTTTTTTATTTTTTTCAAAAAGAGCATGACTCACCTTGGAGTTAGTGACGTGGTCGGCGGGCACGGATTCTGGAACTGTTTGCAGGGTGCTCCGCATGCTAGCGGACATTGTAGGCCGCAGCCAGGTTCACTGCTTCAAGCCCTCGGCGAGCCCTTCGAGACGAAGATCTGACCCTCTTCCCCTACGCCTGCAAAAGAAATATCAGCATTCAGTTTAGATTTATACGCGAGTACGTCGATGATAATCGCTAATAACGGCGTACGAATGGTCTATTTAGAGCGGCGAGTGGACTGAGTTTTATTGTTGAAATTCATCGTGGCGTTTTGTAATTCGGCCGGTCTGTTGCGCGCATTGTTGTATAACGCGCCCCGCGGGTTTACGAAAATAGTGCGAACGAAACGTTGAGCGTGCGCGGCTTGATAATAGCGGCGTATACGTTTTATTGTCGGCGTTTCTCTCGCGCGCAGGAGGGAAATTATGAAAAAGTTTGTCGGAACTTTTACATCGCAATAGGAAATCCATTTATCCGATGAGGAAAAAAAAGAGAGCGATTTTCCGCTCATAAAGTTCCGAGTGTCGTAATGTATAACACGTACGTACGTACGTATATACGAGACAATATGCCATGACCGGAATCCGCGGGAGAACGGAGGAATAATAATTAATCAGTCACTCTTTTCTCCGCTGCTCCTCCCCATCGTCGTCGACGTCGTCACTATATCGACGGCGTATTTAGGTTCGCGCGGTTAAAAATATCTAGCCGGACGGCGCTTATAATTAATATAATAATAAAAAATCCTCTCTTACACTCTCGCCACATACACAAAGCTTCTTTAAAAGCACATATAAATATCGCGGGCGACGAGGCCGTATCCTCCCAGCGGGTCGTTCACCCGGTCCTTATATATTTTTACCGCGGTTTTCGACTTTTCCCCGGCGACTCGGCAATTAGCGAGCGCAGAATCCCCTCTCTCCCTTTCTCTCTCTCTCTCTCTCTCTCTGAAATATGGAAACCGTCGGACTTTTTTTCCAGAACAGCGGCGCGCGTGCGGGGAATGGGAAAAATAGGTTGGCCAACTCGCGCACGTCATACCTACCTACTCTCTCCTTCGAGGTTTAAAAAAAAGAAAAAAAAGGAGAAAAAGAATCGCTCGCGACAATGAGCGCGAAATTTTTGCGCGACCGCGGAAGCTAATGCTCGTGCGCTCCAGTTTACACTCGCGCGCGCTTTTTCGCAGCGGCAAAACCGATCGATTCGCATCGGCGCTGACCTCACTGCCGCTGCTGCTCGGCTCGTCGGCGACGACGACGATGATTTCACGGAAGAATAAAAATAAGCCATATACGAGCGTCTTTTCTCGATTAAGCTATAATACTATAAGAACGTGCGGGTGTCGGTGACTTTTGATCCTCGGGTCATACGCGCTTGCATAATCTGACAAAGGCATTCGCGGGATTTTGGATCGCTGCCGTGGATAGTGGTAGAAGGGGCGCTTTAATCTCGGCGATGATCGATAGCGATAAAGAGAGTTTAGCCGAGTTGGCGCCGAGGAGTAGGTGCAGCTGCAGTGCGGGATGAGTTAAATTGTTTAGAAGGACGCGTCGAGCGAGCGGGTCGTCAACACTTGACACGCTCTATATTGCCGCTCATTGAGCGAAAGTCGCGTTCATTAGTCGAAAGTTTATAAGCACACGCGGCCGTGCGTCGAGTGATTTCCGTTCGCGTATAATTAACGAACTTGACGATTAGCAGATGATCGAAAGCAAAGTGGTGCTATGGAGTGCTGTAAGTTAATAACGTGATGACAAGGGAAAGCTTATTATTATTATAATAGTAGTAATATGCGAATTAATTAAGACGCGCGCGAACTATAAACTTGCGGCGGGCTTTCTTGTCGCAGGTGCACGCAGGAAGAAGCTGATAATACTATACACGCGTGCATACGTTCGGGAATTTCGAAAGCCGAGGGAGAGAGAACGAGAGACAATCGACGGGATATCGCGCAAAGTGAGTCAAGGTTGCGCGCACAAGTAAACGTTTTGCGATTTCGCGTACGTACGGAAGTAGGCGGTGGAAGCAAGTAAGCAAGCAAGTATAAGTATAAGTTCGCCAGAGAGAAAGAAAGAGAAAGAAAAGAAGGGGACACGAGGACGCGCGCGAGCAAGCGATGCAACGACCTCGCAGCGTCGCTGGAAAGGAAAAATACGGAATAAGAAGCGTGTGCGGAAACCTACAACGGGGAGTGAGTGTGTGCGATGAGTTCGGTGCCCGTTATAATTCGCGTAGGTGCGACGAGCGAGAGACAGAGGAAGAGGGAGGTGAGAGTAAGAGAGAGAGGAGCAATTCGGCGTGCCATTTAGAATAGGTTAAATTTATCGTCAAATACGTGCCTCGCGAACTAAATTCCGCATATTTATAAATTGTCGCTGCATTATGTCATGAGTGTCTCTCGCTCTGTCGTTCTCTGGGCGGCCGGTTGTGTCCTCCCTCCCCGATAAAGCCGCGCGCGCTGCTACTCTCGAGAGCTTTTTCGCTCACTTCCGCGATTTTGCAAGCGCCCGCGCGCGAAAGAAAAATCGGCAAAACTCGCGCGAGCTCGTGTGTACGTATAATTTGTACGTACGTGTATATATACATACACAGGAGGGCGACTCATTCTCCATCTCTGTCTTGCTTGCACACTCTCGCGTGCGCGCCAGTCGACATCATCGGCGGGCCAAATATAGCAAAGAAGAGCGAGCGCGCGTGTGCGTATACATTATACGTATACTTATAACGAACGCTCGTTCTCTTCTCTTACACAGGTAAGCGAGAAAGAGAAGGAAAAGGACCTTCTCTCTCCGAGAAATCGTCGAAAGCGAGCGCGCGCGATTGGAAAAGCCGTTCTCTCTCGCGAGCTCGCGACATCGATCGCGGCCTTGCGGCCCGCGGGCTTTTCACGACGAAAGTATATGAAGGAGATAGATAGATAGATAGATAGATGTTTATTTACTCAGAGCAAAAATAAAATACATTTTTTAATAACACAAGGTTTTGAAAAAGACAAATAAAATGAGGAGAGAGAGAGAGAGAGAGAGAGAGAGAGAGAGAGAGAGAGAGAGAGAGAGAGAGAGAGAGAGAGAGAGAGAGAGTAGGTAGGAAGAAGAAAAGGCGAAAGAGAGCCACGTCCGTCAAGAAGTCAATAAACCGATGTGCTGAGCGACGGCTCCGAGGCTGAGACAGCCGCATCAGCCTCCTCCTCTCCAAAGAGGTCGCCGAGAGAGGGACAACAAAAAGTAAACAATTAAAACGGTACTTTCCTCGCTCGCTCGCTAGCGCGGCGACTCGACACTTGGAGGTTAGGAAGCGCGCTATACTGTTGAGAGACGGAGAGTAAAAAAACGGAGTCAGTGCTCTTGCTCTCTCTCTCTCTCCATGTCTGCGAGGCGACGAAAATACGCGCGCTGCAGGAGGCGCAGAAGAGAGCCTGGTGTGATAACAAGGGCCAGCGTGTGAGGTCCAGAGAAAATAGAGAGAAAGAAACAGACGGGGTTACTGCTGCTACTATACTTGCGGCCTCATGCAGAGAATGATGTGTGTATATGTAGTAACGTACGTACGTATATACACGTTCAGTGGAAACGGAGAGAGAGAGAGAGTCGGGTGGCGAAAAAGGGCCTCGGCGATGCTGCCTTATCGAGACACGCTCTCTCGCGCGAGAGGAGACGGGGAGATAAAGAGTAAAGACAGACAGAGAGGGAGATCGAGAGAGTGTCTGCGCGTTCGCCTTACGTTTTCTCTCTCTCGCCCAGGAGGAGCAAAGTACAACACTAGCGGCACCCCTTAACGTGTAACTCACGCCCAGGGCGTTCTCCGCTTACACACACTCTACAGTATAACACGTACAGGTCCAAGAGTGGCACAGAGGCACGAACGAGTAGCGAGTATGAGCGAGCGATCAACCGCACGATGGATTATCTAACGGCGTCGTTGTCGGCGGCTTCCCGTCCTCCTCTTCCCCGGAGTATTATCCGCATCGCACGTGTCGCCAACTCCTATCTCCCTTCGGCACTATCCACATATACAATCTATCAATCGGACGTATATGTACCGTAAGTATATCGAACTACGGGCTGCACTGCACACTCACGAAAGACGCTGCTGTGCTCTCGCGCGCGCGGGCCGCGAAGAGCGTTATAACCTAGAAAAAGCGCGCGGCGAGCCGTGCTTGGCGCTGCTGCTGCTCCGGGAGGCGGTGGATCGACTCGTCCGCGGGGGCGCGCGACCGAGCAAGCAAGCCAAGCTTTTCCCCCGCGGCTATGCTGCTACCTCCTCGTCGTCCTCTCGCCCGCTCGCTCGTTCTATAGGGTAGCTCTCTTTCTACACCTATACGTGCCCGTCTGTGTGTGTGCTAGTATATAGTGGTGCGCGAATGAGTGAGTGAGTGAGCTACAGCACACACGATGCCTCCTCCTCGGGGCCACACTCGCTCTTTCTCGCTCGCTTACTTATATACTCACACGCACGCAGGCAGAGAGAAAGAGACGGGAGAGTACACACGCACGCACAGCGCTCTACTTTCCATCCCGCAGGCCGCAGCCGGACCCGGGCCCCGCGCGCACGGAGTGAGAACTCACACGCACACACATACCCTCGTCCTTACGGTGGCGCCTGATCCTCACTGATAATTACCCATTTGTCACACGGCGGTGCTCCCTCGCGCACTACTCTTATATTTATATACTGCACACTGCCGGGCCGCTGCTGCTGGCTCTCTATCTCCTCCTCTTTTTCGGTCTGCAGCAGCACAGAAACTACTCGTCGTCGACGAGCAACAACTACGGCACCGACACTCTCACGTAGCAGTAACTGCTGCTGCTGGTGATCCGCTGGTCCTGCTGATGTGATGTGTGCTGCGCGCCACTGCCCCCACCTTCCGCGTTACCACATACAGACATCGCCAGCCGCCGCCGCACTCGCAGATAGTCACTCTCGCGGTCAGCGCGCTGCTGCTGCTGCTGCTGCTGCTGCAGTTTGCAGAGCAGCTCTCCTGTAAGCCAGCTAGCTAGCGAGCAGCTATCTCTACCTCGTCTCTCTCTTGCGCGCAGGGGCTACCCACTAGTCACTACACCACCACCGCTGCTGCTGCTGCTCTGCTCCGTTCCGCTGCTGCTTCCTATACGCTTTTCAACATGGCGCCCCGCGCGCGAGAGCCGCGATGTATCACACATATACCCTGTACATATGTATGTACGGTGTACACCAGTTAACCAGTACCAGTATTATATTATACACACTACTTTGAAAGAGAGAGAGAGAGCGCGTCGGGGACGCGAAACTGTGGCGCTCCGGTCGCGACGGGTTGTTCACGTCTGCGATTTTTTCACTGTGTTGGGTGTGTGCGTTGTAAGTATATGTGTGCGCGCGCGAGAGGCTATGACTATGACGTATCGCACGGGACGTCGCGGCGGCGGTCCGTGTCCTCGCCAGGGCCGTACGTATACGACACGTCCCTGTTTCCAACACGGAGCAAGACGGGGAGAATCGATTCGCCTCTCTCTCTTCCTCTTGCATTGTTGCTCCTATAGTGTATGTGTGCATGCACTTACGTCGTGCAGTACCTAGCCGAGCTGCTTCTAGGTACTTTCCCATTGATTTTCCATCTATCAATGCCTACTATAGTCTCCGCTGCTTTTTATAGTGAGGGGCGCCGCACGTGTGTTTAATGAGTGCGTGAATCGTGATGCATGCAGCATCCTTTTCTTTTTTTTACGGCTGATGGGCGGCGAAAGTGCGCGCGCGTCGACGCGTCTTGCTTTAAATAGATTCGAAAACGGCCTTTTTTTCGAAAACTTTTGTACTTCGTTCTGCGGCGCTGCAGCGCGTCTATAAAGGTGGGGAGAGAGAGATTTAAAGAGCCGCGGACGAGAGTTGACTCGCTAGCGCGCGCCTGTTGCATTTCGATACGTTTAATCAATTTTGTGTAAGTACTTGCTTACGTATGAAGGTACCTTTTATTTAGCTGAACAGAAAATTTCGAAGTTCGTTTTCTTTTTTTTTTTTTTTGCTTTTATCGGTATTTTGATTTTTCGGCGCGAATCCTTGGCGGGTGAAAGTGACTCGGTCGTTACACACGCACTTGTGCAAACACAGCGATCTAAATAAAAAAGTATCGTTCTGCTTTTATTACATAAATATGTTCTTACAGAGTAAAATGTAGAAAATTGGGGTTTTTCATTAATTCTAAATACACAATTGAAGTGGCCAGTTTCATGGTAGGAATTGTAACAGTCACTATGGTTATTCATATGCAAAGTACTTTTGCAGCAATTCTTCATAGATGTCCTTGTCTGTTTTCAGGAATAGGCAGAATATGACACGGTCAATCTAAACTTACAATAAATTTTGTTAATTAAGTTTGATGAAAAATAAAATTTTAGATTGCAATGAAAAACTTACACTTTGTGGATTTGCTAGCAAAAATTTCTTCACAGTGGATAAAGCGACCTTGGCAGCAGGTCTCTGTGGAAAGCCATATATTCCAGTTGATATGCATGGAAAAGCAATTGTGCGTACACCATTCTGCTTTGCTACATTTAAACTGTTTTCATAACACTCTTGCAGCTTTTCAGGTTTCTCTCCCTGTGGGCCAACAGTGTGAATCACATCTGAAATTAATTTGGTAAACATAAGTAATGAATATAAAAACTTTTATCTGAGATGAATCAGTTTTAAAATAAAACAGCAGGCACGTGTAAATACTCACACTTAGCTGGCAGCATGTAAGCACCAGTTATTTTGGCCTCACCAACAAGGCAGCCACCTAGGGTAGCGCACTCTTGTTTTAAATACCCTCCAGCTCCTCTGTGAATAGCACCATCGACTGCGAAAAAAAAAATCAACAGCAAATGTGTAGTTCACAGGTACAAAAAACAACATTGAAACTCAATAAAACTTATTATTAACCTCCTCCACCTCCCAGAAGGGAAGAGTTAGCAGCGTTGACAATAGCATCAATCTCCAGTTTTGTGATATCCCCTTCCCAGATGGACACTTTACCGGCCACTTCCTTATGAATTTTATCATCGGGCTGCTCTGACGACAGCACCCCGATGTTTGACTTGTTCTTGCTCCAGTATTCCGGCCAGGGCAATATTTGATCAACAGTCGTCGGCTCTCCCTTCAGAAGACTTCGCTTCTCGGTCGTCGACATGGACAAATATTTTTCTGCAAAAGTACAAGACCGACATCGTCAGCTCGCTACCAAACATCTTATTCGCAAACTTTGTTTCGTACTTACGTTTCTCCGTCTCGAACGACATGTCTGTCCTCGTACCGGCTCTGGTAGCAAGAAAATTTACAGCTGCGCGTGGTAGGCAACAACGGCTTCCCGAATCCAACAGCTGCCGGGCAATCACTACCACTGTCTGCAACGAAAATAAGGAAAATCGATATCAATAATTTTTTATCTACCTACCGGGGTTCGGTCTTACTTTAACATAGAGCATTTCGCCATAGGAACGCAATTATTTTAAATAACCTCACGCGCTCACCGTTTCAGAGTGTTTTCGCCGACGGTATTATGTAATTCATTACGCCGAGTCCACGGCTCTGACAAGAAGTAAGAAGGTGGCTTTCGTTATTGCGGAAGTTTAACGAGAATTGATAGCGTAATCGCTTTTACAAGCAGATTTTTACATACTTGCGGTCTGGCAGCAATGGAACGGAGACACATATTCCTATATCAGAGAATATAGAAACTTTACTGTGTTTTGTCGTATCGGGCGCGGTGGCTTAAAATGTTGGTGTGTCGCGACATCTCGCGGAGGTAATCGTGAAGTGAGTTGTTCGATCGGTAAAACGTCAAAAATAAAAATTTTTTGAATAATTTCAGAATACGGTCAAATAGTTACACATTGTATGAGCGAGTCTGAGCGGTTTTTGTAAAATACAATGCGGAACTGATACGTATGTGAATTTTATTTAAACTTTACTCTTTGCAGGTAAGTGCTCTCACATACGTTACCGATGGATGCTAAGTTTTTAAAGTACTTCGTAAAAATAAAAATATTTTTTGAATTCAAATAACAATCGGGAATCAATATCGTTTCAATATAATATCAACGATTGAACTTTATCCACCAGTTTTTTGCGTCGTCACTAGTAAATAACTAATTCTTCTAGCGTTTAACTTCATGTGGACAATATTTACAAATCTTAATCAGCTAGTTCGTAGAAAACATTTTGCAATCTTACGAACTCGGCATGAGTAATGACAAAAAAATACGACGAATATTCTTTGTAGACAGAATTTGCAACAGCGAAGTATTTCTCCAGGCCCATTCAATTGAAAAACCATATAATTGTTAATAAATAAAATAACAAGAATTATAATATTAATGCTTCAGAGACTATTAATATAAAATAGAACTCTGATTTTTTCAAGAGTAAACAATTTTTAACACGCGAATATAAAATGAGATTTTTTAAATAATTTAACACTTATCGTCAACAACAAAATAAACTTCAACTCAGTATTTCTTATTCCCGAATAAATCAGGTCACCCACGATCAAATATTATTTTTCCCCCTTTAAAACTCGACTATATTCTTCTGTTACCAAAACCATTTTACACACATTCCGTGTTATACGTGTGTGTATCCCTTTTCGCCGTGGGAGCCATTCGTCACGGCATCCCGGAAACCCGAAAAGTTCTTCTTTTCAAAGCACGCACGTACATATACATACATCTACATCCCCGAAATCTCGAAGGGCTCGTCGCGCGCGGGGGAACACGTGTTCGGCGCGTCTGTGAAGCGTATGGAAAGAAGCCGAGAGAAAGAGAGAGAGAGAGGAAGAGAGATAGAGAGATACAGATAGAGAGGGCACATATACGCATAACGGAGAGATAAGCGATTGACCCTCGCTGTGACCCGGCGATACGAGAGGCGGCCGAGATTCACGCGCGCGCGTCAGTCAGTCTCTCTCACAGCACGAGCCCCGACAGCAGCATGTGCCTGCGGCAGCAGTCTACGACAGTTTTTTACTACTATTCTTCTCATTGAGACGGTGTCGCTTCTTCTGCTTTTTTCTCGTAACGATGAACGGCCCCGGCGTCGCGCGTGTCCTCGGCCTCCTCCTGCTGATACAGTTCGCAACGTGCGGTAAGTTTTGCTACTTCGTTTCTTTTCGGGGGTGTTTCAAGGTCTGATGTGGTTCTCTGAATGAAGTCTCTTTATCGACGACGATCAGTGACAGCGGCGGCTATCGGAGCGGGATGTGCTGCCGGGACTTTTGGTATACGCGCGGCGGCGTGAATAATATATTATATCTGTGTGTAGATGTTTCCGCTTGATCTGCGCTGGCTTGTTGTACGTGTGGGATAGCGTGGTGTATCTATGTCATGACTTTTAGGTCTCCGCAGGATGAGTGTAGCTTTGAATGTCGAGCGATGATTGGATACGAGCTGTTGCAGTGACGCTTTATGAAGGCGCGTGGGGTTTCCAGAAAACGCAGCCGCCTATAATCGTATTTACGATCCATATATCAATGTTGATGGGATTTCCGTGTGGTGCTATAAAAAAGCGTTTGTAATTTTATCGGCATTTATTGTTTTCTTTCGTGATAGAGTGAAAAATGGACAAAAAAGGTTCTTGAACTTGCAAATTTCTGGATATACTATATAACGTCCACGTATGCTTTTTATTGATAATTTTTTAATTAACGTGGCGCATATTGCATATTCAATATGTACTAATTTAAATTGGCCAGGCGATCGTTTTAATAATGACAGTTGCGCATTTACATATTTCATGCGAATTTCCGAATTTATCCGTACATAAATAATATATCGCATCAGTAAAATCGTATATAAATATTGGATTCCACTTCCGCGGAACTTTTTCACGCTAATTATTGATGACTAATTTGAGAGGCATATTAGTTATTATTTATTTCCCAATTGCATAAAATTTCCGGGAATATCGGATTTATAACAGTTTTTGCATTGACCTGGTAGTTAATTAACTAGTTAGCGGGACTCGAGTTTAAAAAATATATAAATTACAGTAAAATCACGTACACGTAAACCAATTTTTTTAATTAATGTTTTCAGTCCTTGTATTACTACGTATACTCTCTTAAAAGTAAAAAAAGAAAGAAAGAAATACTTCCATCACAATTCAAAAGTCCAAAACAACAGTACTCTTCCGCGAAAACATCGCGCTTGCACTTTCAATGCAGGGGCACTTCGCGTCTCTCTCTCTTTCTCTCGAGCTATATACATATATACCGCATATAGAGACCTCTGCGCCGCCGTCAAAACGTCAATACCGAAAAGCCCTCGAAGCTCTCGCGCGCAAAGTAGCGCAAAGTCCTTCGAAACCTCTCTCTCTCTCTGTCCCTCCTGCATCTATATCATAACCCATTCTCTATCTCTTTCTCTCTCTCTCCTTCTCGCTCTACAGCAGCAGCAGACGATGGCACGTCGCTGGCGACGCGTCCGACCTCGGAGCAGATAGCCCAGGGCGAGATGCAGCTGGGCGACCAGATCCGCTCCATCCTGAAGCACTACCAGCAGGCTGACCCGGTCGGTCTACCCGGTGCGCCGATCCCCGACCCGATGGCCGTGCCGGACATGAAGCACTCGTTCTCCATGTACACCATGTACATGTACTCGATCCAGGTATACGGGCTGAGCAAGTTTCGAATAGTGAGGATGGAGTCCGAGCTGGCGAAGATGCAGGTAACCGTGGCGCTGCACATCGAGACCCTGGACATCATGGGGCTGTACACGCTCTCCACGTGGATATCCAAGTCGGCGGGTAATTTCACGGTGAAGCTGATTGGCGTGGACATAAAGGGCCTGGCGAGGCTCGAGGTCGGCAACGACGGGAAACTACACGCGCAGGATATCGACATGGACCTGACGTTCGAGAATATCGACATGGACTTTCAGAATTTAGGATTCTTCGCGTCCATGTTCCAAGGCGTTATCAATTCAGTCGGTTCTTTTATCTTCGACAGCATCAAGCCCTATATTCTCAAGGAGGTCAACACGAATATTCGGTAACTATATATATAGAAGGGAGAAGCAGTGTAATGGAATTACCGCGGAGATATATGTCTTCTTTGTAATATTACGTGTACGTACACGGGTGAAACAATGCAGCAGATTTTGCTTGAGGGTCGAGTAAGCCAACCGAATCAAACAATGATTGATCGTAAATATTGTATAGAAAACTGTACGTAAGGAAAATCAGAAAGAATAAAGTTGTAATCCTTTTGTTGTACGTATAGCTTTCTGTGTTTTATAAAAAGGAAATATCTTCACAATTGAAAAGACATATATTAAAAAAATTAAGGTCACCGCAATTCTCCCGAACGTCAACAACAATAAATTTTTAAACCGCTTCGCCAACACCGCATTCACTAACTAACCCCTTCTCCATAGCGGCGAGGTAAACAAGCAGATAACCCAGCTGCCGAACTACTTTCCCAACTCGATCTCGCCCTTCGACATGCTGGTAGCAGAGATCCGCCGTCAGGTCTCGGACATGGGCTACGATCCCTTCAAGATCAAGGACTACAGCCAGAGCATGGGCATGTTCACCGTCACCTCATCCCACACCTGGCTCATCGGCCTCGCCAGCTTCTACCGCATGGGCAACATCACCCTCAGCATGGAGAACGGCATCGTGAGTGCAATGCACTGCTTACTCTCTCTCCCCCGGGGGTGTGATTGCGCGCATAGCGCGTCAATTTGGGGGTTCGAGAGGGTTACCTTGAAGCAGCGAGTTTATGGAGATGAGGGGAAGAGAGTACGATGCTGAGGGAGGAGTGTAGTTTGTGATTAATAAAGGGGATCCGGATGGTTTGTTATCGTTTTGGGAATTTTTCTGTGGTTTTGTTAAATGGGTGTTGATTCTTGGTAGTATCTGAAAAAGTCTAGAATAGACTTGATAATAGTCGAGCGGATGTTGCGACGTGAAAGTTTGCCCGATGTCTCGTATCACTTTACCCAAAAGATCCGTTTTCTAAGAAGCTAAAAAGTTTAGTATCGCATGCTTTTCCAAAACATCAGATACAAACTTTTACGGTAGAACATCTGTTCAACTCTCACCCCAACCTACCAAACTATTAATATACCAATTTCCATAACTTCAATTCACGAAATTCCAGCCACACTGATACCTATCTCCTCGAAAACGCAAATTTTTCCAATTCCCTTACAGTTTTCAAATTACTCCGAGTCGAACCTCCAACTTTTCATTACTCCACCTCGGCGCGCCTTTATCTCCCACTCTCGCGTAAAGCCTTATCTTTACCCGGCGTATCCTCGTTCCTCTCGCTCTCTCCTTCGCGAGACGATCATCCGAAGCGTGCAATCGTCTCTCGAGTGTGCATCTCTCTCCCTCTTGCCGGAAGCATCCCTCTCCCTCTCTCTCCTCCCCTCCTCCCGTAATCTCTAAACATCGATCGGCCCTCGTATCTCGCCACATAACTCTCTCCCTCCCTCCTCCCTCACTCCACAGTCACGCATCTATATGTATACGTATGTATAATATGTGTGTGTATCGTCTTCAGATGTACGCAGTGCTGGACGTGGGCACGCAGGAGATCGAAGGCCGCACACACTGGGAAGTGAGCGTGATCGGAGGTGTACTGTCGAGGGCCGGCACCGTCTCCTTCACCGTCGAGTACTTCCGGGTCCAGATGAACCTCAGCCAGCCGCTCGACACGCGCAAGCGCGCCACCCTGGAGGAGCTCGACTTCGAGCTCGGCAACATACAGACCCGCGTACACGGCGCCGGGACGATTGATTATCTTGTCGAGGCTGGGGTTAACATCTTGCCGAATCTACTCAGGTACGTAGTTGTGCTTTGTGTGTATACTTTGTTCGTTTGATTGTTTATTAAGGGAACGGAGGGAGAGAGAGGGAGATAGACAAAAGACGGTGCTGTGTTATTTGATTATGGTCGGCAAGGTGGATATTGAAGGGATACACAGAGGGAAAGGACGTGGAATGAATATCGAATGATTGATCGTCAGTGGGATCAATTCAGCGACAAAAGTTGATTATCCGTAGATGAGAAGTAATGATGAATTCTCCTTTGATACACTGACAGTTCTTAACGCCTTCGGATTATTCAATTTTCGTACCACGAATGTGAAACTTTTAAACCCGAGAGAAACCTTTTGCCTCCTTCATCGCGAAGCCGTACCCCTATATATATCAAATTAAGCTACATTTATATATATATACAATTCGCCTTTTTTAATCGACGTAATTGATTAGCTGACTGCGCGGAGCATGCAGCAAAAGGCGCACTAATACGTTTATTCTCCTAATGTAATCAGGTCAATTTAGCGTGCTCGCATCGCGCCCTAGCTCACCACCCCTTTTTCAGGCTATCGTTTTCCTATATACACTCGCGCGCTCGCGCAAAGCTGCCAGAGAAAAAGATTTAATAAACGACGGGGCGGGGAGAAAAAGTCGCGTACCTCGCACAATTTTTCCCACTTAATGTATTAATATCCAGGCGAAAGTTTTGCATTTCCAGGTTTCAATACTCACTCGGGCTCCTCGCCGTCTACGCGCGGGCGCAATAAGAATCCTTATTTATACCTTCGTACCTACCTACCTATACGGGGGGTAGAAACTCTCGCGCAGCAACACCGGCTGTTCGCGCGCTCGCACAAAGCGGCGCAGAGGAGTCTGCTCGCGGGATGAGAAGGAACTGTTTCTTTCTTTCCCTCGCGCTCCGAGAGGGGAAGAGAGAGAGAGAGAGAGCTAATGGATTGACGATCAAACTTTTCTTCGCAGAGGAGCGAGAGAAAGAGAGTAACTAACTTACTCCTGCACGCGCGCGCGCGAGCGTTGCAGCGGTTCTTGCTTTCGATCAGAAACTATCATCGCGAGGCGCGAGATCCGAGGAAACTTTTGTCGATATTTTGCGTCATCGCGAGAAAAGGGAAGCGAGGGAGGGAGAGAGACATACTTTGAGGGGAATGGCGCGTCTGCTGGAACCTGTTACGAGGGTGTATGCCTTTTTTGCGTGGATTAAGTTATTTATCGGGAAGTGTCAGCGGGAGATGAGAGTGAGGTCTATAATTGCGCGAAGAGGATGTGGGTCGGTGTGGCTATTTTCTTCTATTTTTATATACGTCTGGGTTTGTTGTCATATATTTTTATTTGTCTTATTAAATAGACCGGGAAGACGGTTATACGACAGGTATATATAGCGACATTAGTAGAGATTGGAATTGATAGGGGTACGGAAATAGTGTCGATATATACAGCTCGGCACGTTCTATAAATTAATGTAAGATTGGGCATGCATTATTAATGCGGAACGACTAAGGGTTTAATCTTATACACTTATAGCGATATTAATAGACCTGCCATTTATAATATTCAAGAAAACCTTTCGCAGGCTTTTTGTTCTATTTACAATCGAGTAAAAGCTGCAGTCCGGGCGAAATTATTTTCCAAATTTACCATTAATATACTTCTTTATATTATTATCATGACACTTTGTAAGAGCTTACATTCTATTTTCATTAGGATTTAATGGAACAAATTTAATTAACAAATAATAAAAAATCGTTCAATTCATCCTAAATTTAATCAAATTTTTATAAATATCCACTTAAATTTATCCCCCAGGAACCAGATAATGGATGCGCTGGAAGGTCCGATCCGTCGCCGTGTGCAGGACGAGCTGGACAAGGTCGACGTGGAGAAGCTGATCGACGAAAAAATCCCGGACATAGCGCAGCAGGCGCGTATGTTACAGGGCCTCGGGCCCAACGAGGACGACGTCGTTCTAGAAGACCCCAATCCCACACCCCCACCTGAACCCGACAACCAGGAACCCTTCTCCGAGAGCGAAGAGGAACGCGGGCAATCGTGAGGATCGGTGTGAAAGGATCGATGTTTTTATTTATTGCACAGAGTGGCAGTGACACGAATTCAGTTAAGAGAATGGAAGTCGACCTTTTGTAAGAAAATAAAACAGTTCGGTGTAAAAATGTACATGGTTTTGAAATGAAAAGATGCCAGTTTTAGAACTATGATTTGTTAATGATATTATAAGATATAATTTTGTATGATGATCAGTAACCTCACAGTTGTAAGCAGATTAATAAGAACAATGTAATTTAAAATTCCATTTTAAAATACACGTAAAATCGATGAATTTTAAATTTGTGTTACATTTATTATTTCAAGCTAATCAAGTTATTCGGTTCTTTTGTGGTATATTATTACGAAGGAATGTTATTTTGGTAGAACTAAGTACTTGATGTATCAAAATTAACTTTCCCCCATCTGTATGCATGCTTACATAAACCGCTTCGTATGACTATACATATTCAATTGGTATAGTACAATATACATACTTGATGAGCTTTAATAATAAGTGCTCATTACATTATGATTATACAAGTGCGCATATAATTGTCTACTCATATTTAACAGTTATTGGCAATCAGTTCACTTCTTTATATAAATGTATATCCTTTTATAGTTTTACTGCAGCTTATCTTAAATAAGCTTTAATTTATAATACATCGGTAACAAACCTTAAATAATTGACAACTAAATTGTTATAGACCTCAAAATCGCACTTTAATTACGTAACGTCTCTGTTCATTCACACAACACAAGCACACGATCTCAGTCAATTGCAATTAGATCCGTCTAAACGTCTATTCTCTCCCACATCGACTATAGATTTTCGATGACATTAGTAACTTAAACAGCGACTGCAACCGTATACCCAAGACCAGCAGCGAACCTTACCACGTGTAATCCCACCTTAAATCAATCACAGCAACTACAACCAAACATATCCCCAAAATCCCCACCGCGAACACTGTACCAGCCGTCAACAACTCCTCTCCCTCCCACTCTCTCACTCACTCGCACCGGTCACACCAATCGAATCAGCGCGCGGCGCGCGGCAAATTGGCAATCAACGTCTCCTCCTTCTCCTCCAGCAGCAGCTTCTCCGTAGCGAACCGCTGTTTATAAAGGCGACGAGGTTCACTCCGCGCGCAGCTCCGCTGAGAGCTACTTTAGCGCTAGCGTGCGCACGCGGCGTTATTGCTCTCTCTGTCTCTCTCGGCTGTTACGCGATAATTGAGTTTGCCAGGCCCGTGGCTATTGTCGTCGCGCCCGCCGGCGCTTGCCGCCAATTTATGTATAGAGTGGTAGCTTGGAGATGCGTGTGTGGCATAAGGGGGTGCATGAAAAAGTTACCGCGATGAGTGGAGTGCGGAGCTTTAGGGCTGTCGGGGCGAGAGTGATTTTCTCCCGACGTGCGTGCTGCTGCTGTTGCTGCCTACTGCTTAACGTTGCATGCAAGTGAGTGGTGTGGGAGTTGTTTCGGGGGGTGGCGGGATTTTTCGCTGAATCATGGATTAAACGCCGTTGTTTTATGGGGGATCTCTTTTATACGTGTTCACGATAAGAGGCTTGAATTCTGGTAGCTTTCCACGCGGACAAACGCCGTTTTCGCGCGGTACTACATGAGATTATTATACAACGTATGTTATATCTGAGGGAGGGAAAACAAAATGAAAAAACCCGATAAAATGCCGGGACACGTTCTGCTTGTTCGCGGTATACTTACTTTTTTCAGCCTCCGCCCACAGTCCATGGAATAAGATAAGCATCGCACTTTCGGCGAAGCGATATTCTCAAAATACACACGACACACGCGGGTTATGGAAAGCCATAAATTCATCGTCGTCGCAGCGATTAGTTCGGCTTGTATTACAGACGCTCTACGATCCCACGGGGGAGCGAGTACCTAGCGCATCATACCAAAAAGCCAGAAAGCAAAAGAGAATCGAATGAATATGGCGGGGATGCGGCCGTGCTTTCGAATTTTTATCGAAATTAAAGTCGCGCTCTGGCAGGTTTCCAGCATCGCCTTTCCCTCCCTCGGTCATTCCCTTCGCCTCCTCTCTATATCTCTGGGGTAAAAGCGGCCATTGTACAACAGCCCGAGTTTTTTTGCTCACATTACATTTTTTACGCGCGAGGCGCGCATTCGAGTAGGAAGCAGCGCGCGCCGTGGCCACGATGAATCTTTCATCCACCGACGCGAGCGGCGCTTATAATACCCGTCTCCTCAAAAATGCAATAACACACATCGACTGCATGCTCAGCCTGCAAGCCGCCTGTATATATGGACGGCGCGGAGTAATGCTTTTATGGCGCGGCATGTCCGGGATGCGAGGATTATTCGTAAGGGGGTATGGGTCGATCGTTTTTCTTCTATAAGCCGGGGAGGTACGGGGTGGGATAAGGTTGCTGGAATTATACAAGATTTTAGGATGGTTTTGAGATTTGTATGTGGTTTCAGAAGTTTTACATTTTAATAACGGGTATAATATTTCTGTAGCTTGGAGACATAACCACATAAGTACATTTTTTTCAAAATTGGGAAAACGTAAGATTTTGTATGTTTAAATGGGTACTCTTCATTTAAAAATGTTAGAAGTAGCTAAAATATTGCCCTAAAGCTAGGATACATCCAAAACATAACAACACAAGTCCAGTTTTTAGACTTTGTGCCCGGCATAACAACATAAGTCGGTCATTTCTAATCTTCTTCTAATATAAATTTCTAATTTTACAAACCTTAAGTGCATGAACGTGAGAATTTTGAAAATTCTAGTACTATTACCTCTTTTTTACAAAAAAAATGCTTTTTAATTTATCATAAGGCCAAGTACGGGGAAACCATCAGCTAAGTGTCACATATTTACGTTCTATATACTATTTGTTGTACTAATATCATGCATAATTTTAGATAAAAAAAGTTGTCTAATAACATTACTTTATGTTAATTGAAGTACATAAGTAAAACAGTAATTTTTAAAGCTGTTAGAGTTTCTGTGCGTTCAGCGAGAGCACAAACTATACCATGCACGTCGTTCTGTCTCTCTCGCTCTCGTGCAGGTCGTCTGCTATTTGTATTCATAATCATAAATTAAAGAAAATATCTCGAAATTTCCCACGGCTATGTACAATTTACAAGGTGTGGTTTGAAAGAGGAAGCCTCAATCTTTAAAGCCATATGTTTTTTACTGGTCAAAAATTTGATCCCTTTTCAGAAATACTCGATTTAACCTATTTTTTTCCGCCGTCCCATATGAGTACATGTAAAAAATGATAATTTCAAACGTTAATTTCTTAAAATTGTCCACGATTATAGGGTAAAATAAACATACCACAAGATTCGGTACATCTCGAACTATTGAAAATGTAATTATATCCCAGTTTGCAAATTTTCATGCAAGAGCGTCCTTAAGGGGATGTCGGAGTCTATCCGGAATTACATATGTAATTACATATGTCGATAGTATCTACTATCGACATTCTCGTATTTCCCGTGGTTTTTATTCAATTTTTGATTTTCATTAATTATCTTTATCATTCGGCGTTCGTTAACCGAATACAAAAACCGGATAACTGTGATAATTTAAAAAAACTTAAAACTGAATTTAAATAATGTAAAATTCAATGTAAGAACCTGTAATTGGCTCCGATTTTTAACATAATGTATAATAATTGCATATAATTTTAATAAATCCTTTTTTCCCAAAAACTCAAAAATTGGACTTATGTGGTTATGCCTCGAAGCCACAGATTTGATACGAAAAACCAATCTGGCCATAATGCTTCAGGTATTATATTATTGCTCATTGAAACTGAAAATTTAATTCATTTATGCTCGTATATTATTAAATGCATCATTTAATTAAATATCATGAATAAACAAATTGAAACTTCATAATTAGCATCATATGTTTATACCAATTGTACTATAAAATTATGATCAAGCATACGTATATGGAAACAATAATACTAAGATAAAAATTGATATCAAAGAAAACCCGTTGCTAACTGCTTTAACGGAATACTTTCTCAAAGAGAATTGTTAAATTTCATCATAATTTTTTAAAATTTATATTTCAATGTAAAATTGCATTTTTTCTGCATATTTGATTTTTCATAGATACGTTATTCAACAGTTTATATAAAATTATATTTAAAAACATTTACAGAGTAAAAATCTTAATTATTTAGACGAAAAAAATGTGAATGGATAGGGGATCAAAAGTACTTTCAAAAAATGCTCCTACTTTAAACCTATTTGAACCTCGCCTCGAAAAAAATTATTTTCGATTTTTTCATATTTTTCTTTATTCTTTTTAATTGACTTAATATTATCCGATTAACTATAAAATTGAACTTGCATAACTTTAAAATGAACTTCATGTACCTGCCAAAGATGAACTTGATATCTCTTTCCAGTTTCGAATTATGGCGCAAACAAATTTATTACACACACATGCACACGCACACGGACACACCCACACATATTTTCTAAAACAGGCATATTTCGTCTCAGGGAGCTCAGATATATCGGAAATCATCGAAATCTCAGAGTCGAAAAATTTCACAGCTACAAAGCTTTCTCTTTGAGAAAGCAAAAATATGATGAATATATAAGTGTTTCTATAATACCAACTACAACAGACTTTAAAAAACGTGCATATCTTTAAATTTAAACCCTCGTATGAATGTATACATTTAATATATAATTTTGTATTATACAAAGTAAATGATTTATTTGAATTTACAAAAAAGCAGGTATATTAACTACACGGGTACTGAATATACAGAATTCGAGATAAATAAGGGAAAGTCTGTTTACAAAAAAAATCTTGATATACGTGTGTGAATAAAAGCTTTTATATAAATCTCTTTCTGGAAATAACTCATTTACTTTACTATTAAACACCGTGTAGAGCGCGTTAAAACAACATTTTAATCCTTGAAAAATGATTATGACTTCGCGAAGGCTTTGTGTAAATCATGAACATATACGTCATTGCATGTTAAACGTATATAGCGCGTGAATATAATTCACTCGCCTCGCTTGATTCATTTCTCTGGGAAAAGTCGAATGACCGTTAAATAAGAGTCTGAAATTGAAATCCACATTCGTTCTCTCCCGAGTACGCATGTAAAATCAAATAAAAAAAGTGACTTTTTCAAAGAAACAATAATCGTAGCGCGAGCGAGCTATCAAAAGAAATCGTACGCTTTTGATTCTGGCATCAACCAGCGCGCTACAGTAATACATAATCAGCCATCCAAAAGACGCGACCTCCAGGGCGAAAGTTTCTTTTGAGTTTTATCGAACGGTTTTTCCTCAGAAAAAGGGCACAGATTCAATAAAAAACTTTCCTCCTCCCTCTCTTTTTATCTGTGTTTGCGCTATTCAGAGAGGGAGAAAAATTTCATTGAATGACATCGAACTTTTTTTCTCGCGCTCTCTCTCTCTCTCTCTCTCTCTTTACGCTAGCAATGCTCGTTTCGTCATTTTTCAAAATCACCCGAATTGCATCGTGAATCCGAACAATATCCATAATTTTCGCATTAGGGGCGATATTTTACGCGCCGGAGTCGAGATATATAAAAAGGAAGAGGAAATTAGTTGTCGCCAGAGCTATAGGACGAGTTGCGCGGAAAAAGTTGGGAGAGCCGCGTTTTCGACGCGCTTCGAAATAAAACTGAATTAGCGGATACACGTGATTCGCGCATAGGTCTGTGATGCGGAAAAAGTAGATTACGAGGCCTGTGAAATGAACTGGTTCAATTAAACATTTATTGTTTGCCTTTTCCTATTTCATCAGTCTTATCAAAAATCGTTCATTATAAATACAAACTTCTTACACATAATAACAACCGCCTATAAGAATCCTACCTATATATACTCCGAGAGTAACATTGCAAAAGTAAAATCGACTGTTTCGCGCGCACCCAGGCGTGTATATGGAAAAAACATTAAACGCTCGCCGGCGCAAATATTGACGTATTTTTTTTTGTCCATGCACTAAGGGTGGGGTGGCACAAAAAAAGGGAGCACCGAAAAAATGGAAAGTCAAAAATCCCCAACGATGTTTACATATCCGTACATAAAAGTTCAAACATATTTCAACCTACATGCGCGCGATGCAACCGTTTCGGGTTTCCTCTCTCGTTTTTGCCACGTCGCTTTGGAAATATCGCGCGTGAGGAAAAGGATGGTGCGTGGTCTATAAAAAAAGTAATAAAGATGCGCGCGGATAGTCAGTTGCAAGTATCTCGATGTATCTGCATGATGAGTGCGGTGGAGTTGTAAGGGCGTATCGAATGTTTATATTGGATGGAGTTGTAAATGATTTGATAGTTTGCGTTTTTTGTTTTTGTAAACTTGCAATGGAAGTATATTTGAAATTACGTATTTCACGGTAAATTCAAAGTTATTGTAATTTCAAAAGTCAGTAATCTGATGGAAAATAGATAGAAATTTTATCGTTTGCGACAGCGAAACTTTTAAAAATTATTCAGAGAAGAGGAATATTTTTTTGTGCCATTTTACTGAGAAATATTGGCTTTGGCACGAACTGTAGTACAGTCAATACAACTTTAAGGGGATGTCTCAGCTTATTCAAACGCGGACGAAAAGTACGGTTTTTTTGTATTTTTCATTGCTTTCGAGCAATGTCTTACGTACAACTTTCATCAACAGTGGATGATGATTAACATAATCATGAAGTCGATGATGACATTATATACTAAAAATTACCTAAAATTTTGTACTTTCCGTCATCTTTATCAATTTTCAATTCCTCAGGATTATTTATGTCATGTATTAATGATCAATACACAACAAGTAAAAAGAATTACTATGATTAAAATAGCATTAAAATAAAGAAAAATCGATATGGAAACCTATAATTTGTATCGACATCAAAAACTCAAACCCTTTCCTAAAAGTCACTAATATCACGTTCACAACTCTACACCTCTCAAAACTCATAGCTCAAGCAAAAAGAAACCTTCCCTCGTTCCCCACCCCCTCCGCATACACGTCGCACCTTATCCAAATACGATCGCACCCTCTCCATTCCTCGCGCAGTCAGGTCTAAGTATATCGCGAAAAAATCTCCCTCTCCTCCACCCTCCTTTCCTCAGGGGTGGCGCGGCGGCGGCAGCTGCCGGGTAGTAGGGGGTTGGTTAGTCGCTCTCTCCCTCTCGTGTGCGCGCGCGCTTGACGGCGCGGCTCTCAGTGCACGTTCGGCCAGCTCGCGAGGCGCCACGCGCGCGTGTCGCTTTCTACTTCGCTCTCCCTCACGCGTGCCACCGCCGCCGCACACGTTTACGTACACGTACACATAAATATACAAATATCTACATAAGTACAGCGCCGAGGTGTGGGGTACTTACGGGTACGGTAAAAGAAGAAGGAAGGAGTAGCAGTGTGTTAAGTGCGCTTGGGGGCGCGATGTAAGGCGGGGAAAGATGCGCGTCCCGCTGGTACTGCTGGGGGGCATCGTCGTGCTCTCGGTCGCGGTGGCCAGGGCACTGTCCTGCGTCTGCTCGCCCCTCGAGTGCGACTCCCTCGCCGAGGACGACTGCCCCGGCGGACTCACCTGGGACCCTTGCAAGTAAGCCGCCGCGGGGCACGTATGTGCGTGCACACGTGTGTGTAAGCGAGAGCGAGGCTATTATTGGGGATAAAGAGAGAGAGAGAGTCGGTTTTACGGCTGTGCTCTTTGGATGCATTTATTCAGCGCGTTATGTGTGCGTCACAATACGAGTAGTGCTGTTATTATTCTGTTCTTGAGGGGGCTGTTGTCGTCGTTGATGTGTTTTTTTTTCGCGGAGAAAGACGCGCGAGTTTAATTAGGAGGTAACCAGTGGCATCGAACGACTGTTGACTTGCTTTTTTTTGTTAAGTCGTCGTGTTCCAGTTTTATACTTTTAATGAAGATGTTCAAGGGGGTTTCGAGGAAATTGTTTTTCTTTCGCGAAGGGAATACTTACGCTCTTAATTGAAGAGTAGGCGGAAGGAGTTTGTTATTATACTCTGCTTTACATCGCGTAATCGTGATATTTTAAGGGCGGCTGCCGCGTGCGGGTACGTGGAACTTCGAACTGAATTTGAAACATTTATCGCAAAAACTTTGAGAACGACTTCAAAAATATTCGACCTCGCTCTGCGGTACTTATGCTCGTCCCGTTTTATTAGCACAAAGTCGCGGCTTGTGTATTCCATGCCGCTCTATTTTCGGATATATAATACTTAAAGGAAAACAAGTAATAAAGGAATAAATTTCCATTCGCATACATAAATTTTAGTTGGCAGACTGTGAGAGAGCCGCCGCCGCAGCTGCTGCCGACTACAGAAAGTACGTGTAACCGGATCGATTCATTTTACATTTTGATAAGCTTTTCTGGAATACGAAATGCCCGGTGTGGCTTAAAAATTTTATCTAAATATTTCACGTATGCGTTATTATGGTTCTCCTCTCCCCCCATTAATGATGAATCAGTGACCTGAAAAAACATAATTTTATACACTCGAATATATGATATACATATTTCTTTTTTTTTTACAATAAAACAAGAATTATGAGTAATGTTTCTAGACTTGCATATGCTCGCGAGCGCGGTACGGAGTTTTCAATCGCGCGCGACCGTCGGGAACTTTCATAAATCAACTTTTCAATTGTTACACTATACGAGAGAAGTGCGCTGCTGCTTATTCTGTTGCTGCTGCAACTGAAGCGGCTATTAAATAAAGGCGGTGATAGTGAAATTCCCCGTCCTCGACAAACTCAACGGCGAACTCGTTTTTTGTAAACATCAATTTAGACGGCAACTACTACAGCTCTTCATAATTCTCCTCTCCTCCTGTTCCCGTGCGTATGTATATACAAAAGCCAGGAGAGAGAGTCGGGGGCGAATTAACTTTCAACATTTACGCGAATTATTTTTGCCGAAGTTCTCGACTCGCGCGCGTATGAAAAGTTGAAAGCTTTTGCAGAGAAGGTGAAGGGAGTAGGCGAACGCGAGGTAAATTCATTCGTTAATTTTCCACGGCGACTGAAATTT
Source organism: Torymus aiolomorphi (assembly GCA_036365515.1). Taxonomy (NCBI): domain Eukaryota; kingdom Metazoa; phylum Arthropoda; class Insecta; order Hymenoptera; family Torymidae; genus Torymus; species Torymus aiolomorphi. The sequence goes on along the minus strand of CM070875.1, from coordinate 220,249,565 downwards.
CTCGCATAATGAATAAAATCCTTTGAGGGTGGTAAACATATTAAAATTCTCATCATCTACGTTTACATTCACATATACATGTATATAATGCAGAATGAAGAGTGTGTATGACCTAGAGAATAACGCGATGCGGTAGCAATTCCGTTTCAGTTTATACTACAATTAAGCTATATGTATATTCGATTGTTCATTGCGTGAGTATGTAAGTATATATGTATCACGAGTACACGCGTACAACATTCACCCCTTCACAATTCATATTATACACACGCATTCACACACACACACAGAGTGATATATAATAATTAATGCACACTTTTAAAACGATACAGTATCCCAATAATAATACTCTTCCCATTAGCGATGCATTTTTAATCAGACAATATAAATTAACGCGGGTTAGCACGTTCGGCAGTTTGTATCACTCTCTTTTAGTAATAACTGCACTCGAACTCTGAACCATTATCCATCGGTGTGTGTGTGTGTGTGTGTGTGTGTGTGTAAAATAAAAAATATTAATTGCGATTCTCTTCTCCAAACGAATCAATATCCACTCTAATCTACGGAAACTAGCCTTCCAGCTTATGCATTATCATCACATACTCTCGTCTTCCAACTACAAACAAAAAAAAAACTTTCCTTTTGTCTCGCTACGGCCTGCAGCATGCGGCAGCTATGCGGCCCCTAATCAGAAGCGCACGGGCAGCCGAGCTGAATCAGTTTAGCACTCCACCGAAATTGGGTCATTTCTAACACGTATTTTATTAGCATCAAAGGCAGCAGCAGCAGCAGCGCGCCGGTGGCGGCGGTGGTTGCGGCCTGTCCACACCGGCGGCTTCGCCTCCAACCTCTAACCCCGAATTTATTACGCTCCGCGTGAGAGAATGTATATACATTCACGCGTACGCGCGCGTTTCGCATATAGCGATAATTATTATCCGGGGGAAAAACGCGCTCGGCGATAGTCCAGCACTCGGTGATAATTATTAAGCCGCGGGGCTCGCGTGTTGAAAGGTAGAAAAACGCGGACGTAAGTTATAGGTCTTATCGGTGGCCGGTCACTTATGATACGTATAATGCTATGCGCCAATTTTTCTCCAGCTATGCGTATGTGCATACGCGCGAGCTTTTCGAGCGCTTTTATTTATTCATTATTGCGCACGCGCGTGACACTCCGGTTTTATTATTCATGTTTATATGACGGATAAATAATTCATCGTCGCAAGTGGGTGTATATTGTTTACGTATGCGTATACGCGCGCGTCTGCGTATTTTGCGAACTGGCTCTACGTACGTTCGATGAAATCGATAATTTATACACGCGGACGTAGAGGTGCATGCCCGCGACAACGACGATGACGACGTCGTCGAGGATACGCCGGTAGTTGTTTTTCGGTTTATCGAGACGCGGCAGGACATTTGCCGGTCTGAGCGGAGATGTTCTCGAGTTTAGCTGGTTAATAAATTTTTGGTGATGTTTCGGCTTGAATGGGTTTTTAGTTGGGTGACTACACCAGTATTGGAACAGTCACCAGTTAACGAACATTTTCTTTATATATATGAAAATATCAAGCTTTCTATGTATTGTTTATCTAACATGACGATAATTTTCGAATTCTTGAGAATTTTTATTTCATTTTATATAAAGATTCTGCATAAAAGAAATTATCTTGTTAAGAATAAAATCATAAAATCGTCGCTATTAAGTGTTTCTTCACTGGTGAAACGTATTAGATACTAAAATTGCGTGTTCCTTTACCGGTTTTTAGGAGATATTTACAATTTTCATTAAATAAAATTTTTACTTTGATTCTTTATTCAAAATTTGCTCACCGACGTAAAGTTTGAACATTTTAGAATATAAATTTCAAAAGGGTTTTACTTTTAATCCATTTTTAAACCACTTAATTAAATAACAAAAGTTATAATTTCCTTATTCGTTCCTTCGCTGGTGAAGTCACCCTATATGGGTTTTGGATAGACGGATGGATTGGAACAGTAAATTACAAAAATAATGTATAAGTAATGATGTAATGATTCTAATGGCAACTCCAATATATATATTTATATAAATATATAAATATATATATATATATATATATATATATATATATATATATATATATATATATATATATATATATATATATATATATATATATATATATATATATATATATATATATATATATATATATATATATATATATATATATATATATATATATATATATATATATATATATATATATATATATATATATATATATATATATATATATATATATATATATATATATATATATATATATATATATATATATATATATATATATATATATATATATATATATATATATATATATATATATATATATATATATATATATATATATATATATATATATATATATATATATATATATATATATATATATATATATATATATATATATATATATATATATATATATATATATATATATAATTGAATAGTGAAGCGAATTGATTTGTCTCTAATTTTTATCCTTTCCTGTCTTTTCTGTCTTTCCTTTACCACTAGGCAGCGGGGCCATTCGCTTCACTATTCAATTAAATTATAAAATAATGTATTTTTACTTTTATTTCTTCATTTTCTTCCTGTACGAACGAAAATTATATTTTTTTAAATATTCGCAATAAAGCACAAATATTTTATAAATAAAATGTTGACAAATACATAAAATTATTCATGACAATCTTAATGCAAGCGCGTTACATTCATTTTATAAAGGTTAAAATTAATTAAAGTTTAAATCTTATCAATATATAATTTTAAATTTTATGTCTCTTTAAATTAATATTTATTAAAAATGCGGCTTTTAGAGTAAAATTCGACAATATTTAATATCATTGCAATGGATAATTATGAAAGACGGTGAAACACAGTGTATATATAAAGTTACTTTTCAAGCCATGCATTATTGACAGAAACCCTACGCCAGCATAATTAATACACGCGAGTTGAATAAAACTCCTTACAATCACGAATGCAGTCATTATTTAAAATCACAAGCGCGGCGCAATTATCATACTTTTGTATTTAATAAAAAAGGCATAGGACGCCCGCAGAAATATTAAAACTATTTTAATCAAATCACGATTTGCATATGAAAAAAAAACCTGGAATATTCGACCAATCAACCTAAAATCCCGATGACGAAACCACCTGTCTCGTCGACAAAATATAATTCCTACTTGGAAAATCCTTGCGTGTAGCCAGAATTAATTTCGTTATTAAAATCCTGTCAATACTTTTCGGATTTATCGGATAAAAATTGACTAAAAGTTATATCTCTCTCCCTCTCTATAATATTAATAAAAAAAAAACGGCGCGTCGCGTCTTTTCGAAAGAAAACGTGCCGTGAATTTCGTATACGTATGGCAGCATCACACTTGGCCGATTGTAACTTCGCCAATTTTTTAGATTGAAAAATTTCCGATTTCCAACGCGCGCGCCAGCCGCTCTTACAAAACGGCAAGAATTAATCGATATAAACGCGCCGCGTATTCCAGCGCTTTGAATCAAATAAATGTGCTCTTTTTTATATTCCGTGCAGCGCGCGCTATGCATGTTTATGTTCGATATCAATTAAACGTGATTAATGTCTATTGCTTATATTCGTTTGATTAAAATGCGTCGAAGAATACACCAATTATATATTTCACGTGTCCTTTTGGCAATCATATTACATCGTACATATATAACGTAAGTCATCAACTCCCGAACAATTCGCTTGTCCCACTACCATTTTTACCCAATTTAATTAACGCTACCTCCGCATTATTTAATCTTCGCCCGCCTCTATGAATACAAATTACCTCTACCCCTCCGCAATACAAAAAAAGACTTGCCTCGCATTGACTCTCAGCAACGATTAATTCAGCGGCGTGCGCGCTCGATTAATCATCGCCGGACGAACATTACAATGACGATTCGCTCTCGGCGTGTTAACGACTAAAGAATAATCCGCGCACGCGCCGCAATCAAACATCGACCTTTTTATCCTTGTCATTTTTTTTTTTCTATCCCCGAAACTTGCTCGTGTGTACATACAGAGTGGGGAAAAGAAGTCGATCCGAGTGAGAGAGAGAAAGAGGGGGGATAAGAAGATAAAAAGGCAGAGTTCGGGGGTTGAGTTTGGTAGCGAGAGCGACCTGACGAGTTTCCTCCCTCACTCTTTCTTTTCCTGTTTTTTCGTCGCAGACGTGTCGCTCGCGCGCGCGTCGCTACTACTTCTTTTTCTCTTTCTCTCTTTTCCGCAAGTGTTGGCCTCCATACTCGAGGATGCCGAGCGAGTGGAGGACTCGCGACGACGACTCGTTATTTTGCTCTTTTTCATTCTCCCCCGTCGCCCTTTCTTACAACTTTCTCTCTCTCCCTCTCTGTATGTGGGTATACGTGTGTGGTCAAGGCCGACGCGATTGATCCCCGTACACTCGTGATTTCTCAAACCTCTCGTAATTAGACAGCCGCGTTCGAAAAAACTCCTTCCTTCTCTCTCTCTCTCTCTCTCCCTTCCATTTAATCAGGAGAAAAAACGAGCGGAAGCGTATGTGTATATTTTTATATTCAACCGATACATCGATCGGTGAAAAAAAAATGAGTTACCCGAAGCAGCGCTCACTCGCCGTAAGGGACGATCGATTAGTCACGCAAAGTCGGAGGCTAGGGAATTTATCGGAAAATGTTTAGCATGCATCGTCCTGCCGCCGCTCGCATTCCGGTATTCGAATTAGGAGAGGCAGTGAGAGAGTGAGAGAGAGAAAATAAATTGCTCGTCCGATACCTACGCGCAGAATGGAACTCTCGCGCGCAATCCGGAGGAGGAACTTTAAGTGGCTTGTTTTTCTACCTCGCGAACGCCTCCTCTCTCTTTCTCTTTCCGTTTTTTCTCCGCTTTGCTCTTTGCCTCTCTTTCAGGGAACCAGAGCCAGGCAGGCCGCCCCGTTACCCTTTTTATCAGATGAAAGGCACAAGGGATGGCTCTCCAGAGCCTGCAATTAAACTTGAAAACGCTCGTCCGCGAGTGCTTATCGCTCTACGTATAAATAACGTGCACAGATACACGCGACGTTTCTCATCCCTCCACTCGAAACGTCGTTTACACCCTCAATAAAGTAATATATATGTATTACATACGAAAAACTTTTGCCGTGTACTTTTCAGATGCTGCAAGGTGTGCGCGCGAGTGGAAGGTGAGCCGTGCGGCGGCCTCTTCGGCTTCTCCGGCCGCTGCGCCGTCGGGCTGCAGTGCCTGATCAAAAACCTCGTGCCCCATCCACGCGACTCCGCAGTCGACGAGGGCGTCTGCACCAGTGAGTATATATATCTCGTTCTAGTGCTTATCTACGTTATTGGATGTTTGAATAGCGGCTAGTTAAGAGTTAGCTATCGTTTTTAGTCGATAGTAGAGATATCAACACCGCCGCCGCTGCTGCGCGCTAATTGACTGCAGCGGGGGGAAGGACTCGGATTGCATTGGCAATTATCATTATTGCTGGCTCGTCGACGTATATTATAATATAACTCTCGCTGTCGCTTGTACTATTATTATTATTATTATTATACTATATGTACTACTGTGTACGGTTGGATGTATCATCGAATTATAGATCGGACCGCGCGTTTTTCGAACCATCGCGGCAATCATAGACTGCCGGGTTCAGATTTTACCGGTTGTAATGGAAAGTGGGAGCCGTTACCGGCAAATTGGTTGGCTGGGAAAAAGATCCATCTATAGACTTTGCATTTAAACGGTTGTACGGGGGGCACGAATTAATCAGAAAATCAAAGGAGCTCTATCTCAGTATACGTATAGACATAAACGTAAACGCCAGGCACTTATGAGTCACATCTCCTTGGGTCACGTGGAATTCTTCTTTTCTTCGCGGTGCGGAGAGATCGAGGCGCGCGATTGCTGGAATCGTTATTATACACGCGCAGACGGAGATTGTATTACGAAATTCAGCCGCCTCTCTCTCTCTCTCTCTCTCTCTCTCTCTCTCTCTCTCTCTCTCTCTCTCTCTGCCACTGTATTTAACGTTGATACGCGCGCGAGGAACGACAGCGCGAGAGACGTTAGAGTCCCGCGGCTGCTCTGTATTCATGGAATATCATGCCGCGGAGTAAATTAGTTTAGCTTCCGGATATTTACACTCACGGGTCCGACCGTGAAAGGGAAATAAGCGTGCGCGGTGGTTGCCGCGAGATTTTCCTACAGAGAGAGGGAATGGGAGAGAGCTACTTATTAAATCTCTGCGAGATGGGCCAGATGCTTACTTTTTGCAGTCGAGTGTCTCTGTGTGAATGTGCGTCGTTAACCGAAGTTCTTTGAAGGTTTGAATATGAATTTATATGTGCGTTTAAGGGGGTGGAGAGAGGGAGGGATCGCTGTAACTTTGAAAATTTAAAACGCTTTGAGACGCGCGAAAGTTCGTCAAAGTCACAGGCAGGCAGGCAAGCAAGAGCATCTGAAGGTGGATTTTTATGGTTCGCGGATTTTCGCTTTGAATACTATTAGTCGGAGGGGGCAAGTTTGTTGCTAAAGTTGGCTTCGCGATCGCGGTTGAATTAATTTGTTGCCTTTTTTCCGCGACGGTTGAGTTTACTTTTACGATCGAGGTTTTTTCGATATTTACTTTTCATTTCGTATGTTTTGTAAATTTTAACTAAAAAATTAAAGTAGAGAGTAAATTAATTTTTTTTTTTTTTAATGAAGGAAATTACATAGTAGAGTTTATAATGATATACTTTTTAAAATATAAATGTCGAAAAGATGATTGCAAAAAAATGTACTGTTATCGCGTTCAATATTAACCTTTAAAGAACATTTTCATTAAAGTATCCATACACATTTATTTGTAGAAAGCGTAGTGCATACACAGAGAAAAGTGATTCTTTGCGTTAAATGAGATTCATTAACTGTTAAGAAACGTGGATTTGGATACGACGAAATGAATATTCATTAACAGTTAAGAAATGGTTATTTGAAATCCTTATACTAGAACTACGCTGCTCGTGCACTGCATTACTTCTAAATAGTATGTTATTCAGACCTCAGGTACTTGTGAGTGCACGAAAAAACTGTTTTATAGATTACGTTTCATTAAAAATACATAGAGCTAAATAAAGTACGAAGATTCCTATACTAATCGTAATTGCAACGTGCCTAACCTAACTTTTTACGCTACCATGGTATCTGCAGATCTACATCCCGCAAACTCATATTTCTTAACTTACAGAATGGAAATTCGTCACAAATATCACAAAGTTTCGAGGCACAAATGAATCATTGTTTTGTTTAAGTAATTACTTTTTTCAGTGATATACTTTTTTATCAGATAAAATACGCGTAACATTTCAAATTCACTTTTCATAAGTTGGAGGGACAGTGAAAAATTCATTGGCAATCAGCTTCCTCAAACTAAAGTTATTTTTCTAGTACATTGATTGTTTAAATCAGTACATAAATAAATCATTGTTATTTATCAACCTTGATGTCTTTTACATATTTTATTTTTTCAAACTTATTTTACAAAATTAACTTGAATTTGTTTTTCAATTTCTTTTTCTTCGAATTTATATATTTAAAAGTACATCTTGCGCTATGATGTTTTTAGTTTCTAGTTATATTCTATTAATTTGTATTTATTTCTTTGTCTGATTTGACAACGGAAAATTCTTCCGAGTAGTTAATTTTGACAAATTTTCACCTGAAGAGGGACATAAAAAAATGTCCGAAACGTTGTGTTAAATAAAAAATTGTTTTAATATTTAAACACCTGGTAGTTATTGGCCATCAGCTTCCTGAAATCCAAACTCTTTATATCTCGGATATTGTAATAGTTACAATATTTATATTAACTAATAGACATATTTAGATTTGAAAGTAGCTAATGGTAGAAGTTCTTGTAAATTGTAGTTTTTGAATCTAATAGCCAATTTAAACTCCATTTAAATTTTTACTCCAACGTTTTGGACATTTTTATTGTTTATGTCTCTCATCAGGATAAACAATAAAAATGTCCGAAATGTTGGAGTAAAAAAATAAATGATGTTTTTATTTTACACGTTTTTATTGTAAAACAACATCATCCTGGTAACAAATTGGCCATTAAATTCAAAAGCTTATAATAAGCATATTGTAACTATTGCAATATCAATGTTCTCAGGTAACATATTCAAATTGTTTATGAGAACATGGTAACTTAATTGTTAACATGGCATTATAACTGTTACAATGCCTATATTTAGTCATATTTAAACATACGCATGTTAACAGTTACAATGCCATATTAACAGTAAACAAATCCTTTTCTCACTGTACATTGTGTTACTACAAATCCGATAATCCAAATACAACCGATTGAAAAAAAATAGTCGCACCGAACGCGAACTTATTACCCCTAATTACTCTGCAGACTGCTATCTCTCTGGATTATCCGGGACTTACGCTAACCGAGTAGTATATAACTTTTTATACACGGAGTCGTGCGCTTGTTCCGTTCTCTCTTCATCAGATAAGGACTCGAGTATATAGCGCCGTCTCAATTTCTGGTCGAACGTGTGCGGCGCGTGCATGAACTCGGGCTTGTATGCAGCGACTATTTTGGGGCTGGGAATTTCTACTTATGAAAATATCAAAGACGAGCGCAGCTGAATTGAAAATGAAATTTCTTCGCGTATTCTGCGATGTTTATTGGCAGAATGAGACGCGCCGGCGGTTTGTTTCATTCGCCGATGTAGCCGCTATAGTAAGGTTATGCAAATATCAATTTTCCGTGTGTATGTGTATGTGTATAGTAAATGGGAATATTGTGGTCTTTGAAATTACGCTTGTTACGCGTGAGGAGAAAATTTCGTATTTATAAAACACGAAAGTATATAGTTAATTTGATAACTGTATACATATAGCTGCGCACTTTTATGAAAACTTTGAAGGGAAAAGCAACTCTTCGAAAAGCGTCGATCTGAAGTGTCTGACAAAGTTCGTTACTACTTGCCCGGTCTATATACATACTCGCGTGCCGCTGGGTACTTACACATTTTATTAAAACTCAACTACGAAATTTATCCTTCTTTTGAATACAGCGTACTAGTTCCCGGTAATGAGCAAGACCAACCTCAAAAAGCAATTATAATTTCCATCGCGAACATTTCCGAAAACATTGACGATAAAATTTAATTAAACATTCATGCCCTTTCGCTCGCGATTTTCGCCGTAACGATGACTCGACCCTCGAGAGAAAAAATTTTCCAAAAGAGAGTAGTGGAAAAAGAAGCGACTAAATCACCGCGCTTCCCACTGTATATTACGATTTTCCGCGCCTCGCTCTGGCACTTTGGCACATCGAACTCATTAGAGCTCTGGTCGACGTTACTCTGTCTTCGAGAGCTTTGACCTACAAATATGCAGTCGTCGCTCTACTCCGTGGGAATTAGAAAGTATCCCCCAAGTAAAAAACAACGACCTAACAAGAGTCTCTCTCTCTCTCTCTCTCTCTCTCTCTCTCTCTCTCTCGCGAGTCTTGCTTCGCGAGATATACGAGCAATTTCGTCTCGGAGGAAATCCGGAATATTCGAAGCGTTTAACGGGTAGAAGTGGGAGAGAACTGCGCTCGCGGGCTGTATAGGTATCGCCGTTACAAAGCCATTGGCTATATTTTACGGGGCGGCAGGGAGGGAGGAGGCCGGATAACTGGAGCGAGCGTATACCGGGGGAATAAGGAGTAGGAGCGCAAAGGGTCTTTCTATACTCCGTGTTCGAGCGAAAATAAGGGCTCGCGCGAGAGGGTAGGTGTGTATGTATGTATGTGTGTGTGTGTGTGTGTGTGTATATATATATACATACACACACGTGTATATAAGAGAGACGCTTGCGACGGTTACCTTTGGCGAAGCCCCGCTAAGTAAGAGCGAGAGATGTAGATAGATATATAGGTTGCTATGTACCTGCATGTATAGAGGGAAAGAAGCGATGCGGTGACTTAAGTGGTCTTACCAAGGGGTTGGTTTCTCTCTGTGCACGGCGAATCCCTCGGCACTTATTTACACGAGCATGTTACCAGCGAAGAATACGAGTTTATATTGAATCCTAGAGGAAATACATAATTAAGCCGCGACACGACGCGCGCGAGAGCTTCCAATTATATGCGGCGCGATTATAGTGTATATAATCCATCGTGATCGCCTCGCCTTGCCTCTGTCTCTCTTTTATATCGGCTCCCTTTGCCCGCGCGCTTGTTACGCGGCTACAAAGACGCCGCCGCCGTCGCTCGCTCTTTTCTTATATATTCGCGCCTGTGGGGGTGTTCGAAAGTCTTTTCCTGGAAAGCGAGAGAGAAAGATGTAAAATATCGATGTTCCTCGGGCCGCTGTATATAGCCGGGGACACACATTTTTTCCATTTTCCTTCCTCTCTATACACCGCGACGCTGTATCGGCCGGGAACAGAGGCGTCCGGGCAAGCGATAACGGCCTCCAGCACCCTTCTCCTCCTTCTTCTTTTCTTTCTCTCAGGCCGCAAACGAACAACTTTTTCTCTTATATATAGCTCCTGTCATTCTCATCGGCGTCTCCCATACTCTCGTATACATAGACGTGCGAAGAAGGGAGCACCACGCGCGCGAGTGGCTAAATAAATTATTTGCCAGAGCTCGCGCCCGATAATTGCGCGAATCTGCATATTTCGCGCGGAGAGGGGACCGAACTTTCGTCGTCGTCGCCGTTGCCGACAGCATGCGGTACACGGCGAACTATGCAGCTGTGCGCGAGGCCGCCGGCCGGCCATCATTTGCATACTCGCAACGTGCCGGGAATTAACAGCGTATATGTCGTACGTCGTCGCGCGTCCGACAGCCCCGTTGCACTTTTACCTACGCGCTGTGTACTTTTTATTCGTACATACGCGGTGTAAATTCCATTGTTCGGAATGCTTTATAGGCTACGCAACTGTGTGTGCGTACGCCTGTACGCGCGGATACCAGCTGGATTACATCCGCGTCAATTGGGCTGTGAAATTCAATTAACAGCTACCGACTGTGAGGGGGAGGAAAAAAAATACAAAGCGAAAACTTCCACCCGCGCGCGCATCCCTGTATATATACGTAAAAGAGGATCGAGTTACATGAGCCGCGCGCTAAATGTTTATCTTATTTCGTCGAATTTACGTTATCGCGCGTGGTAATATAGTGTATGTCAATTATGAGCTACTGATAAGTATAGACGAGTGTAATTTAGTTAGCGCCGCACCTGTGCGATCGCGCGTATATATTTACAGATGCGAGTGGAGCGGCACAGAGGAAAGTCGTGACCCATATTTCTTCGCGCCGAAGTATATTAAATTCTCTCTCTGTCTCTGTCGGCGCGGGCTTTATATTTTCTAAATTTTAAAAAAGGGGGAGGGGCCGCAACCGCTTTTGCGGATTTAATTAAAATCCGGTAACGCGCGTCTGCGGTGGGTGACTAATGGAAAGTCGAGGGGAAGCGAAGAGCGGAGAGGAAGTTCTTATAGGTGAATGGTTTTTTTAAAGGAATTCGAGACAGGGTTTAGTAATTTTTTAGCACAGTGTGTAAAGTTTGAGTGTTCTTGAGAATCGAGAAAGTAGTAACGAAGTGAATAGATTTTATAGAAATAATTTCAATGCGATAACTTAGAATGCGTGTTTGAAAAGTAAAATTTTAGTGATTTGAAAATGTGTATTTTTATAGAATTTTTCGGATTGTTAGAAGAAAAGGTTTGAAAGATAATTATGTTTACGAATAAGGTAATAATAAATTAGCCGAAAATTATTCTTTTAAACAACTTACAGATAACATTAAAGAAACCGAATCCCCAACACGCGCCCGATTGATTTTAGATCGTTCGGAAAGATTAATCAGACACGTATCCCCGTCAACTATTCTACTGGCGCATTGTGCGCGCCAACGATCGCAGAAGAATACCCCACTGACACATTAACGCAGCTGTAAATTACTCGGGTTGACACATTTTGACGCGCATCGGGCGATAAGATGAATTTCGGCACCACCAGTGTAGGAGGCAAAATTTATCCCGACCTGATTAAAAATTCCGCGCTTAATCCGCAATTTTAGCTTGTTGCCTGGCGTAAATATTTGAACGAGATTTCCCCAGACTATATTCCAGTATGTGGCGAATGATTCTAGCGTGGAAATTCTCCTCTGGATTATAGGGTATTCCGTGTTTTGGAATGAAAAATATTGCGTGAATAAGGTATCGTGGGTGCTGAGGTATAGTGTGATTATGCGATGGTTGATTAGTGTTTTACTTGGAGGGTTTGTGTGGAAAGAGGGAGAAACGCTTCCGCACTCTAATCCTCATAGATCAAAAATAATTTTATAAGAAGTTCACGAATTGTTAAAAATTATGCTTGAGTATGGCGGCTTTTAAATCAATAGAGTGAATACACTGGCACTGAGCTTGCCCAAACTTACTTTATTCTATTAAATTACTTATTGATTCCAATAACATAAGGTTTACGCAAAAACAAACTTTAATTTGAATTTTTATAAGAATAGGTAGTATGTTATAAAAATTATGCAATTGTACTCTTTACTTGTTACTTCTTATGATTCTGTTCGAAATAGACATATAAAATGTAAATACAGTAATTATCTCATCACCATGTACGTGTGTCTGTTTGAGTTGGGGGATGAGGGGATGTATTTACCAACAAAAATAAATGTTAATTCATTCTGTATATTTATTCCAAATTAAACATTTTTAAATCTGTCAAATAATTACATTAAGTACGTCATCTTATTATTTTAGTACTTTTTTATACAAATAATTTTCACATTATAATTTTTATTATGTAATATAACAATGTAATTTATACCTATGTATAATTAACATTCATACATTAATTTAATTTATAATTTAATTTTAATTTTTTTGATGTTGCATATTTAATAAATCATTTTCCTTTCATGTAATACTTTTTAAAATTATTATTAATAAATTAATAATTTCTACAGAATATAATATTATAAAATAATTATATATAATGCAATCTAAATATGTATATATAACTCATAATAGTACATTATGTAACAAGGGACTAAAATCGTAGATTATTCCCGTGGGTGAGTTCACTGCCCGAACGAGCGTCTCCTTGGCATCCTTGGCATCAACGTGTCACCGTACACCGAAGTAGTCCCCAAAAACGTACTCAGCGGGTCGAAAAACCTCCAGGTACACTCAAATTCGCGAGGAAGTTATCTCCTGGGCATCAGCGTGTCGCTGTCCACCGAAATAGTCCTCAAAAACGTGCTCAGTGGGTTGAAAAACTCCCTAGATACTCTTAGATTTAATTAAATTAATGCTCAAATGCATGGAAATACCTGAGAAAGGTTTAATTAATTATTTATAGATCGTAGTATTAACAGGGAATATAACGCGTCTTATTCCCTTCATCCACTCTTAAACAAAACGATGGCCGGATGTAGAAAATGATGGTTTTCTTTATTTTTATTATGAACTTTTCAAAGATATAGGTAAGAAGAAAAATAATTATGGACTCACAATAGAAAAAAGCGTCGTCACGCGAAAATTTCTAGTTTTCATGGCCAGCTTGCGAATCGCGTTACTTTTCGTCGCAAACTCGCGAATTGTACTAGTTTTCGCGGCAAGCTTGCGAATCGTGTTACTTTTCGTGGCAAACTCGTGAATCGTGCTAGTTTTCATTACAAAGTCGCGAATTGTACTAGTATTCGCGGCGAAGTCGTGATTTATGCTAGTTTTCGTTACAAAGTTGCGAATTGTACTAGTATTCGCGGCAAAGTCGTGAGTTATGCAAGTTTTCGTTGCAGTTTTCTGAAATGTGCTAATTTTCGTAAGGAGGTCAAAAAACGTGCTAGTTTTCGTAAGGAGCGTCGATATTATGAAGGTAAAGAATTTGAAACAAGATTGAAATTGAAGCCAGGAGAATTATCAGACGTATTAAGAATAGCCCTTGATATGCCCATTGATACAAACTCTTTGAGAGTACCTCCACCATGGCTAATTGCGGTTTAGAGACACGGACCACTACCGACGTACCCAAATCTTAAAATTTGTGGACTAACGCCCCAATATCGGAAGGATGCTCTTTTGGGTATTATGTAGGAGGTTGGGGAAGCCCCCAATTGATGAAACTGGTGGTAGACCATTATATGGAGATGTATTTGGCTTGTCCCGGCCACTAGTAGGAGATGCTTTGGACGAAAACATTGAAAGAGGAACATGGGGAGAGTTTGACGAAGAATCGTCTGAAGAAGAAGATTAGGCGGAGGATGAAAAAGATGAAGAAGGTAAGTTAATTTTTTTAAAAATATTTTCTACCGTTAGTTGTCTTCCTTTGTACTTACAAAATTTAAAGAAAGAATACAATTAATAATAACTATAAAAATTTCTATTCATTTAATTCAAAATGTAACAATACAAATTGCAATAATTTTTGTAGGCAAAGAAGATGCTTCGGGATTGGTTACACCTGGTTCAGGTTTCATTACATCAAGTGGCATTATATCTATCCCAGCTGGCCTAGAAACACCCGAAACAATTGAACTCAGAAAACGAAAAATTGAGAGTGAAATGGTGTAGGAGACGGTACTCTTGCTCTATACACAGTTCGGCAGGAAAGGCGATATGAAGGCCTTGGTTCTATTGGGACCTTGAATAAGTTCTCGCTGTTTTTTTGTAAAAATTGATGCTTTATTTAAAGTATGTAGTAAAAAGCATATCACTCAAAATATTGCCCGTCACTAGTCACTACTTTCTCCCATCTTTCTGGCAATTTACGGATTCTATCTCGGAAGAACTGCTCGTCTTTTGAAGCTATCCAAGAATCGACCCATTTTTTGGCTTCATAAGAATGGAAGTACTGCTCAGCCAAGCCATGAGCTATCGATCGAAACAAGTGCTAGTCGGAAGGAGCAATGTCTGGACTATACGGCGAGTGAGGTAGGGCATCCCATTGAAGCGCCTCCAAAGTTTCGTTGACTTTTGCAACATGTGGCCGAGTATTGTCATGTAACAAAATCACCTTGTTGTGTCTCTGCTCGTACAGCGGCCGTTTTTGCTTTAGGGCTCGGCTCAAATACATCAATTGCAGTCGATAGCGATCTCCCGTGATAGTTTCGTTCGGTTTCAGCAATTCATAATAAATTATACCCTGCTGATCCCACCAAATGCAGAGGAGAAGCTTCGAACCATGGATATTTGGCTTTGCGGACGATGTTGATGCATGGCCGGGCTTACCCCACGATTTTTTACGCTTAGGATTATTGTACTGTATCCATTTTTCATCGCCAGTCACGATACGATGTAAAAAACCTTTCGTTTTCTGCCGTTGAAGCAGCACTTCACACGTGAGAAAACGCCGTTTGACGTCTCTCGGCTTTAACTCATACGGCACCCAATGTCCTTCCTTCTGGATCATTCCTAACGTTTTCAAACGTTTCGAAACTGTTGTCTCATCTACTCGTAATGATTTTGCAAGTTCAGCTATAGCGTCTGACATCAGTCTTCATTTAGTAATTCTTCCAATTCTTCGTCTTTTTGGTGCACCAGCACGTTCTTTATCTCCAAGATCAAAATCGTTATTTTTGAAGCGTCGAAACTAGTCTCTGCATGTCGTTTCCGACAGAGCATGGTTACCGTAAGTTTCAACAAGAATCCTGTGCGCTTCAGCTGCAGATTTTTTGTTACTAAAATAGTGCAATAAAATTCCCCGCCAATACTCTTTACTTGGCACAAAACTTGACATTTTAGTAGTAAGAACAAAAAACGCTGTATACACTATGGCGAACTAACATACACTTAAGTTCAAGCTTACCGACAGTACTTCCTTATAGATGCGTTAGCATCTGAAATTACATACACTTAGTCTTGGTAACGCCATCTGTTAGGAAACAGCGAGAACTTATTCAAGGACCCAATAATATAATGGGTAGTACTCATATTTATGATATATGACAGGAGTAGGAGATCAGTTCCGCCATCTACTGTAGCTGCTCGAAGAGAAGCAGTTTCAACATCAGAAGAAAGAATATCATCGAGAGAAGGAGCTGTGGAGTTAGCTCTGGATCCGAGTGAATTAGATCTGGATTTAGAAGGCATGGCTAACCGTTATGAGGAAACCATACGTAACCGGTAGATGGTGCGAAGAGAAGATCTCTCAGAGATCTTACAGGATCATGTCAGCACGAAAAAAGCAAAAGAAAACGTGAAATGAATCGAAAAACACAATCTTCTAAGAAGTATAAGGAGTTCATTGTTTATTGATATATCCATTTCATAAAATCGTATCTATACACACAATGTTTCTTGTAGTGAAATGTATAAATATATTATAAGAATTAATAAATGAGTATTTAAAAAGTATAAATTTTTAATATATCATTATCGTTTAATATTGTATGGAAACTACTGTTAATAAATCTTAACTCTTTTTAATCGTTTAGGCTGCTTTTTTAAATATTTTTTTGCATAATTAATCAATATAGTTTAATATAGTTACATAAATAATTTATTTAAAAAATTGTTGAAGTAAACATAAATACATATTTTGGTACTTATTTAAATTTTAACATAAAGACCATATTGTCGGCTGGGAGAGAGAAAATCCTATATCAGCTTCGCGTGGAAAGAGGTCCTATTTTCCGCGAGTAAGAAAATCCTAGCGAAATTATTTGTCTATTATACTATTATACATCAATATATACTTTCATTTTGAAGTATATGATTTGAAGACCAAATTTAATTTTTGTAGTGTCCGAGTTTATTTATTAATTGTTGTGACGAAAGTAATCAAACCTGAAAATTGAATAAAAATATTCTTTCATTTTCCCTATCGCTCGTTCTTTTGCACAATCTTCGTTTTATTGTAATCCAGCTTGGCATTAAAATAACATTACACTGTACAATTTCTTTGATTTTTTTTTCAGTTACTTAAGGGGGTGTGGAATACTGACCTCTATTATGCGACCTACCGTAACGGCCGGACAGAAGTAATTCGTTATAACTCAATTGTTACTATGATTAACGACTTATCCAAATTCGCTTGCTCTCCGTAATGTAATTATCTATCATTCTGCAAAGTTTTGAGTCAAAGTTTCAAGGACACATTTAAAAAATGCTGGGTCGAAATTTCATCATTTTTCGTCATTTCACCACACCCCCTTAAATTGATACGAAAAGAAAATCATGATTTACCACGAATGTCTCGATTTTCGATTAAAAATTAGGGGAATCGTTGTTGTCGCACTTTTATTTGTACTTTATATAATATAAGTGTAATTGCGGATATGTATGTGCAAATCTACCGAAATCTGCGACGAAACCCTAAATGTGGTTTTGAAAATTTCTTTTCAAGCACAATTACCACACTTGGTTTTTTTTTTAGTATTGTTAAGATATAAGGTACATTTATACTATAGATAGAATAAGAGAGTGTAGCGCCACCTTACACACGGAAGTGTAGGCTTAGAGAGAGTGAGCGGGAGCGTCACTTGGCTGTTGTCCTCCGTCTGAGACGATTATAATGAAGAGAGAGCTGTACCATTAGTTTAAGATAGTTCATCACACATATATAGCAATATATATAGCTATTCGTAATGAATTTTTTTTGTTTTCTCTTTTATATTTGATACAACCAGATCAAGTTTATTCGAATGATGGGTGTCTTACGAAGTAGAAAACATTTTTTTCATGCAAAATTACGTAGTATTGGCGCTAATATCAACAATTAAATATTTTGAAAATTTCCTGACACGTTACTTCTATGCACATTTTTATTATACATGCAATCGTATCGATCAAAGTCTCATTTTGTTCCTTATGAAATTTGAGGGTAGGTTCGCGGTAACGATATTGTTGTATAACCGATCTGAATGGCACTAGATCTCATTGTTTATCGAAAATTCACGAAATTCACTGGAATTTCGATAAACAATGAGATCTAGCGCCGTTCAGATCGCTTATACAACAATATCGTTACCGCGAACCTACCCTCAAATTTCATAAGGAACAAAATGAGACTTTGATCGATACGATTGCATGTATAATAAAAATTTGCATAGAAGCGACGTGTTAGTAAAATTTCAAAATAAGTAATTGTTGATATTAGCGCCAATATTACGTAATTTTGTATGAAAAAAGTGTTTTCTACTTCTTAAGACACCCATCATTCAAATAAACTTGATCTGGTTGTATCAAATATAAAAGACAAAACAAAAAAAATTCATTACGAATAGCTTATATATATTGCTATATATGTGTGATGAACTACCTTAATAAAGATTGTTACTGTTTGTATTTACATTAATTGACAGTGGTTTATTTGAACAAATAACCCTTTGATTATTCAACAAGTATACATAAGAGAAATTTGATGTTGTACAACGCTTATCGAGGGGTATACTTTTTCTAGAACAACATCGCTCAGAATGTGTGCATAATAGACAATCAGACACGCTCTCACACACACACACACACACACACACACACACACACACACATACGCACACACACACACACGTATTCACAACGTATATTACGAAACAGTCTAGCGACTGACTGGCCAGCTCAATCGAACGCGCTCGTATATTGAGCTTATTGGTCTTCTTTATCAACAGGGTTGACCGGATCAGTAAAGCAGATGCGCTATCGCTTTATGTATTCGAATGTCTAAACGTTTCATCGTTCAACAATCTACCTCAGAATTTGTTCTCTTCTTGTAAAAGTTGCATCCTTATAATATTTATATTTATATTAGAATGTAAATATAAATAAAATTATTAATTCATCTAATAGTACCAAAATGCGAGTGAATAAAAAAAATTAACAAATTCGCCTTAAGCGAGAAAGAGAAAAGGCGAAAAGACTTCATAAATTGCAACGTGTGTATGAAAATAACTTGAAAAAAAAAAAAACAATTAGTCGAGTAGGTAAAATAAATTATTTCTAAATCTCAAATTCTACATATTTTTAATCAATCTTTTCCTTCAGAACTTCAAATCGAAATGAAAATGATAGGATATAGAAATAGTAAATGTGAAAATATCTACGGTCGTAAATAGCAATAACATTGAGAATTCATAGAAAATCATAGAAAATTCAAAAAACAGAACTAGTAGAGAACTTATCGCACTTTTCGATAGTAATAATAATAAAGATTGTGACAAATGTAACACTGAAAAATGTAGTTTAGAAAAACGTTTACATCAGGAAAAACTAAAGAGGGAATATTCGCAGCGTATGCTCAAAATGTACAAAACAAAATATTTTCGTTTGCGCAAACAGTATAACCGCCAATCGAGGAAACCGAAGTACTGTGAAAATCTCATAAATACCTTAAAAAAAGACATATCTAATTCACCCTTAGTAGAAAAACAAAATATAGTCAAGAAATTCCAACGCGTAGTAATACATCTTGCGCACCTAATCAGATATTATATCTTAACAATCATAAATTATACTCAAGAAAACGTTCCCAAAATTCCTCAAATAATACTAGAGAAGATTTTTCTCGTAATATAAAATTAAGTGTTCAATCTTTTTTCAATATTCGCTCCAGGATTTCGCGACTTTGTCACAAAAAATAAATTGAAAAAGCGAAAACGCTATTGAACAGATACAGTTGAAAATTTGCATAGAAAATATTGTTCGATATCGAACAATAGAATATCGAGAGCCTTGTTTTATCGTTTTAAGCCATTTTAGGTTGTACGTAAAAGTATTAGTAGCCGCGATACTTGCTTATGCAAACAGCATGCGAACTTTAAATTAATAACTGACAGATTATGTTTATTAAAAGTTGTAAAATCTGAAGGATCGGATGAATTTAGAAAGTTTTTAAGTTGTGATGGAATAATGAAGAAGGAATGTATGATACAGAGAATGCGATCTATGTGTAGATAAGAAAGTATCGTGTGATGATAATTTGTTAGAGGAGAAGATATGGTATTGTCAATGGGTAACTGAGAAAGTCAGTCGACCAGGCGCTAAAGGTGCCACGTATAAGGATCAAGTAACTTCAAAAAAAAAGTTTTACTGTATGATATCTGAATCGGTTATTTTATTAAATTCCAAATTAACTGTATATTTGAAACATGTCTAGACAATAACACATCAATGCAAAGTAATTATGGATATAAATAAGATAATAGTACATTATGTAACAAGGGACTAAAGTCGTATATTATTCCCGCGGGTTTCGCTACGCTCGCTCGGGCAGTGATCACCCAAGAGAATGATCGACTTTAGTCCCGTGTAACATATATTACTTTATTACCATCGCCACTGTGGCCACTTCATAGATTTGAAAAGTTATTTTGAATTTATGTGTTATAATTTTGTTAGTTTTAACCCAATTCACCATAAACATAAAAAATTAAACTATGTTACTTTGTGCCCACTAATTGACTTTATTCCCGCATTATGCGGGAACAAAGTAAAGGAGGGAATCAGACGCCACTTTTTCCCCGCTTTTCAAGCTATAAAATGGCTATTATAATATAATATAATAGAGATGGGAATAAAAAAATTTAAAGGAAAATGAAATTTTTGTCGTGATCGATTTTTCTCAGAATTATAATCTAAAATATAGTCAAGATATTCAAAGTGTTCATTTTGGCGCTTCAAAAAACAAACATTACTTCAAACGGGAGCATTCTTTTATAAAAGTACTGTAACTGGCCTGCATTGCATTTCATTTGTTTCGGTTTCTGATTGTTTGAGGTACGATGCTGCTGCATCCTGGGCTCTTCTTGAGCCGGTTTTTACTTACATTAAAGAATACGTACCGTGTTTGGAAGCAATTCATTTCCAAAGTGATAGGCCTGGTATCCAGTACAAAAACAAACCCAATTTCTTTTTATTCAATTATTATTCTAATAAATTCAATTTGAGACATTTTGGAATTTCACAGAAGCAGGACACGATAAAAGCAATCCGTATCGGTGGCAGTGTCAAATCTTTATACGATAGAAAGGTAATGCTTGGGAAGGATATTGTAAGTGCTAGAAATATAAACGATATAATTAATCAAAATAATTGTAAAGTAAATCTAGTTTCACAAAATAATATTGAAAACGTAAACACGTTGGTCTCGTCCGATTTGAAAGCCATTAAAGACACTTATTTAGTTCACCAAGTTACTTGGATAGATTTCAGGAAAGATACTTTGACATTTCGATATTTGTCATGTTATGAATGCAATAGCGAAAATTGTGTACACTATAATTTAGAAAATAGTAAGGTATTGTATAAACATCCTAAAGAATCTAAGCCAAAAGATTATAAAGAGGGTGAATGGATAGTAGTTATTTATAATAAAATTTGGTACCCTGGGGTAATAATAAAAATTGAAAAAGACAATTTAATAAAGAAATTTTTAGAGTATCGGGGTAACTATTTTCAATCACCATCTGTAGATGATATACAGACAGTGTTTAAAATACGAGTTTTGTGTGAGATCGAAGCGCCTGTTACGGTAAATAAAAGAAGATATAAAAATAAAACGTGTCAGTTTAACGAACAAACAATGAAGTTTGTCAACGCAGCAACAAAAAGCTGTAAAATTTATGAAATATAATTCGACGAAAATCTTTAATTTTAAATATTGTTTAATTTTGTATTAATAAAAATGTCATACTGCTTACGTTTGTTTATTTTATATAGTTTTTTTAGAATATCAAATCTCAAAATATTATATTTTAATTTTTTAATTAAAAAATTTAATATTTATTTGAATTTATTTAACAATTTGTAGCATTAATAGTTATTGTTTTATACTTTTAAAATATTTTAAGATTGCATAATAAAGCGTATTACTATTATGCGCGTCAGTTACGATGAATACGTTGCTTAAAATACGAATCAAAATGACTGAAAACGTGAACGACTTTTCGAGCGATAAGTTTCTCCAGAAAAAGTATACCATTCGATAGACCCTGTTCAACAGCGAATGTCTCTTATACATACTTCAAACAAGAAGAAAAACCAAGTGTGATAGGTGTGCTTAAAAAAAAAATTTCAAAACCACATTTAGGGTTTAGTCGCAGATTTCGGTAGATTTGCACATATTCATAGACAAAATTTTGGAGCGAGACGATTAATTATTTATTGGCATTCAAAATTAACACAAGGAATTATTAGTTGTAGGAAGCTACGTGCTTTTAATTAAGTACTATTTTATTGCAATAAGTCTTTAGAACTCAAAAAATTCATGTGTGCTACATGCAAACTAAACCTACTAAAGAAACATGATTTTTTAAATTACAAATGTTCGATTCAATGAATATAAGGAATCTTTTTCACTCTGCGTGTAATCTGACAAATGATATCTATTATTTTCGTCGGATTCCTATAAAAATTTTTTTTTATAATTTGGAAATGAACGTTATTCCCGACGAGCCTCGGGTTTCCTTTACAACCCATTTGTCTGAATTAATGACATTCCCAACGATTTCCAATGAGCCCTTTCATCAAACTCTCTCTCTCTCTCTCTCTCTCTCTCTCTCTCTCTCTCTCTCTCTCTCTCTCTCTCTCTCTCTCTCTCTCTCTCTCTCTCTCTTTCGTACTCTCTCCCTCTTTCTCTCCCGCACTCTCTCTCTCTTTCTCTCTTTCCATTTTCGATAAACCTACATTCTTTTCACAGATCACTAGCTTAAAATAACGACATTTCTGTCAAAATACCTTTACGCGTACTTCAATTTTGTACGGTCCATATAGAATTTTTAATACAGTTCGATCTGCAAAAAATGTGTATTTTCAATTAAACATATTTTTCTCCTTCATAGAGACAATTTTTATACAGAGAAAGAAAATTTCATTTCGCATACAAAAATGGTTAAAGATGTTTTTTAAGATATTCTGTAAACTTTTAGTCACAATTTTAGAAAAACTTTTTTTCCTCTGCACGCGTGTGTGTATGTGTGTGCGTGCGTGTAAAGAACGGCTATCTTGAATGCCAGTGCGCCAGCCAAAGATTAGATTTCTCCTTCGTTACTTTTAAAATTAAAAAGTTTTCTTGGATTGATTTTCTTTTCGACTTCATGAGAACGATTTTCTTTTGTTTTATGCCGAAATTTAGATTCTTGAGACTTATTTTTTGCCTGTCTCTTACGTAATAGAGCTACTCTTAGTTTAAAACCCCTATACATTTATTAAAAAGTAAGACGTTCACTAACCCACTAACGTCCCAATCTCCATGTTTTTGTTCACAGAGATACCAGGCCGGACGCGCCGGCACTGTCCGCTTGGTCCGCGGCTCTCGGAGCCGGGCTGCAACCTGGTGGGCGAGGGCTCCGGCGAGACGATCGCCGGCCAGGACGCAGGCCGATGCGTCTGCGGCCACCGGGTGCTCTGGTGCCCCGAGGAGCCCGAGCCCTACATGTACAAGACGCGGCACGAGTGCGAGCTCAATCTCGCCGCGAAGATGGCGTACGGTGAGTATTTTTTGCATGTAAATCTGTGTTTTCTTTTTTTTTTTTTTTTAATATAGGTTGTACAATGTAGAAAGAAATATGTAAAAGTAAATGAAATAGTTTTGATGGTCGATGAAAAATAAAAATGAAAATTTTATTGAAATGAAGTTGTTAGAATGGAAAAAATTTGACATTGCTAAACTGACATGCTCATTGGAAATACAATATGCAAACCATGAATAAATGAAGAGGAATAAAGGCTTTTTGTTTTATGCATTGTTAACGTTTGAATACATAAAAGAATAAAAAAAAGCTCAACTAACATTGAAAGTACTGAACCGCTATGTTGTCAAATGGATAACCGATGTGTAGTCGTGGTGGTAAGTTTGTTCTGATAGAGATCGCGTAAGAGTTACTTCGCTAAGGGATTAGCTGGTTTTAATTAAATTGATTATTCATTTTTACTGAAGAAATAATTAAATTTTTGTTAGGAGTAATACATTGAAGATTTATTCGAGCAAATTTTAATTAACTCTGTACTTGGAACCTCAAAGCTTCGAAGAATTGTAAGACATGAAGTAGGGAATTTTGATGTTTCTGAATTCTTCAAAGTTTAATTGAATATCATGAATGTATAACATAAAAGCAGCAGAAATATATTAGACTAACATTTTCCCACAAACATAGTTGATAAAATATATTTTGAGCGTATCTGGATTCATAAATCACTTTCTCCCAACTTCAAACTGTGAAAAAAGTCTTGTTTTGACTCATCAGTATCATAAAAGCGTTTTACTTAAGCGATTGGAAATATCACGTGACCCGTTCATTTACTGGCGTTAGCCCTTCATCTACTATCTACTAGCCTAGTCTTCCTATACAGGGTGACTATTCGATTATAATCGAATTCTAACAAATCCTTAATGTCTTATTGGAATTTCGCTGTATTATATTTTCGACTTATCGATCGTCAAAGACGTCAACTGCAAATTTTTCTGGTACAAACAGAAACCAATACACAGTCCCACATTTTAAATGTTATTTCTGACTTGATAAATATAAAAGACAATTTGAGCACGGAAGATTGCAGAAATTGCCTGACTTTATCTTGAACTGTTCCACTTGCCCGCCCGATTCTCCAATATATTTCGTACACCAGCTTTACACTTTATCACGCACCTTATTTTCCACGTTAAACAATAGCGAAAATCTCGACGATGGATCATTGTTGCCTTGCCTAAATACGCGAAAACTTTGAACATTAAATAACAACATTCCCGTGTCACATAGATCAGAACTGTAACACGCGCGTGCGCGCACGTGGAAACTTTCGACGCAAACTACCTCTAACGAAACATTCGCACCCGCGCGCGACATAATTGAGCGACATTATCCAAATTTTCGCCCTGTCACGCTCTCCCTTTTTTATCTCTCGAACCAGCTGCCGCGCGTTCAACCGTCACCAAACTGCTCTGTCGTCCATTCAGGCGCGAATAGATTCATTATTCCTATCCGATTAACACACACCGTGCTATTTATCTTGTCGCATCAACCTATTGAGGGAGAGCAGAAAAAAGGGAGGGAGGGAGTAAAAATATACATTCACCGCGAGTGTAAAAATCAAAGTTGCCTGCCGCCAGCGCCGTGTGCTTGCGCGGAAGTAGGGCAAGAAAGGCAAGTCATTCGCTGGTCAAAGACGCGCGCGCGGCGTGCACACACACACACACACACATAGTCATACATACACAATGGGGCAAAGAAAGAATGGCGAAGAAGGCAAGCATCGGGGACACAAAAAGCGGGGGTTGAGAGAGGGGAGAGAAAGTAGCAGAATGAAAGTTGAGGGAGAGAGAGTGGAAGCTCGAAAGAAGTTGGCTGTGGCCCTCGTCAATGCTTCCCTCTTTCTCCTGCTGCTGCGGCTGCAACCGCGCACACACCCACAGCACACATCACACTGTGTTGTACGAAAGAACAATGGGAAGCGACGTCTTTTCCTCGCGCTCTTGTTTTTCCCCAGGATATCTTTCATTTCGCTCGGTTGCTGCTGCAGTCGCTACCACCGCGCCAAAAGATCAGGGCTGCGCGTACAAAACGCTGGCCGGCCGCTAATGAAAAGAAAATATAAATAGAACGGGGTGAAAGGGGACGTCGTCGACTACGACGAGGTTGTAGGTACAAGTGCGCCGTTAATGAGAAAACGACGTGCGGCCGGTCTCCTCCCCCCCCCCGCTGTGAATATATATATTCGATGTTTTTTCTTCCCCCCCGCTCGCGTATTTTTTGGTCGAGGTCGCGCATAGCCGCTCAGCCCCCGCGTGCAGGTGTAGTACATAAGCGCGCCTGGCCTCGCCGGTGGAGAATAAGCAATTACCGAGGGGAGAGGAGAAACTTGCGGGCTTTCCCGACGCGAAAGCCCGTAAATTTCGAATTACCAGAGGAAAAGACTTTACATTCGCGTGTATATGTGTGCGCGCGTAGATATCCAGGGGAGAAGGTTGGGCTACGAGCTGAAATGACTTAAATATTCCGCTAATTGGTGCATGGGTAAGTAGGGGAGAAGGGAGAAAAACGCGGCCTTTTCGGCGTTCGTTACCGTATAAATAGCGCGCGCACGCGGCGCCGGTATAACTGTGTCGACTGCGCGGAGTTTAGAAAGGGTGCAAACGAAAGCTAAGTCGATTTTTTTTGCACCATCCTACCTATAGTCGCAAGTAATGAGGCAGGTTTGTGGGTTTTCGGGGAAAGGGAGCTTGGAGGTTATGTGATTAGTGTCGTGTAGTTGAGATTCAAAAGTTGGAAGAGTGGTAAAAAATGGATCGGGAAACGTTCCGTTGACCCATTTGCGATGGTTCGATATTTATATAACGAAGTTTTTCTAATTAATGCTTTTTGATAACGTGACTTTATAATTGGAAGGAAAATTTTAGCCAAATAAAATCAAGTATTTTATAGTAAAACATTCGTTTGTGTATCGATTTTCAAGTGTGTTTGTGAAGAAACGAAAAAGCAACGGTATTGCTAAAAAATTGTCGTTTACTTGTATCAAATAACGCAGAACAAAAATAGACTAAAAATCAATCAGCATTTTATTTACCGCGAAAAACTATATCACCATTTTTACCACCGCTGTTCACTCTTCAATCGGTCATTTATTCACGGAATCGCTTCGAAACAGGCCGCTTCGATTCATAATTAATGCAACGTCACAAGCGCCGAGTCTTAACAGGTCCAAAAATAAACGTGTGCCGAGCAAAAATACACTCTCGCGCTCTTCTATATATATCGAACAACGCACACCCTCGCACACTTGCGCTATTAAAAAACCGAGCTCGACAGCCCTTACACATACGTACACACGTTCACGCGTCAATCAATACGAAACTCTCTTTATCTCCCTCTCTCGTGCCGTCTGTAACGAGACTTCATTAAAGCCAGAGGCGTGCGCGAGCGCGCACACACATACCCATCGTAGAGCGCGCGTGTCTCTCTCTCTCTCTCTCTCTCTCTCTCTCTCTCCTTGTTCGCGTGAAGAGTGCGAAAAGAACGACGCGCGCGCGACCAAGTACGTAGCGCAAAAGTAAGTTACTTTGTTACGGAAAGTTAAATTCGATTCGGGCGAAAGTTTAATCGCGTAAGTACTCGAAGGCGCCACCGCCGCCGAAGGAAAGAGACAAAAGGACAGCAGAGGCGGCAGGTCGGTAGTGAAGTTTGCGCGCGCGAGAGAGAGAGAGAGAGGGAGAGCGATCGGAAGAGGCGAATTGCAAGGCGCATGGAGATGGGGTAAACCGTGAGGGGTCGGATATCACACAAGTGTACATATACATGTACGTATAGAGGAGGAGGGGAGTAGGTCATTTCGATGCACGCGTTATATACTTAGAGCCCTGACCCAATTAACTTCGCGTTCTCTCTCTATGTGCGCGCTCGCGCTCCCTTATGTGAACGAGAGGGTGAATGTGTGTGGGCGTGTAATAAGTGGGTGCATGTGTGTGGAGGAGATCTCTTTTAAAGCGAACGTGTGAGCGAACGGAGTCGTCGAAGCGTTTTTGAATTCGACGAGAGGTGAGGTGGTTATTTCGTACTGTACTTATTTTTCTGTCGGGTGAGGGGGTTTGCCACCGACAAAAGACTCGCTCTCGCGCAAGCGAATTGTGTATATATATATATATATATATATAGGGAGGGATTCGGATCGAAACTTCGGCGCGGGATGGGTTTTTGGATGTAAAGTGGTGACAATAACCGTTCTCGCAAAGCTTAATGTACCGAGAAAAGGCGAGTTGTGCGCAGTGGATGTTTTTTTTTCATTGTTATTATGTTGAAAAAATATAATTCCGAGGAGAGAGTTAGGGGGGGGGATTTGGGATTGAAGCGACTATACGTGAATGTTTTAGTCGGGCAATCTGATGGATAAAGTTCTGGATCGGAAGATTTCAAAAGAAATTGAATATTAACTCCTGTGAAAGTTATATTAGTTTAAAGTTGAGGATCGGGAATGTATTGAAATATTCAAGGTTTCGAAACCAGAAGCTTGCGTAATGTGATTATAGCGCGTAACGACGTGAAACCTCAAAAATGCGTCTTTGGGGAGTTAATTGGAAATCAAATAAGTTATTATTTTAGCGATTCCGATGAAGATTGACAAATACATGGATTTATTGACTGAGGAAGTCGCTGTCAGCTTTAATTTTCGCTCCGATCTGAATTTCAGATTTGAATTTTCAACGATTCGGAACAAATAGGCGGTGAGGAGGAAATGTGAAAGGGAAAATACGATAGCTGAAATTCCAAAATTGAATTATAATATACCCCAATTGAAAATTGTTAATTGAATTATTCTAACTTTATGTCGATTTTGGGGTCCCACGTAACAAAATTTTATAAAAGTTATATCAAATTTTTATAAAGAAATGGTTCTATATAAATAATATATAAACATTATAGAAACCATATACAGTTGGCAAGAGGAAGATAATTCTTGTTCTAATTAAGGTATTTTTTTTTAAATTACCTTAATTATGCAACAAAAATTACCTTCCTCTTGCCAACTCTATATGGTTTCTATAAAGTTTATATATTATTTATATAGAACTATTTCTTTATAAAAATTTGATATAACTTTTATAAAATTTTTTTACGTACCCTAAAATCGACATAAAGTTAGAATAATTCAATTCAACACAATCAACGTTACTTAAAAATTGGTCAGATGTCTACGTTAACTTTCATTTTCGTAACCCAATTGTCAATTTTTACTTTTATCATTTCAAATTCGAAATACCCGCAGATTGAAATATTAAAAACAGATTATATACCGAGTAAGATACGAAAGAACGCCATACAAAAATTTCTATACGTAAATGCCATAGTTTTCGACTACTTAACAGCCAAAACTTGAACCCTCCTCCGAACCCTTAACGTCCGTAACCATAGCGTACTTTCCTTTTTTTTTTACTAATTTGGGGAAATTAGTCGAGCACGACTTTTTCCCCGAAAATCTCGAGAGTCGACGCAGACACGGCTCGGTCGACGGGCTGCACCCTCGAACCGCAGAGAGGGGAGCGAGCGGCCCGCAACCCCATCGGCAGCCTATCTGCCGATATTTTGCCGCCACCTCGCGGCAAGCAATCAGCGAACGCGAATGATTGCCCAGGTATTCTCTTGAGCTCCGGAATTTCAGAGCACACTCGCTCTCTGCGCTCCGTCGGAGATGGGTCTCCTCTCGCCAGGCTCTCGCACCAGGTATCCTCACCTTTACTCCCGCCAACGGCGACTTGTCGCCACATGGCAAAAGCAGTGTCCTTACCCTCGCCAAGTGCGGCCTACCGCGTCGCTCAGGCAGAAGGGGGTGACACCTCAAACCACGCTCGGTGTCACCAGGACATGGCAGATATCTAACCCTGGAGAGAGTACTTTTGAAATGTTTGCTTTTTTTTTTTAATCACCTTAACATTTTTTCCTCATCCTCTCATGCTCTCCGACGCTGAGCTTACATCAACCTACATGTACACAACGCAAGAAACAAACCCAGCAAATAATTCATGGTTACCTCTCGAAACTATACACTATACCGCGCAACTCCTATACCAAATTGCATCGAGCACGCGTCTCAAAAACCTCTTTCTCTCCTCTTTTCGCGTCATCGCCTCCTCCGTATACGCTCCGGCGCGTGCCCTGATAGGATCTCCCCCCCCCCAGGATTTATACCAAATTGCGAGAAACGCCGGCGTTGCTGCGCCAGGGCATATTTAAGGCTGCGAAACTTAAAGCTCATTATCGACGAAGGTGCGTGATTCCGGTTAATAGGCGCCGGGCTTACGGGCGTCTTGATGGGCCGATAGAGTGTTATAGGTGCTGCGTGCGCGTGTGTGTTTTTGGTGTAAGGGGAGGTCGAGTCGATAGCGGTAATTTCACATTTTCCCTGTGTGGTGTATATCTATAATAGCGCGTTTACGCTTTTAAGGCTGGCCTAGTTTATTCGGCTATGTTCCTGGACATAATTTATACGCGCTTTAATTAAACGGCCGAACGAGGAGATATATATTTAGCCGGATTGTTGATATTAATAACGGTAACTAGGGATAAGGGTAAAAATCCAGATCCGAAGTGACACACGGCATGTGCAAGCATCGCACGTCTCTTTATCAAGGATCTTCTTATTACGGGGCTTCCCGGAACGCTAAGCCAATTCATCACCCAGTCCACTCCCACGCACTCGGGGTTACCATAAATTTCTCCGGCTAGCACCCTCCTCGGATATCGGCAAATAATTACGTCGGCGAGAGGGAGGAACGGTATCAAGAGTCATTCCATCACCTACTCGACGTCCCTCTCCCTCTCAGTCCGCCGAATCCAATCCGATTTTTTGCAAGTCCACGTACCGCTGGCTCGGCGCGAAATAAGCAAAGCGTCAGCGTCCATCTCGCCTATGATTTTGATTTCTCTCCCTTTATCGCTCTTCCTTTCACCACCACTACTGCTGCTAGTGCTATATCGTGGTAGAGAATCTATATAGCACTTCCACAGTCCGTGCCGCTCTCTAAATGGATTTGGACAAAGGCTT
This sequence comes from Torymus aiolomorphi, assembly GCA_036365515.1. Lineage (NCBI taxonomy): Eukaryota > Metazoa > Arthropoda > Insecta > Hymenoptera > Torymidae > Torymus > Torymus aiolomorphi. Next base: position 220,219,029 of record CM070875.1, on the reverse strand, counting down.
CCGGGTTCCCGCCCTCCCTCGAATTGAAAATTCCTTTGAAGCCTCGCCTCACCCCCCTTCCCGCCCCCTCCGTTCCTCATAACAAGCGCGCTTTTGGCATGGGCCGATGGGCAATGCCCGCCCGCTTCATTACGCCCTCTCTTTCTAGGCCTATGTGAAATATCGATCCTTGTGCTCGCTCTCTCTCTCTCTCTTTCTCTCTCTCTCTCTCTCTCTCTCGGGCGATCCCCTTTTCCGCGAAAGGCGTCTTCGCGCCTCGGTAATAATAGCTCACGTGACGGAGAGGATCATCTTGGGTAAGCGGTTGTTGGGTGTAAGTAAACAGCGAGGGGAATCGGGGTAGGCGTGTGTTGATGCGGCAGCATTTTTGCAGGAGATGTTGGTGTATTGTGGATAGATTATTTGTAATTACATTTTTACAATAAGTATTTTGTTAATAAAAAAGTATAAAATCAACAACGACTTTAATTTAGTAATGAAGTTTTCCTGAAAGTTTTGATCAGTGTTTGAAGTATTTTTTTATTCAATTTCGTTATTATGTTAATTTTGATAAAACGTGCTACCTAGAATTGTTTGTTAAACAATTATAGCGGTGCAGTACTAATTGTTAATTGACAAAACCTGAACATCAAATTCATTTCCAAACCATTCGTAAGACTAAGCATTTACTCTAAGGAAATGAGATTTTGTCACGAGCAAATAAAATCATTGAAATATTATAGGATCAAAACCGTTTTTCTCACCACCAAAATCAAAACCACATTCTCCCCCTATGCCTGTATACACTACTCCCAGGGGCCGTCGACTTTTCACCGGAGCCTCGCGCACCCTCCGTTATCAATTATCTTCGGAGCACGAATAAAGCTCGACTCTCGCGCACGATTGGCTTTTTTTGTTTCGCGCAACGTTACACCCGCGGGCAGCAGGTATAGTGCACGGTTTTCGAAACAAATTACGGAGCTCGCTTTCTCTTTCGTGCGGCCAGGGCTCGATTTCGCGTTTTATCTTTTATTTCCCCCGCGTGCGCGCACGCGCGAGCGAGATTTTTCAACGGCCGACGAGACTCTCGATTCCGAATTCCTTTGCGACCGTCGGTACCCATATATCTATACACACGCAGGAGCGATTTTTACGACGATTCGTTTTATCGGCTTTACCTCGTGTTTCATCCGCGCAGCGGCATAGCGCTTCGTCGAGAAATTTTTAACATGGAATTTAATGTACCGGAAAAACAAAAAATATCGTCGGTCCTCTCGCAGTTCTGCTGATTTACGTATTAAAGCGTCTTCTTTGACTTTTTTCTATCCCTTATATACGCGCCCTCGCTGCTGCGATTCCGACGTTAAAAAGCACAAAAAAGAGCGCGCGCGCACAATGAACAAGTTGGCGCAAGTTTTAATTAAATCCTATTCCCGTAGTTATACCAACAATTTGTAATAATATCGCGGCGATTCTCCCACGCGCGCGTGCGCGTGTACGAAGGGGATAGAATAGTTTAAAACGAATAATTCATTAAAAGTTGCGGCGTAAAAAGTATGTGCTAGTCGGCTGATGTGCTATATACCACACACCGATCACCCGGCGCTATTACTAATTTAAAAAATTATTTGCGCATGTATACAACTTTTTTTCCCCGCATCCACGCGCGAATTCGTCTCGTGCCCTCCCACGCACGTATACATACACTGCACGATGCTGCTGCTATACTGCATATTACGTGTTAATTGAATTTGTTTGCATTTCAGACGGACTGTACGAGACGGTGGAAACTCCGACAGATAACGGTGAGTCGACTTATTTAATTAGCTAACTTAGCACGAGAGTGGGAGCGGCAAGTTTCCCTCGAATCTTAATTAGGATTGTTTAGCGCTCATAGGCGATTGAATTTAATAGATTACAGTAAACTTACCGAGGAATAATCTGAAGTGAATTTAGCCGAGATTGCGGGGAATGGTAGGTGAGGAGAGGGTAGCAATGTAGTTATATGGACAGCACTACCGCGCGACCGACTCTTTTCGCACAACAGATATATCGATCTCTCACTCTCTGCCCAACTTCTCTCTCTCTCTCTCTCTCTCTCTCTCTCTCTCTCTCTCTCTCTCTCTCTCACTCCTCTTTTTATCTCATAATTAAACTTTATTGAGCTATAGCGCGGACCTACAATTAAGTCGAGCAGTAATGAATTTTCGTCGCTTTTTCTCCCTGTCTCTCTCTCTCTCTCTCTTTTTTCCAGAGAGAGAGAGAGAGAGAGAGAGAGAGAGAGAGAGAGAGAGAGAGAGAGAGAGAGAGAGAGGTGTACAAGTCGCGGCCTAACGACTTTGCCCGGTGACGGAACGAATGTCGTTAAACATTTATCGGCCAACGTGTGTGTGTATACACACACACACACACACCTACTCGCGCGTACATGCACACGTATACGTATAATACCATCACGAGATTATTCGAGCGCAGCGGCACTCGATGACTCGACCAACGCTCGCGCGCGCACTCAACTTCGTTCCGAGCGATCGGATTAACCCGTTTCCCGATACCTTCGAGTAGTAGTTGTTTCTCGATTAATTCGCCGGTGCCGAGGCCGAATTATCCGACCTTTCCCCAGCTCTTTCGAATCATGTATATATACGTATATACGGTAGAGAGGAAGAGAGAGAGAGAGAGAGAGAGAGAGAGAGAGAGAGAGAGAGAGAGAGAGAGAGAGAGAGAGAGAGAGAGAGAGAGAGAGAGATGTACTCGGCATGTATCTATATATATGGGGGCTCGAACTGTTGCGGTGGGGTAAACGCGAAACCTAATTACCACGGCCATTGTGTTCGACAAGACACCGAGAGAAAGAGAGCGAGAGAGGGAGAGAGAGAGAAAGGGACTATTATGTATGTGCAGCCGCGGCGATTGCGCAAAGTTTCGACGTGGAGTGGTGGGTGAATTCAAAAATTATACTTGTATATATGAAAACAAACTTTAATTAGGCCTCGTGGCCCGTTCGAGAGCCACTATATATTAAACAAGTGTATATGAGGAATTGGGTCTTTCTCGAAGTGCACGCAAAAATTGTGCTTTCTGCTCTCCACTGTTCCGCGACAGCCTTGGCCAACCCGGCCGCCCTCACATTAGCCATTTTACGTGAAAGTACACGTACTCGTGTCTAATTAACATTAATCAAAACTTAAGTTTTGAGCTGCTGGCTTACATGCCTCGAACTTTATTTATCAGGCGATCGGTGAACGTGAACTTGAATGATTATCGGGTCCCGAAAAAAAAGAACCCGGACACGCTCGTGTCGAAAATACACATTCCACATATATTTAAGTGGTCCGATGCGAAGGACGACGCAGGAACGAGGTTGCCTCGCTCGCGCGATTGAATAATCCGCGGAAAGTATCCGCGGCCCCTCGTCGCGTTCGCCTCGATTTAACAGGGACGAAAATAATGCGGGGAGGCATCGCTGCTGTACTTAATATATCGGGAATAATTCAAGACAAGTTTGTCCATTGCGTAATATTCGTGTCAGTTTGTTAAAGAGATTAAGAATACGTAGAAAGAATATTCGAATTGTTTGGATGGTTACAGAGAAATCCGAGGTTTTAGTGATTATTTGAATTCTACAGAAAAGGTAATCGCGCTTTTTTTCTTTGAATTCTTAAAAAGATTCATGATTTTTTTTCCTATAGGAAGAGCATTCTCAAAAAAACCAATACTTTTTTCTCTCTTATTGTTGGGAAAATGAAAACCTTCCCGCTAAAAGCGGCTACATTAATTCCTCGTAACTCGCGAGCGCACATAGCCACAATTTTTTTACGGAAATTCGTGCCCCTCCCAGAGTTATAACGACTTATAGCAACTTTATACATACACCCAGTCGCTAATCTTTCCTAAAAAAAATTCATTTTTACTCTCACCCTTAAATCCGGAAAACCTTCCCCCCGGGGTTTCGCTCGACTCTCGCCTTTGTGAACTCTAACTACATTTTTTTTCTCTCCCTCTCCTCCCCTTAATTCGAGCCACACTGAACTTCGTGCGCTCTGGCACGCTCTCACCTCTCCAAAAACTTCTCGGCTTTTTTCCCTCCCTCTCTCTCTCTCTCTTTTTCTCGCTCAGCTGCAGTAGTCTCGCCATAACCGTACATCACGCTGAAATAATACCTACCGCTCTGCGCGTATTATTATTAAACCGTAAAATTTCCGTGGGAACGAAACGAAACGAAATTCGCGCGATAATCGATGCTCGCACTCAAAGCCCCACCAGCCGCGGGAAAGATTTAAAGGGGAGAGGGGCGTGTATAAGATTGATAAGAGCTAGCGAAAACTCGCGCACCTGCGGAGAGCGGCGCAAAGGATTCTTCATCCTTTTGCCCCCTCCCTCCTTCGGAGTTTTATCGCGCGTATCACTTTTCTCCCGCCGATCAAAGCGCGCAACTTTTTGCCGCGGATCTTTGAAGTTTTCGAAAGAGAGAGAGAGAGAGAGACCCTCCAGCGCGTGTCTTACGTGCCGGGGATCTCTCTCGCTACCGCGCGCTTGCATGCAATATCTCTCTCGTCCGAGAAATTTTTATCCCGCACGCGCGGCCGGTAATATCTCTCTCGCACGTCGTAGCGCTGAGGCTGCAGTATATACATATATATATATATATGCGCGCGCGCGAGCGGAGAGGTGTGAAAGCCGAGTGCGGAAGAGATTCTCGAGCGAACCGAGAGGTGAGAGAGAGAGAGGTATTCGTGTTATGGATCGGATATTTGTGCGATATATTCTTTGCTACGCTGCTCGTGAATATTCAAACTATTTAAATTATTAATCGGGGGCAGCTGCGGTAAGAAAAATATATACGGAGTAAATGAATGCTGTCACGGATTTTAGTAGTAATAATAATAATAATTTATTTATTTATTTATTCAACCAGAGTACAAATACAAGTAATTGTATATAGTCTACATATACATAATATATTAGATAGAAAAATACTTCCTATAGAAATATGATAAATATACCTGCGCACAGGTCTAGTACAAGAAAAAACTTAAACTAGACTTAAACCTAAGATAACATTAAATGTCATAGCTTTTCAAAAGTATGTGTGTGTGTGTGTGTGTGTGTGTGTGTGTGTGTGTGTGATGTAATAATAATAATAATAATAATAATCATAATAATAATAATAATAATAATAATAATAATAATAATAATAATAAAGTTTAAAAGAAAAATTTAGAAGAATTTAAAGTTAAGCTGTTTTAACCCAAGTTTTTAATTTACCTTTTGCTGCTCTATTTACTTTTAACACTTTGAGAGCGTGTGGTAGCTTGTTAAAGACTTTTGTAGCTATCATTTTACAATTTTTCAATGTAAGGACCCCGCACACTTCTTATGGAAAATGTCTTTCAGTCGATTTTTTTGAAATTTTGTATAAAGGTTCCTCTACGTATGCTGATCAAAAGTCCCTATGGGCGGAATACCCTTCTATATACCCATTATCACCGGCTCTCGTTGTTCTGCCCATGGGGACTTTTGATCAGCATACGTAGAGGAACCTTTATACAATATTTCAAGAAAATCAATTGAAAGCCATTTTTCATAAGAAGTGTGTGGGACCCTTTCTTTGGAAGCACAAGATTCTTATTTCTAGTTTTACTTTTTGAAGATATATAATTATTTTGGGTTCTGAATAATAGTGTAACAGAGATTCAATTTATTTATTTATTTAAGACCAGCAAATTACATATTAATCCTACATAGGTAAAAACATTTATCTGAGCGTAGGACTGGTATATTCCTTACAAAATAACTTACATACTAACTTATATACTAAAATTCACATAATTGCTTCATTAAACTTTTTCGAAACTTAACAGATAAATTAGTTGCAGTATATGCAATTGCAGTAATGGATGAAAATCATAATTTTGTTATCATCTATAGAGATATTGCCTACTGCTGAGTAACATAAATTATCTATATTTGGATACCCAATTTTTCATTTTTTTTATTGTATTGTTGCTATTTGTTAGGTTCTTTAGGTTCAAAAGCAAAGAATTATATGTTCTAACCGCTATTAAATAGCAATCCTTGTTGCTGATCGTCTTATCGTGTTTGGGTATTTGTATACTTTTTTCCTTGTTTTTTTTTATTCAGAAAATATTTTTTAGTTCCTCATAATGGTACCTAAGTGATTCATAAATGAATAATTGTTCAATATTCAATGGACGTCCGTCAGTAACCAAAGTATTTTTATATATTATTTTTAAAATTTTGTTTTGAAGATTTTGTAGTGGTCTTAAACTATTCATGTATGAACCACCCCAGGCTATTATCCCATAATTTATTATACTATTGAAAAATGCGTATTATATTATCAACAGAGTCTTTAATTGCATTATCTTTGCCATTTTGAAGAAAACGAAAAGTAAATATTTGGTTTTTTAATAATGCTCTCTATGTGTTTGTCCCATTTTACATTGTAATCAATAGTAATTCCTAAATATTTATAGCTCTCTACTCTTTCTATATATTTATCACATATCTTTATTTTTAGTTTCTCAGGAACACTATCATAGTAATTGCCAAAAGTCATATAAACTGTATTCTCTACATTTAAAGATAATTTATTTAGTACTATAACCATTTACTAACATAATCTAACAAACTGTTCATCTCATCCTGCAAATTTCCCCACGTATCTTTCGCTGATACAATTACTGTGTCATCAGCATGTGACATCACTGCCCCAGCTGGGAGGTTATTTAAGAGATCATTTACATATAAGATAAACAGTAGGGGTCCTAGAATAGTACCTTGCGGTACACCTGTAGTTACTCTACAATTTTCACATAAACTGTTTTAAATTTTAATAGTTTGTTGTCTATCCGTCAGATAGCTTTTTAATAAATTTAGTGCATTGCCTCTTAAACCATAGTTATACAGTTTATCTAATAAAATTTCATGGTTAACTGTGTCAAAAATAGCCAAATCTAGGAAAGTGGCAATTAAAGGTTTACTTTTGTCTAATTTATTATATATGATATTAGTTAAAAGTCTTATTGCGTCTTTTGTTCTCTTTTTCGTAACAAACACGAATTGGCTAGGATTGATTATGTTGTTGTCCAGTACAAAACTATATATTCTGTTATATATTAATTTTTCGAATATTTTAGCAACATTAGATATTAGTGAAATTGATTGATAGTTAGATATGTCATGTTTACCATTAGCTTTGTGAATAAGCACATCAGGCCAAATGGATTTTTCAATACACAGGTTAAATGTATGAGCTATAAAAGGTTCAGATATACTACCCGAAATCGTTGTGAAGCTTTCTTTAATTAGTAAAGGTCTAAATGGATTTCCATTTTTACTAGACATTATTGTACTTATTCTACTTTGGAATACTGTATAATACTAATAATAATAATAATAATCTGTAGTTCATTATATTAATCATCGTATAACAGTTATTTTTATGCGTATAAATGTAAAAATGGAAAAATGTATAAGTAATTTGAAAAAAGGTTAGCTAAAATTGACGTTTGGCAAATAAAGAAAACTACAAATTTTGAACTTTCATATATAAAAGAAGATTTCGCTTGTAAGGGGCGAACAGAGTCATACAATCAATACAAAGTAATATTTATGTTTTGGAAAATCCTCGAAAATTTTTACAGCGTTTCTCGATGGAATTTTCATACAAATAAATTTTGGATTTTGTCGATGTTGCTAGACACATACATCGACGTTTTTATATACTACCGCTGTGCATAAAAGAGCACATTTGCAGATACGGTTTTTTCTGTCTCTCTTCCCGGTACCTCTATAACTGTTTTTATCCATCTGCAGACTTCAATCGATCCACCATTTCCTCATTGCACAGTCCTAAAATAATCTACATTTTCAATTACCCAAAAATTACACTACTCCCCGTCCCCCCTTATACTCATAATTTTTCAAGTGGATTATCTCCATCTGGAGAGTGAGATACCCAACTCACCGTACCACTATAGCTCTCTCACCACGCCGGACTAGATCCAATCTTCCGTCGGGCTCGCCTTAATACCGTCGGGGGCTCTCTCGCAAAATCCGTCGACTCCCATTGAAATAAGATCCCACTTTAATTTTGATTCGCTCAATTCAATGAGAGAGAGAGGGCGCAACCGCCTCCGTACTCCCTCCCTCTCAAAATCTCAGGGCGAAGTTCGCCGATATCCGTCAATCTTACCGAACTAAGTCGCCATCCCGCGCTGCTCTACAATCAGAGCCTCTCCAAAGTTTCGCGCGAGCGAGATATCCCTCTCGAAATTCGCGCGCCCGCCAATACAGCCCACACATATATAGGTGTACATATTGGGGAAGAAAAATACCACCGCGGGAAGGAGGGCGCTTGTGTCGCAAAATAAACATGGTCGCCGAGGGGGTGCACATTAGTGAGTGTTATTATGGGAGCTGTGTAATTTTTAGTAAATTATTAATAGTTAATGGTGAAAAAAAATGTTGTCACTGCCTTTACATAATATATGCGAGTTTACGAAAGCTACAATGTCTTCGAGAAATATGATAGAAGGTCAGAGAGTTATTAATTCTGGAATGATAATTATGTGCGGTGCAAGCTCCAAAAACAGTAAAAGCATCGAGTTATATGCTTTATGCCTTCAAACTAGTGCTCTAACATATGAACCACATGAAATAACTGGAATTTTGAATATTTCTGATAATAATAATACAGATGAAGAACATGATGTATCTATTGAAAAAATGTCATGCTCTTGTAAAGCTGGCTCGAGTCAATCTTGCAAGCATATAGTGGCTGTGCTATTGTACTGTAACAAGTGAGTTATTATTTTTAATGTTAAATGCATACATTTGCAGTTATTATCAATATAAGATATTTATTTATTTTGTAGGCAAGATTTAAATGCTTTGCAGATGGTTTCCTCGACTGACAAAAAGTGTCTGTGGAAGAAACACAAAGCTCCAGTATTGGAGCAATTTGAAGCTCATCCGTTAAAAACATTTTGTTGTGTCAATCAGCAGAGATTGCCCACCCTGTCGGATCAAACTCAAGAAAATATAAGGTGCAGTTTAATTGACTGTTACGCAGAAACAGCTCTCGCTAAACATAAGTAATTTAAATTTTACATAATACTTATTGTTGTTAATTTAATGAAATATGAGTAAAGGTAGTATTTTAATCAATTTATTTTCTGTGCAGAAATCGTAGAATTAATACATTAACATCAAGTGTCTCAAGAGTACCTTTCAAGGAGCTTACAAATGTAAATAGAAGTGTACCTGAATCAAATCAACCCGATAATGATCAGTACATAACAAAGGACTATATGGACCTCATTATGGAAAACATTGTGTGTGCTGAGGAAATGACTTGTTTAAAAAAAATCAGTTTTGATTTAAGTGAATGCTGCCAGAAAACTTACAGTAGCAAAATAACATGCACTAATGCATTGCAAACTGCTAATTTAACAAGAAATTGTAAATCGGAGTGGCAAAAGGAAAGAAAATTCAGGGTGACAGGCAGTAGGTAAACAAATTTTTTGTATTAATGTAAAATATAAATTAATGCTGTTTATTTATATTGCAGATGTTATAGCTTGTACACGTATAACCAAGATAATTGGGTAGAAAAGGCCAGCAAGTACTTCTGGGCAAAAGAATTCATTAATAAGTACACTCGTCATGGCTGCCAGTATAGCTAGAAATAAGTACACTAAAGAATGCAATTTATTTGTGCAAGAATGTGGTCTAGTCGTTTCAACATCTGAGCCGTGGATGGCTTATTCTCCAGATGGTATTGTCATTAAAGATAATAAAGTTTATAAACTATTAGAAATTAAATGCCATTATGAGATAGAACACACAATAAATGAGGTGTTACTGAAAAAGTGCAAATTTTTAGTTGTTGAAAATAATGTTTTAAGCTTAAGAAAGAGACATGCATATTATGGACAAATCCAGTTTGGCATGGCTTTGTTAAATATAAAAGATTGTGATTTTGTAGTCTATTCTAATCTTTCAGATTCGATTAAAATCCTGAATGTTAGTTACGATAAAAACTTTGCAGAAGATTTATTAGTTAATTTGAAAAATAAATATTTTAAAAAAATGTTGCATGTGATATGTGAAAATTCAAGAGTTACATAATTTATTATTATATGTTTAATTTAAAAAAAAATGTTTTTAAAAAACGTTACATGTGATGTAAAAGTTAAAGACTTATAACTTAATTTAATTATAATATTTTTAAGTACAAATTATTTGCTGTTGGTACTTATTACAATATTTGAAGAATTAAACAAAGACTGTTCTTATTCATAAAATTGTATCTGTGATTACATAAAACAATGTAAGTAGGTTAATAAAAATAAAGACAATACAACCATTGTATAATTATTTTTTTAATTTGTGTAAATCAGCCAATATTTTTTACAATAATAAATTGAGATTATTTATTTTCATTAAATAAACTTAAAATTTATTATCGGCCAGTATAGGTGAATCTAAGTTTGCCAAGCCACAGCAGATAATAAAAATATCGTCAATATGATCAATCATGTGCCAGGGAAAGTTATGATTTAAAATTTGAAATTGTTTAATCCTTTGATTCATTCTTTCAATATGAACCCTGGCAGAAGCTATATCTCTATTTGCAACAGCTTCTTGTTCTGACAATTGATTTCGCTTTTTCACAAATGGAGGTCTAATTAATTGAACTCTTCTCTGCATGCATTCTTCATCAATAAGAAAGCCTCGATCAACCATGACTGCATCTTTTGTACTTTCTAAATGTTGAAGTATTCCACTGTGATTAAAAATTGCCTTATCCGATGCTCGCCCACCAAAAGATTCACTCACAAAGGTTATTAATCCAGCTGGTGTAACTTCAGTCATAAATTTTACTGTCAAATGACTTTTGTAGTGGGAATAAAACTTTATTTGGCACTTTAAGCACTTGGGTGTTTGAATTTTTATCTCAGTACAATCAAGTACTGATGTTGTTGCTTTATATTTTTCAAAACACTTAGGCATATTGCGCAGTATTTCTTCTTTTGGCACTTTCTTAATTACTGACTGAAGTATGGACGAAAGCTTTTTGACTGTGTCATAGAAAGTATTTCGAATGGTTATATCCGTAACTGGTTTAAAAAAAGCAGACAGTGCAGCAAATGTTATATCTAATTTTAATTTAGCTGTTGTCAACAAGATACTATCACGAGTACTTAATAATCTTTTTCTAGGTGGAGGATAAGTATTATCCATTATTTTTGTTAACTCGTCCAAAATTTTAAAACTTTTTATGTTGCACAGCGATATCAACTCTTTTACAGATGTAATAAATGATGACAATGTGACAGTAAAATTATCTGTATTTACTTGCACAGCTTTATCTTCAGAATTATTTTGTTGAATATCACTAAAATCTATCATTTCATTTCCATTGTTTAGACATGAATCCTTTACATCACTTCTACCAATAACGGAATCTGACATTTCTGTTTTTTGAAACATAACATCTGGTTGATACAATAATTCACAGTCCTCGTCATGATTTTCTGGGTCAATAATTTCATTTTCATGTGGATTCATTTCACACATGTTTAAGTTCACTACGCTGTTTTCATTCACCATTACGACTTCATGATTTTCACACATCTCTTCAACTTTCTCATTATTCTTATCAAACTTCTTATTTATTCTACGCCTGGCTGATATACTCTTAGAATTTTCTTTCACTGAATGTCGACGAACCTAAAAATATAATTATTGATATCTTTATATTTATTCCAAAAATGTAAACAAATGTTTTTAATGGGGCTAGACACCTTTTTTCTCTGAAATAAGAAGTCACATTTTAATACATAAATGTAAACTAATTATTTCATACTTTTTACATATAAAAGTGGGTATATTTACCTTACCTTAAAACTTTCTCCGATGGGCCTTTTATATGGTCCAGAACCATAGTCATCGATGAAACAAGTTTTTTCACTAACCGTAAGCTTTGAAATTTTCCTGTGGATGGATTGACTCCAGATTTGAACTAAATTACTCCTGAATAGTATAATTCTCATATCAGTGTAGGGATTTAGGATTAAATGTCGGAAAAAATTTTTACATCAGAAAAATTATGAAAAAATATAAAAAATTTAAAAAAATTAAAAAAAAAACTCTTGAAAAACAGCACAATTTTTTTTTCATTAGATCAAAAATCCCTACACTCATATGAGAATTATACTATTCAGGAGTAATTTAGTTCAAATCTGGAGTCAATCCATCCACAGGAAAATTTCAAAGCTTACGGTTAGTGAAAAAACTTGTTTCATCGATGACTATGGTTCTGGACCATATAAAAGGCCCATCGGAGAAAGTTTTAAGGTAAGGTAAATATACCCACTTTTATATGTAAAAAGTATGAAATAATTAGTTTACATTTATGTATTAAAATGTGACTTCTTATTTCAGAGAAAAAAGGTGTCTAGCCCCCTTAAATTTTGTTCTTACAAGTCTTTCTTTTCTTTTTATATTTAACATTTCTTTTTTTTTTTAATGCTCTGGTTCTTTTACGTATCTTGGAACAGCATCTTTTTTTAAAACTCGAACTTGTGCTGTTTCATCTGTAAATAATAAATAACATTTACAATCAAACATTTATAATAAAAATATTAATAGAGGTACGTTACAAACTTACTGGGAAAGTAATAGTCATCTTCATTGAAATGTTTTGAACATATAACAAGTTCTTTGTTAACCTTTCGCATACCCAACACTCTTAACCATTCCACTCTTTTATCTACTATTTCATTGTTTCCAAAATAGTTTATTCTTCGTATCTTCATTCCACTTTTAGGTAGTTTATGAAAACTTAGATTTTTATTTATATTCGTTTTGGAGTTACAACCAGGCACAGAACAATATTTCCTACTAAGCTCCGAATTTCTACAGTTAGTCACAAATTCCATTTTTGCTTTAGGCAATCTCTTTAAGCAAGTAATTGAGAACAATCATACATTATAAATATGCAGAATGTGACAATTTTTATTTATTTTAAGATAAAATAATATGATCTTCCATAAAAAAACACAACTGTTTGTGTCCCCTCGGCCGACATGTTTTTTAGTTCGCGGAGCGGCCACAAGTGTCGCATTGCAATTTTAGACTCCCAACACACACACACACACACACACGCACGCACACACGTGACGCGTAATCCCCTTTGCAAGACGCGCAGATGTTTATGCAGGGGGTATGGGTTCTATCGCCGCGGAACCTCGATGAGCGAATCCGAATCGCACGATCGATCGATAAGCGCGCGTGAACAAACGAATTTATTCTCGCACGCTCTACTCGCTATCTTTTCCGTTCTGCGCTGCAGAGCGCGCGTGCGAGAGAAAGAGAGGATTGAAGGGATTTCCTCCGGCGATACATTCCACAATTTATGTCGCCCCCCGCTTGGCGCCCTAGGAACACTTATATATACGCGCGCGAAGAAAAATGCGCATCTCTCGCGCTTATTGTTTCCCATGCGAGAGTAAAAAAAAGGCCGCGGGCTTTCGTCAGTCCGCGCGAGTGTTTACGCATGTAGCTATGAGATTTATTGCATCTTCACGTACTTTATTCGGTACTGTTGGTGTGCTGTGCTGCTGCTGCTTCCGGCTCTCGAAAGCTTTCTCTCCCCCTCGATCCCCTTTTCCGCAGGAAGGAGACAGAGAGCAAACAGCGACGGTGGCTGCGCCACTTGGCCAACTATTGTAATAACTCCTGGTTATGTAACCTCCCTAACTTCGCTCTCTCCTCCTCCTCTTCTTCTTCTTCTGCTGCTGCTGGTCCGCGAGACTGCTCTCTTTTCGGCGCTATACTGCGGAGAAAGGGAGCAACGAACGAAGACGAATCGCAGGGCCGATAATTAGAATCGTACTAAGCCCCGGGTAAGTGCTAATTGCGACGTCTTTCTCTCCCTCTCACAGCGTGTAATTGTAGGGGACGGCGTGCCGCGATCGACGTCTAATGAAAAACCCCGGCGACGCCGTAATTCCTCCTGCTCTGCGCGCGCGCGAGCGCGGAATTACTTTTATTCGATTTCCCACAAGTGTACGTGTGTATATATGCACGGAAATCGTTTTACCCGCACATATATACACGCGCGCTCTTCGATTCGCGCGTTCTCTCGCCTCCACAATGGCGCGGCAATATTCTTGAGAAATTCGAAAACGGGCACGAGAGGTGAGAGAAGGTGGGGTGAGCGGCCCGGAAATGTAAAGGAGTATCGTTCTTACGCGAAAGCCCCGTGGGGATGCGAAGCAAGAGGAGAGCGGGAGAGAGGAAAAAAGATGTATGAATTTTAAAAGAATTTCGACCTCCTCCCGCGGGAACTCACGCCGCGCGAGATATATTGTGCGAGCGCGATGTGGAGAGTTGGCGAAATAACGCATTGGGGCAAGTAGTAGCGTTCGCGCTTCGGTCAGACGTGCCAGATGTGTTTACGCCGCGCCGTGTCTCGTGAAAGTTGAATGTTCGCGCTCGCTCGCGATAGTGCTGTTCTTTCACTTAGCATATGTATCTTCTCCTTTGACGCGTGTCCAACAAACTCGTGGAGAAAGCTTCTTTTCCTCGACTTTTTTTACGACTGTGAATATGTATAGCGCGAAAGTCGTTATATTCTAGCGTTTCCCCTATTATTCTTTTATTATATAGATACCCGCGGGGAGGTTCGTTAAAAAAATGTCAACATCGTTAACACCGGGGGCCGGCTGCGCGCGCGGAGTAATCAACGTAATCACATCAAAGCTCCGTAAATATTTCACTTCGCTCTATACTGAAACAACAATATATAGTTTTTGGTTGGTAAAGGCGCTTATGGTAGCGTGTGAATCATAATTTTGTATCTTGAGTCTAATGGCCAATTGTCTACCAGGAAAGGTTTAAATAAATGGTGTCCATTTATTTAAACCTTTCCTGGTAGACAATTGGCCATTAGACTCAAGATACAAAAAAAAAAAAAAAAAAAAAAAGAGCCGCGCGACTGCTCTTACCTTAAAACCATCGTCTATTATACACTCTTTCCCTCCTCTCAGCCGTGAAGTTCAATTCAATCCCTCACCCAGCCGCCTTAAATTATGACTATGCAGCTGTACAGGTGATTCTCTCCTTTAATCTCGTGTCGGACTGCTGCTCTCGAGTCACTTTCCCCACCCGGAGAGAGAGGGTAAAAACAGGCCGTGGTTATTAATTACTGGAGAAGGAGGAAGTCGCGTGGCACTCGTCTGGGATCGCTTAACGACGCTATTACCGTGATTAATAGTCAATGTCAAACGTAATCCTCGCAACAGCCCTTAACTTGTAGTTTGTCGAGTCGCGCAGAGCAGCAGAAGCGGCAGTAGTAGTGCGCTCTCGGCGAAACTTTAGCCAGGGTAGCTAGGTGTACGCGCGTAGAGCAGCAGAGCAGCAGCAGCCGTGTGCCGCCACTCCAGAATTATACACCTAACTGTGCCGCCTCGCGTACGAGCTCGCGGGCTTCGAGGATTTCGCTTCCTGGAAATTGTGGCTCTCTCGGTTTCAGTGTGTGTACACTCACGTGTGTGCACTGAGGAGGTTGGAGGGTAGCAGGGAAAAATGGTGGCAGTACTCAGGTTTTAAAGCGGAAGTTAAGGGGAAAATCCGGCGTTATTACTGCGTGGTTGGTCATTAAACGGGCTATAAAATTTTTTCTTTTTTTTAGAGAAGTGCGTGGAGGAATAGTAGTGCGCAATACGAGCAAGTGAATTAGGATGAGCCGCGAGATAATTCGTGGTAACGGTATTAATGTAGCCAACATTTTTAGCATCAGTAGGAAGATAATCTCGTAACCTCCTTATTTAATTTGCAGCTATTATATATACAGTATAATGAATCTATATTTACAGGATTAACTGATGGATCTATTTGGGGTTTAACTGATGATTTATGCGTACTGCTGCTTGTATTATATTAATATAGGATAGCTTTGTACACGGAAAAAAATATGGTAGTAAGAATTATTATATCTGATTGTAAATGTGGGACAGACTCAAATTCTCAAAAAAAAGTTACATAATTGATGGTAAAAATTGCGATAAATTTATGGTAATTTTTCGTATATCGTAAAAATTACTATAAATTTATGTAAATTTTTCTCTGTATGTATATATAAATTCGTGTACCGTGTTACAACATCTCCGAAAAAACTCCTACGGCACTTACTTATTTACCTTCCTGCATTCAGAGAATATAGCCTCAAGCACAAAACTCTGCCACACACAGACAAGGTGTTAAAAACGAATTTTGCGTAAATGGCTCGCTTTCGGCGGCGCCAAAAAATCCTTTCAAAGCAAAATGCCCTCTCGCTTCTCCCGTGAACAATCGTGTACACTTTGTTCGATGAGATCGGTATAAAAAAAAGGGGAAAAAAAAGAAAAAACCTCGCACGGGGAAATCCAATAGCGACAAAGGGATAGCCGACGGACTATCCGCGCTCTCTCTCTCTCTCTCTCTCTCTCTCTCTCTCTCGCAAAGAATTCCCTGCCAATCAGCGTCGGGCCGTTTTTGCGCCCGCCGAAATACCGTTTCCTCTCCCTCTTTACACACACACATATGTGTGTACGCGCATATACAGGCCCTCGACCGCAAATGCATTTCCATCCCCTCGCTGCTGCTGCTGCTATACCGCCGCGACCAATCTCTCCCCGCGCGCTTTTCGAAACACTGCAGCAGCCCGAATATACATATGTACGTACGTACACGTTCGTCTATGTATATAGGTATAGGTATACCTACGTGTACAGTAGTAACAACGCGTGTACCACTGATTCTTACAATAGCCCTTCGCGTGCCCTGGCTGCTGGGCTATTCAGAAAGAAAGCAAGCGGATTCGGCGCTATATATATACATACTCTCGCGATAAATTTCGCTCGTTACGGGCTCGCTCGCTCGCTCTCCAGGAGTTATACGAGTCTTGATTGGCTGAAATCTGGCGTACGTACGTATACGTACGGCCCCGTGAGAATCGATACTAATCCCGGCGCTAATCGTTTCACAGATACAGAGAGAGCTGCCGCCGCGCCCGGCAATTATCGCGGCCCTGTGGAATGCCAGTTGCAGTGCCTAGTTAAATCGCTGCCCCCGGACCGACCGACCGACCGACCGACCGACACCTTCCCGTACGTCCATCCGTTCGGTCGACCCGTCTATCTATCCTCTGCCGGGTGTGAGGGAACAACTCTTTCCGCTGGCGTATGTACTTTCGGAACTGTTCCTTCGACGGCCGATAAGTGGCTAGTGTTTTCGCTGATGATTAGAGTGGCGCGGTCGAAGAGAGAAGGAGAGAGAGAGATGAGGTTGAAGGTTGATCGGCCAGGCGCGGGGAAAGGCTTTTAGCGGCGTGAGCTGTTTTATAAGCGCGATGTACAAGTAGGTCGAGAGTGCGGAAAACTAAATAAATTTGGGTAAGATTTATTGATGTGTTGCAGTTTTAAAATTAGTGTGGTCGTTTTGGTGAAAATACTCGTTACCGAGAAAAGAGTTTATGATTTATGATGAAATTTAGGGAGGTTAAATTATTCGCCGCTGGATGAGAAACGTTTAGACAAACTCTGGGATGTTTACCATGTTAACTGTAGCAATAAAACGTTTGCTAAATCACATCTTCCATTGTTATTTTCTAGCCGAGATTTAAACATTGTGAAACTACAGTTGAGAGCGAGCCCTCGGGTAAACTGAGCGTTCAACGTTATTTTCTATTAACGCTTATTTGTTTGAAAAGTTCTCCCATTCACACTACATCTAAAATCCTTTAATGAACGCGTAGCACGCGAAGTGAAAATTAAACAGTTCTTTTTATAGACACGCCACTTTCAAAGCCATATTTAGAATCCACCTCGAAACTCTCTTCATTCGTAACTTTAAATCCATAATTCGCATTACGTGAATTTCACGTTTCATTGCAACCACTCACACCGACAATTTCATCCTCTCCACTGCGAATATCGCCTTATTACACGCACATTCTGATCGTCGCTCACAAAGACGACGAGAGGGGGAGCGAGAGATTAGAACAATGGGCCAAGTCGCGTAGTCTCCTTGTTACCATCACTGCACTTGCGCCGTTATATTCGCGAAACTCCCGGCGCGTCTTCACTGCACGCAGTTTAGTTCTTAACTTTACAGCCCGCCATCAAGATGTACACACACGCGCGCGGCGAGAAAACCTAAGCTCAAATGCAGACGTCAGGCCTCCGGGAAAGTAAGCCGACTGTACAGCATAATAACGCCCTATTAATTGTCTTTGTTGTTGCTGCAGCTGCTGCTGCCGTGTTAATTTGGGGCTGCTTCCCCAGCCGTCGTCGAACTTTCTATATATACATATAATGCGTATACGCGCGTTAATGCGCGAGGTTAAGTTTACCTCGACGCGAGACGTCACGAAACGATAAGTCGCGGCCTCGCAATAAAGCTTAGCCGTTTCGTTACTGCGTATCGAAATGTGAATCTACAGGTTATATACGCGCGCGTGCGTGTGTATGTGGGTGGGTGTGTATATATAGGATTGACGCGCGAGTGCCGAAAAGCGAGAGCGAGCGTCACGCGAGTGTCGTTAACCCGGGCTCGTAAAATTGTAATGACCCCTCGGGAGGGAGAGGGAGCACGGAAGTTAGAGGAATTCGGAGTAATCAGTTTTTACGCGGGCTTCCACGCGTCCTTTTTACATTTCAGCTAAAGTCGGGGGGCTTTTTGCGCTGGCGATGCTTTTTGTGAATCTTTATGTACTGCACCTTTCGTGAAAAAAAAAAGAATAGTGAAAGAAGGGCAGGAATTTATCAAAAGCCAAAATTGAAAGCATCCGACGACACCACGCGACGCTCAACTTGAAAATTTACATTTGCGGCTTATGAGATTGAAAGTTGGCGTATCCCCTCCAACCCACACCCGTCTTCTGAAATACATTTTTGAAACTTTAAAAAGTTTGCCCGCACACTTCTTGCGCGGCGCGCCTTGCACTTCGGCCTAATGGATGTTTTCAAAACTCGCGCTCGCCGGGGTGGCTATAAAATCTTGCCCCCCGTCCCGCCCGCTGGCGCGTTTTATACAAGTTATCCCGTATGAAGCACAATATGCGTGGACGCGTACACGGTGCGTGGGGAGTGAGCTAATTTTAAAAATGAATTTTATTCCTGTACTTGTCAAGGTGATGGATCGGCGCCGAGTACATATCGCTTGGTGAGATCGATGGCATGCAGTAGCAGCTTTCTTCATTCGAGTGGAAGTAGAAGCTCGGAAAAAATGTCCAATATACTGTTGTGTACACCAGTGATTTAGCGAGCGTTTTCGACAATTCAATTTCAACGTGTATAAATCCTTAATCACCTGCAGCTAAATTGAATTAAAAAGCAGAAGGTAGCGCATACCCTTGATGAAGACATCGGCCGTATACGCACGCACACAGCTATCGCAAATTCCTCGTGGCAGCGGCGTCGGCTATCCGCGGGGACGCAATAAAGCTGTAACGGCCGAAAGAAGAGACAAGTGCGTTTTACGGCCTCGTAAAAGCGCTAAACGTTCCTGTGCTGAGCGAGCGAGCGAGCGAGTCAGGTGAGAGAGTAGCCGCCCGTCCGCAGATTTGCGCGGGCGGTTGTTGTTGTTTTTTCGCAGGAAGAGGGGCTGTTTGGCTTTGTGCTCCGAGGCGGCAAGCTTAGAGGCGCCAGCCGAGAAAATTGGTGGTGTCTTAAATTTCGTCCTTTGGAAAAAGGAGGTCGGGCTGGGCGGTGGTGGTGGTGGTGTTGTTGGAACAGGATGCTGAGATTAACGTGATGATGCTGGAAATATGTTATTTTTCGTTGTTTGAGGGTGGAAAAGTTTCTGGGTGTAGCGAATAGAAGGTAGTAATTTTTAAATTTTGGTTAATTTTAGTTGGTTGCATAGGTTTTGAAGTATTTTCAAATAAACGCTGAAAAGCCTTTCTGCGAGTCGAGTGCCGTGTAATTCTAGCCCTACTCTCAAAAAACGATCTTCCTGTACTAACGAGAATCTGCCTGTCGGAGGAGGATTTTCAGTTAAAAATAGGGCCAAGAGAATATCTTCCTATGGAAGGAGGAATATCCGCTTGGTACAATGTCGCATCGCGATAAGAGGAATTCCTCTCGTATATATAATAATTATTAACAAAAAAATAAATAAATAATTAATGAAAAAATAAAATTGTTGTACATGAATGGAATAAAAAGACTTTAGTTATTTTAAATATTTATATAGTAGTCCTAGGATCATCTGTTATCAATAAAACTTGTCTTACACTGCAATTTAATGATATTTATAAAATAGAGTTTTGGGGGCCTAAGACCCAAAATATCATTCCTCCATTACTGACAATAATATTCTTGTAATAAAACGTAAAATTCTTCTCCTGCAGGAGGATTCGCCTCCTATAACAGGAGACTACGGTTCCTGTAATCGAATTACGATTGTACCGCGCAGGAGGAAGTCCTTTTTATTGCAGGAAGATTTTTTCGGGAAAAATTTTATGTTGCTATCGGAGGATCGTTTTTCTGAGTGTAGATATCCGCGATTAAGTATTTATTTGGTCGTAAAATGAATTTAAAACAATCGGTAATCTAAATGTGTTCCACTGTGAAGAGAACAAAATAGAATGAAATTTAGCTTTTTAACGGTATTTGAATTATTCAGGTTGGATTTATTCATCAATATATTATAATATTCATCGGCATTTGACAGCCTTTAAATTTATCAGATAAGCATGGGAAAGTTTTATTTTACGTTTATATTCGAAGCTCAATCGATGACAATTTATAAGCACCTACTTTTAGCGATGTATTATTTTGCATCCCAATAACGTTAATATACAGATTTAATTCTTTTTTATACACATTATCAATCATCAATAATATTATTTATTCTTAATTTCGAGTACTTAATAATAGCCGTTTATGTGGATTGAAAATAATTGGATGATGTGACGCAAATAGCAGTTTATAAATATATGTATATCTATACACACACACACACACATATCAATCAATGTATATATTGCTCCCTCGAAAATGCATCGGCTCACTATGATTATTTTACGTCACAGTTGCATAAATCATCCTTTATACGGTGATTTACTTTTATTGCTTGGATGAGAAATTTGGTCATTTCGTTCGGCCCGAAGTTTAGAATATAAAGTGTATTCGTCATTATTCTTCTATACATGATGTGATTTCGTTATTAAAGCAAAAAAAAGGAATCTTCGAGATTAAAGCGACGTATTCTTAAACGCTTCGCTCTGCTACTTTTACAATAATTTTCCGCATAGCGCTGCGCAGGACTTCCGTTTTTCATAATGCGAAAGAAATTATATAGTCTCGCGTCCTGAAGTTTTTTCACTAGCTCGCAGAGCTCGCGGCTGCGCGCGTATCAAGTTATCACAACTTCATGCAAAATTCGCTCTAACTTTCTTTCTATTTCTCGCTCATTCAATATTCCCTTACGGTCGCCTTAAAAATTTTCTTCGTATTTCGATGCGGCGTATAACCTAATCCATCGCGTGAGCGTGCGAATTTCGTTAACGAGCGCAAAAAGACTCACTCACGCGCGCACCGACCCCTCGAGTGAGCCAAAAACTCACGCTCGCCCGCGGGATAATGAATTTAAATGAAATTCCGCGCCGGAATTTGAAACAAACTTACCCCCCTTCGGTAAATAATCCTTCGATTTGCGAGTCAAAATACCGCGCCTTCGCGTATATTTTCCCTGCCGAAAGGTTTAACGAGATTGCCCCAACCTATATATATATATCTATATCTACACACACAGGCAACATACATTCGAACTGAAAGCTGTACGCCCGGGGCGCTCGATTATCGTCATTCCCCCGAAATAAAAAAAAATGAATCTCACGCAACCACGCGTATGATGTATAGAGACCGGATAAACGTCTCTCTGTGCATTTTGAAAATTAATTCGGCGGCGCTCTGTCAAGCTCGTGTATAACGCGCGCGGGCGCTGTATATACATACCTACTTTCGCGTATGCGACAATTTGGGACGGAGGACGAAGGAGGGGAAACGAGGTAGTATCGCGCGGGGCGCATAATAATCTAGGCAAGAGTAGACCCACGTTAGCATAAACGTGAAAATTGCTCGGAGCGTCGTAAAATTTTGAGCACCCCGAGCGCAGCAAAAATGGACGGCGAATAGAGCTGATCCTTGGACGCTCGATCGAGGTATATACGTGTGTGTGTATATATATGTACACACACACACACACACACGCGCGCGCGTGCGGGCAGAGATGCATGACGATGGAAGTAGTTGCAGCACCTCTTCGCTCGCCGCTCGCGTAATTGGTCACTTACTTTTACGAGGCTCGCGAGTCGTTTCAATCAATAGATTAACGTTTATAGACATGATTTGGAAAGCCGATATTATATATACCCACGTACATACACACGCGCGATGTTGATGCGCCCGAGCTTAGAACTTCATCACGAGCACTGATGAATATCAGGGAAAATCGATCTATATATACACACACACACACACACACACACACACACACACACACACACACACACACACACACACACCTATATAGTACACGTATAATCTAATATTTCTGCCTGCGAGCAATTTTTCGCCCTCTGCATATATGCCCGATTTATACAAGTGCACATATATACACCACACACCCACACAGACAAAGGTGCACGTACGTTACAATCCATTTTGTCCCTTTTCCCCGCACGGCGTGCGTTTATGTATAATGCTCGTTAATTGAACTGGGTCGCGCCGTCAAACGAATGCGGGCTGTGCGCTCTCTCTCTCTCTCTCTCTCTCTCTCTCTCTCTCTCTCTCTCTCTCTCTCTTTCTCTCTCTGTGTCTCTGTACGGGCAAACATAACGCGCATTAAACGGATTTTCCGAGACCGGCGCAGGTGGTTTCCGAAAATTCTACCTATCATTCGCCGACGTCGTCGTCATCGTCGTCGTCGTCGTGGAAATCTAAAGGAGATGAGAAGGGAACGAGCGAGCGCCATGGTAACGCACTTTTTCATCAACTCGAGTCGCCGACATACGTGTGTACCAAGAGGAAGAGAGGGAAAGAGAGAGAGAGAGAGAACGCTTGCTGACCTTCTTCTATTTACCGGAGCAATGGCCCTGCGTACACATCATGAAGTATGAAAGGCTGCTGCTATCCCCGCGACATTCAGCCGCGACCTCTTCTTCTCTCTCTCTCTCTAGCTCGCTCCTCATCTTCTAAGCCTGCGTGTACATACGTGTGCGTATATGTGTGGCTCTTAAGATGAATTGTTGTTTTCGTTTTTTTCTTCTACGTAGCGTAGAGGCCTGTTTGCGCGGAGGTTTTTAAGAGCTGAACGTTTGTAAATGTATGCGGAGGGAGAGAGAGTGAGAGAGAGAGAGAGAAATTCAGTCTGATATTTGTTTTGGGATGTTCGTCGCTCTAATTTTAATGAGACCAGTTGAGTTTACCCTGCGTAAGTGTGGTGGTTGCCGTATGGTTAAACAGGATTTCTCCGAGTCCTGGTTAAATACAACAGCCTTTTTCCTCCATTTGGTGACGTTTTATTGAACTTTGAAATAGTTTTCACGGGGAAAATGTAGAGCGCCAATTTCCGAGGTTTTCACGCTTCGTCCACGTTAGTTTGTAATTGTATTACGAAGATTCGGTGGAAATCAAAAACATTTTATAACTAATAACTGACCATTTATATTAGAAACTTGCTATAAAATTGGAATTTTCCTTGTCCAGTTTCTAGCTCCCGATGAAACGCCTTTTCTCCCATTATTTGGCCATTTAATAGATTGAAAAATAGATTGAGTTTTTCGATGACAAGCACAAGCTCGTTCTTGAGTATTTTATAGCTATTAAAACTGATCAGTTTTCAAACAGATAAGGAGTGAGAGATTCATATAAAGAGTACAACAAATGATTTATTAGTTAATGCTATTTATTTATATTTTGGTAAGCCATTGTACCTACGTAATTCTAATACGAATATTTTGTTGTTACGTCAGTCTAAGAAATAGGCAAATAATGGTCGAAAAATCGTTTCACCATAGCTATTAATTAGCCAATTTTTCTAGCTATTTTCTAACTTTTTAACCATTTCATATAGATGAATTTCTAGCAGGGTACGGCTACACTGATTTCATGTAATCCTTCGTAATAGTTATACACTGCGAGGTGGGAGACAGCGCAGTAATAACTATATAAGTAGAAATCGAGAAACTGCCATATTTACTCTATTTACCTGCGGATATTTCGCTTCCGGGTATTTATTTTTGGCGCAAAAGCGAGTTTATCCGACAGACAAATATCAAAAGCAAAGTTCCCTATAACAATTTTTGCCGCGCTATTATACCTATAAGAGGGAATTTCGAAACTCGTTTATAACTCCGCGGCCAAAACGAACTTCCTTAACGTCTCCCTGCAGCCACGCGCGTGCGCGTGCGCGCAGCTTCTTCTTCTTCGGCGGCGAGAGCTAATTATTAAATGTAGATTAAATTACCAACTTGGCCGGCCTCCCTCTCTCTTCGGGCAGTGTATAATTAGTTTTAAAACATCAAATTAATTTTCCGCTCCCTATCCCTATTTCCCTCTGTGCATGCTGTGCAACTATGCACAGCAATTAATCAGAGCAACTGTCGCGTATCACGCAAACACTGTCAAATTATTTTTCATCAGTGCTGCTCGATTATGACAGGAATGCAGTCGCGCGTGACGCGCACTTTTTAAATTACCTCAAAGCTTGATACAATATTGATTAAACCGCGCGCCCACGCGTGACGTGTGTGTGTATGTATGCTCTTTTTCGAGGCTGAGGCCACAATAATTCTCTCGCAAATGCTCTGTACATATATTGGCTTGCGAAATTATCACCGCGACCAAAGATGCGCGAGATGAAAATGCGCGAGCAGGAGGAATTCGATTTTCCGCGGGCTGGCGCATTTTTAATGCGGCACCGGCTGGAATTCCTCGCCGACGATAATTGTGAAAGTTTCACGAAGATTGGTGTGCTGGAGGGGCAGAAAGAATGAAAGAATGCAACAAACGAGTGCGAGATAAAAAAGTTGGTTTAGCTGCATGCGATGGAATTATGATTTATTTCCATAGGGCTGGGTAGCGTTTTATCATGCATTTCGCAGAGCAGCTCCTCCGACACGCGTAAACAGAGACCGAGAGAAGAAGAAAATTCATCGGCGAAATCATGCAATTAAAATCCATTAAAGAATTATTTCTATATATTTCTCCCGCAATAAATGCAACATCGCAGCCACTCTTATCTTATCATCCCGCAAACAAACTGCACCTATAAATCACTCCTCTCACAAAAAAAAGGGCCGAACGGTTCCGGCATATGAAACAGTATACCCACAAAAAACCATTTCAGCAGCCAACAAAGAACGAAAAAAAACACCGACACGATTCAACCATCGCATCGTCCAGCGATCAATCTCAATACGCAAAACACTACATATATATTACGCGCCTGCAAAACGCTTGCATGGCGCTACATCCGCGCATGCATCAGGCGGCCGGGCGCGTGTCCGCATAATTCAGCGTTCCGCAAAGAAGACGCGGCGGCGGCAATTTAAGGGATATGAGAAAGCCCAACAGCGTCGGCCTAGCGGGAAATTAAATGCGAGTATGATTTTAGGCGGGCAATTTATATGTAAATGCCCTCTGTGCGCTCGGCGCTTTGTGCGCTTTCTCTCTCCCCCGCGCTTCTCTTTTCGCGCCAGCCACCCCCCGAATATTTAAACTAGGCTTTTTGTTTCTCGCTCTCGCCGGGGCTTTACCTGTACACCCAGGCTCTTTTAGCCTCCCTCGGCCACATATCACGCGCGATTTCTCCGACGATCGAGAGATTAGGAAGAACGTCGGGAGAAAGAAAGAGAAGCGCGTCCCGCGGGAGTCGAGCGCCGCTTGAACATTAATATATATCTCTCTCTCTCTCCTCTCCCTGTGGGAATGTAATAACATCGCGTATCTTTATGGAGGCAAGTTTACGTCGCGCGCATTAGGAGCTCGTGAAGCGAGCGAGCGAGCGCTCGCTCGCACTCGTTATCCGCATAGAGAAAGTTTATATACGCACTAAACTCGCTCTCTCTGCCGCTGTATCGTTTCGGCCGTTGCGGTCGTCGGGGCTGCTGCGTCGCGGGGTGCACTTAACCTCTCTCGAGAGGTTCTCCGGTATCTCGTCCGCACGCCCGCGCGATAAAAGAACGCGCGCGCTGGGGATCCCCGATAAACGGCCATTCGATTCGGTGGCGCAGTTCCGAGAGAGCGAGAGAGCGAGTTTAAAAGTCTTATGTGTGCCTGCTACTGCTGCTACTCGTGTGTATGTATGTGTATATATATATACAACGGGAACTTGCGAGACGCGCAGCGCCGACCGCGTTATTGCGAATTCCGGGGCTCTCAGGGGGAAAGTTTCAGGTGCCCTCCTCCGCTTCTCCATCCCCGTAGCGTTGAGATTAATAAGAAACTGCCATGTACGTATGCGGGGGAGTATGTATATTGGAGATTCGGGGACGGCCGAAAGAAAAAGGTGCTGTAGAAGTCGATGACCTCCAAGCGTCATGTACACGTGTGTTAACAAGAGTGTATTAATTTCGAGAGCGCGGGGAGATCGATTGATCGCCGGGGGACGACGAAGTGTAGTCGAGGTTGGCGGCTACGGGATATAAGTTTGTAGCGCCGAAGGAGCATTACGCGCGTGCGCGCTTTAGGAGGGAATTTCATTATGACGAATATTAAGTATAAGACGCGCGCACAGGCTTGAGAGGCTTTCAAAAATGTTTCTCCCCTGTTTATACCGAAATTTCGTTTTTAGGGTGAAACGAGTGTTCGGAGAAAGCGCTTTTCGGGCGAATTTTCAAAAATGCTTTATCGAAACTACGCGCGCGGTTTACCGTCTTTATACGAGATTCGAAACATCCCATAAAGATTATGATATTGAGATAAGCTGCACGCCCACGTGAGTAAGGGTAATGTACACTCTAAAGTTTTTCCTCGAAGTTGCTTACCCTAAGTTACACCAACAACGCAGCGAGAAACAGAATACACTTAATCCAATATATAGTAATACATGTAACCCGCCCATCTCGAGTTAAAATCCGCACGCGCACCTCCGGAAATCTTCCGGGCGGATTTACGGGCGACGCAGCAAGAGACAGAGAAATGCGAAAATCCACTCGGCTGCTGCAGTCGCTGGACCAGAAGCAGCGGATGAGGAGGCTGTACGAGGACGCGCTCTAGTTCGATGCGACGCGATGCTATGCTCCTTTTGTCCTGGTGAGAGAGAGAGAGGAGAGAAGCCCGCGGGTTATGTTTTCGAGAGGCTGCCGGAGGTTTATGAGGTGGAAAAGGAAGTGTGTAAGAGAAAAGGCGTGGGATGAGTATAAGTGAAACGGCGATTTCGGAGGTTTCAATTTCAAGATATGCGGGGAATGTGCTAGCGTTTGTTGTTTTGTGATAGAGCTAATTATTTTTTCATTTCCTTTCCTTCTGAATAATATACAAGAAAATGGAAGAAGAGATAATCTGATTGGCAAAAGTGAAATTATTAGCTTTCTTGAAAATTGTCAAGATATAAAAAAAGATTCTGAGTTAAAATAGCCTACGTTAGGATTTATATTAGACTTAGAGTTGTAATCATTCTTTCGGAAAGTTATAAAATAACTGTTAAAATCAATTTTCGAAAACCGTATTTCTAGGTATACGCAAAAATAAAATGTTTAGGAAAAAGTTTGTTATCGCTTGACTGACTTAACTGTAGCGTCAGGCTTTATCCAGAATTTTTTTTTTTACACCAGTAGTGGTGAGGTTTTAAAAGTCGATTAGTGACACAATTGCGGTTCTGTTCTCTTAATGATTGATGTGTTTGCGTACTGTAATGAAGCACATAACACATATTTGTAGTGCGCCATGAAGTATATACAAGGGTTCATGTCGCGCGTGCTCGAATTTTTATTGACGGGCTGTTTTTTTATAGCCGAAATCGGGTCACGCTAAAAAGTTTATTTTTCTGTAACAAAATGTATTCGCCAATAAAGATTAAACAAGCGTATTTTAGTATAAAAAAGGATGTATTACAATATTTTTTTTAATAAATGGCCCAAAATTTGTATCGCTTTTTAAAAGCTACAGAATTAACGAACACACACGCACAGAAAGTTTTATAGGCCATTTTATGGCGAGTAAAAAATTATTGGGTACGAAATTTACTAAAAAAGTGTTGCCTTTTGTTTTGGCGCATAAAACCGTGAAATAACATGAAATAAAATGAGCTGATATAAAATGAAAATAAAGCACCCTTAATAAAAAATAATAAAGCAGGAAAAATGTAAAAATCTGAGACGTACAAAGCTATAGTAGCAGTGGAAAAATATTCGTAATAGGACACACACAGAGCGTCGCGTTCTACATTGCAACATTATTTTCAGATATTACGCTGCTTATCATGTGCGTGAATACTCGTACAATACTTTTTAATCGCCGACAACGATTTAAAATGCAACGTTTCGATGAAAATTTTAATTAAAATAATATTACTCTTCCGGGCGAGAATTAACAATCGCTTTGATTGTTTCGTTAATTTACTTTAACCGTAATCAGCGTGCAAAGATTTTTCATCAGGTATAATGGAGAGCGTGTTAAGAACAAAGTTTTTAATTTGAATAATTTATTTCAAAGTGCTTATTTACGAACTTTGCATATATTAGGTAATTTACATATTATATTTAAGCACGTGAACAGAGGAATATTAATCAGTGCAGCGTGGAGAGAAAAATATTTGCGTTTGTAACGCGCATATTTAAGGGGGTGTGGAATACCGACCTCTATTATCCGACCTATCGTACCGGCCGGACAGCAGTAACTCGTTATAACTCAACTGTTACTACGATTAACGACTTATCAAAATTCGCTTGCCCTCCCCCTGGTGGAAATCCAAAACATTTTCTAACTATTAACTGGCCATTTATATTAGAAACTTGCTATAAAATGGAAATTTCCCTGATCCGTAATGTAATTATCTATCATTCTGCAAAGTTTTGAGTAAAAATTTCAAGGACACCTTTAAAAATTTCTGGAACGAAATTTCGTCATTTTTCGTTCATAAGTCGTTAATCGTAGTAACAATCGAGTTATAACGAATTACTGCTGTCCGGCCGGCATGACGATAGGTCACATAATAGAGGTCGGTATTCTACACCCCCTTAATGAATTACCAATGGGGCCGAGCGCTTGACAGAAAGAAAAACTGCTTATTTAATTTCTATAGTTTAAAAAGATTATTTTATAATTGGATTTATTTTCTCTAACGGTTATAATTAAGAGATTGATTTCGTTGATATAATATGGTCTGTAACTGGCGTTACGGGCTTCAATACTAATTAACAAAGAGAAACAACAGTGCCTCTTACAATATTGATCCTCTTTTGTAGTACTTTTATACTAAATTACCGTAAATGAAAGAAAGCATTACAACTCTCAGTTTGTTCTATTCTATCTATACCTTTCGATCAACTATCGCACACCAGAAATACAAACCTACAAGTTTTATTCCTTGCATAAATCTTCTCCATCCCCCTTTATCCTATTCCAAACAAAACCAGCCAATCAAAATGCATTACCCCGCAGCGCTCCTGTCACAGCCCTTCGCGTCGTTCGCGTTACGACCTAAACAAAATCGAATCCGGCGAATTAAGGGTCATTACGCGGGGAGCCACCGCGCGCCGCGGACATACTCGATGTTTGTTAATTATTCCGATTAGAGGCATTGCCGGGCCGCGCGTGTTTGAGCGCGAGAGAATATCAGCGCGAGAGTACATAGACCGAGCGAGTGCATGCCGGCGGTACATATTCGTAGAAAATGTATTTGGATCTCGTTACATCGCGACATTTATCCGACGCGTGAAACCGTGCTTTACGCTGCGGGGGAGTACAATAGGGGAACGCTGTTGTTATCCTTTATAGCGCACTTTTTCGCAGGCGGATTCTTCGAGGGAACGTTTTAGTCAAAGATCAATTACGTTTGCGAAAATTGCTTGAGTGCTTGTATGCTTACTTGGTTCATGTAGATTAGTTGATTTTGACGTAGGAAACAGGAGAGTGCGGGCTGGCGGCTAAGTGCGCGCGCGCACTCGTGAATAAAGCAGAAAATGTACAAAGGGTCTAGACAAGCTAATGTAAAAGTCAATGCTTACTCCCGCGAGCTCTGTTGAGTCGAGCACATGTATATGAAATATTTTGAGGGCAAAGAGCCGTGCTTTACTGTGCTCCATTATAAGGATTGGTGAGTAGGTTTATACATATATGTGTATACGTTGGGGATAAAAATGTTTTAACTCTAATATTCAAATGGATTTAATGTTACATAATGCCATTTCTCTACGTTGAAGCCTCGATTGTATTACGCGGAATAGCTGTTTCTCTAGGATGTTGTGAATATGGCGTTCAAGTACAGTAATTGCGGTTAGAAACTAACTTTTAGTTGTTTGGCGCACCCTTACTTACATCACCAGCATAATATCATTTAATTAATATCATCAGCTTATGAATTAAATTGTGTTTCATATGATGTAATAATAAATATCCTAATAATTAGCTTGGATGAAAAAAAAATGTGTAATTGTTTGTATTGGAATTTTTGTGATTCATAAGTTACAATAACAGAACTTTTCCCCATAAAGATCAACTGTTTGATTTCAATGTGTACTTTCCGGTTATATTACCTAAATATTATACGTATAATAGTGTCGCTTGAGTTTTTTCAAGTACCAAGAATTCCTTAATCAAACATCGCTAAATGAATATTAATCACCGAGCGATGAATCAGAACACACAGATAAGGCATACCAAAAATTTACCTACATCTTCCACTTTCTGAGCACACAAATTTCCGCGAGATTAAGTGAGAAACTGTCATTCCAGCGGAATCTTCTAAAGCAAACAATGAAATCACCTCTTTTCTCGCCTTCCCACAGATATTCGAAAGCTCGCGCGCGCACCTGGGGACGTTCCCAACAGATTAAACCCACACCCACCCGCACGAAATGAATGAAAAAAAATAACATTTTAATTTCGCTTATACTTACCTTCGAGTGCAAAGCATGACTCACTTGACATTTATTTCGCAAATTCGCGAATGACGCACACTCAGTCAATAGACACAATGCGCCGCGTCTACGGGCAAATCACTTTCGCGTGTGTTTATCCAGCTTGGTTGCTGCTTTAATTCGACGGATATTTGTATTGATAATAGAGTGTTACGCGATAGCGAGCCGGATCGCTGATTGAAGTACGTATACACTACCTCTTTACCCACCTAGAAGCAAATTACAACCGAGTGCCGAAGCGGGCCCGCTGCTCACCGAATTAAAGCACAATGATAAACGTCTGCTGCGTGTGCCTATTATCCATTTTTACGACAATAAATTGCTCTCGTCGCCGTGGGTTAATCGAATACACAACCCATCCGCAATTATACGCCGCGCGTATGATCAATCATTCCTAATTACATATCTCTCCCCCGCCTTCATCACTTGTTGTTCCCGTTGAAAACGACCGATAAGCAGCAGTAAAAACAAACGCGCGCGGAGCTCCGAGTGTTTTAACGCACTCGTAAACCGGCCTTCGCCGCGGGCGCAAAACGCCTGCCTGCTCTTCACTTCATAAAGATAATTTAATTAACGAAACGAGCAGCAGCAGCACGCGCGTCCACTGCTATGGTTATGCAACGCGTATCATCGAGGCCACGTGGAGATACACGCACACACACACGTGCGAGAGAGAGTAAGAGAGTGGATTTCATTAGTATGAATTTTTCAGGGCTGCGCGCGCGCGAGCACTCGAAAGCAGTAATTATATAGTTTAGCTCCTTTTGAAAAGCCTTTCCAGGCTCTAATTAAATTCTGCTTAATACTTTGAAAAGACGTTTGAAGACTCGTTGCCGGCATTACAAAGGATGAAGCCGCGCCCACGCGCGCCTATAGTACCGACTTCCCCGCTGCTGCTGCAGCCTATATATAATACCTACCTACCACCTCCTGTTTCTCTCTCTCTCTCTCTCTCACTACCTGCGCCTTCGAGAGCTGTTGTGTGTATTTGTAAGTTCAAGGAAGAGCGGTTTCGTGTAATATATATACTTACGCACGAGACATAGAATGCGAGGGTAATTAAAAATACAGGAAAGAGGATTAGCCGCTCAAGTGCGCAGCGTTCAGTGCTCGCCGTGTGCAGTGTATCATTCTGCAAAGGGAGATATATTTACGGCGAGAAAGAAAAGCGAGAGCGCGAGATGAAAAGTTCCTAGGCGCCGCCACGTTCGTTATCATTATCGTGAGAAACGTTCCGTCGTTAGCACCACGCCAGGCAGACGCGCGCGTCTATAGGAAGAAGGAAGTTATTCTAAAGAGCCGAGGGTACATGGAATCCGGTTAATTTAGATCTGCAAGATGTAAAATGGCGCCCCTCTTACATGTTTATAATGATATTCCGTTCGAAAGAGAGAGAGAGAGAAGCGAAGTTTCTGACGAAGGTGTGCGCGCGCCTGCCTCTTTTTCCTCGACGAGCGCGCGGGCAGATAAGACTTCAAAGAAACTCGCTCTCTCTTTCTCTCTCTCTCTCTTTGTGGAGCGCGCGAGATAAAGACTGTACTCTAAAGCGATAAAAATCATACTGCGAATGAAAATCTCGGGACGTTATATTAATTATTCATAATTCCTCTCGTTCTCTATCCCAGGCAAGATGATACGCTATTTTCGCGTATCTATACTCGACTGTACACTTTTCTCTCCCTACATTCGAAAGAAATAAATTATTGAAGCCGGCGTCGTGTTTAACGGCGGGATTGATGAACGCCACGATTCGATATCAAACGTGAGGCGATAAAAAAGCCGCTCGCTCGTTCAGGTAACAGCGACCGGGAGCTTTTCTCATTCCCCAGTGCGAGTTTTCAGGGGTCGTGGCGGCGACTTCCGTAAATCAGGGACATATTTCTCTCCCGCAGTCGTCGTCGTCGTCGTCGTCGTAGGATCGTTTTACTTGCAAATGCAATCACTAAGAGGGCCATCCGGCCGTGATCGCTCCTCTATGACTCTCGCTTTCTCGCCTTTCTCTCCGAGCTCTGATGTAAGGGATCGTTCTCTCTCTCTCTCCCTCTCTTGAAAACTCTCTGTGTGTACGTGTGTGGGGGTATAAGGAAGGGAGAGAGAGAGAGAGAGAGAGAGAGGGAACGATATAATCTTTTCCGCCCGCGGAGAGCGCGCAGAGCTATCTCAAAGGATTATCGTGGCCCCGCTAGCTGTATTTCCGAGGACAAAACGTTTCGCCCACTTGCCGGCTAATTTTCCAAGTAATAGGGGCGTATTGCGCGCCGTAAATAATCGGTGATTAATGGAAGAAGGTAACGGTTTTAGATTTTTAGAACGAAATTTCATTGTCAATTAGAACACTTTCGTTTTACAAGAGTTTTATAAGAGTGAGTGCGTTCAACTTGGCTTTTATCTACTTGGGAAGACCGCTTTGCATATACCATAAACTTTGATTTGCATTTTTCAGGATTCTTATCGATTAAAAGGGAGAGGAGGGGCTTCGAATATTAACTATGTGCACCGCTAAATTCGTGTTAAATTACATGACCCAAAAACGAAATCGTGTATATTAATAATTCGGGGACGAAGGCATATTAATATCCAATCTGGCTGCTCAAAAATTCATGAAAGGAACTCGCGTGCTCGCGCGCCCTTTTCCGGGAAATTTTTTCATTAAACTTCGACATAATAACTTTAAACTTTGTTAATTAATGCGCATCCTTTTACCTCGGAGCCCAGCTCTCGCCCGGTGTAACGAGTTTCAGAAAAAGAAATTCATAAAGAAATTGAGAAAGAAAAAAAGAGGGAGAGAGAATCGCGTTATTAGTATTTTTCGAGGCTGAAATATCCGAAAGTTCACATGGCACACACACACACACACACAAAGAAGCGTCGCTCTCAAAGCCTCTAAACGCACAAGCCAAGTACAATTAAACGCGGCGGTCGGGAGCGCACGTATATTTTTCGAAAATCTTAAAAACCTCTTGGCTTCCACATAGTGTTTTTAATTAAAAAGCAAGAGAAGAGAAAGAGAGAGGAGAGAAAGAATTTACACATCTCGACTATTAGCTCGTGTTTCACACAATAGAGCTCGTTGAGAAAATAGGCGCATTTATAAAGAACCCTTTCAATTAACAGCTCACACTTTAATTAAGCTTTCGACGCGAAAAAACGGGGGCCGCCCACCCGCACGTGTGTGTGTGTGCGTGCGAGCGTGTAAACGCGCGCGAGGTTAGAAGTGTTAAATAAAGTCGACGGATGGAGAAATTTTGCTTCAGAAAGCAGTTGCTGTCCCGAAAAAAATGCCTGCGCGCTTTTATCGGCGGCTACGTATATACAAAGTATATAATTATAACGGCTGGTGAAACAAAAAACACGTATTCCACATAATTACGGGATTAATTATTTTTAATAAGCGCGCACCGCAGCTGCGAAATAGAGCCACGTTCATAATGGCGCATTATCTACTTCCTTTACCCCGGAAAATCGTCGCGTACCGCGCACATTATACATTCAGAGAAAAGTTTTGGAAAAATTTGTAATAGTTTGGTAAAAATTACTATACTGTCTCGTAAAACCACCAGACTGTAAAAACCCAAAAAATTACCATACTTTGTAAGAAATTTTACCAGAAATATAGGAAAGTTTACTATACTCTATTGTAAAATACTATAAAGTATGGTAATTTTTGGGTCTTTACAGTCTGTGGCCGCTTTAAGAGACAGTATAGTAATTTTTCCACAATTTTTTTCTCAGTGGTAAAAACCCGCACCTATATATGAGTAAATTTTTAATTTGTCCACACTTAGAGGGTTCAAAAAATTAAAAATAAAAAATTTGAAGGCCTTCGCGATAAGTTTCTTCTCATTCTATAGGCACAAAATATACGAAAAAACTCGTGAATATTAGAAAATGGTCTTGTGACATCATTTTAGAAAAAATTCTTTTTTTCTTATGGAAATTTGACATGGGAAAAATGGACGACAAGTAGTCACTGATGATGAGCCAACAGTAAGCTTTTAAATGTGCCAAAAAATATTCCACAAAAAAAACGATTAAAGTAGAAGAAAAGAGCTTTAATTTAAGCTAAAGATCGTTAACATCGGTCGGTTCTGCGCAAAGTTACGTGCATTTGAAAATAACCAAAAATGATTGAATTATGTGCACTGAGAGAAGAATATGTTTATATTTAACATAGTATATTAACTATTAACATGGCATTGTAACTATTAACATATATATTTTAATAGTTACAATGCCATGTTAAATATAAACATTTTGAGAAAAAATTTCTCTCAGTGTGGATTCGGGAAAAATCACTGATTTTTCGTAATTTTTCATGATTTTCAAATGCACGTATAGCTTAAATTAAAGCTCTTTTCTTCTACTTTAATCGCGTTTTTGAATATTTGTTGGCACATTTAAAAGCTTACTATTGGCTCATCACCAGTGACTACTTTTCGTCCATTTTTCCCATGTTAAATTTCCATAAGAAAAATGGATTTTTTCTAAAATGGTGTCGTAAGACCGTTTTCTAATGTTCACGAGTTTTTCTTATATATTATCACCTATAGAATTAAAAGAAACTTATCGCGAAGGTGTGCCTTCAAATTTTTTTTTAATTTTCTGAACCCTCTAAGTGTGGACAAATTAAAAATTTCCACATATATCAATAGAAACAACACATTTTTCCTCGTTGGCGATCAGTGACCCAAGAAATCTCGAAGCTACTGCCGCTCTGCCTCGGCATAATGGAAAAGTAATAAGTAGTTGAGGCGCGTTCGCGTATGAAGAAGTTAAAGCGCGCGCAGCCGCTGGGGCTAGCGCACACACGCGAGCTTTACGATGTAATTTCGCCGTCCGTGAGCTGTAAAAGTATAGAGCGCGCAGGGCAGGGCCGAGTGCTAAAAGCCGAGAGTGTGTAAAACCCCGGAGCGAGCAAGCGAGCGCCAGTGGCTATTTCGTAAAGGCGAATTCGCTAATCTTCTTTGTCTTGGTGATGTGGTGGAGAAGAGAGTATAATGGGAAGGTTGGCCGAGATTTGACGAGAGGAAAATATTTAGTGAGTTTTTCTTCGTTCAGGTGGAGAATGATTTTGCTGAGGTTTTTTTCTGGATTTGTAGATGGATTATCAAAATTGTTGAGTATATGAGTAAATTAAAAAAAATGTTACTGTTATTTGTTATCTTCGTTTATGAGTTTTCCGATAATTTGAAAGAGACTTCCTGTATTACACGCTAAATAAGTTGCATCACTTTTTGAAACATATTACAATTATCGATTCTTAGCTGCACATAAACTACTTCAATACAATATTTTTTTTAATTAAAAATACGTCTATTACAGCGGTATATCGTGATTATCGCAAATACCGTAAATAGCAATATCGCATTAGCTCTTCCGGGACTGCTTTATGTGTATGGCAAATGCAATAGTAAATTGTTTATTTGCTCAACAGCTATTAATTGATTTTTCATAACATCTGATAGCTTGCTGTAGGTTATGAAATGATATATTTAGATAGTTAGTTAA
This sequence comes from Torymus aiolomorphi, assembly GCA_036365515.1. Classification (NCBI taxonomy): domain Eukaryota; kingdom Metazoa; phylum Arthropoda; class Insecta; order Hymenoptera; family Torymidae; genus Torymus; species Torymus aiolomorphi. The sequence goes on along the minus strand of CM070875.1, from coordinate 220,182,374 downwards.
ACACACGTAGTTTGAAAAATTGTTGGTACTTATTTGTTACTTTACGGTAGTAAAGTATGAAACTTCAAACTTACTTTTCTACTTTATTTGTCTACTTTATTATATCGTTGCATATATTTTGTTTAATAATTTAAAAATCCAAAAAAAGGTAAATATAAAAAATTTTCTTCGTGGCTTACATGATTGTTTTTTTGATTGTGAATGAGCATTGATTGTTTTTTTTTTTTTTATTTCCAGTTTATTTGAATTTTGTCATCGTCATATTGTATATTTACACTGTTATAATATTTCCGGTGAAACTCATGCAGTGTATATGTAAATGTGTATTATATCATTCATATGAAATATGGGTAAAAAAAATATTAGATTAATAAAATTCAAATGGTGTAATTACTTTTTATTAATAAAACTCTTTCAAATTTATTAAATGAAACGTGTTTCCATATTGGACGGTTTTTATTATGCTTTAAATTAAAAATTTATTTTACGGGATATTCGCGTATTGAAAAAGAATTCCGAGGAATAAAATTAATTTGCAACATTTTAATATTGAATTGTTGTTACGTGTGAGGGGATATCTTTTAGTTCCCTGCCACTCTGGGTTACGTACTCGGAGAGGTTGATTTTACGTGAAATACGAAGTCGGAAGGCGAAGAGTATAAGTAAACTGTAGTATTTATTAGGTACTCAAATGCGCGAGAGAGAGAGGTGTCCTAATAGTGTGTGAGTGTACGTGCGCGGCGCGAATGAATCGTCGTGATCGTGGCTTCGTATAAGCTTCCTCGTGGATTGATGGCTGAAAACTCCGTTGTCGTCCTATCTCGTTCTAGAGTCGTCGTGTCATCTAGACCTCTCTCATAGGTTCCCCGTGGCTATAGTAAAAATCCCGTATCGCCCCCGAATCAACCCGCGACGCCCAATGCGTCGCTTTTTATATACTCGATGCAGTGTCTCCCGCATTATTAATTAATCATAGCTGGGGATCGGCTGCTCGTGGAATTTCGTTCTTTCGCTGATGTCGATTTTGCAATTTTCGGCCGCTCGACCGATTTGACCGACTCTGGTTTCCTCGCGCCACAGTCGCGGCGCAGTGCCGAATGTTCTGGACGCTCCCAATGCTGAATCGCGTCTTTATTTGTATGACCGAACTCGCGTGTGAAATGCTTCCACACGTAACATTGTAATAATAATAATTTTCAAATTAATCTCATTATTCTTTAGTTATGGCCATTTGTTTTATTTTATCTTTTGAAAATTAATTTTTCTACATTTTTTAGGTTTATTAAGCCTGGCGGTATATAATTTTAATTGACCTAAATGCTGATTGTGCCAAGTATAAAATTTGTTGTAATTGTTTGTAACACTCGTTATGTTTAATAATGTGATTAGCTTCATTAATAATTCAGAGAACCTAATTAATATGCCATTGCAAATACGATTAAATAGAAATAGAATATATTTTGAAATAGAATAATATTATGTTACATAGTTAGTGTTATTAGCTATATTACAACATTGATTTCAGACTCGCTCGATATGTATTTTTGATTTAACTTTGTCCGATTCGCGAATAATTTTCAAATGAATTTGTAACATGGTCATCGCATTTTGCATATTTTTTACGGATATATAAAGTGCGCAAATTTTAATCTATATGTAAATTAAATTTTAGTAATTTGTAACTGAATTTCCATTACTGCATTAATTGCTTTTTTAATACCTCATGCTTGAAGTGCGCGCCGTCTTCGCGTTACCGAAAAGTCATAAAAAAGTTTCTAACAATGATATAAATCTTATCTGGAAAACGATTTTACATCAGCGTTTGATAACTTTTAGAATTATTGCCGCCGACTCCGTTCTGTATTTATTCGCGTCAAGATTAGATAGAGTTTTTTAATAGATCTCAGGCCTCGACTGTGTATCCTTGAAATGTTTTACCGGCGTTCACTGTTGAGAAGGTGTAAAATTGTTAGTGAGAGCTATTTTCTATCTACTGTTTAATAAGTTTATCTCAGATGAAGTGTACAAACGAAGGTTTCAAGTATAGAGTACTGCACTCGGAGTTATCATCGTATTCACGAAGATTTAATCGAAAACATACTTCTCAAAGGGACGCCAACCTCATCCCTAAATTAGTTTTTCAAAGTTCCCACTGTGAATAATCAACCGACTTGGGCGAAATTTCGGGAAATAATTTAAAATTCATATACGAAATGGGGACAAGCCTTGATAAAAGCCTATAAAATAAACATCACTTCATCAACCCAACATTGTACACTAACTACTTGCCAAACAACCTAAAATTTTTCTCAACAATTAAAATCTACATGATACTCTTTTGAGCGTACCACAGAACCAATTAACTCACCTCATTCCAAAATACCCATCCGCCCCCGAACACCCCTTAATTTTAACCCAGTCTAGTCAGCAACAATACCCCACATCCTGTCCCGCAGCCTCGAAAAAAGCCTGTCCATTACAATCCGCGGAAATGACCATTCAACCGAATCCCGGCCAGCACTATAGTGGTGACTCTATCGGCACCATCCAAATCAGTCCCCGCGCGCGCACGTTCTCTCACTGTTCCGCACCGGCTGTACCTAATCCACTTACCCGTATACCCCCGGCACAAAAGCTCTCTCTCCCTCTCGGTACGCGTGTGGATATACGCATACGCTCTCTCTCTCTCTCACTCTAAATGAGAAATGGTGCATAACGCCGCACGAATGCGACCTGAGCGCCCGCAGTGTATCGTTTTCTCGGATCTCTCTCTCTCTCTCTCACTCTTCGTGACTGGAAAAGCGGCCGTGTGTTTGGCTTAGGCCGGTATTCCCGCGGCATTTACGACATTATTTTTCTCCGTTCGTTCCTTCCTGCGTGTATGTGTGGGTGTGTAGCCCGAGGAGGTATAGGTTATACTGCGTATACCAAAGCCGCGTGCTCGGGCGCCTCAATCGCATCGAGTCACGTAGCCGGGAAATCAATGAGACTGCGAGTGAGATTTAAGAGGAGCGCGAATACGCGCGCGCCGGATATACCGAGAAAAGGGAGAAGAAGCTTCTTGCTATTCTCGCAAACACCGTCGAACTGTTTCGCCCTCGGGTCTTCTTCTTCATCATCATCATCATCGTCGTCGTCGTATTGCTGCTGAAATTGTATAAATAAATTGAAATCCTTGGAACACGCGCGATTCCTTATTCTCTCCGACGAAGTTGCTCTCCAATAAGGATTCCATCCACCCGCCTTCCCAGGTTTGACGTAAATACTCAATTTGCCGCTGCATAATGAATCCCCGGGCCACCGGATACTTTTCTCCTACTCTCTGTCTGCAGCGCCGCTTGCAGATTTTACGTAATACGCGCGAAGGAATGCGATGGAAGCTTAATTGTGCTCTATCTCGCCCTGTCCCTCGGGAGAGAGCTCCAATATTGTTCAATTTTATATGCGGGGCTTCGCGGCGGAAATCCTCCAAGTTCTTACATTGTCCTGCTTATAACCGTGGAAATTAACCGAGATATACTTCGAATGTTTATGCGCGCTGGCTGCGGAGAATTTTACATGCGTTTACTTTTATTAGAATACAGGGGGAGGAGCGGCTGCGTAGGTTGCTGCTGCAGTTTGATTATATATTATACAGTTATTGTGGATTGTATACATGTATAGCGAAAGTACAGGGCTTCGTGAGGTATAAGCCAGATGTAATGCAAATATTAATGCAAGATTTTGCAAGGGAACAATTCATTGAATATCTCGTTTTATATTATTTTATCCGTATGAACATCACGCATCGACGCACTGTTTAATAAAATATTAAATTCCTTCGTGATTAAAATAAAATATATAAGCTCATATTTTCGTAATGATTCCTAATACCCCGATATTTTATATCTATGTATATGTATACGTATACGCACAAGCTCTTATACTACTTAAATATTTCCATTGACAACAACAATAGGTACGTTCCGCGAACTCTCATTTTCGCATTTAATTCCCATCTCCACTATCCTTCATCGGCTCATTATCGTACGGAACAATCCTCGCATCACACACGGAAAAAAAGTGGTCTTACAGGAATTCGAAAACTTAATACACAAACATAATACAATTCAATAAGCGAAATGAATGAGGTAAAAATTGGTACTGCTACAATTCTACAAAACATTGAACTGCTGCAATCCCAACGATCGACGTCTCAGACGCCCAAAATCGAGTTAAGGTACGTCGATGGTGACCTCTCAGAGTGCCAACATTGACTTGCCACAGTTGCTTATATATATAAGCAATACCAAAATCAAACTGCATTACTTACATATTGGTAATCTTGAAGTTCGAATACTTTTTGAACTCTTAAATTACGAAAACTTAAAGTCTCTACGGATCATTTTTTTCCGTGCACTGCGCAATAAAATCATACTGCGCGCCATCGCGGAACTTCCGTCAACACATTCGCAATTATTATAGCACAAAGCACATATGAACGCGCTCGGGTGATACACCGGCAAACTGGGTCAGCGTTTTTTGCCTCACACCTCCTGCAGTGTGCATATCCCCCTGGATTCCGCGATTTACCGTGTCGCCGGGATTATAATAAGAAGCAGCAGCAGGGACTTTCAGTCCAGTCCACCTCTCTTGCGTGCGCCGGAACTTAAACACATCCGAAAGAAAAAGAACGGACGGCAGTGTAAAGCTCGCGAGCGCGCGCACGCGGAGCTTAGTTCTTCGTCGGGCCAGTATCGAGGCGGTGCGGCAGGCTGCTGCTCTTTCTTTCCTTCTTTCTCTCGCCTTCGCCCTATACGAGCTTAGAGGGACTTAGTCTAAGTGCTGAAAGACTCTGTGCGCAGTCTTCGACTTCTCTCTCTCTCTCTCTCTCTCTCTCTCTCGCGGAAAAGAGAGAGAGAGAGAGAGAGAGACTGTTAACTCCACCCGACGCCTTATCACTTACAATTAGTTAATGAAATTGCCCTGGCGTTGCCCGTGGCTGGAATTAAAAATAGGGCAAAGATTGGGAAAAGATGGAGTAGCGATATAATTTTGACCGTGTGCTTATAATTAATTAGAGAGGGAGAGGAATGGAGAGAGAGCTTCAAAATTGCGAGACTCGGTGGACGATTACAGAGGAAATTTCGGTCCCCAATTTACGACCAGAGATGATGTGTGTTTGGCTTCCGAAATTCCGGACGCGAATTGAATTGAGAGGGAGGCAGAGTGGAAGGGACAAAAGACAATTATTTGGCGTACAATTAATTACATTTTGCGAAAGTAATGCAGTGTGCTTTTAAAGCGTCGTCGCTGTTAGTAAACAGCAGCTGATGGCTCAGCAATTATCTTGAAAAAGTTAATTGATTGGTGCTTTAATTATGTGTGTGTTGCCGGGCTGATACGTTAAATTATGATTGAGTGGAATGGGCTGTAGAAGCAAATGCCAATTTTTTCACGAATCTCGCATTTCATTTGAACTTTCGAATTATTAGAATAAATGAAATATACCTTTTTGTTCTTTTTATTCGACAATTCGCGAGCTTGATTTTTATACCATTCGTCGATTTGGCCCGTGAAATTGAATAATTTCTCTAAGTACATGCTTTAAAAATCCATTTTCATATAAAATATGCCTCGATATTTTATGTCTCGTAAATCTACGTTGATTGGTATAACAAAATGCAATGTTTGAATATTGCTGAGCTTTATTTTAAAAAAGAATATATGCACAAAATAAATATACGAAAGGTACGTTACGTTAGAGTTAATTACATGGTTTCATTAATTGAACATTGCATTTAAATAATTCAACACACCGGTGTATAGAATTCACAACGCGGTACGAGCAATGGAAATAATTTTAACATCATTCGCGCGCATGCAAAGATACTATCCATTCGCCTAAAAGCCAGATTATTAATTTGTTATACATTAAGAACAAACGGCGTGAAATTCAATCATACCCATTCCAGTTTTTAATTTATAAATAACTTGTTTAAAACCACTCGCAGTATCGGGTGTTCTTTACCCCCCGTGCATTATCATCGTCCCGCGATTAAAAGTATTTTAATAAAACAAAACTACACCCGCGTATCAAAACCTCGCGAGGAATTTTTTCATACGTATATAGAACTCTACAGATGTTGCATCATAAAGCGTAATTTGAAAAATATGCAAAGGAATCTCAAAGGTCTGAAGGAGAGAGAGGGGGGGAGCGACTGTCCACGCGCGCGTGCGCGCCCTGCTGCTCTGGCATAAATTTAAACTTCTGAGTAGACGTCTCATTCGAAGAGTTTTATATATCTATATATACTCATGTATAAGGGGTATAATCCATTATTCCGACGATCACGATGCCAACTAAACGAAAACGGAACGATTTCGGAACGTTCCTTAACCTATGTTACTATTTCCGGAGTGTTCCGAAATATTTTTTATTTCGATACTACATAACGAGCTGCACACGTCTGCGCGTATAGTACGCGCGGTAAAACGAATGTTTCTGCGAGCGACAAGTGCGCAAGCTAAGGGAGAGTCTATACTGGACCCCGTACCCTGTATAAACAACCAGAGATGTATATCTATACTACACACACACACACACACACACACACACACACATCTTTGGTTATTCATACGGGGTACGGGTCTAGTGTGAACTCTCACTAACGGGCTGGAGTGAAATAATCGCGATACGCCGAACGCGCTCGCTCTCACCTGCGCGCCTTCCTTCGAGTTCTCGGTAATGCATTATTGCAGCTTTGTGCGCGAGCGCGCGTGGAAAGGGCGAGAGTTCTAATTTTATCTCAGTAATGAGATTTGCAAACAGGAATTATTATGCGCTATAGTAACCCATTTCGGTTTCGTACTTTATTTAATTTTTCTCGGTGATATATGGTATTTTGTAATTCAAAAATTTACGTCCTGCCGTTTCCCGGCATCCATTAAAAGTATGTCGTATAATAAAAGGATATGGTGCTTTGAAAATTCAAGCTATAATGCGGAGAGCAATTTCAGCAGCATATTTTTCAAAAATCTAACGATTGAAATTCATTTAATTTCGAGCTGGGTAATTCTTCCGTCATAACCGAGAAAAGTATACAGATAGTCCCTATTTTTAAATAAAATTATGATACCCTTAATGAAGCGCAAGTAAACCTAATAAGTTATTCATTGTTCAAACCGACCATATTTCGCCCATCCGCAAAGGTTATGACCAAACAAAGACCTAAAGCTGCGTAAATAACGATCCACTCTTGGCGTTAGAAAATCCAGGAACCTTATAGCGCGCGGAGAGAAAAAAAAAGGAGTATAGCAGAGGGCACATCGAAGCTGCACTTACCCTTAATTTTCGAACCCCCGGCAGAGCGAGCAGCAGCAGTAGTCAGTATCTCTTAATTTCGTTCCCTTTTAGGGTCGCCCCCACCCTCCCCTTACCCGACGGGGTTTACGCGCGTCTACGACTGCAGGTCCGCCTCTTCTTATTTCCGTCCGGCTGTTTTCCTCATCCTTTTACGTTATCTTCGCACCGGCGAGCCAGCGAGCTAGAGAGAGAGGAAGGAGGAAGGATCAAGCAGCCAGGCGGTGGGGGAGGTATAAGAGAGAAGTGCGCCGCGCGGCGTGAGGAGGAAGGAACGCGGGAGCGCTGCAGATCGCGCTCTTTGGCATCAGCTGCGCCGGCGGGGATAAAGGATTACCGGGAGCCGAGCCGGGGAATAGCCTTTGGGAAGCAACAAGCCCTCGCGCAGCGGAGCTTTTGTACAAGGCAGAAGAGGGGCGATGGGGGAGTGGATCCGATTCTTCTCGAGTGTTTTCGCACTTGGGACACATATTTTTCAAAGCTCGACGTGTGTATGGCGCGACCTCGGCGAAGAAAGTGTCTATCGCTCGCTTGCGCTCTTTTTTCTCGCCCCCGGGGTGACGGCGAGGGGGGGAAATGCTGTCGCCGAGACGGTATTTCAGCCGAATTTCGGTGAATAAAGGCAATAAGTTGGTCGGAGTGCTGGAAAACGGGCTTTGAATTTTGTGGGATATATATGACGGGTTGGTTTTTTTTGTCAGGGAAGGTCATCCCTGCTGGAAATTCGTGTCATTTTTTTTTAAGGAAGTGAGTGTGCTACTTTTTTGCTTTCGTTTATACCTATTGAGGTGAAAAAGGTAGTCGATTTTTTGAGGTTGATCAAATGGCCAACTGGTGAGGTATAAAAAGCTATTAAGGAAATATTTGTTATAGTAACATGGGAGGATGAGGCAGTACATGAGTACATCAGATGTCGACGGAGTAATCGTTTTTCTTTGTATCTTCTAAAAGCTTCGATCAGATCAAAACCATTATACGTTCTTTATATTGTGACGGAGATACATCTCTGCACTGAAAAAACGTTAGCAGAAAAATTGTACCGAAAAACACAACCATTGACTATAGAAAAGATTATTCACTATATTCGGAGTTGGTCGAAACAGTCGTCTGTTTTGGGAAAAATTTTACACCACGAAGTGTAAACACTGCGCCAACAGCAGAGCGCAGCAGCGCTCCTCAAGGTCGGTCGCTCGAGTTTGGTGTAAATTTCTATCAAAACTCGCAGATCAATTGTACGAAAAGGGAGGGGGAACATGTTCTGCTTGACTTACTCGCAGTGCGAGATATGACAACACCGCGTGCTGGTAGGGCACACTGCGCATGCGCTGGAGCCTGTTGTTTATTAATACGACAAATACAAATATACAGAAATATATTATTTTTTCCTTGCACTTCTTATTTATTTATTAATGTGTTAATTATTTATCTAATTTCCATAAAATGATAAAAAAGTAATGCCATGTAAACGATTTTTCGAGTTGGGATTGTTTTAAAACACGCGCGTTCTAACCTTAAAATGCGGCGTTGTCACGTGACATATGATAGTGGTCAAGTCATGAGAAACGTAATACTTTACTATTCATTAATATTTTTTTAGTGCTTGCAAATCTGCAAAATGCTCGCAATCATAGTCGTTGAAAGCTGTAAATGTTCGTTGAATATTTGTCTTGCATTATAAATATTTTGAAAAACATCTGTGTATTAACTTCTTTGTAATAAGTAAATGTATACGGCGAAATTACAATTTTCCATAAGAACTCGTGTTAATCAGCTAAAAATAAAAAACATCGATATCTTTTTTTACAAGCTCGTTCGGCTTCTAAAATTTTAACTGGGTCATTTTTGCACCAATTTCGAATAGTACACCAAATTTTAGAATATTCTGTGTGTTAATTCTTTCACAAGGAGCGCGGATGCGCTTCGAAGGCAAGTATAAAAGAAACCTGGGGGTCGACCGCGCTACATATACATTGAAATGAGTGCCCAAGAAATTGAAATATTATTCTGTACTCTATATAGATATAGGTTTGACTGCCGCAGTCACGCAGAAGTGTGATCGGTCAGGGTCAATTGTAAATCAAAATTTTTTTTGTCAGATCAGGATCATGACAGTCAATTGACTGATCAATTGAGCGGTCAATTGACAAGCTCACATCACTGATTCGTACACAACAGGCGTGGCAGCTAGTCGCGAATGTAACGCGCTTTCTTCACGAATCAAATGCCGGTGCACCAGCGGGTGCCCGGGTAATGTACCTTTAGAGATAATAAATTCACTATATCGTATTCGCCTCGCCAATGTTCTTTGCATGCGTGTTTTCGTCCCCGAGATCTCCCACATTTCGCGAAACCGACGATTCACCGTCCGAAGAAACGGACTGCAGAGCCCTATACCGGCTGCCATAACGGACTCACGCCCCAGCCTTGAGCAGCCAGGTGATCGTCCGAGCACGAGTCCCGCGAGCGGACTCCTGCATCTTGTCGACGTGTGTGTCGAGCGCACATGAGCACTCCGACCTGGGGAGATGCGTTAGAGAAACCACAGTAAGTTTAGACCGCACGAAACCCCGCGCTTGATAATCACGTCACAATATACTCGCAAGCCACCTTTTTCAACTGACCATTTCATGCCTGGTAGAAGTCGATTCCATTATTTTCCTAATAAATAGCTAGTTTCACCAAACTATAGACACTTTTCTTAACCATTTATATCCATCGATGAAACGATTTTTCCGGTCATATTCACCATTTAATAGACAGAATAATAGAATAAGTTTTTTCACAAAATTACGTTAGCTTATTTACCTATGAGTATTTAAAAGATATCAAAATTGGCCAGTTTTTTTGAGAAGAATCATTGTTTTCATTTGTATCCCCTAAAACAGTACTACAAACGAATTGAATACCAATAATTCGAGTTCACATTTTCGTTAGCTATCTTTTTTTTAATATTTGGTTTTAAATACATGATCAAGTTACATAGAAAATTGAGTAAAAACATTTTAAGATTATCTTATCTTCAGTCAATATAGAGAATATGACCGGAAAAATCGTTTTATCACTATCCAGAAATATGTTATTTTTACTAGCTATTTATTAAGTTCCTGACTATTTTCGGTAGAGACAGTTTTGAGTCGGGATAATATGTCACGAAACGACAAGAAAAACTCCTCAAAATTAGAGAAACGACACTTGCAAAAAGGCTACTTATTTATTATACGTTAATTCATATTCTCTATATACATATATTCTTTTCTAGCAGGACATCGTTAGCGCAAAACTTTCAAAATATTTATATACCAAAAACAGTGCGTATTTACATTAAACTCGCGGAAAACATCCCGCGCTCGATAACTACCGCTACAACGCGCGAGTTAAAAATAAGACGCTCGCTCGCTGAATATGTAAATGCGCGCAAAACAATTGTAAATTCCATGCTCAGTGTAATCTTTATTTTTAACATCTACCTACCTACCTACCGCCGCTGCTGCTGCTGTGCGCAGACCGCTGATAAAGACGATATACATTTTCCACACCTCTCGACTTCTTCCGCCTTAATCAAAAGTAGCTGCGCGTGCGTTTTTACATCGAGCTAGTGAAATTACACGCGAGTTATATAACAGCCACCGTAAAGTCGACGTATATATATATGTGTCTGTCTGTATAGGCCCCTTTTATTTCAGCGCGAGCTCGTGGCGCGTTTTACAGCGTCTAAGTGAATTCGCTAAAAATTGCAAATTCGCCGCGCGGGGGTACTAGGCTTTACGAGGCAGCATCGTAGGAGAGTTTTTACGACGTGTGGTGGAGGAGGAGGAGGAGGGCGTAAATTCGTCTTGTAAATTTGCGTTTTATTTCGCGTGTTTACAGTGCCATGCGGCCGCGTTCGAAATGTAATTTCGAATTCGTCCACAGGCGCGTGCATGCTGCCTGGATGGGAGGTGAATTAAAGTTCGGGTTTATTTATTTTTGAGAATTTTGTATGAAATATATATAATTATGTGTGTATGGATTGGTTTGTTTATATATTGCAAAAATTCCTGAGTGTACGTCGATGTTGGATTACGTGGTTGTTTTGTTGGAACGGTTACGAAATGCTGCTGTAGTTATATACCGGTACACGTTTGCTTTACGTAATTGAAATCGGATTATCGGTTTTACTCTAAAGAGGATGTTAGAAGCTGTATAGAGTTATATAGAATAACGAATCAAATAGAAATACAATTTTTAGTAAATAATTAAACTTACTATTAGTAGATACTTAACAGATGCTATTAATAGATTAGAGTACTTATCTAAAGTTAGATACTATGCATAGATAAAAAAGATTGATATGGATATTTATTACATAATATTTAGTTAAAAATTTCGATTAACTCATTACTAACAGCAACTGCATCTGATGAATTTAAAAAATGAAAAAACAAATTAAAATCACGAGAAAATTGATTAAAGAATTCAATTTACATTTAGATTAGCGCACTCACCAATTATGTTTAAAATTTTTTATACAGTTCCTCGAAAACAGTTGTCCAAACTACACTTAAAATCGTGGACAGCACATTTGTAACGTTTTGCACAGGCGGCAGCTGTGTCAGAAAATGACAAATGATCGCGAAAAAATTTCATTCGAACAAACCGTGCGTTTGCTTTTTGTAAAATTAAAAGCAAATATTGTCGGGACCTAAAACCAACCTGGTCGGATAACCTTTTCGCGCGGCGCTTTTTGCAAATTTACCTCACTTTTCATGTAATTACATAAGAGGTACGTTGAAAGATTAAAAAGGACATCGTGTTTTTGCTTCGTATTTTTAAAAGGATTGGTTATTACTCCGACAAAGTAGGATCTTTGTAATGAGGAAATTAAGCTTTCAGTTTGTTCATTTGGATATATTTTCGAAAATATTAAAAGTAGCTTAATGTTCCTTCCAATTAAAATTTTAAAGTACATTAATTTATTGAGTCCCTATTTAAAATAATATAACATATTTAAAATAATGATAGATGACACTTTTATAAATTTATAAAATTAATTGTCTTTGATATGCAGAGCAAATAAAATATGCAAAAATTCATGAAAACTTAATAATGATTCATTCGAAGAGATATTTTACATGATACTTTTTTACATTTATTTTTCATTTTTTCCTCGTTTTTATCAGTTTTATGCGTAATAATATAACAGTGTTTTGATAAAACGTGTGATTGTTAGAAATTGTTGCAAAAATGTGTAGAAAAAAAAAAATTAGTTGCGAAAAATGTACAATAAATGAACCACACGTCATACCTTTTGACGCAGGTCATAAAAGTATTATTTTTTCCATTTGGCGTTTCAACATTTTACTTATTAGTTTATTTTTCATTTTAAATGTGCATTAAAAATGCAAAAGTGAAAAGTGTCCTCATACGGTTTGGAGATTTTCATGATTCCTCGTATTTTTAAATCCGGCAAATGAAGCCGCGGCAATGTATACCTACATGTATTCTACATTTTTACGCTCCTCCGCAATCTTTTCCATTTTCAAAAACATACAAGAAATATTTTCCAAGAATTCCAAATCCTTTGTTTACAACAAAAAGACTGCAAAACACCATACCATAATACCGGCAAAAAAGCACAAAACAAGCTCATAGCCATTACACCTATTACCCTATCCCTACCTCGATTATTATAATTAAGCAACCCCTTCGGGGTCCAATTTACCTCCCATAAAACTCGCATTTCCCGCAGCATAAATCTCGCTCGCCTTAAAAAAAGAACAAAAGCCTTAGCTCTCAAGCAAACATCGATCGGCACGCGCCTATTCTCTCTCTGTGATTAGCCAGTCAATCACGCGCGCTCGCGTTCTCCAGCCATCAAATCAGCGCGAGTCGTAAATCAGAGACGACGACGAACGACACCGAGCGCCCCGCGGTATATGGATTAAAGCGCTGTTCTTGCTGCATGCACGCGCGCGCGCGCAAGACGAGAGAAAGAAAAAACGGGTTTTGGTACCGTACGCGCGTGGTTATTACGTTGCTGCACTACAACACGCGCAGGCGACCTTGAGAGCCTCGTGGCGCGCCGAAAATAAAAGAGCGCCGAACGAACTGCACGCGCGTCCTATATGATATATACGCACGCAGAAGAAGAAAGGTGGTGTGTATGTATGCATATACCTATATACACTATACAGTACACACGTGCGAATAACCGAACGCATCCCTCGCGGCTCGGCGTGTATAATATAGGTATACCGTGTGCGATGTCCGCGCGCGCGACTCGTTCTCCGTTCTCTCTCGGCGCTCGCTCGCTCTCTCGCTCTCTCTCTCTCTCACTCCTCCTCGTCATATATAAAACGACGGGCCACTCGCGCGTCGGGCCAGTCTGACTCGCTCGCGCCTAGCGAGAAGAGCGTGGCAAGAGAGTGTGTGCGTGTCCGCCGCGACGCGCGTATGTGGGTGCGCGTATATATTCGCAGTGGTGTCGCGTGTGTATTGCGATCGGAGAGGAAGAGGTGAGGCTAGGTCGCGGCAACCAGCCAGCCGGTCTGTGTACACACGCGCTCGCGCAGGTGGCGTTTGCAAAAAAATATAAGATCGCGAAAATTATTGTGTCGCTCTCTGTGTAATATATACACGTGCGAAGACAGAGATTGCTAAGGAGTTGGAGAGAGACAGGAGTGTGAGCGGTGTGCATGTGCCGAAGTTACACATCTATACCTACCACATCGTCGCGAATTTTGCAAGAGAGGAGAGCGCTGAATTCGCAGCCTAGAAAGTGCGCCGCACGCCGCCGTCGCCGCCGTTCTCGGCGTCATTGAATTTCTGCAGCGGAAAGGAGTATACATACGTACGTACATACGTGTATATATACGTACACGTAGATATACATATACACTATATACATGCGGAGAGCTCGGCTTACAGCACGCTGCTCGCTGCTCGCTCGGCACACGTGACTCGTTCTCTCTCTCTCTCTCTCTCTCTTTCTACGCTGTGCACTCTCCTCGAGGAGAGGAGTGTGTGACAGCAACAGCAGCGGCGTCGGCGAAAATCGCGAGCAGTTTTCCATCGACCGACGAGCAGGACGCTGCCTTCTTCGTTGTTTTTTGTGCCAGGTAAAGACACGACTTTTCTTATCGCGAGCCGCGACGGTTGTTATCTGTCGAGCGAATTGTTTTGTACCCTGAGTGTGTGTGTGAGAGAGAGTGTGAAAGAGTGTGGTTTTATTGCGGCTTTTACGAGGTCCTCACGGCGGCAGTGAAATTTCGCCGAAAAATTGGCCTTTTTTTACGGCCCCGCCGGTGGTTTATAGGTGTGCGGGTGGTACCTTGAGAGCAGCGGCAAATGGAATGGGTGGAGAATGAAAGAGAGTGAGAGGTTTGTTTACGGTGTGTACATGTTGGTGATGGTGATGATGATTTGGGTATGTGCGTGGAATGCGAGCAAGTCGGTATAGGAATGATGGGCGTGTTTTGAGATCGCTACAAGAGAATGTTTCGCCGAGTTTGAAAGTGTATATTCATCGAACGTATACGTGTATTGCATTGGGCGATCGAGAGATCGAATTGAAAAAAGAAGAATAAGCTTACTTTTATCGCCAAAAACTACAAGGTTTTTTTTTATCAGGATCCGATATTTATCGGACGCATTCTGAATTCCTCTAGTATACCCGCACCGGCGCGGCTTTATCGCCACGCGCGCGAGAACCGCAGCCTCGAGTATATTCACACGCGCGGTTTTCCCCGCTAATTTCTCCGGTCGATTATCTCCTCTCGTCCCCCTCGGTTCGGCATCAAACTACTCTAACGCGATCTCACGCAACCCGCGGTCTCGAATTTCACGCCAGTAGGTATAGGTATACCCTCCATCACATAACATCCTCTCGAAACCCAAAACCATTACCCGCGTATAAACAAAAAGTTAGCTCTGTGTGTGTGTAAAATCGTCGCACGCGTATATATACTATTTTCGTCTCGGCAATGATGAGGCTCTCGATTACTTTTTTACGTTATCTCTGCGCGAGCGACGATAAGCGAGCTATGCAGCAGGCACCAGCAGGCGGTGGTTTATATAGGTAACACAATAAAAAGGCCCCGAGAGTGAGTGAGCATGAACGCCAGCAATGCGCTCACGCGTGAGGGTATTTATAGATTGGCCCGGGTCCACTCGATACGTAACGTAGACGCGCCGCGGCGACTAACGTCATCGCGACGTGATGCAGTGTATAGTAGTGAAGGGGGTTCGATGTGTCGAGAGGTTGAGTGCGGTTGCGATAGTGGGTTACATGCTGTAAGCCCCGTGGAAATGGAAGAAGTATAAAAGCAAGTTTTTTCTTTTTTAATTTCCTTGTACTTGGTAGGTACTTATGGAGTGCGATCGATGACTCTTGATTGTGTGTAATTGCAGAGAATTTAGCTTATTTTTATAACGATAAACTGTCTCTCGATGGCCTTAAAATCGCATAAAAATCTTATCGAAAGCAAATAAATAATCAAATGGAGAGTATATTTGAAGTCTTACTCTCTCTCTCTCTCTCTCTCTCTCTCTCTCTCTCTCTCTCTCTCTCTCTCTCTCTCTCTCTCTCTCTCTTTTTCTCCTTCGCCGTCTCTACTTTCCGCATACCTTGATACAAAAACACCGATAAGACTGTTACCGTTACAATTACCCGGCGATGTTTTTTCTTTTCGTTTTTTTCCACCAAACAAACGCGCGCCTTCGACGAAAAAGCCATCATTGCGTCGCCTCGCCCGCTTGCACGCGCCAATCAAAGTAATCTAAAACCCGCGCAGCCTGCAAACTCTAATTATTAGTGCGTTCGATAGCCTCTAGATTATTTACCCCACTTCATTCGCTATCGATTACACTTTGGATTGAATTTCATTATTGCAAGTGCGCGCGCTCGGCCGATCAAACTTTACCCGGGTCCCCGCGGGTGCTGTGAGCGTATACACAACGCGTGTGTGTGTGTCAATCAAAATTTTAATGCCCTCGATTATAAATTAAGTGATAAATACGGCAAATTTAAAGCGGATTTCCACCCCTTTGCCGGACTCAAAGCAATATCGTCCCTCATTTCACGAAATTAACGTCGGTGTGGTGATAGCCGGAGAGGTGGTGCGCTGCGAAATTAGTTGCACGGCGCAACCAACGATGTGGGTTTTCGTTTAATTTTCTTCATTCGTTTGATCAAGGAGCGCGGGAGCGCTCCGAAGGCAAGTAACAGTCAAACAATGCAGAAGAGGCCTAAGGAGTGACCCGTGCCTTATATTCTTTGATATGAGAGCGCGAAAACTTTGATCGCGTTGTATTTTATCTATGCAGAATAAATATCTAGCATAATACACTTGTTGAAATCTATGTTCATTAAGCTAGAAAAATTTGAAGGTTTTATTCAAAAATATTGTCTCATTTAAGAGATATTGAGTATCAAAGAATCAGACTGGTCGATTCCGATCTTTAAATTTTTTCCTTTTCTTTCATCAGACCTGCATCCGCTTCCGATCACGTGATACGTATAACGTCACGTGACCCCATACGACCCAGCGTGTATATATATATATATATATATATGTACACCGTATCCATCGACCTAACCTTATTTACATATAATAACATGTCAGTATTTTTTTATTATACACACAGATATATATATATTACAAATGTTATCATATCGTGATCATATCGTGATATCTTGAGTTAGTATAAATTAGTTAATAATATGTAAAAATCTCAAATAGTCAACTGGTGATGAGAAGAATTTATCTATTCTTCGTGTATCAATCAATCAATGGGAAAATAACTTTTATTAGATAAGTACTTACTGGCTAAATGTTAAATGGCTAAAATCATTTTGTAAAATTGATACTTTGTGTGATTTTTTATTTTTACAGATTTTTTATAGATATTATACCAGAATTATACCAGAAGATTTTTTTCGAGTCCTTTTGGAAATATAGGGATAAGGAGTTCTAATCGTGTAATGTGTCTGAAAATTTTGAATTAGCAAAAATGAACGACTGCCCTCATGACCCTGGTTGTTATTTTATTATTAATGGACAACAAAAAATTATTTTAATACATGAACAGACGCTTAGGAATAAAATAATTTATATTAAAGATTTATCTATTCTTCGTGTATCAGTCAATCAATGGGAAAAATAACTTTTATTAGATAAGTACTTACTGGCTGAATGTTAAATGGCTAAAATCATGTTGTAAAAATTGATACTTTGTGTGATTTTTTATTTTTACAGATTTTTTACAGATATTATACCAGAAGATTTTTTTCGAGTCCTTTTGGAAATATTGAGATATATGTATAATATAGCCAATAATGTTAAGGAGTTCTAATCGTGTAATGTGTCTGAAAAATCTAATTTTGAATTAGCAAAAATGAACGACTGCCCTCATGACCCTGGTTGTTATTTTATTATTAATGGACGACAAAAAGTTATTTTAATACATGAACAGACGCGTAGGAATAGAATAATTTATATTAAAGAAGATAGTAAGAATATATATAGCACTACTCAAGAAAGAAAAACAGAAGTGCAGGCAAATACTATTTACGATACAATATTTTCAAGATGTATTTTATAATATCCTCAACATGAAAATTTTATAAATCAAATGTTATTGATAACAAATTGTGATTGTGATTAAAAAATGACATCTACCAGTATTTGGTGTAATATAAAAAATAAAATACCGGTAAAATGTGTTGCATGAAATGTTATATCAAATTAAAAAACTTCTCCTTAAAATCAGTTTCAAATATTTTGAAAATAGCTCAAGTGTGTATTAATAAGTAATTACGTCTTATGAGGTTTATAAACATCATAATAAACTTTTGCATACAAAAAATATTGCTCAGTGACACGCGAGGTTATATATATAAATATACAATATAATTTTCAGTGTTTAAAATATGGTACTGGTATGACGTGCTACATGAAGTGTTTATAATTAAATTTTAAAACTTCTATTAAAAATCAGTTTCAAATATTTGAGAATAGAACAAGTGTGTATTAATAAATAAAATAATTATTTTAGAAGAATATTAAAAATTGGTCTTCATATTTGACACGATTAAATTATTATTATTACAAAACGACATCTAATCAGTGTTTTGCGTAATAAATAAAATAAAATACCGGTATGATGTGTTGCATGAAGTGCATATATAACTAAATTTTATTGATGACAAATAACATATAGTGATTAAAAAATGGCATGTAATCAGTGTTTTGTATTATTAAATAAAATAAAATATCAGTATGATATGTCCAATGAAGTGCATATATAAATCAAATGTTATTGATAACAAATTGTGATTACAAAATGACATCTATCAGTATTTGGTGTAATATAAAAAAATAAAATACGGGTAAAATGTGTTGCATGAAATGTTATATCAAATTTAAAAACTTCTCCTTAAAATCAGTTTCAAATATTTTGAAAATAGCTTAAGCGTGTATTAATAAGTAATTACATCTTATGAGGTTCATAAACATCATAATAAACTTTTGCATACAAGAAAATATTGCTCAGTGACACGCGAGGTTATATATAAATATACAATATAATTTTCAATGTTTTGTGTAATAATAAATAAAATATGGTACTGGTACGACGTGCTACATGAAGTGTTTATAATCAAATTTTAAAACTTCTATTAAAAATCAGTTTCAAATATTTGAGAATAGAACAAGTGTGTATTAATATAAATAAAATAATTACATGTTATGAGATTCATAAACTTCATAATAAGCTTTTGCATAGAAAAAATATTGCTGAGTGATATATAATTTTCAGTGTTTTGTGTAATAAATAAAATAAAGTAACTGGTATGATGTCTTACATGAAGTGTTTATAATCAAATTTTTAAAACTTCTATTAAAAATCAGTTTCAAATATTTTTAATATAACAAGTGTGTATTAATAATAAATAATTACGCTCTATGAGTTTCATATAATTTGCATAGAAGAAAATATTGCTTAGTGACATAAATATATAACATAATTTTCAGTGTTTTGTGTAATATTATAACAAAAGAAAGTTGTGATATCCTCCCGCCCTCTCTCTCTCTCTCTCTCTCTCTCTCTCTCTCTCTCTCTCTCTCTCTCTCTCTCTCTCTATCTCACGGCAAGTACCTCATTTAAATACATTCAATATATATTTTTTATAAAGCTTTTATAATAAAAAATTTTTTATTACTTTTTAAAAAAGTATAAACCTAGGCAAGTAACAGTGTATTACCAGCCGCTTCTATGTAATTTTCTCTACGCAAAATTTTTAGAAAGTCGAACTTGAAATGTTAAAAGATATTTAAAAAACTTTTTCTGTGAATACGTTTGTAATAAACTCGTTAAATACAAATCAAACAATAGAAAGTAATGAAATCAATAGCATAAAGTCAAGTATTTACTACTCTCCTCCCACCTCCCTCTCTTTTCTATCTCACACCAAAAACCTCATTTAAATCCATTCAATATACATTTTTCATAAAGCTTATGTAATAAAAAACAAAAGAAAGTTGTGATATCCCCCCCCCCCCCTCACGCCAAATACCTCATTTAAATACATTCAATATATTTTTTTATAAAGCTTTTATAATAAAACATTTTTATATTACTTTTTACAAAAGTATAAACCAAGGCAAGTAATAGTGTATTACCAGCCGCTTCTATGTAATTTTCTCTACGAAAAATTTTTAGAAAGACGAACTTAAAATGGTAAAAAATATTTAAAAAACTTTTTCTGTGAATACGTTTGTAATAAACTCATTAAATACAAATCTAACAAAAGAAAGTAATGAAATCAATACGCATAAAGTCAAGTACTTACCATTAATTCTTCGAATAAATAAAAAATTTTTTTTTTTATTTAAAAAATTCATTTAATCGCCAACACTTATATCTATGTGAATATTACTATTTCAAATACGTTTTGTCGATAGCTATGTTTTTTTCAACTTGAAGACCTAAAATTTATCTTCCTTGGAACATTGTATATTGGAATCAAAATTTCATTTAAATAACGATATTTGATGTAAAAATTTCTACAAATTAAACAAAAGAAAGTTATGAAATCAATTCCTATAAAGTCAAGTATTTATTATTCAATATATTTTTTATAAAGCTTTTATAATAAAACATTTTTATATTACTTTTTACAAAAGTATAAACCAAGGCAAGTAACAGTGTATTACCAGCCGCTTCTATGTAATTTTCTCTACGAAAAATTTTTAGAAAGACGAACTTAAAATGGTAAAAAATATTTAAAAAACTTTTTCTGTGAATACGTTTGTAATAAACTCATTAAATACAAATCTAACAAAAGAAAGTAATGAAATCAATACGCATAAAGTCAAGTACTTACCATTAATTCTTGGAATAAATAAAAAATTTTTTTTATTTAAAGAATTCATTTAATCGCCAACACTTATATCTGTGTGAATATTACTATTTCAAATACGTTTTGTCGATAGCTATGTTTTTTTCAACTTGAAGACCTAAAATTTATCTTCCTTGGAACATTGTATATTGGAATCAAAATTTCATTTAAATAACGATGTTTGATGTAAAAATTTCTACAAATTAAACAAAAGAAAGTTATGAAATCAATTCCTATAAAGTCAAGTATTTATTATCATAAATCTATTTTCGGAGTAAATACATTTTTTTATTACAAACATTTATTCGCCAACGCTTGTATATATTTTTATATGTTACTTCAACAAAGAATATAGAAGTTCAAAATTTCGAACTCAAAGACAAAAAAATTCATTTTCCTTCAAGATATTGCATGTTGGAATTGAATTCATTTAAACGACATTTTTTAAATAATACAAAAGAAAGTTGTGATATCAATTCCCAGATAATCAAGTATTTTTATTATCATTTAAACCACGACATTTTTTATAAATTATGCAAAAGAATGTTGTGATATCTATTCCCAGATAGTTAAGTATTTTTATTATAATTATAATTGAGTTGATTATATATTATAACGATACTTTCTTTTTCGAACAATATCTTTTACATTATATATGATTGAGATGTTAATGGTTCAACGGTCAATTTTTACGTTTATATCCATGTGGCCTAGTGGAATTGCTTACTCTATTTATTATATAATATTTATAATAATAAGCCAGCTATCCCAAAAGTTCTTAAGAAATAAGAAATTTTTTCAAAAAGTTTTCCACAGAAATTTGAATATCTTTTTATAAAACTTTGAGATACTGTAAAATATTTATTAAACTTATATGTAGATTTGTTTGACACATTTTAAAGGTTTTTCATTGTAAAAAATTAATGATAAACATACTTGCCGGACCCGTCCTTTGGCAGTTTTTAGCGAAACAGTTGACTATTAAAAAAAGAAAATTTCTAGAACTGTTTTGGCAACATTGCTAGTTTTCGCTTTTCGGTAAGACGATCTAAGACCCCTTAGTTACAGCCGACTAAAGTCCTGTTTTTCTCATTCAATTTTTAATTTTGACAAAAAATCTCTCTGACATGTTATAGATTTGATAACTAACTATAACACACCAGAGCGATATTGTCTCCAAACTCAAAATTGAATGAAAATAATGTATCCCTGCAATCATCAGTAACGGATGGCACTAACATCGCCTTAAATTGATTGTCGATTAATTTTATTTCAATTTCAATTAGTTTATTGACATAGTTTATTGAAATTCAATAGTTTAATTGAATTCAACTATACGACGAGTATTAATATTATTATAAATAGTAACACATCTACTTGAGTCAGTGCTGGCCATGAATGGATTTCATAATGATAACATTAATTTTTTATATAGTTCATGACTAAATGTCATACGCAAATGCATGCAGTATACATAATAATTGTTATATGAACTTTATATTATTAGAACATTACAATAATAAGATTATTATCAATTACTTTTATAATTTTATCAAATAATATTTTTTGAAGTACTCTACTTTTATTATGCAATTGTATTCTTAACGTGCCAAAAGGATATTTATTTCTAAATCGTTAATGTACTAATAATCATTCGATATTTCTTTAGCAAATTATGTAGCTCAATAGCTTGAACTGCCAAAGGACGGGTCCGGCAAGTATGTTTATCATTAATTTTTTACAATGAAAAACCTTTAAAATGTGTCAAACAAATCTACATATAAGTTTAATAAATATTTTACAGTATCTCAAAGTTTTATAAAAAGATATTCAAATTTCTGTGGAAAACTTTTTGAAAAAATTTCTTATTTCTTAAGAACTTTTGGGATAGCTGGCTTATTATTATAAATATTATATAATAAATAGAGTAAGCAATTCCACTAGGCCACATGGATATAAACGTAAAAATTGACCGTTGAACCATTAACATCTCAATCATATATAATGTAAAAGATATTGTTCGAAAAAGAAAGTATCGTTATAATATATAATCAACTCAATTATAATTATAATAAAAATACTTAACTATCTGGGAATAGATATCACAACATTCTTTTGCATAATTTATAAAAAATGTCGTGGTTTAAATGATAATAAAAATACTTGATTATCTGGGAATTGATATCACAACTTTCTTTTGTATTATTTAAAAAATGTCGTTTAAATGAATTCAATTCCAACATGCAATATCTTGAAGGAAAATGAATTTTTTTGTCTTTGAGTTCGAAATTTTGAACTTCTATATTCTTTGTTGAAGTAACATATAAAAATATATACAAGCGTTGGCGAATAAATGTTTGTAATAAAAAAATGTATTTACTCCGAAAATAGATTTATGATAATAAATACTTGACTTTATAGGAATTGATTTCATAACTTTCTTTTGTTTAATTTGTAGAAATTTTTACATCAAACATCGTTATTTAAATGAAATTTTGATTCCAATATACAATGTTCCAAGGAAGATAAATTTTAGGTCTTCAAGTTGAAAAAAACATAGCTATCGACAAAACGTATTTGAAATAGTAATATTCACACAGATATAAGTGTTGGCGATTAAATGAATTCTTTAAATAAAAAAAAAATTTTTTATTTATTCCAAGAATTAATGGTAAGTACTTGACTTTATGCGTATTGATTTCATTACTTTCTTTTGTTAGATTTGTATTTAATGAGTTTATTACAAACGTATTCACAGAAAAAGTTTTTTAAATATTTTTTACCATTTTAAGTTCGTCTTTCTAAAAATTTTTCGTAGAGAAAATTACATAGAAGCGGCTGGTAATACACTGTTACTTGCCTTGGTTTATACTTTTGTAAAAAGTAATATAAAAATGTTTTATTATAAAAGCTTTATAAAAAAATATATTGAATAATAAATACTTGACTTTATAGGAATTGATTTCATAACTTTCTTTTGTTTAATTTGTAGAAATTTTTACATCAAATATCGTTATTTAAATGAAATTTTGATTCCAATATACAATGTTCCAAGGAAGATAAATTTTAGGTCTTCAAGTTGAAAAAAACATAGCTATCGACAAAACGTATTTGAAATAGTAATATTCACATAGATATAAGTGTTGGCGATTAAATGAATTTTTTAAATAAAAAAAAAAATTTTTTATTTATTCGAAGAATTAATGGTAAGTACTTGACTTTATGCGTATTGATTCGATGTTACTTGTGAATTAACGCGGTTAGCCAGATTGCCTCGATAAAATGGTTATGTGTGGACGCATTTTAATCTCTTTATCGCGAAATACTGTAACACGATGATTTGTTTTATATATTAAGCTTTGCTTCGTTGGGAAGTAAAGAATTTCTCTAATTAGCTGCTATTATCGCAGTAATACGTGTGCTTGATAATAATTCATAAGTGCTTCGCACGTGCATCCGTTACGACAATATATAGGCATTCGCTATCTATCGGACAGGTTATAATTAAAAATAATTTTTACTTTATCATTTCTAACTTGCAATCACGACGACTACATCGTTTTGATTTAAAATTTACTTTTATTTTAAAGAAAACTTCTAGAGGAGAGAATAGGATTTTTGCCACTCGCTAGTTTTAGTTGAATCTATTCTTTCTTAAAACACTAACAAGGAGAGTGCACACCCTCCGGGATACGGATTTTCGCAGGCATTTGAGAGTCGATTTCTGGTATCTAAAAATGAAGCCCAGTGCTCACATTTCCGTCGAATGGGCCCTTTTTCTTGAGATATGGGCAATCTCATCTGAAATATCCTCTATTTCGCTAAAAAATGTTGTCTCTTTTATAGACTGTCACATTGCAAGTATTTAAGATACGAAAACGAGGAAAAAAATTCTAAAAGTAGACAGTAAAAGCTCAAATTTAAGCTCTGATTTGTTTGAAAAATATTGATTTTTCAGGAAATTATTACATATAATTTGTCTTCATTTTAAGCGATTAAATGAATTGTATTTTTAACCATTTTCTTACGCTATCTTTGATTGCTTATAATTTCCTGAAAAATCAATATTTTTCAAACAAATCAGAGCTTAAATTTTAGCTTCTAGTGTCTACTTTTAAAATTTCTTTTTCCTCGTTTTCGTATCTTAAATACTTGCAATGTGGCGGACAATAGAAGAAATATCATTTTTTAGCGAAATAGAGGATACTTTAGATGAGATTGCCCATATCTGAAGAAAAAGGATCTATTCGACGGAAATGTGAGCACTGGGCTTCATTTTTAGATATCAGAAATTGACTCTCAAATCCTGCGAAAATCCGTTTCCCGGAAACTGTGCACTCTCCTTGTAAGTCTCCCAACGCATTATCCATTTATAATTAATTCTAGCTAGAAAAACATTCGGAAAATCCGTAGAAGCAAAGAAACACACACCAGGCAATTTTCGCAAAAGGAAGCTAAACAAAACCCCGTCACCCTTCGACCAACACTGGGCGCGTCGTTAATTTCTTAGCCCCACCCAACACACTGTACACCTATGTTATCTATTGACACCTCGAGACCTAATCCACTCTATCAAATACGCTCCAACCTCATCTCACCCTCTTCCCATACACAATTTCCCGATCTTCACGCACGGCCGACTCCTGTTACGATCATTCCTATACCCATCTCTCTCAGGGAAAAATTCTCGCGCGAACTTTAAACTCGACTTTATATACCCAAAGAAGAAACTCGCGCCGCTGCTCGGCGGTCGTCTCATCTTCGTCTCCGGCGGAGCGAGAGTTACGATTCTCTCTCGCGCGCGATACGCATCTCCTAATTTCGCGCCACGGCGCTTTTTACACTTTCTACGTGCGCGTTTTTCCTCTCTCTCGGATCGAGAAACATTTGAAATGCTAATGCTGCTGTGCCGGTCGGATACACACAGCACCTGCGTGGCGAGGGAAGAAGAAAAAGAGGAAGAAGAAAATTTCGACGCGAAACTCGACGCGCGCTGTCTTCTCTCGAAGGGTTCCGAGTAAAAATTGTGAACGCTGCAGGAGTGAGTGTGTTGCAGAGGCTTTCAAAGAAAGAGGGAGAGAGAGAGAGAGAGAGAGAGAGGGACAGCGAGGTGAAATTTCAGAAATGCAAATTGCTGCTGCCCGAAAAGAGAGCTTGCCCGCCCGGGTATAATGACAAGTGTGCGCAAATAGAGAAGCAGAGAAGGGAGGGAAGGGGGAAAACTAATTGTTCAGCGCTTCGGGTCGGCGAAAGAATTAATAATGGAAGTGTGAATAAGCGAGTGCGAGTATAGTTGCTGCTGTGGCGCTGCGCTGGAATGCGCTGACGTTTAAGAAAATGCGGTTTCGCCATTTGTGCGTTCGAAAGAGTGTGCGACGTTATACGCGCCCGCGAAGCTTTTTTGACGCTCGAATAATTTTATTTTTTAGCGAGGAAGAGATGCGAGCTACTTCGAAGTGTATTTTATTAGAGGATATATATATGGCTGTCTAAGTAAATTTGAGTGCAAATAGGGTTTCACGGGTTGCAGGGTCGTATTCCGTATGCACAGTTGTCTCGGGGACATTTGGAGAATAAACGTATCAAATTTAATTCTGTTTTCACACCTAATTATATTAATTATAAACT
The DNA here is from genome assembly GCA_036365515.1 of Torymus aiolomorphi. NCBI lineage: Eukaryota > Metazoa > Arthropoda > Insecta > Hymenoptera > Torymidae > Torymus > Torymus aiolomorphi. The sequence goes on along the minus strand of CM070875.1, from coordinate 220,156,026 downwards.
GTGTATGCTCTTGTAATACTGTTAGACGTGTATGTATAGTTCGCAATACCCACACGGAGAGAAATTTTAGAGTAAAAATTACCAAGGTGCCTTGGTAGCGCATGGACAGACTGTCAAAAACCGTGTTATTCCCAGGTTTCTAATACAATTTATAAGTTTCCCAGGAAAAACTACCATAACCACTTAAAAAAAATACCAAATTATCTGAATAAAAATTACCAGACACACTGGTAAAAATTGAGATCCAGTCATTTTTACAAGGCAACCTAAGAATTTTTACTAAGAAAACTGATAAATTTTACCAAATAACCTGGTATTTGTGTACTCGCGCATGCGCACTGCGCATTATTGTGTTTCAGAAGATTGATACTAGAGGCGTGCGTGACGTTAAAATGAAAACAATACACATATTTTCAGTAAATAATAACGGCGATTCAAATGACTGTTGGTAACAGCTTCCGTGGCGCAGTCGGTAGAACGTCGGACTCTCAACCCAAAGATCGTCGGATCGAATCCCGCTTCCGTAAAAATTTTTTTTCAGTTTAATGTTTTTTCATCCTTGTTTCTGTTTCTATTTCTATATTAAAATACTATATATATCCATCAATATGAATAAAAAAAGTTAATTTTTTTCATTTAAATTAACTAAAAAAAAATTTTACCAAGGCACTTTGGTAAAAAGTTTGAAATTGTCAGTCTATCCATCCATTATCATAGAAACTGGTAATTTTGTCTCGAATATTTGTAATTTTCACTACAAAATTTCTCTCCGTGCACGTATTTGTGAATAGCAATGCGGGCAAAGGGTTTGTATCTTACAGGTCTCAAAAAATAAACCGTAATTAGACCGAAATTTGCATTAATACAGGAACAATTCACCTTCGCGAAGTCGGGCTAAATACTGGCAAAGCCAGTGTTCACCTCTCGCAGCCCCGCCGACAGCCGCCGACGCTTTATCATTTCGACGCTCATTACGCTCAGCCATCGTCGACGACGACTACTATACGGAAAGCAGGAAATTTTCGAGCGCGAAATTAACGACCTTATTCGGCTGAACATCTGCGCGCGCGGTCTCGGCATTAACCGAGTGCAATCATTACAAACAAAAAAAAAAAGAAAGAAAGAAGCGCGCGCCCCGACGATTTAACGACAGGCCGTTATAAATCATACGCAGCGTGCCGATAAATTCGAATGTCACGTTCAAGGCCCCGCGCGTACGAGACAGAGAGCGAGCGAGAGACAATAAAACGGAAATTTCTTTCGGATGTTATGTGCGTACGGAGAGAACGAGAGACAAGCGGTTGCCGGGCGTGCATATAAACGCTCGGGGAAAAAATTTATCCTCATCCCCGGCTGCGGCTTATAAACAAAATCGTCGTAATTAACGATAATGGCAGAGCCTTAGCTGCGCTCGCTGGCGTTATTACGGAATTTAACGTAATAATCTTATACTCTCTCAACTCTCTTTCTGTATATACCTTTCCTCTCGCTCTATCTCTTTCTCTCTCGCACCGACGGATTACACAGCAATTTTGAAGATAATTTATATTTCGCGATAAAACTCTCTCTCTCTCTCTCTTACTCTCCACCCCACCGCACTCGTGTATACTCACCTTTGAAGATAATGCTAGCAAGGAAGTTGAGGAATTCGGACTCTCTTTTATCTCTCTTCCTCGCTCGCTCGCTCGCTCGCTCTTTTATCGCGCCTGCGCGCGCGCGAGCGCATACCGCGCCCGATTACGCGAGCTTAATTTCGCTCGCTCTCTCTCTCTCTCCCTCCCTCGCACATTCCAAGACGTAAAGTCACTTTATTAATAGTACGAAAAGCGGCAGAAGGTCGTATCGAGGCCATTCGGCACGAGTTGTACACACACACACGCACACAGTCGTACGGTCGTACTCGCGTCTCCCTCTCGTTACTCCCAAGAATATTACAATGTACTCGGCGCGACGGAGAGGTGTACGCGCGCGAGACAGAGACGACCTTTGCGCTCGTGCGCCCGCGCCTTAATTGTCCCGGATAATTGAGCGATTAAACGCGCGGAAATGCATTATATTCGTGCGCGCCTGTCTGTATATGCCCGTGAAATAACGCGCGGCCGAAAACTGATTTAACGAACGCGGCCGCCAGTAATTGCGCGTAACGAAATAAACGTCCGTGATTGATCGCGCGCTTAGGTGCGTGTACTGCTGCTGCTCTCGCGCACACGTGAGTCATGCGCGCGGGCGTGACTCGTCGATTTTCGGCAGCCGATATAGTATTATTATTCGCGATTACTTTTAAACGTCAAAACAAATCAGGCCTTTATCCTATGATTAATATAAATTTAGCCCCGTACGTTATACGCTTAATTGTAGCACTAGTTATGTTCGCCAAGATATATCTTTTTTTTTTTCTACATTGTGTGCACAGTCGCGGCGGCATTAAAGCGCCGACCGCTGCAGCAGCCCCGTTGACTAAAAATAATCGATCGCGCTCTTATAACCACGGTTACGCAAACATTGCGCATGTATACGCACCGTGCGCTGCACACACTCTTATCACCACAATACAAATTTCAGCGCTTGCGCTGTTAAAGAAAGAAAAAAGAACCGGAACTAACATACATTATCATGAATGGAGCACCTATAATATCCTCTCCCGCGCTCCACGGTCATCAGCGAAATTGGATTTTTCGCTAGCATAGTAAAGGTATACACTCTCTCGCGCGCCAGTTATATAGCTATGAGAGCGCGGCGGCTCACCTTCGGCAAATTTGCATAGAGAAAACGTCGTGTGTTTGAACTCGATACGCATGTCAATAGCGAACACACGTATACATACACATACCTTCTTCGCCGGCTGAGCAGCGTCGTCTATTTACTTTTAATACGTTCTCTAAATACGCAATCGCGTGTATATATGATCCTTATATGTGCAAATCTGCGGACTACAGACAACAACTGGGGTACAAAAACGGAAAAAAATTTTTTTAAGGGTACACCTACCACATAAGGTTTTTTCAGTTCTTTGGGGGTCCCCCAACATGAAAATACTCGTGTACACTCATTATCCGTTGCCAAACTTTTTTTCCGACGAAATCAATTTTTCTTATGGAAATTTAACATGGGAAAAATGGACGAAAAGTAGTCATTGATGATTAACCAATAGCAAACTATTGAAGAGGCCAAACCAAATTTTACAAAAAAGCGATTAAAGTTGAAGAATAGAGCTTTAATTTGATATGAGAATCGTTAAAACCGGTCGATTCTGTGCAAAGCTACGTGAATTTGAAAATGGCGAATAATGACGAAAATGAGCGATTTTTTTCAAACCCACGTAATTCTTCAAATTTTTGTCATTTTTCGCCGTTTTCAACTTCACATAGCTTTGCACAGAATCGACCGATTTTAACGATTCTCATCTCAAATTAAAGCTCTATTCTTCAACTTTAATCACTTTTTTGTGGAATTTGGTTTGGCCTCTTCAATAGTTTGATAATGAGTATACACGAGTATTTTCATGTTGGGGGACCCCCAAAGAACCGAAAAAACCTTATGTGGTAGGTGTGCCCTCAAAAAAAAGTTTTTCCGTTTTTGTACCCCAGTTGTTATCTGTAGTCCGCTGATTTACGCGCGCGCGTGTGTATGTGTGTGTGTGTATATATTCCCAGACTAACGGTACAACCTTCCTCCATATAGATAAACTATATACTGCGTATGCTTTTGCGTATTAATAATCTCCGCTGTATCGAGATCCCAGCATATATACTTTCACACCCGCTCAACGCTGCTGCTATGTATACTGCGGTCAATTGGCCGACAAATTAAGACAATCTTGCCGTGGCGCGCGCTAACGAGGCGTCCCCGTCGTCTTCTCTCTCTCTCTCTCTACTTGGGTGGCGCCTCGTGCTCCTTTATTTTCAGCCAATTATCCCGTTGCTGCTGCTGCTACTGCTGCTGCTGTTGCTGCTACTGCTCCGCGCGGACCTACTGCCGATCGGCCGTATATATAGGTGGAGGCGGAAAATATTTGAATTCCCCTAGGAGTGCTTACGTAGCTTTGTTATGCTTCTGCGTTACACGCTCGGCTGGGCTGTTTCGAGTTTGGCGCTGAGTACGGTTACGATAACTTGCAAAAGGCAAAATTTTCCGAATAAGTATAGCTGTAAAGGCAAAATTCCCCGCGAGCGTTCGGTAAAAGTTTATGCGGGAAGTTAGCCGAACAGTCAAAATTCACTTGCACGGTCGATCGTACTTATACATACACGAACCCCACGAGCGACACGGCTTACAGGACCCATAAACGTCGTACATCATTTTTTCCTCTCTCGACATGATTGATCGCCGCGCTGTCGAACGGAGCTTTTCGTATCCCCCCCGTAAAAAAAAGTTGAGCCTATAATACCTTTACGCTTCCGCCAAATTACCCTTGACCTGTCTCACCATCGTCTGTCTCCTCATATCATCGGGCCGCACGTCGCCGTGTACACTCCCTGTAATTGACTTTCAGACCGTGACGAAGTTCAAGGCCATCGACGTGTTGTTTCTTTTCGCATTCGATATTCGAGAATCATCATCGCGTTTTTCCTTACACTTAGCTCTGAAAGGTTCCTACGGGATATGCGCCCTCGAAGGTATATATCAACCCCCTATACACGGCGCCTATAAACGTCTGAGCGCCGCGAGGAGCTGTTCCCGTATTCACAACGCGACAGCGCAGGCCGTGTATTCAGCGTGCGTCGCGCCTCCTAATTCACCTATCACGTGCGTGTTATATAGACGCGTGCCGCTGCGGTGGTGGTGCGGATCGTGCTTTATTTTTCTTCTTTTTTTTTTTATCGCAGTTGAACGTGTCACACGGCGTCGATCGCGCGTGCTATAAAGGGGGAATTGAAAAAAGCGGTGTTATTGTTGTGATTGTGTATATAACTTACATTCGGCTGGTTGGTGCGTGGGTGTCGGTGGGATAATGGATCGCCGAGAGATTAATGAATAATTATAGAAGCGCGTTGTGAAAAGTAGCGACGCGGGGCCGATTATCGGCTTAGCTTGTCACGCTCCAAGGCTATTAAAATGATTACACTGCCGTTGTAATAACACGTATTAATATCCCTTAAAACCGTTATAATATCTGATCCCCCCACCTAATCAGCATTATTACACGGCGCCCGCGCAATTAACCCATCAGGACCGCCACCATCATCATCATCCACATCTCAATTTCGGCCTCGCATTAAATCACCCTCCATTACACACTCCACCGATCGATCCCCGTCGTCTCTCTTTTCGCATTCGTCCATCCATGGACGATAAATTGATTTTAGCCTATAATATACATATACCTCGCGACGAGCTTTTTCCCGCGTATTATAAACCGGCGGCTGATAAGCCCTTAATTAAGCCTCTCTTCCCCTCTCGCGTGAAAGCTTTATTGAGCATTTTCAATGTTATCGCGCTTTAGTAGTTCCGGCCGCTCTCTCCGCAGTCCTTGTCATCGAGTTACTATGTATATATATTCGCAAAAAATGAGCCCGCCGAGATAGCGCGCCTCGACAAAGGAATAACGCAGCGTTCATTTGGCGCTCAATATATATAGGTATACATCGATACGCGTCGCGGCCGGATATTATACGGACCGCGTGTTTCTCTCTCCCCACTGCGCAACGCCGCCGCGTCGATTACCGGCGAGTTTCACGCGCGATTTCGCCCCGTTTCCTCGGCAGCGGTAGTGAAAGTGCATCAGCGATGATTTTATATTATTTCCATTGTACGCGTATATAATATATACACGGCGATCGTCGCTTTGTGCGCAAGCGCGAACAAAAATCCATGAGCGACGGGAAATTCGATTCCGCGCGCGCGCGCACATTATGTGTCGTCATTATTCCGTGTGTCATGCGTGTATGTGTATATCTATATATGTACGTATTATACACACGTTTGAGCGACGTGTGTTTCACACGTGCGCCGTGCCGCTGAAAAATTGCTATTCAGGATGTTCATCATTAACTGTCTATGCTCCGATTTCTGCGCTGTTGCATTCAGCGCGCGCGTTCTGCTGTAGATATATATACGTTTAATGTGATTCTCCATTCGTTTATAAGCCATCCGAGGCTCCCGCCCGAGCGAGCGCCCCATTGTTGCCGGTAATTACTGCGACGCTATTTCAGTACAAGAGGCAGGCAGAAAAGAGAGCGAGAGATATTCGGTTTTAAAATCTCCCCGCGAGCATTCATGACAAATCCATTTGCGCATAAAAGAGTTACGTGATGGAAGTTGCCGGCTATTATCCTCATTCGGATCGGCTTTGCTCTCTCTGTCTCTCAGCGATTCTGATTGTGCGTCGAAGAAAGATGGAGATTTAATCTACCGTGGCCAAAGAATTCTTATTGCCTTTTACATATGCAGTATTGACGCGTTTGATATAAATTAATAGTACATTGTGCAATTAGAGGAGAAAATGAGCTATTTCAGGTCAAAAAGCCATAAAATATATAAATTTGACAATAAGATCACAATTTCACAAAAATTCGTTGTAGCGGGGAAAAAAAATTTTTTTCCCCGCTAAAGTATCACAAAATGGATTTTTTTCATTCTTTCCTAAATCTCGCTCGAAATCCGCGATTTTCTACACGGCTTTCAGGCATGAAAAAAGGCCCATTTCATGCACGTGTTGAAAAAATTCTGTTACTGCAGCTATATTTAAAACGGTATAATATTATTCGCAAAACAAATGCCAATAATCAAAAGTATTGATTATCGCATCAAAGTCAGTCGCATTTGCGATTAAATATACTAATTACAGGGCGTTCTACAAATGCTCTAATTATTATCAACGTCAAAACCAAACAGTGTGTGTATAATAAACGTCGCTCATTCCATCTCCCAAAAACATTATTTTGAAATCCTTTTCACTGGCAAATTATATACACGCCGCTTGTAAGCATCAGCATCATCATCATCACTATTAGCGAAACGAGCGAAATTGCTCTACTTAACTTCATCGGCAGCATCATCCCTTCCAAGAATCACGTCGACTATATATAAAACATTCGCGCTAGTCAGCGCTATGACTAACCTCTCGACGCCGTTGGCGGGCGGGCCGTGCACTCGGCCAAAAACGCGAAATCAATTCCGCATCCGTGACACATACACAAATACACGCGGAGTTCGACGCTCCCGATAAGCCGGTCTTACGCGCCGGGGGCTGACAAATGCGCGGGCCGTTTGTCATCCGAAAAGATAAAAGTTTATCACTCATTGGACGACGCGCCGCCGCCACCGCGGGGTTATATTTACGGCTCCCGGGTGTGATCAAACCCCCCTGTGTAATTGCTTAAAACGCTGCGCTTCCTTGGTTTATAGGAAGGTGTGGGTATATAATCGACTTGACGCATCTTTTTCTCATTAGCGCGGGTGATGAATTACCGCGGCCCCGATGCGTTTTTAATACGTCATTTTTGTTAACTCTCTCATTCCGTGGCGCGCCGGTTTTGTTCCGGGAGTACGCGCGCGTGCAATTTATGGCAGGTTTTTGCACTTTAATAATGTAAAAAACTGCAAAAGAGCAGGCTGATTGAATGTGAGAGAATATATGGTATACGAGATATTCGAGGTTAATTCCCGCGAGGCATCGATTTCCAGGCGCGAGCGCAAGATAAACAACCATCTCTGTATATATGTATGAATTGTAGCTGAATTTTTTGCGAGCTCGACCCGGCGATGAGTTGAAGATTATATATATTTTTTCAATTAAAAGTAGTTATATACGAGAACTGGCGTGTGCAGGCGGATGAAAGGCAATATTCGCGCAAACGTTGGTTCCTTCAGAAATTTGATACTAAAAGTTTTATATTATATATTGGTAAAATAGAAAATCTTTCTGCCGGGTGTATTTTTAGTTGATTAATCGATTATGCATATTTTTGTTATGCCCCGAAGTTCGTTAAAGTTTTCGTACCCGCTGTGCTCCTAGAGGAAATCGATTCCATTATTTGACTAATATAAAGTTTCACCAAGAATCGTCAAAAACTTTACACTTTTCTTGGCCATTTCTGTCCATAAATGAAACGATTTTTCCGATCATATTCACTACTTAAGGTAATTATCACCTAAAACGAATTTATTCGATTTCTTTTTGAAACTTTCAGCGAAATTAATTTAGATCGTTCAAACTTCGGCCTTTTTCGCATTAGCATTGCGGTTAATGGCGTTGCCAAGAAAACATCGTCAATATGACATAAAATCCATCGCTATAAATTAATTAGATTCGAAAAAGCCTTGAAACTTGGAACTAAACTAGTTGAGATATTGAACAAATAAAATATTTTAAATTGGAAAAGATTTATCGTTTATTAGTTTAAAAATTATAATCATTCAAAGTTTGAGATTAGCCGCAATTTTGAAATTTATGTAATTTTATTTTAAAACAAATAGGTCCGATGGTTTTAACTAAACCAATTATACTCTCTAAAGTTAGATTAGTAAAAAAATAACAAAAATTGCTCCACCGTATTGCTCCACTATTAGTGAATATTCACTAATTCTACAGTGAAGCAATTTTCACTAATGTTTAGTGGTTTTTTCACTAATTCAACTTTAGAAAGTACTTACTACTACTAAATAATACTAACCATACGCATAAACATTTATTTAAAAAACTTTGTTACACATTTACACCACATTGGTCAATTGTCGAACATTGATGTTTTGACTTACGTAATTGGGATACAGCTATACCTTCATGTACAGAATACCTAATACAATAAGTCTTTTCACAGATTTACATTAGCTTATTTACGAGTAGGTATTTATAAAAGATATTAAAGTTAGTGCCAGTTTTTTTAGTTAGGAAATGGTTAGTATAAGAGGCTCGCTATTATGGCGAAGAGTGAAAGAGTCAGAATCAAACGGAAAAATCATTGTGTATAAACGAATTAATTATACCAATAATTCGTGTTTACATTCTCGTTGGCTATCTTTTTTTAATGTTTGTTTTTAAATACATAATCAAATTACAGAGAAAATTTAGTAAAATCATCTTATGGTTACGCCAGGGGCAGTGTATTAAAAATTTTATTCAACTTATTATTGTTACAACATAAATAAATTCGTTATTATGCGCAGTATATATAGAACAATAGCTTGACAGAATAAACAATGTATAATAAACTTCGCATATATAAACTTCCCGGAACATTTTCTCGTGTTTTCACGATTTTACGCCGTAAATCCGGACGAAATTTAAACTTCCTCATGTAATTCCGCGGGCTCGCATAATAAATTTTCATAAAACTTAAAGCCCGCTAAGTAGAGACGCGTAGAGGAGGAGGAGGAGAAAAAGTAAATACGCGCTCGCTCGCGCGCGGCCATGTAAATTTTCTTCTGAATACTTAGCGGCTGAATTCAAGTACGGGCTTGAAAATGAAAAGTGTATCATCGTGTTTTTCTTTTTCAACACTTTCTTTTTGCCCCCTCAACTTCCACTCACCGACCACGAGCGCTTTATGCAGGAATATATACCATGAATAGACCAATTAAGATAAATCCAAGCGTCTTTCCGCATATTGAGAGAGAGGCAGTGCGCGCGCGCCTCATTATTTTCGCCTAATGAGGCACGCAGCAACTAAGCTGCTCGCGATTACTAAATAGTTACTCGTCGGCGGTATCTTCGAAACGAAAAAAGATATACTCGTTTTTTTTATAGATGATTCGCCTTTGACGGTCGGTCGCGCGACACTTTATCATATCCCGTTTCATAAATAATTCAGGTAATGTTTTATACCGGCCGCTGGACGCGCTCCAAGCTCGCGCGCGCGCGGACATTTTTCATTATGTTAATGGCCGTCCCGCTCGCTATGTGCGTGTAACAGGTAGGGACGCGGAAAATCGTTTCTGACGGTTGCGAAAGAATTCCGTTTGACCGAGTTCATAGTTCATCATACATGTATACCTATATGCGTGCACTTCTAAATTGTTATCAAAATAACAATTATTATTCCGCCAGCTTTTTATACTATCATGCGCTTTTTTTACAAACGATTATCAAATTTTACGAGGCGGATATTACGTGTAACGCGAGCATTTTATATAAACAAAATGCACGTAGTATACATCGTTCGGCGCGTATATGCGCACGTTCGATATTAAATTTAATATCGTTTCCGCAATCGAACAACGCGTCCAAGCACTATATACATTAAACATATACACACGCGGCCAGAAAATCGAAATAAATATTCATGAAATTTGAAATAACAATAACACGCGCAATCACTGACTCTTCCTCTCTCGCTCGCTACATCGAAAATTCCTCGTTAACGGCGCGGAACACCCTCTCACCCACATTATATCGGTTTAACAGCTCTATGCATATTGAATGCCTCCAACCCCCCTTCTCTATCTCTCTCGCATTATAGGCCATCTAATGAATGAAAAAATGTCGCTTGAATATTCACGCGCTCGGTTCTCCTCCTTTGATCCAAGCCCCCAATTAGAAATAACCAGGCGTTCAATAGTGGCGAGATTATCCAATTGGGCCATACGTCCAAACTCACTTTGCGAAGAAAGCAGCGGCTGCACCGCCGCGGCGGCGTCGTTTAGCGAACGTGCTTAGAGAGGCTGGCGGCGGCGGCGCCAGAGATGAAATGCAAACGCGATTTGCCAGCACTTCCTGCCTGCTCTCTCCCTCTCTCTCCTTCTCTCTCGCAAATGGCGAATTCATCGCGGCGCCAGACTAGCTACGCGACGAGCATAATTCCTCTCTTTTTTTCTCTCCGCAGCAAGCGCGCGCCTACCTCGCCTCCTCTTCTTCCTCTTCTTCTTCAGAATTAACCTCTTTTCCGACTGCAGCCGCTTCCTTCCGCCTCTGGCTGCCTGCAGGAGGGAAGAGGGGGTTTAGTAATTCGCGTGCTCTCTCTCTCTCTCTCTCTCTCGCGAGAAACGCACTCTCGAGTATAAAACCAGCGTGCGTACATATAGGCGAGAGAACGCGCCGCGCGCGGGGTGAACGAACGCACCGCAGCGGCGGCGGAATAGGCGCGCGTGCACGCGATGGCTATTAGCCCGTTAACCTATTAACTAACTCTGCAAGCGCAAATAAAATTTCCCCATTCCTTTGCCCCGCGCGCCTGCATGTGTGAGTATGCGGGCGCGGCGTAATTATTTCGCTACGGGCTTTATGTGTACGAGGCCGGTCGGCCGTTGCTGACAGGCTAAAATCCATATACGTACGTGTGTATGTGCTAATTACTCTTTTTATTCTGTCGTCGATTGACAGGCGCGCGAGAGGGAAAAATCGTCGATAAAGTGCACTCCCCCTCTCTGCGCGTAGTGTGTTTTTCGCGAGATATATATATTTTTCCGTCTTTATGACATGTGTATAGTATACGGTGATCCGCGTGCGTAAATATGTGTACGTGCCGTAGTGGGACAATTTGAAATTGGCGTTTCATGTGCAGCGCGGCTACTATACTGCAAAGAAATATATATTTATCGTCGGGGTTGCGTTACTCTTGCCGATGCTGTTATAATAGCGTCACACACGCTTGTGTATAGAAAATTTAGTCACGGGAAATATATTGTAATCCATCGATTTAAATTCAATTAGCGCAGCCCGACAGAGCTATGAATTATGGCTCTAATGTGATTTAGACGCACTTTCGGCTACTTTGCATAATTGACAGTCCGGATGAATACTGGCCATAAATCGTGAAGCCGCTGTATATCTCTCCTACTCCTATATACAACGTATAGTATCTATATAATACGCATATCTGTGAGCTTTTGTTTGTAGGTTTATATATACAATGTTATTCCAAGTGGCGCACGTGCTGCAGTTGAATTTTGAAAAATCTGTCCGTTATACTCGTTTTCGGTGAAAGGTAAACTACGAAATTTTGACCATTGTATTTTGTTGTTGTGTATAAATATGTTAAAAGAGTACACAGAAATCAAGCCACACGTGTGTTCATATTTTAGGGGGGGGTCCAGAGTTTCGACGATTCACTATAAAATTGAAGTCAACTATAGACGTTTTTCAGTTCGACATATGGGAATGCAGATTGTTCTTAATTTCGACGTTCTAAATTACGAAAATCATATTTTCGAATGTAACAGTTCACCTACTGTCCAAAATATCGAATTTCATCGATACGATCTCAAAGCAAATATAACCTGTTTCTAATGATTTATTTCAAAATGTCTATATTGTACTCCTATTAAAATTCTATTAATGAAATTCGATGTTTTGGACAGTAGGTGAAGTGTTACATTCGTAAATATAATTTTCGTAATTTAGAATTCGAAATTAAGAACAATCTGCATTATCATATGTCGAACTGAAAAACGTCTATAGTTGACTTCAATTTTATAATGAATCGTCGAAACTCTGGACCCCCCCCCCCCCCATATTTAATTGTAATCATGTTTCGCAAGCACTATAAGCATCGTGGAAACAATGGAAACGGGAACCGTGATGTACTTGTCAAACAGTGAATTCTTGTTAAAATAATAAAGAAATTTTCGAAAACAAGACTTCTGCGTGAAAATACGCTGCTTCCACATTGAGCGCACACATCAGATTTGCATAATATCATCATGCTTTTAGCCAGGCGACGGCGCATTTGCCATTCGGAATCGGCACACATACACAACTCACCTCGGTTTGACATAATCATCCTATTCCACACCCACACACCCCGAGCGATTAACATATTTCCTCGCGGCAGCCTGCTGTTTTTTTTTCTTCGCCATATACTTGTGTGTTTACACGTGTCGCATATTCGCGCGCTCGCGTCTAAAGATCGCGAGCATCGTTTGTCACGCTTTGGCGCGGCGGCGGCAGCGGCCGGCCGAATCCATTAGTATTCCCCGGCTGACTTTTACACGGCTGCCGCGCGTCATAATAGCCGCGATTGCGCAATCCCGAGACTCGCGAAAAATTCATACACGCGAATAATGGATGTAAGTGTTTCGTGCCGCCGACTGTTTCGTAACCGTCGGTTAAGTTTTTTTTTTTTTTGCCGATGTGGCGAGGCTGAGAATGGAAAATCTTGTTACGTACGTCACGCATGCACACGAGAAAAAAATGAAGTTTTTCGTTTTTTTTTTCTTTTTTTATATAACCTCTTTGTCTCTCTGCGAGAGCTCGGCGCGTTGTTTTTTGTCCGACGCACGAAATTTTTCTAATATTTGGCTGACTCGCGTTTAGAATTCACGATAACAATAGACGTTTCTTTCTCTCTCGACGTGTACACGTGTGTGTGTGTGTGTGTGTGTGTGTGTGTGTGTGTGTGTGTGTGTGTGTGTGTGTGTGTGTGTGTGTGTGTGTGTGTGTGTGTGTGTGTGTGTGTGTGTGTGTGTGTGTGTGTGTGTGTGTGTGTGTGTGTGTGTGTGTGTGTGTGTGTGTGTGTGTGTGTGTGTGTGTAAATTCCTTACCGTGCGCGCACATTTCTCGCGGGCTGCTGACCCACATCCGCGAGGAGAAGAGAGATGTCCCGAAACTTTGACGTCTCTCTTCTTTTGACGCTTTACTATACGTATGAGCCCCGACGGAATAGCTTTTTCATTACCGCGTTTTATACTGCGCAGCGTCTGTATATCCTTCAAAATAGCTGCCCCGCAGTAAAATCGTCAAACTTTTTCAATCCGCGATGCAGATTATTTTTACCCACACCATACGCGACAATCAAGATAAATCGCTCGCTCTCTCGCTCACGGCGCCTTTAATCACATCAAAAGGATATTACGGCCGCGCGCGCGCTCCCGTGTGCATTCGTAAGTATATATATATTATAGGAGAGGGATTGTTCTCATTTTTCTCCGCGAATCTCGTCGCCGCCGGGAGGCCGCTGCACCCGTGCGCGCAGCTGTTACGCGCTCGGTATAGGACACAAACACACATACATACACACACGTGATGTATATACGCCGCTCAATGTTGACGCGGGCTAATGAAATGCGCGCGCGCGCGGCGGTGGCTGATGTCATCGCACGCCAGCTATACGCTATACACCTTCCTTTCTCTCTGTCTCGCTCGTCACGTATGTGTACACGCGAGTAGATCGCGATTTCTCCGGCGCGACGAGGTGAAAATATTGTTTGGTATAAATAACAGGTAATGTGCGCGTGATTATTTAATAAGTGGAAGTGAATGGTGTTTTGTTTGTTTGCGAGATCGGTCATTAATTAGCTTGTTTGTCGTGATTTCTTTTTTTTTTCTTTTTGCTCGAGAGAATTGTTTTGGAGTATATTTTTAAACTATGACTATGACTATATTTAAACTTGACAATTTATTTGGCGAATAAATAATGTTAGCGCGAAATTGCACGTCAAACAACTAGAGTTTATTTTGTAAACACAATTATTTATCGAGCAAATTTTAATAACGTGTTTATTAACTATCGAAGGAGAAATATTAGTTATAACAAAGCTAAACTTTCGACATAAATGAACAATATTATGTTTCACAATTATTTACGTGTGTGATTTTTAAAGTTTTAAACGGCAAAAAGTCGAGCGAGTTTCCTGCCGTAAAAGAAATATTTTGTTTAATTTATTTCCAACACTTTCTGACACATAAAAAATGAAGTGTTTTGCCAGCGCAATTATTTTTTAAGCTCGTTAAAGTGACTAGTCATGAAAGCTATTAAAAACTTAGCAACGAACTGCTTATTACAAACGTAACAGAATAGCGAAATTGCGTGCTATTTCTGTCTAAAATATACCAAGGGATATTCAGACGACTTATTAAATATTACTATAGACTTATAGCTTTACTTAAAGTCCCTATTTCTTATATGATTGAAAGTTCTACACTCTAATAACGAAATGAAACTATCGTTACTATATAGCACGACTATTACAACTCACTACAAGCCATTCGCCATTTCTTACTCGGTTACATCAACTCCGCTCACGAGCATCAAGATTAAAGCATTTCTCTCTCACTCTCTTCGACTCTCGCAATCGAAGTAATTCGTCGCGGCCGCGTAATTTACGATCTGGCACATCGGGCGGGGGTAGCTCCAGCACGCATTCTCTCATCCCCCATAAAAGCGGCATAAATCAGCCACTCGTTCCCTCTTTCTCTTACTCCCGCTCGTTACGGGCTCTCCTAAATGAAAATCAAATTCGGATCTTTGGGACGACTGCCAGTAAAAGGCGGCGGCGAGGCGCGCGCGGAAGTAGGTCGAGACGCCGACGGCTGACAAATTGCGCTCTGTGCACTCGAGAGAGCTGCGCTTTTTGCGCGCGCAGGTGCCCGCTGAGAAAAAATGCTGCCCCGATATGATGGTATATTATACGCGCGCCCCCTGCGATTAATTATGTAGCAACAAGTGGGCACAGAGTCAGCTGTGACACGTAGCCTTCCGTATAGTCTTTTCTTACCGATGATGCGGGGGAGTGTGAGCCTGTACTTGTTGCCGGCCGGAAATAGTGTGCCATGACGCGATCGCTCGCGTGCGCGTGAGTTGGAAGAGAATTTTCCCATTTCCGCGCGCGTGTTATGTGCCAGGATCGATGAGAGAGAGGGTGAACGCGCGTAATATTTCGAGACTGAGGCTGTCGCGGACAAAGCATTCCGGTTAGTAGTATAACTGCGGAGAGGAAAATATTTTGCGTTTTTCATATATACCGCACGGCTGCTGGTCTATTTTTGCCCCCGCTGAAAAATACGTGTGTATTAACGCGTGTGCGGTGGTATATAGTATAAAAAAGTAACACGGTTTCGCGCTCGCTTGCATCACGAAGTTCGATTATTTAAGTCTCGGACCGACTCTGCGATTAACATTTTTCCTCTTCCCACTCAAACGATGTTTTCAAATTGCCGAGGAAAATATTTTCGGAAATACACACATATATATATATATCGGACTGCAAGGGTCGAATTCCGCGGCGCTGACTTTCGCTCGTATCGACGGATACGCGAGAATAAATATTTTTACTTGGGAGAGTTAAATATTTTTTGCCTGCCGGGCAAAATTATATATAATATATATGAGATGTATGTGTATGAATGCGAGAGCAGCCCAGGGGAGAGCTAATTGACTCGAGTGAATGAAGTTTTGCACATTTCGGAATAACCATTTCCTTGATTACCTTAATAAAGTTGATTAGAATCTTAGACTAGTACTTGATTAAACTTTCTAAGTGTATTAAGTGGAAATCTCGCCTTGGAGTAATAAATGAAAATTGTTATTCCGTCACGGGAACGATGAAATCTGACGTTAATGCTATTTATGCAAAAATCATTTATAACGGCGCATGAGATTTACGTATAATAAAATTCAATGGGATTCTTTGAATAAGAATTAGATTACAGAGACGTACTTGGCTCCAATACTTCAGGAACTTGAGTATAATTTGAAAGAACCAGTGAATAAAAGAACTTACTTGAATTGAAAAATTATTTGTCGTCGTATTCCACACTGATGTATACCTATATATAGAATTCTCTAGCCAATCAATTCAAACATTGCAAAAGCGAATTACTCTACACAGCACTCGCTAAAAACCATTATACACGCCAATCAATGCTTTATTTAGCACCAGTTGACAACTAAATACCCCTTATCGAATATTATCGATCCAAGCCATCAATTCGTTTAATAAACCCGTTATGTGCGTTATGCCATTACCCACACGTTCTCCTACCTGCGACCTCTGCATTCTAAAAATCCATTCAAATAAATAAATACACTCACACCTACATACACACGGCCCTAATGAACAAGATATCAACACTTGCAAAACCCAGGCCGCTTCGACTCGACAAAGAAAACAATTAACGTTTTGTCTCTCCTTGCACGGCAAGCGTTTCTTTCGGCAAAGAAACCACTCCGGGCTAGCTCGCGAGCACGCGAAATACCGTCGACCTCAACATTTCGCGAGCGCGCACGTATATATACATATACCGTGTACATATAGGTACACGAAAGAGCCACGCGAGCGACTCTTTTGACCTCGAGACACACGCCGGCGCCGTGTGTGCGCCCGCGCGCGCCGCAAAAGGACGTTTTCTCTCCCGTGTACCTTATAACCGTCCACATTCTCACACACACACACACACATACATTGGACTTTCTCGTGCCGATCCATTGACGTCGTTCACACTCGTACACCGAAAATTAGAAAGAAAAGCATACAGTAAATACCTATACACATACACCCACTCTCAGGCATTTAAACACACACACACACACACACACACACACACACACACACACACACACACACACACACACACACACACACACACACACACACACACACACACATTATATACTTACAGACAGGCCGCGCGCATGATTTATCGCTCGCTTTTGTTTAGATGGGCCGGGATGGTGGTGCGCGCGCCGCGATAATATCTGCGGGCTGCTCTCTGCGTGCTCGTGTAGTTGCGCGCCGCGATAAGACGCGAGCAACGAGCGACCACCGCCACGCGGCATTGTGAGAGAGAGAGAGAGAGAGAGAGAGCGGAAGGACGACGGATTCGCCGAACGGTTATTTATCACGCGGGCGAGCGAGCGCTGCGGGTGGTACAGGCAGCCAGCGGCAGCACACGGCGCCTTTGTGCTTAGCATATTTATCAGAGAGGGTCGAGCCAAATATTAAGTAACCTGAATAGGGGGTGTATGGTATGTGCGGGGTGCCGGTGAGAGGATGTGCAGATGCGAGGGTAGAGATAATAGCGCATGAATGCAGGTTGGCTTCTGTGTGTGCTTATAGGTGGATGAAAACTTTTTTCTCGGGGTTTTGACGAAGTGCGGTGGACGCTGGTATAGCAGAATGTTGGCCGAAGTATTTTTGGAATTTCCGCTCATTATTCTGCATTCTGATTTGGTTTTGGACATTTCATCCGTGTATTATGCGCGTTCCTTTGTCTTGATAAGTGATTTAACGCACTGGCGCACCTCTACGCACTCGATGCGCTAGTGGACTTCTATGAACTCGATTCAGCAATGGACCGCTATTGACACACTTGAATTAAAGCATTTCTGCGTACTGATAATACATCGGTGCACTTGTATGCGTCAGATGCACCCACTAATTAACTCTAAAAATAAATGCCATACTACCAAGAAAACTTGAGCCTATAATATACCCTGATAAAATACAGAAAGACAGGTTTACATCCACCGCACATTTGCCCGTCAGCCACTATTCTATGCATTTCTGTAAAATACATATTTCGCAATTTCACACACAAATAAAATCTGTGGCTTCCAGGAATAACGACTTAACCCGCTTGTACGTGTTTTGGAGAAATCGACGTTTTCAAATTTCTGTCATGACACTTCATATGTAAGATCGAAATGCGCGAGATGAGTATCGAATATCTTTCGAACCACACTATCAGCTGCTAGACTACATTTTTGTTCTTTGTTTCTTATAAACAAACAAAACAATGCAGTCAAGTCGTTATTCTGGTAACCGTGCAGTTAAGTGGTTTGGTGAAATCCCTCTATAAAAATGCATCCTTGGCATCGTCGACGCCATGTTGCGACGCCATGTTGATTTTTTCTCGATTATCTCGAATATCTCGAAATCTCGAATATCTCGAAATCTCGAATTTTTTGGCGCATGCGCAAATGCCCTATAGAGACTTAGGGAGTCACTACAACCGTGCAGCGCGCGTGTGTGCGCTCGCCGTGTATAAGGTATACCTATATATAGGAGAGCGCTATATAATAATGTCTCAAAATCAAGTAATTCAAATGCCATTCAGCGAAATATTTATATAGAAACTGCAAACTTTGTAAAATGATAGATAATAATGTAACGGAGGGTAATGCAGTCCTGGTTTTCCGTAATATTTTTTTTTACTAATTGTAAATTTTTACTAATTGTTATAGGCAAATTACTTATTTTTTTGTCTGTTATATTGTGGCGCGAAATTTGAATTTTTAATTGACTTTCGGACCCTACTAGCTCGCAAAAGCAATTCATTTCAATTGCAATCGATTACAAAGGTTTTCTTTTACGTATACACAAATTTACAAGAACTAAACACTATTTTTTCAACTTAATTTTTTCAATAACTACGACAAGTCTAGCCATATTCAAAGAATCTCCATAAGAACCCACGTTAATTTTAAACTACAATATCTCGAAAACTAGCACGCAAATCATATTCAAATTTGCCAGAGATGTTTATAATGATATTATTGACCTACTGACGAAACTTTATTGATCTGACATTATTTTTTACATATAGTCCATACAACCTTAAATAATGAATTGAATAATAACATTTCTCTTGTAAATAAAAAAGAAACCGTTCATTAATTGAAGGGCCGGATGCAATAAGGGGGTTAGCGCTCGAAAACCCGTAAAAGTATTGTCAAATTGACTAAATTTTCAATGTAGCCAAAATAATTTTTAAAAAATATCACCTTGTAGAGAATGAAAAGAAGTATTTTTACCTAGAAGGAATTTTTTTTATTCGACTTTCTTTTTAATATAAAAATTAAAAACTGAAAATTTTGTTCATCTATTTTTAATAGCTTTCAAAAACATTAATCGTCCAAACTTGGTCAAATATCATCGAAATATTTTGAAATTTGACAGGGACGTGCAGAATACTCCAGCGTTGCCTATAGGATTGATAAAAGGATGTAAATCGATAATTGTTAATAATTATTTAATTGCAAATATATTGCGGTCGGTAATTACGTTTTCTTAACTTTAACGGAAAAAAGTATCGAGGGAAGTTGAAGCTAGAAAAAACTTCCAGCGAGACATTTGTTCCTTAATAGTCTAATAAGTTTCTGACAAAGTTTCAAATTGATTTAATAATAAATGACTTAAATAGAACGTTATTAATAAAGACGCGCGCTAGCAACATCGGCGGCGCGGCGCGGCGTGAGCTAAGCCTGTGTTTACATATTTTTGCACTGATGTATCACGTTTATAAAAATTAAAGAATCATGAATCATTACGTTATTGTGTGTGTGTATGTATGTGTGTGTGTGTGTGTGTGTGTGTGTGTGTGTGTGTGTGTGTGTGTGTGTGTGTGTGTGTGTGTGTGTGTGTGTGTGTGTGTGTGTGTGTGTGTGTGTGTGTGTGTGTGTGTGTGTGTGTGTGTGTGTGTGTGTATCCTTATGATAGTATTAATGAACATATTAAATTTTAAAGTACAAATTTATTTATTAACATACTAACAAAATATAATTATATGTACAGTGCGTTGACTTATAAACTGTGTTTTTATGTTATATAAAACATAATATCGTTACATAATAATTCGTTAATTTTTATAAACGTGATACATCAGTGCAAAAATATGTAAACACAGGCTTAGCTCACGCCGCGCCGCGCCGCCGATGTTGCTAGCGCGCGTCTTTATTAATAACGCTCTATTTAAGTCATTTATTATTAAATCAATTTGAAACTTTGTCAGAAACTTATTAGACTATTAAGGAACAAATGTCTCGCTGGAAGTTTTTTCTAGCTTCAACTTCCCTCGATACTTTTTTCCGTTAAAGTTAAGAAAACGTAATTACCGACCGCAATATATTTGCAATTAAATAATTATTAACAATTATCGATTTACATCCTTTTATCAATCCTATAGGCAACGCTGGAGTATTCTGCACGTCCCTGTCAAATTTCAAAATATTTCGATGATATTTGACCAAGTTTGGACGATTAATGTTTTTGAAAGCTATTAAAAATAGATGAACAAAATTTTCAGTTTTTAATTTTTATATTAAAAAGAAAGTCGAATAAAAAAATTCCTTCTAGGTAAAAATACTTCTTTTCATTCCCTACAAGGGGATATTTTTTAAAAATTAATTTGGCTACATTGAAAATTTAGTCAATTTGACAATACTTTTACGGGTTTTCGAGCGCTAACCCCCTTATTGCATCCAGCCCTTCAATTATGCAGCTTCTTTTATAACTTAAAAGAAAAAATCAGCGTGCGAAGCGCGCGTGTCGAACTCTAGTTGTTCAAATAAGATAAATAACATAGTTATTTCTACACTTAAGGGGATGCCATACTCGTACCATTACCGACCAAGCAATTCACACAGTTTTAAGCTGATTATAAAAAAAGTACGTCGAATCATAAAAAATCAAGAGAACACTCTTCTGTGTTTTTTAACGTTCTATCACCCAGTCAAAGTTTGGAGTCGAAATATCAAGTTGTTTTTGCAAAAACTTTGAACAAAGCGAAATTTAATTTCGTTCAAAGTTTTTGAAAAAATGGCTTGATATTCCGACTCCAAACTTTGACTAGGTGATAGAACGTTAAAAAACACAGAAGAGTGTTCTCTTGATTTTTTATGATTCGACGTACTTTTTTTATAATCAGCTTAAAACTGTGTGAATTGCTCGGTCGGTAATGGTACGAGTATGGCATCCCCTTAAAACGTAGAATACGAATTAATTTTAAATATTCATTCCCACGCATGCGCCTCCCAACGGAATATGCGTGAAGTCAACGGAATTCGGTAAACCGAATACCGAACGTTACTGGGTTTCTGTTTATGCACACACGCCCCATCGCCCGGCAGTCAAAACTGTTGTGTTACCTTCCATTATCTATTGCCTTTGATCTTTATTACTATAAAAATAGGTACGTCATAATCTGTTTATTGTATAGTATTAACTTCAAAACAGTGCTTTTAATTAAATATAAATATTCAATTAAGTGGTTTTTACGGATACACACTGAGAGAAGATTATTGTTACTGTTAACATATTTATCTATTTGAAATACAACTATTTGACATGTTTAAGGATAAAATGTGATATTTTAATAGTTACAATATCTATATTAACTAATAGACATGTTCAGATTTGAAAGTAGCTGATGGTAGAAGTTCTTGTAAATTGTAGTTTTTGAATTTAATAGCCAATTTTCTACGAGGATGATGTTGTTATATAAAAAAAAGGTTTGAAATAAAAACTCCATTTAGTTTTTTACTCCAACGTTTCGGACATTTTTATTGTTTATGTCCCTCATCAGGATAAACAATAAAAATGTCCGAAACGTTGGAGTAAAAAAATAAATGATGTTTTTATTTCAAACGTTTTTGTTATAAAACAACATCATCCAGGTAAAAAATTGGCCATTAGATTCAAAAACTACTACAATAAGCATATTGTAACTATTACAATATCAATGTTGTCAGGTAACATTGAAATTGTTTATGAGAACATGGTAACTTAACTGTTAACATGGCATTATAACTGTTACAATGCCTATATTTGGTCATATTTAAACATACGCATGTTAACAGTTACAATGCCATTTGCTCTTTGAACGCGTTTCAGATTTCCGGACCAAGTCTATATGAAAAAGTGTAGTTAGAATAAATAAATTCCGGTGCTAACTCAATTTTTACAAAAAGTCAGTTAAGTCGTTATTCCTGGAAGCCGCTGAAATAATCTCCTTCTCCTGCGCATTCCCATCCGAATTCCATTTCCGCATAACCTAAAAATCGCATATAATACTCGATCGAAATATCACAAGCGAGGAAGAGAGAGAGAGAGAGAGAGAGAGAGAGAGAGAGAGAGAGAGAGAGAGAGAGAGAGAGAGAGAGAGAGAGAGAGAGAGAGAGAGAGAGAGGAAAGCTCTCGTCCCCTCCGGCGCAGTGACAGAACAATTTCGCTCGCGTCCCCCTCTCCCCTTATATCAAAAGCCACGCCGCGTCCCATCTCGCGCTCTATAAATACGTCTCGAGAATTCTCTCTCTCCTTCCAGTTGCAAATCGCCGCGACGTCACCAACAGCAGCAGCATCAGCAGCTCTCCCTTTATACTCCCCCCTTTTTCACCTATATACATGCACACATAGCGAGAACGATTAGCCCGAGCTATAATTGCGCTCCTCGAAAAGTCAGCATCAGCGTTCATCATCGTCACACGCGAGCAGCGGCAAGCGCAACTTAATCACTACCTTATAGGCGTCAAACGCGCGCGCGCTTAGCTTTGAGTTACACGCCGCGTTCGATTTCGCGTGGGTGCGAGCGTATATATTACTATTAATACACGCGGAACTTGATATTTAACATCCTGCGTGTCATTCCCTGCATGGAGATCGATTTATATATGACACGCGCGATAATAATTCTCGCCGTGTATACGTTTTAATGCAGCCGGGTAATAGATTTTCCGCAGCGCGCGGCGAATTGTTTGCGCGCGTGTCTGTGTATATATATGTGCGACTTTTTCGCGCGACATCTGCTGCTACTTACTGCGCGCGGGGGACGGAATGAGATCATAAACATCAAAACGTGCGATGTATATAGAGTAAATGTCACAACAAGAGCCCGGGAAAAGAATAGCTGCGTGATTTACCGGACTTGACGCGAATGTATCTTGATTTTTCATTGAAATTCGGATTTATTATATGTAGTGTGTACAAACATGATGATTATTAATTATATTTCAGAGGCGACCCGTAAAAATGTTCCCGCTCTCTCGACGCCAACGGAGCGATAAGATATATAACACAGTGCAACAAAATCCCGCGTGAGTTATACTCGCAGTGTGAGTCAGAGGAGGTGCCGACGACGAGTCTTCGCACACTGCACACATATTTGCAAACTGGCGTGTATAAGCGCCGGTGTACAGCGGCGTTTTAAAACACCCAACTCGCACCTCGGCGCGATTGACGTGTGCCGCTCGCGTAAAAAAACATTTGCATGAGAAAAATCCGCCTTGCTCACGCGGTTTTACCATAAAAATTAGGAAAGCCGCGCGCGCGAACATTAATCAACGCCCGCCGCGTCTCTCCTTTTTTTTTCTTTTTATAATTCCGTTTCTCAAGGCTCTAAACGCGAGGCGATCCGTGTAAACACGCGTGACCATTAATAATAAAGACACGTGCAAATACACAATACGAATATACACCTTGTAATTCATCGTGTACAGCGGGCGGTTCGAATATATTCGACAGCCGTATAAAGATTCATTACGCGTAAACAATGCCACTCGTCATAAAATATTAATGACTTGTAAATTGCTTGATCTCTCTCTCTCTCTCTCTCTCTCTCTCTCTCTCTCTCTCTCTCTCTCTCTCTCTCTCTCTCTCTCTCTCTCTCTCTCTCTCTCTCTCTCTCTCTCTCTCTCTCTCTCTCTCTCTCTCTCTCTCTCTCTCTCTCTCTCTCTCTCTCTCTCTCTCTCTCTCTCTCTCTCTCTCTCTCTCTCTCTCTCTCTCTCTCTCTCTCTCTCTCTCTCTCTCTCTCTCTCTCTCTCTCTCTCTCTCTCTCTCTCTCTCTCTCTTCTGAAGCCGGAGCTTAAGACGCACGCGTTTCGCAATTAACCGTAATCAAGCCATTGAAACGTAAATGAAGTCTTTTCGCGCTCGGCGCCTAAGCCGCTTTTAGCGAGAGACACACGCGGTAAGATGCAATCGATAATCCCGACGCGAGGAGCTGCATTGTCTCGTGACACGCGAGCGTAAAACTCGCGCGCGCACATGTACATGTGCTATATGTGTATGCCTATGTACACGCAGCATATAAACTCGTAGGCGAGATGGCTGTGATAATATTTGCTCGGAGGCGACGCGCCTAATTGACTCGAGCGCATGCGGGCCCACGAAACTTTTCTTAACAGGTGCGCGCGTTCGTGTTTTCCTCGCTCGAGAGATGAGTTCCCTGCCCGCGCGTGAGGATGAAATTAAAATGTTTCGCGAGGTGTAGGTACTGTTATAAGTTTCGAGAGAAGTTTCGCGTATATGGAAGTGGGGAGGGAGTCGATCGCGGAACGGAGATAAACGAGGAAAGTCGAGTTTCCGAAGGGCAATTTTTCATGCGTGGATATGTAACAGCGTTATAAGCGGCCGCCCCGGGAAAATTGCCTTGTTAACGGGCTTTTTAATGATTTAGCTGGCCGAGTTATACCTTTCGGAGTTGAGAGTATAAGGGTTATTCTTTCGAAGTTTGGCAGGTGTTGTGTGGTGTTGGATGTGTATTGACGGGTTGAATTGGGTAACATCTGGACTTCAGTAGAGAGTCGTCCGGTAAAAATAGTAAACTAGAAATGAATTATGATGATGGCACTGTGTTTTTGCTCATTATTCACGTATAACGAAATTGCAATATCATAATGAATACGTACGAAATATAATGAAGAAAATTCCCATCACATACAGTATTAATCAAAATGCAAATTTCTCCGTACGATTATTTTGTTGTAAAAATAATGAATGCTACTTGACACCTAACAGCTCCGAGAATGATGAATATATATAAGCCATCACACCATTACATCATACTTACACGTGTTAAAATATAACATACCCCGCCAGGCTAATTACAGTTACGAATCCACTCTACCAACTACATACACCGCCAAAAACCTTTCAAACAAACATATCTCACTCTTTCTCAGTCTCAACTAATCGAGTCATCTCGAATTTCTGTTTGCAGCGCAGGGCGCCCGGAGGCATCGGCTCGGCTGCGGGACGTGGGACGACTGAAGAGCGGCCGCTTTTTTTCCTCCTCCCCCACCTCCTCCCCCTTCTCCCTCTGTATACACGCCCGCGAGAGAAAGAGAAAGGACGACGAGCGAGAGAAAGACAGTGATGTGCGCGTCGTCGCGCGCGCTCTAAAACTCCGCGGTGGCGGTGGCGGCCGAGAGTGTCCCCAGTGACGAGAGCGTAGCGCGCACCATGTGAAACCACCTCCACCTACCCAGCCAAATCTCCCGTCATTGTCGTCGTCAGCTTGCAGCGCTCCTCCCGCACGCGTGTGCTTACACCTATAGACGAACGCCACGAGGTATACATACATACGTAACGAGTGTCCCGAAGAAGAAGGGAGAAGAAGAAGGATGCAGCGATACGCTACGGCAGGCCTGCTCCTCCTCGTCGTCGTCTCCGCGCTAGGTAAGTGTCTTTTCTCTTTCTTTTTTTAGTCGGCGAGCCCCGCCGCGTGTTTACGACTCGTCGTAAAAGCGCGTGGAAAAAACACGCGTTATTCTGGCTTTTTGCGCGAGTGAGAACCGGCGCGAATTTTGCAGGAATAAAACGAGAGAGGTAATGAGAGCAGCAGTGCAGGCGGTCGAAAAATTATTTCCCATGGTGCGTGTGGCACGTGAAGGGTGCTGTTGTTGTCCTGAACGCGGTTGCGTTACACCAGCGCGCGGACGTTAAGTTTTTTTTATTCGGGTGGGTGCAGTATAGTCGTGGCTCGAGGAGGGACGTTGGCCTGCGAATAAGTGGTTAAGGTAAATTTTTTTTATTTGCTCGGGGTGTTTCGTTGGAATGAAATTACGAAATTTTTAGTTTTAATGTATTACATGATTGCTGATTCTGCATAAAAATATGTATACGCGACAAAAATTTCAAAACAAAATCGGTATAATTAAACTGTCGGCGACTATACTATCAACACCAGCCAGTTTTATATATACCGCCAGCTGAAATAACTGACAGGCAAAACATTCATTCCACATTCCTTCATTCGATTAATCAACCCATAAAACCGCAACCACAACCATCTTAACTCGATTACACCCGAACCGTATATACGTTCCGCACTTTCAAAACTGTCCCTCAGCCACGCTTCATTTTCCCTCGCA
This sequence comes from Torymus aiolomorphi, assembly GCA_036365515.1. Classification (NCBI taxonomy): domain Eukaryota; kingdom Metazoa; phylum Arthropoda; class Insecta; order Hymenoptera; family Torymidae; genus Torymus; species Torymus aiolomorphi. Next base: position 220,129,504 of record CM070875.1, on the reverse strand, counting down.
ATTAACATCGTTAAAGCGTAAAAAGAGAGATGTCACACACACACACACACACAAAGCCTGCCACTCTGCGCTGGAGTTGCTTTATATATTTTCGGCGCGGCGTACGTCTCTTCATTATAAGCGTTTGGGCTCGCGCGACTTTCTGTGACCCACTTGGAGGGAATCGATCCGATTCGCGCGGTTAATTAACGCCAGTGAGCGAGCGGTACGCATATATACATATATACGTACGTACGTAACCGGTTTTTGCGGCGAGTGTCAGCGGCAATCGAGTTACCGCGCGCGCCGACACTTATTGCGCGCATAACTTACCGCTCCACCGTAAATTTCCCCGCAGCAGCAGCGCGGCCGCGTCTTTAAGTAAATTCCACGCTGCGTCCTCTCTGCGTTATAGGCTAGATATAGGAAAGAAGGATAGTGGCCGATTGATCGACACGCCGTACGTCATCTCACTCACTCACTCACTCTCTACCGGTAATTGCTTTCCCGCTCGTTTTTTTCCTATAAATTTCCCTACCCCAGCGAACGAAACTTACGACTCTATGAATGCTTTATATTCAACTTTCCTCTCGCGCGGGCTAGAATTCACGAAGACGAATAATATTGAATCGCGCGCCGACTTTCTGGGTCGCGTTTATGAAAATTTGATGGAGCCGCTCGCTCGCAGTTATAGTGAATTACATTTAATATTCGCGAGACACCCGGTATTCTCCTTCTCCTTCTTCTTCTTTCTTTCTTTCTTTACTTACGGGCGTGTGCGCCTATACGCGAGGAGGCGGAGGATGCCGCGTTAACGCGCGCCAAGGTCTGAAGGTGTAATAGGCGGGGAATAATTGTGCAGGCTGCGTTGCGATTCAGCCCCGCGGCTGTCGGCGCCCGATGCAAACCAGATTTCGGAATTGGAGCAGAAGCCGCTTCTGCTGCTGCGCCTTCGTGGTGCGGCGTGTTATAGCCGAGGAGGCCGGCTGCCATTGTGGAGGCGGATTGTTTTTGTGTGACGAGAATTTATGTGTATTATTATGTTTATAACAAGATGAGGCTATCGGCGTGTATATAAAATAAATTAGACGGATATTTGGTATTTTGAAGGCCAAAGTTTATTGCCTATCGCGTAATTATACATAAATAAATAGTAATTGTCCATGTGTAACGTAGCGATTGGCCAACAAAAAGTAAAACTCAAGAACCGCTCAATTCCAGCTCTCGAAGCGTGCAATTATTATATAAATTACAACAGCGGCAGCGGCAGCCACTCGACATTATCAGCGGCCACTTCAAACCTACCAATTTTCCCGCTGTAAATTACAAAACGCAGTAAAGGCAAATTACACTCGCGGTGAGAAAAACAGACAGAGACCACCGGCAGAGCCCTTTCTCGCATCAAAACAAACGTCACGCGCGTGAAAACGAAAGTCCCTGCACGTTTTCGCTTATAGGCGATATTATATCGATGTATCGCGAAAAAAAGGAAAATAATAACCGAAGGCTGCTTGCTGCCAAGAGCAAACGGAGCGTCCGATATATACAATTGACCTTTGGCTGCTGCTCCTCGCTCCGGAGAATTAGAGCCTCGTGCGAGAGAGCGGGTCAAACGCGGTTCAAGACCGATCGATACACACACTCGTACACGCGCGGGGCCGTTTCGGCCTTGAAAGCGCATTGCACGCTCCTCTATCTTCCTCCTTTTTTCATCTCGCACGCGCGCGTCCGCGCGAGAGGGGAGAGAGAGTAAGAAACGACAAAGTGGATTGTCTTCTTCTTGGGGGTTTTGAATTTCGCGCAATCCTCGTGAAAGTTCTGCGCGCAGTGAGAGTGTCACTTTATATACAGCTTCATGCACAATGCATTCTCGGAAATAGATACGTGCGGCAGTGTCCTCGCGTCGCTCTGGTCTTGTATTTTTGCGCGCGCGGTCGCTCTTTCGCGAATTGCGCGGGACACACGCTGGACGAAATGGACTGATATATATATATATATATATATATATATATATATATATATATATATATATATATATATATATATATATATATATATATATATATATATATATATATATATAAATAAATATATATATATATATATATATATATATATATATATATATATATATATATATATATATATATATATCAGTCCATATATATATATATATATATATATATATATATATATATATATATATATATATATATATATATATATATATATATATATATATATAGAGAGAGAGAGAGAGAGAGAGAGAGAGAGAGAGAGAGAGAGAGAGAGAGAGAGAGAGAGAGAGAGAGAGAGAGAGAGAGAGAGAGAGAGAGAGAGAGAGAGAGAGAGAGAGAGAGAGAGAGAGAGAGAGAGAGAGAGAGAGAGAGAGAGAGAGAGAGAGACACGCTTGCGTGCTTCAGGGAGAAAAAAAATTGGAATTGAATGGTCCGAATCGCGTCGCTCGTATTTGGGAAAACAAGTTTTTGCCTTTAAAAATGATTGAGTCGCGGGATTCGCGAAATGAGTGTATAGGCGCTCGCTGTGTGTGTGTGTTGCAGCATGTAGGTAATGGATTTTCGTAATAATCAATCGAAAAGTTTGGACGTTCCGTTTTTATTATCATCGGTGTAAGGAAGAGCTTTAACCTTTTATTTGCGGCACTAGCGCGAATATATATTTGTTATTTCATGCAATTCAAAGATATTCTTTCCTGTATTTTTGTTTACTTTCTTTCACAGACCAATTCAATTTTCAGACCAAATACGAAAAATGCTCACTGCTGATGAAAACCTTGGCTCTCTCTCTCTCTCTCTCTCTCTCTCTCTCTCTCTCTCTCTCTCTCTCTCTCTCTCTCTTATTTTCCCAGCGTATTAAAAATATCGAGAAATACGTCGAATTGGCATTTACCCTCCTCTCAGTGTATTTAAGTAAAAGAGATAAACATGCAGCGTAAAAAATATCTTGAAATGCGCCCTGTTTAATAAATTACACAAATATAATTTCAGCTTAATAAGGCCAGCATCAAATAAAATAAATAACGGACATTTCGTATGTAATCGTAAATTTGTAAATACTGATATTCACTATGTGTATAATTCAAAGTATTTATATATAATAATTAAACATCATGCGTATATATCCTATGCGGTTTTAAATCATCAAAAGTTTCATACCGACATCATTAACCACTCGACGCGCTCTCATTATTTCAATTATTCACTTCAATATCTTAACACGCACACGCACTCTATCATAGCCGAAACAACGGCGAATATTCTTTCACCCACTTAACGCGGCCAATTCATAACGACCGCCGCCCTCACATAATAATGCACTGCACAATTCTCTCTTTCTCTCGTGCGGAGCCCATATATATTCCCACGCCGCGCACCGCGTATATATACCTTTTTCGCCGCATAATGGCGTTATAATTCAGAAATATTTTCGGCCATTGTTTCGCGCGGTTCTTTCGCGCCCTGTCGACTGTCACGCGCACTTCGCCGCGAGTACACGTACACGCACGCTCGTGCGCAATTATATAATGAGTCGAGAGAGCTCGAAATTCACTTGTCGCGCCCCCTTTTTGTCGTTTATAAACACATCGCCAGCTGTTTTGACGGCTCGGATGATTGATGACGCGCGCCGAGGGCAGTAGTAGTATTATTATTATAATTCGCACTCTCTCTCTCTCTCTCTCTGTCTGGTCGTGAGGTTCGATGTCCTGCTGTGCGTAATATGTATACCGTTACGCGAGAGAGGCTCGAATTGATTGTGTCCGCGCGATGCTGTAAAAACGCGAGCAGCGGAGGGAACGAGTTTTTATCTCGAGATGTGCATACACACTTTACGTTCGGCAATTACCCGCGATACAGCGCATCCTTATATATTATCCGACATTTCTTTTCTCCTATCTGCGCTGCTGCACTTTTCCCCCTTCAAAGACGTAGGTATATACATATACTTTATGCGTTTTCCTTACAAGGCGAGCGAGCGCCTTCTACATTAATTTTCGAAATACGCCACGCGGCCGCGAACAATCGCTCGTAAATTCGAGAGCGCGTGTGCTGTATTTTACTCGGAACATTAGCAGAAGATACACGCGTGTGACGAAATACTAATTAGCCAGGCTATATTGCCGCGGTGAAAAAAAGAGCCGAAAGAATGCAATTACAGTCGGCGAGGGACAATGGGCTGTCAGGAATTTCTTCTTATTTCTACCTACTACAACGGCTATACGACTACAACTACTCTCCACTCGACTAATTAAATCGCGCGGCTTTTTCCTACGTCTCAATTACACGACAACTCCACGTGTGTTTTTTCACATACAGAGACAGCTCGTGCGTTTACAAACACAGCGGCGGCTTATCTTTCGTAAAAGAAAGAAAAAGAAAAATTACCGAAGCCTGTCGGTGTGTACACGCACGTCGGATAATAGGAAACGCTCAATAGCAGCGCGCGTGTGCGTGTAAACACGAGTCAAGTGCGCGCGGCGGCGGTCGTCGCGATTACACAAATTGACATAATTGTACCCGACTAAATAGCCACCGTCGCGCCGCCCGGATAATGTCACAACGATGGACATGCAGCGCACTTATTATTATTCCGGCATTAATATTCAATAACAGTCGCCGCGGAGAGTGAGCGAGCGATCGCTAACAAAGTGTGTGACTGTGTATGTATATAGGTGCGCCACGCGGCTTGCACGTATATGCAGTATATAACTTGGCTGCACTTTATTTACGAGAGCCGCGCGCGCGATGAATATGCAAACGCACATAATTGCTGTCGATAGTGTCACGGTGGGGGGCGGCTGCCGCGTCGCGCGATGCTGATGGAGTTGCGAGTCGTAAACCATACCCGCGGATTCTGGAGAGGCGAGCGGAAATTTGCGCGTTTTCGGCGTTTGCCGAGGGGTGTCGTGAATTACAGGAGGGACAGAGACAATAAAATGATTTTACTAGAATCGAATGGAATATGCAGGGATTGGATTAGTCGCGTCCATTATGTGGTGTTATCAGTCGTTTAAGTAGCTGTCGCTTGTTGGCTGGATAAGCTAATGATAGATGCGGAGATTCAACGTCCTTTGTTATTCAAAACAAAATTAGCGTATAAAGAGGAGTCTGTGAAAGGTCACAATAATGGCCTTTTTTGATTTCTTAAAATATCCATATACGTGTCCCTGGTAGAAATTAGTCCATTAAAAATGGGCAGAAAAACAGAAACTGGCCATTGGAAATGGCTAGTTATTAGACACAAGTGTATAACGCTTATTTCTATCAATTTCTCCCATTTTATGGAATGGCCCTAACTTCAAAATCTTCACATTAAATGACATATTGTAAAACTTATACTCTTAAGCGATAGTTTACTGGGATATAAACAAAATTTAGTAGTCTTCGTATTATTTACAGCTTTATTCTATAGGATATAAACCAAAATCGTTATTTTGTCACGTGACTCTATCTCTCACTCATCGCCATAACAAATCGCTTGTTACTAGATTTTTAATGGCTTCGTCGGCTAGCTATTTTAACTAGTATTAAAATACCATATTAATAGATCACGTCAGTTTGACTATTTTTGCAATCAATAAATGTGAAAAATAGGTTGAAAAAATCGTTTCACTTATGGTAGAAAACTGGAGTCCATTTTTTTGCCATCTTGGTTTAGACTAGCCATTCACTACCTAAAAAATGATTTTAATTTCCACCAGGGGTTTTATATCAACTTTATCGCTGATGGCAACATGAAGTTTCTCCGAAAAGTTTATACTTAGAGATTTTTCAAATTCCGGGAGCCTGTCACAAATAGAATCGCCCTTGCCACGCATTTTTACACCAAATAGTTTCCAGATTCCATCCACACTGTGTGCCACTATGTACGCACACACGCGTATGCACTAAACGCAGCTTTCAATCCATCGCCACCTTCAAAAACTTCATTTCCTTTCCCAGAACCCGGTTCATTCCATTTATTCCAAACTCCACCCACTGAAGCACATGCATTCTCCCGGAAACATCTCGCATATTCTTCTTTCCAGCCAACTTTGAAATTACAGGCGAAGAAAAGCCAGTTTCGCGCGAAAAAGGCCAAAAATGTGTCCATACTTTGACTTTTTTTCGCGCGAAACTGGCTCATTTTCGCGCGAGCTTAGAAGTCGGCTTTTCTTCGTACCGCGCGACGATATACCTCACTGTAGCGACGGCCCGCTTCGGCTCGTTAAACCTATTTAGAAGCACGCGGTAATGTCTCGCGCGCTTGCCAAAGTTAATCGCCGACGCTCGCACGCGAGATTGAATACCTTCGCGGATTCCTCTCGAGCGAACGTTTAGCCGCTGTTCTAGTTGGCGGGTAATCGTGGATAACCGAGGGATTACGATGCACGCGCGCGCGGCTTTGAATAGTTTTGGAGGGATGGAGGAGATTCCTTGTGTAGTAAGTTTGGACCTTCCAATGTGAGCGAGCGACTCTGTTGCGTCTTTTCGGAGGTTACGTTTTATTGATGCACGTGGGTAGTTTATTGACAGAGGGGGGAGATGAAGTATAACCGGGTGATGCTTGGTATAGATGCAACTTTTGAAAGGGAGAGTCATTTGTAACGATGATGTGTGTAAAGTTTTCGTATTTATCGGGGGTTTTTGATTAATGTATATTTGTGGTGGGAGACTTTTTTTTTGTCGATGAAAAAAAAAAAATAGCTATACGATTGAAAATTATTGAAAAAAATTTTAATCTAGGGGAAAACTGTTTTTACTGCAAATTGAGAATAAAAATATTTTTAAATTGGAGATTTTATTTTGTATGTAATTGTTATATATGACAGGCGAATCTTTGTTGAAGCGAAGCGAATAGTTAATTAACGCAAAATGTTTTTTAAAATTTATTAAGCTGTTCACTTTATATATGTCACGTTTATATCAACTAACAATAAAATAACAGACAAATTGAATGTATAACTGGTATACTTTTAAAAACATCAAAAGTAATCCAATATTATTTACACTGTTACTCGGAAATCACCTTTCCACTCGACATCTGTTTCCCAAAAACAACGCGGAACATCACCGGAAAAATCGTTACACTATCCTCCTCTTCTCCATTTTCCTATATCTTTCTCTCTGGAACATGCAAAGCTCTCTCCGGGTTTACGCGAAAATTCCTAAAATTGCTCGACCTAGGAACATTTTGAGCGATGGCACTCTCTCTCCCCTTCACTGGCGCTCTAATGGCCCGGAAAACTTGGAGCGCGTTCGCTTTCTCGAAACCCTATTTTTCAATGCGCCGCCGAGTCGAAAGCTAATGAATCAATCACTTGAAAATTTAACGACTGCGCCTAGCAAAACTCGATTTAGAATGTGACGTATTCGCGATTTTTTTAACCTATCATTCGGCCTCTAGCAATCGATGAAAAAATTAGTTTTTACAGCGAGAAGCGTGAAAATATTCGGCTTTTTTTTCGAATATATACCTACGTCGATGGGATAAAAGAGTTTTCGATCCGTTGAAAAAAATTTTTACTATTTTTTTTGTTATATCTTATGGAGAGAACGGGTAACGTGGCTAAGTATACATGTGTATGTAAAACTCATTTCCCTTTGTTGTTTTTCCGAGAAGAGATGGACTTTTGTCGAGAGAAAAAATGTTCTTTGAAAAAGTGGGTTTTTCCGTGCTTTGTAGGATTTTGATCGTTAAAAATTCTCCCGCTGAACTAACTTTTTCACTTTTCTCAACTTATTACAGGCAACTTATTCAACTTATTATAAATAAAAATTCTTGTAAACTACGGAATTTTTGTTCGCAGAAAAAGCGTTCAGAAGCCATTCAACCAATGTAATGAACAAGAATATTACAGGAAATTCTGTTAATTTCATCTCGTGCATTATGGAAATTTTTGTTATCCTCTATTGACACGGCGCACACTGCCACGTTTTTATATTGATTTTTGCGGTAAAAGCTCTTGTAAGACACGCGCAGAGCTAATTTATTTTCCCTCGAGTCTCGGAGAAGCACACACATATACACACATACAGTGGAGAGATGTTTTTAATGAAAACGAGGAGCTAAAAGTTTTCTGTCTACTTAAAATTATCCGCCGCGGCTATAGTGTATATATGCATATATTGTTATTCAAATGATGCAAACACTGTCTCTCGCGCGCGCGAGCGTGACTGCTGGCGAGGATATGAGCGAGGTATAAAGGAATTCCGATGATGTCTCTGTAATATACGTTGTAAGAATAAAGGCAATAATGAAACATGCATGAGCTCGCTTGAGTTATGGCTCATTATCGGGGACAGCGATACAACCGTCAATTTTGGCATTTCGGCTTCTCTCTCTCTCGCGCGCGCGCACTATTCTCTTAATAATAGTCTGTAACGACGGGCTAATCAAATTAAGCACCAATCGATCATGCCAGCCGTGTGTTTCACCGCCTGTCGATCCATCGAAATATGGCTATATAATTGCCATATTCACTATAATAGAATTCTATAATATTATAAAAATAATATTACCGATATGTTTCGTTCCATACCTATTTCTGCGAAGATTTCAATCTTTAAGCACGCTCATTTTTTAAAATTAGTTCTCAATTGAAACTGCCAATCTAAAATTTAAAAGTGACAATCTCGATCCCTCGTCAATCTACCTTTAACCAGCCAATCACATATTCACCTCTATCATATTAACCGTGCAATTGATAATTCATTTACATGCATAATTAATTAAGAAACCGAAACCAATTCGGCAATAGGACCCGTCTACCTTTCCCGATCCGCGGGGAGGCTTTAATTCCAATTCCGCTTTTTTTTCCTTTCCTTAATTCAATAATTCCCGGACGACGGCGGCGGCGAGATTGAAAATTGATTTAGAAACTGGCACGCGCCGCTCTATATAAGTCCGAATTAATTAACCCACTTCTCCTTCTCCTCCTCCAGAGCGAATGAAATATATAAAATTTCATTTTGACATATTGCCAGGGCGCGATGTCTAATACGACGTCCAATTTAACATGCACAATGCGCAATCATCTCGCTCTCATTGTCTCACCGTCTCCCATATATATAACACATATAAATCTTCATTCGACCGTGCGTCGTCCTGTCCTTCGCGATAATAATTAGGCAAGCGGCAGAGGAAGCGAGTCGATGCTATGATTAATACGCACGTATGTACAACACCAAGTGTGGGTTATATGTTTGTGCAGTGTGTGCGCGTACAGACGGCTGCAGCACTATTTATATTCGATCGCGGCGCAGATTCGGACGAGTGTTTGAACAACTCGCAGCTTATCGCGAACGCGTAATCGAGCACACATGCGACGCCTCTATATATACTCCCCCCCTCTCTATCCCTCGGTGCTATTATGAAGTTTCGCGCTCCAATTAACCCGCGCGTTAACGAGATCTCTCCCTCTCTCCTTCTCTCAAAAGTGTCCGGCGGGGCCTGCAACGTGCCCGGAAAGCCGTAAACGCGCGGTGGCCAGGAGAGGAATTCTTCATTTGCGCGTGTCGCGTCGCCTTTACCCCGCGCGATCTCGCAATTTCGTGCGCGCGCGCGGCGTACACGGGGATTTCTCTTCCCTATTTGCCCGGCGAAAATATTTACCGAAATACACGTAGACTCTCTCCGGGCCTTCTTTCGATTTCTCTCACGTCCCGGGCGCCGAGGAGGAGGAGGTTGCGAAGTTTCTTTCAATCCGGGCGCCTTGGCTGACGAGAAAGAGGAAGAGGAAGAAAGGAAGACTTTTCTCGGAGATTTTAATTCTGGATAGTGAAGTGTGAAGTGTTAGGGGAGGAAGTGAATTGATGGGGTTTTCGGATGATAATTGTATACTGACAAAGTAGTTTAGTATGTGAATCTTTATTTCATAACACACAAAAATGGACCTGGTTTACAGCATAAACTTAAATTTTATTCACCATACCTGCACATATACACATTATATACTTTAACAAATTAAATGGGTCTGAAGTTTGCAACGCTGTAGTGCAACGAAATAAAAAAATATTTGATTTTACCTCAAGTTTAAAATAATTAATATTTATTTTCCATGTAAATTTATTGTTTTATAGTATCAAATGACTTTCTAACAAAGGTTTAGATAAAATTTCCATTGCTTAATATGTTATTATAACTTTAATTAATAGTAAAAAATTATTTCGTTGCACTCCAACGATGCAAACTTCAGACCCATCAAATTAACTTAATTAAATTACATTGCTTTTCTCTTATCTATTTTATGCGGTTTGTCGCGTAGAAAGTTATCAGAGTTTCAGTCTTGCGGCACATTTTTGTTTGTTTAATTCTTTTGCCCTTTTAGCTTTTTACAATTTTATATTTTCTACATTTTGCAGAAAACAATTTAGTATTGTATATCTAGCCAAATTTTCTATTAAGTACGGTAACTATTTTTTGACATCGCAGTAATTTTAACAAAACTTCTTTTAATTTTTACAGATTTCTCAGTGTAAGAAATGTATAAATGCTAAAATAAACTTGTTCCATTTTACATTATGTCTTACATAATTTTACTTTATCTGAATTTTTATAAAAATTCCAACGAAACTTAATTTAAAATTCATAAAAGTGTTTCTTTTGCTGTGCATGCAGCAGAAAAATGTTGGATAATACAAATTTTAAACTTAAAAACTCATTATCGTAACTTTTAATATCGCGACATTAGAATTCCAACCATCCACCTCTTAGTAATAAAAACAGACCAACCGCACCTGTGTAATATTACAACGAAATTCAAAGTATTCGCACTTTTGTCCTCAAATTAGCTAAATCAAACAACCACTGCATAATCAGAGTACTCCAGCTACCCCCGAGCCATCCCATTCCAAACGACAAAACACATGCACACGAGCAGACGCAAAAACACCTTTGCGTTCTTTTTCCTCTTTTCCTCGCATTATACACATCGAAGCAACGTACGTCCCATCGCCGTGTGTATAGCGTCCAATCGCTCCCTCGAGGACGGGTAATTGTCACGGATCCTTTGAGACTGCGCACGCGATTGTGCGCCATAAAGAAGGACGACACGCGCGCTTGGGAAAAAAGTGCGCAGTGGACGACGCGTCGCTCGGTCATCCTCGTTTTGCTGCTGTCGATGGCGTTAAAGCTGACGCTGTTGGTGTGTGCGCGTAGAGAGAAAAAGCGCGGAGGATTGGTAGCGTAAATCAGGGGGTTTTTAAGTGTCGGTACTGCTGATGCTTTTGTATAATGGTGGATGTCGGTGTTGGGTAGATTTATACCTTGGACTCTGCATGTTTTTTAGATTAAAAGGATTCGCTATATATTATATAAATTACTGCTTCGTTTAGCTTATTAAAAAACTACATCACAGGACTACTGGAATAACCATTCGCGCATGATTTGTAGACAGCATAAAATTCGTCAAAACATTTTCCCAGGTATATAAATCTTGCCCCGAGTGTGTTTTGAAATCGACGCGCGTGAAGTTTATACGCGCAGTGAATTTTCCCCTCTACAGCCGCTCGCTTGATTTCACCTACCGCAACATTATATAAAAATACCCTTAATAACGATATACTATATAAAGCTTTTTCCCCTCGCTATTGTTCAGCGCCGATGCAGAATGTATACATAACCTTGTACCTTCGCACACATACGCGTTGAAACACATCGCCAATCTGTTGTTTTTCATCGTCGGAAGAAGTAGGCTAACTAAAAATACCGCTAGAAATAGTTTCCTGGATTATATAAAACTCTCTAAAATTAGCGCACGCCGGATCAAAAAAGTATAAGGTTAATAAAATATGTGCGGGAATCGCGCGCGCGGACGCGTCGTGTCATGCAAACACTCCCACGCCGGGCGAGAGAGAGAGAGAGAGAGAAAGCGAGAAGCGTGATGTGTGACTTTTTAAAGAGGATGGAATCGACGCGTATTTTTTACGCGTTGCTTTAACGCGTTATTGTTGTGCAGTGTAAACCAACTTTTATGATAGTTTATTTATTCGCTTTTCTTTTTTTTTAGAGAAACACGTAAAGTTCATTCCCGAGAAAAAATTTACTGCTCTAACGAAGCTTCTATGAAGTGAAAAGTATTATAAGATTGTGTATTATAAGCTTGATTTCCCTGGTAGAAATTCGACTATATGAAATGGCCAAGAAGTTAGAAAATAGCTAGTAAAACTGGCTAATTAATGGCTATGATGAAACGATTTTTCGACCATTATTTATTTGCCTATTTCTTAAATTGATGTCACAACAAAATATTCTTATTTGCGATTTTCTTACTAATTCTATTGTATATGGAAGAGCATTAAAGTGCATTGGATGGTGATTGATGTTAACTTAAAGAATTTTTTACAATGATTTTTACATATACAACGATACAAGTAACTACATAAATTGAAGGTAGAGGTGTTAAGATGACGAAACAAATTTTTTTAACGACATTTAATTCTTATTTAAACTAGTTACCGTCACCTAGAAGAAAATACAACAAAATATGACAATTATTTTGACTTTTTATCCAATTTAGATTTCAAAATGGTCATGTTCTCTTCCTTGTTCAATTTCAGGGGGAGGTAGCGATATAAAAATTAGAAAATTTTAAAAACCTGCAAAGTTATAAGCAATTGTTTATAAAATTAAGTCATAAATGTACAAACAATTGCTTATAACTTTGCAGGTTTTGAAAATTTTCTAATTTTTATATCGCTACCTCCCCCTGAAATCGAACAAGTATGAAACAAGGGTTCTTGAAGTAACAAAAAAAAATTTTTTTCAAAGAAATTTGAATATTGTTAAAGAAGAGCCAATTGAAAAAAAAAATCAACAAAACCAGTAAATCTTTTTCATTTTTCATCCGATTTTAATTTGCAAAGTCTCATTTTATTCCTTTATTCCTTGTTCAATTTCAGGGGGAGGTAGCGATATAAAAATTAGAAAATTTTCAAAACCTGCAAAGTTATAAGCAATTGTTTGTACATTTGTGACTGAATTTTATAAACAATTGCTTATAACTTTGCAGGTTTTTAAAATTTTCTAATTTTTATATCGCTACCTCCTCCTGAAATTGAACAAGGAATAAAGGAATAAAATGAGATTTTGCAAATTAAAATCGGATGAAAAATGAAAAAGATTTACTGGTTTTGTTGATTTTTTTTTTCAATTGGCTCTTCTTTAACAATATTCAAATTTCTTTGAAAAAAATTTTTTTTTGTTACTTCAAGAACCCTTGTTTCATACTATATTGTTTCTCAAATTATAACATGTGAAGTAAGCATCGTAAAAAATTTTGTATATTTATATACATATGTATCGCGCCGGAGCCACCTTAATACCTTTAAAATACTCAAGAACAAGCTTGTGCTTGTCTTCGAAAAAACTCATTCTATTTATCAATCTATTAAATGGTCATATAATAAGGGAAAAAGCGTTTTACCGGGAGTTAGAAACTCGAAAAGAGAATTCCCATTTTCCAACAAATATTGCGTAAAATATCATATAACTTTATACAATATACCGAATAGGATACCATCATTATAACTACAGCGGTATTATGGTAACGAGATTTTCAAAGAAAATGTTCTCTCCTCAAAATAATATCGACTATCAATATGTTTTTTCCCGCCGAAAAAAAATTCGTTTCCCCTTCAGCCACCCAATTCATTTTAATTTTGTTCAAATTACCAAAAAAATCAATTCCACCAACGGCCTCGGGCCTTCCCTCATAAAAACGGCCGGTCCAGCCGAGATTGCACCGAATCCCTCTCTCCCTCGCACATGTACATATACACGTACGTACATATCCAACCTTCGTCCCCTCGCTCCCCCCATCTTATTTCACAAGCTCCTCCTCGGACTTTTTAAAACGCAATAAAATCGCGCGCCGATGAGATTTTTACGCCATTCTTCTTCCTTCTTTTTTCTCCTCACGCGCTTACCCCCCCCCCCCACAACACACGTACGGGCGACGACGCTCGTAAAAACATCGCTGGAATCTTGTTTACAGGCTGGGGCAAAGCGCTCGGAAATAATAATATGTACGCGCAGCCAGTGGCGCAGTGTCTTTGGCGGAAAACGGAGAGACAGAGAGAGAGAGAGAGAGAGAGAGAGAGAGAGGGGGGCACGGTAAATAAAAAAGGCGAATGCTATTTTTGCTTTCAACCTCGTCTCTTTAAAAGAGAGATGTCCCGATGGATGTGCGACTCTGATGCTGCTTCAGCGTCGTCGTAGCATCGATCGATGAGGAGAGAGGGAGAGAGAGAGAGAGAGAGCAGTGTGCCGACTTATGTCAACGCTGCTACCGGGTCTGATTATATGTCGTCTTATTTCGCGGAGAGGCAGAGAGAAGAAGAGGAAGAGGAGAGAAAATTTCTCCAGAGCTCGTATACTGCGTGTGTTTACCGGACCGTAAAGAAGGGTATATAGGGATGCGACGACGAGAACGAGTTCGAGTATAGGCATTAATATGCGAACGCAAAAAATAAGATTCACGTCATTACGTCTGATTCTAACAAACTCGCGTCAAAGCCCAACTTAGCGGTGAGTTTGCAGAGCGTTTTTTACCCGAGCAACGCGCTTGATTGCAGTGGGCACACTCGCGCCTCTAATTCAGTGGTTTGCGCGCGTGTGCGCGGCTAGAGGCAAACAAACCTTGGACTTGACTCTGCTCTCCACTCGTTCACTCGCGCTCAAACAACACTATATATACGAGCGTGCGCGCGCGTCACTTATCGCTCTCCTTCTCTCTCCCTCTCTCTCCACGAAAAAAACTCTCCTCTCTCCTCCATTCTTCTCCCTTTCTTTGCCAAAGTTGTTAGCGGGTGACAAAGAAGTTTCGCGCGATAAGAATATCGCGGCCGACAGGAAAAGTACTCGTATTTGCGAGCAAAAGCAGCGTGTACATTACAATAATGTCCGCCTTAGTCAGCAGCTAATCTCGCGCTGCTCATGCGAATTAGAGGACGCGCGGGCTATGTACGGTTCTCCGGGGAGTAGTGCCTCGATCGATTTTATACTTCCCTTCCGCTTTATATTACCAGAGAGCTAGGGGGGCAGAAGAAACGCCTCTCGCTATCTCCGGATTTGAATCTCTCTCCTCTCGCTCTCCCCTGTGTGCGTCCAATCTCGGAGAGTTAATGGAGAGGAGGGGAAAAAATTCAAAGGAATTGGAGGAGTGAGTGGTAATGGCCAGAGCACACGTTATTTTTAGCAGTTTGGGTCTAATGGTATGGGTTGTCGCGCGCGCGCCCAGCGACGGGTTCAGAGTGTTGCTTTTGTACATATATACGGAGGAGAATAAAGATTTATACGCGCGGGCGTAGTCGTGGATTTTGTTTAGACCCATACCACCTACGGTGTTATTTATTGTTGTTATTGTATGCGCACACGCATCGCGAAATAATTCATTTCCCGGACTCCATTTCCCCAGCGATCGATCTCTCGCTCTCTCTCTTTCCATCCGTGCATGCAGCAGCGTCGGAACCGATTATACGGCTTTTCGCCGCTGCAGCGACGGCAGCGAAAATTCAAAAGTCACGTCAAGATGACACGCCGTCGTCCCGGTTTTCCCCTTCTCTGTATAATACATTTCACCGTCGTCGTACCGAATCTCGTTTTCTCCTCCTCCAGCGCGCGTCTTTGTCGAGATTTTGATACCGCGAGAGCGAGAGACTGCGCGCTTAGACGGTTCGCATGGCAAACACAAGACGCTCGGTGACCGCATCCGGCTTCAAGTGACTCCGTGTGCGGTATTTACTTACGTCCCTTACTCTCTCTCTCTCCCTCTCTTCGCAAGATGTGTTCTGCCCCCTGCCCACCGGCGTGTTTAAATATTTAGACGAGCGGGCATTTTTGCGCTGTTTAGGCAAATGTTGCCACAGGACCTCAATTATCGTTATCGCGGTTACATGGAATTGGGTTACATTGCTAATATTGTATAACGAGGGTATTTATTATTTGGTGATTCTTGAAGAATAAGCTCGCGATATAATTTCATTTTGTTTATCGAATTATTGCGGATATTAAATTTGTAATAGATTTGAATATTATACGTATTCGTTTTCGACAAATTAGATTATTTGTCCATTTATAAGAAAATCTGATTCTGAATTTATAATAGAAATAGTAATAAAGTTTATTTCTAATACGGTAGATGTCATAACTAATTCATCCTCATTTTATCTTCTTCTTAAATAATGAGCTCAAATCAAAGTGAATTAAGAAACAGTGTATAACTAATATAATAATATAAAATCGAAAGAGATAAAACAGAAAGTACGAAAATACCTGATGCTTAAGTTTAAATTAAGAAAAAAATCTTCTCTCCCGAAAATAAAATTCTCAAACACCGGCATCTAAAAGTTCTCTCTCTCTCTCTCTCTCTCTCTCTCTCTCTCTCTGTCTCTCTCTCTCTCTCTCTCTCTCTCTCTCTCTCTCTCTCTCTCTCTCTCTCTCTCTCTCTCTCTCTCTCTCTCTCTCTCTCTCTCTCTCTCTCTCTCTCTCTCTCTCTCTCTCTCTCTCTCTCTCTCTCTCTCCGGACCTCTTACTCTCAAAACGCAGCGATCTTCACTAAAAAGGAGAGAAGAAGCAGCAGAAAAAAACATAAACCTCCTCTCCCATATTCATTTACCCGGGCTACTCTATTAACCTCCTCGAATCATCCTTGCACTCGGTCCATTCCCTCGCGACGCGAGAGACAGGGAGCAAAGACAAAGATCGCGTTTCGGACGGAGAGCGATGCATGCAAATGAAGATGGGCCAGATGACAGCGTCGCGTTTCTTTTCCTCTCTCTGTCTCTCCATTGCGCTCGTAAAGCCCTCCAGATATCTAAAAGTTTTTCTCCCCCGCCGGCGGTAGAGCGAGAGAGAATAACAGCGCGCGGCTGGGCAAAAAAGGAGGAGGAGTAGGGGGGAAAATAAACCGCGTTGAAAGAAGCGACGACGAGTATAATAACAAAAGAAAGGGAGGAGAGAGGTGCGGCTGCGCTACCGCCCAGGCTGTTGGGAGGAGAAGAAAGAGAGGAGCAAGGAGAGATAAGAGATGTAATGATGCGCCGGTTAAATTAGTTAGAAAAGTCAGTGCTCCTGCTGCTGCAGCGCGCCGGCGGTCGTCAGGACGATGCTGGGGTTTTTTGCGATGGCGGTTCACGATTGCGCATAGCGATGCTGTGGTTTGGCAAGATAGGGTTGTGTCATTAATGACAATGAGGCTTCCTTTTCTTACTAAAATAAGTAGATTAACGATGAACGTTCATACATAATATTTTAATATTTTTTGAGTATCCACAAAAAGTACAAATTTTTCAGACCACCGTAATTTTGTACCCCTGTAAAAATTAGTACCCCTCACTCAACCGCGACTCATAAAAAAATAATTCTCCCCTCTATCTCTTTTCTACATCAACTATGCTCTATCCGGTAGCCGAATGGACGCAAGCTTCTCCTCTCTCTCTACCCGATATTATTCCGCCAACTCGGCTGATCACCGCTCCTTCCACAATATCCAACCTCCCTCTGCCTCTCGAGAGACTGACTACGGACGAAATCCTTGCACGCTCGTTATAATACCCCGGGCGCATCCCTCTCCTCTCTATACACCTAGATATATATACCTACCACCAACGTCGCTATCGACGTTTCGCCCGCCCCGGCAGTAAATCGTCCCCGGGGGTTTAGGGCTCCGTCCTCTCACTCACTCACGGAACGACTTGGGCAGCTTTTACGCGACGGACGGATTGCACGACGATGACGAGCCCGAGATATGCACTGTGTGCGTGCCACTCGCTTACGCCAGCGCGATCGTTTTTATTATATGTGCGTGTACATGTACCCCGTCGTCGTCGTCTTGGTGAATTTCTCTAGGGGAGGGGGACAAGCAAGGCCGCGCGTGGTGGTTGCGAGCTGCTTGTTTTTACGCGGCGGTCGATTTGCATGCCCGGAGGAGGAGGCAGACGGGCCATTAAGTCCACGGCTTACCGCGGGACACAATAATTATCGCAATAGCGCCGCCGTCGTCGTCGTCGACGCGCAAAAAGGAGCGTTCTACACGTATTATACACTATGCGACTGCACACAGGCGAGGAGGCGGGTCTCTCTCTCTCTCTCTCTCTCTCTCTCTCTCTCTTCTTGTCGAAGGCAAGCAAGCCGGCAATTAGCGGGATATTGATCATTTAATCGAGATACGCGGGGAATACGGGTCAGCAGCGCCGCTGCTCCTGTCGTTGTCGTCGTCGTCGCTTCTCTCCACTTGCAGCAGTCGCGCGGAGATCCTCTTTATACCATCGACTCTCATCTTCTTCTTTTTACGCTGCTATAGGTTTTTTTCTTCCTCCTTCCGTCCGTCCTTCGTTCATTCGTCGTAGTCTCGAGGAGAGAGAGGGAGAGAGAGAGAGAGAGCTTTCTGCACGGTAAATCGCGCGCCGGATGCGTATATACATGTATATACACGTGTATATACTCTGTCTCTTGGGCTCTCGTTTTTAATCTTCCGACGAAAGACCCGCTGGCTAATGAAATTGGAGGAAAAATCCAAAAAAGAGAGAGAGAGAGAGAGAGAGAGAGAGAGAGAGAGAGAGAGAGAGAGAGAGAGAGAGAGAGAGAGAGAGAGAGTGGTTCGATAAAACTGCACGGATTTGGGTGGAGGAAAAGTAAAAGGAGCGCGCGGAACATTCCGTCGCCCATACGCGTTCAATACGTATATCTATATGCGCAGATTTCATGTATTCCATAATGGATGTAAAAAATCGGACCGTATATAGCAGCGAAGTGCATGTTTGTTGGCGGCAAATGTCGACAATCGTGCACGCGCGTGTTTGTTTAAAACCAAACAGCGAAACGCTTTTCGGTCGGGCCGTAAGAGGATAAGCCTTTAATGTGCCGCCCCCGCGATTGTCGATGGGCGCAACGACGTGTTACAAGCACGTGGAATCCGTAATGAGAGCGAGCGAGGACGCATTTCAAATTGCAAAAATAAGCGTACACATAGGTATACGGAAGAGCGCGGCATTGTCGTGCGCGCTAAGTGAGCGTTAGTAAATTTTCACGTTGTTGCAGTATAATATATAGGCTTTCTCGCGCGCGTTAATGGAACGATGTTATCGAACCAATAAAACGCGATTCTCTATTTAAAATAAACAGTTTATCGTGCCCGGGATACACGCACCCACAAAGAGGAGAGGCTGGATTTATAGGTCGTATATTTGTGGTTATGGTCATAATGGTAAAATTTTACGTTATATATACATAATGATAAATACGGCCACGCGCGCTCGATATTCATAAACAATCTAAATTTATCGTAGAACAATGAATTCATCGCTCGGCCGTATAACGGCGCCGTTCTTCAGCCCCCTCTAAACGATTGATTTTGCGGTATAATAGCTGTTATGTACGAAAAGTAAAACCCGTGTGTGCTTTCATCTCATCCGCGTTTCACGGGTCAGCGCGCGTCAGAAGTACCAACCGTTTTTTTCCCCGGTATATATACGCGCGAGTAATCGAGAACGAGTGGCGTACGTGTTCGTTAGCCGCGGCCTCCGGCTGAGAGGTACAACAGGCAACCTGTCAAAACTCTTTTGTTCGGCAGGTGCGCTCAGCCGATATGCGTATAAGTTTCGTATAACACCGCCGCACGCGTCATCTAGGATAATGATGGATTATCGATTCGCATAATATATAATAAACTCGACATTTTATATACACACGCGCGCTAGAAACCTCGTGAAATAAAAGTTGTCGATTACTGCAACGGTAAATCCACTTATTCAGCGGGTACGATATACGAAGAATGACGTTTTCTTTTTCGAAAGGAGAGCCAAGCGCGTAAGGCGAGTGCGCTGCTATCGGCTCTCGCTTACACTGCAATAATTCGATACCTCGCGCTTGCGTCAGCTCTCGTGTGTATAGGCTTAGACTAACACTCACACACACATACACACGTACCATCTCTCTCTCTCTCTCTCTCTCTCTCTCTCTCTCTCTCTCTCTCTCTCTCTCTCTCTCTCTCTCTCTCTCTCTCTCTCTCTCTCTCTCTCTCTCTCTCTCTCTTCTCTCTTTCCTCTTTCCCTCTCGGGTCTCAGATATACACTACATCACCTTTTCACTTGCGCGCGGCGCATCCCATTGCGATTGTTCAGCCGGAATTAGTCTTCCCGGTATCATACACACCGTGTCCCACGGTTAATCCCGACAGCGTTTTTTCCTCCGCCGCTCGATTATCTCGCGTGTATGTACCTACGTACTTTCGCGGCGAACAACTTGTTGCCCGCATAATTAAGCGGCGACGCGGACACGTTAACAAGAAAACCCCGCGCAGGGCAGCTTCTTGCGCTTGCAGCGGGCAGAGACGACGTAAATCGCTCTCCGTTATTCATAAACTGTGTGTGTGTGTGTGTGTGTGTGTGTGTGTGTGTGTGTGTGTGTGTGTGTGTGTGTGTGTGTGTGTGTGTGTGTGTGTGTGTGTGTGTGTGTGTGTGTGTGTGTGTGTGTGTGTGTGTGTGTGTGTGTGTGTGTGTACACGCGCTTTTTGAGACGGGGCCGAAAGTCTCGATGCTATCTCGAATTACCCGGCGCCGAGGCAAAACCATCACCGGGTGTAAGTACCTCGGCTCGCGAGCGAGAGACGACGCGCTTTTTCGTGCAGCGCACGTCGGGCCTGATAAGGCTGAAGTGTTGTAGTAGCTGCGGGGATGGTTATCTCGCGGTGTGTATGTAGAGTAGAGGAGAAAGAAGTGGTATAGTAGGCCTTTAAATTCGGTTTATTTTGCGTTCGGCGATTTTGCGAAGGAAGTTTTTGGGGTTTGTTTATGAATATGACGATTATTATTATGCGGAGAGAAAGCCGCGTATTTGTTGGCGATGCTGCTGCTGCTGCCGCTCTGTTATGCTGCTGTGACCTGAATTCGGGATATGCGATATGCGTGTGTAAAGGAAGACTGCTTTAGTGCGGAGAAACTACACTTTCAGAGATTATAGAGTTAGTTGTTGAATTTTTTTAAGTTTTTAAATACTCTTACTGCGCTACGAGAAACTGATAATTACAAAAATTTTTGAATTACAGTTAACGAATAGACTGAGCGAGAAATCTGAAATTGCCTTCAACGTCTGCTTAAAGTGCTACATAATAAAAATTAGCTCCTAGGTCTAAAAAAATCCACTACAAAAAAAAACACTTCTCCCCGCCCCTCATTGTCCCTTGTAGACTACATATTCTCTAGTACCCTCACTCAGTCACTTTTAAAAATCCCATCCTCGCCCCACTTCCTATTTACAAACAACAGCGTTCCGAGCATATGTACGAGCCGCGGGGGCGTTACTTACGCCGCGCACTGTCGCTCGACATTGACGAACGCGCGCGCACGCGTGCGCATGCGGGGCCGGCCACCCGCTTGACACTTGACATTATACCGCACCGATTGTATACCTCTCGCACGCAAATGCGATCGGCTATAAATAAGGCGCCTCCGGTGTATAAACTTATACCCGTACCCGCACACATACACAATCACAGACATCGAGGGGATGATTCGGAGGAAAAAGTAGCACGCGCGCGGCTGACTCGTCCGATTTCCAGTGGGTTGTAGGTATATATAAAGACGACGCGCTGTCCCTGGAGGATATAGGGAGAGGGAGACGATCGGCGAGCGGGCGGAGGCTTTCGTATGATGTGATTTGAGGAGGCGGGGAGGCGCGAGCGAGTAAGAGCGAGCGGGATTTGCTCTTTGATTGACGGATGTGGATTTGGTCGGGTGGCGGTAGCGGCGGATGGTGTAGGTATAGGTTATATAGGTAGCAGTCGATGCGAATTGTCGCGAAGGGGCTGCGGATTGGTTCGGAGAGTTTGCGCACTTGCCGTATTGTGGCGAGCTTGTAAATGATTCCGCAGATATGGATTGTGAATTGTGGTCGTGTGTTGGTGGACCTTTTTTTGTTAGATGGATTGTTGCGATAATGTATATTGGTATTATTGTTGGCAATAGTGGGTAAATCGTACTGCATGGGAAATTTGAAATTGGATATCCGTATAATTGAGTATAATGATAATAAGAAAAGGGTGTTTAACAATAAGTAACAGAAATTTGGAGTGTTTGTTTTGTAATTTTCCTTCTCAAACTGAAAAAAATTTTAGGTTGTGAGAACTGAAAGTACGGCTCTGACAACGATACTGTTCGGCTGATTTTCTTTTGGCTGAATTTTTTAGGTACAGTAATTATATATGGTATACAGTTGTGAGAGCCGTACCAGATACAATAAAAGCACTAATGTATAGCTTATGATTCTACATACATATATATTTTTCATTAATATAATCTCGATTAATAAATACACTGGATTACAGATGAAATACACAAAAGCGGATTGCAAACATCGGCTTCGCGTTGTAGCGTTGGCAATAAACAAATACAGGTGGCAAAACTACATCGTACCGTTGCCAGAGCTGTACAAATACATTTTCCGCATCTGACTAATAGGGCCGTTACATTATACAAATAAATAGACTGTTTCAGCTGTCTGTAAGGGTAAATAGTACAGCAAATCGGAACTATGGTTTCTACAACCTAAAATTTTTTTCAGTGCACATATATATTGAAACTTAATCATATATATTGAAACTTGAATAATTGTTATACTCTCTAAATTTGAATCAGTGCGTATGCACTGATACCAAATGAGTGGTATACTTATAACTGTCAATCAGTGAATATTCACTAATTGTCAGTGGATTTTCACTGATTATCAGCTATAAGTATACCGCACTGATTTGGTTTCAGTGGTGCATATACACTGATTTAAATTTCGAGAGTAACTAATTTTACATATCGTTGAATATCATTATGGGTGCGAAGTTTGTACAATTAATTAAAGCTACTAGACAGTAAAAAATGTTATATTTAAACCTATATTATAAAGTTATTTTATACTATAAAATATCTTCGCGCGAAATTAAAATTAACCAATGTATAACTTAAAAGTAAAATTACCCACATATCATTGGATACACTGAGAGAAGAATATTGTTACTGTTAACATATTTATTTATTTGAAACATAACTATTTGACATGTTTAAGGATAAAATGTGATATTGTAATAGTTACAATATCTATATTAACTAATAGACATGTTCAGATTTGAAAGTAGCTGATGGTAGAAGTTCTTGTGAATTATAGTTTTTGATTCTAATAGCCAATTTTCTACCAAGACGATGTTGTTATATAACAAAAAAGTTTGAAATAAAAACTCCATTTAGTTATTTACTCCAACGTTTCGGACATTTTTATTGTTTATGTCCCTCATCAAGATAAATAATAAAAATGTCCGAAACGTTGGAGTAAAAAAATAAATGACGTTTTTATTTCAAACGTTTTTGTTATAAAACAACATTATCCTGGTAAAAAATTGTCCATTAAATTCAAAAACTACTATAATAAGCATATTGTAACTATTACAATATCAATGTTCTCAAGTAACATATTGAAATTGTTTATGAGAACATGGTAGCTTAACTGTTAACATGGCATTATATCTGTTACAATGCCTATATTTGGTTATATTTAAACATACGCATGTTAACAGTTACAATGCCATGTTAACAGTAAACAAATCCTTTTCTCAGTGTATATTGACGATTAAACAAATACTATATGATAAAAATTACCCGCAAGAGCACCTAACAACCGCGAACACCCTCGCAACAAAAATAGTATATTACGCACCATAGGAGGAAAAAACTTGGACAGTCCACAGCTCGTGTAAATTGCCACCCGAGCCGAAGGCGAGGGTGGCAAACACGAGCTGGGGGCTGGCCAATTTTACTCCCGTGGTGCGTATACTATTTTTCCTCATATCAAGGCCGAAAATGCCATATTTCCGTTTCGGAGCCGGGCGGGAATGAGGTACTTTCGGCCCGATGTGAGGAAAATACCTTTTTTAAAAACTCTTTCAACCCCACCGCCATCCTTCGTTCACCTTCCTTGCAACTTCCTCGATTCGCGCGACAACCTCCACCCTCGGCCGCTTTAATCCAAAAAAACCTGCCCACTAACGACAGCCCGAGCTCATATGTCAAAGATCCCGCCCGTGGCACGCATTGAAACGCGCCCTTTGAGGCCTGCTTTGTATAAACATTTCGCTCGCTTACGCGCCACGCGGATACTTGTAACGTCATCCGATTCGCGCTGCTACAGTGTATACGTGCAACTCTCTCCGCGTTCCCGGCATTCTTCCCAACCCCCGTATGCCGGTATTATTATTCGGAATACCGGGCCGGCATATTTGCATACGTTTGAAAAGGCGCACGAGAGCTGCTTTTTTTTGCAGCATGAGCAGCGGCAGCTCGCGTGTGCATTTCTCTCATCTATTCCCTCGGTTTTTCGCGGGCTTGCGCGAGTTTGTGTATACATCGTTCTTTTCATTGCGTTCCTTCGTTTTTCCGCATACTTCCGCAGCCGACCGCCTCCTCCTGCTGTGGCCGTTGTTTTACACTCGCCCTTTTCTAGCTCTACTTTCCCTCGGACAATTTATCTTTTATTCCACCGTACGTACATACCTCTCATCTTCCCCGAGAGAATTCTTTGTTGTTCGGCGTTTTTTCGGGGCAATGGTAATCGCTTAAAAATTGCACGCATGCTCGCCCCTCAGCGCGTGTGTGTTCAGCGCGGAATTCGTCGAGTTTCAGGTTATAGTTTCTTATGGTGCGACTGGAATTATGATGGTTTTTATTGCGCGTACACGGTCTTTGTGGCGAGTGTATAGTCGTCCGTATTTTGTGATGCGACGTTAATCTTCTAAAAAAAATGCATTAAATTCGCGAAATGAAGTACTTGTCTGCTAGCTGTGTAACGCGCGACTGCCGCAGTGCAAACGTTTGATGAAAAATGAAGTTTAGTTGAGATTCTACAAACTGAAAAAACTTGGCTTGAGGGCTTACAATATTCAGCACTTTTTGCATGATGAATTATGAAGCACCGAGACTGTTAGAACTATTTAATGTTATATAATATAGATGTAAAAAATTTCAGCTTAGGATATGCACTTGGATAAATTTCACATTGAACTAAAGTTAGGTAAGTATTCGCTACAAAATAAAGCTAAACTTCAATATTTTCTGTATACATTTTGACACTTTAAAAAACCTTAAAGCTCAAGATTATCCCTTTCTCATAACTTTCCCCCAACCTTCATTCCACCGACACATTACTCAATCTCGTCCCAAATTACATCTCATCAAAATATACACCACAATTACTTAATTTCCAGACCAAGACACCCGCTATCGATATCAAATAATCTCTTTCCCACACACTCACATATGCGCGCGAACGAAACCCAATTCACCGCGTAAAAATATAAGAGCATAAATCACAATTAGACGGGAGCCGGAGGGGCGGAGCGAAATGGCAGCACCGAAAGCCGCGCAGTGGATCCGCAGTTTGGAACTAACCTAAATATCGTATGCGCACGCGCACATGTGTGTGTGTGTGTATGTGTGTAGCTTGTAGCAATCGTAACACCACTGGTGCGCGGTTCAATCACCGGACGACATAGATTGCGACGTCGAACACCCGGGACACGCGAATTTTTTACGTCGGCCCGTAAATCTCGCGCCTCGTGCGTTCAGCTCTCAATGTTCATTCTGAATTTCGCTCTTAATGCGCTCTGCCTACCCTGGTAGAAATTAATCTATATAAAATGGCCAAGAAGTTAGATAATAACTAGTAAAACTGTCTAATTAATCGCTATAATGAAACGATTTTTCGACCATTATTTGCCTATTTCATAGATTGACGTAACAACAAAATATTCGTATTTGATTTACTTACTAATTTTATCTTTGATGAAGGAGCATTAAAGTGCATTGGATGGCTTACCAAAATATAAATAAATAACATTAACTAATAAATCATTTGTTGTACTCATTCTATGAATAATTCAGCAAAACTTTTATTTCTCCATCTGACTCTGTCTCTCCCACTCCTTGTCATAACAGCAAGCCTTCTGCTAGCCATTTCCAGACTAAAGAAACTGATCAGTTTTAATACCTTAAAATAATCAAAAACAAGCTTGTGCTTGTCTTCGAGAAACTCATTCTATTAATAGGAGAAAAAGTTTCATCGGGAGCTAGAAACTGGACAAAAGAAATTCCTATTTTATAGCAAGTTTCTAATATAAATGCTCAGTTATTAGCTTTAAAATGTTTTGGATTTCTACCAGGGTAGATTCACCGGGCTGACGTCGATTCTCATGTAATTCTCAATATTTGGTATTAAAATCTCTAGTTTATTTGTGTGGGTCAAGTTATTCGTATCGTTGAGAATCGATTCTGTAATTAAAATTTTACGGAAGAAATACAAGTTTTCAATTGGATATCTACGTAATTTGAGAAACGTCTCAATCCAAAAACAGCCGAGTCAATTTTCAATAAAAGCAATAATTGCATATCACATCTATCGTACCGTCGACCTTATTGAAAACGAAATTCATTATTAGATCATCGCAAAAGACGTCTCTCTTTATCGAATGCTATTATTAATTTTATTAACAGAAAAGCGAGGCATCTTTTGTGATGATCTAATAATAAAGTTCGTGACGTGAGGGAAAGACGACATAAGTTTTATTCAAATTTTAATTACCTGCCCCAATTTAAAAAAAGCTTTTATCAACCTACTTGGAAATTTTTTCTTAGCATCTGTATGTCACATCAACATTTGTATGTACTCTGCAACCCACGATCGGCGAGCCCAATGGTGATTTCTAAGTTTTCTATGGTATTTTATATTTGTATTACATTGATTTTGTGTAAACCCTTGTAGAAATTGTCTCTATCGGAAATGGCCAGGAAAATAATAAATAGCTAGTAAAAATAGATAATTTCTGTCTATTGATGAAAGGATTTTTCCGGCCATATTTTCTATTTAAGGCCATGTGAAATCGTGAATTTCAATATTTTTTAAATCAGCCTTCAAGCGTTTATACGGAAAACAAATTTTGTCAAGCTCTCAGTACACATAAACACTATATTCAGACATTTTTTTGAGTGATTCTATTAGCATTTTCGTTAGATAGGCTCGTTTGAAAAGTAGGTCAATTGCAGATTCCTACTTACCGACAGTACGGTTTTTATTTAATTAAATAAATTCTTATATTTTTTTTGGAAAAACACGTTTGTCAAGCGCTCCGTATATGTTAATGCTATACTCATATTTTTTTTTTATGATTCTATTGGTATTTTCATGAGATGTACTCGTTTGAAAATTATGTCGGTATTTAACATCACCTTAATGGAAATAACACAGCCTTAAAATGTTTTTACTAAATTTTCTCTGTAATTTGATCATGTATTTAAAAACAAGTATTAAAAAAAGATAGCTAACGAAAATGTAATAAACACGAATTATTGGTATTTAATTCTTTTATAGTACTGTTTCAGGGGATACAAACGAAAACAATGATTTTTCTGTTTGATTTTGTCTCTCTCACTTCTCGCCATAATAGCAAGCATCTTATTAGCCATTTCCTGACTAAAAAAACTGTCCAACTTTAATATCTTTTAAATATTCATAAATAAGCTAATACAAATTTGGGAAAAAACTTATTCTATTATTTTGTCTATTAACTAGCGAATATGATCGGAAAAATCGTTTCATCGATGGATAGAAATGGTCAAGAAAAGTACCTATAAGTTTTTAAGGTATCTCGATCATGTCATGCGGTGGGGCGAGGCTAGGGGGGTCTCCTCTCTCCCCGCGGCGGCTCCCCGCTTACCGCGCACTTCCTCGTGCAACCAACGAACTCGGTGTTTTGTTTACGTTTTCGCTAAAGGTAAAGTACCCGTAAGCGGGACAAATTTGGAGTACAAACATAAGCAAACGGCGTTTCAGAACCGACAGATGAAATTTTTAAAAGCTTTTTAATTTGTAAATCATTGATATACAATATATCTTACTAATCTATGCAAAAATACACCTATTTAAATACTTTTTTATAATAAATACGTAAGTTTGAAAAAACATGTGTACGACTGCTATTCCTGGACACCCTATGTTGAGCTGGGACGTAAATCGGGACGTACAACGGGACAATACTTTTAAATGTGTCCCACTTTCGGGTATAGGGAACTATGAGACACCTAAAGTCGGAGAAAGATTTTACTACTCACGCTACTGAAATATAACCTTGAAAAGTTTTTATGCCATTTGCAATCAATTCAAAAAGTAAATTAAGACAACATTGTCATGAATACATAGTTAATATCACAAATAATGTTAAGAAAGTAATACCGTTACCCTATTAACACTTTATAGTAGTTATTTTACTGCTGTCCTGATTTCGGTCCCATTTTCAGATTGTCCTGCATTCGGATACTTTACCTTACTTCTTTCCCAAATGCCTGACAAGCGACCAAGACCCGCCTGCGTTTTTATTCTTTCATTATTTTTCTATTCAATTAAAGGTTTTTTAACTATTTTATGGCTTATTTCTGTTTTTTTAAGAGATTTTTATGTTGAAAGACTACATAACCTCAATCTTCCGTAAGAGCCTATGTTAAAAACTTGTTTTTCAAGAATTATTTTCTCCAAAAAATGCGCGATGAAAAATACTGAAAAAATTCATGTAATCTTCTTTTAAATTAAGGAATAACATATACAAATTTAAAATTGTTCCCTGCTTTTATGCTAAAGGTATGAGAGTCCTTAACGATTATTGAGGAAACTAGCTACTTATTAGGTAAATGAAGGAATTGATTTCTACCAGGGAATATTAACATCTATAACTTTTGTAGCCTTGAAAAGGGGAGTTCCAAAAGCTCCTGAAACTTCGGCAATACAACACTAAACACTACATTGGTTCATCTAACGTTGCATTACTGCGTGCTTTCACCAAAAAAGGGAGAGAATCTGCGCTCGCATTATCAGGCCAGCAGCTAGCCCGACGGGGGATTATAATTCTCTTTGAAAAGTTCCATCCGTTATATACTACGCGAGTTGCTTAGCGACTCGCCGTAGGTGTCGGTTTTAATAAAATTATGATTAACGGCTCTTGGGTATATAGTCATGAATGCCTGATAAATGACGTATCTCCGCGTGTATAACGACTCTCCCTTCTCAAATACACACACAGACCGTTCAATTCTTCCGAGGAAATCTTTATCCAAGCGAACACAATTATCCTCGCCTCTCTATGTACCGCCGGTCTCCACGACCTGGGATTTTCGTGCAACCATCGAAAATTGTGAAGAGCTCTGTACGTGCCCGTGTGTGTGTGTGTGTGTTACTGCAATCGCGTGTCGAGTAACGCCAGTGCAAAGGGAAACGAGCGTGAAATCGATATGACGTATATATATCGCGTTTTCGGGACGCGCGAAATCCGCGCGCAACAATTCAAAGTTTCCCAATTTTGAGCCGACGCGGCTGCATGCGGAGCTGGTTGACTCGTTTTCAATATAACGTCAAGATTTTGCGTGCGTGATTGTGTCGAGGGTGCGCGCGGTGGAGAATCAAATTTTCGGAGAGTGGCGGTGTTTCGGATTTATTTTTAAGAAGATATAGGTCGTCGTTGTTGTTGTTACGGGGAACCGTTTGGTTCTACATACGGTTGAATCTTTTTTTATGTCCAATGCATTGAATCTGTACGAGTTCAATGGCAGTTTTGAAAAAATAAACAATAATTTTAATCAGAACTGTTATGTAATGAATTTACAACTTTAATTGAAACAAAACATTACAGCCCTTTTCATTCTTTTACCCCATTTCGCTCTTATTTCGTCATAAAACGAAATCGCGAATCCAACTTCGACTAGAATGGCGATTATCTCTAATAGGATTATGCTTCATAAAGGAATTGGATTATTTTTTCTCCCTCCCAACCCGCTCTTTCTTCATTCCAAAAATAACTCAACATAAAGTCGTCACGTGCAACCGTACGCGACATTTTTACATCCCACAATCAGAACCGTGCGCTTTTATTACAAACCACAAGCACATATACTGCAGCGCTCAATATTCCTCCCACTTACGAAACGCTCCCTGCACTTTCAATAAAGAAGTGCTCCCCTCCCCCCCGCCGCGGGGATATACTTTACGCACTCTCTCGCGCATAAAACACGCCCGCGCCTCACCTTCACCCGCGATTATTTTTAAACGTCCCACATACACACACACGGCGCCCGGTAGCCGCTACTACGTCAGGTGTGTGCGAAAGACCGACTCACACGTCGCCGGTGTGAATTACCGGTTTCTGGCGGCGGGAAAGTGCCGCGCGCGCGCCGGTTTTTCCCCTCCCGCTGCTGTAGCGATCGATCACCCAGGAGTATAGACTCTCTTTCTCTCGCGTTCTCGCGCGGAAACGAGAACGTCAAAAGAGGAAATTAAACAGAAGACGGATAAACAACGGAGAGACTCGCACTCGCGAGCGAGCCCACGCTCCTTGGATTAATGCCATTACGTGAGCAAACCCTCGTCCTCGTCGTCGGGATTACGTATTGTGCCGAACGACGACGACGACGACGACGGGGGATATACATATATAGACAGTTCCTCCAGGACGACGGCGAACAACTTCATCTCTCTCTCGCTGTCGCTCTTTCTCGTGCTCGCGAGAAAGGTATAGAGTAGAGCGCGCGCGAGTGTTGGCTATATGCTGCTGCATGGCGCCGCCGTCGTCGTCGTCCTACTCCTCCGATTTTCTCAATTATACGCTCGCGCGAGGGAGAACAGTCTGAGACAGAGAGAGAGAGAGAGAGAGAGAGCGAGGAGAGATAGCTAAATGAAAAGCCGGGGAGGCGAGCGTTTTAAAAGGCTCCGCGCGATCTCGACAAAGGTTCTATCCCTATATATGTATAAAGTCAAAGCGAGTGAGAGAGAGGGAGAGGAAGAGTCGACGACGGCGTCGTCAAAGTCGACTAGCGGTTTTCGTGCAGCAGCGCGAACCGGTTATCCCTCTCGAACACTGACGTCATTCTCGATCTCTTTTATACTCTTTCTCTCGTTTGCTCTCTCTCTCTCCGCGCGTATAATACCTGTTTTGCTCTTTGCGAGCAAACGGGCGATCCGCCGAATCCGGAATGCAAAGACGCACGGGCGATACACCGAGTGCCGAGTGATAATGCAAATGTGTATATAGACGGGGCGAACAAATCGTTTGCTTAGAAGCCTGAACGCCTCTAGTCTAGTATATATATACATATATAAAGGGTTTTGAGAAAATTGAATTTAAAGTTGAGACGCCCGCCGCCGCGCAAACAACCGGCGTGTAAACATTGCGCTGGCGCGCGATGTTGCAACCGTCCTGTTTGCTCGACGCAATGGGAATATGTCGTGTATACAGCATCTCGTCGTGTCTGACGCACGCAAATTGAAAAATCAGGCCGCAACCCTTCCCCCCTCCCACACACACACACACGCGCGAGCGCACACGTACGAGAGTTTAATCAAGAAATGTTTTGCAAATTTATAGTGTAATGCCATCACACTTGTCTGTGTGTCGAGAAGCGCACTTGAAACTCCAAAGATTGCGCCCGATCGTCGTTCCCAATCGATCACAATCTCCGACGGAAAAATAAAACTCACCGCGGTCTCTCAGTATTATATATATACACACACACACACACGCGCGCGCTCTCGCACCCGATTCACTTTCCCCACCGTGCGCGTGTTACACGTTGGAGAGAAAAATACCTGCGGGAGGGGGGGGGGGGTACAAATCGGCCGATTATTATTCATGCGGCGCGCGCTCTCTCGTTTCTCCGCGTCGCCACGCTTCATAAAGCGCGCGCGCAAGCGCAGGAGAATATAAAAGCACGCGACGACAGCGGTGAAGCGGCGGACGTTATTGAATAATTTAAAGCCATACGCGCGCATATCGACGCTGTTACACGGTTCGGATTTATCCGGCGCCGATGCAAATTCGGAGAGTTGGAGAATCTCGCACCTTTACGACACGCGGCGACGATGATTATTCCGGGAACGTCGCGGTGTGTCACTTAACGTCCTGCTGCTGCTGCTGCTGCGAGCCCTTTTGACGCGCGATGAACGAGAATTAATTAAACTGTTTGTCGAGTGCTCGCTCGCTCACTCGCTCGTCTTGTCGATGCGCTGCGCGGTTGCTTTTTACGAGGGCGTTCGGGTTTGAATTACGTTTCGGTCGTTTCTCTGTGTGAGCGAGCGCCGGTGGCTTGAGCGAGTAATTTTAACAAAATGAAGCGGGTTATATACGCTGCGACGATGTACTCCCACTCGGGCGAGAGGTGAGTGGTTGCTGATTTAGATCTGCACTAAATTATTATACGTGTCCTGTAATTTCTATAATATTGGCGCTGGCTGCGTATATTATCAGGCGTCTACTTGGATTTTCCAATTTCTTTTACACTCTTTCATCTTCTAATAAATAAAGATATTCCCCTCCATACAAATAATTGATAATTTTACTAAACATATATATATAACTTTATAGAGCCGATCCTCTTTATCCCCTAATCAAAAGCTACACCGCAATTTTCATCAATTCCCCTCCGCGCTCCCCTTCCAATATCAAGGATCATCGCCTTGGGGGGAGATCCGAGAAGGAGAAACAGTCCAACGCGCGAGAGATCCGCCGCCATCTCATTCGTATAATCGGCGCCGGATGTCCCTTTGGTATTCCGCGCGCCGTATTCCCGATCACTCGGGAGAACTTCTTAATCTCAAATTATCTCCCTCCCCTCTATCTGCTGAAACTTTGCCGGGCTATCGCGGGAGCGGATTACGGCGATCTCTTCTTTTTTTCGATTAATTTCCGCGGCAGAGAGGAATATAATCGCGAGGAGTCACTTGCGGCGGCTGACTTCGAAATATACTTATCCCATGAAGGAGAGAGAGGCTTATTATTGCGTCGCGTCGTGATATTTCTTCCTGCGTAGATAAGGACTCGAGTTGAAAGTGATACTCTGCGCGCTAATGCACGCGAGGCGCCGTTTGCAATTCACAGTTGTTGTTATGGCTGGATGCGGTTCGAGATAAATAGTAATAATAATTGTTATTGCGTTCTGTATGAGATTCGCTGGTACGCCATTACATTTGATTTCTCTTTGAAGGTTTAATAAAATTGCATAAAATATATGTTATATAATATGCGAAGGACCGTACACTGTACGCACGTTATTTCATTTCATTAAATTTTAATCATTTTTGTTTATTTGCCGCAAATACGACAAAGTAAGCACACGTATCCAGAGTTATTTACACGTATTTACATTTATTAAAAATTATTTGACGCTGCGTGCTAAAAGTTAATCAATTATCCACAAAGGCATCGAAAAAAAATCGTGCTTTCAATCACGCCTACGCGTCATTTCTTGGAACGCGACATTTCTAGAGCTAAAATAAATGAAATTAAATTAAATGAAAATCATTTCCAGTGCGGGATCAAATTATATTCGCGCAAATATATCTCCGTTCGGCGTCCTCGTCATTTATTTTCCATCAGAATTCCATCCCCATTTTACATCCTATACATATACACACGCACACAAAAATACCATCGCCGAGCAAATAAGCAGAGCAGCAGCGCAGACACACACAAACACATATGATTATATATATATATGTTCACGAGAAACAAATAAACCCCCGTGCGCGAATGGCATTGCGGTAGTGGAATCGTTCGGTGATGTAACACGGATTCCAGGGCAGACGTCGTCGTCGTCTTCCGCGTATCCTCTCTCTCTCTCTCTCTCTCTCTCTCTCTCTCTCTCTCTCTCTCTCTCTCTCTCTCTCTCTCTCTCTCTCTCTCTCTCTCTCTCTCTCTCTCTCTCTCTCTCTCTCTCTCTCTCTCTCTCTCTCTCTCTCTCTCTCTCTTTCTCTCTCTCTTTCTCTCTCTCTCTCTCCGCGACCCGTCGCCACCCCGAAATTTAATCAATCCCTCAAAGACACACGAACACGACGATACGTCGTATCGATACGGCGCGCCGCACCTTCTATTCGGAAAATAACCCCAGCCGAGAGGCGACAGCTGGAGCAGCGGCAGTGACGCTTTTCGTATAGCTACAAGTATAGTACTATACTTTCTCTCTCTCCCTCTCTCTCTCTCTCTCACACTCTGTGTGATAATGTATGATGCACGTCCGCCCCGTGCGAGCTCGGCGGAATGGTCCATTACGCGCGAGCGGGCGCTAATGTCAAGTATAAAGAGGCTCTAAAGCGAGTTATACGCCCTGCCGGGCGAGAATTATTCTGCAAGGGGGCATTACGATTTTAATTATACGCCCGCGCGTGTGCGTGCAAGCGAGAGTGTGTGGTACAACTCTCGAGAGGATTTTTCGAATGATTAAGCGGC
The DNA here is from genome assembly GCA_036365515.1 of Torymus aiolomorphi. Classification (NCBI taxonomy): domain Eukaryota; kingdom Metazoa; phylum Arthropoda; class Insecta; order Hymenoptera; family Torymidae; genus Torymus; species Torymus aiolomorphi. The sequence continues at coordinate 220,095,234 of CM070875.1, read as the reverse complement.
TTTTTATCGAGCCCGATTTAATTTTATTCTACACGTTGGAACGTATAGTGTACCTTTACGACAATCGTGCCCGCGCGCGGATAAATCGGTGCTTTATTGCGCGTGAGTATGTGTGTTAACGAATTGCATAATGTATTATAGCGTTGCGTAAGGGGCTTCAAGTGAATTGTATTACGGTACGAGCGGTTTATTGTTGCGCGAAAAGTAAATCATCGCTTTGGAAAGTGAGAAACGAACGAAGGTTGGGTTGTTTTCCTTCCAAACAATATATATATATATATTTGTAGCGTATACCAAGATTGGAAAAATCTGTTGAATGCTGTAATAAGTCTCTGTTAAGCGAATAAGAATGTATACACAACAGGTCGGATTAATCTCTCTCATTTAGCGCGCAATTCAAAGCTGCGCGACCTATACCTCTTCCCTCGAATCGACCGGCTTCCCGGAATCCTCGCGCGTAAACTCGTCCCATTTATTTTCTCGCGCTTCGGGCTGACAAATTAACGCCCGCTATATACACTCTCTATCCCTCTATTATGAAGCTCTACGGGCTCGCGGGTGGAAGCAATTATCCAAGCGCGAACAACGAAGTAGCGCGTCTCTAAAGACACTCTCTGTTTTCGATAATCGCGTAGTTTATTTGTCAACAGTGTACGCGAGTGTGGGTGTAATTGCAGAAGAGGGAAATTAAAATTCATGGGGACTTAATTTAGAGGAAACGTGACGAGGAGAGTAGCGTGTGTATCATGCAAATGACGGAGCGCGAGTTGTCGGCACCTTTTTTGAGAGACGACGTAGCGTCTTCCGTGTTGTCTTTACACACTTATGAATTTTAGCTTTACGGAACGGCTCTCGGGCTCTCTTTGGAGAATAAAGTTGGCGAAGCCGCGCGCACTCGCCCGCCCGCTCGGTCTTTTTATTTGAATGCGAAATAGATAGCATCATTTGCATACCTTAATCCCTTCTACACTTTTACGACTTCTATGTCACTAATTCGGCTTCTCTCTTTCTCCCTCTCGCGCTCTCGTGGGCTTGAGCCCGTTTTTTTACAGTCCTGAGTGTCAAAAATATTTCTTTTTTTTTCGAACTCCGGCTTCTCTTTGCCTCTAGCTTCATTTCGTAACGTAAAGCGAGTACGTAAATTTTTTTAGCTTCGACCTGAGCTCGGGAAAATAAAATTTTACTCTTAGCATAAAAAATTTGAGCCCCGGTGTAACTTCTGCTTTCGTCATTCTAATAACTCCGTTTCGGTTTTTCGAGAAATATTATATATATATAACACGTGCAAAAATCAACACTTTTGTATTTAGCAAACTAACACATTTTTCCTAAAAAGTTCCTCTTGCAAACGAAAACGTAAAAGGCCACATCCTTTGCACTTTCGATCAACCGCCCGCATCTCTCGCCGAAAAGCTCACGCTTCTGCACTCTCATGTACACACGTTGGGCTTTATACAAAGCGAGCGGAACGGATCAGCTGATGGCCTCGGATTTCACGCACGACTCTCTCCCTGCCTTCCGTTCCGTGAGTCTATTAATGGCGCGCGATCAAAAGATGAAAACGAGCGCGCGGCGACGAAAATAGGAGTAGGCAGGCGGCGAGCAGGTACGTGAAACACGCAACCGCCCGGCCGTCAGGCAATTATTCCTCGGGTGCGCGCGTGCCGCCAAAAGTTATGCGCGCATGTGTGCGTGCGCGCATGCCCACTGACGCTATTTTCGGGGGAGAGCGATAGAGGTTCACCTTACGGCCGGCGCGCTTTGTTGGTTTTTCTTGCAGCCAGGTGTAGTGTAGTGTATAGTCGCTGGTCGTCGTGTGTACACTTAATTGCGCTTTTTCTTTTCGTTTTTTTTAGTTTGTCGCTTGATATATATTTTGAATTGTTCGATATAATATCGTTGCAAGAAACGAAAAATTAAGGCTAATTATCTCTCGTATTGGTTTTCTCGTAGAAGAGATTACGGACGTTTTATGTTTTGTTGATAAATAAGGGAAATTAATTGACGCGTGAAATTGGTTGAATGAAGCTGAAAAGATTAATAGAAGGGATAAAAAACCAAGATAGTCGTGAATTAAAACGGCACTGTAGATAAAGTTGTACGAGTATTGCGTTATTAATTCAAATTATTACTTTACATTTAATAATAGACTTTGCGATGGTCAGTATTCCGACAATATGAAAATTTCGCGATTGTACTCTGACATTATGAAAAAGCTTTTCAAAGCTCTCTCCGTAATAAACAAGCCGTTCCCGTCGACATCGCATAATGAAATACACTTTTACCAACACTATGCCCACTTTTAATCCGGCATCGAAATCTGCTAAAAATAAGCTTTCGCAATTCACCTCTTTTATTAATCCACATCTGACATTGAGACATCGTACACACACACACACACACACACACACACACACACACACACATATACACACGTAACTCTCCTCTCTGGCCTATTGTCGACGATTTGTATAGCGAGACCAGTTTCATCCGCAGTTGTATCTCTTCATCCATAGCCACATTCGATAACCTACCGCATATTTACCCCCCTCCCTCATTTGCAAAGGAATACAACACACAAGGCACAACACACAGAACGTGATGCGGAATATCTTTTGAAATCCGCATCTGAATAGAGAAAGATCGAGCGAGCGAGCGACTGCACACCTTGACTTATTTATTGCACTTATTTAACCTCTTCTCAACCTCGTAAACTTTCGACAATGCGAGCGTGTGCCGTACAAAGCCAATTGTGCGGGCACTTGCGCGCATTATCGTCGCTCACTCTCCTCTCGACACGTTGATCTATAATGCATCGTGTTTATAGAAAATTATTATGCGCGTGGTAATACTTTAATGGCAGCGGCAAATACATCGTCGTTATACACGCGCGTACAAACAAATATATATCCGCGGTTTTACCCCCTAACATCGGCCAATTTCCGAAAGAGGATGAAAGACATTTACATGCGCGTCGCGTAAATTCCGCAACAGCAATAGCAGCAGCAAAAAACAATATATATCAGCCCGAAAAATCAGCGACGAATCTTAAATCCCTCACTCCCGATCGACCCTTTTCTCCCTTCCTCTCTTATCCCTACATCTCAATTATGGGACCCGTTGATCCCCTTGCCGCACCGCGCGCGCCCTATATCACAATTATTCAAATCGTCGGAATTACAGTATACAGAGACAGAATCCCCCCTTGGAATCGAAAATCTCCCTCCCGCGCGTTGGAAAATCCTCCTCCTCCCTCGCACCGTAAAATAAAACGAGATCCCAGCGTCCGATTCGTGTGATGTGGAAGTCCCTGAGGGCCGCTTTTTTCTCCCAAGGCCCGAGGCGGCGAGAGTATAAGTATATACAATAATTACTTCCCTCTCTCTTCCTCGTGTTATACAATATCTATACACCCGACGTCTTCTCCGTAGAGAGAGATATATATAGGTTGAGAGAGAGGCTGAAATTCTCAGCATCGCGTATTCCATTAAAGTGCAAAGTAGATCGCGGAATTTCATCATCCTGCGGCGGCATGAAAGCGTTCCTTCGTCTCTCGTCAATTAGTTATAAACGACAGCGGTGACGTCGAGTTGTCACATGCATAAAGTAAGTACATCTCGCGAATTTCAAAATTTCCATTTCCTCTCACAGCGTTTATTGTGGCTGTGTGTGTGTGTGTGTGTGTCTGTGTATAAATCCCGGCGGCTAAACGAACGGAATCAGGGATTCAGCGGCGAAAGTTCGTTAGGCCCGGGGTAAACACTGACAAAGCCTCTCTCTCTCTCCTTCTCTCGCTTCGCTCCTTTTTCTTTCACCGTTGGGAGGAAACTTACGTTTGTTTGGCCTTTTTATTCCGTTGTCTCTCTCTCTCTCTCTCTCTTTCTCTCTCGCTCAATGCTGGAGCGAAAGAACGAGCTTATCCCCGGCCCGTCTATTCAATGGGCTCTTGAATCCGCGGAGTTCCGCGCGCGCGCGTATATATATGTATATAGAGAGGGAAGCGGCTAACGGCTGTGTGCGAGTGAGAGAGGGAGGGAAAGCTCGCAGATCAATATTGTTAATCCCGACGACGACAGAACGCGAACCCGAGCGCTTTAAGCTTCTTGCTCCCGTTTCTCTGTCTGCTCCGGCGCTGTGCAGCTGTTTTCCCGATTCCCGTGTATGGCGCTATTGGCCGGCCGCGCGCGCTTGTATGTTTATTACGCGTATATATCTGCGATTCTCGATTGTAGGAGGAAAAATGAAGGGATTTTTGTTGGGTTCGTTTTTTTTTTGTGCGTGGCTGGGAACGGATGAATGGGAAACTGTTTATCGGGGGGCTGAAGTCAATGCCCCCGAGTTATGAATTTCATTCGCCTGGAAATTCATTTGTTTGGGCTCTTTGTACTCTGTGCACTTGCCTTTTTAGTCAAATCATCAAGAGTTTGAAATTTTTAAATTAGGCTTTCTTAGCTGGCTAATGAGAAAGATAAATAAAGTATGGGTTGACAAGTCGAACATTTTTCTACATCATGAGGTAATCCCAGATTTTTTTTTCTAGATTTTTCGTTGTTTGATAATTAAACACTGTAGCTGAACCTGAGGCATAATGCATATTGAGTAGACACTTTTTCAACTTATTGTGAAGGCATAAAATACAATATAAAAAAAAAACATATAAAAAAAACCATATAAACTATGATATTTTGTTAAATTTAAATACACAATATCCACCGGTGATATCCCTCAACGCAGGCTTTTCGCTAATAAAAAGATCAGTCAACATAACGCCGCGGCACTGGCCGAAAATCAGGGCAGTGACAATAATCCAAGTAACCTCTATATACGAGATAAACCAACTTTAACGGAGCATAAGCCCGAGAATTGTTATAAAATCCCGAAATACTCCCGAAAATAACATCTCTGCCGCGCGCGCGCGCTTTTGCGCTTAAGTACGTCGCGCGCAACCCTTTCACCGCTCGTCCGCGGTATCTAACTAGGCGTTTTAATAGAGAATGCTGCCTCCCCTCCTCCTTCTCTTCTCTCTTTCTCTCTTTTGCACACACATACACACATACAGGCAAGTGACAACAGGCGAATTTAGAACGGATTTGAAGCCGAGAACTATAAGCTAGCTAGCGAGCGTGATCGTCGTCGTCGTCGTCGTCCTAGATTTTGCATAAAATTTAACCTGAAAGAAGGATACCCACGGGATGCGGAATTTTGGACTGCGCTTTGCGTAACCCACATTGTCCACGTGTATGTGTCTATGTGTGTCGCTCAGGACTGCATAAAATTTTACGGCCGAATTTTCAAACAAAATTCGACCTCTTTTTGCCGCGGCAGCGGCGCAGCTCTCTGGAAAAAATGGAGAATTTTTAGATCCGCCAAGCGAACGGACAGGCGGACGCTGCTGGACTGTTTCTACTTAATACACTCTGTTCGACTTTTTCCGGTCTGCATGATGCTGAAACTTTTAGTTTTTTTCACTAAAGTCTGCCATCTGTCCGGAGTTTATGCTCCTCGCGAATGATCACGTCAGGATTCGCTATATAAACGCCAAAATTGCTTCGCGTACCAGCGATATATACTAATTGAAATGCACCGGAACACAATACACAAAGTTTTCAATATCGTGTATCCCGCCTACGCTCATGTACGTATATGAGAACACCCAGAAGTTATTTCAACTTTTAGCGTTCCCAAAACCGGTAGATTTTTTATGAACGCACACCTTCCGAATCCGGCTTTTCATCTTATGTCACAAAATATACGGGACAAAATGTGTACAATTAAAAACGTCTTTCTCTCACATTTTTTTTAAAGGTTGAAATTATGGAAGAAAATGGTAAAAAGCCCTTTTCTTTAAACCGCTCAGCCATTTAGCCCAGAAACGTTCTACTGAAACGTTCAAAAAAGAAATTGAAACTAAGGAAGACAAAGCTTTCATTCCCTTTTTTGAAAATTAAAAAATGTTGATTGCTTCAAAAGTTATAAGAGTTTGAAGTTGAACGTCGAAAAGGCATAAAAATGCTCTCAAAGTCGGGGTTGCCAATGCCTGAGATGTGTGCATTTTACAAACCCTTATAACTTTTGAAGGAATCAACATTTTTAATTTTCAAGAAAGGGAATGAAAGCTCTTCATTCCTAGTTTCAATTTCTTTTTTGAACCTCTGAGTAGAACGTTTATGGGCTAAATGGATGAGGTTTAAAAAAAGGGCTTTTTTGCCATTTTCTTCCATAATTTCAACCTTTAAAAAAATGTGAGACAAAGACTTTTTTAATTATACACAATTTGTCCCGTATATTTTATGACATAAGAAAAGAAGAAAAACGATCTTCGCTTATTAAAATTTGAGGAATTCCATCCACCGTCTACAAAATACACCGGATTCCGTGAATTTCAATTTTTCTCTCCCCTTCATCGCCGCGCGAGAGGTGGAATAATTAACAGTCGCCCCGCGAAAAAACTTCAATTAATCCGCTCTCTGCGATTATCCGATTGGCCACCACACTGCACGAGTACGCTTCATACACTGCATATACATATATACATATTCGCACGTAACGGGGAAAGAATGCGGGGCATTCAAAGGTCGCCTCGTGTCGCGCTGGCGCTGTGCCCACGGCAGTTTCGCGGAAAGCCGTGAGACTACGCGCCGTCTTCGCCCGGTGGGTGATAAATAATTTCGCGACGGCTGTAATGCGCTTCTTTCGCGTAGTGTGTATATACAGGGTAGACAGCGTTCGTGTATAGCAAGAGAGAGCGAGTCAACGAACGGACGGGGAGCGTAGTGTAGTGGAGTGAAGTAATTACCGGCGAGCCATCTGACACTTGAGAATTGCAAGGGGGAAGTGAGAGGTGAGTAGTGGAGACGACGAGATTTTGGAAAACTCGGAGAGTGATTTTGAAGCGATTAAAAACGCGGTGGGTTTCGTTAAGAGGCGTCGGAGGGCATAGGGGAAATTGGGTGCTTCATTTTTTATCGACGTCGACTGGACGGGTCTGTGACTGGCAGCGGAAATAATCAAGGTAATTTCTAAAAACCTTGAAAATAATTGTAACGTAAGAACCTGTGTATAATCAAAGAAATGTAAAATATATAAAAAACAATATATACTGTTGACCGCGTTTTGAGTTTCCAAACTGCATGAACGAAAAGAAATTTACGATTTGAATCCAAGCCAAATTTCATTTTTAGTAAAAACAAACGCAACTGTCATAATTCCAAAGTACACCCTTTTCGAATTATGTCTTTGTTTTGCACTGCGGGTTCATCCAAGATTGGAGTAGAATCATATTGTAAGTTTTTGTTATTGTGGATTCGGCCTTAAGACAATGAAAGCACCCAACAATAATGTATTAAAACAATGAAAAATACTTTCAAAATATACATCCTCAACAATTCCAAATCCTTCCACGTCCGTCGATGCAAAACGCATGACGAAAAACCGAGCGCGTATAAGACAAGAAGACGTAGTCTCTCAACGAATCCGTCTACTCGAGCCCTAACCTGCTCTCACGTCGTCTTCATAAAATATATCCCTCCCGCTCTGTTTACTGCCACGGCGGTTACCTGCGCGCATCCACCCTCGCTCTCGAGCCGAAAAGAAAAGCTGTCGGCACGAACCGGTGCTTATACAGATATATAACCCCCATCCCACATGCACGCAGAGGCGACGCGATATTTTGAATGTACTTAGTGCATCTTTTATTTTGATTAAACCCACCTGTTGCTGCCTCCCTTACTCCGCCCGCTCAAGTATATACAAAATAAACTTTATTCATCACATATATACCTGCAGGTAAACCGACAATGCAGCGCGCGCCGGAATCGAAATACTCAGCCCTCCTTCGTGTGCGAATATATAACGCGTTCAGCGAATTGAATCACGGCCGAATAGCCAAGTCCAAAGTGAAAATGCGTTTAATAACAGCCGTGCGCGAGAAAGTTATAATGGAAATCCCACGCGCAGCGGCGGCCATTCAATTTCGGCGCATTACCAGGAATTCGAATTAAAACGCGCTGCGCGCCCGCCTTGCGTATTTCGCGCCCTATTCACTCCTCATTAATCCGCACACCCGCGCCATATAGCTTAATTTTCGCGCACTTTTTCATTTTCCCGTCGCACGGGCGCGAAAAGCTCTTCGCGAGATTAGGGAATATATAGCGGCCAATCCGAACGTTTGTTCCCCTCGCGAAACTCTCACCGTACGTATACGTGTGTGTGTCTGCATAACGAAGTTCCACTCGGGCACGTCCCTTTATTTTTCGCCCGCCGAGCGGAAAACGGATTATATACCGGCGCGCGCGCGCGCGCGTGCGACTCTCTTTTTCGCGCGAGTATTATACCGCGCGGGCCGGCCAAAGAAAGGGAAATGAAAAAACGCGAGGAGGCTGCAGTAGTGTCGTCACAATGCCAGAGGTGCGCGTTTTCCCATTAACGCTCGCGCAAGCGCTTCCTCGTTATAACGCCGGGGATCACTTTCAAAAGACATCTTTTATTCCGCGACAAGAGTGACGGCCTCGCGACTCGTGCGGCGCTGTCTTTTTGTCTCTGTACATGTGAGTGTGCGCGCGCGCGTGTGTGTTTATATAGATGTTGAAAACAGAAAGGATACAAAAAATTTTTTGTTCTTTTCTTTTTCTTTTGCGACGACAACGACGGCGATGGCAGTGGTGAGGTTTTTTGTTCGGCGCGAGGATAATGCCAGGCGCGCGGCTGTGTTCTAACGATCCGAAGTGAATTCGCTAATGGAGTCGGAGAATGAAGGTATCGGTTATTATTCCGGGAATGCTTTTTCGATAATATACGCGCGAGTCGACTGGATTTTAAGCTTCCGCGGCTGTTATAATGCTGCTTAATTGTAAACAGATGTTGCGCTCTTTTATTTGAAATTACTGCCATCGCCGTCGGTGTACGATGTGCTTTTTAATGATGTTAAATGAAACCCTGGTAGAAAATTAACCATAAGTTGGCCAGAATATGCTTAACCAGCATATGGTTTAGCCATATTCTGGCCAACTTATGGTTAATTTTCTACCAGGGAAGTTTTATTTTTATAATCGCTGACTTTTGTCGTTTAAAAGTACGTGATTTTTTAATTATCGTGTCATATGTCACATGTAAAGAGATGTCGGAGTTATTATACAGATATATACCTCCATTCTATATTTTCCTCTATTCAAATTCAATTTTTAGTTATTTTTTTCAATGGTTTTAATTGCATTATATCCAGAATAACTTAGACAAAAATGGATGACAAGGATAATTGAAGAAAATTTGAGAATAAAAAAAGATACGAAAAATATAGTAAAATGTCAATAACAGGGTGTTACATATACTTACTAGTTAGACTTATTTATAATAGTGCTATGACAGCAGCGAATACGTTAGAATTATGTACGACTTATTGCTAAAACATCAAATCGCCCAAGAAAGACTATGAATTGTCGAGAACATATTTGAATCATCACAGAGATACCGAGATCTTCTGTGTCATGATCCATGTTTGAGAACTCGAAATTTAATTTACAAAGAATACGTTATGATGTATATTCGCCTACACTCCACTAATCTCTCTTTCATTTTCAAATTCATCAATTATCTTTGTTCTTCTCGTACTTATTCTGGATATAATGCAATTAAAACAGATTTAAAATATTAAAGAGATCATTACCAACGCAAAAATAACGTTTACAAACATTTTCTAGATACGACTAACAAGATCAGAACTTTTTTCTTACACCATAAGTAACTTTGTCGCCACCTAAAATACAGACAAAAACTTTCAACAGATGTTTTCTAATTTGTTAATTCAACACATTCCATTCCATATTCCATACCAAAACCACCCATCCCCATCCAAACACGGCATATTCCCACCCCTTTGCCACCCAGTCACCCCTACCGCGAAATAAATAAACATCACTCCTCTTTATCCACTCTCGTCATTCATCAATCACCAAACGGACGCTCGGCTATTACGCGCGTACACCGCACACAAGCCACCATTCAATTTCCTCACTCACAGTCGAAATTCCGAGCCGCGCGCACGTCGAAAACCGCACACGTGTCGCGCGCGTGTCTTCATTACAGACAATGAGCCTGCAAACGTCATCATAATCGACGCGGCCGCCGCCCAGTGTAAACGCAGCCCCGCGGCCGCGCCGTCCGCTTTTATTTCGGTACGTTTGGCCGCAGCTCATTAAATATATGAGATTTGCACGCGCTCGTATTATAGGCAGTGTCTCTCTGTGTGCGTGTGATGCGGTATATCGCGCGTATGCGCCGAATGCCGATCAATGGACGCGCGAGCGCGCGAAACCAACCTGAGCTTTGGTACAGCTGTCACGGCTCTATGGATCATCGGTATTATTGTGCCCGGAGAACTTGAGCAGTTCAATGGATTCCAGTGTAATTCCTACGATATGTAAAAGAATCTAATTATCCGCTCAAAAAATCCTTGCTAATCACGCTCGTAAACTTCCTACGCGATACACGTTTTCTGCTTCCTATGTATCGAGATTGCACATCGCGGGCAGTTACGTTTTACGGCGGCTCGCATTATGGCATATTCGACGGGCATGCCAACCGAACCTGCTCCTCCCGTCCTTATATACATATAAGCGTATTATGCGCGCGCGCTCTCCGCGGACTACTCCGTTAAAATCAACGAACGCGCGTGGCGGCAGTAGCAGCACGAGTGAAAATTTCACTGCTGGCTTTTTCGCGGAATGCAATAAACGTTGCTTTTCATTTCGCTCGCTCGCTTTAGCGTCCTTTAACGACTTCTTCGTTTTTCATTATACCTACACGCCCGGTGGAGCTTTAATTGCATATACGCGCGCGCACGCGAGTACAACGAGGAGGAATCTCGAGTTGACGAGTTTTCATTGCCCGGCGCTCATAATCCGTGGCGTTACACGCTGTATACCCGTAACAACAACCCGAGCTGCTGCTGCGGCTGCTGTTGTGTTGGTCTTGCGCGCGCGAGTGAATCAAAACACGCGCGGTGCGTCCTTATTGTTCGGGGGGAGGATCTTTTCGAGGGCGGCTTTGTGCGGTCGCGGTATGAGGCATTTCGTGCGCCCGCCTCGAGATCTCGGGCCCGGAGAGAGGAAACGCGCGAGTGCGGAGAAGTTTAGGCGTGGAGGAGAGGGAGACAATGGTTCCATTAATTCGATTAAAATGTTCGCTGCCGCGCGGCGTGACTGATGCACGCGACGACGACGACGACGACGAGGAGGACGAGAAGGGAGAGAGAGTTGCAAGCTAGCTCGTCTGAAAGTGATAAAGCACGGTGCGTATAGCTGTCGGGGACACGAAAAGTTTAGCCATGTCACGATCTTGGGAATCAGGGGATGAGCGGGCGTTGAATTATTCATTGGATAAGTTTTCATTTTTCCGAGGGCTTTTATTGGTGAGGGAAATTACGGGTAGCTTTCGGTTTGCGATTAGGGGAGTGGTATCCCAAGATGATGATTTAATATTATTGCAAACACTTATGAATTTCTGTTAGACTGGGGGGAAAAGATTAGATTCATCATACTAAAGATTATAGGAACTGTTCCAGATAGAAATAGCGTTATATTTATCACGCAATAATTAACCCTTTCACAGACGCCACTATAGTGGCGTCATTTCATTTTCAGTCTCATTCAATTTTTCTATTGAATTCTTTTTCTCATGAAAGAGTAAATATATGTTTTCAATGTTTTTTTTACGCTGAATCCGAATCCAATGTCGAAATTACAGCAAACGTGACTACAACCCCTAAAATGGGGTGAAAACTACACACTTCAATGCCAAATAAAATCGAATTGCGTCACTGAAAGGATAATCAAATAAAAGTAATTAAATAAGATTTAGATGGTTTCAATGGATTCCAAATAGGCGTGTCGGACTGTTCGAAATTCGAACTACTCGGTCTGAATTCTCGACTCGATGAATTCGAGTCGAGTCGGATCCATTATTCGAAAATACTGAACTACTCGAATTGTTCAAAATGATCGAACCGTTAGACATAATCGAACGGTCCGAAGTGATCGAGAACTGTTCAAAGTCCGATTGTATAGTTCGAAAAAATGGAACTGTTCGATATGATTCAACTATTCGAAGCCCGGTTTGTAGCTTTTTTTCTCTATCATGCATATGTAAAATCTGTTTTATCTATTACTATACTTCCTACGTACATTTTTTTTACTTTAAATTTTGTCCTCTATACAGTAGAATTAAAATTCCACATACTGAGATATTTATTTCAGAATGAATAGCAAATAGTTATTTTCGATACAAGTGTGCGAAGTGGGTCATTCTCGCACGGGTGTAGTTACAAAAACACCCGTGCAATGATGACCCTTTTCGGTCACGTGTATCGAACTCCATTTTTTTTAACGGAGTGTATAAAACTAGCCTTGTTGTTTGTTTTGCGTGCGCGAAGTAGCTGTTTCTCGCACGGCGTGCACGAAAGTAAATTGATCTGCGCATGCGCGACTTTCGCGCACGCCGTGTGTAAAACAGCTACTTCGCGCATGCAAAACAAGCACGAGAAGGCGAGTTTCGCACACTCCGTTAAAAAAAATATTATTTGGAACTAGTATTTATATGCGAAATTTCCATCTAAAATACAGAATAAATAGGCGGATTGTTTGTTGTCCAGATTTGTACTATTTCATTCGTAAGAAACGTATAGATTTAACAATATTTTAAAAGACTTACCATTAACAACTGTTATTTTTCACATAAACAACCCGTATTTCTATTAAAAAAGCAGACTCCACACCACATAACATCCCATAACCGTCCAAACCCATCTCCAGCATAAAAATCCCCGACTGCCGTATCACCATCCGCAGCCGCCGGAATTTATCGAGTTCTCCCCAAAACGTTCCCCGCGTAATACCACTATTATTGAATTCGCGCGGATTTTTAAACCGCTCGCTCCGCGCGCCGTACGTCAAACATTTGCATTACGCCTCTGCACGCCGCCGTCGGGGAGCGGGGCGACGGCTGTGTAAAATTTACGGGCGGCCAATGAGCCGCGGGCCGAGCAATAATTGAAAAGTTAGTGCGGCTGCCTGGCGGCATAAGGAGCGGGAGCTGCTGCGTTCGCACGACGCGTGCCAAACTTTTCGGCCCGATAAATCACGCGCTTGACAAGAACTAAAAAAAAAAGAAGCAAAGACGAGCGTGTGAAACCTGGATCGATCGATCGCTGCGACAATCATTAGACGAGTGACCCGAATACCGCCGAGAGCAGCCTCGCTGTCGCGACAGTGCTTACGTAAGTCGATCGGCACGGGGGAAAACACATCCCGTCGGCGGTAGAGAATAGCGCGGGCACGGAATAATCAGAGCATTCGGCAGCGATGCGCGAGAGCTGGCTAGCTAACCGCAGCTGGCCGCGCACTTATCTCTTCGCCGACGTGTCACGTATGTGAGAACGTTAGCGGCCGCCGCTGCGCCTTCGTGTCTTCTCGAGAGTACAAAGCAGACGGACAGGCGTGCGCTCAGCTGATAAACGCTACAGCCAGTGTGCGGGAGTAGTAGAGCCGGCGCAATGAACGGATGGATGTAAGAAGGCGCAGCTAGCCCGCGGCTAAATTCATTGTACGGCAGAAGGCGGCGTCGCTATTATCGGGAATCGATGATGTCGCGCGCACGGTCGTAAAAAACAAAACAACGGCAGTTATTTTCGGCGGCTCGCGCGCGGATGTAGGGCAATTTCGGACCCCCTCGAGAGCGGCGGTATAAAAAAAAAGGGAACAGCAGCAGCAACAACTGAGAGCGGGTGGATTGATGGCCGCGCGCGGCCATTTCGAATCGTAAAAAAGGCCGTTACAGTATAGCGTGTTGTATATATATATATACACATCGCCGGAGACGTTGAATTAAACCTGTCGACGGGACGTTTGGTAAAAGCGTCAAGCACATTACGGAGAACGATATATAAGTCTAGAATCGAGATCTGACAGGGAAGCCGTTAATTTTAGCCCAGGTCGTTAATTACGAATGCTGACCCAATAATATTCCTGTGTCCTCTCTCCCCGAATCTTCGAATCCAAAACCGGCAACGACAACGTCAAAACTCTCTTCATTCCCCGCTTCAAACATTTATCCGGCAATTACGCGCACCGCAAACCCCTCGCCCAGCCGACAATTAATTCGTGCCGCGCGCGTATATGTCCTCTCATCCGCTCGCTATTTTTCGCCTCGCTAAAGTACATCGCCGTGAATTAGCCCGCGGTCGCCTCGCGCGTTCATATATCATGAGCGATACCGAGGAGGGGGTTAGGTAACGGCTTCGGCTGCGGTTTCTTCCTTCCTATACGAGAGAGAGAGAGAGAGAGCGCCTTCGGGGCAACTGTTGCGCGCAGCTCGAGCGTGTGGCTTTTGCGGAGAGGAGGAAGGGGGGAAGAGTAGTGTCGATGGAGACAGGGGCTTTGAATTTTTGAGGGAAGCAGTGAAGTATTGATGGGGGAGAGAGGTGATCTACGCGCAGCAATGCACGCGAGTGTAACGGAAGTGTCTGGTAAACGTATGTATGCACGTACGTGCGGATGTTGAATAGGGATAGGTGTAAAAAGCTGCGGGATGGGTATTGAAAGTGTCGGCGAATGCTTTAAAGAATCTTAACAAATGACTTGTAGCCAATATATATCTCTACTGTATTCGATGTGTATAAGGGTTCCTTGACCTCCCGCGCGCGTAAAATGTGTATTTGGTTCACGCGCGCTTGCGCAAAACAAAAAGCTGCGCGCTTAATCCTCCTACCGATCCATCACGTTCTCTCCCCCTCTCGCTCTCTCGCGGCCCAATGAGCTTTTTACCTCGAATCACTGCATCTCTCGCGCGTGCGCGCGCACACGCAGTTCGCTTAGAATTTCAATTACAGCGCTTTCCATTGTTCTAGCCGCCTCGGCGCTTCTCTAATTTCCATTTTTCTTCTTTATGTTGCAGGTGAGTTATGGGAGGACAGCCAGTAGACGCCGTTTTCCTGCGTCACGTGAGCTCAAGTTGTCTTATATTGGTCGAACGAAAAAAATCCTTATATAATATGATTTTACTATTTAACATGTGTGGTTGATTCGTTCTTTTTTGCTGTTCGTTAATACTCGCGGTGGGCGAGAATTAATCTTTAAAATACTCGGAATAGCATATAGGGAAATAGCGCGAAGAGAGTACGCGCAGATTGCATTTGAATTGGATATGGGCTTTTATACAGAAAACGGAACGTGGTTACACGATATTCAAAACTAAAATCGCTCGTCGCGTATATGTGTAAATAAAAGCGAATACTCGTTCTGCCTCTGTCTCTCTTCCCCCCTTTTCTTTGGAAAAATCGGGAAAAACGAATCTGGGATCACACGTTAGTTAAAACGAAATCAAACTTTGCCGCCCTATATTCCCCATTATTCAAACTTCATTTGCGCTCGTGCGATCCACGCTTACGCGCGGGCTGCATCAAAACAACTTCTTATAAGATCTCTCGCCTCTTCGCGCGGCGTCGGCAGCAACTCGATTTCCGCGCGCTCATGCGGGGCATCGAGGAGTCATTTAATTAAACCCAACGGCCCGGAGAACTTTAAGAACTGGGGTAAAAAACGCAGACGCGCACGCGCGCGCGGAGAAGTAGGTTGGGATATGCGGTTGCGCAATTTATTCGGCGCACGTTGCTTGCGACATATACACGCTGGTTGAGCGCGATGGAATCGGATCGACTATGGTATTTTTTCGCAGTGTTTGCGTGATGCAAGTATTACGAACATAAGTTCGGTGTTACAGCGAGAGAAGCGTAGAATAATAATCGCGGTCGGCAGTGCTGTTGTAATATTTACGGCTGAATAAGTCAACAACTTTCCGTGTTTCGAATTTAACTTTAATAATAAAACAATCCAATTATTGGAGTGGCAACGTTACATTGCCGTCGAGCTGCATGTCGTGTAAAGCAAACAACGGGGAGAAAAACTTTTTTGGCAAAAAGTTGTTATGATTTATAGTAAAAATTCTTGTAAAAACTTGAAAATGCCGTGTAAATACAAGAATAAAGGTACACTCATAATTTAACACAGCACTATATCATGAAAATTTACTTTGAAAAATCCCGTAAAATCTGTTAAAAAATTGTCACAAAAATACTCTTTCTTTTACTATGAAGCACGATCGTTTTTCGGAAATTTCGAACGTACCTCGATTCTAACCATACCGAATCCAAAAAATTTTACAAATTTTTTTCTTCTTCTACTACATTCTATACACGGAGAGAAAAAGGGTGTAGGAAAAATTACTATCTTTATAGAAACCGTGAAACAGACTCAAATTTTCATAAAATTTACTACAATTTATAGTAAAAATTCCTGTGTTGAGTAATTTTTACTATAAATTGTAGTAAATTTCATGAAAATTCGAGTCTATCCTAAAGTTAGTATCGAATATAGTAATTTTTCTTACGTTTATAGTAAATTTTTCTAAAACATTTCTCTGAGTGTAGCACACATCCGTGTTAACAATAATCCATAAATTTCATCGAACACAAAGAACCATCGTCATATATATATTTGCCTTTTGACAAACACATCAATCGATAGCGCGAAACAAAGTCACACCACGCTCTCTCTCTCACTCTCTCACTTCTCGGATGCATCGGTAATGAGGTTCGTCGGAAGTCCCATGTAAAAAGAGACACGCCGGTACGTTATAGTTTATACGACTGACGGAACGTTCCTGGAAGCGTTTCCAATTGGCGCGTCGTATTTACTTTACCTTTATAACTCGTCTTGCGTCATCACCAGTAGATTGACCTGAATCGGCTTTGATATTTGTTCACTTTTAAAGCATATATATATGTACGTGTGACAAATTGCGTATCAACGTTTATATGCATAATTGGAGCTTATTATTAGCAGGCGCGCGCAACAAACGAAAGAGCATCTTAATCAGTTCTAATAAATAATCTCAATACTCGCACTCGTGCGAAAAAAAAAGAAACGTTGCAACACTTTGCCTTTAATTAAAACCAATTGACTCCGTGCGCTCGTGAGAAAGTCCTGTACACCACCTATATACATGCGACTGTTTATCGGCTGAGCCTAGCCTCATTCTTCCCCCTCCACCCACACACATACACGGTTCCGCGAACCGCCTTTTCTTCCTTTTAATCCTCGCCGCCGACGCAGCCTCCGCGGGGGGGGGGGGGGGGGGGATTTATTGGTGGTGCGATATTCGGCGCGCGACGCTTGAGTCAGCTGAAAATTTTCTTTTCGCTGCGTATATATAAGTATATTGTTCGCTCTCTGCTCCGTAGCGATACTATATATACAGCGCTTTGATATGTATGCGTGCACTATGCTATGCGAGCGACTTATCATTGTACCAACTAATGAACATTCCACTCGCGTGCGTGCTCGTGTATATATGTATAAATGCTCATACATACATACATATATATACGTGTACGTGTGCGAAATTCACTCCGCGCGTAATTTTTGAAATAATTCCGCGCGTGCGCGCATTCTCGAAAAGCCGCGAGCTAATTAGTTCGCGCGCGCGTGTGTTTGTTCGCGCACTCTGCTGCAAGCGTGGTATTTTTCGTGATATAAGGGTGAAGGAAGGGTGAAATTTTTTATCTATATTTGGTTGATGGTGTGCGCGAGCGTGTAATATTTTTGGTAATGCAGTCTAAACAAAGGTAGGATTTTAACTTTAGCGTATAATCAAAATGGGAGCTCGGCTGGGATTTCATTGAATTTCCGGCTCGTTTTCGATTGGATGTTTATACGTTTTGGATTTCGTATTTATTTGCTTCAAACCGAGTTGCGCGAGTTTTCGAACATTTATTCTACTGGATTAAATTCTGTTTGAAGTTATATAACATCGATAATCTATACCTACTAATCTGAATATTTTCAAAAATGGTATTTCCATATATACTATATATTTTCACTCGACCACCGCAATCATTTATTATACTTATACCTGTTTTATATGCGCATCCAGAGTGTTTACCCTCGTATAGGTTTAATAAAGGAAAAAAAAGTAAAATAAGAATAAAATGATAAAAGTGAGACAGCACAACTGCGTACACTTCAATTTCCACTGCATATACTGAAGATCACTCGCGCTGATCAGTGCAAAATTCAACGGAGCAATATATTTTCCAGTACTTTGAACACCTAGCAAAGCATTAATTAGTCTCCACAAGCACTTTCATTCATCAGTCAAACTGCGGCAGACGTCGAGCGCACTACACACACATACTATATATACGCTTCCTCGATATGTATCCCATACATACGCCAAGCACGCACAGCTTACTTCATTATTATTATTATTATTATTATTACCATTACTATCGCTCTCGGAGAAATTTCCGCGCACGTGCACTTAGGCAACGCCACAGCCTGATATCACTACTACTCCTATGAGAGTAGCCGATTAAAAAGAATTACTACAGCGTGCGTTGAGGAGAGAGAGAGAGAGAGAGAGAGAGAGAGAGAGAGAGAGAGAGAGAGAGAGAGAGAGAGAGAGAGAGAGAGAGAGAGAGAGAGAGAGAGAGAGAGAGAGAGAGAGAGAGAGAGAGAGAGAGAGAGAGAGAGAAGAAAAAACACAGGTTTTTAGAACGAGATTGCATGCGCGATTAGCTAGAACGTAATTAATATGCCGAAGAAGAAGTTCAAACGCGGCATGCGCGCGCGCGGAAGAAGAAAATTCTCTCCGATAGGCCATTTGAGCGCGGCGGACCGAGCGGAAAATTATGCAAATAACGACTATCGAGTTGATTAACCCTTCGACGGCGCGCGTTTTTTCGAGCAGAAAAACGCAAACTATCATTACTACCGGGAAGCGTATTTAGTTAATAAAGCGCAAATGTTTGACGGATATTGAAGAACGTTGGATTTTTATACCGGCGAAAGGATTTTTATTATTATACGATGAGAGAGAGAAAGAGAGAGAGCATTTTTCGAGCGTGTCAGCGTGCAATCGGATGATTAATTGCGAAGTTTAAGTACAGTGCACATAAAGTTGCCTTTGGTTTGGGATATATATATATATATATATATATATATATATATATATATATATATATATATATATATATATATATATATATATATATATATATATATATATATATATATATATATATATATAAACGGTATATCATAATTATGTAAAGAATTAATAAACCGAATATTTTTGAAATGTTCTGATAAAACATCCGCTGTAAGCCGGCATTAATTGATGCGTATTTTATCGTTTCGCTTGATTAAATTTCAAATATCGGAAGCAAAGGAAGACGAGAACGATTTATACACATCGGATCGCGAGTAGACCCGCAGAACAGAGATTTAAAGGAAATTCGAAAATCCGTTATTTCAATAGCACATAGTCCATCTCGTGGGGTTTTATATTTTCGACCGAAACGAGAGAGATGGAAAGCACTTATTTGGTTAACCTCGATTCGCCCGCCAATCCCATATGAATAAACAGATTATATCGAATTAAAATCGAATTCGCCCCCTCGTCAAATTCATCTCATTGATCGTTTCCCACAGCGACCACCACAAAGCACACAGCGAGAACCTGAAAAATTCTCGCAAAAAACAGCAGCAGCAGCAGCAGCAGCAGCCCCGTGCGTACACGTGCTAGCGTTCGCGGCGCACAAGAAAACGAGGAAAAACAAATTTCGCGAATTCATCTCTCTCTCTTTCTCGCCTGCGGTGATGAATCGCGCGCTTACGCAAGTCGGCCGGCATGCGCGTAAAAGCCGTGAGATCAGCTGGCGCGCCGATAAACGTCGCCCCCGGGCCGAGCCACTCTGTCACTGTTCCACGCGCGCGAGAGTGAGAGTAGCGGGCTCGACACGAAGACACTAATCTGCCAGCTTGTAAAGTCATTATTATGAGAGCGAGAACGAGGGTACATCCCTCCCTCCACTATATGTGTGTACAGACGCGTGACTGCGGTACACGTATAAGTTGAAAGAAACATTTTAGAATGAAAGTTTGTGTAAATAGTCGGTGTTCTGTCCGGCGAGTGTGCTAGATTTTTTTTTTTTAAAGAATGGATGTGATTTTTAAGGGAAAATCTGGCATGAATTATTTAAAGTAGTTTCAAGATGCTTTTAAAGGCGATGCACAGAGAAAAGAAAATCTTTACTGTTAACGAATGGACGTTTGGATATGGACAAATGAATGTTCATTTATAGCCAGACAAATTCGTTAACAACTAAGTTTGAGTCGTTTACTCAAACAATTCGTGACTTAACTGTTAACAAATTTGTCTAACTGTAAATGAACATTTATTTGTTCATATCCAAACGTCCGTTCGCTAACAGTAACGATTTTCTTTTCTCTGTGTGGAAAGGTTGTTTTCATTCTTTTCTAATTATGACTTGATAACGATATAATTGAAACGTCTAGATGTTACTTCATTTTTAAATTGAGATTGAAGATAAAAAAAGGAACGTTCTCGTTCTATTAATGTTGAACAAAAAAAGATGGTTTCACGTATAAATGTTATTTTAAATATGTCAGAGGTTGAAATGTAGTGGAATATTCATTCATAATTAAGTCGAGTTACCGAAACAAACCTTCGTTCAAACCTTTACCGTGATTTTATTTTATGTTATGCAATGTTAATTAAGCAATGACGACAAATATCGTTTTATAAGAGTGACATTCGGCTTTAAAATTCATCGCAACATTCAATAAAAAATATAAACTTCGGATTCATATAATTGAAAAATACGTTTTAATACATCAAGATAGACATTTATCTTAATCATCTTCATCAATCTACGCTATACCTAATCCATGAAAATTTTTCAAGAATCCAGGTCCATCCCATACCGAATCACACGAATGTTTACCGAACACTCACTTCTCCACGGTCTCGATGCAGTCGCGGATTTTTCTCTCTCCTCCACACCTTTTATTTTTACTCGTTCCCAAAATATCCCATACTCGCACTCTCCCGCACGCGCGCGCGAATTGCAGTATTTTTTTTCGTCCTCTCTCTCTCTCGCTCCCTCTCTCACACCCCATAGATCAAGCGTTATTTTTGGAATGAAATTTCGGCGCCACTTTTTCTCCCGCAGCCGGCGCGCGCTCGCGACTAATTGACTTATGGTCCGCTCGCTTGCTCGTGCGCTCGTCAGATTTGACGGGGCGCGAGCTAACGTAATTTCCCGTGTAAATATGATACGCAAGCGCGAGTAAATCAAGCGCGCAACGGTTGGTGTGCGTAGTAGTAGTAGCAGTAGTAGTCGTGGTATAGTAGTGGTATATGTATGCGGAGAAGCGAGCAGCAGCAGCTCTCGGCCATTAAAGTCGACGCTAATTAATTAGCGCCTCTCTGATTTCAGTATTTATTAGGCGATGACGAGAGAGAGAGAGAGAGACGCGCGCGTGAGGATGCGATATACTCGAACGCGCACAGAATGTAGAGAGGAGGAGGTATAGCTCGCTCTGCTTCTCGACACGGCAATATGCGTGGGATGCGCGAAAATATGCAAATTCATCGATACGAGGGGGAGTATCGGCCCGGTCCGGATATGAAGCCGATATTGCTTTTATTTCGCGGGGAGAGAGTGTATGAATGATGATAACGCTTTTATAATCGCAATTTGCCAGTCTTTGAATAATGTCGGCGGTGTTTGTCTTTTTTTTCCCTGCCTTTTTTTAAAAAGCTTGACTGGAATATGAAAATACACGGTTTATCTCGGCGATTCTATCGCGCGTCTCGTATTTTATAGAATGGATTTTTAATATCATTTCCATGTTTTTCTTTTATATACAGGACCCTCCTATATTATATATAGGAGGCTTTTCCGAAAATCGATACGCGCTGCTCGCTTCTCGATATTTGAAAAATAAAACGTACGATTATTGGAGATTCACCGTGGCACTCGAGGGCCAATTTTTGGAGAAAAACGGGGAGAAGCCCTAATGACTCGCCTACGTATACTTCCTTCCGTCCTTGCGCGCGCGCAGCCCTACATTATGCAGTCCCTAATTTTTATTCATGAGTATGTAAATATCGAATAGACGCCGTTATTGGATTTAGCGTTATATCAAATTAAGCGATGCGCGCGCAGATGTGATACATTTTACGAACGAGTATATGGTACACTTAAAAAGGTATGGGGGAGGGGGGGGGTTTATACGCTGTAATCGCGGGCAATCGAATTTCGCGGAAACGCGCTCGCGCGCGTCAGGACAAAAATGCGATTATGCGCGAACAATGTTTCGTTAGACCGAAACGTCGTTACCGGACTAATGAAAATTTCCTCCTGTTTCGGACACTTGCTCCTAATTCGCGGCGAAGTTCCGAGTGTCGGGCGGCCAGCTTAAATGGAGTTATAAGTTGGAAGTTTTGATTGAAGGTGAATGTGTTCTTGCGCATAGCGGTATATTCGCGAAAAATGTGTATATAGGTGTGTGTGTGTGTGTGTGTGTGTGTGTGTGTGTGTGTGTGTGTGTGTGTGTGTGTGTGTATATTCGGAATAACGAACGGCTGGCGCGGATGAGAATATAAATATTTTGATCTCTTTAGCGCTATGTTCATTTTTCAAATGAAATTTTCATTGCCCCGTAGTGGCGGCGAAAATAGAGTTGCCAAGAAAGTGTCAGCGGTCCCCGGCTGTATATCACTTTTATCTTTACGACTGCAGCTCTGCAATAAATAAGTTTCATATATACCAGATAAAATTGTTGAATGTTTTAGTTCTCTTATAATTCAGCAATCATGTGCTTAAATTAAATTGTTCTTGAGTTCTTTAAAGCAACGGTCGCTCTATAGATATCAGAATTTGTGTTTTTTTTTTCTTTTTTCACCGCTGCGAATACAGATCGTGCAAATATAAGAAGATAAATCTCGACCTTCTCAAGCGCATTCGTACTTTGACCCGCATCCCCTCCCATTGTCAAATATTTTGAATGCGTTAAATCATTAAAGATTGTTTTCGTGCAAGCTGATTTTATCTTGCGATATCGTGGCCCCGGAATTTGCGAAAACATCGCGGCGATAACCGGTGCATAAAACAATGTCGCTTGCACGACACAGACACACTCGTAACGCGGTGTAAGATGCGGGATCCCGGGTTATAAATTCTTCCACAATGTGACGGGGGCATTACACTTAATCCTGCTTCAAGCGAAGGGAAAATTTGTCCTGGCTTCTTTTTTTTCGCTTTCTCGGATTAAATCTCAAATTGAATTCAGCGCGTAAAAACTACATCCTGCGCGCGATGATGATTAATTTCTTAACGAGGACCGCGCAAAAGTTTTTCTCTCTCTTTCTCTTCTTCGAGTCTCGAAAAGTAATCCAGGAAGATGTCGTAATTTAATTAAAAATGACACGGGTTTCCTGAAAAGGACCATCGCTCGCCGTGAGGAAGACAAAAGTGTCTCCGCTGCCTTCTTTCTCGTGTTCTATTTCCACTTTTTCGAGTAAGAGCGCGCGGAATATTTATTATTACGCGGCTGAAACATTTAGCGACTAATACATCTCGCCGCGCTTTTATCCAACCAGAACCTAGAAATAGAAATTAACGCGCCGCTATAAAAGCTCTAGAGTTCGCGAAATATGCCAATACCAAACGCTCGTGCGACCAATAATTCGCTCACTCGACGTTTGAAAGAGCGCAAAAAACGAACGCCGATATATATATATTATAACATATATATATTTAAACCCGTGCGCAGCCAATAAGAAACCTGTCAATTCTAATAACCTCCGAATTAATTCTCCCACTATACATGTTTCAACCTTTCGCACATCTGCGCCCGACACTTCTCCCTCTCTCTCCACTCTGCATCAATTTTAATTCTCAAGCGCACTTCCCACAGCTATTTATCTATCCCCCGCGCACTTCCGAGCTCGCCTTACGCCAGCTGATCGGCATGCGAGGAATGTCGGGTGGCGATAACGAGTGGCTTTTTTATCGCTAATTACCTCACGCCGGAATGCGTCTAGCGCGCCTGAATATTTATCTCGCTTGAAGAGCGGAAGGGAGAGAGAGACAGAAAGAGAAATGTGAATCACAGCGTGTCAATAGCAAACTCGCGCAGATGTTTCGAGAGTGCGTTGATTTTTCCGGCTCGAGCGAGTGATTCACGCTTCTGCAAATAAAGCTATTTAGACGATTATACTATACGCTATAACTGGCTTCCTCTTTCTCTCCTTGCGACGATGGCCGTGTATAAGAGTTACGGTATGCCGATTTATTCGGCAGTTAGTCATCATCCTCCCGCGCGTGGTTGTTGCTCATCTTTGATCTCTGCGATTTTAAAAGCTCGTGCAGTCGATGAAACGTCGATGAGTGTATTCATTTTTTTTGTCCTCGTCTGGACCGATAAAGCGAAAACTTTCGGCTACATGAGTGCCCACTTATACGCCGAAAATTCTCAGATGAAAATTAGATGGAGATTCCTGATAAAAATACCGCTCGGCATGAGCGTGGAACTTTAAGCGTTTCAACACTTTTATTAAACAGCAAGATCTAAGGTCTCCTTCGCCTTACAGCGCGAGATTTCAGCGTAAAAAATTTTCCCGGCGCTATTTTCGAACGCGACGTGCGCGCAAGCTTATGAATATTAAGTCGCGCGATTCATATATATGCATGGCGCGCACTTCTACAAAGCATTAATTACCGCTACACATATTCGATATTAATCAATCCCCATTTATACAAAATGCATTTCGCATCATAATTGACTTGACGCTCTTTCTATATATAATTATACATAGTGCCGGCAGAAAGAACGCATCAATGTATAATAAATCACAATGAATGACGCGAGCCCGTACGCATGGCTTTCCAATAAAATTTAATTCGATTCCCGCGCGTTTCCCTCATTTCGGCGCTTCGCCCGTCAAGTTTAATGACGATAAAAATAATCAATGCCTGGCGAGAGAGAGAGAGAGAGAGAGAGAGAGAGAGAGAGAGAGAGAGAGAGAGAGAGAGAGAGAGAGAGCGAGTCGGGCGCATTAAGCGTGTATACAGTATGTTATATCTTTACTCTCACGGAAATTCGCGCACAAATAACCGTCAGCTCTCGTGCGCGAGGATTTGAATTTCCCCCGTATACGCGAGAGAGGGGCGGCGGGGATATAATCTCGTGCGAGCACATTGCATCTCAAATGACTGGATTAAATTCCTGAATGGCATAGTTGAACAAAAGGCTTTTCCCGACATCCCCCTATCCCACACACCCACACACAGCGTGAAAAATTACTATACGTTTATTTGTATATAAATCTCCCGAACTACTTACCTTTATAATATAAAATAATACACGTTTAATCCTCGAACACCTACACAGTTCAGCCCTTTATAAGCCTATTTCATTCGGGCTCAATTTTTTTCTATACGCATTCCATCCCACAATCATCGCCGTCTCGATAAAGATAAATACAACCCCTTTTCGTCTCCCCATTCCCGTGTCCCTTACTTTATTTGGTCGTCTTGGTCCTTAACCATAAAACGAATCATAGGTCTATATATACGGCTATATATATATAAGCGTCGCGCATATCGGAAAGGGAAACGAAATTTCGATTCCCTCGACAATTGAGACTCTCTCTCTCTCTCTCTCTCCGTCTCTTATCAAGTCTCGTTCTCGTTCTTTTCGTCCTCGTCAGCAACGGCGCCAATAGTCAAAAAGGCAAATCGCGCGCGCGGATATCGGGACTCGAATGTTTACGCCCAATCGCCCGTTGGATTTGACGTTTGAGAGAGATTTCGAAATTAGCATAAATTACAATACGCAAATACCGGGGCGGCTGGGATAAAGAAGGAAGAGGAGGGGGGAGAGAGACTCTACTGCGGCTTTTGCGGCTAGCTGTATAGTAAGCGAGTGAGCGCGGGTGTAGTGGTTTGTGTGATTATGGGATACCGTTAATTTTGGAAAGGAATGGGGGAAAAACGAAGGAATTTTTTTTTCGTGAAAACGATACGGTTCGAGAGTAAATGTGTTTTTTCTACTGTGAAATGGGACATTTTTCGTTTTCATCGAAGATAGATACTATTATTGGTTTAAAAATGCTATATAATTTTGATTTTAAATGTTTCAATTATCATACAAACTTTCAAAGATATAAAATTTATATAAGTGTGTTTCGTTGATGATGAATTTTAAACGGTTAATCTATAAAAATATAGCTAAACCTAAATAAAACAAACTTTCGCCTTTAACTTTTCAAAAGGTCACCTTAGCTCTTACAGCAACGTCCCATCATTCCTCATCTACATTCCTTGAAATGCAAAGCACAATGAAAGCAGCACGAATAAAAAATTGCCACAAAAGAAACGGAACAACGTTTTAATAGAATACCTGATAACCTCGCCCTCTCGTCGACGTCTCTGCGAACTTCTTCCTCCACAACGCGAGATCTGAATGATCTCGAAAGTTGAAGGAAATAAACGACTCTAAAAATCATGCCGTTGGACACACACACACACACACACACACACACACACACACACACACACACACACACACACACACACACACACACACACACACACACACACACACACACACACACACACACACACACACACACACACACACACACACACACACACACACACACACACACACACACACACACACACACACACACACACACACACACACACACACACACACACACACACACACACACACACACACACACACACACACACACACACACACACACACACACACACACAAACACACAGCGTGTAGCCCCCTCGCTCGCTGGCAACTTTACTTTCAAAACTCTCATAAAAGTTGTTTACCCCGACGGAAAAAAGGCGAAAACGCGCAACAGCGGCAGTAGTAGTCTGCCGTTAAAATTAAACATTTACGTACTTACACGCGCATACAATTTTATTATACGAGAGAAAGAGAGAACTCGCGCCAGCAAGGAGGCAGGTAAGCAGCAACTCCTTCTTTCGCGCGTGTAATTAAACTCGCGGCCAAAACAAACGGCGCATTATTCCCCGCCGCCGGCGGATAAAGCGCTAATTAATTAAGCAAACGTTTTTCCGGTTTTTAATCCAATACCAAAAGCGCTTCCGCACACGCTCGTGTAAAAAATAAAAAATAAACTGGCGTTAAACTGTGCGCGGCGATATAGGGGCTTTTTGCAACCCCTCTATGTACACTCATTTAATTGAAATTTCGTCATTGCTTTCTCTCACACAGACACACACACACACCCACTCGACAACTCTGTCATTCTCGCGGGTGAATTTGCCCGGGCTTGTGTTTGCTGCCGCGTGTGCGCACCCGTAGCTAGCTAGCTATATAGTCCTGTAAATTTTGGGCTCGAGTGTGCCGCGGCGCGCTTATCCGGAAATCATCCGATTATTTCTCGCGCTCTTTCGCGCGCGCGCGCGCGCGCTACCGAGTAACTCGATATCGCCGCGATATAACTCGATTCGCGCAGATGGCGATTGCTGTATATAGCGCAGAGGTGGGCAGACTGCTGCTACTGCTGCTCGTTGATGCCGATGATTTTTCGCGGAAGATTGCGGACGGCAGATACTGTACGCGCCAAGTGGCGGTGCGTGGGTGGTACGAGATCGAGCGCGTGTATGAATAAATTTTTACCACGGGAAAATGGGGTTTCGGTATATTGTTCGGCCGACTTTTTAACCGAGGTGTATCTAAAAGTTTTAGGAGACGAGAAATAGTGGCCCGATTGTGATGCTGCTGCTGCCGACTCGCACGGTCTCTTGGTATTTGCAGTTTGGAAAGGTTATTTTGAAATAGTTATTTGCAATAAAAAATAACGCGGTGTTCTCTATTTATACAGGAACAATAGTTATAGAATATTTATGAGGATACCGTGCGGAATATCGTATTCTTTTTCGATATGAAAATGTTAAAATAGTAGTTTTCGGTTCTAGGCCGTTGCAAACTACATATTTTACGGACACGTATGACGAAAAACACTTTATTTAAGTATTGATTTTGTGTACATGGAAAGCATAGCGAATACGGAAATTTTAACAGATTAATTTGTTCTACTCTAAAACCTGCAATAAATAACGTGACTCACTATCGTAAAATTGTGTAGGGGAGAGTTGCGTAAGGCAAGCACGCGTTTCTCACGTCTAACGATATGTGACGATTACCTGCAGAGTTACGTCCAATTGTTTATAAAGATGTGCGTGTTTTTTACAAAACAAAAGTTCGTAACTTTGCAGGTCTTGATAATTTTCCATTTTTCATATTGGTACAACCCCTTCAAGGAACAAAATGAGTCCAAATTAAAACCGGATAGAAATTAGAAAAGATTCCAGTGTTTTACTGCATTTTTGAGATGGTCTACTTTGACGATAGTTAAATTTTGTTACAAAAAGTTATTTTCGTTAGTTATTTTACCGTTTTTTCAAATTATGCCCCCGTGTAAAAAAAAAAGTCTGGGCGAAGTCTTGCAGAAGTCTGACTGGACAAGTCTGGCCAAAGTCTTGCATGTCGGACGATCCCAGACTTTTTGCCAGACTTTTTATATCTTCTATTAAAAATCTTGGAAAAAATCCTCAGACTCTATCCAAGACTTTTCACCTGACTTAGCATACTGCGTAAAAAATCTGGGAAAAATGCCCAGACTTCATCCAAGACTTTTTACCAGACTTAGTATACAGCGCCAAAAAGTCTTGTAAAAGTTCCCAGACTTTTCGCCAGATTTTATCCCAGACTTTTCGACAAACTTAATGATCCGCGCATGGAGGTTGTATACGCTTGGCACCTCCCGCATGCATCTTCCGCTGCATTCCCATGGTCACTGCTGTCATCATCGTCGTTGTCGCTGTCATCTGCAGATCTAATAATTTTTGGAGACACAAAGAGTCGGGCTTTGTAAAACTCCAACCTACAAATCGAATTTCTCACAAAGCATCTCTACTACAGCGCAAGTAAATATTTTATAGAGAATTTTAACTTATCTGATGTTATCTCTGTGCTGTCCATTACAGTTCATCGTAAAAAATAGTTACCATTACTCCGCGGGATTCCGGACAAATTTTATAATCTAAACGTGTATAGCAAGATAAAAATATTTTGAAGTCCAAACAACATGAATTGAACGACAATCGTGTGAACAATGTGAACATAGAGTATTCTGCAACTAGTTTCAAGTTATTTATGGACCTCAAAATATTTTCAGCTCGCTACATATTTTTGCTATTCAGTTCTTCTCTATGTATGTGTCTAGAGAAGGTGCGAAGATTTTCCACGAGGAACTGTAATAGACAACACCTAGATAATAATCAGATAAGTTCCGATGTTCTATAAAATATTTACTTGCACTGTAGAAGAGATGCTTTGTGAGAACTTCTATTTGCAGGTTGGAGTTTCACAAAGCCCGACTTTTTGTGTCTCCAAAAATTAATAGATCTGCAGATGACAGCTATAACGACGATCATGATAGCAGTGAGTGACCATGGGATTGCAGCAGAAAACTATGAGCATCGGAGGTGCCGGGCGTATATAACCTCCACGCGGACCATAAAGTCTGGTGAAAAGTCTGGGATAAAGTCTGGCGAAAAGTCTGGGCACTTTTCCAAGACTTTTGGCGCTGTATGCTAAGCCTGGTAAAAAGTCTTGGATGAAGTCTGGGTATTTTTCCCAGATTTGTTACGCAGTATGCTAAGTCTGGTGAAAAGTCTTGGATAAAGTCTGGGGATTTTTTCCAAGACTTTTAATAGAAAATATAAAAAGTCTGGCAAAAAGTTTAGGATCGTCCGACATGCAAGACTTTGGACAGACTTTTCACGCCAGACTTCTGCAAGACTTCTCCCAGACTTTTTTTTACACAAGCCGTTACTTGTATTATAATGTGCGAAGTAATCATCATAAAGGTCTTTATATTTAACATTGATTTTAATCATAGAACCATCTTAAAGCTATGGCCGAAAATGCTATGGGTGCCACCACTGTAGGACGACTCTCCCCTATGAGATCTAACCATACTCAGCAATTTCTGCTTCTGATTTTCTCAAATTTTCATTTTTTTATTTTCAAAATTACCATTTCAATAAATTCTAAGAATTTTCCATAACCCTGTAAATTTCTCGGGGTAATGCTATAAAGGAGAGACAAAAGAACTTTCGCCTCCTCGGATGTGCAAAGAGTACGGAATCAAACCCTTCTTATAAGTACAGGGAGCCCATCTATGGAACTCCCTACTTACCCACTGAGATTCAGAACTTACCGCCTCTTAGTGGGTTTAAAGATGTTTTAGACCTCGATTAAGATATATCTTGTTTATTAGTATTGTCACATTGAACAATGAGCGAAAGTCGACTATTTCAGGTGTATTTAGGTATTTAAAAATCATTTCTATAGGTCTAACTCGTCAAGAATGATTTGTACATGAAAATGTTTAATGGGAAAAAATGTTGTTTTATTATAATCTACAACTTTTACATTTAAGATATTTGTGTAAAGTTAAATCCTGTCAAGTTATAGCCGAAAATCGTCCATTTTTAACCTTTTTAGCTGTTTTTGCAGTTGCATTGGTAAATATTGCTCGTAGCAAAAAATTCCCAACAGAAAAAAGGTGCATTTTAATTAGTTTTAGCAGATAGATGTGTAGATATTAACTTAAAATGAATTTTTCTAGACATTATGTTTAAAAATCGATTTTTTGAAATTTTTCTTTGTACTCGTATTCCTAAACTTTTTCATCGATCTTTCTCAGTAGAGCACCACCGGATAGGTATAATTAAAGGAGCATTTGCTCGCAATTCTGATGGAATCGATCGGAAATTCATTGAGATAATCAGATAACTTGAGGAAACTCTTAAAACGCACTCACTATAATGAGTGGAAAATGGTTTTTACACATTAAATTTTCAGTATTTGTATTCTGACAATTTTCGCTCTGGTGAAATTATAAGGCTCTTCCTAGTAGCGGTCGTGCCTAATAAAAAAAAAAATGAAAAATAAAAATTTTCAAAAAATTTCTTTAGAGTTTTTTTTAACTCTTCCAAAGTTTTTCTCAGCATTTCCAAAATTATTCTTAACTTTTACAAAGTTTGGCCAACTTTTCTTAAAATATTTCTTAAACTTCATCAGTTAAAAACTGAATTGATGAAAAGTTTTGGAAAAGTTTACCAAACTTTTCAAAAATGTTCTATCATGGATTGGGAAGTTTGGCATTGTCTCATTACATACGTTTTTCCGAAACGTCTCCCAAATGAATTTTTTTTACGTGGAGTGATGTTACTTATAGTTAAGTTCCTCGACTTACTATGCTTTTCAGTATAATCTAGTTTTCAAGTCCTACTGTGATATCATATGTATTTTTTTTTTATCTTTAAGTATTTTACGCCTTTTGTATTTTTAATACGAATAATAACTATCTATCTACACTAAGAAAAAAGTTTAGTAAAAATTATTAATAATTTTGTAAAAATTACTATACTTTCTGGGAAAGCCACCATAAACGGTAAAAACTCAAAAAATTACCACACTTTATAACAAATTTTGCTAGAAAGATAGGAAAATTTACTATAAGTATAACTGTAAAATTTACTGTAAGGTATGGTAATTTTGTGGGTTTTTTACAGTTTATGGTAGCTTTATCAGACAGTATAGTAATTTTTACAAAACTTTTTTCTCAGTGTATCTATCTATCTATCTATTCCCAACATCTTAAACATTATAAATCTCTCGATCTCCCATTGAACCCTTCATACACAAAACCATCCACTCCCACCCTAAAACTTAAAACCACATGTTCCTTCGCCACGTAAAATAATCAGATCGCAAGGTTAGCCGCGTCGCGTCCCGCGATATCGCTAAACTGCATTTACGACGACGACGACTACGACGCCGCTGCCGCGCACATTCTCGTTTATACCCACAGTATAAAAATGCCGGCTAGCTCGTCCGCTCGCTCGCGTGCCCGTTTTAACTGATAACACGCGCGGGGGTGAGCTGACGGAAGTGGCCCCCGCCTGCGCGCGATTAAAAAAGTGCGCGGCGATTTTCTCATCCTGCTCTCCCCCGCGCGCAGTAAACCGAGATGGCAGAACAAAGGATGTAAGAGCTTTACGGCGAATCCGCGCACGAGATTGCGCTACGAGAAACGAATCTCTGGCGTGTAGTTGCAGGGGTTGCGGATGCTTTCATTACAAAATATAAATTTTCGTTGTGATTGTACGTATAATAATATGCGGGATAATGCCCATTAGAATAATTAAATGAGCTGTCTGCTCGAAACGTATATATACACGCGCGTGTGGCGCTAATGCCAAACCGCGTGTTGTCGGTTTTACGGCAATGTCGGACGCGCGCTGCGCTAAATGATTCAGAAAACAATAATGGCGCGCGCCACGTTTGTATAATGCGTTCCTCGACATATGTACCAGGCATTAAGCTCGCACGCAATCTGTCGTCATTCTCGAACACTTTTACAACGCGACCATCATATACTCTATATACCCCTGCAAAAATAATCCTCAAAAAAAGACGTGGCTACGCGTCAGTTATGCCATCTCCTTACGAAAACACAGGTAGCTTTCTCTCCCGCGGCCCTCCGATTAAAAATAACACGGCGCAGAGGAGCTGACCCACTTCTACGCGCGAAAAAACTCTGTCTCTCTCTCTCTTCCTCTCCTGCATTACGATTATTATGCACGGAGCAGGAAGAGGAGGTCGGAGTGCAGCAGCGGCAGCAGCACTTCATTACCGCAGCCATTCTTCTTCCATTCCCCAGATCGGCCGCGCTACGTACGCGATGGTTACCTAGGCAAAGTAATCACACGGTAGTAGTAGCAACGTAGCAGAGTAGCACCACCACTGCTCCTATACTATTACTACTAGGCCGGCTTCTGATTTTCCGCGCGAGAGGGAACGCACGCAGAAGCGCAGCAGCAGCATATGCGCCGGCGGTCGGACAGCGTAGCGGCGGAGGTAATTAAAATAGATGTAATTACCCGGGCACTTGCGCCGGAAAAGCGTGTGCGCGCGCGCAGCTGTAGTTAAACTGCCCGCGCCCCCAAGAGAGCGAGCGAGGGAGGGAGGGAGGGAGGAAAAGGGAAAAAATTAATAAGCGCCACTCCGCTAATTACACGCAAGCGCGAGAGCGAGAGAGGCTGCGCCGCGAATGGCCGTTTTATCCCACACTCCACACGCGCTAATCATACGCGAGGGGGTTTGCGGTGTTGGACACCTGAAAATTTATCGCGAAAAAGAGGTGTAAAGCTGATTGAAGAGCCTAAGTGGTATAAATGCTAACACTTTTTTTTTTAGTATTTTTTTTTATTCTATTTTTGGTTACGTACGTTCTGCTTCGGCCGCGATAACACAGGGACGGCATCTCGGTTGCACGATGGCTATATGCGCAAATCCATAATACTTTTAACTTTTGTATGACTATTCTTTTTGAGTAATTTACGGCTGCTATTAGCCTGCCATGCTAAGCACATAAACGAGACACTTCAGTGTAACATCTTTAGTTTTTATATAGAAAACCGGTCCTGTAGTCCATTAGTGTGCCACGCACGGCGCTTTGGAAGGATGCATAAGACTGTCAAAAAATAAGCTACTTTTTGAAAATGGAACCTTTTTCGACAGTTTTATGCATCCCCGCATTGCGTCGTGCGTGACGTACTAATATGGATTACAGGACCGGTTTTCTACGTAAAAACTGAAGATGTTACACTGAAGTGTCTCGTTTATGTGCTTAGCACGGCAGGATAAAATTACTTAAAAAAAATAGTCACACAAAAGTTAAAAGTATTATGGATTTGCTTTTATATATATATATATATGTATAATAGGTAACACGCAGAGGAATATAGAACGACGTTGCGACGCTATGCGACGCTGAGCCTTATAAGCACGTCACGAGATATACAGCGAAAACCGCAGGCCACTATGTCGTCGCGAGGATGATGGTGCGCAGGTGGAAATGCGAGCGCGAATTTACGTAATTTGTTTGCCGTTGCGTGAATTAATTATTATTACGTTTGAAATTTCGTTGCGCTGTTATACCGCGCGAGTATTTCGTTCGTGCGTTCGCTCATGGTATAGCTGATCGAAAATTTATGTGACCGAGTTTGTACGTGACTGAAATGCTGCGGGGATGTTGTTATCTTGTATACACGAAGTCTTTATTTTTAGTGAAAGTTTATCAGAATATAAAGTACTAGTGGCCAAGATGAGAATTAAAGTAATTACCGTGTTAAAGTCTACAAAGTCTTGTTTAAATTTATTTAAATTTGTTTAACATTTTTCAATCCTGAAATCATCCACCAATCTAGTTAAAACATTCACAATGCAAGCCAAGCTCCCAGATACCTGCAGTTGCCCTCAACGAATGCCATCGACTTAACTCATAATCGTCACGATTACATGCCCCCTCATCACCATAGCCAACCACGCCCAACAACAGTCCTTACCGAAATTCGCGCTCGCTAATTGAACCCCGCTCACCTACACACCTGACCGTTCAATTCCACGAGCCGGCATCTTATTCGCGTCGGAATTCCCGCGGCGGCGCCTCGGGAACGCTTGAGCGCCGAGTTCTTAGAATTCTCTCTGTTACTGCTGCGGGAATTAAAGCTGGTTAGCACTTAACTTCCCCCCTCCTCCTTTCGTACATATACACACGTACAGTGAGTATAAGCAAATCAAAGATACTGCAGCAGCGCGGGACCGTTGGCACGTACAAATGTAAACAAGCCTCTGAGCATGGGGTGTGCAGGGTAAAATTAATGGCGCCCTGGCGCGGGTGTAGTAGTATAGCCCTGCACGCGAAAAGACTGTGTAAGGTTCGCTCGCACGGCTGCTGCTGCGTTTTAGTGGAGTTTAAAGTGCGGCTTTTGATGAATCGAAAAGCTGCGCGGTCTTTAATAATGAATTTCTACATTTGATTGCAGATAAAATCCAGCCGTAAATCGTCACCTTGCAATTCCACAGCTCGTTCTCGGCCTCTTTTCAAAAGCTAGCCGAATAACCAGCTCATTCTTTCTCGCTCATTCTCCACACTTATTAATCACCACTAAACACCACTCCACACGCTCTTCACACCCAAG
Organism: Torymus aiolomorphi; assembly: GCA_036365515.1. Lineage (NCBI taxonomy): Eukaryota > Metazoa > Arthropoda > Insecta > Hymenoptera > Torymidae > Torymus > Torymus aiolomorphi. The sequence goes on along the minus strand of CM070875.1, from coordinate 220,060,202 downwards.
CCATGTAGCAGCAGAGGCAGCAGTGAGAACGAATGGGGCCAGGCCGCGCTAACTCTAAAGAATCGCACTCTCTCTCTCTCTCACTCTCGGAGCACTATACCCATAGTGCAGTGGCACACAGAGAGGCGGCGGGCGGCGACGTAATATCGCGGCGCGCGTTGCTTTGTGTGCAAAGCCAGCACAGCCGGCGGGCACTCGTCTTCATTTTACGCCACCGCCGCTTGCTTTCTCCAATAATTGCGCGCGGCCGACTCTTTTTACGAGCGCGCGCGCTCTTTGCCGCGGCGAAACATACACGCGGAGGCTTCAATTCCACGCGCCCGGCCTCGTCCTAATGAATTTTCCCGGTGTACTTATGAGGAGGGAGGGCGGAGGAGGCCTTTGTGGTGGCGGCCGTGCGGGCGGTGACAGAGTTTCGGCTGGGTAGAGGGAGAGGTTTGTACTTTTTTCGGGACGGGTTGGGGTTGGTTCGTGTGAGGTGAAAGAGTTCTGGAAAAAGAGCGAGCGGCGGTGCGGTGGGGTAGGCTGCGTTGTATAGCGTCCCCGCAAGTGACGAAAAATGAGATGTGCTTTTGTCGTTGGGAACGTTTTAATGAGTGTTGTGGAGAGGGAGGAGAAGGCAATAGTGTTTGATACACGGAGAAAAATTAATTTGTAAACTTTACTTTTTTTATAAGAAAATTTATTATTTTTATAGTAGCGCTGGGAGACACACTCGACATGTGGGATTTTTACTGTTTTAAATAGTAATTTTTAAGATTTTCGTAGCAAATTTTACTTTTTAAATATTAATTTTTATTATTTTTATAGCAGACTCTACTATTTGAAGTAGTACTTTTTATGACTGCTGCAAAAATAATAAAACTTCTGTCAGTAGATACAGGTAAGTATGGTAAGGCGTAGCTATAATGTATTTTAGTGGCAATATATATTTCTAGTTTTTTACATTTTTTGAGTAAAATTTTTACAATAAATCTTATTTTGGAAGTTTTAAAAGTTCAGTCTATGTGGCAATAAATTTTTAGTTTTGTGCGATGTTCTCCATTCTTTCGCAAAATTACAACTGAAGTTAACGTCATAACTCAAACTTTAACATTCAACATTACCTTCTGTATGTATTTCACTTTTACTTCATTGAAAGAGAAATTGTACTTTAACGATAATTAAACTGACAAGAAGTGTATCTTAGATCCGGGTTATGGATCCTCACCAGCTCGCAGGATCTTTCTTCTTTTACCTAAAAATGAAAGCCTGTACGATACTAGACCCTAACATTTTGAGAATTCTGAGATACAAGCCCTTGAATTATTTAAAAATTGAATGGTATTTTCCACTAAAATTACAGTTTTGGCGGATCAAGCTTCCTCCAATACCTACTAACGCATACAGACATGATTACTAGATTGATTATGGTATCACATGGTAAAATGTATAAAAATCTCTAATGAAAATATCCTTTATTATTTTACATTACCTTATTCGATGATGTAAAAGCCCTTAAATTGCAAATTTGGTAATAAAACCTTGTATTTATACCTGTAAATAAGCATTCAGACATTATTATCACTTAAGTTATAGTTTTATATGCGGTAAAATATATTATAATTTTTCACAAAACTACTATTGTTAAAATTACATTACCTTGTTTGAAGTCATACAATGCCTTCAAGGCGACCAAGGCCTCCAAGGCGGCAATTGCTTATATTGCAACTTAAATGAGAAATATTGGGAAAGGAGGCATTCCATGACTTCAAACAAGGTAATGTAAATTTAACAATAGTATTTTTGTGAAAAATTATAATATATTTTACCATATAAAACCATAACTTAAGTGATAATAATGTCTGAATGCTTATTTATAGGTATAAATGCAAGGTTTTATCACCAAATAAGCAATTTAAGGGCTTTTACGTCGACAAATAAGGTAATGTAAAATAATTAAGGATACTGTCATGAGAGATTTTTATACATTTTACCATGTGATACCATAATCAAACTAGTAATCATGTCTGTATGCGCGTTTATAGGTATTGGAGAAAGCTTGATCCGCCAAAACTGTAATTTTAGTGGAAAATACCATTCAATTTTAAAATAATTCAAGGGCTGTATCTCAATATCCTCAAAGCGTTAGGGTCTAGTATCGCACAGGCTTTCATTTTTAGGTAAAAGAAGAAGGATCCTGCGAGCTGGTGAGGACCCATGATCCGGATCTAAGATACACTCCTTGTGAGTGCAAAACTATATTTGTACGGAATTTCGAGTAACACTTCTTTAATAATTATCCAATTCATCCTACTAAACTATTATCCTCATCCACACTCCAAGAAACAACAACAACAAACAACAAATTAAACAACTACAACACGACACCGCGACAACCCACAACACGCCTCAACTATAGTCTACCCCAGACAACTGATGACGCATCGGAAATCGGCATGCGCGCACGCTAAAGAATCCGCCTTCGGAATCAGATGCAGCGCGATAAGCGAGCCGAGTGAGTCAATGCTTACGTGAGTCGCGGAAAAGTCGCTCGCTCGCTTACACGCGCGTGGGAGTGTTCTCCACCCGCCCGCCCGCGCGTGCAAACCTATATGACTCACAAAGAGCGGCGTTGTTGAGTTGCGACGTCGCGCGCGCGCGCCGATGAAAGTGCGTCTTTTCATGATCGACGGCCCTGAACTTGCCCATTTGAAAATTCCAATACTCATCGCGCGTGCGCGCAATAATAACAGCTGTGAGCTATAGCGCGTGCATCAGTCGACTCTGCGAAACGAGTTTTACTTTTTTTGGACTTTTGAAAAAGTCGCTCTGTGCGTATATGTATACATATAAGGATTCGCGTACATGTATGGGATTACACGCTGCGCGTATGACGAAATCCTTCGATGCCCGGTTTCCCCGCGTTTCAATTCTGCGGAACGGTTATTTTTAAATCTGCAACTGTACTCTTTCTCCTCGGTACGGGGCCATGATCCCGCGGGATCTTTCCTCTTTCGCGCGCGAGTATAACAAAGCCAGTGGGTCATTGTTGCGCACGCGTGTATGTATTTCGCATGCAACGAAATATCCCTCTCTCGGTGTTTTCGTTCGGCGTGGGCGTCGCGAGCGGCGGCGCGGTATAATTCAAGGACATGCAGCTCAGGCTTATGCAACGCGATGAAGTAAATGTCGAGAGAGCGAGAGGTTTGGACTTTTTTTTCCACCAACGTTACTTACACTTCTTTATTGACTTTGAGTCATCGCCGCGGGAGAGGAGCTTTTGTAAAAAGCGCGCGGCGATGACCTTCGTGTGAATGTATCGGTCGTGCGCTCGAGGGATCGTAAAGTGCTTAATGCGCAGGTGCTTATCTGTGGCGAATGTACTCTACAGTATATATACTGCTCTCCTTCGACCAATAACCATAACTGACAGAGTCAAGTCCCGCGAGCGTAAATTCGCGGTGGGATTGATTTTATTGGGCTGATGGGGAGACGTTAATGCGTCGTCGATGTCAAAGCACTTTTCAATGAAGTGCAGAGTGTAGTTGTGATGACGTTGCTTGGCTGGTTGTGATGTACGGAGGAAAATTTTATGGTAAAAAACACTGTCGGATCTTGTAATTCTAGGATGTGCTAAAATTAATCCTTAAATATTTTATCATGAATTTATGATGACAAAGGAGCTATTTTTTAAGAATTTTCACCGAAATTCTATTATAAATTATGTCCATCTTTTATATGAGATTAAAATAGGTCACATAGTTACAATGAATTATTTATTATGGAGTTATTTAATACGAGACTTACCTTCGACAATCCAAGAATAACCGTGAAAACACGAACATCAATTCTCTCCCATTCACACACATATACCTTTCATCTCTAGATTCTACTACTATACGTCGTCCAACACGCATCAGCACTACAGTTCATCACGCGCACTAAAACTCTCTCCACGCATTTCTCACCGAATATCCTACACACCTAATAAAATTCGCTCCACGTGTAAGTGCAGCAAACCGCTTCCTCGCGAATCTCGAAGAAACACACCTTCCGCTCGTAACCCGGACACTTTTTACGCACACACACACACAAGTCCGCAGTTAGAGCTTATTTTTTACCGGGAATTATTGCCTCGAGGATATGGGTCGAGATAAGGGCGAAGAGGGCAATCGATATCGCCTATAGCGTACGCGTGCGTGTGTGGTATGCTGCTGCTGTCAGGTACTTTCCCGCGATCTTCGTTCGCAAGGGGGCAGTAACGGTCCGGGCGATAAGGAGCCATTATATATCCTGGCAAGATCTATTTATTATCAATAAGCGCCGGCGCTCTTGCTTCTCCCTCCGTTTTTATCAACGTCAATTGCCGCTTTGCGTCGTTTTTGCTCACGGCTTCCGCGAGAGAGGCAAAGAGGGAGAATGTACAAGCGTTTCTTTTGAATTTCTTGCACCAAAGAAATAGCAGCATTGAAGGATATTTTCTTTTCTTCTTCGCTTTTTTTTTGCTACTACTACTACTAACTACCGCCGCTTTGCGAGGAATGGAAAGTATGACAGAGCTATTTCAATCGTTTAAATGGCTTTTGATGAACAGGCTGCTGTTGCTGCGGCCGCCGCCGCCGCCGCTTCTCGAGAGCATTGCGCGCAGCTCCAGTTAATTAAGTACCACTACTGGGGAAATATGAATCAAGCGCTACTTAAGATCGCTGTCAATATTTATTGGAATATTGAGGAATGAAATATAATTGCGCATTTTGTATTTCATTATACTCTCTGTCTCTCTCCCTTTCCGCTTTATTTTCCGAATGGCCGCCGACTCGCGCAGTTAGTTTCCCATTCACCGCGCATTCTTCTCTAAATCATAAAATATATATAACATACACCTCCAGCACCTCCCGCATTCTTTTGTTCCGCTAAACTAACCCGCTATCGATCGGGAATTCATTACCCGCCTAACGAACTACTCTCTCCCTCTCTCGCGCCCCCTCTAATAAATTCAAATTCTTCCCAGCCATTGTTGTGTACACGTACACACACACGCGCTATACCCACATCCACGCACAGCGACTCCGTTAATCAGCGAGTGAGGATCTTAAGGTCCAACTTGTCAGGGGGAACCGCCGTGCCACCCCGCCGAGTCGGCGCGCGCGTGAGTTATCGCGCGCATACATTTAGATGGCATCTATACGTCCAGCCATTATTTGGCCCGTAACTCACCGCGGGACCCTCCTTCGTGTTCTATCATAGACACATATATACCTACACACATGCAGTCGCTTCAAAAACAGAGCTCGTATACTTGTTGAGCTGGATTAATCCGGGACAATCGCGTCGAAAGTCGGAGAGAGATATATACCTATGTACACATACACACACACGCGTCATATACGCGGATATGGTGAAGGGTGACGGGGCGTAAAGCGAGCTTTACGAGCGCGTGCCTCCGTCGGCGCAGTATCTATACCGCGGGTGTATACGTATGGCGATGTTTCGCCCGCCCCGAGCGCTTTCATTATGTCTGTCACTCTCGAGGGATTTACGAGGAATCATATGCGCGAATAACGAATCGGAGGCCGCGGTAATGGTGTATAGTCGTCGACGTCACTCGTGTACTTACCACGCGCGCGAGCGAGCTTGGAAGAATATTTTACGGCCGCGGTTCTGACACAAAGTGAGCGCGTCGTATATATACATACTTACACATACACACAGCACTAAAGAGAGAAAGAGAGAGAGAGAGAGAGATTCGGTGGGTAACTCCGTTACAGGGGGCTAGAGAGGGATTTTCGGCCGCGAGAGTTTCCACAATGGGGCGAGCAGCCCTGGACCTAAGCATTCGCGGGAGAAGGACCGAGGAGGAGGACGACGACGACTAAATTGCTGACTACTACCGTGTCGGGGACGACTTGGCTCGCCGCCAATCTCCGGAGGATCCGCGGTCGCCGCGCATTTATACATGGAAATGAGAGGCGCGGTGGTGGTCTGAAGGCGAGCTCTCTCGCCTCTCTCTCTACCTCTCTGACCAGATGCCGCGGCGGCCGCGCAGTGCCATTCTTCTCGCGGAGTATAGAGGAGCTTTGCAGAGTGGGGGATATATGCTGCTGCTGCTGCTGGTTTATTAGCTGGATTAGAGAGGGTGTGGTTGTAATTTACGGGATTTTTTAGTGGGGTGGGATGGCAGAAGGATTAGAAAAATGTATTGGATCGTATTATTTGATTGCGTGTTGGAAAAGGATGGAAGAATGATGAGCGGGGATTGGAAAATCTGATTTGAGAGTTGAGAGTATAGGATTTGGGAGGCTCGAGCAGGAGGTTTAAGCTTCTGTTGGTTTAATTGGAAATGGGTGAAGAGTGATTAAAGGGGTTTTCGTGTTGGGATCGATTATTTTCTCATATTCACTGACGATAAGAAGCAGGGTTAAATCTTGTTGGAAGTGCTTTAATCTTGTTTTGAAAACATGGCAGGGATTGTAATTGTAATTATAATGTTAGTGATGAAAGCGGTACGATTAATAGTTGGAATTTAATTACTGTATTTCGTGGTTTAATGAGAATTTGTAATAACATGATCCAATTGTCGCGCACATTTAGTACAAGCCAGGCTAAACAAATCTCACAAATAAATACAACACGAATAATCTTGATTGATTTTTCGAAACAATTCGAATACCTTTGCGAAATATCTGTCGAAATTCCAGTGAAAATATTCACATCTGTATTACAATGAATATTATTATTATTACCAACTTTTGCCATTATTACCTCGAAGCTTACTACACTGAAATCAATGAAATTCAGCCTTGCCTTCAATATCGAATTAATTCAATGCCAGAAATTTATTACGAGCGCATTACATGAAAATTTATATCCCGTGTAAAAATTGAAAATATGGGCAATATATTGGATATATATATAGGATATATATATAAAAGTAATATATTGACAACATATTGGCTATGCAAATACCAATATGTTGGTAATATAGCGGCGATTGTACATTCTCCAATATATTGCAAATATATTGGCAATGTAAAATGTATATAAATAATTGCAAGACATTACCAATATAGCTGGAATATAATGTCGCTACTTCAATAAGTTATTCTCATATTTTACAAATCAAAATTATTTCACGCATAAATATTGCGGAAACTTTTGAGTTCCTATTGTACAAGAAAGGATAACAAAAACAAGGCAAGCTTTGTACTTCGAACTCTCCGTCAAGAGTCATTCGAACGAATGAATTACACGACTTATATACTCTCGACCTTCCAGTGCGTTTAAAGAAGTTAGGACTGGTGCGCCACATAGCGACAAGTGGCGGAAACTTGCTTAATGAGCGCCGCCCATCATAAGTTCCCGTTTGCTACCACTATGTGGCGCGTCTGTGGTGACTTCTTTAAACGCATTGGAAGGCTGAGAGTATATAAGCCGTGTAATTCATTCTTTCGAATGACTCATTACGAAGAATTCGAAGTACAAAATTTGCCCTGTTTTTGTTATCTCCTCTTATACAATAGGGACTCAAAAGTTTCCGCAATATTTGCGTGAAATAATTTTGATTTGTAAAATATAAGAATAACTTATTGAAGTAGCGACACTATATTCCGGCTACATTTGTAATGTTTTGCAATTATTTATATACATTTTACATTGCCAATATATTATCAATATATTGGAGGATGTACAATCGCCGCTATATTACCAACGTATTGGTCATTGCAAATATGTTCCCAATATATTGCTAATATATATATATATATCCTATTATGTCCAATATATTGCCCGTATTTTCAATTTTTACACGGGACATGCAACCGCTCGCGCGGCTGTTTCTCGCGCTCCAGATTCGCCCCCTTGTACTAGACGAGAGTGTAAAATATACCAGACGTGCATGGCTTTTGTTAATTAGACCTGGGGGAGGAGGTGCTGTTATACTTTTACGCTCCCGACGTTATATAAGTTTTCATGTGCAAAGGTAAAGATCAAAGTGATATATATTTTATGTTTTCCTTTATTTTCCACTGGCGAGTTGTAAAACGCTGATCCTTTGAAATTTAGCGGAAAACTTGGGCTATTTTTAGTTCCCTTCCCGTTTTTTGCGAAAAAATAATGTTCCGGACGTCAAACTTTCCGCTTTTTCGACAGATATTTTTAAGTACTGCGATTAACTTTATATTTTTCAAGATTTTTATCTGAAAGTATATCGCTAACAATGATTTTTGTTTTATGTTACAGGTGAGTTACGAACAATTATGGTAGACGTCTAATTTTCCAGTTCACGTGAGTTGAAATATATAGAGTGTCGTTATAAAAATATGGCTTATGAAAATATAATTTACGACATAATTCGATTAAAAACATAACCAGGACTTTTACATTGGATTTTATCCAAATTATTAGCGCATCTCACAAACAACCATTGACCCCAGGCGACACAGCTGTTTGCAAAACTCATAACTATATACTTAATCGCAACAAACACGCTACTCAACCAACCATACACGACCACCATCCAATCTCCGCACACCTCTCCTATTACACAAATTCAAATAAAGAAGCAATACCGGCACCGCGCACCTTCCCCACAGTCACATCCCCGCGAGCTATACGCGACAAAATCCAGCCTCCGTGCGCGCATTACCTCCACCCCTACCCACACACACACACACATATCTCTCTCTCCCACCCCGATATACTCATTGACTCGGTTGCGGGCTTGATATTGGCCCGGCTCGCTCGTCGGGGCAATCTCTTGATGGCATTTGACGATTCGCTCGCGGCAATTTCGGCGGTGGTTGATCGTCGAAGGAGACAACCTTAATGGATATCGGCTTAATATCTCTCTCTTCCTCTCTCCCTCTCTTCTCCTGCGGCGGTGCCGGTGGTGCTATGCACTTGCTTACCTCTCTTACGCGGCGTGTAGTATAGGCCTCGCGCGCGCGCGCATCCCGAAGTTAATTAAAAGCGACGATGTAGTGTACCGCACAGGACGGGGGGTTGCAGATGTGTCTTCGATCGGCGACATGGTGTATAGCGCGCTTGATGTCAATTCCAACCCCCGCCCGAACACGCGGCGTGTGTCTCTCGCGCTCGTGTGCTCTTTGGATTTCGAAGCTATATACGTGATGGGCAGTGATGAATGCTCGATTGCTCGGCGCGTTTATTATTGAAAATTGAAAATTACTCGCGATATATAGCTGGCGATTCATTCGCGAATGAATAACCTATATGTAAAGAGCAATCAACAATAGCTCCGTGTATCGGATATCAATATATATGATATCTTTCGAATGACAGTGTATACACGAGACTTTTAATAATTAATCTATTCCTGATGACCGTCATGTGTATATTTAACAATAAATAAATAATAATACAACTCTCCCCCTGTAATTTCCAGCCGGAGTGTAGTACTTCATTAGCGCGCTCGGGAGATAATTTAGTCACAGAGCCGCCGCGGCCGTATGCTAATACGCGCGCGAGTATCGGCATGCACACGCGTACGTATACTATACATACATACAGCTTGCAGCAAACACACAAGCAAGCTGTGCCTAACCTGCCGCTTAAAATCCTCACCGTGAAAGTACATTCATCCTCGCCTACTCCAAAATTAATTTTACCGGCTCATCCACTGATATTTGCCGGAGGGGTGGAAAATAGCCAGCTACAGGCGCGAAGTAATTTTCGAGAGACGGTTGTGACACGCGCTCTCGCTGAAGCGGCCCTGTTAGGGTTAGATTAACGGGCCCGTCGCCTCTCGCCAAAGGCGCGAACAAGCGTGCGGGGATAAGGGCGATAGAGAGTGAGAGGAGGGTAATTAACACGGAGCCAGTGCGAGCACTCGAGGAGCTAGCTGTATACACACACACATACCCACTCACGACGTTTACGAGCTTCAAGGTGTAATGAAGTCTCTCGCTTGGACGCGTGATGATAAAAATCGGCGGTGAGGGCTGCTTTTTACGGACGACAGATTATTATAAACGGGATGTGCGTTTCGCGATCAGGAGTGAATGGCCTCGTAAAGTGTCTCCCAGGATTACGGCTGCCTTAATTCGGCAGTGATGTCGTCCTCGAGATGGAATTTTTTCCTTCTGACCTTTCCGAGGGGCTGGTGATGGGAAGTTACGTGTGTGTCGGGAATACTGATGACGGATGACGGGCACAGGCTGGAAGCGACAATTATGAGCGAGATGATTATTGGGGCTTGGAGTAGCGAGTTGATGATTGGGTTTTAATTAAAGTTACGGGGTAATAGTTGCGTTTTCGTTATTGGAATTTGTATTTTGTATTGGGTTTTATTGAGACTTGCTGTGTCTGGGCAAAGGATACAGTGGTCGAGGTTCGCGAAAGTTTGGTTAAGTTAAAAGGGAAAAGTTGCTGTGTTATAAATATAAAAAGAGGAATTTTCTTTTTATAGATATATTAGATTATTCCAGCAACGTGAAAAGGGATAAATCTCTTTCCGAGTAATTTTAAGTTTTGAAGAATTCGTAGAAAATGTTTAATCCATTTTTACAAAATAATGTAATTATCTTTTCATCTGGCTCAACGCTTTATATACAACACACGAGTACAATCGAGATAAAATAATAAAATTCTATATATAGCAGTCATAACGTCATAAATAAACTGTTTCTCGTGAAATAACTTTTACAGATTTATTAAGGTGGTTGTATACCGAAATGAATAATTTAAGATCATTCCAAAAATTTAATATGTTGTTCTTTGATTGATTTTCTATAAGTATGCGAAATTCTAAATCGTTTGGCCACATGATTATGAAATCATTGAACTTCAAAGTTCAACTCTTATACATGAGTTCTTATGGAAGTACCTTTGCTATAACACAAAACACTTAGGATGCGATTCTTTACAAAATATAAAAATGATCCAAAAAACTATTCGTAATATAGCAAATATACAGGAGAATGTTTGTACGAAGATTGAACGCGATACACCAACTCGATTCTGAATACTGTAGCAGAACGTAAACAAACGATCGAGTTCGTTGGCTGCGAGAAGGGGTGCACGGTGAGCAGTATGGCGCGCGCGGTGCGAGGAGAAACCTTCCTCCTTCCCCGCACGCTGAGAGGTATTACAATCTCCTTAACGACTGCGCGATCTAATTACCAGGTCACTGGAAAACCTGTCCACTAGAAAGGAAGAAAGAATTCCCCGCACCCTGTAAATTTTTATACGAGCGCGGAGCTAAAGTCTGGTCCATTACTTTTTTAAATCTCAATACACTCTCGTCGTCGGCATCGTCGTCCTCGTCCCTTGGGACACTCGCTCGTAAAGATGATCGCGGTACAATATTAAATACGATCCGCCGCCCTAATCCCGATCCAAGTGATTTTTGCTTTACTTTTAGAGTCGCTCACTCGCGCGTTATCTGCTAGTATTCCCGTAAAAGCGCAGCGACAGCAGCAGCAGCAGCGTTACACATTTATTATTGTCATCAAAGTTTTATCCCCCGTAATTATATCGGACCCTACTTTTCCTTTATTCTTTCGTAAAGGCGTGTGTGTGTGTGTGTGTCTGGAGAGCAAAAGATATATACGTATACATGAATCACGCTGAGTTTTATTACGCGGCCTGATGTTTTATTGAGAGCGAAAAATGCAAACGACGCGGAGTAAAATTAAAGCGCAGTGTAACGCGCGCAACTTTCTCTTTGCAATATTTTCCAATTACGCATTATACGCGCTGACTGCGACGTCGCGTAGTCGCGCTCACACTCGCTCTGCCTGATACGTGCATATGACAAAGCAACGAGTTGGATTAATTTACTTTTGCAGTCCGCGCGCAGAAATTATTCTTCATCCTCTTTTTATTAATTTATCCTTTCAGCTGCAATCTCTTCGTTTTACCCGATAACTCCGCCGAATATCTCGCGAGGAGCGGTAGCATATAATGAAAAATTCTTTCGGCATTATATATAAAAAGCTCTTGCTCTCCTCACCCCGCGCCGATATTAAAGCCAATGTTTATGGTACAATAGAAACTTTTCTTCCCCCCCACCCAAAGCCACCTCACATTGTGTACCGAAGATAAAGAAAAAGGTGGCTAAAATAAGAAGAAGAAGGATAAAAGAGAATGTTATCCCCCGCCAGGTATAGCTAGAACTCGCGTCCACTTTAAATCCGCAGCGGTCAGAGACGCCGGTCGAGTCTACTCGTACTTGTTATTCCGCTATTCAAATCGCGCCTCTACTCGGCGTCTTTTGAATGTCAAAGAAAGCCGAGCAGAGAGAAGTTTCCGAAATTCAAAGTGCTTGCTGAAAATGCAGCAGCAACAACGCGGACTTTCCGACGTTAAAAACACGTGGCGTATGTACTATATGTACACATAGCGCGCGAATTCCAACTTTTTATCGCTCGCGTCTAATAGATTTCGTGGCCCCGGGGCCATGAACACGCACGCACACACACACACACACACACACACACACCTACGCGAGCTTGACATTCTGTTATTACGCGCTCTCTCTCATGCGCGATAGGATCTGGCACGCGCTCAAACGATTATTTTTGTGGCTTTTTGTAGCAGTAGTAGTAGTAGTAGTAGTAGCAGCAGGCCGCGTTTCTCATTCCGCGCGTGAGCGCAACACCCACGGAGATATAAAAAAATGAGAGCGAGAGACAGAGGCTAATCTCCTCTTGTAAACACAACAGTGGGGATATACCGTGGGCGGCGGCTGCTGGCTGTTGTTTTTTCCTTTCTTTCTTTCTTTTTTTCGTTCGTTCGTTCTCGAGCGCGACGAAAAATAGCCCAATTGCGTTTCTCTCCCACGACGAATTCCGCTGGAAGTGGAAAGATATAGGGGCGGTGGGATGATGGTGGTTGGGCCGTTGGCTTAATTCCGCGCTGCTCTCCTGGCTTGATTGTTATATCTCCGGGTGGAGAGAGAGGGAAAGAAAAAGTGACTGAGTTATGATGATTTGGGGTGGTCCGGGAATGAGTGTTTGTCTTTCTTTTTTTTTCTATGAAGGGAATGTGACATATTGAAATGAGTAAATCATCGGGTATGATGGCACACGAGCGAGCGACGAAATGGCGCGTGCGGGAAAAGTTATTGTTATTGTTGGTGAACGAAAAAGTCACGTCTGTCATTCTACAAAATTAACCCTGCATAGCCGGAATAGTAAAAGATATTGGGAATTCAAAATAATAATTTTTCGATGAAATATTACTTAAAATCCGCAATAAATTCCACACTTTTTTCCCTCAGAAACAACTAAAAATGTAGAAATTTCCCCCATTTCTCAGAATAATTTATACGCAATAACGTACCTGTCCCTCGCGTACAAAAAAAAGTACATCTCCGCCTTACACACCCCGTATATTAATCTTTCTGATACACTCCAATTTTCGCCCACCCCCCATCATCACGAATAACCATTCAACTCACTCATCCCACGAAAGAACGCAACCCCCGTGGGCCCAACGCAAGCATCGCACCGCTACACCAATCCGCAGCGATAAGTCATCGAGCTTGCTCTTGCGGTCAGTACACTGCGGTTGCGTTCGTGCACTTCCGCAGCTTCTCCATTAGCCGGTGAGAGAGAGAGAGAGAGAGAGAGAGTGAGAGCGAGTGAGCTCAGCTCTTGGCTGGGCGCCAGGACCGCCGTTGTCGTCGTCGTCGTCGTTGTTGTTGTTGTTCTTGTTTTTTTTACTTTTCCGAGATTCCGTGTAGCCTCCGAAGGTCGAGATTTTTTTTTTCAGTCAACTATGTTTATATTGATGCATACGTGGTATATATGTGTATGATGAACAGCGATTTAATGTCGGCTTAATTGGACTGCGGTCGCGTATAATTACACTGGGGACGAAAGTTTCCGCGAGTTACACGTGTACGTATACACAGCCGAGGGAAAATAGAGCCGCGATGAGTTATTTAAGGCGGGCGCGCGGGCTCCCGAAACGGACGCATTGAGCTTATTTTCATTCCAGCGAGCCTCAATGATTAATTCGCCTCGTTACATTATTACGTCAGGCGGTAGTCGCGCGCGCTTCCTGTGTCGTTAAAATTTTACAAAGCTGCGCTTGTACATGACGCGTGCTTTTAGCTTACCTATTATATACACGAGCGAGTGGTATAACGTTCGTCGCCTAATTATGGATATACGGAGCGCTTCCCACACGCGCGAATTTTTTTGCACGTCTCGCGGGCGAGGTTTGAGCTTAAAACCCAGCGGCCCAATGAAAGCACTCGCGCGACACGACAAAAAACCATTAGCACAGCGACACGCGCCTGCACCCCGGGGGCGAATTATCGATTACCTCGATCCCGGGACGCTGATAAACCGGCCGCGCTTTGTCAATCAAGAGCGGAAAGGAAATCTCGACTTTTCATCTTCTGTATGTATAAAAATGCTGCCTCTCACTCACTCTCTCGTCACCTATATATATACGTATAACAAACACGGCAGCAGGCGTGCGCAGATCAAGATTAAATTGGCCTGCCGAGTATGTGTGCGCGTGTGTGTGTGGGTACACGGTGTATACGCGGGACTACTGTCGGGTATTTTTCACGGGAGAAAAAGAGGCGCGCCGGTGGTACAGCATACAACGCGAATCAGCCGAAGAGCGATGGCTCAATTCTCCCCGCGAGATTGACTGGCGCTGCTCCTATTTATCTCTCATCTCTTTCTTCCTCTCACTCTCGCAAACGCGCACTTTATATATATATATACCTATACGCGTACACGGCAGCGCTTCATCTTCGATTCCCATTTTTCCCCGACACACGCGCGTGTCTCTCCCGAAGAAAGCAATCTCGGCGCGAGCGGAAACAATCCGTCGTAGCCGCGCACGCGTATTGTATATACGATTGAGACTCGTCGTCGCTCATCGAAGGCCCCTCGATATATAGGTACATTTTTCGTGGGCAAACCTTTTCCTAACGAGTTATATACACGAAAAGCCATTTGTTGCGCTTCCAAGTGGGGCAAGTGCAGCGTGTTCTATTTAATCGGGTAGCGTGCGCTCGTTTTCGAATGATAAAAATTGCACGTTTCGCTCGGGCCGTATTATAAATCAGAGAGCCGAAAATAATTCCCGGCTATTTCGTCGTCGTGATTGTAACGAACGCGAGAGAATGAGAGGGAAAGAGCAAGAGCGAACCTTGTAACCGTTATTAATTTTAGTGGGCCCATAAATTTCCTCGCGCATCAGCACGTCGACCGAAATAAACGCGCGGCGCTTCATTCAGAAACGCGCTCCTCGAAAACGCGTGGGAGTCGTCGAGTCGCCCGCGCGGTGCTGACGACGTGTGTTTTCGAATACTTCGAATATCTTTGCGAAGGAAGTACACGTGCACCGCTGCGAAAACACTTTAATTGTCCTACAAAACATGCGAGAATGCAAAATTCAAACGCGATCGCTATTGCACACTAACGCTTTACATCTATATTCTAAAAAAAGGGGGCCGATTCCGGAAAAAAAGGGAACGGCAATCAAACGCACGCGATCGAACGCAATATTCTCCCTGTCTAGTCGGATACGAGAGCCGAATTCCAGACCTATACACACTCCGGACTTGGCGGCGGCAGGCGTCATTATTGCTTAAGTGAGCGGACGTTCCCCATTCGCATTACACTATAGAAGTACGCGCGCATATTCACGCATGGGCTATACCCGCGCTTGTATCGAAAAATCGACGCAATCAATTTCGGACGATCGGTTCTCCCTTCGCTCGTACTCTCGCGGCCGATTGCCAATTAGCGAGACGGACAATTTAACAATTTCACCGTACTTCCAGTCAGAGCGTGAGCAGCTGTAGAGCGGCCCGGAACAATCTCCTCTCTCCCGCTCGCTCACATTTTTTTCCAATATCAAAACATTCTGTCAAAACTCATTCTGTGGCCACTCTCTCTCTCTTCTCTCACTCTCTCTCTCTCTCTCTCTCTCTCTCTCTCTCTCTCTCTCCTCTCTCTCTCTCTCTCTCTCTCTCTCTCTCTCTCTCTCTCTCTCTCTCTCTCTCTCTCTCTCTCTCCCCAAAATTTCCAATTTCGCATGCGCGCACGAGTGTCTTTTTTTGTCTACTCTATTTTTCCATTTCCATCGGTTATTTCCCGCGCTCGACTCTGCCTCTCCCTCGCTTACTCCACGCACCAGCAAATATATATATATCCCTCTCTCTCTGTTTCTGTATTTCGACTTTTATTTCGCGCCTTAATGCACACCTCATCGCCCGTCGTAATTACAGAACGTTTGCTCTCTCTCTCTCTCTCTCTCTCTCTCTCTCTCTCTCTCTCTCTCTCTCTCTCTCTCTCTCTCTCTCTCTCTCTCTCTCTCTCTCTCTCTCTCTCTCTCTCTCTCTCTCTCTCTCTCTCTCTCTCTCTCTCTCTCTCTCTCTCTCTCTCTCTCTCTCTCTCTCTCTCTCTCTCTCTCTCTCTCTCTCTCTTCTCTTTCTTGCTTTCACTGTCAGACTGAAATCGAAAACCGACGAGGAGACGCATTGACGCGTCATATTTCTGTATTTACTTTTCATTGTCCCGGTAACAAGCCCACACACGTACGCACGTATGCACATATACACACGCGTGCTACAGGAACGAGGAAAAGGTTTTATTATTCGCGAGCTGTCAGAGCTCTCTCTCTCTCCCCATCGGATTTACGCGGTGGTGGCGGCCCTCAAATCGGCAATTTCGCGCGATTTCTGCCCATCGCCGCGGACAATGACGGACGAGCCCCCCCCCCCCCCCCTTTCTAATAAAAGTAAACGGACGCTGCCGGCTGCACTTTACCGGATCGAGAATTCAAAGTGCACGCGTTTTACGACGCGGACGGACGGACGGTCGGGCTCGCGCATAAATCTCAGAGCCCACAGAGAGCGTTTGTTTTCGCCTGATGCGCTACAGGTATGTATAGTATATATGTGTGTGCGTGTGTTCGTGTGTGTGTGTGTGTGTGTGTGTGTGTGTGCGCGTGCGTGCGTGTGTGTATGTGTGTGTGTGTGTGTGTGTGTGTGTGTATGTGTGTACACGACCGCGAACGGAAATATAAGTTGCACACGCGCGCACTCGTGATGTAAGATGATTTCCCAAGCGGTCGCGCAGCAGTCTCGCTCCACTTAATCGCCGGGATGATTCGCGGCGCTTGATTGCGCAGCACCTATCTTCCCTTCCCCCCACCGGATGCAGAGCCGTATATATATATATCGCGGCAGCGTGGCTGACACGCGAGTTTCTTCAATCCTGCGAGCGCGCGTTTAAAAAAGGGTAAAAGTGCGGCGAGGTGCAATGAAGAGGGAGAGGAGAGAGTTGTTTGTTGAGAGAGCAGGGAACGCAACGCGCACGCGAGGGGAATGCGGCGCGTGTGGCAGAGAAGATTGGTGGTGCTGTGCAAGGAGTGTATGCGTGTCGTTAGGGAGAAAAACGGGTTTGTAGATGTTGATGTTATGTTGGGATGTAAAAGATGATAGTGTGCTAGGCTCTATTTCTATTATACAATACGTACATGGAGAGATAACTAGTGAAGTTGGAATTGAGTCATTCTAACTCTGGGACATGTTCGAAATCTCAATGTTTACGAGGATTTATATTATAGTGTAAATTAGTATTTTTATAATGTCGATTCCGATAAAAATGCTGTTAGGTATTTTACACTTTGAAATGAATGATGTTAAATTGTTTTCCTAAAATGTGCCAAATTTTATAGTCGAATCAAGATTATCCTAGATTTTTGCTTATGAAATCTCCTGTTATACTCGTTAAATATGAATCTCAACTGAAAATAAATTATAACTCTACCGAAAAACTACATGTTTCACTCAATTTTTGGTGAATTTGGAATGCATATAATTGAATTACAGCAGAATTCATTTTAAAAACTTATTTTAAGGTTTAAGGTGATGCGATATCCACGCTATTACTCAAAATTCGGTTCCCGCTTTTCTCATTCAATTTTTAATTTTAAGGAAAAAACTCTTTGATACGTTATAGTTCTTTATTAAGCTTAAAACGTGTCAAAGAGTTTTTTCAAAAAGTTTAAAATTGAAGGAGAAAAACGGGAACCCAGAATTGAGTAATAGTGTGGGTATCACATCACCTTAAGGGGATGTGAGTACCGACGTTATTTTTCAAACGAGCATAACTCACGCAAATATCGATAGAATTATCCAGAAAAAATCTGCATATAGTGTTTGCGTGTACGGAGCGCTTGACAGACGTCTTTTTCCAAAAAAATGATGAGAATTTATTTAATTAAATAAAAACCGTACTGCCGGTAAGTAGGAATCTACAATTGACCAACTTTTCAAACGAGCATAACTCACGCAAATATCAATAGAATTATCCAGAAAAAAACCTGCATATAGTGTTTGCGTGTACGGAGCGCTTGACAGCCGTCTTTTTCCAAATAAATGTTTGAATGTTGATTTAAAAAAATATTGAAATTAGGGTTGCACATCCGCTTAAAGATTTATTTTAAAAACTTATTGAATATAGCCGTTTCCTCGCTTTTTCCCTACCCTCAAATTCTAACGGGCAATATATATGTGGTTCGTTTTTTTACTTTATAGCTTTGACTTGCGACAGTTCAAACATCAAAGGATAATGGTATTGAAGTTAATCTAATAGAATTTAATTCGTTATTTATAGCAATATAGAATTATATCTATTATATTTGTGGGATGACATTTATGAAAATAGAATTTTCGGCAATAATATAAAATATCTTTTTTTTAAATATTTGTATATTTATTTATTTATTGAAATCAGTAATTTACAAAGTAAACCCTACATACGCAATAAGGAATAGGGAACATGTATAGTATATGGGTACTATATCTATATACATAAGATACAAGTGCTGTTCCTCATATACATATATAGATATAGTAACCTATGTTACTTTCTGTATCTGATCCGTTCCTTTTTGTACATAGTGGGCCTAACTTCACGTTTATTGTGTTTCTGAGTTGATAAAAAAATCGTATATATTATCCTCAAAAATTTGTTTAGTTTTGCTTCAGTAAAATTGTAATTAAAATCCATTGAAAAAGTTAATAACACTTACACAATATTAATACTTAATTAATAATTAAATAATAATAAAAAATCATTATTAAGAAGTGCTTGCTTCTTGTAAATATTCAATTTTGTTTTGAAAATGCACATTTTATCCAGTAAGTGGCATGTGCCAAGAAGCAAATATATTTCTAAAAAAAAGAAAAAAACAAGTGCAAATGATGGTGGATAAACGAAAAATAGAAAGACAGCGGTGAAAACAAAACTAAACAGCCCTGTTGATATAAGTGAAAGTGATGAATTCATTCTGGTTCACACAAGTTTCTTTTGTAATTTTTAAAAAGAAACAATTTGTAGTACTTGTTCTAGAAAATGTGATAGTGCTTCAATATCTGAGAGAAACGGATTGTGTGTAAAACTAGTGTTATACTGTAAAAATTTTGAAACTGTTATTAGAGAAAATTTTACAAGTCCACGAATGGAATCTACAAATAATAGACAAGCAGCATTTGTGGTGAACCGAAAAGCTGTAGAATCTACCAATGATATCCAGAATATAAATTTTGGTTTGAAGCTCACAAGAGTAGTCAAGAGTGTAATGCCATTTATGAGGGTGCTTCTGGTAGTATGGAAGTCCAGGCTACTGTGTGAACATTTGGAGTCGCTTGGTTCGAAATAATGGTATCAGGTATTTAACACTTCTGTCTGATGAAGATACAAAAACTTTGACTCGGCTTAATGAAGTGGCATCTCATGGAAAATCTATTTTAATAGAATAAGAAGAATGTATCAACCATGTACAGAAGCGAATGGGTAATTAAAGGCCTCAGAAATCTTAGTACTAAAGAAAAGCTTGGTGGAAAGTCAGATGGAGCGCTTACAGTTACTAAAATTAATGAGTTGCAGAAATATTAGGGGAGAAGCGGCATGATTGGCGCACCTAACCTTTATCCTTGATTATTTAAATGAAAAAATAGTTAAAACATAAAATGAACTATACGTGAAGATAGCCAAACATCTACTGTACCAAACTAAAAACTTTTTTACAGCATAGAATTTTTACAGCATAGAATTTATAATTTATTGAATATAAACGATTTATTAAAAAAAAATTTACGCCATTCAACTCGCCGCTTACGGATTGATTGGCGCACACGTATATAACTTTAGATCTCTTGCGCAAACTAATGTGCTGCACTTGCCCGAATAGACTTTCCATCTTTAACATCATTTATAGCACTTTCCAACTTATCTTTGTTCCACTGGTTGTATTTTTTTGCAATCTTGCCCATCTAAATAATCATACCCTCAAAATATTTTCTCAAGAACGATATTACTTTGTAAGCACTTGCTGCGCGAGTAAAAATATCAAATGATGCACTTAATGCGTAAACATTATAACAAGAGAATATAAGAATGCACTCATTTTGATAAATAAGAGCTAGCGTCTTGGTGGTGGGAGGGGCGGCAGCAGACTTGCCGCGTGGAGAGCACGGATTGGCTCTCTCTCTCTCTCTCTCTCTCTCTCTCTCATGCGTCATAGAGGATAAGAATTGAGGTTGAATCCTCAACACAAGTTCTTATACCCTGGCTAAACTTATAAATTTATATGCCGAACTAATATTACCAGTAATAACTACTCACCCGTAGCGCATCTAAACACACATGATAGATGCCAAATTATTGTATAATAATAATTATTATTAATAATTAATTTGTAAAGACTCTTCGCGCCGGTTTGTAAACATATATTATATTCAGATTCGAATACGCCGCCGATTTTCTCTGCTCTGCGCTCTCAGCTGTGTCAGCCTCGACGAACTTGTCGCTGCTCTAGGAGAGCACCTCCAGCGAGTACGGCGGGGACGCAGCGACCCAGACCACGGGACGCCTTTGGCGGGTCTGTATAACACTTCCTCCAGCACCTTCAGCGAGCAAGCTCTGCTCGCCCTTCTACTTACCGATCGGCATTTGAGCAACCTTGCTCCGTCGAGTGCGACGATGGACTCGTCTTATCCCCGCCCAAGTGGAGCAGCTGCGAGGCGTATATCGTAGCCTACCACATTCCAGTCGATAACTGCACGCGAACGCTAATCAAAGGTCTCACAAGAGACGCTCGCACATAGTGGCGAGACTACGAAACGCTCGACCTCGAATGGCAATGCTTCCAGGAGCTACTATTGTTCACTTACAATCGCGGTTCCATCAGAACCAACCTCCTCGCCGATCACTACGGCAGAAAGCAGGCCGAGAATCAACCCGTTGCTGTGTTCTTCATGAGAAACACAGTCTCCTCCACCGACTCCGACCGGAGGAGTCCGAGGAGATCAAAGTTAAAATTCTGCTGAACCAGATTCGGTCAGTCTGCGGAAATACATCAACGCAGCAGACCCAAAGAGTTTCTTCCAACTTCTCTCTATCGCCATGGAAATCGAAAGAAGCGATCAGGAAGAAATCGAGACGTGTCCATCTCCAACATTGCCAATCAAGGCAACTGCAGCACAACCTCGAGGAGCGTCAACGAATCAAATACTAACTGAAACGTACTCTCGATATCAAGCAACGGTTGCCGCAAGGGCAAAGGCGTCACGAGATACTTCGATGGCTGCTTGACATCGAAAACGCTTGAAACCCCCGGAATGGATTGATTTGCCGGACGAAGCATTTCATCTCTTCTTATATGGGTCTACTCCTATCGTCGCAAATCATGACCAGGTCTTATTTGCATTCACAAGTAGGCCAAGCGCTACTTGCACGTCCTCCAGTGATGACCAGGATGCTGCCTCTTTCTTGAGTAGTCTGAGAGCTATACTCCCACTTTCAACAGTGGTAGCTGTGAGGTTGCCGCTCCCTTCAGTAGCCTGAGCGCTACTCCCACTTTCACCAGTGGTGGCCAGGAGGCTATCGTTCCCTTCAGTAGCTCGAGCGCTACTACCTTCTCCAGTGGCGGCCAGGAGGCTGCCGCTCCTTTCCACACCAACAGCGGCCTGAGGGCTACTGCTCTGCCCTTCTACAGTAACACGGCTGCTACTCCCATCACCAGTTGTGGCCTGGAGGCCACGACCCCTCTTCACAGTAGCATGAACGCTACTCCCATCTACACCAGCTGTAGCCAGGAAGCTGCCGCTCTTCAGCAGCTCTACAGTAAGCTTCAGCAGTGGTGGTCATAAGGCTGTCACTCTCTCTAGTAGCACAAATGCTACTCAAACCGTCAACATTGATGGTTAGCATGCCGCTAATGACAGTGATAGCCAGGAAGCTACCCCACTCGACAGTAGAGCTGTCAACTCAGCACAAGACGCGTTCACCCAGCACAGTTCAGAGACCGCCACACCGATGCATGGTCGAAAGACCATCCTACATCGCAGCGAGGCCTCTGCAGAGCATCGTAACAATATTTGTCGGAGAAAAGTGATATTACAAAGCAGTGAATAAGATAAGACTTAAACAAAGACTTTGCGTTACACTTACGATGCCTGCGAATCTATATCCTTCTGCGCTCACCATATACACTTGCGTCTTGCGTTATACACCTGCGATTCATTTATGCTTATTACTTGCGTTTGCGATACATTATACTTGCGGTACCTGCGTGTACACAAGCGATCTTTGCGACATAAACACACCTGCGAAACTTGCGTTACATTACAACATATATTAAACACATGTAGCCGAGACCACTGCAAACCGCGCTCCGTGTCTTCTAAAACGGAGGGGAATTGATACATGCCTAATTATTGTATAATAATAATTATTATTAATAATTAATTTGTAAAGACTCTTCGCGCCGGTTTACAAACATATATTATATTCAGATTCGAATAACCCGCCGAACTGCAATTTGATTCTCTCGTGTCGCGCGCGGCTCCAGCGAGAGTCTAGTTCGCGCGTGGCAGCTAGGCGGCGCGACCTCTCTCTGCGCGGTTCCCGCAGTCAACCCGGCGGCGCGCGGGGATATAGGCGCGCACGGCCTCTGCTTCGGTAGCTTCGTTTACTCGGACATCTTCCCCGTGTAGATGGTCTCAGCACCCAGCCTAGTTTATTGAGTTGAATAAAGTCTCACTTTTTTTTAATTAGTTAAATAATTGTTTTTATTTAACACCCAGGAGGTGCAAGGTCTCCTACCCTTGATACCCCCGACTCCTTTCCCTTCCCTCTTTAACACCTTCTACTAGATGAGGCAGCATGTCTTGTACATCGAGCTCGATACTTGTTAAGAGTATTCAAGTTTGCACATCCGTGCAAACTAGATGTGGGGTTAGAGTCGTGTTCTCCCACACCCAACGTAGAAGCCTCAGCGCTGGATAATGG
This sequence comes from Torymus aiolomorphi, assembly GCA_036365515.1. NCBI lineage: Eukaryota > Metazoa > Arthropoda > Insecta > Hymenoptera > Torymidae > Torymus > Torymus aiolomorphi. The sequence continues at coordinate 220,036,926 of CM070875.1, read as the reverse complement.
TTCCAGCGACTAGCATCTGGGCACTTCGCCTCTGCGGGCGCTCTCCGCTCTGCGCTCTCAGCTATGACAGCCTCGACGAACTCCTCGCTGCTCTAGAAGAGCACCTCCAGCAAGTACGGCGGGGATGCAGCGACTCAGACCACGAGACGCCTTTGGCGGGTCTGTGTAGCACTCCCTCCAGCTAGTGGTGGGCGATATTCGATGAGTTATCGATATTTGCTATCGATAATTATCGAGAAGAAGATTATCGATAACTCCGATAAATCAAGTTTACGATATCGATATTACAAATATCGATAAATATCGACAATTTTTTCTAAATTTTTGTTTTAAAAACAGGAAAAAATAGTAAAATTTTCTACAAATTAATAAAATAATTTTATTTGACAAAAAAATACAAAATTAAAGTACAAAAATCTAGAAACATTTTTAATCTAAATTGTAATATTCTTTTGGCAACATTTTTAAAAATAATAAGACTTGAAAATTTGTAGGAGTAATCTGATTTCTTTTTTCAGTTAGGATACATTTGGCTTGTGAAAAAAGTTGCTCTACGCTCTAAAGCTATCCTAGATAGTGACGAATTTGGTACTATCGACCAATATTTGATAGCATCTTCTTCTTTACGAATCGGTTCTTCGCTCAAATAATATCTTAATGATTCGGGCATACCTGTTCTATCATGTAGATTTTTAGCCTTTTCTAGTTTAATCTTCTCACGTAATTTTTTATCTAAACTCCAAAATATATTTTTATCAGGCTGTTTTTCTTCAAACTTTTCAGAACTCTGCTCCGAACCGTGTGTTTCAGAATCATTTTTCAAAGCTTGTGATTGATTTGAATTTGATTCTAAAGCCAGTATTTCTTCTGCAATATTATTTATAATTTTGGAACATGCTAGGTTGCAGCTAAAATACATTTTTTTTGTATCTGGGATCGAGTATAGTTGATGTAGCTATTAATGTTTTGTATTCAATATTTTTAAATCTTTTGTCAAAAGCTTCTAATAATAAAAATTTAAAAATTTTGCTGTTTTGAGTTGTTGCAAGTAAGCAGTCTAGTTCATTTTTTACATTCTTTATTAAGGGCAAACATTCACTGCTTGTAATAAATTTCTCACCTGAGAAAATTTCTAAATTTCTGTTGCAGTATGAATCGGTTGTAAGAATGCTATAAGTTCTTTTATTGTTTGTAGGTGTTCTCCCAGGACAGGTTTAACTTCCGTATCACCATGCATCTTTACAAACAGTATGTTAGAAATATCATCAGCTAGTACTATATATCTTTCTAACATTTTCAGTACTGATCCCAAACGAGTATTTATTGCAATTTAAGGGTACTAGATCGGTAACCTTTCTTAATAAATCTGATGCTCTGACAGAATGTTGAAAAAATGAGACAACCGTTTTAAAATGATCAATTAGAGCTTTTAATACTTCATTCTCAAATACTTCAGCCGGGACTAAACTTAAAACGTGAGCGAATCATTCTAAATATTTATCCTTTCCGAAACAGTCGATAACAGCTTTTTTTATGTTGCTTCCTTGATCTGCCACGACATATACAATCTGTTCTTTTTCTAACTTCCAATCTTTGAGTAATTCATTGAACCACATTTCAATATTTCCAGCTGTGTGCCTGTCATCAAGTTCCTTGACACCAATTGAAATCGATTTATAAGTTTCATCCTTTATAAAATGAGTTGATACACCCAAGTAGGATCGACGTGTATTTGAATCTGTCCAAAGATCAGCTGTGAGAGCTATATGTTGTATGGTTGATAATTTATTTTTTACGATGGCAGACAATATTTCATAAGTTTGATTCATATTCTGTGTAAAACTTTTTCTGTTTGGTAGCTTGAAACTAGGGTTAATATAATTACAAAATTCTTTAAAACCATCCTTTTCAACAATATTAAAAGGTAATGCATCTTTGGCAACCATATAAGCTAGTCTCTTTATTGCACCATTATACTTTATACTGCCAGCTTCAAATAATAGAAAATAAATATGTTACTGGTTATATTTAAATTCAATACATTTTAAAATTATTAAAATTCACTAAAAAATTTACCTTCAAAAGCTCGTTGCGTCGCCAACATAGAATCTACTTTAAGTTGACTCTTTTTAGTTTTAGAACTTTTGGATGTTGTATTTATTTTTTGAGTTTCTGAATCCAAATTAGGTGAAGTGCAGTGACTTTTATCCAACTTTCTAGACTCTTCGCCAGAAAGGGTTTTCTCTTCTAGTGCAGGTGGATCTGGCAGCTGGTCTTTCGATTCTGAAGATTTATGTTGCGTGGCTTTTTTTTACTTGTATTTTTCTGACACAGAGCTACTTTTATACTAGAATGATTATGTTGAATATGCGCATGTAAGTTTGTAGTGTTGCCTGCAGTTTTGACAAATTTGTCGCACTCAAGGCACATTGCACCAGAACCATCATCGCACTTCACAAAATACTTCCAAATATTGCTGTTAGGAGGCACTGTAAAAACAATAATGCAATTACAAAATTTTCTTCATAAAATAAGTATTTGTACTAAAAAATTTTAAATAAAATAAGAACGCCTGATTAAAGAAATATAAATGCATGCATACTTTTTTAGGTTGATGAATAAGGCTAGTCGAATGCAATGTTTACATGACCCGATATAACCTTATCAACGACTAATATTCGGTAATTCAACAATTATCATATACTATAGTACAAACACTAAAGTGTTTGAACGTCATCACGTTGTTCAACTGTTCGTATGCCGTATGCGTTTAGTACTTGTAGATTTCTCCACTAATTGGTTGAGCTTTAAAAAACAATCAATCAGCGAAGAAGTCTACGGCATACAATGTAGATTGGCAGTTAGCAATAAGAAAAAAGGCGGAAACTGGACAAGCCGTTAAATGCTATCCTATAGAGAAAAGAACAATTTTTTTCGTATAATTACGACTAAACGACTTCCGTACCCTCATTCTTCATGAGGTTTTTAGTGAAAAATTTGTACGTTTTTCATTTTAAATATTTAAATTAAATTTAAGAGAGGAATATCATTTAGTTTAAAAAAAAGTAGAATAGAAAAATAAAATCATGAGTTTTACTCAAGAAGATTTATCTTTAGAAAAATTTAAAGAAATCCTAAACACGGCTGTATTTAGTGGCACCAACGATTACTTAAATGATAAAATGAAATTTGCTTTAACGTATATTTTAAAAACAAGATCACGAAGATTCCCCATACTTTGTCTTAGGGCTTTGAAAATTGATATGGGTGATGTCACGTATCACTTTTGTTTTTGGATATCTAACACAACTTGTGGAAGCTTTAGATTTTACGAATGGAAGGAATTTAACTACCAGGAAGTTCTTCGAAAGGTGACAAAAGCATTATCATTATTGGGAGACAGTGTTATTGGCACCATTGAGGATTTAAATTCTTGATATGACCTTCAGCAAATCCACATTTGACCTATATAGGTCATCTGAAGGTCAAATATGCAATGTAGTGAAAAAATCCAAAACACCAAAAATGTGCAACAAAAAAAAAAGAAAATACTAAAAGTTTCGGATTTTTCCCTGGCTATCCGATGGTGACCTTGGATTTGACCGCGGTCATGATCTTGAAGGTTATTTCAAGGTCAAGTTCATTTTTTTAAACAGAAACTCATATTTTTGATTCCGGAAACAGAATCAGCAAGTTCAGATATGACCTTCAGCAGACCGAAATATTTGACCTTCAAATATTTGACCTTCAAATATTTGACCTTCAGATAACCTACAGCGGTCAAATTTGGGTTTTCTGTAGGTGATATCTGAATGAAATTTTTCCCGCTGATTCTGTTTCCAGGATCAAAAATATGAGTTTGTATTAAAAAAAAAAAAAAAAAAAAAACGACCTTGAAATAACCGTCAAGGTCATGACCAAGGTCGAATCCAAGGTCACCATCGGATAGCCAGGGAAAATCCTAAACCCTTAGTAGTTTGTGTTTTTTCTCCCATTCGAGATTTTGGAGTTGTCCAGCTGTACCGAGACTTTTTGATCACCCTGTTTGTGTAAACATTAAAAAATACATGATTAAAGTAAAATACTCGTATACTTAGTAATGTTAAATATACTACCTATGAATTATTTGTACTGTGTTATGTTCTCATGTTCTGTATGAAGCTTTTATAACGTGGGAAAAGTGCACTGAAAAAAAGATATTTTAGCAGCAAGTAGAATCCACTTGATCCAAGAGGAAAATAATTTTGTTTTATGACACTAGTAACGATATGCTTGGATCAACTATAAAATCTCCTTCGAGTCCGTCTATTTGCCATAAGCGGATTGCTACTTAATTCAAGTATCAGTATATTAAAAAACGTAAGGTTATTTTGAATTGTTAAAAAATGAATATTTTTAGTACAAGAGGAAATCCATTATATTTAATAATCATTTTACTTAATTAAAATACTTATATTCTTAATACAAGAAGAAATCTATAATATTTAATAATCATTTTTATTGATTGAAATATTTATATTCTTAATACAAGAATAGATAAAATTCATTTAGTAATCATACGAGGGTCATTTGACAAGTACCTAGCCTCACCGCCAGATGGTGCCACTATCGCACCAGAAATACACTACAGTGCAGTATCTTCCTGTAAACGGTTACAGACGAAATTTCAGCCGGATCGGAGTTGTAGTTTATTTTTGAGAACGTGTGAAAGCAAATGTGTCCGTTGATTTTTGAAAAAATGGAGAAAGAACAATATCGGTCGGTGATTCGATTCTTGTTTTTGGAAGGGAAATCGCGCAGTGAAATTAAAGAACGCTTGGATGCAGTGTATGGGGATGCTTCTCCTTCGATGGCGACCGTTAAATTTTGGTATAACGGGTTTCAACGTGGTCGTACGTCGGTTTTTGATGATCCACGCCCAGGTGCTCCGAAAACAGCCACTACGGAGGAGAACGTGACAAAAATACACGATATCGTTTTTTCAGACCTCCGATTAAAGGTGCACGAGGTAGCTGCGATAGTAGGCATCTCAGAAGAACGCGTGTGGCATATCCTACATGAGATTTTAGGCATGAGGAAGCTGTCAGCAAGGTGGGTGCCGCGTTTGCTGACTGGAGACAACAAGCGCATCCGTGTGACCAGTTCAGAGCAGTGTTTGGAGCTGTTTAATCGCAATCCAAAAGAGTTTTTGCGTCGTTACGTGACCGTCGACGAAACATGGATTCACTACTACACTCCAGAGACCAAGGAGCAGTCAAAACAGTGGACCTTACCCGGTGAACCTGCTCCGAAGAAGGCGAAGACGGTCCCGTCGGCCGGAAAGGTGATGGCCACTGTTTTCTGGGATTCTCAAGGTGTGATTTTTATTGACTATCTGGAGAAGGGCAAAACGGTCACAGGACAGTACTACGCCGAACTATTGAGCCGATTTGACGCCGTGTTAGAAGAAAAACGGCCCCATTTGTCTAAAAAGAAAGTGCTTTTCCACCGCGATAATGCACCGGCTCACACTTCTGCACTCGCCACGGCTAAATTGGTCGAATTACGCTACGAACTGCTGCCCTATCCACCGTATTCTCCAGATTTGGCTCTGTGCGACTTTTTTTTGTTGCCGAACCTAAAAAATTCGCTCGCCGGGAAGAGATTCCACTCCAATAACGAAATAATCGCCGCCACGGAGGCCTATTTTGCAAACCAAGAGAAAACATTTTTTTCAACGGGGTTAAAAAAATTGGAACACCGCTGGACCAAGTGTATTCAACTAAAAGGAGACTACATTGAAAAATAAATTTTATTTTTTGTAAAATTTTGGTGTTTTCATTTGTAGGTTAGGTACTTATCAAATGACCCTCGTATTACTTGATATAAAAATTAACATTTTCGGTATAAGAAGAAATCTATCATATCTATTATATTTAATAATGATTTAAGCTAGTTCGGTTTCAGAAAATTCAGCGTCCTGAAAAAACAGACTAATTAAAAATCAATTCATAATTTAAAATTGCATATTTCACTTTACCTCTATTTCGTTTTGATTTTCAGAATTTTCCATTGATTTGATAATTCGTTAAATTACAGGACAACTTAAATTCATTTTCAATTTTTTGAAATCATCAACTGTCATACAAGATAAGATATCAATATCTGTATCTGAAAATATAAATACAATTGTTTAAAGTTAATTTTAATTTTGAATAAATAAATCGCGTTATAAGATAATTTTTTTTCTAAAGTACCATAAAAAATGGAACTAACAATAAAAGCAGAAAAGTTACTCTCTAAAAATAAATATGTGAAAAGTTGTTCACTGGTACAAATAAATGAAAAAATTGACTAATTATTTAGTGAATATTGACTTATTGAAGTAATGGAATCAAATTGTTACTGCGTAATAAGTGAATATTCACTAACGAATTAGTCAATTTTTTCATTTATTCGTATCAGGACTTTTCACATATTCATTATAATAAATTATAAAAAATGAAACTTACCTTTCAAAGCTGTGTAATAGTGTAACACTATTGTCCAAACACGATAAGTGAACAAATTATTCAATGTTTCGGAGCCTCATTTTTTCTAGTATCAATCTTCACACTTGAACGAACTGGCGCATACTGATGAATTCTACAAGTAATTATACATGAGCTCCCACGCATACCGTTCAATTTTCGGAGAATTTATACTAGTACACGAATTGGAAATTTCACGCGTTGTAAACAAATAAGAAGAGTCGTAAATAGTTTTAAGAATGTAATACAAGCATTTTTCCTAATATACACACATTTCGTGAAAATTTGTTGCAAAGGGCCACGCATACAATCAATAGAAATCTGGATATCCATTAATGTTCATATGATAATAACACTTACGGGAGAGAATTTTCGGCTTTATATTTAAAAAAATTTAACGGATACCCAGATTTCTGTAGATTGTAGGTGTTTTGAAATGTCCTCTATTATATTAAAGTGACGTTTCCTCACATTTTTTCCTTTTCAACCCACCGTTTAACCCACCCTTTAAATTTTCATAATTATGGATGTATAACTTTTGGATGGATAATTTTAGGATATTATTTGGTGAATGTTTTCTGGATAATTTTCGGATAATTTTTGGATAATTTTTGGATAAGCTTAAAATAAAAAAACATCATGTGATGGCAAAGAAAATTTTGAACGCATGACAAGATGAAATTTACTTGTAATTAGTAGATTTCTCCTCGTTGTAGAAATAATTATTTTTTTTTTCAAATTTAACTAATATTATAGAAAAAGAAAATTCTACTCGAATGGAGAAGTCGATAATTTTGCAGGAAGTCTCGATAAGTATATTAGCTGTTAGTAGATTTTGTTTTAATGAAAACAGGTGTTGCTCAAGTGGATTATTCTACTTGCTTCCAGAATAAACTTTTTTCAGTGTGGATAAAAAAGTAATACTAAAATTAAAATCTCTTTATAACTGTTTTTATAAGTATATTTTATATAAGAAATTTAAAATTTAACTAGTATAGTATTTTATGGCTTATAAAACTTGTAAAAGATAATAACTCTCTCATCTTTAATTATAATATTTATTTTAATATTCCAGTTTTCTACGTATGGTTTCGCTAAACATAACAATCGAAATAGGTTGTCGTTTCAGAAGATTCATATCACCTACTTACACCTGAAATTTGTAGTTTATAATTTTTAAAGTAATAAATAATGTTCTACGGGCATTTCGTTTAGTACACATAACTATAGTTTATATACAGATAACGAATGCAATTTCTACTTTATCATACTTAACAAATTTTTATACCGGACTATAATTCTTGTCCTCTGCAGCCCTATAAATCACAGCTCCACATTTTATAGTCGTTTCATTGAGTTCATCACTGCATTTATTTCTCGGCGCGCGCAGGCAGGCTGGCAGACAGGGTCGAAATTACCATGCGCAAGGAAACGACTGTGAATTGTAAATCTTTCCCTCATTATGCAACCACGTTTTTTAGCGCAATTTTCAAAAGCGCAAGGACGCGGGCGATTCATTTTCAAAATTATTTCGCACTAATGCGCCAAAAGTAATAAATTACGATAAGTGCGAGCGAGTATGGCAAAGTATAACGACGTTCGTAATTAAATTGGCGCCTGCGTCTACGCGCTGCTCTCTGACAATGCTCTTATTATTACTATACGCATCCACGCGCGCATTAAACTTTATTTTCGCGAAAAATACAACAAGCAAACAATAAACAATAAAAGCACGGATTGGATATGTAACAACGCGCTAAAAGCGTGTTATTCGTTAATGTGTGAACGCGCGAAATAATAAAAGTGAATAACATCGGGCTTTCTAAAATATTAAACGATAATTTAGGAGCTTTGCGCCATCGCCTCTACATTACCACCTGCATAAACGACATTTCGTTTCGATACACCCTTTAAAATTAACCCCGCGCTCTATACTATCGCCCGCACATATACACACACGTAACGCGGTAATAATCATCCGTAAAATACCCTGCTAACTCTTTCGAATACCTCGGGCGCATAACGCGTGCATTTGCATTCGGCCTCTGTACGAGCCATAAATTCCGCAAGAACAACGCCGTCATTCTAAAACACATATCGGCCTGCGTGCGGTAGAGCGACAGCCGGCATCTGTGTCAACCGCGACGTTCGACGATATAATTGACCGTTAAGAAATCGTAAGTGACTTGTGCACAAATGCCTTCGATATATCCCTCTGACACAGATTCGATCGATCTTTTATTCTGCGTATATATGCAGCGACGTGACTTCGCTTACGCCGATCAATCGTCATTGTGCAACACAGCGAGATTCACAGAATCGAATATAAAGGCGCTTGCACTCGTTATATTGTGTCGCGAGTTCTTTGTAATACTCGACGGGCCGCGTGCGAGTACGGATCAACAGCGTCGTTAGCCTTGATTAAACGACGAGCTCCAAACATTTTCCGCGAACGACGCCTCTCCCCTCTTTAGAATTTGATCGGCGGGCATAAAAGAAAGTTTCGGCAAAAAAAGGCCTTCGAGTGTGTAACGTAGACAGCCGTAATCCACTTGTTATCTCCGCTGAAAAAAAAATCGAGCCTCAACTCCCTCATCGCTCTGTCGCTGTATATATATATATATAGGTATACTATAGGGGATATGGCTTACACAGTCTGTGTAATCCGTCGGAATTCAGTTATCCGTTCGCGTGCGCGCCGAGTGAGAAATCTCTCTTCCTAGATTTTTGCTCCTCTGCCTACCCCGTTTTTGTCAATCCTCCGTTTGCGAAAGCTCACGCAGGCGAAACGTTAATTAATCTCTCTCTCTTTCCCTCTCTCACTCTCCGCGTGGTTTCGTAACGAGAAAACTTCAATCAAATGGGAACGAAACTCGCGCGCGGTCAAGAGCGCTGAAATCCAATCAAAGTGGTCGGCAGAGGCGTAGGAGTTACGGTAACTTTTTTTTTGTTCGCGCATCCTTTGTCTCTCGTCGCTTTACCCCGCACCTTTTTGCAAAGCGTTGAGTGAGGGATATGTGCGCGAGGATCGCTCAGTCATGAAAAATTAAGGTGATGCGATACCCACGCTATTACTCAAAATTGGGTTCCCGTTTTTCTCATTCAATTTTTAATTTTAAGAAAAAAACTCTTTGATACGTTGTAGTTCTTTATTAAACTTAAAACGTGTCAAAGAGTTTTTTTCAAAAAGTTTAAAATTGAAGGAGAAAAACGGGAATCCAGAATTGAGTAATAGTGTGGATATCACATCACCTTAAGACGATCGAAAAAGGAGGCGCGAGAAATGATGCTGCACATGGGTGCATCAATGTTGCAGCGAGTACGTGCGAAGTAGAGGAGGTTTATTGATGTATGCGGAGCTCGCCGCGCGCAGTCGATGCGCCGCGATCGGTAAAGATAGATATATGTATGTGCGCGGGATTGAATCGGTGATGAGCGTGTGAAATGTTGATGAACGCAAGAATATGGTTTAGCATAGTAATAACTACAAGACAAAGTTGATAAGATTATTTATTATACTACTGTAGTTGAAATGCAGCTAATGGTAGTAGTAGATAATGATCAAATTATTACATCTAATGGCCTTGATACTACCAAACAGGTGGAAATTTTGTTAAGGTTGTAAATAACAAAACACCATTTAATAAATTCCAACGTTTCGAGCATTTTATTAATACGCTCCTCTTCAGGTATAAGAATTGAAATCAAAACATGTTGCGCGGGAAACTTGACGAGCGGATTGTAAACAATCAGTACTACTGATTGTAAAATATCAAATTTATTCAATTATTCTATACATTGCTCTCTAAAGTTGAATTAGTGAGAAAACCACTAAATACATTAGTTAAAATTGCTTCACCACCGTAGATTTGTGAATATTCACTAATTCTACGGGGGAGCCATTATGTTTATAGTGCACTGAGAAAAATTATCTATGGAAAATTATGAAATTATCTATGAAAATGTACTATGTTGTATGGGAACAGAGCCACAGAGTTGAATTGTATTAAATTTTACAACGTTTTCTATCAAATTTTACTATACTGGAAAGTAATTCCACGTAAAAAAAATTTATAAAAATTTTATAAAAGTTATATAAAACTTTTATAAAGAAATGGTTCTATATAAATAATATATACACTTTATAGAAATCATATAGAGTTAGCAAGAGGAAGATAATTTTTTTCTAATTAAGGTAATTTTCTTTTTAATTACCTTAATTACAAAAAAAAAATTACCTTCCTCTTGCCAACTCTATATGGTTTCTATAAAGTTTATATATTATTTATATAGAAATATTTCTTTATAAAAATTTTATATAACTTATATAAAATTTTTTTACGTGGGAAAGTGTAGTGAGGTTTTTTCACTAATTTAACTTTAGAGAGTATTGACGCCGCCCTCAAACACGCTCGCGTTACACGAATTAAACTTTACTGTCGGCATCTTAGCCAAAATAAGTATAACCGACCTATGCGAAAGGCGCGCGCGCCCTGTGCTCTGCGCGATTTTATCGCCCTAGCAACGTACACTTTTCGCACCGCATTAAAGTGACTCTCTTACTCTGTTTCCCGGCTTCTTCTTCCTCCTTGCGCTCTCCTCTCCACGTACGCGCGTTACGAGGTTACGTGACCGCGCGCTATCTCGACCGACTGGGAAATCGATAGCGCGTACGCGCGCGCCAGCCCCCGCGATTAGCATTCACGCGGCTCGTGATTAAACGCGTTGTATCTGTATGTATGTATGTATTATATATACACTCACCTGTTTACGTGCGAGCACGTGTGTAATATTTGTATTGTACGTTAGGTCGTGGGTATTGATATTGCAGGACCCTAGAGAGGAGTGTGTGTGTAGGTGTGTGTGTCTTGGCGGCCGTTCCTTTTTATACTTCCCGACGAGAGAAAGAGAGAGAGAGAGAGAGAGAGAGAGAGAGCCAGTTTTTCCGGGAGCGAATCTACCCTGAGCGAACTTATCGCGCTCGCGTTCGCTCGCTCGCGAGCTTTCAGCCAAATGTTCCGCGCATACTGAGTACGTGCGAAAGAGGCGAGAAAGAGTGAGAGAGAGAGAGAGAAGAGAGCTTACATTTCGGCAAAGCGCCGGCATGCATATATCCCTGAGAGCTTTCAATCTCTCCGCGAGATAAGACTTTTCGCGTATTTTTAAGAAAATTACTCGGCCGAGCGCAAAGCTCGCGCGTCTTTTATTTCTTCTCTCTTCCTCCCTCCTTCTGAAAGCTGCAGGCGCGCATCGACGTCTGTCTGTCTGCACCGTTGCCGAGTATTACGTACTAAAGTTTGCTATATCCACGCGTTGCGCCGAGCTTATATGTACATGGAAAATATATATATAATTGTGCGCGCTCGCTCGGCTGGAATAGATCGATGTTTATACGCACGGAGCAGCAGCGAATTAATGTAATGCGGAATTCGTGTAATCACATTATAGCCGATTCTTTCGCGGGCTGATCGGGCGCGGAGTGGCTCGAGTATCGAACGAATGATTATATGGATTGAGGGATTATACATTATGCGTATATATGTGCGCGTGTCTATAGAAATGGGAATAAAGCTGTTGGTTTTAAAGTCGGATTATTTGCGAAACTTACGCTACATTTGCGCATATACAATGCGTATACACGCATATATATAGAAGGTAAACAGGGATACCCGTTCCTACTGCGTTCACGCGTTTCTTCTTTTAATCCACTTTATCACAAACACGCGTGTGCATACATATATGGCAGCACACAATGCGCGTTAGTTCGCATATGCAAACATTAAATATTTCATACCAATTAATTATTTATATATGAATACTATATATACGAATTGGATCGCGTCCAAACAACATTATTATTTCGAAATATTATTATTAGATGCCGTCCATTCCCAGCGTTAAAGAAAAGCACTCACAATCGCCCGGTGTATTTACACAAAGCCCGTGTTATATACCGCACGACCACTCGCATCACAGCACCCTCACCGTTATAAACGTAAGTAATGTTCGATTTTCGAAACATCCGACGCGAGCAGCGCAGGGCGACCGGCCACTTTATTCGCTTTCCAATTCGCAGCCACAATACGCGTGGATCACGCATTACTTCGGAAAATACCCAGCCGAACCTCCCCCCCCCAGGATTTTTTACGGTCAGAAATCGTTAGGGCCCCGCGCGGTTACCGCAGCGCGCGCGCGTGGCGCACCGCAAAGATATTGATTCAAATATGTTTCTGCAGGCTGCTGCTGTTGCGGTGGAGCACGCCCGGCGTGTATATACATGCGCGTGTGTACTGCATCTATACGTGTGCGTGTGTGTAGAGAACGGTGGAATTCAATTTTGACAATATGATGCCAGTCGATATTTTTTCGGGAACGCCTCGGAGAAAGAGGTTAAAGGTAAAGGAAAAAGCCGCGAGTGTGTGTGTCGCACGCGGGTTTGAGTTGCCGGTAATATCACGGGTTGATGAAATAAGACGGGGGGTGGGATATATATATAGATGTGCATTGCAGGTGTGTTTTATCTTCTGTATATAGATTTAGAGCGGAATCGTTCTAATGGCGTGGAAACGCGCGTGCCAACAAACATATAGACATTGTATGACATAAATAAATATAGATAATCTTCTTGTTGTACAATCCCGTCACTGTGTACTTATATTTATTCAAACCCACGTTACCTCGCATTTCTACTATAGCTTCTGCGCACACAAATCTATATACCCCGGCGATACGACCCTACATTCCGGCCAAACTTAGAATACACACAGCCCACGAAACCGCACGCTGAACGCGCGCGCTTCAAAAAATAAAAAGCCATCAGAGAGCCAGAGAGCTGAAATCCGTCCGGATCAAATAATAAACATCGCTTTTCTCTCCCTCCCCTGCAGGCTTTCGCGATCATCGAAAACATTCAGCGCACTCAACGAAAATCCACGTTCCCGGAAAAAAGCCATCCGCGCTATCCTTGAGGTCCGATCAGTGAATAATGCGTCCCGAATCTCCCATCGATGCTCTCGTCAAACGTTCGCTCGCTCGCGTACGTGGTAGTAGTGTAGAATTGGGTTAATGCGGGCTTAAAATTTACGCCCGAATCTCCGGCGGCGGATGCCGCAATTTCCAGTACAACTGGTTTCCGAGGGTTTCTGTGTGTACGTAGGGCGAGGGAACTGATGACGTAATTATGAATAAAGCGTGTGGCAGGGAGTTGGGTGTTCATTAGGCGGTCAATTGCGCGCAGGGTCTTATAATTTTGAGGTGCAGATCAATCTGCAGAAGATACGTCAATTGGAGTTGCATAAAATATACGCTCAATCAGAGCATATCGCTCTCAAAGCGTCAATTGAATGAAGCCTTTTCAAGGCTTCTTTTATCTTTTTTTTATCCTTGAACGCATTACATTGAGCTATTATGAAGCATTTTCTATTAATCGGAGAAGAAGAGTTTACATTCTATACAGGAATTTAATGCAAACCATTTATTTTCCCTTCCAGCAATAAAACGGCTTTTCTTCCTATTTCCAGTCAGTCAAGTCAAGACAGTAAGAAATGAGATAAAATGAGAACAAATAGGTTTCTAAGCTTTTGAAAAACGAGACCCTTATTCCCCCCTACAAAAAAGCCTCACCAGATTATAATACCAATTCAATATCAATAAACATTAAGCAAATCGCGGCGAGGGCGCACCACTTACTCACGTAACCGGGGCCGATTCTACTGACACGCCACCCTTTATTTCTTTTAAACACCGAGCACGCACGCGAAAGAACCACCCGCGCGCTCCTTTTATCGATCCACCCTCTCTCTCTCTCCTGCTCACTCCTGCTAAGCGATTTCGTAGCAGCACCTGTTCACTCCTCCCCCTCTCTCTCCCCAGAAGTCAAGCGGCGACCGAGCGCTTGAAAACTTGGGCATAAGGCAAACGGCGCGGCTGCCGCCCCGCTAGGAAATTCCGAAGCTGCTCTTCGCTCGGCAAATATAGCGACGCACATTCTCTGCAAATGGCGAATGTGTCTTGGAGCCTCGCTCTCTCTCCCAGCGCCGTTTTAATCTGTTGCCTCTCTCTCTCACTCTAAGAACTTACTTCCTCCCTCTCTCAACTTTTCCCCTGTAAACACGCCGGCGGTCCAAAGCGGCGGCTTATTTACCTCCGCGCGTACAGCCCGCATCGATCCTGCGCGTTTAATGCCGCGGCGCGCGGATGTCGCGGGGGGTAATTCGAGGCAACTTTCGTCGCCAGACGTTTTAACTGACTTCTCTCTCTCTCTCTCCCTCGTTCGCGTTCTTCGATTTGTCTTTCCCCTGACGACGTCGGCGGCGACTTTACGTACTTAGCGGCGCGCTCCGAGTTTGTTTATACCTCCAGGCCCTGATACCACCAGTAGTGGTAGCTTATGTACTTATATATATATATATATATATATATATATATATATATATATATATATATATGTATATACACCTTGCAGTCACGACGACGTAGTCATAAAGTCCGGGGGGCGCGGAAGCGTATAATTTAATCGCGAAAGAATTATATAAAGCGGCTCGCCGCATAATGAAACCTAATGGCCGCGAGAGTGAGAGACATTATCAACGAATTCGGGATGTCCGGCAGCTAAAAGCGCGCTAACTGCTATCAGCGCTCGGCGTGCGCGCGGATTAACGTCCGCCGTGGCGCGTAATTATCTTAACGCTACCACAACTACTGCTACTACTGCTACTTCTACTACTGCTACTTCTACTACTACTACTACGAACCCTTAACTCCATATTCCGCTACGAGAAAGCTTGACGACCGCGTCCAACCTCGCGTTTATCTATTTGCGCGATTGTCGTGCGCGTGTCTTGGTTATGTCCCGGTCCGACAGTTTGGCTGTTAATCCAATGACCGCGCGCGTTGAATTAGCCCCGGAGAACCGAACGCTGATGTGATTCAGAGCATCGCTGGAGCTCCTGCGGTTAGAATTTGTGCGCGTGTTTCGTTTCGTTAATATTTGGTTAATGAATGGATGTGACGAACATGAAGAGAGATGAATCCTCGTCCATTCTTTCATTTACGTATACGTAGGCCCTTTGTTTCCCTATTTTCAGCTATTTTCTGATTAGTAGGGCTAAACCGTGGCGCAACGTTAACTCGTAGTTCGCATTTTCCCTGACATTCCATTTATTATTTGCTTCGTCTCTTCTCCTCGGCAATCTCTTCCTCTTACAACTACTGCGAACTACTCTTTTTCCTCTCTCCTGCGCGTTCGCCTATATGCATAATCCACAACAATTTCCGTTAGACCATGATATCCGGCCATTATTCCAGAAAAATATAGACCAGGCGCCCGCAGCGCATGATATTCTCAAAATTGAATTTCCTGCAGTAGCTCGCCGGCGCCAAAATCCGAAATTGGATTAACGGCGTGCGTAACAGAATTTCCGCTATTTTTACGACGGCGTTTCGCTTTGAGTTCACGCCCGGCATTATTTACGGCGCCCCGGGAGAAAAGGGCTGTGCATAAAAGTTGGCGGCTGCTGCGCGCATGTTTGCGCAAGTCCGCAGTAAGTAAGTAATTCCCTCCAGCATTTTCGATATTATCATGCGCGCGCATGAGCGTCAGATGCACACTGCAGTCATCGCTCTCAATTAATTACCGCCAGGCGCGCGTTCTCAGAAGCAGTCTGCTTCGATCAATTACGCTCTCCAGCAAGCGAGCGAGTGAGCTGCATATGCTTGTGATCAATCAAAATTGATAAATACCATTCAAATTGTACTCCAACTATATACATATGTACTGAAGCACACGTGCGCGGGTATCAAAGCCGCATTTACCCGCTCACCTGCCAGCAATCTTATCCGTTCCCCAAATAACTCGGGCAATAAATCGCCCCACCGGCTCTCATCCATCCGCGCTTATGCAAATATACCATGGATCCAAGAACAAACGCTGATTCGAGTTTCATAACCGATCGTTCTCCCCCTTCACTTGAAACTCTCTCCCTCGAGAAAGAAGATCGCAAACGCGTATCACGTATATATACACACTTGTATCGGAGAGCACATTTTATCTCTCGCGCGTGGGCGCGACGTCCGAGAGCAGCAGGCCGCCCTCGAAAGGAGCGCCGAAAGCACGAGTCATTCTCGCGAGCGGGCGACACAAAAGCCGGCCCCCCGCGCGGCTTTTTTCGAACACTCGAGGATTCGATGAGGTAGAGAGCGAGAGAAGCGGAACGTCCTCAGCACGGCTCTTTGTGCACGGCGGAATGACTCGTGCGATTCGATTGCTGAAATAATGATACACGAGAGAGGATTGTTGGAGTGAATACACGCTTTGGCTGATGGCCGAGAGGGAGAAGGAGAGAGAGAGAGAGAGAGAGAGAGAGAGAGAGAGAGAGAGAGAGAGAGAGAGAGAGAGAGAGAGAGAGAGATTATTTGCGGAAGGAGTAGTCGTAGTAGTAGGTTACCCGTGCAGAGTAGAATTTCAGGATTTTACTTTTTCCCCATCCCGCTTTCTGACGTTTTTCCAAAATGACATATTCTTGTATTTATAAGGTCTCCGATTTTATCTCTCCGAGTGGATTTTATATAAACGAGAGTCGTTTAATTTCGAAAATACTCCCAGTAATACGAAGAATTCATGAAGAATTCCATTATTCAGCTCGAATATTACGAACGCTATGTCGCTGACTATATAAGGCATTCATCTACTCGCGCGTTATTTTAAACCGTTCGTCGGGCAATTTCAACTCTAAAATCTCGAGAGGATATCATTCCATTAAACGCGTACAATGCACACATTAAAAAACCAGCTCACGTCTATTAATCCATCCGAGCAGCCATAAATCGCCGCGCAGCTCCGAAAAAATCTCCTTACCTCAGAACTCACTTCTCGTCGCGTTTATCCATGTCAGTGAGTTACCCGCGCTCCCCCGCGGATGCCGCAGCTCGCGTCATACGTCTTCGTCAAGATTTCTCTCTTCCACTTTCTCTCTTGAGTTTCGAAGAACCATACCCGGCGACCGAAAGTTGGATGATTTTCATTTCTCCCCGGCACGCGCGGGAGATATAATGGATCGCCGCGTGGGAATCAATGGCTGTGATGTCGGGGCTTTTTGCCAGGTGCGCGCGGCGAAGAATTCAAAGCGCGCGGTAAAAAGCCAAGTGCTGACGCTGATATAGAGGCGCGTAACGAAGAAGCTAAGCTTCTTCAGGTTTTTCCCTCCCGCAGGGAGGTGGCTGAAGTGGTGACTGATGAACGGGCGTAACTGTCGCGGCGACGAAAATTTTATAACAAAGCGGTTTTCTCTGAAAGAGAAGATGGAGATGAAGATGAAGAGCGGCGGCGGTGATGTGTCTCCTATACACTACTGATAGAAATATATATATTTCTAAGGGGGGACACAAGAAGCCACTCGGCGGGACGCCCGACGAGCCTATATACGCCCGCCCGCGCGCGATCGTAAAGCGCCTTCTTTACGCGCGATAAAACCGAACGTGCGGCTGGCTTTCTTTCTGTCTTTACGTGTATACGGGGATAAAGAAGCTGAACGATGACAAGTCGGAATGGCCGGGTCGTCTTACCAGGGGGATCGGACAATCGGTTGTTTTATTGCAGTGCGCATTATTAGGGTACGAGGTGTATATATAGTAATAGACGAATCAGCCAGAACTTGCTAAACGATAGATGTTTCTCGTTAGTTTTTCGAATAGCTGAAAAAAGGGATAACAATCGAAGAAAATTGGCTAATCTTTGCATTATACGAGAAAGAAGGATTTGAGAGTATAGATAACATAGTTCGGCAGCACATCCATAAACTCCCACGTCAGCCACTTTTATCCCCCACCCCTTCTCCTCATCCAACCTCAAAGCTCTTCCCATCTCCGCAACAGCCACTTACCAGCTATCGTCATGGTATACGCGACTACGACTACGACGACGACGACGACGAGGCAAACAATTATGCAGAACGAACGGTGCGGCGAGTGATCGGAAGGTACGAGAGCCCTCTTCCACTCTCTCTCTCTCTCTCTCTCTCTCTCTCTCTCTCTCTCTCTCTCTCTCTCTCTCTCTCTGAGAGAATCTCATTTGCGAATGAATGCCGCGCAGTTATTCGCGGTTACGGCAATTAAGGGCAGATTCTCCGTGGCTCGGTGCTCGAATCGAGATTTACAGCGGCAGACTCTCTCCCACTCGCGCACGCTTCGCCGAATTTCGTTACAGGGTTAATCCTCATGACTATGCAGGCGAGTATGGTGGTGGTACGAGAGGGGGAGCTTTGGGAATCGACTCTCTCTCTCTCTCCCTCTCCTTCCGGTTTTTTGGGGCTTGTCATAAAATCTGGAAGTTTCGAGGGGGAAATTCTTCGCGTGCCGGTGTTGTTTAGCATCGCGCGGAATCCTAATTATAGGCCAAGGTATTTGCAGACGAGTCCCCTGACTTTATTAACTCTCGAGCGCGTGCTAACCCGTTTGTGACTTCGAGGCAGATAGTAAAAGACGCGAAGTTCGGTGAAAGTGTAAGATTTTTCGTAAGATAAAGCGACGCATCACGTGAGGGGTATAATTGGACGAGCGATGGGATTTAATCGGGAATACTTCGTTTTTATACAGTCCGCTGGAATGATATCTCACTGTCTCTCCTCGTTTTAGCCTCTGCCTGACTTTTCAATTATTTTAATAGCGACCCCCGCCGCCGCTGTCGCCGCTCTCCTGTCATTAATGCACGTCTTCGTCAAAGTAAAACAGCGCGATGTTCTTCAGCTCGGAATTTTAATGAATTTTCGTAGATACTGTGTAGAGAGCTCGGCTGAAAGCTTTCTTTCGCAATTGATAACTGAATTGTCATTTTCAATTAGATTAAATCTAATTGATAACTAAATTTTTATTTTTAATTAGATTAAATCTAAATGATAACTAAATTTTCGTTTTCAATATTAATCAATTAGATCGATTATAATAATTGATTTATTTAACTAAAAAGTAATGGAAATTACAGTTTAATTGATAATAAAATTTCAATTTTCAATTAGATTAAATCTAACCCTAGTAGAAAATAGACCAACTTCGTTGGTTAACATGTTCATCAAATGGAACCATTTCTACTTCAGATTATCATCAAAATTTAATTAAAACTATTTAAAACTATCACTATATTTTAAAGCATCTACAATATAATATTTCCACATGTATGAATAGTTATTCTTCGTCGACAATAGCAACACCTGCGTAAAAATAATTACGTGTGGCTGAAGTTTGTATAAAGTTGACGTTTTGGATAACTTCTCAGCAACTGTAGCCAATGGGACGCTGCCAAACTTCAAATTTTCGTAGTTCAATGTTCGGTGTAACTTTATAATAACTTTATCAGGACTTTACACGAATATCTTTTGCGTAAATTTCTGGGTACTACGTTCAGCTTAAGTTTAGGATGACTTATCTGGATGTTTATAGTAACTTTATACAAAGCGCTGTGAAACTTTTTCTAAAGTATTGGGGTGCCCAATAAGTTTGGGGCAACTTAATCCCAACTTTGGCCAAACTTCAAATCAGTCCATAATTAATACAATAAGTTTGGCGCAACTTAATTCCAACTTTGGCGAAACTTCATGTCAGAAGATAATTATTACAAATAATATTCGGCAAAAGATCAGGTAAACTTTTGCAGGGCCTACACGTAAGATATATACACGGTCTATTGCCTCGACAATGCTGCCGGTGACCAACAGTTTCATGATCCGCGGAAAGGAAAAGGCACCATTTTCAGATAAGTCTTTCTTCCTATAATACTGTATAAATACTGTATTGTAGACTAACCTTCCAACCTTAATATTTGTATCCATACCTACATTGCAATCATAACATTTACAATCCAATTCTAGCAAAATGTCAGAGCAAATACTTTGTGAATTGTTATGTTTATACGTGCATGAATTCGGCGTTATTGCAGAACTTACAATTCATGAATGCTGGAAACTTAAAGTTTTTGCACGAAGATTATCTTGAAGTACAAAGGCTAACGAAAAATTTATTACATTTCCGGAGGAAGAATGGTGAGATGTACAACTTATAGATGTATTCCTGCTGGTATCTCCCCCCGCCTGCTTCGTTTACGGTATTTAGGTGTCATGAAATGATATGAGAAGACAATATGTACATAATATATGTATTTCTGAATTATTCTATTTTTATTTGAATTTCAAAAGTTATCTATTCTTATTATTTAATGTCTTTTTAATCTTCAGAAAAAATCTAACAGTATACTATATAGTAGCATTTTTGTTTAACGAATTTTTATCCTGAAAATTATGAAGTGTGTATAAAATCTTTGTAAATTTTGTTACTAGAGGCCGGTCACCAGTAGCGTTATCGAGGCAGCAGACCGTGTATATCTTGCGTGTAGGACCTGCAAAAGTTTATCTGACCTTTTGCCGAACATTATTTGTAATAATTATCTTCTGACATGAAGTTTTGCCGAAGTGGCGGTTAAGTTGAGCCAAACTTATTGTATTAATTATTGATTTGAAGTTTGGCTAAAATTGGGATTAAGTTGTCCCAAACTTATTGGGCACCCCAATACTTTAGAAAAAGTTTCACAGAGCTTTGTATAAAGTTACTATAAACATCCAGATAAGTCATCCTAAACTTACGCTGAACGTAGTACCCAGAAATTTACGCAAACGATATTCGTATAAAGTCCTGATAAAGTTATTATAAAGCTACGCCGAACATTGAACTACGAAAATTTAAAATTTGGCAGCGTCCCATTGGCTACAGTTGCTGAGAAGTTATCCAAAACGTCAACTTAATACAAACTTTATGCATAATCATTGTGTGACGTTTTTAATTTAAAAAATGACAAGCGGTTCGTCAACCGTTGGTTGGCATTTCTACCAGGAAATTGATAATTAAATTTCTATTTTCAATTATCTGATTGATAATTAAATTTTCATTTTCAATTATATTAAATGCAATTGAAAATAAAAATTTAGTTATTAATTAGATTGATTATAATTATAATTTAGTTATCAATTATCAATGGATAATAATTAACCATTTTTGCAACACTGTTGTAGTGTGCAGAGAAAAATTTACTCTTTAAAGTTGAATTAGTGGTTTTTTCATTAATTCAACTTTAGAGAGTAGGATAAGCTTTTATTATAGCATTACACAACTTCTTTTATAAATTATTCTGCAAGCTGATCTAAACTTGAACGAATTTAGGTATTTTTCAAAATTATAAAATAACCATTATATAATTTTTACTCCAAAAGTATATAGCGCCCAACGTTTTCCAATTAACCCCACCAGAATATCTTGCCAAACCCCTTCGCTCCCCACATTCTTTGCGGCTGTTTGTACACACGCCGCTCACCTCCATCCCCCCGATATCAGCGTACGCGGGGGCAAGTTCGGCACGGGGGATAAGCGCTGGTTATCTTGGTTGACGCTCTTCTGAGTCTGTGTGTATGGACAAAGGGCCTCTCTCCCGTATACCGTAGTGTCGCTTAGGTAGACGTGCGCGCTCGATAGTTGGCCGAGAGTTGCTTATCCTCTCTCTCTCTCTCTCTTCTGCCCGAATCCGCCTCTTCTCCACCCGTCCGTTCGGACGCGCTCGAGTTTATCAAATACGTGTCCGGTGGAATTTTGCGCGCTCGCAGTGTCGGACGTATGCCACAAGTACTAACGGCCGGGGAGATGCAATTTTCGAGGCGCGCGCGCGCGCGGTTAGCAACTCCAAGAAACTCGATAAACGAAAGTTGCCGCCCGGAATATAACCTGCTGCTTTAGGTGTCTGTGGGTGTACGTAACTTCCCCGACGGCTTTTATCGCGGCGACGAGATGTCTTGGCATACTGAACGAATTAGTACATAATTAATCGCGGCGTCGCGCGATCCGATCTGTCGTAAAAAAATGTGATGCAGCGACGACGCGGCCGTAAAGTTATATATGGATGCTCGTAAAAGTTTCGTCAGCGCAGCGCCTTTAATTCACGCGCGGCCGTGCTGTAAATATATCGCGAGCGAGGGCGCTAAATTTCGGAAGCGCGTGTGTGAATGGAAGAGCCTTTATAAACAATTATCAAGGGCGTGAAATTTTCACAGCTTTTTGCCCACCATAGGTGGTAAAAGTGAAATACGCAGTTGTCGTCTCTCCAGAGGTACAGGGCTAAAGTCTATTGATAGGCTCTTAAAGCGGCACGATGGGTGTCGCAGTATAGTGACACACTTTTTGTGCATTTATTATTGAGACGTTATAATATTTCGTGTAATGATATTGGGTCGGTGAAGTTTCGTTTTACATGTTTTATAATGAATTGAGTTACTTTAAAATAATGGAAGGACTTGCATAATATTAAAAGAAAATTAGTTGAATTAAGATTTATTGTAAAAGTTTGATTTATTTTTACTAAATCCCTGTTGAAAATCCAAAATATTTTATAACTAATAACTGACCATTTATATTAGAAACTTGCTATAATATAAGGATTTCTCTTGTACAGTTTCTAGTTCCCGATGAAACGTTTTTTCTTCTATTATTTGGCCATTTAATAGATTGAAAAATAGAATGAGTTTTTCGAAGACAAACACAATCTTGTTCTTGAGTATTAAAACTGATCAGCTTCTTTAGTCTGAAAATGGCTAGCAGAAGGCTTGCTGTTATTACAAGGACTAAGAGACAGAATCAGACGGAGAAATAAAAGTTTTGTTGAATTATTCATAAAATGAGTACAACAAATGATTTATTAGTTAATGTTATATATTTATATTTTGGTAAGCCATTCAATGCACTTTAATGCTCTTTCATCAAAAATAAAATTAGTAAGTAAATCAAATAAGAATATTTTGTTGTTACGTTACGTCAATCTAAGAAATAGGCAAATAATGGTCGAAAAATCGTTTCATCATAGCAATTAATTAGACACTTTTACTAGCTATTTTCTAACTTCTTGGCCATTTCATATAGATGAATTTCTACCAAGGATCTATTAAATTTCGCTATAATTCGTCGAAATACAACAATTTTCCGCAATTAAATAATAAAGCTTCTAAAAAAGTTATAAAACGCACGAAAGTTGCAGAAAAGTCATGAAAAGATTGCAAAACAAAATTCATAACCCTTCAACGATAAAAACTTCCTACACCCTCATAATTTTTTTATACCTCAGTATTAAAAACTCCTCTAATCCATTAAAAAACGCCCATTTCCCTTGTACTACACTACACTTGCCCCTGTTCTCCATAATGCCTGCGATCCACCTCCCCCCAAAAAGCCCCCCTGGCAAATACTTCAGCATCAGCTTCTCTCTATCTTGCCGCTCGCTTTCACCGACCACGACCTCGGCCGCGCGGAAAATCCGAGTTCATCGCTCGGCTCATTGACGCCCTCTCTTTCTTTCTCTCCCTCGCAGCGGCAATTTCCATTAACCGTTATACCGACGAGGGAGTAAAGCTCCATCGCCGTGTGGTGGCTACTCCATTCACTCGGCCCATTCAGGTACACACAAAAGCTCCCGAGCGAGTAAGAGCGCGATGCTGGTTTTTTCGAAACGTCGAAACTCTTTTGTGCAGCGGAGTGCGCGCGAGGCCGAATCACGTTCGCGCGCGGTTGACAGGTGATCGCCGTCCCTCGGAATATACGAGAGCGAGCGAGCGAGCGAGAGAGAGATAAAAGCAACCTGACGCACGTCGCCTATATGTATATACCGATGCGCGCATAGAGCCACAGCTGCTGCAATATTGCGAGTTTCGGCAGCCTGCGTGTATACGTGTATGTGTGCGAAATTTATCAATAGCCGTCGTGTGTAGAGGCAAACGGAGTGTGTCTATATCTCAACGCGGAGGTGAGATTTCAATCCGCGCGCACTGATAAGACCCACTCGCGAGCAAGCGCGGGCGCGTGTCTCTACAGACTACAAAAGATCAAAGCGTGCGCGCGCTGCATTATTCAAGGCTAACGAGCCGCGCTGGGACTCTATACTACACCCGCGCTGTGTACAAACGCATCTCAAAGTGCCGTCGCTCATTTGGCCGCCGGGGCCGCCGATCAATCAGCTCTTTGCCACCGGCAGCAGCCGTTCGTTTTCCCAATCCTACTTTGTGTCTATATATAAACGAAAGACTTCAGCTACACCCGATAAGACGCTTAATCCGCCTCTTGTTAAGGAGTTACCAAAGGCGGCGCGCACGTGTAATTCGAGCGGATTATCAAACTTTTCAATATCGCCGAGCGCAATCGGCCGCTAATGGATTTTTCCGTCTGGCCGATCTCTTTTTTGCGAGCCGCTGCTGTGCGCGAGGAGAGCACCGATAATGCCGGAGGGCCGTAAGCTCGGAGATTTATTACTCCCTCGCCGCATTATCTAAGATTTTCCGCAAATTGAAACTTTTTAAGATCGTGTTTTTCCGCGGGGAGGTGGGAGTTTTTACCTCCCCTTCGATGCCCGCAGCGAGTCTCTTTCTTTACGTTTCCTCGCTCGCGCTTCTTCGCGGCCGGGAAAAAGCTGGCGTCGGGTTGCCGGTCGATTCGTCCAAGGAAGAGAGATGAGGTATACAGTGTAGTGATAAAAGGTTAACTAATCACAGCTGTTATTGAGGTTCGTTATAGTTGGGGGAGTGTATAATATAGATAGCACGACTGTCAAACTGCATAGCAGTATTATACAGTTTAAGCAAATTGCATCGGAACTACTGTCGTAATCAAACAGTATAAATTGATTTTGATATATCAAGTGGTACGGGAGAATCTGCCCTGAATGTTGTTGGAACGTAGTAAAGCATTTTCATGATGAGCTTTACGGTTACAGTTGGAATAAATTTTCATTTCGCAGCATTGTGATTACTTTTATATAAAAAATAGTAGGGGTTAAAAATAAAATATGCGTACGAGGAAGCTTTTACGTTCGTTGTTGAAAAATTCAATTAAAGAATTTTCATAATGTCCAAACAAAAATATTACGCTATTATAATATACATTTGATGCATTGACATCATGTTTTTATAATATTTATGTAACTCCCAACTTTTAGGTTTCCGGTTTTCAAAGTATTTCTTTGCTCACATATTTAGAGGTAGAAAAATTTCTACAAAATCTGTAAAATTTAACCGATAGTAAAAACTCCTACAAAAAGTGGCAACTACCACTGTGACACATATCGCAATTTTCCTCTGATTTCAATCTTGTCGCAGTGTTACAATAAAGCATTGTAATGTTTACCAACAATCATTTTCCCTTGTAAAAGTAAGCTTAACGATATTTACATAACAATCATACAACAATAAACCTTCCCCCCGAACTTTGTTTAGCAATACTCGATTGACTATTTTTTCAGCATACACAAACACACCCGCTGCGAAATTGGGCAACCCCCGAAACTGCTATAACCTCACCGCTTCGATCCTTTCCAGCACCACCACATCCCCACCTCTCTTTACGGCTCTCCTTCGCCCTCTCTCTTCACCCGGGACTTTATCTAGCGCTGAGAGAGAGAAAGAGAGGGAGAGAGCACGGGAGCTCGAACAAACACGGCCAATTAACGGAATCGCCAGCTAATCGATTAGCATTACCAAGCCGGAGGAACTTCCGGGAAGGCAGGCAGGCGCTAAGCAAACAATATGGAAGTTGGCGGAAAAACAGCGGGGGCGATGCCCCTCTCTCTCACTCGAGTGTATGGAGGTGATGTTTGCTAAAGGGGAAGAAAAAAAGGGAAGAAAACGAGTGTATGCGGATGGTGAGGGTGCAAAAGAGAGGAGAGGCGTTTAAAGCGCGAGGTTTTTTTTTGAAGAATCCGGTGAGTTTGCTGTACGTGTGAGTGATGCGGCAGTGTATTGGGATTTTGAGGTTGCTATAAAAGGGTTCTTTTATCGTAATCAGATGAATTGTGAAGGTATTGTGGTAACAACTGTTAATTCTCAGAAATGAAACATTAATGAACTTTTCTCCTCCGCACCATGGCTCTCTTTGTTTGATATTTTTAAAGTCCTTTACACGCCTAAGAATATCACCCTTAAAAAAGTTCTTCAAAATAAACTCACGATTTTCCGGATCTTCCAGCATTCTCGAATTTCCCCACAAAATAATACGCTAATTTTTCAATTAAACCGCAGAGGAGCTCGAACTTGGAACTCGAACTCTGTCCGGGTCGACCCTTCGAACCATGTAGCCATTGGAATTTCTCTCTCCCTCCGACTCTCCGGTAGCCACGCGCGGACAACTTCTCTCCCGTCACATCCCGTCGACTCTCCTCGTCCCTCCGCCGTAATGCGCGTGTTTTTGCGGACGGATATCCATTAAATTATAACTTCGCCGCAGCCATCGTCGATTCGCTGACTCTCTTCCTCTCTTGCTCTTCTTCATCTCCGGGATTCGTTCCGTCAAACAACGCTGCGAGCTGCATTTTGCAGTGCGCCTGCTGGCGTTTGTAATGGATTTTTCAATTCTGTTTTGTACAAAACATAAAGGGAGAAGGGATATGTCAGAGTCTGTGTATGATGGTCGAGTCTTATCGATAATCTCAGGATGCCGCAATTCGTGTTGGTTTTAATAGGTTAAAAAAATGAGTTTAAATAAATAAAACCTGCGATGGAAGAATTTATAACATTCATCAATCAAGTTAATAATATATAAAGAATATAGTACTATATATCCCTGGTAGAAATTAGTCCATTAAAAATGGACAGGAAAACAGAAACTGGCCATTGGGAATGGCTAGTTATTAGACACAAGTGTAACGCTTTTTTCCATCAACTTCTCCCATTTTATAGAATGACGCCAACCTCAAAATCTTCACATTAAAATTTCATAACAATTTAATCATATGTTTTAAAACATACTCTTAAGAGATAGTTTACCGGTATGTAAACAAAATTTAGTAGTCTGTGTACTATTTACAGCATTATTCTATAAGATATAAACCAAAATCGTTATTTTTCCACGTGACTCTATCCCTCTCACTCATTCATAAAAAATCGCTTGTTACTAAATTTTTAATGGCTTCATCTGTTAGTTATTTTAACTAGCATTAAAATGCCAAATTAATAGATAGTACCAAATTTTGACCATTTTTGCGGCCAATAGATGTGAAAAATAGGTTTAGAAAAGTGTTATTATTGTCATTATTTAATATTATCTGAAATTTTCTTGAAATCGATGGTTTGACATGTACAAGTTCCAAAATTGTACACCCAAGAATCCTATTTGGGTAAGTGGTTAGTGCGTCCGATTGCCGCGGTGAAGGTTGCAGGTTCGATCCCAACGCTCGTAAAAAAAATATTTTTATTTCTCATTTTAATTTATTTTCACATTAAATATATTGTATGATTAGAGTCTGAAAACAGGAAGAACGAGAAAAAATTTAATTTTTTGAAATTTAAGGTTATTCATAAAAATTACTATGTTGCATAGCAAAAATTGTTATAATTTCGATTTGTCCCTCCGTTCCTACAAAACATAGTAATTTTTCTTATGTTTATACTAAATTTTACTACAACATTTCTCTCAGTGTATGGTAGAAAACTGGAGTCCATTTTTTTGCCATCTTGGTTTAAACTAGCCATTTATAACTAACAGAAAAATTATTTCAATTTCTACCAGGGATAATACAAAAATAATACCTCACTATAATCTTTCTTGATGAAATGAAATATTACAATGTGCACAATTCCAAGTCGATTTTCCAACTCGGTATTTGAATGAAATTCTGTTAAAACGACATTGTGAGACATTTTATAATATCGTTTTGAAACCTGACAGGACGGTAGAATATTTCTTCAAAAAAAACTAACGCCACTCCATGCACAAAGTATACGTTATCATCTCGGTCACTAACAGCATACGTTTCCGAAAAGTGGACCTTTTTAGACAGTTTTTTACATGCTCAGAATTTAGCGTGCGCGGCACACCAATATGGATTACAGGACTGGTTTTCTAGGTTGAAAATGAAGATTTTCCAGCCTGTCTTGTTTATGTGCTTCGCACGCTAAACTGATCTCAGCAATAAATTTAAAAAAAAGGCACAAAAGAGTCAAAAAAAGTTCAGAAGATTTCCCCATATATAATAACAACCACGTCAAAAGCCAGTCAGACAGTAGTTGCGTTCAAACAATTACAACGCGACTATACTACCCTCCATACCCCGGAGCAGCAGCAGCCAAGCCACCCCGAATTTAAAATTCATACCCGGCAAAGCCTCGGGGCCTGCATAATTCTGCGAAAACATTAAACATTTGCGCACGTCAGGCCGACACAGCCCGTAGCATCAGCAGGCAGACTACGTCTGCGGAAAAACGTCGTCTTCGTCTCGGTCGGTGGGACGGCTCACTCCTTTAAAATAATACCCATAGCCACCACCGCCACCGTCGCCGTGCAAGAGCATTTGCGCAATCGCTGCTGCTGCCGGGGAGGCAAAGTTAGACATGCATTTTCCACGCCCCGGGAGCGCGCCACGGCGTCGCACAGCTGTTGCAAGAGCTCTTTCTTGTTATTCAAATGCAGATAGGCGAACTTGCGACTGCTGCTGCTACTGCTGCTGCCGGGAGGAGAGGAGAAGGGAGAGATGAATCTGAAATTGGCCGAAAAAACTTGAAGCTTGCGAGAGAGGAAGTTGGGGGTTGGGAGAGGGAGAGAGAGTTACCTGCCTGCTTGGCTGACTGACAATGCCGGCTCGATTCACCCGAGAAGAATGTGCAAGAGAGAGAGAGAGAGAGAGAGGGGGAGTTTGTTCTAAAGTAGGGGGGGGGGATTGTGGGTGGTGGAGGTATGTATAGCTTTATCAAACGATTTCGCGATGCCAGAATTCTTTAGTGGGAAGATTGGATTTTCCAATTTTTTTATAGAAAGCAATTTGATACAAAATTAATAGTAGGTATATTTTTAACATATTTCATAAGGTATATTATTCAGACTATTTCAGAATCAGATTGGAGAAAAAGATAAGGGCTAATTACTAAAACAATCACCACTTAATTCTGGCTTTGTCTATAGATAGATTATCATTGACTTATCTTTTTGTTTCGCGCCCGCTCTTTATTCTCTCGCAGAACTGCCGAGTAACGTTCATAACAATCTGTCAATCATAGCTAATTACCTAATTTCCCGAAATATTAAGAATAATTAGATCTGCCTTATTAGCAATATCTACTTTATCTGGACTCCCGGTGTGCGTTAATTATCTTGATACGCGGTAATTTGTTATCGCCGCCCGCGTGACCGAACTCGCAATACGCGTTTCGCTAAGCTCCTCGGATACGTCTTCTTCCCCCTCTAATAAAGCTCCCCGAATCTTTTGTTTCCAACTCTCTCTCTCTCTCTCTCTCTCTCTCTCTCTCTCTCTCTCTCTCTCTCTCTCTCTCTCTCTCTCTCTCTCTCTCTCTCTCTCTCTCTCTCTCTCTCTCTCTCTCTCTCTCTCTCTCTCTCTCTCTCTCTCTCTCTCTCTCTCTCTCTCTCTCTCTCTCTCTCTCTCTCTCGTTTTCTTCGCGGATCTATCGAACCGTGATATTAAGGGTGAAATATACCTTTTTCCAAATCGCCTGTTCGACAGATGACCATCAATTATTGTATATATATACTTACCAAACACGTTTGTTTGAAAAATTTTAATTCACATAGAATGGTGCATGAATTTACGAAACTAATCAGTGAAATGTTTGTTGCAGGGTACTGGGCACAGACATTAACGCGGCCGTGTTATTCAGTTGCTCAATTTCACGTTGGTAAAGAACCGAAATCATATAGCGTTGCTGCCGCGCGCGCGATAATTAAACCATTATGTTTTTAAATTAACCGTGCCTAATTGATAACGCAAAGTATAAACATATAATATAATGCACGTTTCAATCAATTCCCCCAAATATTAGCAATGCGCCACGGGCGCGCGTGTTAACGATTCCATATTAATTCTGCACAAAGTGTAACCGTCGGCCACAACGAATTCGATGTACACGCACACGCACATACGTAAACACGAAATTATGACGTGAAACTGAAATCGCGCGGCGAAAAAGAGACAAAAACAAAAAAAGAAACGAACGCGCGCGAGCGTACATGGAACAAAAGGGCGGGAAGAGTTAATGGCGTGGGGGCTAATTAAAAAGGCAATTTTACGTCCGGCGATATTCCGGCGCTCGATGGGCTGCCCAATGTGCCGCGTCCTCGGATATCTTTCCGAGTGGAATATTGCTCGCGAGCGCGAATATATATAGTAGCGATAATGCGAATTTTCCAGTCTTTTCGGGGCGCACGGTTGAATTGCTTTAGTGGAGTTAGGAAAGCCGAGTAGCTAACTTACTTTCCCGCGCGCGGCTTTATTAAGTGCCAGGCAGAGTGGAAAATTACTCGATGAAAAATCTCTCGATGGCCCGTGACGCGCAGGATATTCGAGGACGTATAAGTGTTTTTGGATTTCCTTGAAAAAACAAAATTTATAATGGTTAATTTTATATAGTGTTCGTATAGCGGCGTAAGTCAAGTATGGCGAAAACTTATACAAAGTTGGGAATACAATTCATTTTGAATGCAATTCCGTAACGCACTTCGCATACGGAAATACAAATGGAAACACCGCAGACATTTCGTTTACATTCTATTTCACCCCATTCGCGTAATCGTTTGTTTAACTAGAAAACAAAACACGGGATTTTCCACGAGCGTGCTTTGATAATGCTCTGTTAATTTCCATCGCATAGTTGTAAAGATTTACTTTGAGTAAAACTTTACACACGCACGCATGTTTTCCAAACATTTTGTTTATTCATTAGAGCATTTTCCATTAGCTTTATAATAAACACACGCACGCCTCCCATATACTCGAGCACGAATTCCGCGCATAACGAGTCCGTAACGAACTTTCGACCCCCTTCGCTATTCGCAAATTTTCATTGTAACAAAATGCGCAGTTTATGTGCAGCTTTTGCCAGCCATATATACGCATAATTTGTTATTTAACAACAACTCCGCGAATTAAAGTCGAGAACAATCGCTCCACCTGCTCTCTACATTTACAAGTGACAAAGCTCATCTGCGCCCGAAAAATGTCTGCAATAACAACGATGAGGAATCTCCGTGTATGTGTAGTCGAGATTGAGCCCGGAAACAGAAAGGGCGACGATAAATTGCCGGTGCCGCGAAAAAAAAGTCAGTGTACGAGGTGGCAGTGAAATTGAAATAAAAATTACGGGGCAATTCGTAGGACTGTCACGATAAGACGACTCTATAAACCGGCGCACGAGCGGGAGGCGCGAACGGCCCGCGTCGCGCTCGGAAATAAAATTTAAATTGCGCTCTTTCGCGCCTCGTATTAACGCCCGCTCGCCGGTCGCTCTCTCTCTCCCTCACTCTCCTTTCTGTATCTTTAACGGGAGATAAAGGAATGAGACGAGAGAGGCGAGAGCGCTAAAAAGGAAGAAAATATTATGAAGCGAAAGTTAAGGCGCTCTTCTGCTTATGAAAATGAAGTCGCGCGGACATAATGCGCTCTCTGCTCGCGCAACTTTTTAAATTAATTCTCAGTTTCTCCGACTGTACAAGCGCTCGTGGAAAAGAGCGAGACGGAGAGAGATTATATATAATAAAAGGCGAAGGAACGCCAAGTTGTTGCCTAGCGGAAGCAGAACGCATGAAATATTGGAAATTATAATACTACCGGGTGAACTTTTTTCCGCGCACGCGCGCGCATAAAGGGCGCTGCATTTTTCAGTGCCGCGAGCGATGAGCTTTGAAAAAATGTTGCTCTTTCATTCCTCCCTCCGTCCCGGCTAAATAAAAGCCGGGAAAATTAATATTTTCGAACCAAGAGAGAGAGGGGGGGAGTAGTAACCGGGGCGAAAAACCTCTTTTTGAAACTCCGTGCGAGAAGTTCGATTTCTCGCACGCTGCGTTAAACGATGCGTGCAAAAATCTCACTTCTCGCACGTCGTGTCAAAAAATACGGTTCGACACTTGTGTGAGAAGTTGATTTTCTCCTCGTGTGACCTTTTCACCCTCGCTTCGCTCGGGTGCAAACAGTCACACGAGGGGAAAATCAAATCCTCGCACTAGTATCGAAATGTACTATATAGCAATCGATCCTACTATACCTTCATCGTACGAAGAGGACTGAATTAAATTAAACGAAGGACGTTGAATTTTTTAATCGGCCCCGAGCTTTCGATAGAACGTAACGGGTTCTCCATTCGTATATGACGAGATGTGAATAAGTGAGCCAGGTCGCATTATTTATTGAGCGATAGCGCATTAAAGCCCAAAGTGAATTGTAAAGTCGATTCGTTTGTTCAATAATGCAGCGATCGCCGGCATGCCGCAAAAAAAGAACGTACCTCCGCGGCGCTATTTGCGAATTGCGAGCGTTCGCGCGGCTTGTCGATGCGGCTTTTGTGTAGCAGCGCTTCGGCAATTTTAGTAGCCTGGGCAGCAGCAGCGGCAACAGTGCACGATGTAATGAAATTGTTGAAAGTTTAAAGGAAGATCCGGTTAATTTTACTTGTAAATTGAAGTTCGGGAAAAACCGCAAACGCATCAACGGCCCAATTAGCATGCGCCGGTAAAAGCACGAGCGCGAAATAAAATAGGTGACGGGAGATGAGAGGGAGAGAGAGATTATACTTTTTCACGTAATGGCGATATTGTTTGTTCTACTTGTGTTAAGCCTTTTTGCGAGAATTATGACGCTTCTTTTGAACTGCCAAATTAACTATCAGGTTAATGGTGTCAATCGTTTTTGTCGCGTACAAAAACTACGCGTGACGTCACTCAACGTAATTACGAGCTATGAAAGGAAATGAGACGCAGAAAAAAAATTTAATTTATTATCTGATAAAACGATTTCATTGAAAAGAAGATTAATCGCCTCAAGGAAGGATGGCATTGATTTGATTCCTAATTAATCGTTTCATTTAAATAAGTACGTAATCAAATGTCTTATTTTACGGAATATTTTTTGTGACACTATTAAATTTTCAATAAAACCTAGAAAATTCTCGTTGTTAATAACAACGTTATATTATGGGAAAATGCGTTTTAACAATTTTATAAACCAAATTGCGTAATCCGTTCATCCATCAATTTCAAACTCCAATTGTACGTTAATTTCCAATTCAAAAGCATTCTTCTCGAACAAACACTATCAAACTCTATATACACACACAAAGAGAACAAACCCATAAAAAACACAAGGCCCTCGTGTTGCACCATATCCCTACACCACCCTGCTATAGTCAGAAACTCCGAAACTTTCTCGCTCCCAACCGAAACAAGTTATCCGCGGCCTCGATTACCGGACGCCATATCCCAGCAATCGATGCTCGCATATACGATAGACATCAGAGGCCATATGCGCCTGGCTGCGGACGGATTAAAAATGCGAACGCGGAACGCTAGTTTACGGAAAGTTCAACGACGTATATATAGGTATAGTAATATAGTTGCACGTATACGCGCGCCGGCGCACATGTCGTTAGGGCGAAAGTGGTGTTCGATCGCAATGAGTTTCAGCGCCGCGCGTCCATTTGGCGATACACCAATTACAAACTGGCGTGCAGAGTAGCAGCTTCGCTCTCTATACTTTCCGAGAGTAAAATAAACGCACGCGGGCACTCGCACGAGTAGTAGGGACGATGTCGAGTGGAGATGGACACGTTCGGTAGTTGAGCGAGTCTCGGATGTACACGCTATGAGAGAAGGAGAGTTGGAGTGATAAAGTCCTTGATAAGTGTCGCGCCCGTGTACCTTTCCGCTCGGATCCCTCTCTCGGTTTTCAAACTACGCGAAATTGCGCGCTTATGAGCAATTTCGCGCTCTCTCACCGGGATATTTTCAATTTCTTTCGTTCCCCGCTGTATACTTTTTCGAGTCCATGAAAATAAGTTTAGAAATGGATGGAAATTCGAAAAAGGTATCCGTATAACGTCGCCCTTAATTTTTCGGGATTATTACGAATTTAGCGGTAAAGCGAAAAATTTACTCTACCCCCGCAGTACAGCAATAATGCAGTAGAGCGGTTTTCCAGCGGAACACTCGCTCTAAATTCTATTGAAAAAGATCCGAGTTTCGTTTCTCAATGCGAGAAAATACAACTAACCGTTCTCTCTCGCGCTCTTTCTTTTCCCCAGAGGAAATTTATTACTTTGAAGTCCCAATTTCGGGCTTTAAAGAACGCGCGCAAAGTATCGCCCTCGCAAAAAGAGTGGGGAATATTTTCCCAAAGAAATGATAAAACAGCTGTGTGCCATTGCTTTATTAACTTTGTAGCAGTAGCAGCAAAGGACGAAAACTCCTTTGACCCGCGTAAATTATAAGACAAGGCAATTAAATTCAGCTTATATATTACAACACTTCTTTCGCTCTTTGAGGCGGATTTTGTTGAGTGAGGTTATTCGAAGCTGAGAATTTCGACTTTTCAGTTTAGAAAATGTAAGGGTGAAAGCGACCCTTTGTCAAAGGTACTGAACAAAGTTCGGCGGCTTGTCAGGTCCCAAATTAAATTCAATTTTGCACTGACTATTTCGTTTTCCACTTCGAAAATTCTACTGACTCATCTTATAGAGGTACAAGTCCATGACCTTACATAAATTTACCATTTTTCCACTTTTCCCTATTAACATAGCCGATAAAGAACAACCAAAGGTCTGCGTGATATTCCAATCCTTAAGTATGCACTTATTCCTCTACCATAATCGTCTTCCAAACAATTTCCGACATCCGAAACTAAACCCCACCGCCACCACCCAGCGTCTCCTTGCACCGACTTACCCCAATCATCCGGCCATTCCTAAACTCCTTATCCCCCCGTTCCCCTCCCACCCCCAAACTACTCTCCCCATAAGTACAACGGCGACAATAATCGCCCGCGCCGCTTACATTTCGATTACCCAGGAAACTCTCCTTCTCTTCCTCTCTCTCTCTATACAGCGCGCAGCTGGGCAAACACAATCGCAAGATGGCGGCGCGCGAGCTCGCAAGTGGATAAAGCCTACGTGCGGTCAGACGCCGCTACGCTGCTGCTGCTGCTGCTGCCGGGCTAGCTACAGCTGCAGCTACCAGCGACGTGCCTCTCTCTCTCTCCCCCCCCTTCCCTGCAGCCACAAAAGATTTCATTAGCCGGGAAGCTGTTCTGGAACACGGGCCGCGCGCTCGCGGAAATTCCGACTCTTGCATACCGAATGAGCGCGCCTGCTCGCGCGCCGGCCATTCTCTACCCTTGAGCTGCGCTCGCCTCCTCTCTACCCCTAGAATTTCGCACCTCTATAGTACATGCACATCGCCCGTACTATGTACTGCACGCTGCTGTATAGTACTTACCTATACGCTCTTTTTTTTCCTCGCAAGCGGGCGAGATAAGAAACGAGCCAAACAAACCGCGCTCACGCGGAGAAGATGCTATCTATACGGCCCGAGGGCCATTGGCCTTTAGTGCATGTATATATAAAGAGGGGTGAGCGGTCGAGTTATACACCCAAGACGACGCGCGCGATAAGTCACACGCGCGCGCGCGCGCGTACACGGTAATCGGATGATGACGCGGGCCTTATATGGACGGCGGTGTGACTTATGCAGGCGATGTTTGCACCCGCTCGATCGTCCCCGTCGTACTCTCCATTGTCTCGGATTAGGATGGACTCGCGCGGGCGTGTGTCGAAGAGCGTAAATAACAGGCTGGTTGAGCGTTTTGTGTCGTCGTCGCGTTGTTTATGATTATTGGTGTTTATAGGGGTCCGAGGGGGGAGAGTTGATGGTTGTTTACGGTGGGCTGTTTATACGGGTATTTGTTTATTTGCATATTTAACGGGGTGGGTGAGAACGGAATAGAATAGGCTTTAGTTGTAAATTTTGTTAGAATGTTATTAACAATACAATAATGCATAATGCTGTTAAAATGATAAATACAAGATAAGTGATGAATTAAAATGTAATATTTAAGTATAGTGCAGTGAAGCAATAAGTATTTCGAGATATCCAGAGCTTGAATTACATTATAAGAAAAAATGGAGCTGACATTGCCAAATGTCAAGATGATACCAGAAATTTTCCATTTCCGTTCTTTCCTTCGCAATTTGTGTCCATTTAGCAACGAACCTTATGACATTACGAAAGTAGATCTTTCTTATAGCATAAAATACATTGCGATTTACCAAACTATCTTTATAGGGTATCTCGTACTCTTCTTATCTTATTATCCCTGTACATTGGCCGCAGTAAAGTCAATAACATATCTACCTCGTGCGCACTTTAAAATATTCATGACGATACGTGAAGTCAACAACATAATGTCAATTATAATTTTAAAAAACCAGGACTTTTCCCTTTTCTCTTTCTTGTATACACAGAGCAACTTCTTCGAGCGACTTATGAAAATAAATTCCGCCTCCGCTTTGCATTTTTTAAAACGTTTCCGTGTTTATACATACATACACCTCACCGTGCACTTCGCCTCTTGTACAGCACGACTCTCCGTTCTAAATTTTTTCATTTCGCACGAAACACATTTTTTCGTCATTCAAATCCTTCTCCTACCCTCTATATACCCCGCCATGAATTCCCGTAATAATGGCAGTAAGTAAACCCGTAATTATGAAATATTTCCCGAATCATTTATTCCCGATGTATATCTTTATTCCAGTTTTATTGTTTGTCCCCTTCCTCGTACGTGCCGTTATGTCGGGGCCGAGAGCCCTGAATGCTCTCAAAGAGGATAGTAAATGTGACCGCGGGAACGTTAACAACGAATCAATAATTGGACTCTTTGGGACACGAGCGCGCGAGTGGTCACCGCCTCTCGGTGGTAATAATTGCGCACTCTATATGTTTCTACTTGCTGATTTATATAACCCAATTTATTATTGATGATTTAATCACTTGTAATTTATGTTAACGACTGTGTGATTCGGCAAAAATTTGGGAAAATGAGCGTGCTGTATGGCTATAGTTGTTTATGACATGTTTATGTAACGAGAATTAAAGTAATGATTTTCATCACGATTATAATTCGCAAAGTAAAGAGCAAAGTTACAATATAAAATTATTTAAACAAATATTACTAATAGACTTAAAATGAAGAAAATTGTAGTTATTTCAATTATCACATCAGATCAAAAGTATTTTTAGTTTCAATTATTTTTATGATTGAATTGTTGTTCAATCAAATGTATATTGGAAAAAAGCTTTATAAAATTTGCCCTTTGTTTAACTACGTAAAATACGAATTTATGGGTCGGAGCAAACACAATTCGTTAAGCATTGTTTATGTTGACTTTAACTCATTAATCCCAAAGTGGACGCACATGCACGCCCACTATTTTTTCCTTTTTAAGAGGGCAGTTGCTTTAAAAATTTTCAAAAAATCGATTTTTTTTTTACATAAATTTGTTTCTTAACATCATAGAAATCTTCTCCTAAAACCGTTTTGAAAAATTCGCCACAGAAAAGAAGTTATAGATGTTTATAACAGTAATTACAGTAGTTAGCTTGTATTGAATTTAAAACTTTTAAATGCGTTTTTCTCAAAACTATGTTTTCTATGTACTTGTATAACAGAGATTTCAAGTTCTATACGACCGATTTAAAAAAATCAAAAATCATTTTAATTGTAAATCAAAATTCTAGACAGTATACCTATTGAAATGTATATTAGTATATTACTACCTCTTGTTTTAGTATATAAAGGTAATTTGCCCCAAATAAATCATATTTTTTCCACAAAGTGTCGTACCAGTAAAAAAACGATCACTTTCAGAAGACACCCTCTACCGCCATCAGAAAGTATTATAATTGAATAAAAAATTTTTTTTTATGATCTTTGTTTAATATATATGAATGCACAAAAAAAAGTTTATCAATAAATGTAGATTTTTAAAAAAAAATTTGAAAAGTGTTTTTTTCTCAATTCTAAAAGCGAATGCCCCCTTAATTAACCTTTTAACTGCGGGGTAGTTTAACAGTTCAAATCTTCTTATTATAAGCGAAATTCTTATTATAAGCGAAATTTATAAATAAATTCAATGAATTCCTTACGTGGAGTCCCTGACCTGACTACTGGTCGATATATCGACCACTCCCGTAGTTAAAAGGTAACGTCCGCAACTATTGCACGCTTACTCTTTTTTTTTTAAATCTGGGGAATTATTCAAGCCCGACTTTTTCCCCGAAATTCTCGAACGTTCGCACTCCCCGCGAACTTCACGGCTCGGTCGACAGGCCGCACCCGCGGACTTACGGAGAGGGGATCGAGCGGTCGGCAACCCCAGCAGCAGCCTATCTGCCGACCTTTTGCCGTCGCCTTACGACAACCAATCGGCTAGCATCAACGCTTACCCCCAACCCTCGCTGAGGTATTTTGTTTAACTCCGATTTTTCGAAACACACTCGCTTGCCGCGCTCCGCCGGAGACTCCCGCCAACCGCGACTTAGTCGCCATCGGCATAAGGAGTGTCCTGACCCTCGCCAAGTGCGGACGAACGCTCCACTCAGGCATACAGGGAGTGACACATGCCGAGCCCTTCTCGGTGTCACTTGGACAAGGCAGAAACACCCTGGGAAGAGTCTCGCCGGACCGCAAAAGGAAATGGGTCTGGAGTTTACAACGTTGGAGTCCAGCGAAATAAAAAAAAATAATTCATTTTGCTTCACGTTTATAATAAATAATATTAATTTTGCGTGTAGATTTAGTGTTTGATAGTATAAATTAACTTTAAAACAAAGGTTTAGATAACATTTTCATTGTTTAATAACTTTAATCAATCGTAAAAAATTATTTCGTTGCATTCCAACGATGCAAACTTCAAACCCATTAAAGGAACGTGATCGTGTAACAGCTCTCTTATTCTATTTATTTTTCATACCAACTTTTTTATATTCTTATTTAATCTTTTGCTCTACCGCGTTTGAAATTTTATTTTAACTTTAATTTTGTTTATACATATTTTATTAACCACCTTTGTTTTTTCTATTCCCCATTCTCTCATGCTCTTCGACTCTGAGTTAACATCAAAGGTTAATTAACCCCTCTATGTTCAAGCCCACAATAAAATTCTAAATCTGAAAAGCATTAGAAATCCGATTTTCTTAATCTACTATAACCCAATAAACGTGATTTTAAGAGAAAATTATTCGCATACGCAAAGCTCTCCTTGTACCTTAAACAAATTAAATTAGTACCCATTCAGCCATGTAAACATAGAGCCATATACACCACTTCATTCGAGGTCAACGAGCTTATAACGACGCACTTCCACCTTCACATATATATACATACTTATGTATATCTCTTTCTCTCTTTTTCAGGAGCGTCGAGCGACGGCGCCGGATGTCCGGAGGACAGTGTGGTCGGCGACGACGGCAAATGCGACTGCCTGACGCCCTGTCCGCAGCACGACTGCCAACCCGGCCAGCAGCCGGTGCAAGTGCGCAAGGCCAGTGGAAAGCCCGGCAGCTGCTGTTCACTCTACGAATGCCGCAATCAAGGTACGTACGTACACGTACGTGCACGCGCATATATACGAGAAGCGATTAGAAAGAAAATTGTCGCGGTATAGTGCTGAAATGACGGATACGGGGATTAAATGTGGTTGTCCCCTGCGGTCGGTGAATCTTATATGTAGGTCGACTCGTGCGGTCGCAGTTTTCAAATTGCGCGCTCTATACATATATGTGTGTGTGCGTGTATGTATATAGGGGCGTGTGTTTGGGGGATATATAGTTTGAAGATGGGATGACGGGATAGCAAAACAGTTAGATTGAAAGGAAAAAGCCACTCCGCGTGTGCGGTGATTTCGGCGTTATTTTCGTTCGGATTTGCTTTTCTTTTAGGTTTTCGCGGTATTTGTAGATTCGGCGAGGCGAACATATTTTCAAAAGTCGAAAAACACGCGAGAGATATTTTATTTATAAATAGATGTTTTTTTCGATTGTTGTTTACATGCGACCAGACGCCAGTAGCGTTAATTAATTGAAAAATGTTTGTTCTTTTTCGTGTTTTTTTTTTTAATTGACACACAACTATACTGTTATGCTATAGGAAAATACGAGTGAATTATCCGCAAACAACCTGCTACCGAGAATTTTATTACGTTATATTTTTTCGCTTTAAGCGCGAAATTAACGTAGCAAAAGAAGTAAACACAATCGTACAAAGTTATTTGCAAAAATTTTTGATGCACGATACACCAATTCACAAATTCCGCGTTATATTCGAAAAATTGATCTTTTAAACGTGTTTGTTTTACGAATTTACGAGAATAAGAATTTTAAAATTAAACCTAAAAAATCATCAAAAATCTCTATCATTCGCAGCAACCCTGAGCTACATGCCGGAAGATCCAACGACGAGCCGCGCGGGCGGTGAGTGCGAGATTGGGATAAACCGTTACCAGGACGGCCAGTCCTGGCAGGACCCGTTCGACTCCTGTACCACGTGCACCTGCCGCAACGGGAACATCTCCTGCACGACGCCCAACTGCCGCAGCTGTCCCAACCCGGTGCCACGTCAAAAGGGCGAGTGCTGCGACTATTGCCCACCGCCGCCGCTAGGCAGCTGTCCCAGTCTCAGGATGTGCAAGCTGAGTTGCGAGAATGGACTCGAGAAGGATGAGGCTGGGTGCGAGGTGTGCCGCTGTAGGGTGGACGATCGCGTCACTGAGGTGAGAACAATTTTTTTTATAGTCGATACTCAAATCTTTCGAATTTTTAGAGTTTCTTTAACGTGGTTCGTCAACGCGATATAGTTTGTGCGCTCAGCGAGAGCACAAACTATACCATGCGCGTCGTTCTGTCTCTCTCGCTCTCGTGCATGTCGTCTACTATTTATGATTATAATCATTCATATCTTTTTAAAAAGCTCGGCTTGACACATATTTAATAAACTCAAAAGAAATAGCCGAATTTCATCTTTCTTAAGCTATGTTTTTCTTTTTGAAGTCCCGTTTTTTTATGAAGTAATCTATTACTTCATCTTATGAGTTATATGGTGCTCATTCACTCTCATTGTAAAAGTAACCATTTTCAATAATTTTTGCTTCCTCCTAGAGGAAGCTTTGTGATAGTAAATTTTTGAGTTGTTGTAAAAACATGTTATAATTGTGTTCCGAGGTGTTACGAATCAAAATATATGGTTTTTGAAAAATGTCTGTATGGATGTATGTGCGTGCGTGTGTGCGTGTGCGTGTGTGTGTGTGTGTTTGTGTGTGTGTGTATGTGTTTGTGTGTGTGTACGCCTGGGTCTCAGCTTCTACTCGGTCGATTTTGACCGGACAGGTCTCATTTTTTTTGTTTTTTTTTGTGTGATTGCGGGTCAAAAATCCGTTTTTTTGATTGGGCTGATGCGTTTTTGTTTTATTTCAAATTTTCGATTTTCTCAAAATTGTTTTTTTGCTTTTTTTTTTAATGATAGGATCGAGATATTTGAATCGGATGAGTAGCATTCGAAAGAGAATTAAATTACCTATATTTTTTAAAAAAAAATTTCTAGCTATCACGGTTCTTTTGTTATTAACAAAAACGTGTCTTTTTTTAAAAAGCTTATAACTCCCAAACTAAACGGTCAATTTTTTTGAGAAAAATCACGATAATGCAGAATATAAATAGCTATAATCTGTAAAAATTTTAATTCATTCTGTTGGTTATTTTTTGAGAAAAAAATTAAAAAATTAAAAAAGAGAGTTTTCTATATCTAACGATTACGGGAGTAAAAGTGACGTAATCGCTTCAAAATTCTTTGTGTTCTTTGGACAAAATGATTGGTCTATAAATTTCAGAGATGTTTGAGGTTTCTCGAGAACGGCTCTATGTATCTGAATCGGATGGGTAGCATTCGAAAGTGAATCAAAATAACTATATTTTCTTTAAAAAAAATTATTGTTATAACGGGTATTTTGTTATTTAAAAGAAAGATGTTTTTTTTTAAAGTTTATAATTACCTAATGATGTTATATATGTATATATTATGTTAAACCTAGGGCATTCTTTCTCGTTGATCTAAATAAATAAATAAATTTAAAAATTAATACTTTTTAATCTTCATAAATAAATTTGATTATAATTATGCCATACATTTTTTCAAAAATTATAAATTTTGTTATTAAAAATCAATTAAAGGAATCAACAAATTAAGTTTGGGGAAGCTACAGGCCAATAAATTGGCAGCGGTTTTTTCTTGAAAATTAGGTCGACAACGTACACAAAAAAAATTGTAAAAAAATTCTTTGTTTATTAAAGATCGTAATAGAATTTTTTAGTGTCTTAGTCCCATTTTCATGAATATTGAGGAACTATACCCTAATGGAAGTTATCAAATTTATTTTACGGGAAGTATAATAAATGCAGAACCATATAGGCATTGCAAAAATACTATTTATACGAAAAATCATTCACAATATTTATTTCCTTATACGATTCCGAGTTGAGCAGAAAACCTTTTTATTTTTTTCGATAACTGAATCGTTAGATTTCGATTGTTGGAAAATAAGAAGCTTTCGAAATATTTATACGATGTATTATATAGCCGTAATTCAATCAAAAAGTTGTATTTTTCTGAAGAGTACCGCCTGAAAATTTAGTAGTCTCATAAAATACCTCCTCCCGTAAAAGAAGGTGTGCTTGCACGACGTTCCCTTGAAAATAAAGACGACAGGAGTGTTGGTACACTAAGAAAAATGCGTATAAATACAGTCGCTGGAGGATTTATTTGTGAGAATATAATTGCGACTTCTCTGTTGTTGTACTTTAAAAGTAATAATTGTGATAAAATACTCGTATAAGAACTGATATTTGTAAATCTATAGATATGATGTTTTATTACAAAATAATGAAGTTTTTCCTCTGTATATAAATAAAAGTAGCTTGTATTGTTGAAACTTTGTTCTCATTTATTCTACTTCGTAAAAGACTCATTTAACTTGATGTTATTGGAATGGATAAGAAATTGTTCGCAAAAAAATTATTATCCTGAAACAATACGTAAAACCTTACCTGACATACCCATCTGTTTTCGTGATATAACCTTTTGAACGATAAATGAAGTTCGCTTAAATTAAAGTCCGAATCCAGGTCAGGCGTAATTTTTATCAGTGCCGTTAAATCATCGATCATGATAAAAAATTGTTTAAAACGGT
Organism: Torymus aiolomorphi; assembly: GCA_036365515.1. NCBI lineage: Eukaryota > Metazoa > Arthropoda > Insecta > Hymenoptera > Torymidae > Torymus > Torymus aiolomorphi. Next base: position 219,993,347 of record CM070875.1, on the reverse strand, counting down.
TTCTGAGATATCAAAATCTCATGCCAATTTAATTTTCATTATTGGAAGAAGTTCTTTTAATAAGTTATTTTAATCGAAATCGGTTTTATGCATTTTCTTCTGTAATGAGAGATCAACCTATCTATTACGATAAGAAATAATGTCGGTACACGGAAAGGAAATATATGTATCATAAATTAATTAGAATGTATGAACAATCAGATATGATATACGCTCGAACTAAATTCATTATGAAAAAAGTTATTCATTTTTTTTTTTTAATATTAATCAAGAATAATGAAAATATAAAATTTTACAATTTGGAGTAGTAGTAAAATTTATATTTTCTTTCACCGAAAATTGATACAGATTTTTATGAAAAAATAAATAAAACCTCCGTTTTTAATTAAAGTTTTGGACTTCGAACCCAGAAAACATTTCTATACCGGTTCACGCAATTAACAAAAATATCAATATTTTTTCCAATCAAATATTTTGATATACGCACAATACATTTCACGAAATTCTAAAGCTTTTATTTTTAAGTGCTGCAAGAAAAATGTCAATATTCATACTTTTGTATATAATATATTATTAAATACAACCAATCACTCACATTCATGTTCTTTCGAGAAATTTTTTTGACGTACTCTGCATGTACTTCTTAAACTTAGATTAAATTATATTTTTTGGACTTAATTACTCTTTTAGTATGATAACGAAAATTTTGACGAAAAATGTAAGGGGAAAGCTATAATATAATATACAAAAGAAAGTCTCAATAAATAAAATCAAGCAGTCAAAGTGCCGCGCTCCTTTTTATCACTTCTCTAATGTTGCTTTTCAAAGTTCTTGTAACATCGACCACCTATTTAACCCATTTTCGCCCAACCGAACATTTTCTTATCGATTGCCTTTTTTCTAAAAAAGAGTCAATCAATATTAAAACACCCGCTTAGGAAAAGAAAGGAGTAAACTAAAAACTACCATTATTTTCCTCACCCGCTGCTCAGTATAGCTGTCACCACACTACACCGCACTCTTTTTTCTCCTCAGAACGAGGTAGACCTCGACCGAAACGACGGCGATGATTCGCTCACCGCGAACGCGACGACGACGACGACGACGACAACGTCGACGAGCTGCCCGCCGCAGGACTGCGAGCTGAGCTGCGAGCACGGATTGCTGCTGGACAAGGACGGCTGTCGGGTGTGCCAGTGCCGACCAATAGGCTGCCCGGCGAACATCGTCTGCGAGCGCAGCTGCCCCGGCGGTTACCGCACCAACAAGCGCGGCTGTCCCGTAAGTATATATAGTATATCCGGACGTCGGTTTCGATTTTAATCGCGAACTGCTGGAGGTTAAAGATTATCGGAGAGCCGGGAAATTGGTGAACGGGGAGTCGAAATGAAAAGCTGCGGTGGCCGATAAATAGTGTCTGGCCGATATCGTTTCGTGGAAAGTTTGCTCGCCGTATGTTTAGGTTTTAATGGCTGCTTGTTATAGGGTGATTGTGGGAAAAGGAAGTAGTAATCAATCGCTGATCAATTAGAACCGATTATACTGATGATGTATTTATAGGCAAAATATAAATTTTGATATGTATGCTTCAAATTTAAAATGTTTCACCCTGGCTTTCAACTAATAATATGATCTGAAAGACGGTAATTCCCAGTGAAACTTCGGTTGGGAAAAATAACATCTGGGCAAAATAATTTTTAATACGGTACTTAATTAACTTTGAAAACTAGCCTAAATAAAAAATCGCGCCTCTTTCATATTTCACCACTCGGAACTTTGAATAAAAAATCAGCCGGCTCGTGCAGCTGACAAAAATTTAAATCATGTTTATTACTTTTCCCGAGGACTTATTGTACATTCCGTTTTTACCCATACCCAACAACCCTGCTTCTTTGCAAACTTAAAATTCCCTTTGCCGCATTACCACACATGCGGGGGGGGGGGGGGGGGGGGTAAAAACTGCCCCCAATTACACACGAAAATCCATACAACTCCCACAGGTGCGATATTAAAAATCTAAACGATATTAAAGCTTCCCCCCCCTCGCGAGTTTTTCTTTGTCCACCCCCGAAAAGACGAAATTGCATTTCCGTGCGTTTTGACGCCGCAGACGTGCCGATGCCGAGGCAGCTGCCTGGACGAGCGCAACGCGACGAGGCCGGAGGGCACGAGCTGGAAGAGCGACGCCTGTAGAAGCTGCGCCTGTGACATCGGAGGACAGATCAGCTGTAACGAGACCGTATGCTCGGTGGGTTGTAGCCAGCCTGCGCCACCGCCGCTTGGACAATGCTGTCCCGTCTGTCCTGCTTCGGTGAGTGTATTGTGGGCGGTGGAGTTGGTGTGGGGATGATGAAGGACGTGTGGCCATGCTGCGAGGGGTTTCGAGAGAGCTGTAATACATGTGCAATCGTTTGGATGGTTGGAAAAATTTCAATTCTGCATGTGTAAAAGAGTTGCGAGTCTAAATTTGACATGCTTTTCTCTGTTTTTATGTGTACTTTTGATGTTAGAATGAGTAAAACTGAATTTTTTATGTCTAATTGTGACTGAAAGAAGTTAAAAGCATTTAAACGAAATTACTAAATAGGTATATATTATGAGAACATTGATGTATAATGAATGTCTGACATGATTCGGATCATAACTGCTTTCATTTATTAGTATTGGACGTTTAGTTAATCGATTATTTTAATAAATTAATTATTAATCTGGCAATCCAATTAGTTTTACTTTGAATTTCACATTTTTTAGACTGGAACAATGATGTGCCGATATTAAAGATTGCAGATGTAAAATTTAAACGAGCTACCGTGGGCACTCGTTCTTTCATTCTTGAATTATTTACTATTAAATGAGATGTCAGATATTATATACTTAAGCTGACCGGATTTGTTGATGAATTTACATTTTATTCCATTTTTCATCGATTTCCAATATTCCAACCACTGGATTCATTAATAAAAGCTTACGATTCCATTAAATAACGAATGAAGTTAAGGTACGAATTTCTAATCAGCTCTAACATCTCCTTAAACTTTGCCTACGCCGAACTCTGACAGGAGAGCGATTAATTTTCGCTAAAGGTCACTTTATAAAGTAACATGATATTAGAGTTTCGTCAAACTGTTTCACTAGAAAATGATTATTTTAGCGGCACTAAAATCCATTACCTCAAACACGATAATTAACTGCATGATTTAATTAACAATATATATAATACACGAAATAACAATCAGTTCTAGTTCGGCTGGAAAACAATAATAATTTCATAAATTAGCATTTAATTACCTCACTAAATCAGTCGCTGCATATCTTTTTTTTTTTGTTTTGTAGAAATGAAATTAATTACGAAGACAATACTAACGAGAAGGTAAAAATTTACAATTTTGAATATTTACATTACCGAAAAATGTAAACTTGCAGTTATATCGAAACATTTTCGCTCTGCAAAATTGGCGAAAGGTTTTCGCAGCTATTGATTTATCGACTCTAACATTTGTTTAATGAAAAAGGAAAACATTTAAAAAGTGGAGTAAAAAAACATTATTTACTCTCTGGATTTTATTCAATTTCGTTTAATTAAATGCAAAGTTTCGCGCAAATTTCAGCATTAAATTTCGCAAATACTCCGCGCCATGATAGTACGTACTGAAAATAAATAATGGAAAGCTATTAATGCACCCTATTGGAATATGCTTTTCAGATAATGCCACAAAGACAGCATCGAATGCGCTTACGCTAAATTTTTCATTCCTTTTGCAATATGCTTTCTAATAGTAGATAACTGTAATAAAGCAGAAATAAAAAATGTTACGCAATTCACGATTTCCATTTACAGACTATATTAACTCTTGCAAATTTACATTTTTTAAACGCTCTCACTCGCGTACCACGTCAAAGTGCTAAATTAACGCTTTGAACTTCCATTTCACGTGTATGCATGTTACACGAAAAAACCTATTTGATCGTTCAGATAGAGAATATAAAGATAACGAATATAAGCTTTTTTCAATTCTAAGAGTTATATTAGCTCAAAGCTTAGCTATTTTGTAATATCTATTCGTTACTTTCTATAAATTTCATTTCTATAATTTACATTAATTTCAAAAAAGCAAAAAGAAAAACACGTTCTCTGCCTAACGAACCTACCAGATCTTTTCACACAAAGTCCTAATTACCCCTTCAAACACAAAAGGAAAGAAAACAGTTCACCCTTCTGCGTCATTATTCTTACCCCCTCAGCGCACTCACTATATCGCCCCTCACTCACTCCCCTCGTCTGTCTTTCTCTCTGTCAACAGGACACGGACGAGTTGCACGGCTGGGGCACAGCACCGATCATCATAATCGTCGCCCTGGCTCTGCTCTGCGTCGCCCTCACAATTCGCCTGGTACGCGGTCGGTTCCGCGCTCGCCTCGTCCCTGGCGCCGAGGCCGCTGACTTCGCTGGATTCTCGTCGGCCCATCATCAGCAGTACTACAAGTGCGTGCCCGTCTACGAGACGCATCATCACGTGCCGACGCTCATGCACGCCGAAAAGATTGCGCCACCGTGAGCATGATATAGTAACGTATGTGGTGGTGGCGAAGGATGCGCCGCGAGAAGAGAATTGCGAGCTGTCGACGATTCAGCGGGAGAGAGCGAGTTTTTCTGTTGAGGGTAGATTTTGAGGAAACAGTAGATGATTTTTTTTAATTTTCAGTTCGTTTGATATTGGAGGAAAAAGGATAAGATAGTAGAAGGCTTTACTTGAGTGATATTCTTTTAAGAAGTAACATTTTTTTTTTTTTAATTTTTATGTAAAAGACATAGTCATACATATCATTAACAATCGAGCAAAAATTCAACATTATATATACTTTCTTCTAAAGTTATCTTTTAAGTAAAAGCACTTGATGGCGTGTTGAACGACACACAACCACGTTGAACAGAAAAATTCGCTTCTCCCGCTTACCTTTTCTCCCCTTCGCGCCCCCTTTCTCTTTCTCTCTCGCCAGACACAGACAAGTTCGATACGTGCACGGAGAGAACGAACGCGATTTGCGAAAAAAAAAAGAAGAAAAAGACAAACAAACCAATCGAAGTAAGCTAGATCTCACACACACAGACACACCTACATACAAACATAGAAACACACAGCGACACATTTCCTCGACTCTTTAGATTTAGCCGGCGATCTTTGAAAAACGATGGAAAAAGAGAGAAAAAAGCTTGTGTACTTCCTCCTGCCCTGCTGTATAAAGTATTGCACCGCGTCTGGCCTCAGCTACGCCGGGACGCCACACACATACACAATGTATTTTCGTTATCGTATATAGCTAGCCTAATCGAAGAAATATATTATATATATATTATATATATACATTCACTCAAACACAAACACACATACACACACACACACATCGTTCTTTTTTCTTTTCTCATTAGTCGTAGACACAGTATTATTTGCCAAATGACGGGCTCGCGCCGTATTGTATACACGAGAGTCCGGCGACGATAAGCGGTTTAACGAATGTTTTTTGCGCCTTGCGTGGGAAGATATCGAGGGGCAGTAGAGAATGAGGCACGCGCGTGTAATTCACGTTTATATAGTATAAATAAAACGGAACGTGCTCTCCCTCTCTCTCTTTCTGTCTCTGCGAGGTGTATGTAGATTCGTCGCCGGCCACCTCTCTCTCTTCTCTGTATCCCACGCTGGAAGACAAACCCATCGACGTCTCTTGTGTATCTTGTGTAAATTGCGAGCACTCGCGCGCGTATACACATTCTGTATGTAATGGATAGTCGATTAATGTGCTGACGCGTCACAACTGTTGCTTGGGCTCCGAGACGAAGGGTATACATGTGTATACAGGTATAATATAGAGTATAGAACACGATCACAGAGATACACATGTACACATACACAGACACAGACATACCTTGCGTCTCTCGCATTTTTGCTGGATGAAAAAGAAAGAAAGGAAGATGGAAGGAAGAAAATATGAAAGAAAAAAAAAACAAAATATGATGATTCGCTATATGGATTCATTGATCTCTGGACCAGACAATGTTCAACTGTGTAACTAACTTGGTCTTCTCTTTCCTCGATTATACGCAAGGAAAGGGAAGACAGCTTGCCGTAACATATTACATTGTTTCATCGGATTGCGTTGCCCGTTACACTTCTTGTAAATTGAAGGAGGTAAAAAATATATAATGTATAGGCCCTGGTGTGCTTCACGTGCTATATTTCGAGGAAAAGTATTATTTTTGCGCAACCAAATTTTTCTATGACCTTTTCGACCAGTGCCAAGCCTGCGGACAAAATTACTATTTCTCATTGTGTATTTATTTGTTTAATTTAAAGGGGGAAAAAAAGAGAATGATAAGGATTTGCGTAATCTGTATTATTATTTTTTTATATTATAGTGTATATTATTGAGAAAAGCAATAGCGTTAAAAAAATGTTATATGGATCGCAAATAATGCAAGTTTATAGTTTATAAGATAACAAAGTTACGTGTAAGTGAGTAAATATTTCATGTACTGTGATGATTGATCAAAATGAAGCATGCTCTAATTCGTAGACAAGCATATCAAATTAACATACCAACAAACTTTTTTAAATGGCACTAGAAGTCTTTTTATTTTTGCAAATTTATCGTTTTTTTTTATTGTAATTGTATTTATATTTATTAAATGTTACTTTTCAAATCCTTATAAAGGCAAGTTTTATTAACATTTACTCTTTATTGCCCTTACTTAATATCCATTAATATTTTTCAAAAAACTTGAATCAAATGATTTAAATTGTTTACTGCTGTCAAAGTATTAGACAAATTTTCGAGTAAAAGTTTTCAATATTTTATTAAAAATTTGTTGTAATTCTAATTTCGCAGTAAAATTTTGTCTAGTCAAGTGATAAAAACACATTTTACTAATTTAAGATAAAACATGTAAAAATATGCTTTTTGTCTATTGGAAATTCTTCTGCATGAAGAGGTTTATGTCAACTGGGCATGCAATATAAATAACAAACATGAAATATACTTGTTAGAGTAATTTGAAACTTGCGTCAATCAATTTTTTCAGTTCGATTTCAAAACCCACTTTTTTGTATTTCTCAAAAAAACATAACATTGGATTGCATTTATTCATAGATTTTCAAATATTCCATTTGACCAGTTGATATGACGTATACTTCATGAATGTATCAATAAAAAAAATTTTGTATCTGTAAATGTTCACGGAGAATATAGATGGAAATAAGTAGTCGAAGTGTAAGATCACCGTGATTAATCTTGTACTACCGCATAGACTGTTCCTTTTTATTCCTTACGCGTTTAATTTAGATTAAGAATATATATGATACGCATATGTTTAAGATAATTTTGATTTATTTATGTATAACATACGAAAAAGAATTTAAAAATAAGACTAACTAAACGTTTAAAATAAAATAACAGCTCAAATTGTATAAAATGAAACCCTGCACTGCACTGATGTCAAAGTATATACATGTGAAACAGTTGAAATGTAAATAAATTTCAAACTTCTCTTTGTAATGTCTCTTCAACCATTGCTTTGTTCTCAAGAATCATTTTATATGTTGGGATTTCAGTAAAATAAAGTTAAACAGAATTAACAGAATTTTTCATAAAATATCTTCCTGAAATTATGCGACGACATAAAAAAAACCTTAGTAATTTTCATTTTTATCCAAGATGAAGTTTATTTGCGAAACGTATTATTAGTTATATTTATATTAAAAGATATGGTTTGTTTTCGTAGCTCGTGTAACTAAATTTAAGATAAAAACCTAGTAATAGTTTGGAAGATTTTCTAAATTATGCTAATCTTAATTGGACCTATGCTATTTCATAAATAATAATAGTAATAATAAATACACAAAATAAATTATCGACTAAAACGAGAATAAATGAATAAACCAATAAATAAAAGCCACTAATACGACCGCTACGTGTAAATCTTGTAATCTTTCCCATTAGCTAATCGGCTCAAATAGTTCAACCTTATGTGTAGTTGAAATCTCATTCAATCTCATCATCCATACGCTCTCACACACGCGTACATACACACTCACACGTTGCCGAGGCGCGGCCGCCGATCCCCATGATTGCACGTTTACGAATTTATGAATTACGCGTTCGGTATGGACGCGTGCTCTCTCTCGAAGATTAACGAGGGAGGAGAGCCACATACATGCATACGTATATACAATCGCGCTCATACTGCCCCATCATACACGTACATACACACACACGTATAATACATATCCGTGTATCCCATCATCTCACTCTGTCAAGTGTCAGCGGTTAGATCGTTGTCTTCTTAAATTGATATATATTTTTTCAATGTGAAAAAGGTCACTCGTGGAATTATACATAATATACATATATATAACATTACGTGTTACAACGTCGTAATTCTCTATTTACCAGGCCACGCACACACGCGATGCGTGCGACACATGCTGTGCGGGCGAAGAGGTATTATAGAACTTTAGACGTACTCGTAAGATCAATCGCGTAGTGGTGGCGAGCGTAGGGTTTATTATAAATATATATACAGCATGTATTTATTACTACTGATGACGATGCGCGCGAAAGAATATAGGGGTTTGAGAATTTCGTATATTATAATACACGTGATGGTATGCTGCACACAGACACGAAAAAGACACACACCTCGATGACAATATTAAATCGAACAGTTGAGAAATTATTATGCTCATGATGCGAAACCAGGTTTATTGTATACACACTGGCGCTGCGACGTTATTATATTCGAAGAAGAAGAAAAAAAGACAAAAAACAGATTTCTTTCTCCTGTACGACTGATATAAAATAGCTGCCTAATGTTATACTTGAAGCATTTCACCGACTTGTTTCTTTTTTTGATAAGAGAGAAAAAAAGTATGAAAAAAATAATGAGAGGATATATATACGCGTTATTATCAAAATTCACCTCCGCACGTGTGATCGAGTATATCGAAGATATGTATTTGACGCGCAAAGAGATGGAAGATATATATCAAATGAGCTAAACTTTGCGGCCAGAGGCAAAATGAAAATTTATTTCGACTAGTAAGTGATATTATTGTTAATATTATTGATTCTCACCGAGAGATCACAATTGTACATGCTTATTATCTAATAAAATAAAAATAAGTATAAAAACAAGTGAAATTTACTGTTGCATTTCGTTTATTTCTGCATTCAGCATACTATTCTATTTACGTTATTTATTTTAGCGTAAAAAGTTGTTCTAAATAAATACTCGTTTATTCAACAGCTCTTATATGAATAGGACATGAAATAAAGTACTGTTTTAAAATTTCGTTTTTACATGTTTTTATAATAACATTTTATTTGCTTTTAGAGCTCCGTGCTTATAAATATTTTATTTGAAATTTTTATATTTTGAATTTCAAGGATTATACGCACAGAAATAACTTTCCGTTTTTTTCCGGAAAATAAGGGAGACCGAAATTCTACAAATTCGTTCACGAAAAAAATAAACGAAAAACATAACTGTCTTGCAAAAGTATAAAATAAACTTTTTTTTTTAATTAAAACTGCTCAACCCACCTTTTTTAGAAAGTTTAAAGAACTCGATATTTCCTATTTATATCAATAATATTTACATTTAAAATAGATATTTCTTTCAAACAGCCGAAATGAGTTTTTAGAAAGTTGCAGTAACTTTCGTTTTTCAAGTTGAATCAAGTCTTTTCATTTTTCTTATTTGTAACAATATCAAATCACAAAGTTAAAATTTGCATATCTACAAAACACGCATTAGAAAAAAACGTGACCAACCTACCGCGTCCGAACATCACCATCAGCGAAGCTTGGAAACTCAACTCTCGCGCGCTCAGCGCAAAAAAACTCCCGAGCGCGTGTCGGGGCCAATTATAATTCTCTCGCCGTAAAAAGGCCGTAAAAGAAAATCACCTCTCCCTCGCACGTGCATACACACACACACGTGCATCTTTGATGACCAGAGCAGAGGCTTTGATCAAACGCACACACACTGCGCGGTGGCCGCCGTGCGTCGCTCAATTACCCCGGCTTTATATTTGCAAATGTCTTGTTACCTGGAAGGCGGATCGGAAATTGCGCGCAGTGGTGACTACGGCACAGGAGAGGTAGGTAAGTCTCAACCGTGTGTGCGCATAGTGTGACAGGTTTTAACGTCAAAAGAGAGCCCCGCAGGGTCGCCGCCGCCGCCGCGACGCGCGCAGTTGCAGGTGACGCGTGTTGCACGTACATGCTTTTTCCCTCGCGTGTACGTCCTTTTGCGCGATGTCCTTTGCTCGAGAGTTTTCTGCTGAAGTAGAGCGCGGGAGAGGCGAGCTTATTGTAATTTATTATTTAAGGATAAATATCGGATTATGACATGAATACTGGTATATATGAAAGCTTGGCTGAATTTATCTTCTATTTGTTGGTCGGGTGTGTATTTTTTGTATCGATATGTATTTCTGCTGTAATACTGTGACATTTTATCCGGTGAACCCTGTAAAATAAATTTTTTATATACCGTCAATAAACAATGGTGTAAATAAGAAATACTTTGGGATTAGAAAAATAAACTGAAATTTTTCTTATTTCGTGATTACTTTTAAAAGTAAGCAATGTATTTTTTAACATTTTTTTTTACAAATAAAAATAGTGTAAAAAAAATTAGTTTTTGTATTGATTAATATTTAGATATGTATAATCTGTATATACGCAAATGTTGGTAACTCAATGTTCGTTTTTATCCACATAAAGAAAGGCAGTTCGTTATGGGTAGTTGTGTTCTTCTTTATCGGCAGTTGAGCACAAGTATGTACTACTGTAGGGTCAAACAGCTAGACTACTACTGTTACTAGGATGGTATATGAAATTCTATATTATTGAAATTAAGTTCTAATACCTACCATTGTTCAAATTGATATTAATTTTTGTTTTTACTTAACAAACAATTTGTTATAATATCGATTACAAAAGTGAGTACAAATTTTATACTCACATATTTTAGCAGTAATGTAATTAATTAATATTTGAAGAATATTTTGATAATAATGTTGTTACCTTTAAGTTGTACATACATTTGTCAAATTCATAAGGCAATTTAAGTTATTTGGCAAAAATTGAATAAATAAAGCCGACCATAAATTGTTTCACATTAATTTTTCTATTATATTATATACAATACATGTACAGTCACATTTTTTTTTCATAATACTATATTATTTTATACATTTACATCATATACATATATATTCGATTTATGAGTAGTAAATGATGTCTTTATTTGCGTTAGACTTATGGAAGTGAAAATGACGGAATAGTTGAATTACATGTCGAAGTTGATGCGTAAATCATATTTATACGTCACGATTCGATAAGTGTCAATATTGTTTTCCTCGTTTGTACACACATCCATCGCCTTATACTACAGTATACATATTGCATATACCTTTTTTTAATCGCCGTACGTTAAAAAATATTCTTTGCTGGGTAATGGATAATCATTTTACACTCATATGTTAATAATGCAACTCTCACAAAGTCTGCAATAATTTTTCGAATGCGTGTAAACTTTAAAGCTGATTCTGTCACCGTGCTCTTTAGCTATGAATACTCAATTGTAAAACTATATAATTATAAAATCTGTCTTGCGTATAACTTCTGAAAGTATAAATATACTTTGGCCATCAACATATTACCGATGAAATGAATTCGTTCCTGATGATAAGTGTGTTATAATATAGTTTCATCTATAATACTCTTCACGATTCCTTAATTTTACGCCAATATTAAACGATAACATTATAAACTAATCGAAGTAAAATTTTACGAAAATTCATACACCTACATGGCAGCACAATCTAATTGTAATCAATTTCATAAATAATAATAATTATTATCTCAGTCTAACAACATATACTCACGAAAGGAAACGGCTCATGGTCAATATACTTGGAAGCCAATATTACAGTTTTCCATTAAATTTTTCAAATTGACGAAATGGTGTCTTTTAGGTGCTCTTCCCTCGATAAAAACGAAGAGTACTGCGGAATTTGAATTACGTTAGCTTGAAAAATAAACATAGAAAGCTGCATATACTATTTCACATCCCCTTAGGGGGAGGCCTTACTCAATTACAGATTTCTGCATTTGATTTTCCATATTTATTAATCAATTTTCGTATTTTTATAATTATTGAAGCACGCTCACAATCTGTTCACTTCAAAGAATGTGTCTCTGCTCGAATATTAGAGAAAATATGTATATTAAAAAATAAATTTGAAAAATCAGTGAATATCGGTAATTGTGTATAACCTATAAGTAAGGCACCTCCTGTTGAAAAAAAAATCACATGACAATCACTTAATCGTCATACCCGAAATCACGCCAAAAAGTCAAATTATTTTCATATGAATTTTATATGATTTTTCATGTGATTGTCATATGATTCTATGTGACTCCAATGTTCCCAATTTGTTAAATATTTATTTGAATAATAATTATTATTAATTATTATTATTATTATTATTATTATTATTATTATTATTATTTAGGAATGAAAAATTAAATATAGAAAATTAAGATTAACAATAATAAATGATAATAATAATTAATAATAAATGAAAATATTAACATGATTTTTAGGTAAAAATCATCTGATAATCACCAGAAAATCAGGTGACGTTTGGCCTGATTTTCAGATGATTATCAGCTGAGCTTTTTCAGTAGCGGTGTCGTCGCGTTCATCCTCTGCACTTCTGTTTCTATCTGTTGGATCTACAGTAGAGATTTATACAAATCATTTCCATTGATTTTATTTCCCTAATCTTGTATTGACTAATTTTACAAAATTATTTGAATAAATATTTAACAAATTGGGAACATGAGAGTCGCATAAGAATCATATGACAATCACATGAAAAACCATATAAAAATCATTTGACTTTTTGGCGTGATTTCGGGGATGATGATCAAGTGATTGTCATATGTTTTTCAACAGGGCCCCCTTAACGGGGGGCCTCACCGGGGGACAATTATTACCGATCGAGATAGCTTTCAGTTTATAGCACCAGATAAAAAGACATATTGCAATGAATATGCAAACAAGTAGAATATTCCACAAAGTTTCAAGTTGATACCCGATAACGTTCCAATCTTGCATATACCGTACAACACAGCTTTTTACCTGATAAAAAAACAATAGTTCTGCACCTCGCGTGAACAACAAAGCTCGTGAGCCCCTTACAATTAGACAATTCATTACCAGCAATCCTCGCCTCTATACACACACCGCACTTATGAACCATCGCACGCAAAACATCATATCGTCCACCGACATCGAACTCCCACCGCCACCCTGGCTCTCAAAGCAGCTTGCAGCAGTCGTCGGCGGACTGGCAGTACCTATGCGCCTCCTCGTAGCCGACGCTGGCGTCGTCGTTGCTCGCCCGCATGACACTGTAGTCCTGGGGTCACATCGACGGCTGGGGCGGTGGCAGCATGCTCTCGTAACCCGCGGCGTGGTGCATGCCCAGTTGGTGATGGTGGTGGTGGTGATGGTGGTGGGAGCCCGTCGTCGTCATCATCATCTGGCTCTGCTGGTAGTACTGGTGGTTGCCGTGCGTCGTCGCGTAGTACATCGGGCTCTGGTCAACGTCTTTTCCTAGGAGAAAGGGAGACGATGTGGTTAGAGGTGGTGAGAAGAGATTGGAGGGCTTGTGCACAAGTTACCTTTCCATTCGAAACATCTGTTGTAAAAGCCATGACAAGCAATGTTTAATAAACAAGAATACGTTCAGAACTGTCTTTTCATTCTGAGCTACATAGAATCGTTTATTTCAAATATTATACGGGAGAGTTGCACACTCATGGCCAGAGTCTAAAGCTGGCCACCACATGCGTTTCTCGCGTCTGACAATATGTGACGGCATCGGACAACTGTGATTAGATGTCAAATGTCATTTTGCACGTGCATGATATTTTAAATACGAAATATAGACAGTTACATCAAAATTTAGTATTATAACAACAATCACAGTGTCAAAAGTTATTTTTGTCTTCCCCTCTCTTTTCTACAGTTGATATATTATATATTTTTTATAATTTCTACTTCTTTAAACATTCAAAAATAAATTAACATGTCTTCACGTTGATAAAACCTTTTGGTGTCTGAAAATGAAATAATGACTTTTTTCCTCAGTTTTGGCCACACAATTAGTGTCCAGTATTGGCCAGGTGTATTACATATGCGCATATATTGAGTGTTCATGGCAACTATAAAATAAATCATATTTTTTTTAAATTATGTTGAGATAAATTAATTTTAAACTTTAAATACTATATGTACATCAATTATTGTACACTGTAAATAACGTGATTGTATCATTTTATAATTTTTCTTTAAATCAATAATAAAAAAAACCTTATAACAATTAATATGAATGGTCCACCATACTTGTAAAACATTTTGACGTTCATTCCTGTGTATTAAGGATTGTTATACAATTTAAAATTCCGTGAAAAATTTAGGTGGCCAAAACCGGGCAACACTTTTTCGAGATCGTGAAAAACCAATTATTTAATTTTTTCAAGCAGTTCTTATTGTTATAATCGAAAAAAAACGAATTCACCTCTCCATAGATGACCTTCTAAGGATCATTTTCTTTATTAGTATTTTAATTTACCCACTGGGCAACTCTCCCCTATATTGCATACTTCCTAGAGGAAAATATAGATCTGATAAATACCTAGTATGAAAGTTAGGTGGATGTTTTTTTATTCTATTTTAATTATTACTATAGATATGTTAACTTATTGATAGGTTTCACTCTTATATTTTATAATCGTGTTATTACTTTTTTTTTGTGATTTATAGTTTCATCGACTTATTAGTCAAAATATTGATATGCAATGTTTTTTTCTGACAGTGTACCCGTCACTATTTATTTCTAGTTTTTTATAAGGTGAACTGATTGTGCAAAATTTACGAGTAAATCTTTACCAAATCGAATTTAATTAAAACTTTACTAGTCTTTATGTTGCAAAACACCTCACCCGAGTCTGAAATAGCTTTTTTGTAGCACATGTATGATTTTCGCGGTTTTGTGGCCTAAAAAGCGAGCCGAAAGTGCTGACTAGCGGGCAAAAGAAGTTACTCTTTTGTCCAGCGGACAGAAAAAAAACCACTTTCCGCCCTTAGTACACAATATACTATGCTTCCCATGTACACACTGTATTTTTTTTAACCAGAGAATGATAGGACCTTTTTATGCATGGAAATTGAGTAGGTGATTGGTCATTTCGAATCGTGCACAACACAGTTAATAAATATTATCCCCCGCCACGGCGGCGAACAATATTATCTTTCGTTTTTTCTAAGCACGCTCGAAATGCGCGATTTTCTACTCAACTTACAGACATGGAATAAGGCTCATTTTATGCTGGTGTTGAAAAAAAAAAAGATTAAATCAAACGGGCTAAGCTTTAAGTCAAAGACAGCGTAAGAAAACAATTGTTATTGTTTGATATTTACGTGAAAAATGCATTCGTATATATAACATTATCATTTGATGATAAAAAAGTTTCGGAATTAAATTTAAAATAGAAGTACAAATATTTTTTAAACTGCCGCCTAATGTTCTAAAACTACGCCGTATTTGATCTTTAAAAATAAAATAAGATAATATATAGTTTTTAATTAAATTAACGTCAAAATGTGTTATTTGAGTAGTAACCTTTTCCTACCTTCCCCGGTAGGTGTGAAATAACACACCACGACCAATTTCCTTTAATCAGGAGTTTATATTATTTTTAAACCACTTACGTTCAATTGACAAATCAGTTCATATACAAAATTAGTATAATAAAATTAATCATATGAAAACTATAGGTATAATTTTAGTATCCCTTCAATTTAATCTAATTTAAATTTACGTCACCAGTATAAAATTTTATCAAAAAAATGCAATAAACATTTTCTATAATGTTCACCTAAATATAAAGGACAAGCCACTTATTCATAACATAAACTGAGCGCATCAAAAGAATCATGTGTTAAAACAACAAAGCTAAAGTTCTACAGCACCTGCGCATCAGGGCGTTGCCAGGCTGTTTACATAGGACGCGCGGCGCTGCGCGTAAGTATTCCTCTATAATACGCATCACTACCCTCTCACAAGCTCTCGAGTAGCTCGAAACTGCGTTAGGCGTCGTGCGGGGCGCCTCGCAGGGGGCCTCCATTCACCGGGATTTGACATTTATTCAATATACATCGAAATTAGCGTCGCTCAACAAGTGTGTTTATTCAAAGCGATCGTTTATCAAGTTATAACAGAGGTGGTGAAATTTAATATGTTGATGTTACTTTTGTGTAGCTATGTTAATAATATCACGTATTTGAGATTTCGAACGTTCATAACGAACGAAATATCAACTTAAAGTTTCTAATTTTAGTTACAATTCGTCGGAATAGTTTTAGTGATGACTGTAAGAGTAAGAAGTGAAGGGATACAGTTATTATCATTTTTTTGATGTATTAAGTAGTTAAATCCGACTAACTCTAAAAATGGCAAAAAGCTTTCATTCGCCGTGAATGTTCGAAATTTCAAGTATTTATAATATCGGTGGGGTAGGGATGGTTTCGATGTGTATCATGAAAAGAATGGAAAAGCACTGCGCTCTTAAGTCATTTGGATGGACGCAGAGGCAGGAATAATATTTCAAATGACAAGTCCGGTATACTCGCGTAACCGATTCGGCTGAAAAAAAAATTTGTCTGAGCAAGCTATTTCATAGTCTAAAACGTAATTCTTACGTGCGCTTCAAGACCTACTTTGACTACATCGATATACGAATAAATATTATCGCTGGTATTTATCTACGTATTTTTAGGAATAAAAACGTGTTTTATACTTTTTTAACGTATTTTTTTAATTCAGCTGAATTTCATTCTACTTTCTTTGTCCCGTCGATCGTAGTTATTTGCGCTTTGCCGCGTGTCGTGTTAAAATATTTCCCTTTAACTTTGATGTTAAATAACTAGAATTCTTCTGGAATGGTGTAGCGGAAGTTAGCGCGTGACGTCGAAAACATTTGAATGAATTGTTTGCTAGCGCGTCCGCTTTTGAAGTAGCTTTCAACGCAGAACACTTTTTTTTATTCGTAGGAGGTATGCGCAATTATAACGTTTACTAATGATGAGTTTTGAGTGTTTGTCACTTTTGGCAACTCAATGAACACTTTAGTAAATTAATAACTTTATTGTCTAGACGAGAGTTTTACAAAATGAGTATTAAAATTTTAATTATTTTGTACATTAATCTGCACCTACACATTAATCTAAACTCTATGAAAGTAAAATACTATACACATAAGTATACGTAGAAACGCGTACATTTTTAATAGAGAATGAAGATAAAACACAATTCCTCCCCTAAACTTGCAGCTGAATTCGAATTTACCTGTTACCTGTTCACGAATCTACATCAATCTACCAACTTTTTCCCACAAAGCCAAAATACTCACTGTTGTAAAGATCACGGGCGTACGCGCAATGCGGCTTGACATCCCCAATCGGGCTGAGTCCAGCGCCGTGCGGATGGGTCGTGTGCACGGGCGAGGGCGTCACCACAGGACTAACGTAGCCAACACCCGTCGGATGATGATGTGTGGCGGATAATACGGTGCCGGAATTGACGCCAGGGGAGATGTCCATGCTCGAGACCGGTGACATCGTCAGCGACGAGTAGCCGGACTCGAACGCCTGCAGCGAGCCTGATTGTACGCTGCCCACGGCGTGCTGCTGCTGTTGCTGATGCTGATGCGTCGTGGAGACGGCGGTGCCAAGCGGACTCGTCAGCGGATTCGTCGTCTGACAGTTCATCGGGAGCATTTCTCTGGTGGAGGGAAAGAAAGAAAGGTGGTGGTTGAGTTAGGTAGTTGTGGTTGTCATGTGCGGTTGCTTTTTGAGAAGTATTGATAAAATAGAAAAAAAACGGAAGTACGAGTGCTATACATTTTTTATGATAAATCAGTTTTAAACAGAAACGTATATTGTACTTCACAAAATCTTCTAAAATATTTCAACTTTCACTGTCTATAGGTAATTTTTAGTTAAATCGGTCCTAACACTAAATTATAATTTACATCAGTAAACATATTTACAATATAATTGAATATTATAAATATAAACAACGTAAAAATGTTGAACTAAATGAAGTATTTTCAAAATGAAACAAAAAGTTACAGTAGGTTGAACTATACATACACTGAGAAAAGATTAGTGGAAAAATTATAAGAGCGCCCAACAAAAATTACCATACTGTGCACGGAAGCCGACCACAAACTGTTGCAAGTGACCTATTTATTAAACTTACCATAATAATAATTTTTACAGTTTGAGTAAGAAAAATTATAAATAAATAATTGGAATAATTGCTAAATGGTATGGTAAAATTGAGAATTCACAAATTTTACTCCATAGAATTATCAAATTTTCTTAGACCGTGTAAGAATTTTTCCTATACAGCTGACAGACTTTACAAGCCAGTATTGTAATTTTTCGGATATACACGGAAAAAAGAAAATTGTCGTCCTAAAACTGAGGTAAGGTTTGTTGTTTTTACCATGTGATATACTCATGCAAACACGACGGCAGAGTCCTGTTGATTCTACACGAGTGTTCAGTAAAAATAACATTATATGTAAGTTACCAGACGTAAACAACGTTTCTACTGAACTGACTCCTGTAACTTTAAGATGAGTAGCTAACGAAGATTCAACGGAATATTTACTTACTGAACAAATCACGTTAGAGTTACGGGAGGATGCAGTTAAAACCACGTTTCTTATTTTTCCGTGTAGATAGTGATGCACGGTGCTGAGCGCGCTCGCGAGCCACAACAAAGGATACGACATAACCTGCAAAGCTGCAATTCTGTAGCCAGAGAAGACTCGGGTCGCTATAAACAATATAATTGCAATGTAAGTAACTTCAATTAATATTTTAAATGATTATAAATCTATTATTTTCCTAATTGTGGACGTTATTTTGAAAATTTAATTAATGTAGATGAAAATAAATTAATTGTACAATTATCGCTATAATGTAACATAGGTATATAGACGATTCGAATCAGATTTCGTAAGTACTACCTACTTTGTGGTGCAGTCAGTAAGCTGTTTGCCTGTCAACCCAAAGGTCCATATAAGATTCGATTCAAAACCCCGGCTGGTTTTTTTCATCGTTAAAAATTCGTCATTTATTTCATTTATTATTTAATATTACTAACTTATTTATATTGTAAAAAGTGTAAAAAAAAACTTCTCTATTTTTCGAAACGAATAGACAATTACAATACTGGCTTATTATAAAAAGTACCACACTGACAGTCTGTGGTCGGTTTCCTATAACACAGTATGGTAATTTTTACTGAGTATTCTTGTAATTTTTCTACTAATTTTCTCTCCGTGTAGGGATTACAATATTATAATTCTCTTATTGAGCATCCCTTATAAAACTTTATACCACTCTAACCTCAAAATCACAACTTTGGTATGATATTTCGGCTCTCGTGGTATAAAATACCGTTCGAAACGAGTGCGGAAGTTGATTATTTACTTCGTGTGACTTTTCGCACTCGCTTCGCTCGTGCGAAAAACGTCACATGAAGTATATAATCATCACCTTCCACACCAGTGTCGAAATTATAGCACTGCGTGACCTAAGCCCGCATTTAAGTCACGCCTATCCGTGACTTAAGTAGTACTTTTTTGCACCGTGTTTATTGCACTCGCTACGCTCGTGCGCTAACCTCGCGTTGCAAAACAAGGACTATTTAGGGCACGGATAGGCGTGACAGCGGGCTTAGGGCAGGCAGTGCTATAAAATTCTATAAGGTACTTGTGACCTAAGTATCACTCTGCACGGCATGGTTAGGACCCTTGCTAGGCTCGGGCCCTAATTTCACGCCGTGCAAAAAGGTGCTGCTTAGGTCACACGTATCGTAATGTACTATATAAGCGTTCGAGGTAGTCTAGGAACAGGGTAAGTACGTTTTCATCGGACTTGAATGGCCATGAGATCACCAAAGTGATTTCTATGTATTTTTGCCTGCTAAACACGATTTTCGAGGGTGGAATGTCCAAAAATGTACAGGTAATTTGTTATCCCTTATAAAAATATCCTATAGAACATACCCTCGTGGTTCCAATGTGTTTATGAGAGTCCCAACTGCTGCGCTGCGCTGCGGCATGCGGTAGAAGCTTGCTTCTCCAGAGCCTCGTTTATGTATGTTCGCTGCTATGCCGCTATGGGGCGCAGCAGTCGGGACTCTCATAAACACATTGGAACCGCGAGGGTATATAAAGCCATGAGATTCAACCGTTTGAACGACTTTACGGAGAGTCAATGTGACAAGGATTACCTTGATTTTGATATCTAAGCTCATTGGGCTTAATCGGTAAGCGCCAACAGATGTGCACGGCAGTCCCTAGGTGCAACTCCTTACCTAGGACTGTTTGCCACTGATTTTGCTGTGCGATGTTACAGCGCTAAATAAGATGCTAAACCTCTATAAACTGTTTTCACGAAAATACTCCAGAATTCCCTGCAGGATTTTCCATGTAAAATTGTCTGCAGTTTTTCCTACAGAATTACCTACAGAATTTCCTATAGGATTTCCTATAGGATTTCCTACAGGAAAAGCGCGAAATTCACATAGGATTTCCTATAGAACTTCCTATATAGAATTTCATATAGGACTGCCTATAGAGTATCCTATAGGATTCCTATAGGATTTCTACGGAATGCCTAAAGGATTTTCTATAGCATTTCCTACAGGATTTTCTATAGGATATTTTTACTAGCTACATTCAACGCGCTTCGCGCGTATTACTATTATTGTTATTTTTTTCTTTTTTTTTGAGGTTATGAACATGATCATGTTAGTTAATTTCAATTTAAAAGTTTGTTTTAATCAGTTTAAATTATACAATAATAACGTAATTTTGATAAATAAAATAATAAAATTTTTCTTATACTATTGTTACGGACGGATATTTCATTTTTTAATACTACAACTCAAGAATTTAATCTTAAAATTTAAACACATTATATTTTGGCGCCTATTCTTTATAGACCAATCAAATGAGTCAACAACAACCAATCAAAACAGTCTTATTGTGATGACAGATTTCATCCATCACTTTTTTAAGAGAGATAAGGGATTAACAATTTTATTGTTTAAATGGCCATACAAAAATAACTAATTAGGCTATCGAGTTCCAACAAAAACAAAAATGTTCCAGATAATATAAGGAGTAATCTCCAATTTGAATTTTTCAAAAATATGAATCAGAACCGAAGATATTGCAAAATTAGTGCAAAAAGAGGCCCTATTTTACGGGCATATGCGTTATGCGCGCAGTATTTCGACTATAACTTCGATTCTTTTTGAAATTTTTAACTCTATGAAGTCTCATTTTAAAGAAGGAGCTTTGTTCTACTATGGCACGCAAAAGTAGTCCTATCTTAAAAAAATTAGCCTATTTGTTATATCAATTTATTCGTGATTTGGTTGGTGGGAGTAATGAGTTGCTAAGTTACAAAAACAAAAGTGGAGCGAAGATTTGCTAAAATGACGACGCGCGAAGAAGTGACTAGTTGCTTTAAAATTGCGAACATTAATGTTATAATGATATAAAGTGTATATGGGAGACTGGGGTAAAACCGGATGCTGGGGCAAAACCGGAATTCTTAATTTCTCGGTTAGTACTAGTGCGATCTATATAATAGCTACGGTACCTCTTTGAGAATGTTCCTATTATTATTTTGTATACGATTGGCATGTTAAGAATAGCCATTTAAGCATGGCATGTTAAGAAGAGGTCAAACATTTCTTAGCTCGCAAGACCGTGTTACCATAAGAGTCATAATGCGCGTAATCTTCCTGTAAGCAATGTATTCTTTCAGTAAGTCCATAACCTTACTATATACTTATGTTATACTGGATAAGTATGAGTAATTCCGTGTCTCAATTTTACTTTTAATTACAAAACATGAATAATTACTTTTTTTAATTTTGGGGTAAAGAATAATGAAAGTATTCGGTTTTATCGCGATAATTTTTTATGGCGTTTAAATCGGATACTTTGGTACATTTCTAATAACATTTTTTACAAATATTTTTTTGGTTAACCAAGTCGCTTTTCAGTTACCTAAATATAAACTAAAAACTATTCTAGGGTTAAATATTGTTATTATTTTGTTATCTATTTTTAATAAACAATTTCCAAAAAGTATTCAATTTTACACCAGTCTCCCCTAGTTCAGCCATGAATTCTTATTTTTTTTTTTTATTAAAAAGTTCGTTTGGGTAATTTACAACATTAAATATTGTCGAGAAATGTCTGGATTTTACTGTACAAGGCCAGCCCCCTTCCCTAAGCCCCAATCAACTTCAATATTTTAATTTATTTACAACAAAAACGTCAGGCGCCAGGAACGTTTTCATGTTCGATGCAGATCTTATAGTTACGCACATACTTTGGCGCACCGATTTTTTTTATCCCTGGTACAAATTTAAAAGAAAACCAACCTTTCTCGGTCAAAATCGTTGAAGTTACGAAATTTGTACGTAAATGGCACGAAAATCGCTCCGACGTTCGGACGTACATGGCACGGGATTTTCTCAAAGTTTGGCCACCAACTAGCAACTCTCTAAGATTGCATATCCTGCGAGCTTTTTATGCAGTTTACACGCAGATAAACTGAATAAAAACACTAATCAACTGAATCCGTTAGAATATGGCTGAAAAGAAAAAGACGATCTTCTGTTAACCCGTAACGGTAGAAATTCTTTTGCCTCCTGCCGATGAACTTATTTACAACTGCAAATGTAAAATATGATCGACAAAATCGTGTGTTTGTGTATCAGCAGCAATACCTTGTTGTTCCTTTTTAATATTCTTTCAAAGTATGTGCGTAACTAGATCTTCATCAAACATGAGAACCTCCCTGGCGCCTGCACTATGGGCAAGGGTCACGATATTATACTTCGCGGTATTTCAATTGCCATTTTTGTTGTAAATAAATTAAAATGCTAAAGTTGATTGGGGCTCAGGAAACGGGGCTTGTAAACTACCGAAATGAGCGTATTAACAAAAAAAAAAGAATTCATGGTACAATTATATGCTTTATACTGCTCGTAACTTTAAAGCAACTACTTTTGCGTGCCATTGGGATCGGAAATGTAGACATCAGCGCGCTCTCGCGACTGTTAGTGTAAGCTGTGGGACAATGCTCTATGACTACAATATAGGTCTATTTGTTTATTTTCATTGTATATATATGTACACACAGAGTCGCGCCTTCTGCTGCAAAATAAGTTCTGCTCTAAAATTAATTTATTTATTTCAGTAGATCAAAATAATAATATTAATATATACATATATACACGTCAGGTAAATGTTAAAATGAATTTTAATCTTGTCTTCTTTCTTTCGCTATCTGTTGTAAATAATAATAATCACTATCATTATTATTATTATTGTTAAAAAATTTCATTTCAAAATAAATTTAATACTAACCAATATAAACAAAATCTTCATACTTGAAGTGAATCGAACAAACACATGAACTAGGGGTTACAACTTCTTTATTAACAGCTTCCATCTATAATTCTCGGAGCTGTTTTTTTTCTATTTTTCCAAATTGATTTTTCAAGAAAGTGTATTTACTTACATGAGAAAATTTATGAAATAAGAGCTCTTGTGCATTACACGGCCGATTATTGCACCCATTCACGCAGCAAATTAATCTGCTTTTTCGCGGAATTTCAGTAGAAAGCATTGCGATGACATCTGTTTTATTAAATGTTTAAAAATAGTATTTTTATTAATCGTAACCAAATGTAACCAAATGTTATGTTTGGATGTATGTTTACAAACTGTCAGAAATCGGAGCAATGAAAGTTGAAATTTGAATCGAATATTCGAATGTCATATGGAGCATTGTCCCACAGTTTACATTATCAATCGCGAGAGCGCACTGACGTCTACATTTCCGATCCCAATAGTAGAACAGAGCTCGTTCTTTAAAATAAGATTTCATAGAGTTAGAAATTTCAAAAAGAACTGAAGTTATAGCCGAAATACTGCGCGCATGACGCGAATGCGCGTAAAATAGGCCTCCTTTTACACTAATTTTGCAATATCTTCGGTTCTGATTCATATTTTTGAAAAATTCAAATTGGAGATTACTCCTTATACTATCCGGAACATTTTTGTTTTTGTTGGAACTCGATAGCCTAATTAGTTATTTTTGTATGGCCATTTAAACAATAAAATTGTTAATAACAAATTACCTGTACATTTTTGGACATTCCACCCTCAAAAATCGTGTTTAGCAGCAAAAAATACATAAAAATCACTTTGGTGATCTCATGGCCAATTAAATCCGATGATAACGTACCCTCCTAGACTAAATAGATTATTCCGAATGATCTCGAATAATCGAATCCATCTCGAATCTCGAAAGGAGTGAAAAAAAGATGAACGGTGGTGCGTGTAGCACGCTAATTAACTCTATAATAATTCTTCTTAAGATAAATCAATTACTTTTTTCATATCAATAATATAAAAAAAGTCATTTGCATTTGAACAAAGTAATGTGCTTTCTACAGTTTTAGTTTCTCTATTAAAGAAAAATCAGTTACTCTACTTTTTGTGTAAGCTTTAAGGACAATCACCGACTGAAAACGAACCTCTGGGCGAAAATTGATATAATGGCTGGAATAGTTCTAATAAAAAAAACATTATTCTTATAAAATTCTAAAGCATTTTATAATATATAACAAAATTTATTAATTTTAATTTGGCATGTTGTTAGCGTAAGTATTGCTTATTCAAAAAAGGACATAAATTCATTATGGAAATATTTATTTTTTCCGATTTTAATCGGTTAGGGCTTACTATCTTCCTTATGCGATTTGAGGTAGGGATTGCGATAAAATAATTAAGAAATTACGAAGAAGTGGATCTTAACGTGCAATTGTTCATAAGGCTCACATGCCACTTCTATAAACAAATGTTTGTCACGTTTCACTCTTTGATAATTTCTCAATTATTGTATGGCAACCCATACTTCAAATCGTATAAGAAATATAATATTCTTCATAATGAATTTATGTCCTTTTTTGAATAAACAATACTTACGCTAACAACATGCCAAATTTTAATTCATAAATTTTTTTATATCTTGTCAAATGCCTTAGAATTTTATAAGAATAATGGTTTTTTCATTAGAACTATTCCATTATATCAATTTTCGCCCACAGATTCATTTTTAGTTGGAGAACGTCCGTAAGTATTTAAAAAAATATACATTGTACCACATACCCTTGATCTTGACTTTCGCAATGGTCTTGGTAAACCTTCATACATTTGAAATTCATCTTTGAAAATGTCAAATATAATCTACCACTTTTCATTTCTTTACATATAACATTGTATAAATGATCAATTAAAAAAAATCATAGAATTCTATTCAACATATTGATCCTAAAACCAAAAACATTCCCACCCGCAGCAGAGCCTAACACCAAGCAACAACTAAACTCGCCCTTCTCGGTAAACTCTCGAAACGCAAAAAAGCGGTCGCCTCTCGCTCGTCATCCTGGAGCACATCTGTGACGCGAATGGCCCTCCATGCACCGGCCCACTATCCCCATTGTCTTTCGGCGTATACCCCCGGAGGCGCGCGCGCCTACTCGCTATATATACGGGGACGATGACGACGACGACACATACGCTCGTGCACATGTGTGCTTCTCGGAAGGAAAAGCCCGTCCGTGAAAAACTGACCATCGAGCGGGCTAAATTAATGACGAAACAAATTCATAACGCCGGGGGTCGGAAACATGCGCGACGGATGTGGACTGCCTGTGTGTGTGAGAGTGTGTAAGTGTGAGGATGCCGGAGTGCGCGAGGGTGCGTATAAGTAGACGGTTTGGGGATTTGGTGGAGAGGAAGACGAGAGTGATGGGTTTTTCAACGGGAGAGTGCTTGGAAATAAGGATGGTGAGCGATTAGGTGTTTCGTGCTTGTTGCTTTTAAACAGGTTAGAAGCGTTATGTAATTGAAGACTTTCTGTTAAGTACTTATTATAAGTATGTTTACTTTCACTACCCTGGTAGAAAATTAACGATATTTTATAGTTAAGGTGTTAATCAATGGGAAGTTTTTTCAAAAATTAATATGTATAAATAACACAGTAGACGTGTTCTTGTTTATGCACATACTGATTGTGCACATATTAATTGTGCACACTTTAACATTGGTATATATCTATATATATAGATCTGTACCAATGCTATCTGTGCACAATAAATATGTGCACAATCCTTATGTGCACAAACAAGAACATGCCACACAGTATAGCTAAAAGTATTACAAGAAGTTAAATTATTAATGTTGTCAATTGAAAATGCGAAAATTTTACTTTAAATTGGTATGTACATAATTATCAAATAAAAGCAGAATATTGTTCTTAGGCATAAAGTTAGATGAAAAATAGGTAATTTATGGTCAACATTCCTACCAGGGTATGTTTTCTTTTAAACAATTTTTTTAGATTGAAACAGCATAAATTTTGTCATTACAATATTTTTTTGTTGTGTCAAAATAGTTTTTGAAAATAATTGTACTATGTCGTGCTTGACTCTTTCTAAACGCAGAAAAGTTTGATTAATAACATCAATTATTGACTTACGGCTATTAGTAAAATACTAACAAAATCGGCAAGGATAAATCATATAGATGAATTTAAAAAAATATTATAGTACACAAGTATTACTCTACAAGACTTGAAAATTACTTCTTCATTTATACACAAATTAAAAATTATATTTTCCAAGTAGTAGTTTGTGCAACAAGAACAGCAAGTTTACGTTCACGCATGTCTTTACATTTCATGCACTGCAGTGTGTAAAGAGTCACTTCATGCACGAAATATCTCTACACGCCCCAACTTTACAGACGCAATAACAAACATAATTTTTGGAAATAATTCCAGTACACAACGGGTAGCCGTTGAAAACTGATTTTTAATTGATTCACGGATATTAAAAGAATACTAATAAAATGAACAGTGCTAATTATGGATAAGTATTAAAAAAAATCGTTGCATATAACTCAGAAAACAACGAAATCCCCGTCGTTGAAGCTTATTGCCATGGAGCTCATGAGCCTTGAAAATCCATTCCCAACTGCATCCAAATTACAAACCATCCATGCTTCAAAATCGCAAATCACATCCGCAATCCACATACAACACAATTTTCCATCCAAATCACATACCACCCACATCCCTCTTACACAACCCAGCCAGCCTCTGTCTCCTCTCAAAGCCCCGGAAATCCCCTACACACACACAAAACCCTCTCGTTTTCCAAAACCAACAAGCATCACGCCTTCGCTACCGCGTTATCCGCATCCATCGTCGCCCCGTTATACATCACACACAGCAAAAGGTGCGCGCACGCGAGCGAGCGAGCGAACTGCTGCTCCGCCCCCAGCGCGACAAAGGCATAGCAGCGGTTCTCTCTCTCTTTCTCTCTCTTTCTCTCTCTCTCTCTCTCTCTCTCTCTCTCTCGCACGCGCGCCTGAGTTTCTTTCTTCAGTCGCGCTGCTGCTTTCTTCCGTCTGCTCTCTTTTGCTCTCCCGCTCGCGCCTTTCGAGAATTCAATCTGGAGTGCCGAGGTTTAACGAGCGGGGAATATAAGGAGAGGGAGAGGGAGAGAGCGTGTGGTTTGGTTGTGTGAGGGAGATTCGATTTTTCGCGGGCGACCGGGGATTTCGTTTAGCATGTATAATCGAAGCGTGGATTTTGTTGTTGGGAAGGCTGTGAATTAAAAAACTTTTATACTGCGCCAATCGTTGATAATAATTGGCTTGAAACTATTGCCGAGTGATTATTCTAATAAAAGTAAAATTATAAGTGTGCAAAACGTAGCAAAATCTGTCACCGAATTTCCCAAACCTCCGTCACGGATAATCCTACAAATCCTCCATTTCTCACTTCCACTCAAAAGCCCCAATACTGGCCGACATTACAACACGCATACTTGTAATCCCAACCAATACCCCTCGCGCCTCATTACATCAGTCGGAGTAGGTATACCGTGTACACAATGCGCCCGAGCCGTCGTCCGCCACCAAAGTGGGCATCGACGCGATCGCGCACACTGACGGCACACGCGCGAGCGCAGCGACCGAACGGCTCAATAGTCTGAAAGAAGAGCCGTAACCGAAGCTGCATCGCGTAAAACGGTAATGGGGCGTTGCGTGTCCTTTTTCTATCGCCATGTAGGTAGCCTCTTGTCGACGGCGACGGCGCAGCAGCAGCGTCGCAATAGCGCGTGTTAATGATTTACCTATTCTTCGGGAATTCGAGCGTTCGCGCGCGCGAGGATTATCCGACGAACAGAAGCGACGAAGTGCCGATTATTTCGTGTGTGTGTGTGTGTGTGTGTGTGTCTGTAGGGATGTGTGAGAATTTGGGTTGTTGAGTTTGGGTAATTAGATTCGGTGGTTAGGGAAGGCGACCTTTTGGTTATTACTTGATACTGTTAATTGACTGGTTAAGCTGTTTTGTACAACGATTCAATTATTTTTCATTATCGGAAAATAAGTTAGTTTATCGCTCTGTTCGAATTACTCTTACGTTTACGTAACACGGTACTATTGCTCTTACAATAAAACCTCATTAGCTTTTTATTCGTCAAATGCAATCAAATCCAATCAAATATGGAATTATGTTCATACAACACTTCGATCGCGACATAATACACTCAACCAATTCGCTTTCCCCGTATCTCTGCGCAAGAATTCTAAAATCCTAGTACAACCTTAGCGCTCCCATCTTACATAAATAACAAACCGCGCAAGCACATCGTGTCCCACGCTGGCTCGAGAAAGCCCCGGCTCATAGTCACATACCCGGCGGAGAAAAACACCGTCTCGAATTTTCGCTGATTTCGCGCTTCTATCCTATCCCATCCCCTCCCACACACGTACTAAAAGTCCTCCAAAAACTCGCTCAAGGCTATGTCCCATAGCACACAAAATTTCGCGCGATTGCGCGTGTATATATCCGTGCCCGCAGCGCTGCCATTCCGTCGGGCGCTCGTGACCGTGGGGCCCTGCCGCCGCGTAGCCATAACAACTTGTCGCCCGTTCGCTCTCGCTCTCCTCCACGCGCCATTAACCGAGCCCCGCGTGGGCCCCGCTAATGTATTCTCTCTTTCTCTCTTATGCTTCTTCTTCTCTTTCTCTTGTGCGCGCAGCGTGCGCAGGTATACGTATGTGCATCGTGCGTGTTGTATACACGCGTATTGAAAAGAGCAGTGATGTCGCTGTTGCCGGAGAGATTGGTGGAGAGCTTATCGTACGCGTGTCAGGACGAGTGTGAGTGTCAATGACGAGGAGAGATAAGGAGGGTGAAGGAGGATGCGGGAAGAAGGGGATAAATTAATGTTGGTATCATTTGGTTGTCAAATGACCTGCCGCCCTTGCGAAACTCGCGCGGAGCGCAATTTTGCGGTGTGTGATAGAAACCGGAGCAACGCGCGCAATCTTTACGTAATATTATAATTATATCAATTAACACAGGAGTTATTCGGGATTTATTTGTTGAAGAGCGAGCTTTTTGGAGCTTATCGCGGTCGGATTGATCAAAGGTATTTTTGATAACGCGAGTTTTATAAATACGGAGCGGGCGCGAGTTCATGCGTCACGATATGTAACAAAGATCACGACGTTTCCGAGAACCCTTTCAGATTAAAACATTAAATACTCGCGAACACTGGATCGAAACTGATCTTGTAAACAGTCAGCTGTTATGGTTTTTCATATATTTATTAAATCACCGTAAATGAAATTCTTTATGCTCCTTCTCACAATCGATAAACATAAAGTTTATTCCTTCACGCAACTTCTAATTATTAGAACACTGCAGCGACTAAACTATTCTCTTACTCGACCCTAATCCGAAAAAACAAAACACAAAATCACAAGCGAAATACTCACGTCCTGGGCTGCGGCGTGCGATCCCGCTGCCTCCTGTTCTTAAACCAATTGGACACCTGGGTGAGCGTCAGCCCGGTCTTCTTCGCCAGGCTCTTCTTCTCGTCCGGATTCGGATAACGATTCTTCAGGTACATCTCCTTCAGCGCGTTCCTCGATCTCTCCTTGAAGCAGTAGACCGTCTCCTCGCCGTCCCAGATGGTCTTCGGCAGGGGATACTTCTTGCGCAGCCTGTATTTGTCGACAGCGCCGAGCGGTCTGCCCCGTACCTTCTCCTGCTCAAAGTAATGCGACTTGTACCACATCTCCTGGAGCTGAGGATGAAGGCGCTGCGGGAACTGGTGCGACTCGAGGATCTTGTACACCTCGTAGTAGTTGCGCCGGTGGAAGGCGACCATCGCCGTCGCCGTCAACACGCTATCGTTCATTATCCGCTGCTTCGGCAGCGTGAAGATAAAGCTGCGGGGTGGAAAGGTTGCCGAGTTAGATGGCTTTGTTTGGTTCTTATTTTTTTTTTTCTATTTTTTTTTTATACTTGGAATACGGAATGAAATTATAAATTTACAGAGTGCCTCACTGTTGCAGTTATATCATATTACGCAAAATGAAAGAACATTGCAGTTCAATCCGCTCCTGTAAGTCATTTTCCAGAATCAAATAAAGATATCGGAGAAATATAAATCGTGCCTAAACTTTTGTTTCTGTAGTATAAGATATATAATTAGAAAATTAGCATAAACATGAAACAAAACAAACTTTTTAAAATTCTCTAACCCTCCAACATGTAAATTTCAAACCCGTGTTTTCAGAGTAGTACGAGTGAAGCGTGACTCAGAATATACGTTGTATATAATTGTTTTGACTTGAGCTTACGGGGAATTTCATTGGGCGAATTCATTTTAAAATTATCAAACCTAATTAATTTATAAGGCGATGTTTTATTCGCGCGCGAAGAGCAATAATTTGATCTTTTCGTATTGTCACTGGGTGTAAGGAGTGCGCATATGTTCCGGCGGTGCATGGTTACAGCAATTACGTAACTTGAGATGTTCGCAAGTATTAGACTTATGTTTATCTTATTTTTAAACGATGGATAAAAGGAAAAGTGTGTTTATTGTAAGTTAAATTTGTTTCTATAATAAAATTAAGCATTCATTTAATGTCCAAACGAATAGTCATTTTTTGCTTTCTAAATTTTCTTGATTAAATTAACTTTAAGAAAGTATACAAAGCTTATTATCTTTATAACACTACGTTCGGATTAATTACTTATGAATCTCAATACTGGCAACCATTCCAACTCTTCCACATTTATGTACGAAACGATTTTTTCCCGCTACTCCCTTACTTCCGCACCATTTGACCAAAGCAACTAAGCGCATTCCAAAATCGCCGCTTTCCCATCAAACCAGTAACCAGTAAAAATACAAACCGACTGAGCTTATCCATCTCCTTGCTCTGCATCAGCGCCTCGCAGATACACGCGACCTGATCAGGCGCGAATCCCTCACTGCTCGCACCAGTTCCGAAAGCTCCTCCGCCCCCAGCACTAATACTGCTAGAGTTACTGGCAGTGACACTAGCTCCGGTCGTCGTCGAGGCCGAGCTCGTCTGCAGTCCAATCACGGCGGCGGCGGCACCGACACTGTCACTCTGCACGACACTGTTATTACCACCGGCGGAGACGGCTATACGCTGCTGCTGCTGCTGCACGTCGCAGGAGGCCATCTCCTGGGCAACGGCAGCGGCAACGTGTCCCTGGTGCAGCTGCTGATGGTAGCGGTCGTACTCGATTATAGAGTTGCTGACCTCGCGCTGGGGCCGGCTGGCCCGGACCACCATCATCGCGGCGGACTCCGGGTAGCCGGCGTTGATGCGCGCCGCGAGCTTCATTCCGCCGGCCTGCTCATTCACTAGTTATATTGCCGCACTCACTGCCGCTCTACTCTACGCGCGGAGGCACGCGTGCGTGTGCGTATGTACGTGTGTACAGTGTGCTATCGTACGCGCGCGCGTGTGTGTATAAAGGAAAGAAAAGGAGGATATCGGAGAGTATATAGGTACCGGTCACACTCGCGATCGAGAGCCTCACCATCACTGCTGATCCGCATCATATAAGGGCCCTTGCGAGCGACTCGCTGCTTTCGCTGCTGCTGCTGTCTGCGCCGCTGCTGCTCGGGGAGTGGGGAGTCCCGCTCTCTCCTTCTCACCCCCGTGCACGGGGATTGGTCGCGAGGCGGGCCTCGGGGGCGTGCTATACATCCGTGTACCTACTGTACACTATATATAGTACATGCACCCGTCCGTATATAGCTACTACCCCGAAAAATATTACGTATACGACAGGAGGCGCGCGAGGTGATATGTGTGTGTCTGTGTGTATGTGTGATATGTGAATGGAGGGAGAGTGTGTCGTATGTATAGGTTGGTAGTGGCGCGCGATGCGCGAAATTAGCAAAACAGCCGCGCGCGATAACACATGACAATGGGCGCGAGAGGTGTACGGTAACACGTTGACGGTATAACCGTGATTGTGTGAGTGTGTGCAAGCCGTTTCCGGTGTTTATTGGCGGGTGAGTGGATGTGCGCGGGCGTGTGAGAAAGAGCGCCGCTGCGCTGGCTGGCCGCACACGATGAACGAGGTGAGGAATTCCCCTGCGCGTGGATGTTGATGTGCGTGTGGTGGTCGTGGAGCGCGAAGGAAGCGTGTATGGTGTATGTGGGTGCGGGATGGGTGGATTTTTGTGAGTGGGAGTTGGAAACTTTTGGGTTTTAGATCGGGGAGTTGGAAAATGATGCGATATATATGGATATACATAATAAAAAAAAATAATGTGGAAAATAGAATGTCTTACCTTCACTGTTAAAAATGTTATGAAATTTAAAATAAATTCTGTAATAAAACTTGAAATTTTTAAATTGTATTTTTAACGCAATTTTAATGCAATTTAATAAAAAATTTTCAAGTTTTATTACAGAATTTATCTTAAATTTCAGAAAATTTTTAACAGTGTTATATTCGTTAATCTATTGTTTAAAAAAATATTGGTTGAGGAAGAAAAAGGTGTGAATCAAAACTGTAATATCAGAACGTACTACTTGTACGCTCAATATTGATGAATAGAAAAGCTGAAGAGCGAAATATTGAATACAAATACGGTTCAGATTTTACTTTTTGTAATTCTTTTCGCTTTTATTATAGATTATATTATATAAAAATATTTTAAAGAATAATTATAGCGTTCAAGGAGGTATCAGCATTAATAGAAACTCCATGCTATAAATACTTCAATTTGTAATCGAAATAATAAATATAGAATCTCGAACGACATTATGTAATATTCCAAAGTGCAAAAATTTATTACCGATCTTTTTTGATGCAATATGTATACATAAATACAGCAAAGGACCAGATATAATTACAGGCACTTTTTAATTTTCCCCTTTCCAAATTATATTTGTACAATAAATACCTATATAAGTACAATAAATTCACTTTAGAGGAGATGTTTTTATTAAATTTTTGATTTTGATCAATGACCCTTATAATCCGGCGTTGATTAACCCAATATAAACACCAAATGCCTGCGATAATTAAAAAAAAAAAAAAACTTAAAACTGAATTCAAATAATGTAAAATTCGATGTATGAATCTGTAATTGGCTCCGAAATGTTATCCCCTTAAAACAGTTTCTAAATCAAATAATTTGTCGGACATAAATTTATACGTACATGCTTCTAGTGTTGCTTGATTTTGACTTAAGGCGGTCTTATACCTAATGGTTCCTGGGGCCAAAATTACCTGAAAAAATAAATTAAAATATAATTACTATAAAATAAAGTATATGTATCACTAATGTAACTTATTTCTAATGCAAAATCTCAAGAGATAGGTTTCTCAATCCATTTTATGCAGAATTATGTCATTTTAGAAAAATCAACTGGTGAGCAAGTTTTCTTGGCAATCACTCGATGGATTTCGACAAAAGAAATTGTAAATTACTTGGAAAATATGTACCTATAGCATGAAGCTCTGGAATTAAAAAATATCGAGACTAAGTATTTTTTTAATCGAAAAAACGATAAAAATTCATAAAAATTGACAAAATTAAGATGAAAAAAGTAGTTTTCGCCAACCCCTGGCCGAAAGTGCTACATTCCCGCCCGGCTCAAAAACGGGAATGTGGTGTTTTCGGCCCGGGCATGGCGAAAAATAGTATACGCACCACGGGCGTAAAATTGGCCAGCCCACAGCTCGTGTTTGCCACTCTCGCCTTCGGCTCGGGTGGCAATTTACACGAGCTGTGGACTGTCCAAGTTTTTTCCTCCCATGGTGCGTAATATACTATTTTTCAATTAAAAAAATACTTTATAGTTACGATATTTTTTAATTCCAGAGCTTCATGCTATAGGTACATGTTTTCCATGTAATTTGCGGCTAATTCTCTCGTCAAAATCCATTGAGTGATTGCCAAGAAAACTTGCTCACCAGTTGATTTTTCTAAAATGACATAATTCTGCATAAAGTGGATTAAGAGACCTATCTCTTGGAATTTTGTATTAGAAATAAGTTACATTAGTGATACATATCCTTTATTTTATAGTAATTATATTTTAATTCATTTTTTCAGGTAATTTTGGCCTCAGGAGCCATTAGGTATAAAACCACCTTAATTGAATCAACAAGCGATTCAAAATTCAATCTAATGAAAAATTCATTTAATTATTGCAACCTGCCTCCTAAAAGTATACGTTTATGTAAACGTACTTTCTAAAAAACAGTACAATATACTTTTACAAAAATCTCTTACACTTAAAACACCAAAGTCCAGCCAACCATCTCGTCACGAAAAGCTCTCACCTAAACAAAAATCTCATTACACTCCTATCCCCGGCAATGCCATTTCCTCCTCGTCAATCTTCACCAGCCACCCTCCCTCGAAATAAAAAGAAGAAATCCTCGCCACTCTTCTCGCAATTCCTACACCGATTGATCCTTTTTCTCTCCCTCTTGCGCAAGGCGGAACGCAGCAGCATCCGGGGCCGCCCGGGCGTGTTGGGTAGATCACAGAGCGAGAGAGAGAGAGAGAGCAGACAGACGCGCCGAGTGAAGATGTCTCTCGGCGGCGCGCGCGCGCGCGGAGGGGCCAAGTGAGCCAATCCGGGCGGCGGCGGCCACGCCTCGCCGAACCTTTGAACCCGCTCCGCCTCGCGCACGTTAGCGTCTGTATATAGGTAGATATAGGTAGTACGCGATGCGCGCGAGACTAATTGCACGCGTGTGCTGCGTGATGTTGGGAGGGTTATGATTTTCAGCTGGAGAGATGGTTTTCCGGTTTGGTTCACGCTGCTGGAGGGTGAATGGGTGATAAGGCGAGAGGGGGTTGGAGGATAATTGCTTGTTTGGATGGGTTGGAGGTTGTGTGAAGAGTGGAGCTCGGGGTTTGATACGTAGATGCATAAAATTAATGAGCAATACTCAGTTATTCTTGGAAGATGTAATTCGAAAAAAGTTCCTCGACAATCCTGAAGTAAAGTAGTTCAAGTCGTAATGAAATTATATGATAATCGCAATTCAAACTATCTCGAGTAAATTATATTATCTCATCCACCAAATAAAACGGAGCGAAGCGAGAACTTGTATGTAAATTTATATCGGGCTTATTGGAAAGATGTTATGATGTTATAAGAGTATATGCGTTTCTCCATTCAATAGAATATCTTACGAAGCTATATTCAAAATCATCTCGAATCATCTAAACGGCTCTACGGAGCCAATCTTCAATCTCAGCTATCCACACCCTACCTCTCGATCCTTCGACCATCACTTCCGGACTACCGGAAACCAACACCGAAGGGTGCAGTGCCCGCGCGCCTTGTCATTGATACTAAGCCACTTATGCTTACACACTAACGCCCAGCCGAGATATAAGTATACACATATATATATTTACGCGCGTGCGCGCGAAAAGGCATGTTCCTCGCCGTTCGCACTGACACGCGACACTATCGCAAACAAAAACGACGCGCGCGCGCGATGTAAGGACGCGGTGGATTAATAATAACTCTATATTATGATGCCGGTCAATTTTACCTTTGGATAAGGAGCTCTTTCAGCCGACTGATTAAGGAGGAAGTGGTGTTGCTTTAAATATATCCGCGATCGGTTGACAGATGTTGATTTTATTTATTTGGTTTTTATCACTTGTAGTGTACAGGCAGAATGATTCTATCAAAAATTAATGTTTTTTTTTTTTTATTAGTGACGGAAAAAACTTGTATTATACGGAATAATTAGCGTAGTTATAACATTTAGTAAAAGTTTCACTAGAAAAATTAAGAAAACTTTTACTGTATTTTAGGATAACTATTCTGATTTTTCTGCGTAATCTATGAGTTTGTTCTCTCATTAAAAACAAAATAATAATTTTTAATGAAATCTTTTTCTTCGTGTGGGAATTTATTCGGTAGAAATGAACAGGAAAGTAAGTAAGTAAGTATCTACATTCTTGGACAGATACTTTGGTCGGGCCGTTTAACTATAAATTAAATTTCCTTTCATTTCTACATTGTAATGCGAAAAAGAGTGAATAATCAGTCGCCTACGATAGTACATTGTTATTATTTAGGGCCTTCACACGCTAAAAGAATAGCGATATGGAAATAAGAAATAGCATTGAAACTATATCTATATGTATGAGGAATAAGAAACTTATTCCTCTTATTCTTCATATATATAGATATATTTTCAATGCTATTTCTTATTTTCATATCGCTATTCTTTTATAAGTGTGCGAAGGCCCTTACTTTCTCTCTCTCTCTCTCTCTCTCTCTCTCTCTCTCTCTCTCTCTCTCTCTCTCTCTCTCTAGCTCTAATCACGGTAAGACGTGAGCCGCGGCCTCTTCGCGGATTAAGCCGAGCGACACTGTTCATCGGGTCGCGATTCTAGCCAGTCGTTTTTGTTTGTCGCGAGAATGTCGAATTTGTGCCGTACATGAGAATAAATCAGAACTTATCTCAAGTCACTGTTCACTGTTAGTTTTATTCACGCTCCTTCCTCGTTCCTCTCTCACTTTGCCAACTACCGGCGATCGTATGGTGGTTTTATATCTTTCTCTCAATTTTGGAAAAGAAACTACCACACATACTTGCCTTCGGGGCGCTCCCGCGCTCCTTGATACGATAGTAATGATTTTCATGAAATTGTAAAATTATTCATCTGTATGATCATATCTATGAGAAATTGTAAAAAGAAATATTATTTTAAAATGCAATCTACACGGAAAAAAATACCTTATGAAAAATTAGTGGAATATCCACTAAAAATGACTAGAGTGTTAATTAAAAGTGGGACATACTTGCATTCTATCAAGTTTTATAATATATTATAGTAAGGTAAAAGTACCAATGAGCGGCCAGTGCCCAGTATGTGGCCATCTAGATAAATATTCAATTACTTTAAAGAATGTGTAGTAGTTGGATAATATTTTATTCTATAAGATGATTCTAAAATAATTAATGCTTATTGTTTAAATAGTATTATTACTCTTAGTGAAAATTTAATACTTAAAAAGACGATTTGAAAATGCTACTCGCGGGGATCACGGCTTTCTATAAGAGGTCCTTAATGCTTTCGTAAGGATTCATGATTCGCCTTTTAGGTATTTTTAAATAAATTTGAAGTAAATCTTTACTCTTGAAAGTTTTAAGACACTTCTAAGATGCATCGAATTCAATTACAGTCGTTAGGAGCCCAATAATTATTGTTTTTAATAAAAATAATTCAAGGTTATCTACTAGTACAGTTTAAACGTCATGTCCCAATACTTGGCCCTATGTATTTCACCGATGTTTTGATGGTTAGGGTTCCTACGTATTGATAGAGTTAGTAGGTTGGAAAACCATAATATGATTATTATACATTGATTTGCTGTAATTTCATATTATTAACGATTGATTTAGTGTTAAAAAGTATTTCCAGTCCAAAATTTAGCGATTTTATTATTTTTACATAAAAATCAAAATAAATATAGAGTACAAATTATATGGTCCAAGTATTGGGATTAACAATTTCGACCACTAGTACATGACTTTTTAACACGGTCCAACTACTAGTACAAGCAGTGTATTCATAATTTAATTAATTTTTCTATCATAAAAGCTTATTTTCACAAATTAAATACTTTTTTCGCAAGTAAAAAGTAATAATAATTCTATTGGCTACTGATTCTATGCATTTTTAATAATATTTCGCATTTAAAATATGACATCAAAATTTTAGCTTCACTAAGCGGCCATCTATTGGTACTTTTACCTTAATTTTGACGAGAGGTTGAAATTCATGAAAAAAAAAAAACTCCGGAGAAAGAGATTCGAACCCTCGACCCTCCGACTACGAAGCTGCGCTCTTATCCACTCGGCCACTGCCGCACTTATAAATAAGGTTTCGACTTGTCTACATATGGTACACCCTGCTTTACCGACAGCCCTCGCGCCAACAAAATTACTATACTGTCTATTAAATTTTTAGTATAACTTAGACTAAAAATTAAACTAATTCTATTAATTTTTAGTAGATATTCTGTTAAAATTTAGATTTAAAATTTTTATCATATTATCTACTAAAAATTAATCGTTACTATAATAAATTTTAAAACTTTTTCTATTAATTTTTAATAGAACTATGCTAATAATTAGTAGAAGTATACTAAATTGCTCAAGAATGTGAGTATGTCCCATCTTTACCCGAGATTCTAATAATTTTTCATAAGGTATTTCTTTCCGTGTAAAATAAAACTGCTTATGGACATCATTCATGAATATATAGCGATATTTTTATTACATCAAGCTAAACATTAAATTGATTATCCAAAACTTGCATCGCCAAAATCATTCTCACCAGATTTTACATCGGGAATCTATACGAACCTATCACCCGGGGAATATCCACCGCAAAACAACGACTGCGACAGATAAGAACATTATTCCTGTATATAATTCACGCGGCGGCCTCCAAAGACCAGACGACACCGCCTTCTAAACCAAACCCACCGCACCGCGGCGTTTAAATCCCAACCCGTCACCATCCCAAAAAGGTCCAAAAAATTCGAAAAATCTCTCTAATCTCCCATCACCAACTCCTGTTATATAAATGCCCACCGCTGTGTCCCACATCGACTTCTTAAAAGCTATTCAAATGAAGCATATCCTATCAGCGCATCATCATCGCCGTCGTCGTCGT
Organism: Torymus aiolomorphi; assembly: GCA_036365515.1. Taxonomy (NCBI): domain Eukaryota; kingdom Metazoa; phylum Arthropoda; class Insecta; order Hymenoptera; family Torymidae; genus Torymus; species Torymus aiolomorphi. The sequence continues at coordinate 219,954,000 of CM070875.1, read as the reverse complement.
CACCTGTGCGCACTATACTCAAACTAGGCCGCAAAGCTCACTACCGGCGGGGCGTCGACGCGGGCGCGCAATGGCGTCTTGTTCGATTCGGTGTCCCGTTACTACCCCCCCGGGCGACGCCATTTTCCCTCTTTACTCTCCCCCCCGTTCCCTCATCCCTCCCATTACATACAACGCGCTCCGCTGCTGCAGCGCACGCACCTGCGCAAAATCCGCAGCGTGTGGCGCGCAAAAAGGGAAGAACGCGTTTTCGCAGCAGCAGCGGCGGCGCGAAAGCTCTCTACTGGCTCGTGTTTCGCGCGAGCGCTTAATTGCATTCCGGCGAAAAGGGCGCGCGAGGGAGTGAGAGGGAGAGGGACACTTGTTCGCCCGCGCCGATTCCCATGGAAACTGGGCCGCCGATCAATCGCGCGCGTGCGAGCGGCCTGACGACAAGGCGACGAGCGATACGCGACACTCTGCCGCCCGGAGAGTGATAAGCGTTATCTGCGTCCGCTGTCCGGAGGTAGCGGCTGGTTCTTGCCAGGTGTGAGGTGAGGGTTCGCTGATTTTAATATGAATTATTGTTGCCGGGGACTGCGTATGATGAATGACGGGGTTGATGCAATCCCTATATAAGTGAGTTATAATACGATAGTTGTAATTCGTGTATATTTAGCGCTAATCTGATATTTGCATCGTTGGAACACATTGAAATAATTTTTCATAAGTAAATAAAATTGCTAAGCATCGGGAAAATACATTGCAATCTTTATTTTGATGTTGTTACATGCTATAATATACTAAATTATAAGTAAATCCATATAATTTTCAAAATAAAAACATCTTTTAGAAATTTTGTTGCACTGTTCAGACCCATTGTTTAAAAAAATATTAGGATTATGTGCCAAAGTGGATTTTTTTTTTTTTTTTTTTTTGTAATACGTAAATTGTGTAAAGTAATCTAGAAAACACGCTGTTAGGAGTCCTTTTACTTCTACCCTGAGGCAATAAATCAGGTTATTATAATCATGTGCTTTAATCATTCGAGGTTTTGGCATATGGTTAATCTATTTATAGTCATAATGAACATCTTATGTTAAAGAGAATGTTGCCAATATAATTTATAATTATACTTTTTGGGATAGCATTTAAGGAATTTAACATACGTTTAGTAGCTGAAAGTTATTATTTTTATTTTTTCATTTTATTCTGTTCATTCTGTACAAATGTAATAAATTACTATACAATTCTCTGTTATCCTTTCCTCCCAGTTTTTCCTTCATTTAAGCGCCATAGCAAATTTTTAATAACTCTAAATAATTTTACTTCATCAATTTTACTAGGTTACCACGCTCCACTTCAAACATTCCAACCTCAGCTTGAAACATGGAACCAGCACATAACTGCATCTTACGCTTAAAACAACCCACCTTACAAAACCCTCCACCCAATCCCATTATCTCAACGAAGCAAATCAAGCGAACTCGGCACTGGCTAACAGGCCTCTACGCCGCGACTACACCTCCTGAAGATTATTTTCCCATTAGCGCACGCTCGACAGCGAAGATCGGATCGAACGCCTGCGGGGCCTCTGCCCCTCTCTCTCTCTCTCTCTCTCTCGGGCGTGAAAAACAGGTAGCCCAGCAGCAGCGCTAATGCCCGAAAATATGCTCTTTATGTGTCACTGGCTACTTTGTCGACAGCGACGGCAGCCGAATCCCTTGCGCAACATTTATCCGTTCAAAAAAAAAAGAATATATAGATCTAAGCCTTTTCTCTGACTTATAATACACACACACACACACACACACACACACACACACACACTCAACCTCTGTGTCTCTGCGTGCGTTTCTCTCATTAAAAGCCGTCCGGATTTTCGGCAGCTGCGCGCACTGCAATCACGGGCGTGCGCTCGCGCTGCGCTGTAATAAGGCCAAATTGACGATTACACGGTTAGTTAGATGCGCCCCGTGATTTGAGGGCAGACGCCGCGGCGCTCTGTCGCTCTCGCGCGCCCGCGCGGGCACTGTCATCACGCGATTATATCGTATATATATAGGACCTATAACGCGCGTTCAGACGCTTTTTACTCGTTACGACGCGGGGATTTATGACGCGGCGACGACTAATTATTTCGAAAAGAGTGAGAGAGAGAGATCCGTGCTTTCGCTCCCCTAAGTCCATGCTAGTATAGTAGTGTGTAGTAGATCGGCAGGGTGATAAGTATCCCTGGGGAAAAGCGCGAGCTTATTATTTACAAGTCCGTCCCGATCGCGGGAAGTGTTTTATAATCCCGCCCTGCGTAGTGCTGGATACTTTCCGACCGCGTTGCTATCTTTCGTCTGCGTGAGGTGGATATATCTATAGAAGTGTAGGTTCTAGGTAACGAGTGACAGATCGGAGTGAGAGATATTTTGAGGTTTTTTTTCGGGGGAAAATTCAGAAGATTCGTGCGCGTGTTTTGGAGGAGATTATATCTGTATGAATTTTTTTTAAGAGTGGTAGCTGGACGGTGAACCTTCGGTTATTGAATGGGAGATGTTATTGGTGGGGTTATTATAGGTTGCTATAAACTTAAAATTATTGAATTTTATTTTATTTATACTGTTACGTGTGAAGGCTATATCACATTCAAGCCCAGGTTTGTCACTTTTTTATTCAAAGTTGTGATAACTCACTTTTAACAATACATTTGTCCTGGTAAATGCTAATGATATGATATGATGTCGCCTTGTTGGAAATCGTCCATTTTTCTCCCATTTGTGAAACGATTTTTCGAAAATTTTCTAGCCATTTTATAGCCATTACGGTCAATTCGCCATAAAATGGCTAGAAAATGTTCGAAAAATCGTTTCAAAAATGGAGAAAAATGTACGAATTCCAGCAGGTAGAATTTAATATTATAATAATTTGAATAAAGTCCAGAGAGAATATTCTTTTTATTATTGTTATTACACTTATAACATATTCGAATTTACCTGTTGTTTTTTCCTCTTACATCTGAAAAACATTAAAAACAATTCCATCGCAAATATCCAACATAATCATTTTAAACCAGCTATATATATTAAGAACCCTATCTATTTTGATATTCAACACCCAACGGGTCTCACCAGACTCCACCTCTCCCCACCAATCTGTACCAGATAAAAAGCATCGTACACGCAAGTGCATCCGTCTCTTCTCGGCAATCTCAGTCCCATACACGTGTAGTACTCACCGATAAAGCATATAAGCCAATGTAAAATGCGCGCGTTTGCTCAATTGCCGGCGGCCTTAACACGATTTGCCAGGCGCCCTTATATTACACTAAACCATCAGCAGATCGACCCACTGTTACACATAACTATAAATGTTTTGCCTATAGCCCCTATATAGCCGTCAGCGTTCGACGAACGACATCCTCTCCTCTCCACTCTCGTTATCGGAAATTCCTAGAACAACGATCGACCAGCCACACAATAGATATATATACATCACGTGCATCAGTTTATAACATACCACTTGCAATAACGCAATAATTCGTTGCAATTTCTGAAAATGCGTGTCGCGACGAAAATAGCGCATCGCACTATAAGCGCGTTCCTTATCACGCGGTCCTTTATCAGCGCGCGCACTCGCATTTTGTGTCAGCCGAGTTTTGTGGGAAAATATCCGGCGCGCAGGTTCTTACGATCGCGTTACGCTGACGAGGCGGCAGCGGCACCGCGCGCGCGGTTATATCTGCGACGTGTCTTTCGCGGACACGGCCGTTTTTTTAAGACCGGGGGGTGCGAAGAGGACGAGGAGACGCGCAGACGATAACGGAGTGGAGTATGTGTGTGCGTGTGTGTGTAGTTGAGGTGGGAATATATTTTTTTGTGAGGTAATGGCATTTTTTCGGTAGGTAGGTGAATGGGGAGTTCTGGAAAGTGGATGCGATATGAATATAGTGTGGAAAGTATGTGAATTAAAAGAGATTTTGTGTTTGAGAAGGAGAGGTTCTTCGGTTGGATCTAATTTCGTTAAATAAACTTTATTATTTCCGTATATTACTAATTAAGTTTCTATTGCAATATTTGCATGATAAAATTTTAGACAATCTATATTTACTTGGAGAAAGATACATACATGATAATAAAAAATTTATAGCAAGAATTATTAAATAATCAAAGAATAAATATTGACAGCTGCTTTGCTGACAGATCCTGATAAGCGCCGTCAATGAAAGCCAAATAGAACGCCGTTAAACAATTGTAATGAAAGAATAATTAAATCCTCATACAAAATTTACAACCCATGTATATACGATTCTTTCAACACGCGCACTCACTAAATCCCGCCGATAATACTCTCAGCTTCTATTCTTACCAAGCGGTGTTCCCCATGTCCAACAGTCCACACGTCATACACTCCAGCTCCCATTATATCCCTCTCTCTCTACAACAAAACGCTCTCGAACATAATTCGAAAAATATGGATAATCCCTCGTCTTGACGTAAAAAAAAAGTGAACAGTTACATGCACACAGGCCTCATCGGGAGATCGAACTACTCCGATACCCGCCCATTGACAATGGGGAATTCGTCGGAAAATCGGATTTAAAAGCTTCCTCTCTCACTCTCCGCACCCTCCCACGTGTCCGCCATTTTCTCGCACGCTGGAGAACAGCCACAATATATATCTACACACGGACATACACAATAAAGCGCGCGCGCGCGACCCTCCGACAAAATGCTCCACAGTCGTCGAGCATTGCGCGCGCACAAAGGGCCACGCTGCTGCTGATGTCGCGCGCGCGCACCCTTCAGATGCTCTTTTCAACAACGACGACTCGTAGGCCCTCGACTCGCTTTATATTATTGAGCTCTATACCTACTCTCTATTTTCCGCTCGCACCCCTCGCGCGCCCGGCTGGTGGTGCGGGATTTCTCACGAAAGTATATGTATATATATTGTTATGCCGCGAGAGTGATGTATATATTGGACTTTGGGAGAGAGAGAGAGAGAGAGAGCTGCGAAAAGCGCCGCGCGTAATGGCTGCACCGAGGAGAGCTAATCGAGCAAAAACAATGGGTGAGGCTGTCAAAACTGAACCGGAGGTGGTCCGCGGATTAAGTATTGTGAGGTTCGGGTGAGTGGAGGAAGGAGGATGCTAAATGAATCGTGAGTAATTTTTAAATGACGTATTGTGTGCTAATTTCAATTTGAACTCAGTGGAATGGAGTTTAGTTATCTATGTTGACGGTTTATTTTTAAGCGCGCGAACGATGAGTAATAGGTTGCAATTGTATTTATATAACAGGTGTATGGTTTAAAATTAACTATATTTTATTACGTCTCTTATTATGTCTCACTTGTATACTTGGATTAATAAACTGTATATTTATTTATGGTTTCATAGCGTGCAAAGAGTCTTAGAAACTCCAATAACGGAATGGATATTGCCACGTGCGGTTTTAAATAATTTTACAATCAAACACTGTTTAAAAATTTAATTTAGAAAACGTTGCATCAAATACGTACCTCGATGAAGTTTTACATGGATCGATGCATTATTTCATAAATAAATTAAATAAATAAATATGACTTATACAAACGAACAAGTAAATTAAATAAAAAAAAAAAAAAAAAAAATAGGAATTACTACCCTTAGCATAATACTTTTAACCATCTACATATATTAACCTTCTCCTACTCAAACATATACATATTACACACTTCAATTTCTATAAACAGCTTAGCATCTCTCCCAAAACTCATTTCAGGATTACGCTAATCCCCCGCCTCATAACACGCGCTGCTCTTACCTTTTTCGCCGTAACGCGCAATCACACGGCTAAGCGTGAAAGCCCAATAATACACTACAACACCACCCCATTCAAGCCTGCCTTCCCCTTATATATACTACACAGTACACATCGCACAAAAGCGCCTCTCGGACAGACGTTTTTCCGCCCGACCCGGGAGTGTCGAGTGTCTCGTTTCGTCATTATTGCAGTGCGCGGGTGACGTCGTAATGACCAGATATATATACATACACATACACACTCTCTGTCTCTGCACCTGCAAATCTTTTCTGCCGCTGCTGCTGGTTCAGCTAATCGAGACGGTTTTATCAATGCTCTCGCCGCGCATCCTATTTATAGTGATGCACGTGTGTGTGTAGGTGTACGTGTATACGTAATCTGGTTACGGCGAACGGCGACATGTAATACGGATGTCCGTGACACGGCCGGGCTCTTGTAGTACCCGCGGAGTTTCTCTCAGTCGCCGGCATTCTACATATTACCGATTTACGCAGCTAATAAGAGCGATCTCTCCCCCGAGTGCGTGCGTGTATCGAATAATGCGTATGCCGCGTAGCGGGTACGAGTGGGTATGGGTTACGAGATAAAATCGAAGGAGAATAAAGTCGTCGGGGGTCCGCTGTAGGCTGCATTCGCTGGAACTCCGCGGATGTCGTACGTGACGGATATCGAATTATATGCGGGGATGATGTAGCTATCTGCGTTTGATTCTCGAAATTCGTTTTTTTCGTTTTGCTGCAGGACGCGGACCAATTTTGCGAAATTAATGTAGAAGTAAAACAAAATGGGTATAAAGTGAAAAGTTTCTTTGCAGTACTATATTTATTGGCCCACTGAATAATTAAAAATTGATCCTAAAATAAATAAATAAATAGAAAATGTATATAATACAGTGTCAAAACTTTTATTTTACGTTTTGCAAGACTCGCATAAATTTCTACTGTATTTGTGCATGAAAACAAAATACATTTGTTAATTATATAATGTAAAAATACTTACCGTAATCTGGTGTGCCAATTGTAGATTGAGTTTTAAATAAATAAAATTGACAAAATGAAAAAGAAAGTTCGAAAATCAGCACCAGTCAAAATAAATAATATATCCATTAATTTTCAAAATTTAACGAAATCTATATAAATCCAACCGAAAAATCTATTAATAATCATAAAACTAAAAATTGAATACCCCCAACACATCCATTCACCTCACCGCTATCGCCCATCATCTCCCCTCGGTCACTTCGAAACCCACGTCGGATCGCAACACCTATCCTTCATCTCCGCAACCCCACGCGCGGGCATCCCAATTACGCATCGACCCCTCAAAAAGACGCGCATCTCTCCCGCCGACCTCGCACACCAAAAAGCGCACACTTATACCGAAGGAGTTGCGCAATAATTGGCCGGCACACGTACTTACACGTGTATACGCTCGCGATGACAGATGTATATAACACGCACACGCGCCGCGCGCGATGCGACCTATAATTTATGAGCCAGCCGGGGGGTTGTTTTGGGGTAATTGCGGATAACGCGAGGGGCGGATATAACGAGCCGACATGGGAGTCACTGAACACCGCGCCTCATTAAATCCCTCGCCCCCGCGCGCTCTAGAGCGAGCGAGAACGCGTTAATCGTTAATTCGATCTTCCGCGCGCAAGAGAGTGAGCGAACGAAAGAGCGAGTGAGAGATCAAGAGATATTGCTCCTAAGCCGGGCAAAAATCTTTCTACCTCCGGGATTTCGGTGGTTGTTCCGGCTTTTCTTGGCCCACAATGCTATTGGTTAGTAGTGGATGAATGGACGCGTTGCGCGCAAGCTGACAATAATGCTGCGTGTATAGATGTGTGTACGTATGGGCGCGAGAGAGTGAATGAATGAGGTGTAGAGCGAGGCTTGCGCAAAAGGCGGAGATTTGGCGCTTTGACGAGTGAGACAGAGCTGTACTTTTCACGCCCTCTCCCCCCTCGGCCACACATCTGCACTCCGGATGTAGAGGTAGCATCGCTCCCCCTCCCCTCTCTCGCTCTCTCTGTCGACGCGCGATTTCCCTTCTCTGTGTGTGTTCTATGCGTGAAAGGAATGTGTGTAGGCATATATTGACAACCCTCCTCGGTTGGTTCGTTCGTTCTCTTTCTCCCTCTATCTTTCTTTTTGCTCGCGTGTACTTTTTTTAACAGCCTTTATTCAAACCATATAGTATAATTTCAAATGGGTGCTTCACAATCGCTGCCACGTGTATTATCGGTACAATTTTTGGCTTGTCATGTGTATCTGTGTATGTATGTCACCAGCGCGCGAATTGGCGAATATTTATTTGACAGCTACAATATACGCATGCGCGCGGCTTTGTTTGTTGCTAATGGGTATGTGTGTGTGTGTGTGTGTGTATGTGTGTGTGTGTGTGTGTGTGTGTGTGTGTGTGTGTGTGGTGTATGTGTGTGTGTGTGTGTGTGTGTGTGTGTGTGTGTGTGTGTGTGTGTGTGGTGTGTGTGTGTGTGTGTGTGTGTGTGTGTGTCTAGGCAGGTATAGGCCATCAACTTACGTCAGGGCGATGCGAAAACTTCACAGAAGGATTTTTACACCGATAATTAATATATAATAGAGAAATTTGTTGAAGCGACAATTTGGAAAACATGACTGGATCGGAGAAATTGACACATAAGAATTGTCATCAGTATAGATTTCTTTTGAAAATTGTTGGAGCAATTAATTTACTTTTAGTGAAAAACGGTGGATTTATTATTTAACAACTTCAATTTTTACTAATCATTTTCGTTTTTTTTTTTTTAAATTTATAAAAATCTAAGTAAACAGCGTGAAATGGCGAGTCAAAATTATGATATTTTAAATTGAAATCCACATTTTCCCCTAGTAATCAAATTAATTGTTTCAATAACTTTCAAAAAGATCGCTCAAAAACAAGACCTCACCGGTTCAAAACAAATGCAAAAATCGCAAGTGTAAAAAAACCTCTTTACAATATCGCAAAATAATCATCAAAGACAATTTGAGAATCAAAACTCAGCCGTGGCATCACACTTTTACAATGACGCACTATACTCCGTGAATCAGCCGATAATGCAGCTTTTTTCCGCCTTATACAAACGCCGCGTGCAGCAACACAACAACGTCTCCGATGCAGAAAGTCGACATCGAAGAATGAAAGTCGACATCGAAGAATTCGTCGCTCCGCGCACATTATTCCGTTGTGCTGGAATATATGTGTGTGTGTGTGTGTGTGTGTGTGTGTGTGTGTGTGTGTGTGTGTGTGTGTGTGTATGTGTGTGTGTCTGTGTGTGTGTGTGTCTGTGTGTGTCTGTGTGTGGGTATTATATATTTTCGGTTTTTCGCGGTAAAGAGATGCACACCGCGCGCACGCTGTTTTCCTTTTCTTTCCTCGCTCAACGACGATGATTACGTTACACGCGGTTCGTAAGCATAAAAATACATTTTTGCAATGTTTTTAGTATTAGTTTTGCTCGTATATAGAATATGCTGCAGAAGGTCAACGCTATATATCGTGTATAATAATGAATTCATCCTTTTCTTTTGTCATATACGAATTGACTCGATATGTTGCATAGTTTATTTATAGTCGTGTATTGTACATATATAACGTTTAGTTTCAATTCAGTTTCAGTGCCAGTCGAATAGCGACAGCTGGATAACGGATTATGCACACGCGCATATGCATGTGCAGATATTATACGTTTTGTGTTTCGTCCACAAGAGAGAAAATTTGAATGAATTTGTTTGGTATTTGTATTTTATTTAATTTTTTTTTATTTCTGTTAGGCAATATACTATGTAATCTTGTCGGATTATCGGCGTAAATTTGACAATAAAGGTAGCATTTTTATTTTTCAAGTCTTTTTCGCCGTTAAATCTTGTACAATATTTATACGAATTGACGATATTGACATGTTCGGAACGATATGTGATCATGAAGATATGCTATATATATATAGAATATAATTACATACGTGTAAGAGAATCGTATGTACACAAGAAATATATTTTTTATATATAATTATATAATTATTTATATAATACGCTTGGAAGACAGAGGTTTTTTTATATCATAGATATGCATGTTCCGCTTTTGCCACATCGCTATAATTATAGGTACATAAATGTGTAAGGGTAAATTACTCATGTTATGTACAAAGCCCGTTTCATCATGCATACCCATCGCACTTGCAGTATTTTTATACAACGTTCTTGTATACGAGCTAGTCACTTAATTATTAATTTTTAAGATATCATCTAAAACTCAAATTTGATTAAACACTTTAAATTGAATTTTTAGCTCTATAAATTAATTATAATTTATTTTCAATATGTACTTCATCTAAAATTATTCTCAATAAATATTTTATAATTTCCTCGTTTTTTTAATTTTCTTTACTTTTTATGTACGTAATGAGAAAAAATCATTATTGTACCAAAAGAAAATCATTATTGTACTAAAGGAAAAGCTTATTGTATAATCTTATAACTAAATATAAATGTATATAAGTTTAATTTATTATCTTATGTATGTTCTTAAACAAATATTAACATTAAGCTGTTGAAGACAAATTAAACAATTTAATGAGTCAACTCTAAACAAAAAATCATTTAAAAAATAAATATTTCAAATCTAGTTATTTACTAGAAGCAAACAAATAACAACTTCTTAATCTAGAATAGTTTTCGTCACAGAGAAAAATTTCGCTATTTTTATCCACATAGAAAATTCATGGATTCTTATGAAGATTTTTTAATGCTTTACAGTGTAACACTTTTGTACGCTCTATAAAAACAGAATTAAGTACACATGATGATAGGAATGACGTAACTTTAAGCTTTATAGAATTATCGATTAATTGCTATATGAAAAACTACATGAAGTTTTAAGTAGCGCATTACAGCCCGAAATTGCATCAACGATCGACTCGAATTCTCACACCTCGTTATTATACACTATATTTAATCATGTTCGTCGAAAGAAAACATTCTCAAACAAGAACATCATCACAACGAGACTAGTTGGGAGATATATAATAATGCGTGTAACATGGAAAACTCAACGCGATGTATATATACGAGACAAAGGAAGTAGGACATTAAACTCGCGTATAATCGAAAAGGCTTTGAAAAATTGCCCGTTATTTTTTCAATTTGCTATACATACAACCTTCAGAGTTTGCGACGTTTTTTCCGTTTCTCGAACGTTTTTTGCAGAGCTTATTATATTAATTAAAGTCTATCGAATATGGTCGTTCGATGTATCTTAAAATGACATACACTATTTTATCCACGATGATATTAATATATGGAATAATGATTAACGTGTATAACAACAAATAAATATATTATTTTCTTCTATAGCATTGATATTGCATCGCCTCACGAAACATCTCAAACAAAAATTTGAGAAACGGGTGTGTGTATATATATATCATTTTAAATATATATATATATTTCAACTTTTCATTAAAATCTCTCTCCCTACCTATCTATACCTCTACTCCTCGCTACAAAACTCACAACTACACATAGTAATAATAATAATAATAATAATCTCAATGATTAGAAACATTTGATTGAATATAACATGCCATGTTTATTCGCTCCATTCAAAACAAAAAAAAATCCCCATCCAATTGATAATACACGAAAGAATGTAGCACAATCATAAAGAAAGAAGAATCAATCAATTAATCAACCAACCAATCAACCAATTTGAATGCTGCACGCACGATCTGTATGTACACCTTTACTCCATGGTGTTGTACTCGACCTTCTTGACCTTGAAGTACCGCCAGCCAGCGTAACCGGTGATGGTGAGGAGTACGGCGGCGGCGAGGGTCGAGCCGACGGCCAGGGGCGCCGTCTCGTCGCGCACGCGCGCACTCAGTGACGTGCACGAGAACTCGACCGCAAAGTCATTGTTCTTGAACTTGAACGGCTGCAGCTTCATATCTCTGCGCAAAAGGATTTCGCATTTGCGTGATTATTGCGGCAGTGATTGGTTTGTACTTGAGTGAAAGTTTTGATTTGAGTATATCGAGAAAGTTGGGATTGGTTGTGTGCTATTTGGGAATGAATTATTGTGTCCGTGACTTTTTAAGATGTTAAGGATAACGTTGTATGTACTGCGTCATACATATTTATGTGCTTTTACAATAAGTATTAATTAGTTACGTAATAAGGAAGCTTTATATTTCGAAAAACAGATTCTTAGAACTGAAAGATCTTTTTAAAATTGAATTTACCTTTAAAAGATTAAAAAAAAAAACATTGGAAAACATTAGCTTCCATTGAAGTGTTCTCAAAGAGTATAAATACTACTGAAATATATTAAACAAAAAAGCTTTTATGTAAATTGTCATACCTCAATAGCACGCTGGCGGTATTCTTGCCGTCTGTAAAAAGGATGTTCTGCTCCTCTTCGCAGGAATATGACTTTCCTACGGGTGTAGGGAACAGCATCGAGCTGTGCTTCTGCGCGGTGCTCAATCTTACTGTTCTATCTGAAAATGTCAAAACCAAGCGCATTAGAATGCTGAGAATATTATATACCTAATTAACGAAAATTTGTTACACTGTAAACACGCGAGCGATAAAGAAAACATTTTTTAACGTACACATGTATACGCCCACGTACTACTTTTCCCGCGCTATTATCCTTATAGCTACGCGAAATACGCTTTTACGACAGCTTATTATCTTTAGTACAGCGCTACAGTTTTAACGAACGTTTGCTGCGGTGAATTTTCTATATATACTCACTGGGTTTATCGATATGTTCGAAATGCCGATCGCTTGAGTTGTACGTCAGTTCGATCTTGTCGACGTACCATCTCTCGCCGCCGGGTGTCTGAAAAGTCAAATAAATGTTTACATTCTGTTAAGAATAGAAAACAATAGCAGTAAAACCAACGAAATTAAGCCAATTAGAGAAAGAATGCATAATTGATTAGCGAATAAACGGTACGTAAAACTGCGAGGCAGACTTAAACGTGTTCGATAAAGCATTGGAAAATTTATGTGCGACGATAAGGAAACGCACCTCAAAGAAGCTATTAAACTTTTTATTGGCTTTGCGCGGCTATTTCACCAAGCCGTTTATTGACGCAACGGTGTACATGCACATTATATTATAGGCGAGTCGCATAGATACCTTGGCAAAGCTCCATGACAGCACGAACGCGTTCCATTTCAAGGACATTATCACGAAATTTTCATTGTCGCAGTTGCCGGTGACCGTAGCATCGTCCGGGACGTAAATATCAGCTTCCTGAAACGTATCACTTTTTGAGATAGCGTATAGAGCCCAAGTGAAGTTCGAAGTTTTTAATGTCGGAGTGGCGAGATATGCTGTGTGGGACGAGATTGAAATTTCTGCCAGACCATCTCACTCCCTATCATACTCTCGTTAAATTTATTCGCTGAATATACATATATTTCAAACTTTTCTCATTTGCATGTTACACCGAGTTACTATACGTAAAGTTGCGCGCTACTTTCCTATATACGACAGAAATTTGACGTAAAGGATCGACATTGGTATTATTTTATTGTAAATTGATTTCAGTATTATGTCAAACTAGATCATTGTTGAGTAAAAAAAATTCGAATTTTCTTATATTTCAAAATGTTGTAAATTTTACGGAAAGGTATAATTATTATTTTGCTTAAATCTGAAATATTTATAATGATTTTTAAGAAAAAAAATTCAAAAAATACAAACAATGACTAATTTATCACACTCAAAATTTAATATAAATAACCAGATATTCCCAATTTTTTTATCGTCCAATATAACAGAACAACAATAACACAATCATGTTTCTCCCAACCGCACATATAGTTATTATATATCACTTCGAAACTTGTGCAACCTTCTATCAAAGCCTCGCAATAATTAACGAACTTTACCAAACTTAAAGAAAACTTCGTACAGCCCACGCGCCACAGCGTCAATACTACAATAACAATACGCCACATCCCCATAAACTTATTCCTGCTTCCTTCTCTCCCTCACTTACCACTTCCTCGCCGAGGGTCGTTTTGTACTTGACGGAAATGAGGGCGTCGACTTGCAGCAGGATGCACGCCTGTCCATTGCTGCCATTCAGCCTATACAGCGGCACGTCGCTTCGTCGTGGCGGCTGCGTCGGCTTGGCCGTCGTCGTCGTCGTAGGCGGCCCCTTGGTTGCACGCGTACCCGGGGCCATCGTCGCCGTCGACGCCGCCGTCGTCTTCAACTCCGCGTTCACCACCGGCTGCAAAAAGCATATATATATATATATATAGATATTCTTTTTTTTATTATATCCGGTCATAAGTGTGCGTGTGTTTTTTTAACTGCGAGAGGTGTTATCTAACACGGAAATTTAACCCTTAATTAGCCGAGAGCGCGTAACGTGAGACGCCGTGTGACTTTGACGTATATCGCTGTCGCCTCGCGAATTTTAATAAGCTCGGTAGTGGGTGATATTATCATTACGTTGGTAAATTAATAAGAGATACATATGCTTTGTATTATATTTTAATAATTTGAAAAATAATTAGAAATTTGAAAAGTTAATTAAAGAGGGTTCTATATACGAAAACGTGGTATTCAAGTTCTCAGAATTAAATTCTATTTATACGTTGACCCTCCGACTGCTATGATAGAGGACATTTTTATACGTGTAAGAATAGAAACTGAAAGTGAGAGAGTTAAACCGAGTTACCCCTTTATATAAAACAAAAAAAAAATAATACTCTAGGTGTACGATTATGAAAGGAAATAAAACAATATTTCTGTTCTCTAAATTTTTGTCAATGTAAAGTCGGGTACTGGTACAGAATAGTGAATATACACTATTTTTTCAGTGTATTTACTTATTTATTTATTTATTTAAACGAGCCAAAGACCCTTAATATACTACACACACACACACACACACACACACACACACGTAGAAGGTGTCGAGGTGCTATATTTGGAATTATTCTCACGTTAGCTGGAAGTAGGTTACATGAACGTTTGATACGATTAACCGTGGAATAGAAACCATAATTAGAATTAGATGTTTCTTTCTGTAAAACTCTGCGACTACGCAACTTGTAGGTTAACTATCTTTCTAAAAATAAATTCTTAATTTTATTTATCAGTATATTAATGTATATGAACCTTCAGAATAGTGAAATTGGATTTTCACTAAAATATTGTGTATATATACTAAAAAACTAGTGTATATATGCGCTATCTTGTAACAGTACCCTACTTTATAATGAAAAAAATTTAGAGGGTGGAGATGGTATTCGAACAAGAAAAAGAAACTTTGTAATAAAATCACGCAAGTACAATCGAGCGAGGGGCGAAGAAACCTGTTTGATTCTCGAACCACGCGTCATTGTTATCAAGCCGCTCGTTATTTTTACCCTTTCTTATTGAGCTTTTTTCGGCTTCTGAAATATTGACGTAGTTTACCAGATCCGAGCAATTTGCAAGCTAAATAAAATATACACAGCTGCAATATCCTCGTGCATTCGTTATATACAGTCCGAAATAACTTTGTTTACTCCGCGCCGAATTAACCGCGCATCACGCCTGTATAACTTTAGCCCTTAACTCGATCTCAAAAACTACTATACCAGCGCACCACGAGGTGAAGCTTTCACCCTTGACTCTTAATCAGGTCACGCGACCACCGCACACGCACAGGCATATCCCGGCGGGATTCCCCGCTCAAATATTGAATCAGGCAGGGATAATCGTCGAGATTTCGCGCGCGGGAAGGTTTCCTATAATAGCGTTACAATATGTATATACCGTCACTGTAGCTGTGGTCTCAATTTCTCGCTACCGCCCACGCGCGACTTAAGTACGTCCGCGCGACGATCTGATCATGTGCGCGCGCGCGTGCGATGCGAAAGATTGGCCCCCGCGCGACGTCATACCTATGAGGCGTTTCATGTCAACTGCCCCAGCGCGGCGCGCGAGCGCCAAATTGTGCTGTTTCCAGCTCATGTTTAAGATACTGAAATGTACTTGAAAAAATTTTATGATAAGCATATCCAATCTATTTTTTCCTCAGCTTTCCAATGGTGTAGGCAGTTTTCCCGAAATTTTCCATTTTCACCTTCAAAAAGTACAAAACGTGTTATATCTCGAAAACGATATTTTTAATATTTTTTTTGACCCTCTAGATCGAAAGCTGAGCATTTTTTATGTAGGAAAGGATATTTTCCAAAGAGTGCCCAAGATGTTTTATGCGAGATATAGAACGCGAAAGAGTAGACGCACCGCCTTTCCTGCACGCGGTACTACGCGGTACAGCGCGCGGACTGCGCCCACCTCGTTGCCTATATAATAACCTTTTATAATCTTTAATTCTTTACCTATTATTCTGAATTCTTAATAATGCATGGAGTAATATTTTATTAATTATTTTATAAAATAATAAAATTTCAAAATTAACAGCAATATAGTAACTCTTGTACTAACGTTTCTTTTTCAGTGTAGATAATATTTTTTTTTTTTTGTTTTCGCAGTTTTTTTCGGGAAGATTTTATACTCTGAACTCAGAGAGGTTATTTTGAGCTTCAATGTACTTTCATCTATCGGAATAATAGCATGCATGGGTATTGTCCTATGGGGAAATTGCCGGAGCTGACAGTCCGGGCCAATGCTGATGGTGCACTACTCGTAGACAGTAAATAGTCAACGACATACTGGCCCATTATTGTACCAACACTGGTTTGATAAGAATGGGCCAAAGTTAGAAAACAGTACTGGCTCAACGAATTTGCCGTGATTCAGCCAAGATATATACTGGTATAATGCGCCGGTGTTATGCCAATGTAAAACAAAAGGCTATTCATCATAACCTCTTATTTAACCTCCTATTTTTCAAAAGAATTATTTTTTTAATAGTTTTACTAATCGCATGTAAATGCCGTACATTTTAACATAATTATATTAGTAGCATACCCAAATAAAGATATAAATAATAATTCACAAATTTACCGTTAATGTCTACACATTGTATCATATTCGTAAATAAAAAGTGAAGTGTCAGCTGCCATAGTAATTTCTGTAATGGCCCAGTACTGATTTCAAATTTCGGCTCGTTGTTATCATTTCTGTATTGACCCAATAATGACGCAGTACTTTTAGCCAGTACCGTATATGTGGCAAACAGTACTGTGCCAACATTGGGCCGATAGGGCATTTCTCCATGGGGTAACGAGCCTGGTATAGATTTAGCCTTGTCCAGTCTTGGTTTTAGTTTCAAAACCATTTCTTCATACCGATGCTTTACTGCTATAAAAAACTTTGGTTTGTTTGCAGTAATCTTTAGCCCAGTTGTACAGCTCTTTTGGCGTTAAAATATGATTACTAGAAGAAACTTGTAGACTAGCTCGTTTTGCATCTCGTTTTAGGTTCGCGCCTATACCATCGCACGCACCTTTGCCATGTGCTGTGGCATAAAAATGCCACTCAGCAGTAACTCCAAAATCTTTCTCGTGAAAAAGAAGATTTTGAAAATTTGATTTATTCTTAAAATGCTGACCTGCTCAATCAGTCAAATAATAAACTTTCTTGACTGCAAAATTAGTTTTGAGGTAAGGTATTACAATTTTTTGATATTCATAAACGGCAATGTATCATGATTTAAATTGTCGGAAATTACAGCAATGCTTGCATGTTTGAGTTCATTATTTTCAAATACACAGCTTTCGATCTCAAGGGTAAAAAAAATATTAAAAATATACTTTTCGAGATATAACACGTAAAAACAAACAAAAAAATATTATCTACACTGAAAAAGAAACGTTAGTACAAGAGTTACTATATTGCTGTTAATTTTTAAATTTTATTATTTTATAAAATAATTAATAAAATATTACTCCATGCATTATTAAGAATCCAGAATAATAGGTAAAGAATTAAAGATTATAAAAGGTTCTTATGTAGGCAACGAGGCGGGCGCAGTCCGCGCGCTGTACCGCGTAGTACCGCTCGCAGTAAAGGCGGTTCATCTACTCTTTCGCGTTCTATATCTCGCAGAAAACGTCTTGGGCACTCTTTGGAAAATATCCGTTTCTACGTAAAAAATGCTCAGCTTTCGATCTAGAGGGTCAAAAAAAATATTAAAAATATCGTTTTCGAGATATAACACGTTTTGTACTTTTTGAAGGTGAAAATGGAAAATTTCGGGAAAACTGCCTAGACCATTGGAAAGCTGAGGAAAAAATACATTGGATATGCTTATCATAAAATTTTTTCAAGTACATTTCAGTATCTTAAACATGAGCTGGAAACAGCACGATTTGGCGCTCGCGCGCCGCGCTGGGGCAGTTGACATGAAACGCCTCCTATACATACAGTCGTGCATGTAGTACGTGCGTCGCATGCGGGAAAAAGTTTCGTGGATGCGCTGTCGCGTGAGAGTGGGCGAAATGAGCTTTTTCGAGGGCGTGGGATGTGCGTGGGTTTATTTGAATGGTGCTTTTTGGCTGGGAGTTTTTAATGATGGCAAATTAAAGTTTACGACGGTTTGGGCTCGGTGAGAATAATTATGGTTAGTGGATTTGCGGTGGCCTTGGCTGATGAATAATTGATTCTAGAAGTGATCGTCGTTAAATATATTGAACTCTATATGATTGCAAGATAATAATTGTTGTTGCTGCCAAATTTGAACATGTGCGTTTTATAATGGAGCATGGAATTTTATTGATTCTATACATTAGGGGGATGCATAAGATTGCATAGGGATTGCATAAGAAAAATTTATATTTTTGCCGGAAAAATTGACTGACTTGACACTCTGTTAAATTTTTTATTTGAAATAGTAAAAGTTATTACATTTTTAATATAAAAAACATACAAAAATATTTTATATTTACAAAAATAGATATATTATGTTTACATTTTGTGTTTCCAAATGTACACATTGTATACCTATAATATTTTATAACATATATAATATATATGGAAGTTTTCTGTCAGTGTAAATTTTATTGTAGGTATATTTTGGTATAAATAAGTTTTGCAAAACAAACATTTTAGATTAACATACTAAATATTAGTTTTTTACTGTTTCATAGTGTATATTTTATGGGATGTCGAATTTATTTCTCACATAGGTATGTATAACAAAATTTCGTAGAAAAGAATTTTGTCCTTTTAATATTCATCTTAATTTTATCTTTTTTACACGTGGCCAATCGCGATTGTCTGACATACAGAGGATTCTTTTGACGTGTCAATTTGTAAAATTCGAACAAACGGCGAAACTGTGAATGCATCTTTCATCCTGTAAAACTTAATGGATTTGCTGTGAATTAAATGGGACAAAGAATTCAAATTTTAAATTTCCCGTTGGATGTGGCAGAATCATTCATAGTCGAGAACATGAGTATATAGAGAAAGTAAAATGTAGCTAAGCAAAGTGAAGCGATATTACTTATCGTTATACATAAAAATGACTTTGTTATGCTACCAACTACATTGGAAATATGCGCAAACATATTACATATCTAATGCTATCGGCGCGTGTAATCGAATTTTTCTTGAAACGCGAAATTTTTACTTTTCGAGCTTCCTGTGTTCAAATGAAAAAATCCGAGATAGACGAACCGTCGGAATGCTCAGTTTATTTTTAAATTATAAAGTCTTATCACCAGTAACCGATTACTTGAAAAAAAAAAAAAAAAAAAAAAAATACAAAATACAAAATTCACAATACTATTTAGACGATGAATGCAATTGTTAAACAAACGAGATTTACATTTCTTTCAACGACTCGAAAAATCCAAATCCATTTCCCTCATTAACTCCCTTCCCGACAAGAGAAAAACTCAAATGTCTCGCCGCCGTGCTCCGAAAAGACAGCAACAATTCCAATTCCGCTCCCCACCTTCGTCTCCGCGATAACTCTCGACACAGATTCTCTCCCTCTTTCTCTCTCTCTCTTCTTTTCTCACGCTGAAGACGCATCGAACTCGGGAAATCACACTCGCCTCCCGATAAGGATAAGAAGCCGCGTATAGTAACATTTAATCAATCGGTCAGCGTGTATGATAACTTCTCCGAAACTTTTAACTTTTAGCTTAAAACAAATTTCAAAATTTAATGTTGAGACACATTCACAAAATTAATTTTTTTATGTTCTATAGGTACCCCAAATAACAATTTAAACGGGGTTCTCCTCATTTTTAAACATAGTTTTTGTGTACTCTATGCTTGAGCGAGTAAACTTGAACGAATGCATGTAAAACTGCGTTACAACAGTTATCCTATTCAATTTTTTTCAAAATAAATTTGAATTTCGTTAGACATACCGGGAATTAGTTCAAGAAAATGTGAGTAGAAAAAAGAGCAATACTCAGATTAGACCTATTTATCGTAGTTTATGTGTGCCACGGAAAAATGATGATTTTTTTAGAAGAGCATATTGTTCCCCTTAACAATACGAACAATTTACGCCCCCGAAAATTATAAAAACAATAAAGTATTTTTTTATAACGGACAAATAGAATTAAATTTCAATTTTTATAAAAATGCAGCGTTGCGGAGATAATGCTCTACATATTTTTGTTAATAGTAGGCACATCGTATGGGACCCCATTTTCCGAAAACTTATTAAGGCATATGATAGCCTGAAAAAATTGTTATAGAATTTAGCAAAGTTTTTTTTTAACCGCGTTTAAAAGTTAAAAATTGTCTCCAGTACGCGGAGAAAATGTCTAAATTTAGGCCTTTTCCGATGTCCCATGAGCTTATCCTTGTTTAAAAGTGAGTTCTATGTAGTGTGCATGTTACTGGAAGTGGATTTTATCAATATTTGCTTGGCTTAGATAGCTAAATATCTGAGAACCAGAGACATGTTACAGTACTGTAAAAGTTACAAATTTTAGAGAATTGCTAGTATACGTATATATGACTTACGAGTGGGAAACGAGTGGCGAGCATCGGGAGGGCGAAGATGAGCTGGGCGTTGCGCTTGGTGGTGAAGGGCTCGTCGTCGGTGTCGGCGAGGGGTGTTTCGGTCACGTTTGCCTGCTCCCCCACGGGCGCCATCATCGTCGTCGTCGTCGTGGTAGTCGTGGTGGTCGTCGTCTGCGTCGGCAGGACGAGCGCCCCAACGTCCCGCAGCGCAATTAGACTTACCACTAGAAAAAAAAAAACAGTTATCGTTATACCCCTCAAAGAATACCTCTTATTATTAGGCTCCAAAAATACGTTTCATATACTTACCGAGGAGGACGGTGCCGCTGAATAATATCGAAATTCGCTTCGCCATGTTTCTCTCTATCTGTCTCTTTTCACTCACTTACTCTGTCCTTCTCTCCCTCTCGCTCTTTCTCTTCGAGCTATACTACCCCTTTCGCTGCACGCAGAGTGTGAGTGCCGACTGGACTGTGCGCTGGCGCGAGACGTTTTCTCTCTCGCGCGCAGGCGGCTATACTGCGCGCGCGCCTGCTCCGATCAATAGCCCGCGGTGCCTGAGCACCTACGCTGCTGCCGACGACGCCACTCCTTGCCCTCTCACCACCACCCCCTCCCTTTTGTGCGACAAAGTCGGTATTATCGAAAAGACGGGGGCTGCTGTCTATGCGTGTGCGCGCGCGCGCGCGCGTGTGTGGGTGTGTGACGGTTCCGTTTTTTTTTTTAATTATAGAGAGAGGCTGTTCGAGTTTTTGAAATCTCATTTGAGTTTATTTTCCTTTCGAGGCAATTGAATTTGCGAGAGTTTGCGGGGTTTGTTACTCTGCACAGTGTCGAGGGAGAGTTATTTTGTAAGATTTGGTTTTTAAACATATAAAAAAATATCCGAAAATGTCTGCTGTTTCTTTATGAGGAATAAAAGCTCGATTAGTCAAAACATCGGCATACTAAAGGTTTTGAAAACACGACTGGACGATATCCTCCCATTTTTCTCCAGCGCTCCAAAACGAACGATAATAACAAACAACCCATCGTCAATAACGACAACGCATTTCGAGCCTATATATATACTCTGTGTGTGTGTGTGTGTGTGTGTGTGTAATATATATATATATACACTCGGCTACCTACTGTGTGTGTGTGTGTGTGTGTGTGTGTGTGTGTGTGTAATTTATACACACACACACACACACACACACAGTAGGTAGCCGAGTATACATAGTATCGCTGTCGCCCACTCGGGATTCCCATAATTCGTGTAAATTCCTCCTTCTCTCTTTTTCTCTCTTCCCCTTTGGCCATACCGCATATGAGCGCGATGACAGCGCTGGCTCTCCTTCTGAAGTATCGTAAATACACGCGCTGCTGCGCTGCGCAGGTGTACATACGCATCGCCACACCATAGGCCATATATACCTATATACACACACACGCGCAGGATAGGATCCTCACTAACTTAAGATAAATGGGTTTTTACTCCTAGCGAGGTTTTTCCCCATTCTACACTCCACATAGTAGTCCAGCCATACAACCGTTTTTGCTCTATAACTTCTGATAGTGTGGAAATGCCCTCACAGGGTAACGCACAACTTCCTCTTTTTGATTTCCTTCTTTAAGGAGAGGTAACTGGAATCGCCCAGGCTCCTCCTACGTGGATTCATTTCTACGTAAGGGGCTCCTGGACGGTGATCCGGGCAGGCTGTACCTCACTGGTAGGGGGCGACGGAGGGGGCCCCCCACCATCCCTTCTTTCTTTCTTTCTTTCTTTCTTTTAGGATCCTCCGTCGCAGCCAAAGCAGGACGTCGTCATCGCGTCCACCCCCGGCGCGAGCGAGATGGTTAGACTCATATACGTAACGAAACAGGTAGAGACTATATAGAAGAAGAAGAAGGGAGCGCGTTGTATAGCGTTGCTGCTTCGACCTAACCTATCGCCGCCGTCCGCCCGCCAGTCGTTTTCTCTCTTCACATCCATTCCATCCGTCCAGTCAGTCAAGTCGCGCGGCGTTACTTATAAGACGTAGGTATATATACGTAGTTGATTAGGCGCGTGCGGAGGTGCCCCCGAGGAGAGACAGACAGAGAGAAAGAGAGAGGGAGAAAGACACGTACTTAGTGTGTGCAGTCACAAAAGCGTGCCACGCTATATAACGGAGCGTCGTATAAACTTTATTATCGCAGCCAGCAAGCAGCAGCAGCAGTTCTCAGCTCCCTGGGCAATCCCCGTGTAATATACATACATAAGTAAACGAGTCTCGAAGCGCGCGGGCCTTTTTGTTCCGCGCGCGGAAATTCTCAGTATATACGCATTACGCAGCTCTCTGGTGGCTGCAGTATAGGAAGGAGCGAGGGAGCAGAGCAAGAGCGACAGACACAAACGGAGTTAGGAGTTACGGAGTGACTGAGGCGCAGTCCAGTCGTCGTCGTCGTGGTCAACGTGTTCAATCAATTCACGATGAAGATCCCCCTGTGCGAAGTCCTGCTGCTCCTGGTGCTCGTAAGCGTTAGCACCGCGGTCAGCATTCCCGAGAAGAAAGAAGGTTCGTAATATTATATTGTGGTATATTTCTGGGCGCGCATATATGTGGAGGTGAGACGGAGAAAAACATGGGTGTAAACGATGGCTGCTGTGGTCAGCTGGGAGCAGAATATCGAACGAATGTTGAAACGGCTTTTTTGACGGGGAGGCATTCGCGAAAGGTTTAGGCGTAGAGATGAGCCTCACGGGAATTCTCTCGAGGTTTTCTTTGAGGTTATATATGCTTCAGCTCGCAGAAAGGAAATCTATATACCTATTGGCGTCAAAGGACGCTCGCGAGCGCACTGTTAATTTATTCCTTTCACTTTGCCGCACTTGCAAATTTTGCGCATTTTTACCTATACCTTATAGGACTTACCCGCAAACTATGCGTCTCTCGCACGAAAAGAACGCGCCAGTGCGAGACGCACGAAATGCGCGGCTAAACGGTATCAATCAATCAATCAATCGACCTTATATCATATGCCGTTGTAACTTGATATTTTTTTGTCGGATTGGTGTGGTTTCGATATTAAATGTGCTCCTATTATTATAATATATATAGAATAATTTTCCTAATAGCTTCTGTTGTTGATAGATTTTTGAATCATAAATTTTAATTGGTAGGGGTGTTATTGATCCTTTTTATGGAAGTAAAATATATGCCAAGTAGGTTGAAGCATTAACACTCACATTTTTAACATTTATCACCATTGCCTTTTATCTCACATACCTCAGTGCCATTAGTCAGGCTATTCGTAGCTTTATTATGGCTCTGTATTGTATGCTGAATGAGTCACCTTTTAATCAAATTTAAAATGATCTCACATTTCAATATTATAATATGTGTGCTTTGAATTTTGTTAGTTACAGCTGCTGAAAATAGAAATGTCTCTCTTCCGGTTGAGCCAACTGGAACAACACCTGTCCCAATAACATCAACTACTTTGCAACCTATTACCACTGTATCACCTGACCCTGATGTTACAACTCTATCTCCAAATACTACAACATCTAGCCCATCTACCACTTCTACCACCCTCCCTACAACTGTTGCTCCTAATTCAACGGTAGATATCTTTTGTTTCATACGATAATGTTATTATATTTGAGTTATCAAATCAAAAATAATTTGATAAATAATTTTTGCAGACTACCACTACAACGCCATCCACTACAACTGCATCATCTACTGCCAGTCCACCAACAACTAAAGTTCCTTCGCCTACACCTACACAACCAACAGCAGCTCCAGGGCCTCCTACTACAGCAGTACCACCTCCATCACCTTCACCATCTTCAAAGGGACGTCATTTCGATGGCTTAAGCTTCATGGGTAAGATATAAATTAAATAAATATTTCATGAGAAAAGAAAGTTGGAAGTGTTAAAACAACATTAATATTTGTACTCAAAATAATAACTTTATTCTTACGTTTCATAGGTGGAATAATTTTGACTGCTTGCATTGTTGGAATAAGTGTAGCTTCCTACAAGTTTTACAAAATCAAAACTGAGAGGAGCTATCGCACTCTCTGAGATTATGCACTGATTCAGACAATTTAAAGGAACACTCCTAAAAGATTATTGGCACTGCAAAGTGTGTGGAAAACTAAGATTAATCACTTTTATTATAGTATATGATATTTTTTATAAAGTGTATAGCATTGATTAAATGCTGAAGTGCTCTTAGTACGTTAAAAAAAATGTGCATTTGTACGATGGATCTAATCTGATTGATCTGATTTTCATATATTAGTTTTAAATTATAATTTAGAGTGAAAGTATTATTGATACTGATATTACAAAGGAAAGTATTTGTAAAAATTTTATTCATTTACATCCACACGTTTATGCACACTGGCAAGACATTTGTGATTAATTACTTGTCTGCGTTAAAGATCACAAAGAAGTGGCTTAAAACAATACTATCATCTTGACTAAAGTCAAATGGCATTTATTCTTTGGAAAAAGAAACTATAGTGTATAAATGTATAAAAATACGTATATAAAATGTATGTTACATTTTTTAAACTTATGGTGAAATAAATAAAGACTCTGTAATGTTTTCTTTTATTTAATAACATTTTCTTTTCATTCACTATCTCCACCATTTATTAATTTTATTGAATTTGGTCGTTGTTGTATATTCATAAATAATAATAGCTTTAATAATAATATTAATTTTATTTAAAATAAATTAATAAATTTTCTCAGTCATTAAAATAATAACTCAATTCATTAAAATAACAACTTGATTATTAAAGCTAATAATTATAACAACTTAATAGCTAAATGTAATTATTCAATAACTGCAGCGATTACTGCGTTCAGATTGCAACATAATAAAGTGTTGTTTCGAACGCGTCGATATTCCGCAGTGATATTGAGATAAAATGTTCCTAGATTTCGGAGTCACGAAACTATATACCTGGAAGATAAGAAACTGTCTACATAGTGGGTTTTGGACTTTGGGCAATGTGTTAAAAAAATCGTTGTCGGTTATCTTGTAAATTTACAATCCGTGGTCAATTATAAGGTTATGTCAGTATTTAGTTGTATAGAAGTTCTGTTCGTCTTCAACCACGGGTTGTGAATTTACAAGATAACCGACAACGATTTTTTTACACATTGCCCAAAGCTCAAAGCCCAAAACCCACTATGTAGACAGTCTCTAATCAAGTTGCCACCAATAAATTGCAAGTGTTTCATCACAGCACTGAGGGTGACTGACAACAGTAAACCGTCGACAGGAGAGCGTAAGGTACACAAATTTTAAGACAGCGCTTAAAATAAGTGATCGTTATACACATTTTGAAATTTATATAAACTATTACAAAATTAAAATATATACATTATTACTATTTCACTATGTGGTATCAGGACTTTGACTCTGATGACGATAATGATAACCGCATTATCGGAGTTGTCATTGTACACATAGACGAGGTAAATTTACAATAATATTCAATTTATTTTTTTCTGTTGAGAAACATCTTAAATAAGTGTTTTATTAATTACTTACCAAGTGTTTTATATTGCGTCGTAGATTAGAGCGGGCTTCAATTTGATTGGCGATATATTTCAAATAGTGTGTAAATGTCTTTCTGTATACCCAAGTGTTTATTTTGTTTTCAATAATTGTACATAAATTCTATTAATAGTAGACATTAATTATCCACTGGTTAAATTATTTTACGTTTACCACTGTGAAGTGTGAAATAATTTAGATAAGTATTATAAATATTTTCTAAAATTTTTGTTGCACTGTTTATTGAAATTTATAACATTATTTCAACTAGTAAGTCTCAATCAAATCAAATGTTTGTACAAAAATTTAAGTTCTTTACTATTTAAATCCTACAATCTTTTAACCATCTTCATTATACAAATTACATATAATGAAAACATGATAAACTGTCATTTAGTTTTAGTTCAAATACGCAATAATATTTAAGTATCGTATCTGTTATCTCCTCAAATTTCAAATTAAAACAGTTGGACGACTTTATCACCAACCGATATGCTAGAAATCCACGCAATTTTACATCGCCGCAAGACAGCGCTCAATTGCCTACGCGGCAACGCGTATTGTCCAACCTGACTCCTATAGTCGTACTGTCGTATCCACGGATCCACCCTATGAAGTTGTATATATAGGTATATACGGACTAGGGAGAAAGAATTAAAGGGGGGAGGAGGGCGTATACGCGACTATACGTCGGGAGAGGCGGACCTAGCGGATCTGTCACATCTACGGCCCAGAGCCCAGAGCAGAGAAAGAGAGGGAGCGAGCTAGCACGTCGGCTCCGTCGTCGTCCTCTCGTCGAACCGTCATCCTGAGTCAGTGCGTACATTGTTGTGCGTTCCCCGGGTGGTACAGGTGATAATCATCAAAGTGTTTCAGTATTACTTGCAAACGCGTACGTCACATTTTATGCATTATCGATTCAAGTGTTTCTCGCTCATTCGTCTCTTTCTCACCTTTAACGTTCCTTTACCTCTCGCATATCACAGAGTGACATATAGTCAGCAGCAACAGCAGCAGCAGCACCCATCTATATGTGTGCATCCTTATGCACGTACACCGTCTCTCCGTCTTTCTCACTCTGCAAAATATCCCACTGTATACATGTATATGTACGCACTCCGGCCGTATTGAACGGCTCTCGGGGGCATATATATTCGCTGATATTCGCGCCAGCTATTATCATTTCCCATGTATATACGAGGCGTTCGTCTCTCTCTCTCTCTCTCTCTCTCTCTCTCTCTCTCTCTCTCTCTCTCTCTCTCTCTCTCTCTCTCTCTCTCTCTCTCTCACTCACTCACTCACTCACTCACTCACTCACTCACTCACTCACTCTATTCCTCTTTTCTACACGTATTCTCCCTCACGCATTTTTACATATACTCACAATGCGCATCACCACTTGATTTTGCCTAATTTCTTAAATTTCTTACATTTATTTTTGACTTCCCAAGGCCCAACAGCAGAACGAGAATATTACTTTTAGAGCATTGATCCAAACGGCCCTGCGCTGTCTATACGTGTATGTCTTATATATGCATATATAATGTACACATCAGTATGTGTATGTGCATATATATATTGTATGTATAATGTTATGTGTAGATGTTTATTAATGCCTTATTACTTCATTTGTTGTTAACGCGAGTTTAATATAAGTTAATTTTTAAATGTTTGATGAAAGCATTGTATGCTGCAGTTCTAATTTCATTTGCATATTTCAATTTTAACAGAAAAAATGACAGACTCAAAATATTTCACCACCACTAAGAAGGGAGAGATATTTGAATTAAAGTCAGAACTCAATCATGACAAGAAAGAGAAAAAGAAAGAGGCTGTTAAAAAGGTAACAGTCATGTCATTAATGTGTCTTACATACTTCTTTAATTATACCTTAATAATCAAAAATATTTCCGTTTTTTATTACAAAAGTTTATTATTAATACTCAAAATATATTCCAGGTTATTGCCTCTATGACAGTTGGAAAAGATGTTTCAGCACTCTTTCCTGATGTAGTAAATTGCATGCAGACTGATAATCTAGAATTGAAGAAATTGGTGTACCTTTATCTTATGAACTATGCAAAAAGTCAGCCAGATATGGCCATTATGGCTGTCAACACATTTGTTAAGGTAATGTATCCTAAAATCTGTAACCTATTTTTGCATTTGTCGATGCACTCTAAATATATAAATACAACATTATTTATATATTTTCAATGTTCTTATATCTATTCCTTATTATTCACACATACTAATACTTGAAACATCATCCATTCCCTCTAACTTAAGACTAACAAAATAAATTTGAAACTAAAAATCTGTCTATTAATGGCAAATTGTAGAAAATTGCTTAATCAAGATCATATTCAATCATGTTAAATAAATAAATAGATAATTATCCCATTATTTTTTCATTAATTAGTCTACAGCTTGCTTTCCTTGAAATGCAGATTGTGCTAGATAATAATAACAAATTATATCAAGCCATCTGCATTGTAGTGTGTAGGATAGTATGCTCTGACGGTACAAGATTGGATTGCTTATTTTTTGAAGGGCACGAGACTAAAAATTTATCAATATAAGAAGTAGCTTAATGTGACCTCATTAAAATAGATATATTTATTCCAAGCTGTAAAAGATCCATCACTGCAATGTATGTGCACTTGAAACCAAGTCCAAGATTAACACATAGCACCAGATTCATGTTTTACCAGAGAAAATTAACAGCAATACAATTTTGATAAAAACAAAATTTAATAATTTATATTAAGCTATCATAAATTTAAGCATAATTTTCTAAAAACTTCAGATTCTAGTTTCTATTATTAAATTTTACTTTACTCTGTTTTCATTTACATTAAAAAAACTTATAATTTATATTTTAAAATTTATTTTGACATTAAATCATCAAATTTACTTTAATTTACACATTAATCCTTTATATATTTAGTTTCTCCACTTTATTATAAAGTTTTTGTTTTAAAAAAGTGCATGAGCACTCTTATCATCTGTGTCTAGATGTAGATCACAATGCAAAATTTTATGTTTGGCTTGGTCAAGTGCATGTATATTTTGTTTAAAATAAATATCAAAATTAAATTATAATTACTGTAAGAGTCTATATAGTTTAATTTCAAAGTGTAGACTTATTGATTGCATATATTAGAAATTTTAAAGTATTTTATTGTAAAAGCTTCTTAATATGCATTAGTTAATGTATGTATAATGATATTTTTATGAAAAGGCTGTTCATTGATGTTGTAATTGATATAATTTTTACTTTCTGCTTCATGTATATTTATTACATGTTTATAAGATTTTTTCAAGATCCAAGTTGTTATCCGTATAATAAATCGTGCTCTTTAAAAAATGACTGGTTCAAATGCGATGTGATTTTTTTGTGATAAATTCATACGTAATTAACTAAAATAATAACAATGGTGACGGTGACCAATTTGACATTTTTCGTTCTGACACGCAAAAGGAGCTAGCAACATCTCCGATGACTAAGGTACCACATCATTTTCTATACTGTCAAATCTTTGAGTTGACATAGATAGCCATTACTGTGACTAGACTTGAATCCCTGGCGTGACCAATTTTTGCGTAGGACTGTGAGGATCCAAACCCGCTGATTCGTGCATTAGCTGTTCGTACCATGGGATGCATTCGGGTGGACAAAATCACGGAATACCTCTGTGAACCACTAAGGAAATGTCTTAAGGATGAAGATCCATATGTTCGAAAGACTGCAGCTGTATGTGTTGCTAAACTATATGATATTAATGCTGGTTTGGTGGAGGATCAAGGATTCTTGGATCAGCTGAAGGATCTACTTTCAGATAGTAACCCTATGGTATTTTCAAAATTCAGTTGATATAATTAATGCACAGTAGTGGACTATTCTTACAATGTAAATTTAAATTTATTTAAAAGGTGGTAGCAAATGCAGTTGCAGCTTTATCAGAAATCAATGAATCTAGTCCAAGTGGACAACCTTTGGTTGAAATGAATGCTCAAACCATTAATAAACTTCTCACAGCGTTAAATGAATGTACAGAATGGGGTCAAGTATTTATTTTAGATTCACTTGCTAATTATTCACCGAAAGATGACAGAGAGGCTCAAAGCATCTGTGAAAGAATTACTCCACGTTTGGCACATGCAAATGCTGCAGTAGTTCTCTCAGCAGTCAAGGTAAACTTTCTAAACTCACCAATCTTTTTAATAGTATAAAATATGTTAAAGGGGATGGAATCTAAAAAGTAATCAATATGTTGTTTAGGTATTGATGAAATTAATGGAAATGTTGCAATCTGAATCTGATTTTGTTGGGACTTTAACAAAAAAGCTAGCACCCCCATTAGTTACTCTTTTAAGTTCAGAACCAGAAGTGCAATATGTTGCACTTAGAAATATCAATCTTATTGTGCAGAAGAGGCCAGATATTTTAAAACACGAAATGAAAGTATTCTTTGTGAAGTATAACGATCCAATTTATGTAAAACTTGAAAAGTTAGATATTATGATAAGATTAGCTTCGCAAGCCAATATCGCACAAGTATTATCTGAATTGAAGGAGTATGCAACAGAAGTTGATGTAGATTTTGTAAGAAAAGCAGTACGAGCCATTGGCCGATGCGCTATAAAGGTGGAACCGTCCGCAGAACGCTGCGTTTCGACATTATTAGATCTGATTCAGACTAAGGTATATTTTTTAATAATTTTTAAGTATTATTGATAGATAGTTATTTTTACTTTTTTTTTATATTATTTTAGGTCAACTACGTCGTTCAGGAAGCTATTGTAGTAATCAAGGATATTTTTCGCAAGTATCCTAACAAATACGAAAGTATCATTTCTACGTTGTGCGAAAATTTGGATACACTAGATGAACCTGAAGCCAGGGCTTCCATGATTTGGATTATCGGCGAGTATGCGGAGCGTATTGACAACGCTGACGAGCTGTTGGAAAGCTTTTTGGAAGGCTTCCACGACGAAAATACTCAAGTGCAATTGCAATTACTCACGGCTATAGTGAAACTTTTCCTAAAGAGGCCAACAGACACGCAAGAATTGGTACAGCAAGTTTTGAGTCTCGCTACACAAGACTCCGACAACCCAGACTTGAGAGATCGAGGATTCATTTATTGGAGGTTGCTTAGTACGGATCCTGCTGCGGCGAAGGAAGTCGTTCTCGCAGAGAAGCCACTTATTTCGGAGGAAACAGATTTACTCGAGCCCACACTGCTGGACGAGCTTATTTGTCACATTTCTAGTTTGGCTTCGGTGTACCACAAACCTCCGACGGCTTTTGTTGAAGGAAGAGCCGCGGGCGCAAGGAAATCACTGCCAGCTAGAAGTAATTCAAATGAAGATCCGTCATCCCGGTCTCAGCCTCAGGCACAAGTTATTCCAGCACAAGATTCGCTAATTGGTGACCTGCTTAGCATGGATATCGGTAAGTGGAAATTTTAAGGGAAATTGATAATAATAAAAGGTAAATGCTTATTTGTTCTTTTGTAACAATACATTTCTTATTGCAGGTGGCCCAACGATGGTACCTCCAGCTACTCCGGCGTCATCAGGTTTGGGTCTGGATCTTTTAAGCAGTGGCCTTGACAGTATAATGGGAAGCACTGCTGATGTGTCATCAGCGCAATCTACTGTATCTCAAACCACGACAGGTCTGTTAGGGGATATCTTTGGTTTCACTCAAGGAACAACGTCTTATGTAGCACCAAAAGTTAACTGGCTGCCAGCAGAGAAAGGAAAAGGCTTCGATATTTGGGGAACATTCTCGAGAAAGTTAGTGTAAAATCTATTAAACGATTGGTATCGTTAATTTCAGTAAATGAAACGATAAATTTTTCTAATTAGGAGCGGTCAAGTAAACATGGACATGACGTTCACGAATAAAACCATGCAGCCAATGGGTGCTTTTGCCATTCAACTAAACAAAAATAGTTTTGGCCTGACACCTTCTGCACCAATGAACGTTGCAGCTCCGTTGAATCCAGGACAAAGTATAGAAACCAGCTTAGTATTGTCCACGGCTGGAGCAGTGCAACGAATGGAGCCCCTTAATAATCTCCAAGTTGCAATAAAGAATAACATTGATGTTTTCTACTTTGCTTGCATAGTACCAATGAATATTTATTTCACTGAAGATGGACAATTGGATAAGAGAGTATTCTTGTCGACATGGAAAGACATTCCTGCTCAAAATGAAGTATGTTCATGTATACATTGCAAATTTTTAAACTGTAGCATGATTTTTTATTCATTAATTTCGTTTTATAGGTACAGTATACTCTATCAGGTATAATGTTAACAACAGATCAAGTAGTCTCGAAAATGCAACAGAACAATGTCTTTACTATTGCAAAACGAAATGTTGAAGGACAGGATATGTTATATCAGTCACTGAAACTGACGAATAATGTGTGGGTGCTGGTAGAATTGAAAATTCAACCAGGAAATCCAGATATTTTGGTATGTTTAATACTTTATGAAATCTTTTCATTTTTATGAATATATTTTAATCAACAATTTTTCTTTTAGTTGTCGTTGAAATCTCGAACTGTGGAAGTAGCGCCTGCAATCTTTCAATCATACAATGCTATTTTGTATTCATAAGTTTTTAATCATTCCAATGATAATCAAGTTTTCTGTACATTTGTTGATTATGACTTTACTAGTGTTGATGCCCAACGCAAACAAAAATTTCTATGAATACATATTTTAAATTGTTTAAAGCTTTAATTTTAATAAATTCCACAAATAAAATGTATAATGGTTGGGGCATCCAAATCCAGTTATGTATGTATAAAATATACGACCAATTTATTTATATTTTCGTATTTCTTCAATAACCTTTCTTATTATTTTACTTTTAAGTACTTTATTTATAGATCACTAAAATACTATCAATAAGTAAAATAATTTAAAACAAGATCACAAATTCTAAGAAAATTATAACTTAATTTATTATTACTTAATTTAATTTTATTTACAATTTTTTAAGAGTATGGGAGTATTGGCTTGGGATAATGCAAAATAATTTTAGATGGAATTCCTGTTTTTTTTTTAGTTTTTCAATTTTTTATTTAGCGAATGTAAATAATAGTTGAATAATATTAGCACTGAACCTTCCTTCTAAACGAGCAACCTTCAGTAAGTCGTGCTTTTCCACCTGTGGGTGTGCACAGTATCGTACGGCAACCATCACACTCTACGGGCCTCTGCGCATGGGAGAAGATGGTTTTGATGGCATAGCAGCCAGGGCATTTGACATCCATAAAATAGCTGTTTGGTTTTTGCACCAAACGCTTTAGCTTGTGTTTTCTTTTTTCCTCAGCTGGAGACGGATGCAGGAAATCTTTTGCCAAAGGCATTCTGTAATCAAATTAAACAATTCATGAATATCAAAAGTAATAAAGAACAAACAAATGTTACACAACAATTGTTATATTTATTGTTATTATTAATATTAATAAAGAGCTGAATACCAATGTGTAACTAGGTGGAAACCAAAATAAATTGGTAAATATAACATTATCAATATGTCTAAAATGCTTGTTTGTACACAAAAACATACATAGATATATAGTCGTATGACCCTTTGATTTAATAAGAAAATCAGTTGAAATAGGTACACATGAAATGTAGACAAATAGAAATAAACTCAAAATGGACGTTAAGCGCGTAAAGTTTTAGGTTAGAATCCACTTAACGACGATTATTTTGTTCCAAAAAATTAATAATAAATATAGCAGAAACACTATACACCATACCTTGGATAGTGAGTTAATATTGCAAAAATAAACAGATAACTTCGAGTAGTAGCTGAAATAATAGTTTGAGTATGCGAAACGTATTGACACAACCGCCTCCTCCCGCAAGTACACCGGTATGCTATGCATAATCCGCGATCACAATACATCGAAAATGCAACTCTATTAATCAAAAATTCTAAAACAATAATTTTAAACCAATACTTACGTGATAAACACTTTATTTTTCGTTTATTAAACGAATTTCAACACCAGCCACGTGTTTCTTACGCGACGCAACGACATGAAAAGGAAATGGTCGAAAACTTACATCGGAACTAGATAGAAAGATGGCGCAAAATCTAGGGATTGTTATGACCCAAGTCGGGGCCTGGAAGCAGAAGGGCGCTTCTGCAATGGTCGCTGGGTAGACCAAGTAGATTTGTGGTGTTATGAACTGCGTTCACGCGAACGAGTATCGTTGCATTTAGGGTCACCCTACAATGATTCCGGAACATTCCCACAAATAAATAATAAGATAATTTAAATAAATACCAAAGATTAATCTATACATTATTTAGTTAATTAACCAAGTTATAAACAAGTAATTAACGATAACTCGAATAGAAATTGATGATAAACAAGCGATACTGAATTTGTTAACTAATTAACTTTAACAAATAATAATTGCGCCCGTATAGCAATGCGTTAACAAACAAATTGGGATTTAGCAATAAATAACGATAATAATCTGCGGTTAAATCAATAACTATTCTTATTTATTTATTTATTTATTATTATTTATTAAACCAGAACAAAATTACATAGAGTAAAGTCCTCAGAGATAGATATTAACTACCTGTACGAGGGCTGGTACATGAATACTTAAGACTATACTTATACACTAAAGCTTATATACTAAGTATTAAATATTTAAACCTTAAACATTTAATATTGTCAATAGAATTCTCAAAACTTAACGCTAGTAAAACAATATGTATACATTTGTTTATTATATATATTTTTTAGTTTATTTTTTAGTTCATGTTTCCTATTAACACTTTTGCAATAGAGCTTTTTTAAAATTTTCAATCTCACTGCCAAAGTTTGTATCACTTAAATTAAAAGTTTGTTGATCCCTCTTGCGTATTTTTGGTAGGCGAACTGAGGCTGAGGTCTTGTTGTGAGTAGAATCTAGATCTTGTTGTTATCGATGTAAGTGAAGACGAACTTCCAAGCCTGGGTTTTGCCAGTATTAATTCAGTTCCGCCCACCTATTCTGATAATAAATAATAATTACGAGATGAACTGTAATAATAATAATAGCTAGGGAAAAGCTCGCTCAGGTAGGGAAAGCTCTATTTTTAGGAGGACAGTCAGCAGCACGACAATCAACGGACAATCAATTCCCGGAATCCATTAGCCAACGGCTCAGCAGCGCACAAACAATTCAGAGAAGGGACATTAGCGAAGGGCCTCTGGAATGCACGACGGTTGAACATGGCAAGGAACGAGCTATGAGTCATCAACAGTCAACAACTCTTGGAATTCGTTGGGCAACGTTGCATCAGTCCGTGGGTCCATGACGCAACCAACTCGAGGGGCTACGAGCATAACGGCTGGCAGAGTAGCAGCCAATCAGAGACAGTAACCCCTCTCCGCCGCCAACCGTCATTCGCCGCTGAGTGCTCTCGACCTTACTTTCGGGTCTGACGCCCCTCCACCGCCGCTCTCGCCACTCTCTCTACCGCAGAGTGGGGGAGGCCTCTGAGGCAACTTGGCGCCCTACTGGGGCCTTTCTACATATGTGTGTTCTGTGTGTTCTGTGTGTTCCCGACAAGACAGATAGATCTGTTCCGTTTATGTAAGACAGAGACAGACATATAAGAGAGAAGTTGTCTAGAACAGACAGAACACACATATGTAGAAAGGGCCCAGCCTCTACATCGTACTGTCCCCACTACCAACCGGGAGCTACTACATCACAACGTAACGGCCTACAGAGGGGAACCAATCAAGAGGCAGGCACAAGCGCCGCAAGTCAAGAAGGGATTTTCGGCCAGGATCTGAGCATCCACGGGTGTTCCCCCACCACGAAGCTCGCCATGATTAAGGGAAGAGAGGGAAGCTCTCGGCCCTCCTAGGCACCTACAGGCCTGGAACAGACTTCCAGAAGATTCAGCTTTCGGCCATCAGAGGAACTGGCTCCTCCCATACCCTCTCGTCAACGGTTTAAGGTAGTTCTCTAACGCGTTATAGTTTGTGCGCTCAGCGAGAGCACAAACTATAACGCGTTACACATCATATGCATGCCATACGCGTCATTCTGTCTCTCTCGCTCTCATGCACGTCGTCTGCTATTTGTGTTTACAATCATTCATATCTTTTTAAAAAGGTCGGCTTGACACATATTCGATTAACTTAAAAGAAAGAGCTGAATTTCATCTTTCTTAAGCTATGTTTTTCTTTTTCAAAACCCACTTTTTTCTCAAGTAATACTATTACTTCCTGTTATGCGTTATATGGCGTGATTTACTCTCAATGTAAAAGTAACCATTTTCAATAATTTTTTTCTTGAAAAATAGATCAGCAACCTATATTTTAAAAAATAAAGAAAAATTATTTAGATTTCAAAGAACACGCTAGAATTTTGTTACTTTCGAAACCCATTTTTGATATATTAGAGAACTACCTTAAGGTCCGCGTCCAGGATATAAAAGAAGAGCCCCGGGCCGCCAGTCAGTCGCTGCCGAGCACATGAGACGCTTTGTAGCTCGAGACCTGGGTCGTTACCAACTTGCTTGGTACTCTGCTGCACTTGTGCATGTTGCGCCCAGAAGCTCTAAGGCCAGGGCCACATATGTGAACACGCTTGCGCATGAATGCGTACGACGCGGCGGAATCACTAGACGGCCTAAGCGAAACTCGTTAGTGCCAACTGTACAGGAAAGTCAGTATGACTTCGTGAACCCTCTCAACAATAAAAGTTCCTCACGAAACCATAGTGACTTTCCTGCAAAATTGGCATTACAAAGTATTCCTAGTGACTCCACTGCGCTATGCGGATTCGTACGCAAGCGTATTCACATGTGTGGCCCTTCCCTAACAGTCGGTCGCCAACTAGTCTGGTCTTTGTTACCGTGTACGTTGCGCTGTTGGGCTTTTAGTCGAAAGTTACCAAGTACCTCAAAGCTTGGTAACAGTATGCATCAGTGCGCGCAATCCGGTTT
Source organism: Torymus aiolomorphi (assembly GCA_036365515.1). Lineage (NCBI taxonomy): Eukaryota > Metazoa > Arthropoda > Insecta > Hymenoptera > Torymidae > Torymus > Torymus aiolomorphi. The sequence goes on along the minus strand of CM070875.1, from coordinate 219,916,736 downwards.
ATTGGCGAGTCACGATCACGCTAACCGAATAATTGTTAAAGACATTAATTCAAGTTACTTTAATTCAATAAATTGCATCATTAACTTTAATCTTCTCGTGAGTGTTTATTTCAAACTACCCGCAGCTCCTTGCGCTTCAGCGCTTAATTGAGCAAACGTTCCCACATTCTGATTGGTCAACTCGGCGACGATTGTAGAAGTGCCTTCCAACGCGCAGATCCCGACTCGGGTCGTAACAGTGGAATTCGTTGTTCGATTAAGGGGGTTCATCCAACCAGGAACGTATCAAGAATCAATGTCACCCCGCACCGCGCGCACAGGGGCCTTTCTACATATGTGTGCTCTGTGTGTTCTGTGTGTTCCCGACAAAGAGACAGATAGATCTGTTCCGTTTATGTAAGACAGAGACAGACATAGAGAGAAGTTGTCTAGAACGGACAGAACACACATATGTAGAAAGGGCCCAGGCTTGCTCGCATGGGGCCCCCCACTCTTGTAGTCAGAGCGCGTGTTTATACGGGACTGACACATACACATAGCTTCGTGCCGCTGTGAGCGTGCACACAGAGCGGCGCTCGTCTGTGTGTTCCCCCACCGCTCCAGCGTCGTCTGCACGCGCGGCCGTACACCTAAAATTCCATACTTTCAACTACAATATCTTAAAAACGGTGAAGCTAGGATCTCTGAACTTGTAATATGATATTCTAATTATTGATCTTAATAACATATTAGTTTTTCAGACAAACGCTAAATGTATCTTTGAAGTTATAGACTGAATCGATCTTTCGCGCGTGTGCGTCCCATAAGACGCCGTGTTAAAATGCTCAAATTTGACAATTAATATCTCGATAACGGTGAAGCTAGGCTCTTTTTTGTGAGGATATCATATAGATAATGATGTCAGGTACATGTGAAAAAAGTTTCAAAGACTTCCTAAATAAACTGAAAATTGGATGAACCCCCTTAAGCGCTAAAGCGCAAGGAATTGCGGGAACTTTAAATGAGAACTCGAACAAATAAGCTTTAACTTTGGAGTTTATTCATTTTAAATAAATACTTGTAGACTTTAACAAATAAAATAAACTTTCCACCGTGACTCGATACAATCAAAAGTAACGTAGAATATAATTTGCGACTGATATTACAACGTGATCAGAGTGCTTGCACTAGTGCAACTAACTACAGAGCTTCTCATGTGCTCGGTAGCGTCTAGCGACTGACTCTGGCGACCCGGGGCTCCCCTTTTATATTCTCGGCGAGGACCTTGGGCTGTTGACGGTGGAACGCTATTGGTTGACGGCTTCCCCTCTCTTTCGCGTCACGTGACTCTTCCTCAGTTTCCAGCCTAGTAGGAGCCTAGGAGGGCCGAAGCCTTATCCCCTCTCTTCATTGCGAGTGCGTGATTGGTTGATGGCCCGATGACGTAGTGAGCTGAGGCAGTCGGTGGTGGGGGTGAAGTGGCTTAAGCTAAACCGGTTCCTCGGCCTAACGATTTCCGAGAAGTGTTTTTGTCTTTTGGATTCCTGGAATTGCTGTTGTTTACGTTCCGCGGTCGTGACCTTCCCGGAATCGTGAGGTGACCCTCAGCGCAAATGGATTCCTGGAATTGTTGTTGTTTACGTTCCGCAGCTGTAACCTTCCTTGAATTGTCGGGTGACCTTTGATGCAAATGGATTCCTGGAATTGTTGTTGTTTACGTTCCGCAGCTGTAACCTTCTTGGAATTGTCGGGTGACCTTCTGATTTCTTCTAGAATCTCAGAGCAGTAGATAATTCTTGGAAGAGCTTTTTACCCTGAGCGAGCTTCCTTTATTCAATTGTTAATTCAATTCTCATGTTTATTTTGTTATCAATTATTAATCGTCGATCGCCCGGCTATTATTTATGTATTTATCGTCAGTCATTTATTCCTATTCGCGTTACCGTTTATTATTTATTTATTTTTCGAAACGGTTGATATAATTTATATGAAACAAATTAATGATTTTATTGTTAAAATCTCCAACAGGTTTTTATTTATGGAAATACGTTTGAATACATTTACCATTTAATTGGTTGATTTATTTAATATTTATTTTGAAATCAATCTTTTAAATTCGAAATTATCATTGTAGACCGATCCTAAATATTCTGTTAGGCCCCCGCTACATAAGAGCGTTTGCACGCGGGTGCACGCGTATGCAACTAGGGAATATCTAGTAATTTTTGATGCAGCCAACGTGAAAAATTGAGTGCCTCCAAAAAAAACTGTTCGGTATCTGCTTTCTTTGGAGGCACTAAATTTTTCACGTTGGCTGCATCGACAATTACTAGTTATCTTACGCGTGCATACGCGTGCGCCCGCGTGCAAACGCTCTTATGTAGCGAGGGCCTTACTCGTTCGCGCGAACGCAGTACAGGATATAAGGACTTCTGCGGTTTGCAACAAAAAAGGCGGTTTCTCATAAATTGTCCGATATATCAGATTCCGTGAATAAATTATAACGAAATAAATTTGTAGAATTATATTTTTTCTCTTGATAACTTAAGTATGTAAGAAATATTTCAGACTCTATAAATATTTCTTTATTTAATCATATTTATGTAATATCAAATCAAACAAAAGTTTAGGCTAAGAGCGGAATTCCGATTATGGTGAAAAAATGTTAAAAATGAATTTTTAATTTTTTAAAATGATTTTAACAAAAATAAGTATTTTAAATCATTAGGAGAAAAAATAAATAGAAAAATACATACATCATTTTATGTAAAATTAAAATATAAATTTACATAAGCCATAAAATAACAATAAAATATTGAACTCATTTCGCATCCATTGTACGTCTATTATATATTGCCATTTATACAAGAACATTTGTACAATTTTTAAACGAGACTCACAATAATCAGTGACAGATTTTTATCATTTTTAATCCATCCCTGTTACAATAATACATCTCGACAGCCGCTATTTTGTTTTTGTCATTTGCTACGCAAGTTGTTAAAATTTTAATAAACGCTATGAAAGAGGATTTTCCACGAAGCAGAACAAGCAGAAGCTCAAGATTCTTCTCACCTTGTCTAGCCCACGATTCGTAATAAGCAAAATCGCATAATGTAAATCTAGCAATAATAATAACAATTCTAGTGATATATCAAGGATATACATAGCTTAGATACCTACAATTTGCGTGATTATTAATAATTACTAGTACGCAGTTTGATGGAAAGTAGAAAACAGGTTTTTTTAAGAAAACTGTAACGCTTCCATAAATTATGTAATCACTCGTCAAAAAGGCAAAATCGAACAACCTTTATAAAAATTAGAACAAGTTCTTAACTCTTGCTTATCTCGGTAGAACGTACGTTAGTTAATGCTATTCCGCATTCACTTTCATAGGCATCGTTTGGAATACCATAATCACATAATCTTTAATAAATTTTAATTAATAAAAATTATAAATTGAACGCAAATTTACTGTTCACATGACATTTACGATTACACTATACAAAAGTATCTCACAAATTGGGATAATTATCCTATCAGTCACTTGTTTAATTTCGTACAAAGACAATTTGAAATCGAGGCACTACTGCAAGCATGCCTGAACCTTTTCGATCCATTCTTGTGCGGTTACGGCGTCACCTGCACAGAAGTTGTACGTACGGCGATTTGTGCGAAGCTGAAACAGAAATTACAATATTATAATTTCAAAAACAAAAAATTATCAAATATAGATTAAATCTAGTTGTTATTCTTACGTCGAAGAAAGATTTATCATCCGTCTTTTTTCCTGGTGCTTGCACTGGAGCTGCAGGAGTCACTGATACAACCTCAGCAAGATCTATAAATCGAATCATGACTAAAGTAAATTCATTTTATGTTTGTATTTCAATGATATAATTTAGTTTTATCTTATTACCTATATAACCTTTGCAGTTTGAGTCCTCCATCGCGTCGTAATATCTCAGTTGATGTTTTATCGAATCTAAAACGAACCATCTTTGTTTCCATCCTTTGAGTAGGGCCCCGCGTTTGTACAAATATCCTTCATGCGTTCTATTTTCCGCCACATTACTAGAGAATTGTTCGTAATATTGTTGCGATGAAGTTTGTAACGTCGTGACACCTAAAAATCACATAAAAAGGTTAAAATATCAATTCTGAATTAGAAAGTTGTCGAGTCTACGTACTAGAATTGACGCTTCCATTGTCTCCGCCGCTCCTAGTGAGAGTATGATTTTGTATGTTGTCCGATCCAACTGTTTTATATTTTGTGCAATTTTTGGAAACAGAATCGGCGCATTTTTCATGGCATACGTGTCCACAGTCTACACATCGTATACCAGCCTTCACAGGACCCCACAAAACACCGGAGCATGCATCACAGTGAATCGGTGTGGCTGTATCAAGTCTTTCGAATCTAGATAGCATAAATTAAATACATTCAACTTATGTCACACTGATAAAAGATATTTAATTGTAAACGTGATAAATACCTGTGTGGATGAACGTATACGGAACTTTCGTTTCCGGCAGTACTTCCGCCAGCAAGTTTCCCCCTTAAAAGTAATTCCAATGTGGAACGCTTGTGAATTAATCTTCCGTGATGTCTCACTAGCGCTGTGCTAAAAGATGCGTGTCTCTGTAACAGATAATATCACCACTCGTAAAAGAAAGAAATATTATTATTTGTATTAGGAAAGTAGAAGCAAACGCACAGTTAATGAATCAGTATTAGGTAATTCTAGTTTATCCCATAAAACCTTCCATTTTTGAGGTAGATGTCCAAGTTCAGTTTCGAGTTTATGAATTTCTTCTAAAAGATGAGTGAATTGGTCTGGGACCATTGTACTGACACTATTGTATCTAAAATTATAATAAATATAATAAATAAATAAATTAATTAGTTTATAAATGGATATTCTACTTTCAATTTAGAAACGTTTTGATCTCATACCCGTGAGTAACAACTTTTCGATTGCTCTTAACGATACCGTCGGCCGCCTCGGCCTCTTCCTCCTGTTGCGAATCCTGCTGGAGTATCTCAAGATCGTATGCCGGTCCATGTGCTAGTTCTTCCTCTAAATAATATTGCCATATGTCCAGACATGGCAGATGCGACACTGGTCGAAGCACTGGATGTTCCGTGTTCGGTGTGTACAAAAAGTTGTAGAACAAAGGTGACCTTGAATGCTGTTTCTCAATGTAATCAAATATACTCTGCCCTAAATTGCACCCTGTATTGGTACCGGCTAATCTACCACCAGGATATATGTTTTCGTCATCACTACCAGTATCTACGCCTTTGAAAAGATTAAAAATTTCTATCAATTAATGGTCACTTTATGTTCTTAACTCCAATGACGGTACGGAACGTTATATAAATGTATTTCCATATTACCTTTATGATGACTTGTTAGCGATCCTCTCTTATCCTCCGCAGCAGTTATACCGCACTCCACTCGATCGAACTCGCAGTCGAGAAGGAAGGTTCTGAACCGACAGGATACAGAGTGATAAGCCAAAAACTTGAGATAAAAGTCGTTGAACTCGAAAGCTAGAGGGAATTGGCGCTGGATTTGATGAACAATGTCGAGGAACTGCAGGAACGTGGGCGTGAAATTGGTAGTTTGCGAGTTTGCCGCGAGATTACTGCGATGGCCAAATCTGTGGCCAAAACCGAGCCACTCCTTCTCGATCAGAGTTCGGAAGCCCTCGATCGTCCGGTAGTGCGGATCCAGACAAATTTGTGCTATCGAGCAAACCGTCGCTGTGGTATCCCAGCCATCTTCCAAGCAAACCGCTACTGAAGAACCTTGAAGATCCATCAAGTCTATCACTGCTCCAGCGAGTTGCATCAAACTTTGCAGTTGCTGCAGCCATTCTGAACTCTCTATTAATCTATAATCAACATAATTGCCTTAATAGATTTATACATTATTTAGCCAACCTTATTATAGTGAGAATTTAGTTGAATGCGACTTACTTATAAAAACTGGCATCAGGTTCTATATTAGGTGTGCTAGGAACGCAAGCCCGAACGAGTTTTTTAAATGCAGCCTTTGTATGTCTCACATCGTAAAATTCAACTGGTATGAAATCGGTCTTAGGAGCTGACTCTGCTTTAACTCCCTTTAACAAAACAATTTATTTAAAAATTTGATAATAAAAGATAATTCGTTTAAAAGTTTAAAGCATCTTACCTTCATGTGCGATTTTTCACCAAGTATATAGAGCGCAGCTCTTTGAAACGTATGAACGCACTCAGTACCGCTATCTGAGTCAGCCGAATGCCTCACAGTTCCTCTTTGGTTTGCAGATGTTAAGGATGCCTGAGAACTTTGCCTTTTATCTTTTAAAGACCCCCATCTACCGAAATTTTTCGGTCCCTTGCCTCCAGATGAAGTACTAATAAAAAAAGATGTTTATAATAAAAATGATTGATTTTGAATTAACCTATTACATATAAAGACTTGCTAAGACATTTTACCTTAACGTGCCCATGGCTTTATTGAAAGGATTTCTTCGAGATTGCTCGGGAGTTGCAGTTCTGTCTTCAGCTGCTAATAACAGTGAATCGATGCTCAAAGAACTATCCGACATTCCCCAAGCTGAACCTTGTCGCAGTATTGATACTGGTGTTGAAGCGACGAGTGCTGCTATATACTTCTCTTGTTCCAACGATGACGTGCTTTCTGATGAACTCGCTAAACAATTTTAACGGAATAAGATTTCATAAATATAAAGTATCAGTTTGTAACTCAACAATTATAATGGATTACAAATATACCTTTCAAATTTCCAGTAGCAGATGGATGTGCTTTAAGCATTCCCATAACGCTCTTGCCATGATACCCGGCACCTCTGATTAGCAGGGCTTTTGTTCGCGGATGCCGCCACGTTACTATCGGGACTCGATTATGTCTGTACAATCTACAAAATCTACGGATGCTTTCATCTGTCACAGAGGTAGGAACTATAAATAGAGCGGGATAGCTTCTGCATATCATATAGGCACAGTTAACTGAGGTCAATCGGAATGGCTCGTTGCGTCGATTACTCTGCGGACCGTTTGAGCACAAGCCAAGACGATACCAGTCTCTCACATAACTTCGCTCCGATAATCGTTCTAAAGTTTTGGCATCTGTGACGGGAGGAACAACGATCCCTGGGATTTCGAACTCATCGACTGTATGGGAAATAGATTAAGAAAGAATTTAAACATTGAAATACATTCTTTTATTGAATTTACATAGTGCAAAATAACATACCACTTAAATCATCATCATGGCTTAAATCGTTATTTTCGGTTATCGGTAAACTCATTCGACCAGGGGATGTCATGTATTTATTATTACTAGTGAGATTCATATTGGGCAAAACGTATTTTTGCCTCTTTGAGGATTGTTTTGGTTTAAAACCAGCCTTTCTGGCCGTTTTCAAAAATGTTTTTTTGGCAAAACCCCTGTGATAGAATCATTATAAGTATAGTGTTTTATTACTACGATTATATTTAAATGTAATTTGATTTCTTACTTAAGAGTGGCATGCTTTTCTTTGCCTTTATTATGAGATGTTGGAGTAACCACAACTTGACCGCTAAAAGCAAAATGATGAAATATGTGCGGAGGATTTCGGGCTTTGTGAACTAGTTTACGCAGCGTCTCAACATTTTCAGGCGTCACTTCTTCATCGAATGCCAGTTTTATCAACTGGAAAGTACACGAGCGAAGTTGAAGCCCTTCCTGATGGCATTGATCGATGTGAGCCAGATGTTGCACAGGCACACGTTTCTCCTTAGTCAAAGATGTTACTGGAAAAGCCCGAACTACCATCTGCTCGCAAGCTGTTAGAAAGAATTTTTCAAGAGTAAAATATTATGGTAATTTAAATAAACATATTATAGTAATTAAAGTAATAGATTACCAAAAGGATCACAAGGAATTCCTTTAAAAACAATTCTATAGTTTGTGAGAAAGATTGCTCCTTCCGCGGGTAAAAAGGGTGGCGTTTTTGGAAGACCAGCCGAACCTTCTTCTCGGCCATCGGGTAAAAGATAAACACGTAAACCCTCCATGATCACTTCCTCTCCAGGTAGCATATTTGGCGTTAATATTTTCGGCTAACAAAGTCATTCGAACGTATTACAATTATGAAACGAGAACCAACAAATTTTTAAGTATGAAAAAGATATCTCACCTTCTGGATCGGAGGTAACCGCTTACTTTCCCTGTGCACGGCTTCTAGGGTTTCGATATGCATGTGTACTAAACCAGGTACCATTTGATGGAGGCATCTGACGTGTTCCGCGCTGACACCTCCCTCGGTGCAAACGCGATCGACAAATCGCGACACCATCCGTATCACCGCAGTACCCAACTCGCCAGGATCCGTCTCTTCGAAGCCCGACTCTGCATCACCGCTATCACTGGCAACACTAGAAAATAATTGTAGTTTTATTTTTGAAAAATTTTACTTTTATAATAATCAGATACGTTAAATAATGTAACATAATCAAATTAAACGACATTGATAGAAAAATTAAAAGTATTCACTTTAATTATCCACTCATCAGATTATGGTTTTAAATGTATAGGATTAGTATTAAAAAGGAGAGATTACAAACCTGTTTGTTATGCTGTTACTTGCGCGCTCGTCATCAAAGATATGATCTTGCCGATGAGTTTTAGCACCGACATCCAATGGCACGAGCAAATTGACCATCCTATTGGCATAATGAATCGCTTGACTGTACAGCGTGCTCTCCTCGCTCGCGATGAGCTCGCGTTGCTTCTCCGGACTGATGGACGAGGCTATTCGCATCTGTTCAGCAGCTATCTCCAACGCCGAGGCCTCCTGACCGCGGTAGATCAGAGTTCGGTCCCTGAAGATCATGTCTTTATTGTCCCGCGGACTCGTAGGGCTCAGTGAGTCGTTCAATCGCGAGAGGCTGTTCTCGTTGGGCAGATACAGGCGTTTGATATCTTTTTGCACGTCCAAATAGAATGCGTCCTCCCAGAACTGTTGGTTCTGCCAAACTGCGTGCTCCTATATCATTAATGTAGCGTATTCGTTTATTCAATTTGAATACAAACGACTAAATTCAGCGTTTATTTATAGTATTCGTTAACTATACCTGGATGCAAGTGTACGCGAACTGAATGACTCCAGTGCACAACTTTCTGCAAAAGGCGGCAGCCAGGGGCAGGAGGGCCGCGGCTACGCCGTGCTCGTCCATCGACGAGTCATCCTGAAGCGCGCAGTTCATCAGCCTGACGACGAGGTCGAACTGCTGGTGCTCGAGCATCGCTTTGTTGCCCACGACGTGCTGGGCAAGCTCCATGCAGAGTGCCAGTCGGGCGGCCTTGCTCTTCAGAGCTCGTAGCACCGCGGGGAAGGTCTTACGCGCGTCCGAGATCTTGTTCTCGAAGATGCAGTTGATACAGCTGCGCAGAACCTCGAGGCGACGCGCCGAGTTGCTTACCAGGTGCCGGGTGTCGTGAACTATTGATATGTGTGGTCCCATCGGAACGATACGCGGTTGAATCGGTCTGAGCGATGACAATCTAAATAAAAATTAGGATTCCTCTGTTTGATTTTCGGGTTTCAAATACAATGTAGATATTTGGATGTAGAAAATTTTAAGTACCTGACTTTCAGATTGCTCTTCGCCAGACCTTCATCAATGATAGCTTGTACAGTTTCAGAATTTATACGCGGCAAAAGAGGCTGATGAATTCTTGCAAAAGCTCCTTCGGGTGGTTTTAAAATCTTTTGAACATATGGCTGAGGATTTGGGTTTTCGTTAGTATATAATTGTTGCGCTAATTCCTGTATGTGTGATAAAACTAATCCTGCAAATGAACAAACTATAGTTCAATTACTTGCAATCAAAATTGAAATAAAATTATTATATTATATTTAATAACTTACGATGATCTTGAATTTCTTGCTTTAATTGATCACTTAAATTACTATATAATTCATCCCAAACGTCACAAGCTCGCCATGGCGGGCCTCTTTCAGCGATAAAAGACGTAAAGAACATGCAGTCTAGAACTCGTATCGTGAAATCACAATCTGTTAAGTTACGTTCCCCAAGAAAAGCAGCCTATATATTTTAAAAATAAAAGTATGTATCGTAAAAGTGACATAAAAAAGTTATCGATTCTAGGTAGCTAGGCGCACTTGACGTCATTTACCTTGTGAAATGTGATGACCGGCTTATGATGAATGCGTATGAGCGTCAGGCAGCTGCGATAACCTTGTAACAATTGGGCGAAAGCTCGCATAAAAACGGCCCGGAGTTCTTTATCCAGCATGGGCGGATGAGGCGCTCTCGTTGCCAGCGGTGGAAATGCATAATCGGCGCACGCCAATTCTGGTTGCAAGACTAACGATAAGGCGTCTTGAGTTTGAGATAAAAGGGGCTCGGGCAACAGAGAGAGCGAAACTCCATCGGGTACCATGATCGAACCGCCGTCTAAGTCCGCCACGATAACATCCATCTGAAAATATAGAGATGTTTAATAACGTCATAGATGAGAAACAGAGGAAAAGCTTCATATTTATGACTATCTTGACGGAATGATTCACGCATATCTAATTAGCATTAATCATTATTGTATGTTAATACACTTACCAATTCAGCCACTTCATATTTCAGAGAGCTATGCACACCCATGATAAAGGGAGTTGGTGTGCTCAGCACTTCGACTAGAGCAGCTGGTAAAAGTGGAATGTATACATGAGTATAACGAAATGGATACATGAGTGCAGTTAAAGCTCTGCATCCTTCAGTTAATCTCGAATAACTTGCCGAATGAAACAGAATTTTGTGCTCTGTCATGACAGCACAGAATAAAACCAATACATTACGGATACCTAGAAAAGAATGAATGATACAAAAAAATGTTCTTTGTTATTGCCTTAACTTCTGCAAATATCATACTATATATTATTTATCTACACATACCGAGCTGTTGAAATAACAAATTAACACTAGTATGAGTAATAGGAAGAGAAGGACTGATTGGTGGTTGCAATGCTTGACGATCACCTGCACCAATGCTAAAGCGAACTTGAGGTCCACCAGCTGGTGGTACTTGTATGCATCCCAAAATGTTGCCAACAAGTGTCTCTAAAGGTATACCAAGATTTTCTACATAAACAGTATAAATGATGCCAAGACAATTCTGCAATAAATCATACATATATATGATTGTTGTTGTTGCTGATGATTGATCAAAAATATGTAGTAGAGAAAAATATAGAACAATAAAGCAGGATACTTACACGAAAAGTCTCAATATAATCAAGTCGAGATACTAAAACTAGACATTTTGGGGCATACATAATGCTATGATGGGCAATAGCTGGTAATGTCTTTACTAAAGTACGACTGTCTCCATCTACAGGATCTTCTTCTTCGTCTACTGGTTTGCTTGGTGTTATTGATACTGTTTCGTTGAAACACATGCATGCACAATAATGACGATTTGCATCTATGTCCGTTAAGACAGAGACAAAGAACCGAGGTTCCTGTCTCTCTGTAGATAGAGCCCATCCTTGTGGTTGACAAAACTGTAAGGATTAAAACGGTGAAATGGAAACAAGATAGGACAAGAAAGGCTTTTAGTGCAAAAGTCTTTGTATTTACCCATTCTATCCCTTCAATAAAAGGTGTATCAGACCAGTCTTTTTCTGGAAATCTCTGTAAAATGATTCCACTACTCGTCCCACTTCCTAATAATTATAGAAAACAATTAGCTGCATGATGGGAATACAGAAAACAAACTAATTACGCATATTGGAGTCAATACTCACTCTCTTTCTCATGATGGTACCCCACGATTACAAAGTAATCGGCTAACCGAGACATCTCGGTGTACTCGTGGGGCTGAGTGGGAGTGGTTGCGCTCAACATCCCACATAAGGTAAGGAGCCTGCGATATCATGGACCTGCAACACAAGTGGCAAGCCAAATCCTTCCACCTCCAGCAGCCCTGGCTGTTGATTAGCGCGCTAGATCAACAGATGTCAATGGATCTCGCGCGTCTCAGACAGCAGCCATGATAAAGTGCTCCAAAAACGTCAGAATTCGCCTGAGGCATCGTCGAACTCGTAAATTGGCCTCCTCTCCTCTCTCCGCGCCTCTTTTCACTTCTCTACACGTTTGTACTATTTAGCCCGAGCTGCTGACCGATCGGCGCAGAATGTCATGGACGAGAGATGATGATGATGTATCGGCGGGGGTATCTTTCTTCTCACTCCCTTACTCTCTCTCTCTCTCTCTCTCTCTCTCGTCGAGTCAACAACGACTAACCCGTTCTGGCCACACACACTGTGCACTGTCTTCCCGTCCGCTTGAGCGAGCGATCGGCGGCGGTCGGCGGCGGTCAGCGAGCTCGCGATTTTCCCCCGATAAAAATGAAACGTCACGGACCGCGCGCGAGTGTGAGCTGCTGCTGTTGCACTCGCGACAGGTGCGACTGAGCGAGTACGAGAGAGAGCAGAGCACGCCTTTGTTGTTGCACAGTTGCAATGCGCGGCGAGCTTGCATGCGCGGTTGTCGACTCCTTGCCCCTTTCTCTCTCTTTCTCTTCCTCGCTGATATTATTTACAAATCGCGGCGGCGGCTGGCGTACTTACTGCCGTCTAGTCTGCGTTTGTCTCCTGCTAGTGGTGCGCGCGCGCACAAGCCTCGACCGCGTATATACGATAACACACAGCCACACCCCGACGAGTCTCTATCAATCCATAACCTTTCCTTTCCTCCAAAGCTCAAGCGCCACTGTGTATGTGTATATATTGGACCGGACCAGACCACCGCCGCCTCCGTATCCGACCTCCGTCGGCCCGTCGCGCGGTCAGTGTGTGTGTGTGTGTGTGTGTGTGTGTGTGTGTGTGTGTGTGTAAGTTGTCGGCCTAGCGCGCTGTTGTATAAAAACACATACACACACACGACAGTCGAGAGTTGACACTCCACTGACTTGACACGACACGCGACGGTCTACGAGAGAGACGGACCGACGGACGATAGGGAGAAAGAGCGCTATACGCGATGACGGTAACCACGGGATGGAACGCGCGTGCTCAAGTATTATATACATATTAACATATCCCTCTCTTTCTTGTTTGGTGCGTTTGCTGCTGTTATGGTTGATGTTACAAACGAAAAAAGTACACACACACACACACACACACACACACACACACACACACACACACACACACACACACACACACACACACACACACACACACACACACACACACACACACACACACACACACACACACACACACACACACACACACACACACACACACACACACACACACACACACACACACACACACACACACACACACACTGATGCCAGGAAAACGTGCGAACGCATGTGTCGACGCGTCGACGGGGGGGGGGGGGGGAAAGGTGGGGCGACTCACTTGAAAATTGAAGTCAACTATAGACGTGCTCGGTTTCGATATAAGCTACTGCAGATTGTGCAAAATTTCGAAATTCTAAATTACGAAAATCATATTTTCGAATCTAACAATTCACCTACTGTCCAAAACATCGAATTTCATCAATACGATTTCAAAGCAAATATAACTTGTTTCTAATGATTTATTTCGAAATATGTTTATTGTATCCCTATTTAAAATTCTATTAATTTCATCAATACGATTTCAAAGCAAATATAACTTGTTTCTAATTATTTCGAAATATGTTTATTGTATCCCTATTTAAAATTCTATTAATGAAATTCGATGTTTTGGACAGTAGGTGAATTACTACATTTGAAAATATGATTTTCGTAATTTAGAATTTCCAAATTTTGCACAATCTGCAGTAGCTTATATCGAAACCGAGCACGTCTATAGTTGATTTCAATTTTCAAGTGAGTCGTCTAAACTTTGGACCCCCCCCCTCCCCCGTCGACGGTCAGCCACGGTCCCAGGCCCATGGCAAGTGGAACGATCGAGTTCGCGATTTACACGGATCGTACAAAGAAAGCAGACGCATGTATTATATAGAGGCACGATTGATGATTTTATAAGAGCACAATGTCGATTTCCTCGTAATTCGAAAGTTTTCTGAAAATTAATTTTAGGTGATTAGATGGGTCGGTAGAAAAAATAATCGTTATAATCGTAATCATCCGTGATGGTAATACGATTGGAAGGAATCGAAAGCTCATATCGAGTTGTTTTGACTATTAAAATTATTTGGATCATTCTAATGTTTTGGAGCTTTAAGTTTATTTATTTCCATCTCTACTATAATGGCCAATTTATAGCCTGAAAAGCGGGACAAAAGTAGCTTCTGATTCCCTCTTTTACTTTATTGCCGCCTATGCAGGAATTGGGTGAATTGGGTTAAGGTGATGTGATACCCACGCTATTACTCAATTCTCGGTTCCCGTTTTTCTCCTTCAATTTTAAACTTTTTGAAAAAAACTCTTTGACACGTTTTAAGTTTAATAAAGAACTACAACGTATCAGTTTTTTTCTTAAAATTAAAAATTGAATGAGAAAAACGGGAACCAAATTTTGGGTAATAGTGTCAGTATTGCATCACCTTAAAACTAACAAAATTATAACGCATAAATACAAAATAACTTTTTTGCCTAGCGGGCCGAAAGTACCACTTTCGCTCCCGGTGCCCGATTGCGAAGGTTGTATTTTCGGCCTCGCTAGGCAAAAAAATAGTATACGCTCCACGGGAGTAAAATTGATCAGCCTACAGCTCGCGTAAATTGCCACCCAAGCCGAAGGCGAGGGTGGCAATTTACACGAGCTGTGGACTGTCCAAGTTTTCTCCTCCCTTGTTGCGTAATATACTATTTCAAATCTATGAAGTGGCCACAGTGGAGATGAGAATATAGTATATTACGCACCATGGGTGGAAAAAACTTGGACAGTCCACAGCTCGTGTAAATTGCCACCGGAGCCGAAGGCGAGGATGGCAAACCTGAGCTGGGGGCTGGCTAATTTTACTCTCGTGGTGTGTATACTATTTTTCCTCACATCGAGGCCGAAAATGCCATATTTCCGTTTCGGAGCCGGGCGGGAATGAGGCACTTTTAGCCCGGTGTGAGGAAAAAGTACTATATGTCGCTCGGGGAGTGAACTCACCCGCGGGAATAATCTAAGACTTTAGTCCCTTGTTACATAGTGTACTATTACAGCTTAGAATTATTGATATATGTGTGTGTAAAAAATTAACAAATAAGTTAACAAATAAATAATCAGTTAAGTAATAAGTTAAAAAAGTGTTAACTTTGACATATTTTGTTAATATATATAGTGTTTGTCAGAAAATTATTAATGCGCGATCTAAGAAATCAACGTAAGTTATAGGTATAAATCATTATTATTTTTAGGTGTCTTACGTGTTACTGACTCCAAGTGGGTAAACGTGTTGTCTTCTTCGTGAGATCATCTGCTAATTCGCATTGAATGAGGGATCGAAATAAAATTCAATTTAATTTAAAAATGATTTTGTTTGTGACCTTTTAAAGTGAATAATGAAATAAAAAACGATGCGTGATTCAACCGAATAGACGATGCAAATAAATTAGTAAAAATAATCAGATACCATGTAACAGTTTTTTTACACTAATTAATCATATTTTAGCTCATTTTCTAAATATATAGCAAAAAAAATTTCTATCTCCATTAAATATATCATTTATAATGTTAACAATTTCAATATTCCGAATTAACTTTGATAAATTATTTCACGAATGTATATAATATGAAATAACTCATTCAAATTTCAGAGATAAAAAAACGTAATTCGTTAAACAAATTATGATGCGTGTCACACGATAAGGAATCCCAGTTAAGTTTACACTATATTATTGCCTGTTACACTATCGACAAAATTTATCAAAGTATTTTGCTTGTTAACTAAAGTTTGTTACGTATTACAAAAAGGTCTGTTAAAAAACTTAACAATGAAAAGGACTATCTGAAAAAAAGATGTATAGGGCTAAAAAGATAATGAAACCAATCTCGATAATTATTCATGTTATTTATTAATTCATATTTTTTTAGCGAAAAAATTGTTAAATATATTAATCGAATTTAACAATGTCGTACTTACCTGCGGACTATCGACAAGAAAAGTTTTACATCTTATTTAATTTTCGATCGTCTAATAATCGAATCTAATAAAAAATTTCGTAAAGAATTTTTCAATTTATAATTTTATTTTACAAACAATAAAATCGCGTTAGGTATGTAAAATATCAATTCTTATTTAAATCCTGAATGTCTAGTTGGAGGCATATTTGTTATTCAAACCCAAAATTCTAAATTATTTTTACATCATAAAGATCTTCAAATTTACATGGACGCATTCTTTAAGTTTAAATTTATATAATTAAGCGCTAGAGAAAAGGTTTAGTAATGAAAATGAAAAGTTATGAAAATATATATTATTTTTGTTTGTTATTTAAGTATAGCTCGTAAATTGAGGCATATCATTTTTAAATTCAGTTTTATAATCAAGAATTGCTTTAATTTTTTTGAAAAGTACGAACTAAAATTAGACATTAAAATATAATGAAAAATTAATATTCAAAAGAACAGTCTTAAAGTGCTGAGAACTAGAAATTGTTTTTTTTTATTATCAAATTCCGAAACAAAGCTAAATTTAATCTTGAAATTTATTTTGCAATTTAAATATTATAACATGAAAACGTTGTTAAATATTCAATAATTTTGAATGAAAATTTTATAAAATATTTATTATCCGTTATATAATAGCCCTGCTTTGCCTTCTTCAGCCACTAACATTTTCTACTCTCAGATCGTGTCTTCAATAGTTTTTTTTTAATTTTAATGTCAGTATATCATTTATATACCAAATCTTTTGGTGATGTCGAAAGCTGATGATTAAGAGTTCAGATATACACAGGTAACAATATAACTACTAGCCAGGAGATGACCATGTTCTTTTAAAAATTTACAAAATGACGATGATAATTGCAGTGGAGATGTAAATAATAATAATATAATATTAATATAGTACATTAATTAATAGTACTTATTTACGATAATAAAAATTATAATAATAGAATGACCAGTAAACTTTGAAACAATGTGAAACGGTCATAACGTTATATAATATCCGAATGTTTAAAGGGGTGTGGAATACCGACCTCTATTATGCGACCTACCGTACCTCCCAGACAGCATTAATTCGTTATAACTCGATTATTACCACGATTAGCGACTTATCTAAATTCGTTTGCCCTCCGTAATGTAATTATCTATCTGTCTGCAAAGTTTTGAGTAAAAATTTCAAGGATACCTTGGAATTTCGTAATTTTTCGTTCCAAGAATTTTTAAAGGTGTCCTTGAAATTTTTACTTAAAACTTTGCAGACAGATAAATAATTACATTACGGAGGGCAAGTGAATTTGGATAAGTCGTTAATTGTGGTAATAATCGAGCTATAACGAATTACTGCTGTACGGACGGTACGGTAGGTCGTATAATAGAAGTCGGTATTCTACACCCCCTTAAATATACAAATCTTTTCATTTCTCTATAATTTACAATTTTTCACTGTCTAAAAACAAATAATGACGTCTCCCATAAATTAGAAAGAATTATAATAAACAATTATAATACTAACTGATATTTTCATCTATGGTAAATCGTTAGACATCACGGTAAACAATATTCAAGTGATATCTATTGACTTTTCGACTGTTAATTTTTTGTTCTCCTTCTTCAAGTTCACACAATGGAAAATAAAATTTTTTTTTAATAAAAACAACAGAAGAAAAAAGAGTAATTCATCGCAAGACAACACCCCGATTGTTAAAAAACGAGCTCGGAGCCTCTGTAAAACACACACTTCGTCAGTTATAAAAGCTCGTTAATTTATTTACCAAGTATATTCATCTGCGTCATGCAACGAAAAGATGATTGATCGTGTATATATATATATAATATCTACGTTATTACATGTAGAGAAAAGAAAAATCAATGTTCCCAAGTACAAAATTAACAATGAAAAAGATCAACAGCTCCGTTTTCTCTTTCGCGCGCGTTCTCTCCTTTTCTCTTTCTCTCTCACTTTGCTCACTCTCACACAACAGTTAAATCCTAGCGTCTCGTTACAGATTAAATTTAATTACAAGTGCTGCCACTGGCCGGGCACCGTGGCCGCAGTCTCGATGGCCCGGGCGATAGTCTCGTAGAGACCATGGCCCAGCCACATTTGATTTAACCTCTTGTACTTGTCCTTGCAGAGCTTGAGCGGATTGCCTCGATGGAGGCCCTGATCCGTCTCCCCGTACTCGTCGAAGTAGGGCGGACAACCGTAGGCGCCGCGATTGGGGCTGCGCAGGAAAACTATCTCGCAGTCGCGTACACGCAGGAAGACGCCAACGCCTGCGCCGCACTCGCTTGCGTGATACGTGCACGCGCCCACCATTTGCTTGTTCAGCTCGATCTGGCAGCAGTAACTCTGGGAGCAGAGCATGTCGCCGCAAACCAGACACATGGTAGGATTGCGCGAGTCCTCCTTGTCGCTGTGCGGACAGGCGAAGAGGGAGACGGTGTTCATGAGCTCGCTGTAGTCCTCAGGCAGGTCGACAAGGCGATTGATGTTGAGGGGCTCCTTGATAGCCTTATCCTTGTCAGCCATGCCAGGGTGTTTCGACCATTCGACGGCGAGTTGAAGAACCTTCTCGGAGTTGAACAGCTCCTCGCAGGTCTCAGGCAAGCCGAGGTACTTGCACATATTCTCAAATGTATCGCCGTCTTTCTCCGTTAGTTCCACGGGCGCAGGAACGTCGGTAACGTAGTGGAAGTAGAGCACAGCGCATCTGAGGAACGGTGCACAGCACTCCTGCACGCGCTTCCAGACATCCTTCATCGATATATTCCCGCTGGAGATGTTCAAAGCCTTCATCACCGCCAAAATTGCATTTGCCTCACTCGGCTTCTCATCATCCTCCTCCATCCGATCATCATCATCTACGTCCATCGTCTCGTCGCCGTCGAAATCTGATATCAGTAGAATCTTGACGACTAGAGCCGTAAACACCAGTCTCGTGGCATACAATTCCGCCACATTACCAGTGATTATCGTGTGCGGCTTCTCCGTCTCGCTGCCCAGCATATTTGACAGCGACGACAGCAGTGTCACCAGCATACCGAACGAGTCCCAGTTCAGAATGCTCTGGGTGTTCTCGGAGCTCCAGAGGAAGTTGGAAAGACAGGAGAGCGCGAACTCGGGTATACTCTCGCTGTTCTGACACGTGGCGCCGGTCGCTCCGCTTGGCCACGTCGTGCTTATCACAGCTGAAATTCTCGCCAGACCCTCGATACTATCGCGTTGCCTTGACGATAGAGCACCTAGCAGCGGCTTATCCGTGTCGCGCAGGAGGAACTCTATCGCGTGGACGGTGTAGGCGGTCGACTTCCAGGCCAACAGCGGCACTCGCGAGTCGCCGTCGTGGGGCTCGCAACCCAAGCCCTTGGTGTACGTCGTCTGCGTGAACAACTGAATCATCTCTTTGAGGTTGTCGGATAATTTAAGGCCGGGTTGGCTATAGAGCTCTAGCAGAGCGTCGCCGTCGGCTCCGTGAGATTTTATAGCTTCGATAGGGCAGGTAACAAAGGTGGGGAACGCTTGGATGCCGCTTGCATCTGCTTCGGTGTTATCTGTAAATGTCAATTTCTCGTGTTACTTTTCATGTTTTACAATCTAATAAAATATATAAAATATTCCATTTAAATATGAAAAATAAAATAAACGAATTAATATATTCAGTCATAGTTTTAAGGTTAGTTTTTAAGTTTTTTTTATGTAATATACCAGACCTACGCATAGGCAATGATATTTGCCTCGGTAGGACTTACTTTTTGTAAATTTACTATGTAAATTTGAAACTATGTAAGTTTTTTTTTTCTAGTTAATTCCCTTCTTAAAAAAGCAATGACTGGATGAAGTGAAGCCTCTATATAAATTTGATCTGTGATTGGCTCTTGGATAAAAGGCGCGAGAATTTAAAATTAAATATGCATTTTTATTTAACAATTAGATATTATTTATTGGAATATTTATTAGAATGAAAATGATTAAAGTGAAAAGTATTAAATAAATAATAATCAAATTAATGTTGGCTGCTTAAAAAAATAAATAACATGTTTTAATTATTTGTTAAAGTGATGGCCAGAAGTAGAAAAGTATCTCAAAACACAATATGATTAGTTATTGAATTGCACGGTAAAATTCAAAACAATAAGCAATGTTTTAATCTTAGAAGAATTAATTATGTTAATATTAGAATAAATTATGTCAATAATATACAAAATTTTGTATTCGTTAAGAGTAAATATACTAAAGTATTATATCAATTATTAAAGATGCATCAAAATTAAAAGAAAAAGATTTCCGGCTCATAAGTTATAAGGAATAAATTAAAAGTACATATAGCGCGCGCAGTGCGCATGGATTTGACTAGTAATACTAAAAAAAAATACATAACAATTAGTCATCTACTTAAAATGAATTTTAAAAATTTATTTTTTTAATTAACGAAATAACAAAATATGAAGTAGAACTTTAAGACTACAAATATTTTCTGTTTAATGTATCATACCTAATTCTTGCTGCGAAAGAAGTTTGCAATAACGGCATTTATCGTCGTGCACAGCTTTCAGAGCGTCCCTGTTGGACCTACTTCCTCTGCACTCGCACACAGAGTTCATAATGTCGAGCCACTTGTCAAAGCTCAAATCCACTTGCTGAGTAGACGTGGGTTGAAGCATACCGAGCGAAGGTAGAAGTGGCAGCACGGTGTTACTCAAGCACTCGCAGAGCGGACAGAGGTACTCGTGCTTTTCGACATCGAAACTGGCTGGCTGTCGGAGCCTGTAAGGCCGGCGGTTCTCCTTGGCAAGGACATTGTCGAAATACTTTTGCCAGCAGCTGGCGTGCATCACGTGGCCGCAAGTGCTAGTGTGCGGCGAGGCGCCCAGGTACGAGCACAGGTACAGCGGCGTGTTCTCGGAGACGCCGCGTTGCTGTGGTAGTTGTTTTTGACAGAGCACCGTGGATTGTTGCACGAAGGCGGCGAGGACCATGGCGTTCTCGTCGGCCTTGACAGCTTGATCTTCCTGGCACAGAATGCATGTGTACGATTTTTCGAAGCAGAAGCGGTTCGTTTGGCGGGCGCCGAGGGCGATTGTGCTCTCGTCGATGCTCTCGCTGAGATCCATGGCTGAGCCGCGGTCGTTCGAACCTTTGCTACCGACATCCAAAGCCGCTTCTTCAAAGAGCTTGGCGTGCTTTTTCATGAAGTGCTTTTGGGCGGCCGCCATCTGAGCCATCACCTGTGCACGCTTCATCGCTGCCATTTTCGTTCGAATTTCTTGGTTCGCTGTAACAATAAAATAATTTTTTTTATTAGTTTTTAAATTAATTATAAAAAGGAAATATCCATTGTAAATATTTTATTACTTGGCGATTTAAATTCGCTCTGGGCCGTTTCTGTGGTGGTAGTTGCTGGTTGCTCAACTTCACCCATCGCCGAGCCCGCGACCTGCCTGTACTTCTCCATTATCCACATCAACAAGTCCTTATGTGCGTCTATTCTCGGACTAGTGTAAAGGTTCTCAAGCTGTTTATAAATATCCCACTTGGTTGCTCTGTCCGTAAAGGCCAAGAACGGATAATAACCAGACTCCTGCTCTTGAAGCGCATAGCCGATCAAATGAAGAATCTTGTGGACTTGAGGCTCGGAGAAGCTTCTGGCTTTCAGATCAAGCGTACGCGTGATAACTATCTGCATGATCGACAGCATAACATCGCATTGGAGCAGATTTGCTACGGGGCTGAACATCTCAGTGAGTTGAGGCAGTTTGGGCGGCGGACAACACTCGAGCTGGCCAACAGCTTTGCGCCTTTTACGTTGTGCCTCCTCGGACTTGCTCAGCTCCTCCTTAGTGTAGTGGTAGAAGAAAACATTGTACTTGTCGTAGAATTCAGGCTTCAGCTCGTAAACGCCTTTACCGGCCGAGACGACCTGGGGCTTCTTGAAGTCAGCGACCTCATTTATCACGCGCTCCATACCAGTCTCGTGATGAGTGCCATCCGGCAGAGTTTTGTTTAGCTCGGAGTGCGAGAGGGGCTTGATACACAGTTGCTGAATTATCTCGCGCTTCAAACAGTCATCCGATGTCACGCGACCAAGACCCGGTATATATCGTTCTCCAACCACAGTTATAAGTAATGCTGTAAAAAATATAATATTTTGGTTCAACAGTGCTGTTTTTAATAGTATTACATTTTTTAAAGACGATGTAAAGTCCTTGCTGCCGACTATTATAGAGACTCTCTTCTCTAATTAAATAAATCTTTTTTTACCCTGTAAAGGTCGGTCACATTGAAGAAATTACACCTTCTATAAACAAAAATTATCTTACCTAGAAATTCTTCAACAAGATTAATGGTTTGACGAATACTATCCTCCTCGCAAGTGTTAAGAAGAGCAGTCTCAAAATCGGGCTGGGCCCAATTGATCAAATTGAACTTATTTAGTATATGAATCAAAAACTCGTTGCTATCGATAAGCGCTGCTCCAGCCTGCAGTAAAACAATGTCCCTATCGAGCATCTCGGTTCGGCATTTAACGTTGTGATAGAAATAGAGCTGATGAATTAACGAGTAGCCGTTGCGCCTCCACATGCCGGCACACACTTGGGAGATCATTGCCCCGGCTCTCAGTACCGGCTCGATTATCTCCTCCATCGAGGGCTTGCTCAGAGTTTGAAACTCGGAACCCTGGAAGCTCAGACCGAATTTCTCGAGGTGCAGAAATAATCCGGCGAGGAACCTGGAGAGGGGCAAGTGAATGGAGACTGGTTCAGAGGAGACGTCGTACTGGATGCAGGATGCGCTGTGGTTGGCTACCTCGCGGAAGCTCATGGGCGCTCGGCCCGGCTGATCTTCCAATTTCTTCAGGACTAGTCTGAAGGCCTTGATCAGGACCACGCGGTCCGAGCCACACCACTCGAGGGCGAGGCTTATCACGGGCGAGAGTTTAATGTAAAGGTTGAAGGCGGACTCCCATTCCTGCTCGTACTCCATGTGCTGACCGACTTGCCTCACAACCGCGTCCATCCACTGCATACTGCCGAGCAGTTGCAGGAGAAGGGAGACTCCCTGCAGGAAGCCTCGACGTAGGCCGTCAGTCCATGATTCTGGTTTTGCACTCAAGAGATATCTCACATCGTACAAAATATATTGAGCTCTCTTGAAGGAATTATTTGGCGTATTCCTCTCGAATTCCAGCTTCCCGAGCGAGTTGCATCTTCGTGAACTTTCCGAGAGGAAGGTGTTGAACAGTACGAGCAGAGCATCGTGATTCGCTATTAAATGATGGGCTAGCGTCGGAACTGTAAATAGTTGCACGGATAAAGAGGCAATGGAGAAAGAATGATCGTGGTCGTCGCGGATGAAGTCTTTTAGTACTGTGCCGTAATTGTTTGTAAAAACAATAGCCAATTGTTTTTTACTTTCATATTCCGTCAGCATGCCCGAAATGAAGAGACGATGCCAGCACGTTCTCGCTGCTTTCCAGAGCTGATGATCCGTAAGTAAAATTCCTTTGACAATGGAGATATCAGGCGGCTTTGAATTCAATGCTACTTCGCTGAAGATTACTCTGAAGCCTTCACAGTGACTGATGAATTGTTGCAGCCACCCTAAAAGTTTCATAGCAAAAATTTGATGAGCAACTATGTGAGCATGCTCTACTAGTACTTTCAAAGGACGATTGCTATGCCTAGACGTGAATCTTTCTATTTCGAATTTTAATTCATTACAGTGCTGAAGTCCAGAACATTTCACAACAGCTCGCCCTTCTCTATCAATATTAGTTACATATTCTATAGCATCCCTTTGTGAACACTTGATGACACGAGTTAGAGTTACTATTACTTGATCAAATGTATGCGTTTCATCGTTAAAGAGAATGGTACAATACGTATCATTTGATGATAGTAGTGCCACAACTAGGCTTGGACTATGTTCCATTGATAAAAGATCGAAGCAATACGATAGCACAGCTCTAAAAGTTATAGTTGCTCTTTCAGCCACATCTTCAGGTAACTTATTTGTAGGAGTATCTTTTGATTCTACGCCAGCTAAATGAATTTTACAAAATGGTTCCTTTTTCCATGCTTCAGTGTCTCCACAATCACAGCACCCTCCACCTATTGAAATACCCATTTTATATTTATGATTGCGATGTGCAGATTGTTTAAAGCAATCCACACACAAAACGCACGTTGAGTCCATTCCACATTCTCTACAGCTATATGTGGGCTCTCCAGTTTTAAATACACGTCCACATATTGATGGAGGTCTGTCCATTTGACTCAATTGTTTCAAGATTTCTTGAGGATTTCCATCACAAATAAACTCTTCTAATGGATCATACAAAATCTCCTGTGCTTTCTTCTCATCAAATGACCATTCTAAACAATTGTCAAATGGCTCCAATTTATAAATTTTTGGAACCCAGACTTGCCAGTGATCTTTGAAGGCCAAGCTGGACATCATCCCTTTACTCATCTTCTCCCTCCAATTACTAATAACTGGACTTGCATCTTCTATTCTGGGCATTGTCAAAGACAATTCGACATCACTGATGCTGTGCCCCTCAGTATCATCACCTTCGTTATTCATTTTTTATATTTCATGCAGAACTGATCACTTTTCTGGAAAAAGAAAAATATAAACAAATTAAAAATTAAAAATATATGAATAAGAATAGATTAAGATAAAGTGTAATACATGAATTGAAATTCTTGTTACTATGTGTTGTAACAATTTTTAAACCTTGGTTTTTTCCAAGCAATAACAAAGATAAGAGGGTTAAAAGTGATGTATTATCTACATGACATATTAGTTAAAATAAAGAGTTAAATGATTCAACTATTTCTTTTGAAAATGGTTAAAAATGAACAAATTTTTTTACTTTAAAAATTTATATTTTCACCCCAAGCACAGATTTTTGCAGAAAAATTTTAAACACTAAATTATCAAATAAGAAAAAAGAAATACCTGTAACATATTTTTAAAAGAATTCTGTACAAAAATAATGTTAGTTCTCTAGTATATCTCACTTTATTGGAGAAAATCCATAGTCAGAAAATAAGGAAATGTAGGAAGTAACAAATAAAGAAAGAGTTTAAGCTGTGTAGGAGTTCAAGATGTAAAAGGAAATCAGAAGACAGGTCTGTGAAACAAAGCATAAGGACACAAGGAAAAAGAAATAATTTCAGACATTTTTTGCCATGAGCCAAATAAAATGCTGCACTCAGACACAAGATCATTTAAGAAAGGAAACCTTGAAACAATTTCAAGTTAAAACAATTCTTATATCAATCATTGAATTAGGACAGGTGAATAAATATATGATAAAAGGTGAAAATTAATGATTTGACAGAAGGAGATAACATACCAAGAATGACGATGCACAAGATTAGAATCCAAAGAGTAGAAGCCAGAGCTATGGATTAGAAACATCAGAGTAGGTGAGAAGGGAGAAAAAAGTGAAAGAGAGAACAATGGTGCACAAGAGGAGAAAAAAAACAAGAAACCAGCAGAAAGAACAAGGCAGAGAAAGAGATAGCAAGAAGAGAATGGTTCTGTTGGGCTATTGGATTTCTACCAATGCACACTATTTTTAGCCACTTCCAAAAGTAATACTCACCACAGGATGACGGCGGAGCCAAGAGAGCGAATCCAACGTCGAAAAAACCGAGACGTCGTCGAATCGTCGACGTCGAGGGGTAGGAAGAAGGACTTCGTCGAGGTCGTCGCCGCTACTGGGTGGGGGGTCAAAACAACGAGAAGCTCCCGGGCGAACCAGCCAGTCAGTCAGCTGCCTTGCAGAGTCTCGCTCTCTCTCCTCTCGAACGGGACGAACTCTCAGCTGAGCTGCTGCATATTCTCGAAGCTCTCTCTTTCTCTCTCTCCCTCGCGCCCGGATGCTGCGTAGTTCTCTTCTTCTCTCTCTCTCTCTCTTTCCTCCTCAGTACGTGCGTGTCCGTCAATATCTCCGTCTCTGTCGTGAGCGCAAGGGCCTTGTCTCAGTGGCGACGACGAGGGCAATGGTGCTGCAGACTGGGGTTACTCCGCGACACTGATGCGGCCGCAGTGGCACGCGAATGGGTCAGGACGGCGGCTTTTGGCTCCCTGATGGGCATATCCTGCTCGCGAAACACCGCAGCGCGAGCGCGGGTGGGGGATGTAGGCAAGGCCCGGGGACGAGGAAGTCGATGAATATAACTTACAAACCAAAGCAAGCGCGTCACAGATTGAGTGAGAACGCAGTGCCGTCCTTCGCGCTTCTATACGGCACAGCGACGTATACCTACTCACAGCTGTGCTCCGCTTGATATTTTGCACACTGTGCTCTGTGCTGAGTGCTCTGCTCTGTTCCGCTCTGCCTCTCGCCACTCACAAAATGGCTCGGTCTCTCTCTCTCTCTTTATCGCGCTCGCTGTCCCGCGCGCTCTCGGCGGCGGCTGCTGCTGCTTTGTCCGTCTGTCGGTCTGTCTCTTCCTGGTCGTACCTAACAAGTACTTCTACTATAATGCAGCAGCGCTTGACGTGTGAATCGACGTGCACCTCTCCTCGCTGCAGTGTCTCCGCTGGCTCTGACGGCGATGACTCGCAAGCTGGAGACACGATGTCAATCTCTTTACGCACAGAGAACGTTATGTATCAATGTATGTACTACGTAAGTATATCTATGATTCGACGACGACGGACAACAGCGAGTGCTTGTGTACGCGTGATTTTGCAATGCCAGAAAAAGAGAGAGGCGCCGCGCGGTAGCGATGCGCGCGTGAGAGACTATTAGACTTTATGTTAGTAAGTGGCCTGTTGGTCACGCGGGGGACGGAGTGGAGTAGACCCCCACTAGTGATCGTATTATACTCTCTCACTTCGGAGCTCGCCTCCCCGTATAACAAACTTATGAGTATATATACAAATTCACTCTTGTTTACCGTTGGATTTGGGCGCAGGTATACGATACCTACACTATTAACTCCGTGACTATATCAGTTTCCCTCTCTCTCTCTCTCTCCCTCCCACGATGAATGCATTCACACGCACACCACAGCGTGACATGCGCGCAACGTCTCTTATACCCCGATAATGCGATATATTAATATGCACATATATGCAATAGAGATTATGTATATATATTCCAGGAATAACGACTTAACCCGCTTGTATGTACGTGTTTTCGAGAAATCACCGTTTTAAAATTTCTGTCATGACACTTCAGGGTGCGATTCCATGGCGTTCCGAAAAATTAGACGGAGCGAGAAAGACATTCACGGAAGAACCTCTCTCTCGCACTTACGGTTTTAAATGGTTCCGTCTAATTTTTCGGAACGCCATGGGATCGCATCCTCATACGTAGGATCGAAATGTGCGAGATGAGTCAACAATTTAGACATTTACAAAGGTATCAAACAAAACAATGCGGTCAAGTCGTTATTCCGGTAACCGTACGTTAAGTGGTTTAGTGAAATTGTTCAAATAAGATAAATAACATAGTTATTTCTACACTTAAAACATAAAATACGAATTCTTTTTTAAATATTCATTCCGTTGAAATCAACGGAATTTGGTAAATCGGATACCGAACATTACTCGGGTTCACACTCGCCCCATCGCCCGGCAATCAAAACTGTTGTGTTGCCTTCTATTATCTATTGCCTTTGATCTTTGTAGCTATAAAAATAGATATGTCGTAATCTGTTTATTGTATAGTATTAACTTCAAAACAGTGCTTTTAAATAAATATAAATATTTAGTTAAGTGGTTTTTCCGGGCACAGGTGCAGTTAAGTGGTTATGCACTTATTATCTGATATTTGGTCTTTAAACGCGTTTCAGATTTCTGGATCAAGTTTGCATGAAAAAGGGTAATTTGAAGGTATAAATTCCGGTGCTAACTCAATTTTGACAAAAAGTCAGTTAAATCATTATTCCTGGAAGCCATAGATACAACGGTGTATGTTACCGTACTATGTTGCCGTCCGCGCCTTGTCAAAGAGAAAGTTTCTAAAAAGCCGAAGGAGCTAAGGATATATAGCCAGAGAGACCGCGAAATATATACGTACATAAGTATATACATTCGTGATCACTGATTGTGATCATTGCGCATTATACACATTGAAAAAACTCTTGGCACGCAAGACGTTTCAAAACGAAAACAGAAGTCGCCCCGACGATTGCGTATATGTTTGTTGTTCCTACTAAGGCCTGAAGGGAGCTCTCACGTTCCTGATGCCGGGGAAGGCCGTACATAAGCGCCGTTCTACTCTGCTCTGTTCTGTTCTGCTCAAACCCGGTCCAATTTCAGTTCAGTTCCGTTTGTAAGCGATTTTCCCTTTACTTGTTTCAGAATTCTGGAACGGAATAGAGCGGAACGGAGCAGGGACCTTTCTACATATGTGTGTTCTGTGTGTTCTGTGTGTTCCCAACAAAGACAGATAGATCTGTTCCGTTTATGTAAGACAGAGACAGACATAGAGAGAAGTTGTCTAGAACGGACAGAACACACATATGTAGAAAGGGCCCAGAGCGGAGCAGAGCAGAGCAGAGAGGAACGGCGCTTATGTACATTGCCCCTGCAAAAAGAAAAAGCAAAAGCACAGGAACAGATATAAGATTAACATGGATATGTATATCTATAAGGGCGCTACAGGCAAAAAGAAAAATCAAAAGCACAGGAACAGATATAAGATTAACATGGATATGTATATCTATATATATGAGGAACAGGAACAGCTAGAAGGAACACCTAGATCTGTTCCTGTAGCTGTTCCTGTTCCTCATATATATAGATATACATATCTATGTTATTCTTATATCTGTTCCTGTGCTTTTGCTTTTTCTTTTTGCCTGTAGCGCCCTCAAAGGCCTCGACATGAGAAAAGGAACAAAGAAATACAAAGACACGGATACACAAATAACATGGGCTTATACTATATCTATACATACGAGGAACAGTGAGACACAAATGACTTGTTCGTCACTGTTCCTCATATATATATATATAGATATAGTAACCTACGTTATTCGTGTATCTGCGTCTTTGTATCTATTTGTTCCTTTTCTCATGTCGAGGCCTTAAGACGACCTCCGTAAAGGAATGAAGACGTATCTCGTGCCAGAGTTTTTTGACAGTGAATCCACATTGCATGCCGTATGCCTACACTGAGAGAATTTTAGGAGTGCTGGTGCCCTTGCGCGGACAAAAGTCGTTGTCTTTTATTTTGGTGCGTCTGATGCTCTCTTTTTTGGTATTGCTGCTGCCCGAACATCGCTTTTAGGGCGCCCGCTCTCCTAAATTCGGTAGAGCTGCTGCGCGAAACGAACAGGGTGTCTGCTGCATCATAGTAAATACCGCTGCGCCCCCGAAATTCTCTCAGTGTACGCCGTATGCCGTATGCGTTTACTTCTCGTAGACCTCCCCGCTGATTGGCTGTTTTTTAAAGCCTCAGCCAATCAGCAGGGAAGTCTACGAGTAGTAAACGCATACGGCATACGGCATAGGCATACGGCATGCAATGTGGACTCACTGTCAGTGCACACATGCGCGCTTGCTCACGCACTGTGAACGCCGTCGCGCGATCGCGCGAATTTGCAAGACTCACGATTGGTCAATAAGTCGCTATTATATTGTAGGTGTTAGAGTTACCTACACGTACAAGTACACGATTCACGAACACGATAAGCTGCACAATGTCGTGTTACATCGATATAGTTTTTGGTTGCTTGAGTAAATTTTCCGCTGAGGGGAGACACTCCTTTTATTTTTGGGATCATCGGGGAATTACATAAAGTTGTATTTATGCGCGACAATTTAAACGAATTTCGAGAATTTATTGCGGCAATAGTAATAATTGTCTATGAAAAGGACAGAGTTTCGCAATGGCAGTTTGGTCCTATTTGATCTAGCCAAATTAATTTTAATATTTTAGTTTAACGGGGTACCATAGTCCTACCATTACCGACCGAGCAATTGGCACAGTTTCAAGCTTATTGAAAATGAAATACATAAAATCACAAAAAATCAAGAGAACACTTCGCTGCAGCTTTAAACAATCTATCACCTAGTAAAAGTTTGAAGTCGAAATATTAAGTGGTTTTTGCAAAAACTTTGAACAAACCAAAATTCGGTTTCGTTCAAAGTTTTTACAAAAACAACTTGATATTTCGACTCCAAACTTTTACTGGATGATAGAACGTTCAAAACCGCAGCGAAGTGTTCTCTTGATTTTTTGGGATTCGACGTATTTTATTTTTAATCAGCTTGAAACTGTGTGAATTGCTCGGTCGGTAATGGTAGGACTATGGAACCCCGTTAACGGGGTGCCATAGTCCTACCATTACCGACCGAGCAATTCACACAGTTTCAAGCTGATTAAAAATAAAATACGTCGAATCACAAAACATCAAGAGAACACTCTTCTGTGTTTTTTAACGTTCTATCATTCAGTCAAAGTTTGGAGTCGAAATATCAAGTCATTTCTGCAAAAACTTTGAACAAACGAAATTTAATTTCGTTCAAAGTTTTTGAAAAAACGGCTTGATATTTCGACTCCAAACTTTGACTGGATGATAGAACGTTAAAAAACACAGAAGAGTGTTCTCTTGATTTTTTGTGATTCGACGTATTTTATTTTTAATCAGCTTGAAACTGTGTGAATTGCTCGGTCGGTAATAGTACGAGTAAGGCATCCCCTTAGGGGGTGTCGCACTATACTTATAACACTGTTTTATCGGCGGAACATGTAAAAGTAATTAATATAAATAAAAGGATAATGATTTACGCCTTGAACAAATTCAATTGCCCTGCGTAATGGTGTAATACATCATTCTACAAAGTTTCGAGGCAAAAAAACGACGACACCTTTGTTTATTTTTGGAACGAAATTTGGTTAACGGGGTGGCATAGTCCTACCATTACCTACCGAGCAATTGACACAGCTTCAAGCTTATTAAAAATAAAATACGTATAATCACGAAAAATCAAGAGAACACCCTTCTGTGGTTTTGAACGTTCTATCACCCAGTAAAAATTTGAAGTCGAAATATCAAATGGTTTTTGCAAAAACTTTGAACGAAACCGAATTTTGTTTTGTTCAAAGTTTTTGCAAAAACCACTTGATATTTCGACTTCAAACTTTTAGTAGGTGATAGGACGTTCAAAACCGCAGAAGGGTGTTCTCTTGATTTTTTGTGATTCTACGTATTTTATTTTTAATAAGCTTGAAACTGTGCCAATTGCTCAGTCGGTAATGATACGGCTATGGCACCCCCTTAAGGAACTTTTCAAAATTACAGAAAATATTCGCACATAAGGTGCCCTCAGCTGATTGGTTGAATCATCAGCTGGTAAAAATGCTCGCCTACAGCATTTTCGCCGCAAACATAACCTACTCAAATTCTACATTAACTTATTGAACTAGTCAAGTGTTCCGGATTCTTTTACACATTTATATTGATTTAATGATTGTAAAATAGTAATTTAAGACTGTAGTGATTAACAAGATTTTTCAAAATGTTCAAAAAGTAAGTTGTAATTCTTTTCATCGTCAATTCTCACAAAAATCTTTTGACTTATAAACCAGAAAATTGTTTTATTTACTTCATTTTTTTTAATTTTATAGGTTTGATGAAAAGGACAGTGTATCCAGCGTGCAACAATTGAAGTCTTCAGTACAGAAGGGAATCCGTTCAAAGCTTCTTGAATCATACCCACTATTAGAAAAGTATGTTGACCAAATTATCCCTAAAAAGGATTCTTTCAGACTTGTAAAGTGGTAAGCTTCGACAAACATAATATTTTATATTGGTCTTTTTATATTTTCTTATAAAATATTTTTGTTGTAGTCATGATCACATTGAAATCATGGTAAACAGTGCAGGAGAATTATTGTTTTTCCGACAACGAGAAGGCCCTTGGATGCCAACACTGAAGCTTCTTCATAAATGTAGAGAAAATTTTTGACCTAGTGATTTTATTTTGTTGATCAACACATTTCATAACATTCTTTTAATTTAATTAGCTAGTATGAAAAACACATTAGATTGTTTCATAATTTTAAACATGTACACTCTAATTTTCTTTCCAAATTTTCTAGATCCATTCTTCCTGGCTCTGCAGCAAGTGGATAAGGGAGCTATCAAGTTTGTTCTCAGTGGTGCCAATATTATGTGCCCTGGATTAACTTCAAAAGGAGCTCGAATGACTCTGGCTCCAAAGGGAACTGTGGTTGTATCCTTTATAAGCATTGAAAATATAATGTATAGAACTATAAAAATTCTAGTAATCATGCCAATTACAAACGTTTTCTTATTATTGAAAATATTTAAACAAAAACTATTTTTCCTTAATAATGAAAATTAGGCTGTAATGGCAGAAGGAAAGCAACATGCCCTAGCAGTCGGAATAACAACTTTATCAACAGAGGATATGTGAGTATTTATTTTTAAATAATTTCAATGTAAAAGTATTATTAACTTTTTTATATTCTAACTTATTTTCAGAGCTAAAGTAAATAAAGGCATAGGCATTGAGAACTGTCACTATCTTAATGATGGTTTATGGCAAATGAAAGCTGTGAAGTAATAATATAGACTTTTTATGTTTATGTTAATAAAATAAGGAATAAATAAATTTTTACTTTTAAAACATTAAGTTTATTTATTGAAACCTTCTGACCACAATCAGTAAATTGTGTCAATTTTATTTTACACAATAATATATATTTATTAATAAAAATAAAAATTAATGATTTGCAAAATCGTTGGTTGTACTTAAAACTATAATCTTTTTAACAGTTTATGTATATCAAATTTTAAACGTATAGAAATTAAAAATTATGAGGGAACAAGTTTTAGCAACAGTGAAAAGACGCGTTTATTATTTGTAGAGAACAATAATAAACACCTTACAAGCTGCACCTCAAAGTCTTATTTATCGCTTGTCAAATTTCTTAATTTCTTGATTTATACTTTACAAATTAAATAAAACGTACTGGACGATTATCAATGAAGTGAATTTTCAAATCGACGTCCTTATACAAACGCATACAGAGCGCATACAAAACGATCTATTTCAACCAGAAGTCGATTTTCCATCAGTCTGAGAGTCTTGACTATCAGAAGCACCCGAGCGTTCACTTTCATTATGCCCCGACGACGGAGGATACGGTCCACTTCCAGGTTGCTCTGAACTGTTCGCAGCGACAGCTGCAGGATTCATAGGATTACTGCCGGGTCCAACTTCTCCGTGAGGGCTTTGTGGATGGTAGTGAGGGCTATGTGGGCCATGTGGGCTGTGCGAGCCATGCTGATGAGGACGAGCCATTGCATGTGGAGGGTATTGCGAGTACGGCTGATGATAGTATGGATGAGAGTACTGAGCGTAAGGCTGATGGTATCCTTGTTGAGGATAACCGTATGAGGGATGAGGTGGTCGAGGCGCCAGGGGTACATTTTGAGCCTGTTGACTACCTGGTGGTTGGTACTGCTGTGGATATCCTTGGCCAGGAGGGATCATACCAGGCGGTGGTACGTGAGGACCTCCGGGAGGTGGATGACCGACCGGCGGAGTTTGTGGTCCTTGGTGCGGGGGCAATGCGTGACCAGGAATCATCGAAGGCGGCTGGTGCGGGGGAATCTGATTAGCTGCGGCATTTGCTGCAGCTACTGCCGCCGCCGCCGCTACTGCTGCAGCTGCTGTTGTGGGCGGTGTTTGTGGCATCTTTCCTGATGACGGGGGCACTGCAAAAACAAATATTTTGTGTAAGTTTATCTGAAGGGATGATGATGCGCTGATTTGTAGTAATAGTGGAAAAAATTAATTTTCACCTGCACCAATTGGCTGTTGATGTGGTGGCATTTGTTGCGAATAAGGCGAACCTAAATATAAAAATATAGTAATAAAATGTTTGCAATTTTGATTTTATTTCCAAGTTCTTTATGTATTTCGATAAAGAATCTAATTATTATTCAGATTTAACTATATATCACTATATTTTTATATATTTATACAAACATTTACCTGCTGACATTTGTTGCTGAGCTGACATTGGTTGTTGTTGCTGAGGAGGCATTTGTTGTTGAGGGGGCATCTGCTGCTGCTGTGGTGGTATTTGTTGTTGTGATGACATAGGCGGTTGATTAGATGGACCTGCAAAAATATATAAATATTTATTATATTTTCTTCTTAAATTATATTATTCTAATTTTAAACTGTGTCATATAAGTGCATTGACATACCACCAGGCATTTGCTGCTGTTGTTGTTGATTTTGTTGTTGCGGTGGTGGCATTGATTGTTGATTAGGAGCTGATGAATATTTTTTATAATTATTAAAAATAAACTTTAGTATACTTTATCAACTGAATTTCAAAATAAAAAAATTATTATACCTGGAGACATTTGAGACTGCTGAGACTGCATTTGTTGTTGCTGTTGTTGCTGCTGTTGCTGCTGTTGTTGTTGCTGCTGTGGTGTCATCTGCTGAGGTGGAGGAGGCATTTGTGACTGCTGTTGAGTTTGACCTTGTTGCTGTTGAGATGCCAATGATTGCTGCTGCTGAGACGGTAATGGTTGCTGTTGTTGTGAAGGTAATTGCTGCTGCTGTGGTGGTAGTTGTTGCTGCTGAGGTGGCATCTGCTGCTGTTGAGTAGGCATCTGTTGCTGTTGAGGTGGCATTTGCTGCTGTTGACCAGGCAATTGTTGTTGAGAAGACATTGGCTGTTGTTGAGAAAGCATCTGTTGTTGTTGTCCAGGAGGACCTGCAAATATAGTCAAATTAGGATGAAATTTGTATTAAATTTGAGTCACATAAAAACTACAACATGCAATTTATAAACTTTTCATCGCAAATAAGGACAAAATGACATCGTGTTACTCTATAAAAAGCAAGTAAACTTCTGCGACGCTAAATATCAACAGAAATTTGTTATGCTTGCACATTTTATGAACAGATATTTCAATACCTTGCGGTATTTGTGAATGATGGTGGGGTAGGTGATGCTGCTGATAAGGAGAACCTGAGGAATATAAACCGTGTAGACTGTTGCACTAATTTCCTCTATGTACATAATTTACATATTTTTCTTATAAAAATTTCACTGACCTGTCATTTGTTGAGGCGGTTGCTGATGCGGCATTTGTTGTGACTGCGATTGAGGTGGCATCATTGATTGTTGTGGTGGCATTTGTTGTGCTTGCTGAGGTGATATTTGCTGATTAGGCCCTACAAAGATTTATTTAATTAGAAATATTTGTTGAAGAACATAATTCACGAAATTATAATTTTTATCAATACACACCTGCTGATGGCATTTGTTGATGCTGAGGAGGCATCTGCTGCTGTGACGTTGGTGATTCTAGAATAATCATAGTTATAGTTATAAATATTCTCGTTGTGATTTGTTTTTTTTTTCTTTGCAGAAATTAGTACAACAGATTGCAATTGATACCTTGCATTTGGGGTTGTTGAGGAGGATGCATCTGTTGTTGTTCAAGAGACATCTGTTGCTGGGAAGACAATTGCTGTTGTCCTGTAGGACCTAGAGTAATATAAATAAATGAAATTTCATTCTTATGTACACATTTCAAAATATTCTGACTACGAGTATAAAATGTTATATTAATTTTTATGAAAAATATATAATTTCGTACTGTATCTACAGGCAATATTCGTTCCTACCTGGAGGTATGGGCGGTTGCGATCTCGACTGAGACGACATAGGCGGCATTTGTTGTTGAGAAGGTGGTTGCTGAAGTTGTGGAGATGGCATTTGCTGCTGTTGTGATATAGGTATTTGCTGCTGTGATGGAGGCATTTGCTGCTGTTGCGAAGGTGTTTGTTGCTGTTGATTCATAGGTCCTATAATTAAAGTTATTTTGTAAAAATGTAAAATATAATTAGCATGTCTGTACTCAGTCTTCCTTTTGTTAATTTTTTATAACTGAGAGCGTAAAACTCGACTTTAGATGCCTGTTTAGCGTACGTAAAGTACCCCCTTTTTTCACTAGTGCGTAAAGTGTTTACTTTACGCTCTCGCTTCGCTCGGGCGACAAACAATACCCGTGCAAAAATGACTCGCTTTACGCACTAGTTGCGAAATGTACTATTTATTTTAAATTTATATCGTTTAGTCATGCAAATTTATTATAATTTACACTTTTTTAAACTATTATAATATCTATCCAAAATATAACAAAAGAAAAAGCTTTGATAAATGATATTTAGTTTCTAAAAATATTTTTAGTAGTCTATTAATTAATTAAATTATTACAAAGTATGTACCTGGTGGTAATTGTGGTTGGTGAGAAGGAAGTTGTTGTTGTGGAAGAACTTGTTGACCTGGTAGTCCTATAAATTGATTTTCACTTTTCAGTACCATTAAAATTTTAATTAAAGTATTGAAAATTACTACAGTGGATCTTCTACCTGGTGGCATTTGTTGATGTGAAGGCATTTGTTGTGGTCCTTGCAGTGGTCCTTGTAGTGGACCTTGTTGAGGACCTTGTTGAGGGCCTTGAGGAGGTCCCTGCATTGGATGTTGATTATTCATTGATGAATAATTTGGCCCACCAGTATTTCCACTTTGATTAGGATAATTTTGCACTGCATTTTCTTGTTTAACTTCAGCTTGTGGTGGAGAAGGAATCTCTTTCTTAGCATCACAAGGTTTGTCAACTTCCATTTTTTTATCATCATTATCAGGTGCCTGTAATTATGAAATCACAAAAAAACGAATTACCATTTTTAAGTTTTTGATTTTTATTTTATATTTAAAAATGCATACCTCTGAAGACGTCTCTTCATTCATTGGTGCAGGTGTAGGTGTAGGAGTTGAATTTGGTGTTGACTCGGTAGATGGAGGACCATCTGTACGATTTTCTTCAGATCCTTTCAGCCTCTCTCTTCGTAATAAATCATATTGTCTTTCAACCATTTTATTAAATGTCTCTTCATCAACAGCAGGTTTACAGTGCTGGAAGAAATGTTACATTAGTGATATTTTCAAATTGAGTTAATATTCTTTTCATCTACTATTAAAGTTACTTTTCTTAATTCTTCTTGAAAGATTTCACTTGTCTCAATAAATTTTCGCTTTTTGGCTTCAAACTTTTCCTCTATCTGTTGCAATTCTGCCTCGAGTTTTTTCTATGTAAAAAGTAAAAAAGTATTTAATATTATTTAAAACATTAGTGTATGTCACTATAAAAAATGATGCAAAAGTCCCTTTTTACTCACTTGATGCATAGTTAAAGATTGCACTTGTTTTCTCAAAATTTGCATTCTGTGTGTTGTAACAACTGAACGTACATCAGGAACCACAGTATCACTAAAAATTTCATTAATTAAACGATGATTTCGTATATATCTGGAATATGCTACATGTTTTACAGAGTATCCATCATCTTGATCTACAAACCGAAATTTTTAAAATCAAAATTTAAAAATGTTCAAATTGTTCTTTTAGTATTAAATGGTAATATTTACCATCCTCATCTTCAGCTGGTAATATATCAATTCGTCTATCCTGAGCACTTTGGTTTTTACTACTTCCAGATGACCTCTCATGAGATTCTCGCTCATCTGTATTTTGTTGTGCTGCACACAACGCTGCATTAGATATAAGAAATTGTAAAACTAGTGTAGATCTAGGTTTTTAGCCAAATATGCAGCAAATTGCAAAATATATTACATAAAAAAGCATTTAGCAAAATTTTTTTAATTCAAAAATTGAATGCACTATAAATGTAAGCAAATAATAAATAATGTGTATACAAATTAAATTAATAAGAGAAACTCACAAATGTATAAATAAACAATTGCGGACAAAACCTAGAGTTAATAGGCACTAATATTTTAAGCTTTAACATACCAGATTTACCTCTATTTTTGGCTGCAATATAAGCCAAATACGCTGGAGAATTGTGATACGTTTTTAAGCTCTTATCATATTCAATCTAAAAAATAACTGTAATCGTTAATTTCAATTTCTATAAGAACCTGATTGTATGAATAATTAAATAAATTTACTTTTTCAGCTTCATATTCATCTATAAATTCTTGTTTTTCTTTTTCAGGTAAATCCCTCCACATTTGTCCAATAATCTTTCCAATTTCCCAAAGTTTTAATTCAGGATTTTGTGCTTTTACTTGGTCCCACACTTTCCTACTATATCTCATATATGGCATAAGAGGTTTCTCTGGAGGTTTTGGTGGTTTTGGCAATCGGGAATCAGCCTAAACATGAATTTTTTTATTAACTATTTGTTAATATGGATTGTAATTAAAAACAAAAATATATATTTTTATGAAATACCGGAGCATTCTTTCCAACTTTTTGGGGTATAAATCCAGGATGTCCATGAGGAGTTTGTACAAATGGACTTTGATTATCTTTCTATAAATAATATGAAATTTAATAAAAATAATTAAGTACTTTATCTGCATGTAACAATGTAAAACTTACACTAGAGCTGGAAGCACCTCCACTGCCTCCAGAAGCTCGAACACGTTCTGAAGAAATATGTAGTAATTAGATAGGTTTTCAGATACAGAATATTCGAAAACTAAGTTTTGCAAACGAAAATCAAACAATAATATATACGAAAGAACTTACGGTTCGTTGGAGTGACGATGTTTGAAGTGGCAATAGCCACTTGTTTGTAATTAGCTGGCAGTGCCATTATTAATATAAATCACTATTAACTTATGCCCAGAATATCGTTATTCTTCGCACAATATTTTCTGCGAACGACTGGACGTTTTACATGGAGTTCCGCTTCGCCGCCTCGTACCGGCTGGGTGTGAGGTTGAAGGGACGCTATACGATCAAGTCGTCGTGACTCGTCGTGCCATCGATGTGAATACATATACACACACACGAACCGCCCGGAAACTAATAAATTGGCTCGCTTGCTCCAAAACCGATGCACGCTTTGAAAAAAGAGCAACACTATTTGTAACCTCCAGATTATTCTTTGCAGAGTGTACGCTCAACTAAACGAGGCTTCCGCAAAATGGGTGAAATTTCTCACACAGCTACATCTCACTCACGCGAAGCCGCTTTGGGCACTTATAGTTGGCAGACACGGGGTAAGTTAGTAAATATATATATATGTAATATGCGACGGGGACAAGCCGACGACTTAAATATTAATAGAGGCGCCACACTCCACATTGTCCGCTTGATTCTGTAAGCGTGTCGCTCACGAGACAACCGTTTTTCCTTTTAAAGAAGCTCTCTGATTGGTCTAAGCCTCTTGTCTCGCGTGTATCGTTCACCGAGATAGAGAATCAAGCCCAGGCGGCAGACTGCAGACTCTGTCATGCCATTCCGCAGAGGCCTTTCTACATATGTGTGTTCTGTGTGTTCCCGACAAAGACAGATAGATCTGTTCCGTTTATGTAAGACAGAGACAGACATAGAGAAAAGTTGGCTAGAACAGATAGAACACACATATGTAGAAAGGGCCCAGTAGAATGCGCGCGCGCGCCCGCGCACGTTCGTAGAACGCGCGGTTTCGTGAACGTGACGTCATGACGCGGGAAATATGAACGATTGCTTAGAATTTTTAAAAATAAACTACTCGAGTGTTTCGACGTCTAATAACTAGATGTTAGGAAAAATATTTATTAATATATTTTTTTTTTATTGTAAGATTATATTTTCATAATTTTTGGTATTGTAACATAGACAAAGAATTTAATGTAACATTACATTTTTTAATTGTCTACTTTTTATAATTATCAAGATATTTTTTTTTTCACTTTCAAGAATGTTAATTTTTTTATTATTAATTTTGTAATTAATATAATTGATTAATTTTTTTTATCGATTGTGAAATACAACTTGTTAAGAAGGCATTGTTAGAAAGGGAATTTGAATGAGATAATTTAAAACAAGTATGTAGGATTTTTTAATTTTTATTTTCTTAGGCCAAAAAACTTAGAGGAAATAAGTTCTTGGTTTGCGTACACTGAAGAGTGGCATGCGGTTCCTATGTTGGATTCGTTTTGGCAATGGGAAACTGATCTTGGAGTCGTGGAACTGCTTGATTTGTGGCCTGCGGCAATTAGCAGCTTTTACAACTTCCACTTTGATGATTTGGATAGAATGAGCTCTTGCACGATGACGAGCTCCCATGTCTCTGTAGCACTGGGTCACAGCACCACTGACAGACAAGTCACGGTATTCACGGTACATGTTATGAGTACCAGATCGGGAGTCATACCTCAACCAGATTCCAAAGTTCTTGATCTTAATTGGTGATTTCTCTGCAATCTGTAAATGACAGAAAATTAAGTAAATTAAGTAAAAGAATTAATAATTTATAGATAACTGTGTAGCAAACAATAATGTACCGGTTTAAGTGAAACGATTTCACCGGTTGTTTTCTTGAATTTTCTGAGCTGACGTAAAAAGTACCAAAATCGGGATTTGGCAACAATAGCATCGGGAGCAAAAATCCTCATTTTGTAGAGAGGAGTGTTCTTCTCCTTCTCTGTGGGCAATTTGCGCCCAATTACCTCAAATTCCTTCAACTGTAAAAAAAATGAAACAGAATAAATACTTAATTTATTAAGAAAATATTATCAGCAATTTTGTTAGATGTTAAACGGCATGTCTATGTTTAGCATTTCACATAATACTTAATAGGTACAAAACTTTTTTACATGTTACTTTTTTACTTCTTCAATTCAATGTTGTTACTAGTAAATTCATAAGAAGTTAGGTTAGGTTATCTACTTGTCATCAAATTATATTTAGTTTAAAAAACCTATTATAAACATTTTTTTGCAAACTTTTTCACACAAAAAATATTAATTTTAATAGCAGCGTTATAACATTCAGATCTTAATAACATTATTCTTGATTGGCAAAAGCAACACGTGCGAGTGTATCTACGCTAACGGCATGTGTACAGTGATAATGTTTTTTAAGACTCAAAATTAAAAAACCATTATAGGGGGTATGCAAAATTTACAAAAATTAATAAGGAATCGATTTCCCATACATATTAGTACATAATTGCAGGGGAAGAGCCTGAAAATTAACTTACTTCTCCCTTGGCTTTCATGGTTCCGTCGATCTCAAGTCACCAGAACGGGAAAAAGACTGCCACGGGCAGCTGGCGCTGAGGTGTGAGGTTAGCAATAGCTCCAACATGGCCGCTATAGCCACGCAGCGCTGCTGATAAGATAGGTAGCGACCTAGCGACTTATCACAAGAGCATGTTTTTAGATGGAGACACCACCGTTATGTCTTCTTGCATTGGTTATGTATTATGTTGCACTGTTACAAGCAGATTCTGCTGGTTTAAAAATTGAGTAATTTTTTTTAATATATTTGAACACGTGTTCAAAAAGTGACAATCGTTGAATTGTCAATGCAACATCAAATAGCTAAAAATCGATAATTATGAAAGAAAGTTATTTCATATATTGTCTTAACTGTTTAAACATTATTGGTTAGCTTATCACGCGTAAAAACACGTGGTTTTTATTTTTGTCGACAAACAAGTAAGATCTTTTTTATAGTCATGTACTACCTTACATCAATAGAAGAATGTAGAAACATTGTTTAAAAAAATTTACAGGTCGATTTTTCAAAATGAGGTGTCCACATGAAGTTGTTGTCACATCTGACAGTTCAGGTGACAATTATAGTGCTGCAACATGGGATCCTTGTACAGGATCTTTACTTTCCACATACAAACATGCTAATGCATTGGGATATCACTCCCTGCAGATGTTAAACGACTCGTATTTAATTGCTTCGAATGCCATAAAACCTGGTCTACATTTGTGGCCATTAAATAGTCAAACTCCAGTGCCAAATCTCAGACTTACCACACCAGGCAGAGTTACTGCCCTTGCTTGTACACCAAATGGTTCATATATAGCTGCAGCAATAAGTGAAAAAATATATATCTGGCAGTCTTGTAATGGACAGCTGATTAGTTCTTTTGGCAGGCATTACCAAGCTATAAGTTGTCTAATATTTAACAAAGATGGTTCTTGCTTGGCAAGTGGTGCTGAAGATGGTCTGATTTTTGCCTGGTCATTAAGTCAAATTGCTAATGAGAAAGAAACAAAGCCATTGAGCTCCTTTTCTCATCACTCATTACCTGTAAAAGATCTTTATTTTGGAAAAGTTGGAGGTTTTGGTAGATTGTGTTCAGTTTCATTGGACAGATCTGCAAGAATGTACGATGTACACGCAGGTCTTCTGCTCTTAACATTAGTCTTTGATGTCCCTCTTATGTCGGTCTGTATGGATATAATGGAGAATAATCTTTTTGTTGGATCTTCAACAGGAGTAGTAATAAAGTGCAGCTTACGTGAGCCTCCTAGAGG
This sequence comes from Torymus aiolomorphi, assembly GCA_036365515.1. Lineage (NCBI taxonomy): Eukaryota > Metazoa > Arthropoda > Insecta > Hymenoptera > Torymidae > Torymus > Torymus aiolomorphi. The sequence continues at coordinate 219,874,273 of CM070875.1, read as the reverse complement.
CATAGAGTATCACGTTTCTCTCAATGGTAATGACAAAATTGTAACATTTAAGGGACATGAAAATAGTGTTACTGCTCTTTCAGTTTCAGTTGATTGTATTACTTTATTGAGTGGTTCCACAGATGGAATGGTTCACCTATGGGATATTCCCAGTTGCCAAATAATCTTTACACTCAAACATAAGGCACCAATTGTTTCAGCATTTTTTGCTACAGCATATGAAAATTTTACTACAAATACTCTAAAGCCAAGTTTACAGGTAAAACCTCTTGAAAGAGTTTCTGATCCAGGAAGTAAGGATATTCTTCTTGAGATCAGTAGGAAAGATGAAGATGACTCATGGATATTAGAATTTGATTCACCTATGGAAAATTCCTTTACTTTTAATTCATCAAATTCATCTGATTCTAAAGATAAACTTGAAGAAGCTCTTAATGAAATTCAGAGGCTAAAGAAGATCAATTCCGAATTATACCAGTATAGTGTAAAAAATATTCTCAATGACAAATAATAAAACGTTATGACAGGCATTACTTTGTAAGAGAGTTGTATATTTAAATGTTTATTGTAAACTTTATAATGTAAATAGAAATTTTTATAAAAACCTTTGTCTAACTCAAATTATTGCACACGTAAAATTGCGACTCGCCTATTTCTAATCCTTCGATCAATTTACAACGTTCTGTAAGAAAAAGTAAAAGTTAATTGTATTCCAAAGTGAATTGGAGGCTGTTTTTGAATGAACGGTTGTGACGTCGGTTCACAATCATATGCAAATGAAACGGTATTAGGTCTAGTAATTCTTACGAGAAAAGTAAACATTTGCATGCAAAGTACGCATGAAAAGTATCCGTAATAGAACATTTTTCGACGCATGAATATGGGTTGATTAAATTACCGAGTCAATCTATTTCCAAAATTGACGTTTTATGATTGACAGCTAATTTATTTCGAAATAGTTAATACCTGCCCCTAGTACACACACACACTCGTATCTTTCACTCAAGAAATATTTTCGCACCTACTCAAGGATTCAAATTAAAAACATAAGGAAAAAATTAAACAATTAAATCTTATAATTAACGTATCCTGTTACACACTCCTATCGATCATCGCGACTACAACTCGCATTCTATAATCACCCTAAACGTATCATTACACACGCAAAATGTACACCTCGCCCCGTCTAAAAATAATCGCGATTGCACGATTTAGAGGAATTAAAACGCAGGCGGCGGGGGTCCAGCAACGACAGCGACGTCGACAATCAAATCGCACCCCCGGGGCTGCCTCGGGCTTGTATATATACGAAACCGAGGGACTCGGATGACACAGTCAGTTGTAGCAGCAGCAGCAGTAGTGATCCAGTGCCCCGAACACACAGCCATGGTGAAGCCCATCACGACACTCTGTCTTTTACTCGTGCTCATCTACGTGAGACTGAATGGTAGGTCGTTTTTGAAAAATTATTATTAAGTTTCTTTTTAATAGGGACGATAATGTTTAGTGTACAATTTTTCTATTTATGCAATACAAAAGTGTTTTTTAACATGAGAATGTGAGTGGATAACCGTGTAGAAAAGTGTTAAATGTGTATTAAAAATGAAAAAAAAATGTATAAAGGTTCCATAATTAGGTATACTTATACATGTAAAAAATGTATAAAACCGTGCATTATACGTAAAATTAAAATTTTAGCTTCACTAGAGGTGTGTCTTGACCTTATAACTAAAAATTGGCTTAATTTATACGAATAATTATTTTCCCAGTTACTAAAAATCTTCCACTGTAAAGTTTCTTTGTAAAACTACTCTCCCCGATTCTTTTGTAATTGAAATTAACGAAATAATAATTCGAAGAGAAATCTTCGCGCTTATTATGAACTATATACGCATTGCCCTGAAAAATTTGCGTAGTGACATTTGTAAAATGTTTTTCCGTTCGCTGGAATTACACCTTTGATCTATACGCATTTTCTACTTCACATGTCAAAGCTCGACGCTATCGCCGCACCGACAGCTCGTTCATCAACTAGAAAAAGCGAGAAAAAAAGGATGAATGTAAAAAGATATTTGAGAAAAGCAGATTGGACTTTATCTTTAACATAGATATATACGCGAACGGGCGCACGCGTTCACACGCGTGTCTGTTTGAATGCTTCTACCTATTCATTCAAAATCGTTTTCTGCGTTGTGTGCGCTGTACTGTCGAGGATTTATTTGCATGAGTGAAACTTCAATTTTGAATTAACAGCTGAATATTTTCCATTTTTCAGATGTAAGCGAGAAATTGTTAATTTGCCAACGTTCGGGTACCACGTTAAAAAAAATAATATTTCATATTATGCATAAAATACTTCGTTAATGGGAAATATAATTATTATATGAATTCATTATATGGAATTAAAATTCTATTTTACAGGTACTTTTGCAAGCGGCAGTAATTCGAAAAAGTACTCTTTAGAAGGTATAGAATGTCCCAAAGGATTTCCACCCTCAGGTAAAGTACTATTTAACCGCTCTATATATTTCATAAATATCCGTTAAGATTCCAAGTGTTTTGCATTGAAAAGACATTTAATTGTAAACGCAAATGAGAAAATATATTATATTTTTGCATTAATTAAATAGAATGCCTAAATTACAAACTTTGACCGTTTTATTTTGACTTAACTTAATTACTTTTAACTGAATTTTCTTCAATCGCGCATGTCCATAGAGTACAATCTTTGTACTCCCGCAGCTTATCTAACATTTGCCTTAATTTATTTACAAAGTGCGAGAGAAAATAACCGCATTATTCAACATTATTTACTCATAATTTCATCTCAGGCACTGCTTATATTATTGTTATTAGCATTTTTTTACTAGATATAATTATATTTACAGTGAATGTATATATTTACAATTTGGTAAAAAATAAATTAAAAATCTGATTGAATAAAATACATACAAAAAGTTTAAAGAAGAACGTTAATATGAATACATTGATATTTAGTATTATTTTTTTTTAATTTCAATTTTAAATTTGATTTACGTACATAGATTTGCAGTTATTTTTACGTACTTTCAAAACTAATCAATTTGTGATATATCCAAATATATAAATATTAAATCAAAATCTTCTGTCAAAATATTAGCTTAAATGAAATGCATAGCGATGTATTTGAATTGATAAAAATTTTATATTATTCACTATAATATATTATATAAAGTAAAATTAAATAAATACAATTCATTCAATTCAATCAATTCTTTAAAAAACAGCATAAACGCAAATTTTTCCAATTACTTAACAACTCCGACAGTATGCGGCAAGAATACGCTGTTCCCGTTCCCGCGTGCCGGCCGTCCCGACCCAACCTTCACCCGCCAGCAGCGCGTCATCGGCATCCTGAAGCAGCCCCGGATAGGTAGATCTGATCCCACCTTGGCACTCGGGGATGACGGCTGGACTGACGGCAGTAACTTCGAGCGCATCGCCGGCTACCATCGCGGAGGTATATATTTTTTGTTTCCGAGCGAATTGGATTTTATTTGCGAAATTCAATTTTGTTTGATATAATATTTAAATGAAAAAGTCATTGAGAGCCACATACGCATGGCTTTTGAAAAATTTAATTTTGAATTCCACCTGAAATTTTTCATTCCGCGTTCCAAATAATTTTTTAATTTCGCGTTCGGATAAATTTCTTTGGTTTTCGCGTAAAATATAAGTACTCGCGAATGATTTACCAGTTTAATTACCTCATAATTTAAGGGGATGCGCAACCCTAATTTCAATATTTTTTTAAAACAACATTCAAACATTTATTTGGAAAAAGAGGGCTGTCAAGCGCTCCGTATACGCAAACACTATGTGCAGATTTTTTTCTGGATAATTCTATTGATATTTGCGTGAATTATACTCGTTTGAAGAGTAGGTCAATTGTAGATTCCTACTTACCGACAGTACGGTTTTTATTTAATTCAATAAATTCTCATCATTTTTTTGGAAAAAGACATCTGTCAAGCGCTCCGTACACGCAAACACTATATGCAGATTTTTTTCTGGATAATTCTATTGATATTTGCGTGAATTATGCTCGTTTGAAAAATAACGTCGGTACTCACATCCCCTTAATGCACCGGGAGGTTGGATCACGCGTCGACATTCGGCGGTGCAACCGTTTGTATTTGGGGCGACCCGAATTAAAGCTATGTTGAAACAAGCACGAAGAGCATCGATCCCTTTTAATTATTTGGAAAACGTTCGGCAGCGCGCGCAAATATAGAATTCCACTCGCGTGATTTATGCAAACGACTAGATTAAAAACAAATTCGTCTTCCTAATTTCGTTTAAATAAATTTCTGGAAACACCCCCCCTGTATATACTTTGGAACACGCAACGACGATTTTGATTTAAAACTGGGTATAGGCATAGCAGTGAATTATTATTGGTTTTCGCCAAGTTGGTCACAAATGTATATAGTATGCGCGTGAAAGCTCTACCGCTGAGAAAATGAAAAAAAAAATATTTCTATTTATTATTATTTTTCATTTTCTTTGTTTTTTTTTTAAACATATGTGTCTTGCGAGGCAAAAAAATGTTTTGAATTCATTTTTTATCAGAGTTCGGGAATGTACAATAGACTTATTCATTGACCTTTCGTTTGTTGGCTTTTAATAATGCCAACAATTTTTTAAAAGTTCCAACTTTTAATAACAAAGCTCGCAGTATTTTCAACGAAATTTTAATTGCCAGTCAGAATAACAAATATATATGGTATATATATTTTTTTTCCAGGGCTCAGGGAGAGAGAAGAAACACTGAGAAATTTGCAAAACTACTTGTCGACCCAGCGGAAAGATTCCATCTCGCCATGGGCTTTTTTCCTCATCACGCCAAGTAAGTTTAAACGTTTTCATGTTTCTTATTACTGAACAGTATACAAAAAACTCATCATCTCCTTTTAGATTTTCAGAGTTCGGAGTCCGCCGTGGATAACATCGTACCCCAGCTGAGCTACGATGTAGACGATGCTAACGCAAAATAAAATAATATGTTCAAGATAGAATTCGCCAATTGTAATAAAGTGTCTTATGTAATTTTAATTGACGATGGTTAATACAAATGATAATAAAAATAAAGAGCAACAGTTATGTTAACATTTTTTTATTACGAACTGCATTGTACATACAGTTACGCGTTCTATGAACAGAACGAAAAAGTTTTCTTATAAAATTACATCTTAAAATGAAATCTTATCAAAAAAGAACTTTTTTTTATCCTCGATTTTTTTGTCTTTATCATTCGGTATCGCTTTTCTTTTTAAATGGAAGTCAATTATTTTTTTTTGCATTGTTGTCCCTTGTATCTCGGTTGGAAAATTAGAAGTACGGCACGACACACGTTTTCGTCGTTACATCTGACCGATGATGATATGTGTGTCGTGGGTAATATGTATGCGCTTTCGCGATAGAATTTTCCGGCAAAACAATTGCACGCGATTCCTTATTTATTCTCCTCATATCTCTGTCTCATTAGCGCATTTATTACAATAGTTTGTTGTTGTTTGTTTTATTTTGTTGCTTTTTTTGTAGTTTCATCTTACTTCTCATTACGATCGTTGAAAGCGGCGTCTATTCACTAGAAAAATTCAAATGCACGTACACATCGATTTCGAAAGGAAATTACAACACGACAGCGTTAAAATTCAATCTTTTTTTTTCTCGTATTTAATTGACAAAGCGTTCATAATAAATACCGACGTACACGTGTGTCTGTGTTGTGTTACAAATGCATATGTAAAACTGCATGTGTGTGCATGATATCGCAGTGTGCCTTGGGTATTTGTGTTACAATTCTCTCTCTCTCTCTCTCTCTCTCTCTCTCTCTCTCTCTCTCTCTCTCTCTCTCTCTCTCTCTCTCTCTCTCTCTCTCTCTCTCTCTCTCTCTCTCTCTCTCTCTCTCTCTCTCTCTCTCTCTCTCTCTAGTAGTATGTGCTCGCGCATATTGGCCTTTCGAAAGACTTACCACGCACACGCGAACATAAATTGCACGTGTGTACGTATAAGTATGTTATATACGCATCATGTCTGTATATATGTATAATAATCTGCATACCCGTACGCGTGTGTAATGTATGATATAATATAACAAGTATTTACACAGGTAGATTCAACAAATCTATAATATGTGTGTTTGTGTCTTAATGAGCGAGGAAAAAAGGGAGGAAGGAAAAGCACAGGGCAGAGTCACCACAAGCGAGCGAAGAAGAACCACGGCTAGCGACCTTTCTTTCCCGTCAATTTTTCATAATCTCTCTCTCTTAAGTCTGTTATTTCATATAAGTAATAATAAATAGTAACGTTAAAAGTTTCTTCTTACGATAATACAATACATTGTACTCGATAAAAAAGTTAGTAAACACGTTCAAAAAGGATGAATCATTTGGCACATAAAAAGTACATCGTTTATTAATAAAGTATCAGTGTATACAAACGAAAGTCGATTAACTTTCGAGACCACATTATACAGTTATTCTTCTTTTTGTTGCTATTGCGGAAGCACTCAAGAAAACTTTTTACAAACGCGTTTAGGTACTCGTAATAATCCTCTTCTATCTCGCATTATATATAGAAACGAACGACTCGAAAACTGCAATATCTATATATATATATTTTTTTTATTCAACGCACCGTTACCTTCTCTCTGTACAAAAACACACGTTTTCACATACATATATATTGTTCATAGAACTTTTCAAAGTATTTTGTTTTTCTGTTTCTCTCTTTCTCCTCTTATACGGTATATAATAAACGATCGTAAAATTAACAGAGAGGAGACGCCCGAGAAATCCTCCTTCCTTCGTTGCGAAAAACTCTCTCCCTGACATTTATAGGAAGACGGGAGGGGGGGAGGAGAAGGGATAATAAAGGTCTATAGGAGCAGTGAAAGATAGCATCATCGTTTATTCTGTTTGCTTTCACTCGCTTCGCTTTGCTCATTTTTTTTCTTCTTCTTTAGGCTATTATGTATAATTTAATTCTTACGTGTCAGTTGTCCGCTTTGGTAAAGAGATTCGGATTAGAGAATATTAATGATGAAAATATGTACAAATGTCTGTGTGTTTCTTACACACACGCGCGCGCGCTATGCGTCATCACCTCGTCGAATGGTATTTATAAGCGGCTATCTCGGACGTGTCTGCGTATATCCGTACGTGTGTACATGTGTGTTTTCATGTGTGTGTGAAGATACTAAAAGACGATCACGCACGCGCGCGCGGAATATACGCGGTGTAATGGGATATATCGGATGAGGCGAGAAAAACAGGTGGTCACACACACTCTCCACGTGCGTATGTGTGTATTATTATTAAGGGTCGTCGTCGAATCGTCGACTCGCCGCGACGTCCACACCGCGAGTCCGCTTTTTTTACATAAATTACAGTCACGATTCCTTTTAACTTTTAAGATTGTTTATTAATTAATCCTATTTATTCCTTATGTAATATATTTATATTTATATATATGTATATTATTAGGTAAAATACTCGAGCCCAGCAAGAGCGGGCATCGCGCGACGAGTCGTCGACATTCATTGCTATAATCATTGCGGCGCGGCTTCTTCTATTATACACTGTATAGATACACAATACGCGCGGGTTTTATAATCATATACAAGGTGTATATTCAGGAAGACCGCTCCGCTCGCGACTGACACCCAACGATACAAGAGTCTCTCTCTCTCTCTCTCTCTCTCTCTCTCTCTCTCTCTCTCTCTCTCTCTCTCTCTCTCTTTCTTACAACCTGGACTTCCACACGACAAAGCCGTCCGGTGTCTCTTGATCCTTATCATCCCCGTCGGTATCGGGGCTGTCCGGCTCTCAGAGCGAGACGAACTCTGGCGGTGGCTGTATGAGCGGTGCTGCCGCTGCGATCTGTACCCCGAGTGGTGGCGACGGCGGGGGCGGTGGTGGTGACGCAGCGGACATCGTCGCCGTCGTCGTCGTGGGCTCCGGCTGCTCGACCAGCGAGAACGTGGAGCTGCCCGTGGCGGTGACGCGCGGGCCCATGTTGTCGTAAGGCGAGCCGAGTTCGCCGGCCCGCCTGAGGCTGCGCCGTGGTAGCGTCGCGAAACTAGACAGCCCGATGTCCAGGAGGTCTGGGTAGCAGCGTTCCCCATGGTGCGGCTCGTGGTAAGCGTCATGGAGTTCCGCGGCTGCCGCTGCAGCGGATACGGGAGGTGACGGCTGGCCTTGAGAGGCGAGGGACACCGAAATAAAGATGTTCGCGGGGATGGCCGGGGATAAGCCGCGGGTTGCGGCAGCCACGGCTACCGGACAGAGGACTGGTTGCTGCTGAGGTGGTAGCGGGTCAGGTTGTAGCCTGAGGCGCTCGACCGTCACGCTGGCTGAGGCCTGGCCGCACATGCGCTCCTGTACGCAGCGGGGCTCGAGCTCAAGCTCAAACTCTGGTTGACAGCCATTCAGGTCCACCTGGTGGGGCCCTGATGGCGTTGAGGGCTGGTTCTGGTTGTGGTGCTGGAAGACGATTTGGTTTTAATAAAAAAGAGTGTTGACTTTTTTTTCGAAATCTTAATTACGTGTGTGGTCTATATGCGGCGGGAGAATAGGACAAACAGAAGGTTCTATATTTGCTTGTTATTTGCAAATACTCTTTGTTATGTGTTTTGGTGTATGCATCATAATATATAGTCAATACGTGATAACGAATGAAAATCAAGTTCTAAAACATTGACTAATTGTGTATTTACACGGATAAATTTAAAAGTTTTTGCAATTATGTATATCCATACGAATAATTTCGTGTATAATATTGTCAAATCCAGGTTCATTCATAACAATATTTATTCATATCGCGTATATACGTGCAAACTAAAACTCAATTTTGACTATTCACTTTTAAATCTTTCTCCTACAATAAAATTTTCGTGACTGATTTTTCTAATTGACACGAAATACGAATCGCCGAGGCGCAACAGTTTCGTTTTACGCGGTGTATATGTACTGTATGCATCAACGAAATGACACATAGAACACAGCGCGTGGCCGCCAGAAGGCGAGGATTATCCGATTATACATAGAAACAATCGCAGTAGGTCAAGAAAACAATGATCGTTGCCCCCCCCCCCCTCCGCAGACGTGGGGAACACAAAAAGAGAGGGAAAAAAATCGAAAAGTCGACCGCTCGCATGTATGTACCGAATCGCGCGGTATTTGCGTTCGCTTTTTAGATAGTTCAATCACGCGCGAAATGTCACTCGTATGTGCTTCTCTGCAGCGTTTTGTTTACTTACACGAGACACAATCAGCGAACTATTTTCACTTTGTTTATTATTTAGTCGCCATCGCGAGGCGGGTGCGGTTTCGTGGATTGCAATAAATCGCAATTAAACGGCCGTGTACTCCCGAATGATTATAAATTAATCGATTTGCATTATCAGTCATTTTATAAATAAGTAGCATAAATTTAACGCTCGCTTACTGCGCTCATTCGATTTGACGTAATTATTCACACGATTTTTGGGTCACGAATATACTATATATTATAATATTAACAATGAGATGTGAAATATTGTGTACGTAGATCAAAATTAAAAATACAATGTCGTGTGAGAATGAAATTCACGTTCGGGTGATGAAAGTAACTTAGAATCATTAATTTTAACATTTAAAAAAATGTTTAGTCAGGCTTAATAAATCACTTCGGCATTTAATCTGTTATAACGATTCCATCACGGATTTTCAATTTTCTTTAAGAAAGAAAATCTTCCTATGACCTGAACAATCATAGCCAAATACGACGATCCACAATGCAAACAAATGCTACAGCTCCAATTCCATAACAAAAGCATTAACAACAAACACGCCAATCTCTTCCACACACAGATACAGTCCTCACCTGCGAATGCTGTTGACTCGTAGTAGTGGCGGTAGTCGTAACCGAAAGATCGAGCAGCTTCTTCTCCTGATCGCCGAAGCTCGCACTCGCCTGCAACTTGACCTTGGCCTTCCTGCTCCTCCTCCTGGCACCCCCGCAGAGACACATGGCCAGCAGTACAGCGGACGCCGAAACGCACAACGCCACCGTACCACCACCGGCCAGGCTCAACCAGAGCAGCCAGTTATCAGCTTGGGACAACGTCGGGGCGGTGAAGACGCGGGGTATGCTGACGGTGATGGTGTCGTGGACGGTGCCGGCGACGTTGCGCGCGTGGCACGTGTACTCGCCTGCGTAGGCGTCGCTTGCGTTGTAGATCGTCATATTGTTCCAGCGCTCCACCATTCGGTGACGGGCTTTCAGAGATATCGAGTAGCTCACCATGTCGCCTGTAAAGTGGAAAAGAGAGAGAGGGACGAGATTATGAAGTGAGATAGGCAGAGTGAGTGGTGTAGGTGAATTGATATAGGAAAATGGATTTTTTTCGTACTGGAAAGCGGTATAAGGTTTTGCGGTTTTAGAGCGGTGTGCTCGCTTGAATGGGTATTGTGTAAAATGTCAGAATGACGATGAAGAATTTTTTAACAGAGACTTTTGAATTTCGCTATCACTTTGGCTCTGTAAATAAATTTTGTTTAATTGTTTGTATTTGGATTTTCGCAGGCATGCAATTATATGTTAAAATATGTAAATACCAATATATTATGTTAAAAAATAAAATAATGAGGGCATAATTTAGATGGTAAGACGTAAAAGTATAGTTACCTAACATTTTTTAGTTGTAAATTTATAGTTATGCTTTTTTAATCATTTTTCTTAAAAAGTATATACAATATTATTTTATTTTATTTATGATAAGTATAAGTTTCTTTGTTGTATCAATATACGGAGAAAAATATTTTCTCAAAAACTACTATTTTCTCTTATGCGAAAAGATTACTATATTTGTACTAAATTTTAGTAAAAGCTTTATTAATTTTTAGTATAACTATAGTAACTTTTCTGCATAACGCAAATTTCTACCCTCATTATAATAAAGAAAATAGTAATTATTAATGGAACCTTTTTCTCCGCGTATACTTAACATTAAACGCGAAGTAAAATTATCTATACTTTTTCTCAATATATAGGTTGACTAAATTTTCAGTAAATTTTGTTATATAATTAATTATATTATGGCCCCAAACTTTACATAATTACACACTTAATATGATAATAACGAATATAGTTTATACATATATTTACAAAGCCGCATTGGCTCAGTATAAAGTGTTCAAAGTTTTCAATATATAATTTTGCAAAAACGTCCCTCTGTAGTTCATAAATATGAATACGCAAGCCGAAGCATTTATAAATATCACTCGAATTTTCGTATAAATAAAGTCAATCAGCATAAAGAATGATTTATTTATTACCTGTTTGTAACGGACGAAAAGCGCATCCGCGAAAAAGAGGTTATACACACACACACACACACACACACACACACACACACACACACACACACACACACACACACACACACACACACACACACACACACACACACACACACACACACACACACACACACACATAATATTTAACCTTTGAAAGCATTTTACGCAGATGCCTCCCATATAATAAACCATATACTCACGCGAGTCGTAAAAATGATTTTAGTGTCCATCTATACCCCTTCATTTATTCACGTATTGATTTTCAGGTTTGAGAGAAAATAAAAAATGGTCGCGCGGTGAAAAAAAATCTCAAGTACAACGTGTCTATTCATCGACCCCCCCCCTTTTTTTTACCTAAATTACTCTATCAAAAGTACTAACTTTTTTAATTTATTCGCGTTTCATGCAACTAATATCGTATCAGAACGGGCGGAGTTTTTCCTTTTTTTTTTCTCGTCGCTCGATCATTTGTCATACCTCTCAAATTTATATACATTCGGATCGGGGGAAAATTTTCTCCGTCTGTCTACCGCGTAATTTTTCCGCTCCCGATGATGCTACTGTTTTTGTCTCTGTCCCTCGAAATATATATGCATACACACCGAGCGACATATCTCCACGCACCAAAAATAATGTCCCAGTTATTTCTTTCCGACCCCCCCCCCCCCCCCCCCCTGTTTCACCCCTCATGGCTATCAGCACCACGTGTGTGTTCTGCGAGCACATGTAAATTTCGCAGATCGATCGCTCATTAAATCGCGCGCTGCAATGCTGTAGTAACCGCTATACACATATATATGTACCTATGCTTTATTGGTGTACTATGGAAAAAGCACTAATGCGAGAGAGAGAGAGAGAGAGAGAGAGAGAGAGAGAGAGAGAGAGAGAGAGAGAGAGAGAGAGAGAGAGAGAGAGAGAGAGAGAGAGAGAGAGAGAGAGAGAGAAAGAGAAGGGGAACGTGGTCGCGGAAAATATAACTGTATACCGCGGCGCCTAATCTTATACGAGGAACGCGCGCGCGAGACAGTTGTTTACGACCGAGCTTTATGTGGTATTTTATTCATGCGGAGGTGGGGTAGGAGGGGAATGTGTTATACGGTTTCAAAGAAGTGAGCGAGCGAGCAAACCCGGTATACGGAATGATCGAATAATTTCTGTACAAATTACGCGTGTAATGTCGTTGAAGAGAATGTTGCGAGGTATAATAAAAGTCCCGTGATTCTTTCGACTGAATTAGAGATCTCGCTTTGTTTTGATGTTAATGTGCTTTTTAATTGAATTATTCATTTTATCGCGGGGAATACTTCTTTTTAATTTATATTTCAGGGCATTATACTAGACTGTGATGGCAGAGAATAATTATGAATTACTTGTTGAAAGTTAATTTTAAAAGTTATCATTGTACATAGTAGATATTCTTGTGAAAATGCAATTTGAATATTTTAAGTTTTGAAAATCAGGAATTGAAGTAAAATTGAAAGTTGCTTAAGCCCTACTTTTTTTTCTACTATCATAAAAAAACAGCGAATCTTCTTTAATTAAGCTTTAAAAGAATATACGCCTTTACAGTAGCAGTGTTTACAAATTTACTCTTATCCCTGGAAATGGTATTGGACCTGAAATTTCTACAGCTTTACAGAAAATCTTAGAAACAGCTAAGGTACCTATTGAATGGATATTAGTAGATGTAAAACCAGTAAGAAGACCAAATGACAAATTTGGAATCCTCTGAACTGCTATTGATTCAATCAATAAAAATAAAATTGGTTTGAAGGGACCAGTTGTGACCCCAATTGGACAAGGTCATAGATCATTAAATTTTACCCTAAGGAAGGAGTTTAACTTCTACACTAATGTTCGACCATGCAGGTCTTTAGAAGGGTATACAACTCTTTGTGATAATGTTACAATAAGTAGTTGCAATAAGAGAAACACTGAAGGGGAGTACTCTGGTATTGAATATGAAATTGTTGAGCGAGTTATGTAATCTATCAAGCTGATCACAGAAGAACTTTCACGTAGAGTAGCATAATTTGCCTTTCAATATGCTCAAGACAATAATGGATAACAAAAAAGATAACTCCTGCATACAACGCACCTATGATGCAAATATCAGATGGTTTATTTTCTAGATATCGTGAAACTGCTAAAAATTCCCTAATTCCCTAACTGCTCCTTTAACCCTAATTGACTAACCTCCTTAATCTACCCAACTCCACGCATACTTCCTCAAAAGATCTCTTCACACACTATATCCATGCGATCAACAGACAACCGTTCCATAAAAAAAATCTCTCATCTTTTTCTTAAATTCAGGCCGACTCGCTAAACTTTCTCGGAAGCACGCAATAGTTTTAAACGTATTATGCTAAGGGATAAAAAGGGAATGCCCGCGACGTACAGTTGATATTCGCCGCGCGCAAGCGCCGTGGCTAAAGTTGCGAAGAATTCTAGCATTGTGCGGAGTGCAAGGAAGTGTATATACACATAGAAACTTCGAAAGAATTTGACCGCAAGGCTCTTTAGCAAAGTTGTAAAAAAACGAAGATTTTTAAACTTCGCGTGGTTATGGTTGGGGCGCAGGCATAGTTTTGTTGCCGCATTTCCGCCGTTTATAGTTCATTTAATGTTCGTAAAGGAGTAGCTAGTTGTCTATTTTATGTAGTTTCGGTAGATGCGGTTCGTAAGAAATGGTGTTAGATTTCAAATTACAATTGAACGATGTTGTGTTTAACAGGTACATATTTGATCTGAAAATTTGAAAGAAATGAACTTACACATGTTATACTTTGGAGTCGATTAATTTAAAGTTTTCGAAAATTGGGGTGCTTGAAATTTTCAGTATATTTAACGTTCAAACGTAAGGCCGAGCGGATTATTTCGGAATTCTTCGACCTAAAAAGTCTAATAAAACAAGAGATTCTAATTTGTAGGATTAAGCGAGTTAATTATTTAATAATAAAGTCGTAGGAAGTTAAATTTAATTCCAAGTAAATTGTTGAAAGGTACCGGACATATTGCGTTCACTAATTGAATCCATTAGTCGAAATTGTATTCAGCAACTTTATTAACTATTATATTCAATTTTTATCGGTTGAACAAGGCAAATATTCGTGCCATGAGAAAAATGGAAATGAGGAGATAAAGTTCAGGAATGATACGATAAGTGATATGTACGACATGCCCATGTCTGACTAGGTTAGGTCATTTTCTACTTTACGGCGCAGACACATGATACCCTCTTCATGAATTTCTAAATTCCAACCGCGTGTTTAGGAGCTTTCCCATCATTGTACCGACGTAATTTCGTTTAAACTACAATTCTATCTTCGCAGTAAAATCGTTACGTACCTATATTGACAATTTAGTTTTATAATTTTTCAGTGAATTCGTGCGCTCTGTACAGAAAAGAAATCAATAGTGCACGTTAAGCAAATAATACTTCGGAGAAATTGGCAGCAGTTTTCATTCGTTAACAGGTACGAAATAAGTTCAAAGGTCAATTATATCGCAATAACGAGGCACAGCTGGAACCTTGCGCGACGAGTAAACGATATCGTAGCTAAAAAAAACTATACAATTATACAAAGAATACAATCAATCCATTCATCAATCCATTTATAAAAAAAAAAAAAAAAAAAAAAACCAATGCGATTAATCTTGAATGAAGGTTCAGAAGCATTGTTAGCTTTTTTCGCGCGCCAATTGGTCAATAGTGTCAGAGGGAATGGAATAAATGTCTCGCTCTGATAAAACTTTATTATATCCAAAAAATGCTTGATTTAATTTAAGCCAAATTCGTACTGATAGCTTGTAGCTTAATAACTTAATGTAATTTGATTAAAGTAAAACCTTTGTTTTCCATAGTAAATGTTTTTTTAGTTTGTTTTCAATTTTCGATACCATAATATAGGTCGACCATATACGCGGTTAACCCACCTGCATTTCCAGTCTCTTCCTGCGCTCTCCTCGTCGCATTAACCGGCGCGCCGTTCAGAAACCACCAGACATCTGGCTCTGGATCCCCACTGGCCAGACACGCCAGACTCAGGTTTCCATTCATCTCCTCCTGTATCGTCTTCACAGGCAGAAAGATGGTTGGCTCGCAGGCAAAGTCGATGGATTTTACGTCCTCCCACCTGCGGCCTTGGAGACTCGCCGGTCCGATGCAAGTCTGGGGCACGGAGTACAGGCGACTTGAGGCGCCGGTGGTAAGCAACCGACAAAAGTCCCGGAGACGACAGTCGCAGCTCCAGGGGTTGTTGTCTAGCCCGAGGGTCTTCAGACGCTTCAAGCCGAGGATCGTTTCCGATTCCAGGTACTCGAGCTCGTTGTTGTCCAGGCTGTGGATGTTGAAGTGCAGGGTTAGTAATGGAGTGTAAAAATGTATGTTCTTCTACATTGCGGTGTCTTACTCTGAATTCAAGACTTTATCGCAAATCTTAAATCTCTCATTTCACTTCATATCTAATTAATGAAAAAAACTCAAGATTATACGTGGATTCTATAGTAAAACGATATTGTGATCTGGAGTTATTCCAGAATTTCGGCTGTGAATAATAAAAAGGTCTGGGACTATTCCACTAGTCAGATTTTTTTCTTTAATGTATAATGATGTCAGTGTACATATTGGGACTTCATAAGCATTATTTAAAATTACTTCAATGCCCTTATAGTCTTTTTTATTCGAACTCCGTAATCTCTGTGATAACCGGTAATGGAATATTCTCCTTACGCATAACTAAAAGTAACGACAAACGAACAGTTGCAACAAGATAGTCAATTATTGTCCTCTAATCCAGTCATTCCTTTTTTATGAAAGCAAACTACCCTCACTCTCTATCTCAACCCACTTCAGACACTCATTCCCTTATTCATTAATCGGAACAGCACCACCGTACCTCCCACTGTATACACCCCCGCAAAACTTATCGCCTCTCTGACAGGGGCGCGTCAGCACTCGCGCCTCTCTTGCGCCTCCCCAGATTATCATCCCCGCGCGCTTTTCACGGACTTTTCACAGCGGGACTCGAGAGAGCTGAATTTTGCGTTTCGGAGTCCGTGACCGCGTTTCCCTCTGCCCGTCTTATTTACTTTGGAAATCTTAATAATTCAACGAGCCGTAAAATGGAAAATTTCACGGCGCGCCTTTGTCGAGGGATTGTGCATGTATATACATATAAGAGGTATATAGGTAGCAGAGCAGAGGTCGCAAGAATTTCGTATGTGCATGCGCGCTCGCGCGCGTGTCGTGTGTTGTGTTTTCAAGAATGTAAGGGGGGAAAAGTATGTCGGCATTGTGCGATGCGTTTTTGGAGTATCGGTAAAACGTGATTCCCGAGTGTTCTTGGAAATAGTGGATGTGTGTTGGCGGGTGTAAGTAAATAGGATGTGGAGCAGTTGTAAATAGAGCTCTGGAAAATGTAGTTGTAAGTTGCGATTTTATGTTGGGAAAATGAGTGGAATCGGTTACGGAAATATATACGTTTAAATTTTTTACACGTAGTTACGAGTTTAGTAAAAAAAAAGTTTATCCCCTAACAGCTTTTAAAAATTCCATTCATAATAACTGCGTTAACCTCTTACAAAACCACGTACTCTTCGCGTACGCCAGACCCAAAATAACGAAACCATACTTTAATAAATTAATACCTGAACATAATTTAAGTCCCGCGCAGTTCATTTGTAGCTCATTGTTACATGTGGAATGGGATTAAAAGTTTTTGCGATAAAGTGCATTATGTAATGGGCGATTATATTTGTTTAATAATTACATGTAGCTGTTTTCCCACATCGCCCGACTCGAGTCCCCGTGCAAGCAGCGCGCATTCACGCGCCGGTGAGAAGAAAGACCATAATTCACGAACTGATTCAAAATTTCTTGCTGCGTACCCGTATACGTAGCTACTCGTGCACCGCGTGTATATCCGACTATCCCATTGTGTACCACTCTCTCTCCCCCCTCTCTCTCCCTCACTCTCGTTGGGGTACATTGATTTTACGCGTTTTGACAAGTCATGAATGCCGTGTTGCTTGTCCCGCGCGGACAATAAGTACTGGAAATTTTTGTGACTTGTGAATATTTTATTCTTTAATAGGGAAAATAAGAACGTAAAGTGGGACTTTAGAATTTTCGAAATTGTAATGTTCAATTTCTTCTTGAATATTTATAGGAGGAATTTGGTGTACCCAATTAATAATAAATTAAACATAACAGGATTACAGTAATCGTCTGTGGCAGTATAAATTCATTTGAAATTTATTACAGTGTAAAAACTTTTATGGGTTTGAAGTTTGCATCATTGGAGTGCAACGAAATAATTTTTAGCAATTTAATTAAAGTTATTGAGCAATGGAAATTTTATCTAGATCTATAATAAAGTTATTTGGTACTATAAAACAATAAATCTATACGTAAAATTAATATTAGTTATTATAAACTTCAAGGGAAATTGGCTATTTTTTTTATTTCGTTGCACTACAACGTTGCAAACTTCAGACCCATAAACTTTTAATACACGCATTAACAAAAAAATGACAATTATACTTATGAATAATTATCAAAATACATTTTTACTAAGATGAAAATCAATCATTATTCCAAGCTTTGACAATCTGTTTTGTTCATTATTGTTTAAACCCACGACGACGTAGGCGGTCGATCAAATAATTTGCACCGCCATAATACTTCTTCGCCTAATCCACATCTCTCTCCAATTTATGAATAAAGAAATGGGTCTGAAGTTTGCATCGTTGGAGTGCAACGAAATAATCTTTTACAATTAATTAATGTTATTAAGCAATGGAAATTTCATCCAAATCTTTGTTTTAAAGTTATTTGATACTACAAAACCATAAACCTACACGCAAAATTAATATTAGTTATTATAAACTTGAAGGAATATCAAATATTTTTTTATTTCGTTGCACTACAACGTTACAAACTTCAGACCCATATAAAGAATGGGAACCCGATTCTCGCCCCAATCCTAGCCCCGTTCCAATTCCTCACCTAAAGACGCACACATACATACATGTGGCGTGCAGTCGCTCGAAATCAGCAGGCACAACAACAACAACAAGAGAGCAACCCGACACACTCGCGCGATAATTTCCATCAACTCTGCATATTATAATACCTCGCGCTGCGCGCGCCGACAACTCGCTTACTATCTCTATCTATCCTCTTTCCAAACGAGACAGAAACAATGCGCTTTGAACTTTCGCGCGCGGAAAATGGAAGAGAGAGAGAAGACTGCGGCGCGCGCGCGATAACGGCGAAATACGATATTCCCGACCCTCGGTGTATGCATGTACATGCGGAATAGGGGGCTGCGCGTGTTTTGCGTGCGATGGCACAAATCACGTGATTAAAAGAAACTCCCATTGTTTTGAATACCGCTTTTTGCGAAGGCGGGCTGGCTGTGTATTGTTAATGAAATCGCGGCGGGTGATATCTCCGCTATACAAAGCCGGAGAAGATTGTCATAAAGAAGCGAGCGTCATGTTGCTCTTACTTTCTCTATATGTATTTGTATTATATTTCTCTGTTTGTCTTTCCCCGGCAGATGCTAATAATTTTAGGAGTTTAGAACGAGTTTCAGCGTATAATTTCGCGCTTTGCTCGATGTGCTCTCTCTCCCTATATAATGCATCTCTGTTAAAAAATGAGAAGCATAAAGAATAAATGAAACTCCCCTACTACTACAAAAGCACTTAATCTTCGCTCAACATTGATATCTATAATGTTACGTAAACACCATTACACACAATCCTCGGCGAGCCTTCCGACAGCATTGCGTCGTTACGGCTTCATTAACATTAACATACCGCCGTATGCCAACATTGAACAAGGATATCGAGTGGTACACACATCATTGTGTTAATACTCAACTCCCCCAATCAAACATCCCACCACATAAACACACGTACGTACTTACACACATACATATATGTATATACAGTTGTGCTCACCTGAGCGTCTCGAGCGCTGGCAGCCTCTGGAACGCGTGCGCGTGTACCTCGACGAGCGAGCACCTCTGTAGTTCGAGATTCCTCAGATGCTGCAGCTGCGGAAACTGATTATCCTTCAAGACCCTCAGGGGATTGCCGCTCAAGACGAGGAGCTTCAGCCTCTCGTTCCCCGTGAACGTGTGGGTCTCGAGGTTCGTCAGGTGGTTGTCGGAGAGGTCGACCTCGATGAGTATGCGCATGTCCTTGAACGCGTCGCCGTCGATCTCGTGTATCCCGGCGTTGCGCAGGAAGACCCGCTGGAGATTGAGCAGGCCCACGTGCTTGAAGATCTCGGCCTGGAGGGCGGGTATCTGATTGCCGGACAAATCGAGGACCTGCATGTCCGGGTCGAGGCTCGCTGGCAGGGAGGTGAGGCCGGCATCGTGGCAGAGGGCTGACTTCTTGCCGGAAGTCCACTTGCAGTGGCAGACGGCCGGGCAGTCGGTCCAGTCGGGGAAGGCGGCGGCGCGCGCGGGCGGCGCGCAGCCCGCCACCACCAGGAGGAAGAGGGCGAGTATCAGGCGCCCTCGCTGCAGCAGCGGCTCGCTGCGCGTCATCTATCCGACGGCTGCTGCTCCCGCGGCTGCTGCACTAGGACTACCACTGCTGCTGCTCTCACTTCCACCGCCGTCGCCACTGTCTGTCTGTCTCCTCCGCTCTCCCTCTCTCTCTCTCGCTTCTACTGCTGCTGCGGCTGGCGTTATCGGTTCAGTGGAAGCGACGACGGCTACGGCTGCTGCGGCTCATCGCCAATGACGACGATGAGCAGTCTCCTGCAGCGCTGAAGACGATGCTGCTGCTGACGATGGTGCTGCTGGTGGTGAGGAGCCTGCGGCAAGAGGGAGAGGATGTAGGGGCTCAGCTCGGCTCTCATTATTGTGTACGCTCTCTCTCTCTCTCGCTCTTGGAGTAGTAGCAGTAGCAGCAGCAGCAGCCACTAGCCTATATATCGATCACGCGCTCTCTCTCGCTCGCTCTCTCGCACGCGCACAGGCAAGGCGCAGCGCGCGCACCCCCTCGATATACACGAGAGGGAGGCGCACGCACAGATTCTCTCTCTCCCTCTCGCTCTGCTGCGCACACTCCCCCGACGACGAGGATGATGTCTACGTACCTGCGCGACCTTTCGGCCCGTGACTCTCTAGGCCACATTCGTAGTCCTCGATGACGACGACGTTGGCACTGGCTGTTGCAAGCTACTCCTCGGCTTATTCATGAGCTTGCGGCGCGTCCGGTGGCCAGCCTGCCCCCGCCTGCCTCCCATAGTACGCGCGTCCGTCCTGGCCCCGCCGCAACTACTGCTCGCGAGTGTTATTTCCCGTTGGTATAGCCACACACCCGCACTGTGCGTCGATACAGCTCGCGCACCGATAGCTGCTTTAGACCTTCAGGATACTCGTCCGCGACGTGTCGCGGGTACAGAGAGAGATACACGCGCACGGAAAATATACACTCACTCTCGTCACAGGTCTCTCTCTCTCGGTCGGCGCACACACACCGTGCGGGATTTGCCGCAGCGACAAAGGGACACACGACTACTGCGCGCGCACCAGACCTGCTCTCTTTCTCTTTCCCTCTCGCTCTGCGTCTGTTGCCGCATAGCCGCCGGTGCCGCCACTGTCCAATTCCCGCCGCGCTCAATGAGCCTCGCCGCGAGAAAGAGAGAGCTAGCTGCTGCTGCTATACCCCTTCTTTCTCTTTCTCCCTCTTTTACCTACCCCTGCTCTCGTGGCGCTTCTGCGGCGGCGGTGACGCGAGAATGCGCGGCAGCACTTGACCGATCAGCGACCCTCCGAGAGTCTCTTACCCGCTGATGTCTATACCTACCTATACACAGGTATGTGTGTGTGTGTGTGTGTGTGCGAGGATGCGATAGGTGCTGCTACTGCTGCTGCCTCTGCTTTTTCCGCCGATCAATTGGCTCGGCTCCGCGCCTAGTTAGGCGGTGCAGTCCTCCCTCTCTCTCTCTCTCTCGCTCGTGCACCCACGTATTAATAGGCTAATCGATCGGCCGAGCGAGTGAGACGTCGTGTGTATCTCTATCTATATGTATGTATGCATGCGGGGGTGAGGGAGAGATACGTACGTGTCTTGGATGTACGACGACGACGAGTCGGCGGAGCGTGTATAATGACGACTGCACGCACGTCTCTGTTGAGCGCGCGGGGAGAGCAACAGGCGGATAAGTAAGAAGGAGAGAGAGAGAGGTGGTGGTGGTGTGCGGTTTCGGGAAGCCCGTGAATGAGAGTAAGGAAAGAAAGCAAGAAAGAAAGAAAGAAACAAGTACACCGGGCGCCGTGGGCGCGGGTTTTTTGCTTTTTCAACGCTTTTTATTACAAGAATATAGTATAAACTTTTTTGTTCGCCCGCACGGGCGACACACGCCGCGTCGTCGTGTCTGTCGTCTTCTCTCTCTCCGCCGCTTTCATTTCATTTTTTCGTCGTCCTTCGCTGCTGATGCCTCCTCGCCTCCTTCGTCGCATTCTTCTACTAAGTACTTTGCTCTTTCTCGCTGCATCGTCGGCTTCGTTTTTTAGCGTCTCGGCGTAGTCTTCTTCTCGGCCTATGTCACGCTCTCTCTCTCTCTCTCATTCTCATTCTCGATATACATAGTTTCGCTCGTGCAATTTTTATAATACATAATTAGTCGCGCGCGCGTAGTTGTATATATATATTTATATATATATTTATACTTTATATTTATATATTTATAATAATATCATCTCTCGCATATCGTCGTCGAGTGCGCGGGCGCGAAATTCACGCGCAGGCCACGATAGTCATAGCTTCTTCTTCTTCTCCATCATCTTCGTCTTCTTCCTCATCTTCACCTCCTTCGTCGTCGTCATCATCTTTTTTTTTCGATAGTTTACCTTTCTTTTCGTTACTCGTGGAATTTTTTTTTCATTTATGTATAATATGCTCGCTTACACGTTACTTGAGAATTCTTTTTTTTTTATAGATTTTTTTTTTCGTTTTTTCTCTCCTCGCGTCTATCATCGCGCTTTCTCCAAGTATCGGCATTTTTTTGTCATTTTTCTTTTTCGTTCAGCTATGCAACTATAAGGTATATTTTTCATTTACTTGGAAACATACTTGGCAGTTCACGTCTAATAAGTTACAACAAAGCAATTGTTTTTTTTTTTTATTCTGTCTCGCGGCGGCGGCGTTTTTCTCTTAGTTTTTTTTCGGCTAATGCTCTCTCTTTCTCTCCTCGCTCGCAGTCATTCGTTCTCTCTCGCGCGGGACTCACGCTCACGTGTATGTATATGCATATACGTGTATATGTATGCACGTATATATCGGTGTGCTGTCTCGTCGAAGAGAGGAGGTGGGGGTATACGTGTGTGTGCGTACGTGTTGTATTAACTTTTTTTTCTTTAATATTGTTTTGCGCGCGCGTGTCATCGTCATCATCATTGTCATCGGCAGCGCGCCCCGCGATGGCGCGTCTTGATATGTCGATCATCGTTTTGTATGCCTTGCCCATCATTGTTTTTTTTTTCTTTTTTTATTTTATACAGCGAAAAGTTAGCGGTTTGTCTGTTTGTTTGTTTTAATCAGCGTCATCACGCATCGCACACACTCTCTCTTTCACGCGCCGATTCTCTCGTTCATATCGCAGGGAAGCGCAGCGAATTAACTTCTTCTTCTTCATCATCATCGTGCTCCTCGATCGAAGCTTTCCTGGGTTTACTTCCAGCTATTGGCTGCAACAAAGAGAAAGCGCCTCGCTGTTTACTCGACTCTTTTTCGCAGGTGGGTGCGGTTGTGAGGAGAAGGAAGAGAAGGAGGGATGTGAAAAAGAGGTGTGTACGCGAGCGAGCTAGCGGGTGGGTGGGTAGGTGCAGGTCGGTAGCGCACTCACCTTTGTAGTAAATGTCTCGGTTCATGGTCGGGCAGTTCTTCACCGGACTCATCTGTAACGCAAATTGAGGTAATGTTAAAAATTTGGGAAATGCGTCTTGTTGAGGTACTTTTTTACTATATATTTTTTTTTCTTTTCTTTCGAGAGAGGGTTGGAACCTTCCAAAAGGTAAAGTATTTAAAAAGTGATAAAAAAAAGTTGAAGACTAATTGCTGTTAAAATTTCAAGTCATTGGGGGGTTTCTTGTTGCCGTGTAAAAAAATTTTGATCTCTTCATCAAAGTGTCTAATTATCTCTTTCCTCTATAAAAATACCACGTAGTTTTTTTTATACGCGCTACATCTCCTCGAATGAATTCTCAAAGTTTTTCGAGACTTTACAGCGACTTTATTTTATGGCCTTAATTATTAAAACTTTTCATTTATGATTCATTTCAAAACGCTATTACCATTTATAAATGCAATTTTATATATATATATATATAAAAGTATACTCCGTATAACGAGATACACTAACCATACCAAGTCTAAAATATTAATCATTTTTAGCACTCGTGCAGTATTCATACAATGGACGACGATATCCCTTTCTCAATTTAATAAATCATATTTATTATAATAAGCGCGCAAACGATCAGCGGTGCGGCGCGCGTAGTCGACACGCTTGAAACTCCATAAAATGTCGGTTAATTTCATAAAGGCATTTGTATAACGTGCAAATACCCACACTATTAAATTTATTAATAAAATTAGTATTTCAAATCAGCAGCGATGTATAATTTGCAAACGTGTGCTGCGGGAATTAATTAAATTGAATGAAAATTTGTTTATAGTACGAGAGAACCGATCGACTCTCCTCCTCGTAATTTATTTGACGCTCACGGTTAAAAGGGGGTTAATTAGCGGTGCTCGGCGCAAAGACTGTTATCGATTTCACTCTCTACTCGATGTTTGATAAGATCATTCTTTAATGGATTTTAAAATACCACCCGTGTATATATTTGCGAGCTCGTGTCTGTCACTTCGGTTTTCCGCTCGCTGATGCGGGGAGTTTCTAAAATTTGCTACAGAGGGCGCGCGCCGCTAATTTTAGTTCAGTAGAACGAGTCCGCGATATGGTAGGACGTACGTATACGTGCTATGCGCCTGAAATGCTTTTAGTATAGTGTGTTTGCAGATACACTCCTAATGAAAGTTTTTACAATTGTTTGCAATAATGTCAGTCTGTGTTTTCAGCCCCACTTTAAGAAAATTAAGTTTAAAACACAGTTCGTCCATTACGATTGAGTGAAAAAGACACCACGACTATATAACGACGAGACAGAGCGGAAGTCCCGTAGACGAGCGACGAAATTTTCCCGAAAATTAACGGGCGAAAGTTAATTTATCCTCGGAGAGTCGAATGCAAAAATCTCCCCCTCCCCTCAGTTCCGAATTTTCATTTCCGGCGATCTGCATTTTTCTCAGTAGCAATAGCAGCAGCCGCTTCTTGCCTCCGAGGATAAATATTAACCGTCTGCATAATGCATGAATGCAGCCGCGCCTGTATCCAAAATGGAAATCCACTTTCGTCGCAAAACGCTTTTCTCTCTCTCTCTCTCTCTCTCTCTTCTCCTCCCCGGGATATTTATCCGGCGGGGCACTTAAGCGGTTCTCTCGTACGTGTGCGGTTATATTATACGTATATATACCTCGAGGTTGAAGTCGATGTTCGTCCTAACGGGCCGGTGGTGGAGCGGCTGAGGCGGTCGGAAGTTGTTGCCCAGCGGCGCCTTCGGGAACTCCTTCTCGCCTTGCTTCAGGTCCCTCAGGCTCTTTAACTGCGAAAACGACGTGTCGGATATGTATTGTGTCTATATACACCTATACGTATATACATGTATATATATGTACATCGCGCCAGCGCTCGCGTGTATATAGATGGAGCGGAGGAGGAAATCCAGCGGAGACAGGGTATCCTCAATTTTCAGGATTATATCGGCGGAGATAGCGCGCCGGGGATTTGTATCCCCCGCGATTTGATGAGGGTGAGAGAGAGCAGAAGACGGGCGGGTGGGGGAGAGAAGAAGGAGAGCGCGCGCGCGAAATAATCAATGCCGCAAGGCAAGCTGGTCTTTTCTCTCTCTCTCTCTCTCTCTCTCTCTCTCGAGGAGGGAGAAAGAGAGAATGACAGCGCGAAGATTTTTCCTCTCCCGGAGATATAGAGGAGGGGAAGCTGGAAGTAGGAAGGAAGAAGAAAGATTCGTTACGCTGGATGACTTGATTGGATTTTGGGTGGCGATTAATTGGTTGGAAACGTCCGGGCGCTTGATGAAGTAATGAAATAGTTTGTGTTATTGTACGAGGAATAAGTGGACTGCTGCGGGAGGGAGAGTGAATATATTTTTGCGAGCACGTCATCGGCACGAACTTTATTAAGACAATCTAATAATAATCGTTCGTTCGTTAGGGCGCGATAAAAAATGACCGTGATAACCGGCTTGCTTTTTCTTTTTATCGGCACCATCAACGTGCCTTATGGTGTATTTTTAACCCATTAATCTGATAACCGTAACTAATCATTAGTTTCACGTATATATAAGATACAAGATTTAGCGTTTAAAAGAAAAAAGGGAAAGTATATAAGATACGCGAGCCGCTAATTTATCGGCCAAGTTTCGAAAACTCTCTCTCTCTAAGCTCGGTAACGTTATTCCACGTAATAAATATAAACTACAGTTAAACTTTTTCCTCCCTTTTCTCGACAATTATTTAGCCTCTGGTCAATTAAAAATACAAAAACCGAGAGATTCCGCGTGATACGTCGCGAAACTTTTTCGAAATGAAAAAAAGAAAACATAGAAACATTTTCAACCTCCTCTCGCACACCTCATCGCACGTAACAAACATTAATTCCAATTAAACTTTCCGCAGCCTTCCTCTCCTCTCACTCTCGAACTATTTTCCCGCGCGGGGTAGCGCCACGCTTCTTCGACAACTAATTATACCGACTTAATGAACCCCATTAACCGCCACTTCGTGTATACACACACCGATATTCATATTTACCATCCGTTCGATCTAATCGCCTCTCGCTTTCACACCCGTCAGCCGCCAGCACACACACACACACACACACAACAACAGCCTCTAATGCATACAACACTGGCGAGAGAACTGCTTTGTGAAAAACGGCCGGCCGCTATGGTGTATACACGCACAGTACTATAGGCGTGTTTCCGGCCTCGTTAATCTGTTTACTCTCGAGCGAGAGCGAATGGGAGAGGAAGTATATATATATATATACTCCTGAAAATTGCAGCGGCACGCACATTACACATCATACATAGTCGCTCGCTCTCTCTCTCTCTCTCTCTCTCTCTCTCTCTCTCTCACCTGCTGCTTCGTGATGTAGATGGGCTTGTTGAGGATGATCCACGTGGTGGTCTCGTGACAGGCGGGCATCGTCGTCGAGCCGTCGTAGGTCATGTAGTGCTTCGTGCCGGGCAGGAGGTCGCGCACGCCGAAACGCTTGATCTCCATCGACTGGCCTGCAATGTGCGGCCCGCAGCGAAAACATATTAGGGTCACACATACAGCTATACACACACACACGCACACACACGTCATAATGAATATATATCGCGATGATAAATCATGCGCACTCACCGCCGTATGTGATTTTGTCCAGGTGCTCGGTGAAGAGCCTCACTTCGGGGTTCGAGAGATCGCCCACCTACAAGAATAAAGAAGACACACACGCGCGCGCGCACGAGTATGTGTATATATATATGAATAATGACGGGAGTGGGTGTATATACAAGGGAGGCGCGTGTCGATGGAACGGCCGCGATAAGCCGCGGCTTTTATAAGTGCGAGATCGGCAGTCGCAGATAGCTCACGTAGTATACCGCGCTATATATGGACAACGTACCTGCAGCAGAAGGGAGACGGCGACGATGCCCTGGGCGCGGTGAAGGGCGTCCGAGAAGTTGTTGTAGAGGTGCGAGTTGAAGCCGAATATCTGGATCTGGAATGGGAACGGTTTCTTCGTTTTTTTTTTTTTTTTTTTATGGATACACATATAGAGCGATGTTCGTCGCCAAAGTACCAATTAGGGATATATATCGTGTGCGGGATGCGTTGAAAGAGGGTGTGAGGGAGAGAGAGAGAGAGAGAGCGAGATTTGCGACGACGACGACGCGCGTTTAGATTTCTGAATCATTGATGCGGGTAATTTCGGCGGTAGCTTATCGGGCGATTCTTAGATATAGCGAGCGAGCGAACCAGCGGCTTTTTTCAATATGGATGCGGTTAATTAGCAGCGCGGAGACGCGAGCGCTTATTGATAATCCGATAATTATGTTCTATATTTGTGAAAGTTATAAAGTTCTATCGGTGATTAATATTGCACGACGGAATTGCATGTAGCGAGACGACGCGGCTTGGATGGGAGTTGAGCATCGCGATTTCTCGGATGGATTATGTCGCGATTTTAACGCGCGGTAATTGAAAGGGAAAGAGTTGTATAAAATTCAAATTTTTCGCGGCTAATTGACTGGGGGATGCGGTGTCGGTGCGACGCTACTGCGAAACAGCACAAAGTATATACGTACGATATCGCGATATCTTAATGTAATATCAAAATTAAGGTCGGAAAGGCGAGGCAAGTTCTCCCTCTCGTCCTGCTCTTTCCCGCCCCGACTATATTTCACCTAGCTAACTCGCTAAAATTCCGCTGAGCTATTGATGTCATTCCTAGCGACAGGTAGGATTACGGGGTATAGCCGAGGTCTTGATAAGTTTCCTGGGTATACGGTATATACATATAGCGGTGGGCGCGCGGGTGACTTTTTGATACATTGAAATACAATTGAAATTGGACGGATCGGGAGAGAGCATTACGCATGTATGGGGGGAACTTTTACGATCCGAAGACAATGCGCGATATCTGGTGCCTTTGTGTGTAACAATTTTATAGACATGCACTCGCTGGCTCGCGCGCGCGTTGATTTTCAATCGACCTATTTCGGGACGCGGTAGTAACGTTTAATCGCCCGTGACACGCGCACCGCGCGCGAGAGCTGCGAAATCAATTCATCTAACCGCAAACCACGGGGAGAGCGAGAGAAAGAGAGAGAGAGAGAGAGAGGGAGAGGAAAATGAATAAAAGTTATCCGAATGAATAATTAAGCTTAATGAGCTATAATTGGTTATAAATCAAGCTCATTTGTCCCAATTGGGTCGGCCCTAATCTAACGAGCAGGATTGACAACGCCAAAATCAATAAATTCATCTCTCACTCCCTCTGACTCTTCCCATCTTTCTCTTTCTCTGCATGCTAAACAGGTATTTACTAACACCTAATTGGCTCAAAAGTCGTAGTTTCATTTTCGCGCCGCTCGAAAGATTCCCTGTGATTTATTGGGGATTCGCACGAGCGAGCAAGAAAGAGAGAGGGAGGCAAAGAAAGGAAGAAAAGGAATAAAAAGGTATTAGCAATTTGCGACTGCGCTGCACGTTTATAGAATCTTGTCGTAGGAATTCTAATTTTGTCTCGGTCTTATATAAGAGAGGATGTCA
Source organism: Torymus aiolomorphi (assembly GCA_036365515.1). Taxonomy (NCBI): domain Eukaryota; kingdom Metazoa; phylum Arthropoda; class Insecta; order Hymenoptera; family Torymidae; genus Torymus; species Torymus aiolomorphi. The sequence continues at coordinate 219,845,444 of CM070875.1, read as the reverse complement.
AGTTTTTTTCAATCGATTTTGCCATTGTCAATCGAATCGCGTTATCAAAATTTACTGAAATTTTCAGGGTCATTGGTTCTTCAATAGCGTGAAATATTTCATTACTTGGAGTGGCTGTTGTCGTCCTCATCAATTCGTTAAGATAATCGAGAGATGATTTTGCATTCTCATCATGAATTCTAATATTATCATTATTATGTAAAAAATCTTTAATAACGTTAACTTCACCCATCATGTAAAACTTCAGACTTGTAAATTATGAAAACGAAATAAAATTGCAAATTTAAATGGTATACTCAATCAAATTCTCTCACTCAAATATTACTCGGATAAATTCTTTATTTACTTTCAGCAGTCCATAACAACAAAAATGAGTAAATATTGATATCAATATTTATTCAAACGAATTCGTATTAATTAATTAACATTAATAAAATATTTCCACGAGAGAGAATATGATTCACTGTTTACTGAAAGGATCATTACGAGAGAGAAGAAAATCCGAAAATAATTAAACCACCAGCCGTAATTACAAAAAATCTAACTACATGAGGCACCGTCTGAGTGGACCCATCCCGCAACTACTTCAATTCCCATAACCGCACACTCACCTCAGCGGGAAAGCTATGTCCATCGACGGTGTGCTCGCTGCCGCTGTTATCTGTCAGGCCATAATGCAGATGAATCTCGTGGAACTGATAGCGATAGCTGAGTGGTCCGCCGGATATGTTGACGGGCTGCCTCGTGTCGTTGTCGACGGTGAAGACGATGCCGTGGCCGGTGTTGGTGAGGACGCCCGCGACCTTGTGCTTGTCTACGTGCAGCGCCTGGAGATTCGGATCGAAGAGGAGCCGCTGCGGCTCGAGGTTCACGGGCGACTGGCGGCGGCCCTTGTTGCACAGTGACCAATCCGGATTGATCAGGCCCCAGAAGGCCGGACCCGAGATCCCGTCGTACGACCACCACTGGTCCCAGTCGACCGGCGTCGATTCTGTTTTTCATACGTTTCTTTTTTAGAGTTAATAAGGTGAAGATTCGGTGAAAATATACACATATATACGTATTCTTAGTCTAATGTACGCAGAGAAAAAGTGCCTGGGGATATGATTTTTTGCGGGACTCTTTATAGGCTATACGTCAGACTTTCAACTAGATTTTTCCTCGCGAGGCTGAAAAAGTTTTGCATAATAAAATTTTGCATATTCCTCCCCGTGAGCGTTCGGCCGACTTTTAACCGGATTACAGTCGATGCTAATAAGTCTGGCTAATCTCGGCTAGACTAGCTTGATGACTATTTACGTGACTTATGGTCTCGCGTAGGCCCTGATAATCCTGATTTATACCGATGCCGCGTCGCGGCTAAAATCTAGTTAAATGCGTTATACATACAGTCGAGTATTTAGGCTATATCCATACAGTACAACCAGATTTCCGCTATACACTATAGCAAAAAGAATCTCATTCAGCTACGCACATATCCACACATACCATTCCACGTATATCGAAGGAAAAAATTCCACGAACGCACGATATTCATAAGACCATTCCGACCCATCTTTATCCCCCCTATACAAGATTGTTTCCCCACATTCCACTCTCTTCCCTTCCCCCTTCAGAGCATTTACCCCCGGCGTTACAAATGAATCCTTCCGCTTCAGCTCGAATAAAACCCAGAGGGCTATCCTCGCGCGCGTGTCGTATACCATTTTGATGCAAAATTACGTCATTCTAATGCAAACGTTCTCGGACGCCGCGCGCGCGTTCGCTCCTGATCCGAATTATTCACGAGACTCTCCGCGACAAAAGGATCATCATCTTCTTCTCTCGTCCTGTTCCTCCGTGGGGACCAAACGTGCGCGCGCGCTCGGTGCAGAGAATCGTATCAATTTTAAAAAGCACCCGATATCGAGTGGCCACCAGAATTAGGATCCGATCGCAGCGTAGGGCGCGCTGCATATTCGACGTGTTTGTAGGTATATATATATACATATAGATATCTGAGCGTCGAAGCTTCCATTATCGTCACCAGGCCGAGCTATTTTCGTCGCGAACGTAAAAGCGGCGTTCCCGATTCCAATACAATTTTGACGACTTCAGGCCGCGCGCGCCGCTGAGAACGATATCCTTCGGCGAAGAAGTCTGTGCTATACGTATCTACCTCTCTCCTCGTTCTTCTGCTGAGTTCGACGAAAAGTTTTTCTCGTCGAAAGTTCATATTTAACGTCGGCGCTGGTGATTTTTTTCGGGTTTTCAATTTGATAAACGTAACGGTGACGAGGGGGGAGGGGAAAGGTGCACGACCCCCCGAGGCGATGAATGCTCATAATATACTACTCGCTCTGAAAAAAATAGCTTCACAGTGCCGCTGAATTGGATATATTCGCCCCGAGCTGCTTCCGCTGCTGCTGCTGCTGCTGTACGCATAAGGAGGAGAAGTTAAATTTTACACGGTGCGCGTCGATCGATATGTCTTCGAGATAAAGCACTGCCGCTACCGCTGGAATTTGTAAAAGCAGCCGGCTTTATTGAATTAAAAAACGCCCGTCGTCCCCGATGGATATAATAACGGGGGCCAATCTTTTCTTAATTCACGCGAGTTCAACGTGTGTCACGCGCGATTAACTATATAAAGTCACTCACTCCGGGAAGCGGCGCGTATCTATATATATTTATTAATCATCGTGACGACCGGATACAATCAAATTAATGCGGCGCGCGAGCCGAGAGCGAGGCAGCGAGAGAGAGAGGGAGAGAGAGAGAGAGAAGAGAGAGAGAGAGAGAGAGAGAGAGAGAGAGAGAGAGAGAGAGAGAGAGAGAGAGAGAGAGAGAGAGAGAGAGAGAGAGAAATTCATTCGGAGCGAACGCGCGCGATAAGTCGAGTGGAGCGAGCGTTTGAAAGAACGACGACGGTAATTGTCCGTTTTCTTTTTTTTTTTTTTTTGCTACGAGGAGGAGGGAAAAAGGTACGTATTTAAAGTTATAAAGTGGAATAAGTCTTGTACAGTAAGACAGACGCCCCCTCTCCCCTTCCGACACACAACTTTTCCTCAAATTAGAATAGTTTCTATGGATTCTCCTTAAGCCGGATGTTTTTATTGCAATTCCACCTTTCGCGACAGCAGCAGTAGAAGCAGCAGCAGCAGTAGCAGCCGACCACCTCTCGCGCTCGACTTATTTTTAAGCGAAATTCAAAGTAATTCAATTTAACGCTTTGAAAACTATGTAAGCCCGAATTTAGCTCGATCGTACTGTACTCTCTCGCTCTGTCTCCTCATCGTTTTCTTTCCTCTTTTTCACGTCAATTTGTTTAATTAAACGTGCGGGGACCGGAAGTTCTTTTGTGTAAGGAGGAGGGCGGGCGGGGGGGTACGAAAATACGTGTAATCGTATTTTTGACTTGAATTTTTTCCTGCCCGAGCGCGCGCGCGCGTGCCCGGCAAGATAATTGACTTTGCGAGCGCGAGTGAATGCAAACATCAGCGAATATAAAAAAGCCGCTTTATAAAGCTCCTCGCGTTCCCTTCGCTTTTGAGTAAACAGAGATCAATCGACGAACTAATTTCCTACTCGTGTATATATACGAAAATACCTGGTCGGAAATCAAATATTAAAGACTTTGATAGTCTGAATGTAAAATTCCTTTCCGCTCTCCGCTCTTTCTCTCTTCTGCATTAAAAGTCCCGAAGTTCAGGTGCAATAGTTCTGAATAAACAACGAGCCAATTATCGAAGCGGTACAACAACTTTGAACTTTCTCTAAAAATATATACTGCCTTTCCCTTCCTCTCCCTCTTTCCCTGAAAAGTCTGTATGCAATATCGAACATCGGACCTTGATTGACGTTTCGAACCAGTTTTTCATTCCCCGTCCCACTAGCTCTCTCTCTCTGTATGTCCAAAGTAATCCTATAGGTATACCGACAAAAAATCCCAATATTCTATTCGCGATTTCTCTTGCTAATCATTTCTTCAATTCGCTTAATACCCTCCTTCGTCCACGTATTATATATTCACGGCAGAGAGATAGAGAGAGGGAGAGCGTGCACGCGGATATAATACGGAATCAATTGTCAACGGCGGGCTATTAGAGGCGGCGAAAATCGGCTAAACCGTCTCAGATATAGCTCTCGCGTAGTCGCGCGTGCGGATGTATATACAGAGAATGATCAGGAGCGTGAGCTGGCGAATTTAATTAGGGAACTGAATTTCCCTCCCCCCTCTCTTCATCTCTGTGATATAGACGAATCTGCCCTGCAGAGGGGCCCCCCGAAATTGGGTGTAAATTCGCGCCCCGTAATTTTGGCGAATCCTACCCACCAACCAACCAACCTTCCCTCTTGCGATCGATATAGATAACGCGAGCTGGAGCGGGAGCTTACCTCATATATATATACACCCTCTACGAGTGTGTGTGTGTGTATGTGTGTGGGTGGGATAAGCCCGAAAATTGGGCGCGCGAAATTACCGGGAAGTTATATACGCGCGGTTATAGGAGGGAGGGACGGGGAAAAAAGTCAGCGGGGCGTTAACAGGTGTCATTCTTAATGGGAGACCGATCGTCGGGCGATTGGCCGGCGAACGAACGCGCGCGGGCGGATGATCGCGCAATAAAAATATCGGCGCGGCCGCTTCCCTTCCTCCCCCCCGTACCTCCGCCTGCGGTGAAGAAACAATAGTGCTATAAAAGTCGACGACGGCTTTGTGTCGTCTTTCGTATCTCTCGCTCTTGCTCGCTGTCTCTCGCTCTTTCTCTGTCTCGCAGTGTTTGGCTTTGAGATACGGCTTGGTCGTTATATACGGAACGAGAGAGCGAGCGACGTTTGAGACTGCAGCAGTATACTAGCGGAGGGGGAAAAGGGAATGAGCGGGGAGGCGGAGGAGGACGGAAAGAAGTCAAATATAAAGAGAGCTGCGAGTCCGCCTTTGGTAACGATCGATTTGCATCCTTCGTAAAACAAGTCTGTTTATACACTACCGAGCAGTGTGTATATATGTGTGGTATGCTGGTACAGAGAAAATGTCTAATGAAAGGATGCGAGCGAGCGCGGGGGTGCAAAAAAATTATGAAAAAATGCCGGGAATTCGTGTAAAAAAGGAGAGAAAGATGGTGGTAGTAGTAGTAAGTCTGGACTAATAAAAAGGCAGATGAGAAAAATTTTTTTTTCCCGTACCTCCAGATCTCTGGCGAAATGTCAGGCTTTATTGCGTACTTTGCATCTCCCACTCTCTCTCTCTCTCTCTCTCTCTTCCTCTTGCTCCCTCTGCGCGTACTATTAATGAGAGGAAAACTGAGAAGAAATATCTCGGGCGGAATATAAGGATTTGTTATGACTTCTCTCCGGTCCAACACAGTCCAGACGATATTACAATATCTCGCGCAATTCGCGAAGCGTTATAAGAGGATGCAGAGGGAGGAAGTTTCAGCTTAGACACTCGCCAGGCTCTATATCTCTTTCTCTCTCTCTGCCCGCAGCCTTTTTCACGCTAAAAATCCATTAGGATGTAGGAGACCCTTTTGGAGCGTGTATTTCTGCGTATATACATATACGTTACGGCAGACAACGGAATTTACAAGGCGAAAAAAGAAAAAGAGAGGAGAGAGAAAAAAGTCGTATATAAACTTGTTCAAAGTTAGCTGCACATATCCCGGCGCGTCTTGGCGTGCTCGTCTGTTTCTACTGCTTCACATTTTACGAATAAACTCTGACACGTACTTTATATATAAAAGCGCTTTTTTCCATTTTTAGTCTCTTTCTCTCCGCACATTTCAAGCAATAACCAGAGAACCTCAAAGCACCCACAAGCGTTCCGCAACTACCCATCCATCCTCTCTCATTTACATCCAATATCAATCCCAGCCCCATCATCCCATAATCACTGAAGCCTATATACTGGCAGCGATTCGCCTAAACACACTCACTCTCTCTCTCTCTCTCTCCTCACAAAGGCTCGCGTCAGCACACACACATACCTTGGATCAGCACGAGGACAAACAGCCCCCAGATGCCGAGGACGACGGGCCTGTGCGCCGTGGCGGCCATGTCCACCTCCTTCTCCCGGCCGTTTTAGCTTGGCGGCGGCGGCGCGCGCTCGGGGCTCAGTGCAGTTGCGGGTCGTTCAGCTGCTGTTGCTGCTGCTGCCGACGATGCATCCTGCCAGGGCGCGTGCTGCTGCTGCTGTGCTGCTGCTGTGTCTGTGTGTGCCGCCGGCCTGTGTGGACTGCGGATCTGCAACGCAAGCGAGAGTCGTATACGTATAAGGTATATATATATGTAGGTGATTCGTCGATATTCCCGCTGTCGCCGGATGGTGGGGTGACGTTGGGGGGATTGTTATGTATGTATAGAGGCGAGTCAACGCTCGTTGAGGGTGATTACTATTCTATCGCGCCGGCGATTATTTCCGTCGGGCGCGAAAAATCGAGAGAGAGAGGGACGCGTTCATGTAAAATACAGCGGGACAGAGAGAAAACTGGCATGCCTCTGAGTGAGTGTGTGTGTGTGTGTGTATGAGGACGGAAACGTCAGCTATATATAGGGATGAGCGTGAATTCCGCGCGAGCGCAGCGGATAAATAGCCTTAATTCGTCGAGCAATCGTCGGAATATTCCGAGAGCTTCTCTTCTCTACCCCTTACTCTCTTACCCTACACATAGACTCGCGTATATACATACATATATATATATATATGTACGTATGTACGCGAAGATTCCAACTTCGGCTGCTGGAATTACCGAGCCAGCCTCGTCGGCGTCGGCCCATTACCGAACTTTGCCGCTCGCGCTCTAGCTCGCTCGCGAGCGCAGGTACAAGGAGTATTTTCACTATTTACTCTGGAGGCGCGGCACACATATACACGCACACATATATACATACGCGGATCTCCCCCCCCCCCCCCCTCTCGTATATAGGCGCGGGCGCGCGCTACTTCGACCTTTCCGCGAGTATACACGGTGTACGTATCTACATACATGAATATGCATACGGTCGGTATAAAAATATTTTTTCCCTTCTCTCTCTCTCTCTCATATAGCTTTGCCACCGCCACCTGCTTCGGTTTTGATTGACACTTGCTGCTGCCGCTGCCGTTGGCGCGTTGGCCAACTCTGTCTAATAATAAGTAGGTCGTAGTCTGCATAAAATTTCCCTCACTCGCGCCGTTTCAATTAGCCCTCGCCTCTCCATCTCCGCGAGCGCGCATTCGTACATACGAAAACTCTCGCTCGCTCGCGGCCGCGAGGAAATAATAATAATAATAAGAATAACGCGCACAGAGAGAGAGAGAGAGAGACGGCAAGCCCGCGGACACAATTCGCCTTGTCACGGGACACCCCTCGCGTTCTCTCTCCCTCCTTTTTCGGCGCGAAAATGGAAAAGCAGCTGCCGCCGCGCGATAAATCATAATGAAAGAGGGTGATTGATCGCCCGGTAAAAGGCGCCGTACATGTATGTATATACACGGTACATATACGTAGGTACGTACCTAGCTGCAGAGGTAGACGTTACGCCGTTCGGCACTCGATATTTGCCTCGCGATAGCGGACACGCGCGCTCCCTTATGTACACTCGCAGACATACAGGCGGGCATAAACGCGCGGGCCCGCGCGTTAATGAAGCCCGGAGGATTATTATTATGCATTGGCCACCACAGCCGCCGCCGCCGTCGCCGCTGCTGCCGCGCGCTTGCGTTAATTAACGGCAGCCGAAAGACGCGCTCGTAAAGTCCTGATCCCCGTCCCATCCCTGCCCCCCTGTACAGCCGGCTATAGGACTCTATATAGAAGCTCTCGGGGCGACGTATGTGGGCAATGATTCCTCTCTCTGCTGCCTCCCCGCGCGCACGTCCGGCCAATTTCAATAAATGGCAGAGAGCGCGCGCTGCTGCAACGGAAGGACCTGCCTCATTTCTCTCTCACTCTGGCCTTTCCCCTCCCCACCTCTCTCCCGCTCTCCTTCATCCCTATTTTCCGCGCATTTTTCTCATCTCGGATTTCCGGACGCGCGCGCGGGACGCCTGCACACGGCGGCAGCGGCGCGGCGGCAGTGGAGAATCGATTACTTAGCCCGGTATACTCTCTCGTTCTCTCCGAAATTTCGCTCGATGCATGCACACACATAGAGAGAGAGAGAGAGAGAGAGAGCCGTGCGAATCACGGCGGAACCCCGTTAAAATGCGCACGCGACTGCAATTTGTTTCTATAAATACCGCGTAACGCCGTGCTGTTGCAGCCGCCGCAGTCGGCGATCGATGGTGTTGGTATGTGTGTGTGCACGTATGCCAGAGAGGATCTATGTATAGAGGATGGAAATCGAGAAGCGTGCGTGTATACGATGGTGGAAAGGATAACGAGCGCGGCCGCTCGGTGCGGAAAGCAAAACAGCCGCGTCGACAAGTGGTAGCAGTCGCCGTGTGCAGCTGCGTATATAGATATATATATAGAGGTGCGAGACAAGAAGGGAGAGAGAGAGAAAGAGATAGAAAGCGAGCGACTTACGGAGAGAAATAAGACTCGTCGTCGTCGTGGATCCGCTGCTTGTCATTCGTAGCTCGTCTTTGCTTTCCAAACTACTATATACTAGCGCGAGTAGTGTCTGTCTGTGCAGTGTATATATATATATGCACCGACGACGACGACGACGACGAGGAGAGAGAAGGAGGAAGACTAAGAAAGCCAAAGTCGCGAGCGAGAGTGGTGAGTGCACTCTCGCTGCGCGACTCTCCCTCCGACCTCTTGCGCCCGCACACACTACCTGTCGCGTGTATATACCCACACACACGTACACGTACGTAGCGTACGTAGCGTACAGGTCGTCCGGGGGTTCGTTCGTCGCTGGCGCTCGCGGCGCGTTTGGGCGTTCGGCCAGACTCCGCGCGCGCTCTCTCTCTCTCTCCCTCTGAATATCCACTCGACGCGCGAGCCGACACACAATGTGTGTATTCTTTAGGCGCGCGAGCGCGGAGGTAGAAAGAAGCAAAGAAGGAGGAGGAGGAGGAAGAAGAAGAAGCTGTGCGAGAAGGAAAGAGAGAGCGGCCGATCGATCGGGCGGCCGTGCGCTCGCTCCTCTCGATCCTCCTCCCTCGCTCTTTCTCTCTCTCACTCTCGCACGCGCGTACAGAAAGAGAGAGGAAGTTTTATAGTAACGATCCAAAGGTGCGCGCGAGGAAAAGAGCGAGAGAGAGAGAGAGAGAGAGAGTAAGCGCGCTTTTCGGCGAATCGAATTATCGTCGCGCGCCGCTCTCGCGAAAATAGACGCCCGCCGGAGAGGGAGAGAGTGAGGGTTTATACACACGCGGAAAGGATGTGTATAAAGGAGAGTGCGCGAGAGAGAGAGAGAGGTGAGCGTGAACGAGCTACTCCTGCGAGCGAGCGCGGAAATCAATAAGGGGCAATAAACCGGCTCTCTCTCGGTCTCTCTCTCTGTCCGTGTATGTGTATGTGTATGTGCAAAGAGAGTCGGAGAGTACGAGAGGGACAGGGAGGGCGATAACGAGCAATAGTCCGCTGGTCAATGTATCTGTGTATCGTTATAAATATATGTATACGTACTTGCGTGCGAGCGCGCGGATTAGCCGGTCGTCGTCCTGCGCCGAGTAGAGTTTGTGTATATCTCTCTCACGCTGCAAGCTCTCGGCTGCAAGCTCTCTCGCTGCTGTGGGCCTCTGGCCCCTCTCTCTTTCCTCTACGTACTATCCTTTGCCGTTCGCACTCACTCTATTCCCTCTACCTCCTGTGTATATCGGAGCAACACAGGAGCGGCGGCGGCGACAGTGTGTCCCACCGCGCGAGCGAGCTCGTCTCTCTCTCCTCTCTCGACGACGCACGACGAGCGCGACGATGCTACAGCACACACTGGACGCCGCCGCGGCTCACTCTCTTGCAACTTCAGCCAGGGTATAGAGAGAAAGAGAGAGCGGGAGGAGGGCTAACGCGAGCGGCTGGCTTTGCGCAGGCTCCAAGGTCCCCCGCCACACGCCACGCGCGACGAAGGGTGGGAGGGATGGATGGATAGAGAGAGAGTGGGAGAGTCCTGAAGCCCTACGGTCCCTACATATATAGGTATATGTATATAGTGTACAAAGCTGGCTGTCTCTTTCTACTGGATGCAGCGGCAGCAGCAGCCTCTGTTTACGACGCGAGAGAGGGATGCAGGCGCCGCGCGGCAGCAGCGCCGGATCGCTCGGTTGCGAGGTGTGATTGTTTTCCCCGAAGCCGAGATGCAGATTCGAAATTCCATATAGCCGCGCGGCGGTCCGTGCGTGTAGTTCGGCTTTTTGTGCGTAGTTACATGCAGATTTGCCATAGTATACTTTTACGTTGTTTATTTTTGTTTCTGTTTTTTTTTTTGTTTTCGTTTTTTGGCGAGGGAGGTAGCGCAGGGGGGTGAGGAAATGGGAGAGCAAAAGCTATATACGGGGGAGGCCAGTAAACTGGTGCGCGTAATAGCTCTGGCTCTCCCTCGGCCGCGTAACGACACTCTCTCTCACTCGCTCACTCTCTTTCACCCCTGTGCGATGCTTTCCGAAAATCGCCCCCCACGGGGAAATGCGAAAATAAGAGCGGCCGGATAACCCCCCCGACCGTAATTGCGCTCTCGTACACACGTTGCTGCCCCGTGCGCCGTCGTCATCGTCAACGCCGCACGTGCCGGGAAAATCGGCCCACGAGGATTTTCCATTTTCCTCCTCCTCCACCTCCGTCCGTCCGTTCGTCCGACCCTCCCTCACTCGGTGGTAGCCGTCGCTCGATATGGTCCGCGATTTCTTCGCCGGCGCGCGCCCTCCCCATGGGGCAGGCCCGTCGCTCTCTGCTCTCTCTCTCTCTGTGTGCTGCGCGCGCAGGATACTACTCGACGACGACGACGTCTTCGCGTACTCGAAAATTCATACCTACCTCTCGCGCCGCGACGACACTCGTGCAGAGGACAGATAGATAGATAGAGAGAGGAAAAGTTGCAAGGAGGAGGAGGAGCAGAAGGGTGGGTCGGAAGAGAGGACTTATTAACGACACCTGTTCCAATTTGTTGCTTTCAGAAGGGGGAGAGTGTAAGGCACGGCAAGCGCGAGGCTCTCGAGAGGGTCTGAGTGCAAAGTTGCTTTCTCTCGATGAGGATTTGCTTTTCGCGGCTAGCGAGGGGAAGAGACAGAGAGAGAAAAGGCGAGTTCTGCAATTGTTTCCAGTCGACGAGTTCGAGAGCCCCTCTCTCTCTCCCGCTAGCAATTTTTTTTTCGAAACTCGCCTTATCAAAAAGTTATACACCACGCGCTATATATATATACGCAGACACGGGGAGACTGCCGACAGGGCGAGAGATAGAGGGATATATAGGGTCGAAACAATTTTTGCCCGTCACGCGCGCGCGTCTCGCTGTAAAAACCAGACAGGCATCACATACACATACACAGACGCACGTGAGTGAGGGCGAAGCACTCGATAAAACAGTCATTTGTTTTATCTCATAGACTTTTATGTGTTACTTTAAGAGGTCCCACTCGCGTCCCTCTCTCTCTCCAACTCTCAACTTGACAAATGAGCCCGGAGTGAGCATAGGGTCGAAATTAGCAGCGCGTTCCCCGCCGCCGGCAAAAAGTGACGGGTCGAAAAAAATACCCACCGTTTGTCTCACGCACGCCTCGCCTCTCGCACCCTCCCCAAATATTTTCGGCAGCTTTATTTATTCATCGCGTAAGCAAGACGAATCCTCTATATCTCCCTCTTTCTCTTATCCTCGTATATCGCATCGATCGCTCTTATACTCTCTCTCTCTATACCTACCTACCTACCACTCCCGCTCGCTCTCTACCTCTTCCTGCTCGCTCTTTCTCCGCGCGTAGCTTTTCAATTATCCGTCTGTTTGCCGTGGGAATTAGGCGGAGGTGGAGAAAGTAGGCGCGCGCGCGCCCGCTCGCCGGAGTCAAAGAAAAATGTAGAGAGGAAAAAGGCTTTCGCCGGCCCGCCGCCACCGCGCCAGATTGGCTAAGCGCGCTCTCTCACTCTCACGTACACACATAGATATATACATATATATATATGTGTATACCGCGTGCGTGTGCCCCGCCGCCGCTGCCGACGACTATCGATTTTCAAAGCGCGAGCTCCGAGAGAGCGAGCGAGAGAGAGAGAGCCGGAACTATTTAAGCTCCGAGAGCTTTTTCCTCTCTCGCGCCGGCTTTGCCCTTTGTAGCTTTTCGCGCGAGCGAGCCTCGGCGAATGATGTGTCGCGGCGGCGAGTCTTTGCACACACACACATACACACATACTGCCCCGAAAGGGAGAGAGATGGATATGGAAATCCATTTCGGCACGCGCAAGCTTGTTTTTTGCCCCTCGGAGGTCAATTATGACCACGCGAGCGAACGGGCCCGAGCGAGAGCTGCTTATACATGCGTAATGGGTTTATGACGATTCTCTTCTTTTTTTCTTTTGTCCGAGAGTGCGTGGGCGTAGTTATATATATATATATATATATATATATATATATATATATATATATATATATATATATATATATATATATATATATATATATATATATATATATATATATATATATATATATATATATATATATATATATATATATATATATATATATATATATATATATATATATATATATATATATATATATATATATATATATATATATATATATATATATATATATATATATATATATATATATATATATATATATATATATATATATATATATATATATATATATATATATATATATATATATATATATATATATATATATATATATATATATATATATATATATATATATATATATATATATATATATAAGAGCGTCTATATGGACTTTTAAAGAGCGCGGCGGCGGTCGCAGCAGCAGCAGCGCAGCGGGGGATAGTATATATTATACAATTGAAAAAGGAAACCGCCGCGCGCCGGCGACCCGGCCGTTTCCACTTTCCACCGCGGTGTATTAAACCAATTTGAACCCGATCTTCCTCCTCCTCTGTCTCTCTCCTCCTCCCTCGTCTCCTTCGTCTTCTTCTTTTTCTCCCTTCTCTCCCCGCAGATAGCGGCGTCGCCGCTGCTTTTTTGTCACGACGTGTACACGGAGCTTTTGTAAGCCGAGCCGTTGCGCTCGCGCGTTCCCCCGGGGACCGCGCGTCCCTTTGTTCGGAATACACACGGTCGCGCTGATTGCGCTCGCGCGCGAGGAGTCGTATATACTATGCGTCTCTCTCTCTCTCTCTCTCTGTATATATGTACGTCGGTCTTCTTAATTTTTTAGCCGGAGATATGGTTGCAGAGAGTCGGAGGTAATTGTTTCGGCGCGCGCGGCCGGGTCCCGATTGATGAATTATTCGCCGAGAAATGTGGCGGTGTGGTTTTCAGGTGGAGTGCGGCTATCTGCCGTCGGAATGATATTATATTGTTTTTAAAGGCTAAGTGAGAGAAGGTGATAGTGGCACGCTGGGGGTCCATTTTGAGTGCGAGGATGATGGCTGCAGCCTCTCTCTGCTATATGCGTTTAGGTGGATGGCTTTTAGCCCCTTAATTGCTATGCCGGGTAATGAAAAATTCATACGCGAAATATGTGTGTGTGTGTACATAAACGCGATAACATTTTGCTTGAATTAGGGATAGAAATCTGATTTTACCGGCGAGATTTTTAGCCCCGCATCGAGAGGTGACATAGCGCGTTTAGAGGCGCGCATGAATTTTGAATCCACGAAAATATTCCAAACTTCCTCTCCTCGTCCTCCTCCTCGGCAGTGCAGCAGCAGTCAGCAGCGCCGGATTATTCATCCTCGCATAACCAGATTTCTCGTGAAAATATAAAAATATACAGTCCTCGCGCGCGTCTTACGCAGCGCGCAGGCAGCCGGAAGAGGGAGGAGTTCTTCTTCTTCTTCTTCTTCTTCGGCTTCTACGCTCGACGGAAGACGCCGCTAATTTTGAAGGGAAAAATCCTCCGACTATTCACGGTACTTACCCCACCTATATACGAGAGTCTATCTCTCTCCTCTCTCTCTCTCTTCCACTCTCGAGAAACTCGCTCTCCACTTACTTTTTCCCCCGTAATTTTGCAACTTGTTGCAATAAATAGCCCGCCCATGCATGCATTTCGCCGCTCTATATCTATACGCGGCCCCGTACGTGCGCGATAATTTCTTTATTTCACTCTCGCCCCCGTCCGCCCAGCTCGCGCGCGCGATACGATTATGGCCCGGCCTAGTGGGAGGGAGTATATATAGCGCGGAGCGTAACGTTGCATGACTATTATACTATACGCGCTATATAGCCGAGCGGCAACGCGAGCGCGCGCGCGCACTTGATAACCGCCGACTGCGAGTATTACTACGGCTATGCGCGCACGAAATTTATGCCCTCCTCTCTCGTCCCTCAACCTCTCGCCCTACGGTACATTTTTTCCGGCCGCTTTAGCGAATAAGCCATTAATGCATCATCCCGACACGCTCGCGCGTGTACGTGTATAGTATTATTATTATATATAATATTGTACATTCGTAAAGAAGAAGGTGAAGGAATTTTCCCGTGTAATATGCACCGGCCCGCGTGTGTATAATTCACTTGGCCCTGCAGCAGCAGCAGCATATACTCGCGAATCGATGAAATCGGAAAAATCCTGAAGAGCAGGCTGGAAGTTATTCCTAAATGACGAGTACAGCAGCGGTATAGCGGCGGCAGCTCTCGCGCGCGGGATTATTTATTCGCCAGCTATATAGCAGCGAGCTTGCGAGAGAGAGAGAGAGAGAGAGAGAGCTAGCGTCGAACGGATATCGATTATACGTTCGAACGAGCTACTGCTTCTCCTCCGTCTTCTTCCTTTTTACCCCCCTCTCCTTCCACGACGCCGCCCATTAACCCTGCGGACGAGACGGAGTTTCCACGGAGCACGAAAGCGCACGGAGAGAGAGAGCGAGCGAGCGAGAGAGAGATAATTATGGGAACGCAAAAGTTTTCGAGGTCGCTAATTACGGAGCCGGTGAGTCGAAAGGGTTCTACTGCTGCTGCAGCTACTACTGAAAATTCGAATCGCGGAGTTGGCGAAAAATTGAGTCCTTTGAAAATTAAGGATCCAAGGGGCGCCGCCAACTGCTTCTGCTACTGCAGATATGCGCCGCTGCGGCTATTTTCGCATTGTAGCTGCGCGCGAGCGGAGGCAGTGGCGGCGGCGCTCTGAATATTTCACGCGGATTTTCGTAAGTGTCACCCCGGGAGTCTTAGACTACGTGCATATTTCACGCGAGCTTTTAGAATTTTTTAGGGACGCGGAACTGGGAAGCGCCCGGTGTTACCAGGAGGTAAATAATTTATGACCCGAGGAAGAAAAAAACAAATTTCGAATGTGGGTGTATATATATGCAGGCGCGTCGCGGGGATGGCTCCGATTAATTAAAGAGTAAAAACAATGCGGTGCGCGCGGTCGGGCGCCGCTGTGAATTAAACATTAAATAAGTGAAAGTTAAACATACACATATACACAGAGGGAACGTAAATAGCTTTGTATACGCGGGCAGAGCGAGTTCAAGCACCGCCGCGGTGGCAGCGTTATTTAAAATGTCACCCACCGCGCGGCGGCTCCCTGAATAAATTAGCGTATATGCAATCGATTGTCCATTCGGTAGCGGGCGAAGCGGTGAAAAACTGTTTACCCGCTCTCTCTCTCTTTCTCTCTCAAATCGACCTCGAGCGTTAAACATATGCCATTTGTTAACGCGCTGTTTGTCGGGCGGAAATCGTCGGCGTTTAAAAACGCGCTCACGCCCGCGATAAACGTTTCATACGTCTGCCCTGCGCCCCGCTCGTGTTTACATACATATATGCATATTGCATACATGTACGCGAGCGCGCGCGCAAATTCGCGTAACTTCGTTCCGGAACTCGCCCAACTTCGCCTGGATGTGTGTACACACACAGCTTGTCGGCTAACGAACGAACGAACGCGCAAACTTATTCCCCCATCCCGCCCTCGTCGTAATTCTCGATCCTCGCTGCAGCTTACTCTTCGGGAGACCGACGGCGAGGAGAACGAGGGGACAGATAGTAGAAAAAAAGGAAGAGAGGAGAATGAATCGTATTATACGATTGGAGCAAGTTTTCGAGCGACGCCGGCATTATATTGCAGCGCGGGCCGGGCGCTCGCTCGAGTGGGTCACGTAGTAGTGCTTGTCGAGCGGAAAGTTGTTGCCTCTGCCAAGAATCTTGGAGTGCGCGATAACCCGGCCGATTGGGCTACTTAACGTCGTCGCCGCTGCCGCCGCGCGCGCTCTCGAATAAGAGCCACAAGTCGCGGTGTGTGCCGTCGTCGACAGCGTTTATATGAATGAACGAACACGTGTACGTATGTATGTATGGGTTATCGATTAGAATAAGTTTTTTTCAAGCACACTGATTGACGCGCGAGTGAATTCTTTTTTTTGTTATGTTCCCTTCCGCTTGGTCGGGCCAATTTTTTTTTCCTTTTATTTATTCATTGTGAATGCACGTGTGTGTGTGTGTGTGTGTGTGTGTGTGTGTGTATACATGTCACGTGGGTGCATATACACACTCGGCTGAGCGCGCGCGTTATATTTTTGTTTTTCCGTAAAGGGTAATTGATTTTTGATCGGCCGAGTGGATACATCGAATTTTGTTTTCGGAGGCTGATTAAATTGCACGTCAATGTTTTTTTGAGCGCACCGCGCAGGAGAGCACGACACAACGGAGGGGAAAGTGTACAGTAATTTTGTTATGGCATTTTCTCTCGAGTGCGTTTTCGTTTGTTATCGCGCGTGCCGCTGAGTTTTCTGTGTTTGTGTGTTTTCGCTCATGCTAATCGTAATCTTCGCTCGCTCGCTTGCGTTATATTGCGGAATAAGCAGAAAATAACTGCGCAGAAGATAATTCGTCTGATTTACGAGGCGGACTACTGGTTTTCCCGAGAAATTTACAGCTCATGGTTATATCAATTCGGGGTAATCAAAAATTTGTTGAATATAATACGCGGAATCTCTAATTTACTTGATTTAAAGGCCTGCCATTGTATTTATTTTGCGCCGCGCGCTTAACTTATACGACGGTGATCAATCTCTCGCGCCGGCGCGAGCGTGCATGTGGGTATATCTATACCAACACGTGTACACGTTAAAGCGTCGTATAAACATCGCTCATAAAAAATTGACACCGTAACGCGCGACATTGTGTTATATACGCAATTGGAGCGTGCCGCGGCAATTAGCCGGGCTAACTACTTAACAGTCATACCCCGTCCAGCCTCCACACACATATATATAATATATATATACCCACACGGACACCTATAGACGAGGCTCATAACAAGAGAGCCGCACGTTGTATGGGTATATCGTATATGATACACTTCTTCTTTCGCGCACGTATATGTACGTATAGTTTTTCCGATAGTCGTTAGCGATACTATACACGCTATATATATACGCATACTTGTATCCCTCTTATACGGCCGGCAAAAACTTTATGAAAACTTCCTCCACCACTGGCGCGCGCGTCCGCGTACATTCTTATATAGTCCAGAGAAGAAGAACTCGCTCTACTCGCGTCCGCACTCGCGCTCGTTTTCTCCTTTTTTTCCTACACTCCCTCCTCCGTCGTGCGCAATTTTCTTCCCATCAGATTTTCATATGAATGATATTTTTTGGCTGAGCGCGCGCGGAGAGAGGGTGAGGACCTTTTTTTCCTCCTTTGAAAGACAAGAGAGAGAGAGAGAGACAGAGACGAGGGGATAATATGAGGGGGGAGAACAGGGATGATGACGGATCTGAGTGATGGCCATTCGGTGCTTTTAGTAGCGTTTTCCTTTTCTCTTTTTTTCCCCTGTCTCTCTCAAGAGAGAGGCTCGACACGCGCGCGCGCCTTGTATGTTGACGAGTCATTAAGGGCCTGTCGTGTATACTTGATCACAGATTTTTCGATATTAAATTTTTTCTCGCACCGTCGAATCTCTCTCTTCCTCCACTCTCGTCCTGTTTTTTTTTCTCTCTCTCTCAACGCTCGTAACGAGGAATGCGGCCAGCAAAAACGATCGCAGAGCATTAGAGACCATAATTAGCTCGTCGGAAACCAGCAAAAGGACAACGCGCACACTCGCTGAAAAAGTCTGCCTACATATACGTATACGCTCGTATGGGCGCACGCGTAATTCAATATGCGTAGTCGTCCGGCCATTTTTCATATGCTTATTTATAAGATCAAAGCGAAAAGTTCCACGAGAGACCATTAGCCTTTAAAGCGACTTTTTTATATACCCATCCAGGTCGTGAGTTGTCGAGTGTATAGACGTGCGCGCATGTATAGCTGCAATGGTTTTGTGCGTGATACGTGATGCGCGCGGAAATCCGAAAAAGTCGTGTTTGTGCAGTGTGTATGTACATATAGCAGCGCGCGCTCGGCGAGGTAAAAAGATTCTTGGAAAAATGAAATAAAAAAAATCAAAGCATATGTGCTCACCCATTATAATATAATATACACATACACATATGCACGATAATTCGTATGTGCAAGAGGTAAACTTCGTTCACATTAATTCAGATCCACTAATGTACACATCAGAGGCTAATGCGCAGTCCTAATAATCGAGGCTGGGCCGACACTCGTCCATGGTGAGCGTCTCCCCGGGCGGACAGCGCCTCGACGCGTCGATGAAGCTCCTGCCCTGCTCCTCCTCTGCCGCTTGGGCTGCCTCATCCGCCAGCTTCGTCGTCGTGTAAGCGTGAGTGGTGGGAGTAGTAGCGGCGACAGTTGTCGCGACGACGGTGTGATCCCTGGGCCGATACAGCACGGTCCTCAGGCCCGTCTCGATCCGTTCGCTCACGTTCTTCGCCGTCTGGTCGATTTGCTCGAAGACGAGGCCGGCCTCGACGCAGGCCAGAAGCAGCAGCAGCGATGTCAAGGACGCCGCCGTCGCCGTAGTCGTGCTCATTTTGCCCCAGCGCCGATGCTGCTGGAAGGAAGGAACAATGCGATGGAGAAAAATGGGTTTCCGAATTCTAGCAAGAGTTTGCTTTTCATTCCCTTAAAAAGTTCAGCGAGGAAACTCACCCGAGAGCTCTCCGGGACGGGATGTATTTTTCCGCGGTTAAGAGGTCTCTGCGCGTGTTTTTTTTTTCACTCCCGGGGATCCATAAGTGCGCGAAATTTTCGAGCGATAGGTGCTCCCCCGCCGCCCTCCCCGCGAGTTTTCGTTTAAGTGGAATGTAGTGTTACCACTGCGTATTACTTTGTGTGCGGGTGAGATTGGAAAATTCATTATGCTTATATATGTATATACGTCTTTCTTTTTTCAGGGTAAGTAGATGTGCTTTATTCCCGTGACGATGTATTTTTGAATATTGAAAAAGTTTTAAAAGCCGTCGCGCGGTGTCGCCCCTTTTTTCCTTCTCCCTCGCGCCCCCCGTGCACTGTGTGTGTGTGTGTGTGTGTGTGTGTGTGTGTGTGTGTGTGTATATATATAGTAATAAAAGCGATCAAAGATAAAATATCAAAGTTTCGAATCCGGTATGAGCTGTCGCTCTCGAATACATTATATATAACTGGCACGCCCGGGTATATGTATATAAGTGTTGAGGCGATAAATTAAATAAAGATCTCGGCCATACACGCACGTGTGTTGTTTTTACGCCAATCAGCGGTCGAAAAAGCTCCGCATTTACCATATAATCGAGTTATTATTAATCGCGCGTGTTATCGGCGTGCCGCATTCGCTGTAATAATTATCATAATACATACCGTGCAGAATTACTACATCCGCGCTCATTATGTAAACATAATCTAGCATAGTGCACGCGTTGAAATAACGTATACGCGATATACATCGGCCGCAATAATCTCTCTCTCAAATCGCCGTAAAAAAGTCGTCCCCCGTTACCATTAACTCATCGGCAATATTCCGTTCCCTCGGACAAATCCCCCGCAATTACGGGACTCTGCTCCCTCCCTCCCGCGCCCACGCACAATTGATTCAGCGCGAGAAAAATCGCAACACCGCGGCGCATAAAAAGCTCGCTCGGTCGCGCGGCGGCAGCGGCGACGGCAATCTCTTTCCCTCGTAACGACCGCCGGCGCTGCAGCTATTTAACGGATAATAAGATCGCTATTTCACGTCTCTCCCGTTCGCTCGCTATGGCGCGAGATTAAAAATTCAGGCACTTACCGTCGCTCTCTCTCGCGCCATAAAGCGCCGATAACGCTGATGCGGGCACGGATATCGCAGCGAGCCGACTGAAAGCCGAATAGTCCTAATGCGCTGCATTTATAGACGCGCAGCGACGTCTACTAGGCATGTATATGTATGTATGCATAAGTATAAGAGAGAGAGAGAGACAGCGAAAGAGAATCTTTATCTGCATCGGCTGGAGGTCAGAAGCGCGCGAGTGCACATTGTGCAAGTATTATAGTGTATAGTACGTCGCGCGCTTATCTCGCGAGGGGCAGCCCCCCGAAAAAAAAGGCGAGAAATTATTATCCTGCTCCAGTGACCGAAATGCCTCCCGCTCGCGCGTATCTGTGTGTATGTGTGTATATATAAGCGATTCCCACAGGGGGAAAGAGAGAGGGAGGATACGATTTCGCGCGGGTGGGAGGTAGAGAGAGAGAGCGGAGGATTCGCTTTGCATTCATCGCGCGCGTCCGAAATAACTCGCGCGCACGCGGCTGTTACCGGTTATATTCAATTATGTAATTCGATATCTAAATACGCTTCGCGAACTGTGAGAGTAGCGGGAGGGAGCAGCTTCCGTATCTGTATATGTGTATGTGTGTATGTGTGTGTGTGTGTGTGTATGTACATACATCTGCGTGTATGTATATAAATTTAATCATGCTAAATATAAGCATAAAGCGAACAGCAGTAGCAGCAGCTTCATGAGCATGCATGTATATGTATATGTGTATATATAACCATCACGCGCGGGGCGATCAATAAGCGTCGCCGTTGTCGTTGTCTCGCGTAAATTCTTAAAGGTCTCGCTAACGAGCCACGAAATATTTCATTGCGCAGTAAAGATTCATCAGTGCGGCGAGCGAATCACAACAATATACCGCCGACGGTACATGTATATAGTGGTGCGCTGTTGCGCAACAAACCGACGCCGCGGCGATGTTAAATTAACGATATCGCGCGAGTGAGTCCTTTTTTATGAAACGTCAGAGTGTGTGCCGTGGCGTGTTCAATTACGTGTCTTTACGGCTGTAATTTTGTTATTTTTTCCCGCTTGGATGTTGTTTTTTTTCCAGCTTTGGAATTTTCATCAATTATCGCGCGGCTATTCATTCGTTATTGAAGCGTCGATTCGAAATATCTCGGTGTATACACAGCGCGATTATTATTGATGATGATTAAAAATTGAGTTAGGACGTGTAGGTACAGCGTAGTGGCTATAAAAAATTTACAACTACGTACAAAAGTACACTGTTTGCACTGTGCATTGAGATCGTTTGCGGTTTGCAGGTATCGAATTTTTCAAGTTTCACGGTGCTGAAAGACGTAATAATTAGATTAATCTGCAAAAAGAAAACGCTGAAGGAAAAAAAGAACCCTCGCGTATTACTATACATAAACCACAACACGGCCAATAATTCGCAATTCTCTACGTATGCTTTTAAAATACAAATTGAAATATTCCTCGGAAGCATATTCACCGGGGCGCTTACATAAAATACGACGCGAGGCGGTGGCAGCGGTGGCGGGCAGCGGCACATCGCTGCCTCCGACATGCCGCATAAAACGCGTAATTTTATGAAATACTTTTTACGCGCTATATCGGCCGTATTTCGCGGTGCGCGTACGAGTGTGGCTCATGCGTATAACCCGAATTTAGGTAGCGTTCGGCCAGTAGGAAGCCTACGGAATATGTCGGCTTTTGATTCGGCGAGCTTAGAGTTCACGAGTTTTTGCGTATGTCTGTGTGTGTATAGAACTACGGAGAGCGGAATATTTTTCAGGGATTCCGGTCCGAAAGTTCGTAAATAGCTGATTATTTTTTTAATCGTCGCGGGGAGTGAATTTTTCCATGAGCGATGTTCCCGGCGCTTTGATGTTGACTGAATCCTGATAGGATGCATTGCGTTGTGGTTAAATAAAGCGTATATTCATCGTGAACTATACTATTTAATGGTCATTTTTCGTAGAAACATTATTTTTAAATATGCAAATGTTATTGATGTTTTAGTATCGTACGTTCGAAAAGACTCGTGGATTGTCAATATATTTATTATATTTATAAAGACATATTACTTCTAAAATTGTAATGGTATTAATGTTTTAGTATCTTACCTTCGAAGAGAATCATGTATTGTTAATAGGTGTTGTATAAAGACTCCGGAGGTGTGCTATAAAGCGATTATTATATAATGTTCGAATCGGCGTGCAACACTATGCACATAAAAAGTATCGACTTTCGCTTCTAATCCGCTATAATTCCAGTATGCACTTAATCTCGACCGTTTACCATTTATATTCTCATTTCGCTATTGGCTCGACGATGCAGCGTCAGTCCATTTTTGTTCAACAAATTATGCGATGTAAGAAATTTCTCGATAGAGAGAAAGAGAGAGAGAGAGAGGCCATATGCCGCTCGTGGCTCTGTAATCGCGTTATTTGTCGATAGCTGCGAGAGACCCGATCGCTTTTTTTCTCTCCCACTCTCTCTCTCTCTCTCTCTCTCTCTCTCTATTACGCTGAAACAGCTACATCGTATTTGTATGCAAAATAAAATTACAGACGTCGACGTATAGGAACAAACAAGTGTATTTGCAAGTCAAAAGCAAATCGATCCGCTGTTTATTAACAATATCGGGAAACTCGCGCGCTTCTCCCCGACGTGGTATAGCATAGTTGCACTAGCGCGTGAGCGTTTTTATTCGCAAATAACGCGAGCGAGCGCGCATTGATTAGTAATATAAATAGAAAGGTGGTGTGCATACCCGCGCGGGTATCGGCGTGTCGAATGCATACACCCAACGAGTCGAATTACAGGTAATTGGTTTTTCAACCGAATCGCGCCGTCTATACAGAGAGAGAGAAAGCGAGAGTGCGCTATCGGTTTGTCGGATTTTCGAAGGGGTTTTTTTGGGAGGAAAGATAACAGTTTTTTCAGTTTTATATGCTTTTTGAGGGGAGTGAGGTGTGTGCGTGAATACGTATGCGAATAGAGCAAAAAGCAAGCCCAGACAGGCAGCTCTTATCAAACGAGTTCTATGTGGACGCGGTGTATATGGTGGGATCGCCCTAATCGCTCTATAACGATTTTTCGAGTTAACGAATCTCACAGAAAACAATCGCAACCGCTATTAAAAACGAAAAAAAAGCGGGTAACCCTACAATGCGCGTGCCTGTGGTTTTAAAATAAAAATATCATTCGGGTACGTTGACCTCTTGATCCGTTTACACGTGGAATATTTATTTCGTTTTTTTTTTTAATAGTTAATAAACTTAATGTTTGGATTTTGTGAACAGAGATAAAGTTGCGTCAGAAAAACTGTCATCCCTTTTTTATTTATAACGTTGCACCTCGTGTTTGCAAATATTTAGTGATTGGACCGAATGCGAAAAAAAAAATACTAATTTATCATTTTGATCTAAAAAATATTCAATGTACGAGGGAGAATATTCTGTTAAATATAACAAAACGCGTCATCAGGGCAAGACAATGTGCGATGATTTATACTGAAATTATTGCAAAGCACATTATGACAGTGAAATCATTCGGTATACAATTGTATTTAACGTTGCACAAATTATTAACAATTGAGACACTGTGTCCACGAGTCGAATCTCACTTCCCTTTTCCCCCAGTACATAAACCCAAGCCCAGCCAACCAAAAAAAAAAGGGAAAAAAATCCCTACTTGCTAAGTAGCTACACCACTCTCGAGTCTCTTCAAAAGTCTCCGATCCCTCGATCCGTAAACATCGGCCTCCCCCCCTCTCTTTCTCTCTCTTTTTCTCCCTCCCTACACGGGGATTTTATTAAAAAGAAATTTTCATGAATTTTAATAAGGCATTCTCATGCAAACTGCAGCAGCAGCAGCAGCCGTACCAGTACCGGCGGCTGCTGCTACAACCTCTGCGGCCGGGAGAGATTTTTCCAATAGTCCTCATCAGGCTCTTTATCTAGAAAAATGCAAGGGTTTGCTTTTAGTTAACCCAGAAAAACAAACTGGGTCGGACGTTAATCGTGATTCGCGCCGAACAAAGGCCACGGGCGCGTGGGCGCCGGGTGGGTAGGTATAGGTACTGGCGGCTGTAGCTCCCGCTGCTATAGTATAAGGATAGGTATAGGTATCGAGGGAAAATTAGGAGAAAATCACGTCGTCGTTGTGAAGGAGCGATTGAGCCTCGGCGTCGCCGCTAACGGCGTCACGCGCCAGTGTCCTTTGGATAGTCACTTGGCTGACTATATCAGCTCCCAGAGAAAGAGAGTAAGAGAGAGAGCCTTTTCAGAGCTCCGCAATGATTTTCGATGCGAAGGCTCTTTGTGCGCAAGAAAAAGGTTGGATTAAGGAATTTGGGGAGCTGGATTTTCTATTTTTCGTCCCTTACCGCTCGGACCCGGCGCATCTTCTCTTCACTAATAGCGCACAAACGTTGGCATCTCGCCACGTAACACACACATAGCAAAAAAAAAAATAGAATCTCTGGAATCATCCCACACGCCAGACCTCGTCCAGATTTGTGTTTTATACACCTTTTTTCTCTCTTCCCCCCTCGCCCTCGTGCGACGACCGTGATGGGTGAATAATGGCCGGGGAAATAAATAA
Organism: Torymus aiolomorphi; assembly: GCA_036365515.1. Classification (NCBI taxonomy): domain Eukaryota; kingdom Metazoa; phylum Arthropoda; class Insecta; order Hymenoptera; family Torymidae; genus Torymus; species Torymus aiolomorphi. Next base: position 219,820,669 of record CM070875.1, on the reverse strand, counting down.
GTATACACCTGGTTTTGTTCCGCTGGGCTCACATATACACACAGGCGCGCTCTGCGCGTGTGTATATTTATCGCTCGCGATTTATTGCCAAATACTTTAGAGGCGCTTTACAGTCACGTTTTCGCCGAGCGCCGCTCGCGCGGCGCGCACCAGCTATACATTAGGGCTTACACGTGTACAATATACATATACATAAACATATAATAAAAATGCGGATATCTTATTCGTATATCTTATAAATTAACGGGGTCGATCAATCGATCGCGTCGATTCGCAGTGTATGTGTGTATGCGTGTGTGTAAATATATATAGTATATATATAATAGAAGGGCCGGCGAGTAGCGGCAGCGAGTGTCCGTGCGGGAATTGCCTCGTCATCATCTCTCGAGGTGGTGGTAGCGGCTGCCGGGCTTATCCATCATAATTCGTTATCTGCAACAGAGAATGAGAGAAAAAAAATAACACAAGGCGGTATTATTATACGGGCGGAATTAATTTTAATACTTAATGGGGTTGGTATGAGTGGGAGGGGGAGGGGAGGGGGGGGGAGAAAGGATAGAGGAGCAGCGCGAGGTATATTGGACGTATAATGTAACTTGCACCATTATATACGCGAGGGTATTTTGAGCTTCATGAAGTCATTATGCCGCGGAAGAATTATATTGTGTATGCTAAGTAGGGTGTAACGTAATTTTTTTTTAAGTATACATTATACGCAGCCATGGGTGTGCATTGTCTCCACATAAACCTGGTGTATTAAAATTACGCATTCAGCGTATGATATAAAAGTAGACATGAATAGAAAAAAAAATATCTTTATTTCGGATTTTACATTCAATTTTGAAAAATGATTGAAGACTGAAATGGCTATTGAGTGTGTGTGTATATATATATATATACACACACACACGAATACGCTTGACGGGTAAAATCGAATAAAAGACTGTTCCCTTTACTTCTCATGACAACTTTCGCAATATAAACGAGCTCGTATAGCATGAAATAACGTGATAATATATGTACAAGGTAGATTTTTATGGCGTCCGCGCGAGCTTGCCATCGCGATATATCTATATATGCTTTTCTATAGAACACACGAACGAACGATTGCCTCTTTAATCGGAAATTATTTAGCTAATATACACGAGTCCCTCTCAATCATCGTGTAGTATAGCGCCCGCTAAAGCACGTAATTCATCTTGGACTGTCAAAAAAATAAAGTTAATTTATTAATTAGGAAGTAGCTCGCGGCGGTGAGGTGGAGAAAAAAAGAAGTTGAGTAATAAGTAATCGTCCTCGAATCTCACGAACTAATCAATCGATTCTTGCATAAATATTACAAGCGGATATAATTTAACAGAGTAGTGCGCGCGAGCGCGGGGAGGGAGCTATATATACATTATTATGCATCGTATCTCGTGTGAATCTTGAATAATAAATCAAAACCTCTTTTCAGGTAATTATTATAGAGCCTAATATATCTTATGCAGCCATCGCTCGCTCGCACCTAGGCGGGCTTATTTGATTAGTCATTGCATTTAGTGCTTTTTAACTATTCAATTACACCGCCGGTGAAATCGCTATATATCATCTCGCTCTCCCTCTCTCAGCGCGTTAAAAGGCTCGATGGCAGAGACGCGCACTCTCGCACACAAGGCTGCGCACGTTTTAGCCTCAAGAGAGAGATTTACAGATATATATTGCCTGCTTCTATTAGACGTGTTCTTTTTTTTCCTCATTCCATAGGAAAAAAGAAGAAATACTCGAGTTGGTATATTACACCGCGCGACCTATGGCAATTACAACATAACGTATTTATTAGTATTAGTATTTTATTTATTGTAAACAGTAGGTATAAAACATTTCTAATATAACAAACTTATAATACTTTATAAAATACAACATAAAACGGTCTTATTTAAAATTGGATGGAATTAGTCAATGACTAATTTCAGTCCCTTAAATTAATACTGATTGTGAAATATCACAGTCTAAACTTAAGGCTATATAATACTGACAAGGAAACTACCCGAGGTGTCCGCCTCCGATTTTTCTAAATTTTTAATAATCCCAATCCCTTATTAAAGGGGTGAAACCCGCCCTTAAGTTTACCCTCGAAAAAGGTTTTTTCTTAATATCTTAAGTTCTAATTAATGTTTTGAAATGAAACAAAATGGAAAATTCTTCTCTTTGAATGACGAAACTAGTAAGTATAGTTTGGTCCCCGGGGGTGGCAACCCTTACTTCTTATTTCAGAAAAACCTTATTTTTTAAACTATTTTTCTATATAATATTTGCAATAAAATTAATTGATTATTATAAAAATCATTTTTGGGCTTAAAATAAAAAATTAAAGTTGACGTGTTTCAAGATTTTTGTAAATAAAAGCGTTATCGGGGGTAAACAACCCCTTAGGCGCAAAATACTTTCGAACCGTTAAAATAAATATTTTATGTTATATAATGCATAATTTATTTTTATTTGGGTTAATTTTTTTCTACGGGCCCAATTTCCTATTAAAGGGATGAAATGCACCCCTAAAATTCACCCCCAAAAACGGTTTTCTCTAGACATCCCGAGTTCAGATTAAAATTTGAAATGAAACAAAATGAAAAATATTTCTCTTTCAAATTCGACATTAGCAATGGTTGTTTCATCCCGTGGAGTAGCACCCTTATATTTTTTTTCGGAAAATCTTTATTTTTTTTAATTTATTTTTTTATATAATATTTGCAATAAAATGAAATAATTATTGTTAAAATTAAAAATCAAAGTTGACTTGTTTCAGGATTTTTTCTAATAACAGCGTTATCGGGGGTTAGCAGCCCTTTGGATGCGGAATACTTACAATTAGTACCATTGAAATAAATATTTTGAGGTGTATAATATATATTTAGTTTATGTTCGTGTCAGTTTCTTTTATCGAAATAATGTAATTAATGAAGTCGTTTATAAACTCTTATACTTATTGTGCAATTTAAATTCGAGTATTTTTTATATTTACGTATAGGTAAATAAAAAGGATTGAACTAGAAAAAAAATGGGTGAGTTAAATGATTGACTGATCTAATGAATAGAAAAGCTAATTGTTATTATTATATAATTACTTTTTATTAAAAGTAAAATATAAGTATATTTTCACAAATTGTCAAAAAAGATTCGACGAAATATACAAACGAGCTTACAGTTTGTTCCTTATCACAATTAATTTTGTTTAAGCATTATAGGTTGAACAGTAATGAATATCTTCAAAAAAATGTTTTAAGCACAGTGATTTCTGACACTATGAACATTTTATAATAGCAGTATTTTTACACCCTAGTATCTCACAATGAGCTTGGGATCCACCAAAGCTAAAGTCCACCGAATTTACAAATTCATTTGGTTTATTATCGATATAGCCGCTTTTATACCAAGAGTATTTAAACAGATTTACGTATCGAGGAGAAGATAACTGATTGTGCACCAGAGATTGTAATTTAATTACATTATTTCGTACGTGCAAACTTATATCTTTATCCAACAAAATTACACTATCGGAAAAGTGTCTTACAAAATTTTTCCATATACGAAAGCCAAACACATCCAGTGGTTGTATTTTTCCAGTTGTACCTTTAAGAATTTTGAAAAGTTTAATGTTTTTATCACTAGGTTTTTCTCTTTCTACTGCTTCTGTGCAATGTCCGCTCCAAGAATCTAACAATAACAAATTGCTTTTTCCAAAATTTGGAAAAAACACATCCCTTAACCATTTTCGAAAATGATCTAAAAATAAATTATAAGAAAAAAATTTGGTAGATCATTACAGTAAACTATTGCTATTTGGGGTACTAAAAATATACTGACTAACTGATCTGTTTTATGCAGTCGCGGACTCCAGACTCACTCGCGTTATTTTTGCACGGATGTTTTTCTCCGCGAAATTCGCTATTTTTATCCATGATTCCAAGATTAGCTTACAAATAATTGCTTATTCATAAATATATAAATAGAAACGAGTAAAATATTTACTTAAGAATAAGTATTAATGAAAAAGCAGAAATGAAATATAATATGACATGCCTAAATACTCAAATATGAATATCCTAAAATTATAAGCAAATTATAATTATCAAGCAGTGATTTCTAAAAAGATTAAAATATACCATAAAAATTTAAAAGCCAGCGATTCTGCATACAAATATTTGTGCAGTTAAAATGAAAATATACAACTTGTTCGGAAAATGTATGCGTCTGTAAACATAATCCTGTAGAGCGCAAAATTCTAAGAAAAAAGTTCCTTTACTATTTTTTCATATGACTAGTATTTTTTTAGTAACTGATGTGTTTAAATTCTTTGTTTTTAATAGAAAATGTATACCTATGTTTATAAGATGATATCTATAGATATACAATTCCTATTAAAAACAAACAATTTAAACACATCAGTTACTAGAAAAGTACTAGTCATATGAAAAAATGGTAAAGGAACTTTTTTCTTAGAATTTTGCGCTCTACAGGCTTATGTTTACAGACGCATACATTTTCCGAACAAGTTGTATACTCATGTAATTATTAATTCTCCTATTTATCTAATGTTGTTATATTTAGAACGCTATAATAACAAAATTGTCACATTAATCTAAAATAAATAAAATAATCATGATTAATTATTCTGAATATACACATCATACACCTTAAAATATTTATTTAAATGATACGAAGTATTGCGCGCCAAACGGGTTCTTTACCCCGATAACGCTTTTATTTGCAAAAATCCTGAAACACGTCAACTTTAATTTTAAATTTTATTGTAATATAAAAAATAATTTTAACAATAATTATTTAATTTTATTGCAAATATTATATACAAAAATAATTTAAAAAAATAAAGTTTTTCCGAAATAATATATAAGGGTTGCTACCCCACGGGATGAAACAACCATTGCTAATTTCTTATTTCAAAGAGAAATATTTTCCATTTTGTTTCATTTCAAATTTTACTCTGAACTCAGGATATCTAGAGAAAACCGTTTTTGGGGGTGAATTTTAGGGGTGCATTTCACCCCTTTAATAGGAAATTGGGCTCATAGAAAAAAAATTAGTCCAAATAAAAATAAATTATGCATTATATAACATAAAATATTTATTTTAGCGGTTCGAAAGTATTTTGCGCCTAAGAGGTTGTTTACCCCCGATAACGCTTTTATTTGCAAAAACCCTGAAACACGTCAACTTTAATTTTTTATTTTAAGCTCAAAAAAGATTTTTATAATAATTGCAAATATTATATACAAAAGTAGTTTAAAAAATAAAGTTTTTCTGAAATAAGAAGTAAGGGTTACCACCGCCGAGGACCAAACTATACTTGCTAGTTTTGTCATTCAAAGAGAAGAATTTTCCGTTTTGTTTCATTTCAAAACATTAATTAGAACTTAAGATATTAAGAAAAAACCGTTTTCGGGGGTAAACTTTAAGGGTGGTTTTCACCCCTTTAATAAGGGATTGGGCCGATAAAAAAATACGTGTCTCTTATTTTTCGATCCTCTACAACATATTAAAAATTCAGGAAAATCGGAGGCGGACACCTCGGATAGTTTCCTTGTGAGTAGTAAATCAAAATTAAAATAGTGATATCACAGATGGAAGGTGTAGAGTAGAATAATTTAAATGTTGATTGCAGCTAATGGCCAAGGTTACTACCAATATTTTGTTGTTAGAGATGGTAAAAAATAAAACAACAAAATTATTTCACATTCACGACGTTTCGGACATCTTTTAGTAGTGAACGTCCCTCTTCAGGTAAAACGTCTGTTTTTAATGTAGTGCGGAGAGCTGTCCGTTTGTCACCATCTGTTTGTGACAAACGGACAGCTCTCCGCACTACATTAAAAACAGACGTTTTACCTGAAGAGGGACGTTCACTACTAAAAGATGTCCGAAACGTCGTGAATGTGAAATAATTTTGTTGTTTTATTTTTTACCATCTCTAACAACAAAATATTGGTAGTAACCTTGGCCATTAGCTGCAATCAACATTTACTTACCACTACTACCATTAGCGTCTTCTTTAAATAGAATAATTTAAAATGACTAGAAATTAGATTGACTAGAATACGTCTATAACTAAACCTATTAATTACATTATCTATCACTGAAGTTATCAGATCGTTATTAAAGCCATGTACTAACAATAGATAATCTATATATGTGTACAAGCATCTTGCATTCACTCGCGCTAATAAATACATTCATACATATAAAACCTTGTATATGGGACGATACATAAAACGGATTTACATACAGAGCATTTCGCGGGTGGTTAGTATTAGTATTAGTATTTCATTTATTGTAAAAAAGTAGTTTAAAAACTTAGTTAGTCAAGGTCAAGAAGATGACTTCTCAGAGAACTTAAACCTGCTGAGGGATGAAAAGTTTCTTATCGCAGCAAGCAGGGAATTCCATAAGTGTGCACCTTGTACTCGAAAGATCTGTCTCTAGTTTTGGTGCACGTCAGGGGTATTGTTAATTCTTTAATTTTACCCCTAGCAGTAGCTTTGGGTACATACCTACAAGAAAAGAGACTTTCTAGATAGTCCTGAATATGTATGCGCATGATTTTGTACATAAGTACCGCCATGAAATAGTGTCTCCTCGTAGCAGTATAATATACGATTAAATTCCCCGAATAATCATTCATAATATACAGACGCGCGCTTTTCATCCGAGCTTTATTCGCGCAAAAAAACACGCGCGTATCACGGATCAGCTCTGCACGTAAAAGATTCATTTTCCCCATATGCGCGCACCCGTTTGTAAATTTCCAACTACCGCTGAGTGCGCATAGCCGATATCAAACGTTTCGAGCTCTTTCCCCCTCCCACTCTCCTGTGATTAGCTCGCAATTACAGCGTCGACGCCGGGGCACACGCCATTAATCCTGCGCCCGCGCTCCACTTATCAAAAATCGTTAATATCGCATTACCCCTCCATACATATAGCGATAAAAAAAACTGCTGCTGCTGCTGCTGCTGCGATCAATTTGTAGCGACTATATGGGCGAATTAATTTGCGCATCCGCGCGCCGGTGCCGCCGAGATGACAAAAGCAAAAGAGTCTGTATATATAGATAGGTGTGTACGCGTGCGCGCCTAATTAAGAGGCAGGAGAGGGCGCGTACGATCTTGCACCATTCGCACTTTCCGCCGACGCCGACGCCCCGACGTCGGGGATTTTTTCTTCTTCTTCGGCTATACCTACCCTCTACCTCTTGGGGTTAAGGGAGAGGAGATCGATGGGCGCGCGATGAAAGGGGCCGCTGACGCCGGCGAATATGTGTGTCAACATGCGCCACGGACGGAATATGTTTGTGCGCCGTGGCGCCACGGCGAGCGTATATATATACCACGGGATGATCACCCCCCCCCCCCCCTCTACGCTAATTAAGGAAGTGTTTGTGCCTCGATTAAAACTTCTCTCTCTATACCTTTTTTTATACTTGTATTGCTGCGGGGGGCCGCAGGTGGTTTTTATTTTTCGTGTGTATATCGGGTTTGATGCGCGCGCGCGCGGCTGTGTTCTTTCTCCCCTCGCGGCTATGAGTAACGGTGTTATGTGTGTGTGTGAGTGTGTGCATAGCGGAAATTGATTATTACGCGCGGCTGCACGCTTTTAATCAATGTTTTCGAAGCGACGTTTCGGCAGGCCCGCGAAATTTTATAAAAATATTGTCTAGATTTTCGTCGATATAGATGTGTATGCGCGCGGGTTTTTTTTTTCAGTCGGTGAGTAATCAGATTAGTGTACGTGGAAAAATAATAAAATCATAGAAGAGCAGTGGCAATGTGCGCTGGGTGTATTAAGCCGTATGAAATAGATGTGTTCCTTCCACGTTGGGCACACGGAGAAAATTTCTTTTGTAAAAGTTACTATTATTTTATCATTTTATGCTATAGCAATATTTACTGTAAATTTTAGTTATTTTCGTGAGAACTTGAGTTTGACGCTAATTTAAAATCAAATATACTAATTATCATTAAAAAATCTTTCTCCGAGCAGCAAAATAAGATTATTATCGCGTATAACGAATTTTTAGATATTTATAAACTTATGAATTTTAATTCAGATTGCTCCGACAGAATAACGTCATTAAAATAATCCCACACCGTAACAAACATTATTTTTAAAATTCCAGGAACCGTGAGTGGACTAATAAAGCTTTATTAACTGCTCTTAACTAAGCTCGTAGAAAAAGATTAGGCGTCATGCTGCCTCGAAACACAAACACAGTGTGTTACAATCGGATTTCCCAACTCGTCCTTCGCGGAACGACGTAATTACTCAAAAAACTACTCAGCGCGCAGGAATACGTAACAACATTCAGAACGACAAACCAATTCGAGATAAATCTTTAATATACGCCGGCAGTTTATATATAATATATATATATATATATATATATATATATATATATATACTATATATACATAGAGCACATAGCCGTCGGCTTTATCAGCCGTGGTACATTTGTCTTGGCCTTCGACTTTTTTCTCTCCCTACATGTGTGTCTGTGCGTGTGTATACGAGAGAGCCAACGAGGAATTCCCATATGAAATACACGGAATTTACTAGATTACGCGCGAACGCATATATACATGTATATAGAGCGCTCGCGGGGGAAGATAACCGGTGCGTCGTTGTGAAAAATGTTTAATACACGTGGAATCCGAAAAATAATTGCTCCTCATTCGTAACCATTTATTTCGCTCTTCGTGTACGCGTATATATATATGTACATATAAATAGACGTCGCAGCTCGTATATAGCGGGGATTTGAAAACTTTCAAACGCACTTAATTTATGTTAATCGCGGCGAGAGAGAGATGCACCCCGCGAATCCCCCAAGAGCGCGAAACTATTTACCCGGCCACCGCTGAATACATTTCGCCCGCGATTTTTCCGCCCATCGACGAGGGTGAGAGAGGGAGAGAAAGAGTATATATCCATGCAAAGCCGCTGCGATCATCGCGCGCGCGCCGCAAGCGACGAGTTTATATCCCTCGCTCACTTCTCAGCCTCCGAAAAATTGCTGAATCGTTTCGGAAGAGAGATCCGCAAAGACAAGCCCTACTCGCTTATACACGTATATATACACCCACACTCACATACACACCCACGCATGTGTATATAAGCCACAAACTCGAGTGTGCATGTATATATGAAAGAGCGATGGCGAGAGCGAGATAGCGCTGAAAGAGCGCGCGGGAGACAGACAGACATAGAGACATCTATCCGGGCTCTCTCTCTCTCGCTCGCTCGCTCGCTCGCTATCTCGAACATAAATCAAGTCGCGCGTAATGCGATAATGTCGTATCGGTCTCTGTATCGATTCGTGGTGTGCACGCAGCGGCGGCAGCCACAACGCGTTTAAGCGACGCGCGACGTCGCGTATATGTATGTAGATGCGCAAGCGCGACGTATTAGCCTCTCGCCGGAGGATGAATAATTCCGCGCGATTTCTCTGACGCGGAGGGGAAAGGGGAGAGGCTTCAATAAAGGCTGCGCGATAGATCGATTTGGGATTTTTGGTGATTGAGTGGTAGGGTGGAAAAGGTCGTGTGTGTACTGTGATTCTTGAAAGAGTAATGCCAAGGCGTTAAGGATAAAAATGGGTAATGGCGACAATGAAATAGTCAGTGTGGCGTTTGGAATTCGGGGGTAGTTTTTTTTTTTTTTTTAAGTAAGCGAGTGCTGGAGATTTTATAGGGTGATGGAGTGAATGTTGTAGGTGGTAGTTGACTGGGGCTACTATTTTTTTCAATTTACTAGTTTTATAGGAATGTTTGCTGTAAATCATGATCTCTGGGCGAAACAAAAAATTTTTTGTTTTAAATTAAGAGCCGTTACGAATGCCTGTATGGTATCCAGAGTAGTTCTAAAGTTTATTAATAATTTTGATGAGATTGTATATTCAGAGCCATTCGAAAAGCAGTCAATATCAGCTGAAAAGGATAAAATTTCAGATAAAAGGATAAAAAAATAATTTTGATGAAATGGTATATTCAGAGAGCCACTCGAAAAGCAGTGAATAATCAGATAAAAGGGATAAAAATTCAAGATTGACAATGTTAAAAGAGACGCAACAATAACAAAAGGTCTGCAAATATATGTGGCTGATCACTAAACCTCCGAAATCCTCTTAAAACTCATATTTTCATCAATTTTTATCAATTTCACGAAATTTTGAAAAATTCAAGCACATCCGAGCGCCACAACGACTTGCAGTAATATTTAATAGAAAATTTTTCTCTCTTCGCGCAGAATCCTAAAGGTTCATGACAGCTGTATAAATAATGCAGACTGAGATTTTTATATTTTCTTTTATGAGAATGAGAGAGGGAAAGGCAAGGAGGGTATTCCGGTATTACTAAGCGTTTTTCGAATTTCCAGGAGTTCTCCGCGCAGTGCAGAGAGAGGCTCACCGAACTGCACGATATTAAGCCGCACTTTTCGAACATTGGAAAGTTAAGCAGATTGAGGGAGGACTTAAGGTCTATATAACCCCCGCATGTAAATTTTCCCGGAATTATTTATCGGTCGGTGGGAAATCCCCTAAAGAGGTGTATCAAAGCCGCGCGCGGAGAGAGCGAGTGTATTAAAAATACATTTTCATCAGCGTCTATCAATGTCCACCCGTGAGGCAGCACGGTGAAAAAAACGCACGCGCGCAGGTTGAACTCACTCACGTGAAATGGAAAAGGCATTAAAAAGAGCAAAAAAGCATCGCATACCTGAGCGAACCAGTACGCGTATGTGTGTGTATGTGTTTGGAGAAAGTTAAGGGAAACGCTGCCCGCCGCGGTCAAAGTTGATGAACTAATATGGCGAAGTGCGTGTCGGTGTGCATATACATTCGCGTCCGCGTCTGGATAGTTTCGTCCATTACTACTTGTCTAATATGTACATACGTACGTATACACAAACGTACACACGCGAGCATATACATATAGCCGACGGGACTTTGACCGCATTTTTTCCGGCTTACGTCACGGCTAAGCTATGTGCCCTCTCCCCGCGGGGAGCTCTCTTTTAATTGCATTTTTACGATACGGTAAATAATAGCCCTGCGTGTGCGTCTGTGGTCGACGAGCTTTTTGTTCGGCTGGCGAGCAAAAGGGCCGGCAATACACGCCGCGCGCGCGTATATATCGATGAGTAACGAGGATTTCATTGCGAAAGTTTGCGTGAGTTACGCGTGAGCGGTTATATATTTTTGAATCGAGTGCACGCGTGTATGGGGGTATTGTAGTCGGAGCTGTCAGTGAGCGCGCTCGCTCCCGAGCGCGGGCAGCGCGCCGGAGGTTGAAATATTGATAGATTCCGACTCATTAATTGCGGTAGAGAACGAGTGCGGAATTTGTTCGTTATTAATGTTTCGATGGAAGTTTGCGGCCAAGTTTGTTGTTGGTTTTCTGTGCGTGGGTATGTACGCTCGAACTTGCACGTTACTTTTTGGCTGAATTGAAGTTCGTATTAATATCCCTTTATTGACTTGGGGGAAAAAAAGTTATCGTTATTGTTATACACGGGGCTATCAATTCCCTCTCGTCCACTTGGGTTTTTTTTGTTGATAAGAACACAGCGTGGAGAGATAAGATATATATAAGATATATACCGTGTATTTGTTACATTCCGTCAAATAACGCGATATAAACTGAAATATTTAATTTTCTGGTTTAGCATCATGTCTCATTATGTATATAGGTTACATAGATTGGGAGAACGATCCTAAAGTATGAAACCAGCGGACTTTATGGGTTATAGAATTATAGATTCCCAATATGGTTGCCCGCACTAAATATTTAAAAGAAATGTCAGGGCAATAATGCATGAATTCCTGAGATTCCTCGTTTGTAAATCAAATACCAAACACGCGAGAATGCGAGTATTCAAATATTTATGAAAAATTTTAAATGAAAGACATATAACTGAATATACAAAGATAAAATGACATTCTTTCATTAAGAAAAATGTTGGTTAATAAAGGCATGCTAAAAATCTGACTGGTGAAAAGTTAGTAATTATAAAAAGTTGATCAAATTTTAGTGAAGGAGCAAAGTCAATAATTTAAAACACACTGTTAAAAATTTTCTGAAATTTGAGATAAATTCTGTAATAAAACTTCAAAATTTTTATTAAATTTCAGTTAAATTTAATGGAATTTTGCATTTTGAAGTGTTATTACAGAATGTATCTTAAATTTCAGAAAACTTCTAACAGTGCACTTTAGATTAAGTGTATGCACATTTCTAGAAAATAATCTACTCCGTGAAATCATAGATTATATAGTAACGAGTTGTCGATTAATCTTCTCATTGATGATCATGAAGCTCCTGAATAATTCCTCGATGTCTGCAGTCAATATTTAACTCCATCTACAACTAGCCATCTAATTTGTACGATACTGAGGACTCTGTAGATATACTCAACACAGCCTCCTATTAAGTAATTGCCTATTACCTTATTTAAATATTTATCAACAAATTAAAAGGAATTATGATATCAAAAAAGACCGCTATCGCCTAAAATTAATTAAGAAAAATTTCATTTTGGTCATTTATTATTAACTTGATTATACACTACGTCAAATTCTTAGTACAATTATCAACTCTACTTCAAATAAAAAAAAAGAAAAAAACATACCAAAATCTGTCTCGATTTGATATAATAAATTTATCCAAAAAGTCAAGCTTTATCCGCGAAAGCAGCTACTCTTTCAATAACCACTTCATCGTCAGCAATCTCTCTCCTGTCTAGAAAAATCCACTCCACGTGTCGCCGCGCTATACTGCGCCACGCTCTTCCACACCTATCAATCGTTCGCATCAGCAACCGGTTGCGCAAGCTTCTCCTCCCTCGTCTCTATAAACGACGCCGTCCTCCACTCATCGTCAGCAGCACTCACACATCACACGATCCTCACCTAGAAGATCTGCCGACAGCGTCCGTGGACCTTGTGGTATCCATCCTTACAGCCGGGGTCAATAACCGCGCTCTCCTGCACCTTCGGGTCCTTTGGGCGCTGCCAGAGGACAAACTTGCGCTCGGGCTGCTTCTTCGTTGGCGTCTCCTCGCCAGCCGCGAGCAGCGTCACTAGCACCAGCAGCAGCAGCAGCAGCAACAATACGCTGCAGAGTCGCATGTCGTCTCGCTGCTACACCTTATACTACTATTCTGCTACTGCCGCGGGCCACTACGCGACGGCGTGCGCGACTGTATATGTATATATATACCCATCCGTCCCTATCTAAAGCCGATTATCTCAATTGCCGCGCGGCGCTACTGCTCACATGCCGACGTCACGCGAATTGAATGATTAGGTGCCTGCCGACAGTAGTAGCGCGCGCGTGTCTCTGATTTGCTTCCTCGAACGCTACGCTGCTTCGGGAATTGGTGACGACGACGACGATGCTGTCAGAAGGGCGTGCGGCACTTGCCCCGGCGGTCGAGCAGCTGTCCGCGCTTGCATCCCCCGACGCGCTGCCTACGCGGCGCCGTTATTATGCTGCTCTCCACGCGCACCTCCACCGACAGTGGCGTGTCCGTTTGCTGCTGCTGGATGCTGCCGCCCGCGCACAGAGTCAGGCAGAAGATGAGAAGGACGGCCAGGAAGACGACGACGATGGCGAGCGAGGACGCCCTCAGCATGATCGCGGTCGTCGCCCAAGATCAGCGAGCGGCACACTGAGAGCCAGCGGGTTGCTGCTATTCGATGACCGCGAGAGCCGAGCGCTTGATAACCCGCGACATCTGCTCGACCGAGACATTGCGCCAGCAGGCGAAGATATAGCTATATATACGTATATATGTAGCATGATGCGGAGAGCTGGTTGCCGTAAATGCGTAATTTTTCCAGAACGAGCTATGATTGCGATCGCGGATACAGGGCTGCGCTACATTGTGTGCGCAGTTCGCGTAGGTCAATGCCAAATGGTGATGATGAGGAGTGATCGTGAGGTGCCTGGGGTTCCTGAGAATTTGAGTTGGGTGAAAAAATGGTGGTATGGGAGAGAGAGAGAGAGAGAGAGAGAGAGAGAGAGAGAGAGAGAGAGAGAGAGGTGATGTACTCTCGAAAAATGAATAAGGGAAAGTCGCTCGCTAGTTAAAAAAATTTACTAATTCTTTAGTCATTATTTGTTCACTTATTGTACGCGCAAAATTCAAATTAAAATTTTATTAGATCACTTGTTTATTTTTAGATGGTAGGGAAAAAGTCGCAATTTGAGGTAAATTTTAGAGGTACGAAACGGGTCTGTAATAGAGGAAAGAGAAGAAAGATTTTATATTTATGAATATTTGAGAGAAATATATAGCATTACAAGAAAGTTTTAATATAGAGAGTTATTTGATTTGAACTTTCGTTGTTCTGTTACGAAACGTATACACACTTAAAATTTATTGAGATAAGAAATTCTTCAAGTCTGATGCATATGCATATGTTTGGAATAAAATTATCACCCGTTCATGCCAAATTCCAGATTTCTTTATGCGAAATACTTTTTTTCTTTCTCAGCGATGAATGAATATGTGACGTTTTAATTGAAAGAATAATAGACAGTTACAAAAGAAAGCGATATCTAAATGGTTGACGTAGGTAATGAAATCAAAATCAATGAATGTATTTTGTACAAGTATAGGTGCATCATCAGTTCAAAAGACTGCGTAACAGTTTATAATTGAATTTGTATGAAATGAGAATTGAATGTACAATCTTAATTTACAAAAAAAAATTTTTTTTGGAATGCATTACCGTAAGTATCTTGTAGAGAATTAACAATGGTCATTATGCAATCCCTTTATTTTAATAAACCGCAAGAATATTAATCCATGTACCTAACAAAAAGCTTTTCTTTTATTTACATCCCAGGCAATAAATAGAATCCCTAAACTACATTCGGAGCATTCGTCAAACGTCAAAGTAGTAACACGGAAAATCCGACTTTAAACTTATTTATAACCCATCGATCACTTCGCCATTCGTAGCACACATTCACAGTAACCTATCTCTCTTCCACTCTCACTCACTCTCTCTCTCTCTCTTCCTCTCACACACCACAACAAAACGAAACTAGATATTTATAGAATTGATTAATACTGTTTCCGCTCGACCAACACACTCGCGGCGGCGGCGTCGGGTTTGCATACAACCTACACACAATAACATATACATGCATGATGCATGCATACCGAATCGACTACCACATGTATACGCGCGCGATTACATACATTGCCTCCCTCTTTCCTCCCATCCGTGTTTTTGCGCGGAGTGCGCACCGTTTCTCCGGCTCAGTAGTACAGCAGCAGCAGGCGCTAGCGAAGCTTATCCCCCCGAAATAAGACCCATAGCGGGCGTGAGAGAGGGGAGATTCGGACTCGGAATCCGCGGAAAAATCGAACCTCGCGCGAGAGGCAAGCCGCATGAAATATGAAAATAAAGTTATTGTGCGCGGGAAAATGCGGGATTACCGTCGGCTCGGGGAGAGAGATAGAGGGGGTGGAAGAGGGTGGTAAGGGGGGAAGAGAGTATAAGTGTACGGCGGGCAGAAAGAGAGAGAGATTGGGAGAGCCACGCAGATAAGAGCGATTGTTTCGGCGTTAGATGGCCCTGGGATGATGGTCGGTCGGTTCGTTCGGGTATAAAATTCTGAGGTCGGGGAGAGTGAAGTTTGGGTCGTTGGGGGGAGCGAGAGACAAGTTTGGTAAAAGTTGTGTAAAGTTATGGAAAAATTGTTATTTATATTGTCTACTAAGAGTAAAACTAAAAAATTATCTTGCACTTTTTTCAAAATGTAGGCCAATTTAATATATGTACAACAGGATTGTAGGGTATATTGTTCAGAATCGTTACAACCACATTTTAAAGTGACATTTACTTATACGCTATATATACTTGCATAATTAAATTTCAGAATACTCCAATATAGTGTATTTTGCTAAAAAGACGTGGAGACTAAAACTAGATTGTTAGAGCCAAAGGTCACAGTCGTAATGCCAATGCATACATTTTTCTGAAAATACCATTTCGCAAAATTTCTTTTGAAATATGGGAAATTTTTGAGATTTTACAGTCCGCGCGCTGGCTCCCGGAGAGAGACAGTATGGTAATTTTTGCAGAACTGTTTCTCTTAGTGTACCATCGCTGCCACATGGCGCACAAATATGATATTTCAGTTACGAGGATTTTATGTGGGTAATGCAAAACTTTGGGGTACACTTGGATTCTACTTAGTCTCTATGGAGACCGTAGTCATTAGTTGGAGGAGAGTAATTCGTCAATGAATTTTATCGCGAGGATTATTTTATAGACAAGTGGCAGCTTTTGAAAAAATTATTATCGTTCTTAATCGTTTAATAGGAGGTAATTCGGAGTCGAGTCTAGTGATATGACCTTCGCGAGGAGAAAAAACACACGAGCGCGTACTAGGCAGCTCTGGAAAAATTGGCATATATACAACGAAAATTATATTCGTTATACGTACTTGTATTCAATTCAGGGTTGTTCAAACTTGCGCAAACTTTTTTGGTCTTTATAAAAAATATCTGAAAAATGAAAATTTTTTGTATACACATGCAGTATCCATTTTTTATCGAAACTTTTTAAAGTTTAAATTTTCATAGAAAAAATTTTAACCGTAAAAAAAAAATTTATTCAGCATGCAAAGAGCTAACAAATGACAAAAAGGAACGAAGCACATAAAATTTGTCAAAAACTTTTGCAAAAAAATAAAGAGAGCGAGAGGATCGAAAAGTTTTACGACTTCATACACACTTTTAAGTGCGCACTTCGAATCAATGACCCGAAAAGCACAGTATATACACCACGCACACACATTCAGACAGAAGTGTTGGCAGAAATCGGCCGAGGTGGAAAAAAAAACTCGATTTCCTTTAAAAGCCCTCTCTATTCCCCACAGAAAAGCAGCGATAAATCACGGTCGCATTGTTCGACTAAATTTTTAGGCCTCGCCGCGCGCATAACATCTGTGTCGAGCCCTATATATATATATCCCAGCCTCTCGCACCTCTCTAAAACTCTACATTTTGCAAAACCATCTCGCCCCCCCCCCGAAAATATTAAGACATTCTTTCCTCTACCTTCTCCATCCCCGAAAATCACCGGCCGAATTTTCTCCACACACCGGCATTCCGTATATCCCCGCCTTTGTTTAGCCGCTCGTAAAAACTCACGCGCGAGGCTATAGTCCGCATACCGCACATAATACGTGCGCCACCTCGGCCCCGCCGCCACCTAATCGCGTATATAGCCCAGCCCCTGGCCGCGCGCGCCCGTACACACCTTTTCGCCCTACAAAAGCTGCCGCCCGATATACCATATACATATCGATTATTCCGGCCGCCGCGTGTATTCATCCGCCTTCGCTGTGCAGTCAGGAACGTGGCGCCCTCCGTCCAACTTTCCTCTCACTACACGCTTTATACTCCTACGCGCGGTACCGCCGGTTTCTACTCACCCGCGGTGGGTAAGGCTGAATAGTCACATCCCTCGGCCGAAAAGTGCAGTTTCCCACGCAGGATATGAGCGCACTGCAACATGGCCTTTGCACTAGAAAGTATACCTATCCCCCCGCGCGGCAGCGCATCATCTCGACAAAAGAGAAAGCGCGCGCTCGCGCACCTGCACGCGCGTCGCCCGCTTTTAGTGCCATTCACCGTTCGCTATGGCCATTCACTCCGCTCTTTCTTATATATATACGTATATATGTACGTATGTATATAATATAATGCAGACGCACGCGCGTCATATATAATAATAATTTCACCGCATCTGCGCGACCAGCACGCACGCATGCACGCACGCACGCGTCAACAATTGAAACTTTTATAATGTACATGCCTCTCACTCTCTCTCTCTCTCTCTTACATACGTATATAATATATATAGAGAAAGAGCGAACGGACGTCTGGAGAGTAAACGCGCATGAAATTGCTTGAAATTTACGAGCGCGAAATCAGCGAGGTCGCTACTGGAATATCGCTATAATACTCGCTCGAGAGAGGGAGAGCAATTGCGTGCGAGAAATTGCATCGCGCCGCCGGCACGCGAGAGCGCATCACGTACCTATACCTACCCCCTTTTCTTCTTCTTACTCGTCATCATCATCATCATCATCATTATCGTCATCGTCGTCCTTCGTGAGGGGCATAAGCGCGAGCATCGCGGATGCTGTGCGCGGTAGCCGCGTACATACGCGCGGATGATGGATGGGAAAGGGCGCGCGTGCGAGCATCGCGTGGCCCGCTGAGTTTTCTCCATAAGAAGAGGAGGGGGAGGAGGAGGAGGTTTAATAAGTTCTGGGGAAGCGAGAAGGAAGTTTTCTCGGCTGGTGTATAGAGACGATCGATTAGTAGGTTGAGACGCTAGAGATGCGCCGGGGAAAATTGTTTCGTCGAGCGCCGTGTGTATAGGGCGGCGGATATATATGTGTGTGTGTGTGTGTATTGCTGCTGGGTGTGGAGAAGGTGTACATAGGTGGGTTTTATTGCTGGGTGTACATAGAGTGTGCGTGTTTGTTGTGTTATCGGATGGGTCTATAGAGCATGTGATGCGTGCGCCTGCATGAAATAGTAAAATACTTTTCTACCGCGGGGAATTAAAGTTGTAATTATATGTGGCGAGAGGTTGATTTTCCATTCTTATAAGCGCAGCTAGACTCGTGTTTCTATAGAAATAATATAATTTTTTCGCTATATATAGGCTGGCTAAATGTTTTATGTCGCGAATGTTCAGTATGTTGCGGTTAGAGGGAGTAGTGCGAGATATATAATGATTTGATTGACCTTTATGTGAATCTCAACAATTTTCCGTGTTAGCAATGTGCATGAGATTTTGATTCGATTTATTAATCTATTATAGCTTTTTAGGCAAAACTTTAAAACATAAGATTCGAGAAAAGGAAATAAGATTAATTACTGTAAAAGTGAATTTACTTCACGATAGGAGATTTACTTTACTGAAGTTATAACAGATACCAAGGCTGTGTGTGTGTGTGTGTGTGTGTGTGTGTGTGTGTGTGTGTGTGTGTGTGTGTGTGTGTGTGTGTGTGTGTGTGTGTATGTATGTGTGTGTATCACTGAGACAAAAGTTGAGTAAAAATTGTTAATATAGTTTTGTAAAAATTACCATGCTATCTCGTAAAGCCAGCACAAACTGTAAACTCCGAAATGATTACCATACTTTATACCCTCGTAGAAATTCATCTGTATGAAATGGCCAACAAGTTAGAAAATAGCTAGTAAAACTGGCTAATTAATCGCTATGATGAAACGATTTTTTGACCATTATTTGCCTATTTCTTAGATTGACGTAACAACAAAATATTCGTATATTTGATTTACTTACTAATTTTATCTTTGACGAAAGAGCATTAAAGTGCATTTGATGGCTCACCAAAATATAAATAAATAACATTAACTAATAAATCATTTGTTGTACTCATTCTATGAATAATTCAGCAAAATTTTTATTTCTCCGTCTGATTCTGTCTCTCACTCCTTGTCATAACAGCAAACCTTCTGCTAGCTATTTCCAGACTAAAGAAACTGATCAGTTTTAATACCTCTAAAATACTCAAGAACAAGCTTATACTTGTCTTCGAAAAACTCATTCTATTTTTCAAATTTATTTAAACATTGAGCTTTGCCTATTTTCTTCATCAATTATAACCCTATTAAGAGAACTAATCGGTGTTTTATACACTCAGAAAACGATACATATACTCAGAAAACAATCTTCCTGTACCAACGAGAATCTGCCTGTAGGAGGAGGATTTTCAGTTCAGAATAAGGCCAAGAGAATATCTTCTTATGGAAAGAGGAATATCCACTTGGAACAATGTCGTATGGCTATAAGAGGAGTTCCTCCCGTATATATAATATAATTATTAACAAAAAATAAATAAATAATTACACTGAGAGAAGGATTTGTTTACTGTTAACATTGCATTGTAACTGTTAACATGCGTATATTTAAATATGACCAAATATAGGTATTGTAACAGTTAATATACCATATGTTACTGATAAACATTGATATTGTAACAGTTACAATATTGCAATTCTAATCAAATAGATAAATATGTTAACTATAACAACATTCTTCTCTCAGTGTAATGGAAAATAAAATTCTTATACATGAATGGAATAAAAAGACTTTAGTTCTTTTAAATATTTATATAGTAGTCCTAGTGTCATCTGTTATCAATCAAACTTACACTGCAATTTAATGATATTTATAAAATAGAGTTTTGGGGACCTAAGACCTAAAATATCATTCCTCCATTACTGACTCATAATATTCTTGTAATGAAATGTAAAATTCTCCTCCTGCAGTAGGATTGGCCTCCTATAACAGGAGACCACGGTTCCTGTAATCGAATTACGATTCTACCGCGCGGGAGGAAGTCCTTTTTATTGCAGGAAGATTTTTTCGGGAGGAATTTTATTTTGGTACCGGAGGATCGTTTTTCTGAGTGTACATATCAGAAAACGCTTAAAACGCACTCACTCTGAGTGGAAAATGATTTTTATACACATTAAATTTTCAGTATTTGAATTCCGACAATTTTTGCTCTTGTACCGGTCGTGCCTAAAAATGAATTTCGGAACGTGCCGTTTTATATTTGCCAGTAAAAGGTATCGGAACGTTCCGAAATCAGTTGTCGACAACAACACGGCGGCAAGACGGCATGTTGTATATCGGAACGGCGCGACCGACGGCGCCGTAATAACGGACTACACCCTTGGAAAGGTTTGTAAACTGAACAAGATATTTTCTGAGGCTTTTGTTTGGGAGTTACTAATAAAAATATTTATATAAGTGTACACTCACAAAATGATCCTCCGGTACCATAATAAAATTCCTCCCGAAAAAATCTTCCTGCAATAAAACGGACTACCTCCCGCGCGGTAGAATCGTAATTCGATTACAGGAACCGTGATCTCCTGTTATAGGTAGCCAATCCTCCTGCAGGAGGAGAATTTTACGTTTTATTACAAGAATATTATTGTCAGTAATGGAGGAATGATATTTTGGGTCTTAGGTCCCAAAACTCTATTTTATAAATATCATTAAATTGCAGTGTAAGACAAGTTTTATTGATTTATTGATAAATATTTAAAATAACTAAAGTTGTTTTATTCCATTCATGTAGAATTTTATTTTTACATTAATTATTTATTTATTTTTTTGTTAATAATTATTATATGTACGAGAGGACATTCCTCTTATCGTGATGCGACATTGTACCAAGCGAATATTCCTCCTTCCACAGCAAGATATTCTCTTGGCCCTATTTTAACTGAAAATCCTTCTCCGACAGGCAGATTCTCGTTGGTACGGGAAGATCGTTTTCTGAGTGCACTTGTACGTCTGCACATCGGGTCAACTCTGTTTGGCTGAGTATTCTTACGATAACGTGCAGGGAGATTAATAAATAATTCAGTAATCAGTGCCTGCTGTACCCAAACAAGTATTGCATGGTTGCGTTTATTCCCCAAATCTACACTCAGAAAAACGATCCTCCTGTCTTGAAATAAAATTTATCCCCAGAAAATCTTCGTGCGACAAAAAAGGATTCTTCCTACGCGAAAAATCATCATCCCACTACAGGAAGATTGACTTCCTGTTCTAAGATAATTCCTGCTTCCATAGGAAGATATCCTCTTGGTCCTATTTTTAGCAGAAATCCTCTTCCGACAGGCAGATTCTTGTTGATACAGGAAGATCGTTTTCCGAGTGTACCGGTTCAAACACTCACGCACTAGCAGCCACGTAACACTAAAATCCACTCACTCCGCAACCTTGCATATATATACTTTATAATACACCCCCCTCCCCCATAACCGCTCGCTCCCTCAAAACTCCCGGAATTCCTCCCGCCGCTTGTCGCCTCCGTCTCGAGCCATCCATTTTTCAGGTGTAAAATTCGACGCGAGAGCGCTCTCTCGGCCGTGTATAAAGCAGCGCCGATAACATCGCATATAGTCCTTAAATATACTATACGAGCGAGATCGCGTGCGACGTCGTTTCTCGCGCGCCCCCTCAAAGGGTTCCACAGCGTGAAAAAGTCGTCGTCGAGCGATTCGATCGTACACACACACACACACACACACACACTTAAGGAAGAAGGGGGAGGGGGAGATACGTATAGTAGCATACGTTATTCCCGGCACGGGGGGCTGGAAATTCGGGTGATCGCTCATGTAAGAGAGAGCGAGAGAGACAAATCTTACTGGCTGACTGATCGCCGTCATAAGTTTGAGAAGACGGAGCGGGAGGGGGAAAGGTAATCGCCTCCGTGCCGTGAATATTATAATAAACCCTTTCTCTCTCTCTCTCTCTTTCTCTCTCTCACGGCTACCGCGATCGATTTTCGTGCCGATTTCCAATTATCCCTCATCTTCCCGTCAGACCGAGAGCGTCTCTGAAAGAGCATAGCGTGACTCGACTCGCACTGCTGCTGCTGCTGCTGCTCAGAGCGCGCGGATACATTCAACGAGGATGCATGCGCACTTACGCACGCGCGTGAGCGTAATAACGCTCTCCTCACTATGGTATGCGTCCCTCTGTGTGTATGTGTGTGTGTGTGTATAATTGCGCGCGCGTAAATAGGCTACTTGGCGCTTGGCAGGTGGTCTCTCTCTCGCGCGCAAGCGCTACCGCTACCGAGCGCAAGAGAGGAAAGATCCGCGGAGTCACGGGGGCCCCATTACCGGGCGCGCCGCCGCTTTATTAGCGGCGCAGCGGGGGTGGCGCGGCCGGCGGCTCGTTACACGCAGCGGGCATTCCGTTCTCTCTCTCTCTCTCTCTCTCTCTCGCTCTCTCTCTCTCTCTCTCTTTCTCTACCTTCGCTAATTCAGCGGTGGCGGCGATGTGTATCGACTGCGGCCGCGAGGAAAGGTGATCGAGCGCGAAGAAAATGAGAATCGGAGAGAGAGAGCGCGCCGCGTGTAGGGGAGCGTAAATTTACACGTATTAGATACTGTGTGTGTGTGTGTATTGTGTGCGAGGGGCCCCCCTGCTGGGATGGACGATCCTCCGCCGCCGCGCCGTGATGATTTTCACCTCTAATTTGTAGCGACAGCGAGAGAGATAGCGATACATTCCGAGAGAGAGAGAGAGTATATATATAAATATATCGCGCGGCGGCTACCGATTTCTCGACCATAACGCCAATCAATTACGCCCGCCCGCGCCCAACTGCGCGCGCGAGCTACTAGTATTCTTCCCTCTCGACGCTGACGCGAATGTGTGATGCGCGTTTGTGGGAATGAAGGGTATATCTCACGTATATAATCCCTTTGTGCGGCGCGGCTCTCGCGCGTATGTTAATTCGCCTCGGGATGATGGCCCCGGCGGTGCTGCAGGCTTCTCGAGTGAAACATTCTTTTATCTGCTCTGCTGCTCATTCTCGATCCCTAATTTATACATATTTATAATTGCGAGGAGAGGTTTCGCTTATCGCTAATATACTAATTAAGACGGCGAATCGACTCCGCACGCTCTCAGTCCTCTGTATCTAAACTACATCTTTATTCAAATGCATTGGCATGAGCGTCTTCCCGCTGTTATCGAAAAATTTCTTGAGCATTCTCAGAGGCGTCGCGCAATTAGCATTACACATACATGCCTCGCTCCGATATTTCGAGTTCCAGATAGCGCTCCCCCCATATATTTAACCCTAACAGCACACCCTTATCTCACCCCGATTGTCGTGATTAGCCCTTATAATATACCGAAAAACTTCGCCCGCGCAATAACCGCGACAGCAGCAGCAGCAGCACCTCCTTCTTCTTCTCGTCTCCTCCTGCTTTCGCTGTAGCTGTTATAGCTGCTGCAACTCGGAAATCTAATATTTCGAATGCGGACGAATCGGGGGCCGGCTCGGATTTCTCCTTGCCGCGGTTCGACGACCCGCGCGTGTCTCATCGAGTTTCGCGTCAGCGGCGGGGCAAGAGCAGCAGCCTACCGGGCTTGCGCCGAATTTATATATTCATAAATATACATTATACTCTCACGCGCTTTGTTCGTCCGCGCTCGTGTATTTAGATATTTTTCGGTGGAGTCGCGTATGCGCGTGTGCGTCTGTGTGTATCTGAGAGTGCCGTAGGAGGGTTTCGCCGAAGCGAGAGAGAAAGAGAGAGAGAGAGATGTCACACCCTTTCAGCCGCGCGCGGGCGCGTTGTACATGCATGGAAGCCCTTTTGCTCGAGTTAACCCGGCGCGCCGAGCGCGGCGGCGGCGCTCACGCACTGCGGCACACACGTCGGCCGGAGACCCATTGGCACTTATACGGCGCGTGTCTCTCTCTTACTCGCGATTCATTTGTGGAAGAGATCCTTAAGGCTGAGCGGAGGAGGCAGTTTATGGAAATGAGGCGGCGAATAAGAGGTGTATACGCGAGTAAGTTTCTCGGTAAAATATAGTTTTGAATATCTCGGGGGTATGCGCGCGCACGGGCGCGGTGGATGCGACGATTTCAGAGGCGAAAGAGAGACGTGTCGTCGGCGTCTTTGTGTATGTGTGTGATGGTTATAGTTGGGGGGATATGTTGGATTACGTGTGCTTCTGAAAATTGGACACACTTGATGATGATTTGGGATGTAATGCCTTTTGGTGGTTGTGTTTGGGCAGGGATCAGACCCGTGGAATCGCATTAAGGTATTAGTATAGTTAGTGAGGGATTGAGTGATGTTGAACGGGAAGTGCGGTTCGGGTTGACGATCATTTTTGCATCTGGAATTGCATTCAAGTGGTGGATGCTTAAATAATTTCAATATTTTTCTAAATTTTATGGATGATTTATTGTTTTTACCCAAATCATCGAGCCGTATTAAATTATGCTCTCTAAATTTAAAATAGTGTAAAAGTCACTAGGGTGACTTCACCAATATCCGAACAATCACCAGTTAACGAACATTTTCTTTAAATATATGTAAATATCAAGCTTTCTATGTATTGTTTATCTAACATGACGATAATTTTCGAATCTTTAAAAATTTTTATTTCATTTTACATAAAGATTCTGCATAAAAGAAATTATCTCGTTAAGAATAAAATCATAAAATCGCCGCTATTGAGTGTTTATTCACTGGCGAAGTATTCATTCACTGGCGAAACGTATTTAGATATTAAGATCGCGTGTTCATTTACTGGTTTTTAGGAGATATTTACAGATTTCTTTTAAACAAAATTTCTGCTTTTCTAACAATTTCTAACAATTCAATCACATGTTGTAAAACTTATACTCTTAAGAGATAGTTTACCGGAATATAAACAAAATTTAGTAGTCTTTGTACTATTTACAGCTTTATTCTATAAGATATAAACCAAAATCGTTATTTTGCCACGTGACTCTATCTCTCTTACTCATCGCCATAACAAATCGCTTGTTACTAGATTTTTAATGGCTTTATCGACTAGCTATTTTGTATACTATTTTGACCATTTCTGCAACCAATAAATGTGAAAAATAGGTTAAAAAAATCGTTACACTTGTGGTAGAAAACTGGAGTCCATTTTTTTGCCATCTTGGTTCAAACTAGCCATTTACTTCCTAAAAAATGATTTCAATTTCCACCAGGGTTCTTTATCTAAAATTTTGTCACTGACGTAAAGTTTGAGGATTTTAAAATACTAATTAAAAAAGATTTTTGCTTTTAATCCATTTTTAATTCTCTTGACTAAATAACAAAAATTGAAATTTCCTTATTCGTTCATTCACTGGTGAAGTCACCCTATTTTATAGTGAAAATTGCTCCACTGCCGAAATAGTGTATATCGCCGTCTTAGAGGAAAAAGCGGAGACGTCGATTTTTCGTTGGAAAAGCGGACACGTCAATTTTTAGTTGAAAAAGTACACACTTCGCATCGGAGTTTAAATTACTATTATTTGAGTTGAGATCCACTAGCACTGGAAAATCATCTGGCTCTCTGTATACTTTATGTATTTTCTGGTATCGTTGTTCGGTTATACATTTATCAAATGCATCTTTTTTAATAAAGAGAAAAAAAATCAGGCGCGAGGTGTCCGCTTTTTCAACGAAAAATCAACGTGCCCGCTTTTCGAACGAAAAATTGACGTGTCCGCTTTTTCCACTAAGCCAACAATATACACTATTTTAGTAGTGTATATGAACTTTTTAAAATAGTAAAATTTCACTAATTTTAAAAGTTAAGATACACTACTAAAATATTGTATATCTACTGTTTTGGATCACTATAAAAATAGTGATTTTTTAACTATTTTAAATTTAGAGAGTGCTCTTGTATTGTGCAAATATAAGAACTAATGTTTTATGAGATCGCGAGTACTAAAAATCAATTAATGGTACATTTCACGTAATTATTTATCATAATTGCAACGTTGAAAATATAATCTTTTTAAACATCTGGATAATTAAAAAAGTTATATAAACCATTTCAATATGTAACACTCTCGTATCAGATATATACGAACATACACAGTATATAAATCTCTCCGTGGAATTCGATTTGTGTTCATTCAAGAGTAATAAAGTACAATGAAAAAAAGCGTATCAGAGAAATCAAGAACACTAAACGATTATAGTTATGTGGTTGTAATATAAGTCAGAAGGCGAGTTTTGCCTACGTCACTGCTTTACAGTTCAGTTTCAGTATATTAATTACGCGCGTGTACCTTCAAACGTATTACAGTTCATTTGTGTAACCTGTTGGTATATGTATGTACATACGAAATATTTTCCTCGTTGTGCCAGTAGTGAAATCACTTCGAAGGATTGCACAATTTTTTCTCATTTTGCTATTTGTAAATATTTGCGAGGGGATTTTTCAATGAAGCGATTTTCTGGTATTTTATTTGTCATTTTTTAATGGCATGTGTTAATATTACTTGAAGATAATTATTAGCTTGTGGTCTAAATTACGATTTCACAGACGCGGATAGATAACGCGCTGATTGCTTGAAAAAGAAATGGTAAGCATTTTAATATGTAGGATTGAAGTCTCACGCATTCAATGCATGTAAACTGTTTGAATTGAAGAAAATTATTTCGGGGTTCACTTATTAATTGAAGTATGAAATTTTGTACAGTGGGTGATATTGTATAAATAAACAAATGGAGAAAATTTATCCACTATTACTGCAGATACTGGAACATGTTGTTATGTCTTATACTGAAATATACGATTATAGAGACGATTTGCTCATTTAAAAGATTCTCTTGATTTTCTGCAACTGAAAGTATAATTTATACTACTATGACGAATTAATTAGTTATCATGTTCAATTTCATCTACACATTTTTCACACGCTTAGATCAAGATTTGGAATCGATATAGCAATTGTGCAATTTTAAATTATACAAAAAAAATCATTAAACACCTACACTAGCTTTCTATGTGCACATTAAAGATTAGTTTCGCGATACCAAAAATATTGTTCTAAAATAAAACATTGTTCCGAAAACATTGTATCCGATGTTAACTAGCACGAAGTAGGTTTTACCATACAAAGGAACAGCGATCAGCTAATTCATGCTAATTCCTTTTAAAGATATCGCTTTAAAAAAGGTTTACGACCGTTTTTCGATAATTTCGCAACAAGAGTACAGCTCACGTACTTAAATACTCGGGTAGCCATAAAACAGCCTTATTGGCACAAGAAAAAACAGTTTCTTTTGTTCCACTACACATCCATTGTTACTTCTCTTACCACTCCTATACAATCCCGTAATTTCATTACAATTTTCACGCTTAAAGAATTTCCAAAAATTCTCAACGACTTAAATTCCAAGGTCCCCCTTTCCCCAAAATCCACACCTATCAAGACTTGACAAGCCTACACACCTCTCCGCACACCACGCGCTCGCGCCATAAAACCGCACCTCTTTACCTCCGTCTAATTAACCGACATTATCGCCACACCGCGACCTACAAACTCGCTCTCCCACAAAAAGGCAACCTAAACAGAAAAAAGCAACAGCGAAGAAAAGAAAAGAGCAAGAACAGCAACACCACCGACCGGCGCAAAAAGCACATATACAGCGCTGAGGAGGCGAAAAGACGGCGAAAATTTATGGCTTTCGCGGGCGAGCGAGTGTGTCTCCTCCCGAAGGCGACTAGCGCGCGGGATAATCGATAAGTCCTGCATGTGTGTAGGCTTAGGTAATATACGTATATAGACGCACGACGCCCCGGGCGTAACGCGAGCCGACGTAGTGATCGATCTAGAACAGAGCGCGCTAATTACGAATTTGCGGTAATTAATTCTTCCCGCGGTACGGTATAGTGCCTGTGCGTCTGCGCGCGGAGTGGTTGTGGTGTGTGCGGTGGAGGGAAAAAATGAGAGAGGAAGGGAGGGGAATCGGTTGTTATCGCGGGCGGCAGGTACTCCGGCGCTGTGAGTGAGAGATTTATAGCGAAGAAGGAGAGAGAGGAGAGAGAGGGAGAGAGTCGTGGTTTTTGTTTTATTTATTTATATTTTTTTTAGTGCGCGCGGAGTTAGATTGTAAATCTAGAGTAAAGTTTCTGGGGCCGATGGTTCCATTAATCTTTATAGATAGATGTGATTTTTGGTATAGAGGGTGCTGTTGTGTTGTTGCGTAAATGAAATTGCCTTCATTGTATGTGAAAAATATGAATCACTTTTGTCTCTACTTTAAAGACAATGCCGCTAATAGGCTACAATGACTTTCCCCTTAAAATTCATCTCCCAAAGCCCCATATCTGCCGGCGATAAAGCACCTTCTCACTTACCCCTCTTTATCTTCGCAGTCAACGGCTCACACCTCAACCGACAACACACAGAGCAACTACAACCGCTACATATATAGCGTACATACCTACCTACCTGAGACTTCTTTTCTGCCGACGCCGCCGCGTGCTCGAGCAGTTATACAAAGTCGTTCTCCCGCATTCAGCATTGTACTTATCGCTTCGGGCGAATTCTCTCTAGGCAAGTAGCGCCTCTCTCTCTCTCTCTTTCTCTCTTTCTCGCAGTCCATCCCTCTCTCGCGATAATTGAGTGGAAATAAATCCGCGCCGCTCGCCCCCTATAAACATGCTAATGGCCGACTCCCGTTGATAAGTGTCTCATACGCTCGCGCGTTTGCTTTATCTGCCGTTTCGTCAAGAGGCGAGCGCCGAGCACCGAGTCGCGTCGTCTAATTTTCAGGACGATCGCTGCTGCGAAAGCAAAGACGACAGAGGAAAAGAGAGTAGAAGAAGAAGAAGAAGAAGTCGTGTAGTACGCTTGCGCGCGCGCGCGTGTGTGTGTAAGTGAACGGAGCGAGTAGGAGGAGAGAAGAGAGAAGCGGAGCGACGAATGAGGGAGATAAAGGCAGTATATACTTGCGCTCGCGCGCGAACGAAGGAGAGCAAGCGAGCGCGAGCGAAAGAGAGAAGGGTTAGTAGCCGTTGTAACGCTATCGAGGCTGTCGCTGTACATCACGTCGACAGCATCCTAGCTGCAGCCGCGTGCGGCTCCTCGATTCTCTCTCTCTCTCTCTCTCTTCTCGGTTTCTTTTCTCCTTCTCCTTCTGGTTGCTGCTGCGGCGACACGCGAGAGAGAGAGAGAGAGAGAGACAAAAGCGCCCTGCGCGCGATACCGCGCTCACACACACACACACACACACACACACACACACACACACACACACACACACACACACACACACACACACACACAGGATTTAAAATAACAAGTGGCTCCGTTGTAGCTGCAGCAGCAGCAGCAGCTTTCCGCTTAATTGAGCTGGAGGCACTCGCGAATTAGCGCGCGAGAGCTATATCGGGGCCCGATCGGCTTTTACTGCCCCGTGCGCAGGCGTGGGACGACGTGCGCGCGCGAACGGGGCATATTGCTCTCTCTCTCTCTCTCTCTCTCTCTCTCTCTCTCTCTCTCTCTCTCTCTCTCTCTCTCTCTCTCTCTCTCTCTCTCTCTCTCTCTCTCTCTCTCTCTCTCTCTCTCTGTCTCTGTCTCTCTCTCTCTCTCTCTTTCTCGGACGTGACTCCGAGCAATATCTCATTGGGAAAAGGAGGAGGTGACTTTAATGTGCCCCTCGTCGAGAGAGCGAGAGAGAGAGAGAAAGAGCAAAGGAGAGTAAGATCGTTAATCTTCGCCGCGCCGATCGCTCTCGCGGATAGTAATTGTTACGGTCTCGCTCTCTCTCTCTCTCTCTCTCTCGCTTTCTCTACTAGTAGTAGTATAGATACTGCAACCGCGCGTTGTTCAGCGGCCGGTCTTCTTCTTGTGCGCGCGCGCGCAACGACTCATAAATTTCGGGCTCCCGCCCCGAAATCGACGCGCTTCGAGCGGCGCGAACGAGAGAAAGAGTAACAAGAAGGAGAATAAGAAGAGCAGGCGAGAGGATGAGAAGGAGACGGAGAAGAAGATGTCGAGAGGTGCAGAAGCGAGCGAGAGAAAGAGAGATAAGCCCGGCGAGAAATAGGTGAGAAGGAAAAATGCAAATCGACGCGCCGCCGCTTTATCGCGAGTGTAATGCTCGACTTTATAGCCAGCTCTCTCGCTCGCTCGCGCGCGTGTGAAATTTGTACTCGGACGCAGGAGCGCCTGAGTGCGACTCTTAATCTTTCTCTTTCGCGAACGCGAACGCGCGACACACACATACACATGAGAGGAGGAGGAGGAGAACCAGTTCCCAGGCGGAGAGGAGAGAGATCCTTTCCGAATATTCCCGGATTCGCGAGAGTTAATCGAGAGACGAGAAGAGCTCGTTTCTGCTGCAGTCTCAATTCTGAAAATAGCTCTCTCACTCGTCGTCGTTGCTGCTGCTGCCGCCGATGTTGCTGCTCCTTTTGCTTTACCTCGTCGTCGGGATTTCTCACTCGAGCCTGTAAGAGAGGGATATAGGGTGGGAATGAGAAGAGAAGAAGAAGCAGAGGCCGAAGGCTTGAGTATATATATGTACAAACGAACGCGGCTTCATTTAAATAATCAAAGTCTTTTACAAGAAATATTACAGTTATTACACTTATTACAACGATGCAATATCTCGCTCTCGATTCTTAGACGCTGCTATGTATATATGATACACAATTGCTGCCATTTCTTTCTTTCTTTTTTTACACCGACGACGACATGTATATATGATACACATACGAAGACACACACATACGCACAGAGACAGTTTCTCTCTCTTCTTTTTTTTCACCCGGAGAATCGCTTATACACGGCTAATTGTTATATCGCATTTATATCGTACACGCTCGTGTGTTTTGTAGGACTAGTTCTCTCTTTCGATTACCGCAACGCGTTGATACGTCTCGACCGTTCGTTCATACGTAGAGTCACTGCATATACATATATATATATATATATAGGAATTCACGTGTGAAAGACAGTCTTTTTCTTTTCTTTATTTATATATATTTCTATGTATATGTTTCACTGGTAGCGCACTTTCACTGTATATATAAGATGGGCGATCGAGTGGTTCGTTGATGGAACCGGTTAATTGATAAATCGGCGATCGGCTCGAGTCTAGCCTATTAATTTACACGGTTACTTTATTTAATTATTTATCGGATGCGGTTAGTCTTACGCGATCGGCGCTTTATTAATTAACCGGTTATGGTGTTGAGTTTCTAAATGGTTCAGTGATTAACTTTAACGATCTTGTACGTTTTGATTAACGAATCAATAATTCGCGAATTATTTTCGATAATCGTCAAAAATAAAACAGTGAAGAGCCACTACTCGGCTATGGAGAAATTCAAATTTAACTATACATGTACACTAAAATATGTATATTCGCAGATTTCCCAGAATCTGCATTAGTCACTTCACTATTTTATTTTTAGAGAGTATAAGCGAAACCAATCCAGTTTTAAAACACTACGCCGTTACCACTCAAACGTCCTAAATCACAGTCGATCGCGTGAACCACTCACGATCCGCCCCCTTGCGCCCGGTCAATTGCACTCGTCATCAGCGATCGTGCTTGGTGAGTTCGAGCGGCTGCTGCTCGGCGGCTGCCCATCGTTCGCGCCACGCGGCACCAGCCGCCCTCGGCGAGTCTTCGTCTTGCACCTGTATCTCCTCATCTTCGTCGTCGTCCTCGTCCATCGGCACACCACCTCTCGACGGTCCCTCGTTGTTATCCGTCGCGAGAAGTTGGCTGATGGCTCGAAACGCGCTAGGTTTCTGATGGCTAGGTCGCTCCACAGCTCTGAACGCGCTTTTCTCGCCACTACCCAACCTAGCGCCACCGGTTGACTGCGAGGGCGCTGGCGGCGGCTGTGCTGGTTGAGCCGGTTGATGAGGCGGCGGTGGTGGCTGTGAGGGCGCAGCGACGGGCGGCGGGTGGGGCGGCGGTGGCGAGCGCTTGAGCAGGTTCATGCGCTGGTGGCGCCGCCACTTGGCCCGTCTGTTGGAAAACCAAACCTAAGAGTCACGACGGTTAGCTCTCGTTAGAAGGCACACATTGTACGTTGGTTGGTGGGCTGGGTGGTGATTTTGGGTATGGTGGTGGTAGTGAATGTAATGGTTTTTGTAAACGGGAAGAGGGTTTGGTATGCGGAGGTATAAGGGGGGGTCCAGAATTTCGAGATTCACTATAAAATTGAAGTCAACTATAGACATTTTTCAGTTGGACATATGGTAATGCAGATTGTTCTTAATTTTGAAATTCTAAATTACGAAAAACATATTTTCGAATGTAACAGTTCACCTGCTGTCCAAAACATCGAATTTCACCAATACGACCTCAATGCAAATATAACCTGTTTCTAATGATTTATTTCGAAATTTTTATATTGTACCCCTATTAAAATTCTATGAATGAAATTCGATGTTTTGGATAGTAGGTGAAGTGTTACATTCGTAAATATGATATTCGTAATTTAAAATTTCGAAATTAAGAATAATCTGCATTATCATATATTGAACTGAAAAACGTCTATAGTGGACTTCAAGTTTATAGTGAATCGTCGAAACTCTTGACCCCCCCCCCCCCACGTATAAGGAGATAGGCTTCAGGGTGATATACGGCGTTAAATGTTTCTTGGAGCTGGAATTAATCAAAACCTAGTTTTCATTGAGACGATAGGCGTAAAGGAGGATACCCAAGTACCCAATAACATGTGTAATTGATATTCTTGTTTTTAGAACTTGTAGAAAAATAGATTGAAAAGAGTGATTTCCTGAAGTAGAGGGAAAGTTGAGAAAAATGGGACAAAAAATTTAGAAACGTAAGTAGAAATTACAGTGTGTGGTTAGACCATACGCATTGGTTTAGATGGGCACCATTATTTTAATCTCTTTCGATACGATTTATTTTAATAAAATTGCAAATTTGGTTTCTTTATAAGTATATAATGTTTAAATTATAATGAATAGAACCGACTGGTATTTGCAGTATTTTACCTGAGAAATTTAATTCATAGAATATTTTTTACTTATTAGACAAGATAACGACACAATAAAAATTAAAGTTTTGTTTTAAGTTCTAAACAGTGGCAACATTCTCGCATATTCTCTGTAAAAAGCAACCTTTGACTTTTTCCTTTAAAAGTGCTTATAATAAACATTTAATTAGTCACTGTCAAAGTACTACCCTCCAGTCTTTAATAATTTGATTGTTATGCAAAAAATAACTAGACTCGCTTGACAGAACACGGTAAATAATTCATAGTTTAGCTTCAAAGCAAGATACAATAACGCTATGATAATTTACATCAGGAGACTGACAGCAATTTGCACTGCATTTCATTACAATACAATTATCGTTCATTACTTGCATTGCAATTGTGACACTATGACTTAACATACTTTTTTTTAAGAATTAACGCCAAGAAAGATATATAGCATTCAAGTAACTACGAGATATTTGACCTGAATTGTAAACTACATTATAATAGCTTCATTATAATATTATAAAATGGGTAGAAAAAATATTGAAAAGTTAACCAAATTCAAAAGTTATTTGAGATTCATATTATCCATGAAATGAAAATCATATTTTTGATAATAGAACAACTATACGAAACACAACTTAACTAACAAAGTCACCAACATTTTCGACTTCCGCTCCAAGAAACCCCCAATAATCGCTATACCAAATAATCGCTACGAACAATGTAAGCACTCACCTGCACACGAGCCTCGGATAGGGACGTTTTGGAGGCGAGTCGCTCGCGCGTTGACACGCAGGGGTAATGCGATCGCTCGAACTCCTTCTCGAGCTCCTCGAGCTGCTCGGGGCTGAAGGTCGTACGGTTGCGCCGGAACTTGGGCTGCTCCGAGCCGTCGAGGCTACCGTCCTCGCCCTCTCCTTCTGCCGGCAAATATAACAGAGCAACGCCATAGGTTAGTACGATGAAAAGGTAGTTGGTTTCTGAGTTTATGGTTTTGTAAGAATTGTATAAGAAAAAAGGATGTTGTCTGTATGAAAGTTTTAGTCTGTCGTAAGAAATGTTTTCGTTGTCGTTGTTCATGTGATAGACAGAATTCGGAGTTTATACTCGTGTATTTGTGCCAAATCCAAGTTTTTGGGAATATTTCAAAGTCAGTGTTTTGTTAACAGCTGTAGGCAAGAAAATGAGTTCAATCGGTAAATTAAGTTAGGATATCACTCAACTATATCACTTGAACATATCACTTGAAAACATTTTCAGGATATTGCGATTTAAATGCTAAAGCTTAAAAGTAACTGCCCTTTCAATTCCCTCTTTCAATTACGTTGTAACTACAGAATAACGAATTTTTTACAATAAAACCTTTAAAAAAAGGCGTATCGAATCTCAAAAAAGTAAAAAATAATCTTAACTTGATTT
The DNA here is from genome assembly GCA_036365515.1 of Torymus aiolomorphi. Taxonomy (NCBI): domain Eukaryota; kingdom Metazoa; phylum Arthropoda; class Insecta; order Hymenoptera; family Torymidae; genus Torymus; species Torymus aiolomorphi. Next base: position 219,785,835 of record CM070875.1, on the reverse strand, counting down.
TCATAACGATTGGACTTATTTCCTTCTTCCTTTGGCACCACAGATATAACCATGGATAAAGTATGATTTGCAAAGCTTTTAAATTGAAGTTTATAAACAGTAAAGTATACATGAATTTTATTTATCATAAGTTTTTTTGAGAGCAAAATCAAATATTATCGTCATTCATAAATATTTTGTCCTTAGTAATGTATTCAAATAAATATCTGAATATAATCTGCGTAGATAGCTTCATTTAATATTGACATTTATTTTTGGTTTTTAACTTATGTAACAAGAAACAATTTTCAAAAAGATACCCAGTTTTAACTAGTCTTCCCTTTATGACTCCTTCTATTTCGGAAGAGTAATCAAACAAGTCTTCATGGTTCGGTTTAAATGTTGGATTCTTTTACAAAGAAATAGTTGCAAAGTTTCTCTTTACTTATTCTTTTATTATGACGTAGAAGAAGAAGCGTGTACTCTTTAAAACTTAAGAACTTTCGTAATCTGCAGGTAAGAAACTTGAAAACTAGAGTTTACTTTTAGCTCTGTAGCGAAAGTGTTGACAACGTTTTACGAGTTCAGTGCCTTATCACTAAAGTGTCTAGCCCGCATTTTGTACCAAATTATATGTTTTCATAAAGTCTCCTTTTTTCACCAAAAAACTTGATAATTTATGTACATTTTCTACATTATAGTTAAAACCAGAACCATGAATAATTTAATATTTAATCAAATCGATTTTGATAAAGCCAATAAATATTTAAGCATTGATTAAACCCGATTAACGCTAATCGGAAAAAAGCTCAACCTTGAATAAATTTCCAATAAATATTAACAATTCTCCATCGTCTTTGTTTACACCCATAATTCTTGCCTAATTGCTCGCGCCTCGTACTTATAAATCACCTTCGAGCTTTATTACATGGGAAGCAGAGTCGCGCCGACATTATGCAAATATTTATGAGGCGATGATTAAGAAGACACTCAATTAAAAGTGACATTTTCACGACACCGCGTTATCACTATCGGAATTAAATTGCACATTTGTAAAACACCTACATAATTTCCCCCGCGCGCACTGATCGGATTTCGCGGCGTGGAACGCTGATCGCGAGCGCGCGCATTTGACTCCCAAATGAATTCGCTCTCTCCCTCTTTTTGTCGCTCAAAGTCCCGGCAGCTCAGACTTTGAAATTGTCGCTACAAAAGAAGAAATCGCGATGTCGCCGAGTGTGTAGACACAATGATGATTATCGCGCGTCTGTCAAGTTGTCATAATTACGTAATCTTAATGTTTAACGAGTGTCATGTGATCGCAAGCGTATTTCTTCATTGCGCCTGATAATTATTCCGGCTGTCTGTATGCGCGTGCGATATCTTAATTTTGTGCTGGATGGCGCGCGCGTGTGTGCTCGATTAGAGCAATTATTCGTCAATCTGATTGACACTATGATTTTATCGCAGAAAATTACAAGTTTACGCGGTTTCAATGCTTCTTTCATCAGTTTTTCGATCAAAGCTTCAGAAAACGTCGGAAGGTCGTTTGAAACTTTTTATTGTTACATCATGCTTCAATGCTTAATTACCGGTATGTGTGATACCGACATCATTTCTCAACGAGTATACCTCATGACAGTACTAATAGAATCGCTTCAGAAAAATTCTGGATATAGTATTTACATATACGGAGGGCGTGAAAATTGTATTTTTCCAAATAAATGTTTGGAAATTTTTTAATTAAAAAAACTGTAATGTTGATAAGTAGGAATCTGCATTTTTGTTATTTTGATCCAATTTTTCAACGAGTGTATCTCATGACAGTACTAATAGAATCGCTCAAAAAAAATTTTGAGTATAGTATTTATATATACGGAGGGCGTGAAAATTGTGTTTTTCCAAATCAATCTTTGAAAAGTTAATTTATTAAATAATGAAATTGGGTTGATTTTGAACTCCACATGAAGTAGTATAATGATAACATTCGTATCAGTAATGGTATTCGTAAATGTAATTAATGAATTATCAAAAAAGTCTTAAACACTTGAAGATAATTGTGTGTGAAAACGAAATTATAACAAACAAAATTATTGAAGTTTGATTGTTGTATAAACATGCCTTAGATGATTTATACATATTAATTAATTTTAAACATTTATTAACCTTCTTCCTATTAGTAGTTTTTATAGCCAATTATACTGATTAGACTGAAAGGGAATCCTAGAGAATCAAGCATATTAAGAGAGTAAATAGAATAATTAGTTTTGACATGAGCAGGTGTGACTCTTATTTGTTCATGTCCTCATTATATACGTCTAAATCAATCTTTTAACCGAAATATTATCTCTGTAAATAATGGATAGCGTATTCTACAATGGATGGAATTCTACAGACTTAAAGCTGTTGGAATAATAAACCTTGAAATAAACTGCTTCGCACTTAATTTCATTATAAATTACACCAACGCAAACGTCATCAATTAACGAACGCGCAGAGAAAAAAATTTTGATCGATTTTAGAAGACTTTTTTAGTAGCCAACTACAACATTATATTTTGTTAATTTTAGAATAATTTACATACGTTAAGGCTATGTGCAGTATCCAAAATCAACCCAAATCATACGTTATTATGAATCCGTGTTCATCCACCTTTGCCATCAGAGATATACGAACAAATAAACAAATCTTACAAAAGAAAACTACAATTTTCCTCCCAAAGAACAAAGACTCACCCTGATGCAGGTACCCTCTTGCGATCGCATCCACAGCATGCAGCGCGTGCTCGGGACTGGCAGCAGCTGCAGCAGCCGCCGCCGCAGCCGCAGCCGCTGCCGCCGCGGACGGCAAAGGCTGCTGGAGCAGCAGCGCGGACGCGGGTCCGGCGATACCAGGAGGTAAGCTACCAGGGAAGAGCCAGGGATGACCGGGTCCACCAGGGCCCCCCGCCCACGCTGCAGCCTGCTGGTGGTGGGACGACTGGGACGACGGCTGGTGCCCCTGCTGCGCCTGGGACTGCGACTGCTGCTGAAGGTAAGGATGAGGCCCACCGGCGTAGAGGCCGTACCCCGCCGCACGAGCGAACTCCGCTGCGGCGCGCTCTGCGGCCCGGTTGCGAAGGATCCGGTTGATGCTGCTGACCGAGGGCGCGGTTGCGTTGCTGCAGACGCCTGTGGAGGTGGATGTGAGGGTGTTGATGAAGTTCTTGTATTATTTAAGTTGTTTAGCATTCGTTCAAGTTAAGTTAGAGAGAAAGTCGCGATCGATTTAAAGGTTTTAATTGACTATAGGTTTTTAATCGAATTAATTTGCTGGGTTTCGTTTTTAATTATATAAACATCTGATTGTTTGCCATGCAAAAATATCAATCTGATACTGTTACTGTGCGGCACAATCATAAGCGTAGGGTCTTCAAGTAATAAATCACTGATACACGGTGGTGACACCAGTTGTCGGACATTTTCGTTGTATAACAGTTACTCAAAACAACTAATCTTTGCTAAATTAATAAATCTAAAAAGAAAATAGAGGTTATTTACTTTGGGTTCGCTGCCTTAATGATCAAAATCATTCGTTTTTGTTCTATCGCGATTTTTAAAAGAAAAATTTCAATTATAAAATAATTTTGTTGCGATTCCCAATTATTAAGATACGTGAAAAAAATCATTTCGCAAGTAATGGATCAATGGACAATTCTCAACCGGATATACGGTTTGAAATTATCGGTCGGAACGAACGACAGTGATTGGAAAATGAATTATAAAGAAATCCATTACCGACCTCTGAATCGTATCAGTATACCGCTCACTCCAAACTATATTATCACCCAACAAAAAGACACCGAGCTCAAAATTGGCTCCCATTCAGCATCTGAAAAGCTACACGCCTCGCGTACATTTACTCGTTTCCTGGCCGATTCACGTCAGCCATCGCCATCGCACGAAGGTGTATCTCGTTCTCACCGTTTACCGATGATTCATTACCGAAGTATGACTAACTCGCAGCAGCGACTACACACCTCGCAATTTTCCGACTGTTAAAGAAGAATTCCTTCCTACCGAATTCCAAAAGTATACATAGCACGCTCCAAAAATCGGCTCAACGAGCCGAAAGCCCCCCCTAATAACATAATTGCTCGCAAACTGTCCAAACACGCGCTCCCCCCCACAGAAAAATAAACTCCAAAAGAATCCCTCGCGTGTTGCCTAATACTGCTGCTCCCTAATCGATACCCACGAAACCCATTCACCTTCCACGAAGCCACTACCCGGCTTACGCAATCGGGATAATCCACTTACCCTCGGAGATGAGCCTCTCGCGGATCTCCCAGGCGAAGATCGTTGGGTTCTCGCGTTTGTACTGCTCGATCTTGGAGACGACGGCGGGCGTCGCGACCTTGGGCTTGCTGCCGCCGATGAGGCCCGGCGGTCGCAGGCTACCCGTCACCAGGCCGAAGTCCACGCCGTTGATCCGCTTGCTCGCGCCCCGGGCAGCCGCTGCTGCAGCGGCTGCTGCGGCGGCGACGGCACGACGCTGCTGCTCGTCGCCGTACGTGCAGTCGCGGACTGCGTCTGTGGAAAAATGTCTGTGTGGGTTATTTTATAATATGGAGAAGGCGGGTGATTTGTTCTAGGCCTATAGGAATGAAGACAGTTTTCTGATAATATATTATAAGCATATCCCTGGTGGAAATTTGTCTATCTGAAATGGCCAACAATCTCAATAAATAGGTAGAAAAAATGGCTAGTTAATTGGCCCCGGTAAAACGCTTTTTCTCCCATTATTCGCACATTTAATAGATTGGACATAACCTCCAAATTTTCGTTTTAAGTTTACTTAAAGAATTGACGTTAAATTGGACGGTATTCAACTGTAACTGATAGCTTACTAAAATATAAACAATATGAGGAGACAGAAAAACCATTTACAGTAGTCCTTTTGAAGATATTACGTAGAATGTATTTATTGCCATTAGATTCTGTCTCTGTCACTCCTTGTCATAACAACAGGCCTTCTACTAGCCATTTCCGGACTAAAAAAACTGATCAGTTTTAATACGTTTAAAATACTCAAGAACAAGCTTGTGTTTGTCTTCGCAAAACTCATTCTATTTTTCAATCTATTAAATGTTCGAATGATAGGGAAAAAAGCGTTTCACCGGGAGCTAGAAACTGGAAAAGGGAAATTCCCATTTTCTAGCAAGTTTCTAATATAAATGGCCAGTTAATAGTTAGAAAATGTTTTGGATTTCCACCAAGGATGTAATTATTTTTCTTGCCAACAAATGTATTGCATCTTTCAAGAAAGGCATCTCTCTTATAATTTACGGTACTGCAGACCTGTATATGAGAATACATGTCACTCCAACTCTAGATTCTTCTTGTTTATTACCGTGTAAAAAAGTTTTGAAATAATCTCCCTCTTAATATAAGGATCAGTGAACATTTTTTAGGAGTTTTCAAGAGTAGAATCAAATCTCGGTCCGCTGTTTTCTAGTTAAGTTTATGTATATATAGATTTATTTACTTTATATTTTACTTATATCCGTTTTTATTACAGACATATTAGTTTTAAATTTTGTTATTCTCTTGTAAAAGGACTTCCAGCAATTCGTCTATTTCTGAATAAATAAATAAACAAACCCTGGTAGAAAATTAAGCATATTTCATAGCTAACGTGTTAATAAAATGGAAGCAATTTTAGCAAAAATCATAATGCAAAAATAATATAATTCATCTAAAAGTTCTACTATTACTTAAAATACATATTATTACATAATTATGAAATACAAGCAATGTTTGTTTTTAGCCATAAAGTTAACTGAAAAATAGCTAGCTTCTGGTTAACATTTCTACCTGCAGGGCATGTAGGAAGATTTTCTAGATTTCAAACAAGGACCAACTATAATTTTATAACAATCAACAGAGAGTTTTTGTTTAAGAATTGGTTGAGTTTTTACCGATATTGAAGATGAATTTTTGGAGTAATAAATTTACCTGATAAAAAAAAAGATTTTTTATTATTATTTCTTTAGTAAAGTGTTCGTAAAAATTATTGTGAACACCCGTGATTAGAGAAATGGTAAGTACGTCCTTAATAATTAGAATATAAAATAATATAGCCAAAAGGCTATGCGCTTATTCTAAATACATATATTAGTAAAAAGAGCTAGAAAATTAGATGGTTCTTATTCAGAAATTAGCTAATTTTGCGGGAGTATCTTCAAACATTGTAATTATAATAATTTAGTGTAAAATTTTAAAATAGAGGGTCACAGGTTCTGTATAAGATCACAGACTCGCCATCATTCTCGTATCTTTGATATTACATTTTGAAATTGTTATTTTCCTAATTATAACAATTATGTGTACACTTTAGGGTCAAGATGAAAATCGAACAAGTCCGATGATTTACAAGAATTCGAAAACTTTTTATCGTCTTCGACGTTACGTTACGTGCTACATATCATTAAATTGCTAAGATATTCAAAATTAACCCGGAACCGTTTGCCAAATAATACGCTCCAAATACCCTCCACACCACATCCCAAACCTCCCAAACCTTTTAAAAAATACCAACTTAGCATAACCCTCCCTCATCAAATTATTCAAAACTATTCAATAATCAGCCACCCCGCAGAAGCTCTCGGTCTCCTTCCGCGATCCCTTCGGAGCATCCTCCCCCTCTCGTCCTTCCCGGTATACCCCACCATCCTCTGTCTGTCCAAGGTAACCACCGCCGCGTTGCTCCTTGAAAAACCTTCTCTCCTCACACGTATACCGTTATTAATATAAAAATGCTCCCGCGCTTGCGTGCGCTCTCACGGCTCTTGCTGCCCTCAGTGTGTTCGTGCTAATGGGCAGGTCCCGCGAGCGAGAGCGGCTTTGTCCGCGTCTCCCCGGCATTTAATAAAGGAAACCGCACAAATCGGTCAATTATCTTGCGTCAGAGAGAGACAGAGAAGGTAAATACTTGCGCGCGCGCGCGCGTGAATATGCTTGACCTCGCGTGCGCGATGCGCGAAAAGAGAGGGAATCGATTCTCGCGAGTTAGCGCGCGGTTACGCGCGCAAGTGTATGTGTGTGCTGGAAAGAAGGACGAGTCGAGTCATTGTGTATGTGTGTGTGGCTAGCCCTTTTGCGAATTATGCTGCACACTCGTTCCTTTCAGCGGTGTCTTTTCTCAGTCTCCTTTTTTCTTTCCGCGAGTAGCCGCGCTCGTACGCGCACATTATACGTATATATAATTGTCAGGGCGTTGTTATTTCCCCCCGCGAGAAATCGTTTTTCCCTCTCGTTACGAAGAGTTTCTCCGTACGCGCGTGCGCGCAGACGCGCCTGCCGAAAGAATTTCTATAAATATCGCGCGTTACTCATCATATATATACACCGAGACGATGACGAGGAGCAGCAGCAGTTTATGATTACCCTCTCCGCCAGTTAAATTCAAATCGCTCAGCCCCACACGCAATTACCTGCAATTATATATGCGCGATGCGCGCGCACGCGCGCGAGTTACGCACGCCGCGTGTATAACAGCGACCTGCCAACCGCTCGTCGTTCGCCGGCAGATCACGCGAGCGGATTCACGGTAGCGGCATGAGCAACCGTATAGAGTTTGCAGCGAGGAGAGAAGAAGAAGAAAAAAAGAAAATGGGAGAACTTGTCAATGGGCGCAATTTCGCACAAAAGCGCTGATCTTATTACCGAAATTATGCATTGTGCTTGGGGTAGCCTTCGAAAATTGGATGCTGGAGAGAGAGACGCTCGCATGTATGGCGATTTTTCGGGCTGACACGCCAGATTCTTACGGTTTTTTGCGGGACTGCTGCGTATGTACTCACATGCGCGCAGGGAAAAACGGACGTTTGCAGAAGCTAAGTGGCACACGGGAAGGTGGAAGGTGAAATTGAAATATCAATATCAATGCATGGAGTGAGAGTAATTTATGGGAAAGGGATCTTAAATATTTATTTAGATATAGAGATGATATCTTCTGTAATGGTTTATGTGCATGTGGTAAAGAAAAACCTCTGCCAATTCATTGGCACGTATAGCTTCTTCCAAATTAATGTATCGTTCCTATATGTATAGTATATATTTTAAATATAAAATATGTTTATTCATTATACTTTTTTTACTTTTTTTCAATGATTTAATAATTCATTAATATTTAAAAAATTGCATATGTTTTTCTTATTCTTGTTATTTGACACTTATTTTATTTAAAAAAAAAAGTAATATTTTAAGGCGGTCTTACACCTATAGATAGGCCTTTCTGGCCAAAATTACCTAAAAAAATTATAAAAAATATTATTATAATAAAATAATGAAAATATATTGTAAATATAACTTATTTTGAATAAAATGAACCAAGGCAGAGGTCCTTAAACTCATTTTATCCTCAGATATAGCATTTTCAAGAAAAACAGTTTGTCGTAACCTTTCTCTGAGACCGCATGATGGATTTTCATGGGACAAAGTGCAATAATTTTTTCTATTATTTTGAATTTTTAGGGTTTTTAGGATGGAAAAGGTACTTACACAAGAAAACCTTAAAATTTCAACTCTTAGGCCCATAACTACATACATTAGGAACAATTTGCCCTTTCTCCCATGGAAATCCATTATGCGGTCTCAGAGAAAGGTTACAACAAACTGTTTTTCTTTAAAATGCTATAACTGAGGATAAAATGAGTTTAAGGACCTTGGCTCATTTTATTGAAAATAAGTTATAGTTACAATATATTTTTTATCATTTTTTTAGGTAATTTTGGACAGAAAGGCCTATAGAGATGTAAAACCGCCTTAAAATATCAAATTAAAAAATTGCTATCTACCCTGAGATGAACTTACTCATATTTTCAAAATCATATATAATAACTCCATTTTTGACATTATAAATATACTATTATGCAATAATTGTGTAGATATTATAAAAATTATACTTCTAATTTCGATTTTTTTAATGATCCGTTATAATTTTCGTCATCCTCTTCTTTTATTTTCAATAAAATATCGTTGATTGTTGATTATATGATTTCTTACACCATCGTAATAAAAAACAAAAGCAAATAAAATATTATGTAAACACAAATATCAGTGGCAGCTAATAAAAGCATTTACATAAATTTCTAAAGGCAAATGAGTGTATATAAAATTATATGCCCATGAACCATAACCGTTTTAACTTTAAAATTTTGATCTCAAAATTGAGAGAGGGTAATTCTTACCGTATCGCGCGTCATTTTCATTTTCTAGTAACATATACATAAAACCATTCCCGAAAAATTACGATTTGAAAAGAGGGCTAAAACAGTTTTAATAAATATCTCTGAAATTTATAAACTAGTTCTTTTACCCTAACAATTCATGTAATAAATAATATACAAACTCTACACCTCTATCAAATCTACATCTCCACCAAATTTCAAAGTAATTCAATTTTACTCTAGTTATTGTGTGACATAAACAGTCATTTCCAGAAATACCAAAATTTTAAATATCAAATATTTCAAAAACTAACCATATAATCTGGTTCAAATTTTACATAGGCGTTGCCTATATCGCATGCAAAATAGTCTATAAATTTCAAACTGATATATTAAACGATTTTGAAAAATACGTAAAAAAAATTTAACCGTAAATATCTCTAAAAATTATGAGACAATTCTTTTACCTAAAGGATTTATACGATAAATATATAAACTCTACATCTCCACAAAATTTCAACATGATTAAACCAATTTGTTTTCTCTAGTTATCATGCGACAAAGAAAATGACTTTGTAAAATACGAAAATTTTAAATATCAAGTATATCAAAAAGTAATCGAACGATCTTGGTGAAAATTCGCACATATATTATCTATATCACACACAAAATTGTCTATAATTTTGGAGCTGATTCATCGAACCATCCTCGAGAAATTACGATTTGAAAAAAAGGTTAAAAAAAATTTTAACCTCAAATATTTCAAATTTATTGACCAATTATTTAGCTCAAAGAACTCAGCCGAGAGCTAAGTATCCAAAATCTTCCTCTACAATGAATTTTAAAACGATTAAGTCAATTTTACTCCCGTACATTTTTTTCATTTTTCAATTTTTTTCTCAAAAACTAGTTGACAGAATGGATTCAAACTTTTACAGATTAAAATTAACCGTTTATATTTGGAGTTATAAGCTTTTAAAAAAAACACGTTTTTGTTAATGTCTTCAAGAGATTTTAGAAACCCTCAGTCACTAATTACCCTTTTCAAAACCTTAGTTCTACCTACTTTAACATATGCATCCACAGTTTGGAGACCTCATACTGCAACCCTTGTGAATAGACTTGAAATTTCTTAGAAATTTATCGTTCAAATCTGGTTCTTCTATGAGTTTTTTCAATAACACCCCCATCTCTGAAATATTTCATATTCCTACAATAAATTTACTTTCTGACACCATTAATAGTTCGCTAACTTTTAAAATTTTGAATGCTAAAATCTCTTGTAAACAGTTAATAGAACTCTTCCCCTTCAGCCATTCGTGTATTACGTTCCATTTAAAGCAAAAATCAATCTACACCGTTTTAAGTACTGTTAAATTACAATCCAGCGATATAAGTCTTTGTACATTTTGTAATGCGTTTCTTGTTATATTTTTTTACACCACGAATTTCAACCTCACTTCTTAATCTCTCTCTGTGTGTGTGTAGGGGTGGGTGGGTTGGTGTATGTGTGGTATTTGTGTAGGGTATACAAATACTATGTATCAAGGGTCTCGGCTCGGCCCGTCTATTTCTTTGAATAAAAATAAAATAAATAAATTAACCGCGTTACGATCATGAACCTTAAAATCATTTCACGTCTCCAAACCTGCACCCACCACCGCCCTGGTCACATACACTCACACTTACACACACATGCATCGACCTCTCGATACTTATCTCTTTTATTTACATCTCTCCTAGATCCTCGCGAAAAGCCTGCCTATAACCTACCTAGCTCCACACAACGCGTCGGTAATTCCGAACGCGATCGCGAGCGCGCTCACACTTACGCGAGAGAGAACATATCGAATGTCATAGCAGCGCGGCGGTGGTTTTATCGGCGCGTTTCGATCTCTCTCACTCCGCTATCTCGAATCAGGAGAGCCACGCCGCCTTTATTTACGCGCGAGCGCCTTTTAACGATGAAAGTTTATACGCGCGCGTGGAGATTCGCCGGCGATTTACACGCTCGCGGTTTTATTGGCGAGAGAGAGAGAGAGAGGTTGCAAAAATCGCCGGATTGGGTTTTATACGGTAACACGAATGTGTATAATAAAATTGTGCATACGCCCATGTGCACGAAATGTATACTGAATTCTAGGCTTTGATTCGGATAATTTTATATGTATCTAGCCCCGACAAATCGATGTACGTACAGAGTTGTATACAGATTTTATTCGCGACGATATAACACTTATAAAGTCGCATGCGTATACTTACTCCTTTAAGCTTCGACGTGGAATTCCCATACACCTTCGCGGTATGTCGCGTATAGGTATAGGTATATCTAACTCGTTTGAAATTGGCGCTAAAAATTGTTTTACGGCTCCGCGGTCATAAGCGCGCGAATTAATCCGAGCAAAGTGTATATAATCTTTTCCTCTTTTCCTCCCTTTCCCCCCGTCTCGTTGACCATATTTTTATCGCCTATCAAACTAATATCCACGTCCATTCCGATTAATCTCTCTCCCTCTCACTCTTTCTCTCTCTCTCCTATAGACAAAATTGCATAATTAATTTCCCGAGCGCGCAGAACTCGTGCATAGAAATGTTATGAGTTATACAGCGGGCTATAGCGGGAGGGGGAAACCCTGCGGGCGCATCTGCCTAATCCAATAAACGGTACACAACTCGCGACGCGACCAAAGCTCCGGGCGATCAGCTCTCTCTCTCCCCGCTCTCGAGGAGGGGGCGAGTTATATGCACACGTGCGCGGCCGCGCCGTGTAAGTTCACACCTCCGTGTCGCCTCTCTCCGCGCGCGTAATTGGCAGAAGAGACGCGCCGGTGTTGCTGGCGATTCAGAACATTTTCTCGCGGTAAAAGTACGTGCGAATGTGTGCATTGGCTAAGTATGAGGTTTTATGGATTATTAATGAGCTGCGCTTAAAATTCTCCGGGACTAGTTTTCGAGATCTAGAGCTTATCTGTTCATCGACGGTGTACATATATATTTTGTTTCTATTGGATCTTGCCGATCCCTATACACACACATCTATATACAAATAAAATCGATACATTTTTTATGTATACGCGTGCGCGTATATAAAGTATCTTCGCGCGTGGCGATAAGGCCGTATTAATTCACGCAGGTATAATATAATATCCACACGGAGAAAATCGGACCTCTAAATCACCCTAATAGCGCCGATACGAATCACCTGCGACGAAAAACAACACGAGCCGCTATATACATATATACGCAAAAAACTACGCATCTTCGGTTAAAATTCCAAACCAGACCTGACCAACAGATCGAATCGACCGGCCGAAAAAAGAAAAGAATAATAATGCACGCAAGCAACCTGCATAAGATGACGAGGCGCTGTATATATATAAGAGAGGCGAAATCGATCGCTCGATTTCAATCGTCATCGTATAGCCGCCGCTTCTACTGTTGCCCACAGGAGCATCGTTGTAAAGCTGTTAGCCGTTAAAAAGAAGAAGAAGAAGAAGTAAAAAAGAACAACGAGAAGAGAGACAGAGAGAGAAGAGAATGGGCTATGCAAGAGCGAGCCCGCGGGCCGCGCGGCTTCCTCCAATTGGATTAGCTCGCTCTCTCGCGCTAGCGCTATACGTGTACAACACTCACACATAGGCACGCGCGTATACGTTAGTGTATGTACGACGGTACGGGTACCTCTTTCGACTTTACGTACGTATACGTAAACGCATATACGCGGCGTGCGTTCAACATAATTCGAGGCCCCGAGACCGTGAAAGTTAACTCACCGCTGCGCGCGCGGATTATATAGCCGGCGCTTATCGTACCACCAGCAGATGAAGATAAGACTTTGTTTTTTACAAAACCAGCATATACGCGAGTGTGTGTGAGAGAGCACTGATAAATCGATTTGCGACGGGGTAATCTAATAATTGGCTCGCGGTGCGTGTCGATGTGCGTGCGTGCGCACGAGTGTAGGGCAGCAGCAGCAGCAGCAGCAACAGCAGCTGCTGCCTGCAGTGTCGTGTGAATTTTTCCTTCCTGGAAGAGAGTAGCGGAGTGTGTCAAGCAGTTGAAGCAAGCGCGGATTTAATTCTCTCGCGCGTGTATGTGAGCCGTGATTATTGTATATATTTCTGTTACAAATGTGCTAAAAGCATCTGCGGCTTTCTCGATAATAAAGCCAGATGTGTTGAATATCGAAGTTATTTATTCGTGCGTTATAGCGAGGAAGGGTGACTAAAGATTTACATTATATTTCTCGCCGAGTTAAGTGAAAAGCGAAAACACACGCGGCTCGTTTATCACGTCGAATGAGATCCCCCGCTAATTCGCCGCGACAATCGCCCCGAGCCGTATATCAGACTGCGAGACTCGCTATCCGAAATTGCCGAATTAAGTCATCACGCACACACACACACGCACTCGAACTATTCCAGCCCAAAACCCGATTCTCTCTGTCTCGCTCTCTGTCTCCGTCCGCGCGCGATTATGCTAATTAATGAGCTGTTAGCCGGAGAGAAATGGCGGGCCGTGTCGACGCTCCCGTGCGCTAAATAAATAATAGGGAACAACTCGCGATGTTATCGGCGAAAGCTCGCGCGGTCAGCCGGGATACCAAACGCGTATATAGTAGATTGATCTCCGCGGCGTTAAGTAATTGGCCGAGCGATTACGGCGCGAGCGCGTTATACTCGCATCGTGGATGAAGACATTACTACTCTCTCTCTCTCTCTTGCGACTCGAAAAACAGACGAGAGTGGAGAGGAGAGGCGAGAAGAGAAGCCGAAGAAAGAGAGTGAGTGAGAGAGAGGGAACGGGATTTTTACGAGCCGCTCGTAAAGTTAACGAGGAGCGAGCTGCGAGCTCTCGGTCCAGCTATATTTTTTACTGTAAAGGAGAGCTGCCGCCGCCGCCGCTGCAGCCGCTTCTCCTTTATGCTTAGCACACGCCGACGACCTCGCGCCATTAGACCTTTCACGCGCGCAAGCAAGCAAGCGACGAAATGTGAAAGCGCGAGCGCGGAAACACCACACACCGGGCGCGCGCAAGCGCTAAGTTTGATTGACAAAGGCGAATTTCCCCACCACCCCACTCACCGCAGATGGTGGCTAAGTGGTGGGTGAGAGCGGTTTTATAAGAGAGCCGACGGTTGGTGATTACACGCCCCCGCTGCGTATGGCGCGCGCGCGAATTCAATGAAAAGGTAAGAGTGGTTGCGCAAGGGTGCAAGGAGAGAGGGGGATTATAGGATGGGGAAAAGAAATTGTGCAAGAGGTGGGCAGGGGTATGATCGATTTCGGGGTCGATTTTGTGGGGGAGGGTAAGGTGTACGTGTGTGTGTTGTAATTTTTTGAAATTGAGAGTAATTGAAGGGTGCTGTGTGGACGTAAGGGGTAGCTATGGAAAGTTATAGGTTTTGATGTTGGGGATGCAAGAGGTGGGCTGAGGAGCTCGTGAATTTGACGATTTGATAATTTAATTTGATAACACTTTTAGAAACTGGACCATTATATCTCTGTGTATTTTGCCAACTAAACATAATGATTCTAAGGTCAGAATTTATCCACCACATCTAAATTTTAAGATATCCAAGGTATAAGATTTTTGAGATATCTTAAAAAACGAAGCGAAAATAAATTTTTTATTTACCTTTCTCTACAAAATAATATAGCGTTGTGTGTGCCCTTCAAGACTAACTTTGAATTGTCAGTAAACTAGGTACTGTCCATTAATAAATAATGCGTCCCCTATTTTATTTTGTACATAATCTTTTAGTTTGTAAGTTGCGTTTGTAATCTATTGTTGTTACGTCCAACACTGAGAGAAAAATATTCTTATAGTTAACATATTTATCTATTTGATTAGAATTGCAATATGTAACTGTTACAATATCGTATATTTAAATAAGGAAGATTTTGACGGTCAAACCCAATATAGTAACTGTTACAATATCAATGTTTGCCAGTAACATATGGTATATTAACTGTTACAATGCCTATATTTGGTCATATTTAAACATACGCATGTTAACAGTTACAATGCCATGTTAAAAGTAAACAAATCCTTCTCTCAGTGAACTTGTATCTGCGTGCTTTTACTTCGTACATGTACCTGCGCATATATTATGTCACACTTTAATTTTTATTTTCTCATGTTATGTTTTTGTTTTATTTGATTTTATATTACTTCTACCGATCTTTTAATTTTTACCTGCGACTTATGGCAACTATATGTTTTTTATGAATTGAATGTATATTTTACTTCTGTATCATATGTCTCGACTATTTTGGACCTCGGGTCTTTAGTCCTTCAATAAAAATTACATTACATTACATTACTTTGAATTATGATCTCCTACAATGTTTCCCTCTGAGCTCTAAATGCGTGAATTTTGAAAACTCTCATATATTGCTCTTAAAATCAAATTCGTTATTTCTATTTCAAAATTAACACATTTAGATCTCGGAGGAAAAAACTTGTAGACGGATAATCCAAAGTTAGCCTTAAAGGGCATAAGAAAAGCTACATTATTTTGTTGAAAAAATGAATACAAAAATTGTTTTCGCTTTGTTTTGAAGATATCTCAAAATTCAAACGTGATGGACCAATTTGGACCTTGAAATCGTATTTAGGGGGCCAAAATATATGTAGAAATGGTGGCAAGTCTCTAGAACATACTACTTTTTTCTTTTTGTGGGCCTGTGTAATTTTATAATACAATCCTGATAGAAATGTTAACAAATGTTACAATTTTAAAGTAAATTTTGGCATTTTACATTTGATAACATTTATACTTTAACTACTAGTAATACTTATAGGTACATTGCATTATATATTGGTTATTATTAAAAATGCTTTCATTTAATTTACGAGTTAACTATAAAATATCGTTAATTTTCTACCAGGGAAATAGTGAAATCAAACTTGAATTTTGATGAACTTATATCATCTTTTGATGCAATTATTTACTGTAATTCTAATCTTAAAAGCAAATCAAAGACGTGAAGATCACTCTAATAAACAATCATTAAGTTTCCACTCAAATTTCCTCTTTACGGTTTATTACAAAGTATTTACAAAACGATGCATTTCATCATCAACGCATGCCCATACCTAAACCGCATCGCTAGAGGGGGCCCCGAATCTCCCCACCTCTTCTGCATACACATGTTTTGCCGATTTTTTAAGACACTTCAACGCGCACGGCGAAATTGGCCATGATGAATGGCCCATCCCGCGTTGTCATTTCGCACATAATTCTGTCCGAATTCACGAGCTCACGAACAAGTTAAAAGCCAATTATATCGGCGTAAATTTCGGTGCAAATTAACCGTTTACAATAATTGCGAGTTTCAAAGGTTATACCACAAAATGCGCGCGTACGAGATTGCCCAAATTATCCCAATCGGCCCATTCACAGCTCCGCGCAGCGGTGCCGAACTGCTTAAGCTCACATGCGTTCAAGCCGATGGCCAGTGCGTTATGGCGTTCTTTGCGGTAATCGGCCAAAAAGCGAAGAGGAATGTGTGAATATTTATCATATATATTGGTTGGCATAAGCTTGCAAAGTGAACGGCTAAACTTTGAGTCTTGGTTTATGACTTTATAGTTTAGGATTTGCTATAATATTTTAACATTTTTAACTTTGAAAGAGATTTTAATTTTATTATAATTTACGGAAAAAGTAATTGGATATGTTTATAAGAAATAATTTGTTTAAGTTATCAACTAATTAATTAAAAAAAACAAATGAAATATATTTGCCATTCTCACTTTTTCGTCAAATTAATGAAAAACATGATTTTATTAATCATTAATTCCTCATATTGATTAGTAATAAATATTTTTTCCAAAATAATTGAGAATCACAATTCTTTACTTCTAGATATTCATGTTTACCTGTGTAAATCCTGCATCCAAAGAAAAATCATTGAACTCAACCGTTGCCAATTAAAATAATCAATAAATACTGAAAGCTTCATAACCATCTAAACCTCCAATCAATTCCCACCCACCTCAGCAACGAATTCCAGCCTGACACGCTATTTACCCGCCTCGTGATCGACAATAGAAACGCCACCTGACAATTTCACCGTGGCGCGTTCCCACAGTACACATATACCCGCACCTCTCGTATATTTTTCCCTCCAACCCGACACATACATACACAGCACCGAAAGCGTATTATTTGCGGAGTGAAGTGAAAATGGCCGATCGCTCTCTATATCTCCCGAGTGAAAAATGCCTGCGTCTCAAGCAGCAGCAGCAGCAGCAGCAACAGTAGACTAACAGCGAGCGACGGCCGATGAAAAAGGAAAAGCGCCGCCCGGCACCTCGTAAACGCGCGAAATTAGAAAGTGAGAGGCTTTTTTCGGATGAGGAGCAGCAGCAGCGCCGCTCGCTCTCCTGCGAGTTTTGCGGCTTTATAAAACGGGCGTTAATGCGAGACTTCCGGGAACGCTCTCGCTCGCTCGCGCAAGTTAATCGCCTAGTGCTAACGAGCTTGCAAAGTCTCTTTCTCTCTCCTGCAACGGCCGTCCTTGTGCCCTATAATTTGGATTCTGCTCAAATTGCTTTTTACGCGCGCGCATACTCGCGAGAGAGAGAGAGGTAGAGAAAGAAAGGGGCCGTCGCTATACGTACGTGCGCGCGCTTTTTGCGCGAGCGCTAAAGCGCCGATGTGCGCGCGCTCTGTAATCACCTATTAAAACGACGCCTCTCGCGTTTTCCACCTCGCTCCTATCTTATAGGCTGTGCATAGGTACGCTGCAGCGGGGAAACAATTCGTCAGGGTGCATATGCATATATTGCGGGTAGTTTCCGTGAAACTGTGTGGTTTCGAAGAAGGCGAGAGAAACTAGAGGGATGCTGTGGCACGGTTTTTGCGAGTGGGTAAAAAGATGGGAGGAAGAGGTGGAAGAGGAATTTTAGTATATGTAATGGTGTGAGAATGGGAGGATTTTCTTTTACAGTATAGGCGTGTAGTGCCGTTGTGAAAGGCTGATCTTTAGCTTTTCGCGAGGTTGAAAATAGAGCTTTTTTGGATGTTGATCATTTTCTGGGTGGAAAAAGTTCGTGAAGTAGGCTAAACGATAATTCAGTTCGTGGAAATGGTTTCACTCGGTTCTAAATGAGTCTGGGAACAATGTACCCATATACAATCATATCTGTGCCTATAGATTTGACAACAGTCCCCTTTCGAATTTCATTCTAAAGTGTTACAATATTATGAGCTATATAAAATGATTAGACTTCTTTTTAAAACTGCTGTACAAATAATATAATTTCATTAATTTTGTACTCTAATCATTCATAATCACATATAATTGATAATTATGATATTCGATGTAAAAAGTTTAACTGAAATGAGCGTGAATAATTTGTGTAACGAGATAGTATAAGAATACAAAATATTAAAAAACATCGAGTAATGCGTTAAGAAACTTCTAAAATAATTCTTCCAAAAACTCAAACATCTTACACCTTTTAATAATCTTACTACTCCAAAAAATATCCATATTTTCAACGTGTGAACTCACTCTCTGAATTACACATCCCGACACCCATTATACATCATAAACCATCAGCACGCAGACGTCCCATCTATAAATAATTTAGCTCTGCCCACCAATAAGATCAGGGTCGTTACGAAAAAAGAAGCAACACTGTAGATCGCTTAAGCGAGTAATTTACTACATTAATATTATAATGCCGCCTTTAAACCCCGAAAGCATTAACATTCATAAGATAAATCGCCGCGCTGACAAGGTGCGAGCGAGCGAGCGGCGCGAGCGCGCGTGGCAGGTGCGCGCAAGTCGCACAGATTTCACTCAAGCTGCGGCGGGCACGTGATGTTTTTATAAGTTGTGAAGATAAAGTACTTATATATTTTGTTGTTTTTTTCAATGAGGAGGTAATTAAAATCAACGGGGCATTAAAATTCAATCTTTTCGGAAATGTTACTTAATAACAGCTGAATATTAAAACATATTGAAGAGAATAACGTTGTTGTCTGCGCCGTCTTTGTTTTTAATCTTATATAAAATTTTTGAGTTAAAATAAAAATCAGGTTACTTTTTATATAATGTCATGTGTAATTCAATATACAAGCTTATTATGTTCAAAATTCAGTAATTTTTATTTTATAATCATATGAGTTTGGTCGAGTTATTATCTGATTTCTATATATAATACTTAAGATGCAGCTCGCTTTTGAAACCTTCCTATTTAGAGTTGAAAATTTTTAAGTATTTATTATTATTGCAAGTAATTTATTTATTTATGCTTAACATAAAAAGACTAGAAAAATAAATGCCCTCGAAGAATCGCCCATAATATTTCTTGATAAAAGATCACCTAACTTTATGTAACCTCCTACAAACATCAAAGATGCCAACAAATTTACACATATATCTACAAGGTTTTCAATAAACAAAGCTTCCTCTTTGAGGAAGCAATACCAATCGAGGTGAAATAAAAAACAATTTCTATTTTTTAGGTGATCAAGATTGGTATATTTATATCAAGAAACTTAAGATTGGTATTTATAATATTACATAATCCTTTCAGTCACGTTTTATATAGACACAAACCCTAAAGCACGTTAAAAAATATTTTCGTATGAAACGTATTATTTTGCAAACTACGTATTTTGATGAATGTATAACTACTATCCCTGGTAGAAATCGACGACAAACCCTAAAGCACGTTAAAAAATATTTTTGTATGAAACGTATTATTTTGCAAACTACGTATTTTGATGAATGAATAACTACTAATTCCTGGTAGAAATCGACTCCATTATTTACCTAATAAATAGCTAGTTTCCTCAATAATCTTCAAAAACTAGTATCTTTTCTTGGCCATTTCTATCCATCAATGAGACGATTTTTCCAATTACATTCACCATTTAATAGTCAGAATAATAGAATAAGTTTTTTCACAAATTTACATTACCTTATTTATGAGTATTTAAAAGATATCAAAGTTGGACAGTTTTTTTAGTTAGGAAATAGCTAATAAGAGGCTTGCTATAACGGCAAGGAATGAGAGAGACAGAATCAAACGGAAAAATCATTGTTTTCGTTTGTATCGCCTAAAACAGTATTTAATATTTAGTATAAAACAGTATTTATAATTTGCACAAAGTTCAATAACATTTCATTTTTGGCTTTCACGACTATATTTACTAAATAAATCTATTCAAAGTAATAGTTAATTTTATTATTTTAGTTCTCTATACTTTTATTTCTACACATTTTCAAATTCACACTTTGTATGCAAACCCTATTTATACTATTAAGTCCAAGGCATTTTAAAGAATATTTTTATTAATGATTTCTTTAAATAATTTTTAAAAATTATATATCAAAATTTAATTATTATTTAGTTATAATAAAATTTATTAATTTATTAATATTAATATTTAAAAATAATATTTATATTATTTTGTGAATAACTATAAACGAATTAAATACCAATAATTCGTGTTTACATTTTTCTTAGCTATCTTTTTTCAATATTTGTTTTTAAATACTTGATCAAATTACAGAGAAAATTTAGTAAAAACATTTTAAGGTTGTATTATCTCCATTAAACAGAAATATGACCGGAAAAATCGTTTCATCACTAGGCAGAAATTAGCTATTTTTACTAGCTATTTATTATTTTCCTGGCCATTTCCGATAGAGACAATTCTACCAGGGATACCGTGGTAGAAATGTTAACCACAAATTACCAATTTTTTTCTAACTTTATGACTCAGCACAATATTTTAATATTCTGCATTTATTTAATAATTATGTTCTAATTTAAAGTAAATTTTGGCATTTGCATTTAAAAATATTGATATCTTAACTACTAATAATACTTTTACGTACATTATGTTATTGTTACATGAGTGCGTCAAAATGAGGGTGGCGTAAGTCACATATTTATTGTTTTGAGATATTCAATGTCAAAGTTTCAATAATCAATACATTACTGTTACGTGCTATTTTTTGGATTATTTATAATTTAAAAAAGTGCAATAGAGGCCCTGTTTTAGGGCGTTAGTAATAGTTTCAGTTAGTGATAGTTTCAGGAAATCAAATATATCCATATCTTAATTTTTTTGTAAATACGACTCGCCCCATTTTCTTTCTGACTCACACACATATTGATTTTTATTAAAAAAGCTTCCAATTGATTAACGCATTAAATATAAAATATGGTTAATGTTCTATAGATCTGAAGTTTGCATCGTTGGAATGCAACGACAGAATTTTTGCCGTTCCATTCGACAAAGTTATTTCTATAAAATACTAAATATCTATGTGAAATTAAGACTAATTAATATAACTTTGAAATAAAATCAATTTTGTTTTTATTTCATTGTAGTTCAACGTTGCAAACTTCAGACCCATAATGTTCTACCAAAGCGTTCGCACTGGAAAAATCCCTAGTGATAATTACTATATGCCAAAGTTAATTAGGATTCAGTAGAACTAACTAAGTCTTATTAAAAAATTAAATAATTTCAATATAAATAAAAAGTATATTATGGTAAAACAACTATTAATAATTATTGTACTACCCTGGTAGAAATTAGTCCATTAAAAATGGGCAGAAAAACAGACAGTGGCCATTGGAAATGGCTAGTTATTAGACACAAGTGTAACGCTTTTTTCCATGAACTTCTCCCATTTTATGGAATGGCCCTAACCTCAAATCTTCACATTAAAATTTCATAACAATTTAATCACATATTGTAAAACTTATACTCTTAAGAGATAGTTTACCGGGATCAAACAAAATTTAGTAGTCTTTGTACTACTTATGGCTTTATTCTATAAGATATAAACCAAAATCGTTATTTTGTCACGTGACTCTATCTCTCTCACTCATCGTCATAACAAATCACTTGTTACTAGATTTTTAATGGCTTCGTCGGCTAGCTATTTTAACTAGTATTAAAATGACAAATTAATAGATAGTACAACGTTTTGACCATTTTTGCAACCAATAAATGTGAAAAATAGGTTGAAAAAATCATTATACTTGTGGTAGAAAGCTGGAGTCCATTTTTTTGCTATCTTGGTTCAAACTAAACATTTACTAACTCAAAAATGATTTCAATTTCTACCAGACCTTAATATGTTATACTAGAGCAATATTCCTTGCTCACTAACTCTCGCTCAGTTTAAATCTATTTTCTCGGTGATAAATTTAGTAAGAAAATGTGAACAATAAAGATGGTGTAAAAGGTTTGTGATAATTATTTAAATAAGCTGTCTTAATAAATATTAAAAACACTAGTACATTTTAAGTCTGTTGTAATTTAATAAGAAAGTTAAATTTATTAAATATTTATAGAAAATTGTCAAACAAGGAGAGTGCATAAACTTTGGGAAGCGGATCTTAACAAGGCTTTGGAGTACTAAGTAATTAGTTCTCATAGGCCTTTTTTCGCAAGGTATAGGTTACCTTATCTTAAAAATTTGTTATTTTCTTAAAAAACGATGTCTCTTCTATTGACTGTATTTGCAAGTATTTATGTGATTATAAAAATAGACAGCAAACGCTCAATTTAAGATTTAATTAAATTTTGATTCGTTGAAAAATATTGATTTTTCAGAAAATTATAAACAATCAAACCCTGGTGGAAATCGACTCCATTATTTACCTAATAAACAGCTAGTTTCCCCAATAATCTTCAAAAACTAGACTCTTTTCTTGGCCATTTTTATCCATCAATGAGACGATTTTTCCGATCATATTCGCCATTTAATAGACAGAATAATAGAATCAGTTTTTTCACAAATTTACATTAGCTTATTTATGAGTATTTAAAAGATATCAAAGTTGGCCAGTTTTTTTAGTTAGGAAATAGCTAATAAGAGGCTTGCTATAATGGCAAGGAGTGAGAGAGACAAAATCAAACGGAAAAATCATTGTTTTCGTTTGTATCGCCTAAAACAGTATTATAAACGAATTAAATACCAATAATTCGTGTTTACATTTTTGTTAGCTATCTTTTTTTAATATTTGTTTTTAAATACATGATCAAATTACAGAGAAAATTTAGTAAAAACTTTTTAAGATTGTGTTATTTCCATTAAACAGAGAATATTACCGGAAAGATCGTTTCATCACTACCCAGAAATTAGCTATTTTTACTAGTTATTTATTATTTTCCTGGCTATTTCCGATAGAGACAATTTCTACCAGGGAAGATAGCGTGAGAAAATGGTTAAAAATTTGTCGATATTTTAAGCGATTAATAAATCGTATTTTTAACAATTTTCTTACGCTATTTTTAATTGTTTATAATTTCCTGAAAAATCAATATTTTTCAACAAATCAGAGCTTAAATTTTAGCTCTTGCTGACTACTTTTATAATCTTTTTTGCCCGTTATCGTATCATAAGTACTTGTCAAGTGATTACACGGGTGCGCAAGTAGATTATTTACCTCATGTGACGTACTAGTCTTGAACCCTATTTTATACCACGAGTGCCGAAAATTATATCAAAGTTGTGATTTTGAGGTTAGAGTAGTATAAAATACTTATTGCATAACGTTAAGGTGATACGAGGCCCTACAGTTACCGACGATGGCAGAGACCCGTTTTTCTTATTCAATTTTGAATTTTGACAAAAAATCTCTCTGAAACGTTATAGATTTGATATAATGTACCAGAGCGATATTTTCTTAAAATTCAAAATTGAATGAGAAAAACAGGTCCCTACAATCGTCGGTAACGGGTGGCACTCACATCGCCTTAACCATATTACTCTTAACTATATTTACTGAACTATATAACTCCCTGGTAGAAATTCATCTATATGAAATGACCAAGAATTAGAAGATAGCTAGTAAAACTGGCTAATTAATCGCTATGACGGAACGATTTTTCAACCATTATTTGCCTATTTCTTAAATTGACGTAACAAAAAAATATTCGTATTGATTTACTTACTAATTTTATCTTTGATGAAAGAGCATTTAAGTGCATTGGATGGCTTACTAAAATATAAATGAATAACATTAACTAATAAATCATTTGTTGTACTCATTCTATGAATAATTCAGCAAAACTTTTATTTCTCCATCTAATTCTATCTCTCTCACTCCTTGTCATAACAGCAAGCCTTCTGCTAGCCATTTCTGGACTAATGAAACTGATCAGTTTTAACACCTTTAAAATACTCAAGAACAAGCTTGCTTGTCTTCGAAAAACTCAATCTATTTTTCAATCTATTAAATGGCCAAATAACAGGAGAAAAAGCGTTTCATCGGGAGCTAGAAACTGGACAAGAGAAATTCCCATTTTATCGCAAGTTTCTAATATAAATGGTCAGTTATTAGTTATAAAATGTTTTGGATTTCCACCAGGGCTAGTGCGTTTAATTTCTTTATACCACTCTAACCTCAAAATCACAACTTTGATATGATTTTTCGGCGCTCATGGTATAAAATACCGTTCGAAACTAGTGCGTAAGTCGATTATTTAGGTGGTGTGGCTTTTTCGCACTCGCTTCGCTCGTGCAAAAAGTCACACCAGCTAAACAATCGACTTCCCCACCCGTGTCGAAATGTACTATTTATACGCTAATATAGATATGCTACTGTATTTTTGCATCACAAAAACTATTTTTGTTGAGTTAAAATTACCTAGAAATTATTAAATTTTAGAATCAAAATTTATTATATTTTATAATCAAAATTATAATCCTGGATTTTGCACCTCATCGTCTGTGTTAGTTTGCAAACACGCTACCATATATACATTTCAAAAAATTAAACTCAAACATTAAAATCGCTAAATTCCCCCTACCGTATCAACCTTTTCTCCAAATTAAGCCAGAAAATTATCAAACCCCATCCTCACCCAAAACCCTCTCCGCCGTGACATAACAAACAACCTCAATCCTGCCGCTCGCGTCCTATCTTTATGGGCGTCCGGTGCATCGGCTCGCACTCAACACTCAAACCCCTCCAAAAAAAAAAAAAAAAAAAAAAAAAATAACGAAAGATATCTCTGCTCTCTCTTACCCAAGAGTTTCGTGACGACGGCACCTTGCTGGTTCAGCGAGAGCACGTGGTTGGCCAGGTCGTTGTAGTGTCGCAGCGCGCCGAGGCCGTGCGACAGCTCCAGCATCCGCTGCCGCGAGGCGCCGCCAACGCTCGCCGTGGGCGTTGTGCTCGAGTTGCCGCCGCTGCTGCTGTTGTTCGCCGCACCCGGGAACAGGCTCGCGCCGCAGTTTTGCAGACTGATACCTGCGGGTGGAAAGAGTAGAGGTGGGTTAGTTTAGGATGTCGATTGGTCTGGGGTTAAATTCTGAACTGATGTAGTGCCTTGGTAGTAATTGACACATTAGCTGTTAGTGTTTGTTGTATATATGCTTAGTTCGTATAATTATGATAATTGTGAGTATGATTATGATTCTAAATTAATTTAAATTATTTTATGCTAGGCGTACACTTATAGAAAAACCTTATTTCGACGAGCCGAACTTGAAATATTAAGAGCGTGTGCGTGACCGTGTATAATATAATAGTTGACTATAGGGAAAAGCTGAAATGATCACAACAAAAGAAGCAATTTAACGTAATAGAGGAAGAAACTGTCTCGGTTACAAATAATTCAACGTTCTACAGCATTATCCGCGGACATACGCGATTCTAAAATCATATTCAGATTAATTATGTATTACCAAGAAATCCTTATTATAATGTAGAATTATATACAGGTACTATAAAATTTAATATCCAGAGTATTTATTTTTCATGACATGGTAGTTATGAACATGCATAATGGACGTACATTAATAATCTATGGAGCTGTAACTTTAGATCGTATACATTTTTTGTACATTCATTCAGCAATTGCGTAAAACTAAATATTCAAATCGTCATTTGAAAATCATAGCCATAACAATATTTATTATAAATAATCCATTATCAATGATTCCATATCGTTATAAATGTTTGTACTTGAATAAATATACATATATTTTAAACAATTAACAAACGTATACGCAAACCGAAGTTCTTCTAAAACACACCATAGCCTATAAACCGAAAATCCAACTTCAAAATTAAGTTGTTACTCGCTCGATTAAACAAGAAAACCTTAACCGACATAAAAAATGTACGCCATCGATGAAACTTCGCTTAATTCAATTAAAATAACGACATTGACGCACGTACACGACGATGCGCAAACTCTCCGCCTAAGCATCAGACCGCAGCGTTCGATTGTAAATTAAGAGATTATGAGGACCGAAGGAATCTGTAAACGGACTCGCCCGCGGAGAGATATCATTGCCCCGAAATTGGCCAATTAAGGCGCCGGCTCGCATTGTGTTCGTTCGTTCTCTTCTACACGCGCATGGCAAGAGAAAAAGAGAGGGAGCAGGTATTTCTCGTTTCGCCGTTTAATGCGTCGTAAAAAGTTAAAGACCCTTGTGCGCGTGCGCGCGCGCGGGATCGTTTTCCAAAAATTGATATAAAGAGAGAGAGAGAGAGAGAGAGAGAGAGAGAGAGAGAGAGAGAGAGAGAGAGAGAGAGAGAGAGAGAGAGAGAAGAGAGAGAGAGAGAGAGAGAGAGAGAGAGAGAGAGAGAGAGAGAGAGAGAGAGAGAGAGAGGGAGACAGTGTGTCGAGAAAGGGCGAGCTTGAAATTACTTCCATTTTTGGTATAACGTTAAATTTAAGGTGTGTTGATTGTGTTAGGAAAAATAATTTTTCTGGTTAAAGGCGAGTTAATTGTGCAGTCGTGCACGGCTTGATTGCAAATAAAAAGAAGATATACTTTTGCAAGGCGATATAACGATTTTAATTAGTGTTGTATTTCAGAGGTTCAATATATTATGCGTTAAATTGTAATATAGTTATACAAATTTTATTCACATCGCGAGCGTTGACTTTATTAACGAAATTTACGACCTTTTCATACCCTATAATACATGGCCTAACCACAGTTTTTACGTATATTATACGAAAACATCACAAATCTCTATAGTTACTCCGATACCATCGATTTCGCTCCACCGAATTCCACCAAATAATCATCACCTTCGCGCTGCCCTCCCGCGCGCACACCGTCATCATCTCTCAATAAAGTCACCGCTGTGCTGGACCATTCACGCACCTCATTGATTTCCCATTCTCGACGCTGTACCATTAACAAAAAAAAGGCGCTCACCTTTGTCCCTCGTTCGCGTGATTTACGGACCGCTCGCACGGTTAAAAAAAGATCGCTATCGCAGCGAAAAAGCTTGCTGTGGCAGCGATTTTTATTGCTAGGAAAATACAACGAATTCGGATTGCTGTTTCAACGACATAAACATTTCTGTACATATAATCAAATAAGTTTGCAACGTTAACAATCCATTTTGCTACAGCAATCTCTTGAGCCATTGTAGTAGCAAACTCAAATTGCTATTCCAATCAATTTTGTCAATGCATATGACATCTATCAATTATTAGGTTATAATAGAATGATTTTTTTTACTTGCATAGAGAATAAAAGGAAAAGATATAGGAATTGAAAAATAGTACATTGGGCAACTAGGGAGGCAAATTGCCGCCTTTGGCGACCGAGTGATACACGAGTGGTCAATATCATCATCCGAGTCTGAAAAAGTCAATTGCTAATGAGTTCAGGAATAGGACCTTTCTTTGCATGGGAAGTGGATAGGGGATCGGACACATCGAGTCGTCATAACGGGAGACTAAGTTCTCTTCCTCCCGCCGTTCCCTAGACTTCAAATACTCGATTTTCGATTCACTTTTCTATGCAGAGAAAAAGGGCCTTTTCCATACACATGTTGCATGACTTAATATACTTGTTCATAGCTAAAGAAATTTAGAAATACGATTAAAAATTTTTATTAACGAATGTATTAAAAATTTAATTTAATATTATAAAACATTTTCCGTAACAATATAAGAATTTCCGTCACTAGTAGGATATATATTCAATACTGTATGATCGTACAAGGAGTTAATGCGACTATAAAACCATGTATCCGACTCACACTACATATGCATATAAATGACTACCAAAGTGCTCCGTACATAATATATTATACAGTCCCTACAAATAATATCTTCTTAATTTTACTAAAAGTAGGCAAAAAATGTTCATCTATGCTTAAAAAAATTGTTGACTCTAGTGTGTATTCTATTCCCTTAAAACTACTTAATACTTTTTACAAATTCGTACTCTCGAAATTTTTTTTTAGTGTAGAATCGGACACTGTTACAAAATAGCGCATATACACTATTTTTTTTTGAACATATACACAATACTTTAGTAAAAATCCAATATCATTATTTTGAAAGTACATATACACTGAATAAATAGTGCATATTCACTATTTTGTACCAGTGCCCGATTTTGTACTGAAAAAGATTTAGAGAGTATGTATAATCAGTATCAATATTGCTGAGTAAATGATTTTGAAAATCAACCTTTAAATTTATCGATAACATCATCAGGTATTCTCCACCTACGGAAGAGGTTAGACGCATATTCGACGCTCATGATGCTGAATTGACGTTGCAATACTTTTTTGTTAATGTAACTATGTGAAGGGATTAACATAGCAACCAAAATGGTTGCTCTAACGATTTCTACGCTAAGCAAGATAATATATCGTATGCACGCTCGTTCTTTGAACGAACAATTTTGATTGTAACAGCGATTTACTTCGCTATACAGAACAATTAGGAGTTAGAAATTTAACGAAGTTATCGCAGCGATTGCCGAATTGCTATATTGATCATAAAATTGTTTGGCAGAACAAAAGTTTGTTATCGTAGCAAACTTTTTGTTTGTACTTACAAACTTTATTGCTAATCTTATTTAACAAACTATGAATCGCTGTCTCGATCATATTATTTTTTACCGTGCGCTCGCGATAATAATCGATCGCTCAGCAAAAACACTCCCGCATTATAGCCAAAGAATTCCAATTCTAGCCGGTATTTTCGAAATTAGCCTGGCGCGGCTCTATTTTAGGCAAATTAGCCGAGCGCGCGCGCACACACACACAGGTACCTCTCCGCTCCTACACACAATAGGAGCAGCAGCAGGAGCAGCAGGAGCAGTAGGAGCGAGTTTGTGTACCTTGTGCAAGTCAGCGGCTAAATGATTAAGGGAAGCGAGAGAGACGAAAAAAGGTAAACGATTTGGCACGCCCGAACGAGAGTTTAATTTGCCTTGGACACGCTCTCCTATACTCTCTACTCTCTCACTCTCTCGTTCGATTACGAATGGTTTTCGGATGAAATCCGCGCCGCGCTCATAGACAATGACGAATACGCAGTCATGATTGCTCGATTAAAGTCCGTTTTTTTCCCTCATCCTGCGCCCCCGTGCATGCGTGCGTGTGTATAGGTATACATACTACATCATGTGTGTATGTATACACACACACACATCGGACGGTTAGTTTGGCTTTATGGCGCGCTGTAATCTTATATACATTGTCCGATTCAATTGGCCGCGCGGAGGCGCGAGGAGGGCCGAAAAAAGGTACGCACACACGCACGCCTCGGCCAGGATAAATAGGAGCTAGAGTTTCGAGTCTATACCTGGAAGGCCTCGACTTTACTACTATATACAGACGAGCACACGAGAGAGGACGAGCGGACAAGGAGAATTTGTTCCGGATGACCGCGCGCGCGGCAGCGGCCGCTCACTTTCGCGTGCTCCTTTCCCTATATATATGTATATACACTTGTATTATATAGAGCGGTGTACAATGGCAATCGAGGGCCCAATAATCGCGCGCTCGGAGTGTAGTAGACAACCGCGCGCATAATTGGCGCGCGAGCGCGAGGCTAATTGGGGGGACATCCCTAAGTGAAACGGGCCTCGCGTGTCGTCGTCGTAGCGGTGGTGATTCGATCGCGTCGCGGGGCCGTAAAATTCGGCACGCACTGTAAGAGAGGGACGAGGCGAGGGAATCAATTGCGGCCTGCCGCGCATCAATTACAAGAGAAGAGGCGAGAGAGAGAGAGAGAGAGTTTTATCGCGAGGGGTGAGGTGGATTGCCGCGCGACGTGTTTATTCTAATGTGGTGTGGACTAATTTTGAGGTGAAGTGACCTGGTGTCAGGAAGGTATGGGACATGGGTTTAGTGGGCGTAGAAGTCGAGTGTTTAGGGTAGATCATTTGGGTAACGGTTATTATTGAGTGTAACAAGGTAAAGGAGATGTGGTACCGTGTATGTACAATGAATTCGTTCTGGAAATTACTTTAAAATGCGAGAATGAAATTTTGTAATAAATAAAAACTGGTTTTACTTTGGTATTTCTAGTATTTCAGTCGGATTAAAAAATATAAGAGTTTAACCAGAGGGGAAATAAATACTCATAAAATTGTAATGCACGTAATAAAAAGTCTATTAAATTATTGAATATTTCACTGCCTTAATCGACCTCTTAATAAATTATATAGTATTTTATATACTCATGTCAGAAGTATTAACGTTTTTTTTCAAGCTTTTTTGCACAAATACTTATGAAATGTCAAGACTATACTGCCGCTGACAACTTTTTATAAGAATCTTCCTGCTACATCGTTCGCGTTTATCTAATGCACACATTTATGGGCTCTTCTAGCTAACATTAAACGACATTTGTATGCATGTATATTTATGAATACGTTATAGTAAATATTAGTTAATTGCGATAGCATAATTTTTTCATAAACAAACCGGTTATACACTGGTTATTTTTAACATTTTAGGGACATCTAATCTAACATTGAACTCTTTGATACTAAGAAAGCATAAACTTTATATCAACCATTTTTTTCTCTCTATAAACATTACAATAACTGCAAACCTCCTCTCGCCATAGAATTACCGTCTATTCTTAAAATTTATAAGAATTCATAATGCGTGCACGGTGACACCACCTCTCAAACCTTAATTATCCCAAGCCACAACCCTTACCACCATAAACCTGCCCACCACACCCCACCTCCAAAAAAATCAACCGATATATAATCCTACACCTCTCGCGTCACCAGCCACGCAGCTTTTGATCGTCTCAAACACCTCGCACAAATCCAAGACAAAGTGCCGGGCCGCTCGTAAACGCACGCGCGCGCAGTCGTCCGCGCGTCGCTTTCCTCCTCCTCCTCCGGCTGCGCGCGCGTTCGCGATACTATCTCTCTCTCCCTCTCTCTCTGGACGACTCGGGGGCTCAATTATCTCTGATTCGGAGGGCCGGTGCTCGCCTCTCGCCACCTTGTAATTTAGATTATCTGAGGGGGTAGAGAGAGAGAGACAGAGGAGAGTCTTTAGCCGCGCGGCGACCCCCGAAAAATCGCCCGCGATGGCTATCGGTAATTAATTACGGTGGCGCGATAGCAGTGTAAACAGTGAGTGCGTGGAGGATGATGATGCACCCCTTTTCGATATTTATAAGAGGGTGTTGTCATGAAATATTCATTCGGCTAATTCGGCGGAGAGAGGCGTGCAATTATATATATATACGGAAGATATTGTACATGCGTGTCGTCGCATCGCGCGCGGTTGGCGAATTAAGTGCGCGAGTGCAGATAAGACGGGCGCGAGTGCGCTGGTGAAAGAGAGGGAGATAGGATCGAAACGTTTTTTTCGTGGCGATGGCTGATTCGAGACACGGTTTGTCGAGAGAGCTGAGTTAAGATCGTGTGATTGAAATGTTCCTGTATGGTGAACAGATTTTTGTAATGACTTTATAATCATGCGTGTGGTGAAATAATACTTTTCGACACTGTGTAACTTATTGATTTTCGTGAAATTTTGGATTAATAATTCAAAATAAGTCTATGGTCCCGGAGAAAATAATTTATTAACAGAATATACGACGGTACCACGTGAAACTACTCCCGGACAAGCTTTCTGCTTATATATTCATTCGTCAATATTTGTCGACATGAATAAGAAATGGCATCACTGGCAACATACCTAGGCAACGATCTCACTATAGTACACACGTAAATTATTAACACATACATCGGACAAAATCACGAGACTTCTCTCTAAAATTTTGGGATCCCAGTTTTATCTACTGAACATTTAGCAACGCAATGTTACACTACTATCAACTACTATCAACGTTTACAAAAAGCGAGCTGCCATATTGGAATGTCAGATTTAACCTCTCTATCTTCTCCATTTACCAGCTCAATTCAACAACATCATAAAACCGACTCACCGTCGATGATACCGGGCGCGATGGCCAGATGCTGCTGATGATGATGCTGCTGCTGCAGGGTAGGTATACTCGCGGTAGCCGGTGGCTGATGATGATGATGATGATGATGATGCTCCCAGGGCCGGGCGACGCTCGGCTGCTGCTCCTGATCCCGGCACTTGCGCGCACTGGGCGGCGGCTGCTGCTGCTGCTGCTGCTCATCCTCGTTGCTACTGCTGTTCCCACTGTTACTGTGATTACTATGACTGCTGCTGTTGTTATTGTTGTTGCTGCTGCTGTTATTGTTATTGTTGTTGCTGTTGTTGTTGGTATCCTCGCGGGGGGTGGCGGCCGCCGCGGGACTGCCCGCGCCGCCGCCGGCGCGCTCCTCCACGAGCATCGTCGCGCCCGTCGCCGGCGAGCAGGAGGCAGCGTTGTTGCTGCTGTTGTTGTTATTGTTGGCGGCGGCGCTGGATGTGGCGATGGCCGACGAGGAGGAGGTCGTAATGGTGCTACTGCTGCAGCTCGGTTCCTTGCCTGCGGGCGTCGCGACGCCGCCGCCTATCATCATCACCAACGCCCGTGCCGATGCGCCTATCTACTGCTGCTGCTGCTGCTCCGGGGCTACGTCGCACACGTGGCTATGCTCCGCTCCTCCGCACTCATCACTACGGTATACTCCCGCGCCGCGTGTAAGTACGTATGATACTCGCGAAGGACCAAGAGAGAGGAGATCCTATACCACTACTACTGTGCGTGTGATTGATATAATAATACCTTGGGATATATATATAATACACACTGCTGCTGCTGCTGCTGCTGCTCCGCGAGCGAGCGAGCGAGCGATCCGAGAGCGTGCGTGCCCGAGCGAGGTGTGCCGCGCGCCGCGCGGCGGTAATCGATGGCTGGTGCGCGGCCGTGCTTACCTGTGCTCGCGCACATAAGCGCCGCGCGTCAAAAGAGAGGGGGGCGCGCGCAAGACAGAGAGAGAAAGCAGCGGCAGCGAAAGGGCAGCGGAGGCGCGCGCCGGCTGCGCATCCGCGCGCGAGAGCCGCGAGGTAGGCAGCAAGCCCGCCTACCTACACCATTAGGCCCCCGATCGGGCCAATTGCGCGCTCTTCCCCCCTCGACGACGCCCACCCATCCGTCAAGCTATATACTCTGCTAGTATAGTAGTAGCCACTCTTCCCCCCTCTCTTGGGAGAGAGAGAGAGAGGTTCTTGATGCGCGAGCAAGAGTCGCGCCGCGGGAGCTTCAATTGATTTCCGGATCTCCAGCGAGAGCTGCGTATGCGTGTGAAGGTATATAGGTGCGAGTGGAGTGGTAGGTGCTAGTTGGTTGGAGAAGGTAGGAATGTTACGTGCGAGCGAGCGAGGCGGCTGCGGGATGCGCGGATGGTGAAAGAGTTGTGTGTGCAGGATAGAGAGAAAGAGAGGTAGTATGAGTGTGTAGGGAGAATTTCGCGGTGGGTGTTGGGGAATGTGGATCGGGTATAGGTAGCTCTGGAGTTCTAAGATATTGGTTTACTGGGATAGTGGAGTGTAATGAAGGGTTTTGCGTTTTGTTCGGGTTATGTTTGTAGGTAATTTTTTTTCTGGTTTTAAAATGAGCATGGAAACCAAAGCTTACGTCACTGCGGTAGACAATTTTTTTAATGCGTACCTATAATATCCAGGTACTGTAGAGAAATATTTATAAATTACTATAAGTATTTCTGGGAGTACACCAATACTGTAGTTGTTGGTAATAAACTTTACCAACCAGTATAAGAGTGATAATATTTTGTAATTTTTGCAGAATTATATACTTGAAAAATTATATTTTTAAAAACAGTTTGTTTTACATGTGAATAATGTAATTTAAAGGTATACCTGTTAGGATACAACGAGTGGTAGAAGTGAATTATAGCTTTCTCGACATTTTCTTGAGTCAAGCCTTCCTTTTTCTACTGCAATACAGATTGAGTTGCAATTATTATCTGGATACTTTAACATCGCCTTATCAATTACCTTTTAATTTATTTACATAAAAAGAAGAATACTAATAAAAGTCTTATACTTTTGGATAATTTTTTACCAACAAATAATTTCAAAAGATGTCACTCGACTAATTTAAAATCAACTGCGGGGATAGATTACACGAAACTTCCACCTGACCCGATAATACATTTGCGCATAAGATAACTCGGTCTCGATAAAAGGCATTTTTCACGAGAAACAGGTTTCGAAGTTCAACCATTACATTAACACGTTTCAGCGCTGTAAAGATTAAATAAATCCTTGCGGGCCACTTGCTTCATATATTTGTTCTGACGTTAATTTATTTAAATATGTTAAAGGCACTCCTCGTATATACAAAACAACCGGGAAAATCGTTCTACTCCATGCGATAATTATTTTTTCCACGCTACCTACTTATATGTCGCGTACCCTCTTACGCCATAATTACTCTTCGATCCTTCTCGACGGTCTATTTTCGTAAGCTACATACCTAGAACTGTCCTCCCAATCACACTTCTTTTACTCTATATATCGACGACAAATTACTACCACCTATGGTATATTTTAACTATACCCTGCGCTCGCTTAAAAAATAAGAAAAAAAGCTAACCCTCGTTGCTGCCGCGCATTGTGCGCACGCAGTATAGTTTCTCGCGCGGCCGTCGCTCGTCGTAACGGGCGCCGATCGAAATTCCATCGCGATCGGACGACATGCGTGTAATTGCGATCTATACGGTAATTGCGAACGATGACTTTTGCGAGCTTCCGTGAACGCGCACGCGCGTGTGTAACTATATCCCCGCCGTTTCTTCGATTGATGCGGTTCTTTTTTTTTCTCCCAGGTAATTTGCTTCCTGGTACGAACGACTGATTATTACGCAATCTTTTTAACTTTGTGGTGCGCGTAGCTTTCTGAGTGTATATATATATAATACTATAATAAAGAAGAATTTTTTGACGATCCCATTATCACGCGGAAGTCGATAATACTATGTCTCATCATAATGCCATTCCTTTGACGCGATCTTCCACTCCAAAAGCCCCATAAATTAAACATCGTTTTGGGAACTCACGCGTCACACAATACATACACTCGACGCACGCAGCAACTAACCCGTCATTGTTGCGCTGGAATTCGAATTTGAATTTATTGACCCAGCTGACTGCAGACTCGAGTGCATTGTGCCGCGCTCACACGCGCGTTTCTAATGCTGCTACCGTGTGGTCCGCACACATTCTACTGCGGCTCCGTGGATACTTATAATGCGTGCATATAACTATGCGCCTTATCTGCGGCTTGATTCCCATTGTCCCACTCCTATGATCTTTCGGAGAGCTTCGGTTTCTCGCTACCTGTGTGTTGAGGTTGGCTGAATGAGACTATTAAATTCTTTCGTTATTGTATGGAGTCGTGATGGAAATTTAGGTTGTTGATGCTTGAAAATCGATGGGGATTGATTGTGAAAAATTATTATATACTTATATAGTTGAAGACCAATTTTGAATTCGTTCATTTTTTATTATAAGTAGTTCATGTAGAATGTAAGTTTATGTAAATGGTAATTTAAAACTGTGGTTGAAATACTAGTGCTTATTTCTTTTATATATATATATGTATGTATAGATTTTTTATAATGTAAAGTGATGGGGAGGGATATAAATAAAAAAGAGAATTTTAATGAGAATGTAACTGCTTTAAAGTACTTGACGATAAATATTTTAAGAATTTTCATAAAATGTAAATACTTAAAATATTCGTTATTTGAATATTTCATGTTTCAGATAGTAATTCTGTAAACCTGAGACATAATGGATATATCTTGAAACATGCAATTATTTTCTAATCAATTTACAATTAAAAATTACTGATGGTACTAAGTTCTTCAGTCATTCAAAAACAAGTATTAAGATAGAGATGAGTCTATCAATATATATACTTATTAAATATATAAAAATATTTTGAAGTATACAGTAAATATTATTTGAATAAAAAATCCTACAACAGAAGCATTTTCAGAAATGATACAAATTCTGAAAAGCTTATAATGTTAAATAAGAATATATGTTATACATAGGTACGAATTAATTACAACAATCAAGTCATAATGCAAGTGTACAATAACACAATACGATTAATAATTTAATTTCTTCTAGAATTAACTCGTATCAGTAATAATTTACCATTTATGACTCACACTTTATTTATACCCCACAATACATATGTAATTTACGTCAATATATGTAATTCGACTCATACATAATACACACCCAAAATATAAAAAATTCAAACCAAAGCGCGAATTAAAGAACGATATCCATATATTCCCCCTACACCTCACGTATGCGAGCAATAAAAAAATCGCGCGTACATGTCGTACACAAACAACATTATCCGTAGCTCTGTCCCTCCACCCATCACAAGCAAATCTAGTAAAAAATTCACTCTCCCTCCATCCCTGTAACTCATCTACCTCTCTCTCTTACACAAATTGCCCGCATTTTATCGTCAATAGCGCCGCGACGAAAGACATTTTCGTCGAAGATGCGGCCCTAAAGGGCGAGTGTACATACATCGCATAAAACATTCACGCCTCCCACATTAGAGAAAAAGAAACCGCGAGAGAGAGGCAGACCTGACACTCTCACAGCGACGTGTATAAACGGCCATTATCCCATCGCTCCTCGCCGAATCGCCAGGGCAACTTCTTTCCCCACCTCGCCCGCGTATGAATAAATTGCAAGCACGCAGGCAGGCAGGTAGGTAGGCAGGCATATATATAGATCCGCGCGTACACTTCCTCCGTAAAACTATACACACATGCACACGCGCACAGTTTGCTGGAGAGGGGAGCTGATAAATCATGCGGCAGGAATGAATCAGCTAAATTGCTGCTCGCACGCGCGCGTGTGTAAGCTCCTGCGGCGCAAGCATCACGTACATATATATATAGACACACCGCACGCGGCAGTCCTGCGCTCTCGGCCATTGGTCTATCGATTTCTCTATACCTAGCCTCTGCCCCCTCCCCCCTCTCCTCTCCTCTCCTCACAACACCGCGCGGATTAAGCAAAATGGCGCAGGCATTGCAGCTTTTCTTCGCGCGCGCAAGCGTAAGCGCAAGCAACATTGCATGCGCGCTCGCTATGTGTATTATATACGTGTATACGTGTATGTGTGTGTGTGTGTGTGCGTGTTGTGTGCGGACTCCATTTTGAATGTAATGAGCGCAGGAGTCGGGCGATCCCACGCGCGTGCTCGCGCAGGCTTATGCATATGCACGCGGACTTAGTAGCTTCCTGCGTAGGCGTTGCCAAGCGCGCGTGCGCTCCGCTTTTTTCTCCTAATCGCGCGCGACCCTCGAGGGCAGCTCGCGTGCGCGCATGGAGATATAGGCGGTAAGGGAGTAGCGGAGTGTAATTGTGGTCGATAATTCAGGAAAATTTTTTTATTAGCGGGACTGACTGCGGTCGTCATACGTGGGTTGGGAGAAGTAGCGCGTGCGTGTATGTGTGCGAGGGAAAAGGAAGAAATCAATGGGGGTTCGAGCTGCTACTGGAGGCAGAAGTAGCCGTGCGGGTGTCGGGTTACCGCGCGTGACGCGAGGTGAAATAATGAGCGAGGGATCCTTTTGCTTGACTTGTCGATGTGAAAGAGGGAGAAAAAGAGTGTTCCGAGAATTTTCTGAAGATTTTGGTGGGATATGGGTGAAGGGCTATAGCTCGAAGATTTGAAGCAGAAATCACGTGCTGTTAAGTATTTTGTAACCGGTTATGATCTGTGGTATATACTACATTGTTGCGTAGTTTGTAGTGAGAAAAGCTTCATAAAATATTTTGGATGATTCAAACGAGTGTAATATTTTATAATTAATAAAAATTGACTATATCAATTTTTCATTAACCAATTGTTAAATTAATTTGAGCTCATGTAAAAAATAAATAAAAAATCAAACAAAAAAAATTTGTTATCAAAATTATTGTCCTTCATACTGTTAATATTGTTCCTGTTATAAAGCGCAGTAATTTTTTTTCTTTCAAAAATCAGGTGTCCCAGAATTATAGTATAAGTATATTTAAGTGATGAGCACGGTGAAAAATTTTGCAGTAAAAATCCCTATTTTCGATAGTAACCGTGGGACACACTCACATTTTTGTATGAAAATGATTACTACAATCTATAGTTAAAACTGAAATTTATATTTTGTAATTTTTATGATATATAAATAAAAATTTCTACTATAAATTGTAGTAACTTTTATGATAAAATAAGTCTGTCTCACGTTTGTTATCAAAAATAGTAATTTTTACTACAAAACTTTTCTCCGTGCCAATTGCAATTTTTACGAAAATCATGAAAATTACTATTTAAAAAGCAAAAATCCTACATGGCGTGTGTGTCCTAGCGCTACTGTGGTAAATAATAAATTTTTTTATAGAAAAAGTAAAGTTTACAACAAAATTTTTCTCCGTGTACACAAAACATTTTCCTAATAAAAATATTCGCACTAAAAAAAGGATAAAAATCTAAAAAGACATTAACCAGATTTTGCTTAGTCGTAATCTAGCAAACTTAACTCAGCAATTTTTATTTCAAAGCCAAGAAAATTCTGCTTTACCATAATCGCTTGAAGCATAATTATATCTTTACAAAGTGATACTGAAAACAAAATTTTCTATTTTCAAATAAATATTTATTTGAATAACTATAAAAATATTTTTTTAAATTAAAACAATATTCATTTAAATTTTAAAAATATTTTCGATATAGTATCCATAAAGTTCGACTTTATGGACACGTGTACGTAAAGTTAAGAAATCTTCAAAATGCTCGATTTCGGATAATTAAAAACCAATACGTTCATATATTGTAAAATTATATTATGTGTATACATATGTAAAGCATAAATATAAATAAACGTTTATTTAGTTTAATAAAAAAATGTAATATTTATTTTAATAAAAAAAATAATAAATTAAATTTCATAATAAAAAAATTTTAATTTTTTTGATTTAACAATGTATTATTTTTGTGTCTGCACCCCTACCAGGGGCTTTGCCCCTGGACCTCTAAATATCTAAACCTAAATATCTTTATCGTTTCATATTCGATAAACCTCTTTCGATAATCATCTAACATTTTATATACAATGATGTTTTAACTCCCGATAATTTATTATATCGACATTGGTACGAACTTTACGGATACTATATCGAAAAATATTGTTCGCACTACGACCGTAAAACTTTTCGGCCTTGCGTCTAAAGTGCTACTTTACGGCCTAGGTACAAAAAGTACTATTATTTCAATTGAAAAAAAAATTTTTTGATTTAAGTAAATATTTTTTTAATTTAAATGAATATTGTTTTAATATAAAAAATATTTATATAGTAGTATTCAAATAAATATTTATTTGAAAATAGAAAATTTTTTTTCAGTGGAATAACCAGAAACTTCATTTAGATGTATAAACATTTGCTTTGTTCATACAGTCTATTATGTTCTACGTGAATTTTTAGCAAAATATTCTTCGTTTCTTTAGTGTATAACAATGACAAAAACTGTTATATGATCAGCTATTCTATATAATATAAGTTATTTAAAAAATAAAATTTAATTCTTAAATTACAACTTATTTTTCACTGAAATGCTATCATCCGTATTATATATAAGGAGAAAAAACAAATTGTATAGAATAAAGAAAATCTGATTCCTACAATATGCTCATAAATATTGTGTGGTATTTTTCATTATATTTAATTTCAGTTCGTTTATAATTATTACCATATTATTATTGAACATATCATACACACATTATACCATGCACAACACGAACGCGATAGAATTTTCAGCAAGTATACACGACCGTCTCTCCATTCATCCGTGTATATTCACAAGTATTGGCGTACCTGGTGGATTTGAATGTCAATGCACATTGTTTGAGCGAAATACATTGTTGGTAATGTATGTACCTGCCACAGGATGCGCGTAAGTACGTAGGAAGTCAACGGACTCGGGCCGCGCGCCTTTGTGTGAACCTACTCGCACAATCTTTCGTCTTTTATAATTCCGAATGGTAATTATACCGCCGGCTTTACAACGCTTTAAAAATGTTCATTACGTTTGCGAGCCTCGGGTCTGAGAATATAATTTTATTTGCAGTTTTTAAACTGAAAAACTACTGCAAAAATAAAATTATGGTACACTAAGAAAAAGTAAGTTTTTTTTTTAATCTAGGAAAAATTTTATACTTTCCTGATGCTTCCATAAACTTTGAGAAACATCGGTTCAACTAAACAAATATTATATTAAAAATTAAAAGACAGGAAACCTTTAAGGGATTCATTTTTTTTAAATGATTATAAAGAAACTTTAAATTAATAAAATTATTTAATAGATTACCAGAAATAAAGCCTTCTCAAATACTACAATTTTATGTTTGTCATTATAAATAAAAAGATGTAAGAATAAAAATGTTATATATTTTTTTAAGTGTTCCACTATGGATAAAATTTTAATTATTTAATTGAGTAGTAGAACCAATAGATATAATTGTGCAATTACATAAAACTCTACCATTCCAACTTTTAAAATGATTATCTTCTTAGTAATTGCCAGCAAAGGACTACTCGTATAAGTCATACAGAATAGTCGTAATGAAAAGAAGGCACTGCTATAATACGTCTACAATCGACTAATCGACGATAGAGTAAGTGAATAAAATATGCGTTGCGAGTGATTGAGACGTAAAATTGTAAATTATAATTTTATTTGCCTTTCCAATATATTACGTTTCTACCAGTATAACATTTGTTGACAGAATTATACAGCTGGCCCGTAATAATTAACAGGTATTATAACCCAACATTATCAATGAACTCAAGCCAAATTCCCAAAAAATCGATCAAATCGACACCGTACAAGGAAAAAACTTGAATAATCTTCAAATAATTTCCAACACATTTTCCACTTGAAACCCCACCCCTCCCACACCCTATACACCCCTATCCTCTATGAATACTATCTTGCGTCGTGCATTTAATGTTGTATTCGTGTGTTCTCTGATGTATTCTCTTATATTTGTACACATCGTATATAGATTTTGTGTTTCTTTTTCTTTTTTACGTTATTTTATTATTTATAAATATTTTTTTTTTGTATTGTCTTTTATCGGTCTATGGTTTTTATGTAAAGGGCCCCGATGCCCTCGGTATTATATGCGTCGTGTAATTATTCTTTGTATTATTTTTTCTTTTTTTAGCACTGGCTATCATGGACCACGGTCCTTAGCCAGCAATAAAAATTTATTCTATTCTATTCTATCCCTCCGAAAATCTCCACCTCCCCACACCCTCCATCTCCATAAATAACCATAAATAAATGAAATTACCCGGCCGCGTTAATATTTAATAAGCGCACTTATACTCGCGCGCGCGAACGCGTGTACACGCTCGCTGCGGCACGCGCGATAAAAGATCCAGTATACTTATAGCATGAGCCGCGATTCATCAAGCGCGCGCGAAGATCAAACGCTGCGCGCGCGTTTATCATGCGCACACACATAACCGAAAGGGTACATACACGTACGCGTATTACCTGCGCGAGGTGGGCGGAGCAAGAGCTCCGATTGGCTGGGGCTGGAGGCGT
Organism: Torymus aiolomorphi; assembly: GCA_036365515.1. Classification (NCBI taxonomy): domain Eukaryota; kingdom Metazoa; phylum Arthropoda; class Insecta; order Hymenoptera; family Torymidae; genus Torymus; species Torymus aiolomorphi. The sequence goes on along the minus strand of CM070875.1, from coordinate 219,743,830 downwards.
GGCCACGGGAGCTCCTCTCTCTCGCTCCGGCGAGCGCGGAGAGTGGGACACGCCCACTGTAGAGTAGTGTAGTGTGCTTTTCGGGGACCTTTCGCCCCCACGAAGAAAGAGCGCCGGGGTCTGGTAATGTGGTGTAATGAGTGGAGTTGAGGATTTTTTTTAGATGCGAGGAGTGGATTTTTCGTGTCGATAGGAAATTGAGAAGAGGTGGTTGATGACAATAATTTATTGGAGTGTCGTAGGTTTGAGATCGTTCGAGTTTTTTTCCTAATTTTATTGTATGATGAGTAAGTACTGCTTAATTACTGAGATGTGCTATTTAGTATTTTTTTGTAATTTCAAATTATATCTTTATTTTTTGTTAAAGGAGGTATAATAATTTTTCTATGATCCAAGGTAAAATGAACGAGTTTAGGACATTATTCGGCGCATTCCTTTTATCATTATGGAAAACATGAAGTAAAGTTTAAATGAAATAGTTTATACTTGGAATTATTTTATACTGTAATCACAAAATTTCATTTCACCGTATAGACAATTTTTTCTTTAACGAAGTTACGTTGAATTCAATAAAATAATTTTAAATTTACCATACAAATCCTTCTAAAACAAAAAGTACGACAATATTTCTCTACCTCAGTACGTACATCCAGGAACTATAAAAAAAAAATGTCCCCTCCAACCGGAGCAAAAATGGCCGATTAGTCCTCTTAAAAATCAACGCAAACTCAGCGGCGGCAAAAAATTACGTAAATCCGCGAGCGATTTTCCACTCACGATCGCACGCGACGTCTAGAATCTGAGCGTCAACCGCGCGCTACCGCCTGCGCGACAACTGTCATTAAATAATCGAAGAAAAATGCAGCTCTCTCGCGCACGCGCGCGTTCCTCGCATTCGTGCGCGCGCGAGTTCTGTCGCCCGGCCCGCGGGACAACCATTATACTGCACACATACACACAACTCCGCAATTAACGCGCGCGCACGAATATGGAATAGAGAGAGAAAAGCAGGAAAAGCCCCGAGTGTAACAAGAAAAAGCGCGAGCGCGCGCTCAAGTAGATACGTAACGAGCGTCCGGCAATGCTACTGCTGCTGCTACTGCGTAATTGCCAGTCGATCTTGTCAAACTCGCAATTAGCAGGTAATTGCGGCGAGTTGTTGTTGTTGTACGTGTATGTGCGCCTTTTTCGCCGTCATAAGCGCGAGCGCACGCACGCGTGATTATTCTTTTTGCCTTTGTGATAAGTTGCAATCAGAGAGAGGGAGAGAAACCAGAAAGGATTTACGTAACGAATGGTAAAAACGCGAACATGCACGCACAAGAGTTTATATATATACGAAAGAATATATTGAAGGAGACGGTACGATCGAAGAGTTTACACATGTCGAAGCGGTGTTGAAGAATGTCAAGCGAGGGAGCTGATAAGACGGTGTTTGGATTTTTCGGCTAAATTGAGATATAAAGGAACATTAATGAAACAAAGAAAGTGACACGTTAGTAGAGGTATATGTGTCGCAGTGTTTGTTTGATGACGATGATGTGTATTTTTTTATCTTGGTAATGTAGCGAAGGTTCGAATGCTTATCAACATTTATTACACATATGTTTTTCAGTGGAAAAATATTTGCCATCGGTGCAGTTTGTTGAGCTTCGCCCTGCGATGTTTATTAGATGTATTACCTGGTTTTATCTTGCACTCTTAAGTTATAAAGGTGGCGTATGGTGTGAATAATTTTTTACTGTTTTGCGATTGCAACGTACATATATAAATCGAAATCTAAATTAATTACTGGTCTACGTATCTGATTGCACACATGTTACATTTTGCAAATATTTTTGCTTATTTTCTATGCATCTTTACTGCACCTATAGTTATGGAAAAATAGTCGAGATTATGATATTATTATAATAATGCCTCTGCTATCTGACCGTCAGAATTATATGTACAAAGTACATATATAAGAGGATATAATTTCTCTAGTCAAATATCAAAACAAAACCAACATTAAGGTGGATTATTTTTGAATTTGTACACTGAATCAATGAACTTTACGCATCTGATGGTCAAATAGCAAGAGCCTTATTATAATATAGATTTTCAATTGTGCTATAAATCTTCTGTGATTTGCTTGAAAAGAATATTGCATTTGGAAAAATATCATAACATATATATGTAATGCAATCTAAATATCTTTCTAATTTTCATCACGCTAAGAAATACATCGAAACTTTTTTTTTTGATCGGCTCGTTAAATAGGTTTGCCCAATATTAACCAAAAAACACTAGGCTGACATTTTTATAAACTAAAACGTTTTACGCCGTAAAAATCAAAACTTGTAAGGATATGAACTTTCAAAAGAGTACAACATTTAAATATTTACTCCACTCAATTAATTGAAACTGAAAATTGTATGAGAAGAAAAAAAAGCTTCGTCACCTGTAATTTAACGAGCTATAATTATTCTTAAATTCATTATTCTTGCTATAATGATAATATCGCTTAAACTTAGCGATATGTTTTTGGATGCTAAAAAATAAAGAAAGCTATAATGGCACGGTTTGAAAAAGTGATTTATAGAAATTTTTAGTGCTGCTTTTGAAAATCTCATTAAAAATAGCCCCTGCTTGAAACAGCAATCATTTAGTCTATGAAAGCCTCAGATTACCTTTGAAAAAGAATAAATGGAATTATATATAGAGAAAACCAACTTTGATTTGCGTTTTTCAGAATGTAAAAATTATGTTCAAAGTCATACCAATTCTAAGTTATCTGACGAAAATTCGTTGACAAATCACAAAAATCTGTTGGTGTGTATTAGAATAATATTTTGAATCACTTTCGTTGCCCAACTTAAAATTGGCATAACTTTTTTTAATCTAAGGCTTTGCTATACCAAACGAGTTTTTCGAAAGTAGCACTAAAAATGCCCATAATTTGCCTTTTTAAAGCGTAAGACCGTGCAACTATAGCTTTCTTCATTTCTTGGCATCCAAAACCATATCCCAAAGTTTGAACAGAATCACATCCGTAGATACCGCATCCTCTCCTACTTACAGTACATGTATAACACCATCGTCGCTTTCTCCAAATAATACATACGCGACGTACCATCTTACACAGTCAACTTTTAACGCTCCACGTCATCCCATCACGCCCTCAAATTACCCAACCTCACTTCCCATCCTCAGAATCGACTTCCCAAACCTTCACTCCATCACATCCTTCTCCACTAAAAATTGATTCGCCGAGCGACTCCTGCCTACACCCAATTGATACCGACTGCTCCCTTTTCTCCCCGGCGTAAATAGATTCATCCGCGGCATTGTGCGTGGAACCGAGCCATCATCCTTTCCGGCCGCACAGTAATATGTACGCAAGTGCGCGCGCGTCGGCGGTGTACGTCTTCCATCAAAGCCCGCGACGGCGACTAGACACACGCGGAAGCAGCAGCAGCTAGAGCTATCGCTATACTACAATACAGGTGAGAAAGACGGGTGCACCTACTGCGCATAGCTAATGCCATATAATAAGGTCCTCATGCATATGAAAACCCCGCGGCGCACTTCTTATCCCGTACGCGCATCTATCGGGCTAACCCTTTGCCGGCGCATTGTGTGTTTGCATAGAGGTGTACACTCTCGCGCGTAAGTAGACGGGCGCAGGATGGGAGAGAGATTGCGGGCTTAGAGAGAAAAGAGAGGTGTTGTTTGGTCGGCAGGAGGAGGAGGTGGCATTAACATAGAATCGCGCGGAGCCGTTAACGAATCCTAAGGATAGCGGTATAGGTTGGTATATAAGTTAGACGATGGCGGCGGATGCTCGGATGGCTGCTGCGCTGCGAGATATATCGCGCGCGAGCGGGATTTAACTGTATCCACGCGGAGCTGGCTCGAATAAGTGCCCTAGCTCGCGCCAGCGCGCGGATGGATGGATTAGGCACTGGTGGGTAGAGAGGATGTGCGTGAAAGTATACGGTGAGTCGCTCCTTTCTTTCCAGGATGTGCGGGTCTTGGGAAGCGCGATAATTTCGAGAGATTCGGCTGAACGGTTCGCGGGCGGTGCTGAAGTCAGAGATGAGTGAAAAGTATATGTCGGTTGGGGTAATGGATGTTAGGCCTGTAAGGATAGTTTGTATGGTGAAGTTTTGGAATAAGATAAGATAAGATAGGTTTTTATTTGTAGGGAGTTACAAAATAAATTTCAAGTTTCATGGCAAAATATTAGCACAAAGTGTTGCAGTCAAAATAATTGTATATAAATATTCCTGCAAGAATGAACCGAATATCACAGCCAATGCTAATTAAAATATCGCAGTATTATATCTATTAGTCAGCACGTTATTGTATACATAATAAGGTGAAATAAGTAAAAAAGCATCCTCACAGTCATTATCACATTCGCGTTACCAATCATACCATAATTTATCAGGCATTCTAACTACAATCTTGTAAAGTGGATAGAACGTGAATAAATAATAAATATATTTAAATCTACTGTAGCTGGATACAGGTTTCTGACAGAAGAGCAGAGCGAAATTTTTTAAGAGTATGACAGAAAAATCGTAATTATAAAATCTTTATACAGAATACGCCTAGCTCATATCTTTGAAAAGTAGTTTGGATATTACACTGTTAGTAAAAAAAAAACTAAGAATCTGATTTAGAATTTGTAACAATAGATTTTTATTGCATATCATCAACCCGATTTTGATCGCTATAAACTTTTATTTTAAATATCTATATACGAATGAAGCATCTGTAAAAATGAATTTTGGTATCTACGCCACACGTTTTAATGCTTCGAAAATAAAGTCAGAAATTGTTTTGGAGCTTTGTAGATAAGAGACAGATGTAGAGTGCTTAAGGACTTAAACGAAGAAAAATTGTGCAGTAAAAGTTATTATATTATGTCATTGTAAATAAGGGACAGGCTCATGTCATAGTTTCAAATTAAATAATATTTTCATAAAAACTACAACTTATGTAGTAAAAATTGCGATTGTTTTGGTACTTTTTACTACATTTGTAGCAATTTTACTGTAAATTGTGGTAATTTTTCCGACAATATGGGTCTGTCTCATATTTATAATCAAATATACAAATTTTTATTACAAAATTTTTCTTCGTTATATTAATATAACGATGTTATCATGTCTATTCTAAAGAAATGATAATGATTAATTCCATGGATAATATGCACGGAAACAAAACGGCCAATTTCAGATATACTCGTGAACCTCTCTCTTTCATAAAATCAATTCATTTTATTATATCGAATATCAAGGATAGTTAGTCTGATAGATTCCTATCTGGTCGAAATTATCAATTTTATGGACTGTAGACGAGCCTCTGTAGTGTTTTTTTAACGATTCTCTTTTTACGAGCAGCGTGACGCAGTTTTTGTTGTTCTTTTGATTTGTGTTTTATGAAGATTTTATGAGATTATTCATAAATCTTATTTTTTTTATAAGTAAGTATTTTTTATTAAAGAATTTTTTTGCCTTTTTTCTGGCTCTTTTTTCACAATTAATAATTCCCATATCTAGCATCAACAAAACATTATATCCAAATTTAACGACTTTGAAAGTAGATCCCTAAACTTAAAAAACAAATTTATCTTATCCAAGTATAATCAAATTTTGAAAATTAAAAATTAAAATTAAAATGAATTCAAAATTTAATTACAATTAGCTTTCTAAGAGACGATTTCAAATTATCTTTCTAATTGACCAATTATAAGTGAAAAAAATTGTGAAACAATCAATTGAAAATCAGTTACTGTCTACACTTGGCCTGTCCCAACATCCATTTTATTTATTCGCCATCCGATGTTAATACATCGCTTTCTAATTTCCTACTCTCCTACCAAAAAAAGTTGAAACAGACCACCATGATCCTTTTCTAAAAAAAAAAGAAATATTACAATATTACAGAAATCACATACGAAGGTGTTGAAGATAATAACTCTTTCCCAACCAAAACTGCCTCTCACACATCACGCACGTATATACCTCAAAAGTCCCTCGCTCTTCCCTCCCGAAAAAAGGAGCCACCGAAAAAACAATAGCCGCCCCTTAATGACACGCATCGCGTGCAGGAGCACGCAGACTGCATTCCCCTCAAAAGAAGTGTTAATCGGAAACAGCAGCAGCAGCCAGTCTCTCTCTCTCTCTCTCTCTCTCTCTCTCTCTCTCTCTCTCTCTCTCTCTCTCTCTCTCTCTCTCTCTCACGAAAGAATTAAACGCATACATGTACATATAAGCGTGCAACCGCCTGGACGTCCGGTCTCCCGAAGAACGCGGAACCCTTCCGTCGTCCCCCGGAACAGATGTCACCATGCTCGCCCATTGTCTGCGTGTCGCCGTCGTCGTCGTCGTCCTCCTCCTCCGCGTGTCTCTCTCTTCTCTCTGTGGTGCTGCTGCTCCCTCACTCTCGGAGAGAAGAAGAGTCAAGAACGCATACATACACACACACAGCCGCCGATACATAATGGATGGCGCGCAGTCAAAGAAACACCTGTACGCGCGGGCTCACCCTTTCGGACAAAGGCAGCTGCGCGCAGGACGATCTTTTGCTCTCGTACATACACACACATATGTGCAACTCTCTCTCTCTCTCTCTCTCTCTCAAGAGACGACGACACGACAGTATATTATTCGCGAGCACACCGTGCACTTTGTATATACACAGGTTTATAAGACGCACGGCGGCGGCGGCGGTGGTGGTGGTCGCGGGGATAATTGCCGGGTACGCGGATATATCTAGGGGCCGGATCGCGCCGAGATATATCTGAGAGAGCGAGCGGGGAAATTCTCGCTCTCTATTACTGTAATTTGCGCGCGAGCGAGCGAGCGAGCGTCGGGGTTTTGCGCGAAAATAGAAACCGGTGGTTTCGAGAGAGAGAGAGAGAGGAGCGTATTTATTTTGGACGATGAGCGATGCGCCAACAGCGGGAATTAATGGTCGCGCTGGCTAGGTTTGACGCTACATGTGGAAAGGGTGTGAGAGAGGGCAAGGTGTGACGGCCGTAACGTTTTTTCGGGAAGGAATCGGTGGGATATGCGAGGTTTTGTTCGCCGCGTGGTGTATAAATTTATGGAATCGGTTGATGCGTGTATAATAGCGGATGCTAGGGGTCGAGGGAGTAAAAGAGGTTTTAGAGATAGTTCATGCGTGTTGGTGCATGTACTCGTTAGATAGATATTATGAATAGATAATTTGAAATAAATAAAAAGTATTTTGTATAAGTTTTGTGGGCGCATCCTTTGTTATCCTTATACATTTATGAAATGATTTTAAAGCAAACCTATAAGGTTAGGGAAAAATAATGAAGTGCAAATGATTTCTACTAAGGCCTTCTTTGACCTAGGTTTGCGTATCGATAAATGTCGATTAAAATCTAATAGGATCTTTCATAAAATAAACCTAATTAAGAAGCAAATGACTGTCCCACTAACATTTTTCCATTTGGTTTGAAACAATAAAGTATCTTCTAGTCATGTTTATTGCAAAAGTGAAAAATAAAAATCCTTTAAATGATTAATCGAATTACCTAACTACTATTATCAAATCTGTCAAATAAAATCTTTGATTTAAATCGACTCTATGAATTGAAACTTATATATAACATAGTTATATAATATTATATAGTTCTAATAGCCCTATTGCAATGAATTAAAAATGTGATATAATAATTGTATTATCCCTCATAGCTGCAGTGATATTATAAAATAGTACAAGAGACTTTTCATGATCAAAAGCTTCTTCGGATTCGGAATATTGCAATTGTAAAAGTTTGAACTAGAAAACCCATTTTGACTACGTTAAAAATTCCTTTAGATTTTCTTTGATTATAATACTTACCATTTGAGATATGGAATTGCTGTAGGAAAATTAAAAAAATTATTTAAAACCAAAAATCTCTTTGAGCTATCTTAGCCTTCATTCAGATATTCTATCGTGATGCCTCTTTTACAGATGATTAGTAAAGGAACATAATATGTCACGTGCGGTGCCTGCGAGTATGACGAATAAGCACAAAGAAGCAAGATTACAATATAAAAAGAAAATTCCCTCACACGTAACAAATGTAAATAAACAGAAAATAAACTTTAATTTCAGATCATAAAGATTATAACGTTACACGGTAAAAATAACTGTAGTAAAAGTAACATTTCCAAACATATACTCCAATTTCAGATCATAACGATTACTGCATTACGCGGTAAAATTAAACTGAAGCAAAATCACATTTCCAAACAATCATTATAAATGACCACCCGCATCATTTTCAAATACCAACTATATTTACCGCTTTCATCGCCGATCCCTCTCCAAAAATCGATGATTCTTCGCGCAGAGCAACGCGCTCCGCCTCATCAAACATTCATTAATGAACGCTGCATCGGCTATGACACGCACAGCGGCGCGCGATGACAGCCTGTCATCAGTCGCCTGCTGCACTCCCGCGAAAATTGCGCGCACAGCACCCCCTACACACACATATATACACACACACGCGACATTCGCTCGGAATTAATAGTAAAACAGTACCCGCTACAGCATAACTTTCTTAAACGCTGTTTAATATTGCATCGCGCGCACGCGCGTAGCGCGCAATGTAACGGGTTCGGTAATTGGACGCGCGCGTATTATATATCCTATGTACGAGTTTAACGGGAATGAATTTTCCTACATAGAAAAAAATTATCGGGAATGTCGCGGTTATCCCCGGGAGCGTCGCATGGCTAATTAACGTGCGCGGTGTGTATGTATAGTTTCGATCCCCGGTGCGAGTTGGCTATGGCTGTCAACGTGACTTTTACCGTAATTTTCCGCAGAGTGCGCGCGTGTGAATGCATATACGTCCACTCTGTGATTTTTGCGGTAGGTGGCACGGAAAAATGGTTCGCGCACAGTATAGGCGCCGGGATAATTTTCTAGCGCGACGCGGTTTCATTTTATCGGACGAGTGTGGTGAATTCTTTGGATTATAGATATTCAGGGATATTTTATTTAGTTGTTCGCGTGAATAATTTATGTATGTCCTTTCGTAGTTTAGAACAAAATACACTTTTACCGGGTATATTCGAAGAGGCACTTACGTGGAATTGGAGTTTGATAGTTCAATAACTGTTTATTGCACGACTATACATCATAGGGGCTAGGGCTGGTGTCGGAAGAACATACATATAATAACTAAGCTTCAAATAGATATAGCAAATAGAAAACTACCTTCGTCGCGTGTACCTATCAGCAGTAGTTAGGAAACTAAGAAATATCAAGAAAAACAACTGCCTATTATATCATTGCGTACAGCAAATGCGAAGAGGCACTTTTCTGTTTTATCTTTATTAGAGTTTCCTCATGCAATTCAAATACTATAGTTTTATCTTGCAATAGAAAACATTCCATTGCAAGAAATACTTAGTGAAAATGGAAATAAAATATTTCTGGTGCTATACTCCTTTTGTTTATATCGCCGCTTAACAGCTTCTGAAGACTGTAAACACTTACTTGTGCAATCTAATTTTATTAAAACCATTTCATCGAAACAAAAAATCTATATAACATATCCCCCTTCCTTCACTATAAAAACCAAAAAACTCTACCCTACGCACATGACCAACTACACATTCCAAAACCCAACCATAATCGGCCATTTTTCCCAGACAATAACCCGCGCAACGGCGTAATAATCACTCAATCCCCTCGCTCATTCCCCCCCACAAAACCTCAACCCATCAAACTTTCATTTCCCACCCTTTTTCCCCCAAAACTCCACCCCGGGACTTTCCCCTCGGTGGCCCTCATTTTTGCGGCTACGACCACACATATATATCGTTTCGTTTCGGCCGCGCACGATCTCCGGGAGGTAGGTAAGTGAGGTGGCGGCGTTCTTCGCGTGCGTAAACGCCGGGGCGGGCGCGCACAGCTGTGTGGTAGAGTGACAAGATCTAAAATTAGAGTTCTGGTGTATTATATATGTGATGGGTTGCGTGTCGATCGCGCGCAGTATTATATCCTGCACGCCCCCTTCCGGCTTCCTCTTATGTATATTCTCCTGTGCAACTTCTTTCGATGTGGATGGCGGGGGTGGGAGAACTGCAGTCGTTTAGCCTTTTGTCGGCGCGCGAATGTGCCTTTTCGGTTGCGCTTTTCTTTGTTACCGCGGCGGTTTTTAGCGGCGCGCGCGCGCGGGGGTAGGCCTCGAGGCTAGGCATGAAAAGCAAACAATGAATTAAGCGGTTTGAAAGAGGGAGATGAGAGAGAGAGAGAGGGAGAGGAGAGCATTAGGCGGGTAATTGACGGGTCTTTTTGTATAGGAAATATTTCTGTAATTGGTAGAGCGGCGGGGATGTGCCTTATGCTGACGTGCATATACGGATATGACTCAATTAAAATATTTCGCGATGGTCTTGGGTGGAATTAGCTTTTTTACGTTACAATTTGCGAAGAATTTTTTATAATGTTTTACGATAATTTTGCAATAATTTGGAGTAACTTTGAAATAGGGGTGCAAACGAATAGTTTCCATTATTTCTTTTTTCCATTATGGAATGCGTGTGTATAGGTGAAAAGAAATTTTTTAAGACAATAATGTAATTTTTTATTTGATTATTTTTTCGGGTAAAAATTCGAAAGAAGTTCAATTTTGTTTACATGAACCTTGGTAGAGAATTAACTATATTTTATAGCTAAAGTGTTAATTAAATAGAAGCAATTTTAACCAAAATCATGATACAAAAGTAATATAATTCATTTAAAAGTTACTGTTATTACTTCTAATATCTATTTTATGAAGTGTAAATACCATCATTTATTTCTGATTGGTACATAATTATGAAATAACAAGCAATATGCGTTTTTAGCCATAAAGTTAATTCATAAATAGCTAATGGTTAACATTTCTACCAGGGATTCTCTTAAGCTTATGTTTTCTTCTTTTTTTAATTTCTAGACCGGTCTTTTCAGATTATTAAATTCATGCGTTTGTTACAATATGTGAGTAAAAATATAAAAATTAATTACATCATATTATACTTAAGTTTTTTATAAAGGAAAAGAATACATTTTCGAACTATTTATTCGCACCCTTATACTTTCAGAGTATAAATTTTGTTTGATTGCGATTCGAAAACTTACACGTTCATTTTGACACATGTGTAAATCGAACAAGACAAGTTCGGTGAAGTAGGAAACGAACATTTTTTGCTATATTATATGATTATCGGGTGAAACTTTGCCTGGCGGTAATTGCAAGATTTACGTTTCATAATCATTCTGCTAGTCATTTGCTAGTTACGAATTATATAATTATCCGCTCCCCGCGCGCTGAGACGACAATTATCTAGGATGTGTAGGATTATGCTCGCGGATTCGCGAACAATGAGACACGAAACGCGCATAATTAACGCATTAACCATAAAACATTACCTTCAGCTCGAAAGCAGAATTTATTATTCGCGTTTTTTTGTTATTCAAATTTATTAATAATTGATACTTTTTGCTTTTCCTTGTTAGGTAACTGCGGTCTCTTGAAAAGATTATAAAAACATTGTTGGCAAGTATATTTATTTCATATATTCGTTCTTATAATCACAATACTAATGCATTTAACGAAACATTTCACAGTTTTCATATATATACACACACACACACACTCGCATTTTTTCCAACCGAATAAACATCCAATTCATTCTCCGCCACCGAAGCCATCAGCTTTCTCAAACATTTTTTTCTCATCATACTCCGTCTTCCGCCTCTCATGCAAGTCTCCGCACAGCATTAATTTTCCGCTTTGTATAGCAAAGCAACCGCGCGGCTTTTACAATCTGAAAAGGATAAGCAAATAGGCCATATGCCACCCGTGGCAGCACAAATGTTTCGAAAAACAACTCTACCACTATATGATTCGTATCTCGGCACATAATGCTACAATTCGAAATCCTCTCCTTACATTTTCATTGAACGATCGCTCGCTCGCACTCGCTGGCGCGCGCGTCCTTGTTTCATAATTATCATGCGCACAGGCGCGCACGCTAGTGTACACGTACATACGCGCGGAGACCGTGAGAAACAGATCGATGATGCATTTACAATCCATCATGAACGTCATATATACATATATTATACGTATATTCGTGCGCGCCTCGCGAGTTACACTACTATTCCCGCCTGTAAATAAAATTTCGCGAGTCCGTCATGCCTACGTGTATTATTATCATCATTCGCATTCGTGTATAAGAGCGCCTAATTCATTCGCGGTGCGCCATTGTGCGCGCAAGAGTCATCCCTTTTGAATGGGACGCTTGCTTGCTTGCTTGCGCGCGTTGCGTGCTGCGAGCAAGCGTATGCATTACGGCATTACGCTTGCAAATTGCGCGGGGCGTGTACGCGACCGATATAAATGGGATGTGCCCCTCGCGCCAAGCCGTGGCAGCGGCGGCCCCGGGGAATCGTTATCAAAGGAGCGGAAGTCAGAGAGAGAGAAGGAAAAACGAGTCGTTTAACGTTTCCGTGAAACATGGTTGCGAAGAAAGTCGCGGGAGGAAAGGGGAAGGAGGTTTAACGAGCGTCAAAATTATTGCTAATAGATATTCGTTGTGGATGTTCGGTGTATTACGGAGGGTTTTGTATGTGAATATGTTTTTAACGTAACTCGTTTAATGGAGTACTTTATAATATTTTATAGTTATTATAGAACAAAAACATTGATATTTATAATATTTTTAAATATATCTTGTTTACATAAGTGTATATTCATGTATGAAGGCACACTTTATCAAAGTCTAACGCGCGAGTGTTCGTATCTATAAACTTTATCTTAATATTTATTAAAAGCGCCTTCTTGAAACTCCAATTAAGTATTCATTAATTCAGCAGCGGTACCCGCCCTCGCGGGGTTATATCAAAACCTAAAATCAGTTACGAAGATTATAATCTCGTAACTAAGGGGGGGGGGATAGAGAGGCGGCTCGACAATATGGCCAAGCTTCGATTTTCCTGCTCGCGCACAATGGCGCGCGCGTGTGAGCGCGAAGGTCTAGACATTGTGGAAATTAAATTAAATGTAATAGAAGCCATTCTTTCTTTCTGGTTGAAAACGTTGAGTTGTGAAATTCTGTAATTTTTGAACTATGGAAAGAATTTTAAATTGAAATCGTTATGTATAGTGGCGTCGTATATTATGCGTTTCTATATGAAAAATTGTTATGGTGTTCAAAGGACCTCACATGTGTAGTAAAAAGAAACGTACGGAATTCTAAGCGAATTTCATACTTTAAAGAATTAGCTGAGAAAGAGGAAAAAACCAGTAGCTGAAAAATGACAGGCATATTTCAAACAAGATTTATGAGGCTCATTACTGCCGGTTTTTTAAAATTTCACGTTAATCTTTTCACACACGTCGGTTGAGCAATCTTTTCGGTAGTCGTTTTCTTCGTTTTAACGTTATAAATTCTCTTAGATTTTCTTATTAAATACCGTAGAAGAGTCATATTGATGAAGTATGCTAAAAATAAAATAAATTACTTTGTTAGATTCATTTAAGTTATCATTTACTTCATCAATTGTTCCGACATGCTTATCAAATTGTTAATTATACCATGAAAATATATAATGTAGAGAAATAATTATACTGTTAAACTATCGCAGCTATAACGATACGAAACTACGTAAATCCCAAAAGAAGCGTATTACACCATTAAAAATCCAAACTATACAAATTCAATACTTTACGAACTCTGCACGTCAAAGAAATTCCTCAAACTGCCTCATTCTCTCTCTCTCCAGAGTCCCGGCTAAGATCGATACCCATTCCGGCGCATAACCAGTGGCTCGCTCGCGGTTAGCAACGCTCGCTCGTAAACCAAGTCCGCGCTCGCTCGCCGGGGGATAATTGTCACTCCGGGGCACGTAAATATGCAAACGCCCCGCACGCACGCTACCTGCTTACACGCACGCGGCGGCGGCGGCGCGACGATCGGCATTTGTCATACATACACATACACGCTAATTTATTTTTAGCGTATAAGCGTGACGGCTCGACGCCTAGACCCATTGTGATGACGGGAGTGCGTGCCGCGACTTGGTAACGATGCTGTGCTGAGAGAAGCGATGTGTTTTGAGCTTCTGCGCCTGAGAAATCCGTGTTCACGGAAAGTTAAGGAGAATAAGTATAGCGAGGAGTTTTTGGTATGCGAGGTGTGCGCGCTTAGGCGCTGATAGGATTTTGGGTCGCGCGTCTTTTGTCTGGGAGAATGAGAGGATGGGTGGAGTTGGGAGAGGAAGGAAAAGTCGATGTGTGTGGGGTATTTGAATATTTTCCAGGTGAATTTTTCAGTTTTCGAAAAAGTCTGACATATGGGTATTCAGCGTGGCGCGAGTTGTGAAAAGAGAACAGTTATGATGCATAATTCCGGAGTTTCGGGTGCACTGTGTGGGCTGGGAAATTCTTGAAGTGTGTAATCCATTAGAATGTTAAACAACACTTTATTTACGGGGAAATTGTTAGACTTTTCGTGGATAGTATTAACCAAAATAAATGGTAGTACATTATTGAATGGGGAAAAGTAGATATAAGAGAAGTTTAGTCAGACGTCATCTTGTCCGGTGTCTATAGTCTAATCTTTTAAAACTAACTTTTGAAACTAATCGTTTTACAAATATAATACAGTAAATATTCTCTTTCGTATATGTACGGAAAGATAAATGTGCATGAGTGAAAGTTTGATTCAGTCAAAGAAGAACTCTTAGGGTCTTTCATTATCCAATCACATCGCTGAAAAAGTGACTTTATTCTTAGGCTCGACATTTTTCAAAGAAAGGAAGAAAGAAGAAAGGATTCATAAGAGATACGGATGAACTCAAAAGAATTCCAAAAAATAACGATTTTCTGTTCTAATGAAATAAATGAACGAGTAAATGCTGTTATTTATTTTTCGTTTCATTGTCATTTCTTCCTTATTTTGGTTTAGTTCAAGACACCTACAATTTTCAGTATTTTAAAGTTACAACAGAGCTTCAACATCAAACAACTTCGCATTTTCGACAACATATTAAAAGTACTGTACCAGAAGACAAATGTTTTACACACCACCGACATAATATCCTTTTCTTACAACTGGCAACCCTTCAAGCACTTACAAACAACTGGCAATTAATACCCATCAGTCCGAGCCACCTTCACTCCGCTCCGCAAAACCTTATTACATCTACCTCTGCCGCAAAAACAATAAAGATTGCTGCGTACGCGCGTGCCGCACCGACGACCGCTCGCTTAATTAACACACACACACACGTGCGCGCGCAAAAAATGGAAAGCCGCCGCCGCGCTCCGAATCGTTCGAGGCGCAGATGTCACGGGGCTTCGAAGCAGCAGCCTACGCGATTGTTATTCAGTTTTTTCCGCGAGGCGCGAATACAATCGTATCGGCCCGCGCGCGTGAGAAGGAGGAAGGAAGAGTATACAAGTCTGTGTATAGGTATATACATATACGAAGAAGAGAGCGAACGAGGGAGAAAGAGAGAGATAATGGGCCGATTCTCAGGTCAGAAAGCGTAAACGAGCGCGAGCGCGCGCGCGCGTATTCTGCGATTTTATCGCGCGGCGGGTGTGTGTATGGAGTGTATAGTAGGAGAGCTCTGCGCGCCCGGACGTAAAAAGGCCAGCAGCGCGCGCAGCTCCTTCCTGCCGATCTATCGAACGTAATTGATGCGAAAAGCAGCAGCTAGTTCGCCTATCGCGACTCCGCGATCGCTTTGATTATCCCGCGGGGGAAGAGTAGTGCGGGGGATTATATGCGAGGCGGTGATTAAGGAAATAGGGTTTGGAGCTTGAGCTGCTTCTCGACGAGAAGGTGATGCGTTTGATTGATAGGTGAATGGGTGAATGTGTGTGTTTGGTTAAGCAAGAGTTTTCGTTTAGGAAATGTTGATGATTACGAACCGATTAGATGGGGCAGATAAGAAAGAAGTTTTGGTTATAATTTTTCCTCTATTGTCTTGAATTTTAAGCAAGAACTTTTGTGTATCAAATAATCAAAAAACAGAAAATATAATTATATAAATATTATATACGTTTTCCTCATAAAGAAAAACATCTTACACCTGAACCAAATTACACCACTATACATCTACATATAAACAATCCTTTCATTATATTTCCTCCAACTTTGTCATTGACGCAGCTGTAACCAGACCCACCTCATACTTACATCTGCAGAAAATCACGTACCCATTCACGCATTATATATACATTTAAAGCCCAAAAAAAGAGAACATCCTGCTTTACAACAAACACACAGGAGCGTGTTCTTTTTCAAGAAAAACCAGCTCGCACACCACTCGTCAATACTCTCCAACCTCAATACACCGCCGCCTTCAATTACCCGGCGCAACAGCAGCAGCAGCAGCGAAGCCCGCGCGCGTGCGCTTACCCGGTCTCCTGCAATTCTCGCGATAATAACACATCAGTGTACTTGGGCGCACAGGAAGCCGGAGCTTGTGGCGTGAAAATGATATTTCTCTTTCTCTCTCTCGCTCTCTTCGCATACAGGATGCGCAATCGCCGTCGCGCGTCTCGGCCGCCTGGGCACCTTGGGAACACACAACTCGACTCATTGTTAATTTCCTCCGCTCGCGCGTGTGTTTTTGCCTCCTCCGTATATATAAGTATGCATATTCGCAGCGACTTTCTCTCTCTCTATATATATATAAAAGCGTATTATCGACAGCGTTCGGTACGTATATACATACAAAAAAAGGAACCGCTGGCGCGTGGCGCGGCAGCAGCAGCTTGCGCGGCCTTGCCCGCGATGCGCCGTAAAATCGGGGAACCCAGATTTCTTTTGCACGTGCCGCGCGCGTATGTGCGCCGCAGGCGTATACGCGCCTGTGTGTCTTATCCATCTGCGGGCGATGTCTATACGCGCGCGCGTGCGGCTTTCTACGAGCGATTTTTCATGCCGATAAGTTTTCGCATTACGCGTTGATTGCGGCGGCTGCGCGGCCAGAGTAATTAGGGGAAAATCTGCAGTTGGTGTGGTAGCGGTGGTGATCGTGTTGTCGTTAATCGACGCAGAGAGGCCTTGAGGGCTTATCGGCTTTGTGGTATCGGCAGGTTTGTGTTGTAAAAATAAAAGTGGATTATGGTAATGTAAATATAGGGAGTATAGGTGATCGATGATTTTGATCGTCGCGCGGTACGAAGAAAAGCCAGTTTCTTAACTCGGACGAAGAAAAGCCAGTTTCGCGCGAAAAAAGCCATAGTATGGGCTCATTTTTGGTTTTTTTCGGGCGATACTGGTTTTTCTTTGTCCGAGTTAAGAAACTGGCTTTTCTTCGTACCGCGCGACGAGTTGCGGTCGGGTGACAGAAATCTTAGTAAGTGTGTGCATCCTTCACTAATGGAACTGTTAGTTTTTAATGAATATAGCTATATACATGTACTCTAATTTTATTCTGATGAAAAAATTAAACATTGCCATGCAACAATAATTAAAGATTAAAATGAAAATTTTGATTTTTGAGTTGTTTACGTTTATCAGAGTTCATATTCAATTCCAATTCAGTAGATCAACATTTGAACATCAGTCCTTATGTTTTTTGAACTAAGATAACTGTAACTGATTCGGTCACCTCAATATACGTACCGAAATTAATCGACTGGCAATTTAATCCAAAAAGGTTTTTTCATTCTTTTAAAGGAAACTTGGCAAACATTTGTAAACATGTAATATCACCACTTTTTAGATTAATACTCTTTTAAACAAGTGAGAATGATTAGGAAAATTTTGGAATAGTTTATTTGAGCCATTATTAAAAGCTCTTCCATAAAGTAGTGTCTAAAAAATGTGCGTGTGTGGCCGAATTAGTTACAGTTACCATACTTAAAATGTCGTTAAGATTTGAATCTCGATCGAAATTTATTTTATACCTATAATTTACAGGTATATTTATTTTATGAATTACCAGTTATGAGGAGAAAATGGCGTAATTATACATAAGAAGCAAATCAGTTACTCAAGTTAAGGCAAACATTTACTACCAATTTTGTCCGTGTATAAGAACAATATAATACTGTCCCAAAAATCTGCATTGAAAACACCGAAAAAAATCCCACAAATTCACGTAAGCGAAACCCATTACTCCCACACCTCTAAGCACCCTACAAACCCGCATGCCTCTACTCATAATCCCTCCCACCTGCATTATACATCGGCGTCATAAATACTTATATCGCACTCCCTCTCTTACTTATCATATACATCGTAAAAACCACTTATCATATACATATTCACAACCCTTTTTCCACATCGCATCCTCTAAACGCACCCGCGACGCGCGCGTGCTCGCCGGCGGCCATTTCCCCATCATATTACCGGGCGGCATCGATAAATTATACACTTACAACCCATTGCACCCTCTGGCTTCTCCTCTTTTTCCTCTTCTCGCACGCGTGCGCGCAGGTGCCAAACATATAACCCGGCCATAAGTTAATAGTCCCGGAAAACCGAAAGGGGGAAAAACGCATCGTGACATAGGTGGCATATATACGCAATACATAATATATCTCCGTCTATCATCTCTCGCACAAGGTGCTGTTGCATCGTCAAACGTCTCTAGAACAACCGAAAAAAGGATTGCGAGGGAAGAAGTTGAGTTGAGTGAGCGAGAGAGCGATGGGCTCGGGCGATACTAGGCGCCGTAGATCAGTGTCGTGTCCGCCGCATCTGCCCACGTGCTGGCTCCCCCAATCGATCGCCACGCGTACACACATATATCGGAAAAAGATCTCTCTTTCTCTCTCTGTCTTCGGTAGCACCGGCTGCGCGCCTGCCCCGATACAATCGGCCGAAGCCTTTTTTTCGGCAGCGGGGGCGCCTCTGTCTTTATAATATCGCCGGCACGCATCTGCGCGCGACTGCTCGTTGCACGCTCATTAGCCTAAGCGGTACAAACGGCCCGAGCGCAACCGCAAATTATCGGCCTCGTTTATCATCGCGTATATGTACGCGCGTGTGTGCGTATGGGGAAGCAGAAGAGGAGAGCTTCGAACGCAGAAAAATTACGACAGGAAACGCGGGAGAGAGAGGAGAGAGAGGAACAATGCGAAAGGAGCGAAGAATTCTTTGCTTCTTCTTCTTCTTCTTCGGTGATGCGCGCGCGCGTGTGGGCACCATTCAGAGGGAAATGAGAGAGCGAACGGAGTGTGACACGGGAGTATAAAGTCTTTGAATGAATCGGAGGTAGCCAGTGTGTGAATCTATATGGAGAGAACGAAGGCGCGGGTGATGCTTTTGACCTTGCGCATCGTGACGCGCTCGCGCGCGACAGTATATAATGTGTCTTTTCGGAGCAGTATTGTGCGCGCGTTTTGAGTGGAACGCGCGTGTAAGGTGCAGCGCGCGCGCGCACGAAATCTACGCGACGCACGTTTAAGTGCGTTAAGCGACGCGTTAACGAGGTGTTCTATGGTAGTGGCGTGGGTTGGGTTCGTGAGGAGGGAATCTCGTAGTGGAATTACTAGTGAGTTTAGGGAACGACACAATATTAATGTACTTTTGAACGGCTTTTTATTGTAGAATCCTTTTGTGTAAGCTTATGTTTAGTTTCGTTAATCTTTTGTGATCTATAAGTTGAGCGTTAAAGCTTCATGATAAGCATGTTCATTAAATTTGAATTAATATTATAGTACGAAATTTTTGAATACCCGCGTGAAAATATGATATGAGATCTCATATGAGATTGTAATTGAGATCTTAAAAAGATCTCAAATGAGATCTACATGAGATCTCATATGAGATCCTATTACGAATTTCATACATTATATCTCACATGAGATCTCATATGAGATCTCATCTGCAATTTTCCATTAAATGAAAAAATTTCAGGAATTATATCTCATGTGAGATATCATATGAGATCTCATCTAAAATTTTCTATTAAATAAAAAAACTGAAGCCATTAGATCTCATGTGAGATCTCATATGAGATCTCATCTATGATAAAAAGTTTTAAATATTTTTTTATATCAATTATACAAATACTATTTGCATGTCTTTAGTGTATTTAATTTAATTTGTCGCTGAATCGACGTATCAAAAACAAGGCATGCCTTGTAAGTTTGACTCTTGAAAAGTCATTGAAGTGATCGACTCTCACAGTCTTATACACTCGACATTGACAACTTGTTTATAGGAGCAGTCGGCGGGTCGCCACGTATCTGCCAGTGGCGGTACTAAGCTTGTCACCCAGACCCATTCCTTATTACCGCCACTCGCCGATACGTGGCGACCTGCCGACTGTTCCTATAAACAAGTTGTCAATGTCGAGTGTGTAAGACTGTGAGAGTCGATCACTTCAATGACTTTTTAAGAGTCGAACTTACAAGGCATGCCTTGTTTTTGATACGTCGATTCTACGACAAATTAAATTAAATTCACTAAAGACGTGCAAATAGTGTTTATGGTAATTGTATAATTGAAATAAAAAAATATTTAAAACTTTTCATCATAGATGAGATCTCATATGAGATCTCACATGAGATCTAACGGCTTAAGTTTTTTATTTAATAGAAAATTGCAGATGAGATCTCATATATGAAATCTCATATGAGATGTCACACGAGATCTAACGGCTTAAGTTTTTTATTTAATAGAAAATTGCAGATAAATCTCATATGAGATCGCATGTGAGATATAATGTCTGAAATTCGTAATATGATCTCATATGAGATCTCATATGAGATCTCATGTAGATCTCATTTGAGATCTTTTTAAGATCTCATTTACAATCTCATATGGGATCTCATATCATATTTTCACGCGGGTAGTTATAATAATCAAAGCAAAAACCACTGCTAATTCATTATTTGCACGTATCTTAGTCGAACCTGAGCTACTCATTCGTTATATTAGTTTTGGATGCTAATAATTAACGCAGCCATACCTAAATTGTTTTTAAATATTATTATTTTCTGCATGTTTTATATTAAAAATGTGTATGAATCATAATATACAATGTATATGTATTATATTCAGAATTAATATTATTACATTAAATCCATTCTGACATTAAAACTTGGATTAAGTTTCACTAATCGATTTTTATCGTTCCATTGTTTTTTTATACATCTGAATTCCACATTATTGTTTTCGTTTTGTTTAGTCTCTAGTCAACCATTCGAAGTTAAAATATGAGCGAATACACTGAAATTTTATCTTTTGGCTCAAAGGAAAAGTGACAAATTTTGTCAAGGCACATCCCCTTTTGGAGTTCAATTTTCTCATTTCAGTTTAGAAAAACACGAAAAACTACGCGTACCTCGTTTTCATGCATTTATAGTTATTCGTTACAATTTAAAATGCGTAAAAAACCAATTTTGCAAAGTCATTTTTTAGATAAAGTTAAATTAGTTTTGAAACTTCATTTCTTGAGCTTTTAATATTATGTAATAAAAACTTTGACACAAAATTCATACCTGAAATTGCGTTTGAAGTAAAAATTAAAAAGTTCATTAATATTGTCTTAAAAGTTATTCACTTTCATCACGTACCCTATACCGATGCAAAGTTAAATTTGAAGACGTAGTGATTTTTTTATGTAATCTTTTTATTTTATTATTAACTATATTATTGACGATTTATTTTCTTATATAGTTATTAATAAGAACAATAAATATTAAAATAATTGGTTAAATTATAATGAAAAAATAAAAGGTAATAACACAGTAAACTTTATTTAATTTTTGTTTCACATTATGGAACGAAATAAATAATACTTAGCGATTAAATTAACTATATTAACCGATTATTGTGTATTTATCAAAATACACAATAATTTGTTAACGTAAGAAACGCTTGTATACCAATTTCTATGGAAATCGATCGAAACTTGAGAAAGTTATTTAAATTTGTGTACATATATGATACAATACCAGAATTGATACGATGCAATACCAGTTAACCGGTTAACCTTTAGAGTGCCTGTGGGATGCAGGGCACCCGAGTGATTTTTTCATTTTTTAATCATTTTCATTATTAAATTTCATAAGGGAATGCCTTATACCGGCAGAGATCTCTGCCGGTATAAGTTTTCAAATCGATAACATTCAAACGTTGATTTGGAAAAAGAGGAAAAAGACGACTGTCAGGCGCTCCAGACACGTAAACACTATATTCAGAAATTTTTTTGAGCGATCTATTAGTATTTTTGTTAGCTGTGCTCGTTTTAAAAATAGGTCGATTGCAGATTCCTACTTACCGACAGTACGGTTTTTATTTAATTAAATAAACTCTGATCATTTTTTTGGAAAAACACATCTGTCGCAGGCGCTCCGTATATGTAAATACTATACTCAGAATTTTTTATGGATGATTATTGGTATTTTCATGAGATGTACTCTTTTTAAAATTATGTCGGTATATAACATCACCTTAAGAATATAAGTTTTAAAATATATGATTGAATTGTTATGAAATTTTAATGTAAAGATTTTCAGATTAGGGACATTCCATAAAATGGGAGAAGTTCATAAAAAAAAGCGTTACATGTCTGTCTAATAACTAGCCATTTCTAATGGCCAGTTTCTGTTTTCCTTCCCATTTTTAATGGAATAATTTCTACCAGGGTAAATTTTAATTAATATAAATAGCAATATAAATTTATACGAATGTCAACAAGTGAAAATATAATGTAGTTAATTAAATTGAACTAAAATTTTAGACTTATTTGATGGGCTAATAATAATAAACTGCAATATATTAACGAGATTACGTGCATTATGTGAAACAAAAAAAAATTTACCGAAATCTTGGATTCAAAAGATTTTACCGCTACACAGCTTTGAAAAAGCAATAAAAACAAGGTGACAAACATACAATAATAATTTACGACAACAAAGTAAAGTGTACCCATAAAACATACAACATTATTAAAGTAAACAATTCAGAATAAACAATTACTCCGCTTGACATCTTTACTAACGTCGTCATAATCGGTTATATATACTTATTATCACGAAAAACAATTTTTACATCCACACTTGCATCTTTCTCAAAACCAAACACGCATATCAAAAAGCCGCAACAGCATTCTCACCGTCGGTTAAGTCAAGTCAAACCGAAAAATGCAGATTCTTAAACGCCCGCAAAGTAAAACAGCCATTAGCATGGGATCAGATAACGAGCGAAGCTTTACATCATTTAATTGTATAATTTGTATTATAATTTCACCCTCGCCCCTCGCGCGCGCGCGTCGTAAATAAAAAATATACGACTCCGCGCGCTGAGTGTATATCACCCCCGGATCTTTTTGTACGGCGAGAGAGCTTATTAAAATAAGAAGTGATGACACGCATTAATCAGTATGCGAGATAAAAATAAACTCTGTCTGCAACACGTCAGTGAGTTTCGCCAGCCGTGAAGCAACAGCGGCGGCGGCTAGATTGCACGCCTGATCGAAGAATGCAACTATAAGATAATGAGTATAAGATTGGCGAAAAGGTGTATGTACATAAGTGTAAGCGAAGAAGTTGTTCACGCTTGCTTTTATAATTTGTAAGGTTTGTGTGTGATATATATATATGTGTATGTGTGTGTGTGTGTGTGGGTGGGTGGGTGGGTGTGTGTGTGTGTGTGTATGTGTGTGTGTGTGTGTGTGTGTGTGTGGGTGTGTGTGTGTGTGTGTGTGTGTATGTGTGTGTATTTGTTAGAGGTATGCATATCGTTTCCTTATATCAAAAATGATAAGAATTTGAAAATGTATAATGTGGTAGGAAAAACATCAATGAAATAATGTTTTTTTCAAGTAAATTTTAAGAAACTCGTAAATTCTCTAAGCTAATGTGAGAAAATCTGAACAATTTATCGCTATTACTATGTAGTTATGACGCGATTATCTTTTTAAAAAGATATATTATAAAAATACTATTCTAGATTCGATTAAATTAATAAAATAAATGAAAAAAGTCTAGAGTGCGTAGAAGGATATCACAAAATATTTTGGGTAATCGTTGAGAATGACATATACAATATCTCAAAGATTATAGATTACCTGTAAATTTAAATTAGTAATATTCTATAACACCAGAAGCGTTTTTGTTCATTTGAACACTTACTAAGATATAGAACAGTTATAAGAAACCGCACTTTTGTCCTCCTGCTCATCAAACATAGAATATTCCTTTTACGAATAATAAATAGTACATTACGATACGGGTGTGGAAGGTGATTATTTACCGTAGGAGGCATTTTTCATTTTGCGAAACGTAGGAGACATTTTGCGAAAAGTCGAATGCGGTAAAAATCACCTTACGCACCAGTGTCGTACCGTATTTTACACCACGAGAGCCGAATAATCATATTAAAGTTATGATTTTGAAGTTAGAGTGGTGTAATAGTAGTTTTCGTCACTAGGGCGTAAAGTTGAACTTCACGCACCGAGTGTTGGATGATCACGAGGTCGTAAAGATTTCGCCCGCGTGGCCAATAATATTTTTTTATAGTATGACTAAAGCACGTCGTCGCATCGTTTGAGTGTGTAAAGCTGAATTTTATGTACACTATGTGTGAAATTCAACTTTACACACTAAAAACGATGCGAATCGACGTACTTTACGCATACTATGCAAAAATAGTATATTGCGCAACTAGTACGTAAAGCGAGTCATTTTTGCACGTGTTTTTTTTATAACTGAGCGCGTGAAACTCTACTTTAAATGCCTGTTCAGCGTGCGTAAACTATCCGGATTTCTTTCACGAGTGCGTAAAGTGAGTACTTTACGCACTGAGTGCGTGAAGAACTCACTTTACGCACTACTTCACGCACCGAGTGCGTAAAGTAAACACTTTACGCACTATTGAAAAAGGGTACTTTACGCACGCTAAACAGGCATCTAAAGTCGAGTTTTACGCACTCAGTTATAAAAAAGAGTATTTGTTGTTAGCAACAACTGTTGATATAACAAAAAACAAATACTTTTAAATTAAAAATATTTAGTATAATTATTGCTTATGCTTTGTATTAATATTAGATTCATGCAGAACATTAGCTCCCTCGAGTTGCTACTCACAGGCGTAATTTTTGAAGCTCCTCATTCATTAGTTACCATTTACCACTAAACGGCATAATATGCATTGAAAAAACCTGTACTGCCGAAAAATCTGTTGTTATTAATGAATTATTATTTTCCGTACACTGAGAAAAAAGGCATTAGTACAATAGTACTGTTAACTATATTGCACAGTAAATGCAATGTTTTTTTGTAAAATGAAATATAATATGTTAATAATAAATATAATTCAAACGACTATGAAGTATAGTAACTCAAATATTGTATATGTAACTAAATTTTTAGTAAACTTTACTATATTTATTTAGTATAATATAATACTTCCTTTCGAATTTCTTTGATATTTCAAATTTTATTATATATAATATATAGTACCCAATAATAGATTTATAGCTATTTTCATCATAATTTTGTTGTTTGTATCACTATAAAATATAGTTGTAGCCAAATAATACCACTATATTTTATAGTACTTTTATGTGAAAATATACTAGGGTGACTCGCCCAGTAGATGGACACCTACCAGTAGATGGACGATGTTGAATAAAATTAGTCGTCATTATTTATTACAGCAGTAAAAACAAAAATTGGTTTTTGTATTGGGAAGAGCAGTTCTTTATACAAATATTGCACGTTGTACAATCTTTAGGAAAAGGTTATTTATTTAAAAAAAAATCATTGAATGGCAGTCTCACTTCGCCGCGTGGCGACACTCGAGATTCAGGCGCGATCTTGTATCAAAGCGAAGCACATGGGTCTCAAAAAATACAGAAATAAAAGACTTCTAAATACATTCATCAGATATATAATGCATATACATATATAAAAGATATTTAATTTTAAGTAAATGTGTCCAAAATTAAAATATTTTAAAGAAAAATAAGAAGAATTGAGGTTCATCTACTGGAAGAAATTTTAGTGTCTTGCCAATAGATGAACACATTAAAAGTACATTGGAATCGCTATTTTTAAGTAAAATATAAGAATTATTAACATAATTACATGAAATATATTAAATAGCAACACTTTTATATAAGTAACTTTATGTTTTGAAGTGTAAACAGTTTATAGTAGTTTCATTCATAACCCCTATTTTTGGTTATGTTACACGGTAAACTTGATACAATCAATATTTTTGTTTTTTTATAAAAAAAACTTCGTAACGATGATTGTTGTATGGATTTGTTTGCTATTATATTATCCAGTTTTCCTCTTAATTTTCTATACACAAAATGAAAAAGTAAATTTAATTAACATAAAATTATTCAAACAGCACAGGATACTATTTTCTATATCAGCTGTTTTGCCCTGTGTTCAAACACGTGTGAATAGCAAATAGATCGCACGTTGACAATATACTTATGTGTGTACACACGTTATAAAGTTGGATAACTCTTCCGCCCGCTCTTCGTGTTTATGATTACGTAAAATGCTCTGCTGAATTCCTCCTAACCCATCTTTCGTACACATCACGAACTTACTATTAACATACATCGCAATAAATCCGTGATATACATGTTTCATTTTTAGTGATTGCGTCCGATTGCATTTCGGAGCAGCAGCAGTAGTGTACCGCGGAGCAGACGACGACAGCTTTCGGCCTGTGACGTCACTGGTACGGAACAGTCGAGTCGGGAAAATGTTGCGTTCCCTCCTCGCAAATCGTAAGTTTCAGCGTTAATTAAAGCATTTTTCGAGATTTTCGTTAGGTTTTGAGACGCGTTGGATTGTGCGCAAGATGAATTTGTGTGACATGTTGATGTGACTGTGTGTAAACTTCTGCGTAGTTTGGTACTCTCTTGCATAACCTCAAAACAGTAGTATATTTTCATAACTATTTTCGTTTCTTTACATGTCAATGGCCAGTATCTTGTTCAATAATACTGTTTACTTCGATTTCCATACGTTAATATTTTAATTCATTTTTTCGTATCAATCAAATGTTTCGAAAATGAAATAGCAAAAATATAATGTATATGCATGTAACACTTCTGTTAATGTTGTAGAATACTTAATTTATTCATATGTTACAGATGCCTTCAAACAAGGTTTGAATTTAACAGCAAGTAAAAATGTGGCTGTCCTGGGTGGTCAAGCTCCACTCTTGGAGCATGCCAGGAAGATGGCAACAGAATCAGTGCCACAAAAGTCTGGAGGAAAAGCTCCAGTTGAACCGTACAGCCCATTCCAAAACAAAAGTAACATGGTAGAATTCGCACTAGCCAGACTTGATGACATACTCAATTGGGGAAGAAAAGGTAAAGTTTGCTTTATCTGATCATAACAAAACAATTGTAGATTACTTGAGTTAACTCATTTCTTACAGTAACTGTTTTATTCCAGGTTCATTGTGGCCTCTCACATTTGGTTTAGCATGTTGTGCTGTGGAGATGATGCACATTGCTGCTCCCCGATATGACATGGACAGGTTTGGTGTAGTATTCCGAGCTTCCCCTAGGCATGCTGATGTCATCATTGTAGCTGGTACAGTAACAAATAAAATGGCACCTGCCTTAAGAAAAGTTTATGATCAAATGCCAGATCCAAAGTGGGTCATTTCTATGGGTAGTTGTGCAAATGGTGGTGGCTACTATCACTACAGTTATTCAGTTGTAAGAGGTTGCGACAGGATCATTCCTGTGGACATTTACGTACCTGGTAAGTTAAAAATCATTTAATATCAAGATACTATGAAACTTATAAAAATAATAATTTTTGTAAACATTAAGTATCAAAATATTTTATTTCAAATATAAGCTAACAATTGCTAAAATACTATATGATGCATTGATTTTAAATCATGAAATTCATTTTAATAATTTATGTTTTTTTTTTTTCAATCTAACAGGTTGTCCTCCCACGGCAGAAGCACTCCTTTATGGAGTTTTACAACTACAGAAAAAAGTAAAACGTATGCAAACTACTCAAGTGTGGTATAGAAAATAAATACATTTGTTTCTCAAATACAAATAAGTAGTTAAATTTTGAATTAAAACAACTGTAAAATACCTTATAAATATAAATTATTATAATTATCATTTTGAAATAATTAAATCATGTTTTCAAATCTATTACCATTGATGTATAAAATGATTTTGTTAAGTAAAATTTAAAGAAAACTTCTTTCCTTGTTAGTTATTTTTATTTCGAATTGTAATATAAATTTCGTTCCTTTTGTATATCATTATTTTTACAAATTTTTTACACAATAATAAAAAAATAATAAAATATAAAAATGATCTTTTCAACTTTACAATATTGAAATAGAAATAAATTTTTAATTTACAACTACAATTTATAATCTTTTTTTTTGTATTTATTTTTTATTTATGAAAAATTAGGATTCTCTTTGTACATTTTATAAATTTAAAGGATTTACTACTGAAATAATTTAAATTTTGAATTTTTGCTTTACTGTTACAAATTCAATTTTTTAACTTTATTTTTTTCATAGTGATTACATGAAATTCATTGTAGACATGTTTTTATTAAAAAAATTTATTGTTACTTTTCTATAAAATAAATATAACATTTGACTTAAATTTCAAACTCAATTTACAATAGAAGTATTCTTTTTATACAAATAAAATCAAAGGTTATTAAATTTGTATTAAAAAGTTTTAACAATGTCATTTATTAAAAAAGAAAATTATATTTTAATAATAATGGTGATGAAAATGATGATCATTTAATATTATTATTCATTATGAAGCTCATGTAACTATTATAGGAATATAAAGTATAATTTACAAAATGAAATCACTAGTTTTAGTAATAGATACATGTACATTTACACAGCTAGCCGCGCGCTCATACAAAAATTACTTATATCTACTATTTTAAAACACTCGGCTTTTCTTTGTATACAATGTGATATACAAAATGATTTTTGTACATGTTTGAACAAACATACTTTTTCTGAATTTTGTTACACTTACATTATCTTTCATTTCATAACTGTCTTAATTTAAATTTGTACGTACTGCTTGGAGTGCAAGTTTCTAGTCATATTTTGATTCTAGAACCTTGATATCTAGATACAATTATACAGAGCTATTTTAATAAATTTTACTAGTTTTCAAAATTGCAGTATGCTTTAAAATTTTAATACCATGAATTCTAAAGAAATTTATATTTTGTATTAGTCAATTTTTTTTAATTTTTGGTCCTAGATAAAAAAAATTATTAGCACATGAGCACATTTTTTCGTATGGTTATTATGTACAATAATTCACCTGTCCTAAACTTTCGAGGAATATTTAGACTTCGCTTTTTTGGGTATTAATTTAAAAATGTGCAACATGAGAAATACATACAATAGAGTTAACAAATATAACAACTTTTTGTATATTTCATTATTTACAATGTTGCTGTCTCCGACTTCGAAAATCTACAATGGATCCGGTTTAATTTATTCCAAGATACAATTGACCAATGTCTACAGAGCTGTATTATACATTTTATATCCACAATAGAAAAAGTAATTTTAAAAATAATTCATGAGACCAAAAAGTGACTGATAATAAATAATACGAAAAAAAAACTTTACAATAATTTTTAAGATACTTTATATATCCTATACGAAAGAAATATTGCATAATAGATTTTGCTGAATCAAATCTTTTTATCTCTTTCTTACGTAATAAAAAAGTCAAATAACTGTAATCTGTGTATTTACAGTTCAAAATTGTACTATAAAGTTTAACTTTTTTTAAACACATTTTTTATTTCTTAAATAAAAAAATATTACGCTTTGTTATGTAATATACTGACTTATTATTTTTTTTTTAAATAAATTTTATCGTGTTTTTATTGTGACTTATGTTACATGTAGTTTTTCAAAAATTTGATTGTAAAAGACCAGCAAAATTTATTAAGCATAGATTCTTTCTTTCTTCTTTTTTTTTTGCTCTATATATATATATATATATATATATATATATACATTTAAAAGATTAATTGATTTGTGCTAAATCAAATAGGAATTTAATGATTTATCAAAAATCGATTTTCTTTTAAACATAAATACAACGTGAGTCATTCAACAAAATTATATATATATATATCCCAACATATATATACATGCATTTAGGAAATTTAATTTATTCCGTACTAGCAATAGAAAAAAAATTAAATTTTTTCGCTTTTTTCTTTCTAGCACTTTGTCCTAAAAATGTTTGAATTATTTCCAAAACAAATAGATTAAAATTAAAACGAAAGGATACTGCAGACTAAATAACAGTAATTTTATCTTAGTAAAGGTTCGAATGAAATGCTATATGCACAAATATAACAATTCAAGTATTGATATTTTCAGATGTTACTCAATAAACAGTATCCTTAAGTAAATTTATATGGTAATTTATCTATGTCTGTACACTACAGCATTGTCTGCGACGTAGAAGCAGGTGAATTATTTGGTAGCATAGGTACTGGACCTTCGGTCCATTGAATTAAAGTATGTTCACTCATTTGTGTACTTTGGAAGTGATCCTTGAGTAATGTTTGAGAAAATGTACAATGCATCTGATAAGCTTCATTTTCACGGTTGTGGTCGCCACAAAGCCTATTCAAATCTAAAAAATTGATGATTTTTAATATACTTTTGGAATTCAAAATTGTAAAATATACTTTTTGCTAAGCAAATAAAATTGTATCCCATACCTTTCAAAATCGCTGTTGCCCATAATTGTACGTGGACGTCCGGTATCTTGGAAGCCAATTGCATAGCAGGTGTTACCATATTCATGGACTCTCTATGGTTTCCTAACGATAAGAATATATGACCAAGAAGTACGAGACTACACGACGTTAATCGATTTAAATCCTCTGCATTCGCCATTTTCAAGGTTTCACGAAGATACCTCCTAAAAAAAAACAATTTATGTATTACATCAACCAGAAATCTATTTGAAAAAGACGTTAACAGCAGATGATAATTACTTTGCTTCGTTATATCGAGCTCCAAAAAAGGCTTGAAGACCCTGTACATAATATGCTGCGGCTCTTAATGAATGAGAAAGCGACGGTAATGAGTCTGGATTTATCCTTTCTAAAAGTGTTCCCAATTCCGTATCTCTCCGTGTCCTCAAATAAACGATTGCCAAATTTAAATTAGCGAAAGTTATTAATTCCTTTTCTTGCGTTTTCTAAAAAGTATCACGAAAAATCAAATGTTAAATTTTAGTAAATAAAACAGTGTAATAATTACATAGAGGAAAAAGAAACCGTACATTTAACGCTGAAATCAGTTGAGCTTCAGCTGCTTCCATGCAATTCATGGACATTGCATACAGGCCAAGAAGTACATGTACTTGTGCCCTGTGAATTTGCAATAATTTAGGTTGCTGCCTGCACAACTGGCAAGCCTGAGAAATTTCAGAAAGAGCTGTACTTTTGTTTCCCATGACAAGATGGCACATAGCTATATGTTCAAGTAGCATTAATTGAAAGACAGAAAGAATTGGTTTGTTATCCACCACTGAAAGGAATAATGTATCGTTATTATGGTCTACTTATATTGATGTTGTTTGTCTTAAAATAATTACAAAAGACTATGTACATTTTAAGTTTTCAATTTGGGCAAGAGCCTTGTCTGTATATTTTTGAGCTTTTTCTAAGTAACCAGATTGCATGGAATGCATCACTGTTATAAGATAAACAAGAATAAACAAATGCTCTTTGGGCATCCATATAAACATATCCCCTATATGGGGACCAGTGACAATTTCATCTGAAGGCCACGTTGGAGCCATTATTGCTTGTATACATTGTTGTAACTGTTTTAAACATGGCTTTACACTTTTCACCTACAAACAATATAGCATTTATTAATACATGTAATATACTACCAATGAAATACAACTATTTGACTTCAGAAAAAACATTACCTGTCCTGACATCAGAAAATGACATACTTGAAGTACCAGAAAATACATTTTCAAATATTCCTTCTGATGCAGATTGCCCTGCCAATTTTCAACCTGATGCCCAGTAGTATTGAGTAGAGGTACGACTTCGGCAAACTTCTTATCGATCAATAATAGCATACACCGACTGAGAAGGAACAACACCCTTGTATAATTGGCATTGCTTATTTGTGAGTAATCGGCGCCCACAGCAAGTAGTCCACCTGCTGCATTCAAATCCTTCTCTGATGCATGAATTTGCTGTAACCCAATAAATCCACATAAGTATAAACTAAAAAAAACCAAACCCTTCATCAAAAAACCAATCCCACACAAGACTCACAGCGAGCTGAAATATGAGCCTACAGTGCCAGTAGACATTGTGCTGGGACAGCTCGATGGCTTTCCGCAGAATGGATTGGCTCAGGTTGGACTGCTGCTGCTGCTCATAGAGCTCTGCCAGTATACTGGCCGCCTCGAACTTGACATCATCGAATGTGTTGATCGTCTGGCTGAGCTGCCACTGCAAAACCAAAACACACATCACTCTCACTGTCTCCCTATAGTTACGTATACACATACACATGCGTGTATATATATATATACACACGCGCTTGCTCTCAACTCTCCCGCGCTCGGGAGCGAAAAGAGGTTAAGTGCACCCTGGTCAAGCGCGGCTAAATAAACACAATTTTCGACTTACCGCTCGCTCCAAGTGCGTACGGGCGAGATCCGTGTTCTTGGTATGCGTGAGAAGAATGTTGCCCAGCTGCAGGTGCGTTCTGGCCTCCACCCTTGGCGGCGGTTTGAAATTGAAGACCGCCTGGAGACATTGGATGCAGGACTTGATGCTGGGCGGGCTCGAGGTACGAAAGTTCTCGGCGAGGCCCAGCAGCGACAGATACCACGCATCCTGGGATGACGCCATTTTTACATCTCTCTACGGGTGCCAGGAGCTGCTCGCTACGGTCCCGCTGTTCCTGCTACTCACACTCTCCCTCTCTCTCTCTCTTTCTCGACTCCTTCAACTATTGCTCTGCTTATAGTGCGTTACAGAGATGCGACGCAGCGAGCGCGGAGCCGCCGCGCTACTTCTCTCTCTTTCTCTCTCGGAGAAGAACCCGTTGTTCGACCCCAAACACAAAACGATGCACCGCCGCTGCGCGCGGCGACGACGTCGCATCAAGCGGCGCGCGGCTATCTACCTATCTCACACACACACGCACGCGCACACATGGACCACCGCTGAGCGCGTTTACTTCAACTCGTCCTCAGCGGCGGCTGTTATCGCTGCTCCTATACTGCAGCTACGGCTTCTCCACCACCACCACGACCTCCTCGTCGTCGACGTCGTCGTGATTGTTGGCGGGGGTTCACAGTTCACACGCTCGCGCATATATTATGTGACTCGACGTCGTCGTCGTCGTTGGCAGGCAATCGCACGTACGCGCGCCCAGAGGAGAGACACGCACGGCGCACCACACACGGGAGCACAAGAGCAGCAGCAGCAGAAACTGTACTTTATTACAATTTTCGTTGAATGTATGCCTGTGTGTTGTGTGCCCGCAATATACGTGTGTTCGATGATATGTGGTGTACACAAGTATACTGCTCAGCAGCGCCGCGCTAGCTCCAAACAAAACACAAAAAACGCCAAAAGCGCAGCAGCAGTAACAGCGGTGAGCGGTGGATCCTAGGTAGATACCACAGTGTATAGTGTTGGTTGAAAGCCCGCGACGTCACACATACGTATCTTATAGTAAGTGTGGTGTATGTGGGAGAACTCTCCGATGTGATGCGTTTTGGAGCGTATTCTCATATACTAGCGAGTTTGATAAGCTGCGCATGCGCAACTCGACGAGGGGCTATGAGTTGTTGCGCAGTGGTCGCGTTGGTAATGAGAAGTGAAAGAGTTTACTCGGTGGGTATATACCTACTTACGTGGTTGCGTGTAGTAGGTACGCAAAATGATTGTTTTATGTATGTACTTATGTAGCCTACACTGTTAAAAATTTTCTGAAATGTAAGGTAAATTCTGTAATAAAACTTCAAAATTGTTATTAAATTTCAGTTAAATTTAACTGAAACTTCAAAAGTGTTATTAAATTTCAATTAAATTTAACTGAAACTTCATAAGTTTCATTAAGGGGGTGCCATAGTCGTACCGTTACCGACCGAGAAATTCACACAGTTTCAAGCTGATTAAAAATAAAATACGTAAAATCACAAAAAAACAAGAAAACACTTCGCTGCGGTTTTGAACGTTCTATCACCTAGTAAAAGTTTGAAGTCGAAATATTAAGTGGTTTTTGCAAAAACTTTGAACAAAACAAAATTCGGTTTCGTTCAAAGTTTTTGCAAAAACAACTTGATATTTCGACTCCAAACTTTTACTGGATGATAGAACATTCAAAACCGCAGCGAAGTGTTCTCTCGATTTTTTGTGATTCGACGTATTTTATTTTTAATCAGCTTGAAACTGTGTGAATTGCTCGGTTGGTAATGGTAGGACTATGGAACCCCGTTAAGGGGGTGCCATAGTCGTATCATTACCGACCGAGCAATTGGCACAGTTTCAAGCTTATTAAAAATGAAATACATAAAATCACAAAAAATCAAGAGAACACTTCGCTGTGGTTTTGAACGATCTATCACCCAGTACAAGTTTGAAGTCGAAATATCAAGTGGTTTTTGCAAAATGAAATACATAAAATCACAAAAAATCAAGAGCAAAAACCACTTGATATTTCGACTTTAAACTTGTACTGGGTAATAGATCGTTCAAAACCACAGCGAAGTGTTCTCTTGATTTTTTGTGATTTTATGTATTTTATTTTTAATAATAAGCTTGAAACTGTGCCAATTGCTCAGTCGGTAATGATACGGCTATGGCACCCCCTAAATTTAACAAAAAAAAACTTTAACAAACAAAATTTTTAACAGTGATATTGTGTGTACAGAAGATATATTTAGAGGTTTTCTCTTCTCGGTTGATAAATGCTCTTTCACTTGTTATCTTAGATATTTGCATAGATACAATTTACTACTGTGAATGGTTTAAATGATTCTTTAAAAGGTTAGAAATTCAGGTGTATATATTTTATAGAAAATCAAATCTAGTTTGCAATGCGTTACGTGAATGCGTTTTATCAATAATGGATCTTACTTGTGCACTACCTAGTCTATTTGTTGAATTGCAAAATGTTATTATATAAAGCAGATCAAACTATATAACTGCGATAGTGAACGAAATTTAAAAAATTAATATTAAATGATAAGCTTCAAATTAATTACAAGCGTTAAGGTAACTCTTACACGTATAAAAATGATAATTTCTTACTAATTTTTTTTCATGATTACAAATGAGAGCTCACATTTTATTACAACAGCTTGTACAAACAGATACCATCTGTAACTCGTTACTTAGAATAATAATAAACGCACGCATTTACATATTTTCTGTCATAAAAATACAGATTTCTCAGCGACTCCGCGGTTTTTTTTTCTAAAATTACTATTCCCATGTATACATAACACACCGAGAAACTTTAACCGCAAAAGCCAATAAAATCCTTTTTTTTTTCTCTCGACACCACTCGCTGAATTAACGAGACGCGTCCAGAGCGAGAGCACGAGACTTTATAAAGAAAAAGAATTTAAATTCACCTCGTAGAATGCATCTGCAACCTACGCTCGCGCTTTCACACAGAGCAGCAGGTAAGTAAGTATTGGCTCATAGACTCGCGTGATGCAGTACAGCGAAAAGCGAAAAGGTGAAGACAGAAACGGCATTCCCGAAGGATTCCTTGCATGCTTAATTTCTGACGCAGGCTCGAAGTAAATAAGGTCTCAATCAGTTATATATATATATATGTGTGTGTGTGTGTGTGTGTGTGTGTGTGTGTGTGTGTGTGTGTGTGTGTGTGTGTGTGTGTGTGTGTGTGTGTGTGTGTGTGTGTGTGTGTGTGTGTGTGTGTGTGTGTGTGTGTGTGTGTGTGTGTGTGTGTGTGTGTGTGTGTGTGTGTGTGTGTGTGTGCTTTACCGGGCTGATATTTGAATTTTGCAACGAGATCAGAGCGTTTGCGAGAGTTTCGTCATTATTTTACGAGCATCGAGTGGCGATCGCACTGACTGATGCTAATTAAACTCGTGCGAGTCGCAATCTTGAAAGCGAGTGTTTTCCACCTTACCGACGCGGCATTGTGGGAGGCGACGACGACGATCGCATTTGAATTGCGCTGTTTCGCAAACCTTTTGTCTTTGAAAAAAGGAGTTCAATGCTTTTTTATTTCTTCTTTTACTTTTGCGGTTTCATGGAGGTATATATGTGTAACGGCGTTATTTATGTGGGACCTCGGTTGCTCGACGCTTGTATTCTTAATTCAGATTCGGAATTATTATAATTTTTGTGGAAAAAATCGGTGTGTTTTATCTGATATTGTGATATAAGTTTATGCTGTTAACACATTTCAAGGTTGAAAGTATAGATTTTGAATTTATGATTATAGTTCGTACAATAATAAGAGCCGGGAAATTATTAAACGTCACCAGTGTTATTAAGTATAATTAAATCTCGTGTGAGTTTAGTTTATTTATTCTATGTTTAAGAAAACCAAAATCAGATCATTTTTTAAACAAGTTTATTAGAATAATCTAAACTTTATGTATTCAGTTATTCAAATGATTTCCTGATCCGAAATTTAAATGAATTAACGAACGATGACTGTATTTGACACGGACATTTCATCGAGCTAAATAAGCCTCCCAAATATACCACAATCCCAACAGTCCGAATTGATTTTGCACATCAAACTATAGCCCACTCGTTTCATAAAATCCATTGGATAACAGGCAAAACCGCAGAGACGACATAATTAGAAACGAAATTAGTAAACTCGAGTTACGCAATATTAAATTACATAATTGTTATCCCGTCTCTCTATATAATATATATTTTGGATGCGAATTTTCAAAACCAAAACAGTCGTTTCCCAATTTACCTTTAAAAAGCGTATAATTTATAACACCGAGTCTCGAGTATCATTTCCGTCATCCTGTTTTTTTCTTATAAACGCGCAATAAAAGTTCTGCACCTCGACATGTTGAATGTTTCGATTTTTCCATTAACAAGTCGGCGCAAAACCTGTTCCCTGTTAGCACACTCATTATAACCCTGTGAAAGTACACTTTTGGTTCCTTCACGCTTATTTCATTTTATACGATTTATTAAAAACAATGCCAGCCAAAAATAACTTTAGTTTTTACTTAAAGGTCAGCCTATATACACAAAAGTATATATACATACACGAAAAACATAATAAAATTCGGAAACCTTCACTGCCTCAAGGCCCGAACCTTCCCTTTAAAAAAACCTACTCTCAATCACCTATATATCCCATACTTTTATACCCACACCCGCGCGTGCAGATTGAACCCGCACCGCCTGCGACGCTTCCCTACCTCCATCACATCTCTCTCTCTCTCTCCCACCACGACACTACCTACCTCCTGTGTGTGTTTTACCGCGCGCGTAGTCCCCGACTAGAGCCAGAGTAGCTCGGCGCTTGCGTGCGTGCGTGTGTATCGAGACACCGGTAACAACAATGAATCGGCCAAAAGTTGTCCTTCTGCTCTTCGCCCTGTGCCTCCTGGCGCAGCACGGGGTGGAGGCGAGTGGTAGCAGCTTGGCGGCAGGCGGTGGTAACGATACCGAGGCAAAGCTTGCGAAGCTAGTGAAAATCTTCAGCAAGCCTGGGGCGTTCAGTCAGGTGAGGTTTTCAGGTGGCTGGGTATGTGTATATGCAGATCGGATTCGGGTTTCTTTGGTCGAGCGAGTTTGAGGTGAATTCTGAGTGACCACGCGTTGCTCAATAGTTGTTCCTGGGTGGACTTTCTACCGTGATAAATTCTATTTATTTATAGGCGGTGCACTTGGCCAGTATTTTATTTTATTACGATGTGTGTATAAGGTATAGTAATAAATAATTTATGTGATTTTACTTTCAAATGTATGTTTTTTTTTTATTATATGTACAGCACGCGCGGGAGATAGTATTTCAAGGTGTTAACGGCTCATTGACAGGCGCGACAACAGTGTGTTTGATTTTATTATTCAAATTAATTGAACGTTATGCCGCGTACGTGAGTGCAGTAAATGTATACATATATACTGGAATTAGCGATCCCAAGCGCGCATTAATCACTATATAAGTGCCTATTATCTATATAATACTTTGTTATTTAATAGTGCATATACAGTAAAGCGCGTATTAAACTAATCGATACAAACGATACGATTGTTTCGCTTCCTGCAAAGAAAAGGTAAAATATACGCGTAAGTCTTTCGCGTTGCAAAATACATGTATAAAAATTCACGCGCATCCAAATAAATATAAAATCTGACCCCGGAGCTAAGAGCTTACATAACCGCGCGTCGGATTTTCGCGCGCTTGCGCAAGCCCCCAATAAAACACCCAACTACGATCTCTCTCTACCACCCACGTATAAACATCAACGTTTACTTTTCCAATTTCAGATCGACGCGATCTTCGGCGAGGAGCAAACATCGTCTTCTTCCTCACCGTCGTCATCCTACGCAGCCCCGTCGAACTCGACGTCGGTGTCGAGCAGCTGTCCGGAGGGCGACGAGGGCCTGGAATGCAGGCGCGCGGAGGCGCGACGCTCCGTCGATTGTCCCCGAGGTAGTAAAGCACTACGCGCATTTCCGCGTTTTCCATCGCGCACATATACACACACGCATGACTGCTGCCAGCTGCATAATGACAATCGCGCACGCTGCTATTGCCCTTGACAGCGAGGCTCGATCAGAACCGCTCCCGAATCGCGCACGCGAGAGCTCTTTTTTCGAAAATAGTGAATTAACGCGCGCGACGACGGCGGTATTGCAAAAATCCTTGCGTACGTGTGCACGTATGTATGTATGTATATAAACGAGAATTCAACCGGTTTCTTCCTTTTCTCTCTTTCGGTAGCTTGGATTTTTACTTTGCTCGACTTTTTTAAGTGAACGCGCGCGCGTGTGTGTGACTTTTATGCAAGACTGCGGGATATCGAATCACTCTCACTTTCATGATTGGTTCGTGGAAGGACCCTCGTGTATGTGTATATACAGCTCAAATGAAATTTCAAATTAAAGAAAGAATTGCGATATAGTATGCAATGTGTATGTATGTATATATGCGCGTGAAAGTCGCGCGCTGGAAATGTTAAATATGCGCGCGCCCGCGGTGATAGCAAGCGCGCTTGCAGGGGATGACGATATATATATATACACACACACACACACACACACACACACACAGCCGATTAATTAGCTCGATCGGTTACGCTTCAGGTTCTTTTCTTCTTTTCCTCGAGTTTTTCAAAAATTTTTCAGTGGTATAAGAGCGGAGTTGAAGTAGCTTACGAAAGCCGCGTAGAAAGTCGGATAGCTCTCGTGCGGGAAATTTCGTAAATTCAGACGCGAGTTCGGAAAGGCGTGAGTATAAATGGAAATTCATTGTTGCGGCTGATAATAATGCAAATTCGCGGAATCTCGAGTGTCTTCGCTGAGCCGTTCGAAGTTTTTCATTCAGCTTTTAAGTTCGATGACTTCCGTCGACTCGATTACGTATATAGAAACTTATAAAGAAAAACTAGCTATTACACAATGATAACTCGGACCATCCTTTTTTCTTACTCACGTACGTTGGTACACCAATGCATGCATGCGCTCTCCAAAACTAATAACTCATGCGAAATAAACAACACAAAGGCACATCCTCCATTTTAACAATACAAAAATTTATTATACCATCATCATCATCATCATCAATGTTATAAAATGGACACTTCGAATTTCAACAAAAGATACAATAATCGAACCACCGCCAAAACAAAATGTACATATAACCAAACATAAATGTACAATTAACAGGTGACTGCTACTGCTACAACTGTTCGCGAGCCGGTCCTGAGCTGTGGGCCTCCTGCTGCCGCGAGAGCCTCAAGTGCTGCTCGCACTTGGCTGCTGCCTGCCGCACCTGTGATCAGCCAGCGCTCTATCCCTTCTGCGCAAAGCATTTCAAGAAGTGCCTCAGCCAGCTCAACGAGAAGAAGGCGCCGTAGAGAGGCCGTACCTATATGTCATATAGACATACACATAAACGGTGCGAATGCTTTTCAAAAGCGATCCGTAGGGAGTTAACATCTATGGTTATATAAAACGAAGGATGTGTAAAAATTATACTGTACAGATCGACAGGAGGAAGGTATAAGTGAGGAAAGCATTGGCAGCGATGTGTTTGTATGTTTGTACAAGCTTTTCGGTGCAATCGTCCAATATATTTTTTAATTCGCGTGTACATCGAATTAGAGGCGCGCGCATGCGTGCGGGCGATGCAAAAACCTGGAACGGCGGCTGACGGTTTATAAAGACGCATTGCATAACTCGCGCTCGCATACACAGTGTGCGGCTTACGGGATTTCTAAATATAGCCTTCGCACGCGCGGCCAGCTTTAAAACAGCTTTCAAACGATCCTCGCCCATATACATAATGCGCGTAAGCTCTCGAATTTTTCGGTTTTTTACCATAAAGTAAAAGGAGTCTCGGTTATCGTCGAAACGTATAGATGATGCGGCGGTGTCGTACGATATAATGTTTATGAAGAAGAAGACGAACTTACACGGTACATAATATGTACAAAGTATATAACATGTCGAAATGATCATCATACCTGCATTAAAGAGTTCAACAAACTGCGCTGATGTATGTAATATGTATCTTGGATCCGGTTTTCGGCCGGAAAAATGATTATTGTGAGCGGCGACTGACAACCCAAGGGAAATATTACAAGCGCGCGCGCACGGCGAGACATTTGACAGGAAGCCATCAAGGCGATCGGCGTCGAGGTCGCGGCGCTTTTGCATTGAGAGCATATATATGCATAATTACAAGAACGAGTTTTAATGATAATGAGAGAGAGATACAGCAAGAGATTAAATGTTATTTGGAGCGTGATATACAAATACGCAAATACATTCGTGAAAGGGTCTCTGGCCGACGAGGGACACACGACAATCGGCGCGTGGTAATAAGGAAGCGAGAAAGCAATTGTGCAGTGCTTTATGAGATGTTTATTCATGGTGACCTGTGTTTTGATGCAAAATTGATTACGAAAGCGGCGACGTTTTATTAGAATTGAATGAGCTTAGAGTCGCTGATTTCCATCTGGACCCGTGCCGAGAGAAATGAAATGACGCAGACACATTGGTGTAATTTCTAATAATTTATTTCTATATGAATTTTGACAAATTATAAATTTTCAAACAAGTATAAATATATATGAAAGAAAATGTGTCTAATAGTATAAGAAAACTTTTTATTTTTGTAGAGATAAATTGCTCTTTCGCTTACTTCTTACCGTCGGCGTATTAAATCACGATAGTATTTTGTAAAGGTGAATTATTTGAAAAATAAAAAGCTTTTTATAATAATAGTTTCCGAATATTTATAAACTTTTTACATTGAATTTTGTCTATATTTATATAATAAACTTTGTTGAATTTCCCTGAAGTTCTCATAGACTTGACTCATACATTTACATTTTCACCTTCATGCTTACATATTCGAGCTTCTTTCCCAATACATTCAATTTTATTGTACAAAACACAGAGATTCTCGTCTAATATTAGGTGATTGCAAAGTTATTTTTGTTACTTTTGTTATCTATATCGTTTTACGTGCTCTATTACTTGTATTCAAATTGAGTTTAAAGTTCAAAAGCTATTGCTTAGTACAAAGAGAGACAGTTATACTATTTTTTTACGTTTAAAGTTTATTCACTTGCGTTTATATGTATATCGAAAAAATGTCAAGACTACAGTTGCTTTCAATACTTAATGAGTGAGACACAAATGACAAAGGGCGAGGAAATGCGGTTACACACAGCCAGTCGAGAACATTTTTTCATGTTGATTTTTCATCATTTAAATTGCTTTACGACAATGTAAACACAACAAACTTGATAATCGGCGAAATCGTGTAACGTTAAAAAATATCATATTTTGTAATGTACATTAATGGCTATGTCAGTGGACCACAAATGTATTATGAAAATATAACGAAAAATCCTAATAATTTTTTTTTTACATTACGCGTACAAATAAATTTTTCGCTATAATTTGACTTTTGCATTGCCTCCCTAACAGCAACTATTTCGACACGCTTAAGCGTTTTTTATGTCAATTTGCACTCTTGTGATGCTTCAATATGAATTCTATACGCGCAATATTTTTGTGTCACTTAGAAAATAAAACACGTCATGCAATCGTGATTTGCTCAACACAAACAAAATCGTTTCGAAAAAGTACACAAACATTGCGTCGTTAGATCGCAAAATGACACTTTCTTCATTTTGCATAAAAATTAATTCGCTATTTAATTACAACCGTCTTCCATTTTCATTAATATCTTTACCGAGCTTCCTTAATTTTACTCGCAAAATTGTCAGAAATCGAAGAAAGTTATGAGATACGTGGAGTACAGGTACCGTCATTATCAGACGCTTAAAGTTTAGCATCAACAACAACAAAAATCGATTTATCCATATATCTAGGAATATCTTACGACGAAATGTTTCGATAAACTCAATGATTTACTGACAATGTTAGTCCAATTTTTATGCGATTATTATATTATTGTTCAAACTGATTGACATCAATCTTTCAGTCGACCATCATTTATGTTACATCTACTATTTCCCTAACATACAAACGTTTTACTGTGTGGTGTTATTATTATTGAGATAATCAAATACACTCATGATATCACGCATTATGCACTTCTCTTCACTTAGTCCCCCGCTCACGAGAAACGGGGCTCAACACACTCAAAATCGTTACGTCATATATTTTTACACAAAGTGTCAGTAGTAAAAAAAACGACTTAACTAAAGTATCTTCCTGCAACAGCACGTCTTCCTTTCTCGTTTAAATTAAAAAATACACTAAACATTACTCTCTCTCTCATATCAGTCACGAGAAATCTCTCTCGGGCTTCTCTCCGCCTGAAAAAAGAAGCACACTTTCGTTGAAGCTCCACACGTCGGAAGGATCAACCGAATCGTCCATGTCGTTTCTGTTCCCCCCTTAAAGTGATGCATCCCGCGGCCATTTCTCCACCGTGTCCTAAAAAATTCGAACTAGAACAACCTCTCTCTCCGCACCGGCGAGACAAGGACAGCTCGTGCGCGTTTCACTTGCGACGATCGTTTCGAGAACCGGGCGTGCCGCGTCGACGCTGTGCGGCAACCGCAGCAGCGGCGACAGCAGCAGCGGCAGCGCCAGCCGTGTTCATCATCGTTGTCGTCGTCTCGGGTGCTCGCGACTAGTAGACGCCTGGTTACGTCTTCCAGTTGTGGGGATGAGCTCGAGGCGGAGCTTGGCTACTCTGGCCTTGCGACGCCTGCGAAGGGATCATATCGAGCAGATACTGACGCTGCAGATCGGCAGCCTGGCGCTGCAGTTCAGCGAGGCCTTTACCGCCGGCGGCCTGCGCCATTGCTAACTGATACGGATACAGTAGCGGACTGAAGGGCGGCATCATGTGCGCTGGCAAGGGTTGATGAGGTGGCAAACCTGGCACTGGATTCTTAGCCAATTCTGCAATTTCAAAATTTCAGTATTAAACCCATCTCAAAACTAAAAATATAACAAACATTCTGCTTTTGAGTGAAAAACCAACCTCGAAGCAATTGTTGCTGTATGGCAGCAGCGGCTGCCGCGTGATGTGGGAACTTGCCACTTTCCGCCAGCTTGACGAGCGGATGCTCCTGGAGTTTTGGAGTGGGCGGCGTTGGAGCCGGCTGCGGTACTTGAACTTGTGGTGGCGGCGCCGGCGGAGTGGCCACTCGCCTCGTCGGAGTCGGAGCTTTCGGAACTGGCTTTGGTGCTGGTGGATCCGGACTTGTACACGCTGCTTGAGCTAATCTCTCGTCTATTTCCTTCTCTTGTTTCAGAGCTTTTACAAAGGCCGTCTTCAATCTACAAACAATGCATGAGGTTTAGGTAAGATCAATCTTCTACTTATTTAGGAAAAAGGAGATAGGGTATTTCTTTTTCATACCGATT
Organism: Torymus aiolomorphi; assembly: GCA_036365515.1. Taxonomy (NCBI): domain Eukaryota; kingdom Metazoa; phylum Arthropoda; class Insecta; order Hymenoptera; family Torymidae; genus Torymus; species Torymus aiolomorphi. The sequence goes on along the minus strand of CM070875.1, from coordinate 219,699,714 downwards.
AGTGTGTTCAGCCTTAAGTGCCTTCTTGACGTTAGTAGTTACGCAGTGCTCACAGATAACTCTGGGATCGCGGCCGGCAGCTGGTCGTTGGAAGGTTGCGTGCTGGCCCTGTGGCCCGTCCTTTTTGTTACTGTTCGCCGGTTTCTCCCACTTCCAAACCGGCGTGAAATCAGTCTTGCACTGTGTGCACTCAAACGGCTCTGGTGGCGGCGGTATAGCCGGTTCCTTTGTAATGAAGTCTACCACGTGCTCCAACCCGACCAAGTATATGAATTCCGGATTCGAGGGACTCGGCACGAAGTGCATCTCTGGCGGCGGAGGCTTGGGCGGTGGGATCTGCAGTAGCGTCTTCTCCAGCTGCTTCCTCAGTGCTTGTTTCGCTGCGGCCTGACGCTGAGCCGGAGTCTGGGCATCCTCGCGCGACCTCTCCTGCAAGGATTTCTTTTTAGAGAAACAGAAAGAGCAAGCATTATAATGGTGTTATTGTGGCAAGCTCTCAGGATCAGCGGTTTTTGCTAATGAAAATCATTAATGTCAATTTTAAAGTCACTATAGAGCTATATATACGAGCTAAACAAAAAAAAAGTAAGAGAAACAAAGAATGAGTATAGTATAATATATAAAGGCTTGGCAATTACATAAGCGGTTTGTCTGATAGATTACTCTTAACAAGATTGCACTACAAAAATAAAAAAATAATCATCGTCAAATGTGGCAAACAATTCTCTGTTATAAAATACTAAGCGTGAATCGTTTTAGTCGTGTGTACCTGCTCGGAAATCACAGGTGCGTTAAGAGGCGCGGCAGGCTTATTTTCTTGTGGTCCAACAAGCTGTTTTGCATGTACACACAAGTTATTATCAATTAATTCTTAATAATTGATTTTTCGACTACTACTACCCAATTTTACAAATCGTAATTAACTTCATAATTAACGTTCTTTTAAAATTTATTTCAAAACTCAATAACTATATTAACTTTCTCTTTCAAGTTCATCTCGTGAGAGCACAAACGAAAAAGTAAGACAAAAAACATCGAGATATTTACCTTAGCTTGCATCTGGTGCGCCGGTGAAGGCGTCGGATCTTTCGTCGACCTCTCGGTGCGATCAGCTGGTGCGTGGTAGCTGGAAACGCTCGGAGTATTACTCGAGGTCCTTACTCTCGGATGCGGTGGCTGTGGTATCACCATGTTTGGCGGCATACCAGGCGTCGGCATTGAATTCCTACCAGCTGTTGGTGGTAGCAGCATGCCAGGGGGAGGGGCATGAAGACTGCTGCTTCTGCTTGGGGGCGGTTGTCCTCTTAACAGAGGTGGAGGGGCCTTTCCTGACCTGTGATAAAAGAGATTAGATAACATTAATTTTGACTGTTATGATTATAGATCAATTATGACGTATTTTTATTTAAAATACATACCTGTGAGCTGCTACAGGTTGGCAAGTGACTGGAGGTGGTAATTTGTTTTGAACTTTTGGCACAGCTGCTATATTCTCTTTCAATTGTTGAGATTGTCTTAACTTCTTTAATAGCACCAATTTCATCTCTTCGGACCTTAACTCTTCTCTAAGTTTTCGCAGAGTCCTTTCGCGCTCTGCCAACTCATCGGAAGACAGTTCTTTAATTGGTAGCAGTGGTGGCATTTCAGCTATTCAAAATTTAAACAATTCATATATAACATATTTATTTATACAACTACTGAGATTTTGCATCAAATTAAGTTTTTTCATCTGTATCATTAATACCTTCATCACTATCAGAAGCATTTCCATTCAAATAGCCATTCATCCTGGGCTCATCAGGACTCTCTGCATAACTCCTCTCTGTCCTGGGCCTCAGGTTACGTCTAGGTCTACGATCATCACCAGACTTTGGAGCTAGAATTCCCCTGGAGGAATTCTGAATATTCCTTGGCTCTGGCATGTTATTATCTGTGCTGGGACTAGTCGAATAATTCACACCCAAGTCTAACGGTGGACCTGCGTCATTTGCTAGATTAGCTGGTACAGTTGGTGACTCTCTCCTATTACTGCTACTAAGAAAATCAACAATCAACACCCAAAGTACTCCATAACCATTGCAATGTACACACTTTAATGGTGTCTTACCCAACACTCAGGTCAACGACAGCATCACCATCCAGATCCATGGCTTCCATGCTTCTCCTACACCTGCAACAACAAAACAGCAACAATCATCATCAATGTCCTCATTGTCGACTTAAAAGCCCCACGCGTTGTAAACAAAAACAGTGACAAAAAAGGGCAACCTGACAGAACAGACGCTCCGATTTTTTCCTTACTTCTACTATAGCACACACACACGCACGCTCTCTACTCTTTCACCTGCACATCCAGTCATCCACTCTCCAGCGATAACGGTAACGAAGCGCGCACTCGCCACTATGGTTATACGCGAGCCGCTGACCGCTCGCTTGCGCGCGGAGTCGATTTCACATAACAGGTGTATGTATATAATACTACTACTATTGCGCTACCGCGCGCTACCGCCACCGCCGCCGCTTCCTCCTCTCGAAGAATGCGCGAAAACCGCGGAAGCAAAAAAAAAAAGTACGCGTACGCGGCAAACCTAACCTCCACCGGGCTCTATCTCTATCTCTCTCTCCCGCTCCAGATGCGCGCGAGCGGTGCGTTTAATGTGTGTCGCCGTGGGGCGACCTTGCAGCTAACAGTAGCTCTGCCCCGAATCTCCGAGCTAAGCATCTTTCTTCCGGCGGGCTTTACTTATGTACCTATGAGCTACGTAGCCTGTCTATCCTCTCGCGGCAAACAAAAATATTTACGCGCGTCCGGCGCGTCTCACTGTCTCCCCGTGCGTATACACGGGCCAATTAGCGAGTGTGTAAATCCACTCGCGGCGAAGGATCTTTCTCCAGAGCCATCGCACTGTACTGGCCTCTGGCCCGCGCGCGCAGTGCAGCCGAGTCAACGACAATGTGTAAAGCTGCCGCTGCTGCTGGCCGAGTGGGGGAACCGAGAGAAAGATAAAGCGAGCGAGATAGGAGAGAGAGAGAGAGAGAGAGAGAGAGAGAGAAAAAATGAGGAGAGCCACTCGCCGCTGTGTATATATACATATATACACGTACGCATATATGCACCCGCGCGAGCGCGCGCATGGAAAGCGGAACCGAGAGAGGCGCAAAAGCGTCACTGGCGGCGTCTCGTTTGCGGGGGGTGGGGAGGGGGAGAGGGGGAGAGAGGAAAATAGTAGCTCTCTGCGCTTTTCCGATTTCACGCGGACGCGCGCCAACGCGGGGAAAACGGATGAAGTGGGGGATGAGAGAGAGGGAGAGAGAGGACACGCGCGCTTGTGCACAGGCGAAAAGATAGCGCGGAATGCGGAAAGCGGAAGAAGCAGCGGCGGTGGCAGCGTCCAGTGCTGTGGCGATCGAATAATATTTGTCGCCGGGCGGCTACCACGTAGCCCTTTAACTCTCTCTCTCTCTCTCTCGCTCTCCCACCCCTACCTACTACCGGGCGGCGGCCGCCCGTCGCCATCGCCACCCCCCCGGTTTCAGGGATTTTGGGCTCGATCGAGCCCTCCTCCCTTAAAGGCTACCCGCCACCGCTGCCGCTGCTCCGCTTGTATATGGGAAATCGATTTTTCACCCGAGAGTGAGAGACTTTGTACGTGTACACGTAGAGAGATGGATGCGCCTGCGACGTACGTATATACATACGTGGGTACCGCGTCGGATTGCGCCTAATAATTTAGACTATAGTGCGCGCCTATCGTAATCTCGTGCGAGAGGTCCACATGCGGCGATCGCGTGAGTTGAGGTTTTTGAGACAATGACGTACTTACTAATGAGCATGTATGAGTTTGGATTGCGGAGATATATGATGGTTGATGCATTTGACAGTCATATTTTTGGGAGATAGCTCAGTAGTTTGGGGTCAATGTCTCGCGAATAGCCGGTTTATTATAGTCTATTTTTGAGATGTTGGTAGAATGATTAATATGAGCATTATTCACTGCGTTTTTGTTTGGTCTTTGATGATAATGATTAAGAAAAAAACGTTGGTTTATGTTTGTGGAAAGCACAAGCTTAAACAATAACCGGAGAGTGAAGTCTGTAATATTCATTTGAGAAGGTGATACCTGACTATTACGTGTTTCAGTGATAAATTGATTTTTAATTAATACTGTAGACGAGTGTAGATCATTAACTAAGTATATCATATTACTCTGTCATAGAAGATCTTGTAGCACTGATACTGATAAGAGTAAACTTAAAAGTTATAATCTGTTCTGATGTTAAAGTCAACAAATAGAACTTTTCATTAGTGAACAGAAAATTGTTTCAGAAATTTAATGCAGGCAATAGTATCTAAATTTATTAATAAACTCTCATGGGTGATGATTTATTTTTAGAGATATTGCAGATCTAAGGCAGTGATACGAGTTGTACATCACAATACTTATAGATGGGGAAACTTGTTAATTTTTACAAAGTCAGTAATACTGTTTTTATTACTCATAGTATTTGTAATTTTAATTGATAAGAGCAAGAATTTGCAAAAATAAACTTAATTTAATTATACATAACTGTGAGATTACTAAGTAAATAGAAATTCATGGTTGATAAATGATTCAAGCATAATCAGCTGATTTCTAATATAGGCACACATGTTTGAAATTATTCAAGAATTAAAACTTTCATCATAACTGTATGAACTAATATATACTATTCCACCCAAATATAACTTATTACTAGAAAACAAAGCATTTGGTTAAACGAATTATTAATTCTTACATAAGACACATATGTGTTTATATGAGGAATTTGAAGAAAACCCAGCCAACAACTTTCATACTAAAATACACAAGAACTTAAAACATATCATAATTGCTCATAATTGTCCAATTTGCCTATATGCAAGTGCACACAAGTAATTTCTCACAAAACAAAAATGATAATGGCACTCATTATCTGCATGCTTTTGCAAGCCAATTTATTGCTCGTCCCCCTGAAAATTCTCATGCCCGTTTTATCAATAAAAAATGCATTAAACATTACTCCATTCGTCGCGTACGCTTGATAAGAGAAACCGAGGAGCCTAGAAACGCATAAAAATTAGGTTATGGCTAGTCAAGCAAACGTCTACGCGGTGTGTCGTGTGTGGGACCGTGGCACAGAGCCCGAGTGACCAATCGCGCCGAGCACTCAATGGAGAGCGAGGGAGAGAGAGCAGCAGCGCTTATTTTATCGATCCGGCCGAAATTAAATATTTATGCCCGCGCCGAAAGATATACCGAATGCAAAAAGCATACCAAACACTGTACTCCAAACTACGTGCTAATGCGGTCAACAACAACGTAAACATCAGCCGTAATCTTCCGCTTTCTCTCTCTCTCGCACGTCTCATCGCACACACACACACATAAAAAAGTGAAAAATTAAATAAAAATCCCAGAGCTAAAGATGGTAACGAAATGTGTACATACCAGTGTTGCTGTCCGCAAGTGTCAGTGTATCGCTGGTTGAATTATAACCTCAAAAAGCCTCTGCGCTGTGGGTAGCAATAGCAAGTCTAGCAGTAAAATGTCACCATCGCAAAAGAACCGACGCTGCTGCAAACGTGTGACCTTTCACACCGTGAAACCGGCGCTGCTGCTGCTGCAGGCTGCCGACGATCCCGGGCTCGCCGCCATCGTCGTCGGGTGCCTGGAGGAGGTGGGGGAGAGAGTGCACGCACGACTAGCTGTATGTGTGTATCCTCTCGCCGAAAAAGAAAAAATGCCAGCGCAACCAGCGGTGCGTCGGCAGCGTCCTCCTCCTCCTCCTCCTCCTCCTCCCCTCCGGTCTACCGGTTCTGATGTACTACAGTAGAGTATTATAGTTTATAGCTCACACGTATGGGTGCTGAACACACACACAGACACGAGAGCACCAACGACTACGACAATGATTGCTCTTGCGCTACACGATGACGAGGACGAGGACGTTGATGATATCGACAGTGTGCGCTACTGTCTCTCTCCCTCTCTCTGTCGCACGCGCACGGGCGCGCGCGTTCTCTCCTCTTCTCAAAATGGCGGGCAAATCGTAGGTAGTTCTCTTTTGCACTGTGTGCGCGGCGCCCGGCAGAAAGCGGCGGCGGCCCTTTTTTCGTACACGTCTCTCCCCCTGCCGCGCGCGTACTACACTACCGCGCGCCCGCGTACAGAGAGCCAAGCGAACTGCGAACGAGCGCCGCGCGCGCCGATCCGCTTTTCCCTTTTCGCTCTTTCCTCGTCTCGCGCACTCTACGTACAGTCTACACTCGTACACTGCACATAGGTAGTATAAGAGAGGGAGAGGGAGAGAAAGAGAGAGAAGTGCGCACGCGTTCGCCCGTGTTCGCCGACGTTCGGCCACTGGCCGCCTCCGGCCTCCGCCGCCGCAACTGTCTTCTCTCTGTCTCGCTTTCGTGTGTACAAAGTGGCCACACCGCCAGCAATGACAACTGTGCATGTATATGTATATGTACTGTATATGCGTATAGCCCTCTCCGCCCCCTCACAAAAATCGCGCGCTGAGCGCCGTCGTCTCTCATCCCCTGCTGTGGCTTTCCTTTTTGCAGGCCGGAATAGGGATGTCGGATAATAAAGTGAAGGTATTTGCAAATATATATTACTTGAGTTTAATAGTTGTTGCGTCCCGGGGGTGATTCTTAACCGATAAAAGGTATCTCTAGTCTCTGTCTTGCGCACTGATTTTGTATCTTCTATCTTTGTTGTTTCGGTTTATCTATCGGTTTAGAATCAGGCCCGTGGGATAGAGAGAAGATGTCAATTTTGAGAAAGACAGCTTGGGCGCATAGGTTGTGACGGCGTCAACTGGAGACCCAAGTCGATATCATAAGTATTTCTTACTTGTTTTTTTAAGCGTGTTCGAAAACGAGAAGTACTGCAAGTTAATCCGAAAATGAGGAATATCGCTTAAAGAAAGGAATTGATCGCTCAGCCATAATCGTTGTAGGAAGAAATTTATTATCGGCCAAACGTTCGAAAGGAATATCGCGTTGATGTCACAATATTGCAATTAAATGAAAATTCGCGCATTCGATTTTTATTTAATATTTTAAATAACATGAATTGGAATAAATTACCACATCTACTTATCTATTAAAATACGATTTTTCATTTTAGCATTGTCTCAAACAATGTGTAAATCGCATATTTATCTAAATTATGCTTCATTTATTTATTTATTCACCATAGTACAATTACATATAGATTCCATCGAAATATACATTGTATAACTGATAAACCTTACACAATTAAAGAGGTAGTCAAGTTATCAGTGCTTTAGGCCTGGTTTAACTAAAACTAAACTTAACACTAAAATAAAAACTACTTACAAACTAAGAAAGTTAAACAAAGTTTGTGTCATAAAATTTAAATAACCTATATATGTTTTTTAAAACAAGATTTTTTTTTAAATTACGATATAAGGGAATTATTATTTTTTTTTCTTTTTTTTATACCAGTTGATAATTTTTGTTTCTATATTTTAAGCATTTTTAATTCATTAGGGAATTTATTAAATACTTTCATAGCAACAATTATATTATTCTTGAAATTCATCCATTTATTGATTTCAGGTATTCTAAGACTTTTATTTCTGGTGACTTTTAATGGTTTTTGAATCTAGAAACACTTCTTATTTAAATCATTGTAATGAAGCATAACTGAATCTATTTTAAAGTTGACTGTGATTCGTAAAGGTTGAAAAATACAGTTTTTTGATTTATTAATTACTTTGATGATTCTATTTTGTAATGATTCAAGTTCCTTGAGTACATTATCGTGAGCACCTCCCCAAGCAATTGTACTAGTTAGCCATAAGCTATTAAAAAATGCGCAATATAAAGTTATTGAGTGTTTAGTTTCGATAATTAGTCTTAATTTATTAAATACAAAAAGTAGATATTTCGTACTTTTAGCAATATACGCTATATGTTTATCCCATTTCATATTGCTATCTATTATCATACTTAAATATTTGGTGGTTTAATTTCTTTAAGTTATTTGGTACAGTATAAATTCGAAACGCCATGTACACCGTTTTTTTCACATTTAATAATAGTTCATTTAATATTATGCAAGTACTGATGTGGCTTAGTAACTTATTAATTTTATCCTGTGTTCGTTCCCGTGTAGATCCCATACTTAATATTACTGTATCATCTGCATAAGAGATGATATTTTCTTTGGGCACAATTTAATAAATTATTCTTATGTTCACAGGCAAAATTTTCGATATTTTTTTCCATATTAAGAAAGTAATACATGTTGAAAATATACTGTAAAAATCTTATTTCTAATAAAATTTCTAAAAAAAAATTATTTTTCATAAAAAAATCTGTTACGGAAACTTTAAACGCGTTTTTCTTTTTTCGGTCGGCGGGAGTGATTTATTTATATTGGGTAATTAAACGGACTCGAGACGAACCAATAGTTTTGAAAGCTTTTTTTATTGCCTACGTTTCGAAAGTATTTTGACTTTCTTCTTCAGGGCATATATTAAGATCTAAAACATATGTGATTCGTTCACTATATTGTTTGGAACACACAATACAGTGGACGAACCACATATGTTTTAGATCTTAATATATGCCCTGAAGAAGAAAGTCAAAATACTTTCGAAAGATAGGCAATAAAAAAGTTTTCAAAACTATTGGTTCGTCTCGAGTCCGTTCAATTACCTAATATAATTACAATCACACGAACGTTTCATAAACAATTCAAAAAAAGGGAGTGATTTATAAAAAACTATTTGACCGATCAGGCTGAAATTTTCAGACTTTATTCTACACATCTGTAGTTCTCGCAGTTATCAGAATTAGAAATATTTATAACGAATTTCTCATTTTTTTCATCGTTTTTTGACGAAAAAAAAACGCGATTTTTCAAATTTTTTTAAAAGGCCGTCATTTTTTTTTAAATTATTTTATTCCGGTACCTGCAAGAATGACAAGCCTACAGAACAATAATCCACCCGATTTTTTTATTTCAGACAACTGCAAGGGCTGAAATCACTCCTACCAGCCCCCTACCTTTTTCTTGAGGGTTCCACTTCCACCGTGAAAAAAATAATGAAAATAATGTTTAAATAGATTAAAACAAGTTTTTTTGTGTAATTTAAGATATCAATACAGGCATATAAAAAGATTGAAATTGCTGTATTTTGTTTTATTGCAAAAAAAATTCCTAAAATAAGCTTGAAATTTCGGCCCGAACATAAGAATACCCCCTTAAGTAATAATTATAAATTAAAAATAACAGCAGATCCAAGATTCTACCTTGTGGGAACTCCTGTTTCCACGGGTAGTGCATTACTTACGTGTTTTTTTTTTATTTTAACTACTTGAGTTCTATCCTTAAGGTAGTCTTTTAGTTAAGGCAGTATTTCTGTCCTTCTGTCCTTAAGGTAGAATTTTGTTATTCTTATTTTTATAATTTGCTAGGTATAGGTATGGAACAACTTTGTTTGAACTCTTTAAATACTAAAAATAACTTTTTTATTATTTAGATATTGGTCAACACAAATGCAGGTATTTTAAAAAAAGATTCTATCCTTAAAAAATGTAAAAGTATATTTTGAGAATTATATAAATTAAATTGAACGAATTCAGAAACGAAATGTTTCGCCAACATTACTAAGGCTGTAGGAATCTAAATTACAGCTCACAGAAAAGAATTATTTGATTAGGATTGGGATCATGTGTAGTCGAGCGTGACAATGAAACACAGTGACTTCGTCTCTCACCACACCTTTATTCGCTGTACTTCACTTCTTATACATTGGTTTTTTTTTGTTATATCGAATGCTATACACGAGAGAAAAATCTTTTTATTTCTATTACAATGTGTTTTTCTTTTTTTAATCATGCATGTCGCACATATTTTTTATTAACGTTTACCACACACGCGTAACGCACGCACACGGAACGTATACAAATATTATAGATTTGTTTGAAATTCATGATAATCGTGTTGAATGACGCTACCGGTAACAATAGTTATATAGCGAAAAAACACATCTTTTTAATAGTCTGAGATTAGAACATTTTAACTCGTTCAGGCGTTACTTTTTTCTTTTGTCGACAACATTTACGATATTACACGTAAAAATTAAAAATAACGTTTTTTTCTTTATAGATATCTATAATATCAATAATTTATTATTCTTTCGAAAGACGATTTTTTTTCCAAACATTTAAAAAACATCCAACAATTTTTCATTATTACCATCGACAATTCGTTCCGAAATCCAGCAGAAGATAATTTTATAATCGATAATACAGCGCTAATTTATTCCCCTAGTCGCGCAAACCATAAATATATATCACTAAAATAGCAAGCCCGAGATTTTTCACATCAACAGCTTGTGGCGCTTGGCGCAATACTTTGTTTTTCTTTTCCTTTAAAAATCTTTTTGTGTCCAACCCAATAATTCGATCGTACTTTCGACAGTAATATATAATTTCGAGCAACAAACTTATAATTTCTCTCGCAGAACAACAGTCATACACCGAGTACTTACACACACATAGACGAAAATTTTTCCTACACTTGCTATATTAAAGTATACCTTGCAAACAAAAGCGAACTTTCCGTTCCTTTTTTTAATTATTTCTTTTTTTTAATCCTCAATTTTTATATCGTTATAACCCCGCCCGCAATTAATAAGCTTCGTTGCCGTACAATAATCATTTCTTTTTAGTATGGTGATTACTTTATAATGCAATATATAACGGCAACATGTAAGTTTCTCCTGTAAACGAACTTCCAAAAAAGTTGCTCGTAATCGTCAAAGATTTCCGGAGAAAAAACTTTGAGAAAAGGGGTAGGGAAGGAGGATCGGGTAGAGGAAAAGCCTTTTTCTTCGCTGTGCGTTAAATACATATGATAATAATTATCGTTTATAGAGTAATATAACATTACATTTTACAGGTATATAAATATGCTCTTTTCTCTCTCTCTCTTTCTTTCCTTCCGTTGACGAAAAAAATGCCTCCTCGATGTTGGCTGCAGGGGGGAGGGACCCCGAAATTAAATCGCGAACATTGTGCACGAGGATATAATCGTAAACGGCGCGTGTCGTGCACGTCTCTTTAATATATAATATGTAAGAGGAAAGAATTCGTTTGTTTTTGTTTGTTTATTATTCTCATATCTCTCCCAAAGACATCCACTCTTTAATATTGCAAGTTGACTTAGAGTTGTTGGGTATTCGCACACATGGAAAGGCAAATGGAGTTCGGAGTTTATTACTTAAACACGGAGTCGGAGAGCCGCGGAGTGCGCGAAAGGACTATTCGGAATCTATGTAACGTTAGAGCGGTTCTTGATGCGCATATATAATAATGAATCGAGGGGATGTGAAGTTAAACGTATACATCAATTAATTTAGCTATACGCGATTTATAATTTTTCGAAGTTTCTTCTTCTAATACTCTCTAATAATCAAAATTTTTCAATTCCGAATATCTACGGTAACGTAACACATCTCAACAAACTCGCATCTCCCGATCGATTCCAATAAAAATTTCTTTCTATATCCACAACTGACTTCGAGTATATACTTACACATCATGCTCGCTCGCTCACACACTCACCGAGCGCATAACTTTCTATTACACGCGCACTTGGCTTTTCGCGCCCGAACGTTTTTTGCCCCGGCACTTTCACTCGCCGATAATACTTCCTATAACGCCGACGGAAAGAAATGGAAAAATCGACGTATCTCGCGTATATATTTAGAAAGAGAAAAGAAAACCGTGCCGTCTTCGCTCACACGCGCGCGGGTTCGTAATGTGGAAAAAAGAAGAAAATATCATCGTTTCTTCGACTGGAATGAAGCTCTGGATAGAGTATAATGTATGCTTATACAAGCTGTATGTGTTATACGCACCGCGGAGTAGTCTCGATATGCATCATTCTCATGTGCAGTTCTCACTCTAACTCTTTCTATCTCTCTCCCTCTATGTCTGCTTGTCTTAGGAACTTTTAATACTGTTCGTGGAGTAGCTTTTACCTCGAAATGGACTCGTAGGAGTAGGCTGTCTGTTTTTATGCATTTGTCATCAGACGTATGAGAGAGACGTGCTTTCGAAGAAAAAGGTAAAAACGGCAAATAACACTGGAATGTCGTATGCAGCAGTTTTGCTGCTGCTTCTGGCTCTGTCATCGGGGTTTAAAAATTAAAAACATTTCTCCTCTCGCTCATGCGCGCGCGTGTAATAAATACGTGATTCGACGACGGCTCTCGTTGAATTATTGGCTCTGGCGCGGGGGGACGCTGTATACACTTTTTTCGGATAGGGAAATCGTTACATAACAGGGAAGTAATAGTACCGCGAAAAAGAAAAAAAAATACCAGAAAAAAATAGTAGTTTTGCTTTATTACATCATCGGTACACCGGTACATTCATTATGTAGCGACGGGAAAAGAAAAAGGATCGAAGATTGCACAATACTTTCAATAAATAAACATAAAAAAAAGAGAAACAAATGAGAGAAGCAACAACAACGACGACGGTGTACATACGTTGCACATATACTACATCTTCGGCATTTGCTTCTTCTTCTTCTTTTTTTCCCCCCTCTTTGTTATACGCTTTCCACGAAATGAGTGCCTTTTGGAACACTAGCGATATTATTTCACCCTCACAATCACTCGCACTTGCTCTCACTCACGCAAATTTGTTATCTTCTCCCGCGGCGAAGTGATGTGTGCGTGCTCTCTTCCGCATTGTCTCGGGACGCATCGCGGGCGCGATGTTGAGATATATATATATATATTTTTTTTTTTTCTTAAAAACCTCTCTTCTCGCGCATTCGCACACTCATATGGACGACGCATTCACACGCCTTTTTTGTAATTGTTTCGCTGTCATTCGCTAGCCGAGTATCCCTCTAAATGATTTTTATTATTTTTTTTTAATATTTATCGTTATTTATCACAGATGTTTTACACGCTCAGCCGCCCGTTCCTCATGTCACACTATTATACCGGCGGCGGCTGGCCCCCACTTGTATCATCTTCAAGTGTGTATATAATCTCTCTCTCTCTTTCGCTCTATCGCTCGCTCTCTCGCTCTCTTACTCGCGCTTTAGCCCCTTTTGGCCTTCGTTATTTATTTTTAATTTACTTTTGTTTCTCAGCGCATCACAGATTTTCTAGCTAGCTTGCTGTGCAGTTTTATTTTAGGTATTTTGCTTATTCATTCAGCGGGGGTGGGCAAATCGAATGCTTGAGATTAGTTCCTGCGAACCGGGTACTGAATGATCAGTCTCGCGATAAAAAAAAAGATACTAGGGGCTGTCTTTCATATCGCAACAATTCACTGACTGTATCCATTGTTAAAAGTTTTCGATAAAGTCCGGTATAAATTATCGCCAGCGAGATAACAAAAAGCGCCATCACGATACGCAAGCAGTTTTCGCAGAACTTCGCGGACACGTACACACAGGCATGTTCTTGTTTGTGCACATAAGGATTGTGCACATATTTATTGTGCACAGATAGCATTGGTACAGATCTATATATATAGATATATGCCAATGTTAAAGTGTGCACAATTAATATGTGCACAATCAGTATGTGCATAAACAAGAACACGTCTACACACAGCAATCGCTTTCACGCGAAGAATTCAATTGTTGCGATGCGAAAGACAGTTGCGAGTTTTCGCGTCGCATCAAAGTCGAGCAGTATTTTCTTTTTGTTTCTTCAAGTATGTACTCCGTTATAATCATACTTTCTCAGAACCTGGTTCACAGGCTGGCCATTTCCGCACCCCCGCGCGATTAAAACGCAAGCGCACGTATCATTAACAATTCCTTCGCGCGCGATTTTCTCTAGTGTTTAGTTTTTTTTTTATTTAACTTATCGAAAGACGACGGTTCGGATTTTCTAAGACCCGGGTGGTATTATTATATGTATATATATATATGTATATATATATTATACAAAGACAACATGACAACGATCGCGCGACTAAAACACGTTTTTCTCTTTTGTTTTAGATTTGAATTGGTCAGTCTTAAGAAGGGGGTTTATACACATATACAGTATATTATATCGCGTAGATACAAGCAACGTCGTTGCCGCTGCACACAGTCTCAGAACGTTTTCTCTGGAAGATAGTCTTTGAAAGAAAAGCCTTTGTTATTATCATTGTTCGATATACACACGACGGATAACTTGGGTTCGCCATGGGAGAGCATTTTATACACACGCGCGGGCGAATAAATAAATCGTACAAAAAGAAAGAACGAAAGAAATAAAGCAACGCGAGAGAGAATGGAATATCATATATATTATATGATTCAATGCAAATTGTGTGCATTAAACGCGCACGCGTATATTACGTACACGTATACGCGTATCATTAAGAGTAGTACAATATAATGGGCCGTTGAGAAAAATCCGAACGGTCGTCGTCTTCGCGCGACTTTTGGCGATCTCGTCGTTACACAACAAGTAGTAATATCTCTTTTTCATCCAAGCGTCGTTCGAGTGGTAATATACGATTTGTTTTTATCTTTTTAATTTTTTTCTTTTTACATTAAAGACGCGCGCGATCTTTTTCGTTTATATCTCGACGATCTTTCAAGCACCTATATAACCGTGGTTCAATGTGTAGGCGACGACGACGGCGATGTCGACGTTTCGTTTTTTCGTTCGCGCGCACTAAGGCCTGCCTTAGTATAAAAATATACTTTCGCATCTTAAAAATAGGTCTTGACTTGATTTTTTTACTTTTATTTTTTACTTTTATCTTCGCTTGTGCTGCTGCTGCCGCCGCTGCCGCCGCTGCCGCCGCTGCGCTGCATTTCGCTTCTTAGCGCACTCACTTTTGTAAACGGTGTATATTCTACCTATTTGCTTATTAATTGTCTTTGTGGCTCTCGCTCGGTCGTCGCGTCGGATATTACTTATTATTATTACAGTATATACTGCGCGCTTCTTGGATAGTTGCGCGCGTGGTTAGTACATTCTCCTCTGCGCTTTTGATTATTCGTTCTTCGCCTTAACAATTGAATATATACGTATCTTCATCCTCATCACCATCATCTTCTTCGTAGTTCGTCTTCTTCATACGCTTGGAAGGGGCTTTTGTGTGTGTTTGTTTCTTCATTATTTTTGTTCTCATCTCATCGGGTCTCTCTCACTGATTCTCACTGTTTTTCTCTCTCTCTCTCTCTCTCTCTCTCTCTCTCTCTCTCTCTCTCTCTCTCTCTCTCTCTCTCTCTCTCTCTCTCACTCTCTTGCTTGCTCTCGCTCTCTTCATCTTTAAATTATACGTCGGCTATCGGCAAAAATCAATCAGCCACATACACATTGTAATTCTCTCGTTCACACTCACTCAACTAAGAAACATCGAGCTTTAGCGAACAGAAAAATAACGATCTGGATCTACGAGAACAAGCTCTATTTATTTATGCATGCGTGTATGTATGTAATATATATAATGTATACTTCGTAAAGTTTTCGCTTCGCCAGCTTCTTCAATCATTCATGTATTTTTCTTCTACGTCTGGAAATTGTAGCCCTCATGATTGTTCGTGATTCGCGCGCGCGGATAATAGCAGGTTCAGTCTTTGATTATAAATGTGTCATAGTTGCGCGTTATATATGTATAATATAGTCGCACTGGGCCCTGAGTCGACAGCGCGCTTCTTCGCTGCTCCTGCCTTTTGTAATATCTTTTTTTATTTTGTTTCTTTGTATATAACGTCGCGAGATGATATCACCTTATCTCTCTCTCTCTCTCTCTCGCTCTCTCTTTCTTGCTCTCTGTATCTATTGGCTTCTATGATCCTCGTCAGGAACACTCACACACGCTTAAGTTATCATTTTGAGAATGCACAGTTACATTACAGTTGGAAAGGAAATGAAGGTTTCACGGTCGAAGGAGATTCATCACTTGTTCCTCGTCTTCTATCCTTACATCCTATTACACGAGGATTAGTTTGAAACGAGTTTTGCACGCAGTTAGAACGTGAAAATGCATCTCTCGATGCATACTCTCTCACTAACTCTCGTTCCTCTACTTAAAGGTCTTTCGACGAGAATAAAATTGTTTTAAAAAGCAACGATTGGATGGAGGGCTGTAGGGGGGATTACTCTTAATAGTTATACAAATTGAAAGTGTCATCATGAGAATATTATATACGACTACTACATCATAATGCTTGCTCTCTATTTCTTTCGCTCGCTCTCTTGCTTGATTGTTTTGCATTCGTGTAACTACGTATACTCGAGCGGCATGCTCTCGATCTAACTCACGCTCGCAGGCCAAAAAGAGTTGGAAAAAGTCATCGCCACCCGTTGTCTACAATAACCGGGGGGGTGATCGCGAAATATCTCTTCGTACGACGTCTCGTCTAACGATATTCTTCAGGTACATGTTTGAAAAGGCCTGCCCCGCTTTACATGCTTATCCCATGCTTCAAAATCTTCTTCATCGTCATCTTCGTCCTCAGTGCGCATAGACACTGATCTAGCCGCAAAAAGTTTGCTCTCCTCCCGAAATTCGACGCCGAAAGTTTAACTCCGTGTGCTCGAAAATCCTCTGGGTAAATAGTCTCGCTGCGATTTTCCTCGTTTTTCTTTTTTATAGAGCATCAAAAATATAGCGAAGAAATTATTTCGCTCTATCTCTTACTCTCGATCGACGCGAGAGTTAACATTCACATCGATGCAGATTTCACGCACGTTGCAAGTGGCCTTTCTTTATTTATCTTACTATATAAATTCTAAGCTTTGCGCGTAGGCTTTCAAGTTTCGAAAAAACGCAACATCACATTTAAAAAAAATTACTTCGGTGTAAGTAACTACAAGACCGAGATACATTTATATATATGTATATACGGCAATCGGTACAGATCGTTACGATTATACAAGGATTCGAAGAAATATATGAACGCTTGAAAATTAACAAACTTCAGTGACGTTTGACGATTTTGCTTTGATAGTTTGTTCTTCCCTTATTTTCGTCTCGATAACACAGCTATTCTACGTTTTGTACCCTTCAGTGTTATTTTTTTTCGATTGATTCAAAGATCTTCTTCAACAGGCGTCATTATCTCCCGCGTATACAATAAACGAAAATCGGGACACGTGAGTCGTCGCGGTAGACTTGACGATTTTTAAAATTCAAAAGCTACTAAATACATATACATATACAGTTATATCAGTTAGTGACTAAGTTCTTCTAGACATAGATTATCTAGTATTTGAATTTCCTCTTTCTATCTCTCGGCGCTGTTTCGCTCAAGAGAGCGCGTGCGCGGTTGTAGGGGGAGCGTTTTTCTTTATTAAAAATCGTCCACTCGTTGGAAGTGCACAATCCTATCGTAATCACAGCGTGTACGCACATCAATATGCTTCTTCTTATACTAATGCGTCCGATTGGTTTTGGTATTAAAAATAACCTCGGATCGCTCGATAGTTATATTGTTTTGTCGTCGAGATTGACGTCGAGTTTTGGCGCAGGTTTATTTTTTATTCTTCATTACTCGCACGACTCTTGTAAAATATTTTTCTGCCCTTCGTTCGGCAATTAGATATCTTCTTTTTTTTTTTTTAACATTGCGCGAAACATCTTCCATCTACTTCTATACTGCTCTTCTTTTATCAACACTATAAACTAAATTCCCATCCCAATGGAAAAATACTTGCAACATTTTTTCTGGCTACACATTGCAGAACTTGAATTTTTCCGTTAACGATGCCAAGTTCAGATGTTTTACCTCTGTCTTCTTCTACCTATCCCTCGACGAATCTATGTAGTGCTCTTACGTTATTTAATATCATCGAACTATACAATATTTATCCCATTCGTTGGGTCCACGTCACGAAAGGCTTTGTCTTCGCCTTGTAGTCTAGATGTAAATGTACATTATACTTCACGATTTTATTAATGTTCAACAATGGAGACTCATCGAGGAACAGGATCGTTTGTCAAATTGTATATACAATAGTTCATCTCTGTTCTTATTACTATTGTGAAATTTTCTTTGCGATAAATGTTTTACTGAAAAAATAATAAATACGAATTTCTTCAGTACTTTAAATAGGTTGTTGCAGCTTTCTTAAGATATGGATGGCTAATTCTTGTCACGAATGTATTTGTGAAAGAATGCATGACGGACTATTATACCTAAACCTCAGAAATATATAATGTAATATTCTTGACGTGATTTCACATAAAATTAATAAAAAAAAATGCGTGTTCCGCATAAAAATATATCGATAGAAAAAACAAGAACATTGCGTATGACCTGACATATGACATTACGCTCATACTTCTGAGAATGAGTTTCACCCATAAGAAAGGACTGTTGATGATGGATGGTACTTGAGTGAGGTTGCTTAAATTTTAGTTTTCTTGGACACATGTTACTTTTGATCCCGAAGAACCATTGGCATTATAACTTCTCTGCTGTCACAATTCACAGGATCTATCACAACTTTCGGAAGCTCCTCATCACTCAAAAGCTTCCACTGTTTACCCATTACTTCTTTAACTTCCTATAAATAAGATGGTGTGATTTTATTAACTTGTATAATATTTTTTTTATATGTTGCTGCTTATGTCTTTACTTACTTCTATTATTGCCTTACGCATTTGCCCTACATTTTGCCCCATTCTAGCTCCTTCAAAAACAATGTTGCTTTCAGCAAACTCCAATCGTTTTAACATGTTATGCCTCAGACGAACAATTGCAAGCAAATTATCTAAAAAGTATGTCTGCCCAATAAATACTATTTCATTTAAATTTTTACATCTCCAAGCAGCTAATACTAAACAATCTGGGCTGTAATGGAAAATTAAACTAATTTACCACTCTATATAGTTTAATTAAAATTTCATTCAAGTTTAATCAACTTACTTATTTATGTTGCCATAATCATAAATATTATTCAGGTAATCTAAATTTTTCTCGAAATTAAATGAATCTATCCAAATTAAAGATTGTAATGTGTTTGAATACCAATGAGAAATTTGATTGAGTGCTGCATAATTGACACTTTCACAGAAAAGTACTTTCAAATGAGTTAGAGGCATTGCTGGCTTCAAAATTTCGGTATCCAATACCCTCACTGCATTATAAGAATGGATAAGATTCAAACGTAATTCACATCGAGGACTGAAAATTTTAAATATTTTAATAGAACCAAAATTAAATAAATTTAATGTGAAAATATTGTAACTTAGAAACTTACTTTTTCATAGTAAAAGCTTCCCAGGTCTCAATGCTTGCTCCAATATAATCTCCATTCCAGCCATGTACATGTATAACCAACCTTTCCATTATTCCACTATTTAATGCATTAAGTAAATCATCGCAAACATGATCATAGTCTATACTCAGTATAGATAATCTATGAAAATGATGGAATACTGAACACTCCAATTCTGAGAAGTCATATCTATCAGGATCTTCTTTGACAGAGGCTAAACTCAAATGAGTTAAATGGTTTGCATGATTCTGTTTGAGAGACTCCAAAATGTCTGACAGATCTTCTGACAATTCCTCTATACAACCTAAACTTAGTGCCTCTAAACAATTTGATGTTTTTATTACGGCTAACAGCTGTTTCAGCAACTTGTCACTGTTCACTTCTTCTGTGTAATATTCGAACATGCATCTGGTTGGTTCCAAGAAAAGTTTACGGAGCTGCGTATTACCGCTCAATTTCCTTAATATGCACATTGCTTCTTTTACAAAATTATGGGCTGACTCGCAAAGGATTGTAACATCTTGCACACTAAATTTAAACCAGCTTGACATACACCTGGAATGGTAAATTATCATTTTCTAAACAATTTGAAGTCTCTCTATACCTGAGTAAGTCAAAGAGGTAATAAAAAAGTAATAGTCACCTTGACCACACAACACTGTCGTCATCCACCAGGGTAAACGTGATTTTCTTCCAGAAGCTTGGATGGAACAGTGCGCACCTCCAGTTTCTGCATACCTTTATTTGAAAACACAGAAAAGGAAAACAGTATAACTCCACTGGCTCATTATACATGCATACATGCATACATGCATACACACATACACTCATCATATGCCAAGACGTATATGAAAGGAGCTCTGGTAGAGCGCGTATAACAATAACAATAACACACAGCTCGAGAGTAAACAGAATGACATTCGCGTTTGCAGGAGCGACGAGCGTGAAAGAAAGACGAAGACGAGAGATAAACGCGCACAGATATGTATAAGTATACACTTGCGATAGCGCCTCGGCTTTTAACATTATATATACACACTCTCGCTCTCGAGGAGAAATTCGTCGGTATACATACAACGAGAAAACGAAAGAGCGAGGGAGCGAGAGAGAGAGAGAGAGAGAGAGAGAGAGAGAGAGAGAGAGAGAGAGAGAGAGAGAGAGAGAGAGAGAGAGAGAGAGCGCGAGAGCGCGAGAATCAATGAAAATGGACTTGGCCGCTGCGACTTTGACTCTCTTTCTCTCTCTCCTTCAAGATTTTTACTCACCTGGGATGCTTGAATGCGGCTCTCGCGAGGCAGGTAGGAGAATACCTCGAGGAGGATGACGCTGGGCAGGTTGTCCCAGCAGGCGAATGTTGCATTATTGTTCTCTTGGGTCACAGCCACAGCGGCGGCCGCTGCGGCGACATCCGTGCCGCTATTGTTGTTCTTCAAGGACGTCGTTGTTGCAGCTGTCGTGGTCGTCTTTAACCGTCCGTCGTCGGTCAGCTGTTGCTGCTGGTGTTGATGATGATGTTGATGTTGCGCTGCTGCTCTCTCATTCTCTCCTCGTATAACCATCATACGCAGAGCGGACGCGCGCGCTATATTCTCGGCTCTTTAAATGTCCCCGAGGCAACGGAGACCTGCTGCGACGCACAGAGAAACAGAGAGATGTAGAGATAGACGGCCGCCGTTGCTTTCTGTGTATTATATATACGTATGTGTCTGTGGCTGAGTTATACGAATCGTGTATTCGTGTCCGTGTGTGTATGTCTGCCTCTGCGCCTGTATCACTATCTCTCCTCCGCAAACACTCTCCGCTCACTGCGAGTTCGTTCTTCGTTCGCAGTCAGAAAGGCGATCGCGATATGTATACTTATGTTTTCCCCCCCGGCGCTTGCGCAGTACGTATATATACTTATTTCATGTGTGGGAATGCGTGTATGTAGCGCGCTGGCACTTTATTGGTTTGCGTGTGCTCGCGCGGGTATTAAAGTACACCTGACCTGCGAAAGCATACCTACCTATAGAGTCGTTATACTTCGTACGCGCTATACTTTCATTTTACTATTTTCACCTTACACCGTTGTACTTAGGTTTATAATACGCAGTCGATAGATATAATACGAGAGGGAGAGGGAGAAAGAGAGAAACAATGTTAATTGTTATGATAATCGTGCGGTCGCCGGTCACCAACTTGTTTATATATAGCAGATTCAATCGAGCGCGGAGATTAGCGCATTTTTACTATATTATATAGAAGGCCTCACAGAGCCAACTGACAGTTGCGTTATCAGTAAGTATGCGCGCGCAGCACAGCCTGCACAGTTGCGCCTATCTACGTGAGCTCTCGCGAAATAAAAATTAATGAATTTCTTTAATTTCTTTGCATAATTGATATATAATAATAACAAAAAAGAGCTGTCAGTCATTTAAAAACATTTGAATTGTCCCTACGTAACAGATCCGCGAACAGGTTCTTCGCATATGAAATAATATGCACTTTATAAATACATCTATAGGTGCTTATTACTCTTAATCGAACCGACGGACATTTGTTGCTCTGTGGCGCACTTGACAATCGACGAGCGAGCGACGTAATCTTGGAGCCAGCGCGCAGCTGTCACAGTGAATCCACATTGCATGCCGTATGCCGTACGCCGTATGCGTTTACTACTCGTAGACTTCCCCGCTGATTGGCTGAGCTTTAAAAAACAGCCAATCAGGGGAGAAGTCTACGAGTAGTAAACGCATACGGCATAGGCATACGGCATGCAATGTGGATTCACTGTCATCAACACACTATAGATAGTCACTGAACTGACTTCGCTCAAGTTATATATTAATATACACACAAG
This sequence comes from Torymus aiolomorphi, assembly GCA_036365515.1. NCBI lineage: Eukaryota > Metazoa > Arthropoda > Insecta > Hymenoptera > Torymidae > Torymus > Torymus aiolomorphi. The sequence goes on along the minus strand of CM070875.1, from coordinate 219,677,606 downwards.
CTGTAGCACAACACACATAAATAACACCGAACTACCGAGAGGGTCAGATATACTTTACCTATCACGCAACAAGGAAAACGAAGAAAAAACATACTACCACTGTTTTTCTCCGTATACAACGTTATCGGCACTCACGCAATTTTCCCTTCATCAGAGGGGGGAAAAGATTCTCGCGCGGCGCGGAGATAAGCCTCTCGCGCCCCTATAAAAAAACAGTCCGATTCCTATATTAGTGGCAGTGTCATTGCTGCCGCCTCGACGTGGGTGCAGGCAAGCAGGCAGGCAGAGGGACGATGTGTCAGTCGGACGGTGGTACCATCACGGCTCGCGCGAATGCAGCTAGGATGAGCTACACGAAGAGGAGCAGCAGCAACAGCCACTGCGCGAGGAGAGCAACAGTCGGGTCGTCGAAGACGCTGGTTTTCTGATTCTCAAGGTGGAGAGAGTCACATAACCTATAGAGTGTGATTAAGAGATAACCCGTCGCTATATGCGCTCGTGTGCGGGGTTATACTGTAAGAAGAGTGATAAGGAAAGTAAGAAATGTCGTGCGCGAGCGAGCTGTCCAAGTCGCACGAGTACCAAAGCTTCCGCAGCTCGGTGCCTCTGAGGAAGATCGTCGTCGACGCCGACGGGACGAAGGTTAGTGTGAGGCTCCAGCAGGTGGCTTTTGTTTTGGTGTGAGTTTCTGTGGGCTTATCGTTGAAGTAGTGTGCTTGAAATCTCATGTCATACGTAGATTGTTATTCTTTCATTCTATTGTTCTCTTTTAATTGATAAGTATGACATTGATTTCTGACAAAGTGTTGTAAACGGGATATCTTTATAATTTTATTTTTAATGTATGATGTGTAAAAATAGTTAGCATCTTAGCAAGAAAATACATTTTAAAATAAACCTTTGTGGTTATTTTAATAACTTAGTAAGTGGAGAAACTTTTTTGTAACTCTAGTATTTATGATGTATTGTTTTTTCACAGGGCTGGAAGGTGTATGACTCAAATCCAAAGACTATCAAGTGCCCGCTGATTTGTCTTCCTCCAGTCAGTGGAACAGCAGATATTTATTTCAAACAAATCTTAGGCCTATCAGCAAAAGGATATAGGGTTATATCGGTGAGTATTGTTATTGGATTTCCCATTAATTCAACTATAAATATTGATTGTCTTATCTTTAAATCTCTGTGTAAATCTTAAGAAATCAAAACCAATGTATCAATAAAGTTGCACCTATTTTACATAATCCTCTCTTATTATCAATATATTTAGTATTATATTGTGTTTATTATTCTTTCAGGCTGAACCTCCAGTATACTGGAGTGTTAAAGAGTGGTGTGATGGATTTAAAAAATTATTGGACTATCTAGAGTTAGATAAAGTCCATTTATTTGGAGCCTCTTTAGGTAATTGTATACCAATTCTTTTGAGCTAGTTCCATTCCATCAATTCTATTTTTTATTTGAAATTTAGAAAAATTATTTTGTATGAAGAAATCAATAAATATTTCATAACAATTATTTTACAAAATTATGAAAATTCCATTTTTGATACCCTATTAAAACACAAAAATATTTTTTATGAATTAAAATTTTGAATTAAATTTATTGCTTTTACTGTTACAGGTGGATTCCTTGCTCAAAAATTTGCAGAAATCAATGCACATTGCCCTAGAGTAGTTTCACTAATCCTTTGTAATACTTTTACTGATACCTCTGTGTTCAGCTATAATGATTCTGCTGCAGTGTAAGTTACAGTGCAATTTTACTATTTTTCTTATTAATAATCATTTATGATTCATCATCAAAACAATACAAAGCTCAAATTATTCCATTACTGATAAAAAAAGTTTTGATTTGTAATTCACAAAAAAATTGTATATACATATATATAAATATATAATTAACGTTTTATATTGTATTGTGTTATAAAATATTATCTTGGTTTGTGCTGCATAGGTTTTGGATTCTTCCATCACTGGTGCTAAAAAGAATGGTGATGGGTAATTTTGAAACAAACAAAGTAGACAGTGAAATGATTGATGCTATTGATTTTATGGTTGAAAGGGTAAGAAATGTTTTATCTATAAAATGTTATTATTGTGTCTCAATTAATAAATAATTTTCTTACTTATAGTTGGAGAGCCTAACTCAACCAGAATTAGCATCTAGACTGACAATGAACTGTGTAAGTTGTTATATTCAGCCTCAAAAAGTGTGTAACTTGCCAATTACAATTATGGATGTCTTTGATGAATATGCTTTATCAAATGATGTAAGAGAAGAAATGTATAAATGTTATCCCAATGCAAAATTAGCGCATCTAAAGAGTGGTGGTAATTTTCCGTACTTAAGCAGATCTGCTGAAGTAAATTTACATTTGCAGGTAATTTCAATATCATATTAAGTATAATGATAATGTTTGATAAACAGTTTGAAGATTTTTTAGTAACATTTATTAAATTAAAAAAAAAAAAAAAACATCACTACAAATTTTAATAACTTGTAATATTACTTTTTTAGATACATTTAAGACAATTTGATGGAACTCCGTTTGCTGCCTCCAAAAGAGATCCCACTGCTGACGAAAATACGTGAAAACTGATCTCATGAAATTCTGCATTTTGAATTATATCTTCACATTACATAAGTGAATCTTATTTGTATGCAGAATAATAGTGAATTCTAAAGATAATTTATGATTTATTTACGAACAAATTTTGTTTATTATTATCTTGCAATATTAGCTAAGTCATTATTACATATTATTTAAGTCACTAGATATGTTAACCAACAAACCTTTTGATATTTTAACTTACAATACTTTATTATTCTCTATGGAGATTATTATATATAAAATACGTATATTTCTTAATGAAATTCTTCCAAATCAAAACTTAGGAGATTTTTGTAAAAAAAATTTCTACTATTTAATTAGACGTGTTCTTGTTTATGCACATACTGATTGTGCACATATTAATTGTGCACACTTTAACATTGGCATATATCTATATATATAGATCTGTACCAATGCTATCTGTGCACAATAAATATGTGCACAAACAAGAACATGCCTTTAATTAGCTGTAGTAGAATATTTAAAAAATATATTTTATTATTTTGTTAATCTTAAGTTTATTTACTTTTATTATCATCAACGAATATAATGATAGCAAACATTTTTTACGAGAAAGGTAATATTAAAACTTTTTTACAACTTACATGACAATTTGAGTCTGATTTTATAACACTACAGCTATCATGTAAGGAAAAAAAAAACAGCGAATATACTTATTGTACAGACTTTTATTATTGTTGGGGCCAATTTGCACATAATGTAAATTTTTAGTATAAAGTGTTTAATTGTTGATTGATGCTTTTGCCTGCATATAAAGCATACTTTTATAAATAATTGTAATGTGAAACTATGTAATGATAATCATGTGAAAGTGTAATCTACGTACGATTTTTGTAATGCATAAAATTGTTCCTACAAAAATCCTATATTTTCTTTATTGAGAAATAAATTAATGTATTACTGGACACATTTTTAATTTTTATTTATGTTATTGCTTAGACACAAATATTAAAAATTTTTTTTAAATCTTTTTTTATGTGTGTGTATATGAGAAATTTTGCAATACTATCACTACACCTTAATTCGAAATGGAAATTCTTTTTCTCTAGTTGTTTTCTTTTTTTGCATTGTATAAAAGATTTTTCTATTAATTAATTGAATAACTTTATAATAATTTTATATTTTTATAATAATTTCTATTGGTTTATTGAATAGTTTATATTTAAAAATGTGGTATTGTTTTAACATCCTTTAAAAATAAAACTTAGAATGTATGTATTCACAATTTTGGCAGGGATAGAGTCTATTATATTTATATACAATTATGCGATCTGCATCCATGAGTTGTTCGAAAACGTTCATCACATCTTCTTTTATTTAAATTGAATATAAAGAATTCTTTAAATAGTTTTCTTGAATAGCGAAAAATATTTTACTTTCTAAATATATTCGAAAAAAATGCCAATAAAGGTAAATTAATAAAAAAAATTTTAAATCTGTAGTTCTGTAAGTGTGCAGAATATTGGCAGCACTGAAGCGCCGCAGTGGTTTCCCATCACTTCCAAGAAACTATCGCGCGAAAATTTTCAGATGTAATCCATATAAGGTTGTTTAGCTTTTGTTTTGTTCGCTTTCGGAGATCGATGGTCAACTGAACAATTGATCGTGTTGCTCGTGATAAGCTGCAGGCAGCTAAACAGCGTCTTTCATCACGATTAATTGTAAAGTAAAATTAGTTAGTAATCGAAGCGCATCAGTTTGTTAATTATTGTAAATATTGTGCTTGTAATTGTTAGAACGTGATCGGCAGCATTTCGTGTTTTGAGCACTCGTTCTGTTTAGACCATCGTTACTTACATTTAGGTACGTTATTAAATTATTGTAAAGAGTTTGAGATTTCACATTGATATAAAAAATGTTTGTAGTAACGTAACACTGGCAGTTTCATAGATAAATACTTAATCTATGCTTTTTCATTAAGTAACCGTGTAATAGACGCGAATACACGATGCCTAAGTATGGCGTCTTATTAGTATTTTTATTAAGATTGATTTCCGAGAATAACTTAGTTTTGTGTGCGCTTTTTTCTAAATCTTTTAAGAGTAATTATAATAATTTTTTTAACTATTGTAGTACACAGAAGAACTCTATTGTAGTAAGAAATGAGAAACTTAATTATTGCTGCAATGTTTATACCCAAGTTGTTTGCTAATTCATAACGTTTTGTTAACATTGTTCACGTCAAGTTTACTTTCCCTATAATGTTTTACTTCAGAAATGCCTTGCATATGAGTCGATCAATTCAAAATACATACTAGCAAAGATTTTTAAAATATGAATTAATTTTCAGCTCTCAGAAGAAAGCACCCAACATGGCGACAAATATACCTGTGGCTGATAGCTATGGTCTTACTGACATGCAAGTAGCAAGTAGAACTTTTATGTGGTCAATTAAGAACTTTTCTTATTGTATTAACAGACAAGGAAAAAGAATTTACTCGCCAAAATTTTGTTCAGGATCCGATTCTGACCATGAATGGTGCTTAGATTTATACCCAAATGGGAATAGTGATCAGAGTATTAATAATGTTTCTGTGTATCTACATCTTTTAAATTCTTATCAAGATGAAATTAAAGCTCAGTATCGATTTTGTATTTTGAATGATAAAGGACAAATTGGGTACAATGGAGTCTGGACTAATAAGATATTATTTTGTCCGGGAGATTCTTATGGATCACCCACTTATGTAAGCAGGGATTATTTGTTTAAAAACAGTGGAACTTTATTGCCAAATGATACTTTGACAATCTATTGTGAGATCAAAGCTAGCACTGGTTTTGTATGTTCTTCAACAGAAAATGAAACATGTAATGCATGTCCATCGACATCTAGGTTTAATGCATGTAATGACTTTTACTTACTATTCCAATATGGAAAGTACAGCGATGCTACCCTTATTTTAAAAAGTGGTAAGAAATTATTGTGTCACAAATGCATCTTAGCCACCCGCAGTTCTGTATTTGCTACATTGATGGATCAACATGCTGCCAATGAAAATAATCTCCATATAATTAATGTTAATGATTTTGATGATCAAATTATTATAGAACTGCTTAGATTCATGTACAGTGGACATGTACAAAGTCTCCAGTTACTTGGAAGTACAATAATGGCTGCAGCAGTAAGATATGATCTGAAGGAATTGAAGGACCTATGTGAACAAAGCTTGATAAAAGGTTTGAATATCACCAATGCTGCTAACTTACTTGTAACAGCAGATTTGCATAAAGCAGAACAGTTAAAAGCAGCAACAATCCAATTTATTGCATTAAATGCTAAAGATGTAATTAATACACCTGCATACTTGACTATGTCAACCTCACATCCACACTTACTCCGTGAAGTTCTCAATGCCATGGTAATTATTATCTTACAATTTAATATAATTGTATTTCTATTTAATTCTAGTAACATTCTAGAAGCAGTTCATATATTTTATTTCAAATTATTTTAAATGAACCAATGATGTTACTTTTGTATAATTTGTTTCTATGTATAAGCTTTTTGAACTGAATGCAATATTTTCTATTTTATGTCATTAATAAACCATTCATGGTTATGATAATAAACCTTTTTCTTATAGGCTACTGCAAGTGCTGCATTGGTACCAGTGAAAAATCAACCTAATAATAAAAGAAAAGGTAATAAGAGAAGACCATATTACGACTCAGATGACTATTATGATGATGATTATTATTATGGTGATTATGATGATTATGATGATTATGATGATTACGATGATTATGCTGATTATAATTATGGACCACTTAGACTAAAATATTATTAATAACTAAGTAATGTAACTTTTAAAAAATTTGGAACGTGATTGAAATTTCTTTATTATTTTGTGTTGATCTGTGTTATAGTAATTGTTAGTAGGCAGAAGTCATATTTTGTTCGCATTTTTTATTAATTATTTAATAATTTTAGACAAGTTTTTCTTTTATATTTAGGTAACAATATTAGTAAAGTTGCAAAGTGGATCGTTTCTGCGACGTTACGGGCTTCAAAACGATAGAAAAATGATGTGCATACAACTGGGCTTCCCCATTAACTTTTAACAGCATCTATTGATTAAGATGTTTAAAGATTAACTCAATAGCTCTTAACAATTAATTTTGAATATTAATAGTAGAAAAACTTAAATATGTATGGTAGATACAAGATTATTTGCGAAGTGCAATGTAACAGTTCACGGTATCAAAAAAGTTTAAATAAATCTAGTTTTTTTATCTTTCTTATTTTTCTAGATAACATAACTATTTTCGCATCATTCAAAAAAGTAAGAACATTCTTTTTGTAATATCGACGAAGAACAATAAAGTTTTTAAAATTCAATTAAAAACCCGCAGTGTTTTCTGTTGTTATCCACTTAATTCCAAGATCATCACTCTACAGTAAAAGAAATAAATGGAAAAAAACTCAATCATACTTACTCCCACACCGCCAAAACTTGTTATCAACCACTCATTCCAAACTTTACCAGTCAACCAACTCGCGCATACACACACACACCCAAACACCTTCAACCACTCCGTACTCGCGTTTTCACCTCGAGTAAGAACACTCACCTATGCTATGGAAGAAAACCGATAGACAAGCCCAGCCGGAGAAGAGAAAAAGAGACCGTACAAGAACGTACGGCGCGGTATCGATTCCGGCCGCACGGGATCTCGAATTACCAGCGCGCTTGTCTCTGCCGATTCACCCGCTGTATGCGTTGGTGGTTTTACCCGCGCAGTGAACGCGAGGCAGCGGCACGAGGACGCGGAGGATGTTGAATTGGGACTCGGTGAGTCGTTGGTTCATTATACATATATATTTATTAAGCTGGTGGATGTAATATTCGTGCGGATGTCGAGGAAGTGTGCGACCGATGATTCGATTTGTGGCGCGTGCACCCCGTGATCGGATTATACTTAGAGGCGGGAGAGAAAGAGAGAGCGCGTGTGTCGAGTTTATGGTGTGAGTCTGTTGTTGCTGACAGCGGAGGAAAGGTGGAGAGTAGTTGCTGAAGGGATTGCTGGGTACGTAAAGTTAGTAATTTTTTAGAAATCGGTCAGTTTGTGTGATGTGAGAGAATATTGTATTTAAGTGTTAACCTGTGTATTTGTACTGTTTCGTTCGAGTAACCGCGATTTAAAATTTAAAAAACACTGACCTTCTTGTTTTTGGTAACATAAAGCTTTAACAGCTATCTTATAGGATCGATCGCTATGTAATTTGAAATCGAATGATAATAGTTACGAATTAATTATTATATATAGGATTGTGATACATTTATGTTACAAAAAATTGAATTCCTCACGACCATGAATAATTATTAAAAGTATTAATGCCAAATGAATTGCACAGTAATTACGTTAGTTTTCACTCAACCAGACCTTCGATATTGTAGTGCATTCAAACGCAACAAACATAAACTCTATACGATGTATACTTTCTCTTAAAGTACACGTTTTGCAACTCATCCATTTTTGCTCAATTTAATTTATACTGAACTTTTATGCTCAATTGATTTATATATGAACAAAAATTTTTTAAATGCCAATTGTGTTAGTTGCATGGTATCTGTTAATGGTTCGATTTAATAAGAAACCTCGATCCTTTATATTGTAGCACATTGCATTTAATTATTCCCCATTTCGATTTCGCGAAAGTATTTATACATAATTTTTAACTGATTATAATATAAACAATAGACAATAAAAATGTTAACACCAATATTAGGATATAAGTAAAATTAACCGCTAATATTTAATATATAGTTGACATGGCTTATAATAGACACTAATTATTAGGATAATTTTTTTTACAAACTGTTATACTAATGGATGATTTAATAATATTTAAGAGAAAAGTTTTAATTACGAAGTAAATACACCCATGTAATTAATATAAATTATAATGAAAATGAAAATTTCCGATAAATTTGTTATGTTTAATTTGCAAAAATGTCATTCTGCATAAGCTATTTTTAAAAATGCGATAAGATATGATATTATCGCGTTCTTTGCTCTAACATAATTATTTCCTTTAAATTGGTCTTTAAATTGGTCTTACCTTTAAAACTTCTTTTATAAGTATGCGACGTTGTATCATCAAGAATTTAATACCCTACATATTTAATAAAGAAGGTGCGTTAAAGAGCTCAATCAATGATCGTTCATCGATTAGTCATCAGCTCGGAAATGGAATGAAATTTCGCACTAGTCAATGAATGTCAAGCATAAACAAACTTCTTTAAGTGTGATTAAACTGTATGCACGTAAGCGAAACACGATAAGAGTTTCCTATTGCATCAAATTACCGTACTAGTGCATTCGAGACCAAGAATGCCTCGGCTAAACTGCAATATACAGTTAGTTAATAATTGTTATTGCAAATTAGAATCACAGCTGCGAATGGGACTTCTTTTTCGAAGCCAAAGTATTCGCGTGTGATTATTTAAAAAACAAAATAATATTTTTTAAACAGCCAACTCTTTCTCCCACCATTTACTCCAAAATAACACACCGAATTTACACCGTCAAACAATCCCACATCCTAAAACCACTGCTCAAAAACAAACTCAGCACCATTCATCAACTCCCCAACTATATATCCCACACACACTGCTTGATCATCTTGCCACCTTTACAACCACATCGCCGCAGCAGCGCAGCGGTAGCAACCGTGAAAACGCAGCGTAAAAATCGCGTGCTCGACGCTCGCTCGCGCTCGTCCATTTACGGCGCGGTGAAAGGACGCGCGGGCGCGCGCCTGTGTAACACTCGCGGCCCATTTTTCTTCTCTTCTCCAGTCGCCGTCGCCGATCGGAAGCGTCGATGCGCGTCCGTCATCGAGCGGCACGGATGGTAATCGGCTTCGCGATCTGTACGTGCGCAGTGCAGTGGGTCGTGTATAGTTAGTGCGTGTGGGAGGAGTTGGTATGTAAGGTTGGATAAGCTGCAGACTGGAGAGTGTCTTGTGTGGTAGGTTGGTGTCGGTAATGGAGATTGGAGAAAGGTCCGTGCATGGATGATGCCGGCGGGTCGTCGGTATGATGGGGGAATGAGTAAAAATGTAAATAAGATAAGGCGGCACTTGGTGCTGCTTGAGTGTATGTATAGTTGCAGGCATGCTCTCGTGAATGAATAAAAAATTTACGGCTGACAATCGAGGCGAATGATGTTGTACCATTAGGAACAAATAATTTACAACTGGCATAATAAACTTTTATTTTTGGTGTAATTTAGGACTTACGTTTGAAAAAAGTCTTTAATTAAGTATTATTTCAACGAAATTTTTATGCAATCGAGACGTTGACTGTACCAACAGGTCTAAAGCTATAGAACCAACGTTAAGTTACGAAACGAGTTTCGAGCATGCCACTTAAAATTTTCTCTTTAAAAAAAAAAATTGACAGTTTCTAAAAAAATCACTCTTTTATTGAACTATTACAGAAAATTTCTAAGCACGTATAAAAATACAATCTACAATTAATTTACTCCGAAGCGTGAGATCAGACGTCTACTTATAAACTGATCGATGATGAAAGACTGTTTACTAGAAACTATCAAGGAAAAAACCTCGTTCGTTTCCTCATTTTCTCAAGCAAAAGCAACACCAACCACTATATACTTACCCGACTCTCCGACCGTCAAACCCTCTACCACACGATACACACCACGATTATCAACCACGCAAACGTCCCGGTAGAATTGAGTTATTATTTGTATGCTCAGTCACTCCGCTCACTCTCACTCTCGGCAATTAAACACATAAACAGACTGATAATTGCCGGAAAGGGGTGGAGGAGGGGGCGAATTAAAGGTGTAAAGTGCATCGGGAGCGCGAGGAAGACGACCATTACGCGCGCAAACTGGAGTTGATTGCGCGCGCGCGCGTCTCGCACGAGAAGTCGGCGATGAGTGCGCGCCGCATGCAAACAGGCTGCTGCTGCAGCGTCTCCGAGCTGCTCGTTAGGTGATTCGCAGGAGGGGGAGATTGCTATATTAGAGCGATCGGAAAGATGGCGACGAGGAAATTCAAAATTTTCATGTGAGTATATGGTGGTGAGAGTGAACGAGTTGAATGTGTGCGCTGATATTGAGATTGGAAATATTATATTATTTATTTCATTTATGAATCAGTTGTATGGCATTTTTACTCTATCTTATCGCATATCATTATTATTATATCAAGCGTTGTACCTTCTATTATAATAAAAAGATGTATCCCTAACACTTATTTTTAAAATGCTTTCAATGATGGATCTTTTTTCTTTCATTAAAGTATATAGGTAGACCGTCTGTGCTATGGAGTATATGTGTAATATGTCAAATGCATATTATGTGGATAGACTTATTTAGTTGAGACTTTAATAGAATACCGCATAAACGTATCCTTACCGAATATTAAGTTATCAAAGTTAAAAAATTAAGTAACAGAAACGCTCATTCGTGGTTTATATAAACGTGTTCACTCCAGACATCATGTGGCTCGATAACACGGAGAACAATAAAATGAAAAAAAAAGATAAATCATTACATTATCGTTGCATGTGACTTATCGCGTTTTTCTCACTCCATTATATAATTGTCAAACAATGACATAATATTTAAATGTCTCAATTGAATTTAAAGCGAATTGATTAGCCGGCTCTGGATTTGGGAAAAATAAAAATGCATGTTTTCGTTGACACGTTTCGACGCTGATTAGGCGCGCGGCGTTCGGCTTTAATTTATTTTTACGCCGATTATAGAAAAGTCGCTTTATGTAACGCTTCATGAAGGAGCATAAATTACAAATAATTATAGTTTGCAACGATTCGTGTTTTCATTAACGCTGGACAACAAATTTCTCATTTTTCTACTTAGTGCAATAACTTTTTGCGTTTGGAGAAGGTTTCAGTGAAGTTAAATTCAGTGTAGTGATATTCTGTGTAAAGTAAACCAAATAAATAACTATTATGCTTTTGCGCAAACATGAGAATCATAATATCTTTGCAATTTTTGTACTTTTATCTTATCGATTAAAATGTTATCTTCAATGTTTTCCTTGTTATAAACACTAATAGTATAGTTGCTCAAAGTATAGTTATTTTAAAAAATAATACAATTATTCATTATAAATAATTTACTCTACGCGAAGGTCAGATTCTTTATTTCTAAAAATTACTTTTTAAAATATTTTAAAAAATCAATGCCTTTTTATAAAACAAACTAAATATGTAACTTCTATACTATATTTCGCACAGAAAATTTCATATCTATACCTCGATTTCAAAAATAATAATTTTTCCTCACACCGGGCCGAAAGTGCCTCATTCCCGCCCGGCTCCGAAACGGAAATGTGGCATTTTCGACCTCGATGTGAGGAAAAATAGTATACGCACCATGGGAGGAAAAAACTTAAACAGTCCACAGCTCGTGTAAATTGCCACCCGAACTGTAGACTGTCCCAGTTTTTTCCTCCCATGTTTCGCTCCCGGTTCAAAAACGCGAATGTGTTATTTTGGGCTCGGGTATGGTGAAAAATCGTATACGCAACACGGGGATAAAGAGGGCCACCCCAGAGCATATGTTTGCCTTCGGCTCGGCTGGCAATTTACACGTGCTCTGAACTGACCAACTCTTTACCTCCCTAGTTGCGTAATATAGGTACTATTTCCAAACCATTTTCACTTTTTCAAATACAATTTTCATCCTATTATAATTTATGATAATAAACCAATTAAAACAAGTCATACCGAACCTTAAAACCTTACCACATCCCAATTTTCAACCGCCTCGCCCAATATATCATCCAACCAAATCTTTCTCTCCTTTTGCCCAGCTGCTGAGCAACCGGCAGAACTACATTATAAAACTACTCACTTCTGCGCGCGCACACCCACAAAAAGATAAAGAACGAGAAATCGGCGAGAGAAGCGACAACAGCTGCTCGATCGCAGGTGAAACAAAAGAGGAAGCGCGCGAAGCAGCAAGGCACAATATTTTCGCACCTGCTTCATTACTCCGATTCCCTCGCGTATTATTCATCATCGTCGGGCGACGCACGTGCTTATAGATACTGCGAGAGACGCGCGCGCACGAGGTCCGCGGGCCTGTAATGTAGTAGTGTAGTACTTTTCGTCGCGCGGTGTGCGTCGCGCGCGAAAGTGGGTGTCTGCGTGTGTGTGTGCGTACAATTATTGCGGAAAAGGGCGGACGGAGAGAGACGACGATGGCTTCCCTCTGCGCACACGCGTCACGGTCAATCATGTAGGGCAGAGAAGTAGCTCTCGGTGGTTTTTTCAGTGTGTGCGGGTTTTGGGTTTCGTTTGGTTAATTTTTATGGAATTGTTGTTTTCTATAAGTAGGTACTGACGGAAAGGTAGTGGAATTTGTAATCAGTTTTAAACTTTGATCGATGCACCTGTGAATAAATAATTTACATGTTTGAGGTTTTCAGTTGTATTGCAAATACAAAAGAAAAGCACGTCAACTAGAAAAAGATATAGATGTACGATAAAAGTGGGGCATATGCTGAAACACGTTTCTAATGTCACGAGATCATTACGCAATGCACTAAAAGCTTTTCATTGTCGCAACTTTTAACTTCTCCTTTCAACACTACTTTACGAAAATATTAACAAGCTTATCAGCTGTTTGCGGAAGCATTACCAATTGGAGAATGACACGACTTGTATATAAATGTTATATTAAATGAATATGAATTCTAATTTTTTAATCGAAAAAAGAATCTTGTTTACTGATTCATCTAATTATGTAAAGTTTAATCTAGTGTAAAACGGGGGCTTATATATAATTAATAATCATGTACCAGCTCGGTGATACCATGTTTGATACAGTCATCACTTATACAAAATGTAATAATATAATATATATAGTTAAAGTAAATAAAGGCGTTTAAAGAGCACTATATTTACGTGTTGATGAGTCATTATATAATACCGTGTCAGAGAGCTCGCGATGTTGTTAGAATGTTAAACATTACTTCTGCACAACTGGTTTTATTATTACACAAAACGAAGAAGAGTTAGTCGAAATTGCGTTATTGTAGTTGTTAAAGTGTAAAATCAAAGTAAAGCACATGTTTGCAGTTGGAATCATCATTATTCAATTACTTTTATTGTGCTTTATGACAATCGTGCATGCATGAAAATGAGCTTTGAGTTTGTACTTGAGAACTTTTCTGGTTTTGGAGCAAATAATTTGAACGTAAACTAAAAGATATCAATAAGAGAATTCATATATATACCCTAATAACCTTCTTACATTGAATGTTTTAATTTAGAATTAATTAGATCTTATTGGAAGGATATATGTAGATCTCATGCCCAACATTGTCACTACTATCAAATGAAAACTTTATCAATCTTTCTGAGTGAAAAGAAAAAATGGAAACCAAAAGTATTTTCATTTGCTCATATTTAAATAATCAATATACTACTTTTACGGCTAGTACCTTTTCTCGTAGCTGTAATGAGGATAACAATTTGAAATATAAAAAGAATGAATAAGCATTTGTGATTTCATTATTCCTTTTCCCTTAGAGGGATAGATTGGACCCTCATATAGCATTAATGTATCCCGATGTGGCAAATGCAACCATGACCAACATCTAAATATTTCTTGAATATACTTACCGAATTTCAGGTACCCATTGACTATATGTCAGACCGCAAATCATTCTACTCAGTAGTTTTCTTGTTCTAATCGCTAACGAAGAGATTATTCAAAATTAATATTTCAAAATATATGGACACAATATGGATAATTGAAATTGAGTAAAGACATTAAGGCAATGTTTACCAGAAGGTCAATCGTACCTTAAACTTAATGCATCCACAATCATCTACCATTTTCCAAAGAGACGGATCGCTATCCATATAAATAATTAAGATACACCAATGTTTACACTTATATATTGTTTATATTTTGACAACAGGTGAGTGACCGACACCAGCCTTATTTTCTTTTAACCGTTGGTCCTCGTAAAACTCGCTTCCCAAGCTACTTTGTACCGAAATTTTCGATCAACCTCCGTTCTTTACGACCACTTCAAACCAACCGCCCCTTAAAAGTAATAAAAAAAAAGATATCCGTATCCCTACATGGAATTTAACGCCCGAATGTTTGTAAACAACTTCCCCTCGCATCCTTTCGCATTTCGCTGACCTCGAGTGACGTCGGTTTGAAGTTACGACGCTCCCTTCCCTTTCTGACTTCGCCATAAGTACCCGGCAGACGCAGCCTTCAAACGGGACTCGCCGCGGGTCGTAAAAAATTTTACGATTCCAAATACCTATACCCCCTCGTATCTCCTGAAGTCTTAACTCCCGAAAAACATCCACACCGAAAATGGGCCTACCAGCGAGAGCAGCTATATACCCGCCGGTCAGCCTTGACCTTCGTAAGCTGCGTGCTAACGCTCGGGAATGCGAAGCAACCTGAATGATACATATGGTTACGTACTTACTAACATGCCCTACAATTCATTATGTATATACTCACGATCGACTCTTTCTCATCTCACTCCAAACAACGAATAATCTTCTAAAACCTCGAAGCCATACACGGATCCACTTTTGGTGCAGGTTCCGATGTAGAAACTGGTACGCCCAACAGACGGCTATCAGAATGATGGCGGAGAACAGCGGCGAGCGTGTGCCGCTCGTCGAGCACACTGTCAGTCTAACCACCAGGACGGCGTACGCCCTCGGCCACGTCTACAACGACCTCGCCGCGGCAATGTGGTTCTCGTATACGCTGCTCTTTCTACAGAGGATCGCGCTGTTCGAGCCCATCGCAGCTGGATCACTGTTATTGTTAGGTAGGAGGAGAAGCCAAGGATATGGTTGTCTTATAAGATGATGGTTCGGCAAGGTTCAGGTGTATTTTAAGCGATTGGTGGAATAGTTCTCTTGGTATTAAATAGATGTGAGAATAAATGTATACTATCCAAAACTTAAACTTACTGCAAAATATATATTAATTATCAATGATTATAATGCACTGAGAAAAGGATTTGTTTACTGTTAACATGGCATTGTAACTGTTAACATGCGTATGTTTAAATATGACCAAATATAGGCATTATAACAGTTATAATGCCATGTTAACAGTTGAGTTACCATGTTCTCATAAACAATTTCAATATGTTACCTCAGAACATTGATATTGTAATAGTTACAATATGCTTATTATAGTAGTTTTTGAATCTAATGGACAATTTTTTACCAGGATGATGTTGTTTTATAACAAAAACAAAAAAAATGTTTGAAATAAAAACATCATTTATTTGTTTACTCCAACGTTTCAAACATTTTTATTGTTTATCCTGACGAGGGACATAAACAATAAAAATGTCCGAAACGTTGGAGTAAAAAACTAAATGAAGTTTTTATTTCAAACCTTATTTCGTTATATAACAACATCATCCTGGTAGAAAATTGGCTATTATATTCAAAAACTACAATTTACAAGAACTTCTACCATCAGCTGCTTTCAAATCTGAATATGTCTAATAGTTAATATAGATATTGTAACTATTACAATATCACATTTTATCCTTAAACATATCAAATAGTTGTATTTCAAGTAGATAAACATGTTAACAATAACAATATTCTTCTCTCAGTGTGGAAAATACAATTTAAAAAACTTGGCACATGAGCTAGAGCTATTTTTCACATAATTTCAATTTCAAATAGAATTTCCAGTATTCGTATCAATGTTTTATAAAAACAGCTGCATTGACGTAAAATGTTTACAGTACCAATCATCGCCCGTGCAATCTTGCATTGCAGTATATGATTTTAATTTAAACAAACAATAAGAAATAATTAAGAAAAATTTTTAAATATTTTCATTTAGTAACTACAATCAAATCCAAATATTTTCTTTAATTGATAATAAATAACATTATTATTTATCATGAAATTCTTAAGTGCCCACCACAAATATTTCATAAAATTTTCAAATACTCTCACAAGACCCACAATTTTTTTGATACCCTTTTCTCTCCCTATTCACAGGTCAAGTGATCGACGCCCTGATGACGCCGGTCTTCGGTGTCCTCGTCGACCGCTACGCGAAAAAGAAGTTCTGGCACGTGGTGGGCTCGGTGATGGTCACCTTATCCTTCCCCGTGATCTTCGGCAGCTTCATCTGGAATCCGCGCCATGTCGGCACCATGTTCGTCTACGTGCTCAGCATTATGGTCTTCCAAACCGGCTGGGCGGCCGTCCAGATATCCCATCTGTCCATGATACCGGCTTTGACGAGTTCCCCGTTGCTCAGGGCTGAGCTCACTGCCATAAGGTGAATGGTGTAGAAGATAAGGAGATAGGAAGGGCGAGTGCGTGGCCGAGTGCGTGGGTATGGTTGCGAAGTTTGATGAGTGATGGGTTTGGATAAGCATGCAAGGGTTTTGATAATACAAAGAAGTGAACGTAATCTTTTTGCGAATCGCCCACAAAATTTATTTTTAATTATAGTATTGAAATCTTATAAAACATTATCTTCCATCTACCTAGCATATAATAAAACCTTTAAGATCTAGCATACTTTATTGTTGCTATAAAGTTCATGTACATGTACTGTAAACGAAAGTTAAACAGGTACCTTAAAAAGACTCAATTTTGACAAGCAAATGCAGTAGTAGTAAATAATATAATCGAATTTCAGGTACATATATATGGTAGCTAAATTTGAGCAGAACGAAATTAATTCAAAATATGCATAATACAAATTTAATGTAAATGTATACGAAATTTTTCGTAGGTGCATTACATTTAATGTAAAGGTATACTAAATGTCTTATTTTGTACAATTTATTTTTTGTTACAAATCATTAAATTCAACTTCGAATTAAGGACTTGTAACGTAACTTAAAAGTACATTAAATTAAATGCAAGCGTTTTACGGTACACATAAATATCATTCAAACGACCGATATGCTATAAAACACAGATTAACCAACCATTCCATTTTGCAACTCTAAAAATAGTCATACCATCAGAACCTTCGAATCCCCATTTCCTCCAGTACTGAAACCACTGAATTCTTATTCCTCGGCACCCACTACCCATAAACCAAAGGCATCTCGCATACCTCGCCTGCTCATCCTGCAAAGCTCGCCTCGGAATTCCGAGACATTGTTTCTAAACGCAGCGATAAAGCGGCAATAAAACGGCTCCGTCAACGCGCGCATTATACATATCCTTTCAGGTATTCAGCGCAGGTCGGCGCCGCGGTGGTCGTCTTCGTCGTCACGTGGATCGTCCTGCCGAGCAGCGGCAACGCGGCCATCCGCTTGGGACCCCTCGACAGCTTCAAGTTTCGGGTGAGTGAGTACATGCGCGCACGCGGGATTTTTGAATATGTATGAGAAGAGTTAGATCAAAGTACTCTTCTATGTACTAATCAAGTGTTGACGCTGTTAGGGTACGGGTGTGCAGCGTGGATAATGCCTTAAGTGCATTAAATTTGTCATAATGATTTATGCGCGTTTCGTGGTTGCCTGCGCGCGCGTGCACTTCCTTTCGTTGACGAGGCACAATTCGTAAACAAACGGAAGGAAGTACGCGAAAGAATGCCAATGCGCTCGGTAAAATACTACTGAAATGTAGGCCCTCACAAGGTTCACGTTGTTTCCCCAAATTTTCCAATCCGTTGTATTTTGTAAATGATTGAAACATTATAAATAATTTAGCTTTCCTTGTTTACAAAATTGAGGGAACCTTCACTTGAAAAAATTTATTATATCTTCTTAATGGAAATTATTTTAATTTAATACGATAAAGCGTTACTTTTAGCACAAAAAAATTAGAACCAATTATTTCCTGAATCAGTATAATAAATTAGTAAACGAATACATTGTATAAATAAATGTGTATATAAATTCGCAGAACATCGTCGTGGTGCTGACTCTCTTCGGCGTCTGCTCGACGGTCCTCTTCCACGCGTTCCTGAACGCCCGTCTACTGGAGGTTGGCACCCGCCTGCCGACGAAACCAACTGCTGGAAGCGCCGCAGAGGCGAACCAACCCGGCACCTCCACCGCCACCGTGACCACCACATCGTCACCACCGTCTACCACCACGTCGACGACTAAACCATTCGTGAGCGATCCTCGCCGGAAATCGTGGCTGGTGACGAGCCTCCTGGTGCGTGTGGCCCTCCTCTACGTCGCCAGCCGGTTGTTCATCACTCTGGCCCAGGTCTACCTGCCGCTGTACATCGAGGAGACGGATGTGGCTGGACGCCAGGCGCTGGCGACGGTCCCCCTCACCTCGTACGCTGCATCCTTCGTGGCTGCCATGATGCTGAAGTACATCAACCGGTCGTGCGGTACCAAGGTGCGCAGGCTGCTTTTTGGGTTGAGATTGGGCGAGGGAGAGAGTTTATTGTGGGTCCTAGAAGTTTTCTATGTTTTGTGAATGTTTTTAGAGGGCTGCAAGGGCAATCCTATATTTTATTTGTAACCCTTATTTTTTTATTTGACGTTTCACTCTAGAAAGAAGACTGAGGTATAAAGTATTGCGAAAGATTTATATGAAAATTATGCTTCTGATAACAATCCTTTAAATAGCATGATATTAAAACAGCGTGTGATCTTTATTGTACCTTTTGAGCAACACCTCTATATTAACTTCAAGCTTATATTTTTCTTATTCTCTTTTACCATAATAATAATACTACAATAAGTGAAAAGTTATTAAAAAAGTTTTCTGATACGTTTAAATTTTATGTTTTACACAGAGGTGTTTATGTCTGGCAATAATTAATTACAAGAAAAAAATAGTAAATACTATAATTTTACTCTAATTGAAGGCAAAATTGTTTGCAACGCGTTCCACGAAAAACAAAAAAAAATTTTAACGTATGAGTGTACCTTTAAGAAAAAAAAAAAAACAATAGAAATAGAAAATACATGATTCGCTTTAGCTATTAAGAACATTAACAATGCCATGTCACTTCTCCCACTCTTTTTCGTTCCGTGTATTATTTTAAAGAGCTACTACTCTTCCACATATTATTCTTAGCTTCTGTAAATAGCCTTAATGTGCTTCAGAGGAGAAAATTATGTATTTTCAGACCTCAGGCCCGCCCATAAAATCACTTCATGCGTCGGTTAAAAGAAAATAATATCTTCACGGCATCTCTCCAATTTTTGTTTTCTTTTTCCTTTCAAATTAACAATCCACACGATTAATAACCTGTTAACCACAAAGACGTGTAAACGTTAGTTACATAAATCTAAATGAAGTAAAATTCATTAAAACACCGCTCTGTCCGTCCGCTTACTTATTTAATTCAATTAAACATAATATTTTCGTGGAAACCACCGGGAGCAAACAAGGGAGTAGAGGCGCCGCATAAACATCTTTGTTTAATCGCTATCTTTCGTTATAATTAAGAGCGCGATGTTCAATGAGATAACCGAAGTTGTAACTTCAAAGCAAACACGCAACTTTACGTGCACGCAAACGTAAATATAATAAGCACTAGCGCTCGCGCGTATTAAAATAAAAGCTATATATACAGCGCGAGAGGGGGACTGAGTTTTCAAGTCCAGTGACTTTGAACCGTGTGTGCATGCGCACGTGTGTGTAGTGTACGCGTTACATAGTATATACGCGTATATAGGTACGTATGCCCCTTTACTTCGAGGCAATTTATTGTTCCTTCGCGCTTTGCAACCTTCATTGCGGTTGTCGGGGGAGAAAAAACTCGCGCGCAGCTGTTGTTTACGTCTTCCAGCTCTCGCCGTCGAAGAGATAAAACGCCGTTTGGACGCGTACGCGCGCGCGCGTCGTGACTTTATTATGGGTTAAATCAGTTTGGCTTAATGAAAAACAAGTGCAGTATGGAGTTTTGATGTAATTGTAAAAATTCTAGTATACGGCGTGGGGCTTTTCACACGCGAGCGTCACAGAGAAGAACCCAGGGGAGTTCGCGTTATATATCGTACGGTACGTTTGAAATTAAAGTGAAAAGTTTTTTACTTGCACACTTATTATAAAGACCATGCAAGCGTGGTACTTTGAAGTATAAAGTGAATCAATTAAAAATAAATTGTCTTGCTTAAAAGTCTTTGCCAAGTCACTGAAAATAATATAGGCTTTTATCGTCCGCATTACATGTGTACAATGTTTTTCATTTCCATAACTATGTATAGTCATACAATAACATCATGAGATAAAAAAAAAAGTTCTCATATTACAGCAAAATATTTACTTAATTTAAATAAATTTCACTGAATGAACCTTTTTCAGGCCCATTTAACTTTTTTTTTTAATTAATAACTATTCTAAAAATATCCCATTGTGCAAAGTATATAAGCAATATTACCGATTACAATATAAAAAACATTTCCTTGAAAAAATTACAACTTGAAGAAAAAACAACTTTGATCGAATGAAAATAAATAAGGAATTAGTTATACTCGACTTTCAATTTGAATAAATTTTGTACCTGTAGCTTTTATGGAGGGGTAACCAAACTAATAGGCAAAGAGCTAATTCTATAGCTGAATAATTTTCAAACAATTATAGAGCTTACACCTAATAGTACAGATCAGATCAAAAAATGAATTTAACCGTTTTTCTTTAAAGTAAAATTCAGTGTATCTTAAGGTCTTATATACTTTTGAATTTTCATATCAAATTTTCATAGGAAAAAAGGAGATTTATTTACATATATTTTAAAGCAATATATATCATAAACGTCATTATTTTTGAGAAAATAAGCCAAGGTATAATTTCCTAAACCCATTTTATGCGAAGATACACCATTATCAATATTTTAACTTTGTTGCAACTTCTCTTTAGAATTGCCTGATGGATTTTCATGGGACAAAGCTTAAATTCTTTTTATAACTTGGTGTGCAAGACTCGACTTTCCATGCGAGTTTTGCGAGTGAAAAGAATACAGGTACATTTTCCGCACTTCCAAATCCTCCTTGGATTTGATATACGTACTTTGCAGACGCAAAACTCGCATGGAAAGTCGAGTTTTATACACCAACTTATAAAAAGAATTTAAGCTTTGTCCCATGAAAATGCATCAAGCAATTTCAAAGAAAAGTTACAAAAACTCTGCATAAAATGGATTTAAGAACTTCTACCATGGGTTATTTTCTCAGAAATATTGTCATTTTATGATACACTCAGAAAAACGATCCTCCTGTATTGAAATAAAATTCCTCCCCAGAAAATCTTCGTGCGACAAAACAGGGTTCCTACTGCGCGAAAAAATTTTCTCCTGCGCGAAAAATCATCATCCCACTACAGGAAGCTTGACTTCCTGTTGTAAGATAATTCCTTCTTCGATATGAAGATATCCTCTTGGCCCTATTTTTAGCGGAAATCCTCTTCCGACAGGCAGATTCTCGTTGATACAGGCAGATCGTTTTCTAAGTGTATATATATTGCTTGAAAATATAGGTGATTAAATTTCCTTTTCTTTCCCCGGGAAAATTAGAGATCAAAATGCAAAGGAATATAAGATCCTCTTAAAATCTTCCCTATATTTATTGATCAAACTACATTTCGTTAACCGCAAAAACACTTAAAACTTGAATCCAACTGACTCTCCTTATAACCCTACGCCCATTGCACTCGACCAGCAGCACCTCCTCGGCTCCCTTCGCGTTCTAGAAAAAGCCCTACCTACATACATGCATGCATACGTGCACTCCCTACTTACAGTGCGAAAGGTGAGGATGCGTACGTACGACGAGGTGCAGTGCAGCGCGCAAGTGCTCCGCTATTAATTATACACCTGGGCCGGTGCGCTGCCGCCGCCGCCACGCGGCAGACAGAGTCGGCCAATTAAATCGCAACGCGGCGCGCACGCTCGCGCTATTTATAGCTCGCCGCAATTAATTTCGAATTCCGGAAACGCGTGCTGCACGCGCACAAGGAGGCGAGAGAGAGAGAAAGGGCGAGAGGGCTGGCGAGTAGTGAATCGACGGTGTATGGCGAGGTCGCGAGGTAGGATGTGCGTGCGCGGTGCAATGTGAGAGTGAGTGAGAGAGGGCGAGAGGTTTGGTGTGTTAAGAAGGTTCAAGAAAGATTGGTTGGAATTGGGTTGAGATTTGCTAAAATTTGACATTTTTCATCAAAATTGTCTGTTAAGTGTGCGAAGTATTGTTTTTTGAGATTGATTTTTATTTATTAATTGGTTGCCTTTATTTTACGGAGGACGGACCATGAAGAGAATGAAAAACATACTTTCAGTAAATTCAAACTTAATTATTGAATTCCTGATAATAACTCCGAGTGAGAATATTTTAATAAGCATCTAATTGAATGATTTCAATTTTTATTGCACGACAGTGAAAATCAACTTGAAAATAGCATTTGCAAATTAGGTAATTTTATATTCCTTGGTAGTTTTCATATTCATTATAAAATGAATAATACAAATTTTCATAATATTAATAAAAATACAATAAAGATTCTCTAAATTTTATGAAATTAACATTTAATATATTTGTCATATTAATATATTTCTACCAGTTCCGGTTTTTAATTTACTAGCAATAATTGTCACTATAAACACAACCATTTTCCTAATTGATTATTGACTTAAATTACCCTGTTCTTTATATAATATTATATGATGTATATAATACATCAAATCTTTACTATATCGTAATTTAAATTTACTCCTCGTTCCTGCAATAAATAGTCTACACACACGTTCATTCAAAGATTACAGCCATTCATTCCTACTACGTCTATTCCCACATACTGTTATTTTAGCACCCATACACACGTGGTTTTGATTAGAATCTATGAATGAATGGAAGCATTACACAATTTCATCTCGGCTATGTGCTTTCCACGCAATTTATAGCAATTAAATAATGAAAGAAAATGTCTTTATTTATATCTACAAGTATTTTAAGCTTATTATATCTAGGCAAAAAGTGATCGTTTTAAACATTTTACGGCAACTTGTCTTATCGGTTTGAAAAATTAAAAAAATATAATTTTATGTTAACTGAACTTTAACCAAATATCTTAATTTTGCCGAATTTTTATATTGAGCAAAACCAAATTGTACTACAACTCAGTAAAATAAATATAATATAATATTATTGGACAAGGACTATAATACTTAATAATTATTAAAAAAATATATATATATCATTAATTTGAAAATCTAATTTTTGCGATTTTATACAGTACAGTGTACATGAAATAATGAGTCATTTTCTTCAATGGGAATATGGCATTGATAATGACACTTTCCAACTTTTTTTACAATGAAATATTGTAACAGCCGTAAACACATTTTCTCTCGAATTAAAGTTTCAAATAAAATCATTAAAACCCCAAATCTAATTCTACCAAACCTAAAAGCTGCATTCGAACAACGGCGCGCATCGGCCCACACCGTGCCCATAATAAACGAGCGACCGACAGCCGCGTGTACCAACAGTCTCATCTTCTTCCCATTTAATCGCCCCTCTCATGCGTATATAAGCGTCGAAGTGCACGCGCGCACAAGGCGAAGTTTGTCGCAGCATCGCGTAGCGGGGCCACTAGACACCGTCCAAAAATAACCGGCACGAAGTTCGGGACGTGTAGACACCTCGGGGCCTGTGCCGAGAATTATTTCGGTCTCGGGGCTTCCTGTGCCACGACGTCGGGGGCTTTCAATTCGTCACCGGCCGCGTATTTATGGAATTTTCACGGGGGCCACGTGTCCTTTTCCTTTTCTCCACTCTCCCTCTTGTACTCACTCACTCTCTCTCACGCGCGCGTTCTCCTCTCCAAGTTGCGTGAAGTTACGATTATTTCGGGCGAGTGAGAGTGGTGTTCGCGCTCGATTTCGTCCCGCGCCATCACGCTTCGTTATACTAGAGACAACTCACTCACTCTCGAGAGTCTATGTGTGGGTGCTATAATTGGGAAACAATGGGGTGAGTTAGGATATCCGGTCCTCACGCGGCCGTGTAGAAGCGTGTGATTTATTTTTCTGACAGCTGAAGTCATTTCGGGGTACGAAGTGTTTTCTCGCGGCTATTAAACGCTCATTTCTCAGATGGTACGGATGTAAGACGCTGGAAGGGCAAGCGGGGAGGATTATATGAAGTTTTAATTGCTTTGAAGTGATGATGATAAAACCGCGGGGAGATGTAAATAGATACGCAGGGTAGGAAATTGTTTAAAAATATCGTTCATCTTAGGGGTGATGAGTTAATTGGGAAAATCGGATACGCGTTGGAAAGTGTCTTAATGGATTCTATGAAATTAGAATTCTATTTTTGTGTTGATTTTACATTTTGGAGTACGCAAAACTAGACAGTTTTCTTAGCTGCACGTTTTAGTTTATCATTATAATAGTATAAACATAAAGTTTATGAGTATACATATTTGCAATTTTGATTACAAAAATTTTTTAAATCATACATTTTAATATTGTTCATAGTCAGTCTTGTATTTTCACAGCATGATATCACGATCAGGCCAAAACTAAATAATACCAAAGCATAAGTTATGAACAGATAATAGAAATATACAATAGAATACTTGGGTTAAAATTCAAAATAAATTATAAAAATGTCAATCATGCTAACAAATTATAAGTTGCAATAAAAAAAAATAAATAAAGTAAAAGCACTCACTCAAACACGCAGCACACACATCATTCTTCGCCGTAGTTCTCTTGGTTGAAACAGCAGTTTTAGAATTTTTAATTTTTAAATAATGTTTTATTAATTTGATAATCCAAGAGCTAGTATATGTAACAAATATATACGAGAAGGAACATAAAACAATTTTTTTCAGACAAATTCAGGCAATAGTTACTATGATATTGTTGCAATTACAGACAAAAACTTCAATAAGTTTTCTATTTTTTTATCCGATCTTAACGAAATAAAGCTTATTTTGTTCGTTGAGAAATTTCAGGGGGAGTATCCATGGAAAAATTTATGATACGAGTTATCAGTATGGCGCAATATCAATTTGTGAGAAAAGCAAGTCAAGTTTTAATGAGCAAATTGATATTGTACCGTACCAATAATTCGTATCATAAATTTTCCCATGGATGTTATTTATGCTTATACTCGTAACTACTAGTAACCATTGCTTGAATTTGTTTGAAAAAAATTGTTTTATGTTCCTTCTAGTATATATTTATACTAACTCTTAGATTATCAAATTAATAAAACATTATTTAAAAATTAAAAATTCTAAAACTGCTATTTCGACCAAGAGAACTACCTTAAATACATTCATACTATTATAACTAGATATATGGAACGATACAGTTAATACGATAGTTAATAAATTACACAAAGATTCCATAGAAGAGGTATTCAGAAAAGAATCATTTTATTTGTGAATAATTTTATGATTTGATAGTATTATATTACAGGTTCTTACTTTATCATTTAACAATGATACACAATTGGAACTTTACTTTTACCAATACATTCTTACATTGAACATGAAAACAAGATTGAAGAAAATTGTCTGTTCAGCCAATTAAAAGAAAATGTTATTATTTTATTACTATTACAAGATTACAGGATCCAAATGCTCCTTTAAAAATAAAATTTTCATCGATCCAACTAAGCCAACCACGAGCATCAAAATTACCAGGTCCAACCCAACCATCATCGGCAATCCTATACGACCATACCACTTCTCATCACGTCTATAATACTAAACCCGAAGCAACTGCTCCACCAAACTACCACTATACCTTTCCACAGGTCTGCTACTTGGTGGGCAGTCTGATTGGGCTCCTTGCAGCCGCGGTTATCGAGTTCGCTGGCGGCACCTCGGCAGTACTCTACTCCGCAGCGGTGCTCATAGGCGCCGGCAGCTCCATCACCATGGTCACGGCACTGAGCATCACCGCCGAGCTCATCGGTTCGCGCACCGAGAACAGCGCCCTCGTCTACTCCATCGTCACGTTCCTGGACAAGATCGTCACCGGCCTCGCCGTCATCCTCATCGAGAGATGGTGAGTGACGAGAAGAAATAACGGTTATCTCTGCGGGAGAGTTGAAGAAGTGATAACGATGCGTGGGATAGGTCAATAAGTAAAGTGGAGATGTGTCTGGGGTTTGGGGTTGGGTTCATGGTATTGATAATGTTTTTCATAGGAATTTACTATTTGAGACTTTAACCAGAAATCATTGCTGTTTGGTATATAAGCATGTCAAGTATTTGGATTCGTGAGGAGTGAATATCAAGATTATGTTGTGCATTATATTAGAAAGTACGAAATAACTGATGTATAAAAAATAGTAATTATTGCCTTGTTATTGAAAATTATTTAGTTGCGAAATACGTAACAATTATTTTTTTAGACAACTCGCTTTCTACAGCAAAAATTAAAATAAACATGCTGAAATTACATATTATATGATATTTATACTCTGTTCTTAAAAAACAAGTGCAATAATGTATTTCTATACACCAAAAGTATTATTTTTCATAGAAATTTCTCAGCATTCCACAAATCCATTTGATAACAACCATTTTATACGAATATACTTTATTTTGCAGTATAAAAACAAAATGTAATGATAAATCGAATAAAATATATTTAGAGTCACATCTGTATTTCAATGTATACGGGTACTTAGAGGGATATACTGGGACTATACTGGGTATATGCGGGCGCTTTGATAAAAGCATGCCGCCAAGGGGTTTCAAATATGAAATAACAATGATGAAATACGCGCCCAGTCTGCGTCAGCCCTTCATAACATAGCTGTTTCATTATAGAAGGAAACGATATTTCATTCTAAAAAGGAATAGTACTTATGTCAGCTGCATGAGAATATTTTATCAAATTTCCTCAAGACATTCTGAAAATACTATAAATTTGTTAAAATTATTATAATATTATAGACAAAAATGTCAAGATCTGAATAACTTCAATTTTTCTTCGCACTCCATCGCCACACGCACACACCCACTGCCACTTAGCACTTCAATAACATCGCACCACCAATCCGATCATTCTTAATACACATCGTTGCATCAGCGATGCGCTTCCTCGTGTCATCGCGGTCGATTTACTCACGCACGCAAATATGTTTCTGAATTACAGGAGGTGCCTGGACAAGGAGCTCTGTCCCAATTTCAATCGGGACACGCTGGCGTCCGTCTGCGCGATGTCGATGGCTCTGGGTATTCTCACCCTCACACTAGTGTCGCGATGTATTCCTAACTGATGAGAGAAAGAAAGAATTCGGTTTCGATTGGTTGTAATTGTGATCGATTATTCTTGATCGATTTTTATACCCACGTGAGAAGCGTTAATTTAAATTTTTTTTTATTTTTTGACATTTTTTTATATTGTTGTTATAAAAAATTCATCAAAACAGTGATTACAATGAGGAAATGATCAAGAATTGGGACAGTGACGGTATATGAAATGTTTTTGGAGGATTTTGCGAAAAGTACTTTTATGAAACTGCGGACTTGAAAGAAATATCAAATTTTTTTAGATTTTCTAAGAGGCTCGATAGATAAAATTGTTTTACGAGGAAGAGTTCATTTTCACTTTCAATGTTCTCTAACTGAATGAAAGTCATCTATAAGATGCATAATAACAGACCTAGACTATAATCCACTCGATTTTCTTATAGTATTTTTTATGAAATTTCCAATGGTATTTAATTTACGCGAAGATGAAAATGAATTTCTTCCCAACAGTAAGAATATATTTACGACTTTTATATATTTATATAACG
This sequence comes from Torymus aiolomorphi, assembly GCA_036365515.1. Lineage (NCBI taxonomy): Eukaryota > Metazoa > Arthropoda > Insecta > Hymenoptera > Torymidae > Torymus > Torymus aiolomorphi. Next base: position 219,649,245 of record CM070875.1, on the reverse strand, counting down.
ACATATAGTTTATGCAGTATACCATAAGTTTAAAATACACATTTATAAAAATAATTATAATAGATTCACAAAATCTATTACTTATATCAAATCAGTAAATAAACCACGAGTTAATAGTTATAAAATTATAGTTTAATTGAGCATTTTATAATGAAGTTATTTAGAGATATATTGAATATATAATAGTAAGTTATACTATTTAAACCTGTTTCATTGATAGTGTATATTAGGCGCTTATTTATTTAAGAAATCCTTCTAGTATAAAAAATAAATTTGTTTTATGAGAATTAGGTGTATTACTCATCGAATCTGAAAGTATACGAACTTAAAACGTTACAAATCATGTGATAATATGTGATACTTTTGGAAAATTGTAAATCAAAACTTATATCAACCACGAGAGAAAATAAACGTTTCATAATTAAGTTTTACTACCCATTCCTTCTTTCACTGTTTATACATATTTCAGCTTTTCAATCATACAGTGAAGCACTGGACTTATTTATAAGTCGCTTGTCAACGTAGTCGTGACATTTAAATTGACTAATTTTCGTGTCTACAGCAATCTATTTTTCATAAAAAGTACGCTCACTCTTAGTTTTCTTTATTGCACCGTACCTATATAGGCCAGTAAACGAAGGTCTGAAATCGACTTTCTCTGGTGAATGGCTGCATTTTGGATATTTGGTAAAACACATCGTCTAAAAACGATGGTCAAAAATGTAGCTTCCAAAAACGCCGGCGTCACCCCTAATTTGGCGAAAAACCACCCTCAAAAACGGTTTTTCGCTTATAACTCGCGAACGATAAGAGATATCGAAAAAAGCCCCAAACAAAAGTTGTAGAGCGTGAAATTTTACATAAGGATCACCTATCACTTTTTTGCATTTGATAAAATTAAGCCTGAGAAAAGCACGCAGAAGTAACAAACAGCAAGCGGCAGGAGGGGCAGGGAGGTGGGGCACGGCGGCAATGTTGACATGTGAGCGCGCGCGTGGACTGCGTGTCTGCGCCGCTCGAGTCGTTTTTCACTTTTTAGCGATTCTAGCTGGCCCAGGCGCCGGAAAATTTTTCGCTTCTGTCTCCCCCTGTACACCTGCTGATGCAATTGCATAAAGTAACCATCGCTTTTTATAGATTTTGATTCGTAGAATCTAAATTTCGAGGTTAAAATTTAACAAAATTGCAAGAACTTTGATTTAAATGCATTTGTTTGAACAAAAACGCTATTTAAACAAATAAAAACAATCTTTTGCGATCAGAATAATTTTTTCTTGAAAATTCCGGCAATTTTAAGATTAAAATGTTTCATTCAACATCTACGAGAAACCAATATTCAAAGAGTTATAAATTTTCAAAATATTAATTCTTAGCATTCAAGAGATTTTTAATAATAGTCACAAAATTAAACATCAAGTAAAAATTGTTACAGTTACTAATCGTTTACCATCTAAAAAGAGATGTGCATAGTTAATATTACTTTGTATTATATGTAATTCACATTAATATAGGTACGAGGAAATCTCAGAAACTCTTAACTTGTTTGGGAACTCCAAAGTTTAAGCAGACAAATGAATCAACGCTCAAAATGTTTGCCTTGCAATAAAAAAAAATAAAAAGATCTATTATAAATAATGGTAACGAATCAGCTGCGTTCATAAATGAAAAAATTGTTGTTAATATGCTTTTCCTATCGATATATTTATCTATATAGGAACAGGAACACACTTACGATCGTTGTACAATTTGTTTAGCTTTTTTGTGTGTCAAAATCTTGAACTCGAGTCCTGGTAGGTCGATGTGCTATAAAAATTAGCCGAAATACAAGATTATTAATTTTCTAAATTTTTAAAGGAATTTTAGGGATAAAAAGTTATTGAGATTTGAGAATACGTATTGATTAAATTATCAAGGGGAAGACTAATAGCCTTATCTATATCTATATGTTTTGCAAAGATATTCCCTAAATATTAGTATTTGTCAAAAGACAAAATATTTTATAAACATGAGTGAGCAGCGAAGCTCCACAAGTTTTCTATTAAAAAAATAGTAGTGCCAATTCGTACCTGAACCTTAATTTTTTGTCTGTCAACTGCTTTATAGAGAGACAAGAAAAATAAGTTATACTAATTTTCTTATTGTCTTTATTTGATATAATGAACATTTTTTTCTACAAGATGCAATAGTTTCTTACAAACATGTATTATTATTATTTAAATAAAATAATTTTCTATTAATAGCCAAATTATACTTTGACAAAAGAAATTACTTTTTCTGTCTAAATCTCTGTAGATTCAAAAACAATTTTTCTTTTTATGAAGACTCCATTCCTACTATCTGAAAAGTAATTATTTTTCTTCGCGCAGGATTTTCTTCTTAATATTCGTAATTAATATAAGATAATAAAAAAAATATTCCTTTGGAGAATAGATCATATTATGAGTATTTATGACGGAGTCCTTTTGGAGCAGAAAATATGAGTATGCAATACAAGTAATTAATTACGATATTAACTACAATGCAGTTTACTGTTTGTATTTACATTATATATCTACATTTTAATTTACATTTAACCTGCAGATTGAATCTTATTTAAAAAAATAAATTTTAACAATGACAAATTATAGAGATATGTAAAAGTTATTTTTATTGATATATTTATATTTTAGCAAGTTTCGGTCAGAAACTCTCGAGGGAAGTTTCTCACGTCTGGATTGTGGATGTGGATACAATTTCAGAGTGTAATTTTGTAGCTTAAAAATGACATCATCAAGTTTTAATAAAATCCATGCTCAGGAAGTTAGAAGCTCTTATTTTCAGCTAGTTATCATGTTAAAATACTATAAATAAAGTCTATGGTTTGATTACCCATAACTGCACCTCTGGATCTATCTCCGAATAACTTTTTTTTCAATTTTTTTGTTATAAGTGTAAAAATTCATCATAACAATAAATGGCAATAAGTAAAACATTTTTTTATTAAAACTTTTTAAAAGAAAATGTTACTATAGTGCTTCGGGGAGGGAGAAATTTACTCTTTACACAAACAGATTTCGATTTAAAAAGATTTTTGTCTAGAGTCAAGTATAGAATTAATAATTCTAATACCTATCTTATTCAAGAAGAATACCCTCTTGGGTCAAATGGACTGTTTTTAACTAAATGAAAAATTTTCTCAATGATCATTAAAAAATTCTTTTACTGGTGATTAGTATAAATCGACGCTCCCTACGAAAACTATTACGATTCAAATTGCCACGAAGACTAGTCCATTTCAGCGCTGGCCGCGAAGACTAGCACGCCCCATTGATTTACGTTGAAGACTAGCCCGATCCGCTTGATTGCGGCGAAGACTAGCACATTCCACTGCCTCTTATGTAAATTAACACGGTGACGCGAAGTGCTAGTTTTCGCGGCAAGCTTGCGAATCGTGTTACTTTTCGTCGCAAACTCGCGAATCGTGCTACTTTTCGTCGCAATCTTACGAATTGTACTATTATTCGGCGCAAACTCGTGAATGATGCTATTTTTCGCGGCAACCTCGCGAATTGTACTAGTATTCGCGGCAAAGTCGTGAGTTATGCTAGTTTTCGTTGCAGTTTTCTGAAATGTGCTAGTCTTCGTGAGGAGGCCAAAAAAGGTGCTAGTTTTCGTAGGGAGCGTCGAAATGTTCAACTACAATAACTAATATTTTAACAAAGCTTCTATTTATTTCTTTTTAACACACCCCATCGTAAAGTTCGTACTTTATCCCCGCCGAAGCGGGAAAGAAGTGCTACGTTCATTCCCTACCCTCACTCTTGTTGCCAGCGCAACGCACTATAATTTGTGCCCGAGCCGAAGGCGAGGGAAGGCGAATAAATATGCAGCACTTTTTCCCTTTTCAGCGGGGAGCGAGTACGAATTTTACGATACACGGAGAAAAATGTTCTATTAAAAATTACTATGTTTTATTGTAACCGGGGGACAGACTTGAATTCTTAAAAAAATTACTATGTTTTCTAGCAAAAATTGCTGTTTCTAGTAATTTTTACTACATTTATAGCAATTTTTGCTATAAAACATAGTAATTTTTTTAAGAATTCAAGTCTGTCCCTCGGTTACAATAAAACATAGTAATTTTTAATAGAACATTTTTCTCCGTGTAGTTGTGTTAAAAAATCGTATACGTATTGCACTCGTGAATAAAGTGAGTTTTGTGAACCTGCGCATTTGTCGCCCTCGCTTCGCTCGCGCGACAACTCTCGCGCAGGGGGCACACAACCCACTTTATTCCCTTGGTGCATAATATACTATTACAAACACAATCATATAACATATAAATAGAAAGTGTGTTATACAAGATACCTATGTATATAGTGTGTCCATACTTCTTCTATTTTCTGTCAAGATAGATAAAAAAACAGTGGGCTAGTTTTGTTACTTATAAAATAGTCAGTAATAAACTCGTTGCTACGGCAATGAGTAAATGAGCATTTCTCTGGAATTTCTAACTTTTAGCTTAAAAGAAATTTCAAAAGTTAATGTTGAGGCACATTCACTAAACGTTTTCATTTTTAAACATATTTTTTCCTTACTGCATGTTTATGCACGTGCGAGTAAGAGTGAGAGAGGAGGAATTTTATCAGAATGGCAAAATGTTAGATGGGTATTTTCTCATAAAAACAGATTGCATCAAATTATAAAGATACTTTTTACTAGAAAAATAAAATTCTGAAAAATCTGAATCGTCCATTCCTATACGATTTTTAGCTCATTTGCCGACGTTATGGCTTTTCTAAATCACTGCATTTTCTATAATTTAATCGTTGGGTAGAAATGGCATTCGGAAACTTGATGTTACATATATAAAAATAATTTAATGAAAATATCATGGCGTTCTTGCCAAATTTTTTCGAATTTTTATGTATTATACATTTTTAAACCTTAGAAAAAGTTACCCTTCTATCATAAGATATTCTATTTTTTTACCTTTCTGAGAAAATACCCATCTAACATTTTACCATTCTGATAAAATACCTCCCCCCTAAAAATTGTAAGGAATCTATATAAGGAAAATATATAAGGAAATAATGTTTTTAGGAGTCACATTTTTCGGAGTTTTATTTTACTAGTAAAAAGTATCTTTATAATTTTATACAATCTGTTTTCAATTTTTATAGACGCAAAGTTTTCTGATATTTTTTTCGAAAGAAATCCCTTGTGTGTTCTGAAGAGCTCCTGTTCGGAATTTATAGTATCAGATTCGGAGTATGTTTTAAACGATAATACATTTTCTGAGAAAATACCCATCTAACGTTTTACCATTTTGATAAAACACCCCCCCCCCCTCCCACACACAAAAACTGATGATTTCTTAAACGAGGGGTGCATCGACATCAAGTTCTTTAGAAGACCATGATTCAATTTCTATAAGTGGGATACTAAAAAGTGGCGCCGAAAAAGTATACTATTCAATCGGGCTTGTAAATAATTTTTTTCACATTCAGAAAGGCTTAAAGAACAAGAAAAACTTTGTTCAGTAAATGTACCTTCAAAATTAAATCCTTTTTTCAAGTTTCATCGTTTAGAAAGAAAGCTGAAATTTCCGTCAATTCTTTTCAATCCAAAATTGACTTGAAAGTGTCACCAAAAAATGATATCATTAAATCGAACTTGTATATATTTATTTTCACATTTAAAAAAGCTTGAAGAACAAGAAAAACTTTGTCTGATGAGGGTGCCTTAAAAAAAAATTATAATTTTTTTCGAGACGTAACCCTGGTGGAAATTTGTCTATCTGAAATGGCCAACAATCTCAATAAATAGGTAGAAAAAATGGCTAGTTAATAGGCCCCGGTGAAACGCTTTTTCTCCCATTATTCGGACATTTAATAGATTGAACATAACCTCCAAATTTTCGTTTTAAGTTTACTTAAAGAATTGACGTTAAATTGGAAGGGGTTCAGCTATAACTGATAGCTTACTAAAATATAAACAATATGAGCAGACAGAAAAACCATTTACAGTAGTCCTTTTGAAGATATTACGTAGAATGTATTTATTGCCATTAGATTCTGTCTCTCTCACTCCTTGTCATAACAACAGGCCTTGTACTAGCCATTTCCGGACTAAAGAAACTGATCAGTTTTAAAACCTTTAAAGTACTCAAGAACAAGCTTGTGTTTGTCTTCGCAAAACTCATTCTATTTTTCAATCTATTAAATGTTCGAATAATAGGGAAAAAAGCGTCTCACCGGGAGCTAGAAACTGGAAAAGGAAAATTCCCATTTTATAGCAAGTTTCTAATATAAATGGCCAGTTAGTAGTTAGAAAATGTTTTGGATTTCCACCAGGGAAGAGGGAAATAATTTTGGAAATAGCGCATATACTATTCTATTTTACTATTCTACCATATCCTTACCGAAAGTACCACATTCACGGTTTCAGCCGGGAGCGAACTGCGAAAATGGTACTTTCAGCCAGACGGTATGGTGAAAAAATTTTGTATTTCGGCTAATTTTTATAGCACATCGACCTACCAGGACTCGAGTTCAAGATTTTGACACACAAAAAAGCTAAACAAATTGTACAACGATCGTGTGTTCCTGTTCCTATATAGATAAATATATCGATAGGAAAAGCATATTAACAACAATTTTTTCATTTATGAACGCAGCTGATTCGTTACCATTATTTATAATAGATCTTTTTATTTTTTTTATTGCAAGGCAAACATTTTGAGCGTTGATTCATTTGTCTGCTTAAACTTTGGAGTTCCCAAACAAGTTAAGAGTTTCTGAGATTTCCTCGTACCTATATTAATGTGAATTACATATAATACAAAGTAATATTAACTATGCACATCTCTTTTTAGATGGTAAACGATTAGTAACTGTAACAATTTTTACTTGATGTTTAATTTTGTGACTATTATTAAAAATCTCTTGAATGCTAAGAATTAATATTTTGAAAATTTATAACTCTTTGAATATTGGTTTCTCGTAGATGTTGAATGAAACATTTTAATCTTAAAATTGCCGGAATTTTCAAGAAAAAATTATTCTGATCGCAAAAGATTGTTTTTATTTGTTTAAATAGCGTTTTTGTTCAAACAAATGCATTTAAATCAAAGTTCTTGCAATTTTGTTAAATTCTAACCTCGAAATTTAGATTCTACGAATCAAAATCTATAAAAAGCGATGGTTACTTTATGCAATTGCGTCAGCAGGTGCACAGGGGGAGACAGAAGCGAAAAATTTTCCGGCGCCTGGGCCAGCTAGAATCGCTAAAAAGTGAAAAACGACTCGAGCGGCGCAGAGACACGCAGTCCACGCGCGCGCTCACATGTCAACATTGCCGCCGAGGCGCGCCGCCGCTGCCGCAGCCGCGCGGCCGCGGGCCCCACCTCCCTTCCCCTCCATCCGCTTGCTGTTTGTTACTTCTGCGTGCTTTTCTCAGGCTTAATTTTATCAAACGCAAAAAAGTGATAGGTGATCCTTATGTAAAATTTCACGCTCTACAACTTTTGTTTGGGACTTTTTTCGATATCTCTTATCGTTCGCGAGTTATAAGCGAAAAACCGTTTTCGGGAGTGGTTTTTCGCCAAATTAGGGGTGACGCCGGCGTTTTTGGAAGCTGCATTTTTGACCATCGTTTTTAGACGATGTGTTTTACCAAATATCCAAAATGCAGCCATTCACCAGAGAAAGTCGATTTCAGACCTTCGTTTACTGGCCTATATATACAGCTGCGTAACACTTGTCTATAAAAAATCAATTCGTAAAAAAGCTCCGGCGCACTTTAGCAAACAACTACTTAAACATGCTTGAAAATTGGTTTTCCAAGAATACTAGTCAGTGCTCGATAGTAATTTCCCACCCCAACCCCTGACAAGGGCGAATGTAATGCTTTTTTACACCCTTCGCAGCTGCTTTCCACTACGCGCATTAAAACAAAATTACGTCTGGAATTGAAAAAACAAATTGGCTCCTGACTAATTACACACCATTACATCGACATAAAACTGAAACAATACAACTACCACTCTTATTCACAAACCCTTGACCAAAATAAAGCCAACGTTTCGTAACGTGTATTTAACGCGGGCGACGCGAGCCCTGCCATCCTCGCTGCCATCCCACTGACGAGATATTTCTCAATTATTGATCCTGCCGTAAGGACACACAGCCACCCCACACACATACACTTGTACACATATTATATATCCAACCTCCTTCCCCAACAGGCGATTTTCAAAAAATCCTCCACGACCACCACCATCACCGCTACCACATTTTCACTCTCCTCCCCTCCCCATCCCGAGAATCAGCGCAACAACTAACACGCTTCGAAAGTGAATTTTCCCTCCCTCTTGCGCTCTCTCCGCGTCCACCGCCACCGCGTCGGGGTCGTCGACCTCTCGCCTCTCCGCGTCGCAAACTTCTCTCGCGCAACGACGCATACACACACACACACACACACACACACACACACACACACACAAACACACACACACACACAGCAGACAGCCAGACTGCGACTTTGCTTCGCCTTACTTCTCTCCATAAACCCTCCTCCTCCACCCCTTCATCATCATCATTCTCCTCCTCGTCTCTCATACTTCATGCACCTATCATATAAGTATCTCCTCTACCTACATACGTTGTAGTACGTTGCAAAATGCGCGCTCGGCGTTGTAAACAAACGCACGCGCGAGGCACGCCGCGGTGTTGTCGTCGCAGCGGCGTTCCCGTATCGATCCTCTCTCTCCTCGCCCTTCCACCCAACTCGCCGAACACACACGCACACGTACGTACCTCCCCCTCTCGAGCCTGCCTTATCGACGGCCGCATACCCGCCGCGAGATGTCGGCCGAGTCTGCGCGCGTCGCGCCGGAATTTTCCGAGAAACGGGCAGCGGCACGCGAGCCTCTCTATTCGTGTGCGGTGTGCCTTGCGCCCCTGAGAATGTGTGCGTGACAGCGGCGGCGGCGGCGGCGGCGGCGGTCGGCGTGTATAGTACGTGTACACACCGGGCCATGATGTGGAGTGGGGGGGGGGGGGGGGGCGTCGCGCGCGGCTCGCCGCGCGGTTCACGTCAGTCTAGCGCGCGACGCTCAGCTCGTGCACACACGTATTATATACTATACAAATCGTCGCCGTGTGCGCCGCGCGAGGCGTTTTGTTCCTTCTCTCCTTATACTGTCTGTTAATATAATATATATATATCTCACGCCGCGTTTCGCTACATATATAGCTACCTTTCGCACGAGCGAACCTATCGCACACCTTGTTGTTGTAAAACGCGCCCCTGCGCGCGCGCGCGCGTGACCTCGTGTGCGTGTGCCTCTTACTACTGCTGTGTGTGTGCTCGTGTGTTTATTTCGCATAGTCCACGAGAGCGCAGTGTGTTGTAACCTATACGTATAGATATATATTTATATATACATGTGTGTAAATAAAGTGCGTCGTCGTCTCATCGTTGCTCCGAGATGTGCGACGAAGAGCCGCGTCGCGTGTTCTGTCCTGCATCGGTAGTGAGTGATAATAATCGTGCTCCGTGATCCATCTATATTGAAATACGCATACGTACATACATCTCTGCGTCTGTATCTGCTTTTATGTGTGCGTGTTACGTATATACACAGTGTATGCGCGGCGTCAAAACAGATCGATAGAGGGAGAGAGAAGGAGAGGAGGTGTTGCGAGGTGCGGTGAGGAGAGGGAGGCACGCGCGCCGCGTGTGGTGTTGTTATTGCCTCTGCGTTAGCGTCCGTGCGCCCCCGCGTGTGTGCACCAGTACATGTTGTTATTGTTGTTCGCCTCGTGTGCTAGCCGTGTGTGCAGTGCGGTTACTCTGATAACGCAACCTCCCCAGCATCATCGCAAGTCGAAAGAATCTTCTACAACGCAGCAGCCAGAAGAGTAGTGCTAGTGCGTGCGCGGAGAGTACATACATACATACGTGCACGTATATATACACACGCGCCTGACTGTGCGACGACGACGAAAGCGAAAGAGCGCGCGCACGCGCTGTATGTGTGTATTTTCGCCCCTTTCCCCGCGGCCGCTCTCGCGCGTGTGACTGTGTGTTATTGTTGTTGTTATCATCATCATCAATAACAACGACGCCGTTGTTGTCGCAACTCTGAAGATGAAGACGAGGAGTAGCCGCGGGAGGCTGCTGCTACCGGAGCGCCGGAGGACGAGGACGGTGACGACGACGGGATGCTGCTCGCGCGGCGCTAGAGAGCACGCGCACGCTTAACCTCGTCTCGCGCGAGGCGCGCCTAACCTCTCCGAAGAGAAAGAAAGAGAGGAGTAAGTGTGTTGTGTCTACTTCTGTCTACCGTGTATGCTGCTACCGCTACTGCTGTGATTCTGGCGGTGTGGAGATAACCCACTCGGAGTAGTAGAAAAGGAATCGAGAGAGGATAGAACCAAATTAAGAGAAAGGAAAAATAAAAAACGTGAGTAAAACGCTCGCGCAACAAGCGCATCTTTGCGCCCAGCGTAGTGTGTAAATATACAACCCTGTGTGAGTGACTGAGCGAATGTGTGTGAGAGTGTGCATAGTGCCGTCTCTCTCTTGCGAGAGAATGCGGCTGCGGCGGCAAAGGGCGCGGGCCTCGCGAGAGGATGAGCCGGTGTACGTGTGCACGCGAGTATGCGTGTGTGTATATATACATACACAGTACACTGCTTTAGCCGGCGGTGAGAGCGAGCGCATTCCCCGCCACTCCCCCACCACCTCGGCAGCTCACCGCCGCCGCCGTCGTTTCTCTCCTCTCCTCGCTCGCTCGCCCGCTCTCGTCCACTTTGCTCCGCTTTTTCGGGCCGCCGCGCGTTTTCGTATAAATAAGCGCGGGATTAGGCCGCCCGCCGCCGCCGTTGCCGCGTGTGTGGAATGCGCCGAGCGTTTTTATGGTAATGAGCGCGCGAGCCTACCGGTGACAAGCGAAGTGGCTGTAAATGTGCGTATGTGTGCGAAGATGCACCTGTGCGGTGGCGAAGGTGGAAGAGATGAAAAGATGACGGAATGCGGGGAATTTTTTATTTTTACCGGGTCGATGACACGAGGGCGCGCGCGCCGTGGGAGAGCGGAGGAGAAGCAGCGAGTCGCGCCGCGCGCCGTGTGTAAACAAACCCGCGAGGACGCCGCGTCGGCGCACTAGTTTGTGCGCAGAGGGGTTGTGTTATTGCGCGGCAGTGCGGAGAGGTTGTTTATGCCCTGGGGTTTGGTGGCTGAAGCGAGTGCAAATTTTACACAGTGGCTTTTAAAAAGCGTATACAGCGTCAAAACAATAACACTCCGCGTACACCTCGTTACGCACATATTACAATCGACGTAAGAGCGCGCCTTTTCGACAAACTACGCAATACCCTACATACCCAAACACAGCGGCGCCGCCACTGCTACGACGTCATTGATTCTGTGTCTCTCGCTCTCTCTCTCCTCGCGGAGGTAGTGGAGGCGGTCTTTTCTCGATAAAATTCACACGCCTTATAAATAAATAGACTCTCCCTGCATCTCGGCTCCTTCGTATTTTTGCCGCGTATATTATACGTCGTACGATATGTACGCAGCAGACGGACGCGGCGCGCGCTTGTGTGTATGTGTGTGTGTATATATACGTGGGAAAACATGGCCCGGAAGATGCGCAGTCGCCCGGCGCGCAGACTCGTGTTTTGCTCATAGCCGTCGCCGCGCGTCTCCTCTCCATCTCGCTTTCGCTTTATGACCCTTCCACGCTGCTGTAGGCGCTTTAATGGTCGCACGCGAGCTAGAGAGAGAGATGAAGACAGAGAGTGAGTGAGTGAGTGAGAGAGGTTTACATTTATTCATCCGAATAAACGTTAGGTTTGCATTTGCATAAAGGGCCGGACCGAGATAGCGCTACTTTGAAATTTCTCTCGCAAAGAGGAGAGGGGAGGTTTTACGAGCGCGAAAGAGCGAGCGTCGCGCGGTCTTTACGGTGTCAAACGGAGAGAGAGAGAGAGAGAGAGAGAGAGAGAGAGAGAGAGAGAGAGAGAGAGAGAGAGAGAGAGAGAGAGAGAGACGAGTGCGCGTGTGTATAGGTATCGAGAAAGTTTGTATGCCTGTGCGCGGCCGTAGGTAGGATTCGTTTTCGCGAAGACGACTACTCGGTCAACACGTCCGTCATTCTTTTTTTCATTCTCTTTTTATCGGATCGCGAAAAGATCCACACACTATCGCGCAACCACGTAAACACTCCTCCACGGCACACCTGGGGACCTAGAGGAAGGTAGGGTGATATGGGAAGTGGGGTTATTTTGAATATTGTAACAAGTGTGCACTGAACAACTGTGATTTTTTTTATGCATAAAAGAATAATAAACATAATTATAACAAAAAAAAAAACGAGTCAAATAATAAGTTTGAACAAATTTTAAAAATATAGATTTTCATAGGTCTTACAGTTAATTTTGCACAAACTTTGCTTGAGTAAAAAGGTGGTTTTTCAAATATTTGGACAATTATAGGTTTGAAGTTTGCAACGTTGGAGTGCAACGAAATAAAAATAAATTGATTTTACTTCAAAGTTATATTGAATTAATTTTGTCTTCGTCTGAAGATTTAGTATTTTATAGTATAAAATAACTTTATGAAAAAGGTTTAGATAAAAATGTTTACTGTCTAGTAATTTTAATTAATTGTAAAAAATTATTTCGTTGCATTCCAACGATGCGAACTTCAGACCCATGGACAATTTCCAATGGTTGTACGAGCCGGCAGCCAAGCTTGTTTACAATTAGCAGTGCGTAAAATGATCAGTTTCTTTTAGTCTAAATTAATATTTAGCAATGCCAAGAAAGTATAAGAAAATTATTTACTAAACTCTCCCACCCTCTCTTCCCCCTCTCTCTCTCTCCCACTGTACCAAAAACTTTAATGAGAGCTTAAATATTTTTTCAAAACAATCAACACATTCTTTAAAAAACTAATTTTTTAAATATATTCTATCCACACCATTTGTCTATAGTCCTTTTATTTATTCTGATCTCATATATTCAATAACCACTCTCTACAAATGGTAAGAATTTTTTCCATGACTGTACAAATAACTTTTATTTATTCGAATCTCATCTATTCAATAAGCACTCTGCAAATGGTAATAATTTTTTTCATGACTGTACCAATAATAATATTGTTAATATAAAACTTTCTACGAAAGTATAAAATAAGGCAAGTATAGACGTTTTTTCTGTATAATCTATAAAATAATAATATTTATGTTTTTTTAAAAGAAATCAAATAAATGCCAGTGAAAAAGTCTTTTACTTCTTTGAGTCATTGTATGCTGAACAAATTATATGTATAGTAAGTACATTCAAATTGTTCATTGCCCCATAGTAATATTGGTTTGGTTTTTCTATCTTGAGTAGTATACGTGTCTGTTCTTGTATTAAAATAACTTTTTCTTGTTCATTAATAATAACTCCAAGGGTCATGAGGGCACTCGTTCATTTTTGTTAATTCAAAATTAGATTTTTCAGACAGTACACAATTAGAACTCCTCAACATTATTGGCTATAATTATATATATCTTCAAAATGACTCGAAAAAAATCTTCTGGTATAATATCTGTAAAAATAAAAACTCTCACAAAGTATCAAGTTTAAAAAAATGATTTTAGCCATTTAACATTTAGCTAGTAAGTACTTATCTAATGAAAGTTATTTTCCCCATTGATTGATAGACGAATAGATCAATTTTTCTCATCACCAGTTGACAACTTGAGATCTTTCAAATACATAACTAATTAACTAACTCACGATATGATAACATTTGTAAAATGTATATCTATAAAATAATAGATAGATAAAAATTCTTCTTCTTAGATTGCTAAGAATAAGTTCTTAACCTAAACAATCTAGCAACTTCTTGAGATCTTTGAAATGTGTTATTAACTAACTCACGATATGATAACATTTGTATATAAAAAAATACTGACATGTTGTATGTAAGGTTAGATCGATCAGATACGGGTGTGTGTGTGTGTGTGTGTGTGTGTGTGTGTGTGTGTGTGTGTGTGTGTGTGTGTGTGTGTGTGTGTGTGTGTGTGTGTGTGTGTGTGTGTGTGTATATATATATACAAGCGTAAGATAGACGACAACCGGAAGTGTCGTAAGAGCTGCAAACCGGACGCCGGAATAAGGAGAAGAAAAGTATAAAAGGAAATCGCACATAAAAAAATTCAGCTCTCTATATCTTCTGAACGAGATAATCTTTTTAAATAAAATGTTTTGATTTGAGTAGAGCAATGAAATGGCTTTCGATTAAGAGGGATATGTTATATAGTAAAAACTAACGCAATATACGTAAAAGCGCATTGAATTTTTCGTAGACCCATTTCAATGTATATGTAGCACGGGTCGCTCCTTTAAGCTTCTTCTATACTTGCCTTCGGAGCGCTCCCGCGCTCCCTGATAACTAAAAAGCAGTTATGATTTGCAGAAAACCTATAGGTTCGTACACGAAGAACTGTAAATGCTATTTTGCAAGGAAATGTCTAAAAGTGGTAGAGCAATATGGAATTCCTTGCGACACTTCATGAAGAGAAGTAAAAGAATTCAAAGAAAATGGCTTGATTTCCAAAAAAGATAACATTTGTTTATGTCTTATACTTTCTAGATAATGATTTTATTCAATTACAGATGAAATCATTTTGAGGTTATGTTAGAAGAATAAAAACATTTTTTTAATTTTGTTTTTTAAATAAATGTTCGAGAAATGTTTTCCTTGCATTGAATTAGCCTTTACATAAAATTTAATAAAAAAAATTAGATTATTGTAAAACTATTTATCTATCTTACCCTCGTGCGAAACCTATACCGTCCTACACATGAGAGGATCTGAGCATTTTGAGGTGCCTACGCGTTATGTAAATTTACAAAAAATGAGGTTATTTTTTCGACAAAACTTTAGCGCTTTTTGTTATTGGGTTAATCCTGAACAAAATCAACTAAGATAGAACATTTACTTTATTACAAATGAAAACCTCTGCCAATTCATTAGCAATTAGCTTCCTCAAACTAAAGTTATTGTTCTAATACATTGATTATTTACATCAGTATATACGTTCCAACTTGCATTTATATGCTGTTGTTATTAATTTATCGATTGAAATCGATTTATTGACTACATATATAATGCTTATACCTTTAAAGGTAGTATAATTTTTTATTTGAATATAACAATTGTTTTAAATGAATAATTAAAAACGATTTATAATTGTAGATATAATAATTACATATGATGATCGAATCAAAATATGTAGATAAGGAAAAAGAGTACAATTACAATGTAAAATGTTTTCAAAGAATACAAATTTTACGTAAAGGCATATTTAACGTTGTTTATACAATTTATTTTTATTACTCTATACTTTCTAAATGAGATATCAATTTACTATGAAAATGAAAAATTCAAAATTATACGAATACATAATTAATTCGGGCAGGGCCTGGGGGGGGGATCAAAGTTTAGACGAACCACTTTAGAATAATGGGTCTGAAGTTTGCATCGTTGAAATGCAACGAAATAATTTCTTACAATTAATTGAAGTTATTAAACAATGGAAATTTTATCTAAACATTTGTTAGAAAGTTATGTTATTTTATAAAACACTAAATCTACACACAAAATTAATATTAATTAGTATAACCATGAAACAAAATGAATTTTTTTTTATTTCGTTGCACTCCAACGTTGAACTTCAGACCCATTTAGAATAAACTAATTTAAATCAAATATAACTTGTTTCTAATGATTTATTTCGAAATATCTTTATTCTATCCTTATTAAAATTCTATTAATGAAATTTGATGTTTTGGACAGTAGGTGAATTGTTACACTCGAAAATATTATTTTCGTAATTTGAAATTTCGAAATTTTGCACAATCTGCATTAGCTTATGGTCGGAATGGAGAAGGTCTAGAGTTGGCTTCAATTCTAAAGTGGATGGTATAAACTTTGGACCCCCCCGCCCCCCCATTAATTCAACATTTTTTAAATTGTTTACAATATTGTTTTCAGAAAAGTAATATAACAGATTTATTGTATGGGTTTTAGAATAGATAAAAGATATATAATTGCGGATGAAGGTGGTTAATTCCTGAAAACTATCGACTCGGGTTCAAAAATCCCCTTCATATTGTTTCTAAAGTGGTATTTTCTAAATTTTGCATATTCATGCAAATAACGAGTATATAAATCTTAATTATTCTATATTTTCAGAATCATAACATTATATATCGTCAGCTGAGAGGTGAAAAGAAAGAATTCGGCTGAGCGCTAAGAAACCAGACAACTCGCCCGAGCGCTAAGAAATCAGACGATCACTGTGGGCCGAGTTGTCTGGTTTCTTAGCGCTCGGCCGAGTTGTCTCTGGTTTCTTACACTGAGAGAAATGTTGTAGTAAAATTTATTATAAACATAAGAAAAATTACTATATTTTGTAGGAACGGAGGGACAAATCGAAATTATAACAATTTTTGCTATGCAACATAGTAATTTTTATGAATGACCTTAAATTTCAAAAAATTAAATTTTTTCTCGTTCTTTCTGTTTTCAGAACTATTTTCAGACTCTAATCATACAATATTTAATGTAAAAATAAATTAAAATGAGAAATAAAAATATTTTTTTTACGAGCGTTGGGATCGAACCTGCAACCTTCACCGCGGCAATCGGACGCGCTAACCACTTACCCAAATAGGATTCTTGAGTGTAAAATTTTGGAACTTGTACATGTCAAACCATCGATTTCAAGAAAATTTCAGATAATATTAAATAATGACAATAAATAACTTTGATAACACAAAGAAACTTATCATTAATGTGCATAATATAAAAATAAAATAATTGAAGTAAGGTTTTGAATGTTTTGTAAACTTAAAAGCAAGACAAAGTGAAATTCCCGTAGAAACATAACCTCAATCAGACACATGGGCGCCTTGATCTGCGCAGAAAGTACTAATGTTGTAGCAATTTTTACTATGTTGGATAGCAAACTTTCTTATGGCCTGTAGCAATTTTTGAATGTGGCACTTTTTACTATGTTTATAGTAATTTTTAATGCGCTACAAAATAAAATTTATACGCTACAAAATAAAATTTAAACGCTACAAAATAAAATTTATATTCTATTTTAATAAAAATTAAAAGCATATATTTAAAATTTTATTATATCACAGTTTTTGCTATGTGTATAGCAATTTTTGTTTTATTTCGTAATACTTTCTAATCAACAACTGTCATAAAAATTACAAGAAATTTTGTAATTATTCATACAATTATAATAAAAATGCAGCATAAAGTGTATTTGTCTCATCCTTCCTATACTTTATAGTAATTTTTATTACAGTTATAATAAAATTTACTACAACATTTTTCTCAGTGTAGCGCTCGGCCGAGTTGTCTCTGGTTTCTTAGCTCTCGACCGAGTTATTTGGTTCTTAGCGCTCGGCCGAGTTGTCTGGTTTCTTAGCGTTCAGCTGAATTGTCTCTTTTCACCTTTCAGCTGACGATATAGCGTTCTAATTTTCTATTGCTTAATCCCGAACGAAATATTTAAAAATAATTATTTGCCAAATAATGAATTTAATAAGTGGTTAAAATTATGAGTTGATAAATAAAATATTCTCTTAGAAAATGCTATTAGAAAATATGAATAAAAAATTTTTAACCTCAAATGTCTGCTCGTTACTATTGGATTTCTTTGGCCAATGAACTCGGTTTGAAGATATATAAAAGCTATCTCTGCCACATTTCAGGACGATTGATTGATTTTTACTTTTGTTATCGTATGACAACGCACTTTTTTCTAAAATAATTTTTTTTCTCAACGAATGAAGATAATCTCTTGAAATTTTAAAACAATGTTGTACTCGATAAGTGTAATAAAAAGTTAAAATTTTGAGTCGATAAATAAAATATTGTTTTAGAAATTAATTAACGAATTATAAACCATATTTTCATTAATAACAAATGACAGACTAAAGATAATTTAAATATTAAAAAAAGAAAATGTAGGTAATTTAAAGACTTTTCAATAAAAATGTATTATGTTAAGTAATACTAATTAAAAAAAAAAGAAAAAGAAAAACGAAAAATTCAAAATCGTTTTTTGGTCATAAAACAAAAGAAAATCAATAAAATCGAAAAATACGATATGTACTTCAAAATATCCTCCGAAACGAAAAGAATAAGCTTTATCCGATGAATATCGGTAGAATGGTTCAAAATGGGTGTGAAGTTTGCATTGTTGGAATGTAACGAAATAATTTTTTACAATTGCTCAAAGTTATTAAATAATGGAAATTTTATCCAAACCTTCGTTATAAAGCTATTTTATACTATAAAACCCTAAATCTACACAAAATTAATATTAATTAGTATAAACTTGAAGTAAGATGTATTGTTTTTTTATCGTGAATAGCCCAAGTACTCATGCAAGTGAACAAAGCTGCCCCCCCACACACATACACACACTCACACGCACGCACGCACGTACGCACGCACGCACGCACACACACAAATGTTTTTGCTCAAAAACGACGGATTTTCGTACCGAAAATCTTAAAACATTTAAAACTTTTTAAAATTTTTGTCTTAAAAAATTTTTTTCCCCGTTACAAAGCTTCTTCTTTGAGGA
The DNA here is from genome assembly GCA_036365515.1 of Torymus aiolomorphi. Classification (NCBI taxonomy): domain Eukaryota; kingdom Metazoa; phylum Arthropoda; class Insecta; order Hymenoptera; family Torymidae; genus Torymus; species Torymus aiolomorphi. Next base: position 219,630,584 of record CM070875.1, on the reverse strand, counting down.
AGCAAAATTACATCAGGCTGAAAAATTGCATACCCATATCGCCCTCTCCCATACACTGACACAGACACACACACACAAACATTCCTCGAGGGCTTCTCGAGTACCTCCCGCTCATTATATACCCGGAGCTCGACACATCGACGTTAATCGGCGCCTCTGTGAAGAGACCCGGTGCTACGACCAGGGGCTATCTTTCTCTCTGCCGATAGTTATCTTTATTTTCCGCTTCCTCGTCTCGGCTGGGCAAACACACACGCATGCACACACACATATGTATTTCCGGCTCTCGGTGCACGACGACGACAGCGGCGCGGTGAATGATTGATAATGCGCAAACAGATGCACGCTCGTTATCACTTCATTCGGCACAGGTGTGCGTCTGTGCTTCTCTTGTTATTTTTATTATTTTTGATACAGACTTGTTGACCTTTGCTTTGAAAAATCGTAACGTCGCGTATTAGCGTTTAGAGCTAACGACGCTCACTTACCGCGCTTAATCGGCAATTTTTCAATTTCTAAAAATGCTTTTGGTGTAATTAACCGTTTCGATCGCGCGCTCGCTCACTAGTTCAAGCATTGCGTAATCTCAATCGAGAGAACTCGTTTCGCGCACGAGAAAACAACCTTCTCCGGATAATTACGCGCCGTTCTCGCGTCGAATACGAAGCATACCAGAAATTCCTCTTATAAACATGTAATTCGGAAAGTACAACGGCCGAATCGCATGCTCGTTACCGATCAAAACAAGCTACGCTCTTCGAAAACTACCTTGCGAGGTGTTAAAATGTACATCGTGCTCCGCGCCAGGTACAAGCGAGAAAATATAATCAACGTCGATCGGGCGAACAAACAGAGTCGTAAAATTAAAAATAATAAAAGGCCTATCGCGAGCTCGAGAGCGTAATGAGCGACGCGTTGCCTGCCAACGCCTTGTTCCGCGAATCCGCTATAATATTATTATAGTCCCGTCAATGAAGAAGAGGCGCACGCGCGATCTCAACTCGCGCCAAGGTGAATGAGAGATAGGCTTGTTGTTTACTCGAAAACGCTGCGCTCCCCACCGGTGTTTTACGTCGCTCGGGGAGAGCTCATTCATAAATTAAAAATCGAGCCGCGCGGCCATTCATCGGCGAGCGTGAGAGCGCTGCTCTGCCACAAGCAGGTTTTTTTTAGTATAAAAACTTAGTGGGCTAGCGCAAAATTTTCCTAAAAGCGAAATAATAAATTGGTAGCAACGAGTTTCGTGCGCGAGCAAGTGTGTTATAGGGTAGATGTCCGTATTAGTGTGGGTTTAAGAAACTCTTCAGTTTTGTCGCATAATAATAGACTATTTAAGCTGTATCAGAGATTCCGGGTGGTTTATATAGATAATAAAAGTAATAATCTACACGAAACAATTTTTTTTATAGAAAAATATTTATATTTACGAAAGTTACAAGCAATATAAAAAAAAAATTTTGTACGCATTTGTGTGCCCTGGCAGACATCAAAGTACATTTTTGTGTGCCCCGTATTAATGTGGATATACACGTTTGTGTGCCCCACATTAGTGTGTCTTGATAACATTATGATTGCCAACAAAATTATTTTGTTAACTGTAGTGCATTTATAATCAATTTCTAACCCTTGTTTACATTGAATGTTAATTAATTCCAATACGGTAAAAACTGCTGAAGGTTGTCAATGCGATATGAAACAACGTTTGTGCGCAGACAACCTAACCTAACTTTTCTGTTCAAGCGCCGATACGAGCATGCTCGTATTGTATTTGTGCACACACAAATCTGGACAGGTCGTTTTTCACTGGCCCTATTAGTAGACACCATTAATTAAATATTAAAATCAATTGAAAACCTTTATATTAAGGTTTATTATATAACATAATATTATTTTATGATATAATCAATTGTATCCCACATTAAAATCCTTCCGAAACATTATTTAATGTTACTTTTAAAAATGTCATTTCTTAGCAGGTTTGGACAAGGAAACACCGTGACACACCGCAAACCGTGAAATATATTTTTGAAAGTTCTTTTTTAATGTTATAGTAAATGAAAACAAATTAAGTAATTAATTCTATTTAAACTTAATTAACTATACTTTATGAAAAAAAATATTTTAGTGTTACTTTTTTACTCGTTCACTTCTAGGATATGTTTTAATAATAGGGCACACAAATATGGACAGGCACACTAATACGGACCACTACCCTATGCGCGCTATTCTTCATCCGCTTAAATGGGTTAGCCGGTGATTCTTGTTAACGTATTCCATTAACGTGCGGCGCGAGTAATGTTTATGGCTGGTAACGCTCGAAAAAGCTTTCGGGTTTGTATATTCGTTCATTAATCAGAAACCGATTGGAGCGTAGATACGTGAAGTGGGGATGTATTTTTTTGTAGAAACTGGTTTTATTTATCATATTGTTTACAAAGAAAGAGTCGAACAATAATTTCCATAGTCGCATGCCAACACGCACACACACACGCACGCACGCACGCACACACACACACACACACACACACACACACACACACACACACACACACACACACACACACACACACACACACACACACACACACACACACACACACACACACACACACACACACACACACACCTAAAATACACTTCATATCGATGGCAAACACTTTAAAAATTATTTCCATATGCATTTTCCTCACAAAGGAATCGTATAATTATATAAACACAAAAACACCACCTTCACATTTACTTCCACGCGAAACTTCCATATTTTGAAACTCCACCACGCGTTATCACACTCACAATCCCCTCACACCGCCCCGGCGCCAAATCCAAAACGCTATCAGGGCTCGCGTGCGCGCGTTTAAAAATCGCTCTCATTATACACACTCCGCCGAGCGCGCATGAATGTACCGCAGTACCACACGCTCATCTCTCTCGCACTCTCCGCGCCGGCGGCCGTAGTGCGGGCCGGGGAAAAAAAGGCGACGGTGGTATAAGTAGAGTGGGAGAAGAGAAACAGCGCGTATATACGCGCGGCGGCGTGCCGAACGCGCGCGCGCGTTCTAGTAAACAAGTTGTGCGCGCCGCCGTGCGGCGTTTCTCTCGCTCGTTCGTTTCTTTTTTTGTCCCTCTTCTTCGACGCCGAGGAGAGAAGTATATATGTGTATAATATACTTATAATATAATAGAATAGGATGGAGTAGAGATAGACGTGGCGTGGTATATATTTATAGGCATCGGAGAGAGAGAGAGAGACAGAGAGATGAGGGCGTCGAACGCGTGTATGCTGGGGGCTCCCTCCCTCGCAGCACACACACCACACACGCGCGTGTTTTTGTTTACGCTGCTGCTGCTGCGGGAGCGTTACGTGCGCGAAATTCGCTGAAACCGGGCCGAGCGGCGGCGGCGGCGGCAGCTCCGTCGAGGTCGCGCAGAGAGAGAGATAGAGGCAGAGAGAGATGGAGTGTAGTAGTAGGTACTAACACTACGCGCTCTCGCTTGCTTCCTCTGTCTGCGCGGGGACGGATGCCTATCCATGTGCGTGTGTGCCTCTCTCTCTCTCTCTCTCTCTCTCTCTCTCTCTCTCTCTCTCTCTCTCTCTCTCTCTCTCTCTCTCTCTCTCTCTGCGTTATGGAGTCTCTTTTCCTTCTTCCTTTGGCCGGCGTTTCGAGCCTCGCGCGATTTGTCTCTCTGCGGCGTGTGTATAGTGTGTATAGGGTGTCTCGTTCGGCGAGAGAGAGGTTTGTTTGTCCGTAGAGTGAGAGTGAGAGAGAGAGAGAGAGAGAGAGAGACGTAGTAGGGATTCGCCGAGCTTCGCCGAGTTTTGCTTCTTTTTTTGGGCGGTGGTTGCCTCATGGGGTTGTATTTTCTACTTGATAAACAAAGGCATGGTACTTTTCGGTCTTCTTGTGATAATTAATTAACGAAAATGTCGATTCCACGAAACGTTATCCCCATCACGCGTCAGGCGCAATAAAGAAACATTTACGAGCGAATGACAAGATAAATTGGCTTATATTTGATTTTTATGGCGAATCGAGAGCGTCTCTCGCGCACTCTCCTTCCCATTCTGCCTGTCTGTTTTTCTCTGTCTCTCTTTCTCCTCCCCCCGCCCGGTTTTATTGTAGTAAACAATCTGACGCAAGCCTATGGAAGCTTTCGTTTGACTACGTTTCGTTACACTCGTGACCTATAGCGTACACCAGCGCGCGCATTACGCATAGTTATATAGGGGAAGTCCGGACAAGACGGTAAGTACGAGCACGTTGGAGCACTTCGCTAATAGTGATTTGTTTTATTTTTGTTTATGATATTTTTTAATGTTTTTTTGCACATATTATTGCTTCTATTACATAAAAAAATCAATTTTCGCCCAGAAGGTACACAAAAATACATGAGGAAAACTGATCGTGGCAGTTGGAGCCAAGAGTTACTTGTAAATGCGACAGGAAAAGTAACAAAAAGGGGATTGTTATTATTACTATTGTTTAGAATGGACTCATGAAAGCTGCGCCATTTAAATGCTCTGATTACGTTATTTGTATGACTCAAGCAAAAATTAAAAAGGTGTTCCATCTTGTCCGGCTGATTTTTCGAGTCGTCAAAAACTACCTTCGTTTCTTTTATTATGCAAAATTATATTAATTTCATTTTTGCTGGGCATTGTTTTATATTCTTTTTTGTTATTATAAAAGCTTGAAAAATATATTTTATAAATTTTTTTTTATAGTTTATTAATGTTTTTCCTTAAGGGTACCGTCTTGCCCGGGTTTCTCCTACACACACATGTTTGAGTAAAAAATCGAAATGAATTTATTTAAATTTTATGAAGTTTATTTAACAAGTTTAGTTACATTTGTAATACGTCCGTTTGCTTCGTACGACAGAGAAGATCTGACATGTTTTTTGTTTGTATCGCGTTGCTAAGAAACTATAATTATTCAATTATTTTTGGAATCTTTCGCGCAGTCAGAAAGTCGACTAATCTGCCTCTTCGCATCTCGTGACGTAATTTCTCTTTATCGATCTTGAGAAATAGCTGCGACCCCGTCGATGACAATCATCTCCGTGCTCGCAACCAAAGAACGTAGAGCCCCTGCGCTCTACGTTAGCTCGAAAAATCCCAAAAACAATCTTTTCAATCAAAAATACATAATAATTTAATAATAATAAATTTTGAAGCGAGCAGACTTACAATTTATAATAGTACAAAATTTTAACTAATTTATAACTGAACAAGTATACACATATGTACGTATAGATACGCTGATGCTTTAAATATCGATTATTTTGTTCTTTTGCCGTGTGATTAATCGACACGGTGCGTCGTTTGAATTTTTTTTGTTTTTTTCTTCTATTTATTAAACGTTTGTCGTGGAAGAAGAGAAGGCTGCGTGATCTCTGAATTGCAAAACGCTGATTAATCGATTGTTTTGGCAGCGTTTGGCGCGTCTGAAGTTTGCAACGTTGTATCGCAACGAAATAAAAAAATATTTGATTTTACTTGTAAGTTTATAATAATTAATGTTAATTTTGCATGTAGATTTATTATTTTATAGTATCAAATAACTTTATAACAAAGATTTAAATAAAATTTCCATTGCTTAATAACTTTAATTAATTGTAAAAAACTATTTCGTTGCACTCCAACGATGCAAACTTCAGACTCATGGCGTTTGTATGTTCAGAGCTGACGTATAGCTGTGGGTACGTCCTCCCCATACGTTGTGATATATTTGAATTTATGAAAATTTTCTTCTACATGTGCTGCACTGGGTAACTGCGAAACGTGAGTGCACTTGGAAATGGGATACCTTGTTTTGTTGAGTGCGTGCGTGCGTGCGTGCGTGCGCGCGCGCGCGTGTGTGTGTGTGTGTGTGTGTGTGTGTGTGTGTGTGTGTGTGTGTGTGTGTGTACAAAAACATTTTAATAGGTCGTCGCGCGGTACGAAGAAAAGCCAACTTGGAAGTTACAGGCGAAAAAAAGCCAAAAACGCGTCTAAGACGAAGAAAAGCCAGTTTGGGTCCTCCCAGACGAAGAAAAGCCAGTTTGCGCCCTCCCAGACGAAGAAAAGCCAGTTTGACTTGTCTCAGACGAAAAAATGCCAGTTTGCGCCGTTCCTGTGGAGGAAAAATCCCCCAACTGACTGCATCTAATCAATTACTAGTTATCTTATTATCTTGACTGATCATCTTTTTATTTTATGTTTTTAAAAAGATTTTTAATATTTTTGGTTATCTTTTTATCGTTATCTTATTTTATTATCTGAAAGTTATCTATAAGATAACAACTAAATGTTACTTTCGTTTGAGAAGTCAAACTGGCTTTTCTTCGTCTGGGAGGGTGCAAACTGGCTTTTCTTCGGCTGGGAGGACCCAAACTGGCTTTTCTTCGTCTTAAACGCGTTTTTGGCTTTTCTTCGCCTGTAACTTCCAAGTTGGCTTTTCTTCGTACTGTGCGACGAGGTGAGAATTTTCTGAGGATCATTGATGAATTTTTCATTATGAAATTTTTTCGCTTATTAAAAAAAAAATGCCCACCATAGTACAGAATACCTCGAAATAACATGATATTCCTACAATTTTTTAGTTTCATTTTACAATTTATGTTTTATTTGTCATATTAAATCCTTTATTAGAGGAAATATGAAGCTCGAGTGTCGAATTAATTACAATTATTAAGCAATGGAAATTTTACCTAAACCTTTGTTAGAAAGTCATTTGATACTATAAAAGAATAAATCTACACGGAAAATAAATATTAATTATGGTAAACTTGAGGTAAAATCAAATATTTTTTTATTTCGTTGCACTACAACATTACAAACTTCAGACCCATATTATATTGAAAATAAGTACGATACGTGTGTGTGTGGGTAATATACACACATACACAGACCCATAGGGGAGGGCGGGGCACGTGTGACACCCTAACTTTGATTAAAAATAACAACTAAACCGTGTGTTATTTCAAAATGTACAAACACGGAATAATTAGATCAGAAAAAAATAAAATAAAATAAACTATTAACTTTTTCTTCATTTTCTTTTAATTATTGATAAAATACAGAAAAGAAATTCTGAAAAAAATTCTCTACGTACCCCACCGGAGGGTGGATTGTGGCACCCGACGGGGCACGCATGGTACGATCAAATTTAATATTTTACTGTAGGTATTTTTTAATTCTTTTTTCCAATAATTAATTCTTTAATAATTATGCCATAATAAAATTTTCAAAAATCAAATAATTAATCAGTCTTTTGAAAATTTAAAATTTGATTTTTATTAAGGAACATAACAATTTTTATTACATTTTAATAAATGATTATATATTATAAATTCCTTCTTATAAAATATGATCACAACATAATACTTTTGTTTGATTAACAAATTATCATTATTATTACAATAAGTTTAAATTTAAAGATTTCGCATCATTTTCATCTATGTAGCATATTTGAACTACCTGACCATTGAAAAAGGCAGTTTGAGTATCTACAATTGATTCTTCAATCGATACTTCTCTAAAGTAATTATGCTTCGTGTCTCGTTCTCGAGATCACTAGGTAGTACCGCCAGTGTACACAGATGTCGCCACAAACTTCAGCTATCCCCACTTCTAAAACTCGGCTGCTGGCTCGCCCCGCCATGCCGGCCGGTCTCTCTCGTCATAACGCTTTTTGTGCGCGTAGAGTATGTCACGCTTTAGCTACATGGCGGTAGAAGAGAAGCCTTCGTTTTTCATCCTTTACGGAAGGATTATTGATGAAGATTTCCCGACTGCCGTATTCAACTGTGGAAGCAGATAAATAGTGCTTAACCTTTCGGACGATGTCTCAGATTCAGAATCGTCATTATTTGGATTAACAAGTAAGTATACGTTCCAGGACGTTTTTGTGCGGCGGCGTGTTAACACGAGAAGTTATAGACATGCCGCCCAAATCTCAATGGACTGTAGTTATGCATGTGTAAGAGAAAAGAAAAAATATACTTCTCTTATAAACTGCATAAACTATAGATCTTTATTGTGTTCTTTTTAAGCCGTTAGACGGTTTGGGTTGTAATCTTTGTTTTACGGCGAGCTCACACGAGAGGTGAGACAGGTCGTATGTTTGACATAACCTGTATTATCATGACTACATGATCCTTTGTTTGGCAGTGAGCTCACACGAGAGGTGAGACAAACTGTACATAACCTGTATTAACATGATCTTTTGTTGGCAGTGAGCTCACACGAGAGGTGAGACAAACTGTACAACTTGACTAGAGTTATGTAATGCGTCTGGCTACAGACAGCACATAACCTAGATCTGCATATTGCTCTTCCAGATTCGCAAGTGAGTTGATAGATGGCGGCGAGGTAAACAAGAATCACAATCTCGCAACGCTAATGCAGCTTATGCTTACAAGAATCTGGTAGAGACAGAGTCTGAAAAGACAAATTAATTTTCAGAAAAACAAGAAAATGCTCGGAATTTAGTTACCGGTAATTTTCCTTATCTCATTTATAATGAGTAAAAATAAATGATAGGCTTTTTCATTGAGCAAAAGACTATCGGTGTTATGCGATTACATTGCCAACTTATTCAAGGAAGAAACTGCCGAACATTTCGACGGTTTTTTCGCTTAAGCGCACTTAGATAGCTATGCCCGAATGTACGATTAAAGGAATATAATCTTCCTCCTAATTTCCTCAATGAGTAAGGCCGAGAACCATCTCAAGCGAGATACATAAGGGCGATGGAAGGAAAAAAGTCCCTGCACCAGAGAGAGCAGGTTCGTTTCCCAAATCAGGATCGATTTTACAGCAATACACAGTTCTCGATCTACTGTTTGTCTCGCTGAATACGAAAGATAGGCGCATGCAGCTAGTGCTATATAACTCATGTACTGAATGGTCATGAAGTTTAACCTTAATGCTGCGCCATTGGAGTGTTACATTTTAAAGCATATTCTTAATATATAAAAATCCTATTCTTGAACTGTCGTCTTATCGATCATGTAAACAATCGAATAAAATTTTCGAAGAAAAGACAAAAACAGGTGTGCGTAGCGCGCCAGTTAACGTTAGCCATTATAAAAAAAAAAAAAAAAGACAAGCCGCAAGGACTGGTTCGTCTAAAGAAAATTTTATTTCTAATTTGAAAGCATTTGGCAAGAGAAACATTGGCGCGTGAAGCGTGCATGAATCTTTCTAGCCTGATCAAAGAATTGATAGAATAAAGTATAAAGGGTGCTTTGCGACCCTGCTCACTTCCTTTTCAATTTCTTATATATATTGCCAAGCAGTGCGTTGTCATGTTTTTGATGATCGTTAATTCTTTTTTTTTTTTTTTCATAAAATAGTACGATTCAAGATTATATCAATCGATTGCGAAATAAATTATTGAAAACAAAAAATAAATAAATAAATAAATAAATAAACATTTGTGTGCATAGCACTTCAATTAACGCAAAATTATATAATAATTACTATGATTATAATATTATAATAAAAAGGTAATTGTAAATGCATAGCATCAGATTCTTTAGAACGTTTTGAAAACAGGCTGACGTTCGTTGGTTATTATACTGGTCGTATATATGTAAATCAAAATGTGTCAAAATTTTAATTTTAAGTTAATTAACGATAATTATCGTGGTTTGATTTCGAGTCTTTCAATATGGATTTCTTGCGGGTATAAAAGTTACTCTTCAAGAATTACGAGATATCGAATTCAAACATTTCTGTTACTAAATTTTGTCAACGCAATTATCAACTTACAAATAATAATTATATTATTATAAAGAGTATAATTTATTCTTTACTCATATGTATTACTGATAATGTTTTTAGTCAATTCTGACTAGATCCGTTGGGAGCGAGGAAGAAAATAAATCTCCCAAGATGTTAAATATTTGCGACGTTTCGTCGACGGATTTGTCGACCGTGAATACGATTAACAACTTAGATCATATTTATTACTCATTAGCTAAGGCTATATACATTTAAGGTTATTTATATATTTTTCGTATTTATTAATCAACCAAGATATCATAATCTTAAATTTTTGACTTTAAGTATTTGTTACGCTACTTAAAGTATATATACTGCCTAAATTCTTACTGACCTATGATATGTCAGTCTTACTGACCTATGATATGTCTAGGTCTCATAAAGGCGTTTTTAACAACCCCTTCACGATTCTTACAAAGTGATATGGATAAACTATTATTTGAATCAAGTAACTGGTGGTCTCAGTCAACACCAAATCTATATCAAAATGTTATTTCGATGCTTTAGTTCGTCTAAATTTTTCTATAAAGGTAAAATATCAGGTGAATTACCGTAGATTATTCGTTTATACACTGAAAAAAAAAAAATTCCAATTGAATCATTTAAATACATTTTATTGAAAGAAAAAGTAATTGAAAGAATTGAGGCGTCATTGAAGTTATTACACGACTCATTAATTCAAATATATATAATGATTGTCTTAATATTATATTATAATTCTCTTCATTTAATATTTGAATTGGAACTTTTGCTCCTTATTCAAGTAAAATAGAACGATAGTAGTGTCTATCCGTAATCTGACTTTAGTATTACTAAATACTTAGTATTTTGTGTATTTAATCAATATATATTTGTATAAGAAAAAATCTCGCGAGTTTGTTGTGATAATTTAACATAATTATAATTCTTTTTTTTTTTTTTTTTATTACAAAATTCTACAGAAATATCGTACATAGTCTTAGAGAACAAAGATATTCTACAAGAGTATGAGGTATGGTTGATTTCAGTTGGGTTAATCAAATAATTAAGTGAATAATAATAATAATAATAATAATAACAACAAGTTTTGAGACTCTAGTGATTGAATAATAATAATAGTCGTTTACTGTACATGTAAAAGATTTAAAAAGTTTTAAAACATTGCGTAATAATAACATCTTTTTCAATACGAGAAAATTACATAAAAACATAAGAAATATACAATATCCTTTCTTAAAGTGATGAGCAGCCATGTTGAAGCATCAAAAGGCTTGATTTTGATTGGTCGATAAGAAGAAGGCGCGAAAAATTTACTGTTTGGAATTTAATATTTGAATTTTTTAATGGAATTTTTACATTTAGGGTAGTATAAAAATGATTAAGTTCTGACTTTGAAAAAATACTTAAATAAGTTAAAAGTAAAACGTAATGAAGATAGCACACATAACCTCAAAAGAGAAAAGTACGCGCGAAGCGCGTTTGAATATCGCTTGTACATTGAGATTTCAATGTGTCATCGACGAATTTTCAGTCTTCCCAATATCGTATCTATGTTATAATATCACAGTTAAAACCTAGAAACTAAAATGTTACGTTTGAAAGTGTTTTAGTTCAAATGATTTAATTATTAAGATAAACAGTGGGATGTAGTTCGATTTTATAAACATAACTATTACATGTGGTAGATTCTGATAAAGCTAGTCCAGTAGCTGATTCTGATACTTAAAGTACTTAAGTTAAATAGTTTTCTTTTTCAAACGAAGTTCGTAATTGTCTAGAATTTAGAATTACTGAAATAAAAGACTGAATAGTCACTCTGACCTAGTGATCTCGAGAACGAGACACGAAGCATAATTGGACGATCGAGCGAGCCCGCCGAAGGCGGGCGAAGCTCGATCATAATTATGCAGAGGGTCTCGTTCGAGAAGATCACATCCCACCCTTAAATAAATTTTAATAAAAATTTATAACATAAAAATACATATAATAACATATATTATTCATTTAACATTATCTTAAGAACGTTCCCACCCATTGATAACATACGGACAACATAGCAACTGTAAACTATATGACGAGAGAGACCGGCCGGCCTGGCGGGGCGAGCCAGCAGCCGAGTTTTAGAAGTGGGGATAGCTGAAGTTTGTGGCGACATCTGTGTACACTGGCGGTACTACCTAGTGATCTTCTCGAACGAAACCCTCTGCATAATTATGATCGAGCTTCGCCCGCCTTCGGCGGGCTCGCTCGATCGTCCAATTTCCATTATTTACGGAAGCTGAATTATTATTAACAATGGATAAATCAAGCTAATTTGTGTTTAAGTCTTCAAGTGGCTTTTTTCTACTCTAAATATAACTTAATACGCAGTCGAAATAATCGTTATTTACTTATTAATGTAATAATTGAAACTAAAAACTAGTTAAAACTAAATTATTGCACTGCGTAGTTGTTAACCCATCTTGCTCCGTTTTTGGTTTGTAGGTTACATCACTTCGCTCGGCGGCCGCCGCGGCGCACTGATACGCCCGAGTGTGCCACGCGTGTCCCGCCAGGGTGTCACGTCATGCCCCATTTTAATACCATTTTCATTTTTTAATTATATTATTTATAAAGATTTTCTGAAAATAACAAAAACAAGGCTTGAAAGATAAAAGTTGAAACTATCAAATAGGTTTGGTCTCATTTAGAAAAAAATCATTTTCTCGTTGCTCCAAGCGACTTAAAAATGAAGTCAACCTTGTTTCTAAGCACCGATTTTCAATCTTATTAAATTAAATGTTAAACATTATCTATAATCTCAAAAGTATAGAGGAAAATTCTAAAAGCATATCTAATTAGGTTTACGTAAAAATTACATTTTTTGCATTCATTAATATTAAAAATATGAGGGTGGCAATCTTAACTATCTGACACGTTATGCCCCGCCCTCCCCTACACAAATCCCACTCAACTGCTCGCCTTTATAGTTTGAACAAAAGTGCCCAAGAAGCACCGCATACCAATTAACCAAACAAGTCACATTAGACACAGCCTAACAAGTCCCATCCTACGACGATATCACTCGAAAATTATTTCCTGCGAGACGATGGCACCACAGACTGCGGCCCCGGCAAAGGCCATCGCACGACAGACCTAAAGAACCGCGCGCAGTCGGGCACGAGAAGAAGCCGAAGAGGAGGAAGCGAGAAGGAGAGAGGGAGGGAGAGAGAGAGAGAGAGAGAGATTCGCAAAGAGGTTACTTACTCGCGCGACGTAAATATGCATTATCGCGTCTGGCTCTTTCTCTTTCTCTCTCTCTCTCTCTCTCTCTCTCTCTCTCTCTCTCTCTCTCTTTCTCTCTCTCTCTCTCTCTCGGCCCGGAATTTTCGTAGTCCGTGTGCGGCGCTGTGCCCCTTGGATAATCTTCCGCGCTCACGCGCCTGCGCAGAAGAGGAAAGGGAAAGGTTGGGGTTTCCAGGATGATGCGGGAAAATTTTTTCGGGGAGAGGGGAGAGAGGCCATGATTTTCCAAGAAGCAGGAAGAAACTGCGTAGTATTTTATAGCGCGAAATTTCCACGTGCAATTCCAGGCTAATTTGAGAATTTGTAATAAGTGCATAATTAATAATCAATTAATAAAAGGTTCGTTGATTAATAGATTCTAGTTGCGTGATTAATTATTGGATTTTTGAAGTTGTGGAAAATCATAAGTATTAAATCGCGTAATTATACATGTAATAAATTATCGTTTATTTCCCCGATACGAAGAAAATTACTTTCGACTTTTAAGAATTGAAAAGAAAAAACAAAGGACCAACTAAAACTATCACGTGCCCCGCTTTCGCGTTCCAAGCCATGACGAATACACACAGATCGTGCAATATACTATACATAAACACACGTGGAATATTTCATGACGGGTCACATATAGTGTATTTTACATCGTGTGGCGCGGAGAGAGAGAGAGAGAGAGAGAGAGAAAGAGAGAGAGAGAGAGAGAGAGAGAGAGAGAGAGAGAGAGAGAGAGAGAGAGAGAGATTCGTGTGTGCGCGGAGGAAATTAGAAAGATTCCGGAGACACGCTGTTCCGGGAAAGGAGGGAGGAAAAGGTCGAAATGCCGACGGGCTCTCGGAGTCACGGTTCGGGGAAGTGAAGAGCGCTCGTGTGTAGTGTGAATTAGATGCAAAGTGGTCGTGAAATTCGATGCAGGAAAATGACAGTTGTTTTATCGTCTATAGTCGGTTTTATGATCGGGTATTTTTTCAGGTAAATTTTTATCTGGAATTTTCTTTATAAAGAAAAATTCACGTGCGTCAAATTCCCCCGCATCACAACGAGGCTCTTTCCTAGCGTATGCGCGTTACGATGCACAATTTTGGACGACGTGTTCTTGTTTATGCACATACTGATTGTGCACATATTAATTGTGCACACTTTAACATTGGCATATATCTATATATATATAGATCTGTACCAATGCTATCTGTGCACAATAAATATGTGCACAATCCTTATGTGCACAAACAAGAACATGCCTTTTGGACGCAGGACTGTGGAGGTAAAGTGGGGATATGGATATAAGAGAAAAATTGTTAAAAAAATAGAAAGGAGAATTTAAACGCAAAAGACTGTCTTCGACGTAGATACACTGAGAGAAAAAATCTAAGTTAGCAGAAGTCAGGCATGCCGGCATAGCCGAAGTACGTTAAGGAGGTTCAGTTATTACATCAAAATGCAGAGAACAATTTAGAATTGTTATATATTGTTCTTTAATTTGAAAGAAGATTACATGAATTTTTTCAGTATTTTTTATAATTCTTTTTTTTATTTTCTCGAAAAAAATATTGAAAATCGAGTTTTTAATCTAGGCTCTTATGGGGAGTGAGGTTATGTGACCTTTGAACATAAAAATCTCTTATAAAAAAGCAGAAATACAGTTAAAAGACATTCATTTTAATAGAAAAATAATCAAAGAATAAAACGCAGGGGATCTTGGTCGCTTATAAGGCATTTGGAAAAGAGGTGAAAACGTAAACAAAACGCAGAGTTCGTCGGCTGTGTGAGGAGGTGCGTGGTAAGCGGTGAACGCGCGCGGGAGCGGAGAGGGGACGTCCCTAGCCTCACCTCGCAGCATGACACGACCGAACCTTCTTAAGCTAAAATCGCCGAAGAGTTCGGGAGTTGCTGCTGGAAAGTCAGGAAAAGTCTAAAATAGCCGTAGACCCCACCGTGAATTTTGTTTACACCTCCAAAGCAATTTTTGCTTGGCATAAAAGCAATTTAAGCCTGTGTCTTCAGTGCGATTTACTTAACTCTCAAAGCGTTACCGACCGGACGGTACTAAAGCATATATTACCTGACAGCACCGCAGTTTTTCGCGTTTACGTGTCGGAATGTATCCAATGCATGATCTACGTGTTCGGGGTGGCCGATGATGGAGTCTAGGTAGTGTGCTCCGTAGGTTTTTGTGTCTAGGTGTCGTAAAGTATCCAAAGCGTGATCTCGGTGTTTGAGGTCGCCGATGATGGAGTCGAAGAAGTGCGCTCCGTAGGTTTCTGTGTCTAGGTGTCGAAATGTACCTAATGCGTTGTCTAGGTGTTTGGGGTCGCCGATGATGGAGTCTAGGTGTGCGCTCCGTAGCTTTTGTGTCCAGGTGGTGGAACATGTCCAAGGCGTGGTCTAGGTGTTCGAGGTCGCCGATAATGGAGTCTAGATCGTTCGCTCCGTAGTTTTTCGCGTCTACGTGTCGGAACGCATACAATACGCGATCCAGGTGTTCGTGGTCGCCGATGATGGAGTCTAGGAAGTGCGCTCCGTAGGTTTTTGAGTCTAGGTATCGGGATGTGTACGTTTTGACACTTAGACGCAAAAACCTACGGAGCGCACTTCCTAGATTCCATCATCGGCGACCCCGAATACCTACTCCACACATTGGGTAAATTTCGACACCTAGATGCAGAAACCTACGGAGCGAACTTCCTAGACTCCATCATCGGCGACCTCAAATACCTAGACAACGCATTGGGTACATCTCGACACCTACACACAGAAACCTGTGGAGCGCACACCTTCACTCCATCATCGGCGACTACGAATACCTGGACCACGTATTGTATGCGGTCCGACACGTAGACGCGAAAAACTACGGAGCGCACCATCTAGACTCCATTATCGGCGACCTCGAACACCTAGACCACGCCTTGGACATGTTCCACTACCTGGACACAAAAACCTACGGAGCGTGCCACCTAGACTCGATAATTGGCCACCTTGAACACCTGGACCACGCATTGTATACGTTCCGACACCTAGACGCAAAAACCTACGGAACGCACTTCCTTGACTCTATCATCGGCGACCTCGCACACCTAGACCACGCTATGGATATGTTCGACGCCTAGACGTGGGCTACACCCATTGTGTTCGACTGTTTCTTAGGTTAATTCTACCTGCCCTCTGCCAAGCAAATATCTCATTTTACTGCCAAGTAAAAACTGCTTGGATCGATGAACAGAAGTTGCTTTACGCCGCTTGCTTGGGTTAGCAAAGCAGATTTCGCTTGAGTCCCGAGCAGAAATAGACGTTGTTTTTTCAGTGTATATGAGAGTCGGGCAGAAACAAGATAGGCAAAGGTCACGTGACCTTTGGCGCTCGTGCGCTTAGGCTGTTTTCCGGAGCACTTGGTCAATTTTAACCTTTGCTGTCCTACTCGACGACGACTCCAGCTGTTTTGACTGGAGTTTTCAACATTTCTGGCTTTTTTTTCTCAGTGTACGCCGCGTTCGCGTTTGGGTGTCGTGGAAACATCATTTCGCGGCGAATCCATCTGTAACATATGGTCAGAATATTGGGTTAAAGTTTAATCAGTGTGGAGTGAACATTATCTTAAGAACGTTCCCACCCATTGATAACATATGGACAACATAGCAACTATAAACTATATGACGAGAGAGACCGGCCGGCCTGGCGGGGCGAGCCAGCAGCCGAGTTTTAGAAGTGGGGATAGCTGAAGTTTGTGGCGACATCTGTGTACACTGGCGGTACTACCTAATGATCTTCTCGAACGAGACCCTCTGCATAATTATGATCGAGCTTCGCCCGCCTTCGGCGGGCCATTTTTAGAGCCATACTTTGAATATCTTTACATCGTAACAAAATATCAATAGTGAGTGCTTCAGCACTTTCGTCCCACCGTAACCATCATCTCATCAACTAAACGTCCTCTGTGTTACCCTGCAGCACGCAGCTCTCGAAGACTACCTATTATCTACCAGAAGATAACCACTCAACTCTCGACATATGGACTCCGCGTGCCACTGACTAGTGCGAATAAATAAAAGTAAAAAAGTGACGCGAGTGCGTCGGCGTTGTTGTTTGTTGTTACTCATTGTCTCTGAAGAGAAGGGGGAAACGAACAACAGGGAGCACCGCGTACAGCAGGGCCGAAAATTGCCGGCGACCGCAGACACGTGAGTCTGCTCTGACTCCCTTCGTATACAATACCACTCTCTCACTCGTGCGCAGCACACACACACACCATTGTTATTACCGACGTCGCGCGCACGCGCGCGTATTTTGTCGTGTCAAGAGCGGACTCTGACAGGCTATGATAATGAACTGCTAAATGAGTCGGGAGGGCGGTAGTTGCTGGCCAACTACTTCTTTTTTTTACTCTCTTGCTCGCTCGCTCGCTCGCTCGTTCGTTCATTCGTTTTTGTTTTTTGTGGGTTTTGACAATGGGGATCTTGATTGCGGATTGGTGTGGTTGGTTGGTTAAACAGGGGTGGTGGGTCGGTCAGTGTTTGAACAGTGTTGAGGCGGATGATTTGAGGATGGTTAGGATTTGTTGTGAGAAGAATCGAGAATGTTTTTATGAATAATTTTTCAAATGTTTATTGTTGTTTTTTTTTTCTTTTTTATTTTTTAATACGAAGGCAAAAATAGAATATTTTTTTTAAAGGCGCACAATCACTTAATGATGTTACTTGATGTTTTTTTAATAAAAAACATCATTTATCTTAGACATCTTAAACCCGACGTATTTTTCGAACGAAACTCAGTAACATCCCACACTTTTTCCGCAAACTAAAATCCAAAGTCACCGTCACCGTCCCCCCGCAACTTTCCAAAGTACATTTGAAAACTCAATTTCAGCGCGCTCGCCGTATAACTTTAACGCCGTCGCCGCTGCGGCTTATATACTTTATATTTCCAAAGCACATCGAGACGGTGCGGCCTCTGGAAGGCCTCGCGAGATCGATGCCTTCGTGTATATACACGCGCACACGCGGTTTTACGATGCGCACTTTTCGTGCGTAAAACGGGAATGCTGATGGGGGCGTGGGTATATTGTTTATTTTGTGCGCCTGGGTGGAAGTGGCTTGGGTGAGGAAAATGTGTAGTTTGGGTTAAATAATTGAATAAGAGATTTTATTCGTCTCTCAACAGTAGCCTTTGGTAAATTACCAGCCTCATAGGTTTCCACTGTGATTTTCAACATTTCCGATCATTTTTTATTACAAATAAATTTGATCGATTTTAAAGCATCTTCAGAAACATCGACTTCATCTTGGCGAATCACCCCCCCCCCCCACACACACACACACAGACGTACACACATGCATACACAACACACGCACGTGCATGCACGCACTATCACGTCTACTTTTCAACAAAAAACAAAGCCCGCAACAATGGAGACTTATCGGTGCAGGAAACTCTAGTGCCGTACACATTTAGCTCTGTACTACACACACAGGCATGACGCAACCAAAACAATCGCAGCGGGGTCTTTAAACGTCAATTTTTCCCTTTCCCCTCTTGCTTGCTCGCTCGCTCGCTCGCTCGCATCTCACCCGCGTCGCGTTATCGCGGCCCGAATGTGTTTTCGAACAGCGCGAGGACGGAGAAATCTAGCCGTGACGAACAAGGCCGTCGTCGCCGCCTGCGAGATACGTTGCACGCGAGTGCTTTATTGCTGCGCAAAATCGGCTTTTGGAAAATGGGATTGGTGCGGGTGTGGAGCCTGTGCGGTGATTGCGCGGGTAGTTTCGTTTTAGGTTGTTGTTTGTCCCTCGTGTTTTGTTGAGTTAATCTGTTTGGAATTATCGTGCCATTATTAAATTTTATCACTATTCTAGAGAAATAATTGGCACGCGCGCTCTTTGCTTCTCGGTATTTTTATACAAGAATAAAGTATTTCCTGCTTAAGTCATAATACTCTTTTTCCATCAACATCATAATGTAAACGTCGCCTTTGTTAGCGAGCGCAGGAACTTAATTGTTTGTCAATTAACATAAGATTTGATAACATTTATACCTTTGCCACTATAACACCTCTTTCGCGCATAAAAACTGTATTAACTATGGATAAAGGCACGTAATGATTTAATCAAAAAAACTGCCCGGTGCTATGTAAACACACGCGTACCAGGCAAAACGCGGATCATCCGGATCGTTGCGGTTCGCGTTTAGCCGGCGCAATTGAGCGAATTCGCGGGAGCTATGGCGTATTTTTGGAACAAACGACGCCGCCGCCGACGACTACGACGACGACGACGAAGCGCCATTAGACGGCGCGAATCAAAGCGAGAGAGACAATGCGAGCGTCGGCGCGGTTCTCGAGAAATACTTGTAATCTTTTAGGAGCAGAGAGGCAGAGAATGTTTAAATGCGCGGTCGATGATTTTTGCGATAAACGTGGTAATGATTCACGATGGAGGAATGAATGATTCGACGCTGTCGTAAATTGTTGCTGTTATCGATGTTTATCGTGAAGTAAACATACATAACGTAAAATTACTTTTTTCTTCTTTCTCTTTTTTTTTTTTGAAAACGCGTATGTAAATATGGTTTTTATCTCTCTTTTTTCGCTGGATTTTCGATTCGCTTATACGCCATTAGCATCGGCCCGCATAATTTAACATTGTAAAAAAGTTTCATAGAGAGAGAGAGAGAGAGAGAGAGAGAGACGGGGAGGGGGGAACTTTGATTTCGACTCCTCGCCCGGGTGAATAAGCGTTTCGTTAATTCGAACCTCGAGTTCTGATTAGTTCGGGCGCAGAAGTACGAGGAGAAGATCTCCGATGAGAGACAGAGAGAAAGCCGAACTAACCATTCTAATTGCGCTCCGAATTACGCAGATGAGCCGCGCTCATAAGGTTGTTGATGTATTATTGGATTCTAGCTGAATATGTGCGTATTTGTTTAAGGAAAATTGAACAATGTTATATGGATAGGTTGAGGTTAGTGCAAACAATAGTCGTACCAATCTCCCACGTTGCGAAATAGGAATTACGCGAATGGGTCTGAAGTTTGCAACGGCAACGTTGGAGTGCAACGAAATAAAAAAAATAATTCATTTCACTTCACATTTATGCTAATAATATTAATTTTGCGTGTAGATTTAGTGTTTTATAGTATAAAATAACTTTAAAACAAAGGTTTAGATAAAATTTCCATTATTTAAAAACTTTAATCAATCGTGAAAAATTATTTCTTTGCATTCCAACGGTGCAAACTTCAGACCCATTTACGCGAGCTGACGAGCCAGCAATTTTTCTTCTTGATTTACTCCGCGCTTCCTCGGTGTTTGCCTATTGCCAGTGTAGGGGGGAGGTATTGACGTTAGTTCCTTTGTGCATCATCTAATCTCTACACTTTTTTTTTTTGTTATAAAAAACGACGAATTTCTATCAACCCTATCAACCCTTTCGATAACCATAGACTAAAAAAATGTTGGCACAAGATATGTTTTTGATGGTAAATATTAAATGAAATACCAATACTAATATGCCAAATCTGAGAGTTATTTATTTACTCCCGACGTTTGGCGCACGAGTATTGTCTCATTCTGGTTCAACCGCCGCCCTAACACGGCGCTCTTACTGACTCGTAGCTTGAATTTGTCCATTATCCATTTTCGCGCGAGATTTTCCCTAGTCTTATACCGGTTTATGTGTAGGTACGCGAATTTCAGAGTTGCAAACATTTTTATGTCAGATAATTTTTAAGGAAACATAATTTTGTGCATCTGACATCTGTTTTCGAAGGGAATTATATACATATATGCATGTAATACATGGAAGTGTCTACTAATCTCAAATCTTGTGCGACACGACTAGGAGGAAATAGCTTCCACTGTCTGGCATAAGCACCATATACCATAAGTGGTGATAGTACTGCCCTGTTTGAAGGTAGCGCTGACGCACAACAGCACTCAGAAAACAGGAACATGAAATAGTGCACGAAAAATTTTAGATATTTTTAAATTTAGCCGGGCGAAGCTATTTAATATGTTCAAAAACTATAATAAACTGTATTTCTTCAGTTCTCACTGTTATAGTTGGCCCTGAAACAATTCCGACAACTCCTAAATAAAATTAGAAACTCGAAGTCGATATTTCGTTAGCTATAAACGTTCGAAATTTCAAATACATCAAAAAACAATCCTCCTGCTTCAAAGAGAATCTGCCTGTAGCAGGAGGATTTTCCGCTAAAAATAGCGCCTGGAGGATTTCCCCTGCTAGAGAAGGTATTCGCTCGGTGCAATACTGTATTGCAACAGGATGGAATGCATTAAACAGTAATATTATTTATTAAATGTGATTATTGGTCGATCTGATGGAGGCAAAAAAAATGAAATCAACACTTAGATTTCAAATTACATGTAGCAACGTTTCGTTGGCTCGGTCTGCCAACCTCTTCAGGCTGTATTTATTAAAAAAGACAAATTACAAAAATTATAATAATAAATAATTTAAATTTTCAAAACACGTTAATAACCACAATTCATACCTTGTTAATATCTTGTGTTACATAGTACACTAATTGTCAAAGTAAGTGAATATAACAAAGTCACGCAGTATTTATAGTCTAAAATGACAAAGTATTGGTACATAAGTTTGTAAACACGACACAGATACATATATAGTAAAAAGTTTTTACATAAAGTAAAAACTAGAAATACATATGATCAGTTTAAAAACCTCAATAAAGGAAAATACGAAGCATTTAAAAATGTAACGTCTTCTTTCTTGTTTATGTTATTAATATTGTATCTGATGAGTAATATTAATAACATAAACAAGAAAGAAGACGTTACATTTTTAAATGCTTCGTATTTTCCTTTATTGAGGTTTTTAAACTGATCATATGTATTTCTAGTTTTTACTTTATATGCATCTGTGTTGTGTTTACAAACTTATGTACCAATACTTTGTCTTTTTCGACTATAAATACTGCGTGACTTTGTTATATTCGCTTAGTTTGACAATTAGTGTACTATGTAACACAAGATATTAACAAGGTATGAATTGTGGTTATTAACATGTTTTGAAAGTTTAAATTATTTGTTATTATAATTTTTGTAATTTATCTTTTTTAATAAAAACATCCTGAAGAGGTTGGCAGACTGAGCCAACGAAACGTTGCTACTTGTAACTTGAAATCTAAGTGTTGATTTCATATTTATATTTTTATTGCCTCCGTCAGATCGACCAATAATCACATTTAACATAAACTATTGCGAGTGGGATTTCACATTCATCTCAACAGTAGTATTATTTGATGAAAGCAGGAAAGCTCGATCGGCATTGTAAAAAATATATTAATTATATAATTACGCTTATATACACTTGTAATTGCACGAAATATTTCAAATTATAACCTCTAATATAAAGAAATAAATTCGGGACCTACTACCCTCAGAAAAATAATCCTCCTGTCTTGAAATAAAATTCCTCCCCAGAAAATCTTCATGCGGCAAAAAAATATTCCTCCTGCGCGAAAAATCATCATCCCGCTACAGGAAGTTTGACTTCCTGTTGTAAGATAATTCCTCCTTCCATAGGAAGATATCCTCTTGGCCCTATTTTTAGCGGAAATCCTCTTCCGACAGGCAGATTCTCGTTGATATAGGAAGATCGTTTTTTTAGTGTACAGTTTACTGAAAAAACTTTTAAAAAAACTTTATGATAGAAAACTCAAAAAATCCGCGATTGGGAATCGAACTGACAACCTTTAGATTGAGAAGCCATCAAGCTCTTAACCACTCAACCACGCAAGCCTTTCACTAGAAATAAAAAAAAAACACTTTACGAATAATCCTCCATTATTATGGTATATAATCCCTCCTACATCAAAGTGTGTAATCCTCCCACTTTTGTCTTTCTTGACAATTGACACCACGCAGTAATTGAATTATCCGCACGACTTATCTAATCATCTTATCTTTTTATCTTTATGTACAATTTTTGCACCTTCTTTGTTTTTTATGTTTATCTTATCTTATTATCTGAAAATTATCTATAAATGCTCCGGCCAGGGGAGGAAAACTCTCTTGTGGCAAGAGACGATGGTTCCTGCAACAAGATGACAGTTCCTTCATGTAAGAGGAATTCCTTTTGACTGTATATAGGATGATTTTTTCAGGAGGAATCTCATCTTGATACACGAAGATGATTTTTTTTAATGAGGTATTTCATCATTTGTACCAAATTTTTTTCCGTGTTCACATGTTCAATTCTCAGGATGCCCACTTGAAACTTAATGAAACCGGGGAAACCACTTACAAATTAACACGAAATCGTACAAACGTTCCAAATAAAGTCGAATTCCGGAGAAACTCGGTGCCAGATTTAATGAAATTTTTGCGATTAAACTCTCGAGAGTCGCGCACGCTCTCGTTTCATTAGTTCTCCGCTCGCGAGCATCGAGAGCCGACGAAATTGACGCATTCGCGTGGCGTTGTTTCACAGAGCTCAGCTGTATACTGCGGATGTATTTATATATAAAACACCGACCATGGCGTGCGAAACAATATTTGCAGTGTGTTGTTGGAAAATAGTACACGGAGAAAAATTTATTATAGTAAACTTTACTTTTTTTTATAACAAAATTTATTCAAGAAAATAAAATGTGCTATGAAAATTTTTAAAATTACTATTTACACTCAGAAAGCAATCCTCCTGCATCAAAGACAATCTGCCTGTAGCAGGAAGATTTTCTGCTAAAAATAGCGCCTGGAGGATTTCCTCCTGCTAGGGGAGAAATCTATGCTCGATTCAATTCAATGCTGTACTACATCAGGAAAAATTCCTCTTGCAGTAAACAGAATTATTATTTTATATCAGGAGGAAAGCTCGTTAATGTAAAAAATATATTAATTATACAATAACGCTTGTATACACTTGCAATCGCACGAAATATTTCAAATTATAAGCTAATATGAAGAAATAAATTCCGGAAATACTTCACCGTTTCTGAAAAAGCTTTGAAAAAACCTTATAATTAAGAACTCGAAAAATCTCCGACTGGGGACTTTCATTTTCTTTTTATCTTAATTTTATCTAATTATCTGAAAATTATCTATAAATCCTCCACCCAGGGGAGAAAAACTCTCCTGTGGCAGAAGACGACGGTTCCTTCATATAAGAGGAATTCCTTTTGACTGTAGGCGGTTTTTTTCAGGAGGAATATCATCTTGATACAGGATGTTCATTTTTCTGAGTGTAAAAAGTAAAAATCCCACATGTCAAGTGCGCCCCAACGCTACTATGAAAATAGCAAATTTTCTTATAAAAAAGCAAAGTTTACAAATAAATTTTTCTCCCCGTAGATGTTTTTAGGAAAAAAAAATTGTAGGCCGCTTTAAAAGAAGCGGCTTTGGTGTTTTTACGGTAGTCTTTACGCGTAGCTGATAACGTTCCGCTGGTTAGCGTGAAATGCGATAAGGCGCAAATAAATCATCACGTTTCCGAAAATATCATCTGTGGCGTCGTATTACGCCATTACGCCATTTAGAAGTAGTCTATGGGGTGCTGTTTTCCTTATTCATATTCCGCGCTCTCATGCCGGAATAAAATATCTTTATACCGTTTTTACGTATAGGTATATACTTTTTTTTTTACCAAAAAAAGTAATATCATCCTTGGTTACGTGTCACCCATAATTCACTCGAACGTCCTCTGAAATTAATTACATCTGGGCATGACAAACATATGTAGATTGCTAATTGACGTTTGATTATATACAATTATATAAAATAGCCGTGCGCGCGCGGACATTTATTAGAAATTACATAGTAATTACACCCACGTTCCGGTGCCTCTCCCAAATTTCGTGGACTCTACGCCCGGTCCTCTGTACGCGTATACGTTAAACAGCTGAGCTGATACCGTGACTGATACCCACTTATTTGTTCTGTAATTAATTGAAACGAATATCACGAATTTTTTTCTGCTGCACCGGTATAATTAATTTTTCATTCGCTAACGATTACTTGGCTTGATATGTTTCCCTGTTATGATTCTTGAACTAGAAATACGAAGGTGAGAGATTCCGAATTCAAACTGGAGAAAAGTTGGAATTTCTTATATTTTTAATGCAATAGAAATGAAAAAATTTAAACTAACTTAAACTACTTTAGATTCTAATTAAATTTCAGAAACATCGCGAACATGGCAACAAATTTCTCTATAAAACCCTTTCTTTGCAAACCCATTGCTATGTACCAACTGCTCAATAGCGCCAAAATCCCTTTTTACCTCAAAAACCAATTTCCCTCAATCTGCAGCTCTTCTCTCTCTCTCTCTCTCTCTCTCTCTCTCTCTCTCTCTCTCTCTCTCTCTCTCACACACACACTCTCACACTCTCTCTCGCGCCTAAACGACGTAGGTGATTCACGGCCGCTCGATCGATCGATTTCTTCCGCCGCCCATGGCCCCGCGCGAGCGCGAAAAGAAGATACTACGTAAGCTGCGAGCTCGCACCGTCTCTCTCTCTTCGCTCCCTCTCTCTCTCTCTCATGGCGCGCGCCCTATTTTCTCTCTCTCGTCTCTCGCTCTCGTTTTATCACTCGCTAGCGCGCGCATGTGTCCTCTATTCGTGACACGGATTTCGCGCACACGTCGCGGTCGCCGTAGCTCTGCAGCAGAGGCGTTTTATTTGTTTATCGTGCGGGAGAGAGAGAGAGAGAGAGAGAGAGAGAGAGAGAGAGAGAGAGAGAGAGAGAGAGAGAGAGAGAGAGAGTGTAGGTGATGTGAGGGAAGAGAAGGGATGTGTGCGATTGTGGAGAGGTTTAATGATTTCGCGCGGAGTGTAGGTTGTACATGTGAAGAGGGGTTTTGAAAGTATAGGATTCGTTTGTCATTTTCATATTTTTGTCTGAAATTGAGATTACTATGTAAAAATATTATCTTTTTATTTTATAATTTAATAGTAGACTTGATTTTTTTTTTTTTTTTTTTTTTTTTTTTTTTTTTTTTTTTTTTTTTTTTTCTCAAAGTTACGTGTAATCTGGAGTCTATATAAAAATTGATCCAGACTTCAATAGTTTATGAGCACTTATTTCTTTTTAATATGGTGCTTACTTTGTTACAACCATGCTATCAATATTTTTTGTAAAAAAGTAAGTGGTTTGAATAATAACAAATAAAACTGGGTTTCTAGGTTGGATTAATATGAAATTATAAATGTACAGAAATTTTTTGTCTGAAAATAATAAATATCAAATCATAAATCCTTTCCTAAAATTGGAACAATATTCATTAAAAATTTTGTATTTTTCTTAAAAAAGATTAAATAACGCATAATGGTGGTTAGTGTTTTTGTCCTATTTTCATCAATTAGAAGGGATTCGATGATACTACCAGTTAATTAAAATTTGAAATTTATAGAGTTTATGAGAAGTCTATTTAGGATATTACGGCAGATTGGTTTAATTACCTTTAGCAGTCGAAACTTAATTAACTCATCCGGTTAATAACAGGTTGCCAGTAAAAAGTTGTTACTCAATAAAATCGTAAATTAATTAATTCATAATGTAAAAATTCGTCGAATTTTAATTTATAAACGGCAAATTGAACGTTTAATCTTAATTATGGTGGCGTTCAATTAACTGACGCTACCTTAAATAGTGTATTAGACATATAATAATGTACGTTTATGATGATAAATTGTTTGTGTACAATCTTATGGCTTAATGAAGTAAATTGAAACCAATCGATCAAAAAATTAAGGCGTTTGTTTTCTACAAAAATTATATTGGAAAAACATTTTTACGCTTTGGCTTCTAATAAATACATTACACATTTATTTAGCTCAATGAATTACGAATGTGCATTTTTTAAATCAACGATATCGCAGTGCCCCGCTTTTATTTAGCTACAAAGCACCAGAAAAAGTCTTGCTTGCGAAAATAATAGTATTCGTGTTTACCCAAGCGAATTACCGAATTAATCGCCGTGTATCGATTCATTGCGAGATTTCGTGTATAATACTTAAGAATAATGAAAAAAAAAGTTTATATTAAAATCCTACGACGAATTACTACACGCGGGGAAAACCATAAGTGTTATCTTTCTCATCGGCAATTGGTAGTCGAACTGGGGAAAAGAAAAGGAGAGCCAGGCGTGTTCATGAGCTCCCCCATTTGCATATTTAAATGAAGTATAAATTTACGCGGCGTAGACGAAAATTCTCTCCGTAGCCCCTGTTATTCCGTCAGTCGAGCAATGTTAGCTGAGCAGTTTACGGTAAATAACCTTCAGTCGACGAATAATAGTGGCAAAATAAAGTTGATTTATGGAGTTGAACGTAAATGTTTGAAAACAAAATGTTAACTTAACAAAATGGATAAGAAAATTTTACATTGTATATAAATTTTTTTTAAAATAAAAGCTTTACTAACTTAACTTATTGAAATTTGCCGCTAACAAAGAAACCTTTAACAAGCTCTTCCCTGCTTCCACCCCAGCCCCTCATTTCAAATGTATTCTTTCCCAGAGCGAAACTACACCACCAGGACAAACTACGCGAACCAGCCTACCCCTTTTCCTCAACCATGCGTGTCAGCGCGCCGTTTCTCCCGCTCGGGGGCCACGCCAATTGTCGCATAATAATTTTTCCCTTCTATATATACCAAAGGGAGAAAACGAACGCAACTCTCTCTCTCCCCACCTGTAGCGGCACGTGACTCATCGCGCGCTCGTTTACCCGGAAGCGCGGGCGTGTATATGTATGTGTTTTGTGTGCCGCTGACGTGGTTCGCGGACGTTTCGAATTTTTTTTCTTCTTTCCCTCCCTCGACTTTTCTTCGTGGGGTAAGAAGAGGTCGGGTAAACGGTTCCCGGTAATCCGATGAATCGACTCGTGACACGGGGATTTCCTCGGAGAGCTTGTCCCCTTTTTCGCGGATTGTGCTTCGGCTTTAATTATAAAAGAAAGTTGGGGGTTGCCTGTTTGCTCGTTTTAGGGGAAATGCAGAATTTTGGGAATACTTTAGGCGCGATAGTATAGTTCGTCATTTGACTGGATTCTGAAGAACGGATTAGTGCCGGTAGGTTGGATACATACACGTGGAGAAGAAAGATTCAAGGTGATATTTCAGGCGATTACCGCTTCGAGTAGAAATCGACATAAAGATGAGGATCTATATAATTGTGTAAATTATATATATATAATACAAAACCTGCAGTAGTTCACGGAAGAACGAGTTTTCAATAAAATTATGCATTATTACAAACATAAGCAGACGCAGCGTAGAGATGTCATGATCTCGAAAGCCTCTTGTTTCCTTTTCAACTTTGTGAATCCAAGTGTCATTGACTCAGAACGCACACATACACACATACGCGCACCGCTCACGAATAATTCCACCCGAATTATTAACGCAACGGTGACTAAGCTTTCGCAACACTTCAGATAACAACCGTAGCCTTATACCGACCAATCAGTTTCTTTCTTTTCTCTCCACGTGTTTTATACGCATTATTATGCCTCCCCCCCCCCAACAACTCGCTCTTGCGCAACCTTATTTTTAACGGCTCTCCGCGAGCGCGAGCGCACTGTGCTATCGGTACAAACAAAATCGAAATAGAGGCGTCGCGTATTTCCAGACCTCGCTCGCTACAGTTGCGCAACGTGCGAGCGCTCGCACGAGAAACGTATTCTATTTTCACCCGGTAAAAATATGATAAAGCCAGCGCGGAGCGAGCTAGAGCTGGCGCGGCCTTTTAATTGTGTGACGCCTACGTGTGCGTGTGCGAGCGAGCGAGATGGAGATATGTAGACCGCCGCCGCGAAAATTTAGCTCGTAAACAAGTCGCTCTGTCGCGAGCAATGTCGTCATGGCGCGCAATCTTCTTCTGCTTGCTCTTCTTCTTCTTCCTGACTTTTCTCTGCCTGTCCTAATCTCGTTTTCTTGCACGGCCTGTGTGCATTGTTTTTCGTGCACGAATATCTGTTTTTTTTTTCTTTTTTTTTTCCAGAAAGTTGAAGCGCCAGACAAACTGCAGCGTTTCGACTATTCGAATCGATGTGTCGAGTAAGTGCGAGATGATGAATAGCGCGCAATATTGTCGCGTATGACTCTTGGGCGTCTTGGCGTCGCGACGCAACTATAATACATCGATGAGTGTGTGGCTGAATGCGTGAGTGTCGACGGCCGGGATGAAAATTGGAGTGATACCAATTACACGCGTACGTATTACGTTTTGGGAGGGTTTTTAGGTGGATTGAAAAGCCTTTGATGGAATGGTTTTTTGAAGGTAGATTTGTTATATCTGTCGGTGGATTGTAACGTTCCTGCTTGCTGAAAATGACTGTGATGAATCGTTGAATTTCGTTTTTGAAAGGTAATTTGAGGTTATGAAATTTATTGATTTTATTGAAATAATTTCAGTCCATTAAACTCTTTATCCAATCGCAAAGTACAATGAAATTTCTTTTATTTTACTTTGATTAACTACGAATTACGCGTGTGTCCCTGTATTTTGAGCTCTAATAATTAATCAACAATTCCACTCAATGACTTATTAGCGTTTTAACATTAAAAACTTTCATCCCGAACCTCAAGGTCAATAAAGTTCATAGAATAAAAGACATCACAGAAACAAATTGGTATCACAGAAACACACACGTTCATCACGCATAGTCATCCCCTATTTTTCCAAGCACCCTCTCATACACTTTCCACGACTCATACGTCGTCGTCGACGACGACGCCTCTCTCTCGCTCTCTCACTCCGACGCTATCCCTCTCACGCCTCGAAATAGACACTTACGGGCTTATTCAAACAACCGATATATCCGCGTCACGCGAAAATAGTTCGCGACACCTACCGCACGCTTGCTCGCGCGCACACACATACACACACTCGCCCACCGCATTCCTCGAAAGTGAATCAGGCTTGTTTTGAAACTCGAATCCATCATCATGGGATCGCTCGCTCACTCGCTCGCTCGCTCGTTCGCGTACTCATTGAGCGATCAAAATAAATCCCGCTCGCGCGAACGCTAAGGAGCTATAAGAAATATGTGCGTGTGTGTTTGTTGCGCCCGCGCTCGAACGTATTGGCCGCTTTTTATCGGGCACCTTGTGCCATTGACCCTCCGACGAAAAATCGCCAACTCAGAAGTGCGTTGTGTTTGCGTGCGAGTTTGCCTAAGTGTATTAACGAGCTAGCGCGTTAGAGCGTCGAGGTTTTCTCGTCGGTCAACGTTTTTGTTGAGCCGCGCCGAGGGAGGTCAGTTCTTCTTGTAGAGCCATTGGCGGTGTGTCAAGTTGGGAGAAATACGCGAGGTTGGGAGGTAGTTTTCATGGTTAGGATTGCCGCGTGAACCGCGTACTACGTTGGGAATGTGCAGTAGCTATATTGTCAGTAAACTGAGTGCCAGTAACGTTATGCGGATATTAATCCGCAATGAGCTCAGTGAAAAGCAATAAGTTTATAAAAAGAAAAAAAGTTTCAAAATATTAATAATGTTGAGTTTTAAACAATAGACGTAGTATAATCATCCGACATATTACCCAACGTTTACTGATTTAATCAGCACAATTTTCTAGAATATTTCGAACATTAACACCTGTTATCGGAAAATCAATTGTAAAGTTCTCACGTTTAAACAGCTCTCAAAAAAACACCAGCGTTCACCTCCTCTAATCTTCAAAACCCAGCGCGCCGACAAAAACAACTCAAAACAGTATTATACGCACGGCGTTCATTCCACGCTCGTCCTCTCTCTCTCTCTCTCTCTCTCTCTCTCTCTCTCTCTCTCTCTCTCTCTCTCTCTCTCTCTCTCTATCTCTCCTTCTCGCCTCTTCTATTCCCATGAAATCTGCCGTGTATATACACACGCGGCGGAAAAAAACAAAAGTTATGAGTCAGAGAGCGAGAGGCACTGCTACTCGCCTGAAGGGAACAGGCGCGCGCCGCCGACGAAAACAAATGACGACGGTTAAAAGATTTCGAGGCAGTTCCGTTGTGAATGAACCGTGCCCCCGCGCTCTATGCCTTTTTTTCACTCGCGGGATTCCCAGAGCTCGCTGAGAAAAACGTGTGTGTGTGTGTGTGTGTGTGTGTGTGTGTGTGTGTGTGTGTGTGTGTGTGTGTGTGTGTGTGTGTGTGTGTGTGTGTGTGCGTGCGTGTATATCTAATCTTTCTCTCCCTCTCTCTTTTAGAGGAGAAAATGTGTGCGTGTGTGTGTGTGCGTGTGTGCGTGCGTATGTGTGTGTAGGATATGACGAATGAATAATTGAAAGATTAGTTTTTTTTCTGGTACAGTTTGCGGGAAGACCTTGAGGAATGTCGGGCACTTATCAGCGTGGTTTCGATCACTTCGCGCCGGTGTATCGTGAAGTTGAAAATTGATAACCGCGGCACATTCTGGTATAACGTTGAACATACTACATATTCGAGAGAGATAAGCGCGTGTATCAATTCTTCTTTTTTTCTCTCTACGCGATTGCTCGCGTCAACGTCATAGCGAAATCCCGCCGATAATAGACCGACGATTTTTGAAGCGCAAATATATATGTATATAATATTACGAACAAAAACATCACGAGGGAAGAAAGACACGCGCGCGCATTCCGGGATGTTTGTCTTAGTCGCTGACCTCGCGAGAGGGAAAAGAGCCCCGACTAGTTCTGTCGCGCGCGCGTGTGTGGAATGCTCTCCTCTATATTTGCCGTCCGAGGCGAGCCCTTGCGAGAGACAGAGAGAGGAAGAGGCAGAGAGAGAATCCTTTATAAAGCTCGGCTTTTGCGTTTGCCCGACAATTTGTTTTTTCTTTTATAGCGAAAAACGAATTATATTCGGTCTCCGCGTGCTTGTTGATGGTAAAAGGTTTCTGGAGGAAGCTCTCCTTGCATTACGTACGAAATATTGATAAAGGGATTTCATTTCAGCGATGCGGTATTTCCCCCTTTTCCCAAAGCTGGAACGTGCGTTATACGAGCTCAAATATAATAAATAGAAAGCGCGGTGTTGACGTATCAACAAAATTACGCGGAACCGTAAACAACGGCGGTGCAAAAAGTGATAAAATAAAAACGCAGCATTCGCGTCCGGTTTTTCTCTGAAATATTCATATTTGAAGTGAGCCGCGAATTTCTACGTACCTCTCTCACTAATTGGAGAATTTTCATTTTAAAAATATAGATGTCTGTGTGTGTGCAAAAACCCGTTATAATATTTTAAAATATCTCCCCGTACGCAGAGTTAAACTTTCGCGAACCTCAAACGCAAAAATATACACGCGACATCCCTATATTTATCTATGAAAACCTCAGCGGCGCTTCGTTCATGCGATTTTTTACACTTCTCGAATAGCGGATGAATATTAATACACCTACGTACACACAGCGCGTGTACATTTATTAAAAAGCACTCGTATCGCAGCATCGATCAACCCCGACACACGCACACACACATAATGCATACGTTCTCACAAAGCATTCCCACGAATTTACGTCGTCGATGACGTCAGAGTGAAATTCAATCGCTCGCCTATGCGCGAGTAAATTAATAAAATATTTGGTTTCGGAGTCGAGCGCACGCGCGCGCTGCTGTGTACGGCAGCGGCGACAATGCACACGATAGAGGAAGAGAGAGAGAGAGAGAGAGAGAGAGAGCCGTGTCCGCTTTTTAGTCGACGCCGCACTCCACGGCTACTCACACGTGCGCTGCCGGCACGCACGCTCGAAAAAGACGGTTTTCCCGCGATGGAACGAACGGATTTTTCTTTTTTTTTGTCTCTTGGTTTGGCGTATGGCGATTTTCATCCGACGAGAGAGAGAGAGCAGGAAATCACTAATTGCGGGATGACTAGATAAAGTTGTGGACGCAAAAAAAGTGACAAACGGGAGAGAGTGAGAGAGAGGAAGTGAATACAAACATCCTCTCGGGAGTCTTCTCTGAAACGATGACCTTTTGATAATCTGTTGGAAAAAAAAGTTGAGTGCGAGACAAGTACGCAGACGTAGTAGAACTAGAGCGCCGAAAAATTCTAGCGCGAGTAAATAACCGGGTTTCCTCAAACGACTTTCTCATAAATCAATTCCGGAACATTCCTCTCCAACTGTGACCTTGACGCCCCGCGTTCTCGGGTGCGTTAAGGTGGCTCATGTGGGCTACAGTAGACCTAAAGCTATGAAAATTTTTTACAAAGATTCATTTACACATCTCAATAATTGTTTATAAAATTCAGTGACAAATCTACAAACAATTGCATATAACTTTGCAGGTTTTGAAAATTTTCCAATTTTGATATCGGTACCTGCCCCTGAAATTGAACAAGGAAGAAAATGAGACCTTGCAAATTAAAATTGAATGAACAACAAAAAAGATTATAAATACTTATTGAATTTCTTTTTAGTGGACAAAATTTGCTTTTGCAACATTGGAAATTTTGTAACAAAAATTTTTTCCGTTATGTTAAGAACCCTTTTTTCTGTCATATCAGTTTTCAGATAGTAATGTGTAAATGAATCTTCGTAAAAAATGTGCATAGCTTTGGGTCTACTAGCCCACATGAGCCACTTTGGAAGACACAGTATAGAGCGGCCTACAGAGAGAAGGAAAGATAAACATGCACACGCGAGATGCCGGAAGTGAAGAGAGACAGAGACCAGAAAAAAGAAGGGAAAAGTTATCTCGCTCGAAGCGTTCGTTGTGGGAAAACAATTGCGCGAGTGCATTTAGGCCCGTGGGCGCTTGCACGGTGGCCAGTAAATACGCAGGAGTGTGCGTGCGCGCGCGTGTACGTGTGTGTATGTCTTACCTCCGTATGCCTGGGTTTGCGAAGCTTTTGTCGGTTGCTATGGGTGAAGTGTATAAATTTGTATAGTTAGCATCGCAATGGAATAATGAAAACGTAGAAAAACATAGAATAACAAAAACTTGGCCGAGTGCATAACCAACACTGACTTTGAACACACACACAGCACTTCAGTACCCGCAATCGTTTTTCTAATACAAAGCACACACTGACAGAAAAACCCGGGGAAAAATTCCTATGTTGCTCTTGGAAGTTACCCACAACTACTTAAAATCGAAATATTTACTATCTTTTATATGAAAAAGTCCAGTGTCACAAGTAAAACTTCCTATGCCAGCATAGTAAAAATTAACACGTGGCTAATGGAACTTTATCTTTTGTACATTTTCCCAAGCTAGCATGGTAAAAATTGAGAGAGTTTTAGAGTAAGAATTCACACGTTCAATCGTAAACAACCCGCGAGTGCACGAAAAGTTGACCTCTTCAATGTCAAAATAGGAAAGATTGAGACAGATACTTGTGAACAAACTCAATCCACCTTGGCAACATCGAGACAAAACACAAACGCTAAACGTAACAACTGAATGTGGGTTCTAATCCAATATACTTGTTTTTAGTTTTTTTTTTTATTTTTTATGATGAGACAATTTTTAAAATCATTGTTTATTTGTAATATTTTTAAGGAAGGTTGTGAAAAACCATTATATCGAAAATACAAATTCATTAATAAATAAATGAGCTTGTTTAATTTAAGGTATTGGTAATAGTTATAAAATGTTAAACAATATTCTTAATATATAACATTTGTAATAAATTACGTTAAAATAGAGAATAGTATTATTCGAGTTAAAGCATAATTTGTTATAAAATTAGCGCGCATAACTTACGTTTGGGGATATACAAGTTCCAAAATTTTGTAGGACATATGTCTTTATAGGTAAGTGGTTAGCGCTCCCGACTACCGTGCCAAGGGTTCCAGGTTCGAGTCTCGATGTCGTCAAAAATTTTTAATTTATTTAATAAATTTTCTTTAATCATGTTTAATTCAAAAATAACTTCTGTATTGTCTAAATATAATAATTATGTGTCTGATACTCGCTCCCCCACTCCTAAAAAAAAAGATGAAATAATTTTTTTCGCTCTTTAAAATCAGTTATAAAAAAATTCCCATGTTAGACTTGGAATTTTTCTTACGTGTATTGCAATTTCTGCTAAAAATCCGACATATGGTCGAGTTACGATTCCAACATGGTAATTTTTACATGACAACATAAGAATTTTTACCAGATTTTTTGTGTCAGTGCACTAATGCCTCTTATCGCTTTATCACAGCCATGCCTTTTCAATACAAAAGGGCCACATCCTTCGCGTCCCTCTTATCGTAACCTAACACGCACATACACTGGAATCGACACGGATGAATTTTATTATCACAGCGTGCGCCTCAATACACTGTCAGTCGCACACGCGGCCTTTCCCCTCGCGCTACCTATATATACACACGCAGAAAAACGCGAGCATCGCGTTGCGTTGTTGTTTTGGCGGTGCGTTATCTCTCTCTCTCTCTCTCTCCCTCCCTCTCTCCATCGACTCACGGCCCATTATCGTCGCGACGTTGTTTGCCACGCTTGTGCTGCAGGTAGTTCACCAAGATGTTTGCCTCGCGCGCATGCACACATACACACACACACACACGCGCGCGCGCGCGCTCCATTCTCGAGTGCTTTGAAGTTTGAAGCGAAGGAAGAAAGTGTGTACACACACACACACACGTGCCGGCTTTACGAGGTACTTTTTATTAGGAAGTTCGAGCGTGAGCACACGTGTACGGGAAAGGCTGAATAATTCTTCGGGGAATCATGACGGCCACGGAGACGAGTGGAGGGAATTCAGTCAATTATCATAATCTGAGCAATATATAATGTGGTTGAAAGAGGCTTAGGTACACATGAATTTTGGGCACTCGGAGGTTTTTATAAAATTAGTTAAAGGTGAGAAATATCTTTATCGCGAGCGTTAGTTACGATGAACTATAAAGTATACATTGTTTGTAATTATTAGTGTGCATTATTCCTG
Source organism: Torymus aiolomorphi (assembly GCA_036365515.1). Classification (NCBI taxonomy): domain Eukaryota; kingdom Metazoa; phylum Arthropoda; class Insecta; order Hymenoptera; family Torymidae; genus Torymus; species Torymus aiolomorphi. The sequence goes on along the minus strand of CM070875.1, from coordinate 219,594,718 downwards.
CGTCTAAAAATAATTTTGATTGTTTATTCGGTTTAATTGTTCGTAGTGGTCCTTTTTTACATTAGGTTTTTAACAAAGTCGATAAAATTATTTTCCTATGTACATGAGATAATAATCTAATAAAGAGTCTAAAAATGTTAATTAAAAATTGTCAGAAAATTGTATTTTTCAACGAATTTCGCTAAAAGGAATCGTTCTCAATCCTCTATCCTAAAAACCGTACCACATCAAACATAATATCTGCACACACGCTAGATCCTCGCTTACCGGCAAATCCTTCACCCACAGATCCAAAACCTTAGACACACATTTCCGGACTCCCCCCTCTCACACACACACACACACACACACACACACACACACACACACACACACACACACACACACACACACACACACACACACACACACACACACACACACACACACACACACACACACACACACACACACACACACACACACACACACACACACACAGACCCATCCACGCGTTCATTGAATATTCCCGTTCATAACTTTCCGAGCGCATCAGCCACCGGCGCCGGCGCGTCCGTCGCCGCCGTCGACGACGACGACCTTGGCGGCACACTTTTGCGAGCGTAATTCCAATCTCTCTCTCTCTCTCTCTCTCGTAGAAACCTGCGGCTAGGAAAGCGCCCATCACTGCAGCGGCGAAAAAAAGAGCGGAAACTCGCTCGCGAGATGCACTACTACTGCGCGCCAGGAGCGGGGGGAGGTGCGGTAGTGGGGGTACGGCTCGTTCCCCCTCCCCCCCCCCTCTCTTTGGAAATGCAGCATGCTACCTACACACACACATGCACAAAGACGTGTGTATATATATATAATACGACTGCCGCTCGGCGTTCCCCTCGTGCGCGCGCTCGCGAGAGTTGTTTTCATTATGTCGGCGACCTCGCAAACTTGACCCTCTCCGCGAGCGCGCGCTGCATATGTACACGCGCGTCCGTGCCTCTGTGTGCATTTCGCTCTTATTAAACTTACATACCCGCGCCTTTGTCGCAAAGTAACGATGACTTTTATGGCGCTGTAAATCGAGCGAGAGAAGGAGGGGAGGGAGCAGATACGTGTAAAGGAAAATTCGAAACGAGAGAGAGAGAGAGAGAGAGAGAGAGAGAGAGAGAGAGAGAGAGAGAGAGAGAGAGAGAGAGAGAGAGAGAGAGAGAGACGTTATATGGAAGTGCAGCTGCAAGAGAGCGCGACGACGACGTTGATAATGTAATAAAGTCGCAGGGCCGGCGGATCGCGTTGCTGCTCATGGCGAGACGGATAAATATTTATGCAGGGTGTGCGTGTGTGTTGGTCTGCGTCCGTGTCTGCGCGCGCAGAAGCTGAATTGATTGACAAATTCGCGCGTTTAGTATGAGAGAGAGTGAGAGGGAGAGAGAGAGAGGGAGGGAGAACCAGTTTCGCGGTTTTCTAGTGTGAGTGCGGTTGTAAGTAGCTTAGGTGATAGATGTACGCTTTTAGTTGGGAAATAAGTAGTAGCGCGTGGTAATGATAATAAATTGTGTACTGCACTTTTGACAAGTATTGAGTCAGATTATTAACTTGTTTATCTTTCTTATAACGAGTTTTAACATTTGTACCTATATAAGTCGAGTAAAAGCTTATACATCGCATTAGTAATAAATTTGTCTAAGCTAATGTCCACCAAAAAGTAAGTATATGAAACATTCTCAAATCGTCCCACTCCACTCCGAAACCGAAACCCGGACACTGGCTCCTTACTCTTTTCACGTGTTTTAATCGAAAACACACATGCTGCGTGCGTGTACTTGCGAGAAACAGTTCGGATTCGCGGGCCTCGGCATAACAACTGTGTGGCAGCCGAGAGCCGATTTAGCCGAGGCTGATTCTCAAATTGGCCTGTTTTCACTCGACGACTCGACGCGCTCACGAAGCGGAGGAGTACGAGAAGCTTTTGGGGAAACCGCGTGAGAAAACACACATGAAAAAGGAAAGAGGTCATATATGGAATTCAAATTTATTCAGCGCGTATGCCCTTGTTCCGGGAATTACGGGCCGAAGAAATTCATGAAAGATTTATGAAGGTGTGTGTGTGTGTGTGTGCGCGCGCGTGTGTATGTGCAGCTATACACTCCCGATGCCATTTTGCCTGATTACCCGGAGTGAACGAATAAACAAACGAAAAACACGGTCGTAAATAAATTTCCAAGAAGCACCTAAAGCCTCCGCGCGTGCGGTCTTATTGTGAGAGCGAGAGATAGGGGGGGGGGCACCGTGGAAGCGCGACAATATAGACGGGCAACTAGCTAGTCATATTCACGCGACATGTTTATATAACGCGGCCGGATACACGATCCACATTATCCCACCTTCGAAGATGTGGTGGGAGGAAGCACCTCAACGCACTCTCCCTTGCAATATCCCGGAATCTAACGTGTCGCGCGATCAGCCAACCTATACCGCCAGAAAAGAAAAGAACAACAACAAGAGAACACGCGCTATGTCGAACCAGAAGCCATCATATCAACCTCCACCTTGCACGTATAATATCTCTCCCTCTCTTCCTCTGGCGTCTAATGCGATTAAGACGGCTGCTACTGCTGCAGTGCACAGGTTATAGCGTGCAGTAGCAGCAGAGTCTGTCGACCTCTGCGAGAAGGAGGGGAGAGGAGAAAGAGAGAAGCGGACGGTTGCCAAAAAGTGTACCAATAAGCGCGCGTGCGCGCGACGGGCAATCGAGTGGCAGCTCTCGCCGCGGGCGGGTAAAGGCCGATGGGTAATTAGCCGATCGTGGGTGGGAGAGGGCGAAGAGGGGGTTGACGAAGTGCTGTGTCGTGGAATTGTTTTGGTTCGGTTGTTAAAAAGGTGGATTGGTTAGCTTTTTTTATTCTATTACGTGATGGAAGATGAATTGTGGAGAATTGACAAATTAAGATCGATGAAATAAGGAAAGACCATTTGTTTCTATGACTAAACATTAACCAAATCACCCTGAAAAGTGTCGATCAACCCTAACCGCTAAAACAAACAATGGCCACCTACCATATACTTCGAATTGAAGCAATTACTCTAGTAGCATCACTTCTCTCTTTCTTCTCCCGTGTTGCCGCGTGTATGATACCCAGCTAATAAGCAACAGCTCTTTCTCTTTTGCCCTCTTCCCCTTTCTCTTTTTCGTCTTACGTCGCCGTAGTCAAAGTCGTCTCCGCACAGCCCCCGCACCTCTCACTCTCTTCCTCTCTGTCTCTACTTTGAAGGAGCGCGCGGGATCCCTTTGATCTGGAAAACTTAAATTGCTTTCCCAAGCTACTCGCCGAGAGAGAGAGAGAGAGAGAGAGAGAGAGAGAGAGAGAGAGAGAGAGAGAGAGAGAGAGAGAGAGAGAGAGAGAGAGAGAGCAAGCGAGCACGCGGCTTCGTCGTCGCGCAATACACCGCAAGGAAGGGAGAGAGAGAGGAGTGGAAAAGTTTATCGCGTTGATGATTTTGCAGTCGTTACGTCCTTAATGCGCGCGCATGCCTAAATGCCGCTGTGGGGGCTGAAGAGGAGGAGTGTGGAGGAAAAAAGTCGGTGTTGTCGAGTCGTTGTAGTAAATACGCGATGTGCGCTTTTGTTGTGGAGAGGTCGTCGTTGGACTTGTGCAGAATATGGGAATGGGGTTTTGAGTGCGATTACAGTTACGTAATCCTTTTAACTTTTGGATTGAAGTGTTCGTACATGCGTTACGTGGACAAAATTTGAAACTTGATAAGAATAGTTAACCACTGAAATTAATTGCTCCCTACACGGAGAGAAATTTTGTAGTGAAAATTACAAATATTCGAGACAAAATTACCAGTTTCTATGGTAATGGATGGATAGACTGACAATTTCAAACTTTTTACCAAAGTGCCTTGGTAAAATTTTTTTTTAGTTAATTTAAATTAAAAAAATTAACTTTTTTTATCCATATTGATGGATATATAGTATTTTAATATAGAAATAGAAACAGAAACAAGGATGAACAAACATTAAACTGAAAAAAAATTTTTACGGAAGCGGGATTCGATCCGACGATCTTTGGGTTGAGAGTCCGACGTTCTACCGACTGCGCCACGGAAGCTGTTACCAACAGTCATTTGAATCGCCGTTATTACTTACTGAAAATATGTGTATTGTTTTCATTTTAACGTCGCGCACGCCTCTAGTATCAATCTTCTGAAACACAATAATGCGCAGTGCGCATGCGCGAATACACAAATACCAGGTTATTTGGTAAAATTTATCAGTTTTCTTAGTAAAAATTCTTAGGTTACCTTGTAAAAATGACTAGATCTCAATTTTTACCAGTGTGTCTGGTAATTTTTATTCCGATAATTTGGTATTTTTTTTAAGTGGTTATGGTAGTTTTTCCTGGGAAACTTATAAATTGTATTAGAAACTTGGGAATATCACGGCATTTGACAGTCTATCCATGCGCTACCAAGGCACCTTGGTAATTTTTACTCTAAAATTTCTCTCCGTGTATAATATGGATGAAAATAAATCTTTACAGTCTTGGTAATCCCATATTATAGCTACACGGATAGAATTTTTCTGGAAAAATTACCGTGAAATTCGCGTCAATCGAGGTACATCCGATTTTTCTGGAAATTATTAGCGTATCTTCTATAATTATTGCTATAGTTTTAGATAAATTTAATATCCGTACGTTGGCATGGTGTGGTTTGTGCACATAAGAATTATGCACATATTTATTGTGCACACTTTAGCATTGGTGTATATCTATATCTATGTGTATACTCCAATGCTAAAGTGTGCACAATAAATATGTGCATAATTCTTATGTGCACAAACCACACCATGCCCGTACGTTGATTTTTACCGGTAAATTTTTCGGTTAGTAAATTTTTCAGCGAAAGTATTATAAAAATTATAGGGATTTATGGAATTTTTTACCGGACTGTCAAGGTAATTTTTACCACCTTTCTGTACAAATTTTACCCTGACATGAAGGGAATATTGGAACTCTCACGTCGGTGGCGCTGCTCGCGCCGCCGGCGACTAGCAACTGCGACACACATAACCTATAAATGCATGTAGATCATTTACTTTACAATAGATTGATTGCTATATGTTTTTTGCCAAATAAAGTAAAATATTGTTGAAAACTAAAATTTTAAATAATATTGAGAGAAAGTTGCATAAAACATAAACTAATTCAATTAATCCAATATACTAATTTTTTGAAACCCGAAATTTTTACCGTTACATCACGGGAAATTTTTCTGTGCGCACCATAAAAAGTTTCGGAACCTACTTTCGAATTTCACGGTAATTTTTGCGGAAAAATTCTATCCGGATAGAAAGGAAATGAAAAATATTGTTTGCCCAGGGAAGATAACAGTTAAATTTCAAATTCTACCGGAAAAATACCGGAGTACATAAGAGAACATAATATAAACTGAAATTTTTTCATAAATTGTTCATTAGAACTAGATGCTCCTTAAATGAAAGATTTTCTGCAGCCAGCGTTACGAACCAAAGGAGGAAAAACTTCGACTACCATTTCGACGAACAGTAGTACAACTTATCGATCCTCATAACCATCTTCGGTTTCCATACCGCAGCTCTCCTTCTCTTGTACGTCGTACCATCTTTTTCTCCATATCTTGCTATGCTTTTTCCGCAACGCGCTCACGAGTGCGTTCCTCCCGACCACCTGCCGCGCTCGCTTACTTGCCGCTAACTTCGCGAGCCACCCTGTAGCGGTCCGCGGGGAGCTGGAATGCGTCCGGATGAGCGGCGACGCGAGCGAGAGCACGCAGAGGTTGAGTGGTGCACGGAGCTAGTATTCGGTGAGGTGTGGAGTTTTTAGAGGATTCCTGTTATTAAAAGTTTTTATAAAATTAGGGATAGTCTAGAAAGAGGTTTTCGCTAATTTTAGAGTATGAAAATCGACTATTTTCCCATTGCTCAAATAAAGCTGTAAAACCACACAGAGAAAAGAAAATCTTTACATCTAACAAGATATTACTTTGAAAACTACAAGCAAGTAATAATTGCCGCAAAACCAAAATTATGTAAATATTATAAAATATTATCATTAACTTCTCCTCGTTTTAATAGAAAATATCAGTTTTTTCCTATTAATTCACATTTCTTAATAGTTAAGAAATATGATTTCATCGCGTTATTAAAATAAATTTACTCGATAGTTCGCAAATAATTATGAGAAATCAAAATAACTTTAATAAAATTATTTTAAAATAACTAATAACGTTTAACAATAGAATATTGAGTTTAAAAGGAAGAAAAGCTGCAGCAAATCTAGGGAGCCGTTATTACATATCGTCGACTAGCAACAAGACCGTCATATCTCAGCTTGGCGCGTATAACGTCCCGTCTGTTATATATATTTTATATCCGAGGTCATTCAAGGGGTTTTTCGAATCGCTGATTTCGATTTTGAAATCTATTTTAGTGCATAATGCAACGCGCATGCGCAGTACACGATTTTTGTGCAAATTAAAGTTTTTAGCGCTAATTTGAAGGTACCCAGGGGGTTTTTCGAGTCGCTGAGCTCGTTTCCGAGGTCTATTTAAGTATATGCCTTCATGTGCATGCCCAGGGGATGATTTTTGCACAAATCATAGGCTTTAGCGCGAATCTGGGAGTATTCACAGGGTTTTTTGACCCGCTGAACTGGATTTTGAGGTCTATGTAAGTTTATGACTGCACGCGAATGCCCAGAAGACGATTTTTGCGTAAATCATAGCCATTATCGCAAATTTGGAAGTACCTAGTCCTTCGTAGCACAAAAATCGTCTCCTTGACATCCGCGTGCAGTCATACTCTTAAATAGACCTAGAAATCCAGTTCAGCGAGTGGAAAAACTTCCCGGATACCCTCAGATTGCGGCTAAAGGTTTTGATTAGCGCAAAAATGATTTTCTGGGCAAGCGCGTGTAATCATACATTTAAAGTGACCTGAAAAATGATCTCAGCGTGTCGAAAAATCCCTGGGTACCCTAAGATTCCTGCTGAAACCTTTGATTTGCGCAAAAATCGTCTCCTGGACATGCGCGTTGCATTGTACACTAAAATAGATCTCAAAAAATATAGTTTACATAATTTTTTATAATAAAAAAAAAAAGACCTTTTACTATTACAAAACGTGTGTTAATAATTAAGAATCATGGGTCTGAAGTTTGCATCGTTGGAATGCAACGAAATAATTTTTTACGATTGATTAAAGTTCTTAATCAATGAAAATTTTATCTAAACCTTTGTTTTAAAGTTAATTTATACTATAAAAGACTAAATCTACACGCAAAATTAATATTATTTAATGTAAACGTGAAGAGAAATGAATTATTTTTTTTATTTCGTTGGACTCCAACGTTGCAAACTTCAGACCCATTAAGAATCCATAATTTTAATATATGAAAACATCTCAAAGGAATCATTTTTTAATTGCTAATGAATTCGGCTAACTATAAATGAACATTGATTTGTCCGTATCCAAACGTCCGTTCGTTAATGACGCGTCTTAACAGTAAAGATTTTTTTTCTCTGTCCATTGAAACTATTTTATATTTTAGTACATTACATAATACCATGCAGCACCATCCGCATAACATCTAAATCCACCCATCCATTCGCATAAAAACTAATCAAATTCAAACTCACCGACAGCATCGGAGCAAAAGCCAGCCCCACGTCCGCATTGGGCAACAATTAAGAGCTCAGAAACGCCATTTCGACGCCTCCTCGCCGTTTCGGCATCGCGCCGACCGCCTATGCGCATTCTTCGAATTCAATTAAACCAGACAGACAGACAGACAGACAGACACGCGCGCGTGCCCGTTTGATTAGCGCGCGAAAAGTTAGTTCGACTTCCACCGCGAGCTTTCGTACGTATACACTCGTATATAAACTCGCGTATGCTTTCTGCTGCGACATTTTACATGCCGTTGTGCAGCAACTTCATAGCCGGCGCGGAAAAAGGCGACAATTAGTTTTTGTCAGAGCTGGTGTAGCGTGCAAATGTATGTACCAAGCGAGGAGGAATTTCAATTCGATTTTGAAAGGCTGCCTTTGAGCGCGCATGCGCGTGAAAAAAAGGCACATTTCGCCGAGCGTATATAACACACTCCATTGAGATCTCAATATACCGTTTATTATACAGCCGTACGCGCGCGAGCTCTACTATACTATTCTTCGAAGCTTATGAGTTGCATCCGTTCCTCGCTGCAGCACACGTATATAATACACGCGTGATAACTACACACATCTACGCGGTCCACGCATGCGCGCATAAAAAAAAACTCGCCTAATCGTCGTTTACGCGGAGATCACGGGCGAACGAGTTAATGCCACCCTTTTCGGCATTGTTCGTTCTTCGTCGAAATCAGAGCTCTCTTCTCTTCTCTCGCAATCTGAAGCGTAATGCCAGAGTAGCCCCGTAGTCGTATGCCTAGACACATGCCAGGGTGTGTATGTAGCCCCGCTGTAAAGTGCAGAGAGCCGCGCAAAACTACGGGCTTCGATTAATGACAGGTCGGTGTGTCCTCGTACAGATATACCCTCGAAAAGTTGATAATGAGTCGCGTGCGAGAACTCCGCGGTTATCCCTATTTTAAAGTGTTATTTGCGCCGAGCTGCGCGTGCCGCGAGGGAAATTCTACTTTGTCCTCGTAATCAGGTATCGAACAAATTGGTCGAGCAAGAGAGACGCCGCGAGTGCTTTTCTTTGCGATGAGAAGGATGTATCCCAAGTGTGGTGTGACGTGCCTGGTCTTTTTACGAAATAGGTAGTTCTTTAAATCTACTCGTCAGATGCGCGCATCATTAAACCGATATATCATCAGCCCACCGCGCGCTAATTAACGCCACATTCGCTATCAAACATCCGTCAGTGTGCTCTCTGCGCGGAACCACCGACGGCAGCTACACGCACATCACACATCTGTTCTCTCTCTCTCTCTCTCTCTCCCTCTCCCTCTCCCTCTCGCGCAATTATCCTCTTCGATCGCAATGCGATTACCGCATGTGATGTAGCTCACACGGTAGCTCGTGGGTATATGGTTAGACGCCGCAATGGCATAGCGTGAGGGCGCTCGAAGAAGCCAGCGGGGCATGCAAACTACTACCGGCGTTGCTTTCCGCGAACTATACTTCATGCCGGGCGAGCGTGTAGAGGTAGGTATGTAGCTTCCCGATGTATTTGAAATTTAATGCTGGTTAAAATTTATCGGAATAGTTTTAGTGATGACTGTGGAAGTAAAAATTGGAAGGATACACGCACGCACGCACGCACGCACGCACGCACACACGCACACACAAAGTAGTTAAATAAACCTAAATCTAAAAATATCAAGAAGTTTTCGTTCTCTGTAAACGTTCAAAAATTCAAGCACTGATTCTCGGAAATAAATAGAGCGGAGGCTGCTGGTTCGTTCTTTTTTTTCTAATTTTTCAAGTTTTAACGGAAGGGTGATTTTTGAATCTATTTTTATAAGAGGGACCCTTTGCGGTGTAGGTTGAAATTCCGCGGTGGAGCTGTGCGGACCACAAGCTGAGCTACTGCATATTTCAGTGGTATATAGTTGAAATGTTGGTTTTGCAAAGCAGCGTCTGTTATTAGAGGAACGAACGTGTGGCATAATTTGGAGTGTTTTACGTGATGTTTGAAGTTTTTGGATAAGTGGTTCGTCCACAATTTGAATTTTCGCTGGAAACCAGAAAATGAACTTTGGAACTTGAAGTTAAAGATAATTTATACGGCGTAAATAGCATCTATAGAGACATAGTAAGAATATAAATACATTAATGCATCGCATAAAACACGGACCCTCGTTAATAAAAACATTATGTGCAGGCGAACGATACGGCCCACCTCCCGTGTATATACACGTATATATATCCAGCTGAGCAGCATTTCATTTGCCTTTTTTCACGTCAATTCCCATCACGCGCAGGCCCACGCGTACTTACCTTCGTCACAACAACTCATTGTCATCGCAGACAAAACAATTCAACATGCCCGCTTCTACGTCACAGTCTATTCTCCTCTCTTTTTCTCTCCCTCCCTCTCCTTCTTCCCACAACACACCGGTATAGGTACATCCTCTCTCTCTCTCTCGTTTATTATTATAACTTTTAATTTCTTCTTTCGGCCCGCGCTGCGAGAGAATTTCTATCCGGTCCGAATGACGTCAGGAGCCTCGGCGTTGGGGATAAACAACGTGGGCATGAGGAAGGAGGAGAAGGAGAGGCCCTTTTTCCTTTCGTGGAAGCGGCTTGCTCCTGTAGGAACGAATAACGGCTGGAGTAAGCAATGCTTTCACAGGTTATTTGGATAGTGGTGTGTTGTTGAGATTGGTTCAGAGTGTTTTATAAATACGTAATGGATAAGATTGTGATATGGATTTTTAATAGTTTCTGAGGAGGGAAAGGACATTGGATTCTTCAGTTCTTCTTATGATGACTATCTTGTAAAATTTCTATTGTTATGAACTGTAGTTCGATAATTTCTTATCAATTCTTCGCGGACTCTTTTCACATTCCTCATTTATTTCAATAATATCTCTTTCAAAAAACGGAAAAGGATTATTTGAAAAACAATTCACAAATGTTTATAAAAGATACATGATTCTCATCTTGTCACTATATCTATATACCCATACCATCCTCCAAACCCAATCATGCAACCTTCCGCGCAATAAACCTACGCGCTCGTGCGTTCCATACACATGCATCCACGTAGCCAATTATCCATCCCCTCTCATCCCCTAGAAAAGAGGAGAAAGAAACCGGGAGACGTCACACGCGCGTATGTACGACCTTGACGAAGTTTCTGTTCTGCGGGGGAAATTCCTCGTTGCCCGCGCCGAGAGGCAGGGAAAGCCGGGAAGCCCACGCGTGTGTGATTATACGCGCAGTAGTGATGGGCCTGAAGTTTGCAACGTTGGAGTGCAATGAAATAAAAAAAAATTCATTTTGCTTCAAATTTATACTAATTAATATTAATTTTGCGTGTAGATTTAGTGTTTTATTGTATAACATAACTTCATAACAAAGGTTTTAGATAAAATTTCCATTGTTTGATACCGTTAATCAATTGTAAAAAATTATTTCGTTGCATTCCAACGATGCTAACTTCAGATCCATCAGTAGTGCGTGGGCAGCGTAGCTGTCGGATTAGTCGTGAAGTATATGTGGGTGAAATTTCTTCTTCAGGGAAAATTCGAGGAAATAACGGTGAGAAGGGTTTCATTGTGAATCATGCTAATTTAACGATGGATGTCGTTAAAATGCTTTCAAAATTATAAGATTAAACGCATATTTCACTGTTGAATAATTTGCAGCCCAGGCTAATAAAAATTATTACAAAATAAAAGCAAAATGGATGAAAAGCACGAGGCCTTGATCCAAAAAATTCGTAATGTACATTTAACATTTTATTTTTCTTGTTATTAGCGTATAATTAAGAATATTTTCTTATTTGCTTATTTATCTGAATTTGAATTTCGAGACCTCGATTTGTTGCGAAAAAATATGGGAAATCTTCGCATGTACTTGAAACAAAAATGTCTATTTCTTGACACAATTAAAACAAAAAAAAAATACTATAAATAATTTTTATACGTAAAATTACATTCATTTTTTAAAAACCAGCATGAAATTACTTTATTATAATATTTTAAGTAAATTTTTAATGACGCAGCATTAATGGGTCTGAAGTTTGCATCGTTGGAGTGCAACGAAATAATTTTTTACAATTAATTAAAGTTATCAAGCAATGGAAATGTTATCTAAATCTTTGTTATAAAGTTATTTGATACTATAAAACAATACATCTACACGCAAAAGTAATATTAAATATTATAGACTTAAAGTAAAATCAAATATTTTATTATTTCGTTGCACTACAACGTTGCAAACTTCAGACCCATCAGCATTACCTGCATTATTTTATGCGAATGTTGGAATTACTGCGATAGACTAGGAGAAATAGCTAACCTTCAAACCAGCGGTTCATGCACGTTTTCTCGCACCGAGGTTTGTACTAAATGATTATATGAATAAATCTAATTAATTGCATGTATATTTTTATTATTTAACCAATAGCTGCTTTCTATTTGAAATTTATTTATTCATTGCGGCCCGCAATAATACCTTAGCAGTAATACCTTTGGTCGCAGTAATAGCTGCGCAGTAATAACTTCAATTCGCAATAAATACCAGCAATCGTCACACCCGTTTATTTTTTTATATTAAATTTATATACACATTTTTTCAAGATTCGCAAATTTTTTTATTAGATCTTTAATACATTTTAAACGATTTGAAAAAGAAAGATTTTGGTTTAATCGTATTAAAGTTATTTTATTCTTCAGTTAAAGTACAACTTTCTCAAAAAATCGCAGTAATACCTTCACTTACCCTAAATGTTTTTCGGAGAAGTGCTCTCGTGTTTATTTTTCTCGTAGCAAACCGCGCAAATACACTTCGCGCTGCTACCATGCGCGCCCACCAGTTTTTCCCGAGAACATCAACTTCAAAGTTTCGCCTTCCGCTTGATTAACGCGTCTGCAAAGTTGTATTTATAGATATATTACACAACCGCGCATCAGGGGCTAATAATTTACTACTTTCCAAATCAAACGGATCCACAAATACAGACCATTCCTCTTTCTCCACCAATCTTCACATTATTCCACATCAAAGCCGCAAATCACGAGCCGCGCACGGCGCGGAGAAGGAAAAAAGTCCGACGTAGAATGACACTCGCAGATTTCGCGCGATAAACAGCCACTCGACGCGATAATTGAGAACGTAATCCGCGAAACGCGCGTTAATCGCTCAAGAGATTGCGCTCGCGCGTGCGTGTACACACACACACGCGCACGCGCACACTCACATAACAGTGCTTACTAAGCGGCGCAATTAAGAACTTGAATTTTCACTCTCGCGGAGGCAACGACACGGCTAATAAGAGCCGCGCGGAAATTTGAATTTCGGCCGCGTCACGCTACTGCTGCCGGTGAAATTTGCATTTCTGGTTGTACTCGATTTCGATGTATGGTGATATTGTCGCTTATGCTCGTTTTACCGCGTGTAACCAAGGAATTAATTGCTCGGTTGGCTTCCTTTTGCGATTTAAGAAACTCGACTTGATAAACGAACATTATTCTCGGCGTCCGGAATTTTCCAGATGCGGCTGTAAAAATTCACCCAAGCGATCGTTACGTTTTCTTTTTTTTTCTTTCATAACGCAATTTGTAAAGCGTGGATGAATCATTTACGTTAAATAACACTTAATAAAATTTCACTTGACCCTCGCGAAATAACACTCCTAATTTGCATACCATTATCACCCGAGACAAAAATGCTCACCGATGCCAAAATCCCGCGCGAAGTGTAACGAGGGTCGATCCATCAGGCAAGGGAATGCGGCGAGTTAATTTCATTGATGCTTCGATAGGGTTGCGTGAAAAATGGCGAATGAAGCGTGCGAGGTTGGGATTTATTGGGTGGCCGGTATTTTTCGTCCGAATATTAATGATCAGTTTTTGAGGGGGCCTATCGTTGGCCGATTAAGGAGAGGATATTGGTGACTGGAGTTTTAAGATCTTTGAGTAGGGTCATATGATTTCGAGGGTTTTCAATGTAGATGTATCTACGTCAACATTTTGCTCGATTCCCATTATTTACAATTTACGTTAAGGGGACTTTTTCCGAAATAAAAGTCATATTTTAATACATAAATGTAAACTAATTATTTCCCACTTTTTACACATAAAAGGGGGTATATTTACCTCACCTTAGACCTTGATCTGGGCACTTTATATTGCCCAGAACCATAGTCATTGATGAAACAAGTTTTTTCACGATCCGTAAACTTTGAAATTTTCCTGCTGATGGATTGACTCCAGATTTGAACTAAATTACTCCTGAATAGTATAATTCTCACATGAGTGTAGGGATTTTTGATCCGATAGGAAAAAAAATTTTGTGCTGTTTTTCAAGAATTTTTTTTAATGTTTTTAAATTTTTATATATTTTCATAATTTTTCTGATGTAAAAATTTTTTCTGACATTTAATCCTAAATCCCTACACTCATATGAGAATTATACTATTCAGGAGTAATTTAGTTCAAATCTGGAGTTAATCCATCGACAGGAAAATTTCAAAGCTTACGGATAGTGAAAAAACTTGTTTCATCGATGACTATGGTTCTAGACCATATAAAAGGCCCATTGGAGAAAGTTCTAAGGTAAGGTAAATATACCCATTTTCAGATGTAAAAAGTATTAAATAATTAGTTTACATTTATGTATTAAAATATGACTTCTTATTTCAGAAAAAAAGGTGTCTAGCCCCCTTAACTCTGGAATCTAAATTTGGAAAAAAATTACCGTTTTTTATAACCAAAATCGCGATTTCATTTGTGCCCCTATAATTGTTTATTGTAAATTATAATAATTATGTAATGTTTCTGACGTTGGTGTTATTCCCGTAAAATTGGAACTCCTGTTACGATCATTTTTGACAAATCCCAATTCCCCTAATCCTCGTATCAATTTCACAAAAAATTTCCCCAAAAAACACCTCAACACCTTTCTGCCGCCAACTACATCGGCTATCGACCTCGATCTATAATTTACGTCGCTCTCCTCGTCAATATCCACGCTGAAATTTCGTTCCGCAGATGTTATTCCGATCGATGGGATCTTAGCTGGAAATTCAGCGGCCCGCGCGCGCGTGGAATGCAACACGCCGTTAGAATATTGAATTCCTCGCTCGTGCGCACGCGTGCGCTATCAGTTGAAGCTCTCGGCGTGTATGCAGGTACACACACTCGACATTTGAGTCCATATATATGTGTATTCAATAGCTTTTTTTTTAGAGGAACTACAGTAGATTTTCAAGCACTACAGTAATTAAGTGTTTGTTTTCGCGTGTTTTTTTTTCATTGTACCATATTACGTAATTTAGTCCATCAAAAATTACCATATCCTCGACGACGCCACAGCCGAAATAAATTATACAAACACGGGCGCGCGCGCGCGTGTGTGACCAAAAGTAAACCATTTCCACGCTCTCTGCTCTACACTTGCGTAAATTTAAATCATCCTTACGTACACGAGGCGCGCAAAGAAAAAAACCAGTGGCGAAACGGCGTTTGTGTGTGTTTCGCCTATGAACTTTTTTCAATACTAGCGTCGCGCGTCATTGGGGATACTTTCTCTCCCCGGGGAGGGCGAGAACACGCAGGAGATTAATTGACGATAGCGAGCCGATCATTATTATTGATCGACTCGAGCCGAGTCAAGCGAGCGTTGATGTAAATGAGCTCGCGCGGTACCCTTTTTCGCCTGTAGTTTCCTCCAGGTGCCGGTGTCGCGGTTGCAAGTGTTTTTATGGTTCTGGTTGTTTTTCAAACTGGTATGGGTCTTAATAACCGTGCACGAATTTCGTGATCCCGCTAATTGTTATTGCTGCTTTTATGAGGTTGTTTGTATCAAATTCGATCACGGCTATTTTTAATCATTAAAAAAACCCGTATGGTAATTTTTACAAAACTTTAACAGGTTAAATATCGTATGTTGAGATGACTGGTCGCACTGTCCATTATTATTACTGGGCAGTACGACCAGTCATCTCAACATACGATATTTAAAAAAAACTTCACTGTCAGTCATCTCTACCAAAAAAAAAAAATTTAACAGGTTAAGTGCGGCATGATACATATTGTACCATGAATTACTTTAAAAACTTTTCTTTTAATTGTTAGAAGAAATAGTTAAAAATAATAATTGTTTTAATTAATTAATTTATCCTATTTATTGACTTTCAGAAAACAAATTTATTTTGCTTAAACGGAAATATAATAAAACTATATATAAATATAGAAAAATAATGGAAAAGTATTGAATTATTTAAAATTTTCAGTGTACTTGATAATTAAGTACTAATTTAAAGTAAAATTTGTTATTTACATTTGACAACATTGATATTTTAACTACTAGTAATAATAGTTCTAGGTAAATTGTGTCAATCGCCTACCTGGGTACTAGATTGTTTAAAAAAGCTATTCTTACATCGAGCATTCTGTTTTTATCTTAACTCCCGCGAGATTTCGCATTGCGAGAGATCAACGTCGCCGAAAACAGCGCGCGCGCGAGAGCGTAACGGCAAGACGCGCGCTCGCTCAAAACAAGCGAAAGTACGTCGCAGCGACAGCCGTTCGATCGTTGAAAAAAAACTTGCACGGCTATTGGCTCTAACCTTAATCAAATGAAATTTCCTATTGCCAAAACAATGCTTCTATTGCGTACTATACTGGGAAAGAGCGCAATTAGTCTCACTCGCTCTTGCGCGAGGGAAAGAGGAGTCTCACGTGGCGCGAATTGCGCAAAAAATTGCGGGCGCGCGTCCGCGGCGCGATCAAAAGGACAACGGCAGCAGTAGCTATACACCACGGCGCTATCACACACACACACACACACACACGCACACACACACACACACACACACACGCACGCACGCACGCACACACACACACACACGCACGCACGCACGCACGCACGCACGCACGTACGCACATACTTACGTATACGTGCAAGGGTAAGATGAGAGGGGCTTTGACGTCAGTCAGATTTCGTGGATTCGTATTCTGCCTCGTGTCGTATAGTTTTTCGACCGTTTAAGGACATGCGCCGCTGGGTATAACGCGCTAAGAAAGAAATGCTAATTTCGCGCTAGTATAGTCGCGGTGTCTGGAAAATTTGCCTGTAGTATAGGGGTGTCGGTTTGATATTTAAGCGCTCGCTGGGTTTTCCCTATTTTAGTTTGCGGAATAAACGATATAATGTAAAGTGCGTAGTTTAGGCGTCTCGAATATTCGAGCGCCTTCTGTTATATCGCGGTGAATAACGATGACGCTGGAGAATCGTATTAAATGTGAGCTTGTTGTTTCTAGAAATAAAGGATTGAAGAGCCATTTGCTGAAATACATGTATAAAAATTTCTTGGATACACTATAATTCGTTACAGATATATTTAAATGTTTAATACAAAATAATCATGAGTAGATATACTAGTTAAAGCATCTTTGAATGTAATAATTTCCTCAAAAATAGATCATTTAACTAAATGCAATGATTTTTTTTACTTCCTTTTTGACCACATTAATTTTTCACCTATTTCCATCAACAACCAATTCGACATGATATATCGGCCTCCTTAAGCCACACATAAAGTCTTGATTGTCAAAACAGTCCAAAAACCCGTGACCACCTCTGCGCTAATCTATTCAATTTTCCATTCCTCTTACGTGTACCGCGAGCGCCTCTCTCTCTCTCGCTCTCTCTCTCTCTCTCTCTCTCTCTCTCTCTCTCTCTCTCTCTCTCTCTCTCTCTCTCTCTCTCTCTCTCTCTCTCTCTCTCTCTCTCTCTCTCTCTCTCTCTCTCTCTCTCTCTCTCTCTCTCTCTCTCTCTCTCTCTCTCTCTCTCTCTCTCTCTCTCTCTCTCTCTCTCTCTCTCTCTCTCTCTCTCTCTCTCTCTCTCTCTCTCTCTCTCTCTCTCTCTCTCTCTCTCTCTCTCTCTCTCTCTCTCTCTCTCTCTCTCTCTCTCTCTCTCTCTCTCTCTCTCTCTCTCTCTCTCTCCCGTAAACATGCAAATACGTGCTTACGATTGTAATTAAGAACCAGGAGCGACGGTGGTAGCAGCACACCTGACTATGAAAACTGTCAAAACAAATTACTCAAGGCTACTCTACCTCTATGACGCGCGCGCTGTGCTGCCGAAACGCCGTAAATTAAACGCAATTTGTCTCAACACACACATGCGCACTCGCTCGCTTCCTCGCTCGCTTCCTCGCTCGCTCGCGCGCAGGTCGTAAAAGAACGCTGCGGCCACGTGCGCGTAGCGACTATATACTACTGTGACGCGGTGCTGCTGCAGCGGCGCGATAACCCGCCTATTTCTGTCGCGCGTAGGCGCGTATCAGCTTTCGATACGACGGCGTCGTCGTCGTCGTCGTTGGTGGTCTCCGTCGTCGTCGCGGTATGTGTATGTGTGTAACAGTAGTAGGGAAATCGAGCGTGCTAATCGAACGCTCGACAGTGTGGGAGGTGTATTTTCGGGAGAGGAGAGAGAGAAAGAGAGTTTGAGGAAGGTCGTTGATGATGATGGCGATGGTGATTCAGCGGCGAGGTTCTGGATTAATGCCTCGCGCTGTAGTCGCGGTGACATCAACGCCTTTTTTTACATGTGCGATGATGCCAGGTTGAGGCGAGTTCGTCTTTTCTGACGACGTAGTATCTCGCGCCCGTTAGATTTATGGTGTTTTCACAAAGTGTAGCGCGTAGTATCCGGGGGGGGGGGGGCATTATAAATTAACGCGGAGAAATTCTGCATATTCGCGGCAAGCGAGTATCGTCATTGACGTAGTAGAAGAGACAACTGCCGCAAAAGTTCCGAGAAATCGGGGAATATCGAATGTCTGGAAGGGACGAGGCTAAGTCCCTCTAAAAAATTATTGGAACAATTGAAATATTGTAATTTATGGCGGAATCAACGTTGAAATTCGTAATTTTAACGTAATTTAAACGATCTGTTTGAATCTACGGTCAATTTGTCAAGCACCTCCCTCCCGTTCCCTTCGCCACGAAAAAATTCTATATACGCCACATGTAAAAAAATTTTGTATAGATTTTGCATAACTTATGCATAGATGATCATGCACAGGATTGGAATAGCATAGTCTATGTATAATTTATACATAATCTATATAAAAAGTCATTTCCACATTATTATTATGTTATATAACATAATTTATACATTATTATTATGTTAATATACAATATAATAATAATGCATAAATTATGCGAAAATGACTTTTTATATAGATTATGTATAAATAATACATAGATTATGCTATTATAATCCTATGCATAATCATCTATGCATAAGTTATGCAAAATCTATACCAAATTTTTGCTTCCTCTTAGAGGAAACTTTGTGATAGTAAATTTTTGAGTTTTTGTAAAAACATGTTATAATTGTGTTCCGAGATGTTGGGAATCAAAATACATGGTTTTTGAAAAACGTCTGTATGGATGTGTGTGTTTGTGTGTGCCTGGCTGTGTGTGTGTGTGCGTGTGTGTGTGTGTGTGTGTGTGTGTGTGTGTGTGTGTGTGTGTGTGTGTACGTGCGTGCGTGAATGTGTGTGTGTGGGTAGCTGGGTGGGTGTGTGTGTGTGTGAGGTTAAAAACGTGGATTTTCGTGTGATGTTGTTTGGAAATAAAAGTATCAATCAAACCGAAATTAATAAGTCAAGAAATTTCACGTAAGATGGTTTTGAAAGAGCAAATAACTGGTGGGTTTCAAATAGCGATATAAGCTACCGTAAAGTAAAAGTGGATGATAGAAGAGTCTAAAAATAGCCGGAGTTTCATCGATTGCTGTAAAAATATACGAGAAAGGCTTGTATATTTTTAAACGGCAATTTCTATTTATATAACCGAAGTACATCAGCGCGCGGAAAATCTTGATCGGAATGGGCGTTTTCCATACCGGCCTATCTCTCCGGTTGGCAATTAACTCCATATACACATCTCACATTACCTGATTCATACAGGCGATAGGTAAAAAGTATGTCGCACGCGCCTCGCCTATCGGAATTTCGCGTCAAATCATCACGCGATCAAAAAAATGCCAACGAGCCCACGATCAAATCTCAGCGTGCTGCACACTATTTTTATTCCCCCCGTCTCGAAATAAACTCTGACGGGGGGGGGGGGGGGGGGGGGAGAAAAATAGATGGAAATGGATGCGTTTCATCTAGAACCGGGGCCCGGATTTAATTGCCCTTAACGCGGCGGCGGCGGCGAATCTGGTGTCAGTACTGCATTCTTCGTCGCGGCACATAAACGCCTCCGCGCGGGAAGAAGCCGCGGGCGAGCTGCTCGCAATTCCCTCTATTCAACATTATAAATATTTCGGAAATAGAGTTGAGCACGCGCATGGCAGATGAGTGTCATTCGTAATGGATAGCGCTAACGATGGAAATAACGCGAGTAAAGAAACGAAACTGAGAAAAAAATGTCGTAATTTTTATAATACTTATAGAAAAATGACTATACTGTACGGGTAATCCTACTATAAGAAGTCAGTCTGGCAGTTTTTATAAAATAATGATGTGAGCTAGCGGTAGTGTTGAGTATGCGAGGGTAGATGAAATAAGTATTTAGGAAAATAAGAATTAAGGCGAACACAGAATTTAAGTGAGCAAAATAATATACGGTATTCAAATGGTAGAGCCGAAAAGAATGATTAAATAAAAGAAGATATATACGAGAATAAAGTAAGACTAAAATTAGAAAAAGAAGATAAATAGTTAAATGCGTGTTCTCTTCACCGCGCGAGATTCTCAGCTCGAGTCAGAAGCTCAGAATGCCCCTTTTCCCTGTGGCGATTATGCCATCCCTCTTTGCACGTAGCGGAAATGTATCCGCACTGAGCGAGGGACGGAAGGCTTTTTATGCCGTTGGGTGAGTCAGGCGCCCTCAGCGAAAGCCAGGCTAGGTGAGCTCCCCTCGATGGAGAAATCTGGCGTGACTCCGGTGAGTCTAAGAGGAGGTTCGTCTCCTTCGCGTCGCGGCGAGCGAGTGCGCTCCGAAATTTCGGACCGCAACAAAATACCTGGGTTTGAGAGAGGGGCGAGCTTTCCCGCTCGTTGATTGGCCGCCGCAAGGGCGGTTGCTAAGATTAGCAGGTTAGGCTGTCGCTCCCCTCTCCGCAAGTCCGAGGGTACGGTCCATCGAGCAAGCAGCGACGCCGAGCTTCCCCGAAGCTCTCGAGGCACGTCGATGCTCCGCTCTACGGAGAAAAAAGTCGGGCACGACTACTTCTCAGATTTTAATAGTTCGAGAGAAAAAATATAAATCGCAATTGTTTCGGACGTCAATAGTATAGTAATTTTCAGACTTGCGCGAAAAAGTTATATAGAAAATAAATTTTTTGAACCGAAATTTTCTAACCGATTTTATTCATTTTATTAAGAATTTATTAAGAAATAATAACAGATAGGATTAAATAATATTAAATTTAAAGGATGAAAACAATTTTGCCGGAATGGGGAATCGAACCTGGGCCTCCGAATTGACAACCGAGCTCGTTACCGTTTGCGTCGTTGATGAATACTTACATGGGATAATTCGAATTATCTACATATGTTACGGTATACTAATACTTATAAAAGTGAATTATTTTTTTCAAATTTTAAAAACAAATTCGATATGAATCTATGGACAATTATTTAAATGTTGATCAAAGTAATTCATAAAAAACCTTATTTAGACTATCTAAAGCAAGTTTTCTTCAATAAAATTGCAGGTTAATAAAATTGCAGTCGACGCGATGTTATATTGTTTTGATGGTAGCGTGCATGCGCAGTGTAATGCGTAATCCTACATTACTATACCGTACCGAAAATTTATTCAAATTTTTAGTATTTTTTCATACTTTTAGTGTAAAAACTATTAGAATTTTAGTAAATATCTCACTTGTGTTATCTTGTGGTAGGTTTACCCATATAGTGTAGTAATTTTCCCTATAAGTATTATAAAAATTACAACATTCTTTTCTCAGTGTATTAAATAATAATCGCGCGCGACGCGGCGCGGCCCCAATCTAGTTTCAAAACAGATTTAAATTTGATTTTTCTAGATGCGTGTTGTTTCCTCGACGAATATATAATTAGCTTTATAAGTAGTCTGAAACAAGATATTTTTTAGTGTGTGTATGTGTGTGCGTGCGTGCGTGTGTGTGTGTGCGTGTGTGCGTGTGCGTGCGTGCGCGCGCGTGTGTGTGTGTGTGTGTGTGTGTGTGTGTGTGTGTGTGTTTGTGTGTGTGTGTGTGTTAGTTAATTAATTTAGTAAAATATATTAATTTATTGTATTAGGAAATAGATATCTAATTATGATTTTTCTTTTCGTTTCAGGTGAGTTCCTACAATTGTTATTCTATTACATGTCCATGGTCACGTAAGTAAACTATAATATTCTGAACGATTTACACATGATTCAGAATTCCTATGTTTATTAGAAATAAGCCAGGTCGCGAATCAGAAATTCAGTTCAAATTTTCGTCTCTCTCTCTCTCTCTCTCTCTCTCTCTCTCTCTCTCTCTCTCTCTCTCTCTCTCTCTCTCTCTCTCTCTCTCTCTCTCTCTCTCTCTCTCTCTCTCTCTCTCTCTCTCTCTCTCTCTCTCTCTCTCTCTCTCTCTCTCTCTCTCTCTCTCTCTCGTGCGCCTGGGAAAAGAGAGACGACGACGTCGACGACGCCGTGAGAAACGCGCGAGCGCTCGGCCTTCGCGAGAGCGCTTTTTCCAGTGTCCATTAATAGGCACGAAACGCCGGCGCGGTCACGAGCTGCAGTCTAGATTCCCTCGCACGCGGGGGGAAGTCAGCGAGTGAGTAAGTAGAGAGGCGCTGGATCGGTGGTTCGGAAATTGGATTAACGAGGGTCACGTGTGATGAAAATTAATTTGTTTAAATAAAGCGTTATTGTCTAGATTTAATTTTAAACCAATTAAGAATCAATCACAGACAGTTTTATCTTGCGTTGCTCCTCTCAGGTCATTGGTTTTTTTTATAAGACGCGGTTTTTCCTCGGCTCTGAAGTTACGTGGCATTTAAAACGATCTCGAATCATGATCAATGTCGCGCCTTCGCATAAACAGGCAATTAAAAACACTTCTATCGTGACTCACTTATAAGCTATTTTTTTTATATAAGTACAGTTTTATGTACACTATGTCGTCATAGTTGTGCGCCCATGAATATTTATTTGTTTCCGATGAAAAACGCCCATTCGGCCATTCGAAAATATGACTACCGACACTCGCGACTTACGTCTCTGTCTCTCCACACCCGTTTGTCTTCCTCATCGATCGCTTATAAGTTTCGCAAGATCCAGCGGTGGCTGCTGCCGCTGGTGCCGGCTTGGCTACTGGCTTCATTACAGCCACTGATCCGATTCGCCAGTCAGGCGGAAATCAGCAGATCGGCCGTCGCCGACGCTACAAGTGGCATTGAATTCGCCCAATCAACTTTCGCCTCCTTCTCCTCCGTACCCTGTACAATCATTTGGCGTGTCTCTACACTCGCGACTCGCTCGAGAAATTCCTGGTCTCTCTCTCTCTCTCTCTCTCTCTCTTTCTCTCTCTCTCTCTCTCTCTCTCTCTCTCTCTCTCTCTCTCTCGTCGGATGAATCGGTTCTCGGGAAAATGATAGACTAATGCGCGAACCTTCGAGATGAGATTTGGTTTTCAGGTCTCGAAAATGCTGCCGTAAAAAGAGATATGTGCCATAGGTTTAGACATTAGAATGGGATGATGGAAAAAAAAGAAAAGGCGAACGCGCATGGTTTTATGGGAAATAGAAAATTTGTGATGGCGCTAGTGAATATTTTAAGGATACTTCCGCTGGAGTAGTAATACGAGCGAGGACGCGCTGAAATAAGCACTAACCGTCGGAAGCAGATTCTCTTTGATATAAATTGTAGATCCTAAAGGTAACGAAATAACCGTAAAGAAGAGTCATTTTGACCGATATATCGTAAGAATACAGGACTGGTATGAAGTGTTATTGCCATCGTGAAACTGGTAAACGATCCTTATCCAAAAAATTTACAGTCATCTGAAGAGTAGTTCAGTCCTCTTCCTTCTGACGGCATTCTCTCTCACACATATACACACACACTCTCTCTCTCTCTCTCTCTGTTTTCGTGGCGATGATTTCGCCTGGCACTTTGGCTTCACGTATTCTTTGTTTAAAGGTGCCATAAACGATTCTTTGTCATGATGTTTGTAAAATACAAATTTCGAATGCGATTATCGTCAAAGTATTTTCTCGTGGCGGTATGCAAAGTAACGAAAAATGTTTGCAGGATACTTTGCGAATGTTTATGAAATATTGAAGAAAATATACGAAGGCAGTAAAGCTTCGAAAATGTAGTTCAAATAAGAAGTGCGGAGAAGTAAATGAGTCAATCCGGATTTGGGTTAGTACGGATAATGAGGTTGTAAAGTTTTTTGAAGCTGCAGACCACAAATCCCATTAGAGGGATAGGATCAAAATTAACGCTTTACTGCCTGGACCTCCAGGGCGTTTCTTTTTTCCAGCAGCCAATGAGCGACGTAAATTGTAGGATTATACCTTAACCGAGGAATTTAGGGCTTTAAAAAAAAGGATTAGGAATTTGGGCGAGATTAGTTTATGGCCAATGATATGTTTATTTTCGAGCAATAAGACGGCGAATTTTCTCATTTTCTCAATTTCCAGCATACTTACTAGCAGAGTGTACTACCGGCGGGTCAGGGATTTTGCTCAAATTTTAGGACATGTTTTCGGAAGTGAAAATATGAAGAAAGCCACAATAGTAGATTGTAACTCTCTAAAAACTCAAGTTATGGATATTTCGAGTCTTGCTTTAAAAAAATGTCGAAAAACACTCTTTTTCAAACAATACTCAAACAATCGAAAAAAATCGTATAATATACAACTTTAAAGATAGAAAATAGAAAATAAAACTCGAAAAAGACAGCTTTCATCCACTCTTCTCAAAATGAAATATATTAATTTTTGCGAAAGCTATGGTAGTTTGAAGTTGAACAAAAAAAAAAATGATGGGTGATCTAAGTATCAATTGATTTAAGTTATTAAATAATGGAAATTTCATCTAAACCTTTGTTATAAAGTTATTTTATTTCGGAAAACACGAAATATGCACACAAAATAAATATTAATTAATATAACCATGAAGCAAAATAATTTTTTTTTATTACATTGCCATCTTCAGAATGCACTAAAATATGAGTGAAATGAAGAAGTAGATTTTTGCAAATTTTTAGTGCAGTTTCTTTCACAAAAATTAATATTTTTTAATTTTGAAAAGAGTGGACGAAAGCTCTCTAGTTTTATTTTCTATGTTTAAAGTTGTATATACGGTTTTTTCGATTGCTTGATTAATTGTTTGAAGAAGAGTCTGTTCTTCAACATTTTTTAAAACAAGACTCGAAATACCCATATAGAGTTTTTTTAGAGCGTTACGGTCTACTATAGTGGCTTTCTTCATATTTTCACTTCCGAAAACATGTCCTAAAATTTGAGCAAAATCCCTAACCTGCAGGTAGTTAACTCTCTCCTAGTTAGTAAAACCACGTCCGACTTCATTTGGAAACCCCCTTTTCTTCCAGCATCATCACCATCCCCTTTTCTTCCAGCATCACCACCATGCACACACTGGACCCGGTAAGTGCGTAGAAAGTCGGTCGTACCCACACATGCATACGCGGATGCATATAGCACCTGTGCAGAATGGCCCGACGAGCGTCATCGACCCACGCGGGTGTTTACCTCGCGAAGCTAATCCTCGGCGCACGTGATTCGGAGCGTGTGTCAGCCTAATGGATCGGCGGCGGGCCAATCGAGAGTGGTGCTGGGAAAGCGGGACCGTCATACGGAATTTCCGCGGGGTTGCTGGGATGAGGGAGATTTGGTAGGGGAAGTTAGATTTTTTTTTGTAGTAGATTTTGGGCAGGGGTGTCAAGTATGTTAGATCTTGACTGTAAGTCGGTAGTATTAATAAAAATGGATGAAAAAATTGAAGACAAAGTTGACACTTGTGAACTTTACATTCGTTCAAAACTTTTTGCAGTGTCGAAAACTCTATGTAATTTAACGTTCTAGTTCCCATTTCCACCTATATCTATCTATCTACCTATCAACTATTGTCCACCTGACGCAGTCGACGGACGGACTATTGCAGAATCATAATTAGAAAAGAAAATGAACGCTGCAACATCTGCATATTGTTTCGTTGGCTGGTTCAAACTGGTTGAGTTACAAACTTCTCTTTGTCATCATCGCAAGGAACCTTGATAGCCGACGAATGTACCCAAATAGTCAAGACTAATTACCAATCGCGTATTTCTTCATTGAACCTTTCAACAGTGGCATTATACACATACTTATTTTCTAAAGTTTCATTCTCGATATTCTCCCCGTCCAATCTCACAACTATTATCAATATTCTATTATCGATATTATCAATATTCAAAAAGAAGAGAAAAACAATATAATAGTCGAAAATAGGGGCTCGCTCTCCCTCTTTCGCTTCGATGTAAAGAGGAAAGACGCTCCGTGAAAATAAGTATCACTCGCGCGCTCGGGCGCGTGTCACTTGCCGCGAGCGCAAGCCCCGTAATAATCCACGCGCGTCTCCCTCGTCTTTCAATAACAAGCTCGCGAATGCACACCGCATGCTCGTACTTACTTGCACGACGATGAAAATTCTCGTCTCTCGCGCGTGCGTCGCTATTTACTCGCTCGTTGAAAAACAAAAAGACCGCTCTGGCGGCGGCGGTAAAAATACGCAAATAATTTCGTATATCTTCGAGAGAGGGAGAGAGAGGGAGAGAGAAACCAGGCAAATGGGCAAGAGAGCCCGCAAAAACATAATAAATCCTCTACTCGGACGTCCGTGCGAGTGTGTGGATATGGCCGGGAGAGATAGGCCCCCGAGATTCCTCTCTCTCTCTCTCTCTCTCTCTCTCTCTCTCTCTCTCTCTCTCTCTCTCTCTCTCTCTCTCTCTCTCTCTCTCTCTCTCTCTCTCTCTCTCTCTCTCTCTCTCTCTCTCTCTCTCTCTCTCTCTCTCTCTCTCTTCTCTCTCCGAGAGCGCGGGGAGCCGAGCGACATCGTTCAAGGTCAGCCACGGCGAACGTGTGCGAGTGTGTGTGTGTGCGCGTGCGTGTGGGTGTGTGTGCGCGTGTGGGTGTATGTGTGTGTTGAGCTTTATATACACGGAGATCCCGCAAATAAGAGGCACGCAGCCGTTGTCTTCTCTTTCTCGGATAAGAGGATTTCGCAAAAGTTCGGGAACACGAGGATCGCTGAGATGCTTGCCGAAAGAAATAGGTCCGAAAATCAGATTTTTTCCTATTATGATACTAGAATGTTGTGTTCTCCTTTATTCTGAACTCTTGGTAGTGTGGTATAATTACATTTATAAGTAGAATTCCGTTAAAACTAATTCCGCGAAAGATTTTATTAATACATATATTTATCTTGGGGGTGGGTGGTGGGGGATGTTTTATTCATCACGCATTCGCCGACGAGTTTATTTTAAACGATAAAGGCCAACTATATATCCCTGTAAATGATGGGATCAAATATACTGTCATAAATCAATGCGGTCACGTGTATTTTATTAGTGCAAATTATCATCCACGTGGCTGCGGAGGCTTTATACTTCGCGCGCTCGACTTTATTCGTGGCAATGATGTGACCCGCCCGGTTTTTCATCTGTAGGTTAATCCTTCAAAAATGCTCCCCCGCGTGTGTTTATTTCCCTCTAATTTCGCATTACCAGCTGTTTCATAAAAAGTATACAGCGAATTATCATCGTTTTAGCATTCATTCCCCTAACCTCATTCCCAATCCCCTAAACCAGCAATAAATACGATATTTCCAGTCCGTTACGCCGGCAGCGAAATCAAACCCGATTTCCTTATTCGCCTTCCGGCCCTGAGGAGGGAAGCTTATACATATATATACACCACCGCGCTGCTCTTTTCGCGGCCTTTCGCACGCGAACTCGAAGAAACACAGAGCGACCGAGAAGCTCGAGGAACGCGCCGAGAGAGAGAGAGGAGAGAGAGAGAGTAAGATAAAGCAGCCCAAGTGAGCAGGAGGGAAGGGAACGAATAAACGCAAAAGAGAGACAGAGAGAGCGCAGGACGGATCAAAAGTGACCAAAACAAATGTCCCCATGGTATATAACAACCGCATTCCAACGCGCGACTCTCCGCGCCATATTTGAATCTCCCTTCTCTCTCTCTCTCTCTCACACGCTCTCTTAATTCTCCCACCCCTGGCGCTTCTCCGCTCTCGCAAGTGCAGCGCTCCTCTATCGCTGCTTCTTTATTTCTGCGAGGTATGTAAGTACAGTGAGCAATCGTCGCGCGCGCGCGCGTTTATCAGCCGCAGTGTATAAACAATTTTATAACAGCCGCGCGCACGCGCTTTATGTAATTCGCTCATGGACGAGGTCTGAAGTAGACGAGGCGATTTGACAATCTTCGTTGCGACCGTCGCGGTTTTTTTTATAAATAATAAATTCGTCGCTGCTGCTATGTGTGAAGAGAGAGATACAAGCTAGTCAAAGCACGCGAGATAAATGCAAATTTATTGGGTTTATATATGAATGTGAGTCAGTTGGCGCGCGATTATGGGCTTTTTTTGCTTTCGAGCGCCGTGTTGCGTTCATTCATTAATTTTGCAATCAGAGAAGAAAATTACTGCGGGTAGTAGTATCGTTGATACGATTTTAATTACGTTATACACGTCATTGGAATCAGTATGAGGATATTAGGAGTACAATCCTTTCCTGTTCGAGCTTAGCCACTGTGGTGCAATACTCGACGACGCATTCCGCCGATTTCTTCTCGGAACTCCAAAAGTTATTAGTATCAATTACGGGCTTGTTGTCGAAGTCGCGAGCAGAGCGTCACTATACACAAAGTCCCCGAGCGACTTAGCGTCCGCTTTCTTCATGTGCTTTGGCGCTTCGGCGAACAATAAATAATATCTCGCGTGCGCACTTTCGAACGAAATTATATTAAAAAAAACCCTTGTAACAATCCAGGGTCATTCGTTCCTGCAAACATATACACTCACTGCTGCAGGCTTGGCGAATAGGCCGAAGGAGGAGAAAAGGAATCGCGAGGCCTTCGGGCGCTTGTCGCGCTGAATTTGTCAAGTGTCCGCGATAATTGATGGGAGTGACGTCAGAGAACAGGGCGCGAGTACGTGTCTCTTTCGATACAAACACACATATACGAGAGCGCGAGTAATATACTTTGTATAATTGTCTCGTTTCGGGCAGGCGATTTTCAATAAAATCCGCACGGCATACTTATGTGCGAAGAAGGAGGTGGAGGGTGAGTATTAATTTTGGGCATGGAAAGTAACTCGGTGCCGTGAGAAACGCCCATCAATGGTGTAAAGTGGTGCGGGAATTTTCGTGCAGAGGTGGGAGACTTTGCAATTGACCGGGTAATCGGAATGATTGGGGTTTTTCGTTATTGAAATTACCGTAAAAATACCGTAATGGTCAAGTGTTGACAATGATTAGGAAAGATTCAAAAATTCATTCACTTCTAAGGATTTGTAAAGCATGCTTAAGTAAATACGGAAAAAAAGTTTCCAGATAAAATTACTCCTTCAATTACGAAAATTTAGTATGCAGTATAGGAAGACGGGAACATACTCGAAATATATTGAATTTTAGAATCCACTTTACCAAATTTTAGTATTTCGGAAGCTAAAGTGGAAATTTACAATTAAAAAATAAAAAAAAATTTTTTCGCAATCTATATTGCCGATGTTATATTTTAAATTGTATAAAAGAAATAAATAATTTTTTGTATCTGAAAAAAAAGCAGAGAGCTGGGATCGAATCCGAGCCCGCCGCGCGATAAGCCGCAGTCTTACCGCTACGCCAACGTGCACTTACACGAAAGACGTTTCGACTTGTCTACATAGCTACAGCTTGTGTAGTTCTACAATAGGAAAAAATCGACACCTTAATAAGTTAATTAACTATTCATTTCGCGAAGGATGTAGTACACGAGTTTCTAAATTAAGAAATATTAGTAAAAATATGCAGGCTATATATTGTAATTAATTTTATAGAAAAGAAGGTGATAAGTAAATCTCTTTTGAGGTTATGTTGACTTGCTGATGTTGTCGTTAGCAGAAGGTCTCGTAATTTTTGGTAAAGTGACTCGTAGAAATTGCTATAATTCTATCAAATTTTAGTAAACTGACTCGTAAAAATTGCTACATCTTCTATGATAATGTAGCAAATTTTATAACCATTTTATTTATTTTTAAAAAGTTGTATACCATTAATTGTTAAAATATCAATTAAATATTTTGACAATTTGAGTATGTGCCCAAACTAGTAGAAAAAATAGTAATTTTTAATGGAAACTATTATTCCGCGTAAAAATGAAAATACGAAATAATGCTGTTTCAATTACGTTTTAATGAGCAAAACGTTTTCATTCAGGAAAACTATTTTATAATGCCTTCGATCAATGCAGGACTAAGTGTATCGAGAAAAGAATGCAGTTAAATTACACTTTTCCTGTTACACTATGTCTTAATTTGTTACAATTTCAATTAACCACTTGCCTCCGTTTTAATTTTGCAATAACCTGTAAGAATTAAGATACACCCGTAAAGTCCTAAAATGGCATAAATTTTACCTTTTCTTCAGTCCATTGATAAAGATCGAATTTGCTAAACGATCTTAGTAAAAATAGATTTTCTAAGGTATTTTTTAGATGGATGTCATACAAAACACATACGAACGGACTGTTAATGAATATTATATAATAGTAAGGAAATTTGCCTTTAATTTAAATGCACCATGATCTTAGATTTCAAATGAATATATTCATTTGCTGCAAACGAATACTTCTATCAGTGTAGCTACTAAGAATAAACGTGCTCCCGAAACAAATTTTTCTTACTTTTTAGATTAGTTTGGTTTATTAATATGTCAACAATTACGATAATTGAAAAAATTTTATTTGGGGCGCCCACCTGTGCCATATTTATCCCTGGCAGCTGCCAAGTCTGAGTTGCTAACTTCAGTGTCGTCCAGATTGTGAGATTATGTACCAGTTGAAACCTCTCATTATAATTGTTTTATATTTCCCGCAAAGTAAAAAATGATCATCTTTCACATGTAAGGAGAATATCACATTGAAATTTGCAACAGTATGGAAGAAAATCGGAAAACTAAAAAATTTCGTGATAAACACGCTACCAGGCGTCCGCCATATTAAATTTTTAAAAAATAATGATGGAATGTAAAAGTGCAACTAAAAATTCCATTCGATCCAGATTTCCAAGTACATGCAAGTCCGTTGACCTTATCTAATTCATAATTAATCAAAATGAAATTCGAATATTTTCATATTTTTTTTTCAGGAAAAATTTGCCATATTTTAAGAAACGTGAGAGATAAAGATAAAAAAGAAATGGCTTCGGATTCGAAAAGAGCAGAAAAAAATACATTGAAAATGTATTTTTACTGCGATATTTAGCAGACTCGATCTTTATCGATGAGCTGAAGAAAAGGTAAGTTTTGGGCCATTTTAGGACTTTTCGGGTTAACCCTTTGGAGGACACATTTTTCTATTCAGTATTTTGGCCTGAAATTTCTTACTCGGGGGTTTTTGGGGTCGCTGAGTACGAATATGCCATTAGAATTTTGATTTTTTCAAATCCAAGATGGCGGACGAAAAAATTAAAAATATTGTATTTCAGGCTAAAAATGTTTACTCAGGGGTTTTCGGGTTCGCTGATTACGAATCTGATGTCAGATTTGCAAAATTCAAGATAGCGGATCCAAGATGGCGGACACCAAAATTAAATCTTCGAGAATATCGATGAAAATTATTACTCAGGGGTTTTCGGGGCCGCTGATTACGAATCTGACGTCAGATTTGCAAAATTCAAGATGGCGGATCCAAGATGGCGGACACCGAAATTTAAATCATTTAGAATATCAATCAAAAATTTTACTCAAGGGTTTTCGGGATTGCTGATTACGAATCTAATGTCAGATTTGCGAAATTTAAATTTTGCAAATCTGACATCAGATTCGTAATCAGCGACCTAAAATCCCTGAGTAACAATTTTCATCGACATTATAGAAGATTTAAATTTTGATGTCCGCCATTTTGAATTTTGCAAATCTGACATCAGATTCGTAATCAGCGACCCCGAAAACCCCCTGAGTAACAATTTTCATCGACATTCTCAAAGATTTAAATTTTGGTGTCCGCCATCTTGGATTCGCCATCTTGAATTTTGCAAATCTGACATCAGATTTGTAATCAGCGACCCCGAAAATCTTTGAGTAACAATTTTCATCGACACTCTCGAAGATTTAAATTTTGATGTCCGCCATCTTGGATTCGCCATCTTGAATTTTGCAAATCTGACATCGGATTCGTAATCAGCGATCCAAAAAACCTATCCACACCAAATTTCAAGTTACTATCTTCAACAGATTCTTCAAAAATGAATTTTGCCGAAAAAAACATGATTTTTTTATGTTTGTTTATTTATAAATCATTTATTATAAACAATTTTGTCAATTAAACTATATTTTTATGTTCTTTCATCACTAAAGTAACTGAAAATTGCAAAAAATAGGATCTGAATACGTTAACAATAAAGTAAATAACAAAAATCTAATGAAATCGAGGTGGTAACGTGGGTTACCACCATGCTTCAAAGGGTTAATATCGTTTATATTTTTCTAGTACAAGTGAGTAACCGACGCCGCCTTATCTTCTTGACCGTTAGTTGCTCTTATCTCGTAAAATTCGCCTACCAAGCTACTTTGTACTCGAATTTTCGATGAATCTTTGATCTTTATGACCACTTCAAACCAACCTCTCCCTATCAAAAATTATTCGTAACCTTACCAGTCCGGGCGCTGTAGAAGAATAGGGTTGTCCTTTTCTCCGACACCTCGGTAATTTGACGGTTACTTATGTTTTTGGATG
The DNA here is from genome assembly GCA_036365515.1 of Torymus aiolomorphi. NCBI lineage: Eukaryota > Metazoa > Arthropoda > Insecta > Hymenoptera > Torymidae > Torymus > Torymus aiolomorphi. The sequence goes on along the minus strand of CM070875.1, from coordinate 219,562,080 downwards.
CGAAAAATCGAAATATCTTGGCTAGCAAGCTGAAAAGTAGTTCCGTTAATTATTTCAGTTATTATAAACAAATGTAAAAAATGCGATATTTTGATTTTTAAAAGTGCCAGGCTGTTCTCCGTCATTTTTGGAGAGAATAATGTCCTCTGACTATTTTCCGTCAAACGCATAATTAGAGAAAAAAATTATTATAAGGATTTGAAAAATCGAATTTTTTACAAATTAAGACATATACTGCATTTTCTTTTTCTGAAAGTATAGGTAAGACGATTCGTTAAACGATTCGCTTTGAATCAACACAAAATTTTATGAGAAATAATAAGAACCAGTTAAACCCTGTAATCGTTGGTGCTACAATTGGACTCAGCAAAAAACCTTGGGGTTATCTTGCATAAGCTGCAGATATACACTGTAGAGTAAATTGTGTCTACCTAGGCACCTAAAAACGATAAAAGTTGAAGATCAAAGAAACTTACGTACGATTAGCGAATTTAAACTCCTACAACATATTCTCAATGTGAACAATCAAAAAAACTTTTGAATTAATTGCGTGAACGAATGAGCAAAATATTTAGTTTAATGCGCCTGGAATGTTCATATTACTGTTAACTATAAATAACTATTGAAAACTGGCAGTAAGAAATATATAAACTCTGAAATTATTTTGTAAGTTTTTCTGAAAGAGTGGTGTTTAGTACACGAAGAAAAATTTTGTTATACACTTTACTTTTTTTATAAGAAAATTTACTATTTTCACAGTAATACACTCGTCATATGGGATTTTTACTTGCCAAAACAGTCATTTTTATAATTATTCAAGCAAATTTTACTTTTTCCAGTGATCATGCAACGGAATGATCGACTTTAGTCGCGTGTTACATATAGTACCTTATTCCCATCTCCATTGTGGCCGCTTTATAGATTTGAAAAGTTATTTGGTATTTATGTGTTATAATTTTGTTAGATTTAACAAAATTAACCATAAACGTAAAATATTAGACTATGTTACTTTATTATAAAGTAAATAGAAAATTTTTCACTATTTAATATCTCTAATATGAGAACATCTTTTTACACGAAACTTTTTGTGCAACATAGTATCCAATAGCATATTGTTATTTTAATTTGAGTTAATATAAAAGCGATTGAAAATTGTAGTAAATATTTCAATTTCTCGGGCACTCATTTTAAAGTATATATAGCGCGGTCGATCCTCAGGCTTCTTCTATACTTGCCTTGGGAGCGCTCCCGCGCTCCTTAATAAAGTAAAAGAGGGAATCAGACGCGATTTTTGACCCGCTTTTTAGGTTATAAAGTGGCCATTAAAGTGGAGATGGCAGTATAATGTTTGGTCCCGCAAATTTACTTATCTAAATATTGTTTAAATAATACACTTAAATACGCACTTAAATAAAAAAGTGGCCACAGTTGAGATGTGACTCGCTTCGCTACGCTCGCTCGGGCAGTGAACTCACCTGCGGGAATAATCTGCGACTTTAGTCCCTTGTTACATAAAGTACTTTATTCCCATCTCCACTTAGTTTTAACCCAATTCACCATAAACGTAACAAATTAGACTATGTTACTTTATTCCCACATATGCGGGAATAAGGTAAAAGAGCGAATCACTCGCCACTTTTGCCCCGCTTTTCAGGCTATAAAATGGCCATTACAGTAGAAATGGAAATAAAGTACTATATGTAACTCGAGAGAAAAGTCGATGATTCCCTGGGGTGATCACTGCCCTCGCTTCGCTTCGCACGCTACGAACAGGGATTAAAGTATTAGAGGGAATAAAATGCTACTTTTGTCCCGCTTTTCAGACCAATAAAGTGACCACTATAGTGGAATCGTGAATAAAAAAAATTATTCGTACCTCTACGTGGAATTTGACGCCCGAAAGTTTGTAAACAACATCCCCTCGCCTCCTTTCGCATTCCGCGAACTGCAAATGACGTTCGTTCAAAGTTACGACTCTCTCTTCCCTTTTTCACTAAGTTATACCTGGCAGACGGGTTTTACGATCAATTTTATGATCCCAAATATATTCTGTTGTATCTCCCGAAGTCTCGACTCCTCCCGAAAAACTACTTCCTCACCGAAAGTGGGCCTACCAGCTAGAGCAGCTACTCGCGGGTCATCCTTGACCTTCGCAAGCTGCGCGCCAACGCTCGGGAATGCGAAGCGACCGAGCGAACGAGAGAGGGGGGACACACACACGCGCGCGCCGTAGGGGCGAAACGAGTTCCACGGGAAAATTGCGCGAGGAAAAAGCAGCGGCAGTGAGTTTTCTCCGAAGGATCGAAAGTGCGCGCTCGCGCGACGAACCGGTAATACGCGAAGGTCTGCCGGCGGCGAGCAGGGAAGGAGGGGGAGGTGGACGATCGAACGAGGAAAATTGTTAATTTCGACGGCGACGCAAGGAGGCGCGGACGCTGCAGTTTGTTTTTGCCTCGGGAGGTGGACACTTGGGAGGATTAAGAGTGTAGTAGTTTTAATTGGTCGGTATATGTAACTGTTGCCGTTCGCTATCGTCGAATCGATAAGCATTTTTGTTCGGGCTACGCGGGCTATGCCGCTATCGGCCTTTATGACTCGTTTTCATAATGTAAGCAATCGTATTATTTAGCAGCCGCGCGTGTATATTCGGTATTTATAAACGCATCAGTCGCGCGCAGGGTCGTCATGCAAATTGAACTTTTAATGGAAAAAACACGCGGGGACGTTCGACTACACGTCGATTTCATCGATTACGGTTAAAGTCACGCATCACACAATTACTCCCTATATCCCAAAACTCCCCAAACCTTCAGTGTACACTCAAAAGTACAATAACGTGTGATCGCAGCCTCCTAGCAGCACCACCACCACACATAGACACACACTAACTGCGAAGCCAAAAGTATTAGCATTCGGCTTCTACGCCTTGCCCTCGACCCCGTATTTCAATACTAAAACAGCCTCCTCTCCTTGAATTTGCATGCATGCCTACTGTATGTGTGCGCCTCAGTCAATGACGAGTGCGCGGGGTCAATTCGATGACGACGGCCACGACGACGGCTCTGCTGCACTTCGACCTCCGTGAAAGAGAAGAGAGGAGGAATTTCGTGCCGCGGCCGCCGAACTAGTTCTCTCTCACGAGAGAGAGTGAGAGAAAGTCGTTACGCGCAAATTCCAGAAATTCGTTGCGACGCTCGCGCGCGCGTGCACTTTTTTCCTGTTGCGACTGTTGGATGATATTACGGCTTGTTGAGACAGTTTGGGGGATTGTCATCTGTTTTGTATCGATATGGTTGTTTTGTAGGTGACTGGTGGTGACGTTGTTTGAGGGGAAAATTTTGAATTCTCATAACGGTTCTACCTAGTCGAATATTTTTAAGGTATTTCTCTTGGTCGAAACAGCAGTTTTAGAATTTTTAATTTTTAAGTAATCTTTTATTAATTTGATAATCTAAGAGTTAGTACGTGTAAAAAATATATACTAGAAGGAACATAAAACAATTTTTTTTTTTTCAGACAAATTCAGGCAATAGTTACTATGATATTGTTACAATTAAAGACAAAAACTTCAAAAAGTTCTCTATTTTTTTTTTTTTATCCGATCTTAACGAAATAAAGCTTATTTTATTCGTTAAGAAATTTCAAGGGGAATATGCATGGGAAAATTTATGATACGAGTTACCAGTACGGCGCAATATCACTTTATTTAAGAAAAGCAAGTCAAGTTTTAATGAACAAATTGATATTGTACCGTACTGGTAACTCGTATAATTAATTTTCCCATGGATACTCCCCCTGAAATTTCTTAAAAGACAAAATAAGCTTTATTTCGTTAAGATCGGATAAAAAACAAAAAAAAAATTAGAGAACTTATTGAAGTTTTTCTTTCATTGTAACAATATCATAGTAACTATTGCCTGAATTTGTCTGAAAACATTGTTTTATGTTCCTTCTAGTATATATTTGTTACATGTACTAACTCTTAGATTATCAAATTAATAAAACATTATGTAAAAATTAAAAATTCTAAAACTGCTGTTTCGACCAAGAGAACTACCTTAAATAATGACGCGAGCGATGAGGGAAAATTGAGTTTCTATTGTCATCGTAATTTTATTTTGCGTGTGTGTGTCCATAAGAAGCTTTCGCACTACAATAGGAGAAAATGTATGAAAGAGCGCGGTGGAAAGTTTTTTATTGCGAAACTTTTGCTATTTATCCCATCGAAGCCTGAATAACTGATTCTAAAAGAGTCAGCGTGCAGAGTGAGAGAGAGAGAGAGAGAGAGAGAGAGAGAGAGAGAGAGAGAGAGAGAGAGAGAGAGAGCATAACGAACGGTATTCTCATTCAATTCGTCGACGTTAATATTGTATAAATATGACATTCATAATTAACTTTTTAACGTAGCCGGGAGAGAGGAGGATCGATAAAACTTATTGGTTTCAATTGCTTGCATCAGCTATATGGCTTCGAGAACCGCAGTCCCTTTAAAAAGTATCTTTCCATCACTAAATTACGAAGCAATCTGTGTACATTACTTTTATGCTGCACTCATCGTTGTACGCTATATCAACGTTAAAGCAACGAATAAACACCCCAACCAACTATTCCGACGTTTCTACATACACACTTTATTTCATTGAAAAAAAAAATAAAGAAAAAAAGGATAAAATAACGTATACACAAACGCGCGCAAGAAATGTGCGTAGTCGATAACTATACGCCCTGAAAGATGGGAAAACAAATGGTGCAGAAAGGAACGGGAGGCGCGTATACGCATGCGCGACCATCGCGTCCATTTTTATATATATACGGGCAGGCAATATAACGGCCCCGCGGGGCAAAATCCAATATACACTGCAGCATCAGCAGCGACGGCGAGCGCGCGCGTGTGTACGGGTATTGTTGACGGAAAGCTTCAATTAACTTGCTCGTGCGTTCTTTCTCCCTCCCCTCTGGGTTCTTTCTTCTCTCTTTTTTTTCTTTTAGAAAAGCGAAAAGGACGACGACGTCTTGTCTTGTTCGATATGGCAGTTTTGGATATTACGGTCTAATTCGCAGCGATTCTGACGGGGTTTCGAGGTTTAGTTTCATATGTTAAGGATTAAATTGAAAAAAATCAATCTAATACTTTAAGTTTGTATCAAAATGCAGCCAACAATTTAGAATTTTGATTTTGATGTTGTACCTTAAAGGAGTACTATTGGTACGCTGTGAGTCAATCGAGAAGTCAAGTGCATGTTTGGTCGTCTCGGACTTCCTAACCTCTTTGCAATGATGCCAAATAGGGTGTGTAATGGTCGAGTGAGCGTGAATAATTTTATTCATTTGCTTATTATTAACTCTAAAAATTGGTGAATCAAAATTTGGATGTGCGCATTAGATTCATGGGATACTAAATTATACATTTCTCCAGGTTTCATCAAAATCTGAATATCCGTTTTAACCAATTTCTTGTTTAAAACTGTCGAAAACGTGATTTCCCATAAGATTACGCGTTAATGGTGTAAACATAAAAGTATTAATAACTTTTTTCTGGGCTGGTTTAGCTTTCCAAAAACTGATATGAGTCAGTTTGAGGTTAAAACATACTAGTGTACAAAATATCGTAATTTTCTGAACACTAATTCAAAACCGATAGTACTCCCTTAATTTAAACGAACCTCACATGAATTTTTTCAGTATTTTTCATCGCGCATTTTTTCGAGAATATAATCGTCTTTTTTACGTATACTCTTATGATAGAGTGAGGTTATCTGGTCCTTAAACATACAAATTTTTTATAGTAAAAGCAGAAATAAAGTTAAAAACCTTCATTTTAATAGAAAAATAATCAAAGAATAAAAACCCAAAAGGATCTTGATAGCTTATAAGGCATTTGGGAAAGAAGTAAGTGAAATCGTAAACAAATTGCCGAGTCCGTAGGCTGTGCGAGGAGGTACTCGGAACCTCCTTAAAATGTTAAAACAAAATCTCCTGACCTCCAACCAGAAAACGAATTAATTCCAATTCACGATTTTATAAAACCTTCCGAAATCCTCGCTTCAGGAATTATCTTCAAACTCGCTTAACACGGAATATCCGTCGCGAGGTCGCCGTTGGGACTGGAATTGATTTTTCCGCAACCGCACAGGTCCACGCCACGTGTTGCTGCTCGCATCTCGGGAAAACTTTACTCATCACGCGGCGCGGCGATTCGATTTCCTTCGAAAATGATGGGATGGTCTTCCCCGTGTATGCGACATGTTTGCGCAGCTAGCTTTTGTCGAGAAAGGGATAAAAGCACCAATCAAGCTCTAACGAGATTACTTTTTTCGATGGGAATAGAGCCATTGTGTCTGGTTGGATCTTGTTTTCAGCTACTTCATTCTCCTTTCCCTCCATTTTTCGTATATAATCTTTAAACCACCATTATGTTACCGTATCATCGGATAAAATCACACCCCCTGTCGAGCGCTCTCGCGCATCCCTCAATACAACAGCACTCCGTCTTTTCCCAATCTTGGCGCGCGCGCGCGCGCGGGCGTTGGCTTTTACTGCTCGCTGCTGGTGTTTATGAGCGTGTCGCAAGCGAGCGAGGTGTTACTTTTATTGTCCCCTCGCGTGACGACGACGACTCGGCCGCGGCCCTCGTAAATCGGCCACGCGTTAACGAATTCGAAAGCCGTGTTGGTGTGTGTCTGTGTGTAAAGTGATGTGGGGTGGAGACGTTGCAACTTTTTCCATCACAAGTAATTTTACGCTTCTAAGTTTTCGAGCTGCTGATAACCTTACGGCTATACTTTATATCCATCGTTCACATCTGTAACCACATAATCATCTAACAAAACACCGTTAAACTCGAAACCCTGACATTAAAAACCTACCTCCAGTCAACATCGCCAACAAACAACGACCGATCGCAACAACATCCGCTCTCTTTACCCTCTTCCACGCCCTGTCTCCATGCTCACCGGGTACCGAGACACCTCAAAACATATACTCATGTAGCGCACTTTCGTGCTTCCCGATCCCGCATAATACCTGCGCTTACACGTGCTTCTCACACCCCCACCCTGATCTTGTTACCGTTCAGCCAGGGGGAGTCTTATACACGTCTTGGACATGGTGTACGCACGCGTGGGTGAAAACGGCGCGAGAGGCTCTCGCTTATCGCGGCTAAACAGCCATAACGAGTCTTCCTAACGTACGCGTGCGCTCGTCTTATCGGACGGCAGGTGAATCGTCGCTGGGATTTATGTCAGTGTCAGTGCGAAAGGGGGTGGGGGTAGTTGTTGTCATGCGGTAGAGAAGTGGGTTTATTGTCCGGATCGCGAAAGGTGCCGTCGAGTATATTAAAAATAGCTTTACTTTCGTAAAGTATATAGCTCACGCTTCAGTCTTTTTATAAGCTGAAAGCAAATTCTGGGAACCGTTATAGAAAGGGTTGATGATCAGTCGCGCCTGTAAGCAGATGAACAAAAAAACTGACCCACATCGGTCCTTATCTCCGAACGCGCGTCTAAAAATGCCTCAACACCTCGCTACCCCCTCCCCCCCCCCGCACATTTCCGCTCTCTAAACCAGTCCAAATGACGTCAATTCCTCCTCGCCCTCGCGCCACCAGTCAATCATACGCACTTTATCGCGTCTCGGCTCTCACGCATACTTATATCCTCCGCTGCCTCTGTGAATTTTAATTTTTAATCCACGCACATCCTGGATGTACACACGCGTGGAGAAAGCACAGGAAGAAGTAACCTTGCGGGGTATATTGCGCGCTTTCTCAGCGGGGAGATGGTCGATCGGCCGCGTCGGTTCCTTACTGTGGACTTTCTCTCGCCCTCCCCTTCGCTATATAGTGGCGATGCGCATGCCTACTAGGGAGGAAGGAAGCGAGAGAGAAGGGCGTCGTTTATTTTGCCAGGGAACGGTGGTTTTATTTCATAGTTTTAGGAGACGAGGTCGAGGGAGAGTGAGAGAGAGATTCGGTAGTTTTCTTTTTTGGGGCTGTTTTTGTGGTTTTCAGAGCAAGTAAATTGTGTCGTTTCTGTGGTCGATTGACGTACACAGAGAAAAGAAAATCTTTACTGTTAAGACGCGTCATTAACTATTAACTAACAGACGTTTGGATACGGACAAATGAATGTTCGTATATAGTTAGACAATTTCATTAACAGTTAAGAAATGATTCCTTTGAGATATTTTCATATATTAAAATTATGGATTCTTAATTATTAACACACGTTTTGTAATAGTAAAAGGTCTTTTTTTTTTTAATTATAAAAAATTATGTAAACTATATTTTTTGAGATCTATTTTAGTGTACAATGCAACGCGCATGTCCAGGAGACGATTTTTGCGCAAATCAAAGGTTTCAGCAGGAATCTTAGGGTACCCAGGGATTTTTCGACACGCTGAGATCATTTTTCAGGTCACTTTAAGTGTATGATTACACGCGCTTGCCCAGAAAATCATTTTTGCGCTAATCAAAACCTTTAGCCGCAATCTGAGGGTATCCGGGAAGTTTTTCCACTCGCTGAACTGGATTTCTAGGTCTATTTAAGAGTATGACTGCACGCGGATGTCAAGGAGACGATTTTTGTGCTACGAAGGACTAGGTACTTCCAAATTTGTGATAATGGCTACGATTTACGTAAAACTCGCCTCCTGGGCATTCGCGTGCAGTTATACACTTGCATAGACCTCAAAATCCAATTCAACGGGTCGAAAACCGCACTGGATACTCCCAGATTCGTGCTAAAGCCTATGATTTGCTAAAAAATTATCTCCTGGGCATGCAAGGGAAGTCATATACTTAAATAGACCTCGGAAACGAGCTCAGCGTCTCGAAAAACCCGCTGGGTACCTTCAGATTAGCGCTAAAGGCTTTAATTTGCACAAAAATCATCTACTGCGCATGCGCGTTGCATTGTACACTAAAATAGATCTCAAAATCGAAATGAGCGGTTCGAAAAACTCCCTGAATGATCTCGGATAAGTATAAAATATATATAACAGACGGGACGTTCTTATGTGCGCCAAGCTGGGATGTGAAGTTCTTGCTGCCACCCGACGATATGTAATAACGGCCCCATATATTTGATGCAGCTTTTTTCCTTTTAAACTAAATATTCTATTGTTTGTTCCGCACAAAAGGGAATTCGCGACAGGTGATTGGGAAAAATAAAAATAAGCACAAAATGCTTCCAAATTTTCGTTTATTCTCATGCTTGATTAATACCTTATTCAAAGGTTACGCAACAACTAAATCACAAACGACAAAATCAACAACTTAGCTTCTTCTTAGCAACGGTCTTTACTTGTTTTTCGAACTAATCGCAACCTTAGTAAATATATGTAGATAATCAATAATGATGAATTTACATAAACGCTTTTTTCTACTTTTTTAGTATTTATAATTAATATGTATCCGTAACAATTAAACGTTATTAGTTATTTTAAAATAATTTTATTAAAGTTATTTCGATTCCTCATAGTTATTTGCGAACTATCGAGTAAATTTACTTTAATAACGCGGTGAAAACATATTTCCTAACTATTAAGAAATGTGAATTAAATAGGAAAAAATGGATATTTTCTATTAAAAGAAGGAGAAGTTAATGATATGAAATATTTTATAATATTTACGTAACTTTGGTTTTGTGGCAAATATTACGTGCTTGTAGTTTTCAAAGTAATGTCTGGTTAGATGTAAAGATTGTCTTTTCTCCGTATAGTTGATTAGCTCGGGATTTATTTTAGTATACGAAAACGATCATTTTTGTATGGCTTCGAACTCTTTTTTTTTTCGTGTCGTACATGATTGAGTTGAAAAAATATTTACAAAATATTTTTTCTCAAACATGCAAGTAACACCTACACAAAAAAAAACTGTAAACACCCTCAAAACCCACCATTACAACCCTCGTCATTCCAGACCCCCCGGGTAACATTAGAATCACAAAAAAAACGTCATCAAGTCCAAACGACGAAACTCTCTCTCCCTCTCTCTTTCTCCACACGCGCACGAGTCAAAGCTACAATCGCTGCGACTTAACAACGAGAATGCAATTACCACCCTTAAACATTAAACCGCGTGTGCTCGCGCGAGCGAGCCAGCCGAATGGAAACGGGAACAAGGGGCCTCGCGCGCAGAGCGTTACACCCCGTTCTCGTTCTCCCGCCGAAAAAGAGACGCGTGTGCGAGGAAAAGAAAATGGAGGGGGAGAGAGAGAGAGGGAGAGAGAGAAGAGTGCCAATTATCGCGGCGCGAGCCGCTCGGCTTTGTCGGCGGCTCTTCTAACGAGCGAAGGAGAAACCGAGGGAGGGGTCTCTATGAAAATTCAGGAGGAGGGGAGGTCAAAGTGCAGCGCTGTGTGTTTATCTACAGCGATCGAAGAATATGGAAATATGTACCGCACTATTTTCGTTCGTAGCTAGAAAATAGCCCTCACACGGTGCTCGCGTACTCCCGAAATAAAGAATGGGAATTCCCGCACGCAACCATCGGCGACTTTTCGTCATCCAGCTCCAAAAATACATGAAACGCAGCTGTCCTCAGCCGCGGGGGCGTGTGTTTTGTCTCGCGCGCGACGGTGGGCGTCGAAAATTTCGCGAGAAATGTATAATAAAAGAGGAGGCGAGGGAGAGAAAACGAGCTTTTTCTTTGTGAGAACGCGCGGAGAGACGGCGGAATTAAATAGCGTATACTCGTCGGGCATTGTGGAAACGCGCGAGCGCGCGGAATTCGCAGAAGCGCGTGCGTAGACGCTTTATTTCCGTCGGCGCGTTGCCGCGTCTGCATGCGAGGAATTGGTGTGAGGTGCGGTGAGGTTCGAGGATTCGTTCGTAGTGTAAAGAGAATGAGGTTTTCTTTGCGGTTGTCGATTGTCCGGGCGGGCATGAATGGCACTGAAGGTTTTTTTAATTAAAAACAATGAAAAAACATGAGCGCGCCTGCCTAAAGACAAAGTTAAGAGAAAGCTAGCGCGCGCGATGCGAGTTTGTAAACAGGAAGTTATTTTTCAAGCGATAACAGGGACCTTTGGAAAACGTTGAAATAAACATAGGGTGATAATGTCCGCGCACGGGAGAACATGCATTTAAATACTTTATCCTAACATTGTGTATCTGTGTGCGTGTATGTTATTCTCGTCGCTTGTGTAACATATGATGTATGAAATGGAACGATACGAGTTCGAATATATTTTTAAATTCCGTACACTTAATTAGCCGGAGCCATTAAATCCCTTGTATAATCGTGTCGTAGATAACAGCGTGCGCGAAACACAATGGACGCATCAATTACTTTTTAACAATCAAATTAACGTGCACTGGGAACACGAACGCGAGCGTTTAACCAAAATTCCCGCAGCTACCATTAGCCATAAACGCACTTCATAATTTTTACTATACGATTACAAAGCGACTCTGCTGTTCTAGTATAATTCAAATATAGTAACGGTGTTTTTTTCGTGCACTGAAAAAATGGTAGCTGAAATGTTTTGCTTTCTTAAGGTGATGTAAAATACCGACATAATTTCCAAACATGGATATCTCATGAAAATACCAATAGAATCGTCCAAAAAAAAATCTGAGTATAGTATTAACATATACGGAGCGCCTGACGTTCGTGTTTTTCCAAAAAAATGATAAGAATTTATTTAATTAAATAAAAACCGTATTATCGGTAAGTAGGAATCTGCAATTAAGCTACTTTTCAAACATGGATATCTCATGAAAATACCAATAGAATCACCCCAAAAAAAATCTGAATATAGTGTTTACATGTACGGAGCGCTTGACGTTCGTCTTTTTCCAAATAAACGTTTAAATGTTGATTTAAAAAATATTGAAATTCACGGTTTCACATGGCCTTAAGTGAACACGTTCCCCCTCCCTTTTCGCACAATTGTTCGGCGAGTTTTGGTAGAATATTTACACCAAACTCGAGCGGCCGACCTTGCGGAGCGCTGCTGCGTTCTGCTGTTGGCGCAATGTTTACACTTCGTGGTGTAAAATTTCTCCCAAAACAGACGACTGTACCAACTCCGAGTATAGTGAATAACCTTTTCTAGTCAACGGTTGTGTTTTTTGGTACAATTTTTCTGCTAACGTTTTTTCAGTGTGGATGGCGTGTGGCGCTGTTGTTGTTGTTGTTGAAAACGGCTATGAAGTATAGTCGTCTACGGTGATGTATAATACACAACAGAGAAGTTCAGTTAATGGAGCGTTATTTAAATGCGACTCGCTCGCTCGCGGCAAACGCAGTTTATTCAGCATAAATTTCTAACGCCTATCGCTTATTTATCAATTAAACGGCAATGTAATTCGGAGCCAAGTAACGCTGAAAATAAACTCGACGCTTTTCATCTCTTATTCTTCTTCAAACGCGCGGTTGTCTTTATTATTTATTGGATTCCGATGCGCGCCTTGATGAAGACATACCAGAGAGTCGCGGCAAGACACGAAGGGAACTCGCGAGCGTCTCTTCGCGTCCCGTATAATTCCAATCTACCGTCAACCCACTGACCCAAATGCTATTCGCGCGAATTACTAATTAAATTCGCAATATAATCGAGTTCCCCGCGCGCGTACGTGTATGTGTGTATATAGATTCTTTGGCGAACTTGCGGTTATGTAATTTCGTTCAGTTCGCTTTGAATATAACATCCGCGACGTATCGGCGGCGGTATAATAACGCGAGTCGCAATGTAGCTGGATATAGTTTTTGTTTTAAGAAAAAAGCGGTGTTAGATCGAAAAAAGCCACGGGTAAGAAAAGGACGGGGAGTATAATAGAGAGTGTACGAGGTTTATCGGACTTTAATGCTCCCCGCGCTCGATTCTACGATGCATATATACGGTTTTGTTTGAAGGAGGCATGTACTCTATCCGAGTGTAACGTGGTGGTCTTTTTGCGACGGTTTATCTTCTCACCCCCCTTTTCTCCACCCATATCGTGTTGGGAAGTTCAAGGTGATTATACGTTACTTTTCTTTTGGCCTTTACGTTAATTTAATCCCTGTCAATTGTTTATTGCTTTCTATAAGAGAACATTTCCCGCGTGTGTTCGCATCGACATTAATAAAGTTACAATAAAATTAAAAAAAAAGTATATGTAACATCAAAATTAAAAAATCTAGAGCTAATGACAACATTTTTCATGACATCAAACAAACTGCAAGTTGAAAAAAAAACAATTGCATCGCTTAATAACATTGATCAAAAAGCAATTACAATTATTACAATCGTAAAAATCGTCACCGCGCGACTATCTTCGCACCTGCCTAACAACTACACGGCAGACACATCCGTCGCTACAAAACTACGCCGCCTATATGTACTGCAACACTGGTAGCGCGGCTCTCGCGTCCCGACACAATGGAAGATGACTCCGCCAAACGCGCACACTGTGCACTCACACGCATACATACGCGCGCAGACCTCCGCCCGCGCTCATTGATAAACATCGCGGATTTCGCGCCGTGACTCGGCTCGCTCGTTCATTCGCGCGAGCGCGCGCGAGCGTGAGAAAGCGCCGCCGCGGTTGTAGCTCGTAGGCGAAGACGAATGTAAACACACGTACACGTGCATGCATGTGTGCATGTGTGTGTATACGTATATGTACGCGGTCACGGGCAAAATTAGTATCTTTCGCGAGAGTGGAAGAGAACGCTTGCGCGTGGGCGATAGCTGTCAGGAGTGTGTTGTCGTTGTTATCCGGCCGATTGGTGTGGAGGTGATGATGTGACGTTGATTGCTGTATTTTTAATTCGACGCCTCCAATTCGAAAGGACTTATGTCGTAAAAACGTTTGGAACGGACTTATTTCGCGAAAGCGTTTGGTATGGAATTATTTCGCAAATGCGTTTGGAAGAGACTTATTTCACGGAAGAGTTTGGAGAGGACTTATTCCAAAACAAATTTTTTGAAAGACTTATTTGGGCGCGTTCAATAATCAGTAGTATAAACTTTGTCAGTGTCAGACGCTATAAATAATTATAGTTCATTCGTGAATTTTACTTCAAATAAGAATTATTTTTTTTAATTTTCCAGAGAGAAAGAGAGAGAGGGAGAGAGAGAGCAGGGGAGGTAGAGGTTTAAGGTCGATTTCAACCCAACCATATATTCTTGAATTTTTAAACATATAAAAATTAATTTAATATCTTCAAATATGTATTTATGGAATATTGAAACATTGGTAACAAAATATATGACCAGTCTTTAAAAAAAATAGCAAAAAACGCTTTTTTGGTCTTACATGTGTATCTAACCCCTTAATGTCTTATTTGGATAAAATAACAATTTTTCATATTTTTTTTTTTTTTTTTTTTTCAAAAATAATTATTTTTCTTACTTTGTGCTAAAGATATGTAAAATGCAGACCGATATTCTTAAAGTACATTTGATTTTCATCTGTTTTTTAAAAATACTCATTAGTTATTTTTGACTTAAAATTGCAGATTTGAAAAAGTAGCTACTTTTTCGAAAAATAAACTAAATCTATAAATTGTACATAACTTTTTCTGCATTTCATCTCAAAGATTCATGGAATATAACAAATATTCTTAAAATACGTTTAATTCACTCTCTATAATAATTATAAAAGGGTGGGTCTAGATATATCGAAAGGCCGATAGTTAGAAGCCTTATCCTTCAGAAAATTAGAAATAGAATACGCGCGCCTCATTAACAGAAGCCGGCTTATCATACAGAATTTAAAACAGAAAGCACGATTAACAGAATGTGAAAATACATAAATATATTTACAGAATGAACTAATTTCATACTGCCACAATTGTAGAAAACACATAGTACAAAACGCAGATTTATAGAAAATACATAAGCCGAATGCCGTATAATATAAAATTCACCATAGTTTTTCTATATATTTGTGATATTCGTCTTATGTATTTTCTATAAATCTGCGTTTCGTACTATGTGTTTTCTACAATTGTGGCGGTATGAAATTAGTTTATTCTGTAGATATATTTATGTATTTCCTCATTCTGTTAATCGTGCTTTCTGTTATAAATCCTGCATGATAAACCGGCTTCTGCTAATGAGGTGCGCGTGTTCTATTTCTAATTTTCTGAAGGATAAGGCTTCTAACTATCAGCCTTTAGATATATCTAGACCCACCCTTATAAAAAATATGAATAATCAGAATTTGCTTTAAAAATAAAAAATAATAGAAATCAATAAATTTTTTTAATCACTTCCTATATACATTTTTTACTTCTTTAAGTTTTTCTTTGTTTAGCGGGGGAAAAAAGTTTCTTTTCCCACTACGAAAAAATTTTGTGGATTCGTCCTCTACTATCGAATTCATGCATTTTAAAGCTCTTGGCCTATTTAGAAGGCCAAGAAGCCTATTGAGAACATTTAAAGTAAAATTAAAAAATAATGAATATTTACAATTTAGATATAATTGATATGAAAAGAGAAAGCCTCAGATCATATGTTTGTCAACCTCGGCTTCGCCCCGGCCGACAATTACATGTGATCTAAGACATTTCTTATTTTACTGGCCTAGGTGTAATATACTATAGCGTTATAATAGATAAAGTATTCGCATTTTTTTTTATTATTTTTCAAACCAATAGATAGGTACGACTGGCACACAGTTGATACGGTCATTTTTTCTCATTGTATATAAACGGTAATTTTTTTTTATTTCCAAACTAAAACATTCTGCAACACGTTAGCACTAAATAAAAAAAGGCCAAAACTAAACTACCGCATCAAACCCACTTGAAACTCCAAATCATCAAAAATTTCCCACCAGGGCATTACTAATTCAATACCGACGCCGGAATAGAGTCAGTTTCGTCGATAGCGCGCCCGCCGCAAACGGGGTTGAAACTAACTAGAGCTGAAATTGAGAACTTTCCTTGACGTTAAATGTTTTGACGTCGGGCAAACCTCCGCGCGAGTTTCTGTTTCTTTTACAGCGCGTTACATCGTTCTAACTCAATTTTTCAAAAATCTCTCGAAATAAGGTTGAGGCGGCGCGCCGAACGGGTTGAGGCGGAGAATTTTGCTGGAAATGGGAGTGTTGGTTTGATAATCCAGGGTGAAATTGATGGAAATTGGTTACAGCGGTAGCTTAAAAGATCGTTTTGCAAAGTCGTTTGGGAAATAGTGTAAGGTAGTTTTTTGGAAGAGTAGAGTGACGGTTGTGGATATATTTTAAAAAGGACTTAACAATACTGTACAAACAACCGGCAAGGAGCAGAACACAAAGAATACAAAATGTAACAAAGCTCGTATAACAAATGTAGAAGCGTCATTCAAATTGACTAAGCCAAGTCTCTACTGGTGACCGCAAGGGAAATCAGGGTCTATTGAGATAATTTTTCTTTAATGATACTTCCTTAAAGAAGCGCATTAAGGCGATGTGAACCTCAAAATCAACCCAATTTCATTATTTAATTAATAAACATTAGAACGTTTATTTGGAAAAACAATTCTGTCAGGCGCTCCGTGTATGTAAATACTATGCTCAGATTTTTTTTTGTGCGATTCTATCAGCATTTCCATGAGATACGCTCGTTTTAAAACTGGCAAAATTCGAAGTATTACAGATCCCTACTTATCGGCATTGCGGCTTTTATTTAATTAAATAAATTCTGAGTAGATTTTTGGAAAAACAGCTCTGTCAGGCGTTCCGTATATATAAATACTATACTCAATTTTTTTTTTAGTAATTCTATTATTATTTGCAAAAGATATATATGTTCTAAAATTTGTCGGTAAGTACACATTATCTTAATCAAATGCGAAGTTCTCTACGTGATAACCCGTCTTACCACTTACTTGGTGTGGCTGAAACCTGGCTGAGCCCGTCTATCTCGGACGACCTCCTGAGGATTGAAGGGTTCAAAATATACAGACAAGACAGAAAATTGCGAGGGGGCGGAATTGCTTTATATGTACGAAATTCACTCGAATGTAAAATCTTAATATCATCTAATACTGCAATGAGAGGCAAACCAGGTATTCCTGAATATATTTTCTGCTCGGTAAAGGGCAAAAATTCTGACCCCATGCTAGTCTCTGTCGTCATTTACAGACCGCCACTTGTACCATTTGTTCAGGATTCCGATTTACTGGATAAATTACGTGATCCTTGTCCTTGCCATAACCGCAAAATTATTATGGGAAACTTGAATGCCGACCTCCTTAAAGATGGCAATGATACTAAACTAGTTCGCAAACTGGCGGCGGAGTTATCGCTTCAAACAGCTCAGCACGGTGCGACGCATCACACACGCACTTCTCATACCTGGATAGACCAAATTCTTGTCGATGAGAACGATACGATACTAGAAGCACACAACATACCGGCGAACTTTCGCAGTCGACATAATATTATTAATATCTGTCTTCAATGGGGAAGTCAGCCATTACATGTGACAGAAACAAAATATCGTGATTATAAAGGGATTTCTCCCTCCCAAATGGTTGGTATTCTATCGCCTTGTGACTGGTCGTCGTGTACTAACAGTACTTACGACCCTGAGACTGCTCTCACCTGCATCTGTGATAATCTTACGGCGGCAATTGAACAGCTTGCTCGGGTAAAAACTTTTACACCTAAAAATGGTCAACTGCCGTGGATAAACGCTGAGTTGCTGGGATGGAATGCAAACGAGACGCCACTTACAAATGCTACAAGAGAACAGGAAACAAGTACCTTCTTCTTGATGAATTTCTGGCACTACGACAGACGATACAAGCCAGAACATCATACTATCATAACCGTTTGTTTGATGCTCTTGCAAATGGTAATATTTGGAAAGAACTGGAAGACCTGGGGCTCCTATCCAAATCTGAGAAGGATTTGAATGGCCTTACACCGGATGAGCTTAATATGCACTTTGCCGGGGTATCAGTCTCGTCTCGCCGCATGATGATGGTGAGGACCGTAAGAAAATTATTTCAAATGCTACGATGGATGGGTTCTACTTTAAAGATGTCACACACCCTGCCGTTATTCTTGCAATCTCTCACTTTTCGTCTCAGGCTCGTGGCGAGGATGATATTCCTCAGAGTGTAATCATAAAGGCACTTCCAATCATAGGAGAACATCTGGTAAGGTTATTCAATTCTTCCTTCGCGCAGGGAGTTTCTCCGAATCTTTGGAAGAAAGCACGTGTAACGCCGTTAAAAAAATGTTTTGCGCCGAAAAATCCTTCTGATTTTAGGCCAATTTCTATCTTATGTTTTCTTTCAAAGGTTCTCGAAAGGACCGCCTGCAACCAAATATAAGAGTTCATAGTATTCAAGAAGATCATGGATCCTCTACAAACTGGGTTTAAAAAGCATCACTCTCCCAGACGGCGCTCCTAAAATTGACCGAGGACATAAGACTTGGCATCGACAAGAAATACGTCACGATAATTTTACTATTTGACTTTAGTAAGACATTCGACACAATCTTACCCGCTCGACTCCTCGAACGGTTAAGATTGGCGGATTTTTCTAGAACGGCTCTCTTGTAGATCAACTCATATTTAACAGATCGGCGCCAATGCGTCTGTACGAGTACGCAGGGCGTATCCTCGTGATTAAGCACGAATCTTGGGGTTCCACAGGGATTGGTTCTGGGATCCTTGTTATTTTGCCTTTACATAAATGACATACGTGACGCCCTAGATTCGAGATGCATCAAGCATCTTTTGTATGCAGATGATTTACAAATTTATACGCAGGTGCCCCGGGAGGATACAGATGCGGGAATACGAAGAGTGCAGCAAGCAGCAATAGCGGTGTCGGATTGGGTTGTGGGAGCCAGTCTCAAACTTAACAAGGCAAAAACCAAGGCAATTGTTTTCAGCGGCAATAAATTTGTGAACAAATTCTACGCTGGTGCTATGCCGAAGACGATTGACCTCGGAGACGGAGCCTGCATTCCTTTCTCTGATACCGTCACTAGTTTCGGTGTTGTGCTAAACGCGAAATTATCGTGGGAAGCGCATATAAATCAGGTAACTAAAAAATTCAATCGAGTGTTGTACGCGCTCCGATTTTTCCGTCAGTATACCACTGAGACTCTATAGAAAGAGCTCGTGCCTTCTCTGTTGTTCCTGCATTTGGATTACTGCTCGGTGGTTTTTCTTGATGCATCTCAAGAACTAATGGAAAAAATACAGGGACTTCAAAATTCCGGTGTGAGATATGTGTTAGGTGTAAGACGGTTTAATCATATTTCACCTCATAGGTTAACTCTGGGTTGGCTGCGCACTGATACGAGGAGACACTATTTCATGGCGGTATTTGTGTACAAGATCATGCGTATGCATACTCCGGACTATCTAAAAAGTCTCTTTCCTAGGTATGAACCCAGAATTACTGCTGGAGGTGAAATTAAAAAATTAACAATACCCCTGACGTGCACCAAAACTGGTGAAATAGATCTTTTCGAGTACAAGGTGCATGCCTATGGAATTTCCTGCCTGCTGCGATAAGAAATTTTTCATCTCTCGGCAGGTTTAAAACTGCTCTGAGAAGGCATTTCCTTGACCTTGATTAATCACGCGCGAAATGCTCTACATGTAAATACTTTTATGTATCGTTAAATATACGCTGTGTTATATGTATGAATGTATTTATTAGTGCGAGTGGTGAGAGTGAATGCGAGATGTTAGCTTTAATAACGATCTGATAACGTCAGTGATAGGTAATGTAATTATGAGGTATAGTCACAGTATTCTAGTCAATCTAATTTCTAGTCATTTTAAATTATTCTACTCTACTCCCCATCTGTGATATGACTATTTTAATTTTGACTTACTACTGTGTATTATATAGCTTTAAGTTTAGACTGTGATATTTCGTAATCAGTATTAATTTAAAAGACTGAAATTAGGTATTGACTATCATTGAATTTTAAATAAATCTGTTTTATATTAAGATATTAACGATGTATTTCAAAATATTACAAGATTGTTACATTATAATGTTATATAACTGCTTATTAAGTTTGTAAAAATAGTTTTTAAAATAAATGAAATACTAATACTAATACTAATATTTTAGGACGGCTGAGTAGTCTTTGAAAAATTTATTGTCATAATTTTCGTAATTGAATGAAAATAGCGATTTTATTATAAATCGTGCAGATTCATTTAAAAATTTATGTTTTGCAAAATTAATTACAACAAAACCACAGTGGTTTTTATTAAAAAAAACTTACCTCGGCGTAACATATAATCCCTAAATTAAAATTTATAATAATAATTCAGTATTAATTATCATATTAATTTAAATCAATTTTTTTTTCGAGAAATTAAGTCCTACCTTAAAAATTTAAGTAAACCCCGATACAAAAGGTACAATAAATTAATATATCATTTTAATACAAAATTATAATTCTTTCACAATACTAAAATTATTAAAATGAAATTTTTGTCATTTAATACTTTAATACTAAACAAAATTAATTACAAAATTTTTTTAATTTATAAAATAAAAATTCAAATCGCAATATTTAAAAGTTTAATTAAGAATAAAATTAAACAAACCCACGCCACACTCAAACCACCGTTACAATACCAACAAAGGTCTATACCAAGCCCCCGCACCATTCCCCGAAACCAAAAAAAGAGTACTAATTTTTGTTTTGGTCACGAAATTTCAAAACAACCTCGTCCACCTCCGTCTCTCTCTCTCTCTCTCTCTCCGAAACCCCAAAACCGCTCTTCCCTGGTACATCACATACCTTTACCCGCCGCTCTCCTCTTCTCTCGTCAAACATCGGCGGACGCAGTCACAATAGACTCCCGAGCTCCTATCTCCCCCCTCTGCTCTCTCGCGAAACGACGCAGAAGAGAGGAAACGATGGCACGAAGCAGCAGCAGCGGCAACATCTATACCATAACAGCCCCGCGCGCGCGTGCGCATGTGTGAGTGAGTGCGCGCACAAATCAATACACAGTCTCACGTGGCGCCGCAGACTCCGCCGTTGCTGCTGCTGACGACGGCGGTGGCGGCGTGTATAGTGCGATGATTTCGCCTACTTTTCGGCTGGGATTTAATTGGCCCGATTCTCCGTCGGCTGCAGTGGCGGTGGAACGGATCGTGTCGGTTATAATGGGGAGAGGATCCGTGACGCCGACGAGTTTCGAGTATAGCGGAAGTGATGGGGCGTGAGTTGTTACGCAGTGTTTCTGAAAATTGTAGCTCGCTTGTAAGTAGTGGAAAAAGTAAACAGAGCGCACAGAAGGAATGCACATGTTACCGGTGTTAGCTTGCTCGACACAGCTTATAGTGCACGCGTGTATATGGGGGGGGGGATTGTAACACGTGCGCGCGCACGCGCTTTTTCGTTACGTACGAGCGCGAGCGCGTTCGCCTTCTTTCGTCATGTGGTATACGAAATGTTGCGTAATTATTTCTAGTTCCTCCACATGGCACTTTTATTGTATTTTTGATATTTTTCCCCGTATATGTAGAGCGTATAGCGTAAATTCGGAAGTTTGTTTAATTTAAATCCCACAAAAAACAGTCATTTAAATCTGAAAAACACTTCCCTTCTATGTGTTTTTTAAAGAAATTATCCTAGTTAATAATGTCTATGCAACAAACCAAACATTGTTATATCGAACGAATACACTCTGTCAATAATCCCGTACAATTTTTTCTCGCACTTCCTCAAGAAATGCCTCTAATTTTAGAAAATTAATTAAAAGCCAAAGAGCGACAAGACTCGACACGGCTCGATTCCCCTTCAACTCTTCAATTTTAACGTAAATCAGTTACACACTCGACGAAAAAAAAAGTGTTTACCTCATGCATATTAATAAAACGCTCGAGTGACAATGAAGCTTCTGTTCTACATATATAATGAGTTTCACCGACGTGCGCCCAGGACAACGCCTATGACGAGGTCACGAGGGGTTTTATCGCCCATACCTGTTAGCAGTATAGTAGTATTTTCGAACTCGCGCGAGCTTTCGGTACATTTGAAAAGCAAATTTTTTTCCCTCTCGCATCTGCATACAAAAACAAATTGCACGCACGGAATCTTATATAGGCTCTCAGAAGTCGACGAAAACATACTTATTTACCGTCTCGTTTGGATTATTACTCCCCGTCGCGGTCTGTTATTGCGTCCGACTAAAATTAATTCGCAATTAGACGGGTGGCCGGGTTCGGACGCGCGGATCAACAAAATGAAATATTAATCGCGCCCGAAGCAACTTCGCGTCTACGCAAACAAAAGTCGAGCCTCACAGCTTTCCCGCGAGGAGAAGCGTATACAATACTGACGTTTATTTGATTTCTCATGTCTTCTCCTCTCTCTCTCTCCTTTCCTCTCTTCGCGAGGGTCGAAATGGAAATGTCAGTTGACGTAAGAGAGCGCAGGCAGCCGCCGTGTTTTGTCCGGCGACCCGTAGATGCGAGGAATAACGTTATCATTATCATCCGAGCGAGCAAGAGGTTTGAAGAGAGAGGGCGAGAGAGAGAGAGAGAGAGAGAGAGAGAGAGAGAGAGAGAAGATGATCAAATGGTGGAACTCGACGGAAATGAGCAGTTACGGGCGGAGTCTGTCGTGAACGAGCGAACGTATGGCATTGGAGAAAAAAAAGATTGATAATTATTAGCTGTCGAGGATAGGTGACATCTTTTCATTCATTATACCGCTACGAACCCTAAGACTGATCAATACCCAAATAATGATCAATTTCGCATGTAAGTGTCAAAAATAATTTGTCAAAAATCGAAAAGCAAAAAGAATGAACAATAGTCTTTAGCCCTTCAAAAATTTAGATTTCAAATTTCAAATTATTGCTGCTTAAATTTTTCTAGGAAAAAATGTTTGAACTTAACACTTTTTGGAAAAACGCGCATCGACGTATACTAACGCATAAGGAAGTACGATTCGGAGCACATGCTTTTAAAAGTCACTTTCAGGAATTATTAAGAAGCATGAATGTTTTGAAGAATTTCAAGTTGTTTTCAATTCTTTTAGGCAATGACTATTTTTATGTTATTATACAACAACAATGTTAAACAATTCGTAATTAATTTTTCTATTTGAAAATTTTTAATTTTCTTTTTTTTTTAATTTCAAGAATTAAGACCAAAAAATTAAAAGAACAATTAATAAACATAGATTTATGTTGCTATCAAAGTTATGTAAAAAATATTTAGCAAGAAATTAACACTATTTTCATAAATAAGAATAAATAAATTGCATGAAAAAGTTGTCATATTATGAAAAGATAATGAAATAGTATATTGTGTACCAAGGGCGTAAAGTGGGCCTTTTTAGACCGAGTGGGAAGTTTGACCGAGTGCGTCCGCGAGCCGTAGACGAGTACTGCAATCACACGAGGTCAAAAGGCCTACTAAGCCCTTGGTGCACACCATAGTTTTTGTGACACAGGAATTGATTTTCGCGTTTTTCCACTTAAAACGGGAAACAACATCAACGAATTTCTGTTACACCAACTACTATGTATATTGCTAGCTTATAACATTATATTTTATCAATAAGTTGTGTATTATTTATACGTTACAAATTAGATAGTAAAATATTAAATTAATCTAAAAAAACTAAAATTTGTAATTATTAAAAACATAAAAAGTACATTAAAACATGTAATTAGTAAAAGTAAGACACGCGGATAAAGAAAAAAAAATAGAAGAACGATTATTGAAAACGGTTTCTTTTGCGCCCGCTCCGGCTACTTTTGCGCCCGCTTACCTACTTTTGCGCCCGTTGGTCTAAAACCGTTCACTTTTAGCCCTACTTTTATGTTTAAAAAACGCGAAAATCGTGCCTGTGTTACAAAAAAACTATTTTATACTGATTATATTGATGTGGGATTATGTCGATCTTCCTGAGGCAGCAGGTGCAAGAAATGAAAAACCCTTACAACGTGTGTATGCTTTTTGACGTTTCGGTGAGCAATGTCACCCTCATCAGAAACTTTAATAAAAATATAATAATATAATTTTAGAATTTACATTTCAAGAAACATAAAAAATGATTTGTCAATATTATAATAGTTACCAAAGATAGTTTTCTCACAATGTAATTTTTGTCGATTTTCTCCCCCACAACAATATAATCACAATAACCGAGGGATAAATTCATACGATAACACACACCGTGTTATTACATCAATATTTTATACTGAATTTTTTTAAGTTTGATCATTTATTTTTGTTTCTCATTAAAAATATGCAATAAGCGAGCAATCTAACCTCATCGTATCAAGCTTTTGAAAGAATAAAAACAAGGAGTATATGCTCCAGATGGTTTGAAGAATATTTATGCATATTGCAGAATTCTCAATTTAAGTCTTTTACTTAATAAAATATAAATAAAAATTTTATTTAATGCTATTTGACTCTAGGCGTTCGATCATTATTTAGATCCTAGCGTGATTCATAAATGTTTTAAAACTAAAGCTTTTTTAAAATTATATTATGATTAAAAGCTTATTTTTTAAATTTTGAACTAAAATTTTAATATTGTTTTTGGTAAAAAAAGAAAAGAAAATAATATTAAAATTCATTTATTTATACATTTTTACATGTAAAAGAAGTTGTTCTAGCCACTAATTGATGGCCCGTAACGGTACAAAGAAAAGTCAGATCGAGTATTAAGGTGGTTCTCCTCGGACTCCCTATAGTCAAAGCAATGCTAAATGTAGAAGTTACCTAAAATTAAAAAAAAAAAAAAAACAATTGTAATGTGATTTATTTATTTAAAATGATAGAGATAGTCAATGTATTATAAATAAAGTGTATTTAACATGACTAAGATAACTTTTTTCACAAAATAGCGATATTCTAGAAACTAGGTATTGTCACTACAAACAATTATTGATAAATCACCGGAATCTTTTTTGTTTCTCAGCCGATTTCAGTTTTCAAGGTCTCATTTTGCTCCTTAAGTAATTTCATGGGGACTTGCCGAAAGAAAAATTAAAAATGACTCAAAACTCAGAAAATTATAGCCAATTAAAAAAATATATCTTTTTAACGACGTGCATGAATTTATGAACAATTATCTATAACCTTCTGAGTTTTGAGTAATTTTTAATTTTTCTTTCGGCAAGTCCCCATGAAATTACTTAAGGAGCAAAATGAGACCTTGAAAACTGAAATCGGCTGAGAAACAAAAAAGATTCCGGTGATTTATCAATAACTGTTTGTAGTGACAATACCTAGTTTCTAGAATATCGCTATTTTGTGAAAAAAGTTATCTTATTGTTAGTCATGTTAAGTACACTTTATTGACTATCTCTATCATTTTAAATAAATAAATCACATTACAGCTATGGTTTTTTTAAATTTTAGGTAACCTCTTCATTTAGCACTGCTTTGACTATAGGGAGTCCGAGGAGAACCACCTTAAGTAGTGTCGTAACCATTGCTTGTTTATTTCGAATCGAATGCTAAATTGCGTTTTTATGCGACGAAATATATGCAATGTAATACCAATAGTAATGTCTAGATGTTAATATTTCTAAATATATGTCTCAAAGTTGTAATTTTCCATGTCTCAGTTATTGAATCAGAATCACTTAACCTAATTACCGTAATGCGTTCAAATCGATTCTACAACCATTACCAATATCTTTTTCCAACGCGTAAAATTTTTTTCACCTTCAATGACAGACCGACGCACACAGACACGCGCGCGCGTCGCGCGGAAATGAAAAATGATAAAAACAAGGCGCGAGACGCGCGTCTCATACGCGAAGAAAAGGGCGCGTATACACCGCGCGCGCGGCGGCAATAACACATCAATTATTTTATTGTCCGTCTTTTTCTCTTCCCCGCTCGCCGCGCACTCGCGCCTGCGCTGTTATTGTTACTGTTACGGAGAAGAGATAATTGCCGCAGAGTTAATTAAGCTGCGGGTGAAGAAAAAAAAATGGCGCGCAGATTCCGCTCCACATTCCTTCTCTCTCTCGCTCTCTCGGTTTATTAATGTAACGCCTGATCGTAAGTGCCCGTCATTAGAGCGGTAATTGCGAGAACTGGCCGTACGGAAAACAATTTATACTTTGTTGTTGCGAGAGTCGTCGAACGTAAGTGTGCGCGTGCAAGCACAGTGATATTCGAGACGAGCGGGATGTGCGGTGCTTTTTGCCGAGAATTGTTTCGAGGGGAAATTAACGCGCGAGTATACATGTCCGATGTGAATTAATTGTGTTTACATTACGTTTATTATTCGTATAGCGGGAATTCGTCACTGTTGTAGTACAACACTGTTTAGTTTTCTAATATTGTAATGTTATGGAATTGTTGCGCGCTAGCTGTAATTGTAGAATTTATACCATCAACGATATATTATTATAATTTTAATGCGCCAAGAAAATCCTTGTTTGTCGTATCAACCGAAGAATTAATAATTATATCGTAGATCTCTAGGAACTGTCTAAGGTATATAAGTTATATACTAATAACGGCCGATTTCCGTTACTAAATACATTAATGCTTCTGTTGTCTGACTGCTCGCGAGATCGCCTCGTGTACCGTTTTTCTAGCGCCAACTTGATAATCTCGGCTCTATTAGACCGGAAGCGACTTTTTCCCGGCATTTTTAGAGGCTGTTTCACACTTCTCGTAGCCTACATTCCTCGAGATTTATACCGAATCTACATTAGCTGTTACGAGAATTAGTGTTACATCCTAAAGTAATTACATAAATACTGAATAATATCCTCAATCATGCGATCAGAAATCTTATTACACCTTGTACCCTGGTGTGATTCCATTATTCTGTATTATACCATTGAAATTCTTATATAACTCGCTCGTCAACGTGATATCTTCATTTGCAATGCCGCGGCGTGTTACCTGAATTGAATCAAGCTATTTCGGTAACACCCTTAAAATTTCAACACCATTTCAACGTGTCAGAGCGCGGACGCTCGCTTAACGCTAAAATCACTCTAATCCCCGCTCGAAAAATCCCCCTCCCAACTTCACGACCACCCAAGCCAGCTTCGTATCTTCTCTCTCGCCACACCGGAAGTCCCTCCGCGCGCGAAAGTCGGACGCGCGCGGCAATTGCGCAATTAGCATAATAAAACGAGCCTCGCCGCGGTAACAGGGCCAATCTGTCAGCGAGCCTCCGAAGTGATTAGCCGTTCCGCGGAACTGCGGAGTCTTGAGGATAGAGAGAGAGAGAGAGAGAGAGAGAGAGAGAGAGAGAGAGAGAGAGAGAGAGAGAGAGAGAGAGAGAGAGAGAGAGAGAGAGAGAGAGAGAGAGAGAGAGAGAGAGAGAGAGAGAGAGAGAGAGAGAGAGAGAGAGAGAGGAGCCGTTGCTCTCGCTGCTGCTGCTGCTGGCGTCGCAGACGCGGTGGCGACCTGCCAAGCCCGCGGCTGCTGCTGCGTCGCGACGGTTAACGGCCGTGGTATGTCTGTCTTGAAATGCCGCTGCTGCCGCTGCTGCTGCTGCCCGAGAGGAAGTGGATTTTTGGAGGTTGGAGTGGTTTTGGTTGTCGAGGAAGTGGAAATGCCGGCGTCTGGTTGCTGGTTTCTTTTCTTTGCTCGATGGAGTGTATGGCTCGCATGGTTTATTTAGCTGATGGGGAAAGTTGTAACGTGCAGTTGAGATTTGATGGAATCGTATAAATGTGCGATGTTAAATTAGGTTCAAATTGGAATAATGTTTGTGCTGAACGCATTAGCGGCTATTTCTCCCATCGTGTGTACTATATTTTCACTTATATAGGCCATATCTCGTGTGCTAGAGTTTATTTCAGTCCGTTGGAATTCATTTGAATGCATAGTATTAGTTGATGCCACATTGATACAGTCGTTAAAGAGGCGCCGAGCTGACCTGAATTAGTTTTTCATAGTTTTCTCAGCGATTAATTGACCTGGTTAACTGGAATTTCATGAATATCGTACTTCTAAATTAACGCGCTCTACGAATCAAAATAACCTTTGGGATTTCAATAAGCAATAATCGTTTAATTTAAAATCCCCAAATATTTTCAAGATGCCAACGCTACGTACTGTAAGAAATCGTTACAATCATTTATAAACCCATCTTCATCACACGGCTGCTTTAATTACTAGAATTTACACCGCAATCAACACTTCACCATTCCATCACACGTTTCACGACACCTGTTCGCATTTTTGCGCCTGATACCACCGACAAGCTCTCCTCTTTCTCTCTCACTCACTCACTCGCTCCCCGTCCCCGCAAGACAATCATTCTCGCCGATATAATCCGCGGCCGCGCTACCGCTTCGCTCTCTCTCTCTCATCGGCGGCTTTACGTAATGATTGCCGGGCGGCTCACGATTATTGCCGTCCGGCATGTAATCCATTTGAGTTTTTGCTCTTTCCTTCTCTCCTTCTTCCTCTCTCTCACTCTCCTGCTTCCTTCTACTGCCCTTTCGTCTCCAGCGATTTCTCTCCTCTCGACCGGAGAAACTACTACCGTAGCTTTCGATGACGCAGAACCGCTGGTTTTCTTTGCAGGTGGTCGATCAGGTTGTTTTTATTTGTTCTTGGACGTGAGAGATTGTTGAGATTCATTTTATAGTTTGTTCATGGATGTGTAGATGCGTTATGGGATAAGGTTATCTTGTTACTCATTAGTTTGCTATTGTTGTCATTGGTCTATTTATAATTAATTTTAAAAATGTGTTTGCATTTCAATTGAATAGTGATTGGCTCTATAATCATTTCAATATCACGAACTTACTATTTTTATCTAAAGTATTATTGGAAAAACGAATCCATATCATAAAATTACTGCTCCCCGATATCGCAATCCCATAATATATACATTCCCCTCCGTCATTTAATTTTCCAGCGTATATTCCCAGCAAGAAGGATCGCATCTGTTCGTAATATTGACAATTTTGACAACCGCTCGGCATCTGGTATCAGCGCCAGATATATACCTGGTAGCCATTTATTGCGCGCACTCACTGTCTTCGGAAAATCACTTCGCGGCTCTCCCAATCAATTTTAGCCATGCACTCGCGCCTGCCACATTATGACGGACGTCAAGTTCTCGTTGCGCATGTCCGAAGCCGGCTGCTGGATTTGTTTTCTGATTGATTCAACAGCAATAAATCTTCTCTCGCTGTCGTAAATATTTTGTTGCGCATTCGTCAATCGAGAGGTTTATTGCTCTAATGCATGGCGTCTACCGCATGTCACCTATATTATCGATAAGTGGGTATAGAGGATGTTGTTAAGTTTCATCAATGAGTAATAATTAATAAATAGATATAACATGTAGATGAAGTGGTTGTATAAAATCTTTACTGTCGTTGTCAATTAATGTTATAGACCTGTTTTAGTTAATATTTCATTTCGACTTATTTGTATAGTTTTCTAAATAACACGGGTATCTGTATGAGTCAATACAGTATATATACCATACCATTGTCGATAGAAAGTAAATACTATTGAAATGATATCTCAGAAAATTCTTCAAAGTTATCTTAATGGCTTCAACTGGATAGATAGAATTTTTAAAACCAATCGAAGTGATTGTAATGTCTTTTAAACTTCACCCATTTGCCCTATCAATATGCGTATTTTATTCTTAATCGGTTTACCTTAACGTTTAACACCGATTAAACATGCTTACTTTAAAATGTTCCCAACGCATATCTCTTTACAAGGAAGTGAATTCATTCTTGTTATATTATTATCATGTTTACTTTGAAATACCTGGCATGTTTATTTGTGCAGCAGCATACTCTTTAAAAATGAATATGTTAAAAGTCGTTCACTGGTGCTAATAAGTGGAAAAATTGACTAAATCGTTAGTGAATAATTTACCTATTGAAGAAGTAGAATAAAATTTTTACTGCGTAATAAGTGAATATTCACTAAGGAATGAGCCAATTTTTTTCACTTATTGAGTCCAGGAGTCATAGTGTCTCCCTTATTTCCCTATTTTCCCCTTTTTTCAATCATCTCCTCTATTCTCCCCTATAATCAAGAAATCTCTATCTCCCTATTTTAAATAATTATTTTAATAATTTAGTATTACACTATACCCGAAAATGGTTGGGTACTAACTAGTTAAAAAGTTAAGTTAGAAAGTTAATAAGTTAATAACTTTTCACTTAGTTTTAAATCTATTAACTTTTTAGCTTAACTTAGTTGAATATTTTCTCAATAACTTTGACTTTTTAACTTTTAAAAAGTTACATACGAATTTTATAAAATGTGATGATGTATTAATTAATATTATTTATAATATTATTACAATATCATTATTATTATTTGTTTTTATAATATGTTATTTATTATTGATATTTTTCCGTCCAAGCCCATAAACGCAACTAACCTGTGGGACAGTGATAGAAACGATTATCAAAAAAATTCTTAAACCCAAATAGCTAGCGGGGACGCGAGGTCCACGCAAATAAGGAAGTTACGTAGACGTACGACCACAAGGAAGACAATTATTTAAAAAATTATTAAACCGAAATAGACCGGGAACACGAGGTCCACTCATATAAGGGAGTTATGTAGACGTGCGACAGTCAGCAAGATGATTGTTTAAAAAATATTCTCAAACCCAAATAGCCAGGGAACGCGAGGTCCACGAAAATAGGGAAGTTATGTAGACGTGCGACAGCAAGCAAGACGATTATTTAAAAAACTCTTAAACCGAAATAGCCGGGGGCCAAGAGGTCCACGCAAATAATGGAGTTACGTAGATGTGCGGCAGTAAGTAAGACGATTATTTAAAAAATCCTGAAACCTAAATAATCGGACGAGGCGAGGTCCACGCAAATAAGGGCGTTACGTAGACGTGCGACAGCAAGCAAAACGATTATTTGAAAAATTCTTAAACCTAAATAGTCGGGGGAGGCCGTGTCCACGCAAATAAGGGAGTTATGTAGACGTGCGACAGTCAGCAAAATGATTGGTTAAAAAATTGTCAAACCCAAATAGCCAGGGGACGCGAGGTTCACGAAAATAAGGAAGTTACGTAGACGTGCGACAGCAAGCAAGAGGATTATTTAAAAAACTCTTAAACCGAAATAGCCGGGGGCCAAGAGGTACACGCAAATAATGGAGTTACGTAGATGTGCGGCAGTAAGATGATTATTTAAAAAATCCTGAAACCTAAATAGTCGGGGAGGTGAGGTCCACGCAAATAAGAGAGTTAAGCAGACGTGCAACATTAAGAAGCACCATTATTTAAAAACTTCTTAAACCAAACTAGCCGGGAGACGCAAGGTCCACGCAAATAAGGATGTTAGCTAGACGTGCGACAGTCCGCAAGACGATTATTTAAAAAATTCTTAAACTTAAATAGCCGGGGGATGCAAGTTCCACGCAAAAAGTAGTAGTTACGCAGTTGCGCAGACTTTTTTTAACTAATCCACTCGCTTAATGTTGCTCGGCTACGTAAGTTCCTTATTTGCATGCGTCCCCCGGCTACTCCGGTTTAAGAATATTTTAAATAATCGCCCCGCTTAATGTCGCAAGTCTACGTAACTCCCTTGGACCTTGCGTCTGCTGGCTACTTGGATTTAAGAATTTTTTAAATATTCGTCTTGTTTGCTGTCGCATGCCTACGTAACTTCCTTGTTTGCGTGGACCACACGTCCTCCGGCTGCTTTTAAATAATCGTCTTGCTTACTGTCGCACGTCTACGTAACTCTTATTTGCGTGAACCTCGCGTACTCCGGCCAACTGGGTTTAATAATTTTTCTAAATAATCGTCTTGCTTTCTGTCGTACGTCTTCGTAATTCCCTTATTGGCGTAGACCTCGCATCCTCCGCCTACGTGGGTTTAAGAATTTTTTAAATAATCGCTCCGCTTAATGTCGTACATCTACGTAACTCTCTTATTTTCGTGGAACTCGCCTCCCGCGGTTAATTATGGTTAGAGCTTTTCATTTTATTTAAATTTTAACTGCCTCCTGCGTTCACATGTAGATACTATTTTACGTGGAACTTGTCTCCACGGCTATTTGGGGTTAAAGTTTGTTATTTTTACCGCCTGCTCGCTTGTACTTATAGAGACTATTCTACCTAACTACGGTGATTACACAGATTCGGTTATATGTCAAACACCCCCCTGGTTAGGTTAGTGGGATTCAAGAGTATTTGATTTATTGTTGAATTATTTACATAAATTTCGACTTGCTGCCCTTGGGTTAGTGAGATATTTGTGTATTTATGTTATTGTTGAAACGATTCTTAATATTTGCACTTGCTGTCCTGGGATTAGTACAGCATAAAAGTCTGATTTTATTTTTTGTTATAATTAACTTCTAACTTTTTAACTTTTTAACATAACTGACTCTTAACTTTATTATTTTTATCAGTTAGTAATTTTTAACTTAACTGAGTTAGTTTTTATTTTTATTTCCAAATTTGTAAAAGTTCTCCGACCCTGAGTCGAATATAGTAGTTGGGTAGTTATACTATAGGCGAGTATTACCCTCTCTACTGTGATGAACTGTTTGTCTTAATCTTTGACGACTTAGTATACTCAAAAGTCAAAACAGTCAAAACACGTGGTTGAGAAATTAAGAAGGAAAATTTTAAAAAGAAAGTTTGAAGTAATTGATAAAGTTGTAACAAAGAAACCTAAAGTTGATACAAATAAATAAAGTTCCTTAAAGAATTTTATCAAATGTGAGACTATTCATAAAAAATCATTGTTTTATTTTTGCTGAATAAAAAATTATTTTAATGTATTTACTTTATGCATGTAACGTTAATTTGGTAAAAATAAAGAAAATTTTGAAATATTATCTCCTATTTTCATAAAAATTCTCCCCTATTTCCACAAAAAATCTTTCCTTTTTTCTCTGAAATTTGTCAAATAGGGAGTAGACCTCTGCTTATTCGCACCAACAAACGACTTTTCACATATTCATTTTTAGAGAATAAGTGACATACTCTGCTTAGAGAGACCTATTGAGTACCTTTTTAATCTCTTTTCGAATCCGATATTTTAGAAATAGAAACTAACCGGGAATCAATAAACTCTTCTAATCTACACGGAGAAAAATGTTTGTTGAAAAATTACTATGTTCGCTAGTAATGGGGCGACAGACTTGTATTCTAAGCCTATTTAGTCTACTTTTAGTAATTATCAATATAATATTGATGAAAAATTAATAGAAATGGCTATACAATTTACTAAGTAACATAGTAAAAAATTTGGGAGTGAAAGATTAATATGATATAAAATAATTTTTAGTACATATTTTGTATAATTTTTGCCAAGAATTTGCCACAAATTTTACTATGCTACATCGCAAATTTCAGACATTTTAATAATTGACAGAAGGTTATATGAATTTTTACAAGCCAACATAGTAAAAATTGAGTTGTCGTCTACTAATGTCTGTAGTTGGCGAGTCAACATAACCTCAAGCTGTACCAAATATAGACGAGTCGAAACATCATACCCGTAAGAACACATTGGCGTAGCGAGTAAGAGTGCGGCTTCTGGCCCAGGGGGCTAGGGTTCGATTCCCGGTCACTGCAGATTTTTTTTTCTTGATGAATTTCCACTTTACTTTCCAGTATTGTAAAATTTGATAGAAAACATTGTAAAATTTAAAACAATTCAAGTCTGTCGCTCTGTTCCCATACAACATAGTAAATTTTCCTAGATAATTTAATGATTTTTCATAGACTATTTTTTTCAGTGTATGCACACATCAGTGCTGGCCAAAAGTTTTCGGCTATGGATGAAGATAATTTGATATTACGATTCTTGATTGCAAAGTATCGCTGTACCTATATTCTATCTAACAATTAGAAAATCCTTCAATCCAACCGAACCTAAACCTCGCCCTGTTCCACTCTTCCTTCTCTCCTCTCTTCGAAAATCTCTGATTCTCCTTCCTCCTTCTCCCCGAGTGTCGTGCATTGTACATGCTCAGGCGTACCACGTGTCCCCGACTAATCGGCCCGCGCGCGCGTCTCATACGTATACCTACACATCGCTAAGTGCGTGTGCGTGTGCATCTGTGTGTGAATCTCTGTGTGTGTGTGTGTATGTATGTGTGTGTGTGTGTGTGTGAGTGTATGTATAAGCGCGCGACTACTCGCCGGCCGTAATTCGGCCGTTCCCGCGAATTACGAGCGGCACCTGCCCGGGCCTTCTAATTTCACGTTCGCCTTAATTCCCAGAGACGTCGCAACGCGGTTCTCCCTCTCTCTGTCTCGGCTGCAGTCGATGTTTTTGTAGCAGAGGGTTTTAGCTATCTGTGTGTATATGTGTGTGTGAGGCGCCGGGTGAGGAGTCGGACGAGATTCGAAGAGACGGAGGTCGCGCTGAGCTAAGGTGATTGAGCGTGTCGGGGTCAGTTGTCGGGTATGAGGTTTTTTGATTGGCTTTTTTTGATTAGGTTTTTATAGCAGATCGAATGAGTTTATTATTTCGCTTAGTTTCTTAAAAGTACTGTGAATTTGTAAAATTAAATGAGACATCAGAATAAAAAGATTCATTCTTTTTAAATAACTAACACTTTTTTCTCCAAAACTGATACAAGACAAACTCAGTCACTCCTGCTGATCCGTTCTACAAACAAACGATCCAATTTTTTTTTTTATTCTCGAACTACCCTATAAATCACAATGGACATTGTACGTCGAAGGTGGCCATTTATCGACAGAGAGAAAGAGAGAGAGAGAGAGAGGGTTACGGTAACTGGTACAGCCACCTGGGTATTAATTTGATTTTCTTCGTGTTTTGCCGTGCCGCCTCCTCGCAAGGTGCACATCATTGTTACTCCCCTTTATCGTTTCTAAAAACGCTAACGACGCGCAGCCACGGAAGAACCTCCGCTGTGCGCGATGTGTTGCTCTCTCTCTCTCTCTCTCTCTCTCTCTCTCTCTCTCTCTCTCTCTCTCTCTCTCTCTCTCTCTCTCTCTCTCTCTCTCTCTCTCTCTCTCTCTCTCTCTCTCTCTCTCTCTCTCTCTCTCTCTCTCTCTCTCTCTCTCTCCCCCCTCGGCCTTTACCCGTGGTCTATAACCATTCCGTAAATAGAGTACAATTAATTTTTCCTACATTGGATGAGCTGTTTGTTTCTATTCATTTTATTTGATCGCATGATTGTGAAACAAAAATTAACAAGGTAGAAATAAAGGTCTTAGGAGAAATTTCATATTGTGAGAGATCATGCAGTACTGCCATGTTTAATTCTCTATAACTTTTAAATACAAACTAACGAATTCAAATTAATTATATTCGCCGACAGTATACCACTCAACTAGCGACTAAAAATTAACAGGCACCAATCGAAGCCCATTACACTCGACAAAACTCCTAATATCAGCCGATCGACCTGGCTGAAGTGAAACTTAATAAGCGAAACTCTTACCCACACAAGCACACATGCACACAGGGCCACTTTCACTTTTGTTCGGCCGCGCGCAACTTCCTACGACGACTTCACTTCGCGCGCGAGATAGGCCGTGAGATATATTGCGCGCGCACACGCGCTATTACTCGGAAATCGCCATAAATCTTAGGCCGCTACTCGCCCGCCCCTCGAGATAAAGTCATGTGCGTGTGCGTGCGTGTGCGCGTGAATTAAAAATGTATGCTTGAAGTCTGGACTTTAACTTCGTTGCGGTCGCGCGAATTGAAGTAGACGCAGAGTGTATGTTGCTCGTTGCGTCGCAACTGCGCAAAAGTCAAGCGTTAGGGCGCGAAGCGAAGGGAAGAGGGCGCGGCCAGTTGGAAAGCGTCGCGTGGAGAGAGAGAGAAAGAGAGTAGGTGTAGCTACGTTGAATGAATGGCTTTCATTGTTTTTGTTGTGTGTATGGGAAGCGTCAATGTACGCAGTCTAATCTTGAATTACTCGCAGTCGTCCGAAGAAACATCGATGAAATTTCTCATTAAAGTAAGATTGACTCTCAGATATCAGTTTATTTTCGTACTAAATGTAATATTTGTATCATCCCGAGAAAATGTTTTACCAGAAAGAGCACACAAAAGTACTCCTACAAAAAATCATCACTTGCTCGTCAACCATCCCCTACACCTCCCGAAAAATCCTCCCCCGCGCTCTTACAACGCAGCATCGACGACGCCGCTGCCGCCGCCTCTCACCCGAGCTATTTCTGCTGCGTAGTAAATCGAGCTCTCTCTCACCCACACACAGTCAGGTTATCACAGAGAGAGAGGTAGAGGTGCGCGCGCGCGTCTCTCCTTCTCGGCGTCAGCGGCGGTGGCGGCATGTGGCAATGTTTTGGCCGGCATCGATCGCGTCCCTATTCCACGGCGTAGTAGTACTACTACTAGCGCTCCCTTCCCCTCCCCTCCAACCTAGCCTCCCCCCACCACTTGCATAATCTGCCCACGCCCTGGTTTGCAGCAAAGCCACCCTTCAGCAGAGCCGGCAGGGGCTCTCAGTCGAGAACGCGTGGGCGTGAGGCGGAGGGAGGGAGTGAGTGAGAGAGAGAGCGTCAACCTCGAGATGAAGGTAGTGGGAGAGAACGTCACACGTGAGAGTAGGAGGAGGGTGCACTATGCGTGGGTTTGTTTTGGCTGAGGTGATAGAGGGAAAGAGTATGTGATCTGGAGACCTGGTTGTTGAAGGGGGTTATGCTTGAGGAATGTGTGCTATTCTAGGGAGATATTATTGCTTTCATAACTAATGAGTAATTTTTATAATATCTACTAGAAGAGGTACATAATGATATGTGAAGAAAGTTACTGTTCACGGAGAGAAAAGTTAAGTATCGTTTACTAGAGACTTAAGCCAAAACTGCCTGAGTGACTCGGGTAATAGGCATAAAGCTACACGGAGAAAAATTCGGTGCGCGTCCTAACCTGCGCTCGGAGCGACAGTCGCGCTCAGCGAGTGGGGCAGTCAGCGAACGGAAAAGGCGCTGCTGTTGCGCATTTTACGCGCACAGCATCTACTCCCCACTATCCGGCGCAAAGGCTATACTTTTTCGGTGCAGTGGCTACTCTTTTTCTTGATCTCGCACGGGCAGACGCTGTCTAGTATACCGAAGCGGTGTAAGAGGCGCGCCGTTCGGTGTAGCTGCTACTCTGATTGAGTGTATAGCCCCCACTACCTCAAATCGGCACTCCCCGTAAACCTCGAGGGTAGGGGCTGCACCGAATTTTTCTCCGTGATAGCATTACTGGAGTCTCCGGTAATTTTTGCTTGAGAGTCAACAGTAAAGATTTTTTTCCACGTTCACCAATTCTTAATAATTGATTTTGTTTAGCAAAATTATAATAGAAAAACGTATTACAATTATAATTAGTAAATCGTATATAAACTATGTAAAGTTTATTTATTTGCGTGCAAATGATGTTTGCATCTCCTAAGCTCAAAAAAACATGCGACTGTGATGTTTACGTTTACGGAGGACTTAGGCAAAAACGGCCTAAGAGTCCGGCATTGGTGATGGCTACATGCATATAACCTTTACGGATGAAAATAAGGAAGAAATAATAATATTTATTCAAGTTTTCTCTCCGTGTCTCTTATTTTCTTACAATGATAGTCAACGCGCTATGCTTAAATTCAACATTCATGATTCAAGTCAGTTTCCAATAGTTTTTCCTGTACTCCAAGAAATAGACAATTTATTATTCAGCACTTTAAAGACACCCTACAATTGATAATATCGGCCAGTATCTCGCATTATACATTCTTTGACAGTTTATTACTATACATACGACTCCTATACGCCAGTGCATCGAGGGTCTATACCAGCCTTTTTTTTTTTTTTTTTTTTTTTTAAGAACAATTTTAACCTCACCGAATGTACACAATTCTTTTCCGCTAATAAGTTGACGCAACCAAGACCGTCAAGAATCCGTCCACGAAATTAATTCTCGAGGCTCCTTGCTGTAAACGCTTATTAGAATTCGCCCTCTCTCTCTCTCTCTCTCTCTCTCTCTCTCTCTCTCTCTCTCTCTCTCTCTCTCTCTCTCTCTCTCTCTCTCTCTCTCTCTCTCTCTCTCTCTCTCTCTCTCTCTCTCTCTCTCTCTCTCTCTCTCTCTCTCTCTCTCTCTCTCTCTCTCTCTCTCTCTCTCTCTCTCTCTCTCTCTCTCTCTCTCTCTCTCTCTCTCAGTCTTAAATGCGCGCGTTTCCCATATACAAAGGGCCCGAAGTCGCTCATAAGTGGAAAACTCAGGCAGCACGCACGCATCTCCCGGCGGGATTAGCCGCAATCCCGCTTCGCAGTGCTTTTGTGATGTCCGGTCCTCTGCTCTCATTATGCCGCCGCGTTTGTCCAGTTTTCGTACAATAGTACATATAATATTACATATAAGAAAACGATGATTGTCTCGTGAGGGGTGGGGGGGGGGAGACAGGGAGAGAGAGCGGCGGCGACGATGACTCTTCTATCCTCGCCGCAGAACTTTTCCTTCGCGCACGCGTGGATAGACGAGAGAAAGAGGGAGCCTCTCTCTCTGTCTCCCCTTCGCCCGTCCTCAGGCACGCAGTTTCCGCGGCCTCGGATTTTCCCACACGTGAACGCGCGCACCTACGCTGTATCCAATACGAGCCGAGATTTTTTTTTTGTATGATGCGGGCACTATACAGGTACTATTGCGCAGTTGGTCTAGGGAGATGGTGGAAGAATCGTTTTGAAAAGTTTATTTAATGACTGGTGAGATTAATTGGATCGAGGTGGCGCGTGTCGCAGTGTCTAACTGCCTCAAGGTCGTCAAAAAGAATGTAAACTCTGCTCGAGCGGCGTGTATAAACAACAAGGGACGAGATACTCGGCGAAACTCTGGCACATAATGTCCCAATCTCATATGCTCAAACGCTTCTCGGGGCTAGCGACGAGCAAACAGCGGGTGTTTGTAGACGTCGCGTTTGCGGTGCATCCGCAAACGTCACTTATTCAACTGCAATCAGGAGGGCTAAATCCTATCCAAACCCACGGCGCACTTCGTTGAATTTTCGTGAAAAAAAAAGAAAAACGGAACCATCGTCTTTGACTAACGCATGTACCGACTCTCTCGATACGTCTCTCTCTCTCGTGTTCCCCTCACTCTATAATACTCCTCTCGCGTATAAATACACAGCCGGGTGGCAGCAGTCCGTCTGGCGACGCGCGGAGGACGCATAGCGCGTGCGTGGTGGTTTTATATAGTTATGCAAATTCGCGCCGCCGCAGTCAGCGCCGCGACTTATCGTTCGGCGAAGCCTATTTATAAACAAACCCCGAGGATGACGCGCGCATGCTGGCCCCTATAATATCGATTCCGTCCGCACCGCGTGTGTACGTAGGCTGCCTTTGTGATGAGTGCGTCTTATTTTTCGGCGTAGAAGTTTAGGTGAGGTATAGGTGTACATCTGGTATGGTGTTCTGGGATAAATGTTTCTGCATAAGTAGATATAAATATACGCGAGAGTTTAGTATTTTTGTTTTAGTTTATGGTGGGTCTGTATATAGTAATAGAGAGTGTCGATTTATCGCCCGCATTGAGGGACAATAATACATGGGCAGGGATAAAATAAGCGGTTCGCCTCCTGGGTTAATTATCCTCGATACGTGGTTGCGTACAGGCGACACAACGTAACACACGATCGGCTGAGTGTATGCAAGCGATCCAGTTCTCGTAAATATTTATGTATCATTGCCAGTCATTACGCAGTTTTTCTTCTGCCACCGCACACCCGACAGATCGATCGTTAACGCCCGCTTTATTCCACATTATATATGTGTGTGTGTGTGTGTGTGTGTGCATGCGTGCGTGCGTGCGTGTGTGTTATACGGGGTTTATGGCGTCCAACCCTGTATATTAGCACCTATACAGTCCGGAGTTCCGCACTACAAGGAGGTAATACCTTATACTGCGGTACCGCCCTTACCTCCTTATACTGCGGAACTCTGGGCTGTAGGTCCTAATATACAGGGTTAGACGCCATAAACCCCGCGTAACACACACACACACACACACACACACACACACACACACACACACACACACACACACACACACACACACACTAGGGGGTATCCCCTACTCGCTCCGCTCGTCAACCCCCGACATAGAGTTGTTAATACTTCTATAACTCCTTTGGAAACACTTTTAAAAGAATATATAAGAATATTCAGAACCAGTGAAAAAAATAACTAAACTTAATACTTAAAAAATTAATTTTTTGCTATGTGATTTATAGGTAGAGGTATAAATTGTGAAAGCTCAGAATTGTTTCATTTTCTGAATTTGAACCTTATTTTAAGGAGGGGCGGTGAAGTTAAAATAGTTTTTCTGTCTCTATTCCTAGGTCTCTATATCTCTGTATATATGTCTCGGTTTCTATGTCTCGGTCTCTACGTCTCGATATCTATGTCTCGGTCTCTACGTTTCTAGCTCTACGTTTATGTATCTACGTCTCTGTCTCTATACCTGTATCTTTACGTCTCTGTCTCTACATCTCTGTCTCCTCGTCTCTATATCTACGTCTCTGTCCCTACATCTCTGTCTCTACGTTTCTGTCTCTCTGAATCGGTCTCTACGTGTCTGTCCCTACGTCTCTGTCCTACGTCTCTGTCTCTGACTCTACGTCTCTGTCTCTCCGACTCGGGCTCTACGTCTCTGGCTCTACGTCTGTCTTTACTTTCTGTCTCTGTCTCTTCGACTCTGTCAGTACGTCTCTGTCTCTCCGCCTCTGTCTCTACGTCTCTGCCTCTACGTCTCTGTGTCTACGTCTCTGTCTCTGCGCCTGTGTCTCTGTCTCTACTTTCTGTCCCTACGACTCTGTCTCTACGACTCTGTCTCTACGACTCTGTCTCTACGTCTCTCTATGTTGTCTCTGTCTCTACGTCTCTGTCTTTACGTCTCTGTCTTTACGTCTCTGTCTCTGCCGGCATGGGGGGGGGGGGGGTCAATTGAGCTGGGGCCATTAAGGGGAGCAAGTGAGGGAGAGCATGAGAGGGGGCAATTGAGAGGGGCAAGGGGGACATTGAAGAGCCTTTGAAGATTCTAAAACTGATAGATAGAGACGGATTTTAACGGTGTTTTGAGAGGTGGCTGAGGGGGGCGAGAGGGACTGATCAGTTAGAATTTTTGAAACATATAAAGTGAGTAAAAGCATGAAGGGAAGCCATTGAGTGGGGGTAGGAGGGGGTCATTGAGGGGGAGTGGGGGGAGGGGTAATGGAGGGATTTT